>JAVMKO010000013.1:2512500-5012500 GCA_032164245.1 Sternotherus odoratus | reverse complement strand
AGAAATGAATCATCTTATCAAGATTTTTGTTTTGGTAGAGATGATAAATTCTGTATAGATGCAAATAGGGTAATTTATACTACAAAATATATTGCAGCCAGTACATTTTCTTAGGGTACTTTTCCTATAGTTGACTTCCATGTTTTGAAGGCTACTATAGTAAAGGATGTTGCACATTAGGTAAGGTAATGGTACATTGCCCTTGGGCAATGCTTTGTTAGTTTATTCTAAATAATATTATCTTCTAGTGTTACATAATTGACATCAGCCATTTGGCCCATGTGTAACTATATCAAGTCACTCGTATGCTTTTGTATTCGGGTGATTGTTTTACATCAGCTGAGAAGCTAAATTCCAGTGTGCTCCAAATGACCCGGAGACAAGGGTATCAAAGCTTTTGTAGTTTGCGGTAGATTTGTGTAAATGGTAAAAACATCTTCTTGGAACCCATTCATGTAGTTGCCTTGTTTTCAGTCTTTCCAGAGTACTATTTTATGCAGCAAAACATATTCTTTATAAATGGCCATGCAGTAAGTTTATCTGTGTGCAGTATTTTTCCCACCCCTACTCTTCCCCCAAATCTCAAGTTTTCTGTAATAGTGCCAATCCAAAGCTCAAATAAGTCAATGGAAAGAGTCCCATTAACTGTAAAGAACTGAGAATCAGTCCATTAGTAGTAGCAAACTTCATATTTTATTTTTTAACCTCATTGTCTATTGAGTCAAATATACTTTAGCTTGTTTTTAACTTTTGTCCCTAGCTGTTATCACAAACTGTCTTGTTTTAAGCTGTAGACACCATCTTGTTTCATGACTAACTACGGACATTTTGATTCATCTAGGTGAAAGAGGGAAAAATGTTGGATGAGTTCTCCATGGGGGTATCTCATCTGGCCACCAAGGTACGAAGGGGCCTGCCTACCCATTAGGAGGCCAAATACTAAGCCAGTCTCCATATTCATTCATGTGCACAGGTCACACAAACACAAGTGATAAGTGTCTTAAAAACATAATCCATAAGATTTGTTAGTTTCTGCTTTTTGCTATTTATCTGTACTCAGTACAAGTAAATGCAATTTTAAATGCAAGATTGCTTATGCAATTGTTATAATTAAACAGCTTTGTACACAGATTGTAGTGTAAATAGCTACAGGTACATTCATCAGATCTTAGTAGCATCTGAATAATGCTTACACTGACAGTGAAATATAGACTTTTAATAGAAGCAGTGACCCAAATGTTTGACAGTAAATATGTGCCAAAGAATATGGAGACAGCTTAAATAAAATATGTACACTTACTAACCTTATTAATGTGTGTACCTTTTTCCCATCATGCTGACATTTCTTGATAACATGGTAAGTGCTCCCTACTACTGCTAGTTTCAGGACACTTGCAACATTTTTATAATATGCTATTTCAGTAATTTGCCCAGTGTTGCCTAGTGCCGTTGATGTCCTAACTATTGTGGGCAGTTAGTCATTATTGGAAGTCACCGTGCCAGGAGTTTTTCCTGCTTGAAAGGATGGAAAGGATGGAATGCTTCAACAAAAAAGTGAATTAATGTTTAGTCCATTTTGCTCAAAGCCTGGCAATTTGCCCCATTGTACATATTGCCCCAATTGGTGTATTTGGATCCCAGACTAGTGCTCATTATTGATGCCATTTCATGGGTTGTGCTTATGATCTCAGCCTAACAGAAGGAAAATGTGTTTTGGAATTCCTTCAACAGTAGCGTTCAAGAAATTAACTTTTGACCTGTCCACGTGAGCACTAAAATGAAATTGCTTTTGGAAACCATTGGCGAAACCACTTAAGTTGCTGTGCAAATAGTCAGACCCTGCAGCAGTTCCGGAACTTAGTTAAACATTGTTGTCTTTGGATTAACTCTGGATTTACCTCAGGGTAATCGAAATCAGAATGTGGCTCCTAGTTTATGGAGATTTGATTAATTGCATTCAAGATTACTTAGCATCCAAACACCATTCTACAGCTATATTTAGTTTAAAACTTGCTTAGCATGGACACAAGCCTTGTTAAACAATATTAAATTTCGTATTGGTTTAAAAGGGCTTCATAAGCTAAGGATATCAAGATAGATCTGTTCCAGTATTTTCTCGCTTGTGAAGATCTTTATGTAGCTCTAGCCATGTGCCTATTTTTTTATACCTGTTTGTTAATGTATGTTACTAAATATCCATTAAGTCCCTGACTTTTATTCTTGCCAATTTACAAAATCTACAGTGAAACAGATTAGTAAGTGTGGTTAGCTCCCCAGCTAATGACCAGAACAACTATAGATGCATGCAAAACTGGAATTTCGCCACTTTTCTGGGGCACACCATTTATTCACAAACGTTGGCATACCAATTTGGAGTCTGGGGCTAAAAACATGAGGTCCAAGTCTGTTGTCCAGTACTTTATGCTACCATTCACACTAGTGCAAAGTGAATGGAAAATATACCATTCACAAAATCCAGTGCAATGGAGAATCAGGTGCTCCTTCCTGCTCCGAGCAATCCCAACATTTTCATCAGAAAATTCTAAGATAAAAGTCAAAAGTTGTCACTATCAACAATTGGGTGAAAAAAGTAAGTCCTGGTTGCCTATCCATTTTTGTTTGTTTGCTCACTTGCTAAGCACTATCCAGTCAATGTTTTTCCTCTCATGGACCTTGCAAACTCATAATAAAAACTTAATAGCCCAGACATAACAATGACTTGCCATGATAACGAAAAAAGAGATGCTATTTTAATTGCCATACTGGCCTACTGAATGGGTGAATCGAACTTTGTGAGGCTACGTTAAATACGTCTACTTACACACAGGGGAGTGTTCTGTGGTGGATTTTGGGTAGCAGTGGATTTTGGGTAGCAGTCTTTATTAGAATAAATGTGTGAGCTCAATCCAAATACAAGATAATTCATTAAGTGTGAAATAACCTTGTTATATTTTTCCAGGTTCAGGGGGTTGGCAGTAAGGGATGGCGGGACGTCACCACTTTCTTTTCCAGTAAATCAGATGATCTTTCTGAAAGGTACTATCTTTTTGTTTTGTTTTTTCTTCTCTCTAAAATTCATGGATTCATAAAGTATGTCAGGATATTCCCTATGTTTTCCCTATAATATAAAAGTAGCAGGGAAACCTTTTCCTCAGCAATATGAGTGTCTTGAATTTTAGTAGGAAGAAACATTTTTCTTTCATCAAATCTTCACTGTTTTTCAAAAGTAATAAATATATACTGTAGGGGCCACAAGTACCATTTAATATTATAAACAGGTAATACGGGGCACACACAAATGATTTAATTTAATTTTAGCTAGCCATCAGCCCTGGGTAGTGCACTGAAGCCAAAATAGCTCGGAATAACTTTTTTTTAATTCATACCAATTCACATGGACTACATCATCTTTCATATTTTAAAGTGATTACCCAAACCAGCTAAATCTGGAAATTAAAACCCAAGGCAGACTCCGTTCTAAATGTATTCATTCAAGTTCTTCTGCCTTGCTCATCTTTATCATCTCCAAATTGCTTTGAGCAAAGGATACTGGCACTATTGTTTTGTCTGTTCTTGTTAGTTAATGTCTCCGCTGTAAAATTAAATGCAGAAATACCACTTTTTCCCCCTGCAGAATACCTAATTTATAAGGTGATGACAGACCAGCTGGGGGTGAAGGTTTACGCTAAGGAGATTTATTATTCAGTAATGTGAGATGAGTGGTACAAAAGCTGATATTTTCCCACATCTCTGTTCTTTTTGCTTTAAAGACCGCCTGAGGGAGACAGCTATCAGAACAGTGGAGGAGAGGGCTACCAGAACAATGCTGTAGATCAAAGCTTCTGGGAAACCTTTGGCAACTCAGACCCACCCAAGGCTCATAAATCCCCAAGTAATGACAGCTGGACCTATGTGGACAATTCCACAGAGAAGAAGAGCTCTGATAGCTGGGACGTCTGGGGTTCGGGGACGGTCTCCAACAACAAGAACAGTAACAGCGACAGCTGGGAAAACTGGGAGACCAACTGGGAAAATGCAGGAGGGGAAAGCAAGACCAAAAAATCCCCCAAGAAAACGACAAAAGTGTCTTCAGCAGCTGATGATGGGTGGGCTAACCAGAACTGGTAGGACTCTGTAACCCTGCTTCGCATGGCGAAGGAAGGAGTCCATGCTCTCTGATGAAAAGTTTCACACACAACTGGATTAACATGGTTGTTCTTATTGACCTGTTACCATGTGCTTCCCCTTCAGTCTCCTTTCTCTTGTTCCTGTTTAGAAAAACAAATAGTGTGTCTCATCATGACCATATGAAGATATGGCTCTCCCATCGTAAAGGATAGTAATAGATATATTCTCCTCATGGCGCTATTGGAGCTGGGTATGCTAACTTCTTAAAATGAGAATTCAGAGGAACAAATCAGTGCAAGCATGTTTTCGTGGCACAATAATGCATGTATAGTTTCTTAGGATTGCCCCTCAAGTATTCCTTACTTCTGATGAAGTTCTAGAGAACACCAGGGGTGGGTTGATGCAGGGAAAGGAGGGGATATATCTTCAACAGATAGGCAGCAATTGAACAAGTGAACTGCAGTTGAATAAGTACCAGTTTAAATGCCTCTCTCTGCTGCTGGGACTTCATTAAATCTGGCAGTTAAAAATGGCCATTAAGACACTTTTTATTGAAGCTGTATTTTTAAACTTTGCAAGGTTTGAGAATTTTTTTAACCCTTTTTTTTCTTTTAGAAAGAATTCCTAGATGAGAAAAAAAACTAGAGCTAGGTAATTTAGTATGTAACTCACCATTTTGTCAGCCTGACCATATAAGAGTGTTCAGAGTGGCACCACTTCTTCTTGTTCTTGCCCTTTGATTTAGGGATGTACACAGTGCAGTTTTTCTGTGGGTGTATCACGCAGAGTTGTAGCATTTTCCCTTTAAACTATTAAGAAGTGTCTTCCTCTCTTTAGCTTTCTTCCTTCCAGATTCCTAATTTCACCTGCTGTTTTTGTTAAAATGAAAGCTTTCTCCTCTTCTGCTTGAGCTTTTCTCTGCATGTGTTGACCACAACAGCAATGAAACTTTGGAAAAAATCTAGCAACAGTAAGACAAAATGGAAGAAGAGAGTGAAAACAAAACATTGTTAAAGATAGAGACAAGCTAATTTTGAGATGAATAGAACTCTGGATTTAACAGGGAAACTTAAATTCAGCAGATTGATTAAGCTAATCTTCTCTTCAATTTGTCAAATAGAAACAATTCTATAATTGTTTAAACCACCTTTTTCCTCCACAATTTCCCCAATACCTTAAAAAAAATATTTCAGAGACTAATCAGGTCTCAACTTTGATTTTTATTTTGCCTTTTCACAGTTTATAAACCCATAATTTTTGAATACAGAAAACTAAAATAGAGGAATTGAGATGTTTTTTCTTTTAATGAAGGTGTCTTATGTTAAGTATCTGTCTGCCGTGGGTGGGGTGTAGCTCTATTTTTTATTGTTACTGTGGTGTAATGTTGTAAATATACAATAGAACTGAATATTGTAGTTAGAAGTCACTTGAAAACTTCAAATCATGATGCCATTGGATAATACTTCACATCCCAGTGTGGAATTCTGTACCATAGACATTATTTGTGAACCTTTAGACAGTAAGAATATCTTTGTATTGACAAGCTGACCCAATGATAACTGATGCTGATGATTTGTTATGTTTTGTCTCAGCTATATCTCAGTTTCTGTCATTCACCACAAAGAAGGTTCAGATTTAAACAGTAGATATTGACCATAAATTAACTGTCCTCAGCAGCTAGAAAAAAATAATCATGAATTACTCAAAAGTATTAATGGTTTCTTAGTTTATAGTCTTAGTAGTAACATTTGTATTTATATTGTGGAGAAATTTTGATCTTGCAGGATTGTTTATTGTATTTTCATCACTGTAGTCTTTCTGATTATCAACTGAATATTTTTCTGATCTGTTTTATCCCCTCTTCCATGCTGCTCCCCCCATCCTTTATCTCAATGGTTTTCTCTTGATTTAGTGCCATTTCAGTAACCTGTTGGTGATATCTTGACACCCACACCTAACCTGAGTACTTGACGCAATGCTAGTAATTATCCAGAGTTTGCTTGTGCCAGCCTAATGCAAGGCTTTGTGTGTCTCCCTAAGGAATCCTAGTTGCCGAATGACCCTTTATAAAATGGCAACAGCACCGCAAGATTTAAGATTCTGATGCTGTTTGTGGTAGTGGCACCATTTTCAAGAACATTTACAGCCAGAATCCATATGAGTGGTTTTACTGAAATTTCTGCTCTTCTGTTTCAGAGATATTGTTGTCATGGCTTGACTGCATGTTAAACATGTAACAATTCTTGTATTTTATTCATTCACTTCTGTTACTTGTTCTTCCTTTCATTTGTCTACTGCCCAGTTTGAAATTACCGCATGTACTTTGAAGGCCATGCTGTGTGATTTGTATGTGAAGTGGTATTGCCCAGACTTTGACTAGCAATTATCTTTTGTGAAGTGTTGCAGTAGTAGTGACAGCAAAATGCACCCAATTAGCTGGGTTGCCTGACTTCTGAAGTTATTTGTCTAAAGTGATGTGAAGCTTATTCAGCTTCCTGTGTACTATTTTATTACTGTCTTTTTTCCCACCAGCCTCCTGAAATAGCTTTCTGTAATAGGATGAGCAATATATTTAAAAATAATTTCATGTGCATATACTATTGTTCCTATTCTTCCCACCTTTGTGGTTTGCCTAGTAGGGAATTGTTTACATCACACTTGCAGCTAAGATTGGCTCAACATAGTTTTTAGGCCTCTACTTGAACATAGTGAAAATCAGTGCCCTGACTGGGTACAACTTTGTGACAGTGGTGTTCTTCCAATCCAGGAGAAAGTGACGGAATAGCTTCCTCCTTTGCACTGTTGTGGGGAGTCCTAACATACTCTTACACTTCCAGAGAGGTATTGTAGGATGATTAAAAAGTAGCATTTTGGTGGAAGCTACAGATGGAACAGTAAAACTGGGCCTGTTGTTGGAGCAAAAATGAATTTTCTTGCTCATCGGACTCCAAATGGTCTAGCGTGTTTTTGAGAGGAGGTGAAACTAGGGCATTTCCTTTAGCCACATTTTGCTCTCCTTGGTTTTAGTTTATTAGCTACTAGTTGGATAGGAAGTCACTGCCATTTGAAAGCCTTTCGGGGAGGGGTGTGTGTGTCAAAGCCCAGTTTTTAGCGGAAGTGTTTTCTTATCCTGAAAAGCACCCCCACAGCTGGCACTTAGTCTTAGACATACCAATAACTGAATGGTGGAACCTCAGCTGCGTAGATATGGCCTAGCACTGAGCCTGAGACATGTTCTCCGGGTATGCAAGCCTGTAGTGCCACAGTATGCTGTGCCTGTTTTGTGATAAACAGGACGTCTGTTTTCAGAACTCTGTCTTGCACTTTTCACTAGCATGAAAAAAAAAAGTTTTTAAAAAAATGAGGGGAGGTGAACACTAGGGAAACACTGGGGAAGTTTTCAATTGGATACTGCATCACCCAGGTTAGCCTTCCCAATGTTTCAATCTCCATTTCATTTAAACTGATGGATCCCATCAATGGAAGATTTTACAGCACAGAACTTCTAGGGTGTTCAAATGCAGTGATGTTTGCAAAAGAGCAAAACATCTTCATTCTTGTGTTCCCAAGCCAGAAACTGGATCTTCTGTTTCTAGCATTTAGGATTTTCAAATGTTGCTTTCATTTTGTCTTCAAGCCTGTCACTGGTTACTAAATTTCAAGAAATCTTTGGGCAACTCTCCTTAATTCTTTATTCGTACGATAATGCTGCTGCTTTTCCCCCCACTCCAAACATTGTAACATTCCACAGGTAGATAATGTATTTCAGTGTAATAATCTGTGCAATAATTTAACAAGTGTGAGTGAAACCTCCTTTGTATTCTAATTCAGGAAATAAGATTTAAAGATGCAGTGCTCCCTTCTTGAGGTCAAAATAGCAATCAACGAAAGTGTGTCCGTATCCCTATTGCCTTTGTAAGTGATCTAATTTTAAAATGCCTGCACATAGAGGATTTGTGCAATCTAGAGCTGGAATAAAAGTAAAGTGGAATCTAATGCCCATTACTAGTGTTGGATTGTAATGGCCTAGAATGACCTCTTCTAGAACCATTTTTGTGCCAGAAATTTGGTAAATGAGGGGGCACTGTATCTTTAATTTTCCTTGTGTTATGTGATGTTCACGGGAATGGCAATTTCAGTGAACAATATTCCTTGTTCTATGGAGTGGTACTGGACTTGAGCTGCCGTGTCCTCTTTTAAAAGAGCATTACAATAAAGCAAAGAGAAATGGAATAGAGCGGTGTCAATCTCCCGAAGGGACTACACTTCATTTGAAAAGCTAGGAAATACCATCCCCTCTGTGTGGGCCTCTCTTTTTGTCTTCAATACAGTGAAACCTGATTTAAATGATCACTTAAGGGATGTACAAAAGAGGTTGTTTAACGGAGATGATCTCGCTAACACAACTGAAGCGGATTGTTACTCAAATAAATGGATACTGTGGGGTAATCTAAAGAGAGTCTCTTTTACTACAGTATCAATATGAAAAGGGGCTGGTGTGAAGGGACATATGATATGGAATCCTAGTGCTGGTAAGTGGTGTCATTCATGCCCGCGTGTAGTTGGGATCACACACTTTCTTGGCTGGAGGTTAGTGACTCTGACATGAGTTCACCTGGGCAGTGGCTGGGTTTAAAGATGATGGTGAAGGAGGAAGGAAATTGGTGGGGGTGTCAAGGGTGATGGGAGCAGCTAACATATAAAGATTCGTGTTGACCTGTAAATTTGATGAAAGACCAACACTAAATCCTGCTTTTTAAAGTTTATTGGTTTTAGGAACAGTTTTGGACAACATTTCACATGTGGTCTCAGTCCTTTATTTAAAGGTGAACTATTAAGTAGAAACGAACAGCGAGTTAAGCACAGATTTATGCAAATAAAACTTGGGAGCTCCTAATGACAAGGTGAGGTCCTTATGCATGATCAACATCAGCTCCAGTTTTCTTTGTGGCCGCCAGAGGGGGTTATTTTACTATCTGTTGTGTTTAAAAAAAAAAAACAGTTTAAATTAGACACAATGCTAGCAGCCTTGTTCATCTCCTTGCTCCCCCATCTTCTCACCGTATCCTCTGTTCCCTGCACCTCTTCTGTATGTTCGACTTTTACCCTAACATTACGCTTGGATGTTGTGATGTTCTTCCTTTGTTGCTTCTGCGTGTGATTTTTGGGACTTCCTTCCCTCTGGCTGAGCTACTGCACCGTACTGGATGAAGCCAGTTTAAAATGCTGGGTTTAGTCTGTTTCCATCCAGTAGAGTTAACCCTCATCTTGTCAACCTGGTCCTCAGCCTTTAGACCAACACAAACTCTTTTCTTTGTGGTGGGAAGGTAGTGAGGGTCAGAAGGAGAGGAGAGTGGTATTTCTAGGGCTTAGTGTATTGTTCCTTAGCAACACCCAATGCCTGATCCAGTGCCATTAATCAGAGTCTCTGTTCATGTCTGCTCCAGCAATAGCTCACAGAGCAAATGTTTTTAAATTGGTCTGGTTAGGATCACACGGAACACAGCAGAAAGTCGTTCCTGGCAAGCTAAGTGCAATGTTAATTATAACCTCCATTAGTGTGTTTCCACTGCAGTGTGAAAGAGTGGGGGTTGAGTACAGATGCTGAGGGATTATTGCTTACATGTCTAAAGTTTGTGAGGCCTTCCATCCCCTGGGGAAGACTTGGATTCCAGAAACAGTTACTGCCCATTTACAAAGTATTCCAGTTATTGAGAGGCAGAGCAAGCTATTGGGTAGGGCGCAGGAATCAGGAGACTTGAACTGTTTTCCTGACTCTGCCATTCACTAGCTGAGAGGCCTTGGGCAAATCACTTGACCTCTCTGGGTCACTTTCCCCTGCAACTCTGGCTTGCGTATTTAGTTTGCCAGTTTTCTGAGCAGTGACTGTGTTCTTGTACGGCGCCTTGCATAACAGAGCCCTCATCTTGGGCTGGCAGGCACAACTGTAATACACATAATACTCAAGGAGGAGCCTGTGGTTTTTTCCCCATCTTTCCATTCATGCCATGATTGTCTCTCTGCATATACAGCATGTTTCATAATAATCCTAGATGGAGCAATCTTTCGCTTTTGCGTAGAAGCTGTATAACTAATCTGCGCCATATGCACTGCAGAGAGATTGTATATTTCCAAGGATGGATGAGGGAAACAGCCCAGGGGTTATATGGGAGAAGTGGGATTTTTTTCTTTCTTGTTAGGGAAGCAGGAGTGCAGTGTGCTGCAGAGATAGCATGCTTAGGGCCTTTCATCCTTCTTCGCTCAGGGATCTCTCTAGCATCTGTCCCCCTTATGCCTGGGTCAAGCCAAGTCATTTTCATAAACACCAAATTCATTCTCTAGTGTTATACACTTAAGACTTGGCTTTCGGAGAGATAACATTATCCCTTAGGTTCTGACCTTTCTTAGGCAGCTTCCTACAGGCTCTGTCTTCTCTGCTCTGAATCTACAGGCAAATAAAAGATAACCTTGTTACGCTAGATGATTCCACGCTGCTTTTCTCATCCACACCCTTTTCTGTTTTTGCTGGAATAGCAGTAGCTGAATGCAGTGTGTTTCCTTTGCATGGCTCACTAAGCATGAATGAAAAGGAGGAGATAAGACCACAGAGTAAAGTAGTAGTGAAATCCAGTTAGAGGTGGGACAGATAATTCTGATATTGACATGATGATAGGGGTAGGAGCACTTCCTGTCACTCTGGAGTGTCTCCAGAGGGAACTATGTCCATTTAGATGGACATGATAGTACAGCCTTGGCTTGGGTTATTTTTAACCTCGGGGTTGTTGGAGGGAGAGGGGAGGCTTGGAATAACTTCCCTCCCATGCATCCCAAGAACAGTGAGGAAAAGGGGACCGAAGACAACTTCGCTCTTAGATGGTTTCTCTTCCACAAGTTTGTGGATTTCAAGTGTTGCAGACTCTCAGGATTCGTATAACAAGTCTTGTGATATTTTGCTTTTGTTTCAAGCTCCAGCTTCTGGAGTCATGTGATGTGAGAATCTCAGCATTCATGTGGAAAACATAAGTAAATTTCTAGCCCTCATATTTCTGGAAGAAAAACTTGGAAACGTGTCCCCTAAAGATTCAAAACCCAGAAAGCAAATTAAAGCCTTGCCCCCTACAAATCTATCTTTTGTAAATTGTTCTTATGATTTCAAGGGGCTTGATTCACAATACTTATATGCTCACAGTTAGCAATACTCACTTTCTATTGGAAAAAGCAGTATGTAGTGAGCTAATTTCCTCTGGTTATACCTGTGTTGCACCATTGACCTCAGGAGGGGCCAATATCTGTAGTATTTTCTGGAATGAAAGGTAAAACGATCAAGGGTGTGAAAGTTCCAGTCTTAGATTTGTAGATAGGTTAATGAGAAGTTGCTGAATAGCATGCTCATTTTCTGCCAACACTATGTAATCTCCCTAGTATTGGATACATTCTGTCTCATTATAGGATGCCAAGATGGAAACAAAGGGTCGACCAATCTCTCTAGCGCATTAGGGCACTTTTAGAACACTTCCCCCGTGCAAAGCTGTCCTAAATCTCGCTTAGCCGGCCACCAGAGCATCGCCTCAGGCAAGGGGGGGGGTGGATGTTCTTAGGTGGAGTGGCCCCAGGGTTGGAGCACAAAGCTATCTTTGCACCATTAACTTCAGGAAGCAGTCCTCCAACATTGCTGAGGTTTTGGCCTCCAATGTGTACTAAAATCCATCTTTTGTTGGTTGTTCCGCAGTTGCAGGGCAGAAAGCAGCGAGCTAACCTACAACCAGCCCCAGCTCTGGCTTGTAGCAACTTAGCAGAGTATAAACCTGAACAGGGCAGACTCTCACACACACTTGATGGAGAAACAGTCCCTAAAATCAGGGATTCTACAGTGCTAATATTGGCCGTAAACTAAGTTTTTACTGATTTGAATAAATATCCGTAGACAAATGACACCTTATCCTCCTTGTGTGTATCTTTTATTGGACCAACGTCTCTCTTTCACCCACAGGAGTCATCTTTTATTGGACTTATCTCACCTCTCGTGTCTCTAGTAGCCGGGGACTCAGCCAGCTGCGATAACCGTAATGAACAATAATTTCTGACATCAGGCAAGGTGTCATTCAATATGCTAGTTGGGAGCTTGGAAATAATTGAATACCAAGAATGCAGCCCAGACTCTTTTGCCCTACACTATGCAGTTCTATGCATGCCCTGACTTTTATACTTCTGCCTGCAGGCCCTGAGCTGCAATATGGAGGACAAAGTTTGGAGAAATAATAATCCAAACTTTGCAGTCCTTGACAAGGATGACTTTGACAGTCCGCAGCGTCCTCTGCGTTCTGTCTGAAGAGCCGTCACATAAAATACGTAGCAAAATTTTTTTCCCCTTTTTAATGATTCTCACGTTTATCATTTATAAACAAGCTCATCCAATTCCTTTGGATGTTCCTCATCCCCACTCGAAAATAGAACAGGGGATGCTGGAAGCATCTGCTTGATGTATCAGCTTTCAGAATATTGAGCTACAAAATAAGGCATCCAGTTTTACCCATGGGCTCCTCTGTCTCTTCTGTATTTCTAATGAGTTGACTTGGTTACTAGTCCTCTGAAATGGAAAAATTCAGATATGCTAAATCCTCTGGAGGGGAAACCTAGATGAAATGACTCCAGTGGTGTCTGCATATTCACTGTATCCAAGGACTGAAAAATGATACATTGTATAGTATCTTTCATCTGATAGCTAATTAAACATCTGGGGTGGGGTGGGAGGAGGAGATCATGTTACCCACCCCTAAAATGCAGCCAGTTCTGGGGTGGAGCTTCACAGATGCTGAGCAGTGCCTTCCACAGTACGCAACACTTCAGAGTGTGGACTAAAGATGATGGTGAAACTGCAGTGGGCTTCCTTGAGGTCAAAAGAACCTAGTTCTGTGGCTTTAGGGCATATTTGATTATGGTGTTAACACCCTTATTTTTATGAAAAGGGTGAAGGGCTCCATTGGGCTCTATTTTGCAGAAGGCCAGGTGGACGTGTAACACCGTGTGCCCTCATTGGGCAGACAGTTACCATGACTGCACATGCAGATTGGGGATTTGTTTGTGCAGATCAGGCAGGCAACTGCACCTGGGACAACTTCTGACTTTGTTGATAGCTTGGTCCTTAATGACCAAACGTGTGAGGAACTCAGCTTTGCTCCTCATTAGAGAGGCAGCACTTCCCAAAAGATAGTGGCTCTTACCAGGGTCATCCCGAGAATGGGAGTGGTTAGGATCCCTGTATTCAGCGTAGCAGCGCCTCCATCAGGCAGCTTAGGGTGAGTGTCTCAGGCATCAGGGCGCCCTTGTGCTCAGCTGCTACATAATGGTGCCCCCTTTGGTCCCTGCAGGAACTGCATGGTTCGGGACTGATGGGTGAAGAGAGGGTCAAATTCCTCTTCCTTGTTTTTTGTAGGGTTAAGTGAATATATTAATGTTTAGTTTAGATGCACGTGGCACTTTACCCAGGGCTATTGGAGAAGCAATAAACCTTTCCTCCTGTACAATCTTTTTTAAATTGGTTGGCAAGTGTTGCTGTACCTTAAACGGTTACCATAGCAGCAAAACATTCTCTCTCTGCCTTAGAGCTTTGCTCTAAATATTTTCCATCTTTAATTTGTTTGTTCTGGAAGAAGTTCAAAATCGGATGGGGGAAAATATCAGCAATACCCTCATGGCATAAACTCTGGAGGGAAGAATAATGCACTTAAGCGGAAAAGCAAGTGGGACCGGAAAAGCAAGCGGAAAAGCAAGTGGGAGTTACTGCAATAGGGTGGGCATGGTTACAACATAGATCGGCGCTGTGTTGTAAAGGAGAGCTAACTGGGGGAGGGTGTATCCTGGTCACAGGGTGATGGGGACTGTAACTTCTAACTGGGGGGTCTCCTGGCTTGGTGATCATGGTGAGGGTGTGCACAGAGTCTTTGGCCATGCTTGTGAGTGTCTTAAGTCAGAACCATAAAGCAAGCGGCACTGTGGTTTCCACTCGCAGCCGCAAAGCAAGGTGCACTTTGGTCGCGGGGTGAGTGGGGAGTCAATTAGTTATGGATAATTGTTTGGTGAAATAAAATCTGAAGCCCCTGGATAGGGCCAATGAGCTGGCCCAGGATGATGAAGCCGGATCAGATGCCTGTAAAATGGAAGTTACTGGACAATGAGAGCTGACCCTCGTGAAGAGCTTTGTTTTTCACAAGGGAAGGTGCATTTAATGTAATGAGGCACTGGCTTAAAGTGGGGGCTAAATCTGAGGCAATTTGGGAGAGGGGGGGTCCTGAGCTGTCAGTGCCCAGTGGTCTGTTACAACGACTGGAGCTGCAGCTCTGGGTAACAGTAAACCCAGTCCCTCCCCGAGGGCACGAGATCAGAGTCCCTCACCAGCCCTAAATACACACAGGTGACTTGAAACATGCTAGTGCCAACCACGATAAGGGTAAAAATGCCCCTAGCAAAGATATCCTAAGGCACCGGTGAGCAATGTTCCCTCTAATTTTTGACAGGCCGTGTGCGCAAAAATTTTCTTCTGTGCAAATGTTTGTGCTTCTGAGCAAATTTTTGTGCGTGCGGGGTTTTGCTGTGTGTGCGGGGTTTAGGATCTGTGTGCATGTACACACAGGCACCACTTAGAGGGAACCATGCCAGTGAGAGTTTTCTGCCTTTCTTAGAACCTGCCCCAGCGTACAAGAGGAGTCTGTTTCCCTGGGTTTAGGATGCAGCATGGTCATTGGGACACAGGTTAGGGCAGGATGCACTGTTTATATATTGTGTGTGTGTGTGTAAAAATGTCAATCGAGAAAGGGCCTTTCTGATGCAAACAGAAGGAGAGGGGGAGTAAGCTATGGAGGGAGGCTAGAGGGAGGGGAGCAGGGCCTCATAAGAGGTGGGGGAGGGGCATGGCCTTGGGGACGGGGCGAGGGAAGGGTGTTCAGCTTGTGAAATTAGAAAGTTGGTGACCCTATTCTGCAGATCAGGGCCCAGGGGCTCACCCCGGTCTCTCGACAGTCTGAATCCAGCCCTGGTGTAGTTCCATTAGAGTCAAGAATACAAAAGCTCCAGAAGCTTTGCACTGTCTTCAATCTCTCCGCTGCCTCTGTGGACTGGATGAAGTCATTGGTTGTTAAGCAATTGGGTATGCAAGAGAAGAAAGGCGCTCGGTGTTAGTACCTTCCTCACGTTCTGTTAATGTTTTAGGTTACTGGAAGAAGAAAACAACCTGTTTGTTGCAAGGTTAATCTTAAATAAGGGAGTGGACTCTCTGGGAGATAAAGGGAGTAAGTTCTGATGGCTCTGGTGGGTCCTTGTGCTCTTGAAACCTCCCATCTTGCATACAATGCATCATGGTCCTCAAACTGGATTATTTAGATACACAATTGGCTGTGCGATATGACGACAAAACTGGGGCTGCTTAGCTGTGGGCACTCGGTTCTAATCAAGGGAGAGGAGAATTCTCCCAATAGAACTGTGTTGAAGCCACCCTTGGAATGCTGGATTCCTGGACACCTCAGTATCGGAAGGGAGATGTTCGGTGGAGAACCACTACCCCAACTGAGAATCTAGGGGGATTAATAAAGCTTAACACGAACAGAGACAGTAGCACGACTATTTCTAGAGCTAGTGGAGGAATTGACAACTATCTACAGATGTGTGAAGAGTGTGAATGCCAACCAAGAAGCAGCTCTGAGTGGCATGAGGAGAGGAGCAGCCGTTATGCAAATTAAAAGGCTAAAATATATCCCTGTGGTAACTCTACACAAACCAGTATAGTTATACCAAGGATTCATTTGGCCTGATATCACCCAGGAATCTCCTGAGCAGGAGATCTGTGAACTGTGGAACCGTCTCCAAAGGGAAATGGTGGAAACTGCAGGGATGGGGACATCTTAGACGAGGCTACACAGAGCACCGGACAAGAGTTTGATGGGAACAAGCCCAAGGGGATGGGCTAGGGCCCAGATCTTCAAACGTAATTAGGAATTCAACTCCCATTGAAATCAATGGCAGTTGGGCTCCTAAACACCTTGAGCATCTGTGCCTAGAGGATCCAACAGGACTTTCCTCTTTCTAACTTCTTGAGCCTTATGGCCTGGTCAGGTATGACCAGTCATCCCTGCTAGCCATCCCACTCCTGAAATCTCCACACTTTGCTTGGTCTGTCACCAATAAATAAACTAAATATGTAAATACATGTGTTTATTATTTATTATATTAATAGCTTGTGTTTATGAATGCCTGGGAAGTCCTTTTTTTGGGCTCATCTCAATAATTTAAGAATCCCTCCCCCCCCCCAAGCTATCAAAGACAGCATAAACCAACTAGCCGTACCCAGGGGTTGAATGGAATATAGCTGCTTAGCCTGGCCTCAACTGAGGAGCTTTCACCCAACTCAGTTCTTCCAGTGAAGACCTGAATTGAAGTTAGCATTAAGGTCACAGTCTATCTTGATAAGTAGTGGGAGCTAGCCTAAGATCGCAAGAGTGGGTCCATTGGTCAGATTTCCTCCCTTCCTCCTGGTCACATTCCTCTAGAAATCGAATGTAATCCAGATTTTGAGATCTGGCACATGAGGGGGATGGATCTGGTGGTGGTCTGGTCCAGAACGATCATACAAATATGATGGAGCTGAGCTGCAAACTTCAGTCTGTAGTGGAACCGCGCAAGGGGTGAGGTTGAGTTTAATGACCTAGTTTGGACAGATGGCTGTATTCTCCATCAAAGCAGAGCACTCAATCATCCATGTCACAGAGCTAGTGCTCTGGTGGGGATATTAGCTACCCAGTTCCTGTACAGTGAACTGCTGCTGCCTAAGCTGATCTAATTAAATCTGGCATCTGGTTTATTAGTATTTTAACTTTATTAGGCTTCTAATTGAAGCAAAAAGTCTCCCTAGCTGACGTGGCTCACTCACTGTCCTAGCCTCCCTGCATTTTCTTTTGCAAGATTTTTTTTAATCTGTATCAGTCGCTTGGTTTTTGCTTGTTGCTGCCAGCCAGTATTTTTTCACCCCTCCTTGAGAGGAAGGGAATATTATTGCATCCAATGTCAACAACAACTTTAATTAACTACTTCCTGGTTCTTCTGCTGACCTTTGCAGGCTGAATAGCATTGCTTCTGTGTCTGCCCATGCCTTGGGAAAAGTTGTTGGTAATGATGGGAAAGGCCAGCACCAGCTGTGGTGCTCTCTCTCCCTGGGAGTAAGCTGGGGTAGACATTGGCTGGCTGGTGACTTTGTGTCTCTACTGGAGTCACGCTGCAGATCAGGCTTCAGACACAACTCCTGTTATAGGAGGTGTCAGATGTTCATAGAGTCAGGTGCACGTAGTTACAAAGGTAGAGATACCTTGTTAGGCTACCTCTGATGGGATGCTGACGTCTAAGCTATCCCCAAATTACCACAGGGCCTCAGAAGTCACTGTGACAATCCTGGATGTGGAGCTAGACGGTTAGTAAAATATAGGGCCTTTCTATGTATATTTACGTAGAAACTTTCATGCCAAAGGATCCCCCAAGAGCTTCATAAATTGTATTTACAATTGTAAATACAGCACAGAAATGCAGCAACCTCTGGTGCAGAGCATGCCAGTGAGGGAGGCTCAGGTGGGGGAGAGGAAATACTGACCAAAGACACAGGGATAAATCATGACATCTTTCATGTCCCCAGAGAAAAACTGGGCCTCCCCCAGAGCAGACAGATCTCATCCTCTTGACTTCAGGAGAAAAAAATGCAAAGATGAACAACTAGTGGGAACTGAGCAGTTCCGAACTCTGAATCAACAGTCCGTAGCTTATTACAGTGTGCCTCAGGCTTGGAGCACGAGGCTTGGCATGGTCTGAAACTGCTGGAGACCTTTGCAATACCTACAGCAGGTCTGACAGAGACTGGGCCAAGCATGGAGGTGGAGTGGTCTCTGAGGAGGCATTGTCTGGACTGAAATCATGGAGAAATTCCAGCTCAGTTAGACTTGCCTGAAGTAGTTTGAATCTAGCTAGTTTTGGGTCCCAGAGAAGTGTTTCAGCAGGGCTAGCACACGCTGAAGTGCACACTGCCACCATTTCATTGTTCCAGGGACGGAGATAGATTAAACCTAGCTCGGGGACGTCTACTCGAGCTTCTCTCACACCCCATGCAGTATAGACATGCTCAGAGCGCCTTCGGCCTTGTCTTCAGGAGGAAAAAAGAGGGTGTTCTGCCTCGTGTTAGCTCATGTGAGGTACTGAATGTGAGGTAAAATCACAGGTTGTTGGAGGTTTAACATGAGTGAGCAGATTATGGTAAGCCCTAGCCTGCCCCTGGAGAATTTACCTCCACCTCTGACATCTGAAAATGACACCCTGCTTTATCATCACTAGCTACCACAGTGAGAACTACCTCACATTACCACAGTGCCTCAGAAATCACTGTTGTTAGGTTAAATTAGCTTGTCCTGCTTACCTATTCCACACCCAGATCGTGCGGAGTCGGTCTATCGCTCAAAACTGTCAGAGACCAAGAAACACACAGACAACAGGTAGCTTTTTGATCAAAAAGGGCGCGCACCTTCCTCTGGCTGATAGCTTCAGAAGAGTGCGGCAATTTATTAGCTTGACACAGCAGTATTTATATCCTTCAAAGACAATAACAAGTCTTGCATTTCGACATAGGAGACCACTCTCTGCAGGGCCAGGGGGCCTCTTGCTTGAACCGGTTTTGTGGTTCCTGAAGCAAGTTTGACTGCCAATAAGACAATCTTTGGAAAGATGTCTTGTGCAAGGTCAGGCAGAGTTTACGGTAAGGGCTAACAGTGAGCAGAGGTTATGGGAAGAGGGGTTTTCTTGACCAACAGTTCACCCCTCCCTTAATATCTGATAAGCAGCAAATGCAAGAATCTCTTTTGATAAGGGCATAAGGGATACAGAGAGGTTTGTTTTTTATTGCTCTTACACTGTGACAATCTAAACAGCCCCAGCCCTCCTGGATGGGGAGCTAGAAGGCTAGTGAAATACAGGGCTTTTCATGGTATATTTACATAGAAATGTTCATGCCAAAGGATCCCCAAAGAGCTTCATAAATTAGTTACCACACGCGAGCTGCCACGAGGTAAGAACACGCCTCGTTTCCTAGTCAAGGGGCACCCTGTCAGGCAGATCTTTCCCTGTCTGGTTTGCGTGGCTTGCCTGTGTGTGTTAATACACGGCTCCAGGCTCTGCCCCACAAAGCCTTTGGAAAGCCGCTTCAGTATTTCACGTGAGCGTCAACTGACTTCATCCCCCACCAGCAGCAGAGTGTAAAGGCCCTTCTGGCCTCTGGAGTTATTAGAGTTCGCATTCCTTTGTAATTCTCAGGCTGGGGCCTCTAATTGTCACAATGTGTATGCTGGGCACAAAGTACCCACTGCACGAGGCCAAATCCCTGGGACCTTAGTGTTTGTTCTGGCAGGGGACACCTGGGTGTGTATGAAAGGGCCTCCCACCACTCCTGGGCAGCCCCTAGGGAATGCAGGTCCCCGTGGCTTTCAGGCGCTGCTTCTCTGGAAGCCTACAGGTGGAAGACTCCACCACGAATCTCTACTCTAGCGTTGGTGAGGATCCGCCCTGGGCACCAACTCTGATGGGAGAGGGAAGACCAGGTCAAAGGAGACCCCCTATCTATCAATTGCTTTTGTCACTCACAGGGGTAAGCCATTTGGGGTTAATTACCCTTCTGCAGGGCCCACCTTTGATTTTGCTTAGCTTGTTCCAGCTCCTTAATGAGCAGTTTCCCCTGATTTCAGGGGAGAGACACTCCACAGCCTATTGAAACCCACACCACCTTCCTCGACTTCAGAGTTGTTCATTAAAGCAGTTGCAGGCCAAGGGCAGCAACAGTGCTAGGCTCTGAGCTTCTTGGAGCAGCACACAGGCTTCCCCCAGCTAGAACACAGGGGTTCTTTCATCTCAAGGTAGTTTGCAGGGAGAAAGGGAGGAACCTAAAGTAAGGATCAGATTGCAGCAGGCTCCACCTCCAAACGACATGCTCCAGGAGGAGGAAAATAACCTAGGTACCTGCACCTACCTGTTACACAGCCAGGATTGAGCCCAGTCAAGGGAGAGAGGGGAGGAAATCATCCTTCGGAAACAGCCCCCTGAGTGCTCCTGGATTTCCTGTCTCCCATCTCCTTCCTGAGAGGCTGCAAACAGCCGGTACCAGCTGCCTTAGCTCTGCTCAGGAGGAGTGGAGCTGGGCAGTGCTAATCAGTTGACTCTGGCAGTCACACATACTGTAAACAGAAAGGCAGGAAAGTAAATGGGACATCAGCTGTAGCTGTCAAAGGGCTCCCTGAATGGTCCTCTGGAGCCGGGAGGCAGCTGTTTGCACACACATGCTCGTGCGCCAAGCACTGCTAAGCTCTTACTACCTCTGATGTGTGCCTGAGCCAGGATGGAGGGTATTAGCAACAGCCTGAAGAATAAAGCAACTGAAAGACATCACAGGGCAGAGGTGATGATTGCAGGAGAGCAGCTGAGGTAAGGGGTTGCTGTCACTCAACTCTGGCCTGACGTGCCTATGTAAATGAGTGGTTGTGATTATTAACTAAGCGGTGAATGCATTTTGCAGAGGGGCTGGGAGGGAGAAGAGAGAAACAAGCATAGAAAGAAGCTGAAATAAGTGGCTGAAGGGGCTATTAGTGGGCGTGCGGCTACAAACTGTCTAGCGTGCCCCACCCCACAGGTCTTGGGGGTTCAAGGCACTGTTTCTGTGCAGGGATTCTCTTCCTCTTGGGGTTTCCAAGTGACCAAAATGTGTCTCTTCTAAGGTATTTCCTGACCCCTCTCCCCCATTTCCTGACTTGTCTTTTATAAAAATCAGTTTCTTTTTTAGTAATCACCCCTGGATTTGTAGCATGGGCTGCTACTGTCCTCTCCTCCCAAACTTGCTAAGTTACGAAAAAAACTTCCCTCGTGAAATAAAATGACCAGTTCTTGGGACATGGGCACCTGAGAAGGAAGCAGACTTCAGCTTCCTTTTCATTGTTTAGTCATTTGCTTTACAAACGTTAGCCTTGTTTTGCTCAATACTCCTTGGAGAGAAGGACGCCTTGTCAGCCTTGGAGTCTGAGTTGTGACATTGAGCTGCTCGCACAAGGTCGCTGGTCTTCCGTACACGTTTCTAGCTGACCATTTTAGTTGCTGCGTCTCTGATCTGGGCCGGAAGAGTGTTAGCGAGTGTTGAGAACAGCACTTCTGAAAATTTTACCCCAAGTTCCATTTTCAGAAACGATTTAGGTGACAAAGTGCCCAAGTCTCTTCTGAAAACAAGGTGTAGGTGTCAACCGGTAAAGAGTAACTGGGCTGGTGAAAGCTGGCTGGGATGACTTAGCTGGGGATTGGCCCTGCTTTGAGCAGGGGTTAGACTAGATCATCTCCTGAGGTCCCTTCCAACCATGGTAGTCTATGATTCAGGGTGAGGCCTTCTGCTTGTGTGCTGGTTACTGGTGTTAGGGATCTGAGCCATCGCTGCAGAATGCAAAGTCCCTCACGGTTACAAGGCAGGGGGTGGCAGAACTTACTGGTCTGTGTGGTCTCCAAAACATCAGTGTAGGTTCCTTCCTCACTTTACCCACTATGTTGAACTGCCCCAATTCTGACACCACATTCAGTCACATGCAGGGGTATTTATTGTTCTGTCTTCTTAAATGTATCTGATCAAACTCGTTAGGAGTGAGCCCATGCTTCCTTCCCTGCTGACAAACGAAGGGCATAATGACTTTACAGGCACCTCTTTTGTTTTAAATGGAAACATCCCTGCTCATCTCTCTCCTTCCGGGGGCACAGGCTGTTTATTAAGCTCCGTGGTTTTTGTTTGGGCAGAGAATAGAGAACAGTACTTGCTATCCTTAAGCAACGTGAAGCATCCAGAACTCCTGTCACTGGCTAAGTTTAGGATCTGTTAATTGGGTCAGGAAGGGAGGCACCCTACTCCCGTGGGTCTTGGAGTGTTGGACTGATTGTTATTTATTTGTATTATGCTAAGAGCCTATAATGCCCAGCATGGCATCAGGATCCATTGTGCCAGGCACTAGACCCTCAGTAACAAACAGTGCGTGCCCCAAAGAGCTTGCAGTCAAAGTAGATGAAGAAAGGCAATGAGGGTCAACCACTTCTCCTGGTTGTTGTACATCCCACACACCTCCCCTTGCCTTGTCGCTAGATGCCACCTTCTTAGCCCTGGGAGTTGCCAAGGACTCTCTGTAGAATTGCTGTTTGACTGCTTCTTCCCTCCCGAAGTCAAAGCTTGCTGACTTTGCAATACGTTGAGTCCAAGCGGTGAGAGACCAAGTCCTGAAAACCGAACCCAGGTCTGCTGTAGTGGGAAGCGAAGCAGCAGCCGGACTTTTTACTGAATGGCATCATTTCAATTGCTCACCACAGCAATGCGACCTTTAAGAAATGGCCCATCCCCTGGGCAGTGCAGGATTGTTCTCTACAGGATATTTTTCTAGCGCTTTGCCCAGCCTCATTGTAAACATCCCAAATACCATGTCCTGGGCCACTTGAGGGTTAAAAATGTTGGGCCCAAATATTCAGGAAGGGACTAAAACCATCATTGGGTAGAAGGGGGCATCTGCATGGATCTACTTGCAGGATCAGTAGCTAATGTACCCTGGGAATTCAGTCTGGTGGCATCTGATTCCTCTACAGGGATGTTCTTGAGATGGGGCCATGGATTTACTGCAGCTCGCAACTAACCTCCCATGACCAGAGTTCCTACTCTGTTATGCTAAGTGGTCCGTCAGATGTTTCTAGCTCTGAGCAGCAAGGAAGAGAACTTGGGCCAAATGTGTGACAATCCGTGCCGTTAAGCCGCCCATCTTGTACCACTCCTTGCTCGGTCATCTCGCTCTCTGTTGCAAGCACGAATGCGCTCGAAGAACGAGCCTTTCGACTAGAAAGGATGCCAAGAAATCGAGAGCTTTGCTGGTGGGAGTGGGTCCCCAGGAGCTCTTTAGGGTGTGCTCACTGCAGCATCAGTTCACCCTGAACAGGATTTGTCTGGGTTGGTTTGGTGCGTGTGTGGTGAGCATGATCGATGGTGTCTGTGTCTGTGAGGGGAATAATGCATGAGGGGAATTGAGCTGGAGAGCATGGGGAACGGAACATGGATAAAACAAAGCCACCAAGCGCTGGTGAAAGGGAGGGAGCGAGGTAGGGGAGCTGAGAGAGATTAGTTTATGTTAGGATGATGTTTTCACCTGCTGTTTGGGATGCAAATATGACATGGGGACAGAGAAGGTGAGTCCTGCTCCCAGCTGTGGGGGAATGAAGACCAGCCTTCCTTGCACCTTTGACCTGCTCTTTGCAACAGGCTTGAGCTTCTTGTTGCCTGGACAACAACAGATGGATTTAGTACAGTCCAGCAGCTCTGACCTGTGAGATTTACTCTACCTCAGGGGTGGCCACCCTGTAGCTCCGGAGCCACATGCGGCTCTTCAGAAGTTAATCTCTGGTTCCTTGTACTGGCACCGACTCCGGGGCTGGAACTACAGGTGCCAGCTTTTCAATGTGCTGGGGGCTGCTCACTGCTCAACCCCTGGCTCTGCCACAGCCCCCCCCCCCAATCCCTTCCCGCCCCCTCCTCTGAGCCTGCCGTGCCCTTGCTCTTCCCCCCACCAGCCTCCTGAATACAATGAAACAGCTGATGGGGAGGGAAGGGGAGGTGCTGATCAGCCGGGCTGCGGGTGGGTGGGAGGAACTGGGGGCAAGATGGGGGAGCTGATGGGGGGGATGGGACTGCTGACGTATTACTGTGGCTTTTTGGCAAAGTACATTGTAAATTCTGGCTCCTTCTCGGGCTCAGGTTGGCCCCCCTACTCTACCCTACTGTGTCTACGGACAGATGGAACTGACTGCAAATAACGAGATTCCAGAGCGTGCTCAATATTTGTATCAATGGAAGGGAAGGTGCTGCAGGAGTTGTACCCAATCAGGGGCTAATCCTCTTTCTGCTACTGTCTTGTTTTTGGGATGCTCTTGAAGAATCCAGAAGCGACTTCTCCTTTTTCTCCTTCCCTCTCATTGAGCACCCTGGCTGGCCGCTTCCCTGCTTGGTGCAGCATGGCAGAAAAGAAGGGGGCAGGAGGAGGGGACTGAGAGAGAGAGAGTGTGTGTATGACTGGTGAGTGAAGAGGGAGAGAGACTCTACTGTGGATCAGCTGACTCTCCCTTCCCCACTTTTCCTCACTCCCCCCACCCTGCCAGTCGCTAGGCTGTAATAGTCCAGTTGAGACAAGAAATGAGCAAAACCAAAGCGCCCAATGCTGAGGAATGTGAATCTGGCTTAGCATTTTGCACCTAGGGGCCAACCATGAGTTCAAAACTTGGCATGTGTGTGGTACTCTGTATTGCAAGTAACTTATCCTTCCAACACTCTGTCAGGCAGGTGGCTATAGATGGGGAAACTGAGGCAGAAGGCCTGAGTGACTTGCCTGAGGCCATAGCAGAGGGAACTGGACTCCTCCATAAGTGGTGGAAGAGACGACTGTACTTTTAAGAATGAGCTGGGTTCTGACTGGCTGATGTTTTTTTCTTCTATGAGCCTTGATAACTAAATAAGATTCAGTCCTATTCTATTTTTATATATCCCCTCCCGCGTCCCTTGCCTCCATATGCCCCTGCCCTAGTTCTGGGTTTGGCTGTGCAAATCTTTACTTTGCCTTCAGAGTTGTTTGACTTCTGAGAAGCTCACAATTGCTCTGTTTGACTTGGCCGTTGAGATGAGCCTGTTTGGTGTCAAAACAGCTTTCCCAGCCACAAATAGCTGCTTGACAGCGAGATAAACAAACTCCACCAGGACTCCTGCATTTTTCTGGTCCTCTGGAATCCTATGCTTCCTTGTGCTGTGGCCCTCACACCTGCGGAAGGAGGCAGCCGGGGTGGCGTGGTCCCCTTTTAATGCGTTCCTGGTACTTAGTTGGCAGTTCTTAGTGATCTCCTTCTTCCTGACTAAATGAAGTCCTGTCTCTGGTTAGTAATTCAGCAGCATGTTTTACAAGGCTGGGTTTATTTTACATCCCTTGAGTCTCTTCCCAATCTTCCTTTGTATATGTGCATGCAAATTCCCTTGACTTATTGGGCATTGTGTGTATATATCTGAGAGCAAAAATCAGCTTACTGGGTGCTCTGTAGAAGAGGCCAATTAACCATGTCTACACTATCACTTATGTCAGCAAAACGTAAGTCGCTCAGGGTGTGAAAAAACACCTCCCTCCAGTGACATACATTTTGGTGGCAAAAGGGGTAGTGGGCACAGCGCTGTGGATTGAACTAAGAAGATGTTCCTGGATTTACTTCTTGGTAAACAAAGAGGGGACGTCATGAACATTCACTTCCATGAAGAACAAAGCCACAATGCAAATGGTTGCACAGATTGGCCAGGAATTTCAAAAGGGAATAAGGATTTATTTGGGTCCTGAACTTGACACCTTAAACAAAGTGCTGGGCACTTCCAAAAATAAGGCCCATTTAAGGTGTTTATTTGGGCAGGCAAATCTGGAGGTACCAAAATCGCTAGTCCCTATTGAAAATCTCAGCCCTTCAAGGGGCAGGGTGGATTCTCCATCGCTTGGGGGCTTTAAATCAAGCTTGGATGTCTTTTTCTAGAAGATACACTGTAGTTCAACCACAAAGGTACTGGTTGGGTTTTTTTGCAGGACTCACTGGGTGAAATTCTCTGGCCTGTGTTATGCAGGAGGTCAGACTAGATGATCATGATGGTCTGGTCTGGCCTTGAAAATCAGAGTGTTGGGCTTCCCTTAGTACAGAAAGTTTACGACTGGAAAGCAGGCCTGATCTTGCCTGGATTTCTTCTGGAAACTCAGCTCTGGGTCTCCCAAGCCTAAATTAAAAGTAGCAGGGGGAAAAACACATGGTGTCACTTGAGCAGAGCTAACGTGGCCGGTCTAATTATGTAACCCTCTCCCCTCCCCTCAAGAATGTACTCGTGCTCACACAAACTGGGAGTACAGCACAATTTCTTTTTGTTGATCTTTCGGCTTTATGGCTCAAAGCTGTATCTCCAGAAGCCGGTTTGCGTATGTGCTGCTGCGGCTGCCCTCCACTTCTCCGGAGCATGTGAGAGTATTTGACTGGAAGGACTGGAGTAGAAAGGCAGGATCACTTTGCAAAAGAATCTTGTCCCTTTTTTTTTCAGGGCCACTCTTCCGCACCCCCACTCTGGAGTGTTACTAAGCATTTCAAATGCCAATCTTCTGCTCTAAGGTAGAGACTTTGCTTCTATGCCGGAGTCTGACTTGGGGAGGTTCGCTGGTGTGTGGAGCCACACTTTGCTCTCCTCTGAAAGTAACGATGAACAGGGGCGTTGCCTGGATTGATCCTCTTACAAGAGGATTTCTCTGCAGTTCAATATAAGACATCGTTGTAAGCTGAGAATGAGAACAACAGAGCATTTATACCAGTCCTCAGTATGAATGGGAACTCTGCTCTGGAAGATTGACGATGTCATGGGAGCCTCACTCCAACAGCCAAAGGCAGAACTTGGCCTATGGTCTGTAAAGCCTTTGTAGATGAAAGACTCTGTCTGTAAATGTAAGATATTCTAGTGCTTCAGTTTATTTTAAGGTTATGTCTTACTGCAAAAGTGAAGGGTTTTTTATTGAGAAAACTAGCACAAGATAGTTATCTCAATGTCAAACCCAAGTGGAGATAAGACCAGTCATTTTTATCTCCATGTAGCTAGTCAAGGTAAAAACTGGGTGAGTGGTACAGGGTTAACCTGGATTAGCTACATCAATGTAAGATTTACCAGTGCCTTGTCACCACATAGAGTTCATACATTTCAAGGTCAGAAGGGACATGTGGATGTAAAATATGCCCCTTTTAAAAAAAATAATGACGGCAAAGCCTATAATTTAGCTGTAAAACCACGTGAAAACCATTCCCCCTGCTAACAAGCAGGTGCTCAACTCAGCCCAGTCTGGCAATATTAATCTCTCCCTGGGACTGGAGGTGACCTAATGCAAGAACTGCAAATACCTTTTGGTGTCGCATGTAAAATACGTGGAGTTAAAGAGTAAATTTGGAAGAAGAGCAACTATCATGTTTGTAAAGTTTTGGGAGTTATTTAGGGAATGAATACAGATTTCAGTTTTATTAGAGTTGTACAGTAGGATTTTCTAAATGAGTTGAGAAGTATTAGTCCAATTCCTAGTGGACAGTCTCCCCAGAAACCACAGTGATAAAGGTTATAGTTGTTTAGTAGTTATCAGCAGGTTCAGATGATGGCCAACATCTTCAAAAGTAACTGGTGATATTTAGGTGCCTCAATTTTTTGAAGAGCCCATCTGGAAACACCATTAGAGGCCCAACTTTCTGAAAATCAGGTCCTTTCAAGTTGGCCACTTAAAGGTTGAGGTTTCTCCAAATCACTAGTCAGTCTTGAAAAGTTTGAGCTATATGGACAGGTCGATTAAATACTACATGATACATGTTTTCTCCAGACATTCCTTGACTAGAGCTCATTACAATTTATGGTTCAGCAACTTTATTTTCTTATTAATAAGTGGCCTTTCTTTAAGTTGAAAACTTTTATGGAAAATGTCCTTGTTCAAACTTTTTCCAGGTTTTCTATGAAAAAAACTAAAAACCTTCAAATCTTTTTTTTTTAAGAAACCCTGCACGTTTCTATGCAAATCTGGAGCAAAAGAACTGAGAAATGTTCATTTCTTTCAATAAGTGTTCCCAGATGATATATAATGTTTTCTGAGCCACTCTAGCTGTGAGCGGCACTAGTAGAAAAGTGTGGAGAAGCTGGATCTGCCACTCCCCATATTGAATCTGTGGATGGAGGACTTCTCTTTAGGGCTCTGATCCTTCAATCAGATCTGCAGGCACTGGACTTTTGTGCCAGCATGGTGTCCCAGTTACCAATCCTATTGCGTTATTGAGGTATTGTTCTGTCCATCTGAAACCTCTGAGCACTAAATTCATTAAAAAGGGTGAAAAATTAAGAGTATGGAAAGAAAACCGGCATCAGAGGAAAGCTGGATTCAAGTATCGGAGCCTCTCTCATTGGGAGAAGATAATTGAGACCTGTCTGAGCCCCAAGCCTATGACCGTGTATTATCTGTTCTGTGTTTAAACAATTACCATTGTTCAGTGAGCTCTTGTATGTTAAACCGAACAAAAATGCCCGTGAATAAATCTACAGAACACTTGATGTCCACCCACCTCCCGCTGCCTTAAAGTGCTGTGGGTTTGCTTTGAACAAGGTCACAGGGCATGAATAACGGTGTCCTTCTAGTGACCTTGACAAAGAAACATCTTGATTGCCCAACCGACCCATCCAAAATAAACGCACAGGCAGCAAGTGTTTCATAACCGTTGACTCTTGTGTTCGAACAGCCAGTTTTGCCTTGTATTATTCTGGAGGCTTTTGTTTGGTCTTTTTTTTGGCAGAACATGAATGGTTTTTGGCACGTAGAAGAAAAAGTCCAAATATCATATTACACACCCTTATTTAGCAATCTTTAGCTGGAAGCAAGATAACTATAAGTCAATCTGAGTTTCAGCTAGATTTGCCTTTCTCAAGATAATATACTTACTCTTCATGTATGTGTCAAATGATTTCTGCAAAGAGTCTATTGGCATAGACTCAGGAGTTTTGGGGGGTCTTTTTTGAGTTTTTCACCTATTTTATTATACTCAAAAACATGACTAGAGAATTCTACTGAGGAGGCTGACCAAGTCCATGACTGAATCCACCTCTAAACTGCTGCTCCAGCACCAGCCTCGGCCTTTTTGTCAGCACCAAGTGGAGCGGTCCTGCGGCCGTAGGTATCTCTGTCAGCAAGTAAGACGAGCAGACCTTTGGGCGGTGGTCTGCCAGTCTCAGGGCGGCTATGACTCTGTGTTATCTCTTTCCATACGAAAAGAGCAAACTGTGTCTAATTTCCTTTGTAGACTAAGGAAAACAACAAAAAGAACAAAAGTCAGGTGTACATGTGAGCATGTGTGTCTTGTGTTACATGGTGCAGTAATTCTGAAAGCAATATGGTGGATTTGCTAGAAATTAAAAGGTCCAGCACACTGAAAACATTGGTCATCATGGTTTCAGAACTGCGTACAGCACAGCATCATTAGAGCCTTAGTAATTATACATGAGACATGGGTCCAAGGCTCAATGTTCACACTCAATGGTGAATTCCCCCAAAGTTTGGGAGTGTTCACTTCTGGGGTTTTAATTAAAGCTGGTCAAAATTTTTGAATCAAATGACCTAGTCAAAAATTTGTTACACTGCCTACTCTTCTATTTGTTTATCTAAATTTAATATCTCTTATATAAACCATTGTTTTATTTATCAGAAACCAGGGGGATTATTTTAAATAACATTTGTATAACAGTTTTTGCAGAATTCTAAAAAGTGAAAAATTAATATTGCAAAAGCAGAAACAACTGATTACTGCAAAACCAGAAATAAATTTTCCAACTAATTTCAGTTTGGACTCATCCTTGTGTGGTTTTGGGTTCTACGTGTTTTCATACCCAAGGCAACATATAAGGGTTTTCTTCAGAGTCATGGTAGCAATATAGAGTATCCTTGTTTTCACTCTTATCTATAAGAAACATTCCTATAAAGTAGTAGTTCTCTTGCTGTGTACTAAGGAGATAACATTTTGGGGGATGTGTGTCTACCTCTTAATGGAGGGGGTGGGCTGGGCAGGAGGACTTTAAAATTGGCGTCCAATGAATGGGAATGCTGATAGGAATTTGACAAGATGCTTCCCTTTGACTCTTCCAAAACCCTAAAATAAAAGGCAGTTCTCAATGTCATATTATTCTCTTGAGAGAAAAGTTGGGATCTTTGCTCTCTTCCTGCGGGGACAAAATTTCCGAGTGAAAACAGAATAAAAAATGGAACAACGATCGTCAGGTTTGGTCCTTGTTGACTGGTCATCTGAAACCACGATATCTCCATAAAATACAGACATGAACTCTGCCTGAACATCCCTTGGGGTACTGGACTGCTTTCCTTGCCTCTCTGTGATGTGCTCACGGGCCCCGTGCATGCTCACAGAACTAAAATAAAATGCAGGGTTTGTGGGCTGAAACGCTGCTTACACCCCTATATAGTGATAGTAATTCTGGGGATGCTTCTAATATAAGGCTGAGCAAGACAATTTGGAAAAAGAACCACCTCAAACCTTTCCTTGTTCCTCACGTGGAACACACATCCTCAGCACAGCAAGGCTCCCTCCTTGCATGGTCTCCTTTTCTCTGGTGCCCTTGCTGATCCAGTGGTGGGTCTTGGATAGCTGTGGGCCCCAGATGCTGCTGAAGTTCTGGTTTGCCTTCCACAAAGACTCCAGTTTTCATGTTGAATTTGGTGGCATCTGGCCAGAGCTTTTGGGATTCAGATGGAGGTTTTATTTTGCAGGGAGGATGCAGTTGGGGGAGTTATTGGTGGTGGAATTGGAAAGTACCTAACACTCAAAGCAGCACCCATTGCTTTCTCTATAGATGGGGCCACTCATGAGGCAGAGAAAACTGGAGAGGCCTACAGGAAGGTCCAACGGCAGGGAGGAGGAGCTAGTGGGAGGAGGAGCTAGTGGGAGGAGCAACCCTGAAAAGCTCTCGAGCCTCAGAGTTTCACTAAGCTCCAATTTTTGGACCGTGTTGATCTTAACACCAGTTGTTGCCCAGCTACATGAGCAGGTGACAGATGTGGTACAGCCACAGAACTAGAGTTTTTACCAGACTGTCCCTCTGATAAGGGTGGGCCAAATTATTGAATGCAGGCACCTAAAGAGCATCCCAACTTCTGCACGCTCAGGTTGGTTACATTCACAAATCCCACTCTGGAGCCGGCATATGCTGTACTGGCTCTGGCAAATCAGATGATTGTGCATGGACGGCAGCATTTACAGGTGCAATTTTTGCTGGCTAGGCACAAGTCCCTTAATATGCAAAATGCCAAGAGGGAAGACAGCGCTCCACTCTCCTGCTTAATTGGCAGTCTTAACGGCAATCATCAATTATTAAACTCTCCTTTGTCCAACAATTGAATTGTTTGCGTGCTTCTTCCAATTTGTTAGACAAAGCATTGTCTTCTGTAGAAAATGATCCATGGGACACCTAATAGAATTGATGTAAAGTTCTGCTGTGGGCAAGGGAAAATCTCCCCTGAAGGGGTTAAACAAAGAAATGCTCCGTGATTAATGTCCTTGCAGAATATATTGGCCCTGGGCAAGAGCGTCTTCTAGTGAATGTTTTGAAACTATAAACATCTTGGTGTTAAACAAATGATATTATCAGACAGCTCCTGTTCCGGTAGGATCCATGCCCTGTGCATTTTCCAGCGTTAACATTTTGAAAACAGTAGTGGCTGAAGCAGAACGCTTGCCAAGTTTGGTACCTTTGGTTTTGTCCTTGCACTTGGTTTTGGCTTGAGTACAAGATCTGTTTGATTGGTGACCCTGTTCAGCTATGAAGGTCATTGCAAAATCATACGAATAACCCCTTACACACGCAAATATTTCCACTGAAATAACAAACTCGTGTGATGTTGAGGTTTTGCCAGAATGGACCCCAGAAGTTGTATATGTCCCAGTTGTATCCCCACCTCTCCCCAACTATCTAAACCAGACTAGACTGGACATTGTCAATTCTAAAATATATTTATTATTTTCTTTTTAATTTGTTTTAGACCAGACTCTTTTGTTGATGGACGTATCTCATACCGAATCTAACGTTCTAATATTGGTATCCCATGCATATCAGACATTCATTTCAGACTGGACAGACTGGTAAAGGTGTGCTGTTTAGGTTTTTTGTGAAGGAATTCATAACTGCCTGAAGTGATCTGCCTTGTATTCGACCAGGACTAATACATACAGCAAAACCAAGTGTTGCTTATTGACATTCCCACCCCAACCCAACATGACTCATTACTGTTTGATGGTTAGTGCTGAATACTATAGCTGATCTCCAGGACTTGCTTTCCTGGTGATCATGAGAGAGCTAACTATAGACTGGGGTAAGCACGCATGATCATTTTCTTCTTGCCTTGCTTCACAAACCTCAGTCAGCTGCCATATATATTCTGAATCATGTTAAAATAACCCCCAGAATGCTGTTGACTAAGACCAGTGCAGACGATGGTAAAATGTAACAATGCAATGTGAGTGGAGGTGGTGGGGAGTAATTAACTTCTAAGGGCTGGTCTACATGGGGGGGTTGTCGACCTAAGATACAGAACTTCAGCTACGTGAATGATGTAGCTGAAGTCGGCGCATCTTAGGCCGACTTACCTGTCGTCCTCACAGTGGCAGCGGTCGGCAGCGTGCTCCCCCATCGACTCCAGCTTCAGCCTTTTGGCGAGCTGGAGTTCTGGAGTTGATGGGAGTGCTTTTGGCGATCGATTTATCGTGTCTTGATGAGACGTGATAAATCAATTGCCAATAGATCGATCACTACCCACCGATCCGGCGGATAGTGAAGATAGACATTTGGAGCTGTTATGGTCTGTCACCAAAGAAATAATTCACCTGTGTTTTAAGGCTGAAAAAAATGGAATCTGGTAATGTCTCCTCTTACGTTGCATACCTATGAGCATATTTGTTTACTGTGAAGTATTCAGAAAAGATCAGCTGATTTTAGGCAAAATGAGCACTAGTTCAAACCAAATCCAAGGTGAATGGATTTTTGAGGGTCACAACTTTCACCGTACTTTTCCCTCTGTGTTCTGGTCAGGACTAGCAGTGGAAGGGACCAGCAAACTTACCAGACAGAAAACTTCTGAGAACTTACACAATCTTGCAATTCAAAGAGGCATGGTTACACATCCAGCCTCTTGCCTAAACTACCATAATCTCCATGCCTATGGCGGCACATCCACTACGGGCATGTAATCTAAAATGTCTCTGACATTACACCCACCCACTTCATAGTGTTCTCTCCTCCTAGGCTTCGACTTCATGATGGAAAGCTCGTTAAAGACAGGCGTCACCACCTTCGAACCTACCCCAACTGCTTTGTTGCAAAGGAGCTTACAGACTGGCTGATTGACCACAAGGAAGCACCAGACCGAGAGACGGGTATCCGCCTAATGCAGAAGCTAATGGACCATTACATCATCCATCATGGTTTGTAAACTCTAGTTACCCTTTAACTTGCCCAAGAGAGAAAATTCAGTGTCTGGACTAGTCATTTCCCTGTCTGGTCCCACTTAACAGACCAACTTACCTATTTAGGATCCACTTCTGCAGCCCTTTCTCATGCGAGTACTTCTGCTGAAGCCAGTGAGAGGAGCCCCTGGAGTTTGAGATGTGCAAAACTGAGCACCTGTGTAATTGCACTTCTCAGGTTGCACTATGCTCCCAGTCTCTTGCACTGCAGACACTCCAGAAGAGAGACTGTGCATTCTGAAGTGATGTGGATGCAGAATGAAATAACCCCCGGAGGTGTGTCTCCTGGGAAAAGGTGGAACAATAATGCGACTGGTTATCGCTCAGTCACCCTGTCCTGGACACCACTCTGCTGCTCAGGAGCTGCCAAAATACTGGGGTGTAGATTTTTACCGAACTGAATCTCTGTAATATGGTGTATTATGCTAACACTCAACGGGCTGAAACAGCATGATAGAAGGAGTAAAAAAATGTAGCAAAATTCATTTTTACTGCACCAGCCTAGAGTCCCTGGGCTTTCCAACTCATTTCTAGGGTGGGGACAGTGGTGTAGCTTGCCAGGAAGCGCTATGCCGTGATTGGATTGTGGCCTACCTAGCGCCAACGTAAACATGCAGCAAATGAAAAACGTACAGTGCTCTTTTCAAGGCCTGTCTTTGGACACAACTCAGAGTAAAGACTCACTTGGCACCCAGCTCCAAACAGGTCCTGACCAATGGCTCCTACTATTCTGGCTCTTAATTTATTTTTTTTTAACTTACAACAGCTGTACTTTATTTTTATACAAACACTTGGCTGGGTCATGTTGTTAGATACCTGAGAAGGGTATGGTCTCGAGAACGGAGCATTGGAGCAAGAGAGAGGAATTCCTGAGGTTTAATCCTCACTCTGATGCTGACTCACTTTATGCCTTCCTTGGTTAAGTCTGCCTCCATATTTCCATCTGAAAAATGGGCATAATAATACTTTTTGGGGGGCAGAGGTAAGAATTAAAGCCCCCGTTGTGCATGTGTATAAGTGCTTGCAGGATAAGGGTCCCGTTCTGGGAATTATAGAATCTTTTTTGTGTATTCTCTCTGGATGATTGGTAGCTATTTTGTTTAAACATGGCTGTTGCTATCTAGGTTCTAGCCCAGTTAACCTGGCTGGCATTAACAGATTTATTTCTTTTCTTTTTGAGAGAACTGGACTGGCCCTGCCATTCTCTAGACAGCTGGGTCTGGAGAATGGTTTTCAGAAAAATCCTTGTCTTCCCTGGTGAAGGAAATAGTTCTAGAACTCTTCTGGAAACCACTAGGTTGTGACTGTAGTAATAACAATTAGCTTTTATGTAGTGCTTTTGCATCAGTCAATCCTGACATACTTTACAAAGGAGGTCAGAATCACTCTCCTTATTTTACAGGTGGGGAAACTGAGGCACAGAGGGAAGCGATGTGCTCAAGGTCACCCAGCATCAGAGTTGGGAATAGAACCCAGGTATCCCGAGTCCCAGGCCACTGCACTGTTCACTCACCCACACTACTTTATATGATGCAGATAGGGTGAGGCTTCAGGCACAGGAAAGAGATTCATTTAGGGTGAAACTCAGCCCTACGTAGAGGATTAGTACAAGACAGATGCACTTCTTAAGATCTGTGTGAGGGCTTGCATGGTGCATAAGCAGGCTCTGGACTGGCTCTTCACATGGGGTTGTTTTCACCCTTGGTACATGAGCATGAAAGGTATTTGTGGGCACTTGCTGGTAGTGCCAAGAGTGGCTGCCTCACATTTAACTTTCACTTTACTGGAGATGAGCTTGGGCCAAAATCTCACATCACATCAACCCGACTTCCCTGAACCTTGGGGATGTTTGGAACCAGATCCCAATGTGCTGATCTTCCTGCTTTGGTGATCTGGTGGGAGACAGTCCTCTGGATTAAAACCATCTCGCGGTTTAACACACAGTCGAAAACTCCCAGGATGTTCTCAAGAAACTGAAAATCCTCTTCCCGGAGATAAAAATCTCATGAGGGTTAATAACGAACTGCCCCCTGCTTCCCAAAACTAAAGCTACAGCCCCTCCGGCAAAGCAATGGCTGCATGTCTTCCCATTGCAGGGTTACCTACTAGCCCTTTCCCCAACCCCATCCTGCCAGTGAAAATGCCAGCTCTGTTTAAACTAGAGAAGGGAATATGATCAACTTGGCCTGCAAGCGGAAGAAAGGGGACGGGGAGATGGGCAAGACAGCTCAGTTTAATTTTTAGCGGCGAATAAAAGGGAGCTTGCTCCCTCCCTCCCTGGAACAACAAAAGGCCAGAAGGGTCCATTCAGTCCTCTTGCATAAGGCCAAACTTCACCCATTGATTCATGCATCAAGCCCGATAACCAGTGGTTGAACTGGAGCGTGTCATCCAGAGCCTCGGTGGTGACTGGTAGAATCCACGTGTGGAGAATCTACCACGTCTGTTGGTCTTAAAGCCAAACCCTAGTTACACGCAGCCTTGTGACTGGGGGGGTGGAATATGCATCCACGTTTTGCAGATATTTGCTAGAACCATCTTTACAGAGAGACTCAAACTACTGTCTGTGCACTTAGTGAAATGAGTAGTCCTCTCTCTTTAATAGCCCACGGGATGTAGGTTTCGTTGCCAGATCTCTTGCCTTCCTGGAAGTCTTTCTGCATTGCTGCTTAACTTTGCAGGATGTAACATCTGTCCTAAGTGCCCAGTGCATGGACTCAAGCCATGTAACCACAAGGGGGTTGGAAACTGCCTCTGTGATTGACCAGCCGAGTGAACTTGTGGAGTGATGCGTGCACTCTGTGTGATACCCTCAACAAAGGGGAACTCTGCAACGGAGAGCAAATGGTCGGGGGAGGAGCAAGGGTGACTTGTGCTGAATGAGCCTGAATGTGCAGCTTTGAGCCGACTGTTTGGCAGAATACACACGAGGCCTGTTTCCCCCGCAGGAGCCACACACGGTTGGCTTGTGTATGTCACACAGAGTCTGATGTTGGCAGAAACCAAAATAAACACAGACTCCTCGGGTGCCTTCTTCCTGCAGTCTGGGACGGGGTGGGGAAAAGCCTTGGGTTGTGGTGAGGGGAGCTCCAGGGTCTGTGGGGCAGAGAACACACAAGGCGATGGATTGCCTGGTTCTTTCTCCGAGCAGCCTGCCTCTCGAGCCTGGCTATAGGCTGCAAGGAGGGAAAGGAGTCTTAAAAGATGATTTTTAAGAGCTGTGTCCACTGTGTCCTCCAAAGAATTCATGGTTTCTTGTCTTGCGGGGGCAGTGACAGCTACTTTAGCCGGAACAGTCTCCCAACCCCCCTTCCTCTAGTCTTTCACTTCACACTCAGCCTTTTCTGAGGCTTGTAGAAGTTGTGGTGACTCTCTCCAGCTTGTTTGCTCGTCTGTCTTGATTCTTGTCAGAAGCAAAAGGCCCCACATTTCTCTCTGTATGAGGTTGCTTGTGGCACATTTCTGAGCTGACTGGCAGCGGGATGTTCTGGATGTTATGCGAGACCTTATTCATGGGACGCTATTTGTTCCTTCCACATACCCCGCCCAGAGGTGAGCAGCCACCCTCTGAACAAGGGACACCCCTCTCTCTTTCAGGCCTGCAGGATTTTAACCTCCGGTTGTAGGGTCGGGAAGGGGGTGGGGGGAGGGTTGTAAAATGACTGTGCAGATTTTCTCTTGGCTGAAAAATTATTAAATGTAGTTAATCTCTGTGGAAATATGTACCTGGCCTGTGTTCTTGTCCAGCTCTGCCCCAGAAGTAGCTGCATGTTAGTGACCTTGTGACTATAGCGAACACCTTTTGGGCCCTTCAGGATGGATGGGCCTGTGGAAATGTAAATCATTTACAGAAATGACAATCAAGGGTGAATTTAAATAGCTGTTGCTTGTAACACCCGGGCATCTAGTGCAAAGTGGCAAACCCATTGTACTAGATGCTGGACAGACCAGTGACTGGGGCAGGCCCCACGTTTACTTAGTCTTTCAGACTTGTTAAGAAGAGTTTCTCATCCTATGACATCTGGAGTGACTGGGCAGATCCAACGGGGGAGAATATAAAACAAAGGCTGAAAATCCAGATTTTTGGGGCCAGATTTTCAAGAAAAGCCTTCAAACGTCACTCTCAATATTAGCGGGGGAACGGAGATGGGATAATATGTCATTGTTCTCAGTGGGCGCTACTGTGCTGTGATGACGAATCTGCCCATTTCATTTAGGCGCCTAAACAGGAGCTGAAAACCGGTCCCAAAGTCCTTAACCACACGAGCTGTGATAACACTGCATTTACGCTCTCCTTATCGGAGCTGAGGAGATGGAAGTCAGGTGCAGCTTTCACTGACTTCAACCCCTCTTTTGTAGTGGAGTTTAGAAATAACCCTCTTGACCACTGCAATGCAAACAGTATCTGTCATCATCGGCTGCCTGGTGAGAGATTAATGCCTTGTACGTTAGGCTGCCATGAGTAAAAATACCCTCTCTTGCTGCGCTTTATCACAGCAACATAAAGTAGCAGCAATTAGTTCAGGGTTAACCATTAACACTTCAATCTGATTATTTTCCACCTTTCCAGCAATTTTTTTTTTCACCGCCAGGTTGACCGTTTCAAAGAAACCCATTATCTGATCAAAGACTTTGGACCGCTGGGCAGGAGCGAAGCTTTTGGTCATCAAAGACGTCATCCTTCCACCTTTCTGTCAATCACCTGGTTAACGCATGAGGCTGACTTTTTTATTTCCTGATTTGTGAACATTTCTTTTTCTCAGTCCTCTAGTAATAGGGCTCTCTGCTCACCTCCATGGGGAGAGAACAGCCAGAAATCTGGCTAGTTAAAATCCATTCCCTCTTCTTTGCCGAGTCCCAACACCCTTGAGAGGGGCAGGAAGAATACCATGAAATGCATTACGTGGGCTATGGCTTACTTGTGAGATATGATCTAACGAGGGACTATAGCATACACTGGATCCAGGATTGGAAATCGGGTATTATCCACCAGGCCTTCAAGCTGCAAAAGTGCATCTTCTTTCCATGGGCTCGAGCCTCTAAGGGCAGGTCTATATTACCTGCCAAATCGGCAGGTAGCGAGCGATCTTTTGGGGGTCAATTTATCACGTCTAGTCGAGATGCATAAAATCGATCCCCGAGTGCTCTCCTGTCGACTCCGATACTCCACCGCCGTGAGAGGCACAGGTGGATTCAACGGGGGAGTGGCAGCAGTTGACTCAGTGCTGTGAAGATGCTGCGGCAAGTTGACCCAAGTACGTCGACTTCAGCTACGCTATTGTTGTAGCGGCAGTTGTGTATCTTAGGTCAATTTCCCATGCTCTCCCTCCCCCCAGCATAGGCCAGGGCAAAGGCGCAGAGCAAATTAACTTCCATTAATCCCTCTCCTTCCCATGAAACTGATCATAACATCATGGGAACCATTAACACCACTAGTTTAAAAAGTGGGAAAACCCCCTTCATTTATAAAAGAACTGTGTGCTTGGGTAGAACTCTTCCTGCCTGACACACCTTGTGTTTGTGGCGTTGCAGTTTGTCACCATGAAGGCAATTCAGGGAGCTCATTTTTTAAGTTAAGTCCTACCATACTACTTAGTGCTAGAGCCAGTGAAGCAAAGGGAGAATTTCCTGAAGAATTTCCTGAAGAAATGAACATTTTGTTTTTTCCTCCAAACTTTCTGTGAATTTTTTATATGAAACTTTGAAAAGCACCTTTTAAAAATCTCTGATTAATTCTTCCTCCCCTGCCCCCACTCTCCCCAAATTCAATAGGGGAAAAAATCTTCCTCTTTGCGTGGAGGGTGATGTTTTTATGTTTCTTGTTTTTTTTTTATTAATAGGTTGTTTCTTTCCACTGAAAGAAAAGGTTTTTTTTACAAATGGGGGAAAAACCTTTTTGATGGAAACAATCCCTCCCAAACTTTTGACCTGGTCTACTTACCACTTAGTGCAATCTCACCATGGATCTCAAATCACTTTCCCTTAATGGGTATTATCCCTATTTTACAGGTAGGGGAAACCGAGGAAGAGAGGCACTGTGACTTATTCAAATTCAAACAGTAAGTCGGTGGGAGAACTGAACTCGGTTCTTCCAGGTCCTTAGAACAGTGGTCTGTCTCTGTGACCATAATGTCTCTCAATGGTATCTCACATATTTCCACATTACCACCTACACACACCTACCAACCGGGCATGTACAAAGGAGGAATGCACAAATACCCAAGGTGTGGGTGCAAATGAGGTGTAGTCCCTTAAATTAGGTGGCTGTAGTTGCATGCACCTAACATTACAGATCTGATGTCTGACCTGATGGATTGCCATAGTGTCATGTGAATGAATCGGGCAGAGTGGATGTAGATTGATTGTGTGGAAAAATCTCTTCTATAGTTGCATTTAGATATCAAAGGGTCTGCAATATGGGAAGAGGAATGTAAATATTCTGAGGTAATTTAATGGGTTTTTGGCTGCTACATCTCTCCCCCCCCCCCTCTCCAAGCTTGTCCAAATATGGCCAGGGGCTTTTTAACCCACCAGACTAGGAGCGGGTTGAATTCTTTTTTTAAGCTTATAGATGAACTGCAACATTTAGACTTTTAAAAAAATCCTTCCTTTTCCATTCAGTCGTCTAACGAGAGCTCTGAATGTAGCTATTAAAGATCAGAACTGACTCCGGTTCCTTTAAGCAAAGTTCTGGGCACGTGACTGGCTGACATGGGTGTTTCAGCTATAGTGCATGGGCCCCTGTTTGGTGTTTGAATGGCCATCTGCCCTGGTGCAGGAAGGAATGGTTTCTATACAGCTCACTGCAGTCATCAGAAAGTTGGAGGTCTGGAAACTGGGCCACAGTCTGTAACTCTTGAAGGACTGAAAAGTGTCTTTGTGCTCAGGCTGGCGTTCAGAGCTCAGCTCTGGTGTATGCATTATGGGGTAGTATTTAAGCCTGCCATCCTGATGTTGTCTGCTTTGATTTTCTTTCCAGTGTGTGACGAGCACTCGGACTACAAGGACGCCAAGTTGCTGTACCGTTTCCGCAAGGACGACGGGACCTTCCCTCTCAACAAGGATGTAAAGGTGTTCATGAGAGGGCAGAGCCTTTATGAGACGTACGTGAGTCCTTCCCGGAAAGGTCTATCGCCACGCAGTCTGCTGGCTGCCTTTGCAGCAGCAGCTCCAGAGCCAGGGATCTGAACTGTTGCCAATGTTTCTCTTGCTCCATTGCATCCACTAGTATCTCCAGCACTGATTCCTGGATGCTTTTCTCACTGCAACAAAGCAGGAGGACTATCTGGAATGGAGTGCAGAGATGGCCGTGAACTGGAATGCAGGATTCCACGGCGGCTTCCTTTCATTGAGGGAGTGGGGGAGAGGGAGATGCAGAAATACACACGCATAAAGATGGGTTCTCTCGGTGTGTGGAGAATTCGCTAATTACTCCTCCAGGTCGAAAACCAGCTTCTTTTCCCAGTCTGACTGGGGAAATGGGCTGGAAAATCTGGATCTCTGCATTTCAGAAAGCCTCTGAATAGGCCTGGAAGGCAGAACACAAGTAACTGATCAGAGTTGTGACCCTCTTTGTGGGTGTGGGGAAGCAGAGCTCTAGAAAGGTAGGAATGATTAAAAGGGGATGGGTCTTTGTGGGCTGTTAGATCTGGATGGCCCAGCCAGTCCACCGACAGGGGGACCACACAGGGAGTCTGTGGCAAAGCCGGGAACTGATTCCGAATTTCCTGAGTCTCCATCACATGTCTTAACCACAGCCCTCCCCCTTCTCTCCATTATCATCAATTATCCAGTATGTTCTAGTGGGCCCAGCACAGGGCCGGGGACCTGCCGTTCCAGACCTTGAGCCTACTACTCGTTCACCCTGACCTTAAGCAAATCCCTTAATCTCTGTGTTTTTATTTTTCTCCCATCTGTTAAATGGGAATGGAAAATAGCGACCTTGCATTTATATGATCAATGCTTTTACAGTGCTTCAAAAAGTATAAAAAAGCTATTCTGCCTGAAATGAAGCCTGGACAGGCTTGGTTTGGAATTGAGGAGCCAAATTTTAGAAGTTGTGTATAATCTCATCACACTAGTTATTCTCTTCTGAGCGAAACACTGGCCTTACACCAGCGGGAATCCTCACCATCCTTCCTGCATTGGACTTTGGATGCTGTTGCTGACATCTCCCGTCGTGTGAAGCATTCCTTGGCGTCTTGGTAGAGCAGACTGAAAACTGTTAGCGGTTTGTTTTGGAAAAATTGAAAAATTGTAACTTTTTCCCAAATTTCCATGATTTTTTTTTTCCATTTTGCATAACAACTATAATGTTTTTGGATTTTGAAACCCCTCCCTCACCCTCCAACCTTTTTGGCTTCTTGGTTTTCCCCACCCCCCACCTTTTCCTGTGGCCAAATTTGGAGGCGGGGAGAGGGGAGAAATAGGTCAGATTTTATTTTTGTCGTAAAAAAAAGATCACAACTGACACCAATTCTCATCTAGGGAGGGAAGCTACTTTCTAGCTCAATGATTGGTTTGGTTTTTTTTTTTTTTTTGCTTTTGTTTGTTTTGTTTTGTTTTTTTGCAACCCCCTCTAGTTCTAAATCTCAGAAATGGTCTCTTCCTAAAATCAGATCCAGTCCTGTGTTTAATCTTCTTTCAACCCCGAAGGGTATGTCAATGCTACAATGGCGCAGTATGGCTCTGTAATTGTGCTGCGGTAGCACCGTCAAGTAGATGCTTCCTGCGTCGACGGAAGAGGTTTTCCATGGATGTAGTGAATCCATCTCTCCAAGGGGCTGCAGCTAGGTTGATGGAGGAATTCTCCCGTCCAGCTTGCCACATTTACACTCAGTGTAGACTGCATGAGGTGGACGGAGAATTCTTCCATCGACCTAGCTACCGCCTCTCTGGGAGGTGATTTGCCTGTGGTGACAGGAGAACCCCCCCTTTTGGCGTAGGTAGTGTCTACACTGAAGTGCTATAGTGACCCAGCTGTATTGCTGTAGCGTTTCAATTACAGACAAGTCCTAAGAAATGCATTCTGATGGGAACTAGCTGTTGGCATATGTGGGGTTAGGGCACCCTCTTGTGGACACATCAGTTTTAAACTTTCAGAATTCAGGAAGCCACGGATTTAAGTGCTGTGCCCTTTCTAGCAGTTTACATTTTCAGGGTTACAGGAATCTTTTGTTGCTTTTTGGCTCGCATGCTCTGTCTTGCTTTGAGTTGGCCTTGAATTGGCTGAGCTGAAACCACCCACTTCTACCTGGGTTTGATTCAAATCCACGTGAAGGGAGCATGGCTTCCCCCGAAACAAGCAAAACTCACACGCTGCCTTTCTAACTCGGCTCCGGGTTCTGTTACAATTACTTGCACAGTTCATTACAGTTAATCTTCAGAATTGGCTGGTGTTTTCCATTGTGCCTTAAACTTTTGAGTGACTCACCTGTCTCCTCAGCTGTTTTTTGAATGAGACCTAAAATTTAGGTTCTGATCATATGGGTTAAACATCTCATTTAAAAGTGCTTTTTCTCACCATACTTGTCTTAAGCAATGGGGCTTTTGCCATTTCCCTTAGGAGCCCAGTGGCTATCTATATGAGAACTGCACTAGTTTTAATTAAAGGAGCGGTTTCAAACCGATGTCATTAAACCACCACAATAGGCTGTGTGGATATTTATTTCATCTTAGCTTAACTTGATTCCTAGATGTCTACGTAAGGGTTTGAACTGGCTTAATTCAGTTTTAAATTTCCCCTTTAGTTAAACCAGTACAGATTTCCTGGCCAAACAAAGCACACTCATTGACGCTTACCCTACTGTTCAGAACTACAATGTTCCTTTTCTTAATTTTGCCCGTCCACACTTAGTTGTACCACCCTAAGCAGTTCTCCTTTCATGATGTTCACATCTTCCAAATCCTTAGGTCATTATTACCCCTCCATCACTGTGTAGCCAAGCTATGCTTTGTTCTTTGGTCCTTCCTCATATGGCGGCACTTCCAGCCACTGTAGCCTTATAAACCATCTCTCTATGAGGAGTGACTATTTATTTATGGTGAAATTGTAAGTAGAAGCTTGGACAGACTCTTCTGTTTGTCACCCAGCATGGAGACATGAGAGGTAGTCTTCCTTTTCTTGAGGACTTCTCCTTTTCTCACCCAGTCCAGCATGCCTGCCTCCTTTAAAACCCTATCAAATCCATGAAACTTCCTAGGCAATCTTGATGGTTCTTACTGGCTTTGACGTTACCATGAGATTCATCTTCTGGGTACCTCCACGTACAGCATCCTGACATGGGAACAACGTCATTCCAAAAACTGCCCTGAGCTAATGGCTCGAGAGGGGAAAAGTCTGACAATTGGAGTTACATAATCAAGCATATTACGGTGTAGCAACATATATTGGGTCCCCCACCACACTGTTTATTCTCCCTCTGCTCATGACAGGTGGGACAAGCTGCAGTTGGCTTTAGCTCCTGCCAAGTTGCTGGTGTAGTTATAGGGCTAAAGAAAAGATCACTCTTCTCGGTACCCACTCCTTACCCCTTGGCATGTCTCTTCTCCGTGCCAGGCTGATCAATGTAGAAGACTCCATACTGAAGGTGAGAGAGGAGAATTCTGTGAAGTACCAGAGGACGTTCCTGGGCTGTGAAATGATTGACTGGCTCGTCCAGGAAGGGGAGACAGCAAACAGAAAGGAAGCTGTGGAGCTGGGCCGAGCGCTGCTGGAACATGGGATCGTTCAGCATGGTAAGCCGAGATTCCTGGGGATGGGGGAGGAAGGTAAAGGATGGGGCTAGCTATCCTTGCTTTGCTTGGAACAACCCCCCATTTATAACAAGTAACAAATGCTGGTCGTGCGCCGAGTGCTAGTTTCTCCTTGGAGATAGCAATGGGTCCATTTAGTTCTATTTTTGGAACAGGGGACCGCTGGGGTCTGGGCAGTCTGGTGTCCCCCTTGAATGTCAGAGACGGAATCTGAGTCGCTTTTTGGCCTCTCTTCAAAGTGTCATTCCCAAGCCACCGAACGGGGGTTCACATCTGGATTTCGAGACGCTCGGAGCCTGCTCGGGCACATGCGCTGTGTCTCTCTCTCTCTCTCTCTCTCTCTCTCTCTCTCTCTCTCTCTCTCTCTCTCAGAATTCAGAGAGAGAGAGAGAGAAAGGTCAGATCTGAGATTCCTGGCCAACATTGGAAATAAGGCAGTTGAAGGGGACGGGCTCGTTCAGTATCTGGCCCATTTCTAAGGCCCTCTATTATTTCGGAGGGCTCGTCCACATGGCGAATTACTGCGGAGCAAGTCAGGGTGTGAATCGGCAGCTCCCCAGCTTGCAGAGAGGAGCTCTGAATTTGCTTGGACAGAGAGACAATGGCTCTGTGAGGGTTCTGCCTCCATTCCTCTGGGAAAGGGTGTTAACCCCCTCACTGCTGAGCGGTTTAGCTACTCTGGGCTGTAAACAGCACGGAGAGAGCAGCACTGCTTCTCTCCCATCTCCTCCTCCTCAAACCAATGGGCAAAAAAAGTCTCATTCCTGCCGAGGGGCCTGTGCCTCATTGGTCATCAACTTAACATCCTGTCAATTATGTCTGGACCACCAATAAACCCAACACTGACTGGTAATAATCCCAGCCTTGCTAGACTGGGGGATTTTTACTGGACTGTTTTTTCCTTGACATCAGCAACATGACTTTGGTGTGCTCCTGCACTGCAAGGCATTGTGGGAGGTGTAGTCCCACAGCCCGCCATGCCTTGCTGTTAGAGAGGTGGGGGGCGGGGTTGGTTGGGAGGGGTGAGGCTGCATCCCATGGCTGGGTTTGATAATGGAATAGCCCCCTTCCTCACCAGACCCTTGTGATACTGAAAAGGGGAATAAGAACACACCTTGCCTTGCAAATCCTGAGCATTTAAAAAAAATCCTGAATCAGGCTCCCCAAAAGCCTGAGGCTTTACAAATAATGATTGTTGGGAGCCTTCTGGTTTCTGAGCTTCAGGTTTGGTTTTAGCCCTTATTGGGTCCTGTTTTCAAGCTTCTCTCTGCAACCCGGAGGACTAGAAACTCACATTTTGTTTTTTACATGACTCACATGACTCCAGGAGCTGGGGATTTAAGAAAAGAAACTCACCGACTATTGTGACACTCACTACAACTGGTAACTCTGCAGCAGGTCTCCTTCTCCAGCCCTGCTGCTGAATGGCGAAGATGTCGATCCCCTTTGTTATGAGATCCCCCCGACGGTTGCTATACCTTTCCCTGTTCTCTTCCCAGTCTCCAGCAAGCACCACTTCTTTGACAGTAACCTGCTCTACCAGTTCCGGATCAACTTCCGCCGGAGGCGACGGCTCACGGAGCTGCTCAATGAGAACTCGCCCCGGGCTTTGTCGGAGAGCCCCGACAGCCCCTTCTGCCTCCGCAAGCTCAACCCGGAGCAGGGCAACACCAGCTTCCTCTCAGGTAATCAGGGATGCTGGGGTGAGGCATTTAAATCCCTGGACCCTTTAAATTGCCGCGGCTACCCCGGGGCTCCATTGGCAATGTAAAGGGCCAAGGGCTCTTGCTGCGGTAGCTGCGTCCAGAAGCCCCGGGCCCTTTAAATCACCACCGAAGCCCTGGGGCTCCCTGACGCTGACGCCACTGCTACACCAGGGCTTCAGCAGCAGGGCTCTGGCAGCAATTCAAAGGGCAAGGGGCTCCAATTGCTGCCGGGAGCCCTGGGGAAGCTACCCCATTCTGGTACGGTCGGCTGTGTATTGGCTCTTGCCGGTATGACGTACCAGACTGTACCGGCGAACTTTCACCTGTGCCTGGGATTTGTATATAGGGCAATCTCAAGTAAGAGTAGAGATACTCGTACTCTTTACCTCTGTATCTGGCATTGGTGTGACCGCTGCTGGAATAGTGCGTTCGGTTCTGGTGCCCACCGCTCAAGAAGGAGGTTGAGAAGTCGTAGAATGTTCTAACAAGAGCCCCGAGAATGAGTAAAGGATTAGAAAACATGCTCTCAGTGATAGACTCAAGGAGCTAATCTATTTAGTTTAAAGAGAAGGTTAAGGCATAGGTATCGACTCCATGGGTGTTCTGGGGAGTGGGCTGGGTATTTTGTAAGGACTAAATTCCTTGGCTGAGGGTATGGGGACGTGTGTGCATTGAAGGGGGAGGAGAACCGCTTTTCTGACTATCAAACCTGGGCTGAAAAAGCAGGCCAAACTCTAGCCAAACCAGTCTGCTCACCCCTAGCCCAGATCTGGGAGGAGTTGTATCTGTGTCTTTCAGTCCAGCCCAACAAGGAGATCAAAATAGTCTCCGCCGTCCGGAGGAGCAGCGTCACCTCTCTTGCCGGAAGTTCCAACCCGTATTTCACTCCTACGCCCAGCCTGGGATTCCTGCCAGCAGCTGAATGCAACCCCAAATCAGGTGAAGTCTCCCATTTCAGTGCCACTTATCTAACGCTCAGAGGGGCTGAAGAGATGACATTAGACTTGAGACTAGTGATAAGGAGGCTAATTTCAACAGGCCTAAAAGGAAAGGGTAGAATTACAAGAACGGTAGGGAAGTTCATCTTGCATGCAGTAGATCGGTTCCTGTTCTAGTGCAGAGACCAGGGGGTAGTGTGATCTTGGCTTGGCAAAGGGATTGGCACCAGAAAGGCCTTAGTTTTGCCATTCCATAGTTAAGGTTGAAGCTGGCTTCTATTAAGCCAAATTTTTACACACCACCTTTCATTGCAATGAAACCATTTTTCCTGTATGTCTCCTCTCCTCTCCTCTCCTCTCTGGGCAGACCTTTTCTGGTTTAAAAACCAGCACTATTCTATCAGAAAGGTTTTAAAGTTATGGTCCCCTGAGCATGTTTACTTGTACACCACTTTAGAGAAACGTTTTCTGAGCTGGGCTGTCTTTTTGAAGAGGTTCATTGCATCTCCAAACCAGCATGCTTAGAAGCTGCAGATCTGCGGTTGTGTTTTGGTCTTTTTAAGGAGAAGGACCCTTTAATGCTGGGCTCTGTAAATATGTGTGTATATTAGAGCACTTGGCAACATGTTTAATTTCGACACAAACTTTTTGAAGAAAACAAATTGTTTTGTGTTGATCAAAATATTTCAGCTTCTCTTTGGAAAACAGAATCTTAATTTCCATTTTCAAATATTTAAAACTTTTCTTTTTTTGTTTTAAACTGCCACCCACACCCCCTTTTGTTGTGAGAGTTAGAAACTTTCCCTGACAATTCTAATACCTGTATAGAAGAGATACAGATAATGAAATGGTTTGTGCACAGAAAAGCTTTGGATGGTTTGTGCGTCCATTTGCCAGGCTAGTACTTCCCAGTCTTCCTTGCTATGCATTATACTGTATTTAACCTTTGCACGCATGATTATAATTGGATCTGTCCCCTTTGGCTCTAGTACTAAAGAGGCCTGTCAGCAATGAGGAGCTTCTGTCCCCTGGGGCTCCATACATCAAGAAAACGCTAACCGTAAGTGACCAGTCCTAGTGCTGTTACATTAGCAGGAATGCTAAGCCCTTCCTGGCTGCTCTGTTAGCTTTCTAAGTGCTGTCGTTTTTCACGCCTGTGTGTTTAAACCGGGACTGAATCTCACGTCCTCAGGACCTTTTTCCTTTGTTCCTTTTTCCTTGTTCCTTTGTGCCTTGGGATATTCTTGCGTTTTGAATAGGCAGTGGTGGTCCCCAGGTTGCTGCCGCCTGGTGACATTTTGTATATGTGTTGCAGTGGAGAAGGAAGAAAACACCGTTGAATTCCATCTAGGCTTGTACAACGGCAGTCTCACTTACATGGGGGTCCGTTTACAGTATGACATTATATCGAATTTATAGAAGTCGATTTTTCCTAAGAGATTTTATACAGTCGATCACGTGTGTACCCAATAAGCATGTTAAGTCGGCGAAGTGCATCCATAGTTCCATGGCTAGCATCAACACTCAGAGCAGTGCACTGTGGGTAGCTATCCCATAGTCCCCGCTGCCCATTGGCATTCCATTCTTTTGAATGGAGTTCTACCTTCACAGATTCTTCTCCCCACACTGAGATCAAATCCAGTAGTACCTCCAGTTCGGTCCATGCTGGAGCTCTTTTGCGATTCTGGAACTGCAGGAAATGAAATTCAGAAGTTCCCGGGGCTTTTTCTGACTACCTAGCTAGTGCATCTGAGTTGAAAGTGTTGTCCGGAGCAGTCACCGTGGAGCATTCTGGGATAGCTCCCAGAGGCCGATACCATCGAATTGGGTCCACAGTACCCCAAATCCAGTACAGCGATGTCAATTTTAGTGCTACTCCCCTTGCCAAGGTGGAGTACAGAAACTGGTTTTAAGAGCCCTTTAAGTCAACAAAACCGGGTTGGTTGTGTGGACAGATTTAGTCTTAATTCGATATAATGTGGCTAATTCCAATATAATTGCATACTGTGGACCAGCCACTCATTTTCCTTTCCTGTCACAGGTTGATTGCCTTTCGATGCCACTCTGTGCCCCTGGTTCTTATGATCCACTTGCAGAGAGGTGAAGGCATCTCTAAGTTTATTAAAATACTCTGTGTTTTCTGAAGCTGGCTGGCCCCCTCTAGAGTTTATCTCACTGTAGCATATGGGGGGGGGGGGCATTCACTAGTTGAAGTGATAACGAGGAAAAGCTAAACACTGACCACTTTAGCAGAACTCCTTTGCGTGATCATCTACATGAAGGCAAGAAAATCTTTGTGAGGCTCTTACAGTCCCTCTGTTCTGCTTGTAGATTGTGGGGGATGCTGTGGGCTGGGGGTTTGTGGTCCGTGGAGGGAGACCCTGTCATATCCAGGCTGTGGACCCAGGAGGACCTGCTGCTGCAGCAGGCATGAAGGTACCGTATAATCTGGATCTTCCTGGTGTGATATCATTTGTATGCTGATTCAACATGTGAGGCCAAATTCATCCCCGGCGTTAATCCACAGTGGGGGTGAATTCACTCATTACTCACTGCTATGGTCCAAAGCTGTAGCAGTCCCTGTGATGCCTGGCGTGAGGATTGCAAAGCGTGTGCCTCTTTGCCAGCAATGGTACCTGTGTGTGCTAAGGTGGCTGGGGCCTGGCTCTTTTCCAGGGCTTATGTGATTTAAACCTCGGAGTGGGGGAGAGCCAATGTAAAGGGAAACATTGGCCCATTACATTGCATTACCTCTCCAGACTGGTGTCAACAAATACCTGTGTCACATACTACACAGTGGGAGCTTGAAACTGACTCTGAGCTTTTGAATGTTATGGCTGTTGTGCTCTGTTCAGGAGACCCCTTGAACAACACAGCAGAGCTGCTGCAAGACACAATTATGCTTTGTCACAGCCGTGCAAGGGAAGTTTGCACAGTGCCTGCCCTTGGCACTGCAGCACAGACCAGTTTGCACAGTTCCTACCCTTGGCATTGCAGCACAGACCTCTACTACTTCAACTAAAGGAGTCACTCGTTAGCTGGTAGCATTAATAGGCTGTTATCCTCTAGCATACCAGATGTTGGGGGAGCTGTGACACACACACACTGCCAGCATGTTGTGTATTCACTAGAAAACTGCCAATTCTTTCCCTTCTGTAACTGGGATTTCAACATTTATCTTTGTCCTTAGTCAGGATGAAAAGTCAAAACATTGACACCATCCATGGGATGGGAAGTTCAGAAAAACTTCTATTTGGAAATGTTGTTGTTGTGGTTTGGTTTTACACTGAAGTGCATTCACCTGAGTTGCTGCAATGCCTCAAGAGCTTTGTAGTTCAGATGCCTCATGCCCTCCTTCTTTGCTATGGGCCAGATGGACTACAACTCCCATGATGCATTATGGCAGTTCAACTTGGGAGGGGAAAACTGTAGTACATCCTGGGGGATTTAGTTCAGCCTGGAACCCAACCCTCAGACTAGAATGGGGGCATGAGATTCCTGAACTAAAACTCCCATGGGGCATTGCAGCAACTCAGACAGACACAAGCTAATGTTGAACTGACCCAAACCAAAACATTTTGACTCAGGTCAAGAGATCAGACTGTTTAGATCTGGGTCAACCTGAATGGAAAATGTGAATATTTTTTGACAAAATTGAAACTTTTTCCTGTGGGACTTCGATTTTGTGGAGATGTTTTCTGTCAATAAAACAAAACAAATATCCCCCCCAAAATCCTTTTGGATGGAAAATTCCCATTCAGCTCTAATTGTTAATATGCTGCATATAAATTATTTAATGCAGGGAAAGAGCATCACACTGCTTTGAAACACCCAGTATTAAAGTTCCTGGGGCTTTAAGTGTGTTCTGTCTTAGGAAAAAGAAAGTTGTGTGTGGAATTCTTTTTCTTTGCATGTGAAAGCTGCACAATGACTCTGCAGTGATAAATCATTCCCTTTGGGGACAGGGAGAAGAGCTTGCCGTCCTTCATCTTGTAATCGCTCTGCTGATTCCAGCTCCTATGCAATGAGCTGAGCTTCTGAAAACCATTTTAGACCAACAAACCAAAAATAAATGGGCTTTGTGCTCTGGTTGAAGATCAATTTCTAAGAGTAAAGGAAAGAGCAAATTCATAAACTCCCTCAGCGGTCGTGGAGTAATTTTTGTACAGATCTTGTTTATCCTTCAAGTCACTCGCTGGGATATTTGAACTAATAAGATTCTTCAGAGACAGAAACAGTCAGCCTTCCTCATGTGCGTCAGGCAGGATTGGAAGGGAACAGGTGCAGGTGAATTTGTTCCATTTGCTCAAGGGTTGCTTAATCCAACCCTTTCTTCTAATCTAATTATTTTTTTAAAATGACCAAATATTAACATCAAATTTCACTGTCAGCTTTTTACATATATGTGAGCTGCTCATAAACGGGGCTTTGCATTTGCCATTTGCTCCCAATATAAATCCCTTTGGTTGCCATTAAGAATCCAGTCACTATTGGTGCAATTTATGAGGTGTGTGAAATGTTTTCTGGTTGTAGGACTTGGTAAGAGATACCTTCATCACAAAGTCTCACTCTCCTGAGCAGGTGCAGTCACCTCACTGTAAAACATTCCTCTCTCTCCACTGCAGGTGTGTCAGTTTGTTTTCTCTGTCAATGGAATGTACGTTCTGCACTTGGACTATCCAACCATCAGCAGCCTCATCATGACGGGCCCGCGGACGCTTGTTCTGGAGGTCATGGAAGCCATTGAATGAGTGAAGAATCCTCTCTCCATTCCTGTTCCAAGAGGCAGGAGGCTTCAGCTGCTAAAGGATGGAGTGATCAATGATTCTGCTAAAATTAGGGGAAGCACCAAACCTGGTCTCTCATTCTAAGAGACTAGGCCTGAAATGTAGCCCGACATTTTGACTTGTCTTAAGTAATTGGAATCTGATGGGGCAGGTCTCTTGGGCTCAGACAGGTCTGAGGTATTTGTGGCTCAGTGCCTAATCCTGAGAGATGATAAGCACCTACAACTCCTTTTAGCATCAATGGAGGTGCTTGGCCCCGCTTTGGATTGGGTCCTTAGTACACGTTTCTTTCACGTACAAGGACCTGAGATCAAGTCACAAGTCAAGTAAGGATTGAACTGAGTTTGTTTGATGGTAAATTATGAGAAGCGTGTTGTTTTTGTTTAAAAAACCTACCATTCTGTGTGATGACTCTGAGCAGAATACCTGAGCTCAGGCGACTTCCCAGCATGAAAAGTCAACTAAAGACACTTCTCTGAAAGCTGTACACATTCCAAGTGACGCAGTACATGGTGTTGTTGACCATATCAAGAAATAAAGGAAAGAATGCCACAGTGAGTTATGTGTCCTTATGAACAGGAAAGAGACACCTTTTCCAGATGGAAGTTGACATACTTAAGGGAAAAAGCTTTTATTTTCGAAGCATCTAAGAGGTTTCCATTTTCGAAAGTCTTTTTTAACTCTATTTTTAAAACTACTGTAGCTGAAGGTGTCTTTTTAAAATAAAATCTGTTTAGATCCTGATTTGTCAGTGTTTTAATATTTGATTAGAGAGTTTCTCTTCCATCTCTTTCTTCAGTGCACAGCACTCCTCCCTCTAATGGTGCAATGTCTCATAAAACTCATATTCTATAGATGTGTAATACAAATAATTTAAAAAATAAATATACCAAAGAAATATTGGTTTGGAACCGTTGTGCCAGTTGGGCACAGGCTTGTTTTCCAACAGGTGCCAGAGACTTAAAATCCCCGAGGAGGCAGAGATCTAAACCAGCTTCCAGTGATCGTCTTTTACAGCGGTGCAGTGTGGAGGATGGGTAGAATCCAACTTTTTTTTTACCTTGACTCGTCTGTTAATCCCCAAATGTAAGACTCCACGTTAGGACTGAGAGAAAAATGGAATTTCCATCTAATGGGTCATTCTGATATTGCTACAGTTTGTTTTTATCCTGAATTTGGATACATCCTTTAGCCTGTAGGTTATCTTATCTTTATACATATATATAAGATAACAAAAAGTTATAAATAAGTTTATACATATGTATAAAGGATGTATATCATACATATGTATATAAATCCGCTAGTCTGTTATCTTATACATATGTATAATGTATTCAGTGCATCCTTTAGCCTGTATTTGGATGTATAATCTCCTCCTCTGTCAGTACAGGTTTAGTGTGCATTCAAGCTGGTCTTTTCTAGCTTTTTAGTTACTTTATTTTTTCTAGTCCTCTCAAGCATGATTGCTTTGCAATTTCTTATATGTGCACAACACTCAATAGGATTACTCTGTAGTTTTTTACACATACATACTTCTACTTACGCTGTTAAATGTTATTAGAATCTACTCTTCAAATCTACAGCAGGCTTCTGTCAGGCCTAAATATGCCTTTGCTCCCAACAGTTGTGAGTTAATTCATTATTGGAGCTGGAATTATTGGAAATGGAATTTCTGTCCATGGCGGGGGTGGGGGGGAGTTGCGGAGGACACATTTATTGGAATCTTTTCATCCCGGAATGGGACAAAAAAGACAAAAACTCAATTTTTTTTTTGCAGACCTGAAATTCTGCAATATATTATTTTGGGAACACTGAACAATTCCTGCTGTATCTCTGACATGAAATATGCTCAATCAGCTAGCCAGGCAACAGGAGAGTCCAAAAAGCTTGTCTATCAGTCAGGTGAGCAGCCCAGTAACCCACTTAATTTTGGGCCTAAATTTGAGCTGACCTTCTGAAAATCTGAGCCTGACTGTAGATGCTGAGGACTTGTGACAATCTGTCCCCAAGTGTGCATCATAAATGGACATGACTGTAGAAATGGCTGCTCTATTGATTTACTGCGGCCCCTTGCATTGCCTCTGCTGTTGATGAAAGACAACTATTCATTCCCCTCTCATTGGTGCAGCTAGCATAAGGATTTGTTGCGATACTGCTCAGCAAATCACTATAATATTGGACAGCAAGATTTTGTAGTGGAGGAGACACCGAGGTCCTTGTAGGAACTCGAGGGAAACAGGGCAATCTTTCAATCCATTTATCAAGATGCTGGCAGTTCCCATTTCCAGAGAGGTGAAATAAACCATGTGCAAAGAAAGCTGATTGGTATCCAAAGCATACACTTGTTTAAACTCCAGCTCGACTTGGATGCATACGTTGTGCGTCAACTCTAGGATCTACTCCAAACTGTAGGGTTCTCTCTAAATGTAGGAAAGGTCAGTAAAGGTCCACATTGTCAAGTTCCCATGCAGTGATCTTAAGGCAAGTAGAGAGGGATGCCCTGCCAACTTTTCTTTGGATCCCGAACTGAGCGCAGCGGCCCCAAACCCAGTAATGAAGTTTGGATCTGGATCGAGATATTTTCCCCAAAGTTCAGATCGGGGTGGGGCACAGTGTTCTATTTCACACATCTTTTTAGTTTTAGGCTAAACAGTGGCAACTATAGGCAGCTATTAAAATCCATGGGAATGCCAAGAAAAGTAAATTACTTTAGTTAAAGGGAGAAGTGTGTGGGTTACAGTGAAGGGATTATGAAACACACTTTGTTTTCTTTTGATAAGGTTGAAGCTGTTGGTTTCAGTTTTTGTGTGAACTATATTCTATTATAATAATTTATTTAATATTAACAATATAAATTGAAGCACTTTTATGTATTTTAAATATTTCTGAAAAATTTCATTGTGTGGAAAACTTTTGTTTTTCATTCTGATTCAGGATGAAAGAAAATTCCATAATGTTGGACTTTCCCATGCAATGGAAATTCCAAGTGTTTCACCAGCTCTAAGGGTGACACAATAGGATAGTGCCACTGTTAATCACTGGAGATCTCTTTTTAAAATATAGTCTAAAAATTATAACACAGTAGGGATGTCCCTGTCAGCTGATGTATTCTGAGCAGTGGGTTCAAACTCTAGATCTTTCGTTGAACCTCAGTAGTGCTGCTGGTGGGAGAAGAGGATTCTTTCAGAATAATCTCCAGTTGCAGACCTGACTGTCTAACTTTGGTGGTGGGTCACATACAAATGCTGACAGTATTTCACTAACACTACTGTTTTGACAGGATATTAGCCCAAAACAGTGTAAATCTTGTGAGCACTGCTTATGTTTGGGCCCAAAATTACACCCAGCAGTTAATAAGCTTTCAGCAGCATTGAACTCTGCTCCCATGATTCAGGTCCCCGGCTTGCAAATCTTACAAGTGTGCTTAACTTTGCTCAAGGACATGCAGGATCAGGGCCTCTGAAACATTCAGGTAACTTCATCAGATGTGGAAATGTCCAGCTTGAGCAATCTCTAATTCTGAGTTAGTAAAATGCAAGGGAATTCCACCTTGCCTTCCTTGCTGCCCTCCCAAGAAATTCACAGATCTCCTCCTTGTTGGACGGTTAGTATTTGAGCCCTCCCAATATGATTAACGAAATCAAGCATGGCTTGCAGAAAAATAAAATAATCTATTTTACAAACCAGGTTTGATTAGCCATATACAGCATCTCAAATGTGAAATGTTCTTCTGTGCTTGGTGCATAAAGAGGGTGGAGAGAAATCAATCGTGCATTCTCTCTCTCTCTCTCTCTCTCTCTCTCTCTCTGTCAGCAGTCAAGAAATCTTTCAAGTGAAGTACTGGCTTCTTTTGTCAGAGATCAAGAATGTAGTCGGATTCTTCGCACTTCCCCAGCCAACTTCAAGGAAAATAAAATTGAAAAGCAAAGGTTTGTGACAGATCATTGTTGGTTTCGAAGCTGTTTCGATTTCTCTGTGCGAGGCTATGCGGGGTTGTATTGTTTTGTAGAGTGTGCTTTTTTGCCTTTACTCTTTCCTTTCTCTTGACAAAATAAAGAACTTTTATAAACCTGAAAACTTTGTGAAACTCCCAGCTAGTGTATTGACCTAGCCAAAGTTTGATGGTTTGTACAGTTCTCAATTCCATAGTGACAGTAGGTCCTGAAAGCTTAGAACTTTGATCTCTTTAAGGTGAAGTAACTTTTAAACTCACATTATCCTGTGATGAAGTGTAAATTCTCCCAGAACCAACAGGAATGTCTTTCTTATAATCACTTGATGCTCTGTAGATAGTGAATGATTCCATTAGAGAGTGGTGGACATTAGAAAAGGAACCCAGTTTTGATCTTTAGTTATTTTTTTGTGGCACACAACCTGAGGGAACTTCTTATGAGGAGTGAAGTAGTTAGAAGGGTTTGTTAGCTCACAGCTGAAGATTTGATGATAATCCTGGCTGTCTGGGTTGTTTTCCACCAGTTGTTTCTGTGTTTATATGCCTGTACCAAACTGGGACTAAGTTTATCAATGGTTTGGGGAATTTTCATGCGGTAAGGGAACCTAGTACCTTAGTATTCCTTTGAGGCTTGTCTCTCCTAACCTTCCTGCAGCTTCCAAGTCCCTTTCGAAAGCTATTAACAGCATGTTTAAATTCTCTTCAATTCACCTGTTGAACATGGTGAAGGTAAATAAATATAGGCGCAAAAACAAAGGTGCTAAGTTCCTTGCAGGGAGGCGTGAGAAAATATTGGTTTAGAGGAGTCCTGGCCCCTTTGCTTGTTTTATACAGCACAGCATGCAGCCCTGATGCATAATCAAAAGTGTGGCAGGTGCTGGAAAAGCATCCCACAAAATGTTTTGGTTTCAATGACTAGGCATTTTTCACCAAAACCCCCACACTTTTGAAAAGGATTCCTCACCAGCTGTCCCACCTTTTCATGGGTGTTTTTTTTTTCTAGTCTGATTTTGCAATTATTCCAGTCCTGAGATAGCAAGTCACCCCATGATGCTAAGCAGGTATCTCTTCCTGGGATCTGGCACAGGTGACTGACTCTGGAAGGTGTTTGGGAAGCTTACAACGAACTGAGCTTACCAGCACTAGATGTGACTATCTCTGAAAGGAAATTTCACCCTGCCAATGATGCTGGCTTCACCTGTTGTCTTCTCCCATGAGTATCTTTGTGGTTTTTCTCATGCAGCCTCTTGTGAATGGAAAATCCTCTCTGACCTAGGCCATAACACTGCACTTTCAGCAGAGCCACTTGAAAGTATGCTAATTTTGTAGAAAACCTAATTTTTTGGGGTTGAAAATCAAAATTTTGGAAAACTTCGGGTGCAAACTTGGAAAATGTTATCTGGCACTAACCTTCAAGTCCCACCTCAAAATGCACATGATACGGATGGGAAACTGCAAATTGACAATGGCTAGGGGAGAAGATTGCTAATATAAATGAATTTGATATTTTTAACGATCAGCTAAGCCAGACAATGTAAATGCATGCTCTTCTTGCTGACTCTTCTTGCTGCTAGCTTCCTCCCTTCCTATTGTTGATGTTAGCTTGTTGCATTTTGTTTAAATTAGACCATCTACGGTTTTGTAGCAGGGACACTTTCTTGATGCGTCTGTGCATCACCCAGTGTTCTGAACCTGATGGGAGCCTTTAAGTTCTACTCCTATATTATAACAACAACAATAATAATATTATTTTGAAAGTTGGAATGTTCCCAAACACAGGAAACCCTAGTGACTGGGAAATAGGTATCATGTGCTCTCTGTACTGTCCATGAATTCCTTCCCTGAGTAAGTAATGGGGGAAAGGAATCCCCATGCCAGAGGCTCTGTGCTGTCAGAAGGGATGATATCATATTGGTCCTGTCAGTAGCTTGCACCTCACCTCTGCATGGCTGAATGCTTACACCATTAATGGCAGGAATAAACAGGTGGAACAACAGGGCAGGCAGCTTGCCGTTCAGCAGTTGACCCTTAGGGTCTGAAATCTCCCTCACCTGCGTTTGGGGGAGGGATAACACTGCCTAACTTTCATCCATGCTTTCCAACTGTGAGTCTCAAAGCACTTGACTCAGAAGCTAAGTATTATTGTTTTCACTTTACAGGTGGGGAAAGTGAGGCACAGAGGTGAGGTGACCTACCCAGGGTAACCCAGCAGGCCTGTAGCAGAACCCAGGTCTCCTGAGACCTAGTCTAGTTTTCTATGCACTGACTAAGCCATAAGGATGCAGGTGTACTTCTTACCCTTGGGTACTTTTCTGAGTCAACACTTGATAAACACAATAAATATATTACTCTCTCCACTGAAGCTTAAAGATACAATCTTCTGTCTCAATCAGAATATTGCAATGGGCTTGATCCAACACCCATTAATGAAAACAGAGGAAAATTTATATTGAAAAGCATTATATAAGAGGCAGTTGTTATTAATTACTTTGCTTTCTTTACTTAATGGACTTTGGATCCAGCTTAATCTTTCCTGAAGTGGAGAAACCCATGTACAATTCAATATTATTCCTCCAGATGGCATTCTTTTTGCCTCTGATCTTCCTAGGAGAGCTATGGGAAAGATTGCTGGCATAATAAATAAGGAACAAATTAAAAAATGAGTATTCCTAATTTTAATTCAGGGCCTCTTTTGCAAGTCCCAAATTGTTGGCTTTGCATGAGGCATTTATAAAAAGGCGGGCTTTGCAGTTTTTGATATGAAGGTTGATCTTTACCTCAACACAATTCAAAATGTGGATATTTTTCCAGGAAAATATCTATATAAAATGGAAACAAAAAGCAAGATGCATAAGCTTCCAGATTTTCAGTGGAAAATTGCAATTGTTTCACACAGCTGAGTGCCTTGCAATGAACACCGTGCATGGCAGGGGTATAAGTTAACTACCATATGTTGCGACTTGAATGTCTTTCCATACGGTTCCTGGATTAAGTGTAGGAAATTCTGGCCGACCTTTTAACCAATGAGGAGCTGACACAATTGGTGGGAAATCGAAAATTCCCAGAGGCCACTTTGTAACTGTCCATCTTGTACTAAAATTTTGCTGCAGAGTGAATGGTAGAACTAGTGTATACAACCTGTCTATGCCAAAGGGAATAAGATTGAACAGTGTGGCTGGAGAAGTGGCAGATGGTGATTATACATTGGACTACGTGAAACAAGGGCAATAGGAACCATGAGACATTGGGGCGGGTGTTCCATCACTTGAACTGGTTTTGCCCTGGTGTAAATCCACTGACTTTGATGGAGTTGGACCTGGTTCACCGGCTGTTGAAGTTGATGGGAGTGCTTCCATTGAGCTTTGGAAGGGGTCCTTTGTCCTGATTTACACCAGAGCTGAGAATCTGATTCTTGGTTCACAAACAGTGCTCTCACTCACACTGCTGTAGATTCAGAGCCACTCTTTACAACGCCAAACAGAATTTCCCCCTTGGTCTATAACTGGAACAGTTTGTTCAGGGATACCTCAGGTTCTTGCAAATCTCTTCATGGTGTGTGAAGGAGCAATGAGTCAAGACCATTATGTCTCATGACTGTGGCAATGGAAGAGGGACTTGTCACTACCTGATGAGAGCAGTGGAAATGGACTGGGTAAATAACCAACCAACTGTTTCCATAAGAGAAAAATCCCTCTTTTCTGCATGAAGATGGATTCCTCTTAGATTAGAGAAGAGCCTGAAGTAGGAAATCCAGATCTATATTTTGAACCCCTGTCCCAAATTCCAGGGCTCTCTGACTTCGGGGGGTTGGCATTATAAGAAGGGGACTAGTCAAAAAATTCAGGTCTGGATTCATATTACACGTCAGGTTTAGATCTGGGGGTTTGGCTCAGACATTTCACTTCAGATGGTCCATTTTAGGGTTCAGATTGACAACTGTTTGCTCAACACATGAAAGCATTACCAAAGTGAATTACGGACTCGCTCTCAAGATTGGCAGGCCCAAAGTTGGCATCTCCCCATCTCTTTTAAATAAAACAGACACCCTCCCCCTCCTGTATTTTAGCCAGATGCATGTAATACCTTCCGAGGGAAATTGGTGGGTGGTGTGGAGGGCCACTGTTTGGATCTCCCTTGCTGTTACAGCTGGTGGCAAAAAAGAGTTTTGTTTTTCATAAAAAGCTGAGGGGGAAATTGGAAAAAAAAATCATTTTCACTTAAATATCTTGTGGATTTTTTCAGGTTTTCATTGAAAAACTGGGGGGAAAATTGTTCTTTGCCTGAATCCCATGCAAAACATTGAGGAAAATTGGAAATTTTGTCAAAAAGCCTGTGTGTGTTGGTGGTTTTAATGTTCTTTTACAAAACAAGTTTCGGTGCAAAGTGTGACAGGTTCTACCGGCTAGTTTGGTGGTGAAGAGGGGCTGTGTGGGTCCTGTCAGGGTCCCTGCACCAGCGCGACTGGGTATGGCAGCATTGTGGCTCGAAGCTGGCTCAAAAGCCAGTACCAAAGGCTTCGTGCAGGGCTCTGCAGGACCCTGGATCTAGGTGTATGCAGATCTAGTGGCCTCCGCTCCTGGGCAGCTGGCCTAGAGAAGCTGCAGTGGCTATTCCAGCCTATCCAGTAGCAGTGTTATTGGGGCAGCCCAAGAATCAAAAAGTTTGTTTTTCTATAGGACCTACGTAAATGACCATCGGTTTTACTTTAATATTTCTCAGGAATAAAACTGGGGATTTAAAATGTTAAAAAATGGTTAACTGGGGATGAGACCTGGATTTTACCCCCCCAGAGGCCTGTCACATTTTGAAGGCCCTATCCTGCAAGGTGCTGAGTGCCCTCAACTCCCATTAAACAAGAAGAGCAAAGGATCAGGGTCTGAGACAATGCAAATATATGGCCTAAAGCACTGTTGTTCTAATCGTCCTTTGATTGCACTTCTCCCTTCCTTTGTGTTGCCCAGAGAACATGACAAGCTCACGATTTCCTGCTGCCTTCCCTGTGCAGCCATGCATCTTGCTGTTGCCTTTCTCCCTAATGAGAGCTTGAGGGGGGGGGGGGGGGGACAGGGGAGGAGGAACATGGCTTTGAAAACCTGCAAAACACCTTCTGAGGGTGGGGGAAGAAGAGAGGAATCAAAAGCCAGTCCATACATAAAGGGACGCTTGCCGTCAGGCATTGATTGTTCAGAAAGCTGAAGGAGCCGGGATGAGATTGCTTGGCAGTGCAGGAAGGCAGATGGAGGCATGCAAACCGCTCACCGAGCGAGTCCTGCGGTGACATGATTGAAACCAGTCGCCTCCCCCGGGAAGAGGGGCTTTGCTCTACCTTTGTCATCCATCTTGTGAAGCAGAAGGCGTTGTGGAGAGAGGGGCTGATTGCAGTGGATAGGGATTGGGTACCAAGCGCCGCATGCTAGCGTGATTGCTCATAACGCTCTGCAGCCAGCCTCTTCCATGCGGCCAGTGTTGTTTTGATGCAGGCGAAACGGGCTGAGTGAAGTTTCCCAATGTAGCCCTGGCGAGCGGGAGCAAATAGTCCGTGTGGATCCGGGTTAGCAGGTGTGCAGGTTCCTCAGGATGCTCTGAGGCAGGAGCAGCACGGGGGTTCAGCATCTGTGAAATTGTAGGCTGCTTTTATCGCAATCCCTGACTTTTTGAATTCCCTAAGCCCCCAAAGCACAATAATTACTCATTCAGCAGTGGCAGAGTCAGGCCGCACCCAGAGCTGATCCCAGGTCTTGAGTTTGAGCATCTCTGAACTATAAGCTATGAACCAAGGATCTGCCAACATTAGGAAAAGACTCCCACTGACTGGGTTTTGGATCATCACCCACGGCAAGGAGCTTGCACGGCAGGTCTGTCCATCTGCCTGCGTCATGAATGTTGAAGGATTGAAGCCCTGGGTCCATGCAGACCTGGATGTGGATCTGAATTTTGTCACTGTCAATGTTTTGGTTGTACAACGGTCTCAATCCCGTTCCCAGAGTTTCGCTTTGAGTTTAGGGTTTCAACACACATTAAAACCAGGCAACACGTTCAACTTTGAACCCGAATATTCCTCCTCTTTTCAACCCTGCTCAGGAGACAAGTCAAAACAACAAAACTATCCAAACGCGTCCCTGGTGTAATGTCAGTGAAGTTAGGCCAAGAGTTAACTTGGCCCTCATTTCTAGACTGCTGGTGCTACAAGCGCAATCAGGTGTGTGATTAGAAAGCTGCGTCTCTTCTGTTCCATCAGCACAACAATCGCAATGTCAAACAATCTGAGCTCTGGAGAGTGTTCATTGAACAATGCTTCTCTAGTGGGCATAAAGTGTGGACTTGTTTCAATTCTTTCCCTCCCCTTATATTGTATTCCAGAGACCCGAGAGAAGCGCTGGGTTATTCTGATGTAGCTGTGTTTTGACTTTTTCCGTGATGATTGGGGAAATTGTTTTTAAAATTATTTTCAAAAACCCAGGCAATTCTGAACTCAGAACTGGCAATTTTGCTGATGATACACTGGAGCAGATGAGAACTGCTTTTCCGTACCTGTATTGACTTCACAGTGCTGAGAGAGGATCAAAAAAAATGTTGAAATCAAGCAGATGTCAAGAATCACGGGGCCAAAGTCTGCTCTGTCAGATGTGTTGAAACTAGTGATGGTCCTGGAGGCCGAATGCCTCGTTGTAGACGGTAACAGTGCCAACCTCATTAAATTGCCTCAGTCCAGTCTTAGGGTGACCAGTGCTAGGCGGGAGAAGGGAGCATTCACTCTTCTGTTTATCAACAAGGGTGCCAAATTAGTCCCTGCGGTAAGTGCGGTTTTCTTTGTTATGCGGTCAGACATAACGTGCCTTTTCCTCTCCATATAGGACCAGGACATCATGGTGAGTCACAGTTCCTTCTTGTTTGCCTGCATAACCTTGGCAAGTCATGTCATGGGACACGGGCATGGTCAAGGTAAGCAGGGGCTTTCTGATCACTTTTAAAATAGGCATCGGATACAATCATTAAAGGACTGGCTGTCACCTGAGCTAAGCTAACAGCTCTAGCTGGTCCAAGGCCTTGTACTCAACTTCATCACATTTCTTGGTTTATTTGTAACCCGATAACTTTTGAACATTGCACCTGATCTAAGTGTGTGTGTGTGTGTGTGTGTGTGTGTGTGTTGGGGAAGGTTTCAATCTGGGGTTCAATTTTGATCCTTTATATACAGAGAGACGCAAAGGATGGAATTTGGAAGTGGGGTCAAATCCAATTCAAGCCATTTCTGTTTTGAATACTTGGAAGTACTGACCCAGAATCCCAAAATGTAGCCCCAGAATAACATCATGTGATATGAGAGGCTCCAAATCCGAAAGGCAGAGACAGCGATAGGGAGGGCTGAAAGGGAATGTTCGTCTCTGTCCACACTGGAGAAGGTAAATCTGTCCTAAACCCATGAAGGACTTTGGTTTAAACTGGTATAAACCATGAGCAGCCAGAATGCTGACCACATCCAAATTACCTTGGCAGTTTGCAAGGTTTCCTCGTCGCGCAGAATCCTATTATTGCAATGCCAGCTAAATTGCTCTGTACAATGACATCCATAACCGAGTGTCTGATTACCAGAGCTCTCCCCGATTTCCTGCAAACAAAGGTCAGCATTGACAGAACAAGGAGTAATAGTCTCAAGTTGCAGTGGGGGAGGTTTAGGTTGGATATTAGGAAAAACGTTTTCACTAGGAAGGTGGTGAAGCACTGGAATGGGTTACCTAGGGAGGTGGTGGAATATCCTTCCTTAGAGGTTTTTAAGGCCAGGCTTGACAAAGCCCTGGCTGGGATGATTTAGTTGGGGGTTGGTCCTGCTTTGAGCAGGAGGTTGGACTACATACCTCCTGAGGTCTCTTCCAGCCTTGATATTCTATTATTTTAAAAAATGTCATGGTTCCTTGTTTTGTGGCATCTCACATCTCTGTGCTGGGGAGAGAGGGAGAGATACTTCACTCCAGTAAGTGCCTTATATAAGCACTTAAAGGCTTCCACACACAGACTTATTATGATTTTGCCTCTTAGACTTTGGACCGCCTTTGGCTATGCAATCACAGCATCTCCTGCCTTCCAGGGACGGGCACTAAATGGCTAAGGGTCTGCATTGTCTGAAGGCACCTGAGTACCAGGTGGATTCAAGTGACATACGCACTTTAGGTGTCCCACGTTAGAGTCAGGCTGGTTTCTGATGCAGCCATTAATAAAAGACCCTTCATATTTTCAATACTATTGAGTTGTTTAGGCCTGACCGTTGCAGTACCACAAGAAAGGTTAGTGGAACTAGTCTGAACACAGTGGGGATAACTACACACAGAGTGCATGTGTTCCTAATGTGGATCTCCATGCCACCTGGTAGGCTGGCAGCAGCGCTTTCTTAATTCTCCAGGAAGACATTGCTGTGTGCTGGGTAGATGATCAGGCGGGTAACTGGAGGAGGGGGATTCATGTGGTGAGGGGGAGTTTTAATTGAAGTTTTGGCTAGGAAAAGTGGTTTTAGAAAGTTATGGATCCACTTCCTTTGCTGATGAAACTAATCACTTCTGCTTGTAGCACTGGAGAGCCAATCCAGCTACTGGAGAGAGAGCGCCGACGTCTATTCTGGTCTGTAGGATTGATCATGAAGTTCCTGTAGCATAATTATTATTTGGGATTGAGGCATGAGCAGGGAAAAGCTTACGTTGACTTTTAACAGCTGAGGCCAGGTTTGCAGGCATCGTGGTTACGCAAACCCTCTTTATTTTTACTCGTAAAGTGAACAGTTTTGAAGAAAACAGAGACAAAGATAAAATCAATTTTCCACCAAACCTGTTCTCCAGTCCCCTCTCCACAAGGCTGTGGGAGACTGCCGTGAACTGTGCTCGGTGACAGGGAGGGAGCATGAAGGTCTCCCGTGTAGCCTCTTTGCTCTGTGCCCCTTTCAGCAGCAGGTCCATGCTGGTTCTGCTGTGTTCAGCACCTTCTGGGTAAGTGATTAGTCCTTGGGTTTCTTGGAAGGTGGCAGTCTGTCTGGATTTGAAAGAACATCCATCCATGCTGTGTAGCTGACATCCTCCAAGGCTTCCATTTAGAGCCCGGCCATAACTCCAAGTCAATTGGAGAGCAAGGTTACAACATCAAAGAGTGCATGTGGAACCCAGGGCAGGCAGACAGTGGGGCTTTCAGGGAGCTGGAACTCATTTGCATCCAGAATATAACAGCTCTTTAGAAAGTCTTGTCCTTCTCATGTTCATCTGTGGGCACTCTGGCTTTTTTAATTTGGGGGATCCTAGAGTTAGGGCTGAAAAGCTGGATGGCACGTGTCCATCAGAAGACAGCTCTCTGTTTCATCACGCTATGAATCCATCATTGTTCCATTCTCTTTCCCCATTTCTGGGTCTGGTCCTTCCAGCACTCTCTGCCCTTGCTCTTTAAAAGACAGGGCGCGGGAAGGGAAAAAAAGACTTTTCATTTCCTCCGTTTTTGTATTTGCCTGGGTGATATGTGAATCCGAGCCTTGTTTTCCCGAAATAGTTGTCTGCTAGCTGAGACGTTTTCAGGAAGTGTCTGGATCAAAAGGTTAAGGTGCAGATTTGGGGCCCTCATTGCCTAAACCATTGCTAGCTGCTGCTTTGTGTCGTGGGTTGTGACTACCCAGTAAAAGATGGCAGAAGGCATTTGAGTGGAAGACATGTTCGATCCCATAGTGTCATTCAGTGGGAAGCTTTTCCCTATAAGCACAGTTGGTCAGTTCTGAACATTGAACCCCCGGGTGTTTCTGAGTTCGCTATCATTAAACATGAAGTAGGGGAGGGGCAAGGAGTTTCTAAGGAGTAATCAAACGCCTCGACTTTGATGGTTTGTCAAGGCTGTGTTTTGGTCCTCAAGAATGTTGTTCATTGCTGACTTTTATCATTTAGGGCCTACATTTTTTAGGGGGTCTCTCTGCCTACACACATTTCACAAACCCAGATGTGTCTATGTATTTGCAAAACAGTGAATGGCACTGCAACTGCTAATTCTATGCACAATTCAGTATTTGTGCATTCACTTACCATTTCTACATGTGCAAAGGCTTATTTTTAAACTGTATCCCTGCAATGGCATTCCTGATTTTTGCACTAAGTGACGACAATGGCATGTGCAACTCTGGTAATCATGCATGCAAATATCCATAACTGGCCATTTGCAGTCTTAGCTACCAATTTGCAATCATGAGTACAAATGAAATGAGCAATTGTTTCCACATTTTTTACTGCACATTTTTGAAAATGCAGTCGGAGGACACACTCCCGTGTTGAATTTCCTGGGTGCAACTAGGGAAACCTACTGAAAAGGTTGCTTTTAAATTGTATGTGATATTCAGACGGAGGGACTATAAAACTGCCTGGTTTACACCCTACCTCCAATCAAGTAGAGGTATTTTGTAGCTATGTTTCAGCTAAGAGTCATCATCATTTAAAAGAGTAACATGAGCTTAAGGATTGAGTTGGAAGATAGAGAATCTCTCTGAAATTGTGATTTAAAGGGAATGAGTGTCAGGAATCAGGGTCTGCATTAGAGCCGGGCTGTGGCAACCTAACAAGCCCAGCTGCCCTGTAATAGGCTGCCTGATTGGCTATGCCACCTGATTGGTGGGAAAAGTGAGCAGACCAGCTCTTAAGCCGGGCACCAGCAAGCAGCAGTTTAGTGGCTGCTCAAAGCATTTGTCTGCGGCTGAAATAGCTCCTGCGTCTCCTTGTTCCTGACTGGAACCCAGCCCCCACCCCAGCCTGGCCTCGCTCCTGGTAACCTGGTTCTAACCCTCAGCTCTGATTCTTGGCCTCTGACTTTGGCTGTGACCATTGGCTCTGGCTCTGGACTCCACTCCCGGCTACCGACTCCTGCTCCAGCCACTAGGCATGACTGCCCACGTCCCAGTCACGAGACTCCGGGCACGTGTCCAACACATTTTATGTCTTGATTCTTTCTGCATTTTCTTCGGCATTTGTTGGTTGTTTGCTGCCTCTCTGCCGTAGCAGGAGGTTTGGGGGCTGGTACAAGCTGGAGCTTGCTGCCTTCAGAATTACAGTCCTGTCAGGGGTTGTTACTTACCCTTGATCAGCTTGTATATTTTTTAACATCTGGACTTGGACCTACCTGGGAAACTCTCTCTCAGCAGAATTGGGGACTGCAGAATCTCGGGAACATTATCCCCGCTGGCCTCTCTGGTTATGCTCCTTGCTCAAGTGTAGATGTTGCACTTTGGTGTTGCCGGCCAACTAGTGCAAAAGCCCTTTGGTCTCTGTTGCCTTTATGATCCAGCAGGCGCTGAGATGGCCACACGGCGATCCTTGCCCTCCTGGTCACTCTGCTTATCAGTAACAACAAACAGAGGGTGTCTTGCTCAGTAAATTGCTGTTTATGGTAAACTCCTTAAAGTTATGGCCGGGATGAGCCATGACAACAGACGGATTCTCCCTTAGATGAACAGAAGGAAAACTAGCTACATGGAACCGGCTCCTTCAAAATCATGGGGACTGATGGATCCATCTGAAAAGCAGACAGGTGGCGAGTATGCGTGGACTATGTTCTGCTTGTCACAGGTGCCTCTGGACCGAACAGAAGTGATGTTTCTGCTTTTTCTCCAGGGCCAAACCGGTTGAAACTGACCGTCCTCTCGGAAGACAGGCTACAGATGAAATGGAAAGAAAGCGAAGGAAACACCAACGGATACAAGGTTCAAGTGAAGCCCATGGCAGGTACGTCTTGCTGGGATCGGGATTTGACGCTGCAAGGGATACAGGTTGCAGGAGCCGGCTGAGCCCAACTTTCAGCTAGCGCACCTCAAGGGGCGCGCGCGGGGGGGGGGGGGGGGGTTGACTGTCAATAAGCTCATTGTTAGTGCTGCCGACTGGGGTAAGCTCATTGTTAGTGCTGCTTTCTGTGATGGTCTGAATAATCTTCAGCCATTAGTGATAGTAGAACCTCCTCCCTGGGCCGCTGAAGCCGCAGCATCTCTGGCTGAAATTGTCAAAGGAACCCAGCCCCCAATTTCCACTCAAGGCTCAGGACAGTTAAGCTCCAAACTCCCTTGGGCAGCTCTGGGCATCTTGTACTTGAAAGGTACTGCTTTTTCACCAGGGCCTTCAAAGCTGTATCAGAGCTTTATCTTGTGCTTCCAGTTGGGGGAACTTCTGGACTACTTTCCCTCCACATTTACAGCCTGTGCATTTCATCAGGGGATGGTTTAGACTTTAGAGCATTGTTTGCACACAGTCCCTTGGCTTATCCAGGCAGTCTAATTTCCTGGAATGTTTGTGTTTCTAGATAGTCATGTCAAAGCAATGGGGGAGCAGCTCTTTACCAGCGTCCTGCATACTAATTCCAGTTCTTAAGGTCTTGAATCAGCTTCTGCATATAAATACAGTCCCTGAGCGACTGGCAAGATTTAGTGCGCTGTTCCGTAAGATCCCCAGAACCCACAAACGTACCTTACGTACTGATTTGCTCATCCCTGGAAAGGGGAAGTGCCCACTTTGACACCACCTTGTCTGTTGACAATGCCATGCATGGTGCCTGACATTTTTGTAGTATTCTGATTTGCAGGGCACCTCTCTCTGCAGCCCTGAAGGTTTGACAGAAATTAAATCCAGTGAAATAATTGTAAAATCTCACACCAAGGGAGCACACAGCTCAAATTCCAACTATAGACTCCCTCCTGCAACAGAAAAAAATCCATCTAATTCTACTGCCCCTTTTGCTAGGGTTTGGGTTTTTTGGGGGTGGGGGGGCATTGTAGAATTCCCAGGCTCCAGGAGCCCAAGCTGGGGAGCAGATTCTACAGCTGAGGACCCTTCATGGGCAACATACTGCTCTCTTACGCCAAGGGATTTTTGCCCAGCACTTCTGCTGATAGCAGTGGTGTGGCGCTGTCCCTGGATGGGTCTCTGAAGGGCCTTGCAGCGAGGCAGAGGAAGGCAGCTATCAGCAAGGAACGCATACACGCACCCCCCGTGGCTGGCTGGGCTTTCACCGACCCTGCTTCTCGCTCTGCGCAGGCTCCTCTTTGCTCAGCTGGGGCAGAATGTTTCTCACTTCCCCGTCCCCAGTTACAGCCAGGGCTGCAGGGTGCACTGGGGGTGAGAATTCCAGCGAGCCAGGAAATTCCCTCCTCACAGACACTCACTGCTGCATGCCTAAGGCCTTCCCTAGTGCTCAGATTTACAGAGTAATTTCCGGACCTTAAAGAAGACATCAGTTCACAAGCTTAAGGGTCAGAAACCTGTCAATCAGAGTTTCAGACGCGTGGAGCTGTCAACTCAGTCAGTCACAGGCTAGCAGTCTAGGGAGCAGTTGTCTCTTTCTCTCAATGTCTCCCTTCCTCTTGGTTTTATAACTACAAACTCCACTCAATCAGCCGCATCAGAGATGTCTCATTATAGCTGAAGTGAGGGTGGGTTTGTCTTGGAGCCAAAATCCTTCTTCCTTTCTTCCCTAGGATTATTTGAATTACCATATGAGATCTTTCCGGGAGCTTCAGATCTTTCTTTCCCCATTGGGCAGGGTGAGGTGCTGCTGTGGGATCATGGATGGTAAATGAGATCTTACTCCAGGGCCACAATGGGAGAATGATGGACACAGGCAGCACTATCAGAAAACCAGTGGTGCCAATCAGACTTTCCGCCCACAGAAAACATGTTACCACTCCCCTCCCACCCCACCCCTCCCCTCCTCTCCCCCTTACATGCATTTGGCTGTGGCTTTGGAGAGTTAATCCATTGATGCCGTCCTCTTTGTTCTGCTGCTTCTTGCCATGTTGATTCCCTAGGGGCATGCCCACAGAAAGGTGGCAGCCACCCAGACACAAAGGTCCAGCTGAAATATCATGCATCAGGCAATATTCCTCCAGTGGTTCCACCCGAGGGACTACAGTGATGGGGTGGAGTTCTATAGCATAGCGAGTTGCATTGCTTTAAGTCCCAAATTCCTGCAGCAAGCAGAAGAATGACTGGGCCTGTGAACTAACGCCAGGGGAAATGCCGCCTCCGAGATGAAGCCCTGAGCAATGTCACTGCTCAGCTCCCCTCAGCAGCTCCTGTCTTAGACTGACAGGTGGTGGGTGATCCCAGCCTTCCGTCCCATGGGAAGCTGCTCTGTGCAACTAGTGGTTCTATGTGCCAGCACCAAACAACTGACCGCTTCAGTAGCGATAGTGCTGTTAGCAGCTGCTGCCAGACATCTGACAGTAATAGAGCTGCCATGGACTGTCTGATCTGTCAGTGCCCTGTGGCCTCCCCTTTCTACTCAGCTTCTCTGTCTCTCCATCAATTCATCCCTGGACTGCAGCGTCACAAGGTAGCACAGCAGCGAGCCAGCGAGATTTCCCCAGTATGTTTGATGGTTTGCAATTAAGCAAAACATTTCCCCCTTCCCTTCCAATGGCATCTGCACTTGCCTAGCAACTAAACATGTGTTGAGGGTTTTTTGAGATCTGGTCACAGGCTCTATGCAACCTAGGGTAGCTCTGCTAATAGAAGGTGCCACTTCCAGAAATGGCCTCTGGCCGGATAGAGCAACTGGATCAGCCAGAGAGAAATGGGGTTTGCTCAGATAGTTGGGGTGAAAGTGGCAGAGAGAGAGGAGGGATGACTCACTGGCTAGGGTACCACCAAGTGGTTCAGATTCCGGTCCCTGCTTTGCCACAGACTCCTGCAACCTTGGACAAGTCACTTAGACATAAACTTTCAAAAGTGGCACTTAGTTCGAGTATCCAAATTTTAGACTTAATGATTCTGATTTCCAGAGGCTCCCAAGGAAACCAAGAACAGGGGTGGGTGCTCAGAAGAGATGGGCAGGAAATGGTTTACTTGTACCGGGAAAATATTTGTTTCTTTTTTTCCCCCAAAAATATTTTCCCACCGTGAATCAGGAAGAACAATTGAAATCTCAAATTTTCATGGACCAAAATAAAATAAAACAAATCAGTTTGTATCAATTGATACATTTTGCTTCGACAATTCAGAAATATTTTGTTTCCTTTTGCACTATTTTTTATTTTAGTTCATGATTTTTACTATAATTACCTCTGATTTCAAAAGAAGTCACTTCCAGCAAGGACCCCGGAATTTTTTGTTTAGATGATATCAAACGAGGACATTCTAACAAGTTTTGAAACGTTTAAATTTTTTGGGGCAGAGGATCAAAACCGACTCTTTCCCACAAACAGTTTTGGTTTCAACAAACCAATATTTCGTTTGGATGGGAAATCAGCTAACGGAAAAATTCCTGACCTGCTGTGCTGCTCAACGCCTCTAAAGAGGCTGCCCCCCAACATGTACAAAACTGAACACTCAAAATTAGAAGTCAGTTTTGCACATTTGGGCCCAGTTTCTCTGGACCTCATTTCCCGAGCTATAAAATGGAAATAAAAGCATTGCTCGACCTACCGGGGGCATTGCTAGGACGTATGTATACACTAAAATTGAGAGGTGATCATACACTCCAGTAAAGGAGGCTGGATAAGTAACTTAGATTGGTAGATGTCCTGCAGTTGAGACCCCTGTCACGGCTCGGAAGGTCCCGACATTCTGCATCAAGCCTGTTTACAAAGGTGTCTCTTTTGTGTCTTTCCCCTCGCAAACCCCATTCCAGGTGACCCGGAACAGGAAGTCATGCTGAAAACCAAAACGCCAAAGGCAACCGTGGGGGGGCTGAGCCCCACGAAGGAATACACCCTGCAAATCTATGTGCTCCATGGCTCCCAAGAAGCCCTGTTTGCTAAAAGGAAATTTGTGAGTAAGTATGATGTGCGGGATGTGGCTTACAATGCCCGGACAAGTGGGTTTCCGCCAAGTTAATCGTCTAAGGACTGGGCTACACTGGGAGGGGGGCTGACCTAAGATACGCAGCTTCAGCGACGCAAATAGTGTAGTTGAAGGGCTGGTCTCCACTGGGGGGGAAATCAACTGTAGATACGCAATTTCAGCTATGTTAATAACGTAGCTGAAATCGACGTCTCTACAGCCGACTTACCTCCCATCCTCATGGCGGTGGCGGTCAGCGGCGCGGTCCCCCGTCAACTCCAGCTTGCGCCTCTTCACGAGCTGGACTTCCGGAGTTGACGGGGGAGCCACTGGTGGTCGATTTATCGCGTCTTAATGAGACGCGATAAATCGATCACCAAAAGATCGATCCCTGCCGGCTCAAGTGAAGACAAGCCCGAAGTCGCAGTATCTTGGGTTGAATTACCTGGCCATCCCCACGGCAGCGAGTCAACCGCGGCCGCTCCCCCGTCAACTCTGCTTCCGCCTCTTGCCGAGATGGAGTTCCGGAGTCGAGGGGGAGCACATTCGGTGATCGATTTATCGTGTCTAGATAAGACGTGATAAATCAATCCCTGATACATAGAACACTACCCTCTGATCCGGCGGGTAATATAGACGTATCCTAAGAATAGGTCTGTGCTGCAGTCACAGGATGCACCTGCGCTTGCTTTAATGGAGCAAGGAAGTTGCAGCTGCACATATTTCAGTGGGTGTTGCACATGCCCTCCCGGAGCACTGCAGGGCTAGCCCATATTGAATCATGCGGTGCTGCAGCTTCCCTGTCCCTGACCAGAGCTAGCTCGGGTGTGTCTCCTCCAGCGACAGTCACACTCTGTGCTGGCAGTGTCAACGTACCGTGAATGGTGTTGGACAGACATGGCATTGCGAACGGTCTTTGTGTGGTGATTGTGGCCAGAGCGGTGGGAGAGAGCACAGGGAGCGCCAGAGAGCTGCAGTTGGTGGGGCCGATTTCAGTGGCACCAGGTTGACACCGACTCCCTTTGCTTCTCTGCCGTCTCCTTTGCTGTTGCCCTTTGCCCTTTGCCCTTTGCCCTTGCAGTTCAGGAGCTGAAAAACATCTCGCAGGCTAGAAATACCCGAAGGAACACCACGACCTCCCCGGGAAAGAACGTCACCCCTTTGAGAAATACAGCAGCCGAGCACATTCCAGCGGCTAAGACAACGTCGCCAGCTCCGAGTGAAGCCTCAACACAGACAGGTATGTGCAGGATCAGTGCACAGGCCAACTGCCATAGAAAACCAGGAAGAGGCAGGGTGGCAGATGTGGGAAGGAAGGGGAATGGGGCAGGGGCCATCTTACTGTGCTGTGTTTGTACAGCTCCTAACACAATGGAACCCTGGTCTGTAGTTGGAGGTTCTGGATGCTACCACAATCCAAATGATACATTATAATCTGGTCATCAGGAGGGAATATTTCCCAGCAATGTTCTTAGAGGATGCCTTTCAGTTCTGAGTCAGGGACAGGACTCCCCGGCTGAGAATCCAGAAGGATTCCTAAAGGTCCTGTGGAAATGAAGGATGAGACCTCTCCTCGCTTCCCCTCTGGGTTCTCCCTCTGAGAATGCAGAGCCCTATTTTTCCAGAGCCTTTGATCAGTTAAAAACCACCCTGACAATGGGCCAAATTCAGCCCTGAAGGAAATCTTACTTCAGGTACACAGTAGTCGGCATACCGCATATGATTCTCCCCCAGCCAGACAAAGCTTGTCCGTGCACATCTGTGGCTTGCAGAAATTCAAATCCAAGGGATCCATTCACATCTGGTAACTGAGCACCAGACCCCTTAAAAAAAATCAGTGGCTGGCTATATGTAGACGTCACAGCCCTAGTTCGGAACACGTGGCACGGCCGTATAGGAGTCCAGGATCTACTGCGGTGATAGATTTAAGACCTCTTCACTGAAAAGAGAAACTCCATTAGCAGCAGCAGGGTTAGGGCTTGTAGCCTCTGTGAGCCAGCCCCTCAGGGTCTGACACCATCAAACACGCTTGTGCCAGTTTGCCAGTCCATGCAGTAGAACTCAGTGGTGAGATACGCACACTTAGCCAGTGTGTTCCAGTGCATTCAGCTTGTTCCTCTGAATGGGATGTGTGTGGCGTGCTGTGGAGAATGCTGTTTCTCTTTGTGTTGCTGTGGAGTGCAGCAAAAGACAGACCTGAGAAGAGAAGACAGAAGGCAGCCGTATCCAAGGACTCGAGTGAAACCCTCGGGAGGAAACCAAACGCCAAGTTCAGTGTGACAGAAACACCAGCAACTCTGAAAACAACTCTGCGCAGCCCCACTCAGTCTGAGCGAGGAGACCTAGGACAAGAAAAGCACACAAAGGAAACGTTAAAGAGAGGTGAGTCTTGTTTCTAACACAACTTGTACACCTCCAGAATACACCCAGGAAAGTTATTCAGCTTAAAAATATTGACCATCCTACCCAAAGAGGGGTAATTGTTCCTGAACAATCCAAGCAGAGAAGGGCATTCCCAGTAGACTTAGGGTATTTTTACGGCATCTCCAAGAACTTTTCTTTTCTTTTCGTTCTTTCGTTCTTTCTTTCGTTCGTTCGTTCGTCATGGATTATTCATCCATCCAACCACCAGATGGAATCTATTGGCTCCTGGTTCTAATGAAGTAATGAAAGTTTCCGCTTTGGCCTTTCACAAACTTGATTCTTGCCCTTAAAGCCAAGGGAATGTGTTTTGATTCGTGGTGCTGGGGATCTCTTGTCACAGCTCCTGCATCCTCCGACTGATCTCAGACACTTTTTGTCTCCTAGGTCCTCAGTTTCAGTGTGACACCTCTGCCACAACGGATATCGTCCTGCTGGTGGATGGGTCTTGGAGTATTGGACGCAGCAACTTCAAGCTGGTCAGGGAGTTTCTGAGCACCTTGGTTTCACCTTTCAATATTGCCCGGGATAAGATAAGGATAGGTAAGAGAGCTTCTTGTCTCCGTCCTCCCAGATCCAGAATCATCATAAAACCCAGCACGTCTCCTCTCCTGGGAATGTCTCCTACCCTTGGAGAGATTGGGCTTGGAGAGGTTGTGCAATCTGCGATCCTACATAACCCGCTAATAGCTCTGTTGTTCACAAAAGTGAACAAATGCATTTTTAAGCAGCAGAGCTAGAAGGATAATAAACGGAGCCCTTTGAGTGCCATGTCATACGTGCAGTTCTTGGAAGGATAAGGAGGGCATTAGGTCCCATCCAACTCTCTCTTGTTTAAGTGCCCCTCCGGGCAGCTGTAGGAGTTGCGTTTTTGCACATTGTTCTCAGCCAACTGCTTTGCATTTGTGTATTGACAGCGGTTCTTGTCTGACCTCTCGTGGTTGTAACGGACAACTACTGTGTGTGCTGTGGCCCACATTTTCAGGAGCACTTCAGACATTCGGTGCCTCACAGTCCTAGTCCACAATGAGGCTTCTATGCACCGTGGCAATATAACGACTAAATAGTAACAACAGGCTGGGGTGGAGACGCCGTAAGTCCATTTTAGAGAAACTGGGCCAGTGTAGCTAAAGGGAGAAAGGAGAAGCATGTACGGAGTGGGAGGTGAAAGGGAAAAGCAGACGGGAACTCTGGGATGGAATAGGAACCTGGCAGCTGCCCTGATTTTAGCGGGGACTGTGCCTGAATTTTCATGCTGGGAAATAATGACAATAATACCTAGATCTTAAGTAGTGCTTCAGATCTCAAAGCGCATTGCAGAGGAGTACGGTAAGTACCGTGGTCCCCCTTTCAGAGGTGGAGAAATAGTCATATAGAGGTGACTTTGCCCACAGAAGGCCAGTGGTGGAACTGGAAGCAGATCCCAGATCTGCTGCCACTGGCCCGGGGCTCTCTCCAGTAGCCAATGCTGCCTATCTATGGCCATCCTCGGGAAAAAGCAGCTTTCATCTGGCTGCTTCGCCCCGTGTTTGCACTCTGTTGACTGCTCTCGCCTTGCCCAGGTTTGTCCCAGTACAGCAGTGATCCGCGGACAGAGTGGAACCTGAACACCTACGTCACAAGGGATGAGGTGTTAGAGGCGGTGCGGAACCTGCGATATAAAGGCGGCAACACTTTCACAGGTAACACCAGCTCTATCTTCAGCTCCCCCCCCCCCCTCTGTCCCTGGCTGGGCTGAATGTAGAACCCCTCTATGGTCATTAGCCAATAGCTTAGCGTCCTCCACACGAAGGGAGGAAGATTCTGGCTGGAGGTGTCTGAATTGGATACAGGACTAAAGCAGCATTAGTTCTGAGAATACAGTACAATCGCAGATCTCTCTGACCCACGTCATTGGTAATGAAGGAGCCTTGGCTTCTCTCGCACCCTCTCCCCGCATGCTGTGATAGTGGCATTGCTCCAGCAAAAGGAAAGGCACGACTGGTACTCCTTTGACTGCATCACTACAGGAAATAAGGACCGAATATGGCCGTTCTAAGGCTGGGGTCACACCGCCCACCAGAAGAGCGGCTACCATTGTGCTGGGAACACCTGGGAACTATCTGAGCATCTGAAGTTGGGGAGGAGGGAGCAGCTCCCCCCCTCAGTCTCCCTAAATCCAACCTCTGGCCTCAGCAGTATTCCCCTGGGAGACTGGTGCAGTCATCTGTATAGCACTCTCAGCCCTCATGAGTCCAGAGAGATGAAGTCCAGAGATAATCTGGGAATCTTTGATTCCTGTACACAGGATCTGTTTCCCACTAGGCCTTAAGAACAGGATGAAGAATGACCTTTTACAAAGGGAAAATCCTCCTCTTACAGTAAAGATCACAAGAAACGGTCTAGTTGAATATGGTTAAATTTGGGGAAAATCTATATATTCTACCAAAATTCATTGTGTGATTGAAACCTTATGTCACCATCTTGAGCACGTGACTTGTATTTTACCCCTTTTCCCCTATGCTTTGTCTGTCTGTCTGTCTTTTAGGCCTCGATTCAGCAGAGCACTGCCGCACTTGAAGCAGTGGGAGTTAAGTGCATGCTTAAGTGCTTTTTCTGAATCGAGGCTGTACATTGTATGCTCTTCAAGGCAGGAAATTTGCCTTCATTTATGGTTGGACAACACTTAGGGCATTGTTGGCTTTGCTTAAGATATTAGTGTTTCTTTTTATTCATGACCGGGTAAGAGGTCCATAAGTGACGTGGTAACGTTCATTGTGTTTTGGTTTTGGATGATTTACGCTGCTGATACATCTGGGGCCTGATTTTGTGGAATGTCAAGCCTGGTTCCCATGCACAACTACCTGGATTACAAGCAAAAGTGTACAAGGCACACAGCTTTGCACACGTATTTTTTTTAAAGGGACACTGTTTTGGTTTATCTGCCCACAGTTTGCCTTACCTTTGTTCTCTTATTTGTTTGCAAAATCGCCATTGTTCTTTCCATGGGCGCGGAGTTCTACTTGAAACTGAAACATCAGAGATCCCTTGGAACAAATCAACTAACATCACACCCCTGTGAGCAGTCGCAGAGCAGCATGTAGGTCTGCAGGGAAGAGAGGGGAAAACTTGGGAATGACAGAAACGTCAGTTCTAACCCGTTACCTGCCAAAAGTTTATTTATAAAGCAAGCCACTGGAGCCTTGTCGATAAGACCGTTTTACAACCGTCTCTTTCAGATTGCAACGCCGGAAATCATCCCCACCGCACAGGAGTTGTGTTTGTATCCCTCATGCAGAACTGGCATACCCAATTTTGAATAAAGGTGTTTGTACTTCCCAAGGCATGTGCATCTCTGCAGTCTTGTCTTCAGGGATCTCATTCCATTCTTCTTTCTTCCCAAGGCCTCGCTTTGTCCCATGTCCTAGAACAAAATCTGAAGCCTGAAGCTGGCGCCAGGTCGGACGCGGTTAAGCTGGTGATCCTCTTGACTGATGGAAAATCACAGGATGATGCCAACCTGATTGCCCAGACCTTGAAAAATATGGGCATAGAAATATTTGCCATTGGTAAGATTATGGCTATTAATAACACCAAGTAGGGCTGGCCTAACTCTATTCCCTTTGAAATTAATGGTAAAACTCTAATCAGAGTTTAATCGGAGCAGTGTTAGGTCAACAGTGAGTGCTTTGGAAAAATCTTACCCATAAAGTTTGGCCTGTTGGTTGGATATGATTTTACCATGAGCAGCTGGGCCATGAGTGAATCATTCAGACATGACGGTCAGATAAAATCTTCAAGGAATGGCCAGTGGTTGGATGTTGTGTTTTTGTTTTTAAAAACTAGTTTAGTTTTAATTAAAAGTTTTCTCACCACCTGCACATCAAAATCTCTCTAACAGCCTCAGATTTGCATAATGGGAGAACCATGATTACTAAACTGTTTTACCTCAAAATGGGATTAAACAAGCCTATTAGAGCTGGACACGAAAAGGTTTTCCTGTCCTGCAAAAAAAATTGAGCTGTCAAAAAATGTTCCCACTGGGACAAAAGAGTCAATCTCAAATTATTTCATGAATTTTGGTTTCAGCTTGATAGAAACATTTTACATGATTAAAATTAGCTTAAAGTTTGAAACAAAATTGCTTCAAAGTGGAAAATTAGAATTTTTCTTTTTGAGGATATTCAAACAAAATGTTTTGACAATTTCAAAACTTTTTTTTTAAAATTTGAGTTGAAAATTTGCTGAACTGATCCTGTCCCGTGAACAGTTTGGTTTAGATGAATTCGCCATTTCGAAAGAGAACCATTTGGTTAAATTCCCAGCCTATCTGGCAGTCTGCCTCCAGTTACATTCATTTGATTAACATTCTGTATTTCTAATAGTCTTATCTGCTCTTTGCCATCTAGAGGCATAAAATGAGTGGGAGAGGAGCTGCCAATTATATCTGAATTTATCTGGTAAAGGTTGAAGCAAGAGGAATAAAATTAAACAATAAAATATTACCCCGCTGCACTCGAAGTGGTTTATGGCGAGTACACCATAGAGAATTAATTGACTACCACTGTATGGCTATATCTTTTGCAATGTACTTTACTTAATATATTGAATGAAGACATGGAATGTAATAGAGTCTATGGCATAATACTTTAAAACCTGTGCATTTTAATGTATTGCCTGCTTTGACACTTTCCATTGTAGTTTTGCTTAGAAATGTTTGCAGTGTTTGTGTATTTTGACTCTAGACTATCAGAACTTGAGTTATAGTCTCCAAAGAGGAAAGTGATTTAAACCACCTGCACAGATAATTATTGCTGCAGCGCTTAGGAGCTGTAGTCAGGAGCAGGATCCCACTATGCTAGGAACTTTACAAATACAGAACAAAAACACAGTCCTGGGTTAGACAAGGAAACACCACCTGGCCCAAGACTAATATGGCAAGAAATTATGGAGGTGGATCCCAGCGAGAGATGGGCCCAAGCCGTGAGAGCCAAAGCTGGATCTTTTCCAAAGTGTGGGGATGCTTCAATACAAGGTTTTGGTTTGGATCCATTTCTAATCCCAACATCAAGCTGGGAAAGATGAGCATATTTGTTAAGTACAAGATACCTTTTGGTGTTAGTTACTTTTTGCCTGTTACACAAAGAAAATCTCAAGAGGATTGTATGCTCATAGCCAGATCCCCATCTGATGTAGATGGGGTAGCTTCATTGACCTCACTGGAATTTCACTTCTTTACATCGGGACCTCTCTCCACCTCTTTAATGTGCAAGGGTAAGGCAAGGCATTCTACAGGCCCGATTCTCCACTGTTCTGCACCTTGTATAGACATTTATATCTGTGAGAAGAATTAAACACTCTCCAAATTGGGACCTGCTTTACATACAGGTAAATGGCCACACAAGATGCAGAGCAATGGAGATTCAGACCCTTTGCGCACAGATGATCGGCAGGGTTGGGTTTGTGGAAAGAGTCACAAGGCTTTGTGAGGGGAGCTTTGTGTTCTAGTGAACAGCAGCTTCTCCAGGGAGGAAGCTGGCACCTGGTAAATATCAAAGTGTTATTTATTCGTTCATTGATTTCTACATCTGTTCCGATTTGTCTTTTAGTGGAATAGTATCAGCCTCTGTGGTAGCCAGGTCTGGAGTAACAGGATAGACGGGGAACTATTAGGAGGATTCACAAGTGTCGCTCTGGACCACAGAAGAGCCCCTGACTCCACTGTATTTAAACACAATCCAGACAGAGACCAGATTGTGCTTATAGCTGCAGACAAGATGCCAGGGCACTGCAGAGTAGCACCACCCTATGGGGATAGCTAGGCAGCATTTTTAGCCAAGAGACTGAAGTTGTGCTTGGCTCCCGCACAGGAACATTAAATAGGAGCCCTGAGTCTTGTTCATCCCCTGGCAGTTTTCTTAGGTCTTTGCTCTCTCTCTTTTTAGGGGTGAAAAATGCAGATGAGGCAGAGCTGAGAGAGGTGGCATCAGAGCCCCTGGAGCTCACTGTGTATAACGTGCTGGATTTCCCCCTGCTCAGCTCGCTGGTCAGCAGGCTCACCCGGGTCTTGTGCGCCAGGATCAAAGAGAAGCACAAGAGTGAAAACACAGGTGAGTTAAAGCCTGCGATACCTGTTCAGTCCTGCTGGCTAGCACGGCTTCCCCCTCTTCCCCTGCAGTCCATGCCAAAGGCACCCGCTAAACTCCCCTTCCTCACCCGTTCACTTGCTCCCCTCTTCAAATCCTTCCACTGGCTCCCCATCTGCTGTTACATCATAGATCAGCTTATTGTCCCCACCTCCAGAGCTCTGTCTACCTCTCCCCTTCTCTGCATATCCTCTCCTTCAGCTGTCTCCACTTCTCTGCCAGTGCTCCTCACCTTCCCCACCTGTTTGCCAACCTCTCACGCAGTCACCTTCTTCCACATGATCCCCTGTGCATGATACAGCCTCCCTTGGTTCATCTGCATGGCTCCTACCCTCTCCATGCTGAAGTCCCTTCCGAAGACCCGCTTCTGCCAGGCTGCCTACAATGAGATGAGCTGATATAGGTATAAATGTGTGTGGTTCCCCTTCCCCTATCCTCCATCCTTAGACTGTGAGCCACTTCGGCAGAGACTTTTCTCGGTTGGAAAGGATGGAGTGGGCGGTGTACCGTACATAAATAACAATAGGTGAATACATTGGTGTAGGGAGGAGGGGGACTTACCTGTCCAATTTATCCACTTCAATGCACATGAACAACAACCCGGGTCTCTCCTAAACTTTCCCTGTGCGGCTGCATCACTGCCTGTTGGGTTCATCATTCAGATGTCCAAAGCAAAGGATTCATTTGTGAGCTCTTTGGGCTTTTCTTGGGTGGGTAGAGATTGCAAAATTATTGAATATAAACCTTTTTCCACCTGTAGTTCAAGCCATATGTCCCTAAGGGATAGCTAAATACAAATGAGTGTGGTTTTTCTAGCTAAAGAGAAGCTAGAACTAAAAAGAAGGACTCCCCCAACCAAATATTAGACTGAGTGCCCAGTACCAATACTATATATGGGGGGTTCCCCCCTCCAATTTTTAATCTCTGCTTATTTTTTTTCACGGATTTTTCTAAAATACAATGGGAGAGTTCAACTTTCAAAAGCACCTTTATTCAGGTGGGTTTGGAATTTGGCAAAATAAATGGACCCTTCCCCTATTAGTCTGTATCTGGTTTGATGTAATTAGACCATGTTTTCTCAGGCATGCAATAACCCAGAGAAAATGGGCATTTAAAAAAAACACAGACTTTTTCTGGTTCAATTTGACTAAGCCTTTGAAACTGGCAAATGCTTGGCCGCCTGTTGAATCGATAGCAGTGACTCAAATTCAAATGTCAAATATATTCTCAGCCTCCAACAAAATACGCCATTTGTCCTTAATGGGATTTTTATATTTCCCCTTGGACCAACTTTTAAATGTTTATTTCATGGTAGGCTGGAACACTTCCTATGTATTTAGGGAAGAAGGCTGTAACTGGATTAGGATGTGTCACTTGATAAAAAGAAGTAGAAAGTGCATCTGGCATGTTAAGATAATATGAGAAGGTAACACAGTTTTTGAACTCATAGGCAGTCCTCTGACAGCTGTCTCAGCCAACACTGGTCCCCATCTGAGTCCCACCGACCTTATAATATCAGAGGTGACCTCCAGAAGCATGCACCTTTCATGGACTCCTCCACTGAGCCCACCAAAGAAATATAGGATTGTATATTACCCATCCAGGGGAGGAATCCCCAAAGAGGTAGGAGATCCTGTGTCCGGATGTGTGTGGTGGCTGGAAACTAGAGCAGACGTAGACTAGACTTGAGTAGACTTTTCAGGGACACAAAGAGCAGTTAGGCACCCAACTCTCCTTGGACGTCAATGGGAGTTAGATGCCTAACGTGTGTTGGTTTTTAATCTGATGTATGTGTCAACCTTAGCAGCATGCTACATGGAAATGACAAGAACTTTACTTTTTGGTCATGCTTATGCTGAATTTGTCTCTTCTTGTCTATTTTCTCTTCTTCTCTCCTTTACACTATCCTCATCACCTCATTTTAAGCTCTTCAGGACAAGGACTTTCTCTTCATTCTAATCTGTAAAGTATCTTGCAGACTGTTGGAAAAATAGATATAACAGTAAAGTGCCCTGGCTGACACTTTTAGGGCCTTGCTCTCAGTAGTTCTTCCTCGGTTACAATTGTATAACCTCAGCGACTTGAGCGGGGTTGGGCAGCCTTGGGATCGGTAAATATACGCCTCCACCCATTTCCCCCATAGGCTTTCCCCTGGTTTGCGACTCCCTGCATGGCTGCCATGCTCTTTGGCATGTTCCCACTGTGATGGTGATTTGCTGTGATTGCAAAGTACTCTAGGGAAATAGATTCTGACCCTCTTAGCTGCTATCCCCACCTTGCAGTCTATATTTGCTTAAATTCTCCGTTCCTGCATTGCCATCTCGGTAGAGTTGATTCCCCCCAACTACAAGAGGGTTGGTGCAACTCTCCTAAATAACAGAGTTGGTTCCCATCTGCAGCGTGGAGGCCGGGGGGGGGGGGGAGATGTCACCAGCAGGGAGCGTGCTGCTCCTACGTCACACTGAGCATGTACCTGTGACTCATGGTACATCAGAAAAGTAAATTAAAAGCTTCAATTAATTAAAGCTAATTAAAATAAAAGCTTAATTTATTGAAGGCCTTTTATTCCTTTGTTTGGGGCAGGCAGGAAGGCGTCTAGAATGACACTAGCCAGTATGTAGTTACAAGGGCTTTCAGCCTTCATGTTCCAGGCACAGCATGGTTGCTAGGTTCAGATGTGGCTGATGCTGGTTTGTTTGATTGCTTCCCCTGCTCCAGAACTCCTGAAGCCACAACCTCTTACAGCCTCTCTCTGTGTTTTTCAGGTCGTCTTAGACGGATCTGCTGCCTCCACCCAGCTTGTCAATTTGACTTCGCACACAGAATACCTGGTTTCGGTGTTTCCTATTTATGAAAACGCCGTTGGAGATGGGTTGAGGGGCATCACCTCGACATGTAGGTCATGAGTAGCGAGCTCTAGTCCAGCCTTCCCGGCATCCCTCTCTGCTTTGTACAACTTCTCTTCCCAGGCCCCAAGCATCTTTCACTGCCTTCCTTAAGCTCCAGTTCTCTCTGTGCCGGTTTCCTCAGTGCCTCAGTACTTCCCCAATCCCTGAGTGGTTGTCCCCTGTATGGGGAGTGTCTGAGTCAGCTCTTTAAGCAGGTTATGCATGTAGGTGATATTCTATTTTTTTTAAAAAAGCGTGTGTCGGAATCTTGATGCTTCAGGCGAAATCTCCTTTGACGTCAGTCAGTGTTTTTGCATGACCGCAGGAAATCAGTACTTCTGGAAATCATGTTTGACCGTAAACAGAATGAACATTCTTCAGGAGAGAAAATTAGCTCGTTAGTATTCTGACAGGAAGAAAGAATGTTACCCAGATATACTGGACTCAGCATCAAGCTTTTTGTTTGGTTTTATTGTTTTTCTAACTATGCTGTCTACGTTTACTCGTCCATACCTGGATCGCATTCTCAGGATTGAATTCTAAGATGCTAATGGAATGACATCCCATCCCAGGAGTTTTGGGGCATCAAGTGCCTGGAAACGTGGTACACATGCTCATATACCCTCCTACACACACTTCCCTTATGGGTTTTGGGTTTTTTTTGGCTTGTTCACCCACACTGCTGCTCTTCTTTTAAAATGTTGGAGATTCTTGCTGTTCCCCTGTGATGCAATAATTGAAAGAGGGAGATTTTTGTATGAGGGTTTTCCCCAGAACATTCCCCAACAGGTCAGAAAAGCCAGTTTAAAACTAGAGTTTGAAAATGCATTCACGCAGTTAAACACTGAGACTGACTGGGGCTGATTGGTGTGAGCCGGGGGAAGGACTCTGTGTCGGCTGCTGAAACTTGCAAAGGCCGAGCCAAGCCTTATGAGGTAGATGTTTTACAGGTACTGCTATTAAGGAGCAAGCTGTGCCTTTAGGTTGCCCTGCTGTGACTATATACATTTCTAGAAAGGCTTTTGATCCTGTTGCTTCTGATTTTCCCCCGCTGTTCCCCATGGCAATTAATTTGTATTGTGGGAGTGTCTAGGAGACCAGGACCCCATTGTGCTAGGTGGTGCGTTCACACTCCCACTCACTCTTACTTGGCCAAAGAATCTTACAAGCTAAGTGTAAGGCAAGAGCCTACAGGTAGGTACAGATAGGGGATCACCAGGAAACAATGAGACAATGTTGGTTGGCATGATAGGCGGTCGTCTCAACTGACTAACCGCTGTCAAGTTTGTCCAGAGGTTCCCAAGTCTTAGTACCTTCTCTGCCCATTGTTTCTTTTTAATTGCTAATATTTGCTAAATGATATCTATCTTGAAGGAAAGTTTGGAGTTAAACGACCATGTGACAAGGAAAAATTGTGATGGAAGTTGCACATGTGAAAGATATTCCCTGGTCACAGGAACAACCAATAAGGCCTTCTGACTGGATTCCGATAATTCTCTGTTATAGAAGCATTATATACACATCTCCTAAAATAACTTTACCCTAACTGCTTTGCTCTGATGTACAGTTTAGATATCCTTGGATCTTAGTGTGTGTGTATGGGGGGGAGGGGAGGCGGGAAGAGTTAAGGACAGAACTGATCAACTTCCTTGTGAATCTTTTTGTTCTGTTTTCCTTCATCCGAGTAGCTTTGTCACCACCCCTTTCCCTGCGAGTCTCTGAAGTGAGCCACAGCCATCTAAGACTGAGCTGGCAGCCGGCAAGTGGAGCTACTCAGTATCTGGTGCTCTGTTCAGCGGCCCCCAATGGGGCGGAGGATGATACCAAAGAGGTATAGCTGAAGATAATTATCATTATTCCTTTTGCCGCACTGGATATAGTCAGAGATACGGGGCCCAAACATAAATCCCAGGTCTGCATGAGAGTTACTTCACTGACTGTCATTTAAATCTCCCCTAAATCAAAGTGGATCTGAATTAATGCAGGCTTTTGGGGGGGTTCTGATCTGCAAACTTCCTGGCTACCCTCTATTACTATAAAGGTCTGAGTGTAAGCCCCGGGTCTAAACATGGAATTCATTTGTGGAGTGAGCCCGTATTTAGAAATAACAATCTGTGGTTCTTATATAGCACTTTCCATCAGTAGATCTCAAAGCGGCTTATAAAGGAGGTTGGGATTGTTATCTCCATTTTACAGATGGGGAAAACTGAGGGAAAGTGACTTGCCCAAGATCACCCAGCAGGGCAGTGGCAGAACCGAGATCTCCTAAGTCTCGGTCCAGCGCCCTATTCACTTGCTATACAAAAATGAAATAAATATTTTGGGTTTCAAAATGTAGATTTGGCAGGTCAGCTTTTATTTACTTAAATATAACTCACTCTTATGGCTTTGAATAAACCTTAAATAATACCACCGAGTAGAAAGGAGAAAAGGAGCTCTCAGCTCATCTAATCCAACATGCATTTTTAATGAATTATCTCAAACACGTACAAAATGATGTGCTTGGAGCCTGACATCTTCTCAAAAAAGTCTATGGCTTCCGAACGTCTATGGCTTCCCTTGCTCGGGGTTGAGAAGAAGCGTGGTCTAGTTGGTGGAACTTGAGGTTGGGAGCCAGGCCTTCAAAGACTCTGCCACTTATTCTCTGGGTGGCCTTGGGCAAGTTGGTTTCCCCACCTCATAAGATGGGGATAGTAACCCTTGCAACCCAGGATTGCTCTGAAGACGCAGTAGTTCATGCTTGTACTGCACTTTTGCTCTCAGTATTTCAGTGTGGAAATGGTGTCTTTAAGATGTGATATCGGGATGGGTGAACAGGGGTAACTTTTTTTTTTTTTAATATGTGCCTGGGCAGTCCCACAATTATCCCCCTGTCTCATACCGAAATTAAAGCACTAAAGCTGTGGAGTTCATTAACTTGGTGTGTCCAGCAAATGCTTCCCATCAAATTCTAGCCTTTCTGTTAAAAACACCTAGACGGTTTCTCCGATTACAAGGCAGGTATGAGGTTTTTGCAATAAGCAGCATTACAAAACAAGCTGCCCTGGGCATGTTCAGTGGGTGCAGTTCTGCTCTGGAAGCAGTAGGTGGTGGCAGTCCTGCGGTGATGAACGAGTCTAAAAATGAGAAGGCCAAGTAAAAATTTTGTGGGTTTGTTTTTATCCATACTGAGCTAGCTCGAGGATGGCCGGTGCAAATTTATCTTCTCGAGTTGGGCATCACGCCCTCTGCTTGAAGTATAGACGTACCCAACGAGACAGACCAGCTGGGCCTTAGACCCCTGTCTCTGCAGCCCCGCTTTGTTAGAGGATGCTATGGGGAGCCAACCACGGCAGAGCCTCACCCCGGAATACCTCTCTGAGCGTCACTCTTTATCCTGTGGTAGGTGAAAGTGGAACAGCCGGAGGTTCTGCTGGACGGGCTGTCTCCAAGCACTGAGTACTCCGTAGCGGTGTATGCCATGCACGGGGAAGAGGCAAGTGATCCAGCCAGCATCCAGGAAACCACCTGTACGTTTTACTTCCTTCTCTGAGCCCCTTAGGCAGGAGCATAAACGGTTTGATGAATGGTGCACAATTGGCAAGAGAGACTTATTAACTGAGATGCTTATGAGGATAGCTGAGGTGATTCTCTGAGGCTACCTCTAGTTGTACAAGAAGCTTTCTGTAGTCTGGGGTACAGGGCTGGGAAAGTCAGTGGTTCTGTCCAAGCAAATTGTGACTGAATCTCCTTGAAATTCAGAATGGGGAGGTCAGATCTGGATCCAAACGGCTTCAGGTTTTGGGATGTTCAGAGCTGAAGGGACATATATCTTCATCCACCTGGGTTCTCATACCGCACCCACCGCCATGGCATCTAAGCACCTATTCCGGTGGGTTTGACCCACTGGAGGAATGGGACCAGGGACAAAATTAGGATCAGGGTCTAGATTGGACGTTCCTCAACATTTTGAGCTCTTTGGATCTCGGGGAGTCGGTGGGTTTATTTGATCCCTTCTCTAACCATACACCAGTCATTCTCCCAGGGCATCATATAGACCTGTGTAGCAATGAAATCAGAAACTCTTCCATCCCACAGTGGGGAAAGTCCGGTCGTTAAGATGGCAGTAGCAGCAGGAGGCAACCGGTGGCTTTACCCGTATACGCTTAAAAATCTTCACCGTGTCCTTTTGCTAATTTCTGTTGCAGTGGCACTGAGCCCTCCTAGACACCTGAGGTTCTCTGAGATCAGCCATGGGTCGGTCAAGGTCAGCTGGGACGCGGCTTCGCCTGCTGTGAGAGCTCACCGGGTGGCCTACGTCTCAAGCCGAGGGAGCAATGCTGGGGAGGCAAGTCCTTGCTTAGGGGACGCGGGAATGTGCTAAAACCCGGAGACCAGCAATGGAGTGCGAATGCACTGTTCACTCCAACGACTTGGCTGCGGAGTTACTCCAGATGTACATCTGTATTACTGAGAACAGAATGTAGCCCTGTGGGACTTGATTCATCAGTTGGTGTGTACCCATGCAAGGGTGGGACCTCTTGCATTGCCAGAAGACAGGATAATAGGGAAACAGGGTACTAGGGAATTTCCTCACAAGGTCCAAACCTTTCATATGGAGTCACACATCCTATGTATGGCGCTAATAAAACCATCCCCATCTTTCCTTCTGCAAAAGAGGCACCATCACCGTGGGCTGTCAAGAACTCTGCTGTCTCCTGACAGAGGTTGTTCACATGCCTGCAGTGTTTTAACACTGATGGTGCCTCGAAACGGGTGGGTTTTTGGGCAACCATCCCGAATTCCAAGCCGCTCTTTGCGCTTGTTCCGTGCTACAGTCCTGACCATGTTTCTGTTTCATTGCAGGTCGAAGTTCCTAGCAGTGCATCATTCACTGTGCTGAGACCTCTGTCCTCTCTCACCCAGTACCTCATTAGTGTCAGCTCCGTTTATAATGAAGGCGAATCCATTCCGCTTGCAGGCAACGTTACCACATGTAAGTAGGGCAGAGGCAGAGGATGAGGGTCAGTAGGTGTTTGGTTCAAGGTCCATTATAAAGTTAAGTGCCTAAGTGCTAGCCGGCCAAAAGTTCAGATCCGGTCCCAGATGCCAAAGTTCAGGGATGTTCACAGCTAGGGTTTTCCATCCAGTCCTTGGTGCAGTTTTGTTATGATGGGCAAGCCCTTGGAAGTCTCCCATTGGCAGTAGCAGAGTCCTCATCCAGTTACGTACGTCTCCACCTCCTGGCCACTCGTTACGCTGCTGGGCCTCGCCCAGCTCTGTGCAGTGGGCAGGCGGTACAGTACTCGGCTGTCTCCTGAGCTCTGTTAAGTGTAGTCAGGAGACGGCTAATGGGATGCAGCCTTTGACCTCCAGGTCACTGCAGAGTTTGTAACAGACCCAGAAAGATTTGGCACAGGCTCCCAGAAGCATTTTTCCCTCCTCCCCCTTCCCTGGTGGTGGGAGGGGGGCCAGGGGTCACCCCCACTTTGCACCACTGAGAGCTGCATCAAGTTCCGTCGAGGGCAGCACCTCATTTGTATAGGCAAACTCTGAAGCGAAGCAGTTCCATACGGTCGTCCCTTTTCTGCTGAGGAAATAACAACACCGCAGTTAATAAGCTGGGACCTATGGGAGAGTCGTTTAGTTATTGCAAGTGCTGGCAGGGGCCCACTACAGGAACTTGCTGATTTAGGCTCCAGATCCAAAGAGGTAACACAGGGGGCATCCCAAAGAGCATAATTATGAGATGGGGGCATCATGTCTAACCTCCTAGGGACAAATGTGACATGGGACCCTAGCCTGGGGAGACCTCCCCACCAAAGCACTTTATGGCAGTGCTGGCTGGGAGATCAAAGTCCTCCCTCGTTTCAACCCCTGAAAGGGGGAGGGATGGGGTGGAGGTGCGCAGGGAAGCTCCTAGTATGATGATTGGCTACCCCCATGGTGGGAGCACCCCAAGAATTGACAAAGGATCAAGGAGTTGTCAAGCGACTGTACTAGGCTGGCCTTCGACAGGAACCTTGGATGTAATTTGACTAATAAACTCGCAACCTGGCTAAAACCCTTCCCACGTGCAGCGAGCTGGGTGGGTAGCTGTGGATTCAGGCTTAAAATGTGCATGTGCTAGAATATTCGCAGAGAGCGAACCCAATGGATGGGGGGGTAAAAGCCACCAGGGCAAACCTCAAGTAAACCTTTGCAGGATCGTTGTGTGTATCTAGCTGCATTATTTATATGCCGAGATGGGTCTGCTGCATTGTATGCTTGTCTATACCGCTCCGGGCCCAAGCCGCCACTGGGAATCCTGTAAACTCTTAGGAGCTCTAAAGTTTAAACAAATTCATCCAACATTTTAAAGTAAGGAAGACACCCGAAAAGACTCTCTTGCCTCTCTGGGATTTTAGCACGTGGCATAATGTCCCTGAAAGCCATTCCCAGCCTCTTCCTGTTTCCGGCGCCAGTACGGCACAGGTCCTCTCGCAAATACCATAATCGTCTAAAATTAGTGTTCACAAATATTTTATCCATGTCCCTCGTGATGAGCTGTTGTCATCTGGGGTCTGAAGAAGTGAAAGGCAGGCTGGTGAGGGACACTTTTCTCCCTGACCATCTTCTCTGTACCACCAGCTCCTGAAGTTTGTCTCCTTTGTGTCTTTCAGTAAAGGTTCCACCACCCAGTGACCTGAAAGTGTCTGAGCGCTCAGGAAACAATGTCCAGTTGCAATGGGAAGCAGCCGCTGCCTCGGATGTCCTGGTTTATCAGATTAGATGGAATGTCCTTGGAGAAGAGAGCTCCCAGGAGGTAGGATACAGCATAGGTCTGGGGAGAATGAGGTGGTGTCCTGGATTTACAGGATCTGTGCAATGCCCTGGCCTCTCAGCAGTCCTGTGGGAAGATCCCTTCAGTGTGCCGGTCCTCCAAGGGGTCACACTCTGCTACAAGGATAGACCATGGGGCCTCCATGCCTCCTAGGCTGAGCCCTGGGCTCCAGCGCTCCTGTTTCTCATTGTGAGCTCTGCCCATTGCGGCACCTACAGAACACTAACCAGGACCAAATTTTACCGTAGTTCATCTACACTTATGAAAGCCATGAGGGTAGGATTTGGCCCCAAAGTCCTTTGCCAGCATGTAGGTACCACTTATCTTCTCCACATGCAAAATGATGGGTCAGACCCTGTGAATTCTGGTGTGAATTCCCATTGCTCCACTGACTTGAATGAAATGACATCAGTGTGCAGTACCTCAGGGTGTGTGTGTGTGTGTGTGTGTGTGTGTGACATAAACAAACTACTTCCCTTTCTCTCCCCACCACTGGCTTAAACCTCAGGAGTTCTTGAGCTCCTGTTGTGAAATGCTCATTTTAAATAAAAACAGGAGTTGGCGTTTTGATGACCTCTAATTCCTCACGCGTGGCCGTACAACTTTTCGCAAAGCATCCTGCAGGTTACAAAAAGCTGGGAGAGCTTCTACTTAACCCTCCCTTCTGTTTACTGGTCAACAGCTTAGCTGTGGCTGGGCTTTTGCAAGAACACCAGAAACAAGGGTCTGAGGATAGTCACCCTGGTTTCTTTATAACTCTGCAAACACTGGGTGTCCTTCTGCGAAGAACAGTCAGCTCATTCTATCGGAGGTGATCAGTCCTTTGTAGGAAGAGACTTGTGAGAGAACAGTGCCTCTCCTTAGGAAAGGATTTGATACTTTAAGATGCCGTGCTCCACCAGGTAGTCGTTGCTGACCGGGAACTCCACTGACGTTCGTTTCTCCTCCACGCTACAGCTGTCCATTCCTGGGAACCTGGTTGCTGCCAGTTTACCAGGATTGAAAAAGAACACCGAATACCAGATATCGATCTGGGCCTATTACAAGGATGGAGCACGGAGCGACACCGTCTCGATTCTGCACAGACCCAGTAAGTGACCACTGTGAAACCTCTAGGGCCTCAGGGAAGGTAAGTCTCAGAACGAGTCACAGATCAATAACTCGGGTTTGAACAACAGGACAGCCCAGGCCTAAATGTCTAAAAGTGACTTGAGAGGCAAGGTGGGTGAGGTTGTATCTCCTATAGGACCAACTAAGGGATTGGTGATTTTGGGTGACCAACCCGAGAGACCTTATAGGGTCTTGAGCACCTGCCAGTCCTCTACTAAGGTGTTTCAGGTGGGTTAGCCAGAAATGGAGACAGCCAATATCCCTAGTTGCTCTGTGGAATGTAGGTCCCAGTGCATGTACCTTTGAGTAGCTATTTTGGAGTGGGGGGTATCCACTATTGGCCAAACTGGTAGGCAAATCAGTAGGCACTTACCTTTTATGCCTTACCTTTTATCCAGAGATCTCCAGTAATTGGCAAAAGTGTGATGCTGCCATTGCCCCTATTAAGCTGAGGCTTGGAAAGAGTAACAGGGCAAAGCAACATTAAAAGTTAAAGGGACAGAGACCGATTTGGCCAAATTAATCTCAGTGTAACTCTGTGGAAGTCAACAGAGATACTCCTCAGATTAGGTTTAAGAATAGCAGCCGTTTTAGTCTGTATCCGTAAAGAAAGCGAGGAATGCTTGTAGCACCTTAGAGACTAACTAGTTTATTTCAGCATAAGCTTTTGTGGGCTATAGCTCACTTCATCCGATGAAGTGAGCTATAGCACACGAGAAGTGAGTTATAGCCCACGAAAGCTTATGCTGAAATAAACTAGTTAGTCTCTAAGGTGCTACAAGTATTCCTTGCTTTCTCCTCAGATTAGTTTCACTCTGGAAGTATATGAAGATTTACTTGCTAGTGTAGGATAAGCAGCTTACGTATAGGGCCAGACTTTCAGAAGGGTTGGCCATTCTTTTGCGGATGTAATTAGCATAGAAAGTTTAACTATGGGTTTAAATCTGAGCAATACAAATAAGAATATAGACATAGCTACCAGGCTGTGTTTGCAAATCAGGTAGTTAGAGGTGCAAGTACTTGGATATACAATCACAGTCCATTCTGCAGGCATAAAAATGAGTGTGCAACATTTTCAGGGTACAACTTGTGCCCCGTAAAGGGAGCCAAGTCCTCAGCCCCTTTGCAAATTCCAATAGGAAAACGAACATCTAACTTCTTTCAAAAGGGGAGTGAGATTGGAGACAATAGGTCCCCACTTGGAACAGTGGGACCAAGACATGGCTCAAACAATGTGATTTCATATCTCATTCCCAAGCTATTGTTTCCAGTCCGACGGGAGCACAGGCAAGGTCTAATAACTGTGAACAATAGTGAGCCAAATATCACCATCCCAGACTCACAAATGCATTTATTCTTACAGCTTCTGCCTTGGCTAAACTTCCCTCAACACAGGGCTCCGTTCCCTTCAGAGCAGAGGGTAAGTTGCGTGGGATAAGGCTGAAATTCACAAGTGTCCTCTTGCAGCGGCAACTCAAGCTGTTGGGGCTTAGCACTTCAAGTAGGACTGGGTGCAAGTCATTTCTCACACCCTGGAAGATGATGCTGGGGGCAGGAGTCTAATGTAAACCCAGCAGGTGTAGATGTAACCCATGCCTGCTTGGCATGGTGCTCTATCTCCGACTAGGGATCGATGAGCCTGCTACAGCCTGGGCAAAGAGGCATGTAGCTTTTAGCTCATGCAGCAGAGGTATACACCGAGCTTCAGAGGACCCAAGTTCCATCTCGCCTATTGATGGCCGGGCTCTGTCGGTGTTACAAGTGGGGGCTCATCAGGGCTATTACCTGGGAAGACTTGGAAGCTTAAGATGCACTTTCTCAGCGAGGGGAAGTACGTGTGCAGGCTGTTTGCCTGTTTTGGAGATCTGGTTTCTCTGAAATGCCTTTGTTCTGAACAAATGACACTTTGCTATAAGGAGGCTGTTTGGTCGCTGATTAGCACTGTCATTGCCCGGGGAGAACAGAATTGCAGGGTCTGGAGGTCAGTCCGACTTGCTGAGGCGATCACACTTGATACACAGGGGACCACAACTCAGGGCCTGGTCTGAGTTTGGGAGAACTGTGATTCCACCCCAAAACCGAGGCGATGGCCCAAGACCTAGAAGGAGTGTTCTGAGAGAAAGCAGGAGGGGGTCAGAGGTGGAGCTCGCTGACCATTTTAATAGAACCCTATTCCATTTCTTTATCCCCCAGTACTGGTTCTAATCCCAATTCTAGAGAACTCTTCCAGAAAGAAAAACTTGCTTTATGTGCATGCAAATCAATAATGGAGGCCAATGGAAAATGTCACCCTTTTGATTTAATACCTGATGTCCATAAGCCGAGAGCCATCAAACTCTCAGCCTTCTGATCCGTTTCACACCCCAGAATGCTGTGGTACCAACAGCCTGTGGCTTATACTTGGTAGGTGAGAGAGGTCAAAAATTAACGCTGGGAACTGGGCTTTTCAGGTGCACATTTATTTGTCAAGGGAAATGGGGAGGGAATGACCAGCTCCTCCTACCTTTTAGAGTAGCCAAGTACTGAAAATTGGAACCCTGCTTGTCTGGTGAGCTATGAAATACCATATGATGTAGTAATAGCAACAGAATGTTTATAATGCAACCTTAATGTAACGAGCTGCTAAGCTGCATTAAACTAGTGACCTAAAAAGCCATTTATGAAATAGCCAGCCTCTCAAGTGTACTTGATTTTCAGGGACATCTCTGACTTTCAAATATTTTTCTTGTCCCAGTTCCATCTGGCATTCATGGCCTTGGGATTTAAACAGCAGCAAATAATTGAAAGTAACATTCATGCTCTGTTTTCTAAAACACTGCCATACCCAAACCACTTAAATGGGGGAGAGCACTTTATAACTTGTCACCAAAGAGCTTTTGATTCTAGTCCTTTGTCCCTAATTTGTATGAGTAGAATCTGTATATTTCACTTGCGCTGCCTCAGGGATGTTATAAGATTGAGGAGAGGATTTCCTGAGAAGGTGAATGGCAAAGGATTACTAATTGGTGTTTTTTTAAAGATTAAATTCCAAAATTTAATAATAAATGAATAAAAATGAAGAATTCACACCCCTCTGGGTTTTCAGAATTCTATGGACATGCATAGTCTTCGTCTGCAATTATCACAATTGCATATGCAGCCATGGCAATTGCATATGCACATATTGTGTGTAAATGCATGCACAGATTTTGTGCATGTGGTTGCTTATACTAGCTTCTGAGAATCTTGGCTTTACCACTTAAAAATGATGTGGAGAGACAAATTTTGCAAAGATGAAACCTTAGCTCCATGGTCAAAAATGGTTGGGCAGTTGTTCCTTTGTTTTGCAATGCAGTTAGAGCAAGTGTTTACGCATACTGGGCAATTACATATGCATTACATGTTTAGGTGTCCAGACTACAACTAACCAGAAATATCGAAGAAATAGCCCATTATAACTGTGTTTAAGACCACAATGGGCGAGCAGTAATAGAAGACTGAGTCAAAACAAAGTTTTGATGAAGGGATCTGCTAATAAAGGACAATCATTTCAAAGGCTCGAGTGATGAGCAGGCCATGTGAAACCCTGCAAACTTCCACGTTTGCGTGTGCAGATTGGCTAAGTGCATATGCAGCTTCTTATCATCGTCCCAAGTTTGCATAGCGTACAAGTTTCCAACCAGTGTGTCTTCAAGCCGTTGAAAATATGGCCCAAATGTATGCTGTTGGATTGCCCGTAAGTGTAATAATTATTGCTACCCTCAGGCTGGCTACCTCCCTGGCCTCAAGGAATTGACCATATTGTAGGATATTGGAGTATCTGTGCCAAGATGTCTACATAGACTCACTCACTAGGTCTCTATGTGCTTTCCGTTCTGCTGTAGACCACAGCCATGTCTGCTCTATTCCTGTACTAAATTGCCCGTTTGACTTCCATTGGTTCTCATGATTTTTCCCTTGTTTGGTTTTCCCTCCTGCAGCTTGTCCCACTATCCGTTCCGCTGGAGGCTCTCTGGAAGGTACCTTACTAGTTCTCAGTCCCAGGTGGGCTCTGTCATGAATGAGGAAACACTGGCTGGTCCTGACTAATCTTTAATCCACATCGCTGTTACGAAAGCTTGCTTGGCGCATATTAAGGTCATTTTCCCGCACCCCGGGTGCTGTTGCCGAATCGGAAAGTTTTATGCAGGAAACGTGGGATAGATCAACAAATGTCTCCCCTCAATACCTTCATTTCCTTTCCCTTTCCCCACCCCATTGGGCAATGAAAATACATTCCCCTGTTGGCAGCAGCCCGCTTTCTTCAGGTCACGCGATCCATTGTGTTGGGAGTCCCGACACTTTAGTTTAGCCAGACTGTTATAAGATGGGCTCTTTTAAAGGGAAAATCCTTTAGAAATCCCCTCAAAACCCTCCCTTTGTTGTTTAATTTTCATACTTTATTAGCCCTCTCTCTTCTTTGCCTGCTGTGCTTCCTTCCTTCTCCGCACCCGGCGTGCCCTCTTCCATTATTAGGAGTTTGCAGTAGGTAGATTAATGCACTTCAGCTCTCCCATCGCTCACCTTTGACAACCATTTTGGGGGAACAGCTGGTGATGAAGGCTGGGATTTGCAAAGCCCCAAAGGAAGTTAGGCATCCAACTTCCATTGCACAGCAAGGCGATTTGTGCGCCTACTGCACTTAGGCTCCTTGAGTAACCCAGGCTAAAAGTTTTCCCCTTTCCCTCCCCCCAGGTAATCTCTGCAGGTTGTAAAGGATGTAGAGATGACCAGGACCCAAATGATATTTATTTAACTAGGCAAACTCTACTTCCCATTTATCCTCTTTATACACTGTAGGACCCATTATATATATAATGGGTCCTACAGTGTATAAAGAGGATACAGTGTATAAAGAGGATATAGATATATAGATATAGGAAGTGACTTGTCCTGCCTATATGACAGCCCCAGCCCGGCATCCTCCTAGAGAGATCTAGTGGGCTCTAGCCTGAGATTCAGAAGACCTGGGTTCAATCCCTAACTATGCCAGGGACTGCAGGGAGATGTGATTCCCAGCTCATGTAGACATACCCACACTAGCTCTGGTTGAGTAGCACCTAAAAATAGCAGTGTATCTGTGGCTGCATGGGCCACAGTTCAGGCTAGCTGTCTGAGTATGTACCCAGGCATCAGGCAGTGCTTAGGGGAGCTATCCATGGTGCTTCACACACACTGTTATTTTTCAGAGTGGTAGCCGTGTTAGTCTGTATCAGCAAAAACAGCTTCCACTGCTTGCATCTGACGAAGTGGGTATTAGCCCACGAAAGCTTATGCTTCAAAACTTTATAGTTAGTCTTTAAGGTGCCACAGGACTTTGTTACCAGGAGTCCTTGTGGCACCTTGGAGACTAACAAATTTATTTGGGCACAAGCTTTCATGGGCTAATAAATTGGTTAGCCTTTAAGGCGCCACAAGGACTCCTCGTTGATTTTGCTATTTTTAAGTGATCGCTTGGCGGAGCTAGCATGGTGAGCTGGAAATCACCAGCTGAAATGTAGACATACCCTAAGTCTCTCTCTGCCTGAATTCCCTATCCATAAAAGGGGGATAATGATAACAGGACTTCTCTGCCCCACAGGGGTGTTGTGAGGATATATACCTCAGAGACTGGGAGGTGCTCAGATCCTCTGGTAAAAGGGGCAGATAAGTATCTAAGATCCATAGACTGCCCTGTTTGACCTCTCTCCCCACAGTCCCACAAGCCTACTCAATCTGTGTATGTCCAGGCCAAACTAATCAAGTCATAATACCTAAGCAAACCATATTTCCTGTATTGTCTGTATTTCTCTGTAACTGTCTTGCATGATACAGGTGATTCATCAAGAGAAATAGCCCAGTTCCATAGCTGTTTCATGGCTGGATTAATAATAGGGTTATAACTGTAATTTAAATTTTGCTTTTAAACATTGTTATTATATTTGACATACATTTTAATGGAGGTGATAATATGCCAATCCCAGGGTTTTTAAATCAGAGAGAAATGGGTCTGAAACCGGTCAGAATAATCTGATGAATGCTCTGATCGCTGCAGAGTGACAGTGTGCATTATAGCAGCCCAAATGCAAAATACCCATCAGAACCAAGATCCAATCAATGGTAAGTGGTGGTGCGGTGGGAGCGTACAGATTGAAAGGGAAAATGATGTGATGAACGTGTCCCCCTTTCTCTTTAAAACGAACTGGTTATTTCCCCTCAGCCTCCCCAGCCTGCTGTAAATTCCGATAAACTTAAAAAAAACCCAAACCCCTACTGCAAGGTCTGCCTGTATTAAAATCTGAAATAAGAAAGTGACTCATAGAGCTTTAATGATGAGCTGGGGAAGAGAGATGAAGCTACATGAAACTGGAGATGAGATGTCGAAGATGTCAGAGGGAAAATCTTTGTTGATCGCACAAGGCAGGTCACCTCTGGGCAGCACTTGAAAAACGAAGAGAGAAATGGAAATGCTGTACGTTACCAACTTTCATGCCTCTCGCACATGAGAGGATACATTTTGCAGCAGAGAATAATTCTCTCTCTTTTTTTCCCTTCCCTAAGCAATTACCGGAGAGAATCCACTTCTTTTATGATAATATTTGGCATCAAGTTGAAAAGGCAGAACTCATTATAACTTGTGGGTTTTTTCAGAGCAAATTTTTTTAGGTTTTTTTTTAATTTTGTAGATTTTTTTTTTTCAAATTCCACTCTTATTTATTAGGCATTGGTATAGTGGCCGAGACCCTCGCGGACAGTAATTACAGTACTTAGTTCCAGGAACAAATAACCCAAATATATTTTTAAGGATCCTAGGTGACAGACTGTATTTACCTATCATTTATAAAACCCATGGATGTTAAAGTAAGGAAACAAATAATTAACAACCTCCTGGATCTTACGCTGCTCACATAGTGAACAAACATTTTTTCAAATGTAAAAAAAATCATACTTTATAATAAAACAACCTTAACTCTGCTCCATAAATATTATTCATTCATCATTTATCTCAAAATAAATCTTTGAGTTGCATGGCCAGTGCCTAATCAACTAAACAACCACTACCTTCTAGCTAGCTCACTCAACCTCTCTGGGCTTTTAATTATCTCTGCTGAAAAATGTGCCCATTAATAATTCTTTGCACCTGCCTACTTAGTTTTCATCTGTGGATCTCAAAGAATATCAAGAGTGGTGAGCATTGCTATCTCCATCCGGTAGGTGGCCTAAACAACACAGATTTGAAGCATTTTGTATGGTCTAATGAGTTGACAAAAGTCTACAACTTCAGGGAGTAGGTTCTGTTCCCGCCAACTCTGCCACAAACTTAGTTGCTTAGGGCCAGAGTTTCAAAAGTGCTCAGCCCATTGTTCCAAATGGGTAGAATTTGCAGTTGTTCCTGGGGGAGGGGGGGGAAGTGGGGTTCCAGCACCTTGGAAAATCTAGCCTGAAAATTTTCTGATCCTCTGTTACCTGCATCTGGAAAATGGATCTGTGAATATTTTTCCTAGGCCAAAGGGGCACTTTGATGAGCAACACGGGGGATTCAAGGCAGAACACTGGAACAGTATGGAGAGTTCCTTACTGGAATGCATTTGCCCTTGGAGAAAACAAAGAGCCACCATTGCTCGGGCAGATCCCTTACAAACCATTGTTCTCCCTACTATCTCTAAGTGTTTCTTTCTCTGCCCTTCTCTGTCTGCTCCAGGATTTGACATGATGGCGGCTTTTGGGCTGGTGGAAAAAGAATATGCCTCTATTAAAGGAGTGGCCATGGAACCGTATGTGTTCAGCGGGACCCGTACTTACACTCTCTTCAGAGATATTCAGCTAACTCGGAGAACAAGGTACTTTGGGAAGGTAGATGAGAACCGCATTGATTCTAACAGGAGTTTATTCTCTGTCTGTTGTATAACCATTGGCTCTGGTCCGCACAATTTATGAAGGATATTGACTGGTGGGGTGGGGGTGAATACTGGCCTAGTGAACGCTCAACTGGCAGTTTCCTAGTGAAAATGCTATGAATTCTAACCTCACCCCGAAACTGAAAAGAATGCAAAGCTTCCCCCCCCCATTAGAAGACATGTATTGTGTGCTAATCTATAAATCAACCCCTGAATTGCCTCAGGATCACATCATGGGACATGTCTCAAAGAAACTTCATTGAATACAAGCGTGGTGGTCAGGTCATTGAGTTTTTGCAAGGTCAAGCTTAGATTTTAGGTGACTACTGGGACCTTCACTTTTTTTAGCCGTGTGTCTTCGATATCACAGCTGTCCAGAATTAAGTGCTGAAAGACCGCGTGTGATGACCAGAGAGTTCTGTTTAATTGTCCTCTGTTGGGGATACATTTAATTCTTTCCATGACCACTCCTCTCCTCATCCACATGCACTTAAAAGATCAAACTTCGGGGCAAAGTCTCAGCTAGAAACATGATTGGGGCAGGACCTTTTTAACCTCTTTAACCCTTTCCCCTAATGTTCCTGGTTTGCAGTCTGACAATTACTTTTGTAAAATACAAGCTCATAGCTGCACTGGGCAGCTTGATTTTGATTGGCAAGAAGGATTAACCAGTGACTTTGGAATATGACTTTACTGTGCACCTCGTTAGTTGGGCTCCTTCTCAAAGTCCTACACATCATCAGAGGTCAACTTTCATTCCACAAAGTGCCAATGACCCCAGTAGCATTCTGGAGTATAAACCAGGGCAGATTTGACTCTTAATTGACAGTTTTGTTTTATTTTGAAGCCTAATTACTACAGCACTGGGATCATTTTAATCTTATTTAAAGAAGCAAAGCTTCTTACAGTAAACAGGGGAATTCAGAAGGCTCTAAGTATTTAAAAACGCATAGACAAATCCATTTGCTCAACCAGTAGAAGTATCAGATACACAAATATGCCCTTCCAAGGACATTATATCATTTAAAACAAAACAAAAGTTGATGTAACATTTGAAGCAGTCCTTAAAAGATGGTTAAAGAATTGTGTATCTACTCATGCAAATGTGGCCCATGCAGATTACGAATGTATCTGCGACATGGCTAATTTTGCTTTCTTCATTCAGTTGTGACCAATGCCTTTTGAGTGACACATTTGCGTGCAGTAAGTGCTTTGGAACAAGTTTGGAACAGAAGTATAGAAGAGAAAGCCAGACCTTCTCAGGAATCCATGGCTGGACTTGTTACACGTCCTCTCACGGGTTTCATTTTGGAGTCCCAGATTTCACAAGTGATCTTAGTATGACTCAGGTGTCTTTTTGCAAGGGCCTTCTAAGTACCTCTGTCAGGGCCTGAAGATCTTCCCCTAGTTTTCTACCCCATCCATCACAGCCATCATGCATTCTTATTGACAAGGAGTTTTGGATAGGGCTCTTTCAGAGTCCATCAAAGTAGCTCAATAAGCTACCAGAAGTGTTTCCTCTGAATGACACAAGGCTACATTTACTGTCTCTTCAGCATTCCCTGACCCACCACAGGGAGTGGCAGATTGACCATGACCAGACTGGACCTGTACTTCCCTTGTGACACTACGATAAGGCCACAGAGAAGCCCCGCACATGCAAAATTCTGCATGTGTTTTTAAAACCCAAGAGGAATGTACAAACTACAGAGCAAATTCTCTACTGGGGTAACTCCTTCAACTTCATCCTTACACCAGCAGAGGATCTGGCCTTGTATTTGATTCCCACAAATGAGACTCACTCAGGTCATCATGCTTTGGTAACACCACTCTGTCTGTAGCTCAGAACTGTTCTGGTTGCCAGGAAGGTAGAACATTAGCCCCCTGGCATTCATTATCATTAATCACTAAGCTGACTTCTGCTTGTCTCATTCCAGTGAAATCCTTCTTTCTGGGATTCCATCTGGGCACACCATCAGCATCCTTCTCCGGCTCCTTCCGGAGGCTCCCAAAGAGCCCTTTGCGGTGTGGCAGCTAACAGATGAGGACTTCCAGCCGCTCCTCGGGGTTATACTTGACTGTAAGGTTTCATGTAGTATAGCTCGATTCAGGTATTTGAAAGAGCGACAGAACCAACTTCTATACTCAGACAGTTTTACTATTAAAACTGTCCAGCATGACCATTACAGAAGCTATCAAAATAACATATGCAAATGTTTTTTCTGTATAGTTAAAAACCCAGCAAAAAGTCTAATTTTATTTACTCCATTTTGCAATGTATTCTTTACTTTGACCATTATGTTCCTTTTTTGTGCTTTTAAAGCTTGACAAGTATTAAGTGTTTCAGTATGTTTAAGGCTATTTTTTTTCAACATGCTTTAGGTGAAATCAAATTCGATTTTAATTCTAAGTTCTTATTTGTCCTATTTTCCCCCGTAGCCAGTAAGAAATCCTTGACCTATTTCAATCATGACTACAAGGCTGATTTACAGGAAGTCACCTTTGACCAACAGGAAGTGAAGAAGATATTCTATGGGAGCTTTCATAAGGTCCTTATCAAGGGAGGGAGTAACTTAGATGATTATCTCATAAGGGCAGGCTGAGAAAAAAAATGCAGTCAATATATATTATTTGTATTGAAGAGTGGTTATAAGAATGTTCTTTAAAAAGGCATTAGCAAATTGACCAATCTATTTGTGTTGATTAGCAACTGTAAAGAATTGTGAGACATCCCATATGAAAAATACGTATTTTTCCAAGCATTGAACATACCTAACATAGTTAGATATATTTAAAATACATGTGAATATATAAAATATATCCACACATTACAAACTTGGCTAATTGTCATACTTAAAATGTAATATTTGGTGGAAACATGAAATGCTACTGTAGTGAAATATCTGTAATATATGTTGAATTGTGCTTCCTTTTTAAATATGAAATTTTTGCCAGTTTTGTACAGTTTAAATATTTTATATATTTTCATATAAATGCTCTAGCAAAGATATAACCGCCCTGTGAAAAATATGTATTTTTTTCCTTAAGGGATGCATTGTAAGAGCTAACATAGTTGCTCATTCAGTTCACTCGCCTTGATTTTAATATTGCCCCTGATATGTGTGTCTCAACTGATCTGTGCATTGGAGTGTATGCATGTCCATTTATGATGCAGTGTGGTAGTCCCAGTGGTGCATAGAATCGTACTTATGTAATTGCATTATCCTTTTTTCTCTGGACGTATAGTTGAAATGTCACCTCTGGTCCCAGCCATGTGAATATTTAAGCTGTTAAATAGTCCCTTTGAAGTCAGTGAGACTACTTACGGCCTCTTGGCCTTAAAGTTAAATGCATGAATCGCAGTCTACGTGCAAAACAATTTGCAAGTCTTTGTCTAGTCCTGATCATAAAATCACACTCAGTTCAGCAGAAGGAATCTTCTACTCACAAGAGGCAAAGGACTGAAATGGCTGATTGTAGTATGAACTGGGGTTGAGGGGGATAGGCCTAATAGGTGTTTTGGGGGGACATGGGCTAAGCTGTGAAGGGACTGGAAAAACTCGGCTAGCAGGGGGTCACAGATTAGGGTGTAGGGGCCCTGGATGACTGCTCTATTCCTGGCTCTAACTGGAGTCACCAGTTTCTCTTTTATGCCCGTCACTTTCTTCCTCATATAAGAGTAATAATTAAAAAGGGAAATGTAGGAAACAGGTACTGAAGTAAGACAATCGGGTATGTGATAGACCCACTGTTTGTCAGATGGGCACAGCTATTCACTCTGCTAATCCATAAAAAGTTGAGTTGTCATGGGTCCAATTTCCAGCTCTGCCACTGACGTGTTGGGTGACCTTGGGCATGTCTCCGTCCCTTCCTGTGCCACAATTTCCCTAGCTGTAAAAATGGGGATAATGATACTGACCTCCATTCTAAAGGCTCTAGAGATGAACAGCACTAGATAAGAACTAGGTGGTGGTATAATTCCCAGCCGAAGTGCCGGAAGCGATCATTTTTTCAGCTCAAAGTTGAGGGCACCTGGCAGATTTGTCAGAGGTTGTTAGCAATGAGGCTGTTTTTTGCCTTTTGATTTTGGGACAACAACAACATTACAAAGCAGTGGAAAACAATGGCTTTTCGCGGCGCATCCTTCGTACACGATACGTAAAACACCTCGCGGAGAAGATCAGTCCTAACCTGACTAGAAGGGGGCGGCTGTAACCCAAGATTTCCAGAGGAAATCTGTTCTGGAGGCTAGAGAGGGGGATGGTTAAAGGAAGACGGGTCAGCACAAGATAGATGGGGGATCTGGAGACAGGGAGAAATGTGGGGAAAATGGCGGAGAGCTGGGGCACTATAATTTCTCACCTTGTAAAGACAGAATGTTCTTTTTTCTATTGCACTCCCCACTGCCTGTATCTAGGCAGCGGGCACTCCTTAGGGGATTGCCTCCTCCAGAGTAGGTAGTGTGTTATTCCTGAATGCCTCTTGCAAGAGGTCGGAAGAGTGTCTTCCCTCCCAGGACTTTCCACGGAGACTTTACCTTGACACAGTGCAAGCCTTGAACACTCTCATTAAAAGCCCAGTTTATTCAAGAGGGAGTAAAACAGAGTCTGTTTAGCAGAGCCTGGTCCCTACCTGGCAAGATCTCAGCTAGGTAGGTGCAGTTCAGATTATTATGGAACAGAAACCGTGTCACATTCACTGGGAACTCATCATCTCAGGTCTGCTGTCCCACCTTGGGCAGTTTGTCAGTGAGATCACCTCTGTCCCCTGCAGGCGACGGCCATCCAACCTGGCTCCTTGCATGGCTATGCTTTTCCAGTTTCTTTCGTGTGCCTAGCTTATTACCATCCTCAAGGCCCCTCACACTGTGGTCCCCTGTGCAAAGACACTAGGGGGACAATATTCTGTCTCACATTTTTCCTAAAGTCACTCCCCAGTGTAGCTGCTGGAGGGGGCTGGAGATGTCATCATAAACCCAATTTGGTCAGCTTTAGTTTAAAGAGGGAGGGCTCACTGTTTGTCTTTTAGTTTGATTTTTAGTTGAAGAACTTTGCTTTTCTCTATATTGAATATGAGATAGTGACATATTAAAGGCAATCTGTCACAGTCTTCATTGCTAGGTCTAAAACGCATTTTCAGAGGCCTTCATAACGTAGCTCAGGGACTGCTAATGAGGTATTCTTTCAGCACTAGTTAGCCACTTCAAATCTGGACCAGGTTGCTAATGACCGTATTACTGGCTGGGAGGGAAAAATTATCAATGACCTGCACCCCTCTACGTATTCAATTTATTTATTTATTTGAAAGTCAAAAACTTAAAAAAATTAACTTGTTTGACTGAAAATCAGGGAATATTTTCTTTGAAATTTTCATCAAAATTGTCCCCAACTTTTTTTTTTAATTTAGAAATTAAAACCTTCCCCCCCAAATTAGCACCTTACAATGAGACCTGAGTAAATAATGAACTTTTTTGGTTTGGGAGTCAATCTGAAAACTTTGGGGGAGGGGGAAAAATGTGGTTTGGTTCCAGCTGAATCTGACTTTTTTTTGTTTGATTTGTGTCAAACAAAAGAATCTTAGGGGCCTTTCATTTTGTTTCGGGTAATATTTTGGGTGTTTTCTCACTTTCTGTTGTTGTAAATTATTTATATTTCAAAACAAAACACCATTTCGTTTCAAAATATCAAAACATTTTGTTTCAGAAACATCAAAACAAAATGGCTAAACCTTTTAATTTTAATTTTTTTTTATTTTTAATTTTAACTTTTAATTTTTTTCCAGCTAAAACTATTTGCTGTATTCAACCCAAATTCATGAATAGTCGAGGAGCTTTGATAAAATGCATTTTGGGGGGCAAACTTACTATTTGTCAAAAAAATATATATATGTCCTGCTCTACTTAACAGCTGTCTCAGTAGACAACCCAAGGACTAAACAAATTTTGGAGGCTGATGTACTTCACATCACTACTCCAGGAATGGCTCCTTCAGAAGGGGGTTGACATCCAACAATGAGCTCCTATGGCTCTTTGGGTGCAAGCAAAGTCTGATGAACTCTATCTCAGTTTACTCAAACTCTTGGTTATCCCGAGCTCCTGTATGTCTTTCAGGGTTTGACAACAGAAGAACCGTGCTCCGGCTCTCACCCCTATCCTGCGTCCCTTTTCTCCAGCCCAAGAGCTGTCCTTGAGGAAGCCAAAATTCCTGTACTCCAAAGCCTTCAGTGCATACAAAGGGCTGTTTGTTGTTTTGACCGAAACTGTGTGCTGAAGCTCATTTACCAACACTGTTATGGGCAGACGGCTTTCGCACACCAGGATTCCTGGCTTGCTCAGGACTGGCTGGGGGGAGAGGCCTGGGAATCTGGAAGGAGAGCTCTCCTCTTGCATAGCTCCTAAACTCTTCAGGAGCACTGGGGAGCTTGGGAGCTGGCTGTTCCTGGGAAAACTAGCCCGCTGTTCATAGTTAGGGGAGCTAAAAATAGGAGATCCCGAGTGCAGACTTCAGTGCAGGTTGGACTACCTCCTCCCATCCAGTCATCTGAAAGTTTGATTCTCCAATGGTTTTGATGTCCCTTAGGGCAAGGTCTTTTTGTCCATAGAGGAGTTCACTCTCTAGGGCTTTCACCCATGCACAAACAAAGATGCCTTTGAAGTGGATATGAACACAATTAAAAAGAATGCTCCCACAGGCAAGGTCCAACACATCTGTTTTTAATTGTTACCCAGGTGCACGTAGCTGTGAGCCATTTCAGGATCAAACTCTACTTGGACTGTAAGAAAATAGCAGAGAAACCGATCAATGCTATGGGAAGCGTCTCCACTGCTGGCTTCATCATGCTAGGAAAACTGACAGGAACCAGAGGCCCCAGGAGTGAGTCAGCGGCTGTAAGTCCAGTGTTTATTACTTTTAATGAGGAGACTTGTGTCTCAGTTCCGGGTTGGATGGGATACAAATCAGAATAGAATTACCGTCTCCTCACCCCATCGCTCTTGTATTGAGTGCCAAATGTGATGAACAGGAAGTGTTATACACCTATGCAGCTTTTGAAATCTGATGATCATTTTTAATGCAATGTTTTCACTTTCTCCTCCTGCCTTTGGGAGTTTGTGATGAGATGTAGCACAGCATGTGTGTGCCGCATAACCACATCAGCTCGCACCCTGATCTGTGGGAGCACAGCTTGCATGGTGCTTTAATACGACATAGTCTTGGAACCTGAGGAAATACAGATTCTGCTGCAATTGGCTGAAAAAGGGAGGTGAGTTACTAGATTGCTTCCAAAACAGAAGACTATATACATCAGCTGCCATGGAGTGGCAGCAGCCACATAGAATCATAGACTATCAGGGTTGGAAGGGACCTTAGGAGGTCATCTAGTCCAAAGCAAGACTTAATCCCCAACTAAATCATCCCAGCCAGGGCTTTGTCAAGCCTGACCTTAAAAATCTCTAAGGAAAGAGATTCCACCACCTCCCCAGGTAACCCATTCCTGTGCTTCACCATCTTCCTAGTGAAAAGGTTTTTCCTAATATCCAACCTAAACCTTCCCCACTGCAACTTGAGACCATTGCTCCTTGTTCTGTCATCTGCTACCACTGAGAACAGTCTGGATCCATTCTCTTTACTAGTAATCATGGGGGGCAACACATTCAGATGGATTTCATGTGGTCTAAAATTCTCAAAAGTGCACTGTCCCCGAATGACTGTAATTGAATGACTGTAAAACAATACTCAGAGCAGTCACCATAAATTACAATGCAAAAAAACCTATCTCAATACCAGACTCCACTGCAAACAAAATCCCATAGGTAAAGGAAAAAATAAACACCTCGGCTTTGTGCCATGCCCTGAAGTTCAGTGGTCTTAGGCTGATTGTCCCATGAGAAAAGCCAGCACCAGAGACAAAAAACACCCTGAATCTGATTCTTCATTGCCTTATGCCTCATGCTGCCATTTACACCGCTGCAAAGTAAGTGTAGAAACTCTCCAGTGACTCATCTGGTAGTGTTGTATGCCCCTTCGTCCAGATCCTCAAGGGTATTTTGGCAACTGACTCCCATTGATTTCATGAGAATGATTTGCACTGGTTTGAATGAATACAGAAGGTGCAGGGCAAGGATAAATTAGGCGCCTGCTCCACAGCACTCTGACTTGTAGATCTAGGGGTTGCAAATAAGAACAGATCAGCTGATTGCGGCATTCCACACCTGAAGGCAGCGTTGCACAGTAATGTGGCCCTTCTGTATTGCATGCAGCCTCAGCTAACACCAGGAGGAAGTGGAGTCATGCAATGTGCCGTGAGAGACGCCATCAAAGGAATGAGCTGTACGATACGGGAACAGAATCCTAACAAAGCAGGATTCGAGCAGCTCTAGTTTGATTTGCCAAAGAAATACTGTGGTGGTTTAGACTGACAGCAGCCCTGTCAGATCTCTGCCTTGGAGGAAAATATCCGCTATCCCTCCCCGGTTTTTCCTTTTAGCAGCTTAGCTAGTGGAATCCAGCCATTGAAGAGCTACTAATGAACAGCCCAGACCTTCTCTACTCCCCTCGCGCTTCCAGCCTAACGAAGTTTCATGTCTTCTGCAGCTCTGCTGCCCTTGAGGAGACAGAGTGCCTCATTATTGGTTATCATCAGACCTTATTTAAGACATCTCTAAGTGCCATTTGATGTATGGGGCTCATTTTCTATCCATATGCTGCACATCCCACTCCTCCCGTCGCACCGCTCACTCATCATTCAATGCCTGGGGGGGGGGGAGATTTGATTGGGTAAATCTGGCATTTTTAAAAAGGGTGGGTTTGAAATAGATCTCCCCCCTTTTTTCTTTTGGTCTCATGCTGCATTTGCCCTTTTGCTAATCAAAACGGAAAGATCTGGCAGTCGATGGAGAGGCTGAGGAGGAGGGCAGATTTATTTGGAGGGGGAGGCTGCATCTCCCAGGAATACGGGCTGCTTATGTTCTTCTACCACTGTCTTTGAATAGCAGCAGTTGTCTTTTTACATTTCGGTTTGTGTTGGAGCCAATTACCGGGGCCTTGGGAGCGGCTGCTGCTGCAGTGTGAGTAAAGCGGAAATGGAGGTTTTGTTAGCATGGATGAGCGTATAGAGTTCACTTGGCAAGGCTGAGGCCTCCGAGGCCTGAGAGTTGCAATGCAGCCCAATGACCAGCCGCCCCTTCTAAATTCTGTCTCTGTTGCCTTGCATCTGCAGTTTGTACAGTGGCCTCTGAAGGAATGAGTCTGTGTGGGCCGTGGGCAGTGGGATGGGAGACAGTGCAGTTGATGGTCTCTGACATAAGATTATTTTTACATTCTCCTGCAGCCACAAGTGGCCAAGAACTTACACAACCTCCTGCCAGACCACCCTGCGGCTTGCAGTCACATGAGCTATTGTTCTCATTGGCATCTTAACAAGACTCATTGGCGTGAGCTATTGTTGGGAACAGGCAATAACCTGCATAATTGCTGGTCATCAGCACACCTGGAGGCACTATATTTAAAAAAACACAACCACCGCCGTGCAGTTCGATCCTTTTTTCTACACCTAAACCCTCGTTAGGTGGCCTCCCTTCTTCAGCAACGGGTAGCATAATTATGCACGGCCCTGGAAATGGCAGGTTGCACAGCCAACCCACCTGTCACCTTTGTAGCTCTCCTCGTGACTCATCAAATTCTCTTTGCTCCACAGTTCCAGCTGCAGTCTTTGCAGATTGTTTGCAGTGGCTCATGGGCAGAGGAAGATAGATGCTGTGAGCTCCCGGCCCTGGTAAGAGATGAATGACTTAGGTGCTCATTGGGATGAGACTCGGGAGTGTGCCACAAGGAAATGACCCTTTTCAAATAGACTTTGATAGGGCCAGAGGATGAACAAAGCTGCATCAGAAAATGCCAATTCCTCAAACCTAAAATGAAGGGTGAAAATAGCTTTGGGGACCCACTGGCCCATGAGTCTGAAAGCCCCAGGTTCCCTGGCCTGGGATAGCCTGCATGGGACCCCCAGCAGCTGTTGTCTGAAATTGACATTCAGTGGACAAGAATGTCAGTCTTAAGTAGCAGCTGCCAAGTTCTGCCAAGTACATTTGCTTTTGGAAGTGCCATGTATCCGGTTTCTGGAAAAAAAAAATCTTGGAATTTCCAGTTTGTGGGAATTTTCTGCAGCAAATTTTAATTTTTCACTGAAAAAATGAATGCTCAAAATCCAAAAATGTTTTGGCTTTGAGCTTAAAACTGAAATACTTCAGATGAAAACCCAAATATTCCAATTTGAATATTTTGTCTCAGCTGGACTTTATCTCCCACAATGCACCAAATATGGAATTATGTACAAAAAAAATAAATGCATTAAAACAATGGAAAACTTTAGCGCCTACAAGTCCACTCAGTCCTACTTCTTATTCAGCCAATTGCTAAGGCAAACAAGTTTGTTTACATTTGCACTAGATAATGCTGGCCTCTTCTTATTTATAATTTCACCTGAAAGTGAAAACAGGTGTTTCCATGGCACTGTTGTAGCCGTTGTCCCAAGACACACGTGCCAGATTGCCTAAAGATTGATATGTCCCTTCATGCTTTTCCAGAGGACATGGGTTCGTGCCAATCATGGGTTTTGCTTCATAACAATCCAAAGCAGTGCAGACCAACACATGTATATTTTCATCATCTGCGTCAGATGCCATTAGCAGAAGGTTGATTTTCTTTTTTGATGGTTGAGGTTTCGTAGCTTGCTTGGAGTGTTGCTCTTTTAAGACTTCTGAAAGCATGCTCCACACCTAATCCCTTTCAGATTTTGGAAGGCACTTCAGATTCTTAAACCTCGGGTCGAGTGCAGGAGATGTACAATTCTCCCCCAAGGAGTTCAGTCACAAATTTAATGAAAGCATTATTTTTTTTAACAAGTGTCATCAGCATGGAAGCATGTCTGGGATGGTGGCCAAAGCATGAAGGGGCACACGAATGTTTAGCATCTCTGGTACCTAAGTACCTTGCAATGCCAGCTACAGAAATGCCATGCGAATACCTGTTCTCACTTTCAGGTGACATTGTAAATAAGCGGGCAGCATTATCTCCTGTAAATGTAAACAAACTTGTTTGCCTTAGCAATTGGCTGAATAAGAAATAGGATTGAGCGAACTTGCAGGCTCCAAAGTTTTACATTGTTTTGTTTTGGCGTGCAGCTATGCAACAACAACAAAAATCTATATTTGTAGATTGCACCTTCACAATATTGAGATTGCACTACAGTACATGTATGAGGTGAATTGAAAAATGCTAATTTTTAAAATCATTTTAACAGTGCAAATATGTTTATTATTATTTTTATTACAAATAGAGCACTGTACACTTTGCATTCAGTTATAATTGAAATCAATATATTTGAAAATGTAGAAAAACATCCAAACATATTTAATACATTTAAATATTCTGTTCTTTACCAGGGTGAGTAAAACTGTGATTAATTTTTTTGAGTTAATCGCTTGAGTTAACTGTGATTAATCGACAGCCCTACTTTCAATGAGACTTAGTGCCTGAACCATGAAAATGGTACTGAATTTTTGAGTTTTTTTCTTTTCTCTCTTTGTCAGCGAAATGAAGAGACCTGCCCTACCTCGACTCCTTCCTGCACCTGCACTTCAGGTATCCCTGGCCTGCCAGGTCCTCCAGGGCCCCCTGTAAGTTTGCCTTCTCACATGTTCCTAGAAATGTTTGTATTGACTGGCACCCATGTGGCATGTCACACCCATGTGCAAAGGATTCGGTCCCTGCCATGAACTCACAATCTCAGCAGACACTGGACAGAGGGAGAGGAGGGAAGCATCATAAAGAAACCGGAGTTTAAGCAATGAACTATGATGCATGGTGTGTGACTGCATGTGTATTATCTCGTATGAGATCATATAACTGATTCAAGGAGGTGACAGCTCTTCTCTGCTCAACTTAGACCCAGTGACTTTGACTTGCAGAGCTGGGTTTCTCTTCCTTGGTTCAGAACACCAAGTAAATGCTGGCAGATTTCCATCCTGAAATCTGAACTTCCCAACTTTGGGGGGGAGGTTTAAGACCCCTTAATATCAGAGGTGCAATGAAGCCAAAACGTATCGATCCAGATATCAAATGCCAACAGAGCAAAGGGTGCATGGGGATAGTGTCATGGGCCAAGCCCATCTCTGCACAGGCATTTGTATTTTTATCATACTAAATAATATAATAACTGCCGATGTTGGAGTCTCTCAAGGCAGCCATCTCGCCTTGGGCTGGCCCCTTTCCTTTCCCTCTCCTACTGCCAAAGCGAAATACGTTCTCTTGCAAGGTGACAGTGACAGCTGGGAGGGAGGGAGCATTACCGTATTAATCCTCTTACGGGAGAAGGGCTGGCTTCCCTTTTTGTCTGTACGGATCTGTTGGATCGGAAGCGTGGAAACCCTGTTTGAAGACTTGAAATGCAAAAGGCCACCTTGAATCCCTGTGTACTTAGGGCTGGATTCAATAAAGATTTAACATATCTTGACTTTAGTAAGGCTTTTGATACTGTCTTGCATGACCCTCTCATAAACAAACTAGGGAGATGCACCCTGGATGGAGCTACTATAAGGTGGGTATAAAACTGGTTGGAAAACCATTCCCAGAGAGGTTCAGTGGTTCATGGTCATGCTGGAAGGGCATATTGAGCGGGGTCCCACAGGGATCAGGTCTGGGTCCGGTTCTTTCCAATATCTTCATCAGTGATTTAGATAATGACATAGAGAGGACACTTATAAAGTTTGCAAATGATACCAAGCTGGGAGGGGTCGCAAGTGCTTTGTAGGATAGGATTAAAATTCAAAATGATCTGGACAAACTGGAGAAATGGCTTGAAGTAAATAGGGTGAAATTCAATAAGGACAAATGCAAAGTCCTCCACTTAGGAAGGAACAATCAGTTGCACACATACAAAATGGGAAATGACTGCCTAGGAAGGAGTACTGCGGAAAGGGATCTGGGGGTCATAGTGGACCACAAGCTAAATATGAGTCCACAGTAACGCTGTTGCAAAAACAAACAAACATCATTCTGGGATGTATCAGTAGGAGTGTTATAAGCAAGTCACAAGAAGTAATTCTGCTTTACTCCATGTTGATTGGACCTCAACTGGAGTATTGTTTCTAAGTCTGGGTGCCACATTTCGGAAGGATGTGGACAAATTGGAGAAAGTCTAGAGAAGAGCAGCAAAAATGATTAGAGGTGTAGAAAACATGACCTATGAGGGCAGATTGAAAAAATTGGATTTGTTTAGTCTGGAGAAGAGAAGCCTGAGAGGGGCCATGATAAAGTTTTCAAGTACATAAACGGTTGTTACAAGGAGGAGGGATAAAAATTGTTCTTAACCTCTGAGGATAGGACTAGAAGCAATGGGCCTAAATTGCGGTAAGGGAGGTTTAGGTTGGACATTAGGAAAAACGTCCTGTCAGGCTTGTTAAGCACTGGAATAAATTGCCTAAGGAGCTTGTGGAATCTCCATCACTGGGGATTTTTAAGAGTAGGTTAGACAAACACCTGTCAGGAATGCTCTAGATAATTAGTCCTGCCACAAGTGTAGGGGACTGGACTAGATGACCTCACGAGGTCCCTTCCAGTCCTATAATTGTATGATAACCTGCTACATGCATAATTATGAGCTCATGCGGCCTTCTAGTTTAAATGTCTCTTCAGTGCACTTTAGGGGAGTAAGGGGTTTTCCTTCAGCATGATTGTGAATACACTTATGACACATATGCTTCATGCATCATAAAATCCTGATCAATTTGCTCCAGGGCCAAGACACTTAACATGTCTAAAGTTATCCCATAGTGAGCAAGGATGTCTCGTACACATCCACGCTTCCTTAATGAGCCCCTTGTGCGGAGGCATAGGCCCCTTGGGACACCCCATAAACAACCCGTAGCAAAGCTCCTAGTCAGATTTGCTTAATCCAAATCCACTGCTCTTCAGATTCACAAACAGAAGCCATCAGATTAAAACGTCAATAGTTCACGCAGCACCTGGCCATGCTAGAAGATTAGATTCCTCTGAGATCCAGTGGTTCTGCAGATGCGCAGATAAACCAGGTCTCCCTGGATACACTTCCTTTCCCTGCTGTGCGTGTGCTCATTTGGAGATTAGAATGTGTTCTCTTGGGTCTGTACAAGTATGAGCTGCTGTTCCGGCCCCAGCTTGCTGCAAGTGGCTGGGATCGAGATTAATCAGCATCGCTCCGTGAGTAGCACTTTGAGAAGTGTGTGTGTAATCTCAGTGCCATCACGAAATGCTTCCCTTGCATTTCCATGGTCCCACTGAATGGACTATTCTAAAATGTGTGTGGGGGGGTGTTTGATTCTGATCTCTCTTACACCATTGGCCTGAGAGGAGATTGCCACAGGGGATGCGACCATTGCCTGCTTCTTACTGTTCAGCCCTTTCAAAATGCATTTGTGGCAGTCTTACCTACAGTCATATGGCAGCAAGGCCATTGTATGCATGTGCCGGGAGCATGAGAGGAGCTTTCTGCATCCACTCACGGCCGTGGTGAGAGCTTTCACGATTGCAGTTCCCGTGTGGGTTGAGCTAGAGATGGGGCTCAACGAGAACGCCGGATCTGAGTCCTTGCAAAACTGGGTGAAGCCCTAATTCGGATCCGCCTTCAGAGCCTCTTGGGGGCCACCACTCACCTAAACGCTTTGCTTGGGGTTAACGTCGCCATTTGCAGAGCCACCCATGCTGCTACGGAATGAAGCAGACGGAGCCGAAAAATTGCATCCATCCTAGATTTTCCATGGAAGTGCAAAACCACAAGGAGTCAACCCCCACTGCCACCGATGTCGCCTTCGGCCCCCGTTTGTCACAGTTACAAAACCAAGCAACTTCAGGCTTTCTCCTGTGCTGCTCCTCATGCCTGGAAGAAATAAATATCCACAAAGCCACCTCATTGTCCTCCCTTCCGATTTCTCCTTAGAAGTCTGCTGTGACAGACGGTCCAGCAGCAGGTGTGCAGTGACCGCTGCTTTGCACACTCACTAGTATCTTGCTGTTACCTTTTGCTTCCTGCTCTGTTTGTCATATTCCCCATCTAGCAAGCTCTTCCGGGGCAGGGAGCATCTTACGATCTGTGTGTACGGTATCTAGAACCGTGGTGCTGTAATGCGGTTCCTTTATAACAACAGAGTCTTGTCCCACTTTGGCAGGGCAGTCCTGGGAGAAGAGGACCACAAGGGGAACAAGGGGAACCAGGGCCAAAGGTGAGTAATGACAGCAGTCCGGCAGCTATATGCCTATAGGTTCTACGGAGAGCTGGGATGAGCAGCTGCAACTCCATTAACTTCAGTAGACTTACATTTACTTACCCCGGGTCTGAATTCATTCCTGCATTAATAATTGGACCTCCTTACTACTTAGGGCAGGGATCCAGCGATTTTGAGAAACAGAACAATGAAAATGTCTGTAATCGAATAGAAAGTGACATGATTATTTAAGCACCAAGTGGGTGCCCAGAGCTGTGTGATAAGGCCATGATCCCTGCTCCAAAACTCTCCAGACACCTAGTTGTGTTGATTAACTACATGGATCTGATAAGCTTCTTTCTAAGAAAACAAGCCGGCTCCATCAGAAAACGTTCATCCCAGTTTTGTGCTGCTCTTATTCTCCCTGCCGTGCGGGGCTGATCTGACCCCACTCCTCGGCGTGCTTGGGAAAGGGGTGAGGTACAGGGAGAGCCACAGAAAGGGGGGATATCTCTGCGGAAAAGGAGCAGAGACGAGCAGGAAACAAAAGGCTGGATCTGAACATCCTGGAATTTGAGGGGTGGGGAAGGCATTGAAATCCACACCCAGAGCGTTTGCAAACTGGAATCATTGCTATGTGTTTCCCTTCGAAGCATGGTCAGAAAAAGACATTGAAAAATGGACGCTGTTTTCAGAGGAGTCTTTGCGGAACTTCCCTCCCCCCCCCCCCCCCCTATTTTTTAACCAGCTCCAATCATGAGGGTAATTTGCTATGGCCAGGGCTGCTCCTGCTTCCCTGGAAACCAGTGGGAGTTTTGCCGTTGACTTCCCTGGAAACCAGCTCAGAACCTCGGACTGCAAAGGCAAAGGGCTGAACAGCTGAGGGTACTTGACCCTTCCACCCCTTGCCTCTCCCTTTTGCGTCCAGTAGCTGCTTTGTGCTGACACGGGTCGAACGGTGCCGTCAATGCGTGTGGAAGTTGCTGGGATTCCTCCCCATGTTTGGTTTCATGTTTTTGACTGGCTGTAGGGTGAGCCAGGTTCTCCTGGACAAGTCGGGCCAGAGGGTCCGAGTGGACAACAGGGGTCACCAGGCTCCCAAGGAATCACCGTGCAGGGCCCAGTGGTATGTGATCTCTCCCATTGCTTTTATCCCATCTTTTGCTCTGTGTGAAAGATACAGCTGTATGGGGGAGGGGGGGTCTGGTTTTCTTTGTTACAGGGATGTGGTGATAAAAAAAATCCCAGGGCCCTATCTCCCTCAGTGCTTACAATGCTATTACTACCTGCTGTGCTGTTGCTATTCTAGGGATGGCTAGACCCTAAATTCTGGTTTAAAAACTGGCCACGGGGCATAGCTGATCCCTAGTCTAGCCCTTGAAGAGCCCAACAGAGGATTCTAATTTCAGTAGCTGTCATCGTGGTTCGAGAAGCAATATACACTGCATGTATGCGTATCTACACACATACCCGCATGCAAATGCCAGGCAAAAGGGTCAGGTATGGAGGTGTGCGAGGATCCCCCAAATCACTTCAAAGGGCGTGTGGAGGAAGCAGGGTCATGGTCCCGCTGTACTGACCATTAGCGATGAGTGGTCATGGACAGATAGACTGTGGCCCAACTTAAGGGATGGTGCAAAATACATGCAACTCTATTGTTACATTTTGATTCCAGGGACCACCAGGAATTAAAGGGGAGAAAGGAGACACTGGAATCTCAGGCATGCAGGTGATATACTCAACGTCACTCCTTGGACTCAAAGAGCTACCCATTTCCCTGCTGGACCTCTGAAAATCCAAGGAATTAGTGGTTACTAGTGCCATCCCCCACTTTGAAACCACAGCTCCTCCACGCAGGAAATCTGCAGGAACACCTTGCACTGCTGGTGTGCACTTGTATCTGAGCCTGCACAGGAGCGTGGCAAACACAAATCAGTTCAGCCTCCCACCAACCTTGCAAATATTATGGGGCCCATTTCCCCGAAGAATAAACTGGGCGAGGGACAAACAGGGAAGCAGTGGCAGAGCCAGCAAGCTGACTTCCACCCCTTTCCTCTACCACTTCCTAAGTATCCTCAGTACAGGTGAGGCAGGAAATCCAGTTGGGCCTGTAAAACGCCTCTGGGACTCCCTGTTCTGGAAGGTGCTGTTAAAATGTAAGACATGGGGGAGGAGAGAGAAGAGGAGTCCGACCTTCTGATGGTGAATGAGGGGGAGCTCAGTTTCATACACCTGAGACTAGAGCAGGCTGAAAATGGGATTTTGTTGACTTTTAGTGCTCTGTTTCTGTTTGGTCCTGCTGTGCTTGATTGTCCACCGTGGTGGTTGCCTGTATTTCTGCCATATGAAGTGGGATGTAATGGCTGGATGCCAGACTTAACCAGCCATTCTGTTTTCCAGGGTATTCCTGGTGCCCAGGGAGCTCCGGGCAGAGATGGCATTCAGGGGGCAAAGGTAAAAAAACACACAGATCCAGATTTTCAAAGCTGGGCACCTCACACTCCATATGTGGCCTGATTTGTAGAGATCCTGAGTACCCTCTGATCCTGGTATGTGTGTGGGGGGAACTGAGGTTGCGCCGCACCTATGAAAACTGGCCTGTTTTAGGTGCGCAAATATGGACTTGGGTGCCTAACTTTACTCACTCAGGTTTGAAAACTTTGGCCAGAATGTATCTGCACCACTTCCTGTAAAAAGTGCCTTGGAAAAGTGTATGGGGGGAGGGAGAGGAATTGGCTTGAAACTGTGGATTAGAGATTTACTCTCTGGGTACTTCTCCCAGGGCACCTTCCCTTGCAAAGAGCTCTGGGGTCCCATTCTTCTCACAGCATCTTGGAGTAAGTATGGACGTTCTGCTGTCAAGAGAGAGCATTTGTGGTTTTCTCTACTCTCTGCCCGGCAGTCGGTATTGCTAGCACAGGGCAAGCCTGGGCCGCAGGGATGGGTGAATTGATGATCCAGATGCCTCAAATTTGGCCAAAAAATTCTTCAGCTAGATTTATGTGGCTGAGCAGTTGCCAGTGTTCTTGTGTGTTTGGCCATTGTGATATTCCCTTGATAAGCCCTGGCTAAACAACCTTTGCAGTGAGGCATCACATCACTGCATCCTCAGCTCTCCCCAGTGCTGTGAGGACCCTCTCGTTAACACACTGTTGGGTTTGCAGGGGGTGAGAGGACTGGAAGGCACAGCAGGGCCTCCGGGGCCACCAGGACCCAGGGTAAGAGCTTGCACAAACTGTCCGTATAAAGCTTGTCATCAGGAATAACTTTCACTTCCTGCTGACTTGCTGCATTTTCCACTGGAACCGACGTCACCATCCCCTGGCATGGGTCACCATAGGGTTAGAACCTGGGACTTTCAGCACTGCAGCAGAGACCTCTACTGCTTCAGCTTAAGGAGTAACTCTGTTAGCTGGTAGCAGCAGTAGACCTAGCTAGTGGGCAGCCTCTAGAGGGACACGTGCTTTGCCAGAGGGTTAGGTGGTCTGGCGGCTACTGCTCCTCTTTCTTAGATGGTGGATGAGTTTAAGGCATACAAGATGCTAGGCTGAAGTCACTAGCTGGAGCTGGACATGAGGCCAGGCAAGATCTCCTCACTCAGCTCTGCCTATGCAGTGGGACCTGAGCTGTCCCCAAGCACAAATTCCTAGCTTGGGTTTCACCAAGGACAGCCCTAGAGTTCATCTACGTATTTATAAAGCTCCAATCACATCCATGTCGAGTGTCTCTCAACACCATGGGTGGTGGTGAAGTATTCTGTCCACACCTCACAGATAAGGAGCTGAGGGATTGAGAGGCTCAATGACCAACTACTGAACTTCAGGCCGTACATGGCAGACATGGGAAGTGAACCCAGATTCACTGAGTCCCGGCATGAACCACCCGATCAGCCTTTCAGTAGTGAAGATGCCACCTGTGCACTAGGAATTGCATTGAAACCTCCATCTCATTTCCCTAAGACCACTAAATAGCTGTCAGTCACTGTGGACTGGAGTCCAGTGGGTGACAAATTACAAATATATAGCAAATAACTGGCCCTTTTCCTATACAATTCTGGCAACTGCAGAAATACAACCGGGGAGCAGACGGAGATGTCTAGAGCATGCAGGGTTGGGTTTTTTCCCCCATAAACAATTCATTATTTCATTATTGATGCACTTACACATTGGAGGGAAGCTCAGCTCTAAAGAGAGGTGCTAACTGTCCAAAAATAGATGGGCTGTGGGCTAAGACTAAAATAATCTCAAGATCGAATGAATGAACTAACACCTGATGGGTAAAAGCCACACTGCAGGTCCTGAGCACAACTCACATCTGCTCTCCTGACCATAATTGGGACAGTAATAGAAAATGATGTGAACATGGCTCACACATGATATACTCTTAACATTTTCTTCATGGTTGGATGATGCACTGACATAAACCTTAAGGGCACAATGCCTTTCACTGAGCCTGCTAAACTGATTCTGCTGGTGCCCTTGGAGCCATAGGGAGATGTCAGCCTCAAGTAGCAGGAGAAGAAAGGGTGCAGCTGACTGGGCCTTCTCCATAGCCGCATCTTGCAATTTAATCTCTGCAGGGTTTCCAAGGAATAACAGGTTCCCGAGGCAGCAGCGGAGAGCGAGGACCTCCAGGTGAGGTTGGACCCACGGTAAGTTGTCGTTTTTTGTTGTTTTTATGTTGTGGGACTCCAGGGGTGCCTGATGAGAGCGTGGACCCCAACAGAGTCCTCAGTGGAAATGAGCTGCAAAGTTGATCTCTGCATCTGAACTTTCTCAAAGTTTGAATGTGTGTAGCTCTGAGGGTGTTCGTTCAGATCCATCTCTTCTGGTGGAGGGGACTGTGGCTATTCCTCAAAGATCTAGCTGGCCACTGTCTTGGAGGAGGCTCAGGGCTAGTTGTTCATGGCAGGCATTGCCCCCTGCAGGATTCTGAACTAAATACAATCCAGTGGTCAAAAATTTCCCGTGTAAGATCCTGGACCGGAGAAAGAAATCACCAGAGATGGACCTGAACCAAACCCACAGAACCAAACTTTTTGGGCAAGCCTCAGCCCACATCTGAACTTTGCAATTGTCCCTTTAGCTCAGATGAAGAGCTCTGTGCATGTGAGGAGAGCTTACCTCAGATCCAAGGCAGATCGGTAGTGTTTTGATGGCATCAGTCGTTTCCTGTTGCTCCTTATTTGTTGTTACCCTTAATAAAAACCCTCCATTATTCGTACGAATTTGGATTTCTGTTGTGGGGGGGGGGGTGTGTGTACATCCCCTCAACTACAGCCACAGTATTTACTGGTTCATATGTTTGTGGCCAAATAAAATGGCAGCTGTGGATGCCTTTTGCATAGTTCTGGGATATACAACCATAAGATATCAAAGAATGAGGCGGTGCGTGTACATAACAGCTTCCTCTGTGCAACTGCGTGCACATTTGTGGGGGGTTATGCATGCAAATGGCTGAGACTACGGTTTTGGAAGGAGCACCTGAAAAGATCCACTGGAAACATGGTTCTTTATTTGGAGTTAGCCTGTAAACATACTGCTGGTTCTTCTCTTGAGAATCACAACAGCAAAGTACTGTAATAATGCCGGCTTTTATTAAATGGCCCTTTTGCTTGCCATTTTTCACCTCTTCCCCGTTTAAAAAGGGTTTGTTTTTGCTGTTTTCTTCACAGGGTCTGCCTGGCCCAAAGGGGGAAAGGGGAGAGAAAGTGAGTTTTTTCTTCCTTGAAGTTCTTTATATTGTGCAACACAGTTACTGAGCGCCACACTGAAAGGGCAGCGGAGTCTAAGCAGCTGTACAAGTGACAGTGATGTGATTAAGCCATTTCAGTGCTGAAATCTCTCATTTACCTGTTGCTTCTTGGTTTTCCATTCACCTGAATGCCTATTCCTTGGGAACCTGACATAATATTGCAACAGACTTTGTCTCAGTAATGGGAGTAGAGGAGAAGTCCACCAACGACTTGACTCCCATTAAGGATTTTTCTATAAAAATATATTACATGCTAATTGACTCACTTTTTCACCAGCTCTTCCTCTTGTGAATTTTTTTTTATGTGGTGGTTGGTGGTTTTTCCTGGGGTTTGTCCCCAGGTTTTGTTTAATTCTGTATAAGATTGCACATCGATCGCAACAGTACCGGAAGTTTTCGAAAGAGGCTTTTTATCGTTATGAATTTCCATGGCTAGTCTCAATCTTTAGGAGGTTTATATCCTGCTGTCCAAAAACTTTAAGAAAAAACTCAAAAACAATTATTTATTCAGCGGGTAATGAGCAGAGGAGTCAAGATTCATTCATTAACGATTCAGAAACAAAGGCATAGAATTGTTATGTTAATTTTAAGCATCACTTAGTACTGATTTATCAACTAGACACACTTATCAGCCTTCAAGCTATATAAACATATATGCAAAAATATTCTCCAGTTGTGGTGAATTTATTAATATTCATTTTTTATTTTATTATTAGTCAACTTGTGGGCACAAGGAAAAACAAAATAATTGATATTTACCAGTTAAGACTTTTATTGTTTCAAAGCCTATTGATGAATAAATAGAGAGATCTCATTGTGATGAGTATCTTGAGAGCTCAAGCTTGTTGGTAGGAATGTGCCATCAAAAACTTGCATTCTATCCACTTCATTTCAAAAGTATTTAATTCTTTTTCATTTTACTTCAGGGTGAACCACAATCCCTGGCCACTATTTACCAGCTGGTTAGTCAGGCTTGTGAGCAGATGATTCAGAGTGAGTATCACATGTCTCCTTGGGCAGTCGTGCTTCTACGGTACTTGAAGTTTCACCACACAGTGAAGAACCTGGTCCAAAATCCATCGGCAGGAGGCCTTCCATTGACTTCAGTGGGCTTTGGATCAGACCCTACAAGTCCGATCCTGTGAGGTGGTGAGGGTTAAAAGTGAGGCAGAATCTCTCAGGCAGGCCCTCAAAACTGACCATCTCCCTCCAAGTTGTATTAGCACAAAGACCTGTGAAATATTACTTAGCAGTCCGGCCTGGCATCTTGTACTGGATTTTTCTTCCAAGTGTAGGAAAAGGCTTGAATTGAAACCTGACTCTTTTAGGAAAAATCACTCCAGTGTTCCATTAATTGATCCCTCATCAGAGAAAAACAGGAGCCTAGCTCAGATGATGCAGCCTGAACCAAGTGCGATGCCCATTGAATGCACCAAGGATTTGTGTGTTTGCTTTTCCTGGGATGAAGAGTTGTCTGCTAGATTTGTTTGGGGTCAACTGATGCACAGGGAGATCAAGTTGGTGCTTCGCCCAAAGTCAGATAGCAAGACCATGACTCAGCAGAGTCTTCCTCTTCAGTTCATGACCTCTGCAATTTGGACTGACAACTACCTGATGATTTTTATTGATCTAGCACGTTTTTTAGAGATGGGGCAACCTCAGAGTACACAATCAAATCAGACCACATCATTCATCCTGATATGAGTTTTGCAAACAAAACCAGAATTAAGGAACGGTTCTGTAATATTGAAAGTTTCCATAATTTGACTCCCATCTATGTAAGATAGGTATGCGCCAAAACTTGAACCACTTTCACTTATCTATCTACTTCCTCTCTCCCTCCCTGAACCTCGTGTAGACAAAACAGATGTGGATCTGAACCACGGCTTTGCAAACTCAATGAAGTTCCTAGCTAGTACTTTTTTTTCAAACCCAAACCACCCTTTACCTGGTCTGTTGATAAGTACATTGCACTTTTAAGACTGGATGCAGTATTGCCTTCTCTGTACTACGTAAGTGATGTAACCTTATGGCACCAGAACTGCATATGTGAAACTAAAAATGGGCCAAAATGAGGATCTGACTTCTAAACGGCTTCAGATTTTAAGGATTTGGTGATGGGTTCTGAGCTGAGACCTTGAATTAAATGTAGTGACAATTTTGGATCCAGAAACAGAAAGGGCTTGGGAGCAGGGGGGATGTCTTGTATAGATGCAGCCAATATTTTGAGAGATTTGTTGGCACTGTTGGATCTCAACCCACATGCTGGCCTTGACTTGGCTCCAAACATAAGCCAAGTCCTCTATAGCGCTACATTTGACAGTCTCCAACTGTTTATTTGGTTGGAAGAACTTACAGACCCTTTCCTGAGCCTGGTAAAAGGTTAGGGATTGGGCCGAGGGTGGGCAAAAGGCTCTTGGACCCTTTCTTATTTTATCCACACAGATTAAATTCATGCCAGCAGGGGTTCTGACCCGAGGCCTTTGGCTCATCTCAGCATCTTCTCTGGAGTGAAGATGGGGCAGTTTATTTTCTGACTTGCCTTCTCAGCTCATGTGTTGAAATTTGACTCCTTCATCCACGAACATACAAGGAAGCCAGTTCCTGTGTGGGATGACACATTGAAGCCAGGAGGACCTGGACCACCAGGTCTTCCGGGTATCGCTGGTACTACAGGAGAAAGAGGAGAAGACGGTATCCCAGGACAGCCAGGCAAAGATGGGTATCCTGGGGAAAGAGGTACTGACTGAAATGTTCTTAAGTAGGGCTTCACCATGGCCTTTGGGCATGTGCAAGGAGAGCCTCTGCCTCCTATTTCATGTAGAATTTCCTTTCATTTTTAATCTAAGTTTCTGGTTTAATTGACCATAGCACCTAAGAACCATCTTATGGGGAGGCTGGAGTAGAGGGTGTTGGTTCAGGGGAAGCTGTGACGCTTTGGTAAGTGACATCTCTCTCTCATCCTCAAATAGGAGGACCAGGACCCAAGGGTGAGAAAGGGATGGCTGGAGCCAAGGAGGAAGGGAGCCAGGGACCAAGAGGCCGAGCAGGTACAGTGAATGCAGGCTTTTGGTTTGTCATAATGTTGACTCTTCATCTGTGCTCCCAAGGGATGGGAGCAAACAGCTTTGGGCATAGCTTGCAACAGCCACATCCCAAATTCAAAGCAACACTCAGACTCATTAGGGGAAGATGAGGCTAAATCTGCCTCTAGTGGTATTTCTGACACCTTCATCTGAAGCATCTGGTGCTGGCCCCTATCAGGAACAGGAAACTAGACCATATGGCCCATGAGTCTGCTCCAGTTCCTCTGTTCCTAAGACCCCATGGGGCATATTTTCCAGAGAGCCTCCCTTTGGTAAACATCAGCCAGTGCAGAGACAGAAATCCCCAATGTCTGAACATACCAACTAGGTAATTGTGTGTTTTTAATTACACAATTTACACAAAGACTTTTCACATTGCCTACACTATTGCAGTTTTGTGCAGACAGGGCCAGATGTTCAGATGGCATAAATCAGTTGAAGATGTGGCTCACAAAGTGGAAGGCCCTTTGAAAATTGGCCCCACTTTGTTGGGACCTAAAATCTCTCTAAAATCTCCCCTCCTGAAGCGCCTGATCTGCTTTAGCTGAAGTCAATGGGACTATTGCTGACTTGAGTGACAGCAGGCTCCAGCAGCGGAGCGTTCTAGAAAGTATTTTTTCATATACTTAGGATTGTTACCGTTGACAGAGAGAGACAAAAAACCAATGAACCCCACCAGGATCTTGGGCTTAGAGGCTAGTAACTCTCCACATGGGAATGGTGGTGAGATTCCCTAATCCTGATCCCGGCTCACCAGGGGCTGGAAGCCTCACCCTCAGGGAGCACTATGTCGTCATACTACTGAGCAATTCCTCTTCCTGGTGTTTAGGAGACCGCACCGATGAATGCAGACAAGGGTTCCTTCTAGACTTCTTCAGCCAGAGTGATGCTGGCCACATCACAAAGCTTCTAGGCACTGGTGAACAGCAGGAAAGGGTTAAATTGGAAATTTAAATTGGAACTGCGAAAGAGGTCCATAGGTCTTCATCAAGATGCAGTGGGGACTCTCCAACCTCCTCTTCCTTCAAAAGGGACCAGGAAAGTCCCCAGATAACTGGCAGCAGTTGTGTGCCATCAGAGAATCAGTGTTGCATTGGGCCAGCAGAGTTGTACTGTACTGTTTGAGATGCCATTCCATTTCTCAGGCCCTCCAGGAGAACAACTCATAGGGGACCCGGGTCTGAAGGGTTCCCCTGGGAGCACCGGTCCTAGAGGTTTTCCTGGTGCCAGAGGCCATCCTGGGGTACCTGGCTACCCAGGTGATTGTGATATCTCTGGATGCTACAGGGCAGGCACAAGAGGTAAGTCCTGATTCTTTATATGAAGGTGATGATTTTAGAAGCTGCCACATTGATGTGTCTTTGGCTACCTGGCTAACCTGTATGAGAACTATTATTAATTCATTATTATTATTACTTAATGTATTTTCCCATGCTTCAGGGACAGTCTATCTTGGAAAACATCCTTTACTAAGTATTTAACACAAACCATGTGAAAAAAGTTCTGACTGGCTGCTGAATATTCAACAATGGTTGGATTAACCTGTAATAACTGCATAGCTCTGCTAGTTACTCATCTGTCCATCTCTCTCTCACATAAATGTTTCCCCTTCTCACAACAAAAGACATTATGTCGCAGACTAAATTCAGTTTTGGAGGCTTTGGGCTGCATGAGATAATTCTACTCCTGGTGAGTTAGAGCTACTTGGATATGACCTCTGCTCTGTACCTCATGAAGAAACTAGGGAATTCTCTTTGAGAAGCACTTATGCCTGGGTTTCTATAAGCCACCAGGCTTTCTGCTGCATCCTCCCTCTAGATTCATAACCCTTGAACATTTGACCTTGGCCTATGTAAAATATTAAATAGTTAAGTCACAGTTTTAATCTCTAGTACTTACATTCAGCCTGGAGTCTTTAAAGAAACTTCTACTACAATAAGGCAGTCTCATGTGACTGACCATTTATAGTTTGTAATATTGACCTTCCCCTCAAAATAGCCGTTTTTTCAGAGCAGTCAAGTCTGTAAACTGGCCTACTATGCCATCATGTACAGGAAGGGGAACTGGTTCAAGACTTCTCCTGAATGATATTCTCTCTCTCACTCACACACGATGAAGCTGTGCTTCTTTATTTAACTGTATCTGTTTTTCCTCTTTTCTCCATTTATGTGGACCATATCTCAAGAAGACAAAGTAGATTTTTAAATATGCTTCTGCTCCATAAGGATGACCCTATTTTCCCTTATGTGAAAGGCTTTTTCTCCTAATGCTGAGCTACCCAATATAGTTATTGGCATATCTTGTCAATTAACTTGGGGTATCATCATGGTACCAATGACAGGACATATTAATGCCTCGATATACCTCCCCATCTCATAGAATAAGAGATTCCCAACTACATTAAGTCCTATTAAGAACAGACACTAGTTGGTGCCTGAGAGAAGATTGTTAAGGAGGAAGGACTAATTCTGCACTCCCCGTCCTCAGTACTTTGTGTTGTATTTATTCTTCTGTTCAGTAATATCTCCTGTTTTTGTTTCCAAATGCAGATTCCATCCCATGATTGAGGCATGGACTACCATGGACGGGTCTCTGTCCTTTGGAAATTTCTTCACTAAGGATCTATCTAGCAGAGTGTAACTGCAACACCCAATACAAACCCCCCATCCCCCGATTGCACTGGATTTTTGTATGGAAGCATAGAACTTGAAACTAAGCACAAAACACTACCACAAACCCAGACAGTATGCAGCTAATACCCAGTCATCCTCTCACGTATATTTCTATATTATTATTGGAAACATTTTGCACTGGACACTAGGTGTGTCTGAACTTGTCAGGTGTCCCACAAGAGGGTAAAGAAATATAGTTCAAGTTGTCAAAATTGCAAGAGAGCTGAGCAAAAAGGATCATTAATGGTATAGGAAACGTTCAAACACAGACTGGAGCAATGGCTCATGTTCCTCTACTTATGCTTTATTTTTTCAGTCATTATTGTGGGTCACCAATAGCTGAGCAAAACAGAACAAGGCAAATCCATACAAGAGGGACACTGCCTTGTTATCTGGGGGGGTGACAACAGAATAAAGTCTAATATTGTTGCTACTACTTCTGCCTTTGGCACAATATTGAAGTCTTCCTTCCAGTTTCATTATACCCATGACTATCATTAGACTATGGAGTCATCTTTGCAGGGAAATGCACCTGCAGCTCAAGCAAAGTAGTAGAAAAGAGAGGATCTGTGCATTGACAAGGGATGGCCTAGATAACTTTCTTGACCTTTTCCATATCTGCCTTCCAGGTGCATAGTAACACTTTTCCATTGTACCACATAGAATACTTCATAGCCACAGTAGGATCATAGTAGCTTATCAGTAGGATACTAGAGGTATTTGTTATTGCCTGACATTCTAATTGTGCAGGCCATAATTGTTCATATTCATACCACATGTATCTTGATACTAGTCCTGCAACACCTTAATGGTAATTGTTTGTTATTTTATATTGTACCAACTTATATTGGTCCCAGACCAGAGCTACATTGTAATGGCTTTCAAGTATTTTTGTCCATGAATAATTGCAACACAAGGGTCAGCTTTTAAAAATCTAGACCACCCCACACGGGTTATTGCCTATGTGAATAAAAACCTGCACCCAGAAGTTCCCCGTTTGCACTCTCCATAACTCCTTGGTGAGATGATCTGTTTACACAGTTGTGCATCTGTGGCAGGTGCAACTCGGGCTCCTTTGGTAAAAGTAACATTTGGAATTTGCTTATGTTTATCATGGGTGAAAAACATAACAGGGCCCAATTCAGCAAATTTACAACCCACGCAGATGGTGTGGAGTCAAAATTGAGCCACGGAATGGAACCCTGGAGGGTGTGTTCTTCTTATAGAGACAAGTCTTCATTGTCATGGAACATGGGGAAAAAACTTCACTCACTCAGAATTGCTTGTTAGGCAGTTAAAAGGAACTCAAAGGAGTTTGTGTGCCCCAGTATGACAATGTGCAAGAGACTACTTGGATTGGCTAGCTCCAGGCTGCATCAGTCCCTTCCATTACCTGCATAAAAGCCTAATGCTGCAGGTATTGTGGTAGTAAAAAAATGTCCATCAGTGCGGTGCCTGTAGCCCTTACCCTCACCAGCACTTCACCTGCCTACACTGAAAAACCCACCACCACCTCTAAGTTCAGTTGGTTGAATTTTCACTGTTCTTTCTAGGTTTGGGGGTCAGTCCAAAAGCTCCCCCTAGGGTTTCCCCTCACCAGCAGAATGTGTTAGCTAAGGAAGCATATGCTGCTCACATCAGTAAAGCAATTGGGCCCAGGTCCACAAAGGTGCTTAGACTGGATCAGTGGGCATTAGGCACCTACATACTTCTGTGGAGTTGGGCCTGCCTAGCTCCATTCACTTGGGAAAATGTATCACCTGACAGCATTCAGCAGGGCCAGTCCCACTTGAATCCTGTTTTTTTCTGGAGTCCATTGGTCAGTGTGAACCGCTCAGAACTACTGGCCAAGCCAGCTGTATTTGGAAATGGCTTGAGATTGGCAGGTGTGGGGGAAATTCCTTCCACGGGAGGAAACACTGGGACTTTCTAAAGCAAGAGATAGGAACAAGGTCCTACAGCTTTCAGCCCCCCCAGGCAGAGTGGTTTCCTACTGGGCATGACCTGTTCATGGTTACCATGGAGGAGAGTGACAGATTGCCAAGCTATCCATGATGCCAGTGCCCACTGGATAAGACCATGGTACTACTCAAACAGTTGTTAGTAGCAGTAACTAACTACAGAAAGAGGACTCATACATAGATTAATTACTGCACCTGGGATGCCCATCAGCAACAGAATTCCAGCCACCTGTAGATAATGGTGGCTGAACAAATCACAAACTTAACCTTCCACCTGACCACGGTGGCAGGGGAGTGGGGATGGGCAGGGGAGCGGAGTGGAGCTAAATTAGTGGTTCTTTCCCCAGTATACTGTAGCAGTATTCATATAAACCATTCTTCAAAAGTACGCATCCTTCCTTTAGCATAAACACATTGCACCACAACGGAAAGCCTCAGAGAAGGAAATACTTCTCTATACTCTGTGCCAGTAGCACATGTCAGATTCTCTCTTTCTCCTCCCCACCACCCCAGGGATAATGGATTTTTTTTGGCTTTCTGTACAATGCCAAGCACAGCAGGAAGCTAAGTCATGACTAGTGCTCCAGAGTCCTACAATAATGGGAATAAACAATAATGGCAACAAATGGATTTCTGTTACGCAAGAGCCAGATTATAATGCACTTACACCCGAATGGTCTGATACCACAAGCAGTCGCAGCAAAGTCAGTGGGGCTACCGGAGGAGTAAGGCATTACACTCTGAGTACAGCAGGGTAGGGAATTGTTTTCCCATCCCATGATAACTTGAGATTTTGGAATTTATTTTGCTCTGAAGCGGGACAAAATTGAGACCTTCCAAAGTTTTTCAATAAACCCTCTCCCCAGAATAACCAATAGCCTGGTGAGGACGGTACTCACCCTAGGATGCGGAAAACCCAGCATCAAGTCCCTGTACTGCTTGAACTACAGCAGTAAGGTGGTGCACGTCGTAAGAAGAGCAGGGTGGGAAATAGTTTTTGTATTGTGTTGGCTAGTCTGGGGTGTGGGTGTCTGTCTCTGGTTTTGATTAGAAATTCCATCCTGGACTAGAGAAACCTTCCTAATGAGGTTTCATCAAAACAGATTCTTTCCCCAAAAAAGTTTATTTCCCAATGAAAAAACACATTTACTCAAAAAATTCTAGCTCTAACTGTGAGTGGCCCAATTCAGTTCTAATTTGTAAAAGTTATTAACTGGCCAATGATGACATTTCCCTAGCTATGTACTCACAGAATTTCATTATGACTGACCTGCATTATTCCACACTGAATCTCTACATGTCCTGATTTCCCAGACAATAAAACAACTTTATTTGGTATATTTTCCAAGAAAGGGGGAATCACACAGTTACACAAGTAATAACTGCAGGTCAAAAGCAAGAACAAGAGGAATGGGCAAGGGAGACAAAGGTATTCCAGCGAGATTAGAACATTTGATGAGGTTGCTAGAGCTGTTCCAGATTATAGGAGCTGCAAAGGAGAAGGCTCTCAAACCAACAGTGGCAAAATAATATGGAGAGACAGAGATGTTCAAAGGAGTAGGGGGGCGGAGGGAACATGATGTAGACAAGGGGAAGCATCAAAAACAGAAACCCATCCCTAATTTTGCTTAGTTACTTTTAGATGTTAATGAAAATTGATGCCACTCATGAATATTAACTGTTCCTTCTCTCTTCGGTGAGCACAACCAATCGTTTCCCCTGCTGGCCTTTCCTTTAGTACACCTTGTACTTTTCTGGCCTCCTTTGGCATTTTGAAAGTAAACAGCAGTTAAAAATAATCCCACGTTTTACAAGGGTGTTGTTGAAAACTTCCCTAGCAAGCTTTTCCAGGAGGGACCTCATCCTGAAAAGCCTTAATCAGAACTAATCCTTTCTCAGGCAAGCCGCTCCATTGAATGAGATCAAACAGTGAATTTGACAGGTTATTTTATTGTATAGCTCACTCAAACCTAAGTTTCACAGCAGAATGGGACTATAGCCGGATTTCATTTGGAGAAGGCTGAAAGGTGTCTTGTGGGGACAATCTCTTGTCTTTGTGTATGGGAAAGTTTTAATTACCACTTCACTCAAATGGAGGGAGAAGGGGGAAAAAAGGACTTTTGCTAGCTTGCTGGGTTCTCATTCTCTTCCTATGCACAGAGCCACTTTTTGCTAAATGCCATCTTTCTATCTGCATGGTATATGCAAAGCAAACTTGCTTTCCCTGTAGTCAGCAGTTTGAGATCACATCTTTACATTCTCTCTCCCCCAACCTAATGGGGCATTTGGGTTGTAAGATTTCATTTGTGTTTTTAAGCATAGTTTGATTCTGCATAGTACAGTAGGGCACCGACTGGAACAGAGATGCATTTTAAAATTATTTAGTCAGCTTAATTTTTTTCATTGCTTCTCCCCCACCCCAGTTGTTGGAAAGCCTAACTCTGCTATTCCCACTAATTCCACCTCTTAACCAGCCTTATAAAATACAGCCCCCTGCTACTCCATACTGCTGTAGCATTTGGTACTAACTTTTAATAAATGCTTTCCCCCTAGGGCATCTTACTGAGAGCAAATAAAACAGCCCAAAAAGGGATTTCAAGGAACTAGAGGTGAATAGCACTTTGGCAATTGCCAAAACCCCACTAAACTGTGCAAAAATAGCCCCCTTTTACTCCACACTTACAGGTCACAACAAAAAAATCCTGGTGTTTGTGAGGATTTGCCATCTGGTTAGGAAAGAAAAGAGGAAAATTTAAATTGGGGCAGAGGGAATGAAATAAAAGAAACACAGAGCACTCACCAGCAGGAAAGAAGGGATTGCAAGGAGCCATTAGTTATAAAATGGCTACCTTAAAGTCTGTACTGTTTGGTGCTGCCCAATTTAAAAGGCCAGAAGTAGAAAGGCATGCTGGGGGGAAAAGTTCCTATAAGAGGGCAGTACTGAAATAGGGGTAAAATCAGAAGGAGCTAAGTAATTAGAAAGGAGGGTCTGTTAACTGGGTCACTGCTCATAGTGGTCCCTTATCATTATATCACTTTGTCTATGTACTTCCTACCAGGGGCATACCTATTTATATAGCACTCTCTGAGTATAGTTTCAAGGTATTTTATCTAATACCCTTTAGAGAAAGATTATGGGAAAGGGAATTGATAGAAGCTACACTGATTGGAACACTGGACAATGAAATGCTACTGTAGGGGCTGGATGATCTTATGACAGCAGGGGAATAGATTAGTTGGTCTAATAAATCCTTTATCCTTGAATTCCCAGAGGAATAACTGTAGAATCTCAGTGCCAATATCTGACTTAGGTCATGTTTGGCTCTGATGTTACCCCACTGACAACACTGCAAATGCGTCAGGATTGATTCTGGCTCCCTGTATTGTAATAGCCAGCTGCAGCTTGTTGGCTGGAAAGATAATCCAAGACAAATTGGGCAAGATGGTGGTGGAGGAAATTGATGTGGCAAATAATTGCCAGGTGGTATACAAATTAAAGTAGTAATTCAGAAAGTCACAAGCAGAACCTGATTCATTCGAACCTCTTTTTTTTATAAATTGGGAGCAAGTCCACTGGAGTCCCTGCAGCTGCACTAGTTTAAAAGTGAGGGAGAGGCAAAGCTCTAGATATCTGCTTGACTGATTGCAAACTTCTTAACATTGGCAGTGGCCTGCTCTCTCTCTGAGGCTGTAGGTCAAAACATTGAGACAGAGGAGTTACTGTGTGAAATATCACTGTTTCTTTTGAGTACAGTAGGCTTAGCTTCAAACTGGCCATTTTGTCTTGAGGGAGTCTCAAAGTAGTGAGTAGTGCTACCACTAAATTACCATCCTGGTTTCCTATATATTTTTTCTTAAATTAATTTGCCCAGCCAACATGAATCAGTTCCAAGCAGGGCCATGAAAAATATTAATAGGCTGACTGGATTCATCTGGCGAGGTTTTCATATGCTAAAAATCTCTCTTCATGTTTCATCTCCTCCAATACTAGACAGAGGGGTTAGAATAACTCATTATTCTATAGTTGTATTCTGGCTGATGTCCCAGTTTTATTCCAGTCAAACTCTTTAGGAAAGTTCCCAATGTCTCTTGTTACTGCTCTGGATAAAGCAAGAAAACCGTAGCAACCTATGCAGTGTGATGTTTTTCTGCAAGGGTTTATGGAAGCAGAGTGGGTGGGTGCAGTGGTCTGTTACAAGTTCATGATGTGAACTATATGACTTTAAAATCACCAGAGATCTTAGGATTAAAGATTCATTGAACTCAGAGATCTAAGTATTTAAATTTTCAACCACTTTCTGCGTGACCTCTGATTTTGTCCATCTAATTTTGAACCTGCAACTGATAGTGTCCCTAAAAAAAGGTGTCTGGCCCCAGGTTGCTCCGTAAAATCTGTGTGCAATGCTCAGGTTGTGTGCAACCATCAGGGGGCTGCACGTCTAAGGCATTACATGCCTTTTACTGAAGCTGTAGCCTGTGAATTGTTCAAAACTGAGTGCAAAACAAATGATGGAGAGGATGAAAAATATGGCTTCTCAGCCAATTTAACCCTTTGTAGGGAAACTCCTAATACAAAATGTCAATGGACCAGCCTAAAAATAAGAGAGAATTATATCCCCTCTCTAGGATGATTCAAACACTAGAAAGGATCCCATTCTCCTTCAAATGCGAATTGCTTTTAGAGTAATTACTTTAGAATCCTATGAAAATTCTCTATAGTCCTCCTGGTTTTAATCCCTATTGAATTCCATCAGCATTTTCCTTGGTGGAATCCATCCACCTGCCGGCAGTCCCCTACCATGTGTTTTCTGAAGCTTTGCCAGTGGTGATGGGCTTCACAGTGGAAGTCTGCAGACAGAAACTGTCTGTGCTGACCCTGGCTGCAAGGCAGGGGCTGTTGGATAAAGCTCGGAAGCTCTCTGGCTGCCAGGCTGATGTTTTGCTCATGTAATCTGGCCAGGTCCCTGAAGACTCCTGTATTTTTAGATGGTCTCCTTCGCTCGCACACTACTGTAACTGTTTAACACGCCTCTGTGTAGTGAGTTCCCTGTATCAGGGAGTCCTAACCAGCTCCGTTTTGGGCAGGCTTCTCCATAGCGAAGAATCTGGTTCCTGCTAGCAAGTTTGGCCTCCTGAGCCTAGTGTGCAGTGTAAATGGACCCTAAACAAAGTACCTGACGTATTTTAAGAATCAGGGTGGTAGCCGTGTTAGTCTGGAATAGCAGAGTTAACAAAGTCCTGTGGCACCTTAAAGACTAACTATAAAGTTTTGAAGCATGAGCTTTCGTGGGCTAATACCCACTTCGTCGGATGCAGGCAGTAGAAGTCTACTTCTACTGCCTGCATCCGACGAAGTGGGTATTAGCCCACGAAAGCTCATGCTTCAAAACTTTATAGTTAGTCTTTAAGGTGCCACAGGACTTTGTTAACTCTGACGTATTTTGTGGCTCTGCCCGTTAGTGAATTTTCACCCTCTTAGTAGCACTAACTAGGGAATTGCAGAAGCATGGTGTGATTCTGGGTCAGTTCATTTGTACTGCATGATCCTGGAGAATTTTTCAGCTCACAGCTAACATTGACTCTGTCCAGCTGGACATTTACTTCTGCACCTAGGCCAGCCTGGGCAGAGGTGACTAACATTCATGGGTATCCAATGTCTCAATTGGGGCATCCAGAATGACTTTTGGGAACTTAGTCCATAATGCCAATCGCAGGCGCCATTTATGGGATCTAGGTACTCTAGTCAAGTGTCTGCATTTAGCAACGGGCCATTATGTATGTCTGCGTCCTCTTCTCTCCTTTAATACTAAAAGCCTTACTGTACAAGTGCCAAGCATTCACGCTTTGCTGATAGACACAGAGACAGAGTCCAGCTGATGGGCCTTCTGCAGCAGCCGAGGTCTGTGATCAAGCAGATTTCCATTAAGAAAAGCAAACCCAGCCAAAGGCTAATGTGGATGGATCGAAACCCACTTTGAGCCAAATCATGAGGTCCGTGCTTAGGTTTTATGTGGTCCTTGCTGAAGCCAAACTCTTACTTCTGCAGTTTTGCACGAGGAAAGACTTCAACACTTGGCCTGTACCTTTGATGAGGATGGTGCTGCTTCTGGGACTTTGGTCAGGGGTAACGCAGAAGGGGCTGGGCTGTTGCCGAATAAGGATGTCACCCTTTGTGGTCTCGCCGTCTGTGACTGCCTCTGGAAACCCCTTTTCTCCCCCCTCCCCCCCCCGACGCACAGACTGTCTCTTACCCAGGAATCCAAATTTGAAACTTTATTTATTAAACAGAGCTTACAGGGGCACACAGTCCTGAACCGTTCCATCTTGATGGCACAACCCTACTACGCAGGACACACTGAAACCCATCAAGACTAATTGGCCTAATTTGCCAGGGGCAGGTCTGTAAATAATGCTTCGGTTCGTACTGCTTTAGGGACCACGCCTGCATTCTTACATTGCAGCGTATATGTCAACGAATGCACCATGCTATGGATGAATGTTAATAACAATTTCCCCCTTAAACTAGACATAGAAGATGAGGATGGCTTGGCAAATGATGTAAACTTGGAAGGCGTCCCCAGCGCGCTCTGAACAATTCATGCGCAGATACATAGTAAATTATTCATAGAAGCTGTCTCCAGCTCTCTCCTCTTGTCTCCTTCCAGGTGGACTAAAATCCATAGAATGGGATGCGCTTTTCTTTCCACAGCTATTCTTAGATCATTCCTGCCAGCCAAGGGGGAAGGAAGAGACCAACAGTGCCCAGTAAGCAGACTATGATGAACATCCAAAGGAAGATTCTGTCGATCACCATTGCAACATACTTCCAATCTTCCTTCACCTGGGAACACAGAGAGGCAAGGGGTGTTACTAGGGCTCTTATGGGGAAAGGAAAATGCCTCTCTTCTACCTAGCCAGAGAAAGCACCTGTTTTACATTCAAGCACCTTGTGCAATGGCAGGAATTAATTCTATTAAATATGAACAGGGGATGGATTTTCAGACAGTTCTGATATGCCTAATTTGTGCATGTCATTACAATTGTGCACACACTGCATATGCAAATAACTCATTAGGCTTATTTGCACATGCAATCACCCATTTTCCATGGGCCACAACTCTAGGCTCAAATCAGGCAGAGGTTCAAAGTGCAGGAAAGGTTTATTTCTCCCCCCCTCCCCCCACTTAAACATCTGACCTGAAGAGTTAAGACCCCCTAACCCACTCCAGGAAGCCTTTGCTGAGTCATGAGTGAAAATGAGCCAGCAAGTAAGAGAAACGATCACGCCTGTTCCCTTTCACCCCACTCTCATGTTACTGTGGAAGGATTTACCCAGCATCATCTCTCTGGGGAGGCCAAATAGATTCTGTATGGCAGAGGAGGAGTTACTGTTCCTAGATGAACATTCCTTGGAATAAAGACCCACATGCATGTCACAACCTTGTCCACTATATGGCAGCCAGGATTTCCCCCTCCCCCCCCCCCCCCCCCAAAAAAAAAGAGATCTGAACAGCCCGTAAAGTCTTGATTTATATGGATGTGCCCATTAACATTTCCTATAATGTTCTGCTTGGTGCTTGATATTCTCACCACATTGCAGGGCTCAGGGGCATGTTCTTTGCTGTCAATTGTAGTGCTGGTAACAGGCTCAACTGGGAATATGACATTAACACTGCGCTGCTTCTCAGCCATCGATCTCAATGCACTTTGCAAAAGTATGTAAATGTAGCTATGCCCCTTTCATGGAGACAGAAACTGAGGCCTATTGAGGTTAAGCGATCTGCTGGAGTAAATGCAGCAAGTCATTGCCAGAGGTAGGACTAAAACCCAAGTGTCCTAAGTCCCAGCACTCTCCACTGTCCTAAATCTTTGAAGAGTTAAAATGATACTGCAGCATTATTTAAAAAGGGGAACAGAGTTAAGGCAGAGCTGAGTGCTTTGGAAAATTCCTCCCTTGGATTATCAGTGCTTTATCCAGCTAGTCAAGGCTTTGGGCCAGGGATGTAACAGATACTCTCTTGATCCAGTGAAGGGGACAAGCCAGAACAGCCTTCCAAGGGGAGCAGTGGGGGGCAAAAGACATATCCCGCTTCAAGACTGAGCTTGATAAATTTATGGAGGGGAGGGGATGATGGGAGAACCTAATTTTGGCAATTACTTGATCTTCGACTATTAGCGGTAAATATGCCCAATGATCTGTGATGGGATGTTAGATGGGGTGGGATCTGAGTTACTACAGAGAATTCTTTCCTGGATGTCCGACTGGTGAGTCTTGCCCACATGCTCAGGGTTTAGCTGATCACCATATCTGGGGTCAGGAAGGAATTTTCCTTCCGGGCAGATTGGTAGAGGCCCAGGGGATTTTCACCTTCCTCTGCAGCATAGGGCACAGGTCACTTGTTGGAGGATTCTCTGCAGCTTGAAGTCTTTAAACCATGATTTGAGAACTTCAATAGCTCAGACATAGGTTAGGGGCTTATTACAGGAGCGGGTGGGTGAGATTCTGTGGCCTGTGTTGTGCAGGAGGTCAGACTAGATGCTCATAATGGTGCCTTCTGACCTTGAAGTCTATGACTCTAAGTGTCAATGAATCCATCATTTCAGCTGAGCAAGCATCATGATTTCACAGTTTTAGTGGCATCATAAATATCATTCTAGTTACCATCCACACAACGTTATGATCCGACATACAGTCAAACAAAACAGTTTTCCCATGAATGCAATGGAATCACTGTGTTAAAACATCTCTGTCATCTTTTCTTTCTACATTAGTCATGGTTTCACAACAGAGTTGTAGCTTGTCAGAAGTCATGAAGTTTGCAGAGAAATCCTGACATGTCATAGACAGCGTGAAAGTTTAAGTTCTGTGTGTAATACATTGCGATGTTCGTAGAGCTCATAGCAGTATTCATTTTAAATAAGTTGCCTGCATTTAGCTCTTGTTTTGGCTCACAAATCCTTTGCAAACTAATCGTGAATCTTCAGGTGTGTTTGTAATTAATAAATGTTCACTGAATGGCTTATGCAAATAAATGTCAGCCTATGGCACACTCGTAAACTGTTCACGTTTTTGATTATTTGCTATTCCTATTACTTGCTTTTGCTACCCATGTCATCCGGTATTACTTCTGCTCCCTGAATGGACAATCAGCTTTTTACATAGGAGAATAACAAATGACGAGAAGCGAATAAGAACTAACGTCTCTACATTGTTCTTTGTACTAAGATTCATGAAACGTCAGAGATTCATAAACATTCCCACAAATGGTCACTGGACTATTTCCAAACAATGGTTAATTTCATCCCACTGTTAACACCAGAGAGAACTCATCACATTTATTCACAAACATGTTCATAAATCACTTTGTGTCCTCTTTGCCCAGTGCCAATATTTTGTGACATCAGATGGCACAACTCTGCAATGAGATCATGGCATGTCATGCTCCAACTTGAATCATCTGAGAGGAGCTCTTTTGTTTCCTTGTGATATCATCTCCCTCAAACAACTCTGAGTGGCCTTCTTTAAAATTAGCCAGAATACAGGTCAAAATTTGAGTGCTAGAGGTGCACAGTTGAGTGCATGTTACTGATGATCCACCCACTACAACAAAATACCCAAAAATAACCTGTATCACCCTGCCTAGACTTTTATAGATCTCAGATCCCTTAAAAGGAGTAAAAAAACCTGTGCATGGAATCTAACATATAGTTCTGTGACTATATACATATTCAGTCCACAGGAGTCTCATGACATTGATTTCAAACAGTCTGTGAATAAACTCCATTGGACAATTAAAATCCTAGACTCGTAATCATGACTGAAATCAGTTCAAAGGGGAGAAAACAAAATATTTACATTTCAGGAGGCGGCATGATCTGAACCCATTCCATATGTTAGGTCAGTTTTAACCCCAGCCCAGACCAATGGGCATCTGATTCTGTGGTGTAGCTAGGAGTGGAAATTTGGATGGGCTACAACTTTTGGGTGGACTGGCAATGACACCACGTTAGTTCAGCTGTTCCCCCGACACCACGCCGTCTTCCTAACTCTGATGCCCCCAGACACAGGGCTTCACCTGATAGCTGGGCCCGGGCATGGGCGGCTCTGAAAATGGCAAGGCAGAGCTGCCGGAGCGTAGCTTTCTGAAAGGTGGGCGCGTAGCTCCGTCCTGGAGTTCAGGCGCCTGGGTGACACTCTGGGCCATTGTAGCAACACTAAACCCCCTCTCAGATTCCCATGGGCCTGGATGCTAAGTGGGTGGGCCCTGGCCCACCTGTGGCTACGCTCCTGACCTGAGTCGAGGCAGATTACAGAATGTAACCTCAAGAAGAGATGAGTACTGAGAGGAGATGGAGCCTCTAAAGCTACAGAACTCTCCTTCTGCTGCTAGTGCCCAGTATATCCACCAGACAAGTACATCATGCCCTATGCCCACGAGTGAACATGATTGGCTGGTATGCTCTACCCACTGCTGTGGGAGGTCTGTTTAAAATAGGGATCAGCAACCTTTGGCCCGCGGCCTGCCAGGATAAGCCCCCTGGCAGCCTGGGCCAGTTTGTTTACCTGCCATGTCTGCAGGTTCAGCCGATCGCAGCTCCCACTGGCCGCGGTTCGCCGCTCCAGGCCAATGAGGGCTGTGGGAAGGGTGCCCAGCACATCCCTCGGCCCACACCGCTTCCCGCAGTCCCCATTGGCCTGGAGCAGCGACCTGTGGCCAGTGGGAGCTGTGAACGGTCGAACCTGCGGACGCTGCAGCTAAATAAACTGGCCCATCCCAACCTGGCCTCATCCCTGCCATTAAACAAACCCATCTGGGCTCAGTCCTGCCAGGTACTGAGCGCTCTGGCTCTGATTCAGCAAAACCTCGAGTATGGGAGCTGTCCCCTTCACTTCATTGGCAGGAGTCATACGAGTTCAGCTAAACGTGCTTAAATGCTGTGTTGGACTGGGGCCAAACTGCCCAGCACCTTGGACAATTGAGCTCTTACCGGCGGCATGATGGCTGTTTAATGCTCAGAGTCACTTTAAATAAAAAATGGAGTGACTACGTCTTGATCCTACAACTACTGGAAGCCAGGGCAAAATTCCCACTGAGTCTGGGATCAGGATAACAATTCAGAGAGGATAATTTAGACTATGAATTTCATCAGTTGTCCACAAGCCACTCATGAGCCTCTCTGACTTATTCATCATTGGATGAGAGACAATGCTGGACTGTGAATTGGATTGTGAATCTCAAAGTTTGATACTCAACCTCCGGCTGTGTGGCAGAGCTAGCTCAGTTCTGGGGGACTGTTTCTGTTTCACAATTTGATGTCCTAGGTATGTAACCAACCCAGCACAGATTTCGAACTTCACCATCCAATGCACAATTGGAAAATCACTTGTAGCGAATATTCCAGCATCCATGGTAAAAAGGAGCTTGATGTATTGGTGCTAATAAAGTGTAAGGTGCTTGATTTGTTCCAGGAAAGGAAACATGAAGGGGTTGTAAGCACTCTAATTGAAATTTGCTTATAAATTTGGTTGTATCGTCACTGCATACTCAGCTCTTCTCGAAAATGGAATTGCATCAAACCTTGGTCAATTGGCATTCAACACCACAGACAGAGCACAGAAGAGAGAAAGAAGAAAGGATGAGAGGAGATTAAAAAAAGAAGAAAGGAAGAAAGGGATATTAGATGTTTTTAACTGTGCTATAGTCTTTCCCTCTGACTGAAATTCCCCTTCACACTGCCCCTCTATACAGCTATTCCCATGCAGTGCAAGCTACAGAGACATCCTCAGCAACTTGCATACAGATGTCAATACCTGGCACACAACCACTGATCTGTAGTTTACCTAGATTTAAGAGGCTCACCCAAGGTTGTTTCAGGGAGAGTTTAGGGAGCTATAAAGTAGCCAGATCTCCTCATCTAAGACTCCCTCCAGATAAGAGAGAGTTTTTGCAGGTGAATCTATCTAGCCAGTACCTATGCCAGCTTCCTTCAGCCCCTGGCATATGGGATTGGTGTGGGGAGGAGGGATGGCTGGGATGCTGCTGTGCTCCAGGGATCTCTATCTTGTGGATGGGCCATTGCCCGTGGCATAAGTTAGAGCAGTCCCAAGAGTGTCATCCCTACACTCTTAGAATAAAGCTGGGGGAAATTCTGGTCCGACCCTCTCCGGCACCAAATAATCATTCCAATTTTATTTTTAAATCTCTTCATATCACACCTCCCTTGAATTTGCTTCCCATCATTAATCTAGAAATGAGTTTCCTAGCAATGTTGCCAAAATAGTGACTTTGAAGCAAATATTGCAGAACATATGCAGGAAGCAAATATCCAATTCAGAAGTGTGAGTATCTGTGCAGGAATTCTGATTCTAAGAGTCGGGGTCACCCAGTTAGGATGGGGGAACACAAACAATAGCATGGGATTGACACATCACTCAGAACAGCTCAGGTTTAGTGTATTGAATCCTTACAATGAAGAGCTGTGAAAAACCTGTAGGGCAAGAACTACTGGAGACTTTAACGGGCAAATAATTCTACGTGATGAATATATTTTGAGAAAAAGAAGGGTTTCTGCAGACAATGTAGCCCTGATTCAGCTAGGTGCCTGATTATAAGAATGAGTTTTCCTATTGACTTCAGTGGGAATACTCGTTAGTCATGATGAGTTTAATTACCTTGCTGGATCGTGGCCTTTATGAACAGAAGAAGGTGCCAATTGTGTTGAATACAGTTTTGGTTACAAATTGCTCACTCGTTACCAACTGAAAATTCTCCTCCCTAGCTTTTATGTTCTTTAAAGCAATCATATACATTTATTTGGGTTGGGGGAAAGATTCTGAATATTTAAATGGACTGGACCATTAATGATCCCATGTTGTACAAACCAACCTACCATTTCCAAAGAATAGGAACAGTATTAGAACCTTCAGCCAATGGAAAGATCTGGTGGTTTGAACAGGAAGGTTCTTTGACCATTTTTATTTTACTATAATGCTAAGGATTACCTTCCAAGATACTTTGAACATTTGTTTCTGAAGCAAGCATCCCAAATAGTAGGCGAAGAGGAAGTAATGCAGGCTACCAGCAGCACACCATTTTGGGATACTAATCACTGACAAAACCTTCATTTGTTTAAAGGAAATAGTGTATTTCTCAAGCATAAATGGATATCATTGTGATAACATGGAGGACTGTGTTTCCAGACCATGCCATTAATGCATGGGTGGTAATGAAAAGGCAATGTGGTTATTCTAGCTCAAGTTTGACATACGGCTTGTCTTGCTTATCACAGTCTGTAAGAAATCTCTGATGGCATTTCTATTATATACTGGAGGTATTCAATTTTCAGCCATTTCCCTAAGTGTGACTATAAGCCTGGATTTGCACGCGGACATGTTTTGTAACAGACTGCTACTTCCTGCTTGCCCATTTTTCTTTTGATTCAAACACTTAATTAAATGAACTATTTATTTTTAATTTAGAAACATGTCCCTTGTGGCGATGATACTAAACAAATAACAGCCGGAAGCTTCAAGAGAAGCTCTTTCTCCATTGCAATGATGTGGAGATCTCTCAAAATACTCAAACATCGGCAGCATAAGGGCGGTGTCTCTGAAGCTGCAGATAGGTTTGGGGCAGCTGGTGCAATGTTTTGGCAATGTTCATTCCATAGCAAATGTCAATGCTTTTGATTTTTCATCCCCAGTCAGGATGACAGTAAACGTTGAGATATTGGAAGTTCCTATAGAATCCCCATTTCCCCGTCAGCTCTACTCTTAAGAATTCATCGTCAGTTCACATTTGTAATATTTCTTTCTGCTCTTTCCTTTCTGGATTCAGAACAAAAGCAAACCACAAAAGCTTTTTGGGGAGTGCAGAAAGTCAGTAGTGAGAGCTCAGCTGCTCCACCCTACAAAAACCACTGAGGTACAGGTCTTCTCCACTAGTCCTTTCTCTTCTATTTTCTGAGGGACTCGCAAGAGTCCCTATGGTGCTAAACGCTGGTGACACAACCTTATTTATGTAGCAGGGAATAGAGAAAAAAACAAAGCAACTTTACATAGTAGACTTGGCATCTATTCCCAAGGAAAGCTAAAGAACCACTGGTCCCTAGGGTCATAGTTTTCCAATTTGTTTACAAGTTCTCATGCTGGGTATTTTTTAACCCATTAGACTGGTGAGGTGGAATGTTCATTTACAGAAGACAAAGCTGTTCTTTTCTCTTGTACACTGACAGTCATGATGAGGGCCGCTCTCCCCTGAAGATATCGGACCATTTCACAAGGGGAAAGTGGCACATGGCATCAGAGGAGAAGACACGCACTAGTGGCTTTCATCCCACACTGTCTATAATGCAAATGAAAAGGATGGATTACAAAGAATCCAATATAATCATTTATTCAACACTATATTTATACTGACAAGCTTATAAAGAGATTGGTATGAAATGGAAGGTACCATTGTTTTGGTAAAGAGTGGGGAAATGGTCTCTTTTATTAAGTCATGGGAACTACATGGGCCAAATTCTATTGATGTCCGTGGAAATATTTCTGATTCACACTGGAAGGATTTGACTCATGTAGTTTCAACTCATTATGGCCAGGCTGTGGCCCAGAAGAGAAGAGGGATGGTTCAGAGGCTTATCTGCAAAGTAGAAGGTGGTCAAGTTCCCAACAAACGAGCAGCAGAGACTGTCTGTGAGTTCTCCATTTTGCTTTTTATCAGATGCTTGCTGTGGTACAAGATTTCCCTTCCCAGATCAGAGCTTCAGGGGGTGGGTTATTATGTTCTGCAAAACTTGGGGCCTGTTCCTATGAGGTGCTGAGCACCTTCAGCTCCCACTAAAGTCAATGGGATTTACAGCTGGTCACACGGCCATAGCGGGTCAGAACAACGATCCAGCTAACCCAGCAGCTTGCCTTCTGACAGTGGCCGGTGCCAGATGTTTCAGAGGGGATGAACAAGCCAAGTCAGTTTCAAGTGATCCATCCCGTTGTCCCATCCCCGTTTCTGTCAGTCAGAGGTTTAGGGAGCATGGGGTTATGTCCCTGACCATCATGGCTAATAGTCATTGATGGACCTCCATGAACTTATCTGATTCTCTTCTCAATTCAGTTATACTTTGACCCTCGCAACATCCTCTGGTAATGAATTCCATAAGTGACTGTGTTTTGTATGAAGAAGTACTATCTTATGTTTGTTCTTAACTTCATACCTATTTATTTCATCAGGTGACCTCCTAGATCTTATGTTATGTGAAGGGGTAAATAACACTTCCCTATTCACTTTCTCCACACTAGTCATTATTTTATAACTCTCCTATCAAACCTCCACTTATGGTGTGCAGCATCTTATGGGAAGTGTTTAACAACTTACATAGGTCATGCATGTAGAGCTCAGGTGAGCTCTGTCTGGTATGATTTGCTTTCACCAAGTGTTCTGGTTCTTTGCTGTATCATTATAAAACGGTGTCCAGATCTCTTATTTATAGGCAAGTGAAGCTACAACTCTGAGCTCCAGTATGCTAAGCTTAGAAACAACGGTTATTTTAACAAGACCCAGTGCCCAAGGAATAACACACTGCATTCCTAAGCAAAGCCAATCTATTGAGGGCTACGCGATGGCGGACAAGATAAAAAGAGGAATGACGGATGCGGTTCTCAACAATAAGCTTTCAATCTTCTGGATGGGTAGACCATGACATAGGCAGCAGCAAGGGGGAAGCACTGCTAACCCCAGCCCTGCAAGACACCGAGGGCCCTCAATGCTCATTGACTGGATCCCAGCCAAGGAAAAGCCGGTGGAGATGTTTCAACATCTGAAACGTTTTCCACACAAATGTGGACACTACAAAGGGGTGGAAGGGATTGTTTGACCTGCTTTTCAGCCAGTTCTCGTTACATGAGTTGCTTTGTTTGACACTCACAGTGGGTGGCAGGCAGCCAATTGTACTTACTGAGAAATCCGCATCCTCGGCTCTCAAGTGGTCTGCGATGTAGTGGACTCCCTCCACTGCCAGCTTCAATGCCGGGGACATCAGCAACACGTGTTGCTCTTTGGTGCTGAGAGTTTTGGGTCCTTGCTCCGAAGAGCTGGTTGGCACGTTCTTTCTACACTTGCATTTACACTGCGAGGCTTTGCTTTGGGGCTGCTTTTCGTTTAGATGGTACCGCTGGGACGCCGGAGAGCCACTGGTCTGGCCGTTGGTCTGGGAGGACTCCTCTTGCAAGTAGCAGTACTGGATGCTCCTGGATCGGCAGCGGATGCTCCCATCCTCTACTTTATTTGGGTTGTACATCTGCTGGACACTTACGGATCTGCTCTTGGAGATGGACGTGGACTGGGTGTTACTCAGCGGATGGCAGGGGGGCTGGAGTGAGGAACAGCTAGCCTGTGTCGGCTCCTGGTATAGCGCAGAGTACTGGAGAGAAGGTGACTTGCCGACAGTCTGGGGTTTGGCTGGCTCCTCAAGATGGCCACAGAAGGAAGAGGTGGGTGACGGTTCTTTGCTCTGGGGGCTGTTTGAAGAGGAGGTTGTAAACTTAGGCTCCACTTCGGTCTCAGACCAAAGCTGCGGAGAGGAGGCTAGTTTGTGCCTGGATTCAATCAGCTTCTTGCAATTCTCCTTCACCGCCGAGGGCCGTTGCATGAAGAGGAGGCGTGGGACGACCTCGAGAAAGATCCGCTTCACCCAGTCGGGCATGGTGTGGGTGCGGGGGGAGCGGTGGTGCACGTTGAGCACAAAGACGGTGATGATGATGGACAAGGTGACAAATATCATGGTGAAAAGCAGATACTCTCCAATCAAGGGGATGACCAAGGAGGTGGACGGGATGATCTCCGTAATGAGCAGCAGGAACACGGTCAGGGATAGCAGCACTGAGATGCAAAGGGTGATCTTCTCACCACACTCCGAAGGCAGGTAGAAGACTAAGACAGTCAGGAAGGAGATAAGGAGACAGGGGATGATCAGATTAATTGTGTAGAACAAGGGCAGCCTCCTGATAATAAAGAAGTAGGTGATATCTGGGTAGATCTCTGTGCAGCACTCGTATTTCTTGATGTTGTAGTTGCCCACGGCATCAATGATGACCCATTCTCCACTCTCCCAGTAGTCCAATTGATCCACATGGCTGTGCATGCTCACTAAGTCTATCTTGGCTTTGTCATAGGTCCAGGAGCCAAACTTCATGGTGCAGTTTTGCTGGTCAAAGGGGAAGAAGGTGACATCAATGCTACAGGAGCTTTTGTAGATAGCAGGGGGCATCCACTTGATTCTTCCATCATAAAAAAGGTGGGCTTTGGTCAGGTGGGTGACTGCAAAGTCCCCATCTGCACTAAGGGGAAAATAAGATAAAGAGAAAATTAGCATCCATTGCTTTGAAATACCTTGCAAAATACAGCTCACACTTTCAAAACTTCTGGGATGCTGTTAACTCCCCAACTATTGCCAAATGCGCAATGGGAATTTAGTCCATTCCAAAGCACTTTTTTTTTGCATTGGCACATATGAGAACTATAATGGTGCATGAAAATTGGGTTTGTGTAGTATAGCAAGTGTGTTATAAGTGGGTAAAACCTATCTGAATACACAAATGTTTGGTTTGCAGGTGCCAATTACTACCTCAGTGGATATGGAGAATAAATGAACACTGTCCTCTTTACATGGTTGTTATCAGATCCCCTCTCGGTCTTCTCATCTCTTGATGAAACAGACACAATGCCTTCCACCTTTCTTCATAGGTCATGTTTTCTAAACCTCTCTATCATTTTTGTTGCTCGCCTCCAGACATGCTCCCTAAGGTCACTATTTCTATCCCATCTAAGGCCAGAGTATATGATCAATGACCATCTCAGACACAGATTTATTGTGGGGACGACACTTAACATCTGGGTGTGTCTACCCTTCATCAAACCACCCACGGGTGGCCCATGTCAGCTGACTTGGCCTTTGGCTGCAGGTCTATAAAACTGCAGTGTAGCTGTTCAGATGGGAGCCCAAGTTCCAGGATTCTCTTCCCTTACAGGGTCCCAAAGCCTGAGTCAGCTGCCATGGGCCAGCCGCAGGTGTTTCATTGCAGTGTAGACATACCAAAGGGACTCAGTTCTCCCTCTGTAAAAACAGGGGTCATCTTTCTTTTCCTCCCACCTTTGTTCTCTCTTGCCTATTTACAGTCAGGTCTTTAGGCAGGGACTGTCTCCTCCTATAAGTTTGTACAGGGCCTAGCACAACGGGGCCTGCAGGCTTTAGCACAACACATCATAAGGATAACATTTTAGTTGGGAAGGTAGTTTGCCAAATAAGTGAGAAAACTATTCAATAAATAGAGTCCAACACAAAAGTTGCTGACTTCTGTACTCAAGCCCTTGGAACGATGCCCAGAGGCCTTACCGCATGACGTCACATATTCAGTGTTGTGCATGGGCCAATGGTTTTTAAAGAAGTTACCTTTTCACCAACAGTTTCTTTCATGGTGCGACAGAGTGTAACGTGCTACAGGCTGGCACCGTGGCAGGGGCTGTCGCGGCTCATCTTAGTGTTGTGCCTCCCACTGAGTTTAGTGTGAGAGCCTTCTTTCCCTGGCTGGGGGGGTGGGGGGGGGATGGGCTTACAAAGATGTGGGTCAACCCGTTTCTTATAGTGTCCAAGCATTTCAGATTCGCCATCTCTGTCTTACTCATAATTCCAGCTGCACCCCCGGCACTCAGAAATGAGCCCCAAAGAGTCTTCCCTGGGCCACGTCTCTCTCTTTCTCTCTCTCTACTAAAGATAAACAAAAGGGATCTAATCCCTGCACACTACCCTACCGCTGTCACATCTCATCTGAGCACGAAAGCAGTAGAGCAGGACTGAGGGATCTCTGTCCTGGATCAACTCCAGCTGTGGACATGTTGGCTGGATTAAAAAACAGTTTCTTTCTTTGTCTTGTTTCATGTATGATGGCAATTTTCAAGTGCAATCATAATTGTGGGATTCGAGTGCACAATTAGTCTCTTGGGATGCATACGCATCATAACTGTACATACAAGTTGGCTGCACAGATCTGTACATGTTTTGCCTGTATGAAATTCTGGCCCCCTTAAAAGCCTCGATTTGTTCAGACTTATGCAGGTTTTTGAGCCTGTAAATAAGAATCCCCCGCAAAATAAGGTCAGTTTTAGATAGTGACTTTGCCAGTTTGGTCCTGCACATTTCATTGAATGCTGCTAAAAGTAATCCCACGCAGTCTCCACCCCAGCCCCAGTTAAACAGAATGAGTAAGGAGAGCTTTGGGATGTCAGAGGAATGCATGGCATTATGTGCCTGCTATGCTAATTGGTGCTATTAACAAGCACATTCCTTTCTGATGTGTCCACAGCCCAGAGAGAGCGGCATTCATTCATTCATGTACAGTATGTTGAATCGTGGCTTTAATAAAGAAATTGGTTGTCGGTGTTTCTGCTAATGTTGCCCGCAGACAAACAGCAACGGGGGTATGACAGTCTTCAGGTGGGTCACCAAACACAAGTTCTTGAATGCTCTAGTTTACACCTTTTTCCCTTTCACCTCTTACCCAGCATGTCTAGTATAACCCAGGCCATCCTCTCTTCAGCCCAGTCCCTGGTGGCCCTACTTCTAACCCAAATCCCCAGTGGCTACAGAGGTGCCCTCTCCTGCGCTCATGTCACAGCCGCCCATTAACTAACCCCCTCCCCCCATGACTGCTTTACTGAAGACGTCTCTTCCCTCAGGAAGGAGTCACAAAGCAGTTCATTAGCAGCAGCAGATTGGTTAATTCAACTTTCACGATAAAGAGATTGCACTATAGTACTTGTATTAAGTGAATTGAAAAATACTTTTTCTTTTGTTTTTTACTGTGCAAATATTCGGAATAAAAATAAATAGAAAGTGAGCATTGTACACATGGCATTCTGTGTTGTAATTAAAATCAATATATTTTGAAATGTAGAAAACATCCAAAATATTTAAATAAATGGTATTCTATTCTTGATTAACAGTGTGCTTAATCATGCAATTTATTCTTTTGATCGCTTGACAGCCCTATGGAAAAGATAAACACTCAACCACTGAATTTTTGGACCAAAACCCTAAAATGTTCAGCATTTGGGTTCGTTTGAAAATTTTCAGGGTTTGTTTTTTCCATGCCATTCTCTCTTCAATACCTCCCAAAAGATCAATGAAATCAGACAAAGCCACCATTGTATTTTAGTCTCTTCTGATTGAAAAATACAATGCTGATAATCAATTACATGAATGTTGCTCTTTACCTTGGCATTTTCCTTCCAGTTTCCTGACTAGAACAAATCTTTCTGCCTGATTTTACCTTCCTGTAAAACCAGACTGAGCAATGAAACATTCACCATGTGTGACACTTCAATACACACTACTGTTATTGTTGTCCTTTAGACTTTGATAAGAAACTGGAATTTCATTCCGCATGAGATCTCTGAAGCATGAGTAAATCATTCATTAATGGAACATATGTTTATAATTGGATTCACATCACAGGTGACTGATTATGATAATAATGGTGTGATAATGAATAATGGAATTCAGGTCTTGAAGAAGAGCTCTGTGGAAGTTTAATAGTCCCCCCACCGTGTCTCTGTAAAAGTAGCACTGTTTGGTTCTATAGATATCATCTCTCAGGGATTTCTACACTCTTGCTGTTTTTTTGACAAGGAGAAAGAAGGATCTTTTTTAACTGCCTACCTTGCAACCTCTGCCTTGGGTCCAAAAGTCAGGCGGGTCTGTCCTGGCTCATTCATTACCACCAGGAACAAAAGAGCTGCAAAACCTAATTCCACTCTCAATGGGATTTCATGTGTGCAAGGAAGAGCGGAGTTTGTTCCTGCAGTTGGAATTTAGTTAACAATTGGGCTGGGGAGTCCTAAGTGAAACTCAGTCCAGCTACTTTTCCCTACAGCTGTCTTGGCTGTGTAAGGCTAATTGGGGTCTGAAGCTATTGCATTGGCTTCAGTGGATTTTTGATTAGACTCGTAGTCAGTCAAGTTAGCAGGTCTGAGTCCGACTACACATTCAGGGACAAATGTGTTCAGAAAGAAGGTTCCATTTTTATAAAGTCACTTCTCAGATTAGAACCATATTATTGTCTTGATCAATGAAGACAGTTAAGCTGTGTTATAGTTTTATAGCCAGACAGGTGAAAATCATTCAGAAATACTAGCTAGTATCAAAACAAGAGAATTTTCAAGACAAATAATGTAGTCAAGATCTCTTGATTGTTCAGGCCAGAAAGTTTGCCCACCCCTGTCCCAGAATGATATTTGGGTTTTTATGCAACAATGTTAAACCATTGATTCATATTCAGCTTGTGATTCACAATGACCCTCAGATCCCTTTGTGCAGTACTCCTTCCTAAGCAGTCATGTCCGATTTTGTATGTGTGCAACTGATTTTTCCTTCCAAAGCGGAGTGCTTGAATTTGTCCTTATTGTATTTTGTCCTGTTTACTTCAGAACATTTCTTGATGTGTCCAGATCATTTTGAATGTTAATCCTATCCTCCAAAGCCTTTGCGACCTCTCCCAGCTTGGTATCGCCCACAAACTTTATAAGTGTATTCTCTAAATCACTGATGATACATAAATATGTATGTATTGGCATGTCTAAGTTGTGTGAAGATTTTAGGGTTTTTTTTTTAATTCTTTGTTCTATGTGTTATCTCAATTTCAGCAATTTGAAGACCAATAAATAATGAACTGGTTGCATCTTCTACCCCCTTCTTTAACAAACGGACAGACATAGTCTATGTCATTGGGAGATATTCTTCAACTGCCAATGATATGGGAAAATATACCATATTGCTCCAGTAGTCACAGGGCAGATAATTTCTCTTCCAAATGCCCTTCAGGTCAGTCAGGACCTCTGTCGTATAGCATGAGCCTCATCAATTAAAAAAAAATAACCACCAAAGTTTTCAAAAGAAACTATCAACTTTCTCTTGGTTTCTATTAAGCCATCGACCAGATCATCTTATGACTATGCACAGAAGAAGTACTTTATTACTCTATATTACAACTGGGTGAATTCTTCAAAACATTTCCTGCTAATATTCATTTTAATAAATATTTGAACTCTTTCACATGTGATCATGTCCCTTGTGTTCATTTTCTCTGACTAGTTTACCAATTGCTTTTAACTGACAGGAATTTTTATAGAAACAACTAACTTTAGGTGAATATTAGTATTCAGAGAGTGAATTTTGAACTCCGAAGTGCAAATATTCATATCAGAAACTTCCTTTTCAAGTGTTACACTCATCCAATGAAAGAACAGAAATGCTATCCAATTGAAACTATTTCAAAAAGCTTGAATTTCAAATATTCTCAATGATCGGCTCCATCTGTTGATTCAAGGGCACAGTCCTCCAGTAGTTTGAGCATTGGCCTGCTAAACCAAGGACTGTGAGTTTGATCCTTGAGGGGGACATTTAGGGATATGGGGCAAAAATCTGTTGGATGATTTAATAGGGGATGGGTCCTGCTTTGAGCAGAGAGTTGGACTAGATGATCTTCTGAGGTCCCTTCCAACACTGATATTCTATGATTTGACAGATTCATATAAGGCTAGTATTCAGAATTTTCCACTCACAGTCACAGATGATAGCATGTTGCATGCCTTATATACAGCTCAAATAGCTACACATGGTGGCAAAGCGATGGAGAATCAGAACCCATGAATTATTCTCCGAAACTGAGAAATAATTTGAATAGCAAATAAATTCAGGGAAATTGCAAAATGTTTCATGGACAATACATGAGTACAAATGATTTGCTCATCTTTATGGAGCCTTGGGGAAGCTACCATCACAACCATTAAAACCTCTAGCCTTCTTGAGAAAGAAAATAAAGGCAAGGAGGTTTTTGTCTTTTCACTATGAAATCATATTCTTCTGTTTTACATATGCTTTGTCAGATCCAGTAGAGACAATTTACAGTCTTAGAGCTTATCTTATCAAGCCTGCAAAATCCAATAGCATATTAATTTTCCCCTAGGATATTAGTTTGGTTTTAGATTCCTTATGAATGTTGACAACTACATATACTCTGTAGGCCAAACTGGCCAAATTTACTGATTTAATTTGGGGCCCCAGAGTGCATAAATGGAAGCTTTTGACAATAATGAGCTCAGATAAGAGAATCACTGACAACAAGGGGTATGATTTCCTCGAAGATGCAAATCTCAAATCAATTGCATCGTTTCTATCTATTCCCAGAGGTTAAAAACAAGGAAGGCCAAGACATAACTGGAAGAACCCAGGGAGAAGCGGTCTAGTTTAAACCAGCTTGGGAAGAACAGAAGATTCTGTGCTTCAGATAAAACAATTTTTTTTTTCATCTTATAACACAGCTGCTTCTTCTGTGCTTTCATTAGCACTAACACATACAGGTTGTTGAAGAAGTTAGATGTGTGATTACATGCCTAATCTACGTATCTAATCAATGGTATTATCCCATAGGAACCACTCCACCAGCAAAGAACCGGACAGAGCATGGCACAGGTCACCCTGTCTCATTCCACACCTGATGTGCCCCTGCCTCAAATATATAGGGGCCATGCTGCAGACGTGAGGAGCTAGGACCAGGTGCGCCAGCTGGTATAATTTACAGCAGTTTTTATGCCCTATGTTATGTTAAGGGCAGTTTCTGGACAGTTACAGAATAGGGGGAGCAAAAAGGCTGCTAAGAGTTACCTTTACCACTGCTGCCTCCTACCCCGGATATGCCAAGGGTCAGTTATGGCGCATTTGAGGATGTAGCCCATTGACTATTCATATCCCTGCTGTTTGATTTCCCCTTCCCCAACCACATGGCATTGTTTCTAATCCCCGATTGGGCAACTGAAACGTTTAGAAGAAGAGAATGATGAATAGGGCATATTGTTAGAACCGGTGATGGTGGAACAAAGAGAGCTTTGGTGGATGGTTATTAGAAGGGGCCTCAATAGAGCTGGGAGGTTCCAACTGTTTTGGAAGATTCCAACTGTTTTGTTACCACAGGGATGTGCCTTTCAAACAAAAACAAAACCCTTCCCAAACAAAACATTCCACCGCATGCACAGTTCTTCCCCTAGGGAGAGGGAGAACAAACCAAATGTGGCAGATGTTAGTCATGTCGCTTAGCATAGGACTTGAAGGTGCACAGATACTACAGCAATGATGGTGGGAGAAGAACCTAGATAGACTAGAAAGAGAATAGGGATTGAAAATTATGACAGTCTCCCCCATGCGGAAAGTGGGGCAGCTTTTTAAAGGAATACAGTCGCCTTCCAGCGATGGAGCGCAGACTCACTTGTTGTAGAGAACAATATCTGGCCTCCAGATGACTTCTGAAGGGATGCGGATGGATGTAACGTTCTCATATTCCAGAGGATCCCAGCGCAACTTGTAGTCATACCACTCCTGGGAAAAACAGATCCATTACCAGGCACTGGGAGGAGTTAGAACTGAAATATACATGGAAAAGGAAACAAGAAAACACCTTTTGGGCTCACCCACCTGCTTCACCCACATGTTCGTGGTCATCATTTGATTCTTCTCATCCTGAAAAGGAAAAGCCACAGGCTCAGAAAGCAGAGGCATGTTTGCCGCTGTCCATTTTTGTAATCAGAAATAATCTTGGCCATAAATATATTATCCAGCTAAAAAGCAGTTCCCAGGGGTTAGCATGGGACAGAACGCACCTGTCTGATATCACCAAACAGCTGAGGCTCAGACCAGGCAGTCTCGGCAGGTGACCCACTTGGATTTGTCTGAGAGTTTCCTAGAAGTGTGTACTAAGGAGACTTCTGTTTTGAAGGATATTATAAGGCCCAGCCAAGATGAGCTCAGCACAGCACCATGGAGGAAGAGCGGGGAAGGAGAAGAATCCGCAGCTCTAATACGCCCCCCCACCACCACAATGGAGATAGGATTGTTACATTAGTCCATCACTCCTCCGCCAGTTGCCTACTGAACTCAGCTTCATTGTTTTGACCCTAAACATTTTTTTTCAACTTTTCAATTTGCCAGAAATGTATCAACATTTCATTTTGGGTTTGACCTGAATTTATTATTTTAATTTTTCAGAACTGCCAGTGAACTGAAAAATCCATTATTCACCCAGCTCTACTTCAGAGTCTAACTCCCACTGAAAGGAATTTGTGTTCCTGAATCACTGGGATTGAGACTTTCAAAAGTGCCTCAGAAATGCCAAGGGGAATTAGGCACCTAACTGTCATTTGAGCCTTTGAGAATCACCACCTTAGACACTTTGGGAAATATTTCCTCGTATAAACATGACAGATACTAGGTTGCAGTAAACACATAAGCAAGTAGCTGGTTAGATATATATTGATCATTTCTGTGTACATTTACCACAGTTGCACACACAAACGCAGTAAGCATGTGTACATGGCCAGTTGCATGTGCAATTAGCCCTTTGTCTGCACATTAACCATGTCTTAGTGTGCAATCAAGCAGTGATCATGTGCATTTTGTATGTGCAGTTCTGAAAACTTGGGTATCTGCAGTATTTACATTTCTACAAAATATGTTAACTTAAAACAATACATATTTTCTTTAGTGACCAAAAATGTGTGAGTCATTCTGTAAACACACAACCTGATGATAGCTCCGATGATCTATATAGCGTTTTGCGCCTTTTTTGGTGATAGGCTCTTTCCTGTGCTAAACGTGCATGGAGTGTCAAGTTACAAAATATAAATATGTATAAATAAATGAAATCCAACGCAAGACATGCAAAGTGCTCAACTATTACTAATACAATTTAACTGAACTGTTCAATGTTTGCTAGTTTGCTTGCATGCTAATTACAGCTTCTGTGTAAATAACCAAAGAAAAGTGCTTTGGACTCAGTTCAGTTCTCATAGTTTAAGGTGTGAAGCAAAACTAATGATTTTTGTTTGTTTTTTTGTTTGTTTTGTCTCCTCATTGGTCTGGCTTCAAAAGAGCTCAGAGGTCGGTGCTTTTTGGAGCGAAAGTTGCTCACTATTAACAGAGGGGTTTTGGTACAACAGAGTTGTGGGTGGAATTTAACCTGCACGGTCTTTTTTTCCCAAGGTGAATATGCTGTACTCCATGCTACCCAACAGAGTAGGAGGTAAATGGGTTCTATCTAGTCTGTTCCTGAATCCATCTCCCAGTACCAGTTAGTCGAGTACCAAACTGACCTCAGCGCAGCAGGGTGATGTAAGGATACAGCAGGCCAGTGGATTTGATATTGAGTTTTCTGGATTTTTGCAGTCCAAATCTAGATTTGAATATTGATTTCTTTTTTGACTTTCTGCCATTGAAATGTGTCTAGAGGAGCAGCAAACTCCATTGAAAAGGAAAGGTTGCGCTTTTAACACAACGCCTGACAATCATGCTAAGTTTTCTAAAGAAATGCTGCCGTCCTAAGAAGGGGGATCATTAAACAGACACTCAGCTGGACTGGGAACATGATCAGGAATCGTACCAGGGAAAGGGTTATACAGGAACAGAGAGAACGCTACTAAAGGAGACAGGGAATAATTAACTAAACCTCAGCTGTTTTACAGCCCTGCCTGTTGAGTACAATTTTAAACACCAGAATATGACTTTTATAGGGTATGTTCTTCCTAGGTAAGACAAGAAAAGCACTTCAAAGCACAAGTATTGATCTCCCTGGCCACAATCGGGCAGTTGCATAACAGAAAGTATCTCTTATGCCACCACAATCGTTGATGTACCATCTTTAATCTTATCAATTATTCAGATGAAATGCATCCAACCTAAATACCATCAGTGATAGATTTGGCCTCCTCAGCCTTTTTGTTCTATGGGTGCACAACCCTTGCACAATGGGGTCCCGGTACATGACAAGGGCTCCTAGCTGCTATCACCATAATAAAATAATAATCAATGCCACGCTCTGTTTTTTTAATTTGTTTGTGCAAAGGCTTATATATAAAAACATACACATATGCCATTCATTTCTCAGATACCTGTATTAAATTGTATACTGCACAGATATCTTTATACCGCATATAAAGGGGTTATAAATGTGATGAATTGTGGAGCCATGTGCATCTATCACTAATCTACAGTCTATCTACAAGTCTATGTGCATCTATCACTAATCTCTCCTGTACTCTGACCACTAATCTAGTCTACCTGGGACTACTTCTCACATCCCAAACATGAATGCATCTTCCAAGAACCACCCTTCTTTGAAACTGCCCATCACAGAACCAATTTCTAATTTTACCCAAAAGTAGAATTTACCCCTGAAAATTACAATAGCATGAGGCCCAGTATGGGCAATATTCAGTCAGGGAGAAGTTTAAGGCCTGAGTTCTCATGACTTATAAAGGCTAGAAATTGGACCTTCCACCGCTGGAAAAGGAGCCTTCTATTCTTCCCAGTAGAACTCAGCGCTCTCTGAGTAGGAGAACCATAGGGGTCATGATAACATTATGGGTGGAAAAACTACTACAGGTGTCTAAAGAGGTCTGTAAATTATATTAGCTGAAACATTTATCTAAGTCACATATGGCTGACCGCAGCATAGAGGGAGGAATATGAAAGTTAGCACCAATATTTCTTTCTCTCTAATCCATTTCAGAAATAGTGATTCTGTTACATGGATGGCATATAGAGAGCACATGATGGTATGGTATAAAGGGTTAATAAGCACTCATCTGGAATGACCTGTGACATTCATGTATAGCTTTACCATTTGCGTATAAGCACAAACTCATGCCAATAACTCTTGTGTAATACACTACACCATCCTGCATTATCTTTCTTCTCTCTGTGTTACATACATAAGAACATAGTGTGCATATAGGGTTCTATTTTAAAAATACTTCAGATATGTCATGTTCAAGACAAGTAGGCATGCGCACAGGGACACAGACTGGCATGTCAAATTAGTTATCTGAGTTCCATATGCAAATTGGTCCTTGTGCATACAATCATGCTAGAACACTAAAATGCTGATTGTGTGGGTGTGCAATCATGCACCCGTTTTCTTCTTTAAAAATTGAGCTCCAAGTGCCATAAAATGTCCTTTAAATACCATGCCAATGCAGACGCCTGACTCATAATAAAAAAAATCAATCCATTGCGTATGTCATCTATATTTTGTACACATGTAGATTTCCTTTGAGCAAACATGCAGGAACATTTTCTCTCCGCCACTATGCCTCAAAACAGCCATAGGAATTTCTATGTGAAGATAGAACTTTGAGATCCTTGGACAAGATAAGTAATAGATGTGTAAGCTATTATTTGGGAGGATTATGTATTATGAATACTAATTATAGATCAAATTCTAAACACTTTATTTGTTTCTTACTCAGTCAAAACTCTTCCCCTCAAAACTCCCTTTGATCTTAATAGATCCATCTATGGGTTTTATACTATGGACTTTCCCTTTGTTTCAGAAAGGGCATCACATTTTTTACTATAATTAATCAATATATAATACAAGACCACCAGACTGCACTACCTCTATGAACCGTTATTTATGAGTTTCAAATGAACTGTTCATATGGATAATTGTTCAGTGTCAGTAAGATAGTCATATCCTGATCATGAAATAAGTCAACAAAAACCTCACACGCTGGCTTGCATCTGCCTCCCCCCTAGACTCTCCACTGCTTATAGGTACAGTCAGCTTCACTTACCACGTCAATGAGCTGCGCGATGGACAATCCGAAATGGACGAGGACCACGTCCGAAATGTTGGCTACCGGTCGGGACCACTTGTTATAGCCAGAGAAGAGTTTCTTCAGGAGTCTCTCCTCTGCGTGGGCTCGGGTTTCCACATGGCTGCACACTGCGGGGAAAGTGCAAGACATGAAAGCGTGAAACGTTGGTAAGTTAGGAAGACCCGAGCAGAGACATTTGGTGGTGGGGGGTAGGGGAGTGCTTCATCTTCCTCTCTCCCTGAATAGACCCCCAGCCCTTCTGTCCTTTGGCAGACAGACTATGATGCAAGTCTTATTTATATATGCACAGCGCCTGGATACCATGGTGATGGGCACATGAGAAATGCAGACAGGTCGAGGAGGAAAGAATACAGGTGGGCATGACATGGCAGTAACATCCCAGTGACAGGACACCCCTGTCGGCGTGGCCTGAGCTTTCAGCATCTGCAATGAGATGGTTAGTTCACAAGGTAGCATGGAACAACATCTAAGAACTGTCTTGAGGAGGTGGAGATGACTGTTAAAAAGCATCTGAAATACACTGCATGGACTGTTCTCCTGTTTCAATTGTTTTGGCCTCTTTCTGGATGCCAAGCAGCCCTGTTCTTGAACAGCTGGGAGAATATGAGCCAGCTTCAGGCTCTGAAGCATGGAGCCGGGGCATAGATGAAAGGGTCACTTGCTCTGAACAGGGCAAGAAGAGGTTTTTCAGGGGGGGAATAGGACTAGGACATCAGATCAGGGGCATGCGTGTGAGAGAGAGAGTCTGTGATTGGGGAGATTAAACACATCAAAAAATCGACCGCTTCCAGACCAAATATCAACCCCCTGTGCACAGCAAGAATTTCCCGGTCCCGAAACTCGGGGGGGGAGGGGGGGTCACTCTCGGCTTCAACATCTGTAGTAGAGACAACGGCGGAGGGGGGCTGGTGCAGGGAATTAACTCAAGAGCACAGTCTGCCTCTCCCCAACGACTTCCGAAGTTGGAGGCTGCAGAGAGCGGTTCCCCGTGCCCTCGGGAGTCCCGGCCGGTTATTCAAAATTAAAGCCAAGCATCGGGGAGGGCAGCTGCCGGGAAAGGTCTCTCGGGTCCGGCCTGAGTGTGCACAAAGGCGAGGGACGCAGTGGGAGGATCTGGGGAGAAGGGGGGAGGGCTCAGCCCCAGGGCTCCCCTGCCCCTCCCCAGCCCTCCTGCCCCGTGGTCCTTAGTTATTGTTTTGTCTGCCCTTGAGTATATAAAACAGGGCACTAGCTGGAGCGCCCACCGCGCATCCCCGCCCGCCTGAGACGCCGCCGGGAGCCACATTAACACGTTGACTTTAGCCCGGGGGGGGGGGGGGGGGGACACCAGCCAACAATGGGGGAGAGCAGGAGTCCGGCGTTTAAATCCCCCCTGGGGTTTAACCCTTTCCCACCCAAGAAACACAAAGCAAGACAGTATCCTGCAAGGGGATGGGGGGAGGATGCTCCAGGGATCTGGTGGTTCTTTTAAGGAGGGGGGAAAATTCCCTGCTGCAATGGGACAATCTCCAGACGGGGGGGGGGGGGGGGGGGGCAGGAGGAAATTGACCAGGGTCACAGGGAAACCTGCCCTGAAACTTACCAGGGAAGACGTTGGCGCAGAGGAAGAGGAGAAGGTTTTCTTTGGAAACTAGGAAGCCCATCGCGGAGCAGAGCGCAGTGTCTAGACTGCAGACAAGTCTCCCTTCGCAGCAACTTTTCTTCTCTGAGTCTCTAGATCCTCCCCCTTCATTCCTTCAAACCCCTTTCTCTCTCCCACTCTCTCTCTCTCTCACACACACGTACACACACACACGTTAGTTCTTTGAGGGCGTCTTAGGTTCAGTTGCCTCCTTCTGCTCCTTCCAATGCCCAGCTCCTCCTCATGGGAATCTTTCCTGGGACACAAATCCACGCAGATACTTGAAGGGGTTCACAAATGCCGCCTTTGATTTTCTCCTCCCGGCTGTCTCTAGAGGACAGGGCTTGCTTTGCCTGCTTACTTTGTTTGCTGCCTGATTTTCATAGCAGAGCTACTGCAGTTTTCCCCCCTTTGGTTTTTCTTTGCTCAGATTGGTCGCTGCTGATGGTCCATGCAAGCCGGTGAAAGCCCTTGGCAGAACAGAGAGAGATATGTTTGCATATTTAATCCACTAGGACCTGCCCACCTCCTGCCTAAAGAAAGGGGAGGAGAGAAGCCGTGTACTTCAGCAAACAGGCTGCGGGAAAGGAAGACTTTTAGAAATGGGGGGTGATTCTCAGAGGCCAGGGATCCAGACTGGATAGGAATTTGGTTCAGCTGCAGAATTTGTGGTGCCTAACCCCCAGTACAGATCTGACTGGAGCGGGCCCAGATCTCCAATTATTATTTATTAGCCCATGACTGTATTAGTAATAAATTATTAATTTATTAGGCCATTTTTATCAGCAATTCTTTACCCTATATTTATTTTGAAAGCACTAGAGAAAATAAAGTGTCTGTGGACATTTTTTTGGCCTGGACTTTTATTCCTTGCATATCGTTTATATTATCATTAATTATTATTATTATTGCGCTAGATGCTGTACCAACATTTAGCTAAAAAAGACAGTCCCTATCCCAGACAACATCCCAATCAACACTGTGTGTAAGGGGCTCGCTTGAATACAACTTTATGCTGCAAACTGTCCTGCGGAGTCAATGGTGCTACTTATGGAGTAATGGATTATCTGCTGTGAGTAAAGGAGTTGCAATCTGGCCCTAAACTAACTCACTACTTCTAATGACTTCAGTGGTGCACACCAGAACGCAGAACTGAGCCCTTTCTGTTTCACTTTAAAGCTTGCTCCTGCTATGATGTTATCATGATTACTTTCACAAGCATAGGAAATGGATTGTATTTGCAGGTGTAGGTAATTACTTCCATACTGTAAAGTTTAATCAAAGTCTGTTCTAATAATAAATCCAAGAGGGAGAGAGAGAGAGATTCCTTTCACCCAAAGCATATCAGGTACCTTTTAATGAAATACATAACAAAAGTAATATGTAGGTCTTTTATAGCGTTGGATTATGTGACTGACAACAGATAGATTTAAAGCCACCCACGACATTAAATCTATTCTAAAAGCATGAGTAAAATCAATGTGCAGTGCCAAACTTCTCTTCTCTTTTATACTATGTCCATCACTGTGGCATCCAAACACTATGGGCATCTTCAGAAGGGGGCTAATTAATTCCATGGGCCTCCTCTGGAAGTAATATATGCAGAGAAAGAAGTGAGAGAAAATTCCAGAATGGAATGTTCCAACACTGCATTGTACATTAGGACTTATTACTTCTCCAGGATGAGGTTAATATTCAATGAACCTGCCCAAAGGTTCTGGCTTGTTACTCGTGATACCTCCTGAATGTCCAGTTCTTTGAAGCACTAAACACCAGTCTTCCCCATTGGCGGCAATGGCAATGAATGATAGCGCCCCCACAGGATCAGGCCCTGATAGAGCCAAGAACTCCCTGTGACATGCGCCCTTAGCCAGCTGGTGCCCTTCTTAGTGGAAATGCAGTCATTGGTCTATGAAGCAGCCATAATTTCCCTTCTGGACTAAGTTGCCCGCATAAGAAAACGTCAACAAGTGTCTATAATATTGACACCTACAGGTACTCAGGGTTCTGATTACTCCACTGTTTCCCTGTAAATTCCTCCAGACAATCAGACACAGTCATTTATCCCTTTGGAGAAAATCAAAACTCCTTTCTTTTACCTGGAAATCGCATCATATATTCCTCTAGGGTCTGACTCTAGGTTTGGTAAAGGTAAAGGTTTGGGAAAGGTTTGGTAGATCTCAACCCCATACCTAGGTAGAAGTTTATTTCTATGTATTACCTAGATACCTATCTGGTCCCCAGCTCCCTATTTTACTATCTGAACAGCTTAGAAACATTATTGAACAAGGAAGACTTTGTAGACTAACCAGTCTCTAAGGTGCTACAAAGTCTTCCTCGTTTTATTTACGGATACAGAGTAACACGGCTGCTAATCTTAAACATTATTGAATGTATCCCCACAACACGTTTGTGAGACAAGGAAATATTATCTCCATTTAAAGCTGGGGAGTGGCGGCACAAAGAAAAGTCAGTGATTTGTCCAGGATCAGGGGCCTTGTTGGTGGCATTAGTAATATGAATATTTATTATGTATTTATTTGTATTACTACAGTTCAGGGGAGCCCTCATCACTGAGCAAGTCTCCATTATGCTAGCTGCTATACAAGAGCAGAACAAAGAAATGGTCCCTCCCCAAGGAGTTTGCAATCTAAGTGTAAGACAACAGATGAAGACAGAGAGGTGGAACAAGGAAGCCATGAGATTATATTGGTGACAGGCACTAGTTGGACATTCAGAACGCAAGGCATCCAAAATCACTAGTCGCTTTTGAAAATCTTGTCCAGGGATCTGCACCTCCATTCAAACTTTTTAGGTGGTCCATAAATGGAAAAAGTTTGAAAACCACTGGCTTAAAAAACTCACATGACCTGTGATGAAGCCAATCAGAATCCATAACATTCACGAGTGTTGTCTTTTTTAAGGAATGGTGATTTTCCCCCCCGAGTGAGCTGTTTTCTGAGGGGCTGGAATTTCATTCATTCAATTTTTATACCTTTATTAGGTACTGAAACATTTTAATTACAAGGATCAGTGTCTAAGGAAAAAGACACTAATGCAGCTGTAAAACAACTGATTTCAGTGTCTGCTTTGAGAAACTGAGTTTTCAATAGTCAGTTATCCAGCAATAGGACTGCCTGGCACCAAATTCATCTGATATGATTTCTAGGATGGCACTGTACATGCAATGAAGCTTTATATATATATCATCATCATATTCTCATCATGTCCACAGAGCTCCATCGTATGATTTCCCTTTAATAATTGCTATAATTATGCCCATCTCATTCTTGGCTTCCAGAAGAAGCTTCCACTGCCCTTTGAGATCACAAAGAGCGTGAGCTGAATTTCTTCCAAAGCTGCGTTCGTTCCAGCATCATGCCAGCTATGAACGATGCAGAGAGAATTTCCAGCTGATGCAGCAGCAGCGGAGTCAAGATAAGCTCATTTCCCTTCTGGATAAAGGTCTGGTTTTCACTGCCCTTTCCTGCTTGTTAAAGTATGATTGAAATAGTTTGCACCTTGCTCTCTTTTTAGGGACAAACACCAGGGAGGATGTTTGCAGCTAAGCGACAGGGGTAGTGGGACAGTAGTGAGCCATCAAGTGAGAGATTGACACCCGTGGCAGCAAGAAAGGGAATGGCTGATAGTTCGGAGAAAGGAACAAAAGGACTGAGATGGGTCTTAACATGGAATCTCTGTGCTCGTGTTTGTGTGAGGGGTTGTGACAAACCTGTAGCCAGACTAAATTATTTTCCCCTCCCTTTCTTATCAGTAGTTTTCATCGCAATGAACATGTTATTAACACAATGCTTCCAGTGCCTGTGAAACTGACAGCCTCATAGGGAAGGTTCTCAGCCACGCCCAATGCAAGCGGGTGTCCTCGCCGGCTTCTTCCAGGCAGCTCTGCCAATGCGCCACCATCCTGAGCTACAGCAGCCCCCTGCGGTTCCAGTCCTGGGAGCATGCAAACGATTATGAAATATGTGACAGATGTGTGGAGAGAATAAATATACAGGCCGCACTAGGGCAAGATCGCTAACTCTCCCGTCTGTCCGCGAGCTGATTAGGATTCAAATCGAAATGGGGGGGCCCTAGTGCATTCGCCTATTGTCCTGCCTTACAATCCGGTAAATTATTAAGGGTGCTCAGAACCTGGCCGGATTAGGCCCTGTAATAAAGTTCTGAGATTGGCACATTGTATTTACAGCTCTTTGGGGGTCAAGTACTACCGGGAAGGGGGAGGGGATGAAAGACCTCCCTGCCTTGCAGTCACTTTACACAACATAACACAACCCATCTTTAAGGCTCCGAGAAGCTTAATATAACAAATGAGACAAACCTCAAAGTCTTATTTGTAAATGCCAGATATTATAACAAGGGAGGCAGCTTTAGCTTCCCCTGGGATCTAAGCCGACGGATTTTGAATTAGAGAACAGAAGCATGGCTCTCTAGACGGGTTTGTTCTCCAAGGATATCTTTGGTTTCATTACTTGGCTTTGTAGATCTAAATTAGGCTCGTGTCCTTCCCAGCTGAAGGGCGAATGCGGCCCAATTTATTCACTGATGAAATCTGGAGTTGATTGATTGACACAGTCCATCTTCTTCATGCCCTGGTAATCAGTGCTTAGCCACAGGCCCTGCCTACACTCCAAATACAACCTTGTCAGGGAGGCTGGCTGCAAACTGTAGGGTAGGTAGTTCTTTCCCGATATTGCATAACTCACTTAAAGCCCAAGTCTTAAGCACATTGATGAAACATTCTTTGTATTCCAGTAGGCCCAAAGGGCCCTACCACCATTGTGCTGGGTGCTATTAGAGTGACAAGATAGCAAAGGTGAAAAATCAGGATGAGGGTAAGGGATAATAGGGTCCTATAGAAAATAAAACCCGTAACGTCGGACGTCTGGTCGCGCTCGGTTCTATACTTTCTAGAGCTGGTCTGAAACGTTTTGCTGTTGTTGAAATCTGCCATTTCGTTGACATTGCAATGTTCCACCAGATTCAGAACTGTGGTCCAAATAAACACCTGAAAGTCTGAGCTTTCCCAAAGCTTTCCTGCAGCTCTCAAGACACAAACGTGGGTCGGAAATGGCAGGAGAACAAGTTCTACAGCCTGGTGAGGGCTGACGAGTCTTGTTTCCAGTGAGCAGGAAATACCGGAAGAAGAGACTTTCTCACCGGATTTTAGAATGTTGGTCCCTGCTCCAACGGCGGGAAGTGGCGAGGGCCACAGGGATGTGCTGGCCGCCATTTCCCGCAGCTCCCATTGGCTGGGAACGGTGAACTGCGGTCGTTGGGAGCTGCGGGCGGCCGTGCCTGTGGACGATCAATGTAAACAAACTGCCTCGCGGCGCACCAGCGGATTACCAGCCACAGGTTGCCCACCATTGCCTTAGAACATAATGCCATTTGGATACGCTATTTTGTATACTGCCCCCAAAGGCTGGAGGCCAACCAATGCACTATACAGTGCCCCATACCTCCTCTATTTCTTGTTTTAAAACCACCATCGCCCCCAGGAGCATCAGCAATTGAACTCCACACCTCTTGCAGAGCGCAGGTGTCCTACGTCAGGGGAGAAAGGAAAAGTGACTCCCTGAGCTGTCTGCACAAAGAATGACAAGCAGATAAGTGAGCTGTACAAAGAGAGCATCGGGGGCAGCAGCCGGGCTTACGCTACCTTTAATTATTTCTCCTGGAGGCCCAGCGGAAGCAGTTCAGCGCTGTCGTAGGGGAGCTGATTAATTTATGCGCTGCAGCAAACGGTACAGTGGATGTTGAGCGAGATCAATAATCCCTGCTGTCTGTTTGGAAAGTGCTCACAACCGAGAATTTGCAAGTCAAAAAACTTCTTGGTCAAGGTGGAGGAAAAAACAAAAAAGCAGCCATCTAGAGATGTAGCTATATCCGTTCCTGCAATTCATATGTGTGGATGCAAGTCCTGTGCAGGGGTAGCAAGCTAAGGTAGCCATACAATAAATAAATGATGGTATCATGAAAACACATAAATGATCATAATCATAAAACGCTGATGAACAGAGTTGCCTGAAAGTTACAACAGAGCCTAGTAACACTGTGGGCTGTGCTTTCGGGCCCGCATTCAGCAACGCATTCAAGCATTGACTATGAAGTCACGGAGATCTCAGGGCATGAGTACAGTTAAGCATGAGATTGAATGATTTGCCGAAAAGAGTCCTGGTTGTGCAAAGACTTATGCACGTGCTTAACTTTACACACTGTGAGTAACACTATTGATCTCAATAGAGCTACTCCAATGGTCAAGTCCTGGTGCCATTGAAATCAATGGCAAAACTACCATTGGTTCGATGGACCCGCAGTGTGGAAAGCGAAGCACATGAATAAGTCTTCACAGGATCTGGGCCTAGGGATGGACTGAAGCATGTGCAGAGGTGCATTGCTAAATCAGTATGTCAAGCAGGCCCTACAATATCTGAACACACCTGTTTGTATACACAACCATGTTTTTATACGGACCAGCGGAGAGTTGGGTAATTGTTCTAACAATCCAGTATCCACCCACAGAACCTTTTCATTGTAGAATAGGTGCAGGGGTGCAAAACTTAACCGACCCCACATTTTGTAGCTGCAGCAGTGATGGTTAGCTGAACATTTGAAGCTAACTTGTGCTGCATGGCATAGATAGAATTCTTAGCGCATACTTCTATACCTTTCTCTTTACTTATTCATTCAAAGGCCACGAGGCCTCACACTGCAAAGGGGCTGCAGTCCTTTTGAAATAAAAGGAATACATGGCAAGAGAGAATAGGGAAGGTGAGTTGCCTGGTTAAAAGTTAACCCTTTCAGATCCTGACGACATTAAGCCACTTGTATCTGTGTTATCAGCACAGTTGCCTGTTTCATATTTTCCTCTCACACTCTGATCAGCATGAAGGGAAAAAAGAAAGCCGTGAAGGGAAGAGTTGAGCATGGTGTGTACCAAGATCAAGTCATGGTTTGCAGGAGGGAGTCCATGGGTGCAGGAGGGAGTTCATTGGTACAGGAAGATGGACCTGTGCTTATGAATACATCATACAACAAAGAAAATGCCAGCACCACCCTGCACCGGCTAGAGTTGTTTGTGCCATTTCAGTAACAAGACCAGCTAATTCGGAAGGAAATGGAATCAGACTGAGTGCCACTAACTCAGTCCATAACAGTGACCTTGAGAGACTCATCTTCTCCAGAGTCGGTCAGTGAATATACGAAGGGGTGTGATCTTCTCTAAATGCTCCACTTCTTTTAGGGAGAAGACTTGATCAGTGAGATGTATAAATACATTTTTGCCAAAAGGAGGGCAGTTAATGACTGGGGGGTGCAGTTGAAGGAGTTTCATCCTGTGCTTCTGGTGCCCGGTGTTACTTCTGGTGCCCGGTGTTACTGTTCCTTCACCCCCAAAATCTGCTTAATTGTGTGTCTATCTATCCTTTGATTGTGTAGCAAGTACCCTCCCTCCTGAGTGTTCAGAAAGCACCCGGCCCATAATGGCTGCTACCACAAATAGTTACAACAATGTCTGGCCACATGAGGGTGAACTGAAGGCAGGAGGCAGCCAGACCTGACACACAGCAGCACCTACCTCCCATACAACTCCTCATCACCACCCCTAAAAGACACTTGGTTTCACTTTCCAGCCTGCCTCAAATCACACCCATCTGCAATGCAGCCAATGGGGTGGAAAATGCCTTTTACAATCTATTGCACCACCCAGGTGTTCATAGATTCTCATGACAGAAGGGACCATTGTGGTTGTCTGGTCTGACCTCCTGTATAACACAGCCCAGAAAACTGCCTCAAAATAATCCCTAGAGCAGAGCATCTAGAAAAACATCCGATCCCGATTTAAAAATGGTCAGTGACGGAGAATCTACTGTGACCCTTTGTAAATTGCTCCAATGATTCATTACTCCCACTGTTACACATTAACACCTTCCCTCCGGTCTGAATTTGTCCAGTTTCAACTTCCACCCATTGGGTTAGAACTTTCTGTGCTAGATTGAAGAGCCTGGTCTTAAATAATGACTCTAATCAAGTCACCCCTCCACCTGCTCTTTGTTAAGTTATGTAGCTTCACATAAACATTTCCTAAGGGAGCCATCCTATAGCAAAAGGCTCATTTCACTGGACGCACACAACCACTTGGTCTCATTTCAGAACTTCGGCCTCATCTGTTGCAAAACAACCACTTGTCTATATGGGGGAGAGACAGAACTGAGCTCTCCAAGCATTTTCCTCCTGCCACATCTTGCTTCAGACATTTCATGCTGGGGCCATAGAGGCTCAAGGCCTCCAGTGGCACTGATGTTCTGTCACCCTCAGGTATTTTTTTCAGGTTATTAAATATTTAGAAATAAATGAACTGTTAATTTAATGTCGCATAGCAAGCCACTGGCCTGAGGCAGCGTGATGGCAAGAGCGGGGAACAGTGGCCCTCGGGGGGTGCACCTGTCAGAAAAATATCTGCTACCTTAAAATGGATCGCCTGTTTCCCCGCACAGAACCACTGGCTAAGACATGAGGGACCCAGATCTCAGTCCCAGGTCTGAATCTGTCCTTTTTTGGTGAAAATTTTCAAAAGGTCTTTGTTTTTGTCCCAATGTGGAAAAGGAAACATTTTTGAAATCTCAGCTATTTTCAAAGGATTCCCACCCAGCTCTGGGAAGGGATTGCTTTTCACAGGCCTATCCACCAGAGGGATCACAGAATTGAAAACATGCAACCCTAGAAAAGAGCAATCGTCACATTTTCATGCAGGGTCAATGCTGAGCCAAAATCAGACTGGAAACTATACAAACTGCTTTATACATTTGTTATCTTTTTGCTGTCCAGATTTGTGTCTGGTGTGTGGGTTTCCTAGCAGACAGAGAAAAATTAAGTCAATCTTTTAAAAAATGTTAGTAATGATTTGTATTTGTAACTCCTGTGTTTCATTTAGATATGAAGCTTTGGTGCCTTTTTTTCTTGAAATAGCTGTCACCGCTGGCTGCACAAAGAAATAGATGCCATTTTCCTCTCAGAATTACTGTAGCTTCTTACACATGAGACACACACACTCCATGCTCCCTCTAAGGCTGAGGGTTTTTTTAAATTCTTTCTTTTGTTGTCCCTAATACAAAATCACTTGTTTGATCAAAGATGTAAGTCCTTAAACAGAATGGATCAACCCCCCTCAAATCATTGGGTTTTAAAAATATATATAACTAGCTGAAATACCTGGCGTTGCTCGGACTATTTGTAATTGGAAACTGGGATGTAAAAAGATGTTACTGAGCTTTAACACAACACTAAGCTCTCTGGGTATCTGTATTATTACATCATAACTATGTCACAGACAACAGCAGGTGTTAACCTGCTGCCCAGCTGATGTTATGTGAGCTGTGTAGTTGATGTTAATGAGCTTTAAAGAATTTCACCCCTAGGGGGTGTAAGAGGTGAGATTTTAAAATTTTTCGATTCTTACCCTGATTAGGACCCTAAAGCCTATAACTGTACCAAATTTCAAGTATCTAGCTGAAACAGTGTGGAAGTAGTAAGGGAACATACATACACCATAGATATGAGGGTTTTTTATTCAGGTTCTGAGCCTTTAAGATACATTTTCTTCATTGTTTCAAGCTTTTCTCTGCAACTATTAGGCCTAGAAACTCACTTTAAAAAACAAATTAAACCGAACTTTTCACATACTCACTTGACTTGAGCAGCTGGGACTTTAAGAATAGCACCAAATATTGCACATAATCATAAGAGCTGGCAACACTGGCTTCATCTCTTTCACTCAAAGTGAGTGCAGGACCCCCTGCTAATGCTGGCTGAATAAAAAAATGATTCATGAATAAACAAAAGGTGTTTGCTCTGCTGTTATCCATGAGGTTCTATTTGTTATTCATGAGTATTCAGAAGGTCACAGTCTCATTTGTAAAAATGTTTGCAAATCCCCCAAAGGTACCACATTACAGCCTGGATGGCTACATTTAGAAGAACATTATTTGCTAGAGCTGGTCAAAATTCTTCAAAAGCACAAAACTTCTCTAGTGTTTTCAACCAGTGACTTTTAAACCCAGGGATAAAGAATATCACTATAAATTAAATAATATTTCATGAAGCTTTCCTTAAATGAGTTGTTCTGTGAGCATCTGTGTCAAAACACTTATCATTATTCGTGGAACACAAAGATGAAAGGGGTGTAAACATGGCCAAGGTGAATTCAATCTTTTAGTCGAACGAGGGTTCATTGAAAACCTTGTTCAGAGGCAGGTAGCTACTCAGCTCTGTTACAACCAGTGACTCACAAGTTCCTATCATACCACTGCGGCAGTTTATTAAAAATCAAATCAGGTCCCATGCAGAAATGAGGTTATTCTAATATCCCAAGCATTTCACCAAGGTGTAAATTGCTGGGCTGCATGAAATGATGTTCCCTGAGGCAAGCTCTCAGTGATAGGGTGGAGAAAGGGACAGTTCATTGGCAAAACAGTCACCATTTGAGCAGGCGGAGGGCTGACAGTCTGAATATTTCCATCAGGAGCCCAACCATGGTTCAACTCAAAGACAATCATTGCTAGGAAACAAGAAAATCTGTCCTGGAACCATAGCAACTACAAGCGATGAGCAAATCCCAAAACATGCCAGTGTTCAGTTCAGTCTACATAAACACCTTGAGATTTTTGCGCTAATCCAGCCATCTTTATCCTGGGAATCTAGCTGGTGACTATGAGAAACCACTTATGGTTAAAGCAGGTGATTATAAACAAACAAACAAAAAAGCACCGTGAAGATATACGGTTACTGTGTCTCATCCATTCTAGATCAAAGGGGTTCACAGTTTATGCATGCACACAAGGGAGGAGCTGAGAGCTGAACAGAGGTTTTTCCTTCTCATGCATCAACCAGGCCCTGCAACCTTAAGGAAGTCTTCATGAACATTTGTGCAACACCATTGTCTTTGAACACTACCACGAGTCCTCGTAGATTTTCATAGAGCAAGTCTGCCAATTTAACCAAGTAACCTAAGATCCTGTCTACACACAGAAGTAGCACTCGTTGAACTAAAATCGGTTTAGTTAAACTGGTACAAACCACGGTGCAGAAACACTTGTATCAGTTTAAAATAGGTGATATTCCTGCAGCCAGGAAGCCCAAGAGGGTGAAGACATTGTCTCCAGGGAGGAGCCCTGGGCACTGCTCTATCCCAGAGCAGGGACAACCTAAGCGAGAAAGTGCAGGCACACACTCTCAGCCAAGGGGGTGCTCACGAGAGGCGAGCGCACCCCATTACAGCTCCTCTTTTGAGCGGCTCCAGCTTTTCAGTCCATGATGGCAACTCCAGGGCTTCTTAGCGACAATTATGCAAAATGGTGCTTCATTATTTAGAGTGGGGGGGGGGGGAGAGTCATTCTCAGGTGCGATAGCTGCAAACTCAAAAGACTATAAAAACTCATGGCTTAACTCAATGCAAAGAGGCCTAAATGCAGGGGATGCTCACGAAACTCTGAGTTTCTCTGAGGGAAGCCAAGGGAAAGGACAAACAAAAGACCCTACCCACATCCAGAAACAATACCCAGAGGGCAAACTGTTTCACATTCAGCAGAAATCGGTGCATTTAATCTTTCCATGTCTATTGGAGTATATGGGAAGGTAGAAGCTCATCCAAGCCCATGGCTCTCGGGGTAGCATGCTGCGATCGGGAACCTGCAGGGCATTAAAGGTGTCGGTGACGTTTGCTCCATGTGACATAAATGCACATCCTGTACAGACACTGCCCCTACACTGAGAAGAGGTTGATTCAGTGGGATGCAGCTCGCCATTCATAGAGCGGTCCTCCGTCCATTTCAAGAGCATAGCGCTGCAGCCACCCCGTTAAGGTCTTTATCCAAGCGCCAGAGCGGTTTGAGAATGAACAGAAGAGTCACCATCCCATCCTGAAGCTGTGGAGTTGGTTGGGGGCCCAGTGGCAGATATTATGTGGGTCACGTTTCTCCCAAAGAATCACACTCCAAAATGTATTCGGATTAAATATATTGAGCAACACACTGCTCTCGCCTATACCTGTTGCACCCTGCTCTCAATGCTTCTTCCAACTCAGTACGGCTCCAGGGTCAGTATTTTGGAGCAGCAGAAACTGCCCTGGTGGATCAGATTAGACTTCAGCATGGAGATTATTGAAACCTCTCTCCCCACTCCCGCCCCTCAGGGCAGTGGGGCTAGGTAGGACGTTGAGCTCCTGAGACACACTCCAATCCCATTCACTGCCTGAAAACTCACTGTTTTCCAACCGCACCCACAGAGATTCACACCCCTCTCCCCAATTCTGAATCAACAAGGGAAGACATTCATTGCCCCAGCAGTGGCCTTTGCAATCTTTGCTATGGGCCAAAAGAAGGGAGCATCTACCTCCCCTGCCTTGCATCCGATGAAGTGGGTATTAGCCCATGAAAGTTTATGCTTCAAAACTTTATAGTTAGTCTTTAAGGTGCCACAGGACTCTTTGTTACCTCCCCTGCCTTGTCTCTCTAGCATCTCTCCAATAACTCAGATGTCATCCACGTCAACCCTCCAGCTAAGAAATGCAAAATGTCTTCTCTCTCTCTCTCTCTCTCTCTCTCTCTCTCTCTCTCTCTCTCTCTCTCTGAACCGAGCTAGAGGAGGAAACTGAATAATGGATTAGTAACCAGGCAAGCATTCCCTTGCTTGCTCTCTCTCTTCCTTCTAAAAGACAGTGTTACCCCAGGTTTCCTGCCCCTGCCCCTGACCTTCACAGTGCGGCTGCCTGGTGCATTAGCAATCATTGCTATCAGTAGAAGGAACAACACGAAGAAAACCATCCTGGATTTGTCAGCCGTGGAATGTTTGAACAAATTTGCCATTTAACGGCAATTACAGAAAACACTTACTCCTCTGTACAGTGAGCATGCGGGTCTCCTAGCATCCTGGCCTGCCAATAAAAGCCGAGAGACACCTAGAATGGTCGGCACAGAAGCAGTCTGAAGGCGGTTCCGGGGATGCACAACCCTTTCCCCCTGCAATTACTGTCCCTGCAATTACTGTCCCCCTGCAATTACTGTCCCCCTGCAATTACTGCAATTAACGTGGAACATATTAGTGTGCTTTAAATATCACCCCCCAAAAATCATTACTCCACCATGTCAGCAAGCCCTACATCTCACTGCAAATCAACAGGATTTAGGCTCCTAAGTCACTCAGGCTTTTCAGAAAGTTTTATGTCTAGTTCTAAATAGCCCAAGCCGTGAGGCTGTCCCTACTACTCTTAACTATTATTTATATCATGGTAGCATCTCAAGGCCCTGCCACGCTAGGCATGGTACAAACACATTGCAATTGACAGGTCCCACCTCAGAGTTTATAGTCCAGATAGACAAAGGGTGTGAGGGGAAATAGAGACACAGAGAGAAGCGACTTGACGAGGCTACGCAACAGATCAGTGGTAAACAAGGGAGCCGGACGCTGGTTTACTGGATCATAGTCCAGGGCCCCGTCCACTCACCTCACTCCTCTCAAGTACTAGGAGACTCTTCTACAACTCCAACCTCCGAAAGCTCACATTCTAACTAAACAAGGCAGGATGGGAGTGGAAGAACAGGTCCAAAGGAGGTGAAGTGAACTTGCCTAAGGTCATATGACAGGTCAGTGGCAGAGGAAAAAAACTAGGTCTCCTAATTCCCACGCAAGTTTCCTATTCACTAGACAGGCCAGTTCAACTGAGCATTGGATCTGCCCGGTGAGCTATTCCCTATAGATCCATAAAGTGAAAACAAATTGTGTCTGCTCAATTTGCATCTGGAATAAATTGTGATAAGTGAGCAGATGTGACACACGTAGAAAAAGAGGCCAATTCGTCTAATAAATTATCTGTTGTTGATTATTCACTTAGCTCCTCAGGAAGACGATTTCCTTTTGTCCTAGAACAGTTTTTAAAAAAATCTATAAATAGCACAATGCTCTCAAATTCAAACCCAGCAAAATGCTGGAGTTTAAAAATAACCATATCAGGACATCCAAAAATAAGCCCACATAAACCACAATTCATCTTGGAGGATACCTGTGAATGGGCCCTGGAAGGATGATGAATACCAGCAAGGCTTTGATGGATTGCTTTTGAGTCTTTCTAATTACCTCTAATTAGATTTACAAAGCTCCGTTGTCCACACTTCACTAATTCAGACTTTCTGGTTGTCTCCCCCCCCCCCCCCCCCCCCCGCTAAGGCCAGTTCTCAAGATTTCACTCACACACGACTTCCTGTGCCAACAAGCGAGAAGGAGCCTGGAGAAGAGACAAGATAAATTATAACCCGGGCCAAAAGAAAAAGGATTTGCCAGTGTCCTGTTCTCATTATTCACTAAGGGCCAAACACCCAGGCAAATGTTCAGCCTGAGTAGCTGAGCATCTCCACAGCCAGGTGAGCTGAAAGGAATCTTCTTCATTTTGGTACTGACCTTGTCTGGAGTTGAGTAACAGGGGGACTCTCTATGGGACTCCATGGGACTTCGGGGCTGTTTGGTTCCCCCAGGAAAATGGTTGAGATTTTTTTCCTTGAAGAACCAATGTGTTATGTGAGAGCAGATGAAAAGAAAAGCAGCTTCTCATCCCCCAGCCATGGCCATGCATTGTGTATTTCAGCCCAGTTGGCAGGGGAGCTGTATCAGAATTCCTAAACACCCCACGCATTACTAAAGGCTCAATCCTGCAAAGGTGCTAAGCCTCCTCAACTCCCACTGGCTTCCCTGGACCCGAGAGGGTGCTCAGCAGTGCACAGAACCAGGCCATTTCTGCATTAAGCACATTTAAGGAGGTGATGCAGAAAGGGAAAAGGTGTGAAGGGGAGCAATACAGAGAGAGGGGCCTCTGTGACATTGGCATCACCGTTAATGGCCTGTAACAACAGGGGACTGCTGCCTGAAGCTCAAGGGACAGAAAATTGCAAACTCATTCCGAACACACACGAAAAGGTTTGTTTTCCATCCAGCGGGAGCGTCACCGAATGAAATTTTAAACAGAGGACAGATTGGAGTTTAGCCAGCAGAGAGAAATCTGAGGCAGACATGAAGGCAGGGCCGGCAACAGGGGGGTACTACGGGTACAGCTGTACCGGGCCCCCCGACTTTAGGGGGGGCCCGGTACACAGCTGTACCCGTTGTCGTCCCCCCTTGTCGCCGGACCTGGAGAGCGGGGAAGGGGCGGGGAGGCGGTGCGGCTCCCTCCGGACAAGCGAGCCTGGCCGGCGGCAGCAGCGCTGTCCGGGGGAGGGGGGGGGGAGAAAGGGCGGCTCCCGCCGCTCTTGCTGGGGGGGGGGGAGCGCCGGCTGGGCTGGGCGGGGGGGGGGGGCAGCCGCTGTCGGCTGGGCTGGGGGGGCCCAGCTGGGCTGGGGGGGCCCCCATCCGCTGTCGGCTGGGCTGGGGGGGGGGGCGGCTGGGCTGGGGGGGCTCCCAAACTATCAGAGTAGGGGGCCCCCAAATTTCTGTCGCCAGCCCTGCATGAAGGACCGACACTGGCTGCCTTCCCTTCATCGGTACATTCAGCCTGGCTGACATTAAGTGTGCCCTGTACATTGACCAAACATAAGGCCTCGCTTTGAGTGCTAGAATGGTAACACATACTATATAGCAAGCTATACAGGGTGGGAATTTAGTCAAGCAAAATGAAAAAACCTTTTCTTAGGCATTCATTTACCAAACACTAATCTTAATCCTTCTCAGAGTTTGGGGTTTTTTTTATGAGTACTATTATTCTTCAATCTTGAAACTGACAGATATTTTAATGAGGTGGAATGGAACGCTTATGAGAATCAATTGAAGACTGTCTAGTGCTTCAGAGAATGGGAGTAATCAAATGTATTAAAAATATTACAACTATTAATACTTGCCAGCTAGGTTCTTCACTTGCTGTGCAACAAACCTCCCCTTTTATAGGTTTAAATCTTTCTTTCAGAGTGGAACATAAACTTAGGCCACCGTTTTCAAAGTTGGGTGTAGGCTCCCAAATCCAGATTTAAGACTGCTAAATAAAAAGGATGTGGATGCTCTTAAAAATGACAGACCGTAGAACATGTCACATTTTGCTGAACTGTCTGGTTCTTTGGAGATATGGATAAATATCCTCAATGAACAAGGATGAGAAACCTCAAAACAGAGTTCATTTTGATGTAGCAGGGTATGGGAAACACAGAACAGGATGTACATGGAATATATTCATTTTAAAAAATCCCCATACAATTTCCTCTTGGGGGGAAAGCGAGAAAGAAAGAATGACATGTGAGAGGTACAGGTCAAGTGACTTGCAGCACTTCTGGAAGATGCTCAGATGCTACAGTGATAATGGCTGCATAAGTATTTGAACAAAACACCGAGTCGTTTCAGTTTATGTCACTTACACAACTCAGCCAATGCTTTACTGTTACTGTGGTGAAAGGGGGAAAAAAGCAATTTATGGCTTATGCAGAATGCAAATAGAAAAATAGCTCAAGGATGATCATTTTCTTAAAAGTCCAAGTAGTGAATAAAAGCAAATCACATCAGCGTAACATTTTCTCCAGGATGAGACATGAAAGCTAGCACAGGAAATAGGTTAAATAAACATAACTCTTACTGTAGTCAGAAATATTAGGCTTTCATTCCCCAAAGTTTTCTAGCAACTGTAGGGAATCTTTGAAGCGCATCTCTAAAAAAAAATGACACAGGCTGTTTTCACTCATTTAGCAGAACTCGCAGTAGAGTTCCCTTTAGGAAACTTCAGAGGGAATGGAATGGGAAATTATAGAACCACAGTTCCAAAATCCAATGAAAATAACAATCTTCACTCACAAGCCTCCTGCATTTGCTCATGCAGGTCAGGTAACTATATACCCAGACAGCTACTTTTGTACATGCACTACTTCGATTTGTGCTGGGGTTTTAAATTTGGCCTCAATAATCTGAACGCTGATCCAGGATACTGACAAAGAGACACACCAAATCTAACAGTGTAATCCTACATCCTACAGTTGGGTTAGCCAGTTGGTTATGATCTCAACCAGACTAACCTGTGCGGCTTAGGAATTTACTTTTATGTGAGGAGGGGAACATGGAGATAAATGGTGAATTCGCTCAGAATTAGGGGCCAACATTTTAAGCAAGTTTGGCGTTCCGTCACATGGGTGGATGCCATGCACCATGTATGTGGAAAGAGCATTTTCCTGAGCTATCACCCAGTTTACACTCATGTTCATAGTAACTGATTTCCGGGGCAAATTAAGGTTTCTGCTGGGAGGCTGTTGTGTTGTGCTCAGTCAAACAAGGCAGTTTCTATACCATAGATACACCCTAGGTGTACTGGCAATTCACTACACAAGAGCGCAGATACATTAGTGCCAAAGGTTTACTCATGGTAATAATTCAATCGTTATATTATGATAGGTGCCAACTGGGGCCTTGTAACATCTTTCTTGTGTTTTTATTTTCCTCAAAGTGAAGCAGAAAATGACACTGAGATTCAGTTTGCCCTGGGCCATATTGATTTAAAAAAATCACTTGCCCAGATCTCCTGGTTTCTAGTGCCAGTTTATGGCTACCAATTTGATATTTGGTAGAACAGCCAGCCTGTCTTTTAAATATTTGGATGTTGGAAGCTGGCTAGTGAGACACTTCTCTATTTGGATCTATAACATTGGTTCTCAAAGTGGGGGTCGGGATCCCTCTGGGGGTCATGAGCCAATTCTGTGGGGGTTGCGAGCCCCTGCTGCCAGCAGCTGGCCCCGAACAATGCTGCGGCTGCGGGCTGCTGGCATCCGGCCCCTGTGGCTGCTGGCAGCCCGTGCCCCTGCCACGGTGGGCTGCCGGTGCCCCCATAAGGCCAGTCCCGGGCGCGGCTCCTGCCACGGCGAGCTGCTGGCGGCCCTGCGAGCCCAGTCCGGGCCCTGGCTCTGGCTCCTGCTGCACCGGGCTGCATGCACGGCCATGTGCCCGACCCGGCTCCTGTAGAGGTGGGCTTCCGGCGCCCCCGTGAGCCTGGCTCCTGCCGCGGTGGGCTGCCGGCGCCTCCGTGGGGCTGCTGGAAACACCCCCCACACACACACTGGCCTCGGGGGGGCTGCTGGAACCCCCCTCAATCCCGATCCCTCTCTTGGGGGGCTGCTGGAACCCCCCCATTCCAGCCCCTGCCAGAGTGGGCTGCAGGCACGCCCCCCCCCCGCCTGACCCCTAGGGGGGGTTGCGCTTAGAGGCCTGGTGTGGGAAAGGGGTCACCACTACAAAAAATTTGAGAACCACTGACAATCTATAGCTTGCTCTGCTTTTTAATTTGTTCTTCGGAGTAAGCAGCACACTGTCTTTTGGGGCTTTGGTCTAGTATTTCGAGAGAAGCTACATTTACATTTACAAGGATGTTTGTAGTTTAGGTCTAGATCAGGGATTGGCAGCCTTTGGCCCGCAGCCCACCACGGAAAGTCACTGGCAGGCAGGGCTGGTTTGTTTACCTGCAGCGTCCACAGGTTCAGTCGATCACAGCTCCCACTGGCCGTGGTTCGGCGTTCCAGCCCAATCGGGGCTGTGGGTAGGGTGGCTGGCACATCCCTTGGCCCACGCTTCTTCTCACTGCCCCCAGGGGCCTGGGACAGCAAACTGCGGCCACAATGGGAGCTGCGATCTGCCGAACCTGTGGACACTGCCGGCAAACAAACCGTCCCAACCCACCAGCGGCCTTCCCTGGTGGTCCGTGTGCCAAGGGTTGCTGATCCCTGGTCTAGATATTCATGCTGGTGAGATTCTAGGCCAAACCCAGCACCATTTATCTGAACGCAATGTCGCACCGTAGGGATTTAAATTAACTGGGATCCAGACCAGGAGTACTCCAGTGCTGGATTATCAAAACAAAGTCTACCCCCCTACATGATGTCGCCCTCCTCCAAGCAGATTTTGGGGCCCTGCAAGCCAGCTTCCCAGTGGAGGAGAAACCAGTAACCTGGAGATTGGGGATTTTGTTAAGTGTAACTTGTTTTAGGTTCACATATACACCATTCCTGGCCAAGAGGCGCTGACAAGCCGCTTTTCCAGAATCTTCAGCCCTAATGCAGAGGCCCCAGGATGCAATTCTATTCCAGGAGTTGACTAGTCAGGGAGGTTAAAGTGCAGCAAAGTCTCCCGCCTTAACAGCAACTCTCCCCGACTTCCCCCAAACTAACCACAATAAAGCATATTTTTCAAAGCACTGCTCGTGTGCTGAGAACTTGTAGGACTGTGTGGAAAAGCCCCATCGGCGGGGGACTCCTACTGCCACAATACTTCTGCCCAGGGCCGGCGACAGGGGGGGACAAGGGGGACAACTGTACCGGGCCCCGGACTTAAGGGGGGCTCCCGATGTATGCAGATGCTCGGACCTCTGCAGAGCCGCGGTGCACGCGCCGCCGCGGCTGACCGCGTGCAATCCCGGCCACCCCAGCGCTGCGCTGTAGCGCGGCAAGCGCCCGCACGCACCGCACGGCTGAGGCTGACGGCGGACTCCGACCACAGCGGGGGCCCGGGGAAGCGCGCCCGGCTGCCCTGGTGGTGTGTGGCGCTGAAGGTGGTGGAGCGGAGCGGAGGCACCGAAAAGGGGTCAAGGGGAGCCGGCCTCGCCAAGGTAAGGGGGCAGGGGGCCCGGCCCCACTCGGGGGGCGGTGGCTCCGGTGAGGGCCTTTGGGCAGGCGGGTGGGCTCTGCGGTGAGTTCACCCCTGCCTCGGGATGTTCATTCATCGGCATGGCTGGGGGGGCTGGGAGGCAGGCAAGAGGGCGGGGGGGGAGCGCCAGCTGGGCTGGGGGCCCCCCCAGCCACTGTCAGCTGTGGGAGGGGGGAACTGGGAAGCGCCACCTGGGCTGGGGGGCCCCCCAGCCGCTGTCAGCTGGGGGGGGGAAGCGCCGGCTGGGCTGGGGGGCCCCCAAACGATTAGAGTAGGGGGCCCCAACATTTCTGTCGCTGGCCCTGCTTCTGCCTCTATTGCAACCTGGAAGAGAGACCATGTAGAAATGGAGTGCAGCTTCAAGGCCAACATCCACTTTCAATTACATTGGTGTCTATCTGGTAACCCTTTTAAAATGGGTGGCATTACTTTGGATTGACGCTGGTGTAACTGAGCGGAATTTGGCACTCACTGTCCTTGGACCTACAAAGCCTTGAGCATATAAATCCTTATTTTTTAAAAAAAAAAACCTTAAATTGAGACTTCTGCTTGCTAGTAATTGGAAGTTAGAGACTGATTCTGTATTAATTACACAGCAAGCAATCATTATATGCTCAGAAATAGCTCAAGCAGAGGCTTTTTCCCCTCTCCCATAGATTCTAAAGCTAGAAGAGACCATTATAATAATTTAGCCTGACCTTCTGTAAAACACAGGCCATAGGAATTCATTCAAAATACATAGCAGCATTTTCATCCAAGAGCTCCCCACTTATGCATGCACAAAATATTGCACACATTCTTTAAACTATCATGCTTGCACGTGCTGCAGTGAATTTGGCAGATGCTAGTCTGACAGCCCTCCACTGGATATTGGCTTAGGGTCCTCCAGAGTTAAAATGACCAGTCTTACAGCTTGAGCTAAAGATCCAGGCTCTAGCTGGGAACTGTAACACACTCAGATTTTCTGTGGATCGGGCACAGCAGGGGCCTGGTTCCACAACCACTTGCATCCACACCCGTATCAGATTATTTAAAGGTGCAGGTGCAACTGTTAGACCATGTGTGTGCTGAGCGGAGGCTATGAAGTGGGTTGGCTGAAAACTGACCCCACCCTCTTATATTTTAAAGAGGGTTTATTTTTTCCTTATTATTGGTTATTTTGCATTATTTTGGCACATACTGGTGAACTGAAATTATGGCCACTTGATCTTAGGTGCTGCACATACAGTAACAGTTTAGGTTCATAGATAATAAAGGGACCAATGTGATCATCTAGTCTGACCTTCTGCAGAACATGGGCTGCCTGAATGAATTATGTTTGAACTAGAACAGATCATTTAGAAAAACATCCAGTCTTGGATTAAAAATTGTCAATGATGGAGAATCCACCATGACCCTCGATAAATTGTTCCAGTGATTAATTACCCTCGCTGTTACAAATGTACACCTTATTTCCAGGCTGAATATGTCAAGCTTCAGTTTACAGCAACTGGATCTTGTTAAACCTTTGTCAGCTAGAGTCAAGAGCCCTCTATTCTCACATTTCTGTTCTCTCAGACTGTGAAATAAGTATTATTAGCCCCATTTTTCAGGTGGCGTAACTGAGACACAGAGTGGTTAATAACTTGCCCAAAGCCACAAAGAGAATCAGTGGCAGAGTCAGGATAAGGTTTCAGGGGTTCCTGGCTTCCAGTCACTCTCAATTGAGCCTTGGATGAGATTTCTGTCTAACATCTAACATAAGAACGGCTGTACTGGGTCAGACCAAAGGTCCATCCAGCCCGGTATTCTGTCTACCGACAGTGAACAATGCCAGGTGCATTTTCATTTGAAGAAATGGATCCCAAAACAAGTTAAAAGTGGGATGGGGAGGGAGGGAGAAAAAAGAGAATATACGAATCAGAGAGGTAGCCGTGTTAGTCTGGAATAGCAGAGGTAACAAAGAGTCCTGTGGCACCTTAAAGACTAACTAAAGTATTGAAGCATAAGCTTTCGTGGGCTAATACCCACTTCGTCAGATGCAAGCAGTGGAAGTGTCCAGGGGCAGGTATAGATAAGTAGGCAAGAACCAGGTAGTAGGTACAGTGAAACCTCGATTTAATGGATCTCCATTTAACGGACTTCGGATGCAACGGACAAATTTTTTCAGAAAGTCTGATGCATCCGAAATCCGTTTGTGGAGGGCTCCGCCGGGGTTTGAGCTGGGGGCGGGCTGCCGCCCGGCCCCCACCACTATGCAGGGTACTTGGAGGGTCCCGGGAGCCGGGACCCTGCGGGCTGTCTGCCCGCTCCCAGCGGCCGCTGGGATTTGAGCCAGGGGTGGGCTGCCGCCCGGCCCCATGCAGGGCTCTTGGAGGGTCCCGGGAGCCGGGACCCTGCGGGCTGTCTGCCCGCTCCCAGCGGCCGCTGGGGTTTGAGCCGGGGGCGGGCTGCCACCCGGCACCTGGCCCCATGCAGTCCCGGGACCCTGCGGGCTGTCTGCCCGGCTCCCCACTGCGGGGAGCTGGGCGGCAGCTGGCAGCCCGCCCGCCCGGGTCCCCGCAGTGGGGAGCCGGGCGGGCGGTTTGACAGCTCCCCGCTGCGGGGGAAAAAAATTATTAAATAACGGACTTTCGGCTTTAACGGACACCCCCTCGCCCGAATTAGTCCATTATATCGAGGTTTCACTGTAACAAGGTTAGTCCAATCAGCCCGAACTAGCTTGTTATCTCAAATCAGGGAGGGTGAGGTATTCCTCTAGCCGCTGAATTGGAGGTGTGAACTCGGAGAGAGGAGAAGCTGTTTTTGTAATTAGCAAGCAAGAATATACGGTTATTTGAACCCCTTTCCAAAGATTTGTGCTTAATCAATAGATTGAAGTGAAAGCTCTCATGGCTTCTTGATGGCTCTGTGTTATGTTTATCCGAAAAGCTGGGTGGGTTGCCATTGCCAGTTGGATGTCATTTGTCAGCCGGCATCCCGGGGGCAGGTGTGGAGCGAAGATAACCACCGTCTTTTGCTTCGCTCCTTTTCTCCCAAACAAAAGTCTTGACAAACAATGTAGATCACATAAAACGGTGGAATGTGCACTGTCCCTCTGGGCGAGGGTAGATTTTGGAACCTCCCCATGTTCAGGTAGACATAGCCGAGTACAAAGGTATCATCCATCAGCAGCGTGCTTATAGTGAGCTTTTGAGAGCTATTGTTACTACAGGCTGGGCATTCAACTGTGTTCCCATTGTCTAGTTGTGTGTTGTGAATTAGGAAAGAATGCGTCTTTGGAAAATCTGGTCCCAGTTGCTGGCACAAAGTACCTGAAAATTTGGTCCTGGGTTTTTCAGAAATTCTAGCTCCTGAATTGCAGTTACTAACCAACATGAGGGATAGCTCAGGGGTTTGAGCATTAACCTGCTAAACTCAAAGTTGTGAGTTCTATCCCTGAGATGGATGATTTAATTAGGGATTGGTCCTGCTTTGAGCAGCCTGTTGGACTAGATTGGTCTCCTAAAGTCCCTTTCTTCTATGATTTGGATGGATCAGTTGCTCTTCTTTAAAGGGGACTTCCAATACTGGAAATACCACAGGCTTGAACCTTTCTCCACCCAGGTTTGGGTGGACATGGGCTTCATGTCCCTGGTGATAATTCCACCACCCATATTACATTGTCTCAGGCTTTTGTGTGCATTCTCAGCAAAATAAATGTTTATTAAGTGCAACGTCTTTTGAGGACTAAGAGCTGGGCAATACTCTAAATGGAACGTGACCACCTCTCAACAGATGACATCTCAGAATTCTGAGGCCACGGAGGGGGTTATGGTGCACCGGTGCCCAGATGTGACAGGGACGCAGGTCCTGTATACATATAGGATACGTCTACACTGCAGCTGGGTGGTGTGATTCCCAGCTCAGGTAGACATGCCATGCACTAGCTTTGACTGACCTAGCAAAGTACAGTATGTATATAGCCACAGCAGCACAAGCAGCGGCTTGGGCTAGCCACCTGACTACACGCCCAGGGTCCTCCTGAGCAGGTTTATACTCTGGCAGCAAGGCTGAGCCGCTACTTGGGTGGCCACAGTTATGCTGCTATTTTTAGCATGCTAGTTTAATCAAAGCTAGCGCTTGCATGTCTGACTGAGCTGGGAACCTCACCGCCCAACTGCACTGGACCTTATCTCCGCTTAGCTCTGTTGGTACACAGCCCATTATTGCTGTAGCAGCTGTGCATACGCACCAGTACTCACACTAGTGTCAGGGGGGTTACTGCCATGCCGTCCACTGTAACTCAGAGGAGGCCTAGAGAGGCCAGTGGTATCAAAAACTTATGGGCAGTCTGCACTAACCCACCTTGCTAACTGCACAGAGCAGTGGGAGGCTGATTTCCCCGAACAGCCCAATATACACAAAACTCTAGGGCCTGTCTGTGTGTTCTTGTTTCTGCTAATTTCTTAAAGGGTGTGGCACAAGGAGTGACCACCTTCCTCATGAGCAGCAAAGGAAGAAGATGAGAGAAGCTGATACTTACTAGGTGGAAAAGAGGAAGATCTAGCAGCTAGCTGCAAAATGGCTACTTTAGGGCTGAAAGAGCCTGAGAGCTGCTACATTTAAAGGGCCAGTCAGAGAGGCATGCTGGGAAAAAAATGTTATATAAGTAGGCAGCCTTGCAGCAGAGTGTAATAATATAGGCTAGGTATTCACAAAGGGAGGGGCTTCTCCATAAAGGGCTGTATCTGTGTGTTTTAGGGTATTGCTACCTTATAAGTCAAACCCAGGTATCTTAGGGGCGGGTGCACTTGCTTTTTCTACCTTCTAATTCTACTGCATATCAGGAGCTTATGAATTTAAACTGAACTTTCCACATGGAAAGTTGATTATGAGATTGAGGGTGTCTGGGAGAGAAGAGAGCAAAGCAAAAATGGAGGGAGGCAAAAAATCTTGCTACCCTAAAAGAGGTGAAGAGCTGAGAGCAGGAAGGGAGGGTGTAAAAAAGAAATAGATATTCTGTATGTTGGCCCTCTACTTGTGCTAGTCTGTCTTAGGAGGAACGCTTATGTCCACTATACAGCCCCTTTAGCTCAAACACTAATTTTATTCCCCCTAAAGAAATATGATGAGTTTAGACACACAGTTAGAGGCGGGAGTGAACCATAGTGATCATCTAATCTGACCTCCTTTGTAACACACGTTATAGGTTTTTTCACCCTTAGTCCCTGCTTCAAATCCCTGAATGTGAGCTTGAGCTAGAGCACATCTTCTAAAAAATGTAACTGACAGAACAGTTTGCAAAACCCTCAGATTCCACCAGCTTCCGCTGCCCTCATTTCCAAGTACCAGGTTCATCATCATAAAGCTCCAATATCTAGTCACAGGGCTCCCACCTTTGGCTTTCTGACATGGCCCCATTCCTCCAGTCCTGTCGTCTAAGCTAGTTCTGGTGTATTTTTCTGAAGTATCAGAATCTCATCACCCCAGTCTCCAATAACAATGTAATCAAGCCCTTTTGAGAGAGATCAGCTCCTTCCTCGAGCAGCGTTGACTTTGTTCAGTTGCTCACGTATATTATTTTTCTAAAAAATATGCTCTAGTTCAAACAAATTTAATTCAGAGAAATCATATGGCCGGTGTCATGCACAAGGTCAGACTAGGTGATCACAATGGGCCCATCTGGCTTTATAAGCTATGAATCTATGAATCTATTATAATAAAGAGGCATTTGCATCTTCAGAACATTAGTACAGCAAGAGATTCCTGGTGTCCCACCAAAGGTGGGATTATTCCACTGTAAATTGGAGAGTGGTTTATTAATTATTATTTATTAAAATAAAAAATGCATATCATCTTAGTGATGTGGTTTCTAGAGCTAGGTCCACCCAGCCAAGAATCTAGATCTGAATTTCCCCCAAATTTGGGAGATTTTTGGATCCAGAGTTTTGGCTTGAGCCCATTTCAAGTGGCTTCCTATCTGCTTTGAAAGTAAGCACGTAACAGTGTGGGGAAAATTGAAGAATCTACTCGTTTGAAGGGGTTGATTTGTATTGATGATGTTTTTGATAAGGCACCAAGGACACTATATGTAGATTGAGCCATTCACCGCGGAGAGATTGTGCTCAGAAACAACACTGCTGATATTACAAGACCAGTCACAAAGAAAATGTGATGTTTGCTCCAGTTCTTCCTGGGTAGCTTTGAGATGAATATGTTTGGATGCAGGAAAAATTAAATTGTGAGTGACTAATATTTTCAGCACCAGGGGATCTTGGGGTCCCACCCCAAAATTCTACAGAATTCAAGCACGGACGGACTGCAACCCCAGGGCCTACAGACACTCCTTTAATGGTCACTATGCAGCATGCCAGATACCTACAGAGCAGTGAGGAATTAAATTAAAACGATTCCATATATAGTAAGATGATCAGTTAGAGAAACCAGCTGAATATTGCAGAAATAATGATCACACAGGTCCCAGATATGACATTGCTCGTATCCAGGATCAGTCGCTTAAGGAGTCTGCGCTTTTTTAATGCGTGGGGCTTTACGCATACAATTCTTTTCCTATCTCAATGAGACTAAATAGCCCTTTTGATCAGACCCTACAAAAGTGAGAAGTTCTTGCTTGGCAATTACTTCCTCTCTACATTTTGCATAGATTTATTTTGGTTCTTGGCACTCAAGAAGGATGGGTGTCCTAGCACGGTTACAAATGTTTCCACTGGGGGTGGCATTATACAAGAAACTTTGCAAGGCTTGATGTCAAGAATCAGGGTGGTAGCCGTGTTAGTCTGGAATAGCAGAGTTAACAAAGTCCTGTGGCACCTTAAAGACTAACTATAAAGTTTTGAAGCATGAGCTTTCGTGGGCTAATACCCACTTCGTCGGATGCAGGCAGTAGAAGTGTTCAATTGTTCACAAACAGGCAGTTATAGAAAAGTAGGTAAGAGCCAGGGGGGAGGTGAAAAGGTTAGTCCAATTAAGCTGAGCCAGCTTGTTATCTCCGATCAGGGAGTGTGGATTATTCGTCTAGCATTTGAATGGGGTGTGTGGACATGGAGAGATGAGAAACAATGTCTGTAATGAGTCAACCATTGTAGATCCCGGTTCAATCCCAAAGTGTGTGAGCTGAATTTGCAAATGAATTGAAGCTCTGCAGTCTCTCTTTGCAGTTTGGATCTGAAGTTCCCTTTCTGCAGAATGGTGACCTTTAAATCTGAAATAGTGTGTCCAGGCAGGTTGAAGTGTTCCCCTACAGGTTTTTGTATATTGCCATTCCTAATATCTGATTTGTGTGCATTTATCCTTTTTCGTAGGGACTGTCCAGTTTGGCCGATGTACATAGCAGAGGGACACTGGTGGCATATAATGGCATATATGACATTGGTTGATGTACAGGTGAATGAGCCAGTGATGGTATGGTTGATCTGGTTAGGTCCTGTGATGGTGTTGCTGGTGTAGATATGTGGGCAGAGTTGGCATCGAGGTTTGTTGCATGGATTGGTTCCTGAGTTGGAGTTATTGTGGTGCAGTGTGCTGTTGCTGGTGAGAATTTGTTTAAGGTTGGCAGGTTGTCTGTGTGCCAGGACTGGCCTTCCTCACAAGGCTTTTGAAAGTGAGGGATATATATATATATATGCCATTATATGCCACCAGTGTCCCTCTGCTATGTACATCGGCCAAACTGGACAGTCCCTACGAAAAAGGATAAATGCACACAAATCAGATATTAGGAATGGCAATATACAAAAACCTGTAGGGGAACACTTCAACCTGCCTGGACACACTATTTCAGATTTAAAGGTCACCATTCTGCAGAAAGGGAACTTCAGATCCAAACTGCAAAGAGAGACTGCAGAGCTTCAATTCATTTGCAAATTCAGCTCACACACTTTGGGATTGAACCGGGATCTACAATGGTTGACTCATTACAGACATTGTTTCTCATCTCTCCATGTCCACACACCCCATTCAAATGCTAGACGAATAATCCACACTCCCTGATCGGAGATAACAAGCTGGCTCAGCTTAATTGGACTAACCTTTTCACCTCCCCCCTGGCTCTTACCTACTTTTCTATAACTGCCTGTTTGTGAACAATTGAACACTTCTACTGCCTGCATCCGACGAAGTGGGTATTAGCCCACGAAAGCTCATGCTTCAAAACTTTATAGTTAGTCTTTAAGGTGCCACAGGACTTTGTTAACTTTGCAAGGCTTGGTCATTACATCTTAATTGCGACCTACACCATCCCCTGATTGATTCACTCCTGGGCAGTCTAAGACAATCATGTCAATTTCCAAAGTGATTTGGCGCTATGGGCAAATATCTGCAGAGCCTTGATCGGAGCAGGAGTCATGCTCATTTCACCTGGCACTTTATCAATATTTGGGCCCAGCGGTCAGCTATATCAGAGGAGATAATGAGCATGTCTCTTGGGTTCCTAAAGTTGCTACTCTCTGTGCCACTTATTGATGGCACAATTAAGCTTTGTAAACAGAGAACAAGGAATCACTTATGCCTATATTCATTCTTCTCAATTTAAAAACTTTTCCCAGCCCCCTTCTTCCATAATTTTGTGATAAATTCTCTGAATTAATTCATGCAGCAAAATTCTGATTTGCCAGATAGAAATTCAGATTCCCATTCAAGTCATGCTGACCAAATGAAGAAGGATGCCCAGGTACTCCCACGTCTTCTGATTTCCTGAGCCCAGGCTCTGCCTTGAAACCGTATGTGGCATTTTCACAAGATACAGAGTCATGATAATCCTAGTGGTTCTTCTAGTCACCACCTCCCACCCATTTCCAGTATGATTTGTTGTTTATTTCTATACTTGTACATTCACCATACCTGGTGCCAGGTGGTAATGGAGCACTGAGCCATTCACAGAATGATATCAGTGTTTTTCCACATGTATTATCTTTTCAGAACAATTGCAAACATCTGTAGAGCATTCAGCAATCTCTACAACTTGCCTGCCCTAGTCCTGGGATAGATAGGGTCAGGTTTTTGGGAGGAGATGAAGTCAACTGGAGTTGTAAGTACTCAGCAACTCTGAAAATCAGGTCCTTACACTGCTGACTGCCAGATCACCTCCATAGATCTATTACATGACACCTCATTTGCATGGACACTTCACCATGCTAAACTGGAGACAACACATATAATCAGACTAGCACACTGGATCACATGAGCCAAGTACTCAGCAAGGTGAATTCCTAAGAGGTGGGAGAAGGCTCTGAAGAGAGGTCACAGAGACACAGGCCTGTGAAGGAGGGAAAGTTGAGTAGAGATGGAGGAGGGAAAGTGAGTTGAGACCTAGCAACAGTCGAAAGAGAGAGCAGCTTTTTCTTGCCTGTTGCCATACAGTGTGAAAATTTCTTGACTGATGATTCTGGAACGAGGAAAGAGAGTCCGGAGTCAGAGGTGGAAGCAGGGTCCTACCAAATAACATGCTAGCAAAATCTAGCAGAGATTTGAAAAGATAGACTAGGCTCCTTACAGACTCAAGCATTATCAGGACCATTCCCATTGTTGCCTTGACTCTCGAATGTCAGAACAGAGACATCTTAACACTAACATCGGTCAAAACCGGTGGAGACCAAAGAGATGAGTCCAAAGAGATTCAACGAGATGAATTGCTGGTGAAATCAATTGTTTTCCATTTTTCTCTCCTTTCTTCTCTGTTTTCCCATCATTCCACCAAGAGTATTTGCCAGCCACCATTAGACAAATTTTACAGGATTATTGAAATAGTCCATGCCCTGTACCACCGGATGTTGTACAAGTGATAGAACCAAACTTCCCGCATAGAAGATGAGGCAACCTCATTGTATGGATCACACATGCACCCCCCCCCCCAATTCTCTCCCTCCAGCTTTTGAAAGGAAAAGAAAGTGACCTTTGTTCATATTGTTAGTGCTATCTCCAGACCTCATTATCGGTACAGGCTTGCTGTGTAGAGTCTAAGAGGTCCTCACTCGGCCGATGGATTGGCTGCAGAAGATGCTTGAATGGAGCTATGGCAGCTGAGGATCTGCTCCTGAGATCCACCATCATCAATCCTCATTTTCAGAGATTTGCAGTAGGAAGTGAAAAATCCAAAATCATTAGTTTCCTCTTCCTCCTTTTCTTCCTCTTCATATATTAATTTCCGTTTCGGAAAGGACAGGACACCTAATCCAAAGCTCTAGGAGCCCTGTTGTTGCTAAAAATCACGTACACATTTTTACATATTTTGTTGCTTCTTTCCCAAGAAGCTAAATTAATCTTCTAATTTAATTAACTACTCATGGGAGAATCTCAACTTAAAAATCAGGGCCCCAATTGACTGATCACTGCCTGAGGGCCCAGCTTAATTGAAAAACCTCATTCTATTTATCATCTCTTCTCTGATTTTTTTGTAAGTTTTTTCCCCTCTCCTTTTTGACCATATTTCTATTCCGCTGCTTCCTTTCTCCCCCCATCCTTGCTGAGCACAAACCGAAAATTAATATTGTTGTTACAGTTCTTCAAAGTGACAAATACCAGCCCACAGTTGAGTATCATCATCAAAAAGAGAAAGTCAAGTGTGTCTGGTTGCCCTGACAGTCCTCTTCACATTTTGGTTGTGTTTACTTAAGGGATAATGACTCCTTGTCAGGACTAATTTTTTAAATGGTGAGACAACCACTTATCAGATGATTGGTGTCATCTGCAGTTGCTCACATCCACTCGGACTGCCTATCTGCTCCTTTGTATACACAATGACTTCAAATTATGCCACGTTTTCTTGGAAGATTTGGAGGAAGGCATGGGGTGGAAATACAGTGGGCCATGTATTGCTAAACCTCCCTGAGATGATTTGGATAAGTGGCAAGTTACTAGAGAAAGATTAAAATAAAATCCAATATTGTGGGTGGGGAAAGAAGAGAGGTTGACCATATGTTCTATGGATGGGCAAAGAAGCAATTTATGGTCCGCATTCTGCCCTTAGCTAAAATGTGTAATACCAATGCTATCAGTGAAATTATTCTGAATTTACCTTAGTGTAACAGAATACAGAATATGTCTAGATCTCTATTTACCTGGCCATTCCCCATTCTTGGAGTCCCACCCATCCATAAAACATCTGTGCTGTGTAAATGGGGGAATACAGTAGGTGGAGTCTATTTCTCTACAGTTCTTGTGTTTTTCTTATTCTTTTCCTTTTTGGGAGTCAGAAAGCAGTGAAATGCCCTTGGATATTTACAGTTTCCCCGATTTCCCCACCTAATGATCACTTACATGAAAAGGCACCTTGAACTGTGGGTCTCAAAACCCTAGACAATGTCTCTTTTTCGTTTTCTAGGGACCTATAGCACCATCAATGAGCCGCCAGTTTGTGGGACCCAATACAAGTTCAGTTGTAAATCTTCTTGCAAAGCTACTATGGGTTCCCCCTTCCAACTCATTTTATGCTCAGATGGCCTTGCCTGTCCTTGGAGGATGTGATTCATTATGCAAGCAGAACGTCATTGAATTTGCTGCCTATGATGGACCAATCTGATGGGGATTAGTTGAGTAATCTGTATTATATCATTCTTTATACGCAGCATAACTAGGTCTCATGCAAGGAAGCACCCTCTCCATTAATGAAGGGGAATGGAAGACCGTTGGTGTTAAGCCCACTGCAAATACACTTCTCTGCTGACAGCTAAAAAGTTGATACTATGAAATTAGTTGCTCCTTTGGTCCACTATTCATACTTATCATTATTCACCTTGCAAAATAAAGACTCTCCTAACTCTACTGCATTGGTGTGTTAATGACCAGCAAGAGTTTGCCATAACAAGATCCTGACCTTGATCAAGGAGAAATACAAGAGAGCAGCACGGCAAGTTAGACAAGCTGCTATTCTAGAGAATACAGATTTGCTTTTCACCTATCTAGAGTTCAGTGGGCTAGATGCTCAGCTGGCGAACATCAGCTTTGCTGCATTTACTTTGATGGAATGACTCTGATTTGATCTCATCTGAACCTCTGGACCTGGGTATGCTCTTTCATAGCTCATGTTGTCAGTACGTTAGCACGCTTGACTTTCCTCTGGACAGAATGAAACCATTGTAGGGCAAAGCTAACTACCAGACTGCAGTATGCCTACCAGACCAAGCATGGAATCATGTCACTCTAATTACAGGAAACACTTACAGTATGTTGTCATCTCATTCACACAGGGTTGTTGGATGTCAGGCTGACATGCAGCAGAGTCCCCAGAATGAGGGAAATTGGTTGTTTTCTGACCTTGGGTGTCGAATGGTATTAATAGGGTGTGCCGATGTCATCTGTCAAGCAGCTCATTTGCTCTGACAACGTTTGAGGGTTTCTTTTCCTGAGTTAGATGGGTCCTTAAAATAACTGATTTCATCAGCTACCCCGCAAAATGCTTGAAGTAGAGGAGAGTGGAACTGGGATGCAGGGAAGATGATTAATCACATTCAATGGTATAAAATCTGTGAGCATAGGGGCAATGATATGGGTCTGCCAAATGGGTCCTGAGAGTATATGAGGGGGTCTCGTCACCTCCATGCAGTTGTGGACATGTAAATTCTCTGTGGTACACCTGGCCTGATCTTCAGACACTCAAGGATAGGGCTTCCATGATGTATGTTTGACTCATTTGCATACACAATTAGTGCAAATCGTTGCACCTGGAGTTCTCCTCATGGCGGGCTTGCAAGGTTGGATTTAACATGTGTAGACACATGTTAGAGGAACACAGTTCAAAACCAAATATATGAACTCTGGGCTTAACAGGTAAGGAAAGAAGGAATGGCTTGTCAGATGAAAGCTAATGTGAACTTGTGAAGTACTGAGTGTAAACCATGACATGCCCGGGATGACAATCAAAAAAGGGGCCTGGATAAAGACCTCAGGGCAAATCTGTCTTGAGCTTGGAAAGAAAAGTCCTAAGGATGCTAAATGTGAAGTCTGAATCATGTGAAGGTTGAAATACCTGACAGACAGGCAGGAAGTTCATATAAGTGTAATGATGGATTATTAAAGCTGTCTCCCCGGTTGAGTGAAGAGCTGTCCATGTGTTGAAAAGAGAAATGTCCAGGTGCCAGAGGGAATTAGGCCTCTGATTTGTGACCATGGAGCCATGGTGGAGACTGCATTTAGGTTAGAGATGGGGGGAAAAAAGACAAACTGGATTATACAATCTCCTGGATGGTAATTGAGTCTCACCTGGGGGCCAGTGAATTAGCCAGTGGGAAGCACAGATCTTTCACTCACCCTTGTCCCTTAACAAATACTTGAAGAATAATAATAAAAACAATCCGCTTTTAATGCCCATTTTGATCTTCAAGTGTAGCCTCCCATGCATGACAGCATGGACAGAGATAGCTTCTGCTATAGCTTCATATGACATCACTAGTGATGTCCCTAAAGATCTTGCCCCAAGGCACTCCAGCAAAAAGAGAGATGGATGAGGGAATTATTTCTAATTTTTTTAAAGTAGAAAAAGGGTGTGCTTTTTTTTTTTTTTGAAGGCTGAGGCTGCCTTTATTCACGAGAGAGAAGACATCATAAAAAAAGGGGCGGGGGTAATTTTCCCTTCATTGGTCACTTGTCTCTTCTACAAAACGATGTAGAACAGAATCCACATCACCTGAATCCCAGCACTGTGCCTATTCAAGAAGTGTGAGTGAGCAGGGAACGAATGTCCAGTGCAAAATATTTCTCTGTTTGTGCAGAGGGGGCAAAAAGCACATAACTGTGTGCCCAGAAGCTCACTAAACGCAAGGGACCCGTGCCTGCAGTCAGGGGCAGCTTTTCCGGTCCAGCATATCTCTGTAACAACCTCAGTATGACACAGTCCTCTGCTTGATTAGTCTTCTTTTGCCTTTCCTCTGCCCCCTTCATGTTCTCCCACTTCTCTTCTCTCCTCTGTTCTCTCTCTCTCTCATCCTTCCTTCTTTTCATCCCCCCCTTTTCTCTTTTCCCCAACTTCCTTCCCACGTTCTTTCTCTCCCTCTCTCAGTCCCTCTGTCCTTTCTTTTCCCCTCTTCTTCCCCCTCTCCCTTCTTCCACTTCCAGATCATTGTAAATCCTTTTTGATGCCTGAGATTTTTGTCTCTCTCCTTCCCTGCTGGGACTTTACCCTACCTCTTCTGTTTACACTCATGTCTCTGCACATTCCACATCTGCTAAACCCAAGAAAAAGGCCCCGCTGAGACCAGTTTGCTTTTTGCAGAGCAGACTGTCCTTTATGACACAGCAATGAGTCAGCACCGCCAGGGGAGGCGGATCAGACTTATTCAGAGGGATGGCTTATGGAGCAGATGAGTGGCACCGGCTTTCGAATGACTCCCTCTTGTAGAAACTAGCTGATGCCAGTCAAGGAAAACTACATTTAGGGTTCACTGGGACTAGGAATGGGATGAGGAAAAGGACCCAACATTCAGTGCAAAATGAATTTTGCTTTGCTTCTGCAGTAAGGAGCCATGTCTCCCCCCAAACCCCAATGCACTATTTAGAGACTGGCCTGAGGAGGGGTTGAGTGTGGCCTTGGACTTTTCAGTTCTCCAGAACCAGGCAGCGCATGGATCCAGGTTATGAACATAGGCAAGTGTCTATAAATAACAGATGAAAAAGCTACTTCTCCCATGATAAACCTGTTACTATGGAATGTTCCATTAGCCTATATGTAGCCTGGAGGATCCTATACAAATAAATGGGAATGTTAAGACAATCACGTGGAATTTTGGTGTCGTTTGTGGGTCTGTTCATCTTGTTGGCATGTGCCAACCTATCTTTTTTCTTATTCTGCCTATCTCTGTCACTTAACTGTGACTGTGCATTTCAGTATTACCCACTTTGTAATCCACCATCAATTTCTCTCTGACTCACCGCATCTCATTTTAAGCAAAAGAAGAAAAAATTGAGCAGATCCTTTTTTCCCCCTCTTTGCACAGAGGTAATAAAATTCATCTTTACATTTTTTCCACAAGTCACCAAATTGTCCCCCTCACTTCCCACCTAGAGCGAGGAGAGAAACGAGTTACCAGCTTCCTATTCCCAGTTACTGTTTATTATTTAGCCTCCATTGTCATCCACTCTGTAGAGGAGGGCTGGAAAGTTTGCAGTTGCATCTTTTATCAGTTGGTTTCTTATTTTACTTCTGCTAACATTAATCCTAGCCCAGCTCCCAGTGTCATCAGTCTGGTTTCATTTTATTCCTGTGATACCTTCTCTGCTCTTGGAAACCTTGGAAGATGGATTTGCCCTCGTCCCTTTTTGGCCTGGTGGTTTAAGTGGAAAGGATGGGTTGGATTTCCCAGTAATGTAGCACGAGGATACTACTGTGAAAATAGTGATTTCACTTATACAAGATAAGTATGTGGTAGAGGTGATTAGTGGAACAGATTCATAATGAATCCTACTGAGTCTGTAATTTTGCCCGTTGTTATTTTAGCAGCACTGAAACGCCTAAGCACAAGATCGAGAGACTTGAGTGAAGGGAGCTATGGAAGCCATACCTCAAAATTTCCATGTTTTCTGGGTTTATCTCAATCTTACTGACCCTTTCATTTTAATATCGTGGGCTTGGATTTAATGTATAGTACTGGGCATGGCTTTGGAAATGGATAATCTCTACTTATGGTATTTTGATTCTGTTTCTATAGAGATTAAAATAATGTGCCCCGAGACGCTCCGTCCGTGTCTGAGGATGATTATCTCTCCCCCTCCCCCAGAACCCCATACGATCACCTTGCTTCCAAAAAGCCACCTCTCTAGATTTTAATGCAGGCTGGATATCAGGCAAGGCACAGGGGAGGCAGGATATTCTCGTGCGGGTGTGGAACGCAATGTGGCATAGCAGCACAATAATAGCAGGAGTAGTTTTTAAAAACAACAACACATAGAGCCAGGTCTCTGAGTTGGGCTGATTGGCTCTAAGCCACCTTTCCACTTCCAGGACCTTCAGCTCTCCGAGGCTGAACCAGCTCCTGACATAACTAAGGGCAGCCTTGCAGCTGCTCTAAGTTACACTGGCTGGACTGCTAGTGATCATTCTGCCAACCTGAGAATCAGAGGAGGCTCTGCCTCCTCACATCTTCAGCCTTCCCTGAAACATCCTCAGTGGGGGGGCAATGGGAGGGGTGATGGAAGGGTGGGCACCATAGAACAAGGGGAAGTTGCTGGTGCAGAGAGGTGCCACTGAGTTTACTGAGGGAATTAATGGTGAACTCTATATGTCTGTCTAATTGCACCCCCCACTGCCTCAGCACTGAGGAAGTATCGGGGCAGGCTGAAGATGGGGGGGGGGGGCGGAAATTCAGCTGTGACATGCCCGGCGACAGTATCAGTTTATGGAGGTAAATCTTAATGTCACAAAACGTTGGCCAAATGGAACCAGAATGTTTCTACAGGCTGAGAAAGGCAATGGGAAATTTCCCACCCATCTTCGAAATATTTTCTTTTCCCTATTTTCTTTCATCTTTGGTTCTCCCTCCCCCATCCCCACATAGGAGGTCCTGGAGGGTAATTGTATGGTTCATGGTTTATGGGGGCTCCTTAATCATAAAAGAAAGGCCCTGGCCCTGAATTTGCAGCATGGTCCTTTCTCCGTTTTGCTAAACCTCTGTCTTCACAGTGATTGCATGCGAATCTTAATTAGCATGTGGAAGAGGAGGAGAGGAGCTTTTAGCCTGCATTATTCATCTTTGCTCTGACTCGCTTCCTTTCATTCTGGAAGAGAAACAATTCAAAGACTTCCAGGATGCTTAGTCTAATGGGATTGACCAGAGGCACAGTCAGTCTTATTCGAGAGGAGAAAATGCTGTGTTATTGGCAGTTGTTCAGAAAGTCTATAATGCCCTTCTTAGCCTGATTAGGCCCATTTTCAAATGAGGTTTTCTGAGCTTTTCTCTAGGTGATTACCATTTAGGATACCACAATGCCTTTCATCCCTGCACTATTGCTTTGCTTTTTAATCACTATAAGGCTTAAGGTTCACAGACTCTTAAATTAGGCTTAACAAGGTAGTCACCTGTATACATTTTAATAGAATAATTAATTTTTTTAAAGTAGCAATTATTTAATAAATGCACTCAGGATAAGCACGTCAATTTTAGCCTCTAAATGGGGAATGAATTCTCCCTCCAAATCCACACATTTTGGAGGAGTAACTGACACAATGAATAGTGTTGAGAATCATTAAGAAAGGGAGAGATAATAAGACAGAAACTATCATGTTGCCTCTATATAAATCCATGGTACACCCACATCTTGAATACTGAGTGCAAGGGGCCACCAAATGAAATGATTAGGCAGCATGTTTAAAACAAACAAAAGGAAGTATTTCTTCACACAATGCAGCCAACCTATGGAACTCCTTGCCAGAGGATGTTGTGAAGGCCAAGACTATAACAGAGTTCAAAAAAGAACTAGATAAGTTCATGGAGGATAGGTTCATCAATGGCTATCAGCCAGGATGGGCAGGGATGGTGTCCATAGCTTCTGTTTGCCAGAAGCTTGGAATGGGCGACAGGGGATGGATCACTTGATGATTACCTGATCTGTTAATTCCCTCTGAAGCACCTGGCATTGGCCACTGTCGAAATACAGGATGTTGGGCTTGATGGATGATTGATCTGACCCAATATGGCCGTTCTTATGTTCTTATGACCTGACTTTATGGCTTAGGTCACAAATGGGGCTGAGTTTGATGGTCTGATCCTGTCTCTAGTAAATGACTGTCCACAGCACAATCACAAAACCACCATGCAGTACAACTTGCATGGGATGGCCGTCCACTGACATTACCAGCAGATTATGTTTGAATTAGAAGTATACATGCATTGGCCAACCAGCATGGGGCAATTCTCTAGTGCCATCAGGTTGGAAGTTTCCACAAAGGGAATTGCTAGGAACAAAAAGGGCCATCAGTTCTGCATCAGGTTAAGCAACACTGGAGATTTTCATAGTCACTAACTATGGTGTTTTGTTCTTTAGTTTGACTTGTATGATGGAAACTTAACAGGCTTGTGTTTCTGTTTCTTGGTGTTCATGTTTCATGCACCACCGCTTCAGTCATTCTGATGTCCTCCTATCCAGACTGGGTATCGCCTTCAGCAGTAATACATTATTAACCTCCTCTTTCTGGGCACAAGCAATCATAAATTAATAAACTCACAGAAAGTATTTCAGGTCAGCTAACTCCTTTCGTCCTCTTTTTCCAGCACTGTGAATACAATGAATTTGTTGCACTGCCAGAACTTCATTGCAGTGGAAGTGGAATTTTGCCATTGAGTAAAAGGAGGGAATTTTCAGTACAGCGGCTTTATCAAAGTTATTACTCAATACTAAAAAGATATCTTTGCCAGTAGGATGTCAAATCCCATCTCTCTAGTCAGGAAAATATGGACCGATATCTGAGGTTTTATGGATTTATTTTTAAAAGTCATGTGAGTATTAGATTCTTGTGTCCCTTTGTGTTCCGTATTCTAAGTAGACATCAGTCTCCATTCGACTCTCACAAGAGAAGATTAGATTTAAACTCTGCACTTCGTCAATACATTTACTCCCCTAAATTTTCTCGGTACAATGCCTTGGCAAAAGACTACGTGTGGGATTTGCAAAAGCAGCATTGGCCTACCTATGCTCTTCCTGTTCCATGCTAAAACTTGCCCTGCCTTGCATGGAAGATGAATTGGGCTAATGCAGACTGTGAAAATCTCACTGTGTGTGTGTCCTGGAATGAAAAAGGTCTGACAATTTATAAAACTTTCCCAGTCCTACTTATCTCCTCCCTTTCTCTGACTGTCAAAGCTCTTTGGAACAGAGGAGTTACACTCGCAGAGTCAGGGAACAGGAACAATAACACACGGTGTACATGACCAGTGATGACTAACCCTCACAGCGTGAATTGTATGCCCTGGATACTTGCTGATCCATTCACACAGAAAGAAAACACAGGCCGAACCCCCCCCCCACCACCACCACCACCATCAATTACATTTGAAGAACAAGTAAATCAGGAAGAGCTCCCACATTCTGTGCCCAGGAAAAGACTCCATGCTTCATTGTGACTTATTTATTCCACTCTGATTGCAGGCACAAAACCAGAGACTGGGTTGAGGCCGCACTACAAAGCTGGCCAGGGATGGTGCCAACCAAATGCTGAACAGTTGTTTGTTGCTAAATATCTCGATCCCTGATGGAAATAAAATCTGTCTGTGGATGAGATTTAAAACCTGCAGGACAATTGTAAACTGGGCAGGATAAAAGAAGAACAACGTTGACTAATAAGTCACTGCGGATGTCCAGCTGTGCTCCAGCTGAATTACTGGTAGCTTATTTTTAAAAATGTTTTAAAATTAATAACATGTAACAACAGAGCTGGATTAAGGCAAGCCTGGGCCCCAGGCCGCACCGCAATATGGAGTCCCTTGTGGCTCCATCCCCATGACTCTGTCCCTGAACACGGCCTCAGTTTCCAGTTTGGAGTGGCAGGGGAACCCCAATTCCTGTCCTAGAGATGCAGGGGCAGTGAGGACCCTTCCCCCTGCTACAGGTTGGGGGCCACCTTCCCCTTGAGAATAGCAAAGGCAGCAGCAAAGATGATCTGTTCTCCGCTTGGAGAGGCAGGATTGGCAACAGGGGCCATCAATATCCCCAGCAGCCAGGGTATGTCTGCTTGAGTTAGTAGGCTGAGCCCTCTGCGGTCTCTTCCACATCCTCTGCTGGGGTGGAGTTGGCAGAGCCCCTCCCAAGCAGCGAACCTTGGAGTTAACCCCCGGAGGCATGGATAGGGCAGGTCACTCCTCTCAATAGTCGCAGGCTCTCTGCAGACTCAAGCAGAGACTTGCAGCTCAGTTACATACAGGTCACTTTTTGTAGCTTTTCTGCATAACCACGAGGGCTTGAAACTCACCTTTTTTTTTTAATTAAAAAGGAGCTTGAAATTCTGATGCAGACAGGTGACTCCAGGAACTGGTCCCTGGGTATGGACCTATAATGTCTATACCTTAATGAGGTGCTACATCATAAAAACAACCAAAGAGGGATGTGATAAAGGTATGCCCCTAATTCCTGGGTGGTTGACGGCACTATGGCTTTGCTGTCATGCCTTAAAATCTGTGCATGAAAGTATCCCAGCACTTTGTCTTGTTACTCAAAGGTGACACAGGGAACAGACCCCTGCAGAGGGAGTAGGAGTCTGTTAATCAGCTGATAGGAAAGTCATAGCAGATGTGGTAATGTCACCGGAGAAAACGATTTAAACCAGCTAGTTAAGTCTCCTGTCCAGCAAAGCCCTCAAGCATGTGTTTATCCGAAGCAAATGGCTATTCATATGCTTAAAGTAACATATGCTTAAGGGCCTTGCTAAATGAATATAATTCTTCACTGTTTAATGCCAAAGAGCAGCTTCCCCAATGACCTGCAGGTTGGCGGCTGGCCTTTAATAATTTCTATTTCAAATGTCAGCCAAGGTCAGCAGCATTTTTGAGTTACTGGGACACAAGCAAGGGTGGAATTTCACAAAGACGGCTGAAATGGAGACTCCCGAAAGTGGAGCTGCAGGAGGAACAAGTAGAAGACATGCAAGGAAGGCAAATAAGGACAGGTCAGAACAAAGGAAGGTGGGAGATTTTCGCTGGGGCTGAAGAATCCTGTACACAAACTGCCTTAGCTGGTGAGGGAATAAGCCATTAGGCCTGCTCCTGCTCCCGCTGCAATCAATGGTAACATCCTCATGATCATACTGCTATTTCCCAAGAGCTCATTGAGACCTATTTATAGGACTGCTTGGTTTGCAAGTGATATTTGAACATCATCTTGAGAACAGCTCAGGGCAAAATCTGCCTACCACCATGTGTACAAAAGCTAGAACACTGGAGAGGGTTTTCATTAGAAGAACTCAACTTGCGTCTTCCGTCCCCTCTGATTCCTTCAATATCTGGCTGACAGGTGCCATATTATCAACCAGGTGTGAATAAAATACCATCTGAATATATTCATTCAACAGCTTAGACTGGATTTCAGTTGTTTGACATCCTGAAGAATCATTAAACTGCTTACGACGAAGAGATTTTATTGACCATTCAAGGGCCAATGTTACATGAATCAATTATCACTCTCAACAATAGCCTAATATTTGACTCGCTCCCTGTTAATATGACCTAACCTGTGGATAGATAGACAGGGAAAGTAGCTGGAGGGTGTGGAAACTTAGAATAGGTCCCGTAGCAACAGACATTTTTTAACATGATAGAAACAGAAAATGAACAAGGAATTCTGGGGATTTTCTAACAGAGACATAAGAGAATTTGTATAGAGGAATTAATAAATTGGGTGGGGTGGTTCTGTTAGCAGGGCTGACAGCTACAATTTAATGGCGAATAGATCTCTGGATTTGTAAAAAGGAGATAATTGGTAAAGGGAAATATTTATCCTTGAAGAGTTGCCTCAAGAAAGGGGAATTTTGTCGTCTGAAATTGACATATTGGCATACACATTGCTGTCACATCGGTGCACATCAATGGAGCAACGGTAGCAGACAAAATTTTGTAACTCAAACTAGTTGGCAAAGAGGGAACAAGAGAATTCCCAACCGTTATGGAGAGGGCAGTTGTAGGGGATAAAAAAGGGGCAAATTGTTCATGAAAAGAATGGGGAAGAAATACAAATATTAATTTCGTTCAGTTTGGTTTCCCACCTAAAGAAGGTTTCTGGTTGTGGGATTTTTCTGGTAGGTCATTCCAGAGGGAGTGCGATCTGGTGGCTGAATGGACCAAGGACTGCTGAATTTGAGCAAAATCATGCATCCTGCTCACCTGAATTGTGTAATTCGTCCTATTGAAGTCAATGGGGCTGCTCATTGGAGTAAGACGAGCAGGTTTGTGTCCTTTACCTTAATGCAGTAAATCGTCTTCATATTGAGCTAGCAACACACCTTTGTCCCAGTCCTGCATCTGATTCTCTGAAGTTCAGCTGTCCTCTTGGCATTCATCAGAACATGCCTCTCTCTCCTTCCTGTACCTCACTCATTCTCACTTCAGCAGGACCTCACCTCTCGGTTATTTTGGTCTCTCCAATTTCCTTGAGCGGTTGTTTTGATCACACACTGAACTCAGATTCATTCCTTACCACGCTGGGGAAAATAAGGGGCTGGATCCTCCAGATGGCGTAAATCAGCATAACTCCACCAAAGATGATGAAACAGTGCTGATTTACATCAGCTAGAGCATCTAGCCCAGTTTGTCTTGCTGGAACCAAAATAAGGTTTTGATCCACCTGAGACTGTCAGTGTCATGATGACTCAGGATGCGTGGAGGTGGAAATAGCAGTTTGGTTGTAGAAAGAACAATTATTATTATGACTTTAGAAGAAAAGAAAATGATGGGAAACCATTCTTCAATTATTTTTCTTTGCATCCCCTCTCACAGTTCATGAAAAGGTGTTTTTTCTGGAGGCGGGGAAGCTAGGCCTTGTTTGTCTTTAAAATGCCAATCAAGTCAACTCAATCTAATTGTCTCATGAAAACCTCTCTCTGCTGAGTGGATCTAGCAATCTTCCCTCCTTGGTTTTTCGTACAGGTTGGTCAGTAATACAAATTAAATGGGAGTTTAGGACTCTAATCAGCTGCCATCCATGGGGAAAATGAAATGGCAAGAAGAAAGCGGAAAAGCATATTTAAAATTCAGAAAGGAGGGAGCAGGGTTAGTCGATGGACCACATGGTCAGGGGAAAAGCGGGCCCAGTAGCTCAGAATTTGGCAGGACAAAGAAGTACTGGATAAGCAGTATAGGCTGAATTAATCCCTGAGGTAACCTCACTGACTTCACAGGAATTACTCAAGGGTTGTAATTGGCCCTTGATGTTTGTTTCAGTCAAGGCAGAATCTCAATTCCACTTGAAATAGGATTTGAAATCACTCAGTGCTGGTTTGGAGTGCAGAAACAGCAAAGCTAGTTGGACTGAACTAATCTAGTGCCACCTACCTTTTAAGTGTTCTGTGAATATAATCTTGTTTTTCCAGACTCTTATCTACTGCCTTACAAACTAAGGAATGGCAAACATTTAAACTCAGCCCAGGAGGAGGGAGGGGAAGAATAATACATTTATCTTTCAGTTGTAGGATCCCACCTGCATTATGTGTTTTCAGTGACCAAGTTGGGACCTTTGTAGGAGAACTACTTTCCCCGTTCATTGAGTGACTACCACTGCATGGTTTTTGAGAGCACTGTGCAAATGTTATCTCCTGTAATTAACGCGCACAACACTCCAATGAGGTGTTACACATAGGCATTTTTTCCCTAGATTTATAGATGGGGAAACTGAGGTAGACAGGTTGGGTCACTTGGCGTTTCATGCATGGAAGGCTTGTAGGATAAATGGGTCAAAAAGTGACTTGTCAATGGTCAATCAATAGAGGAGATGGGGTTATAACTCATTAGCTAGGAGCGTAGGAATTTCCAACTGGATCAGATGCAAGGTCCAGCTAGTTCAGCATCCTCTCATCATCAGTGACCAGCACCAGATGTTTGAGGGGAAGGTGAAAGGGCTCTCCCTGTCCTGTTCTCAGCCTCCCCTGCAAATTCCATGAGGGGGGGAATCTCCATCTTCCCTGTCCCCATGGCTTGTAGCTCCCCTGGTGGAAGCAGAAACCTTGACTGTCTAATTTGGGATTTGGAGGATGCCCTCATCAGGACTCTGTCTTTTGGGGGCTGCCTGGGCTTTCTGACCTTAACCTGGTTAAACTGAAGCTCTCTGTCATGGAGTGCAGCCCAAGGTACTATGACAAGGAACAAGAGACTTCTGTAGTACGGGTGGAGTGCTCTTTTCTGAAGAGACGGGAGCAGCTCCAATCCTGAGCGCTGGGCAATGCTGAGCATAGTGAATGCAAAAGAAAGCTGTGGTATTTCTCCCAGCAGGGTTCACGCAGCTAATAAAAGCCAGCCCTTAGTGGCTGTTGTTTTAAAGGAAAAGGGTGAATCCTCTGATGTCAGCTGTGTGTCCCTGGACAGTAAATGCCCCTATGCCTCAGCCCGGGCAAAGAACGTGCTCCAGTGCCCTTTTCCCAGGGCTCAGCCCATGGCTCTTTCCTTTAATGGTATTGGATGTGCCCACGGGTCTGAAAAACCGATTGTCAATTCAAATCAGCCGTTTCCATCGAGCTGCTAAAAAGAGAGATCTGCACCAGGGTGCAAACATGCAGGTGTCTGAAAGAGGGGAGGTGATAGAGACACGGGAGCGGCTGACTGTAGTCAGGGCCTGGAGTCTTGAGATAATGGGAACCCCATTTGGTGAGGCGTTATTGAGGATCATTTGTCAATGGCCGGAGGCTCCATCAGAGAGATCAAGATCTCTCGCTCCAAGTAGAGGGGGAAATATGCACAAAGACCCAGTCTAGTCAGGAGCAGCCTGCCTGCAACAGATAACTGTTCTGCTAGATTGCTTTGCATGACCAGCCACGGCTTAAAGGATAAATGTAGAGGCCCTGTATTCATGGAACTTAATGCACTTTTTGAAACAGGCAGCTGCGACTTTCTCTGAGTTTGCACTGAAGACATTTCAGCATGTTGGTTTTTTTTCTTTAGCAAAATAAAATTGTGCTGGTGAAGAAGGGAGAACATTCTCCTTCTTGCTACAGAAAGTAACTGGTCCCTGCACAGACAATCTATCTAAGGTACTTACTTTGCTCCTGGTACTGTAGTAGCTGAGCATCAAGTCCTGGTTTTGTCACTCAGCCCCAGTCTTACCTTGGTCAAGTCATTTATGGCTCTGTGCTTCAGTTTCTCCATCTGTAAAATGGGAAGAATGCTGCTTTCTTTCTCCAATCCTGTGTCTATCTTGCCTATTTGGATGGTGTTCAGATCAGGGACTGTCTCTTATGTACAGGTACAGCTTCTAGCACAATGGGACCTGATACTGGTTAGGACCTCTAGGCACTATTTTAATAAAACAAATACCTAAAGGAGATAACAAAGGGAGGGAATGGGAAAGGCTAGGATGAAGGGCTGAACAATAAGATGATCTGGTTACTTGGGATGTTAGTGCATGCCAGTTTTACTGCATTAAACCACTGACACTTTTAAGTGTTCTTTGAATATAATGTTTTTCCTGACTCATATCTATTATTACTTTTATTAATAACAATAATTAGTATTGTCGTGTAGGCCCTAGAAGCACCAGCATGGACGGACCTGATCATGCTACGGTGCTGTACACACTGAGAGCAAAAAGATGGTCCCTGCCACAGAGATCTTACAATCTAAGTACAACACAAGAGAAAACAAATGGATACCAACAGAGAGATGGGGGAGCACAAGGAAACCATGAGACAGTATTGATCAGTGCCTCTATTTCTTCAAAACCAAATGCTTGACAAACACTTTAACTCAGCCCCTGTCTTGGTGGTCTCATTTCTTTTCTGTTTTCATTTATGCTTAGAAAATATGTTATGTTTTGACGCAGTTTTCCTTTACAGGATGTTTAAGTCAGCACTTGCTATTGGCACATTAATGCAAGTGGAGATTTTAGGATTAAAGTCCGTTTTGATTGAATCGGTTACCGAAGTTTTGCTCCAAGTGGCATTTGGGATGAGTACACAAGACCTGGGTGTGTGAAAGACCTGCTGAGAAGCATGATGGGCAGCCACGGATGTCTCCATGCTCCTTAGATGTTCCAGACAAGTTTCCTGGCTCATTGTTCCGGACCAGCAGATCCCACTTGTCCATGTGATTTCCAGCTGCATGAAAGGACGAGGAAGGGACTGACAGGTTTCATTAGCTGTGGCTTTCTGAACTCTTAAGAGTCACAGTCACGCTGGCTGTGGGATCAATGAGGCTTCCTGTGAGGAACTAACACACGGGTGACCCTAGGAACTTTTAGGAAAAGACTTTTCAAGCTAAGCTTCTAGTCTGTCAGACTTGCTTCCCAGATCACGCATCGCGTTTGCACGTCTTGTCTGGTCTCTGTCCCCTAGGATTCCCACAGAGACCATGTCTGCCAGAGGCAGAGCGCTAGAAAGCTTTGAATCCTGTCAATTAGGGTGTGACAAAATAACTGCACGCATCATCAGAGTTTGAAGTCACACCACATGATGTTGCTGGGGACAGTTAAAAATATTTCTGCACTAACTGTCTGGCTATGTTATATGACTTGCGGCCAAACTGTGGTGTCAGATTGCACTGCCCCTTACCAGGAATCCTTGCACTAAGCGTACACAAGCGCTCTTTACTGTACTCAGACGACCTCTGGCCCGTGTTTCTGTAAACAGGCTAGCAATTATTTTCAACACTACCCTTACAAGGCTGGGGAATTTCGGATCAAATATCTCTTGCCCTTTAGAGTAGACAGAGAGGAGGAAATGGGTGAACACTTTGACTTGTGGTGGTGATGGTAACCACGGACAACCCCTGGTCCGAAGTTGGTCCAAAGACAAAGGAAATGAACTGTCTGTGACAATATACCGGAGGCCTATGAACATACGCCCCCTTGGTCTAATGGGAACAGCCGTGTGTGCCTGAATGGCTAGCTCGACTTTGAGACAATCAATATATATCTCAGTTGCATACGGTCCCTGGATGTTACATTCTGTGTTAAGAGAGGAAAGAGGGGTGTGTGTTCTTTCAGACCAATGCTCATTTCAGCATGGGAATGGTCCACTTTGTAAAGAAGGGCCTTTATAAATTACAGTGTCGGGAAAGTTACCAAAGCGTGAAATTCCATCTTCACCCTAAGTTTGTTCAAACTGATTCATTTTCATGGGAAATGTGTTCACTCGTGCTCCTACCTCCTTTTTCTTCTGTTTCAATCAGCACTAAACACCCACATGCAAGAGTTGTTTTTCTCGGAGCGAAATGAAACATCGGCATCCGTTCCTACCACAGCACCGTAGTGACGGGGGAATAAGAGATCCTGCAAGAACACTTCCTTACAAAATGGAGCCACAAGATACTCCTTAGAATTTTGACTCCTGGATTTGCATTACAATGGGCCACATTTTGCAAAGTGCCTCCCAATTTGTACTTGCAAACTTGTGTGGCACAACCTTTTGTCTGCCCAAGAAAACCAGACTTTGCATGATCACATCCCATTTTCCCTTGCAGATCATATTACCTGTGTGAGCAAATGGTGGTTTGAACAAATCTACAGCTGGACTGCTCTTTAAAAAATTATCGCTAAGGGCTTTCCTATCCCTTATTGGGTCACATGATATTTATTATTAGTGTTTATTTGTATTTCCATGACACCTAGCCAGGGACCTAGTCAGCATCCTCCATAGCTAATAGTCTGGATTTGATTATAATTGTAAATTATTTTTTAATATGAACCCGATTCAGAGAAAACACAAAATCTTTGTTTAGTTTTGTTGTATTTTATTTCACGGCTCTGGAGACTAGATGGGGTTGACCTGTTATGAACCCGCCCATAGCAGCCAATGCTGGATGGGAATTGGGCCGACCTCATTGTGCACACACACACACACACACACACACACACACACACACACACACACACACACCTTTGAGAACAGAAACCAGATGCCATAAGTGTTCGGGTGCTTCAGAGAGCCACCAAACTAGGGACGAACCTGCCCCCAGACCCAAAAACCCTTGAATGTGGGGGCTGTTTGGAGGGTGGAACTAGAGCGATGCACAAGGGATGGAAAGAACACTTCAGAGGGTGCCACTTCCATAATGGGGCACCGCAGAGCTTGCCTCTTCCTCAAGGAGTTTAAGAAGCACATTCCCTCCCTGGGTTACGGCATGGAGCCGTGGTTGGTCCATTGGTCCTATCTGCCTCTTCCTGCCTTCTTTGGAAAGCTCTGCCCCCTGGAGGAGAATGTGGGAGCTGCCTCTTTGCTTCCCTCAGCTCAGGAACCTGAAATGGTGCTGGCCGTTATTTTAGGGTTGCCACCTAGCCAGTTTTTGCCCAATCTGGCCGGTTTTTCTAGTGCCTTGCTGCTTACCGGTCAGAAGACGTCATTTTCTTGGGTTTTTGCTGCACACACAGTGTCTTAACTGCCAGGCGCACACATCACGGCTGGTAACATGCTGCAGCCGCCTGGTCAGCACTCAGCCCTGCTCTGCATGTATGCAGCGTGCTGGGGCAGACACCAACCAGGGAAGTGGTGCCTGAGTCCCGCCCCGAACCTCTCCTAGTCTTGCATAACTTTCTGAGATCTGAGCCCCTCCCCGTGGTTCCCCCCAGCCCTGGGATATGGCCCTGCCCAGAGACTAGCCCCCCTGGAATTTAACCAGCCCACCCCCCTGAAAGGCCAGTTTTCCAGTGCCTTGGAGATGGAAGCCCTACTTGATATGAGGTGTAGAAAGTTTTTCTTGCATCCAGGAGAGGATGGATCCAGGAGAGGGTCCGTGACAGCCCGGCTGTGAGGGTGTCCCTGAAACATTCCAGACCCGGTGTCTCGCAGACAGGATGGAGTTAATGGAAATCATTTCAAATGCAAATGTCAAGACAACAGTTTGCACTGAAAAACCAGCAGCTGCTGAACGTCAACGAATGAGATCTATAGGCGGCATCCGTCTCATTTGGGCAAGGTGTCCAAATGTGGGCAGAGCTGCTATTTCTGGAGCCCTGTGCTGGAAAGAGAAAGGGGCTCAGGGCACAAACTCTGGGCAAGTTTTTCAAAAGTGCTTAAGTCACTTAGGTTCCTAAGACCCCCATTTCCAAAAGTGACTTGGGCCAGATTTTTAATAGTATTTCAATGGGAATTAGGACCCAAACATCTTTAAAAATCTGGACCTCAGGGACTTAGGTGCCTAGATGTCTAAGGGCCAGATATATTAAATTACTTGGGCACCTACCGAATGGGACATCAAAAGTACCTAAGCAACTACCTCCCTTAGGTGGGAGTTATGCACCTGGGCCGCTCTGAGAATCCCACTAGGTACATGATTTATACTGAGGAAAGGCTAAAGACGCTGGGTAACCTTTAACAGAACATAAGAATGGGTCTAGTCTAATGGGTCAGACCAAGGGTCCATCTAGCCCAGTATCCTGTCTTCAGTGGCCAGTGCCAGGTGCCCCAGAGGGAATGAAGAGAGCAGGTCATCATCAAATGATCCATTCCCTGTTGCTCAGGCCCAGCTTCTGGCAAATAGAGGCTAGGGACACCATTCCTGCCCATCCTGGCTAATAGCCATTGGTGGTCCTATCCTCCACGAATGTATCTAGTTCTTTTTTGAACCCTGTTATGGTCTTAGCCTTCACAACAAGAAGTTCCTCATGTCGACTGTGCGTTGTGTGAAGAAATACTTCCTTTTATTTGTTTTAAACCTGCTGCCTATTAAACCTTTGCTTAAAATTGTTCTCTAGAAGAACCAAATAGCCAGAAGCTCATCACTGAAGCAAATATTAGATCAAAATCCAAACCAATTATTTTTTAAATTGACTTTTAATTGACTTATGTGAACGCACAACTTATTATCATGAGAAATGCGTGTAGCCGGGCACTGAGTATATTGTAGCCATCTAAATACTTAGATAGCTTTGTTGCATACCTGTAATCAGCTATAGACATCTAACGCACTGTTTTGGCAAGTAAGGGTGTGAAAATGACACAGTCAGACTGTTTTCAACTAGACTATGTTTTCAACTTCACAGGAGTGGGTCTCTAAGATCTCTCATAATATGGTAAACTTATTGCATTACAGCTAAGGACTAGTCTACCTGGGGCAATTGAGCGGCATAGCCTATGCCTGGTTTTCTGCAGACACAGTTGCTGATGTGGAATGCAATTGTATATGAAATGATCAGAAGACACAGAGGTATTTAAATATACTGTATACATATATCTACTGCTGCAGAGGAATAGGTATGTTGGGGAGTGAATGGGAAAATTATCTATATTTTAATCAATCAGATGGAAAAGATGTTAGGAAAAAACTGCTTTGACCCTAAGAAACAAGCAAGCCAAGACAGTATGATGTCATTCTTTCCTTTTCCTGTTCCTTTTTTCTTTCTTTTTATTGTTTGCTGTAGATTTCTGCTTAGAAAATGAATTATATGCTTTGAACAACCCCTTTAATGTAAGCAGCATTTTATAACCGGGAAAAACATTTTATACAGAAGGGGAAACAAGTGGATTTGTAGCTTTTTCAGAAACACTGGCTTTCTGAACAGATCTCCCTATAAAAAACAAAGACTGAGCTGCCTTTTTCCCCCCCATTGTTGTTTGGCCAAAGGCAAGAGAACAGAACATTTTCCCCCTCCCTAGAAATTGCTTTTTTTGTTTTGCTCTGCCAGAATGAAGCATTGCTCAGAAATGGAAGCTCATGCAACTGTGAATTCTCAGGGCTCTGATAGGAATGACATCAAACATCACGGCATGGCTGTATATTCGACACGCATGGGAATCTCTTTTAATGCACCGCAAGCACTTACACAACTAGCTTCATGCTTTTAGGACCTGATCCAAAGCCAGTTCAATAGGAGTCTTTACATTGACTTCAGTGGACTCTGGAGGGATCAGACTCCTTGATCAGAGGTTCTACCAAAACATTACTGTGTCCAGTGGTTTACTCCAGTTCTCCCTCCCAAACACACAACCTCTGATGCACTCTGTGTACTGGAGAACACACAGGACAGGTGTTACCAAGCAGGGGAGTGATTGACACTTAGGAATCTATTCATTTACATGAAAGTGTCTCTCCCAGAAGCATGACCCATGAGCATGGTGTATTAGCTGTAGTGAGTTTGTCAGGCCTGATGGGAGTTGCTGTTGCAGAATAGTGAACCCTTTGCGAAATGGCACCAAGGAGTCCTGAAAGTCATAAGGACAGCACCGGTTACTTTGATTCCCTTAACTACTGCACGTCATTTCAAACTGTCTCATTGTTTCTGTCTGTTGTCAGCCTCTCAGTAGCTATTTGCCATCTCTTGTGTTAAACTTAGACTGTAAGGTCTTTGGGGCAGGGACCATCTCTTTGTTCTGTGTTTGTACAGCAGCTAGCACATTGGGATCCTGCTCCAGGACTAGAGTTCCTAGGCACCATGGTAATACAATAACGATCGGAATGGATTATTTTCATAGGGGATGACAGAATTGGACACAGAAAAGCATGTATTTCCATGGCTCTGCTGCATTTTACTGGGATCCTCTGTGCCAGTGTTGAATTTACCCCTATTGAAATTGTTGGAAACGTCTGGATTTTTTCCTTGTAACTATATCAGCCATTCACTGGGTTTGTAAAAATCCATTCACGATTTGCTGGAAAATAAAACCACAGAATGGTACTATGATGCCCTGTCTGAGATCTGGTGGTTGGCATCTTTCCCACTACTCAGCGGATATTGATAAATCTCTGCTTAAGAGTGTCTCATTCCTCTTCAGCCTGGGAAAGAGAATGACATGCTGCCAAATCTGAAGTGCCGACTCAGCAAGATACTTGAGTTTCCCTTGAGGGTATCTGGTTTTATGGACTAGCTCCTTAAATGAGCTTTCTTTCTGGATAAAGACAAACTGCTGTGATTTCATTGCTGACTCACCAGCCAGTTACTGTGCACAGGGGCGTCCATTTATTTCCTACGGTTGGGGCCCTACCAAATTCATGGGCCATTTTGGTCAACTTCCCGGTTATAGGATTTTGAAAATCATACATGTCATGATCTCAGCTATCTCAAATTGGGGATCCTGACCCAAAAAGGAGTTGCGGGGGTTGCAGGGTTATTATAGGGCAGATTGTGGTTCTACTACCCTTTCTTCTGTGCTGCTGCTGGCGGCAGCGCTGCCTTCAGAGCTGAGCCACTGGAGAGCGGCGGCTGCTGGTCGGGAGCCCAGCTCTGAAGGCAGAGTTGCCGTCGACAGCAGCACAGAAGTGAGGGTGGCCTGGTGTGGTATCACCACCCTTCCTTCTGCGCTGCTGCTGGCAGGGCGCTGCCTTCAGAGCTGGGCTCCTGGCCAACAGCCACCACTCTCCGGCCATCCAACACTGAAGTCATTGCAGAAGTAAGGGTGGTAATACCATGACCCCTCATCCCCTAAAATAACCTTGTAACCCCCCTGCAACTTTGTTGTGTGCACTACAGATGGCCTGCTTGTATCAAAATTGAGATGGTCTTGAGGTTTTTTATATCCTGCAAAACAGGGTTGCAGGTCCTGAGATGCAAACAAGGAAATTGGGACTGTCCTGGGTTTGTTTTTCAGGCCCAGAGGCAAGCAGCAGTAGTGGAAATAGGGCTTTGGTTAACTGTAACCCTATTAAATAACATTACCATGCCACGTGAAACCCTAACATTAAGTGACAGCTCCCCCTCCTGGTGGAGGAATTTGTACACGTCCATTATCGGTGGCATATTCTTACCTTTATATGTGTAAAATGGGAATAATTGTTACACTTAGAGGGATGCGGTGGGACTTTGACTATTCATGTTAATAAAGTTCTTTGGGATCCCTGGAAGCAAGTTCACACGGAGAGATAAAGTACCATGTACCATCATATATTTGAATGAAGTTGAGAAAATTCCCCTTGATAGTTTTGCTCCAAGAAGACAGCATTCGGATATGGTTTTAAATTAAATGCTTCAAGAGAACCCCTTTAAATAACACCTTAATGGAATATACAAGGTACCCATAAGCAACAAGGGTCCAATTTCATTTTGTTTTGAAGGTAGATTTGTGCTCTAAAATAAAGAGCGAAGGTTGGAACCAGCATGGGGAAACAGCAAATCACCAGGCATGCTGCAAAAACTAAAGCCTTGGTAGATTTTTAGAGTCTTCCAAGACCTTTTTGCTGTCAGTTCCTCTGCTGACTTGAATGACAGTCATGCGCCTTTGTGTCACTTAAAAATGGCATTTACGTATCCCAGATAAACTGAGGGGAGAAGCATCCAGACAGAAGGAGACTCTGTTCTCTGGACCAGTAATCCTTTTATATCCCCCTGGTTCACCACCTGCACAAATCTCTCATCTGAGGGTTTGCCCGGAGCAGCGTTACTTACAGACTCAGTCATCCATCCGTTAGGTGGCTGGTGTCTCTAGAGAAACAGTGTACACTACATTAACGAGTGCTAAGGAAAGAGTTGGGAGACAGGAGCCGGGGGGAACTCAAAGTTTCCAACATACGAAGAAAGCTTAGGAGGAAGGTGAGGTTTAAAGGGCGCTGGTTGGGGGAGTTGGACAAACTAAAAGGAGGGTTAGCACAAAAGAGGCAGAGCTGGGTTTTGAAGAAGTTAGCTGGGCAATTAACTCAGTGGCACGCTTAAACGGGGCAACAGCGCATGTAGGCGGTCCGCTATGTCATGAGCTGGCGGGGGCAGGTCTCAGCGAACAGAATCCAGAAGGCAAGACATTTAGTTCAGGAACCGTTCGCTGGGGCCCCAGGCCACAGATACACTGGGCAAAAACTGCAACTTGTCTAAGTGGGTCTAAGTCACCCGGCCTTGTTGGACTGGCTCCTATTATTGTCCTTCTGGCTCAGGCCTTCCTACCCATGGAGCCCTGGTCACTAGCAGCAGCACCTCCCAGGACAGGTTTCTACCACACTTTGGCTCCTGTTGTGTCTTATATAGCCCCGCAGAAGGATCAGCTGGCATGCAGCCAGCCAATCAGGGGCCAACCCCTCCCTGAAGTTTGTGCAGGGCAAGCTCATCCTAGTTTACCCCTCCTCTCTTTTTCCAAGACCACAAGCAGTAGCCTAGATTCCCCGCCCCCTTTCTTTTCTCTCCTTGAGCTTCCCTGCACAGGGGCAGCACATATGGGTCTGTCTGGAATGGACAGTGTGAAGCGCATGGTTTGATTTTCAGCGGTAGGCCTACACTGGTGCACTCGCACGAACATCTACACACACACGGGCTCAGAGCAAAGGTATTGAGGGTATTGTGCGTGCAAATGTGTGCAAATGCCGACAGCCACATACATGAATGCTGGGGGTCACTCAGCCATGCACAAACGTGTTTGTGTATGTGTGTGTGTATGCAGAATTATCCAAGCAGAAACAGGGTCTGGTTGTGGCTTCACTGAAAATCAGGCCCTAAACACAATCAAAACCAAATCCCTTCATTAAAAGTCTCGCCACACTCTTAATGAAAAACCTTGGAAGGCTCTCCACAGTTCCCTGAGAAAAAGCAAGCCGCTTCTAAAGCCTGTATCAGAAAAGGATCTATTGCCAGCTTAATTCTTGATGATCTAGTTAAATAACGATACACTTATCTGATTAACTGTGCCCTGAAGCCTTACTGTGCTTCTATCTCATGAGTCAGCAGCCACAAAAAACAATACCCTAGAGATTTGAAAACTGGGCTAGGGAACAGATTGTCAGCAGCAGAGAGGTCTGACATGCTAATGACTTCCAAAGGCTCAGACTGATTGTGTCCTAAACCCATGGAGCTCGGAGATCCTCTCTGCGGTGTGATAAGAGACCAACCCAGCCCCATGGGAGCCACTGAAAAAATCAGGTAGTGGCTTTCGTTCCATTCCCCCACCCAGGGGAATAGGACTTGCCACGACCCATCAAAATGCACCTCGCACAAGATGTATGGTTTATGTGCTAAGAACATGGCTTCCACCGCGTAAACAATTGTGACAGCTGCCACGGGGAAATCACTGAATCACCCATGGGAGGGATGGTGCCCTGTATGCTATGAAGGTCGGCGTTGTTATTCCCAGTGAGCAGATGGGTAAACTGAGGCACAGAGCGGGGCGGTGACTTGCCCAAGTCACCCAGCAGGCCGATGGCAGAGAGAGCATTAAAATTCAGGCCTCTTAGGTACTAGTCCAGCACTTTCTCCTCCAGGTCACATTGTCTGTCTTGCTGCTGTTACTTCCCTACAGGAAGGCTCTTTCCACGCAACATGCCTAATTCATATTGTGCCGCTGGTGGTTTTGAATGGAGCCGCCTAAAGCTCACGGCGCCCCCTGGTGAATGAGAGCTAGCTGCTAACACAAACCTGCAGAGAATTGCTCCTTCCTTTAGAGATGTTCAAGGGTGAAGTGTGTCCAAAAGTGACAGAGGTAGAAGGGCATTTGGAGTAAAAGCAGGTTTGGTTCCCACCCCCTTTCTCCGTCTGTGTGGAACGGGAAAGCAGGTCGCCGCGGTTCAGGAGGAGGCTTTAAATAATACAGCATGTGCTATAAATAAATCATCCAATAAAAGCAAAATGGTGTTTGTCTCCCTCCGGTGCCCTTGGTTTGAAGGGAGAGAGGTCAGGCAGGCCGGGCTAGAGGAGCTGAAAAGAGGGAGAGGTCTTTTTTCCCACTGCAGAGAACATGCAGGAAACAGGTTAAGCTAGTTCGTTTGGACAACATTTTTAGGGAGTTGGGGAGTGTGTGTGCGTGTGTCTCAAGTCCCGGCCGTTTGACAAGTCTGCACCTCGTTAGCCGAACACTCAGGAGCTGCGTGGTGCAGAGTTATGTTGTTATAAGCCTGATAAATAGCATCCTCCCTACATTTCCCATGCCAATGATCTGAGTGGGCCGCAGGTGGCCAGAGCTGGTGGGAGATCCCAGCTCTTCTTCCTACCGCCGGCTCTCCTCCCCTTGGAGGATGGGGATGCAATTCAAGAAGGGAGTGGGCAAGCGGCAGGGGAGGGGTCCTGCTGCCATTGAGCTCAGGAGGGGGAGAGGGGTGAGGCTCAGGGCACACCCTGCCTCCATAGCTGCTATGTATGAGTTGGCACAGGGCCGGCCCCCATTTTGGCACCTGAGGCGGGGAGCTCAAATGACGCCCCCAAGGCCCCTCACATGAGCCAAAACTTTGAAAGCTCTCCTGTGCCCTCCTTCCTCCAGCACAGCCCTCCACCCTCTCTGTGCATCTAGAGCAGAGAGAATACAAATGCACCAGCAGCAGACACAATTTTCAGACCCTTGGTCCTAGTGGCGACCCCAGTCTGGCACCTGAGACAGCCGCCTCAGTTCGCCTCATGGTAAGGCCAACCCCGAGCAGGTACCATGCCGCATGCAAGGATCAGCCGGCGCCCAAAGGGAAGGAGGTGCCCTGACAGGTAACTCAGGCACGGATGTTGAGGGGGGGCACTTGGACTATTTCAATGTGAATTCCTGCCTCCCCAGAGCCCCACCACATTTGCTGTAGCACCTAGTAGCTGTAGGCTGCGGTCATGGCTCCATAGTGCTAGGCGCTGTACAGACAATGCAAAGTTGGCCTCTGCCCCAAAGAGCTGGTAATCGAATGAAAGTAAAAGCCTTAGAGCCATTGCTCCCCAACCTCCCAGGCAAGGGGAATCATCTGGGGGGATAGGAAACCCCAGGCCATGGAAATAACTGCACATTGAAAGTGCACTGTGAAAAAATAAACAAATATGGGCTCAACTGGAGTGACTACTTGGCCCACGCAAAGCATTTGTCTGCAACACGGCCTGTGTGTATAAGATCTGCAACTCCCTCGACAGGCCACAGGAGACTGTTGGGCAGTTGGCACTGACTAGCTTGTGACCCTGCCTGGTTGTTGTAATCTGTAAACTGTAATCTACAGCTGTGTAGAATCCCAAGTTCCAAGCCTACAAGATGCCTGTCCGCCTAGCTGTCCTGAGCTCAGGTGCGCTTACATTCCACAGCATGGCGTGGTTTTAGAGGACAAATGAGCACGAGTAACCACACGGAGACACCCAGACCTGACCTCAGCAGGATTGGAACCCCAATCTCTGGAAAGGAAAGATGCTGGTTTAACCCTGGGAGCAACCTCGCATCCTGGAGAGAGTATTGATTGTTTTTAATGCAAAAACTGCATTTCCTTTTATGGAAGCAGGTTTTCCCCTCTATCTGTGCATTTTTGCCAGGGTACGGCTGTTTTTCTCAATGTGTAAGCAGCAAAGGAGTAACAGTGTATAGTTACATACAGCAGATGTTTTTGATGTTTAAAGGTACTTTAAAGCAAGAATATAGTGACTTCCCTCGCAGCATTTATATCACAGTAACCCCTGCTTGCAGGAAGCTGATCTCTTTTTGAAAGACCTCCTATTTAACTCCAGCTCATTGCAGTACATGAGAAATCAGCATCAGAGGGTATCTTTTGCTTCTTCCTTTATTAAAAATGGTGCATTTGTGAAATTCAGGTTCTTGGTCCTTAAGGGTTCATCTGTTCCTGCAATCTACGTGCAATCTGAATTCACGAGTAATCCTCTCTTTATGAGCTCGTCATTATCTCCTACACAAACATTAATTCTAAGGTACGAGTGGGCTGTGTGATTCCCAAGGAAATCCATTTGCGTTTGGCAATTTGGTCATGTAATTTAAATTATTGAGCAGGGCCAGGTGGCTGCCTGGATTCCTCTGAGCTGATAATGAAATGCTTTCAGATCCTGAGTTTGCATGCTCGCGATGTTCTGACTTTGCCATAAATAATGCTTCCCATCTTCAAACAGGGTAAGGAAAGACCCCAGAGATAGAGCAAAGGGCCATTTAACTGCACAGGAATGGCTTGATTTTGTTGCCAGTGAACTGATGTTAAAACAAACAAAACAGAATATATAGTTTTATGATTTTGCCCTCAGCTCCTGTAAACTGTGCAAGCCCGAAAGCATGACTCTGTCCAGCAGCACAAGACTTCTGTCTCTTGCACCAGCGTTCTCTATGAAGCGTGTTAGCTCTGCCATCTAGAGTACATTCTTGGTGGCTGACTTGAGGCTTTTAGAGTGTCTCTGATTTCCTCATTCGGTAAACAAAGGCCTGGTGAAGGGTTTGTTTAGGAATCTAATTTGGGCTTTGCTTATTTGAGGAGAGAGTGTGAAGCCAAATGAGCCATTATCATTAATTTGTATTACTGTGGCACTCAGGTTCGCTGATGATAACCAGAGCCACTTGGTGCGAGGCACTGTATAACCAGAGAACAAAATCATTTGATTATGGCTGGATAATAAGAGGCAAGGGTGACGAGGATGTACCATTTATGATATAATGTACGTGATTTAAAGTGGCCACCTAGTGTCCACAGATTTACAAAGGAAGGGCGCCTTGTTATTTTAGAGAACAAAATGGTGCTAACTCCTGTGACTTTATAGCGAGTCTTATGATACTTAGTGTTTTGCAAAAATCTCTAGCTCCAGGATTCATGTGATAATTAGGGGGAAGGTACGCAGCCCTAACTAGTTTGAAAATTTCACCTTAACGGTATCTAATTCTCAGAAGCCAGCACCTCATTTTCAGTTAACATTACATGGTTCCACACACCGATGGGGAGTGTCAGACTTTCTGCCTTGTCTTCCAGTGGGAGAGCATTGGGACTCTTGAGGAAACTGAAAAGAAAGTGCTATATTTGCATTAGTCAGCCATGCATAGTCTCACCTTTGGCTTTCTGACCATGCGAGCTTTGGCAAAGTTGCCAGTTGTGGTGATTTCCAGGAAACAAATTGGCTTTTAAAAAATAAATGAGTGTATCCTGCAATATAAGCTACCCTGGAAAAGCTGGCAGAAGGGTGTAGAACTGGTTGATACATAACTTCCCGTCCACGTATTTGAAGTATGAGTATGCTTTGCTGCTCTCTGCTGGTATGTACAGTACCTGGATAACTGTTCTTTAGCTTTCTGGGTAGAATTCTGTGCTTCTGGCACCTCCGCTTGAATCTCCAGTGTACAGAGGTGCCTGGGATGCCTGTATTTATGTGCACAGAGGACTGGATCTCCAGGTATGCCAACGCAGTGCTCAGTAGACCTGAAGGGGGAGGCCAGCCCCAGTGACTTTCTACCACTGTGGCCCATTGCAAGTTAGAGCCTAAAGGCTGCTCTAACTTGCACCAGTGGATAATAGTCCCCCTAGACACAGCTCCATCAGCCGGAATCCCTGTAGTTTATTGCACTCTGAACCTACTGGGTGAATTCCTGACCCCCCATTGTAATCTACAGCTTTCCCAATGACTTCAATGGAGCCCCCATCCACTTTCTCCTGGTCCTGTGTCACCCTAGCCTATGCCAATGTTTTTTTCTATTACAGACACTGGAGTAAGAAACATAACTAAGAGCTCTGAATTTCATGTCTACTGCTTGACTATGCACACAGCACTGATTAAGCTTCCAGAATACTGTCCCAGAATGCACTGGGCTCAATGCCAAATTTGGAAAGAATTGATTGGGGACAGTCTCTTTTGTTGTTCTAAAGTTCTGGATGGGACAGGCCCAGGGCATTACATTGTCGCCATGTAAATGGACATAATATTTACCTCCTAACTCACGTGTGCAAAGCTCTATGAGATCTGGTGATGGATGGTCCCTCTTGTGTTGTTAAAGGTGGTCTTTAGTCTTAAAAGCTGTTAAGAATAGTCTACTGAAATATTCTGCCTGGAGTCAGCCTGGGATCTGTTATTAAGGCCTGAAAAATGCTTTGCAGTCCTTTTTGCCAATCAAGAGTTAAGTGCCTGCTCTGAAATAAAAGTGCTTTAAGAAAAACTAGTGATACTTTCAGTTTTGAGGTTCAAGAATAGCAGCCGTGTTAGTCTGTATCCATAAAGAAAGCGAGGAATACTTGTAGCACTCTAGAGACTAACTAGTTTATTTCAGCATAAGCTTTCGTGAAGGTATAAAACCATCTCATTAGCACATGTTGCTGTTTTTCTTTTCCAGAGGGGCGAGAACCCTTGGGTTCTAACTCACATCTCTTAAAAAGGTTCCATATAAAAGATTTTTTTATTTTGCAAAACGATATCCGTGTTGTTTCAACCAATCTAGCTGTGGAAAGGACTGTCACTCTAGGACAGAACCCAACAGCCTAACAGAGATGTTGAAAACCAGGTTAAATTTTTGCTTATTCTTGATAAAAATTGTAACTTTTAAGCCATACAACTTTTTCCCAGTTCTGTAAACTGGCTCTGAGCCTACCACTTTTCAGACAGTTACCCGCCTTCACTATTGATAAGAGCCATGTGACCCTTACACATTGTTTCTTAGTCTCTCAGTCAAGTCCCTTATCTGTTAGGAAATGATTGAAACTCAGTTAAGCAAATAATTGTTTTGAAAGGGTTCCAATGACGCAATGTCTTTAGAGTTCAAGAACCCATGAGCTTGGAAATCTCTTGTACTCAGTTTTGCCCATCAGAAAGAAAAGCTTGGTGTTTGGTTGCTCACCACCCCAGTAACTGGCCTCTCTTCTGCATCACTTCTTAATAATACACATTTGTCCACATCGCGGTTTTAAATAAAAGAAACAAAGTGAACTGCAGGAGAAGTGCAAAGAAAAATAAATGTGTATTTCATCTCACGGAGGTTAAGTGTCTGGCGTATTTACTGGATGCAAGTTGTCCATTCTGATGCTTTGAGACATTTCTTTAAAAAAACTTTTCTCCATTTCCCTTGAGAGTGCAATTATTTTTTGTTTTGTTTTTTTTAATTTCACATATGTACATTTTCTTAGCTGTCACTCATCCAAATGAAGGTACACATTGTTTCATGCTCAGTGTTTCCAGGTAAAAGTCTGTGCTACATAGCTCTTCAGTGGTAATAGTGTAAAACCATCAGTGATTGTGTAATTTTATATTGGAGCTATTCTAATAGAAAACTATAGGTCATTCCCCTTCGAATCTATCCCTATAAAATGTACAATGCACAAAATCCATGATCAAAATGTACAGAGAAAATTACACATTCACAAAAAAAGGCAATTTGCTATATTACAAGAGAAGTGTTGACCATTCAATACATACAAAATGTTTAAAATTGTACATACGTACGAAAGGCATTATGAAATATTCTTTGGAGCTGGAACAAAAGTGCAAAAAAGCCAAGGCAACAGAGCAAATTAAAGGAAGCAAAGCAGCTGTCTTTGCTTTCGAAAGGACAACCAAACTTTAATGCTTAGTTGAGTGTCTGTGGAATTTTATAAACATGCTTGAGAGAGAATTCACTGACTATCACCCAGTCAAAACCCTGGTGTAAAGTGAAATTCATCTCTTTGCAGAGAAGCAGCACAAAAGCTATGTGCTATCTATCTTCCAATTAAACCCTGTTTGGACAGATCCTCCGCTGGCGTAAACTCTCATAGCTTTAGAATGGAACTATGTCAATCTACATGAGCAAAGTCACCCGTCCCTAAGTTGAGAACTTATGTGGGATTTCAGTAGTACCTAAGTCTTCTGCAAACCCTCTACTGAGAGACAGATTTCATGCCAAAGAAGAAACACAATTACGATTCATTCAGATATGTCCTATGTTGGAAATCTTAATTCTTCTTCTTTGGGTATTTTATTTTTTACTTGAAGTCTTTGGAAGAAAGACAAATACTACAAGTGCCAAGAGTGTTGGCAACACTTTAAAAGATTAATAAACCCACACGGGCTGATTATCCTATGCACAGAGATATGACGGCTTCTATTGTTTCAGACTGGTGGCCACCTGTCTGATGAGCAACCTGGAAAATCAGGTCCTTAATTGCTCAGTGTTCCTTGCTCTATTCATCTCAGCCTTCAGAGATGGAGTGGTGTTTGTGCAGTTACTAGGCCAAGGTTTTAACAAATGGGTGCTTAAATTTAGGCACTGAAGTTCATATGTAGAAACCGGAGTCAAGGGCAAGATTCATGACCCATTGAAGTCAATGGGAGTCAACTGCTGAGATCCATGGGACGTAAGACATTTTTCTCACGAATCTCAGAAATTGACACTTTGTTTTAGTAAAGATTGAGCCCATATCAAGCAGTTTTGCCCGTGTAGACAGATATGTCTGAAACTGGCACTCTCTAAGGGACGTTCTATTCCCATTGGAATCAATGGGAGCTTGGCTATTGCCCTTGGTTGTGGCAAGCTGAGGATGCAGAGCTGTGGCCCATCCAGTAGATTTGCTTTTGAAAAAAGAAAACCAAATCAAATACATGACGGTGTGTTTTTAAATTTCTACATGGGCCGTGGTTCCGTTCAAACTGGACTTCCTGATTGGGATGTGAATCTGTGTCAGTCCTGTTACAAATCAGAATTGTTTTCCATTTTGATATAAATATTATCAAAATAGTCTTTCCTTTTGCTTTGACTTAGTTACTCTCCATCCTCAGATGAGAAAATAACATACTTTCTTTTCATCTTACATGCATTTCTCTGCTTCAAAGCATGCAGTGTATATGTATGTGCACACACGTAAATATATGTACATGTATATGTCTACATGTGTGTACAAACACACACTCCAGCTTTTGCAGCCAAAGCTATGTTGTCCTTTTATCTTGCAGTTCAGGACTGAGATACTTTATACATCATTCAATCTGTACAGTATTTACAGCTCAGATGAATAACAATGAAGAATATACAGAAATTACAGTACTTTAGGTATTTCAAAAAATTAACACTCCAGAAACAGTTTCACTTGTTTTTGCTTTCTGGTAAAATATGTTTAGAAACACTGCACTTGAATGCATCTCTTAACAAATGAGGATTTCTCCACCTCCTGGTACTTTGAGTAACATCACAAAATAGGCAGATAACACTTTGTATCTGGTGTCTATTGAACGCATACAGGCTAGTTACATGTAACAATATCGATCAGCAATTGGCATGTAACGTGCAGTTCTTGTGTGCTTCAGGGAGCTACTGTGCCAAACAGGGCTTTGGAGCGGTGCTCCGGCTCCGCTCCAGCTCTAGGTGAAAACCTGCAGCTCCACTGCTCCACGCTCCAGCTGTGGGCTCCGTTCCAAAGCCCTGGTGCCAAAGTGATATTAATAAGAAAATGCAATGACTTTCCTGATGACATAGGAGTATAGTTTTAGTATATGGGGCGTTACTGTTAAAGTACAGTGAAGTCCGCATATTTGAATTACTGGTAAAAGAATGAAACATTTATAAGAATAATTTATTTCATCTCCCAAACAATTCTATACATGCCTTAGTAATGGCAACTTTTTAAAAAACCTGCTGTTAGATCAAACCAAAGACCACCATAACCCCTCTGTAAATTAGCAGTTAAACTTTTTTTTTCTGAAAACTTCAGATTCTCTACCCAATCCATGACTTTAGACGCAGTGTAACCAGCAGAGAATGTTCTGCTTAAATCTTGGGGAAGAGGGTAAGTAGTTGTTAGAGTAACCAACGTGGGATATTCCACATTCTGGTTCTAGAACCTCGGATCTCAATCTCCAGAACAGATGCTAAGCCAGTGAAAGGGACGGTGCTTGCTCATTGGCTGGCACAGAAGAGCCCAAACGCCAGGAGGAGTTGTAATGACTGTCATCACCAAGGATTGAATCGGAGCATCCAGAGCTACAGCTTGACCTAAAGGACCAAGCCATCCAGCTGGCAGCTATAGCAGGTTGGTGTTGTGTGTGGATCAGGCAGAGACGGAGATGCATTACACATACCAAATGGTGGGTTAGTCAGTGTATTTGTCAGTTTTAAAATGCTACAGTAAAAAAACTACTTGTACTGTGATAGAAAGTGTCCACTGCATGCTAGAATGGTGAGAAATTAGCCAGGCTGGGTTCAGACCATGTGCCCACCTCTCCTCGTTCAGTGTGCAGAAGGGGAGATTGTCCCCCCAAGGTTCAACTTCATTTCAATTGTATCTGAATTTCCAAGTGAAACTCAGCTGCTACTACCACATTTTCACCTGGTTTCAGATCAGAACCATCCCAACTGCAGAGACCAGCATGGTTTCTACCCGAAACCATCAGCCCTCCCTCAGCACCTGGAAAACAGGCTCAGCTTTGAATGAAACTCTGCCTGAGCTTTGCAGTGAATCGTGTCGCAGCTAGCTCCGGTTTCACCGCAAAGGAGGGGAGACGTTGTGACTGCAAGGATGAACCTGGTGCTAGGATTATGGAGTCTTAGGAGCAGGCAAAATGCTTCCCAGTGCGGCTGGAGCATGCTTGCTAGCCTCCTCTGAAAATAGCATAGCTCTTGCTATCCACCCCATCTGGCTCTCCACTAGCAAGCTGGTTCCTGGTGTGCAGGGCCACGGACATGCAACTTCTGGGAGATTGAGCAATAAAGCCTCCCCGTGCACTCGGGGAGCAGAAGCAGCCACCTTGTTCGGGACCCACGTGCCCTTTCTCAGAGCTCAGGAGACCAGTTCTCACATTGTTTTATCATGATCTGTTATTGACGTGATATCAGCAACATGTTGAGTGCTGAAGTGATGAGCCAAAGGGCTCAGTCTAAACAAACAAGGGACATTTTGGACCCACAGATGGCTCCAGGGGGCGAAAAAGCAATAGCTGATGAAAAGCAAACACCGATCCACGAACTTATATGAGCCTGTAGGGGTTACTGTGGGGTGTAGTCACGTGAAAACCCTTAAGACTAGGGCTGCAGCCCTGCTAAGGCAGTAGCTTCCTTTGTATATGGTCTGGACTAGGAACACGGACGACAAGGGACCCGGTGGGTGTCAGTACTAGAATTACACTAGCAATGAAATAATGCAGCAGGGACTGAGAATTAAAGAGCATGGTAGAATTTTAAGGACGGTCTCGGGAAGGGGTACCGGGATGCTCTGTGGGAAATAGCATCAAGACATTTAGTGGGTATGGAGGGCGTTCAGCACCTCACAAGACCAGGTAGAAAAACAGATCAACTGCACCTAGAAGCAGCTGAGTAACTTTTCCAAGGGTGGCCTCCCTTCCCAGGGGCCCAATTTTCATTCTGAAAGTTTGTACTCTCAGTTTTGCACCCACAATTGAACTGCAGGCACAAGGGTCTAAATACCTGTGGTCCCCCAATGCCCAATTGTCGGTGTCAACGAGACAGTGGTGAAATGAAGACTTCTCTCGTCTCCTCCCGCAGCGAATTGGACAGCCAAAAAATATGCAGCTGCCAGTTCAGTGAGTGGTTTCAAGTTGCACCCACTGACGTGGAGGCCTCAGCTCTTTAACATATGGACCCCTCCTCCTCCATGTTTTCCACAGCCCTCCGGATGGGGTATTCCCCTCCTCCCTCTCTAGCATGCTCTTGTTATCACTGCCTGCGTGAAATGCACAAGCTTTCAAACACAGCCAACCACCAGTCCATTGTCCATGTGCTCTATTTCTACAAACCTCTTCACCAACAGCTGCACATGACACATGTATGCACCCCTCCGAGTCACATCTCGTAGAACCAGACGGTATGCATGTCATACCAAACATAACTACGTTACTCACAGCATCAAAGACACTGGGTATATTAGTGTTACCTAAAAACCCATTGGGTTAGTAAGGAACTTTGACGCCCTATACAATGAATAACTGACAGCATGTTTTGGTTTTTAAAAGAAATGTTTTGCAATTACTTTTTTAAATTCTATTTCAGATACAGATATAAGGGTATCGATTTCTACTCATCTCAGACAGCATGCACTAGCAGGCAAAATCGAGAGTACAGTAGGGGAGGGTCTGGAAAGCAGATTCAGACGTTGAAAATGAACTCTCTGCCTCTCCTTGGTTCATCTGATAGGAGGGGGGCCACATGTGACTGGCTGATATTTAAAATATGAGCTTGGTTACTATTGTATCAAAATATTTCATACGTCCTTTCCCTCTAAACATAATATAAGGCAAGCAATATAGTGCCAGTGGAGAATCAAGCACTAGATACACTAAAGTTTACAATGTATTTATATTAATTCTTTTAAAAAAACAACAATCACCAACCCACAGCCTGACATTTTAAATAATGTTGAGGTTGTGCTATGAAGTGGAGAAGTCAAGGAGGTTGACTGTAAAGGCAGAAGTTCTCTATTCTCACCGTTGCATAATAAAATGACCTCCCAGAAGAATGGGACCAAGATCTAGAGGAGCTGGCTTCCATTTGAACGTCTATCACATTATCGTTACGTCTCTGTGGTGTGTAAGAGGGTTTGTAGCTGATTTGCTTGTTTCATTTTGTTAAACGAGAGCTATTGAGCCAAGAGGGAAGGCAAAGGGAGAGTAGTATGGTTCTGGCCTCCACTGGCTGCCACTACAACCCAGGTGCAGTTCTATTAAACCCTATAGGATCTCAGGTTGTGCTCAGAAGTGGGAGGTGCCGGATGGAGCAGGTGGTGTGGCCAGCACACTCTGAGGAGCTGTGCTCAGTCAATGTATTCCTTGGGCAATGCCACAGGCACAGCTGATGGGAACATGTCTGCAAAAGTCCTATGAGGTTTAATAGAACAAGCTAGCCCGGCTCGAGGGTTTTAGACCTTTGTCAGAACGTGGTGGAGAATTTATATCCTTGCTCTGGAACTTTATAGGATGATTAAGAAACAAAACAAAGAAACCTATAGGAAGGATAGAATTCTTTGTTACGTTCTATAAGACTTTGTCTAAAAGGAAGTCCCAGCTGCATGCTAAAGCTGCCCTTCTTTGCAAATAGCACCTGCTTTTTCCTAAAAATGAATGTCCCATTTGGGGTATGATAACTCCAACTGCCGCAGGTCCCACAGTTTACATGCCTGCTCCAAGAGCTCTGAATTGAGCTGTTTCTATATAAAGCATGCTTCGGCCTGCAAGGGAAAGGGGAGAGGGAAAACCCAACTTTCAAAACTGCATGAGACTGCAGAAGCTTGGATAAATCAGAAGCTTGCATAGCAGACGCCTGGCACTGTTTTTGCAATCACTTTTTTGGGGATGTGCCCAATGGCTGGTAAATTTCAAAGAAAAACGATTCTTTTTTCTCAATACCTTGATGAACCCGGGGCGAAAGTCACCGCTGGTAGGATTGAGCATAATGGTATCTAGAGAGGGACAAACTCTGAGATGGGGATCCCCACCTCACACTAGCACTTGTATATAATTGATCCCTGGAGCTCCATCTGATGGCTTGCTTCTACTCCTAGACCTTGTCTTTAATCACCAGGAAGTAATAGAGGCAAGACGTCTAATTGGTTCTAAGCTGGAGCTTGATATCTTTATGAAAGGGATTGTGTTATGTGGTTGTCTGCAGTGATGAGGACTGGACTCCATTACCCTGCAGGCCTCTCCCACTCCTTTGTTATAGTCTTCTCTGGGACAGTAGAGATTGGATAGTATCTCTGCGGGGTAGGGCACTCACCCTCTTTGTGGGGTGTGAAATGGGTGGATTCCGTGGGCATGGCAATGGCTGTTGTGTAGCAGCCCTGGCTGTGGATCCCATAATGCACCATCGGTTTTCCTATGACTCATTCCCTTGAGTGACCCCTGCAGGGCTGTGACAGTAAAGGATCTGTGACTTTGTTTGGGTCCTGAAAGAAACCTTCTGCATCATCAGTTTCCCCCCACCTTCGTGCGCCAGTAACCATGCCAGGATCTTTACCTGGCTTTTCAAGAGGGAGAGAGAGAGGAAAAAATAGAAAGATTTCCACCGCCAGCACTTGTGGATAAATACAGATTACAGGTGTATAAAAGAAAACAGGAGGAAACAAGGAAGCACCTCGTGACTCAGCATGAAGGATCTAAACAAAACAATGGAGAAGTCCTAAGACAGCTTTGTGATTCAGGATGGGGTAGTGGAGGAAAGGAGGAAGGAACTTTTGCTGGGAGTCTGGTGCACGCAAAAAGCATCCAGGCATAATGTGAATGGTGTACGAAATGGGCAATATTTTGAGTTACGGGGCCCAGCCGCTGCTGGTGCTCTCGTTCCTTGCCTTCTAATAGCAGAAGGGTCACTGTATCTCGAGTAACGTCCCTCTCCCCATAACTGCATCTCTTGCAGCTGTAAGGTCACCACAGTGCTGCTGGCAATATCAAAAATTACGAGAGCAACTTCAAGTTACTACAGTCCCTTAGGTGGAATTATGGCTTCCCATTATGTACATTAAATATAATACAGAGTTTAAATGTAAAATGCCTTATCTCCCATCACGTGTGGTGTTCCTCTTTGCCTTTGTTCCTCCTTTACCTACGACACGTGACAAATTTAATTTGAAAGTCATTCTGGTTCCATATGGTGCCTGCTAACATTCTACCTTGACTCTCCTGACAGCATACGTCTTTCTTAGGGCAACACCGTAACACGATTGTAAAACACCCTACTTTGTCAAGAGCCAAGGAGGCTTCCATGTATTATACGGTAAATCACACTACATTCCTGAAGGGTTAATGGAGCATCCCGTTCTATAAATTCAACAGTGATCATTTTGTAACCTGGAATGTTTTGCAAACCAGAAATAATTATGTATTCACGTTGCCACTCCAAAGTATTGGACTGGAATCACCCAGTATCAAGGTATGGCAATGACCATGTGAAAGATATGTGCAGTCACCAGTTAATCCCCCTCCCAGCAAACAAATCTTACAGGTGATATTTGTGCCCTGTACCCTAAAGGATTACCAAGAAATGCGGTTGCCTACCCTGTACTGTGATATCGTTTCACTTAATTATCTTAGAACGAGAGTATGAAAGAAATCTAGACACTTCAAGGCTCCGAATTATTCAGCACAGTGGCCTCTTTCTACTGAATGCTGGCTCTGCGTCTGTCCCCAGAGTGAGCTATAAGAAAATATTCACAAGCTAAACACGTTCTGGATTCATAAAACCTTAGCTGTAGATCTCCTCAAGAAGTTCATCGTGGGGATGGCAGGAGTGGGCGGCCGGCCAATGCTCAGACTTGGCTCCATAAAGGTCAAGGTGCTTCACTGTCTAGGAGCTGACCAGCCCATGTCACTGAAAGGTCCTTCACCCGTGGCTGATCTGGGAGGCGGGCCACAAGGTGTGCAGAGGTCAGAATCAGTGTCTGACTCTCCTTCTGCAATGTAGGGTCTGATTTTGGCACAGGGGGCCACTGCTGCATAGCAACCGTTGTTAAGGACGTCCAAATTTTCTTTGGACTGGGAGATGCTAAATCCACTAAAGGAGCGTTCCAGTTCCTCGTGATCCACCGACGGGATGGAAATGGACGTGTCACTGTCTCTCAAGGCGCTGTCGTGGTGTTTGGCAGTAATGTCTTCGTTCCTCAGGTACTCGGCGCTGGCCCTGTGCCCGCTGCTGTACGCGGACAAGGAACGCTCATGTGAAGGTGGGGGTGGGATTCTTACCAAAGAGCCAGGATCTCCAACGGGGGAGGATCCGTGGCTATGCCGCTGGTATGGCTGGTGCTGCCAGGAGGTCGAAGGGGGACACGCGTTGGTTGGCATTGTTGGGGCTGGTGGCGCAGAGAAGTTCTTTTGTCCCATCGAACTGGAGGACCTGATGATCTTGATGATGCAGCCATTTTTGTCCATGTGCTCCCGGCTGTCTTCTGGACTGTGGTAGGGCGGCGCCGGCTCTGGTTCTTTGGACCCAAAATAGGCTTCTGCTTCCGTTGGTGGGATACCCATCCGCTGCATGTAAATGTTCACCAGAAAGTCCAGCTTCTTCTCCATGGACAGAACCTGCAAAATGCCACACAGTTCCCCATGCTGGGTGATGTCTGTGGACTAGTACCCTGTATACAAAGAGTTCTACTCCTGTCCAGGCTCAAATAACCCTTCCTACATAGATAGCCCCTTCCTACACTGGCACAAACTGGACTTCCTGGAATTTTGAGAGAGAGATGGGATCCAAATCCATTCTGAACCTCGGCAAGGGCCTCTCTGCTTTTATGGAAGATGGATTTTTAAAAATATTTTTAAGTTATTGTACCCAAAAATCACCATTTAATGCGTTGATTTGTTTCTGCAATGCCTTTGTGTTTTCTTCAAGCAAGCAGAAATGCTTATGAAAGGTGACAGATTTCAATGAGACTGGAGAACACTCAGCACCAGGCTAGAGGTGCTCAGCACTTCATTGGGTCAGGCCCTTACAGTGTGCGTATGGGGACTTTATGTGAGCCTTTTGCTGTGGACTGAATTTCACCTTGAATGAGGCATGGATCCTGTAGCAATAGTCACACCCACAGCCTTACTTGAAGTTGTTTAGGTTAGAAAGGGAACATTTCAAAGGCACCTACGTCACTTTGGATCCAATGTTCTGTTTCCAAAAGGGACTTTGAGACTGAGGGTATGTCTATATTACCCGCCGAATCGGTGGGTAGTGTTCGACATATCGGGGATTGCTTTGTCGCGTCTTGTCTAGACATGATAAATCGATCCCCGACTGCACTCCCCGTGGACTCCAGAACTCCAGCTCTGCAAGAGGAGTAAGCGGAGTCGACGGGGGAGCCACCGTGGTTGAATTACCGCCGTGAGGACGGACAGGTAAGTCCCCCTGAGATATGCCCTGAGATACTGAGATAGCGTAGCTGAAGTTGTGTATCTTAATTTGAAACACCCCTCCCCCTGGAGTGTAGCCCAGGCCTGAGGCTCCTAAGGACCTATGACTTTCAATGGGCGTTAGGTAATGACATACCTTTGAGTCTCTGGGCTGTAAGTACCTAAGTCACTTTGACAAATAGGGTTTAAGGTGCTACGTTATTTAGGCACATTTGAAAATTTTACCGAAATCTTTCATCTCTTCTTAATCTTAACTACTTTTAAAATCTCAACACACAACATGAACTTTTTCCTTATAAGAAACGTCCACCCCCATACCTGCTTTTCAACTTTTCCAAGCCTGCCCATCATGCTTGGGTCTTCTGGAAGCTCCCCCTCTGCTGGGCCTTTGGTTCGATCCTTGTCTGTCATTGATGTCCCTCGTCCAACAATTTGGTCAACTCTACCAGGAACAGAAACAACCCCCGCACCCAGAAAAGGCCGTTGAGTGAAGTCAAGGAAACAGGACTCTGCTAGTTGCTAATTCTTTGTGGACAAAGCAAAAACCTCTCTCCCAACTAACACTCAAAATTACTCACACAAACAGGGAGAGGCAGCTAAGTGTTATCTTAATTGTAAATAAGTAGCTATATCTTCACAGTAGTACTAGCAGAGTTTGAAATCTATCGATTCTATTTCTATAGATATAATCTGGCACGTTATGCTCAGTAAATTTGCCCACAAGGAAGAATTTCACTCTAAGCAGGGTATCTACCAAATTAATTAGCATTGTATTTGTTACTGTTGATAATTTTGTTGTGAATAAAGTTGTCTGCCTACTTGATCTAGATGAGTCACGTTTTTCCACATCTTTACAGCTGAATCTCCTGCCTCTGTCCTACATACTCATTCATGTCCATCGAGAGAGGAGTCTATAGTTCAGCACTGGAATGGCTACATACCTTATTTATAATCCCTTTCCCCTGTTAAAAATGTAAGACTCCACATGGAAGGCAAAGGAATCCATATAGGAAGTCACAAGCTAATTATATTGAATGCATCAAACCTAAATTCGCTCTATAAGTAATTAAACACGGGCATTTCCCGATCTAATAAAAACCAATAAGACATCTCCAAGCTGGGACCTATTCTTAATCTTAACCCAGTTTATTGCTATGTCCCTAAACAATCTTGGCAAACTTTCCTCATGCATAATGTGCCAGAAGTGTAGGTGACAAAAAACAGATTAATTGATCTGGTCGAAAACAAGTTAGTTGTCTTGAGCGGAAATAAAGAAACGCTTCTTATGCAGTTCTGCAGTGTGGGTAATGGATCCATGCACCAGTATGAGACAAAGAATGGGCTGAACGCAGACAGACAAAGGGAAATTAACAAACAAAACACAAGGAAAGGGATGAGACACAAGCAGTCTAGTTGGCTTTGCTTTTGAGTGTGTGCAGGGAGAAGAGGGCTAGTTTCTTAGACTTTCTTTTAAAAAAACCCAGGGTGAGATCATCAGTTGATATGCAGTAGCACACCTCCCTGGACTATATTAGAGAGACAGCAGTATACACCATCTGAGGATCTGGTTCAGGGAGATAGGGCTGATGAGCATATCATGGCTAAGGTAGCAAATATATAAAGCAAAAATCATTAGATCCAGGTGAACTGACTTAGGTAATACTCTGTAGTAATTTTCGGTATTACTACTTCACCTACAAAGTAATGTCTGGCTATTAACTTACATGGTGAGTACAATGTGCTATAATTACAAGGGTAAATAACATACATGCTTTATTTCTCTCATATGCAAAGTGCATGGCCCTTCCAATCTGAACATTTCTGATGAAAGGGAAAAGAGAGAATTGTTTTTTAGCTCTCGTGTTTCGTTTCCATTTTAGAAACATTGTTTGGCTGCATTTGGTGGATTTGGTTATTAATGGCCATCCGGTACTTTCAGCCTTGGTTATCAACAGGTATTTTGCAGGCTGCCTTCTGTGTGAATTTCCCAAATACACCTCTGCCTACATGTACAAATCCTTGGCCTACAGCACCCTTTGCTAGTCTAGTCCGAGGCTCTTGCAGGGAACAGATTAACTCTCCCCTGTTGCATGGTGTTTTCACTGGGATGTAACTGAGACTGACCATAGTAATTTCTGAGTGATGCTTTCTCGCCCAGATTTCTAGCAATGAAAGTTAGTGTTTCTAAAGGGGCAAATAAGGAAATTAGGCGGCCAATTCCCACTGACTTTCAGTGGGAGTCATTCCCCAATACTTAAGGCACTTTTGAAAATCCCTTCACTCACAGTACCACTCAGCCCCTTTTTCATCATTTTGTATTGCCTTTTTTTTCCAGTTCAACCACAGGGGAAACTGGGTGAGCACAAAGTTCCAACAATAAACCAGCACACTTAGTCTTCTTTTAAGTATGTGCCATAAAATGAAATCAAAGGCATCGATTCTTAAAGCCAGCCCTTCAAAGGCAGGTGCCAAACTTGTGCCCCAAAGCCTTGTGCGCCAACCCTTGGTGCGCCCCACTTCCAGCAAATGAGCATATCAGCCCCCAAGTCAGGTAACGATGTACTTAGCAACCCAGCTGTATGGGCAAATGATGGCTTTGCAAGCAAAGGGCCTTCTGTGCGTGTGCACTTAAGAGAGCGCCTTTCCTCCCCTCTTACAGCCCTGTGCAGGAATCAGGCACAACTGCAGTCCCCGTGGGCATGTGAGTGCAGACAAGGTTCCCTTGCCAGCATCCCTGGGGCACAAGCCACCCCATACAGGGCAGGAAGGAGAGCAGAGCAGGTCGAGGATATGTTACACTTTCCTAAGGGGGGGTGGCACAGGGTGAGCGTTCTCACTGCTGCAGGGGGAGCATACAGGAGGCCTCAGGCTTTCTCTAAGGTGCACGACATGTACTGGGAGTCCCCTTGGAGCAGCTTGTGTCTGCACTAGCCCCAGGGAAAAGGCTTGTGCCATACAGACGCTAACTGGTCCCATATGGGCGCGCTCAAAAATCCCTGGGGATTCGTCTTGGGCATCAGCCTTTGAAAAATCTGTCCCTTTGCTTTAGATTTGTGATGAAAGAGGATCAAAAGATTGCTGATGCTATGTGACCTACCATATCACCTGCTAGGTTTTCCCGGATCTGCTGCACCTTTTGTTTGAAAAAGTTTAATGTATTTATTATGATGTTATTAATGATTACATTTTAAAGAATAGCTTTCCTTCTTTTGAATGATACAGAAAAATGTAAGATTCTTGCATCAGCCATGGTGCAGTTTTTCTCATGCTTCATGCTTACAGTTCATGCAAAGAGGTGTGTCGAACGCCACCCTCCGGCCAGAAGCAGACATCAAAGGTCAAATGAGGAAAAAATGAAAAGTTTGGAAATATTTATTTGGTTTCTTTTTTTTTTTTTACACAATCCGGCCACAGACACCAAACCCCCTTCATCCATGTCACATGACTGGCTACTTATCTTCTGATTGGTTAATAGTGTTTGTATCAGACATATTTAATATAATAATACCAACGACTCATGTTTATGCTGCTCAAAAATAGAGTTGGGGCTACCTGGATTTTAAAGTAATTGTATCTTGAATCCGCTGAGCATTCGAAGTTCATGAGCATACAGTATGTCCTATACACTGTAGGCTAAATTCTGCCGTCAGATACAGGCTAGCAGTCCACTGTCTTCACTGTGAGCTATATACCTGTATATGAAGGCAGAATATGGTCCTTACAACACCCTTGGGCTGCCAAATACAACCCAATTGGTTGAAAGAGTTCATGTGACTTCTAAAGGTTTAGCACCATTGTTCTTCTAGCTGACCAACAGATGGTTTTTATTTTATTTCATGGTGTTTTTTTTTAAATTGGCCATTCATTGGCTGAAAGGAGGACATGTGATGTAAAACAGAAGGAGCTCAACGCCAGGTAGCTCTACTGCTGTGGCACATTTAGGGCAAAACCACCTCAGAGCTGGGGTGATGAGCTTATCCCCCACTTAGGGCCAAATCTGGAAGCTCTTACTCAGCTATAACATTTGCTGTAGTTTTCCATGAATGAGACTGACTGGGGGAAGATGATAGCTCAGTGGTTTGAGCCCTGGCCTGCTAAACCTAGGGTTGTGAGATCAATCCTTGAGGGGGCTATTTAGGGATCTGGGGCAAAAATCCATCCGGGACCATACTTAGTCCTACTAGTGAAGGCAGGGACTGGACCTGATGACCTTCCAAGGTCCTTCTAGCTTTATGAGATAGTGGGTTGAATCATGCAAGGTGCTGAAAGCTCTGGCCTAAGCTGTCAAAGCTTTAAGCATCTGAGCAGTCCCCATTCACATAAATGGGGCTATTCATGTCCTTAAAGTGAAGCACCTGCTTAAGCGTTATGCTGGATTGGGACCAGATTGCTCAGTACCCTTCAGGATTGAACTCTTGGTCCTAAGGCCTATTTTGGGGCTCCTCTACTACTTTCTAAGGTTGTCAGTTGCACCCTAGTAAACAAAAACAATGGGGAAAATTAAATGAAGATGGGGCAATAAATACAAAATACCCCTAGGAGCCCCGGAGGGTAAAGCCCAATAATGCTGCAAGTAAGAATGGAATTATTTTCTGTTTTTTTCCATCTTTGAGTTAGCAGAGTGTGAATAAATATGTTTGGGGGGGAAATCACACACATTTCTCACGCACAGATAACTCAAAACAGCTTATATGGAAAACTACAGATCTGTCATGTATCCATGTGCTTAGTTCTAGGTGAGGGCAAGCACCTTTGGAAAAATATTCTGAAGGAATAACATAGTTGTGTTTGAAATCTCCTTCTACCCGTGCACAGAATATGCAAATATATACATATGCATTCAGGTGTGATGCTCTAGATAAATGGGGAATATTGTGGTCAAAATGCTTTTCCCCATTCTTGAACCCACACTTCAAATTAATAGGCAGCAGGTTTAAAACAAATACAAGGCGGTATTTCTTCACACAAAGCACAGTCAACTTGTGGAACTCCTTGTCAGAAAATTTTGTGAAGGCCAAGACCATAACAGAGTTAAAAAAAAAAAAAGAACTAGATAAATTCATGGAGGATAGGTCCATCAGTGGCTATTAGCCAGGATGAGCAGGAATGGTGTCCCTAGCTCTGTTTGCCAGAATCTGGGAATGAGTGACAGGGGATGGATCACTTGATGATTCCCTGTTCTGTTCATTCCCTCTGGGGCACCAGGCATTGGCCATTGTTGGTAGACAGGCTAGATGGACGTTTGGTCTGACCTAGTATGGCCATTTTATGTTCTTATGTTCTTATCTGTGAGTGTAACTCTGAGTAGTTACTTTGAACTATCTCGTTGGGGTAACTACTCACCATATTTTGTTGGTGAAAGCTCACAGATACATAGACAAGACCTCACTCCAGCTGAAAATGTGCATATAACTGAGAAAACACTGTTGTTTATTTCATTGATAAGACATACGAGAGTAAAATGTTCAAAATAACTTGGTGCTTCTGAATATTTTACCCAGAGTGAATCCTCGGTAATGTCAATGGTAAAATTCCCATCGATTTAAGCGAGGCAAAGATTTGAGAGACAGTTAATTTTTGTACACAAAATTAAAGATTCTTTTGAACACTCGGCCTAGCGTATGTAACATTTTTAGTGATACTATATATATATTTACTCTCATCAACAAAGTTGGACCAGGGAATTAAAATGGTTCTGTGCATGTATTCACTTCCTTCCCTAGAAATATGAAACACATTTGATTCTAATGTTGCCCATTGAAAAAAATATGGAATATGTACATTTCAATGAATATAGGTGAGTAGATGAAAGCATATCTTTGTACCTGCTTGCATATACACACAGAGTGAGCAGTTTTCCATTCTTTAGTTAGTCTTAATTTACATCTTCTAGATGAAAGTAACAAATCTTGTTGCGTTAGAAGATTTTTTGGTAATCTTTTATAATTGGCTGGAATATCATAACAAATTATGATTTTGCCATCCCAAACAACTAGTTGAGGAAGACTGAAATATGTTCACAGAGGAAATCAATGGGTTGTATAATTTTTTTCTTTAGACTTGCTTTAGTGTGAAAACCCATCGCCAAAAACAAATCCAAGTGATTTTGAGTTATATGTGTCAGTGAGCTGCCTTATTAAATGATACATGCCGTCATATACCTGGCATGAAAGGGGTTTGACATTAAGCAAATGAAAAATCCAGAGAAAGCGCCATTTTGGTGAATCCTAACCTAGGCGAGTATTGGGGTGACTCTTTGGAAGAGAGCATGGGTCCTTTGGTTGGATACTTCTTATGCCGGGGAGTTGAAGGGGGCGGGGGACCCACAATCATATCTATCCTGGCAAAGTAAATAAGAAAAAAGACACCAGCAAAATGCATAATGAAGCAACACGGAGAAAGAACTTGGTCGGAAAGTTGCAGAAACGTAAGGAACAACTAAAAAAATAAAAAATAAAAGACAGAGAGAGAGAGAGAGAGAGAATTGGAAAATATATTCCGCTCGAAACAGAATGCAGCATTATATTGCCTGATCGTTCATGGTTAATGCCAAATCTTATCTGGCCAAACATAAGATTAATGGAACTGGGCATCAAAAGAACATCACTGCTGCTTAAAATGGGAGTCACTCCGCATATAATAGGCAACATACTGTACACACTGGAATATATTTGCATATATGTGGCAATGTCCCATTGGAAATGTCAGATATAAGACAATATATATTCTCCTTTCTATTACAGTGATGGGTGAAACATCCTCAGCAAAGAGGAAAAGCATGAGCTATAGAAGTAAATGAGGCACACTGTGGAATTGTACACTCAGTGAAGGAAATGAATCCATGGTTGGAAAGGTGTTGTGAGCCAGGGACGGAATACCAAAAAGAACCAGTTACAGACACGTCACAAGAGCAGTGACAGAAAGTGACGAATGATTAAAGAGAAAAGTGCATGTAAACACCCCCACAAGTTTGCCCAAAGAGAGCTTTAACCCAACAAAACACTGGCCACAGAGAGCTGATATTAAAGATCCTCACAAACTCTCTTTCTCTCTCAGAGAGAACGTGTTGCCTTGGTCCCTCATTGCTGCAGGGGGTATTAATCCATCATTGCTCTACACCAGGGGCAAATTGCATTGCCCCACTTCCCCGCCCCACATACCATTTCCACTGTGCTGATCAGCATGTTGTGGGGTGCACCCAAATCTCAGCCTCTTCCCCATCCATATCCTACTCTTTCTTCAACAACCTGTTCTGGGGACGAGGGAGTAAGTGAGAGTGCAGTGTCCTGGGTGCATGAGATGAAGTCCAGGTAGCCTACAGGGGGTGCTAGGAGATAGTTTTACTCCTTTCTTCCTTCCCAGGATAGAAGGCAGTATAATCTAGGTCACAATCTACCTCAACGATTACTGCAGCTCACTGCATGGATGCAACCAGGAGGAGCATTTGGCCTTGTCTTTCAAAACAGCCACTCCCTGGTTCCATCGAAAATCAACCAGCCAAACAACTTTCATTTTGGAACACACAATCTCAGAACAAGAAAAATGGAGGCAGAACTGGAGAACCTTACCAGGGATGAGGTTCAGCTGAAAACCCCCAAAAGTATGGGTGCCCATCTAGATCTTCCCTAAACTAGACAAACGACTTTAGTGTGAACACCTAGGCTGGGAATCTCAAAAGGAGGGATTTTACTCAAGTGATTTCATACTCTTGCAGCTAAACCTGGGCTTACGTGCTTTGCTAGACACAGCAGGTTTGTGATAGAAAGCTCAGTCCTGCTTTTCGAATGACTCTGACAATGACATGACGAATCAAGAATTAACTGGGAATATAGGTAACACACAGCATTCTGGCAACACAAGTACTTTATGGAGGGTATGAGGTAACAGACATTGACTGATCTCCAATCGTGGCGCCATCATTTAGATTTTGAAATTAAAGAACCAAAGACAATGTTCACTGTTTCCTGTCATATGCCTCATCTGTGCAAAGGACCTAATCTAACTCCTTTTCAAGTCAATGGAAAAATTTCCATTGGCTTCAATGGGGGTTGGAGAAAAGACCCTTTTAGACTATAAAGTAGCATCCACTTGAGCACTCATTTTTCATCTACAAGTTTGCAGAGGCAAATATTTACATGACATTATTTGTTTGTCTCTGTCCAATACATAGGCACAAGCAGTTAGTTAGGCATATACATGACATTCACTTTGACTGAAAGTATTTTAAGGTGCAAAGTCATGCCTTGAGTTACATGTATCACATTATAGGCCGCAAAGGGCAGGTTTTCTTAAATGATTGAGAGTTATTTGTAAGGAGAGAGGGTAGAGGTCTTACTGTCAATGGATTTCTCTCATCCACAATTCCTAGGTTTGAATTCAAACTTTTTCTGAGGTAAGATAATTTGGGTGTTGAGAGGAAGGGTGGAGTTTAAAGTATCTCTCTCGCTCTCCCTCCCTTTATACTCTTCCTAATGCTTCCTCCTCCATACAACACAAGGAGCTCAATCCTGTCCTGTGTTAAATTCCCTTTCTGCAGTCCCTCGCCTATAAAAACAACTGAGCAACCCCAGACAGTTATACAGTGGATGCAGTTTAGTTCCTGTTTCACTGAGCCTACCCAGTTGGGTTGATATGTGAAAATCCCGTATTTTTAAGACATTCTTCCCCCATTCCCACCCAATCCAAACAGAGGTCAGACTCCTCCCTCTCTGTAGGGCAAAAGATGTAAAATAATTACAAGAGCCTCTCATACTGGGGCCATTTTTCTAATAGCTCCTTTATGCTTAACAAGAGGGCCAAAAGTGGTAATTTAAAGATAGCTCCTTTATTGTATTTCCCTGCTGGAAAGGACACCCGATATGCCACACACCTCCTAAATGGTGATGTCAAATCATAAGTATCCAACAACAAAGCACTGCGACAGATGTTCCAAAATGTTTCTGAAAGATTGACATACACCCTGATTTGCTCTTTGGCCAATGGTGGTGTGGGAGGGTGAAATGTAGACAACCTGCTTGTGTGTGTGTGGAGTGGGACGGGGTAGGGGGAAGAGAAGGATCCTTCAGTAAGGATTCTCATGGCATGGGAGGTAACACAGCTTTATTGGCACAAGGCATTGGACCAGGGTTTGCTTTTGTTTTGTAACAAAGACTGACGCTGTTTCTGGAGCCTGTCTTACCCAGAATGCACAGCTCCCTCCCCTAGACTGGACACTTACTTGCCCTTATTCCCAATTGGCATTGTAAAACTAATCTGCCCTCCAGGCACTCTGTGCCAAAAATTCACCCCTTGTGGCCAATTCATAACCAGGAGCCATTCAGAAATCAATTGTTTTCCATTAGGTTTTTTCTTAGAAAGAAAAATAGGACGTGGCTTTACCCTCTCCCTCCTAGCATTCACCACTGGGGTGCTATCACAACAAACAGTGGAGTGTCTTGCCTGGACTGGAGATTTTTAATCCGGGAGAGCATATCCAAGTGACCGGCCGAATACTGCTCAATGACATCCATCACATCGTAAGGCCGAAGACTCTCCTTGAACTTCCGTTTGGAAACAAGAAATTTCATGATGCTAGGGGAGAGAGGAAGGAAAAAATAGATTCTCCATGCTGGAGCACTGCACTGTAGAGTGGTGTGCATGCCGATGCTGCAGAGAGATACTTGAGAATCAGAGTGGACCAAGACCTTTGAAAAGCTAACACCATCTGAGGCTGCTTTAGATAAAGCAGAGAGAACCAAGGCTCAAGATGTAGGGCTCTGTATGCTTCCGGGGCTGCTGGTCTCACTAGCCAGCTTGGTGGAAAGTCTTCCAGATAGGAGAGGACTCTCAGTAATGCACAGTATCCACAACCCCCCAGCTTCCCCATTGGAGAGCCCATTTTCTCCATCCGGTTTTGTAAATATCATCATTTAACCATGAAGTGAGCGATATGGTGGATATGGATGATTTAGCTGGGGATTGGTCCTGCTTTGAGCCAACCTCCTGAGGTCTCTTCCAACTCTGATATTCTATGATTAAATGATATGATTTGCATGTAACACTCTTAGGGTGTTTTCCCATTTCTCCCTTTACTCCTCCTCCAAGCAAACGCTGTTTTCCCCACTTAGCTTTATACAAAGGAAAACAGCACCTGAGGGAGATCCAGCCAGCAGTGATGTGATCTGTGCATTATTCACTGCTGCTTGGTTTACAAATATCCTTATTATTTATTTTCCTTTAACCTTTCATCATGTAGGGAGGTCTCTCCATCCTCCTTCATCCCCCTCCTCTTTTTCCTTTCTTACCACACTGCCCTGATGCCGACTTTAAGTCCCAGCGTTAAATCTTCCGTCACAAACTCGCAGTTGCAGCTTTTGTTATCATCGGGAATGTCTTCTCCAGGGAGGCTTGCTTCTGGGTTTAAAAGAAAGAAAGAAAAAGCGAATCCACAGCTAATTAGAGCTGCATTGCAGCAGGAGGATTGGGAGCATCAGACTCCCAGAAGAGAGCACACGGAAGACATAAATGGCATGTTACTTTTGCATCTTAATAAACGCTTTCTCTCCCTCTGAGCTAGGCTAAGATGACATCTGATACCGCCAGTTTCAATCCCTATCAGTCTTTAAGGGCATCAAATAACTGAATGAAGCTCTCTTCTTTCCTCTCCCACCCCAGCATCCTCATGTGGATAAAACAATGCCTTATGTGCTAATAAGAGAGCGACCGAAACAGTTCAGTAAGTCTAGATGGTTTAAATCCCCTTAATCTCCTCCAAACCGGCTGCGCCAGGGAGGATCCTGTTTAAATGAACTGCCTATTATCAAAATCTTCAAAGCATAGCATGAGTAAGAATCACCAGGCATAGATTCTCCAACTGCCCCTGCTACTGGATAACTGGTATCTGATCCCTTTTGTGGTAGGCACTTAGATGGTTGGAGACAAAGAGGTATGCACAGAATATCCAAAGACAACTTTTGAGCAAATTATTAAATTAACTCTTGATCTGAGAAGCCTAAATATCTAAACCAGAAGGTGAATAATTTAAATATCAAAACCCCAATATTTCCTATAGGAAGCTGAATGCCTTCTAGGTGCTGACCCCACTTAGCTTGGGAGGAAACCAACAGGATGGCAGACCATGGTGAAAAGGCAAAATGGCTGCCCTCAGAAGCTCTCACCTTCAGAGTTCTGTCGAGACGCAGCTCCCTTGATCCGGAACGCTTGCCGGGCTCGGCTCCGGTCTCCGAAGCTCCAGCTTTTGGGCACTTTGCTTGGGCTATCGTCAATGCTCTGATCAGCGCTGGGGGATCTCCGGAGGCTCTGGGCCTGTGGAGAGCTTTTCCCTTTAGTTCCAGAACCTCGGGGACTGGAGAAGACACGGTCTTTCAAGCTGACCTTCTGACTATTCATGGAAACAAATTGAAACAAAGACAAAAAGGAGACAGCAGGGGGAGTCACTCTGGAAACCGCACGTCCCTTCCCCTTCAGTCATTAGAAACCCACGGCATTATAAGCGCAGTAGGATGTGTCCAGTTTTTTATTTTTTTTAGAGCATTTCAGAATGGTTTCCATCATCATGAAGGAAATGGGAGGGGTCGTTAATTGGGCAAAAAGAACCCTCCTATTATTAGAGGGCTTGCTGAACAGAATAGCATGAAACACTGATGTTGATAATTCCTTAAATAATGTATTGGTTCCTATCATGAATTATGATGCTTTTTTCCACCGTTTCCCTCAAAAAACCCCTTTTCAATAAGAAAAAATTAACAAAAGTTTACCAAAAATGTTTCAAAGTGAAGTTAAAAAGCTATTTATGACTTTTCGGGCCAGTCATCCAACCCTTTTGCCCTTCTGCTCCCACCATCTTTCTACCGACTAAAAAAGTTCTCAACCTGTTTTCTATCTTCTGGCTAAAATAAAAATCTTTTTTCTTTACCTGTAATAAATGTTAACTACACCATTGTAAATTAAAATCCTAATATGGATTTGAGGTTAAAAAGCGCTTGCATATTTACTAAGGTTGCTCAAACATTTGCAGCAAAATTGGAACACTTCAAAATTGGAGCTGTTTGCATTTAATGGCAATTTCTTTAAAATGATCCAATTTTGTGGAAAATATTGTTTTTGCTTGAAAACCATCCATTTGGAGTAAAGATGATACATTCTTATGGTGGAGCCAAACCTCTCTATGTTCAAATTTCTGAATTCTGAAATTTCAAATGAAGATGATGCATTTTCACATGAAACTTGCAAAAAATGATTTTGTGAAACTTTATGAAAGGGGAAAAAATTTAAAATTGCAACATTCCCAGGAACAAAACTGAAAATATTTTTAGTTTTGCATAGACCTAATATTTACCAAATAGCTTCTGTTAATAATCAGTTGGTATTTCCTGACAACTACTACAAAGCACTTCCTCATTTGTCCAATGTTTTATATAAATGTAATTTCAAACCTGAATAAAGTTCAGATGTAATTTCCAAGTGGTTTCTATCACAATAATTGTTAACATTCTGCATTGGAACATCTTACAAATTCAGCAACAGAAGTGCACGTGAACTGACTGAATCAAGTCGCTGATTATGCTTAGAAAAGTGAATCAGAGAGAAGGGTATTGTGGGAACGTATCCTATCTCAATGACTTCTAGGTCTAACTCGCTTAGTTAAAGTATTAAAGATTTATTTTTTCTAGCTGTCAGTGCCACCACCTCAGATCTAAGAATTAAGCTGCCCCTTATTTCATCATTAATAATAAAAATTCTGCGGTTACAATACAGCTGGAGATATGTGAGATAGCTTTATCAGCTGCGCTGCACTGCCAGGAGTGAGCATTTGGTTTTGTCAGTAAAGGAACCAGACACACAGGGAGCAGATCCCTTGTGCTATTTTTACATAGTCACTTTATATTGTGAAACCTCATTATAGAGACTGATCCAAATGCTTACTTACAACTCTAATTCTAAGAGCAAAACACAGAGCTGTAAATTAGAGGCTTAGGTGAGGCTACTTTTTAAATCTGATCCTAAACGAAGGGTGTTCTTGGAGTCTATTTATTTGTAAGGCTCATTTGTGTTGCATGTGCAGTTCAAATGTCTTTATTCTACCAGGTCAGTTTAAATGGTTTATCTGACAGTCTGCCGAAAGCTAAAATCCAGAACTCAACCCTATCTCTTAGCGCTTCCTCCTGAGAGGTGCTGCATGCACAAGTTGATGTTTTTTGAGAACTGTGCATGCTCAGCATGTAAAGATTGTTTACCCATAAGAAAGGCCATACTGGGTCAGACCAAACGTCCATCTAGCCCAGTATCCTGTCTTCCAATAGTGACCAATGCCAGGTGCCATAGAGGGAAGAAACAGATCAGGGAATCATCAAGTGATCCATCCCCTGCGGCTCATTCCCAGCTTCTGGCAAACAGAGACTAGGGAAACCATCCCTGCCTGTCCTGGCTAATAGCCATTGATGGACTTATCCTCCATGAACTTATCCAGTTCTTTTTTGAATGTTGTTATAGTCTTGGCCAGGGGTCGGCAACCTTTGGCACCAGCCCATCAGGAGAAAGTGGCTGGCGGGTGGGGCCAGTTTGTTTATCTGGAGCATCCGCAGGCACGGAGCCTCGCAGCTCCCGCTGGCCACAGTTCACTGTTCTCGGCCAATGGGAGCTGTGGGAAGTGGTGCAGGCCAAGGGACGTTCTAGCCACTGCTTCCCACAGCTCCCATTGGCCGGGAACGGTGAAACACAGCCTGTGGGAACTGCGGGGCTCCATGCCTGCAGACGCTCCAGATAAACAAACAGGCCCAGCCCGCCAGAGGCTATACTCTGATGGGCTGGATGCCAAAGGTTGCCGACCCCGGTCTTGCCTTCACAACATCCTCTGGCAAGGAGTTCCACAGGTTGTCTGTGTGTTGTGTGAAAAAATACTTCCTTTTATTTGTTTTAAACCTGCTGCCTATTCATTTCATTTGGTGACCTTTAGTTCTTGTGTTATGAGAAGGAGTAAAGAACACTTCCTTATTTACTTTCTCGACACCAGTCATAATTTTATAAACCTCAATCATATCCCCCCTTAGGTGTTTCTTTTCCAAGCTGAAAAGTCCCAGTCTTATTAATCTCTCCTCATATGGAAGCTGTTCCATACCCCAATCATTTTTGTTGCCCTTTTCTGAATCTTTTCCAATTCCAATATATCTTTTTCCAGATGGGGCAACCACATCTGCATGCAGTATTCAAGATGTGGCGTATTATGGATTTATATAGAGGCAACATGATATTTTCGGTCTGATTATCTATCTTTTTCTTAATGATTCCCAACATTGTGTTTGGTTTTGTGACTGCCACTGCACACTGAGTGGATGTTTTCAGAGAAATGTCCATGATGACTCCAAGATCTCTTTCTTGAGTGGTCACAGCTAATTTAGACCCCATCATTTTTTATGTATAATTAGGATTATGCTTTCCAATGTGCGTTACTTTGCATTTATCAATATTGAATTTCATCTGCCATTTTGTTGTCCAGTTGCCCTGTTTTGAGAGGTCCTTTTGTAGCTCTTCACAGTCTGCCTGCGACTTAATTATCCATCACCGGCCCTTATTCTGGTTGCTTTAATCCCATTTCCCAAGTATATATGTTGCAATAGTTTTCATGAACTAAGGATGGCAAATCAAAAAGCACTGAATTTCCTACTGAACATGAGAGAGGAATTTCATATTAGGACATCACAAGGTGCAATATTTTACTCATTAAAAATATCACCTATGAATCTGAGGAACATTTAAAATCCATTTAGGTCTGATCCCTGAGTACTCAAACTCTTGACATTTGGAATGCCTCCAACATTCCTTTGTATTAAACGAACAAACATTAACAATAAAGACAGCATTGGTAATCCACTAAGGTTTTCCTTCTGCCATGCAATTTTTTCAATGTGAAAGCTGACTACAATCTGCATGCAGACACAGGCCCTGCAGTGGAAAATGCTGTTGAGGCAGCCGGAGCTGGGAAGGGAAGAATGCAAAAGAAAAGCAAATGCTTTCAGCAAATCTAAGCTCATGTCCTCATCCAACCAGAACGTCATGCAAGGGGGGGTGCAGTGTGTCGGAGAAGTGATACTTAGATGCCAACCACACAGATGGTAGATGGACATTATTTGGTTGTAGAGTATATGTGTTGAGTGAAAGGGGGAAGGGAATGGTTATCCCAACACATAACACTGCTTGGAACTGTGACACTTGCATGAACTGAGGGAGATTGGGACATTCATTCTGCCTGGTCTAAGGGGAAGGGAGGATAAAGCGAATCACAAGGTTTTGTAACCTGTACCAAAATCTATGGGAAATAATGATAGAATCAGGTGGACTGGTTGGTTCCTGTATCAAAATGAGGTACAGTAACTACTCTTGGTTAATATTTGTTTAAAGCCCATTTTCTTATTATTAAAAAAAGAGTCCTAGAGCATTACTGCACAGACTTAAATGAGAATTTGCTCAGCCTTTAACCCGAATCCAGTGAAGGATGGAAATATATCATTTACCTTTTTCTGATACTGAAATGTGCTTCTAATTTCTAAAGCAGGTTCCCAGCAAATATCTACTCTGATAAATGAAAGTCCATACTTGACTAACACAATTAGGGGCCCAATCCAAATACCAGTGAAGTTAATGGAAAGACTCCCTCTGACTTCAGCAGGCTTTGGATTGGGACTGTCTGGCGTGTGATGGTCACAACATTCACCAGAAAAGTGGTTAAGAACTAATCCTCTGCATTCATACACAACACAGAACAGTTGGTTGACACGCAATGTATTGATGGTTTAAGTTCTTGCTGGAAATCTCCTACGTTTTGTGGGTTCATTTCATAGCTTTAACAATCTCCTGATGGTCTGTTTTTACATTCCCTTACTCTTTGAGGATTTCCTGCATTCACAGTAATTTTTGTTCAATACAAATGACTACCTACTGGTTTATGTCATGTATCTGAAGCAGCTGGACGAATGTCAGTTCATTTTCTCCTTTTGCCTGCATATTGCAAAATACTAGCCAGATTGATCAATACCATCCAGTGTGCAGTGTTGTTGTAGCCATGTTGGTCCCAGGATTTTAGAGAGACAAGGTGGGTGAGGTGATATCTTTTATTGGACCAACTTCTGTTTGGTGAGAGAGACACAGAAGTTGGTCCAATAAAAGATAGCTCACCCGCCTTGTCTCTCCAATACCGTCCTGGACTAAACAGTCATTTATATACAAACTCAGCTGGCAATAATATTTGTTCTACTGAACAGTATATCCAGGAGAGGGAGAGAGAGAGAGAAGATTATGTCCTGTTGGACATGGGGCTGTTGTTCGAACCACAGTTTGTGCCGAGTTCCTGATCTGTCGGACCACTTTGTTAAAGGTAGGCAGGACTGCTGAGGCTGAAATAATAGCCATTGTCGACCTCCGGGTTCCTGGTGTGAATAACGGGTAGAAGCCAACCGCTGAACAGATCAAGGAAAGAAAATGTGGGTACACAATGCTTGCCATGGCTGGCTTAGAATTCAAAAGAGGACAAAAATTCATGCCTGGTGTATGTCCACTGGCTTCCACAGAGTTGGAGCAGGGGTGAATATAGTCCATGGAACAGAGGAGAAAGCAGGACTCACAGAGTAAAACTTCCAAGTAGAATGTGGTGGGAACTCACCCTTTCCCCTGCTATAACCTGAGCAGGCAGCAGTGCTCGTACTGGGGTGACTATCTTCGTACTTATAGCGCTGAGTTTGAAATAACTGAAAATGCTCGAGCTGCATTGGTCTCTGAGGCCCAAATCTTTGAAGGTATTTAGGCATTGCTGTGCTCTGTGCCAGAAGGCCTCGCTGATTTAGGCGCCTCGATCTCATGTTCAAAAGGGATTTAGGCACTTAGGAGCTACCTAAGCTACCACAATGCTACCTAAGCCCTTGAGACCAGACCGAGCAGGGAAGCCAGAGAAGAAACACCTTAGAATGCACCTGGCTTCTATAGTGAATCAGGAAACCTATTTCACCCTACGGCTGGGTATTTTTACAATACTGCTGACTTTTTGCACTGTTCTCCTTCTCGGCTGGATCTAGCACACAGCTTTTGTCCCCTATGTTTTCTCGGCAGCTAGAACTAGTATCGTGGGAGAACATTCTAGAATGCACTATTGCGTGACTGAGAATCTTCTAGAAAGTACCGATACCATCTGCTCTTTGCCAGTTAAGCCAGGTTTGTGCCTGTTTTGCGTTGCTGGAACAGTGCTAAGCCTGCAGAGCACATCAGCAAACCTCACCTATTCTTTACTCAAGCAGAATCACTTGAACTACTGTATAGAAACATCCTACATTTCATTTCAGGCATCCTCTGACCCCAATCCTGCCCCCATGCTATCTCATTGTTCTGCAAACATCCCTTGTGCATTATCAGTCCACACATCATTTCCTCCTGTGATAGGTAAGAACATCTTTCTTGCTCTAGTCTGTCTGGGTAGACTCCAAATACGTCTTCCCCTTCTACAAAACAAAATATGGCATCAATGATTGAGGCAAATAATAAAAGAGACCTAGTTATACCAAAGACCAAGACACCTTTAGGGCTCTAAGTCCCCAGTTTTTAGAGACACTCTCTTGAGATCTTGTATAGATTTGGAAAGTTCCTTAGTTAATGAATTGGTTCCTCTCCTCCTCCAGCAGAAGTCAAGAAGGGGGGAATAAAAGAAAAAGCCGAGTGGGAAGGAAGGAGTTAGATTTTTTCTAAAGAAAGCCGGGGTGAACAGTGATTTATACTGCCTTTGCATATAAGAAAGTATCCATCCCTAGGAAGTCATACAAATTCACTGACACCAATGTCAGAAGACAAACAAGTGAAGATCAGAGTTTCCGGTTTTCCAGAAGGTGGTACTGTATAATGGCAGGCAAGAAAGATGTGCTATTAATATCATTCATATGTGCCAAAAAGAGGCCTAAAATTAAACAGTGCACAGGAGGGAGGGGTCTTCACCGGCTAGAAGCATCCATCTCCATGGATAGAAAAATCTGCACTCGTAGATGGGAACACTGAAGATAAGATAATATTTAAATGTTCTGAATGAAAAAATATATTAATGATATCTCTAATTTGAAGCAGACTTTTTGTGAGCGATTCAAGTAATCTTTATGTAACTGACTATGCGCCAACGATACTTAAATCAGACATTCCTGATATAAACTCCAGGGGAGCCATAGCATGGCCAGAACACAGTGGGAGACCATATGAAGATTCTGGCTCTTAGTTAAGCTACAGAAGAATCTCACTATGGAGAATTGGTTACTGTGAACCTTCCCTCTTTGTCACCCATTAAGACATGGGATTTACCTCTGATTCTGAACTTTTAGTATATAAAAATATTCCCAGATAAACTAGAAGCTATCTATTTATGGCAGGTATGTGTATCTATAAAAATAATAGCAATCAAGGGAAAAAAACATATAGGTTGGAATAATTCATTGAGAAAACCAGAGATTTCTTTAAAACTCTACTTTAGCTGCTTTCTAACAAAGAGACAAGGACTCGTGGTCTTGAGGATTAAAATGGATTCCAGAAAGAGCATGCATAAATCCCATGTCACAAGCATGCTGCATTAATCTGCTCCCTGCTGCCTCTGTGCTTGTGATCCTTCACTCATTGCAAGAAATAAATGGGAATTCACTGTCACCATTCCAAGCATGCAAATGTTGGGGCTTTGTTGTTCAACCACAAGGCACTTGTTGGCTGCCTATAAATTCAGTGTTGGGGAAAAGGGCAGTTGAATCTAATGTGGGCAGGAGAATAATGGACATATTTATATGTCAGGAAAAGAAAAGGAACCCTGGAAATTCCTTATGATCCTCAGACAAGTGTGTCAAGGAACACAAGTTTGGGAGAAGTCTTTGAAGACAGTTAGCAGGCACGTTGTCAACTTGATAAAATCCACTGTGTATCGGACTCTAAAGTCTATCTATTTATTCCCCACTCGACCTATATGCAGGATCACTTTTAATGCAAATAGGAGAGATGCCCACAATATGAGAGACAATATATCCCCTACGCCGTTAACAAGAGGCTGAAGATTAGTCCTTCTCTAGCTGCGTAGTAGAGGTGCTAGATAGGCGAGCCATACTTCCAAATGCCACACGATTAGGAAAGGCCCATTCATAGGTATTCAGAGAGCCAAAGGAACAATGCTTAGTGGAGGCGGAGAGCTGGTGATTTTTCTGTTACTAAATTTGTATTGCTTTATAACGTTCAATTAACTGTGCGAGGGTTCCCTGTAGCTTAGGGTGGGGTAGAGAGATGATGAATGTTGTTTTTTTAAAAAATGTTCTATTTTCCATCATTGTTTAAGCTCAGTTCTTAGCCTCCTTCATTGCTACCAGTCTCAGGCTTGCAAGCCTATAGCCAGTGTCAGCATAACACATTGCCCAGCTTCTGTTGCTTCTCGTGCGCCGCACTATTGGAAAACGAGAACGCCTCTGATTCCGGAGAAGGACCTGGGGAGGCTCTTAAATTTGTTTTACTCATCTAGTACCTCTATTAAGCAGGGAAGTGATCAGAACGGGTGGTAGCAGGGGAGAGAGAGAGAATGAGCCGTGCAGCTTTAGGTTAGTTTCGTGCGACGCATTTCCCGTGGTACCTAGAGTTTCCTGAGCAGCATCCACATATTGACTCTCTGCATGGTTTGCTTTTACTGGAAATGAGGGGAGAGTAAAGATTAGACCCGGAAGCAAATGCCAAACAGGAAACTTTGATTATCGTCTCTAGGTTTAAAAGACAGGCTGTTTTGATGGCTGCATTTGTGATGGAATATTAACATTTGACCTTTTAAGAAAAAAATAAGGGGGTTTATTTGTTGCAGGGAGATTCATGAAAGGAATTGTTCTGTAGTAAATTAGGAATGACCCGCTAGTAGGAATGACGCCTTCTGCACTCAGTTAGTTGCATTACTTCACCAACTGTTGACTTTACTAACAAAATGAATCCAGCAAGTAGATCCTTCCACCTGCTGGAAAACAAAATAGTCCCTACTTAATTTCTTGTAAATAAATTTAATCGCTAATTTTTCAGTTCCCCGGGCAAGTGGAGCCCACGTTCATGTCCTAGGATAAAAACTGTTTCCTCCAAAGCCATTCAAAGGGTTTATTTCTCTTCTTCCAAGTATTTCGTTATTAATGATTTGCTCCTTCTCTGCTTGCCATGGTGCTATGTGAAACTAGGTGTTAAAACCCCACATCAATGGAATGTGATAAATCACACCCCCTCCCGGGCTAAGGAATTGGAATTTCGAAATTCACAAAATCCATTTTTCGTATCACTTGCAAATCAGAACCCAAAAATTGGGGGGGAGGCAGTTATGGACTTGTTAATGAATCAGTAAAGTTCCCATGAATCTGATCTGAGACACCCCCTCTTCTGTGCTCAGGGACTCTCGTACTGTTAATCATTCACCAAGATAGGTAGGGTTCCCTTGACACAGAGCTGCCTTCTCTTTGCAAAAAGGTTATGGGGTAGCCCACTGACATAACCTGAAAATGCTTTAGACAGCTGTACTCAAGTATTCCTAGATGACTTTGCAAATATATTTAACATTCAGAATGGGGGGAGTCTATTTGGCCTCCCCCTTTCTCCCCCCGTTTTCTTAAATTTGAACTTGGCAGCCTGAGGAGCTTGTGCTTAGTAACAGAAGGAATTTGCAAAATTCTTTCTGCTCTGGAGCAGCCAGTGCAAGTTCAAATGGAATCCACCCTCTCTTTCTTTAGGACTCCGAAGGCCTTTGCAACAAGTTCAATGGAGACAGACCTTGCACCCACGTGCCAGGTTAGCTGCCTCGGTAGCCATACGGCTGGGCTCTGTAGTTAACATCATAGACAGAGAATATTCGGCATGCACAGATTTGGAGAGACACGCTGGTTACGTGGTTTCTTAATCTCCTTTTCAGTCTCTAAAGAAAGTAGCAGCCCCTTCTTTTCAAATAATCAGTCCCCGTTATGGCAAATGATTATTCCCAGATTACACACTGTCACAGCATGAATATCTGACATCATTTTAATAACAATGTCAGTCTAATATTATCTATACATATAGACACACACACACACACATATTTTTTTAAATAAATATATTGCAGAGGGACCCAATCCTGCAGTCACTCAAGTTAATGGTAAAACTCCCCCAATTTCAATGGAAGCGGGATGGGGAGCCACAATCTACTGGAAGATGACTTTTTAAACTGGTTGCTAAGGTTATTTACACAATCGCAGGTGACCTTAACTCATGCTGGAGCATGTAATCTGCTTCTTCTAACTCTACAGTTCCCTAGAATTCGCCTGTTTCTTTGCACTCTGTTTTTTTTTTTCATTTTGCCTGATCCTGTCCTGAAAAATACAAAAGGAAGGGCATAAATCTCCACAGCCTTAGCTAAGCCATCCATGTGCCCCTTAATACTTTGGTCAGAAGACAAAACAAGCAGAGACAACATGCCACACTGAATTTTCAGCTTGATTAGTACATGAATAATCACATCCCATTATCCTATCTGAACAGTAAGCCTTGCTTAGTAGGAGCAATGAGAAAAGTCACACCGTGTCCCTTCTGCTTCCCCGGAGGCTGAGACAGGGCGGCCGGGCGGGCGACCATATTTTCATCTCCCGGTTGAGAGAGAGACAAGAGAAGTGTGTTCTTAGAGGGAGTGATCATAGCTAGCGGCACTGTATAGGTCAGCCATCAGGACGTGAAGAGTACTGCTTCCCCACCCACCCCTGTCATAAGCCAATTGCGATGCAGATGGACAGACAGCACTCAAAGCACTTTGCAACAGAGCAGACTTTATGAGGAGTTTTAAAAAAAAATGTAGCCAAATGCCAATATGGTTTGTGTCCAACGCAACCCGCACTGCAGGTCCCAGGGAAATGAGCGTATGTTTCTTAATAGCTGATCAACAAACAACTTCACCGTGCTCGGTAATGGGATGAATGCAGACAAGTCTGATTGCAAAACAAAGCAGAGAAATGGCAAAGACAAAACCCATCTCCAAGCTGTGATGCCTAATTCAAATCCAAGGCCAAATAAACTACCTCCCTTAGTAATGATTTTTTTTTAAAAAAAGATACTAGAGTGTTATAAAGTAATATGATAACCCCAAATAGTGTAACGGCATTATGTGTAAAGAGGCATTGACTGTCCTAGCATACTGCATATAGCATCTGATGCATGATTGGAGTCCTTATACCATAATACACATAATAAATACATTAATAATTGAATCCCTGTGGGCTTAGGGGCACTGCATTTGAAATTAGGGGCATGGTCCTGCAGAGTACACACTGGCTTCTACGAGACCTTCCGGTGCTACTCAATGTAAGGGTATTGGGGTTTGTTCCTAAAGGGTCTGGGTGTCTATTTGAGTGGAAAGAGTTTCTTTATGGGCACTGAGAATGTTGTTGGAAAATACTTGGGGGGAATGAAGAGGCTATTGAGAACGATCTGGAAAAGATTTTAATGCCATTATAAAAGTAAACCACACAACCTCAGCTTTGAGGACTCTGGTGTAGCCACTTTCCTAGAAGAGCAACAAAAGTGATTAGACGCATGACAGGAATATTATAAGGACTAAGAAAATTTAGGACTGGGCTACAATAGCAGGGGGATTCGAACTAAGATACGCAACTTCAGTTATGCTATTTGCGTAGCTGAAGTCAAAGTATTTTAGTTTGACTTATCTGGCCGTCCCCATGGCGGTAGGTCAACCGGGGCTGCTCCCCCGCCGACTCCACTTACTCCTCCTGCCAAGGTGGAGTACAGGCATTGATTCGGGGATCGATTTATCGTGTCTAGATGAGACGCGATAAATCGATCCCTGATACATCAAGTGCTACCCGCTGATCTGGCGGGTAGTGTAGCCCTACCCAAAGTTTGGAAAGGAGACATGTGAGGAAGTTATAGAAAATAATGACTAGGAAAGAAAAGGCCAGTCATGCCACTCCAATTTACCCTCTCCCCTAACATAAGAACAAAAGGGCACTGGATACAATTAAAGGGGAAAAATTAAAACCACTACACAAATATTATTTTAACACCTGTATTAACCTGTGGAGCTTCTTGCTACAGGATGTTAGTGAGATAAAAAGAAAAATGCTTCTATGATTGAGGAGAGCACCTGCAGTTACAGTTACACGGGCTAATATAAAATCACAAAGGGCTATCAATCCTCAGACGTCAGGGTCTAGACAGAACCTTGGCTGAGACCAAGTAGAGATTCCTCCGCATAGCACAACTAGGGGCAGTCATGGGATTTTAATACAACATTTGCCACTGGCGGGGACAGGATACCAGATTATCCAGATTCTTGGGATGACATCCTCGCTCCACTCGACTCAATGGCACGGGGCCCAAGATTTCATGCTTGGTCTCTTCCAGGAAAGCCCTCACTGTGTGGTTTTCCTTGCATGGAAGACGGGAGGCTACATTCCTTCTCGCTGCACAAGGTTAGGTCTTGAAGCAGAAGGAAATAAGGTCTGAATTGTGAAAACGTGGTGATGGTGATTAGATTTATTTGGCAGCTTGTGGATGGAACACTTTGGAGATCCGACATGCAGAAAAGCTCAGATGAGTGACAGGAAGGAGATAAAGTGGAAATAACAGTAAAGCTGGACACTTAATCCTCTTAGCTGGCACCTTATCTACTTAAATATCCTTTACTGGATTTTGTGCCAGGGAAAAGTTCACGTGTTTCTAGCCCCTTAGATTGAAAGGTGCAGCAGACCATTACAGGCAACACACGAACACCATCCTTAGACAGTTCGGGGTGTCTAACAACTGTCTTGCTATATGGATAATGTTAGTGAACCGCAAGAAGTGTTTAGACCCAACAGTATTTTCTTCTTAACATATTTAGGTCATAAACTAAGTTGGGGGGTTAAAAACATTCAGCTTGAAATTCAGCCTGAAATTCCTGCCGCGTTAGCACTGAAACGCAATTAACTAGGTTGAGCTGGATGGAAAATGAGGAACATTTGTCTCAAAAATTGTCATCGGCATTTCCCTCTCTCCCGTTTTTTGCTGGAAAATCTGTTTAAGCTAAAACTTTCCAGCAGCTCTGGTTGATTGTTGGCATGCAAAAACATGGGTCGCTTACATTACTCAGCAAGCTCTAAGGCAGAGAGATCTGTGATCCACCCTACTTTAGGTGATTCCTGAGCTGCAGTACCTGCTGCCAATCATACTAATGGCATCCTCTGTATCTTGCAGTGATGGTTTGAAACAGGTATCAAATATTATGCCCGTGCTCTTTAATTATATTGGGCCAAATCTCAAAGCTTTCCTTATTCATGCAAAACTCCACCTGAAGTTAGTGAGTAAAGACTATGGGATTGAGTCCGTAAAGTATAATCAGTTGTTGCACAACTGGCTCTGGCAAGAAGGGATAGCAGGGGAGTGCTGGGAGGTATTTGGAGCTGTTGATGCACAAAGCGATGGCATGGAGGGCCAGTGGACGTAGGCAGTGCTACATTTCTCCTAAATCCATGGCCTGGGAGAGTTCTGAGGGTTTCTGGCTGAACATGCTTTGGTTTTTTGGTACAGGGACTGAAGGGTTTGGGCTTCAGTCATGGGACGTACGGTGGCAGGGGAACAAACGTAACGTGTTAAAGGTGTGTCTACATTGTTATATCAACACCCGGATTCTGGAAACAGGTGGAGGAAAGAAAGGCATAAAGCAGCCCCCTTTTCTCATGTACTCTGGACACTCATCTGCCCAAAACTCAACCTGGGACAACACATTTCTGAGGGCAGATTTGACACACCTCAGACTTCATCTGCTGCCGGCACAACCCCCGTAGACACTATCCACATAGCTACAAAATATAGCCACGGTATACTGCAGAGAAGGAAAATCTGATTTACGGCCCAGCGTTACATAGATGTATGACACACAGAGGCATGTCCCCCAGCACAGAACAAGCATGTACAACCCGCGATGCGGGTTTCCATGGCGCTCAGCTCCCTGTCGGGACAGGCATACATGATGCGCGCACTCTCACGTACATGTAAAGCATGGGAATGGCAGGCTGGCAGTGATACAGACCTGGGTGACGGCTCAGGCTGCTGCTCTTTCCTTTAAACAGAAGCAATAGTACATGATCAGTGGTGCCAGGCGGGAAGGATGCGGTTGCATTCACTGTTAAAACAATGAACGACAGCATCGAAGAGTACAACTAAGGGAGGTGGATGGAAGGGAGGGCACGGAGACTTACTCCTGGGGCTTCCGGACTGGAGAGAAGAGAGCCGCAGACTCACACAACCTTGGGAGGAGACACATGAGACGGCACAGGGTCAAAAAGTCACAAGCCCCCCTCTCTGTGCACACAGATTACTCTGGTGGTTACATCATGAGTGTGAGCAAATGAAGGACAGTGAATGGACTTTGAAAATCTGGCCTCCTGAGTTTGTTTCGGAACAACTCCCCAGGACTTTCACAGACCTTTCATAAACTTCCCTTTCAGCTCTTAGGCATGGAACTGACTGTGATGAGGTGTACCAGGCATTTGCCACCCCCTACCAGAGGCCCCGCCCAAGCTTTGCACCCCCTCTCTACAAAGTGGTCCTTTTGGAAATGATTAAAGGTGAGTCTGGAGCTCCAGGAATGATCTACAGCAATCTGCCAGGATCAGCTGCGGGTGGAACCAATGAGACTTGGTCCTCCTGCAGCTAGAAGGGCTGGGAGCAGGCAGAGGCCAATCAGGGCTCAGCAAGCAAGATAAAAAGAATTGGCTGCTTCTTTCAAGGGCCAGTTCTGGGTGAAGCTGTGACAGGGAAGGCAAGCTCTCCCTCTCTTAAAGTTAAGAAACCTGGCCTATCAGGGACCTAGCTCAAACACCATTTTACTTGGCTCAGCAAAGGGCTGGGGTTTTTATGTTATGATCTTTAATGTCCAGGTGGCCATTTTGAGGTGTGTTCATTTATGTTTCTGTAAAATGAAGGCAAGTCCACTCTGCGGGACGCCCTGGCTCAGGCAGGCCTGGCACACTCACCCTAGGAGATGTTGTTTCATCGATGCATCTGCCCCATGCAGTGGCTCAGTAGGGCAAAAGGTTGCGGTTTGGGGGGGGGGGTCTAATACCTGATTGCCCCTGTAAATCAAGGGCATAGAAGGCAAAGTGAACTAAATGGCACCTCTACAATTTCAGGTACAAAACCAGAGGCCAAGTTAAGGCCAGGCTGAAAATCTCACCCTGAGGTCCTAAAGTGGCAGTTCTTTGCATTTCTACCCAGAAGAGCTATGTTTGATTCCTGGTTCCCATCTCCCATTCTCCATGAGGCAGGGATTGAGGGTGCTGCAAAGGCAGCTCCCTTGGGAGACAGGGAGCGACACACACGTCCCCCAGCAAGTAAGGATTTGCCTGTGTCAGGACACCATCTGAACTGCCCTAGAGCCATCTGCAAATCCAGGTTTCCTAAAACTCTGGTGGACGTACAAATGCAGATCTCCTGGGCCTGGCTCCACACAGCAGGGACCATTTTCGGTAGTTAAAAATTGGTATTGATGAGTTCTGAAGTGAGTCCCATCCAAATTCCCTTGAGCAGAAGGAGAGCAGCCATGATACAGGGCCTGGGGGAACATAACACAGATGCCATCTACAAACAAGCAAGGAGCCAGCCCCCATCCTGGGATTAAATATACAAATTGTAAAGTCCTTTAGTCAGGTGTGTTAAGCTCCTGATGCTTTAACCAATTTTCTGAAACATGAGGTAATTCCAGGGGCCTTGAAAAGCCCCAACCCCCTTCAGCACTTTGCTCAGACTGACCAGGTAGCCAGTGCGGGAACCATTCTTACTAATTGCAGTCCTGGGAGTCCAGGGGAGGGGGGGGGGCGCGTCACAGTCCACCAGGGGTAGAGCGTCTTCTTAGTTAAAAAAAAAAAAGACAAGGGACCCCTCCAAAACTCACTCTGAAGATATAAATGGCAGGGGGACTGTCCTTCCAGGTGTGGTCATTTCTAATTTATCATAGAGGGCCTGTCAAAAATGAGTTGGATGCTCCCGATTTCCATCGATTCATATCCGTTGGCTAGTTTTTTTCACCTGGCTAGTTAAGGGAAGAATAATAAACCTGCAAATAGCATGCAGGCTTTGTGGCTCGGGGAAGACGGACCCCAGTGAATTTCCCTCCCATTTCTGGGTTACTAATTCAACCTTACTGGTTCTGAAGGAGCCTCTCAAGTGGGGGATTTAGCAGGCTGCAGAAAGAGCTAAGTAAGGATTCTGACCCCAGGCTGGGCTTGCCACTCCTCTCACGCCAGTGAAAATTGGGTGTAACTACACCCAAGTCAGTGGAGTTATCCTGGTGTATGTGAGAGGAGAATCAGGCCCTGTATCTCTTATCTAGATCAACTAAAGGAACCAACTCCAGGTTTTAACCTCATGACATATTTCTTTCTGTTGTCAGCTGAGCGCCCAGGGAATGTTTAATAGAAGATGATGCAGGAAAGGGTCTAGCAAAGAAATGTACAAGGACCACCTGGGGTGAGGGATGGGAGCCAAGGCACCATATAACCCATTATATGGCAGCATCCAGGTACACAGAATTCTCCAGGGCTGTGCACATACCATGGAAGAAGGAAGGAAGGAAGGAAGGACGGAAATTGGTTTGCAAGCTGGGTGTTTTCCGAGCTCTCCCAGTTGTTGCTAACCTGAAAGTCAGTCCCGATTTGCTCTTCAGGTTCCTGAGGAGTTCCAGCTGGTTCAGAGGCGGAATGAGTCTAAAGTGAGAAAAGGAGAGACAATGACATTCAGGCAGAGACAATATCACAACTTCCTGTCGCGGGAACTCCCCCTCCCACCTACTTTCAACCAAAGCTGTGCTTCGTGTCGTGGTTTGCAAACACTGGGTGGCTTGGGGAGAATGAACAGGGATTGGACTGCTAAGGCCACTTTTCCAAGTGCCCAAAGGCAAGTGCAGGAGAGAGAGAGAGCAAGACAGTGAGAGAAAGAGAGAAAATTCGTCTGCATTCTTGTATCTCTAAACTCATTAAACTTGAGCAGTGGCCAGTGTTCCTATACAGTACTGTGACGTTTACCAATGTGGGTTTTTACAGCATGTTGTTAGCAGTTGGCCCTACTTTGCCGTGCAGTGTCCAGAGACTAGGGCTGGCAGAAGAACTCAACGTAGACTGTGTGCGATCCTGTTGCCAGAGGGCAGAACTCCAGAAATTGGGGGTATCCTGGAGGAAGAGGCAGAATCTTACAGTGTGAGGTGGGACAGACTTCCAGAGGCTGTGAGTATCCAAGGAAACTGGCAGCGGTTTTTAAAAATGAAAACAAATGCTCAGTCCAGCTTTGAATTTGGTTGATGTTTGATTCATACTTCACGTGTCCGGTCTTGGTGAAGACAAAAGAAATGGATGATATGCCTCGTGTCTTAGGGTAGAACTCAGGTTTCCTCCTCATCTGTGATCTGAAACTTACAGAAAAAGAGACTGACCCTACCACCCCGATCACCCATTGGTTCATGAAAAATTCTGCCGCTCTGGCTTTGTCTTTCTAACAGTATAAAACCTACTGAGTTGCAATGGCACAGCAGGTATTAACTGTGCTGCTCACCTTCATGTCAGCTGGCAGAAGTAAAGGAGAGCCGTTTATGTAAAGGGCAGAAAGAGTTCTACCGTGAGTTCATGAAACCTTTAGGGAATCTGAGGATGGCTCTATAAATATTTTACACTGATATTCACAGTCGAGTTCTCAACTGCGAGAGAAACAGACCGGAAATGTCGGGAGAAGGGATTCACCTCTGTAAAAGACACACTTGGCTGGAAAGAGCACTCAAGCATCTGCTCAGGGACTCTGTGCTCAGAGTCAGGGGTGGATGGGACAAATCCAGATGCTTGTTGAGACTTTCTTTGCACAACCCTGGTGTGTCCTTGTCAATATCTGAAACCGCTCCTTGCAGCACATCTTCCCGGAGAGCATGAAATCAGCACGGATAACCCTCCGCCCTGCCTGTGACAAACGCCAAAGGGTATCATTAGTCCCCAAAGTCAGGACTGATGGGAGGACTAGAAAGGTCACTCTGCTAGAGTTAGTGTGCTAAAAATAGCAGAGTGGCCGTTATGGCCCGGGCGATGGCCCAGGCTAGCCACCCAAGTATGGACCCAGGGGGTCAGGCAGGCTTGTACTTGGGCTGCTGGGGCATGCTGCCGGCAGGGCCGCAGAGGCCACATTGCTATTTTTATTGCCCAGCTCACGCTAAGCTAGACTGGATCTTTCCACCCAGGTTGGGAGGCCTGCTCACAGCTGCAATATAGAGGTACCCTGAATGTGCTCGGGTGGAAGAGAACTGTGTGTTGTTGTGTTTTGTGCCAGGACGTGGAAAAGAACCTGAGATTGTGGTGTTGGACATTTTCTCTTGCGTGTCCCAGCATTCCTTTCACTTTCTTGAAGGGTGCATGTTTCAAGACCAGCAAGGCAAGAGAACACACGCACCAAGGTACAGTACTACACACCGTTCGTGCTACCCAACACAGCCACGGGTTAGAATTCCTGCTCACTGCCCAGGCTCCATTGGTGTCTACTTGTGGCTCCAGAGTGAATTGTCTCCTCTCTCTCATTACATTGACCACCCCGCTCTTGTTGATACATCACAAGCAACACAACACTAACATCAGGCATTCCCTGCCCACAGCAAAAGGAGCACAAAATGACTGTTGCTGGAAGTACAAATATTCAAGCATAACAGAGCTGGGGCCGTGGGGTTCTCATGCCTCAAAGCCCTCCGCAAAAAAAATATACCATCACAAAACACAACACAGGGAAGACAGTTGGATAAGGCAGTGCGCGCGCGCACACACACACACACACACAACCAATAGTTATTATTTCATAATGCAGCCCCAGGGAGTGAGAAAGACTGAGCAACAGAGTGATGAGAAGAAGTGGATGTCAGAGCTAGGTGGACATCATGGTCCAGTGAGAAGCCCAAGATGCAGCAAGTCCTATCTTGGAGAGGAACCAAGTGCATTGTGGTTTTGTCTTTATGAGACAGAGACACCACAAAACTGACCATGAGGAACCCTGTCTTGCGGCCTTTTACTCACACAAGCAGTCCCATTGACTTTAATAGAGTTACTCCTGTGAGTAATACTTGCAGAATGGGGTCCTATGGGCCAGATCTTTGTTGGCGTCAATAGAGCTATGCTGATTTACACCAGCTGAGGATCTGGCATTGCACGCATATGAATTTTGAACGCATGTGAATTTTCAGCTGCGGTCCCTGATTTTTGCATGCCCGTGTTTGCATGTGCAACTGATTCTGCTTGCAAAAATGCACAGACTCATTCTGCACTTAAATATGGGCACGGAGGGCACTGTGGTCAGGGTAGTCAAAAGTGCACACACAAAGTTGAAGGCCAATTTGAGGCTGGTGGAAGATTGGGCCCAGTAATTTGCATAGGTTTTTTTTACCTAAATTCCATTTCAGCTACAGTACATAACAATTTTGCAGAGCTTTTTTGGGGCCTGATCCTTATTCCAAGGAAGTCAATAGGGCTATATGGCATTCAGAACAGAAATAACCATGCAGTTGCTTTGTAATTGTGGAGTAGTAACTCAGTACACAAATGGCTAAAATATAAAAATGGCGGTGAAGTATGTGTCCCGCAAAATAAACTATTTTCTGAAGTATGACTTTGTGGCTCTGACCTGAACAACTCTTCATACATTTTCCAACTTCTGGAAGTTTGTAAATACCTTTCTTCTATGCAAACAAGAGGCCGGGTTTTTTAATCTCAGTATACGAGAGGACAGGCCTGATTTTCAAACCGAGCCTCCATTCTGTGCCGCAGTGAAGTATATCCACAACTCTGTACCTGCAGTTCATTGTTGCTTTTTTTCCCCTGACAATTAACTGCAGGGACAAAACTGTGACCACACTTCACTGTGGCTGTCAAACGTGCAACTGCAAAACTGAGAGTGGGTTTGGAAAAACAGGCCTTACGTCAGATTGACATCAATGGAGTTTATATGGATTTACACTGTTGCAACAGAGAATAGAATCAGGCCTGCCATTTTGAAATGCAAAGCAGCAAATAGGTGATCACTGTTCTCCTTAAAATAAGTATTTACTTTCTTTTGGGATTTCCTTCATGTATAACGTATCCCTGTGATTTTAAAAAATCCACTTTAGGTAGTCACTGAGATAATATTTATTCATAATAAATCTTTTACATGTATCCTATATAGATCCTTTCAACCTGAAAGACCCCAAAAGGTTAGACTCACTGAATGAATTATCCATTGCAAACAGTTTGCTCAGCTCTAGCTCTGACTCAGAGGGAAAAGCACCACCTACTGAACTGCCAATAACTCTCATAAACCTTGTTGAGGTTAAACTGCCCCTTCAAAAGCCAGCATAGGCTGTCAGGTGAGGTCAGAAACGGTCATTTCGGTTTAACATATCTTCACTGGTAGCTAGTGGCCACAGCTGCTACCACAAAGAGTGGACTGGGATAAGAGAGGGCTGGAGAGGAGAAAAAAGGGGTGAAGGAGAGGAAAAGCTGAGAGGTGGAAATAAGAAAAAAAAAGGATGAGAAAAGAACAGGGAGTTTTTTGTTCACTGTCCTATGAATTTCAAGATGCTCATAACTTGAGCTAAGAAAACCAAGTTCATTGAGAAATCTCCTCTTCTCCTTCCTGACATTGCCACTTCAACGTACAGTTTCCCAACACTTGTACAAACCACTAGCTAGACCGTTGATGAAGATGCATGGAAATTAGCCAACACACAGTTGAGCGGGGAGGTTGATTTTGGGTTTTTTTAAAAAAAAAACACAGGGTTTTGGTTCTATTACAGGCTTAGCATGTGACGGTCCCAGACGAAGGAGGAGTGACATAACACACGGTTTCAGATTCACATGCACTTCATACCTGGAGGCACCGTACGTTTGCGTTTGCGAGCTTTTCAAGTGTGTTCACCAAAGAAAACAAAAGGGGGTCAGAGAAAGAAAAACAGCAAAAGGGGTGGAGGGAGGAAGAAAAGGAACAGAAAAAAGAAAATTAGCAGGTGAGCTACCTGTATTTCAATGAGCAGATGTACTGTGACCTGGGCTTACAGGTGGCTGGCAAATCTGAATTGGCTCCGGCTTTCCCAGCCTCAGTAGGACTACAGATTGCTGCATATCCGTATCGCCTTCAATAACGGCTCATCCAGGGTTTGCTCCAAAAGCAAAGGTGGGCCAAAGAGATTGAGGCAAAAATGGAGACACCTTCAAGCGACCTTTTGCAGGCATGCCCTGGGGGAATCATTCCACTCAGAGGTTCGGTCAGCAAAAAGCTGGGACATCTTCCTGGAATCACATGATCTCTTCACTCTGAAATGTTGACTCGTGAGGTACCTCTCCAGAAGCAGAGTTCCTGGGTTTAATGTGTCCAAGAATGAGGTTCAGAGGACCTACATTCATTCCATACCATAAGCATATCTCTAGCGGCCATTGATTTATACCCTCTGAATGCCAACAAACAAGGAGAGCATTCCATCAGGGATGATAATGGTGTCGAGAGCTGGGCATTGTTATAACTGGTGGTGATGGACACAGCCCTTTTAAACAAATCTGGTTACAAATTTACACCAAAGTTTCTGACGTCTGGGTGTGTACGTATGTACATGCATAAATGCCCATTACAATGTGCTTTTCTATGCACAGTCAATATCGGCATGTTTCACATACTTATATTTATTTGAATTTTGGTCCTGATATACTTTGAGTGTAAGGGTTAAATTTTAGATTTTCTTAGGGAATAAAATCTAAGAAGTGGGCCTAACTCTACTGCAGTAGGTCATTGCAATGAGGTTCTGGCAAAATCTGATGTTCCCCCAAGGCGTACGTCATGATTTTCTATATAAAACAATCCATTCTTTGGGGGAGCAACATTGAGAAGCCATGTAAGCCCGTGTCACAGGGCTCCTGCTGACAGCTACTTCGTGAGGAATAAGCAATACCATGTGAACAAAAAATGCATCATTGCCAACCTACCTGCTTTGTGCCACGGTACCAGTCATCACAACTTACTTGCCACGCGGAGGGAATACCCCCTTCCCCATACCCACTTCCAAAACAGACTTATTCGTCTGCTAGATTACAGAAGAGGTAACCCACGGCAGGGCTGTCCTGTGTCATTTCAGGCCATCAGTGACTTGTATCGCTTATTTCATTCGACAATTTGAAATCATATATGAATTCCTTAAGGAAGTGAGTAGAAGAGGGAGGAATGGATGCTGTGCCTCTGTGTGGGATGAAAACGACAGCCAGAATATAAAGTTAACCCCACTTTTTTTAAAGGGGAAGAAAACTGGTTTGTACTGAGCTTAGCCTGACAGATTTCAAGGGATATTGCCATGGGAGGTGATACATTACAGAGGGAACCCCATACACAAAGTCATTCACTGTGGAAGGCTACTGACCTTTCTGTGCAGCAGCCAGGAGAATTTCAGAGGATGTAGCACATCGGAGGAATGACACGGGCCCTCAGTGCTCAATTTGTGGCAAGAGGCGTCAGGGCTAGGAACTGCCAAATCTAGAGCTACCGGGGCTGGCCCAAATGAAGCACTGCCGGCACTGTTTTATTCAGCGTGTCGGGCACGTTATGCAGCAGCACTCGGCTGGTTCATTTATATGATGGCAATTTGGGTTAAATGGCCCACCTTGGCACGTGTCAATTTAGCAACTGTAATCAGAGGATCTGCGCTGGTTTTCTAATAGCTTATCTGTCTGACAGGTCCTCCCGGGGGTAACAGACCCATCGTTCCGACACTGTACCATGCTATACTCTAGTGGGATAAATGAGAAATCCCTGGGCTGTCTCAATGCCAGACAACCAGAATGATAAGACAATGGCTCGCACCATCCGTCATTTCCTACTGTGGAACTCACCCGGTTGATTCATTCAGCATCACAGACCGTCCAGGTGAGCACATCAAAGCGACAGGGATGCCCAGTGCAGCCCGGCGACGCATTGCACAGTCAGCCTTGGATGTGTAAAATGACACTCGCTTCTATTTTTAGCACCAGGGGAAAGCCCTCAACCCCCCACAGCCTGGCCTGGCCGTATTGGGGAGCCTGCGGGGGAGCACAGTCTGTTGCGCCGCACGCAGAGGACAGAGAGGGGCTGCTGAAAAGGATCCTTACTTTTGTGAGCGACTCTTCGGGGCATCATGCCTCATCCTGGGGATTTCCTAGGATTTTCCTGGGGCATTTCGGTGCATCTGCAAGTGCCGCCCTGAAGGGAATGCCACTCTCCAGCTAGCCCCACTCTAACTGGGGTCGTTTAAGCTTCAAGTGCTGCCAAGTCCCCTTCAGTCCCCGCCGACCGCCACCTCCTCCCCCTGGATTCAGCGGGAGCAGCAGAGAAGCTGCCTAGAAAGTGGGCACCACAGCAGCTCCCAGCTGCCAGGAGAAGCATCTGCAGCCCTGCCTGAGGCGTACGGGCATCCAGATGGGCTGCGTGACAGCAGGATGGCACCCGGCCAGGTGTATGTGTGAGTCACACAAGATGCTGGGCTCTGGGCAGCCCTGGATTGCCCCCCTGCCCAGCGTGAGCGGCAGGGACAGTCCAGACTGCAGGCAGGGCTGCTACATACACAAGCAGTTTCTCCTATAGGTCTGATCCCGGCAAAGCTGGGAGGTCAAACTTAGCCACAGGCATCTGATAGGATGGGTCAAGTCTTGGGTCTCAAATAAGCTGTATAGCCCCGGGCGTAAGCGCTCTGGAAGATGCCTGGGCATCCAAACCAGTTGTTTGGAAACAAACTTTTCTGCTGCCCTCCTCTTGAAGATGCAGGAGAACGCACTGGGGCTGGGGCCGTCCTGCTCCCTGCCACGTTTCTATCAGTCTGAGAGACCCTGTTGTCCGATGTCACAAAGGCAAGCAGGGGTTTCAGGCTGGGAGCCATGTGTCCCTGGCGCCAGGAGTGTCAGAAAAGTGTCCACATGCAGGGAAGGCCGCTGCGACTATTCTTTTCATCAACATCTACCATGGGCTGCCATTTTGGATTTCCCCCCTATTGCAAGCCATTACCCGGTCTCAGGATTTGAAGAGATACAGAAGGGGAGGCTTTGCCTCATTCGAACCCCCAGAGAGAGACGTGGGCTCTGTTTAATTTCTGACTCTGAGAACCATTACAAGAAAAATCAACATGGCTTCCCCAGGGCCTCATCCTCTCTGCACCCACCAGCCTAGGTGGAATCAGAGGAGGCTGCGAATGTCCATCACGACTCACGGAAACAGTGAACAAAGTGCTACACTCTGGGAGAACGTCAGAACCAGTCATCGGATGGGAGCAGAAGTTTGCTGAAAGGCGGAAGAACCATTAGAATCTGATGACAACGACAGGACAACGCACCTCAGAACTAAGATCTATGTGGCAAGACAAAGGACGCATTTACCTACTTTCCAAGGCTGCTCGGGAGGAAGTCTTCACGCTGCCGTAGCAACTGTCACAACACAATGCAACTACCAATGGATACAGAGAAATAAAGGTGAAAACAGCAACACGCACAAAAAAGAAAATTAATATCATGGACATTCAAATAAAGCAAAAAATAAATGCAAAAAAACCCAAAGAGAAACTTAAAATTACACCAGCTCTTGAAAGGTTTTCAAATCAAATTTAAAAAATGTATTCAAGTCATAGAAAAAAATGAATGGGTTAGATGGAGTCATTGGCACCATGAAACAGGAACCTGTAAGAAGGGGTTTAAAGCAGGTACCTGTACATGGGAACGGTGACTGTCCGTTCATAGTACTGCCAGGTAGAGTGCAGGTCCGTTCGAGAGAGGTTGGTGGCATAGAACCGCCAAGCGGCCTGTGGAGGAGAAGGGAGTGAAAAACAGCTCATAGAATCATAGATTATCAGGGTTGGGAGGGACCTCAGGAGGTCATCTAGTCCAACCCCTGCTCAAAGCAGGACCAATCCCCAACTAAATCACTGTCCTTCCCACCCCAACCCTCCAATCCAGATTCAGAGAAATATGATCAGCAGATTCATCAGAGGACCGGCTAGCCAGCTGCTAATGGAAGGGTTCTTCTGTGGATTCAGACCAGAATTTTTAAAAGAGATAACCAGCCTATGAAAATATACAGGAAGGATTTGTCCTGCTGCTCAGTAAACAGTTAAAACTTGAAGATGTATTCCTGGCTCATGGCACCTGCTTCTGAAAATGCCGCCCTCGCTTTTTGGCTGGTGTTGCAGGGTACTCGGAGTCCCGTAGAAACAAGGCACACACATAGCTGCTGAATAAAAGTGGTGCGTTTATTGAAGGCAGACAGTGACACACCCGCAACGGGGGCTTCCTTCGTTGCTGCCACTGTGAGACGGGGAAAGCCCGACGCACCGGAGCAATGCTCAGGGTGAAGCCCCCGTTGCGGGTGTGTCACTGTCTGCCTTCAATAAACTCACCACTTTTATTCAGCAGCTATGTGTGCGCCTCGTTTCTACGGGACTCCGAGTACCCTGCAACAGCTGGTTACATCAAAAATGAAATAAAACAAACAAGTCTTAGGCCCGGATTGGTAGAGGTACTGGTGCTTAGTCAAGGGGAGCCATGAGTACTCAGCTTCTCTGAAAATCTGACTCTCAGAGAACAGCAACCTGATAGTCAATATCCCTTCAGCTGGGACACTCGTCAGTGTTTTCTAGTCAAAGGATTGCATAGCTCACAAGTAGTTCAGCCGAGTAGCTGAAGAGCCTTTCCACTTCCCAAACCCACCGGTCCAGTCTGTCATGGAGCCGCTCTTTGGGTCTGATTCTGACCTTAAATCGGTCAACAGTGCCGCTACACCTGATTTCAGTGAGTCTGTCTTGAACCAGCAGCTCTCGTTGGGTTCCTGCTCTGCTGGGTTTTATTTATAAAGAACGGGGTCTCTCTGTAGACTGGAAGACCTGACAGTCTACGGCTTTCCTGCTGCAATAACAGACTATTGCTTAGATTATGACAGTGCCTTATGCACAGACATCTGTTTCCATCAAAAAATGCTCCCCACTGCAGAATCACATTCCTATGAATTTTCTCTTTGCATAAAACCAATTTGGGGAAAACAGGCTGAATTAATGAATTGTCGGCATCATGTATTAACTAAATCTGCTTGGATTTTGTCTTTTCTCCCCCCAGACTGGCTGACAGCATCTGCTGTCATCCTGGGGATGATTTCTTTGCATTTATTTTCAGGGTTGCTGTCTAGCACCTTTTGAGCTGCCTCAAACTGCCACCTTCCCTCCTCCTCCAGAGCGTCTCAAAGAATAATGAATCGGAAACGATTCATCTGCCAGAGTTTAATATAAAGCTTCCTTGCTTGAGTCCCAGATGTTGATCCCTTGGGTTCATTTCCCACCTGTAATGTTCTTAAAACGTGTCGCTTGCACGGTTTCATGCCTTAACGCAGTGCTTCTCAATTTTTTTCCGTCGTGCCCCCCCTAGGGGGAAGAAAACATTTCGCGCCCCCCCGCTCCTCTCCGCCCCTCGCCAGCGCCGCCCCTGCCGGGCGCCAGCCTATATCTAGGGCGCAGCGGCCCGGCGCGCCCGGCCAGGATGGCAGGCGGGAGGCGGGGGCGCCTCACCCGGGGGATGCGCGCCCGGCCGGCCGGTGACTGAGCGCGGCTCTGCACCGGGCTGTGCGCTGCGCGGGGCCCGCGGGCGGGCTGGCGGGGCGATGCTGCCGTGGCGGCGGAGCCGCGGCAGCCCAGCAAGCCGCAGGGCTATGGGGCGAGGCTGCGCCGCGCCGCGCCGCGCTCGGCTCGCTGGCCCGCGCCTGCCCCGAGCGCGCGCTGCCCCGCGTGGGCAGCATGTTCCGCTCCAAGCGGCGCATGGCGCGAGCCCCCCTTTACGGAGCCTCGCGCCCCCCCTGGGGGGCGCGCCCCACTATTTGAGAAACGCTGCCTTAACGGTACTCTTCAGTGCAAGAATAAAGGGTCCGTCTACAGTGCAAGCCCTCCCTCTTCCCTATGCCAGAGAGACTCAGAGCCTGATTTCAGCTCACAAGGCTTTCGCAACAGGGCTAAAAATAGCAGTGTAGACGTTTGAGCTCAGGGTTACCGGGTTTGGGAGCCCAGATTCCAACCCAGGCCTGCCCGTCTACACTGCTATTCTGAGCCCCTCAGTTGACCCGAGCTCTGAGACTCACTGCCGCAGGTCTATTTTCGCAGTGGAGATGTACTCCATGTGTCCATTCCTAGGAGACTGGGTAGAATGAGGATTAAGGTCTGTTCCACAGCTCAAGGAAGTCCACGGGAAGACTCCCATCGATTTTGAAGGGAATTAGGCAAGGCCCACAATGAAGAAGACCTTATAAGGAGAGGGAAGTGCCCCTGGAACTCTTTACTTTGCACCAGGATGACTTTCAAATACTCTACCTAGAAAACAGCTTCCGTACCTGGAGGAGCAAAGTGGGGTTTTTTTTACACTGGTCTTTCTACACTGAAGACGTGGAGCTAGACCATCAACTGAGCTGAGGGGGGGGGGGAAGAAGAGGTGGCTTTAAACCACCTTTCTGTTCCCCAATTTTGGGCTGGCCGGGGACCAAAATGGCCCCATAGGTACCACTGCACCAGCTGAAGACCAGCCAGAGCTCTGGTCACTTCACCCCAGCCATGGCACGGCCCCTCCCTGCCCCCCCCCCCCCCCCCCCCATGTGTCAGTGATGTGGTGCCTCGTTGCCATCAGGAAGCTTCGGCTGCCCCATTAGGGGAGGTTTGTGTGTGAGGCTGCGGAAAGCAGGGACCAAGGACCTGGCCAGTCGAGTCCACTGTGGGTTAAGCCAGGGGTGGAATGAGTGTGCCAGCCTCAGCTTAGCCCATAGCAGACACATATTCACCTCCCCCAGGGCACGAGCTCCAGGAGGGCAGGTGGAGAGGCAGTGACAGAGCTAGGTGGAGAGAACATGCCTTGTCTGGCAGCCTAGCAATCCTCTCAGTTCTATGAGGATACAAAGATCTCCCTTCATTAAAGACAATTAATCAGAAGACCCAGACCCCCCTGGACAGTCATCTCTGGGTCGGCATGTCTCCTGAGTCAGAGCAGCGGCTAGGATCCAGGGAGTTCATGCAACACATCTCTGCCATCAGCATCGGATTGCTAACCTGGATCAGGCCTGCTGCAGGGTTTCGCCTCTTCTCAAAGTGCTTTTGCCGATGCTGTTCTTGAACCTTCAGGGCAAAGCCAGAACCTAAAATGCCCTGGAAGAGAGAACGAGATCATCTGGAGTAATCTCTGCTTTAGCCTTGCTCTAAATGGTTATGTTTGTAATAGCCCAACCCTGATAGCCCTCTCTCGCTCTCTCCTCTGATTTGTTCCTTTCTCATTGTCTGTCCCATTGAGATCATCTGGTACTTCCCCTCTCCCTAAGCTAATAATTTCCACCCACCGTTAAATGCGATGACTGAGCGATATGGAGACGGGGGGTAAATGTTCTACTTCTCTCAGGTGCTGCGATAAAGTGTAAACTGTTTCATCCCGTGCAGCAGCTCCGTCAAGAAAAAAGCCGTTTTCTTCAACGAACTCCCAAACCTTTGCAAAAATGACTGTGGTAGATTAATAAAATCTCTCCAGTGGCCCAGGCACTATCTCTGGCTTGTGACTATTTGGGGACAAAAACAAGGCCAATGGTTTCAGTTGCCCAAATATTTTTATTTATTTTGCAGCGCACAATCCAGAATTTTTATCCTGTCCTGTAATTCCCACCATGTACCTTATTCATTCATCTCTAAGGAAGCCAGTGAGTGCCTGCAGTATGACCATACAACTGTATCTCCCTTGTGTTGTCCTCTATGCTGATTCAAAGGAGTATGTGTAGCCAGAATATGGCTCCAGTTATGGGTCCGGGGCACTTGAAAGCTAATCTGAAGGGCTTTCAGTGCAACCAGTCATGAAAGTGCTCACCAGTGGGAAAGGATTGCTCAGTCAAATCCTTTGTGTTTCTCTCTCACAAATAAGGATTAATTTAAAAAACTCCTTTCATGCATAAACCTTGGAACTGATCCTTTGCTGCTGTAAGCCAACAGGGCTACACGGATTGACACCAGCTCAGAATCCAGCCCTATGTGTCTTATCTATGCGAAAGAGCGATCTGTTCTAATCTTTTAATTAAGAGGATTAAATCCTGAGAGGCACCATGCAGCCACAATGCTCACTACAGTCTCTGGGCATCTCCGGTGTCCTGCCCCTCTTAGTCAGTGTAGCCAACTCTTGTGATTTTATCACAAGTCTCATGATATTTGATGTTTTTCCTTAAAACCCCAGCTCCTGGATTCATGTGATTCTGTGTGAGTCTCAGCTCGCATTTAAAACAAAAATAAGTTTGTCGCCCTCGTGACTGCAGAGAAAAGCTCAAAAACGTAAACCCTAAAAGTTAAAAAACCAGAAAGCAAATCAAAATGAATCCCAAAATATCTCCTTTTTTTTTTCCTTTCAATCTCATGCCTCCGTCGGGCAGCCTCTGGCACTTCTGGGGCCTGACTCATGAATTTTGAACACTGGGTGCTGGCAGTACTGGGATTTGGCCTTTGAGCTGAAATCTTTTTGCTGCAGTAAGTAATTAAATGTCTGCGAAGTTAACAACATCATCAAAAAAATCCAGAGAGCGCCGGACGGCGGCCTCGGTGAATGTAAGCGGGACTGTCTGGAGAAGAGATCGTGTTCTGGTTTCACAGTAATGTTTGGGTGCTTGCTTACCGCAGGGAGGGCGAAAAAGGAGACCCCAATGAGGGTGAAAGTTGCAGCCAGGAGACGCCCATTCCAGGTCTGTGGATACTTGTCCCCATAGCCGATGGTGGTGAGAGTAATCTGAGGAAAGAGGGAGTCAAAGCCGGTTCACTCCAGTGCCTTTTGGCTGGCCCTGTATTGAAAACTGAAACAACAACTGAATACAATTCTTTCCAGCATAATCGTCCCCTTCCCTGGTTATTCTTATGCCAGCTCCCAGGATTCTATCCTGTAGGGTACTTCACTGGCATATTCATCACAGGGGCTATTTCTATAGAAACAGATGTCCAGAGCGGTGTTGGAGCCCCCTAGAGAAGTTTATAGGATCTTTTACATTCTCTAGAGTGACGGAGCCACACTGCTGAGTACTTAGCGCATTGCTGTTACAGAGGCCATGCAAAGATCCTCTGCTTGCTATATCTGTGCCCAGTGCAAACTGGTTTACAAGAACTGAAAAACGGGTTGAAAGAATTGGGTTTGTTTAGTCTAGAGAACAGCGGGGACATGAGAACAGTCTTCAAATATGTAAAAAAGGACAGTGATCAATTGTTCTCCAGGTTCGCCAAGGGTAGGACAAGAAGTAATTGGCTTTGCAGCCAAGGAGACTTAGGTTAGATATTAGGAAAAACTTTCTAACTCTGAGCTCTGGGTTAGGTTACCTAGCTAGTTGTGGAATCTCCACCTCTGGAGGTGTTTAAGAACAGGTTGGACAAATATCTGTCAGGGATGATCTAGGTATTCTTAATCCTGCTTCAATGTTTGTGCTGGACCCCACGGCCCCTCGAGGTTCCCTTCCAGCCCGGCATTTCTACGATTCACTCACAGCAGTGCCACCAATTCCTTCATTCTTGTCCCTACGTATCCGCCCTTAGCCCAACGGCTGCCATCAGCAGCAACCACAGAAACAGCCAGCTCCGGTCGACAACGTTCTGCCACAGACCCTCTGCCAAGAGGGGGAAACAGCATCTTCAGCGGTGTTCTACCCATCTGCCTCGGCACATACAGCCGACCATCACCCACGTATCTCAGTCCCTCTCAGAGATTTGTGGATGTATCCCCAGGCACCCCATGTATTGCTATCCCCATTTCACAGTGGGGGAAGCTGAGGCTCAGAAGACCAGGTTTAACCCTTCCTTGGTGCCACAACCAGGAGGCAGCTTGTATCTCTCCTACTATGGCACAGGATCACCCTGGCCATGCCTCCTCCCATCCCGCTCTCGCCCTTCATTCTCTAGACCACCCCCGCCTGTCCCAGACCACCTCTGCGGTAGGAGGGAGGAGTTCCACAGAGGTGGTACAGAGTTTACACCATTCCTAGGGCCCCTTTCTACCAGCTTATCTCGCCTACGTTCACCCAGGGAATCTGTGGCAGAGTTAGGCACTGAAACCAGAGCCTTTGATTGCCAGTCCAGTGGGATAACCACTAGGCATGCTGTGCAGATAACCATCCTTCCTGCATGCTGCGCGGAGGGGTACGAGTTTCAGACCCTCAGAAGGGGCAGCTTTTCTCATGAAACAGGCGTATACACATCACTGCCTTCTGGGGAGAAGGCTTCTGCATTTTAGTCCAAAGCATCCGTGGAGGAGTTGGAATGGCTCCTTCAGGACTGAGAACAATAACCCAGTATACCCCAAACTCACATCAAGCATTTCAGCCGTGGCTCTTTCACAGGAGGCAGTGTTATTTCCATGCACAAAGGTCTGAAGCTGTTTATTCCTAATCTTTCCAAAAGTGCCTATTAACTGGCTTCCCTTTCAATTGCAAAACAGCGCAGTTCCCTGAAGGTATGAATTACTGCTGCTTCATACAGCCCGATTCATGATTGTGAATAGATTACTGATTGGATTTCTATAGTATTCCAAGCAGGGGTTGGGGTGTTGGCATGTATGTGTGTTATGAGAGGAGGTGGGAGATTTGCAAAGATACCCTTGAACTCCAGAATGCAGGAGAAGAGACACGTATAGCTTTACTGCCAAGAGACTGCTGGCAAAGGATGGAGAAACGTAGGCTTGTAGCCTCCAGCAATGGAAAGTCCGCCCAGAGCAGGGTCACAGCAGGTTACAATCCTGCTTCCCCAAGTGGTCCAGCACAGCCCTCAAAGTGGGTGGAGCAAACCAGGCTGGGGTGAAACCAGCAGGGATGCAGTGTTCAGAACATCTTCCAGGCAGCCTCTGCAAGCAGCACTCCTGTGTATCCCTCTCCAGAATTGAAACTGCCCCTCCTCTTCAAACTGCTTCAGGCACAGCTGCCTCTGGGGGGTTCAAATTGCACCCCAGCCCTGCACCTATGGGGTTAATTAAACCTACTGCACATTAATTTAAAACAAACTCATTTTTAAATGAAGAAAAATATAATCAGTGGCTTTCCCTGAAGCATTTTACAGACATAAGCACTACAAACTCTTTCCATTAGATGCCATTGAGACAAAATATTTAGCAAAAGGCATCTTAAGGATTGTTCTATATTGCAACACATCATGGAAACAGTTTTATTCTATATTCACTGAGAGGTTACTACACAGAGTTGTCTAGGCCAGAGCCACTAAGCTCAGATCCAGAAAAGGATCCAAACATTCCCAAAGTACGGGGGGTGCTTGCATTTGAGTTTGAATTCAGACCTAGCTCTTTGTTGTTATTTGTATTTGTATTGAAGTAGTGCCTACAGGCCAGACCGCATGGTGCTAGGCACTGTATAAGTATATAACAAAGAGAAAGCCCCCTGCCTTGAAGCACTCATAATTAAGCAACATGTGATCAATCACTCTTCCATTAAAGAAAGTGTTGCTACAGACATAAAAACAAATGCAGTCCTGTAAGGAAAGGCTGAACTTTGATACAAACTCGTCTTGGGCCTGGGCTACACTAGGGGAGGGGTTTGAACTAAGATACGCAACTTCAGCTACGCTATTCGTGTAGCTGAAGTCGCAGTATCTTAGTTCAACTTACCTGGACGTCCTTACGGCGGTGAGTCGACTCCGCTTTCTCCTCTTGCAGAGCTGGAGTTCTGGAGTCAACGGGGAGCGCACTCGGGGATCGATTTATCACGTCTAGACGAGACGTGATACATCGAACACTACCCGCCAATCTGGCAGGTAGTACAGACGTACCCTTAGGTAGTTCTTCTGCCCTGTACCAGTCACCTTCAGTTCCAGGGTCACTGATCAGTATTTCAGGACCACGGTCAGCGACCAGAACAGTCAAAGTTAAGTTATGTTCTTACCCAGAGAAGGGTCTAATTTGGAACTTTGGTGAAATCCTTAATCCATTGACGTCAATGACAAAACTCGCATTGATTTCAATGAGGCTAGCAGGTCACCCCTGGATTTCAACCCCCCTGTGGCCATCTGCTCCCTGACTTCCAGCAATCAGGAAGTTAAATCTCTATTTCGACCTCACACAAAGTGAAATATTGAAACAAGGTTGGGAGCAACAGCTCAATAAGGCTCTCAGAGGAATACCAGAAGCTGTACGCGTAGTTATTTGATAGTACGACTGTCCCAAATTTTCAATGGACATTTTCATTGCAATTTTGAGTATCAATGAAAAAAAAACAACAGGAAAAATATTCAATGAAGTGTTTGCAATACTCTCCCCATCTTTGAACAGCTTCATTTGACAGATAAAAAGAATAGCTCCAGATCTAGTTGTCTTAGAGGGGAGGGAAGGGTAGTAACTTGGCTTTGAATTTTCTCATTGTTTGTTTTCTAGTTACTTCAAACTACACTTTGTTTTCCTAACTGTAACCAATGTGCTTTAAAACCTCGATGGGCAATTTAGGAACAACAGTCTTCCCATTGTTGGATCAGCTGATTCCTCCCAACGATTGGAGCTGTTAAGATCTCAGATTTTGGTTGGGGGGCTGTCTGTAGGTTTTAACAAGCTTTGTACTGAAGCCAAGACTGGCTTCCAGAAGTTTTGGAGCAGGAGAACAATAGACAAGCAGATTAGAATTTTGTTAATTCTCCCTTTGTTAATCTGCTAATCCAGTAATTCACACACTCACAGACACAAAGAAAAACGTAACAGCAGTGTCCTCTCTGCACTTGTCAGCAAAGATTTAATAGCAGAGTGACTTCACGACTGAAAGCATTCTATTACTAAGACCTCATTACTTTTATAAAATACGCTCCAGTGCATTCAACAGAACATTTTAATGTATTATTATGAATAATTAAAAGCAAATAACACTTGTCAAAACACATGATGAAAATCCATTTAGTAATTCAGTATCTCTGTTAGATATGGCTCAACTGTTCTCGTGCAACTAAGTCCATGGGAGGAGGTGATATTGAGTTGTAATAGCCCAATGGGAGGTCCTGGAAGCATTGTGCCTCTGGTATTCCTAGTGACCGCATTGAGCACAAGTGCTGCACCAAGCTTGAAAGCCATGGTCCTGACCCCTTGGAAAAGATTGGTCTGAGGAGCATTTCCTCCAGGAAGCCTAGGAGATGGTCACCAAATAACACCGACTTGGCTGAAGCACATTTAAGGCTGGAGGCTATTTAGTGCTTGCTAAGGAAATATTTTGGTTGATTGTGTGCCCTATCCCTTCCTGCTAGCCCTTCGGAAGAAGCCGTAGGCGGTCCACTGTTCTGGGCTGGAGTTTGGGTGGGGTTCTCCAAAACGCTGAAGCCCAATGGGACTTCTGTTGCTACGTTACTCAGACCTTGTCTACACTTGTAGGGTACATGTAGCTACAGGCGGCAGCACTGGTGCTGGAACAATGTATAGAGTGGAGGTGCTGAGAGCCACTGAACCAAAAACCCTGAGAGCCATTGAACCACAAAATCCCGTATATGATGGAAAACACTTCAAGCCAAGCTCCCTCATTACCCCTAGTTCCAGCACCAATGCGCTGCACTGAAAAGCAGGATGCGTCCCCACTCTCTGCGGTGTCTTGCAACAGGCAGCAGTGAAAGGCTCCAGCAGAGGGGAGCCTTCCCCCGCTTCCAGGATCTTTCATTGAGTGGGGAAAGGAGCCAGGAGGCAGCAGGATGCTACAACGCTAAAAACAGCAGTTTAGATGGGGCGGGGACTGCCTAGACCTATAGCGAGGCCTGTCTAGGATATATACCTGAGGGTTCAGGCACATAGGGCACTCGACGTTTTGCTCAACTGGTGCCAAAGTTGCAATGGCCAGAGTGTCCTTCTCTAGTCCTGGGAGCAAAGGGTGCCTCTCCTGTAGCTGTACATCTGGCTAACGCAAGGAATGAGATATTGTAGCATCCTCTAAGGGAAATATTTGTGAAAAGTATTTAACTGAATAGCCAGAAACCGTTTAATAATAATGCCAGCTAGACACGCATCAGTCAACTCCTCACATAAGTGAGAGAGGGTGGGAGGGTCAATGGCCATTACATTTTAATAGCCGGCAGCTGCTGTTTTGTGGGAAATTACTCACCAGGCCCCACCAGAGTGCATCTGCGTATGTATCAAAGTGCTCGTTTTCTCCTTTCTCGGCCAAGTACACCAGGAAAGAGGCCAGAATGAGGCACAGGAAGCCAATATACCAGGCAGTAATCAGCTCCTGCAAGACAGGGAAGGAACAGAATAGATTCATGTGTTTTCAGACGATGCGTTTCATACGCGGGGTGTCCCCGAACGCAGAGCCGGGGTTCAAAGCTCAACTTTCCCAAAGCGTGTGGGTGTTCAGCTCTGGGGTTTGGTTTCAAGATTATTAATAGACGTGGTATCACAGCAGTGTTCAGACACTCCAAATGGGCAGGGTCCCATTGTGCTATACACATAGGCACAGCCCCTGTCCTGAAGCACTGGCCATCTGAATAGATAAGACAAGGTGGGAGACAGGAAGTATTATTATCCCCATTTGGAAGATGAGGAACTGAGACAGAGAGACTTTAAGGCCCAGATCCCAAAGGTATTTAGGTGCCTAACACCAACTGATTTCTAAGTACCTCTGAGATCCAGGCCCGAGAGACTTGCTTGAGGTCACAAGAAGAGTCGGTGTTAGAATTGAGAACTGAACCTCGATCTCCTCGGTCCCAATCCAGTGGTCTAAGCACATCGGTCTCATGATGGAGACCAGCTACAAAGTTTGAATATGAATCTGGATCCCAGGATTTTAGTCTGGGCTTACCCCTGCTAGAAACTTTATAATAGTGAATTATATTGGGTAATAGGTTCACACCCAAGTGAAGTAAATGCACTGGGCTTCATTCACCAAAGAAGAGCCCAGATTGGCTTTAAATCTTCTAATGGAACCTGGGTGAAGTTTGTAATGCATCAGGAAATGGCTTGCTGTTGTATTGTATCTGGTATCCTTGGGAACACTTTGCACAGCTCTAGGTTTAATATTTCACCTGAACGGCAAAGCATTTAATGGTGCAGAATCAGAGGATACTACTTATTTTTCCACTAAAGTCATACAATCTCAGTGTACTTGATCCACACCTAAGGAAAAGATTTCAATAACCAAAGGTGCAAATATACCTAAATCAAATATTGAGGTATCTCTTCATCACATTAAACTGATTCACACTTTTCCATTTCCACAGCCTCTGAATCACACCATGATTCTTTAACAGTCATTATTAGTTTCTTGAGACCCACTATAGCCACATTTCAGCAAACTGGAGAAGAAAGGTCACATTAACTACATAGGAAAGTATGGCGGAGGTAAATTATGCATCTTGAAACTGTCACATTCTTGGACAAAGCTAATACAAGAGCAGATGAAGGAAACCTAGTGGTAGACTGTAGTTTTCTCAGATTTTTTACTAAACGTTTGATAAATTTGCTAAGGCTTTTAAGGAAAACAAATAAACCTCAAGATAAGGGACAAAATATTGTCATAGGTTAAGTGATAGGAAACAAAATATTGTTGTGAACGAATGCTCCTCAAACTGCTGAAAGGAGAATAATGGAATACGCTAGGGATTAATTGCGGGCCTGGGACACGTTAAAACATTCACTGATGATTAGGAGGAGGACATGGTCAAGATGGTGGTATCTGAAAGTGGATGACCCCAAGGGGTACATTTTCAGACATACAGCCTCTTTGAAATATGTGCTTTATATAAAGCATTTGCAACATCATTAGCATTTAATCACATATATATTGGCTGTTGCATGCAGTTTAACCAGCCTCCCAGCTCCTTCATGGCTGTGGGTTTGTGCCGGCTCATTACTAACCCACATTGCTTCTGAAAATAGCCACTGCAGCTACCTTCAAGGTACTTCCCACAAATGCTAATCACGCAGGCATCAAAATATTAGGAGTGGGGCGGGGGAAGCAAAGTAATGTCCATTGTGGGGAAAAACAGGTAACAAGCTCATCAGTCCAGGTCTCACTCACCTTGCTGTGGGCATAGACCACAGACCCCAGCAGCTTCCAGGTGCCACCTCTCCGGTCCATTCGTATCATGCGCAGTATCTGCAGGAACCGCAGACTCCGGAGAGCCGAGGTGGCAAAGACATTCCCCTGGGATCCCGCAGCCAGCACGGCGATGGAGGCAATCAGCACCATGATGTCTGCAAGGAAGCAGGGCATAAGAGGAAGGATTTCATGGCCCTCACACCCCGACCATCACCTCCCCTGGATGGGCTTCTACTGACTTCTCCATCTTTCCTACCTCTGTGGGTGATGACACGTCAGGCTGACACTACGCTAGGTCTACCAACATCTTTGGTCCGGAAAGGACCCCTCACACATCACCTCTGTTCTCACTTCCCTTTTTGGCTGGAGTCAGTTTGGTGGAAAGAAATGAAACCATTTTGGTGCCATCAGCCAGGGTTGGTGGTAACTCTGCTATTGACTGATCATGCGAGTTAAGGGATGGATGCTTCTCCCTCAGGCTAAACACTGGTCTTTTATCCACACAGGCCCCCCGCATCTCAGATACCCCACTTCACTGCTCAGTGTTGGGCAGCTACATCCCCCAGCTGGCCTCCTGAACACCTCCCCCTCTTCCATGTCTTTCCTAGCGAGGTATACGGGGTATTACACTGCACCCCTCTCCCTGGTATCTGAGCGCCTAACTCGGCAGAGCTGTAGAAAAGATAACATACCACCTGAAAGATTCCGACATATATAAACTGCTAGTCAGCCCACTGGGAATAGGGGAAAGTGAGTGTGTGTGTGTTATAAAAATGAGTGATGTGTCTGTCACATCCTATGGAGGAAGCACATGGCCACGTACAACTAATATTAACCCACACTGTGTGATTCACTGCCCGGTTTAATGAAATTCACATTCCTCCTCCACCGGGGAGAAAGGTTGCCAAGACTCCAAAGGCTGAATTCTGGCTTGATGCACAGTGCAATATTTCCAGCCTGGAATAAGCTTCCCCAAAATGCAACATCAGAGGTGCATGATCTTCCCAGGCAGAGCAGTGTACTGCCACTTCTAAGGTCCACCTTGACAGGGGAGTTCATTCGGCAAAACCTAAAGGGCCGTGTTTGGGGAAGGCCTGTTTCTGCCACTGATGGAGGAAAGGTGGGTATGTGGGAGAGTACTAAAAGCACCCACATTTTCTCAAAGCAAAAGCCTAGGTCTCAATCCCTCAGGGCTTTCGGGGTTCTGAAAACCATCACTCAGATCGCTACATCGATTTTGCAGATGCCCTGGTTTTATAATGGGCTAAACCAAAACCCTGCATACAAACATTCCCAGCTCTGTGATGGTCAAATCGGGGCCCAGATCCAAACATGGTAGCTTGAGCCCATCATTAGAAAGCAAATGCATCTCTTTTCTCCCTGCCCACCTCCGTCCCCTCCTCGCCCTGTTCAAAATAACGCCTTGGCACAGAGACAGCCCCTTCCATCGCGCAAGCTCAAAGAACTTTGCAGCCAATAATTAATTAAGGCTCATAACTCCCTGGTGAGGCAGATAATTACTGTTATATCAGTTTTATGGAAAGGCAGATGGAGATACAGAATGACTTGTCAGTGAATCAGGGGCAGAGACAGAACCCCCGACCCTAGCTCCCATGCTCTAACAGGTTAGACCACTTCTCCTCTCAGAATAGATGCAAAGGGCCTGATTCTGAACTACACTTATATTATTGCATCCTTCTCATACCCATGTTGGCACAGAGGGAAGAAACCAGCCTCCTTCCTCCCCCTTGGTCATTAGCTGTTGCTTCCATCTGCCCCAGGGTGTTGAGATCAGATGTTCTCTCCTCCCTGCTAAGATTTCTCTCGGGTTCCTGTTTCCTCACACCAGTTGGAGGCATCTGTGCATCTGGGCTACATGCCCCAGAGATGGCCAATGCTTCCTTGAGTGTCTAGTGGAGATCAGCTGCAGAGTGTTGAGTTCTCGGTTCGCTTGGTGGGTGGTGAAGTCGCTTCCACCCTATGCCCTGAATCTTTCCTAAGCACTTATTTTCAAAGGGAGCTAGGTTTCTAGCTACCATTTTAATAACTCTTCAGCTCTCACGGCCATATGTTGGCTCTGAGGTTCCGTTCGAGTGGAGAATGGTGCTGCCCTGCTAATGGAGCTGTTCTACTTGCTGGATCTTTTTGCCCTCTGATACGATCTTACTGCTCGACATCTGGCTTTCAAAGACATTTGTTTTGGTGTCACTGATTTCCAGTCCTGCTTGGCCTGCCGTTTTTGCTAAGGATTCTATCGCTGTAGCTTTTTGGGGGGTATTGCTCAAGCACGTGACATCAACAGCAGCGCCGAGATCTTCTAGGGGTTTGCCATCCACCCAGGCTCTGTCAGCGTTTGTGCTGCTAATACAATTCTCCATTATCTACTCTATGGTGATGCCAAACAACAGCGGAGATCGAATGCAGCCCTGTTTCACACCAGCCTCCATACTGAACCATTCTGATATCCAGCCGTTCACCCTTCCAGTGCACTTTGCATTAATGATGTTGACGATTTCAGCTGGAATTCCGGCAGACTGAAGAATATTGCACAACATATGCCTATGCAGGCTGTCAAATGCCTTTTGAAAGTCACTGGCTTTGATAATACGTTCTAAGTGTTGCTCTACGATGGACCTTAGTGTGAATATCTGATCTACCCGGGATCATTTGGGCCTGAATCCAGCCTCCTCTTCCCTAAGCTTTGGATCCACTGCCGCTTTCATCCTTACTACAGAGGACACAAGGCGTCGGCAACATTCTCTGCTGAGCAGCCACGTTACTAGAATGGCAGCCTGGTTTTGTTTCTATAACCCTGGAGTGTGGACTTGGCTTGTGATTGGTTGTTGGTTCTTTATGAGGCGGGGTGACTGGCCTTGCACTCAACTCTCCCCCCTTTCCCTGGGTATGGGAGCGGCGGCCACGTCAAAGTGAACTTTATGCCACCCTGAGGCTGCTCTAACTTTACCCGGGACTGGGCAGGGCCCTGCATGGGTCCAGAACACAAAGGCGGGTTGCAACCACCTTTTCCCCCTCTTCCATCCCTGCTCCAAGCATGAGAATGAAGTCGCCCAAACATAGAATAAGTCAGAATACTCCGTGGCAAGCTCCCTGTCCTCCAGCTCCCAGTAGGACCTGTCCACCCATGATCTACATTCCTCCCAGGAAGGCCCACTAAGCAAACCAGACACCTTCCCTTGATCCTGGGACCCTGGCGGCTCACATGCCTGGCTGAAAAACCAGTGGCCTGGCTGATAACATTTAGATGTTCTCCCATAGTACAGCGGATTCAGCAGTCACCCTGCGCATGACCTACAAGCCCCCTTTCCCGTTCTTCATGCACTCGCAGCAGTAGCTGCTGCCATCCATCCAACCCACTGCTGGGGGCCAGTTCTTACCAATGACGCAGAAGGGTTTGCGGGCAAATTTTAACCTTCCCCTCCAGCCCCGGTATCGACAGCAGCAACCGGCAGCCCAGATTCTCACAAAGTATTCCACACCAAACACCACGATGGTGACTATTTCCTGCAGGGGAGACAACGGCATTAGTCCAGGAAGCAGGCACAGGGAAGAAAGCGCTGCAGATTCAATGCAGCTAATAAGGCTCGTTTTGTTCCTCACTGTTTCCGTCCTTTCAGAGGAGAATTGTGACTCTGACCAGACAATGCCACAAAACTGAGATCTGGATCTTGAGTTCGAACAGTTCCAAAGAGATGAGATTGTGCTTCAAGATAAAGATAGAGGCTGATTACCAGAGTTGGGTCAAAATCCAGATGCAGCTTTCAAATGCCTCCAAAATTTGGGGAAGGGGTAGTTATTTAGCACAGGACGCTGTGATTCAAGTCCGTCCCTATGTTGAAACCTTCTCCTGCATTACAAAGTTGATTTTTCCCTGGGTCAGACAGTTTTAACTCTGGAGGGAGACAGAAGTTTAGCTCTGGCACAGAACTGACGGTTTCCTATTTTTGTCCCTATCGATGGACTTCAGGACCGGAGGGAGGTGAAGGGGGGAAGAGATTTATGAGCCGGATTCTTAAGAGCTCAATCCATTGGGCAGTGAGCAATTCCGAAAACTCTGGAGACAAGGGTCACAACAGGGGCAGCTGGAGGGTTAGCATCTTACGTCCTTAGTTCGGTGTCTAAGTGGGAGCTGAGACCTTCTGAAAATCTGGCCCAGTTATCAGTGCTGAGCAATTGAAAGTCTGGTCCTAAGCCCCTTGGAAAGTCTGGGCCTGGATTCTTCTGTGTCTAGAGATTGGTTTCTGAACTCAAATGGGTTAATCCAAACTACCTGAAAATCCACACCAGTCTCAACTGAGTTCCTACCCTGTTCACTATTGACCTGCCGTTTGTATCAACACACGGTTGCTTTCCCCCCCAATCGCCCCCCCCCCCAACAGAGCTACAGAGGGAATGAGCCCAACATAATGCAAAGCTCTGCTCGTTGTCAGTATGGTACATTCTCTCGGATTTCTTCCCTCATGGTGATCACCTCACGAGGGCTGACACTGAGTCGTACAGGGCTCTCATTAAGCTTTCACTAGCTTCTGGTATCTGGTTGATGTGTGGAGTGGAGGAAGGGAAAGGCAAAACCAGGGAAATGGGATGAATTCTGGGAGCCCTATGAAGTAAGCATCTGTCCGGCCAGGGATTCTGCTAGCTATCACTCAGCGTGTTACCGGAAGCTAAATTGTCAGGGTAAGGCATGCCAAGCTGTTTAAGTAGTAAAACCATTCGGCTTTATGTCAGCTCAGATAAATGCAGAAATGTAGAGCGTGGGGAAAGGAGGCAACCACCTAGGCTGATTCCACTGTGGTACAAGGTCAGCTTAGCCATTTAGGGCCACACTTTTAGATTTTGCCATTGAAGAGAAACACCCCCGCCACACCCCAATGGAACATGCACAATTCAGGTTTTTAAAGTCACCCTTGAGACTGTGAGCCACATTCTTTCCTTGTTTACACTGGGGCAAATCCAGATGACTTCAGATTTACACTCAGTGTAAGTAATAATTGATTCCGGCCCTGTGACTGCAGGCTAAATGCAGTGCTATTGTTACCTAGACCTGAAACTGAGACAAGAAAAATGAAAGATGATTCAAAATGAACCAGGTGGCACCAGGAGCTAACACAACAGCTTAGATTTGGAGTCATATTTGTCTCTCACCTTAAAAGAAAGTGGTTATTGCTGGAAATTCAGGATTTTTACAGGTCAATACAAACACTCCCCATTCCTTCCAAGGCGTCTGACTTTTAGATGCTTGCTTTTAAAGATTTACGTGGCTTTGGGTTGGAAAGCGTATCAAATCCAGACAAATATTTGTATAGAGAAAAAATGTTTATCCCTCCCTTAGAAGGCTGAATCTCTCCATGCCCCAGTGATGTCTCAGCCAGTTCTCAGACATAGCATCTGATCCATCTAGCCTGAACGCCGCAGCTCAAATGCTTGCCCTGTTTGAAAAGCCCAGTATTGTTTGTTTCTTGTTCATGCTCTGTCTTATGTTTGCAACTCCCAACTTACCAGTATGTAGAGGGCCCCTTCGGAGCTGTTCTGATACTCATCGATGGTTGAAAAGACGGATAGAACCAGGCAGGAGAAAACGAGGAGAAAACTGGATGACACAAAGAAAAGGAGAGGAAAAATAATGCCAATCTTTAGATTGTAAATTTTGAGTAATTCATCGAGCTATTCAACCTGTATCACATTTTCCAGCATTCCAGACAATACTATTTTAACAGCACGGTCCCCCTTTATAAAAGTGGTCTCTAACAAATTGTTAGTGGACTATTTGACCTGTGCTCCCCAAACATTCTAAAATGGGTAAGTTATTGATGGAATCCCATAGTTTGTTGCGAGCATGCAAACTGAGCAGAATGTCATCAGAGTTCTCATTCAACAGCTATCAGCAAAGTGTTGTGCACTGGGTCATTTCCCAGTGACTTCCCTTTACTTGACCAAATTAAATTGTTGCAAGTTTCGATAGTAATTGCATGGAAAGTAACTGTGAAATTAGTGCATATCACCACTCTCTATGCTGGGCAAATATATTTCCATAGAAATTAGGTACTCTTGCCTAATTTCTCAGTTATTATATTACTCACAAATGAATTCAAAATTTCTGCCTTGTCACGTGTTGTTTTTAGCTCTCCAAAGAGAACTTCAGTTTCAGAAACAAACAAAAAAAGACCTCTGATTATCCTCTGATTCATTTGTGCAGAAGGGCAAATTTGGCTCCTAAAATTCAATTCTGTTCTCAGGTATGCCAGTATAGACCCTGTTTCATCCCACCAAAGTGAACACAATAACTCCAAATTCGCACCAGCCTCAATGAGAGCAAACTATTGTCCTCAGCCTATCCCTATGTAGCTCAGTATTTACAGCATGGGGTGAACTGGTTTGGGTGGGACTGGAGAATAAACAGTCAACATTTTCACGTATCCCTTGAACTGAATTCAAATCTTTTTCCCCCATGTTTGAACAGCAGCCAAAATCAAACAAATGTTAACATGCACAAAATACTACTGAAAATAGGATGATGCCATTACATAATTCAATTGTACACCCCCACTGAGAATTGTACATTCAAATCTGGACATCCCATTACAAAATAGGTACAGCAGAAACGGCATGGAAAGATTTCCAGTGACTGAAAAAGATTAGTGCTGCTTAGTTTAGAGATGAGGCTAATAAGAAGGGATGATACAATAAAGGTATATGATATAAACACTCTACAGAAGGTAAATCGGGTGTTCCTATTTACCCTTTTTCCGGTCACCAGTAGAAATGGATATGCAATTAAACTGAATTGCAACACATTTAAAATGGATAGAGATTAGTATTAATAGAATCCAAATTTAACCTCTGGAATTCACTGCCACATGATATTACTGAGGCCAGCTGCTGTACAGGATTCAAATAAACATTAGATACCGGTATGTACATGGAAAAATGGGAGCATACATTTAAATTAGGATAAAAAAAGGGATATCAATCCTCATGGATCAGAGCATAAGCCAGTCAGTAATTGATGAGAGTCACAAAGAAATTTCCCTAGGACAAGTTAGCTTATACTTGTCCAATACTCTGACTGGATTCTGAAACATCTGGTCTTGGCCACCATCAGAGATGGACTATTCTATCTATCTATCTTAGGGAAATTTTCCTGTATGCAGATCTGCTGCCTTTCCACCAGTCCCCAGCTGCCAGCTGCATCTCTGACTGACATCCAAAGACGAGAGTGAGAGGGCAGCAATGACATGATTACGCCGCTCACTGCCAGTGAACAGTCTCCTTAGCGTTATAATTGATGCGAGCTATAGACACAGGTGCTTGCTGGTAAGCATTCCCCTGGGCTCCGGTTGCCATGGAGCCCAATTAAGAACTGATGCCGATGACACCGCCAGGTCCAACATTAATTACAGCGTCACCACATCTCGGTGCTGTGTGGGAGGCTGCAGGAAAGACACCGCCAGGTGGTCGGGAAGCGGCTACTTCCGGTTCTCAGCTCCACCGGTTCTATTCATCGTTGAGGTTCCACAAGCAAAATCCCCACACATGGACCAGAAACCCCAGAAATAGAGTCCAGCCGGGAACCAGAGCAAGACATGGAACCTCGTGATTGGTATAGGTGTTAGCAGCAAGGCTGAATAGTCATGCATCAAGGAAATGGCTTTCTTTCTTAGGTGGTATCAGAAAGAGCTGGCCCTTGAAAGGCAAAGTGCCACCATCTCCTCCATTAAAGGGTCTTTTATGAGATTCTGAGAGCATGCCCACTGGGATACAAAAGAGGCAGCTCGTCTCTCAGGGAGACAGTGTCTCTCCGATGGGACCATAAAGAGCTGGTGGAAGAGGGGCTATAACCAGAAATTGGTGAGCGGCATAAGGGCAGCCTGAAAGGGGCAATGTAGACCCTGGAGGATGGAACTCTCTGCAAGCCGTGGGGCTGTGGGAAGAAGGGTTATTCGCAGCCCCGAGGGAGAGTGGTGAGTGGAACGACTCCTAAGCCCCGTAGTAGTAGGAAATGCTAGAATGCCCGTGCAGCCTTAATTCAGCCGCAGGAGAAGGCAGGAAGAGAGAGGCTGGTTGCATGGTTAAGGCAAACTGACTGCCACCCCGGAGGACTGGATTCCACCCCTGTCTCTGCCACAGAGCTCCTACCTGATATGCTAAGCAAGCCACGTAAGTCAAATTTTTCACGGAGGCCTCATTTTCCAAGGCCCAACGTGAGGCGCTTGGGATCTGATTGGTAGAGGCCCTGGCCACTCACAGCTACATCTACATTCAATACATTATTATTAAGCACCAAAACACAGCACTGTCTGAACAAGAGAATGTCAATGAATGGGTGTCCTGACTCTCCAAAAGCAATGGTGTAATATAAAACAGTCCTCAAAATACCTTCCCCTTCTGGAACGCACCTTAGACTATGGCTTCTACACATTATTACTGCACAATTAAGAATAATATAATCCAGTGGTTCTCAAACTTTTTTTATTGGTGACACACACAGCAAGCCCCTGAGAGTGACCCTCCGTTATAAATTATAAACATGTTTTTATATATTTAACACCATTATAAATGCTGGAAGCAAAGAGGAGTTTAGGGTGGAGTCTGACAGTTTGAAGTCCCCCATGAATAGCCTCGTTAACCCCCGAAGGGTCCCTACTCCCAGTTTGAGAACCCCTGATTAATCCTTACTGGATTTAACAGGCAACCAGCTAGTACAATTTAACCACCATGGAAAGATGCCGATTTCGCCAGAAGGAGAATAGTGCCTCCCCAGTATGGTAGAGGGGGGAAACAACTCTGAGGAGGACTCCATTTCTAAACATTAAGATGGTGTCTGCTCCCACTCCACTCACACAGATAGAAAATCTGGAGCCTAGTTTAATTCGGCCTATGGAGGAAAGGGCAGAAATGGATAGCTGGGGAGAGGGAAACAAACCAGCAAAGGGTGTGGAGGTTGGTATGAAATCTAATTTTTAAAGCAATCTATTGAATCAGAGCCAATTATCTCTGCATCTCTGACTCTGGGTAACGTTACCATGCCATAAGGGAGGTTAATGTGAAATTCATTGGAGGGGGCCTCAGTAAAGGTGCCAGTTCTGGTTAGAATGATGGAGAAGACCGTCTCCTTCTCCAGAACAGGGGGTCACGAGGCCCTGCAGGATGTTCTCAATGGAGGTAGCAGCATTGTCTGGCTCTCATATGCAGAGCTGAATATCTATCAACTGGGCTATATAAGAGACAGGTGTTAATTATGAATTGGTATTATTACTACTTGCACAAATAAAGCAGCTTGTGGGATGCAGAGCTCAGATCTGGTGAAACTTTCTGAGGAGGAGGGGGACTCAGATCTGGGGTCATGGTTCTGAACTTATTTTTAAGGCAAGCGTGGACCAGCGGGATAGAGCACTGGGCTGGAAGTAAGGAGATCTGGGTTCCATTGCCGGCTCTTCTGTGTAACGGAGCAAACTACTTCACCTCTCTGTGCCTTGCTCTATCCTCGGATTTTAGGATCCCACGTTTGAAAATTCAGGAAGCACCTGAATTTCTGGGAGCTTTGGGTGTCTTTCGAAAAGCTTCTCTCTAGCTGAACCACAGGTCACTAGAGGTGTTGAAGAAATCACTGGGGGCTGTTCCAATACCTGTGTTGGGCAAGAGCTTGGACTAGAAGATGATCTCAGTTGTCCTTTCTATGACTTCAAACCAAAACCCAATTCCCAACCTTATGAGATCCATTCATCACTAGTAATGGATGGAAGGAAAGCAAGAGGATTGTGGATGAAAGTAATATAAAATAGCTCATACATTTATCTATCCCCCAAACAAAGCCTATTTCTCCGTGTAGCGGGGTGCTCCCCGCTCCCTGCCGGCCAGGGCTGGGATAGCCCTGGGGAAGGGGGGTCATGGCTGTGAGCCTGCAACTCCCAGGCTGATTGGGAAGCAGGCTCAGGTGGTGGCCACGCCCCAAACACTCAAGCCTGCATAAAGCAGAGAGGCAGGGGCCTGAGAGGGAGACAGTCTCCTCTGGAAGCAGAGGGAGACGGGCCTAGCTGTGGGGAGGCAGTAAGCAAGGTACCTGGACTGGGGCAGGGTTGGGGCTAGGCACTGGGAGCTAGGGAGCTCTAGCCTGAGAGCCCCAGACTCCAAGGCCCGATAGGGGGCCTGACCCAGGGGTACTAGTCAGTCTCCCTGAGCCATAAACAGGGTACCTGGACTGGGACAGGGCGAGGGCAAGGCAACTGGGAGCCAGGGGAGCTGCAAAGCTCTAGTGAGAGGGCCCCAGGCTGCTGAGCCTAGCGAAGGCCCATCCCACAGGGTACTGGGGCTGCAAGGGGGCAGCCCTGGGCTTGGTAGGAGCAGCTGGCCAAACCCTTCTTGCCTGTGATGAGCAGCCTGGTACTGCAGCCCGCCTCAGTGCGTGGAGGCAACTGGTGACTAGCAGAGGCAAAGCCTGAGGCAAGGTTGGGATAGTGGGTGCAGGGTTCCCCAGGGAGGGGAGACCCTAAGACTCGGGGGGGTTCTGCAAGAGTGCAGCACCCTCAGTTCGTGGGCACCGGGGTCCGGGAGGGACACGGGGCCAGAGCAGGAGCGGACATCAGCCGGCAGAGGGCCCTCCGGACGCTGAAAGAGCTAATTCCCAAGACGACCAGCGGGAGGCGCCGCCGGGGTGAGTGACCGACCTCGCTACACTCCAGCTTTGCACCAGGCCAAAAAAGGATCCATCCCCTTTTCCCAACACCCAGCATGGTTGTGGCCTCCTTCTCTTGCCATCCATTAAGACTCAGATCTTTCTTGCCTTCCCTTTTGCCCTCCAAAAGGACCCAGATCTTCCTCCTTTGCAACCTGCAGGCTTCTAAGAACCACCTGTGGCAACGGCCTACGAAGTGGCAGGGAACACACGTGCTCCTTTGGACAGGTACAGTTGCCATGTTGAACTCCTGCACTTAAGAGTGAGTTTAGTCCTGCTGAAAGTTCCCGAAACCCCTTACAAATATAGCTTCTGTGGCAAGAAGAGCTGGCAAGACCCAAGAATGATTTTCATGGTTTATAAACTTTTAAATACCTAAATCAGGGAGCAGAAGCCTGCTTGGCTTAATGTTCGCATTTGCTGTTCCATCCGAGCATATTAAATACCCTGTCAGTTGAGAGCCTCGGATAAAAGTTGTTCTGTAAATGCAAAGTCTTGAGTATTATGAATGACAACAGCATAAAGTGGGAAGTGTAACATCTAAAGCATAGGCATACCTAGAACGCGTGTGGTTAAGTAAAGCATAGGCATACCTAGAACGCGTGTGGTTAAGTAAAGCATAGGCATACCTAGAACGCGTTTGGTTAAGTAAAGCATAGGCATACCTAGAACGCGTGTGGTTAAGTAAAGCATAGGCATACCTAGAACGCGTGTGGTTAAGTGTTTTGCTGGATTGGAGCCTTGTAAAATAAATACAAAGGAAGGAAAAATGAAAACCAAGCTCTGTTTGTGGAAAATCCACAAGTGTGGGGTGGAGGAAAGAGTTCAATTTGAGAACTGAAGTGCTAAGAAAAAGTTTACCTGGCACTAATCATTTGATTTACTTGGGGCATCTGATCATGGAATAAAAACCTCAGTAATAAAAATCAGTGCAGGCAAAGTTCCAGCCTCATTTGCTTCTCTTTGTCCTAATCTAACATGAATTATTCGGTAACGCTCATCCGCATCTTCACTTTGCACTGTGCAGACAGCCCCAGAAGAGCCAGATGTCAGGAGGAAAACACTCTGTGTTAATCAGTGCAGCTGTCAAGAGGGTCTGTGTCGTGCTGCAATGCAGCTCTGGAGTGCACAGCTGGGCTGAGAGATCTTTTTGCAAACTGTATGCAATTGACTGGTATGTGTGAGAGAATCAGACAACGACAGCACCTTACGAAGGGAAGGACGCATAAGTCCATTTATGTTTAGCACACGTTGTTTGGCATTTACCCCATTTCAAAGCAGGCTGTGTAGCCGTTTATTCAGAGCCCATCCTTTGAATTTAATAGGAGTCACAAGGCTCAAACCCCATGCAGTACTCTACCTGTGAAATATGAGTGCAACTTTTAATTCTACAGCACACTCCTATGCACCATTGTAACTTAAAGGCATTCCCTTCTTAAGGAACAAGCGAGATTCAAGCCCCAGCACTGTGACTAGCAACAAATTATAGCAGTTGCCTGCAACACTGGGAGTCAGGAGACCTAGGTTCTATGCCTCGCTTGGGTATGTCGCTTCATCTCCCTGAGATTCTCGCTCCTTGCTTGCATTTTGCCTGACTTGTCTAGTTAGATTGTAAACTTTTCAGGGCAGGGATTGTCGGTTACAATGGATGTGTACAGCACCTAGCATCTACGGGTCTCGAGCTCATTTGGGGCTTTTAGGCACTGCCATGCACATAAGAACAATCATTTTTATTGTGCACTATCGGCCCCGGCTTGTCCAAGTCATTTGCCAGCTGTCCTGTTCCTCACACTGCCAAATAAGAAATTGGTGTCTCTGAGCCACAGGCTAATGAGCAGCGCAGATCTGGGGGGAGGGACACTTCATAACCACAATTAATTTCATTTGCTCTTGAGCTAATTTATTTAATTAGCTGAGTTGGGGGCGGGGGAGGGATATTTTCAGGCATCTAATGTGCCTTATACTTGGTAATTCCTTCGTCTGTTGAATTGTATTTTCTTCTGTCTCACTTAGTGATGAAAAGAAACTCTGGGCCAAGAGCCAGTAGCTCTGATTCCTGGCATTTTTCTCACTTGCTCCCCAGAGGACGGAGAACCAGGAGATGGGCGTGAGGAGGAATGTTCACAATATCGCTCTATATAAAAGTCAAATGGTGTATGCGTGCGTGTATGCGTGCGTGCGTGTATGTATGCTGCCTTACTCCTTCCACACCGTTTGAGCTAGAGACTTGAAATTTGGTACAGTTATAGGCTTTAGGGTCCTAATCAGGGTAAGAGTCGAAAATTTTTCAAATCTCACCTCTGACGCCCCCCAGGGGTGAAATGCTTTAAAGCCCATTCACATCAGCTGGGCAGCAGGTTAAAACCTGCTGTTCTGTGACATAGTTATGATGTCATAATACCCCCCTCCAACAGACCTGCACTCGCTCAGCTCTCTGCCCCCTCCAAAGGCTCCCCCCTCTCTCCCCCCTCCCCGACTCGCTCAGCTCTCTCCCCCTCCCCCACTCGCTCAGCTCTCTCCCCCTCCCCCACTCGCTCAGCTCTCTCCTCCCTCCCCCTCTCCGATGGACCCGAGCAACGCCGGGTATTTTTGCTAGTAAAGAATAATGGGTAGGGCTGCGAAGAGGGGAATCACATTCCCTCGAGGGGTTCGGCAACATTAAAACCCACAAGACCAGAGCGAATGAGTCTGATTCTCTTCTCATTCATCCCAGGAGGAGCTCCACTGGAGTCAACGGAGATGCACTGATACAAGCGGAGAACCGGATCGACTGTTATCAGAACGTGGTGACGTGGTATTTATTCCCTAGGCCTTGCTGCAAGGCCAGTTCAAACAATTAAAATGCTACTGCTCACAGCTTGTAGAAATGATTGGAACTATTAAAAAGGGCCCTGGATTAGAGAGTGCTTAGTGGAAGTTTGTGAATGAATTGAGGCCAATGGGAATTTTGCAGGGATGAGTCTGATAAGAATAAAAGTGAAAGGACTGAAGCCGCTTTCAGACTCGGTGTTCTAGCTGCCTATTTATTCCGGACCAGAGTCTGCAGCCCTTACTCACATTGGCAGGCGTGCTACTTCTCGTGAATGTGGGTGGTGGCATCTAGCCGGTAGTGCATTATATGAGCAAAATTAGGTTTCTGTCAGGACCAGAACATTTCCCATCAATTCCCCCCAGCGATGAGTGCATTAGAAACGCAGAGCGGCTGAGCAGCTACAGACACCAATAAAGAAAGGCTGCAGAGTGAATGGAGATACCTAAAGAGCTCTAGGCAACAGGGCAGGACCTCTGGCCCCAGAAAAATACCTGCAGCAGTGAGTAACGCTCCTGGAAGTTGCGGGGGAGGGCAGAAAACGGAGTACAGTATAAACATAAGTGGCTGTGAACTTGTGTTCAACTCTTCCTGCACTATACTTGTTTTAGTTCTTCAAGGAGTGCAGACGTTCTTTACGGCTCTCCTCCCGTTTCTTTTGGATGGATGATATTTGGGCAGGCGATAAAACTGCTTCTTCGTCCTCCCTTGAAGGAGGCATCGAAGCCTTAGCCGGATATTTTTTTTAAACTGGAATAATATTGCAGTCATACAGGACTTTTCCTCTTCCAGGCACTTTACAAATGCAAATTACACCATGCAGCAGCCCTCTGAGAGAGACAAGTGAGCGGCATTTATTATTATTATGCCCTGCGTACGCGCAGCGCGTGCGAGGAAGAAAGATTCCACTCACACACTCCAAAATGGCCTCTGAGTTTGGATGTCTCCATGTTCATAGGGCCCTTCTTTGAGGGGATGTGTAGTGACAGCTCCCACTGCTTTCCCTTTGAGTTGTGGGTGCTCAGCACCTCTGCCAATCGGGCACTAGATGTTTTAAATGTAAGATTAGGGCCAGATTTTCAAAGTGGCTTCTCATTTGAGACGCCCTTACAGTGAGGTGCGTGAGGCCGGAGGAGTCGGAATCAGAGCTGGGAGCAGAAGTGAGCCGTTCCTGGCTCCCAGTCCTGAACATTGTCACGAAGCACAAACCCCTCCCGCATCTTGCTCGCAGCACGTAGCCGCCTGGCTCACCACGGACTTTCTGGCTCAAGCACCAATAAATCGGCACCGGTGCAGAGAGAGCAAAGTCAGATCTACCACCGCGAGGCAGCGCCCTTCCTTTGCAAAGCAGAGCGAATTAATCCCCAGTGTTGCCTAGGGAGGTTGTGGAATCTCCACCATTGGAGATGTTTAAGATGTTTAAACATCTGTCACGGATGGTCTAGTTAATACTTAGTCCTGCCATGAGTGCAAGGCTCTAGACTAGATGACCCCTCGAGGTCCCTTCCAGTCCTGTGATTTTATGAAATTTGGTCACCCTTTCCAGCATACGCAGTGGGGAAGAGTTCCCCAACCAGCAAACCAGAATAGTTAGTCAGGTTCTTTGAATATCAACCTGATGCTGACTACGTAATACACAATATAGAATGTTAGAGTTTTATTGTAGTTTTGCCTTAGTGAAAAGGGATTATTTTTAAAGGGTAACGTTATCATTACTTAAACCTGACGTTTTCTCCTTAACTCAGGTGTTGAGTGGATTTTACATATAGCTGGTCAAACTGTTGGCTACCAAAGTTTGTTACGGATGAGTAATCCCTTTCTGATTAGTGTACAGCTCTCGTGCCCAATGCCTTTGAATGTGAGAAATCTGTGAGAAACTGCTAGAATATTTGCGTAGATAACTTTCAGATTTCCATGGTTTGGGTGTTGGCTATTCGTTAATTGCACTAATTTGCCTAGGACATGTGTTATTGTCTCTGCTTCCAGATTGTCTGAGTTGAATTTATTAAACAGGAGAACACTGAATAATGCAACTTTGGTCTGGATTACTCCTGCTAAAATCCATGGGCTTCTGCAACTACACAGCTGCACTCTGATTTCTCACAAATAATAAAAATATGACCCCATGAATTATAGCAAGCAAAACTTGGCATTTTTATTTGTGAAAACATCTATACATCAAATCTTTTATTAAATTACCTGCATACAAGACCCCTTTCATTTGTATTTTCTAACTCTAAAATAACAAGCATTTTAGATTGGAAGTCCATATTTTGCTTATTGTGTAGGAGAAAACAAAAGTACAGAAACACAAACCAAACCACCCTTGTGTTCCCCCTCCCCCTCCCCCCGTGCTGTCTGGAGAACACAGACAACACCACCCAGTTAATAACAGGAAATGTTGGGCACCTATTATTCCCAGAGCACAATGGTGGGAATTTATCTCTGTAAATCTGACATCTTAGAATTTACAACATCAAACACTCTGCAGCCTAATTACCTTCACAAATTCCAATTCAGAATGTTTCACCATAGCAATGGTTGCCAAGGAGATCTGCTTCTTGAGCTACAGGTCCAGGCACCTTCAGTCACAGAAACAGCTGAGACAACCTGCATAGACACTTTTAAAACGCCGCGCTGTTCACCCCCCATGATCTACTGCCTTGCTCTGAGTCCAGTAGACCCACCCTGGGTCCATCATGTCTTTTCCAGGAGCTACCGTATTTTTCGCCCTATAAGACGCACTTTTTCTTCCCCAAAACGGGGGGGGGGGGGGAAAGTTGGTGCGTCTTATAGGGCGAATGTGCGCCCCGGTTCCCCCCTCCCCACCGCGGGCGGGCTGCCGGGAGCATCCCGGTTCCCCCCTCCCCGCCGCGGGCGGGCTGCCGGGAGCGTCCCGGTTCCCCCCTCCCCGCCGCGGGTGGGCTGCCGGGAGCGTCCCGGTTCCCCCCTCCCCGCCGGCTTTTTTATTAAAAAACGAGGGGGCGTCTTATAGGCCGGAGCGTCCTATAGGGCGAAAAATACGGTATGTAAGGCGCTATCACTCAGGGGCAGTGAAGTAAAAAGGAGTCGTGAGTGAATTTTAGGATGCTATCGACTCTGGAGATCTGTGGTTGGCGGCCCATACCCCGACTGGGGTGACGGGCATAAATGAAATGAAATGATCAGGAAGGAATGTTCAGATACAATAGAGATGATTTCTCCATAACTCGGGCAGACACTGTTGACAGATAAGCCGAATAATTTTATCTGTTATTCTTTAAGTTAAAGGAAACAGGCAAGTAACTTTTCCCAACAGATTCCACATACGCTGAAAGCCTACCCACTTTCTTTTCAGAGACCCCTCATATTATCTCTTTATTTTAAATATCCATCGTTACAGATCAGATTATCTTCTTTTTTTAATTCCATTCATTGTATGTCCCAGAGGCGGACGAAGCTGTATGTTTGCTGTGGCCATGGGTTGTTTATTTAGGAAACAGAGAGATCTTCCATGCTGAGAACTAGTTCTTTCATAACACCTTTAATAATGGAGCTCAAAGTACGTAGTTAATAATTAGAAGTCTAGGAAGGCCTTGGACTAGAGATACGTTTTGGCCAGTTCTAGTCTCAGTGGAGATTAGTATTGTCATCAGAGGATGGATGATCTTCAGGTTAGGGCATAGGACTCAAGACAGGAGCAGTTCCTGGCTCTGCCACAGACTTCCTGACTGACCTTGGGCAAGGCACTCAGTCGCTCTGTGCCTCAGATAATGGGGTTAATAATGTTTCCCTCCCACACAGAGTTGCGGGTTGAGGCTAAGTCCATAAATACCTGGGAAGTGCTGATCTCCTACAGTCAGGAGGACCCTCTGGGTATGTTTACCTTGCAGCTGGGAGTGAGACCCCCTGCTCGGGTTGAGAGCCGCTGCTGAACCTAGTGCTAGTGGAGTCTGACCTAGGGCTTGGAAAACATCAGTGTGGATGTTGCAGTTCTGAAGCCTCTGGGGTCAGGCGGTCTGGAGAGTCCGAGCTTCCACCTGGGCTCACTACAAATGGCAAACTTCAGTCCAGCCAGCATGAGTCTGTCTATCTGGCCTGGGAGATTCGCTCTTAGCTGCAGAGTAACACACCCAGACAGGTCCCACTGACATAGCTACCTATAGCGTGTCATATGTAGACACCCAAGTGCACCACCCTCTGACACTAACGCAGGCCGCGGCCAGGGTCCGAAACCATAGCGCACACAGCTCCGCAAGCCAGGCGCACCGACTGCCAACCGCTGTCGTGTGACAGGAGTACATGCCCCCATCCGACACTGGCACCTGGCTCGAGAGGCACCCGTGTCAGACGTGTGTCCTTCTCTTTGCTGTTGATTTGCTGGCGATGGATCAGACTTTGCACATCTCTTTGACCCAAAATGTAAGACGCCTATTCGGAAATAAAATGAACCCTTCAGTATTTGTAGCCCAGTCCTCTGCGGAGGCATCCTCATTCTTTGCTCCCCACTAAGCCTGGTGGGTCGCCTTTGCTTTGTAGCATCTTAGAGAGGTCTCCTTGGCGACAAAACAGCAAACTCCTAGGTATGCTCAGCCTGTCTGGGAATTCTGTCCCCACGCATGACAAACTGATATTTTATAATCTAATCTAATATCTCTCTCTCTCTCATTCCTTTTCCTTCTCCTAACAGGGAGTTGATTTGATCTTCACTGGGAATCTGTATGTGCTATAAATTAAGGATGACAATAGTGCTAAAAAAGCAATGAACGAAGAACAGCTGTGCATCGTTCTGACCAATGGAATCATCAGCCTGCCTCTTCCCAGACTGATAAGCAGCTATTGAGCATAGCCTTACAATCACTGCCCATGGTATTTTCCCCATTAATAAGGGGTCACTGCCCTGCACTCCCATGAGGAACAAATTCTGTTTCCATTGCACTGATGAGAGCGGCTGTGCAGTTTCATTTCCTCCGGATCCCATTTCGTTAGTCCCTTTCCCTCCACATCAGCTAGAAAAAGCAGAATGGGGAAAATTCAGCTTCAATTAAACTTCATTTAATTTCTGCCAGGCCTTCAGCAAATGAGAAATCACTGAACCACCCAGCCTGGTTCAAGCTGGCTGTGCTGATTCAGTCTTTCGCCTTCCAAGATCCAGTTCTTGGCAGAGGGACCAGCTGCTCATAGGGTGACCAGATGTCCCGATTTTATAAGGACAGTCCTGATTTTGGCGTCTTTTTCTTATATAGGCTCCTATTACCCCTCACCCCCGTCCCGATTTTTCACATATGCTGTCATGAGATGCTGGTTACCACATTGCAGGGGCAGGCTCCTCTCCAGCTGCTGGTCTATGCTAACACCACAGTGGGATTTGGGTCCTACCGATAGGCCTCTTAGGATTTGGAGGGGAAATGACATTCCATTCAGGTAATGGATTTCTCCGGGGTACTTTGAAGAACTGCCTGTTCTCCCTGCGGGAGATGGGCCCAGAGCATAGCTCCAGCTATGGAAAGCAGAGCGGGAGTCATCTGGGTATTGGTCCGATTGAACTGATCTATGGGTAAATCTGAGAAAACGGCATTGTCTCTGCAGAGAGTTTGCAAAGTGGCAAAACTCATTGAATAAATTACTCCTTAGGAATTGTCTCCCCCACAACAGCTGCCTATAACACACGGGGGCAGCCTGGTAAAGAGCTACCATCTCTTAAACGTGTCACTTCACACAGGTCACATGCAGGCAACAGAGAGATTTCTGCCCGTGAGCTTCCCTCTGCCCAACCAGGAACCTGGTGAGTAGGGCAAGACCAGCAGTTCACATTCAAGACATGATCTCACCAAGGTGCACTTGGAAATTGGCCAATGCAGTCAGAGGCAGGCAGCCAGCAGGAGCCCCTGACGTCAGAGATAGCGGCAAGATCCCACACTGATCCATGCGGGAGTGGGCACCACCACAGCTCTGGAAAACGGGGTGGGAAATCATATTCCAGGCACCTACATGTTAAACTATCTCGGGCTTGGGACATAGGAGTTCGCAGGCTAAGGTTCATTAGCTCATTCTGTATCACTCATTGGAACTTGTGAAACATCAGCCTTCTGCAAACGTGACTCTTAGCTCATTAGGGGTGCGAAGAGGGGCAGGCAAGAGGAGACGTCAAATCGTATCCCTTTTCCATTGTGGTTTCTGAAACTCTCCTTCCCTTCCCTCCCTTAACAAACTGCAATGTGCTAAGAGTCAAGCTAACGAATGGCGGAGTATCATTAAAAAACCCAGCTGTTAGCATGGGGCCAGATCCTACCCACACTTCATGGGAACACGAGCAAGTGATTTCAGGATTTGGCCCTTTGATTGATGTGGTCTGTTGTGAACTACTCGGAATGCATAAACAAAGGGTTAATTTTTCCATGCAGGGAGCACAGGGTCCCATCTGCAGCTCTGCCTCCTGGTGCATCACACTCCCCAGGATGCACCTTGAGACGTTTGCCCCCCTCCACACACATCCGCAAACCACATCCCTGTATACCACAACGCGGTGCCTGTACTCCAGCCCTCCCTGGCTCTCTCCTCACCTCTTCCAATACCCTGACTAAGGAAGGCAGCTTCCAACACCTGGGAAAGGCAGCAGGTCCCCCTCCCCGTGTGCACCTCAGGAACAGAGCCCTGCAGTGTCTCTATCTGTATCACATGGACCGGTCCCTTCAAAAGCATCTCTGTTCCTGTTTCCATGACACTGCTGGAGGGAGGCTGAGATGGCTTCCCTTCAAAGCAGTCACAAGCTCCAGCACTCAGCAGAAAGACAGAGCGCTATTTTTCCTCGTCGGGTTGCATTTTCATGACTTAGCACCTCACCGCTAAAAAAAGCCCTGGTGTCAGTGATTTTCTGGAGGGTGCTAATCTGCTACCTCACTGTCAGCCCCTTCACCGCAATATGTACCCAGTCTCCTGAGAAAAGAACCCAGGGGAAGAGGCTCCAGTATCCTATCCAGAAAGTGTTGCCCACCATGGAGTGAAACTCTGCTTTTAAAGGGAGACGGGCAAGGCTGTGAGTCTGAGGCTGGTCTCAATCCAGACCACTCCATTCCAGTCCTTGGGGCGGCTCTGGATTTATACCAGTAAGCCTGAGATCAGAAACTACGGAAGATCATGCCCACACACAGGGGAACTCTTGGGTACTGATTCCCCCCCAAAAGTGCAAATGGGAGGGGTGCCCAAGTGCCTTCAAAATACTGCCCCCCCCCTTTTTAGGACCAGTGAAGCCCTCTTGATGGGGGAGGGGGGGTGATGCCCTACACTGTGTGGGGTGTGGTTGGGGTCAGGGAAACATTGTCCTCCAGCCAGTCCCACAGAGCTGACCCAGATAAGGTAAGAAAGCTTGAGGAATCTCTGATAGTAAAGCTTAATTGAATCATGGGTGAAGGCCATCTGGGGCATATAGTCAACATGGGAGGCCAGGTAGCCCTGACTTCCTACAGAAGCTCCCTGGGGATCCTCCAGGGGATGAGTCCTGCAGCTCATTCCCTGGGGACAAACTCAGTCCCCCCGCACTGGACTAACTGAGGAGCCACAAAAGGCTCTTCATGAGGTTTTTACCCCTTAACCTCCTCCCGTGGATTTTACTTCAAGAAGGTGCATTCCAGCTCCCAGCCTGGCTCTCCATTTGCGCTCGGTTCAGATCAACTAACAGTCAGACTTTGCAATGACCCAAGGCCAGTAAAACTGTTCACTTCAAAGCGTATTTATTTGGATATGTGACCCTCTGACTCTCACACCACCTATTGACTCTGATGGCTGACGGGAGATGACAGCGCGTCATTGCTTACCGTTCTTCTTTTTATTTATTATAAAAGGGAAAACCAAGGAAATCCAATGCGAAGACTTTTGGGAATGCAAAATTAGTATTCAGAAAATACTGTGCATTGATCTAGGTTTTTATATTGTGCTCCTCCCCAGAGTACCTGAGCACCGCTTAAGAGAAAGAACAATATTGCTATGTGTCTGATTGTCATAGTAACCACAGCCTGACTGCATTGCATACACAGAGGCACACATTTTACAAAACCGTTCCTACTACAAGCTAATGGACAGGTGCAAAAGAGAGTGAGATCCTAGTTGCTGGGGGAAACACAACTCTGAATTTGTGTATCTGATCCCTCAGCCATAAGGTCACATTAACAAAGTTTGTTTTGCAAAGAATACATATTCAATTCCTCGGTCCCCCAGGCTTCTGCTGTGCAGACCACATGAAGCACTAGCTATTTAGTTTTAAGACATAATAAAAGGAGGACTCTCCCTGCTGGCTCAGAATGAAATGCCTAATTGGGTGTGAATGCAGCCTTAGGATGAACATTAGCTAGAAAAGGGCATTACTGCCTTATGGAAGTTGGATACGTTGCAGGTATCTGGGGATCCATTACATGGACGAGACCATTTCTTGTCCTTCCAAACTCTGAACTGTTATGCATGTAGTCAGCACTCTGTCTGGCCAAACACATGAAAGAGACTGAAATGGACCAACATGAGAAATGGACCCCAGGGAATGTACCTCAAATACACGGTGAAGTCCTATGGTGAGCAGATGGCACAGGTATTGTGTACGCCTCCGAAACCCGAGATGTTGGTCTCACTAATTATGCCAAGGGAGAGAGAGATGTGCACAAAAATATCTCAAGTGCCGCACCTCCCCCGGGACAAAACAATCCAGCCGAGTAAAAAAAAAAAGTCAACAGCCACAAACCCTGAAAAAAATCACCCTGAAAAATTAGAATAAATTCATAAAATGATATACATCTTCCAGGGGTTGAGATGGGAGAGGGGGATGTCCCTCTTTTATGCTTTCACTGTCCCTCTTTTGTGCTTTCTTCCAACTGCTAAAAAGATCTCTGCTTAGATTGGGATATTAGGCCACCTCATTGCACACCTGGCCTCTCCAAGGGGCCTCTAGGAGAATGGATTCTTCTTGATAGGCCATCAACACCTGTCTGGCCAGCCATAGTTGCTCCTTTATTGCCACTGAAAGGCCGGCTGTGGGTATTCCCCAACCTCACAACCTTCTTCAGTAACACACCCACAGCAATACTTCATAACTTTGCATCCAATGATAGTACACACAACTCAACAGAATATGAATGTTCCATAAATCAAGACTTTGTAAATGATACCTCACAAGGCCTACTTCACACAAAGCCTATCATAATCTTATCACTGTGGGGAATACGGGGGTTCCAAGGTGCAATTTTGAGGTACAGAGTGTCACAAACTCAGCTGGAATCCTTGGATCTATGTACCGGATTGTGGCTAAAGATACTGTTGAAGGCAAATGAGCACACTGTAGGCTGCAATACTGACAGCCAGATCCAGCCAAAGGGTGGACTGCTGTCAGCTAGTATTTTACAATGTGTGCATCTGAAAAGAGCTGCATTTGTTGTTCCCACCTCGGGAGGGGGGAGGGGAGGCGGGTCTCAAGGATCGTGTCATTGACGAAGGGAAAGGAAACTGATGCAACTGGACATTTTGGTAGCAGCCCACCTAAGAGCCACATGGAGGATACAGCCAGCATTCCTCAAATGCAACATCAGCAACACTTTGGACAAAACACAGCGCAAGGCCACCTTTTATGAAATACAGTGGAGAAAAAAACACGGAGGGTGCCAGAGATGGACATTTCTGACTAGCAGAAGTGACAAAGAGTCCTGTGGCAGTTTAACGACTAACTCAAGTATTGAAGCATAAGCTTTCGTGGGCTAATACCCACTTTGTCGGATCTGACAAAGTGGGTATTAGCCCACGAAAGCTTATGCTTTAATGCTTCAGTTAGTCTTTAAGATGCCACTGGACTCTTTGTCACTTCTGCAATTCCAGACTAACACGGCTACCTCTCTGATTTATGACTAGGTTATTCCTGAGCCAGATGTTCAGGACCTTGTCAACAATCTCCTATTGGGTTGGAAAAACTGAATAAACTGGTCTTCACCCTTCCACGTTCCTATTAGCTCCTCCCGTCCTGCCTTCTCCTCACCCCACTTCAGCTCCAAGAACGGAGACATTCTTTTGCTAACCCCACAAACAAAAACAGAAAAAAACCCAAAAGAGAGAGAACATCAAATGGCAGAGTGGAACGAAGATGATGTTTGGGTGGATACCATCCTGACAGCTATCCGCGGCAGCCATTTCTCTTGTCTTTTATCTGTCCTGTCTTTTTGATCCTGTAAACTCTCTGGGCGCGGGACGGTCTCATACCATGTGTATGTGCAGCACCGAGCACAACAAACCTCTTGTTTCAGTCGGAAACACTGTTCGCATAATAAATATGGATCATCATGACTTTTTACTACATATTAAGTTAATTAATCTTTTCTTTGACTTTGAAATTATCCTTCAGCTGCATTGAACCGATATCACAATAAAGAGGAGGGCTCGGTGTCCACTAAGAAACAAGTGCCTATGTTTACTCGTTCCTGAAATATGAGATGGGGTAGTTTCTACCTGTTTACTCGTTCCTGAAATATGAGACTTCCGTGTGAGTCACCTTATATGTCAGTATTTATGGTAATGTTTTTCCCTGGTGTGTGGTAATAACTTCATAGGGACAGACAGCTCATCAGCAGAAACTGTGTTCTTATCTACTGCCCTACTGCTGTAAGCTATTGCCGTGCACAGCAGTAACCTCAGCTATTTCCACTGTTTTTCGCTATGACTTTGTCACCTCCCTAGGCGGCAAAGCTATAAGAGGAGAGCACCATACACCAACGCTTTCAGGAAAGCAGGAGTCCGTTTACAAATGAGGTATCTGGAAATTCACTGGCCTGAAAGTTCATAACTAAGCGGGTCTCCTCCTTTCAAACTAGTGGCCACTCCACACACACTCAGAAGGGAGACTAAACCTCAGTTCTCCAAGAGACAAAGTGCCAAACGTCTCATAATTCACCCCGGTGATCCTGAGACCAATGCCTCTTAGTACACTGGTTAGAGATGGACCAAACGTGGGCTGGGGCTAGGTTTTGCAAAAGTCTTGGCAGTCTGGTTTTTAGTTTGTGTATCAAAGCCAGATTCTGTTTTCTATTCCTGTTCCATTTCAGTTCTTCTACCATCCTCACCACCGGAGTATCTAAGCACCACTAGCCCCCTGACTGCATCCTTTTTAAGATGCCCCATCCACACGGGAAATGTCAGTACTATGCTTTTGGACACCTGTTGACACACTGTCTGAGTTGAAACAGCGGAGAATCTCGCTGACACGATTAATCTGTTTTTAGCTAATCAAAACAGCAGCCTCTGAGTGACTTGTCTTCTGTAGTCCAGTTAGACTCTAATAGCAAAGGAAAGCGCATCAGTCTCAGTAGGTTTTGACTGAGGACGTGCCATGTGAGTCCATAGCTGTGGCACATCAAGGTTGCTAACCAGTTCCACTCCACGAGATCCTAGAGAACAATCTGTCATGGGACTAACAGATCACTCAAGACAGGGCTCTTTAAGAATCCGGCTATATCCAAGGCTGTATAGCAACTAAGCTTCATACCCATCATTCTTGGTGTATCTTTCAAACACTCTCAAGCACAGCAGCGAGACCGAAAAAAAAGAAATATGAGCTCATCTAATCCATTCCCCACCCCAAAAGTAAGACTGTCCCTTAAAAGACATTATCGTTCTATAGAGGGCATGAGTTAGACTGGTCCATACAGGACATCAACTCCTGTGGAATCCAAGGAGATTTTACATGTCTCGAGAGAATTCGACACCAACACAAATGGGTCCATATTTTTGTAGGAAAGACACTCCAAATCCAAACTTGCATTATTTGATATGGCTCCACTGCGAAGAGTTACAAAGGGATCTCACAAAACTGGATGACTGGGCAACAATATGGCAGGTGAAATTCAATCTTGACAAATGCAAAGTAATGCACATTGGGAAACAGAATCCCGATCATACTTATAAAATGATGTGGTCTAAATTGGCTGTTACCACTCAAGAACCAATCTTTCTCTGATAACATCTGTTCAATGTGGAATGGCAGTCAAAGAACCATTAGGAAAGGGATAGATAATAAGACAGAAAATATCATAATGCCATCATATAAAATCATGGTACGCCCACCTATTCAGCTTGGAAAAGAAACGCTTAAGGCAGGGTAGGAGAGAAGTCTATAAAATCACGAATAGCGTGAAAAAAGTGAATAAGGGAGTGTTATTTACCTCTTCACATAACACAGGAACCAGGGGCACCCACTTCAATTAATAAGCAGCAGGTTTAAAACGGACAAAAGGAAGCACTTCTTCACAGAATGCACAGTCAACCTGTGGAACTCATTGCCAGGGGATGTTATGAAGGCCAAAAGTATGACTAGATTGAGAAGAGAATTAGATAAATTCATGGAGGTCAGGTCCATCAATGGCGATTAACAAGACTTTCAGAGACACCACCCCATGCTCTGAATGTCCCTAAACCTCTGACTTCCAGAAGGTGAGATGAACAGCAGGGGATGGATCACTCAATACTTGCCCCATTCTGTTCATTCCCTCTGAAGCAGCTGGCACCAGTCACTGTCAGAAGACAGGATACTAGATACTGCATCCTATGAACAGATTTCAGCGAGCAAGATAGAGGAACTGGACGAAATATGTGAAATAGGCAAAAGGGAAAGACAACCTCAAGCCAGATTACCAGCCACCCACACAACCTCTGCACAGAAGGCCAGTTCAAGGCCTGTGCACCTGCTATCTCCCAGGAAAAGCCTGTGTTGGAGGCCCTAAGTGGGACTTCACTTGAGCATTATCAGGCCACATTCTGCCTCAGTTAGACCCTGACAGGAGAAGCAGAGAGAGCACGAGAGAAATAATCCGATGAAATCATAGATACAATGGGCCTGATCTTCAGTGGAGGCAGAACCCCCCCCCCCCCCCCCCCCGTCACTCCGGGCAGATGTAGTTTCGCACATGAAAATTCTGCCCCCTGCATGCTTGGCTGTTAGTGCATGAAAGTGCATGTGCAAAATTGTGTGTTTACAAGTGAAGGCCAAGGTCACAAAATTAGGCCCATTCTACATCTCACGAACAGGCCACCACTTGGGGAAGAGGTGTCAAAAAATCAATCACAATACAGAGACACAGAATCGTCTGTGGGTTTGCTCCCAAACTGCCACAAAGGGGCAACAGCACATGTCCAGAGGAAAGCAGACCCCTTGGGATGAGACTGCATCTCGCTTGGATTCCTGTATTGAGCTACTCATCAGCTGTGAAAACTGATCACCAGCGCCGGGGAAGCTACCTATCTGCTCACTTCTCCAAGAGGAAACTCAGAGGATCTGACCTTTTAAAGCCAAAGTACCAGGCACCCGCACAATGTCAAGAGAATGCCAGCACACCGCCGCGGGTTGCCAAATCCCATAATTCATCCCTGAAAGAAGACAAGGTCCAACAAGAACATGCAGAGCTAGCACTGGCTGAGAAAGCACCTCTATGCCCCAGGATGCATTACAGCTAAGGGAGTGGAACAGGAAACAATGGGACAAAGAACAAAGCAAATCAGTCCCTATTGTTATATGGTTGCTGTGCCGTAACTTTCATATGGTCAACCACAAGACTGCTTTAACTACATTTTTGGACTGAATTTCCTTTGTTTTTTTAAACAATCATCATAGTGTGAAATGTAAGGGTCAAAAACGAGGAAAAACAAGAAAAATCCCTGACTGTGGAACTGAACGTACCATGCGCCCTTAAACGTACAATATTTACTTCACTGTGTGATGTCAGACTCTAAAGCGTGGCGCTCCAGATGTACGTTACAGAGATGCCTGTGCAAATGCATCGATCTGCATTTAAAATAGAACCCATGAGCATTTTTTCAATGTAGGGAAAAAAGGGTTATGACGTTTCGCTGTAAGGAGACAATATTTGAGAGTCTAATCACTGGCGCAACACACCTGCCTTCATTTCAGTGGGTGAAGCGCTTACGGCCTGCACTATGGTGCATGAAAACTCCCCAGAGCTCCGCCCCGCTGGCCGCTGAGTCAAATACTACACATGTGCATCACGGATGAAATTCACTCCTACGCAGAAGGCCAATGCGCTACTTCTGCTCCCAGAACAGGGTTCAACTGAGGAAGGAGGTAGCAATGCAGTGGCTAGGGCACTGCACTGGGAGTCAGGAGACCTGGATTCAGAACCCAGCTCTGCCACTGACCTGCTGTGTGATTTTGAGCATGTCATTTCACTTCTTGTGCCGCTACTCTCTCACCCTTTGTCTGCTTTGCCTACGTAGGCGGTAATTTCTTTGTAGCAAGGACTGTCCCTCACTACGTGTAGGTCCAACACCTAGCCCTGAGGGACTAGTGTTATTTGGGTTCTCTAAGCACTAATAGAATACGAATAAATAATTACAAAAAGAAATGGGGCATAACTGGTAAAGAGGCTTTCGTTCATCTCTATGTGTATTCTGTCCTTTACCTCCGTAAATGAGCAACGTACCAGGGCTAACTCTGGCACAAGGATGGGCCAAAAGACCAGAGTGCTAGGCAGTTTCCTGGTACTGTGTAACATGCATCTGACGCATCAAAACCTGTAGGCCCGGGAAATGGTCACTGGACCAGCATGGAATGCAGTATAAGCTTAGACCACATTTTCCTGATTAATGCTTAGGGGAAACAGCTTTGTGGCAGTGCCTTTAAAAAACATTGTGGGAGACAGACCAGTCCTCGCTTACAGACAGCCCCCCAACCTGAAGCAAATACTCACCAGCAACCACACAACAAAAACACTAACCCAGGAGCCAATCCTTGTAACAAAGCCCAATGCCAACTCTGTGCACATATCTATTCAAGTCACACCATCATAGGACCTAATCACATCAGCCATGCCATCAGGGGCTCATTCACCTGCACATCGACCAATGTGATATATGCCATCATGTGCCAGCAATGCCCCTCTGCCATGTACATTGGCCAAACCGGACAACCTCTATGCAAAAGAATAAATGGACATGAATCTGACATCAGGAATCATAACATTCAAAAACCAGTAGAAGAACACTTCAGTCTTCCTGATCACTCAATAACAGACTCGAAGGTGACAATTTTATAACAGAAAAACTTCAAAACCAGACTCCAACGAGAAGCTTCTGAACTGGAATTAATTTGCAAATTGGAGACCATTAACTTAGGTTTGAATAGAGATTGGGAGTGGCTGCGTCATTACACAAATTGAATCTATTTCCCCATGTTAAGTATCCTCACACCTTCTTGTCAACTGTCTGATATGGGCCATCTTGATTATCACTACAAAAGTTTTTTTTTCTCCTGCTGATAATAGTGCATCTTAATTAAATACCCTCTTAGAATTAATTGGTATGGCAACTTCCATCTTTTTCATGTCCTCTGTATGTATATATATATCTTCCTGCTATATGTTCCATTCTATGCATCCGATGAAGTGGGCTGTAGCCTATGAAAGCTTATGCTTAAATAAATGTGTTAGTCTCTAAGGTGCCACAAGTATTCATGTTCTTTTTTTGGAGGTTTGGAATGCTCCGAAATATTCCTGAGAGAGAGAGATACGTGGGAAAAGTTTGGGGGGAGTGGTCAATGGTGCATCACATGGTTGTGGAAATAAAGACACATTCCCTGGACATGGTGCCCACATATGGAGCGTACAGGTGAAATTCAGACACTTACCACAAGGTCTAAGCTCCACTTTAAGCCCTGTTTTGAGGATTTCAGTAGTACAGGCCTTCAGCTGGTCCTCTGCATGGGGCTGGATTTCACCTCCGGGGAAGGTCCATGAGAGTGAGGGAGGATGTAAAGTTTGTAGCTGCATGAATCTGGGATGATTCTATTACTCTCTCATGAACAGAAGTGGCATTATAAAGCTTTGTTTCTGAAAGGGGCCCTGAGGAGATCAATTCAGGACAGTGTGTCTGTCTGGATTAATCACACACGTCAGGAATCAGACAGGTGAGCTACGCTATCCTCTTTGGACTAAAAAAGCTCCTTTGCATGAGGTTAACCTGCCACGTGCCATTTTGCTTTCATCCCAATCCACTTTCAACATCTTGATCCTGACCCCTGCAATCACACTGGCTATTGCAGCTACAACAGGGGTGAAAGTAACTTCAAGGACTTACCAATACTCCAGAGTCCTCCGGGGCGGGGGCTTCCCCGGGCAGCAATTTAAAGGGCCTGGGCTCCCGCTGCCCCTGCTGCCCTGGGCCCTTTAAATCGACCCCGGAGCCCTGCTGCCGGAGCCCTGGGGTAGCAGCGGTGGGGCTCTGTCAGCTATTTAAAGGCCAGGGGCAGTAGAAACAGGGAAGCCCCGGGCCCTTTAAATAGCCACTGGAGCCCTAGCACTGCTACCCCAGGGCTCCAACAGCTGGGCTCTGGAGGAAATTTAAAGAGTTGGGGGCTCCAGCCGCTGCTGGGAGCCCAGACCCTTTAAATTGCTGCCTGGGGAAGCCGGTCCGCCCCGGTACAGTGCACCGGCTCTTGCCAATATGCTGTACCGGGGCGTACCGCCGTACTTTCACCTCTGAGCTACAGACTCAGCCCCCAGGGATTGATTTAGCCTTTATGTGTATTTAATCATCGAGTCTCCTGTGCACACACAGGCCTTGTTCATAAAATACGCGCCTGATTTTCGGACGTACTGTGCGCTGACAACCCCAAGGGAAGCCCACGGGAGCCGAGGCCACTTGGCAGCTCTGAACAGTGGGTAACACGTGTTCTAATTATGGCCCACATGGGGAAATCGAGGTCTATTGGTGTGATTTGCTTCTCACTCGGTTCTGATCTCTCCGGGAGAAACCTGGGCCCCGTTGAAGTGAACAGCCACGCTGCCACGGACTTCAGCGGAGCCGGAATTTCATCATCTAAGTTTACTCAGCAAGAAAATCTCTGAAACGCTTCCCCGTACAAAATGGCTGAGCACCGGACTGCACTTCCCAACGCCTTTTGGTACCATCGCCATCGCGTGAAAGGAAAAAACTGAGCAAAACGGGGCGGGAGGCGGCAAAGCCTCCATTCAAAACAACCCCCAGACCTACCACAACGAAAGGAAAAGCCCCACGCAGGCCTCCGCCTTACATGGGGTTGGGAGAAGGGCCTAGCGGGGACCATGGAAACTCCCAGAGGGAAGGGAGTTGCAGTAACACAGCTTTGGGGACTGCTCCTTTGTCTACCACTCCCTCTCCCTGCTGTCAGGAATCAGACCCTGAGCAGCCTTTCTCCCCTGGCACCGCTCTCCCATAGATGCTGGGCGTCAATCTCTTCCAGTCCACAGCCCGAAATGTTGCCAGGCACGGAGCAGTCCACGCTGGGGACAGAGGAAGGGGCGGAGGGTGGGGTAGAGAAGGGAGACACAGCCCAGACCGCAGCGTCTGGGACAGATTTTGTTGTGTTCCTTGCTGCTAACAGCATTGCTAGGATGGTTCCAAGCAGGACCCCAGACAACGCAGCCATCTACACCAGAAGGCAGCGAGTAAGGAGCATGTCCCATAGCACGCCGGGATCAGGCCGGGGAGGCTAGCACCCAGGTAGACAAACCCAGGAGGCAGGCGAGTGTATTCCCCTAAGAACCAGGGTTTGCACTGCATCTGGTTCAGGGCTGGGAAATGTGCATCCCTCGCTAGCCGACCTCCTGGGGCCGGCGACAGTCCAAGGTTGCAGGGCTGCTGCTTTGATTTGGGGAGGGGGGGTGTCCCCCCACTTCCTTCTTAATACGGAATTGGGGGGCAGGCCGACCCCAGCAGCCCGGGGACAACACACAATGCGGGCAGGGAAGGCACAAAACCTCCAGCGGGTGTTTCCGCGCAGACAGGCCGGCGTGGGGGGGTTAAAACCTGCCACCCTGCAGCTCACCCCCCCCCACCCCCCCGCTCACAGCGCCTCTCCCCCTGCATCTCGGTTGTAGCCGCCCGGGGGATGAGCCGCCAGGCATCAGCTCCCGCCCGGGCTGCCCCCCCTCCCCGGTCCTAGCAGCAAGGGGCGCCCGGGGCTCCCCGCGCCCCCCGACTCACACGTAGGCGTGGTAAATGAAGGCCCAGCCGCGGGGTCTCTCCAGCACGTTGTAGAGGAAATTCTGCAGCTTGCGGTAGAAGGCGTTCCTCTTGGGGGGCTTCCCCGTGCCGGGGATCCCCGAGCGGGGCTTGCTGAGGATGCTGCCCCGCTTGGTGCTCTCCGAGCCGGCGATCAGCAGCGCCCCATCCCGGCTGGACTCCGGGGCGCCCGGATCCAGCCCCACGAACCCCACTTTCAGCTTCTTCTCGCCGCTCGCCCCCGGGTACACGCCTCCGTTGCGGGATTTCTGCACCATCCTCGGGCCGGGCCGGGGGGGGACCGCTCCGGGCCCGGCGTGCTCAGAGGGGCCGCGGGGCGCGGGGCGGCGGGCAGGGCAGCGGCCCGGGGCCGGAGCGAGGCATGGCGGGGCCGGGGGAGGCCGGCTGGGCAGGGGAGCGCGGAGGCTGGGGATGGAAAAGCCGCAAGGGCGCTCTGCAGTCTGGCCAGCCCCCTCCGCCGCCCGCCTGCTGCAGCTCCGCCCGCCCTGCCCGCTTTCCCTGCCTCTCCCGGGGGGGAGCCGGGGAGGGGCCCCGTTCCACCCCCGCCTTCCATGCGTGCCCCTCGGGGGAAGCCCGCGGGTGGCAGGGCCTGGGGACGGATGGCGCGGTGCACTGGGAGGGTCTCTCCCTTTCCCCGCTGTGCTTTGCAAAGGAAGAAGGAAAACCCCGGCTCCTTCCCCCCGGCTTTGTAAGGAAAGAGCAGGGCCCCGACAATGGCCCCACTTAGGGAAGGAGGCTAATGCAGCTATACACAGGATGCCAAGGGCCCTGGCACCTCCGGGCCTGGCCGTCCCTAGCCCCCCGACACCTCTGGGCCAGGCTGTTCTTCGCCTCCCAGCACCTCTGGGCCTGGCTGTCCCTAGTCCCCCGGCACCTCCGGGTCTGGCTGTTCTTCGCCTCCCAGCACCTCTGGGTCTGACCGTCCCTAGCCCCCCGACACCTCTGGGCCAGGCTGTTCTTTCCCTCCCAGCACCTCTGGGCCTGGCTGTCCCTAGTCCCCCGGCACCTCCGGGTCTGGCTGTTCTTCGCCTCCCGGCACCTCTGGGTCTGACCGTGCCTAGCCCCCGGCACCTCCGGGCCTGGCTGTTCCTAGCCACCCGGCACTTCTGGGCCTGGCTGTTCCTAGCCCCCCGGCACCTCTAGGCTTGCCCCATCAGTTATGAAAGTAAAGAAATGCCATGACTTCCTATGGATACGTACAGCTCCTGACACAATGGGGCCCTGATCCCCGACTGGGGCCTCTGGGCATTACTGTAATAAAAACAGTCAAGGACTTTTTAAGGAATCTAGGGAAGTTAGGTGCCTGGGATACTGGTAATGATAAATAAATTATCAGCAGCACTTCTGTCTAAACATGTTCTGTCTGCTACCGTAAGGAGTAACCAAGATGACTATAAATTAAAGAGTTTTCCTTTGTTTCTCCCCACCCCCCGCTTGGCCATTTGGCAGCACTTTGTGTTGAGTCAGTTTCATATTTGATCTATTCATCACCAGTGGGCAAATCAAGTTCCCTTGTTGTTTGTCCGGATCTGTCGCATGAAAACATGGCAGAGAAAAATGGTTTTCAAAATGGGAAAATGTGATTGTAAAACCCAAATATGAGTAGGGGGCTCAGGGACAGATGTAGAACCTAGAACTACGTTGTAAGCTCTCTGGGGCAGGGACCATCTTTGTATTCTGTCTTTGCACGGTGCCTGGCACATAGGACTCCTGGACCATGCCCGGGGCCCTATGTAACCCCGACTACAAAGACATCCATGAGGATCCCTTCTGGCCTTAAAGTCATGGAGTCTATAGTAAAGAATAAGACTGACTCAATTTCAAATGGACGTGCCTCTTTCAATGCAGAGAAGTCTCCTTCCGTGCTGCAAAAGTGGCTGCTGGTTTGCATTTCAGTGGAACATGCTGTAAAAGAGACACACACACACACCACGCTCTCATGTGGAAACCTTACGGTGGTCGTCCTCTTAATATCACATTAAAATCACTCAGACTTAGGAATTGGGTTGTGCTCTCTGCCAAGTAATAGAGCCATTTGAAGTAACAGCTGCCTGACTGAACATGTGAAATAGGGAACAACAGAGAACAAAATGACACTGGATTTGTGTTGAAGAGACTCAGTGTGTGTCTTTGTGGTCAAAACATTGTCTGGCCATCTGCCCATACGTTCCGATAACTTCCTGTAGGGGCCAATTGTTAGCGATGGCTATCTTAGCTCATTTGCCAGTATAAATATATTGAGGGCTGAATTCACGTGTGCGCTGCTGGGGTCAATCAAATTTGACAGTAAGAGCCAAATCCCAATCCTCTCCTAAATGCTCTTTACACCTGTAGCAGCCAAGGATTTCTGTGTGTCAGGGGCATTCTGAGGAGTGTGGTTGGTGGGGAGATTCAGAGCATGATGTATGTGATCCTGGGGAGTTGGTTTCCATCCTAGCAGCCCTCGCGACGAGGGAAAGGCCGTATAGAGCCACCTGTGCCCCTCACCACCAACCCAGGAGTTCCACACTCTGCTGTGGCATCCATGAAAATGAAGCCCAAAATATTGCTGCTAAAAAATCCTGCATTTTCTTGCCCTGGAAGCACAGGAGTGGGGTGTTGCTCATCTTATATCTGGTGCAGCACGTTTGATGTGGTGCTCCCTGAATACCATGTGGGACTGTCCTGCAGACGATGTCACCAGAGAACCGGAAGGGACCCCCGCATACTCCATCCCCACCAGGGGCAGCTAGTCTGAGGGCTCTGTTGTGCAGGATAGATCCTTGCCTCATTCACCCCTCATCTAACCAGGTCTTGAGTAGCTGCAGCGTTAGTACCAGGGCCTACTCTCTTGACAGCCTGTTCCACTGCCCAGTAACCCTCAGTTAAGGACTTTTTGTCCTAATCTCCAGCTATTGCTCCTTGTCCTACTTTCCTCCGAGGCCATGAACAATTGCCTTCCTTCATTTATATAGTTCCCTGGAAGGTATTTTTAGACCATGTGACCCTGAGTCTTCCTTTTCCCAAACTCTATAAATTTAGCTCCCTTAGTCACTCTTTGTGTCCTCGCTGACAACACTTGCATCGTTGCCATTGACCTTCTCGTGTTTCTACCCCCCTGGGGGACACAAGCGGCACATAGACTGGGTCAGAGCAACGTATTATCTCTGCACTTTTTACATGACGCCCTTGAAAAGAATGCTGCTTCTCCCGCGCCGGCCATCTCCTTATTTAGTTAGTGGTCTTTTCGCCTTCATTGGATCTGAACACTTCCAGTGAGCTGTCCCCATCCAGTTTGTTGGCACTGACTACTGTGACTTCTGTAGATGGGTGGCTTTATAGTAGCGGGTCGAATCTTGTTTTGTTGGGCCTCTGAGCTAGCCGCTCTAGGCCTCTCAAAGTTTGGGTCCAACTTATGGACTGATTCTGCTCCCAAGGAAGTCAGTGGAAAGACAACCATGCCGACTTCAATGAGAGCCACTTCACTGAGATCTGGATGATCAGCTAGGGATTAGAGACCATCATAACGGGCACCTTCACCCCAAAACATTGGCTTTCTTGGGTTTATTCTGTCACTCCACATGGAAAGTAGCATGTTCCCAGCATTGCCCCAGCAACAGCGTCACAGGGTGGGATGGCCCTTGAAGGGAGATGGGACTACTAGCCTTTGTCTGTGAGCTAAAAAGCCAACAAGGAGCTCACTTACGGGGTGCAGAGCTGCGGGGACGAGGGAAGTTCCTACGGGAGGATGGTAGCCTCACTGTAACTCTGGGCCACACCACCTAAGTGAAAGACCGGGCTGGGGATCCCTACTATGTAGACAGAGACACAACCCGAAAAACCAAGATATTGGACTGGGAAACCTGCCCGCTCCATCAAAGGTCTCTCAGACACCGACCTGGTGCTGGGTTACTGTCACTCCTATCTCCATTAGTCAGTGGAGGCAGGACCTGCTAGAGTATCATAAGAGCCGTGTCCCATGGAGGCACTACTGTTATCCTTTGTTATGTTTATTATAGGAGAGGCTAAGGGCCGTCTCAGAATGGGGCCCCTTTGTGCCGGGCACTGGACAGCGTGACAGACAGTCCCTGCCCCGGAGAGCTTACAGCCTAAGAGAGAACCCAGACACAGGAAGGGAGAAGGGGTCGAACACGCTAACAGAGTGAACAACAATGTGACAACTGGCATGCTAGTTCCATGAGTCTTCGGGGGAGGTTTACATTCAGAAGGTAGCAGCTGAATGGGAAGGGAAGGGGGGTGAAAGGGGTGGCAGGGGAGAAGAGGGTAAGAGAGGCAGGCGCAAAGTCAAGCTGTGGGGGCTGGAGCAAATAGCTGATCAGCACAGGGCAGAGAAAGTCCACTCGAGCTGCAGAAAGTTGTCCGAACATCCAGAGGTTCCTGCTTCCGCTGCTTCTGCTCCTATCAGCTGCTAGCTCCTCTCTGCAGTTCTCCCGCAGGGCCGGTTGAGGGAGGCCCAAATAGCTGCCGTGGAAATAAGCAGCAACATCTCCACTGACTTCCCTGGGAACAGGATTGGGCCCTCAGGGGGATGAGCCCTCCATCCAGCCGGCCCTCACCGTAGCTTGCTTTGAGGCTGCAGGCTTGAAGGATACTGAATGGAGCTGAGATATTCAGAGGGTCGGAAGGGAGGGTTTTGGTTAAGACGCAGGCGGAGGCTCTCATCTGACAGAACATGGGCTAGTCATCCTCAGCAAGGAACACCTGGAGGAGGGTGTAAAGTACACGGGAAGGTCTAGGGAACCTCCCTGCGACTGGAATCTGCTGGGGCTCTCAGTTCAGCCTGCGGTGGGGGAATGATACGAGACACATATAGCTGAAGTCCCCCAGTTCCCTCATCCTCACCCATCCCAGAGCACCTTCATCTCCGTCCCCGGCACATCCGACTTCCCCTTCCCTGGACCGAGAGCATTTCTGGGACTGTGGCCCTGAGCCCGTCCTGCAGCCCTCGTCTTCAAAGCAGGCGGTTCCTCTTGCCAGCACTTCAGAGCCACCGTCCACCGATCCCCAGAGAAACGGCCACCCCGGTAATGTAACCCACCTCCTGCAGAGGGAAGAGCTGCAGGGCGTTACGCGGCTGCTTTCTGCTGAGAGGGACTGGGGGCCGGTGGGGATTTCGCTGCTCTTGCTGCATTAACCTGCCTCCAGCCATGGAAGGGCAGCAGGTGGATCAGATTCACCCTACTCAGCATTTGCAGCACAGATACCATTCACAGCCATTCCAACGCCTTATGAATTTTTTAGAGACGCCCAAAGTGTCTGCTGAGTCGGCCAATCAGCTACAGTGGATTAATGAAACTTAGTCTAAATTATTCAAGCACAGCCGGGCATTAGGCTGAGGTGAGGGGTTGGAGGGGGGTGGAGAGTGGGAGTTGCTAATTTCCCTTATAGAACTGAAAGAATGAGATGCCCAGTGCCCAACACAGAAGACATCGCCATAGGGCAGGCCCCAGCTCAGAGAGCCTCCTGGGGAGAGATTTCCTAATACTTTAGGGAATTGCCAACCCTCCTACTTCCTGCTCGGTTGTCTTTCTGGGTAGAAGCTCCAAGGACTCCGTCAATCCCATATTATCCCATCAGTCCCATTGCTCCAGTAATACTGCTACTGCTACCCTTTAAGTGCTTGGAGTCGGGTGGTTGGTTTGGGCCAATCTCCGATTTCTTGCTGAGCGTTCACAGTGAATTTTAAACTCAAAGAGTCAATCTGAGTCAATAGAAGGGCTGAGAGAGCAGCTGAGTGTGTTTCTTCTCACTCTTTTGTGTGCAACGACCATAAGATACCTCCGAGAACACCCCCAAACGCGCACACCCGAGCCTGGGAGGTTTGAGGAAGCTGCCCACAATCTCCTGGCAGCACCTGCACTTCCTGGCATCCACAGTCAGCCTTTTGAAAAGCTGGGGTGTAGGGAGGAGGGGATACCCTGTCACTGAGAACATCAAATCCTCCCTTGGCCTCCATGTAAACCTGAGCTGAAGTTTCAGTTTGACCACATTGTGTCAGTAAATCAATATCTCTGGCAATAACTGGATTTGCAATGCTGCTCAGTATTTCTTGGCTCTGCAGCACTCTTCCCCTGATCCAAACTAGCACCTTCAGCAAATATATATACACATTAGACAGCTAGATGGACCAGAAGCTCAGACTTCAGAGGCTGTCAGCTGGAGTGTCTCTCGCTCTCCCTCTCATGTCTCAGATTCAGCTGACAGATTCTGAACTCTCAGCCCCTGATCTAGAAGTAGAATCATAGAACTGGAAGGGACCTCAAGAGACTCATGGCAGGACTAAGTATTATCTACGCCCTCTATGACAGGTGTTTCTCCAAACTGCTTTTAAAAACCTCCAATGATGGAGATTCCACAACCTCCTCAGGCAACTTATTCCAGCGCTTAACCACCCTGACCATTAGTAATGACGACCAGTGCTCTAAACAATTTTCAAAACATTGAATTTCATGCAACATACTCAAGTTTGCAAACTGTGTTCCCCATAATTTAAACTATCATTCTCCCAAGAAAATACAATAAGCACTTTGCATGCTTTCGAAGCTACAGCCTCCTCCTCATTATTTCTACCACTGCTTCTACCATACGGTTGCGTATATTTTAATTTAATTCACTGCTTTCCTTGCTGATGCCCAGAGCCATACACCAGCAGTTACGGATCGGGTGGCACGCAGCCAATGTTTTGTTTTGGGATGCTAGAATGTAGACAACTCCCTAGTTCCAACTAATCTGAAGTTCGTTTGTCCAGACCCATGAAAGAAGAACTCCAGAGACTGTGGAGTTGAGGATGCGTCATTTGCAGCATTCATGGCTGGCACAGTAAGAAGCAACGTTTCTTGGAATCACTTCTCTACCGTCACAGATGCAGAGCAGCTGCCTATCCGTGATGCCATGCAAACTGGAGAGTTGTGCTTTGCTGTACATTCATCTCAAATACCTTTCCCCTGGCTATGGTCAGCAAGCGAGTTCTAGGTGGCAGCATTGAGATGAATGCTGAGAATTGTGACTGAGTTTGCATTTGAGACAGGAAACATACATCTATGCACTATGCGGGGGGTTGGGGGGGGAGAAGACAGCAGGAGGCACTCAACTGCATCCATCCTGAATAGCTCCAAAATAGATCAGCGAGAGCTTGGATGTGCTGTCCCAGAAACATACAGTATAACTGTCCCATCCCATGCCACTGTGGGCATTCAATCATGCCCTGAGAGCATTGGGGGGATAGCTCAGTGGTTTGAGCATTGGTCTGCTAAACCCAGGGTTGTGAGTTCAGTACTTGAGGGGGGCTATTTAGGGATCAGGGGCAAAAATCTTTCAGGGGACAGTACTTGGTCCTGCTAGTATAGGTAGGGGACTGGACTTGAGGACCTTTTAAGGTTCTTCCAGTTCTATGAGATAGGTAGATCTCCATATATTATATATCCCATTCTCTCATTGGCTCAACTCATCCCAGCCCTCTAATTCTAATAGTCAGGTCCAACCTTCAGAATCAAAGCAACCCTACTGTATAATAAAGGCCCTGTGTGTTATATGGGAAGCTGCACATAACTGCTATAGCAGGAGGGGTAAAAACATGAAAGCTGAGACTCCGGTGTACCCGTCCATTTCAAGGCAAGGATTCTACAGAGACGGGGATTTTCAAATGTGCGTGTCCTTCACTGTCATCAGCAGTACCAAGTACAATGTTTGCCACAGAGCACTGTCCCGGTTTTCACAGTCTGTCTCCTGGTTTTCAGCTTGGCCTCCAGTTACAACAAACCCTGACCCAGTGAACTTGGATCTCTTTCTGGTTTTGCAGGAAGCCGAAAAGGGTCCAAGCCATAAAATGTTGATCCAGATCTGGATTTACAGACGCCTTTCTTTTTGGGTAAGAACTATATTTCGGGATGTTCAGATCTAGGGTTCTGGTCTGGGAACGGTCCATGCTTTCATGGGATTTTGATGTGAAACCCTATGAAACTGAGTTTGAGACGTAAACAAAATGAAGAACTCCACGTGAAATTCACTAAATTTGACAAACTAACACTAATCAGATAATCGGACCAAGTGGATCCAGATCTGAATTTCTCCACTTATGTCCCTATGCTGGGCCAAACCGGAATCCCAGAACTTTGAGAAAGTTCTGATTTCAGATCAAAAATTCACAACGTCGGACCTGTCTCGAATTCTAAGGCACAAATTGCGTTAGAGTCATGCTGAGTACACAGAACCAGCTATGAGTCATGAGCACTTTTGAATCCAATCCTTAGAGTTTTTAATTTCTCTTTCTCTGAAACCACATTGTTAATTACTCCACCACGTGTAGAATGCTCCCAATACATCATCTGCGGTTTCTCTAGCAGCTTTCTGTGGAAACATCTGACGAAGTGGGTCTTCACCCACGAAAGCTTATGCTCCTAAACATCTGTTAGTCTATAAGGTGCTACAAGACTCTTTGTCGCTTTTATAGAAGGGATTGTCAAACTTGCCTTTGCTTATGAACTGCTAACAGTGACCTTCAAAGGCGGCGTGGAGTTTGTGCCTTGTTTAGATTCTTTCTAATCTATCAAGAAGGTCTGAGCACTGTACCCAGGGAAGAAGCCTTTGAGCCCTGTACCAAGTCCTGGCGCAGTCCCCTGGCCTGAGTTACCTGCACCGACCTGTTCATGGTCCTGCAGCTACTTTATCCAGCCAGCCAGGCACCTGGTCTTCGGAAGCCTTCGCTGGGTTCAGTCCTGCCTGGTGAGCTCTCTGCAGCGAGCTGCCCATGGCCTTTGCTCCTCTGGGCGGCATTTAACGTACGGAGTTTGCACAAGCGGGGACCTGGTTTGCAGCGATTATCCTGCTATGTGCTCACGTTCCTCTTGGAGCTGAATTTGGCCCTCAGCTGGCCCCCAATGGGTGGTACATGAGGGAATAGCAAACACTTATGTATGTTCACACAGCAAAATAAAATTTTCGTTTAATGCAGTAGCAAGTCTCAGATCCTGGGTCAACTGACTTGGGCTCACGGGGCTCTCACTACGGGGCTAAAAATAGCAGTGTAGATCTTTCAGCCCTCCCCGCTTGCTGGGTTTCGGAGCCCAGTCGTCAGCCCAAGCCAGAACGTCTACACGGCTATTTTTAGCCTCTAGTGTGAGCTGCAGATTTTTTCCCCTGGTTGACCACATACAAAGCCATATCAGGCGTTCACCACTCCCTAGAGGGCGTAGTTTGCTTATCATGATTAGTTGTTACTAGGAATTATCCTGACAGGTGGGAGGTCTGTGGGAGACTGTGCTGTCCAGTAGTTAGAAGCCAGGACTCCAGACTCCCGGGAAGGGGGCTCCATTTTGCTGTAAGAGAGACTCTGCTCAGGCCTGTTCTATTTCCAGCTGAGCCACTGACTTGCTGTGCGATCTTGGGAGTTGTGAATACTCAGAAGCACTGAAAATCAGGCCCTTAAATGCTCTGTGCCTCGGTTTCCCCAGATGTAAAATGGGGATAATTGTGCTCCCCCCATCATCGGAAAACATTGGGGGGATCCTCAGATACTGTTGTTTGTTCGGTTTAATATTCCTTGTTTGTCAGTCTGTGCAATTCTCTTCTCCTGAGGGGCGTCCATGCCTCTGGGGCTGATTAACTTTGATGTATCTTCCCTACCTTACAATGTATTTGAATCATCACAATAGCTGGAATAACACTCTCCCGCTGGCCATGTGGCCACTGTAATTGCTCAGAGGGGATTTTGGTACCTTCATAAGCTAGGAGCGCAAAGATTGTGACAGGGTTATTATTTTCCAGGTCCCATTATTATTCAGTGACTGACTGAGACAGGGACACCTGGCAGGTACACAGTGCCTGTGTTCTTCGGCAGCGCTTGGGGATCGACAGGACTTTGGCAATGAAATGCCAGGCTGCGGGGAGAGAAGAGAAGCCAAAAGGTGGCAGGAGCGGGGACTGAAATGCAAGAATGAGGGGACAAGAGAAACATACCTATGAGGAAATAGCATTTCAAGCTCTGCCTAGAGTGGAACAGGAACATACACTAAGGCATGAATTCCATGTGGCATCTCAAACTTCACTCTTGTGGTTTATAAAATAATTGGCGAGCCCGGATGGAATTGCAGCTTTGTTACCCACAGCACACTCGCCGATTAAAAACTAGAAGGCAAAGGAAGAAGAAAAAGCTGAAAAGTGGAGCTGTGTCATATCTGGAGGTGCAGCACCATGCTGCGGCCTTACTTCACAGGCTACTCTATGCGGTTACCTGTTGAATCATCCCTGTTTATTCACCGAATTGGCGGCAGTGTGGCCTAATGGTCTGGGGACCAGACTAGGCGCCGGTTCCATGCCTGTGGGGCTTTTGGCCTGCGTTGTTTATTTCGAAGGTAAGCCCCTGGGGGACGAGGAATGACTTTTCTTGTACATAAGCAATTATATCTGGTGCAAAGGAGGAAAAAGGCAGGGGACATATGTGAATGGTAGGAACGTCTCTTACTATAATTAAGCTTATTGTAAGCTCTTAGGGGCAGAGACTCTCTGTGTATGGATAGCACTTAGCACACTGGGGCTCAGAGCGCCTGTAATATGGTATTGGCTGTCTCCGTCTCTCTTGGAGGATTCAAACAGTCCTGAACGGCTGTTCAGAGGAAGGCAGGGCACAAGCGCCTGTGCACGTCAGCTTTGGGGATCGTAAACTTTCAAGGAACAGCAATCAGGAACGCTATTCCGACTGGCTGTGCAACCTGTCTGTAAGCAGGAAATGCTACTTCAGCTCCAGAGCTGCGTGGCTGGTGGGAGAAGATGCTTTCCACGGCTCCGTCTCCCAGGAAATGGACAGAGAAAGTAAGCTTTGGGGCCCACATCTGAAGTGTGCCCGAACTCCTTTACCCCGGGCCTGGCTAACATCTAGGTGCTGGGAATGTGCGGGGGAATGTCTTCTTTGCCTTTCCCAGCGCTCATGTCACAACGACATTCCTTAGCCCAGGAAGGCAGGATGGGACTTCAGGTGTGCTGCACCGGACTCTGCCAGGGGGAGGCACTCCAGAGCTGTGCGAGGCACGCTCACCCATGGACAAGCTAGGCATGTTTTCTCCGCTTGGGGAGATTATGCTGTTTAGCATTCACCTCTGAATGAACATACTCAAGGCAACAGAAGCCTTCCTATAGCCACTGCCTGCTTATGGCCTAGATTAGACAACTCTGCCTAGGAAGTTCTCTGGCATCTGAAGCCTTGTTACCAGAAAGCAAACAACATGTGCCCCTTCCAGCTGTAGCCAATTAGTCCATTTGAATCATTTAATTGTGTTATTGTTGTGATTAACTCATGTTATTTCATATGTAATCGACGTGTGATGAATAGGTTTACGTTGTAGGTCTGGGAAGCACTATAATTAGGCTGGGGTCATAGGAGTATAAGACTGACAAGTATTTATGAGTGATGAGTGTGTTTTAGGTATAGAAGCAAGGTAAGGCAAGGCCTACAGGCGAAGGCCTGTAATATTTCAGCTTAGCCATATAGGCCTCAGGCATAAAGCGGCTTGACAGAAGTAGGTGACCCAGGAATCACTCCGAACCAGTAAAGTTACAAGATTACTGGAAAGAATGTGCCCATAGGTGAGGGTTGGGAAAATACACCACAGTGTGCCTGTCTAGACAGTACAACACCTGACTGTAACATCAGGGAAAGCTTTGCTCTTACTGCAGGTTGCCATGGGAACAGGTTTCAGTAGATGGTAATGAGATGCTGAGAATAAAGGGAACTAAGAGAACACCCTATGAAGAGGAGGGCACCCCAGCCTTGATGAGGTATGGAAATACAGCTAAGGAAACGGGGTTGAAACCCTCATGCATAAGGTGATAGACACAGTCATGACACAGGCTAAAAGGAGTTCTCTGGGAACGTTACGGAGGGAACAAGCAAGTCAGGAAGGTCCCATCAGGAAACACCCCCTCTATCGACGACAGCCTGTCGAGAGAGCCATCCAACACTATGATATCTTGGGTAGGTGAAACTTATAACACAGACAACATTGCTTTCTTGTGGCTGTGTGTGTGGTCACTGTATTCCTTCTTTGTGAACGCTGAGAGTCGCCCTGGGTGACGCTCAGCCTGCTGCTCTTAAAATGGTGGCAACACGGGCTGGACTCCCTCCCTAGGCACACTGGGCTTTAACACAGAATTATCCGTTCAATTTAAATAAACGCTGCGCAGACACAAGGTGGAGCGTGGTCACCTTGTCGGTGCTGAGGAGCTAATTCAACGGGTGACGCTACCGGAAGTCCTGCCTCAAGGAAAAGCCTTTGTTAACGTTGGGGTGGATTTTGCCTGAGTGAAAACTGAGCTGGAGCATCAAGGATTGGCCTTTGCAGGATACAAAGTGGGCATCTGTGTGCCAGATTTGGCCTCCCACTCGTGTGTGCTGGGGAGGAGTTAGACCACAAAAAAGGGAGGTCTTGCTTCTGTCCACTGGTCCCTACTCTCAGCGGTTGTTGGAGTGGCTCTTTGAACTCACCTCCCATAGTGGCACTGTGCCCAAACACAGCACTGCAGCATCAGGTGCTGGGGAAGCCAGCTCCTGTTTGCTCCCGGTGGAGACAGATTTGATGCTACGTCCCTGGGTGGCGTTGTGCTTCTTCCACACGTTGCTGTGTGTCTGGCACCGTGATCTACAGTAATCTTTCGGTCCCATGTCTGCAATGCCGAGTCACGCTTCAGTTTTTAGTGGGAGCAGCTTCCCAGAGTGACACTTGGCAACAAAGCCACATTCTTGCTCATTAAAACCTAGCTGGTGGGGCCTTGGTAACAAGAATAAAATCCGTCGAGTGAGATTCTCCAGAGGGAGTTTAGTGACAGTGGCACAATTAACCTCGGCGGAGAAAAGTTTGCTGCACTAGCAATTGCTGAGGAAACAAACTGGATACACAGGCAATCGCTCTTTGCTAGATCAGTACCGCTTCTCCCTGTAATGTAAGAGCTAATACCAGTGGAATAGATTGAAAACTGACGTTTCTTTTTAAAGCCAGGAGACACGGATCCTGCAATGTTCTTCTCTGGTGGCTTGATTTCTGCTAGATCGGATGGCACGTGTACTTAGAGAGACAACCAGTGCTGTCTCAGAGAGAGGCACAGTGTTATGGCTTAGCAATAGTCTGACTGCATTATTTGGCCTCTGTTTTCAAAGCCTCTGAACATGCATCCTCAGCAACTGCTTGCAAGTGCATCCCGCCGTATCTGACGCCCCGAGTGGGTTATTGCATCCCAAACGGCCCAGCTGGCATGCTGAGAAACAAGTTTTCGTGCATGTTCATGGGTGTATCTAGTGTATCAATGGGTGTATCTAGTGGGGTTGCCTGCTAGTATTGAGGGTGTCAGATTGGAGGCCTTTTAGAAATCTGGTTCACTGCATGTTCTAGCCAATCAGAGAATAGATTAACCCCCCTTTTAAGAGACAGGGACTTGGAGAACCCACATTACCTTCACGTACAAGCTGGTACTGACCAGGGTAGCAGAGGGGGTTGCAGGTGAGGTTGTAGGTTGCACTGGCACAGCTGCATGGGGAAACTTACTGTAACAGACCGCTCTCTCACCCCTTGTCAGGAACAGGCAGGAAACCCTTTTTTTTGCCCCAACAGTGCTCTTTAATTTACAGTGCAGGACCCCACCACCAATATATACAGCTTAAAACAGTTCATTAATACACAGCTCTAAACAGCTCATTAATACACAGCTCTACAGCTCATTAATATACAGCTCAACAGTTCATTAATACACAGCTCTGAATACAGCGCTCTAAGCAGGTACAGGGGGAGGCTGAGTCCACTACCCCCGGTTGGGACTTCCTCCCCAACTGCACCCGCAGAGTGGGTATTGGATAGCTCCACAAACACACACCGCTCTGGTTAGCTCCACAAACACACACTCAGCTCTTGATAGCTCAACACACAGCTCTTGATAGCTCAACACACACTCAGCTCTGGATAGCTCAAACACACACACTCAGCTCTGGATAGCTCATGCCACCACCACCATGCTCTGGGCTTCCTTCCTGGCAGCCTTATATCCCCCAGAGGAGGCTGCCAGGTGCAACTCATGCAGGCTGATTGGCCTGCACCTCAGGTGGCTAATTAGCCTTCCTGACAGGGAGGTTTGCAGAGGGCTTTTCTCCCTCTTAAAGGGGCAGCAGGGCTGGCTCAGACCCTCCTGCCCAGCACCCTGCCACATTACAAATCACCCACTAATATATTCCTTGACTTCAGCCAGTGCTCTGTCACTCTCTTGTGCAAACACTGCCTGAAAACAAGTAATATATTAGTGGGTGAGTTGCAAGCTTCCCCACGCAGCTGTGTCATTTTAGGGCCCATTATTAAATTAATTCCAAGCCTGATTCCCAGAATCCTTGCTGGAATTCAGTTTCTTTGGCACGCCTCCTGCTTTGTTCACCCCCCGTGAGCCTCAGACCTGGCAGGCCGAAGGGGCTCATTCGTTGGTGTCAATCGGATGCTAGCTCCAAAATAGCCATGTGCACATTTCCCTGCCCGTGCCAACTGCTTCTCTGTAGCCGTTTCCTAAATATGACAAGGCCTCAGACCAGCTCTGATTCATACTGTGTCCAGGAGAACACCAGCCAGTCCCATTGCCTGGCACCAGAACATCTCCCTTTTAGACCCTCCATGACACTGTGTCACATCTATAAATGTGCCCCCCATGTGCACCTAATGTTCTTGCTACACTGAGTTCCCCTGCCTTGCACGTGCCTGTCGAGTCATGATCGATCGAGGGGCTGGGCTTAACCAGCATCCCTTGTCCTTTGGAGCTTTCCAAAAAGAAATAATTCGATTCCAGGGTCTGAATTTTACAAATGGGCCAAACCAACATCCCACCATAAAACACGCTGAAGTTGGGGGCGAACAGACTCAGCGTCCAGATTGGAATTCTGTAGCTGGATCCCTGTGACAACACCGGACCGGGTTGGTGTTTTGAGTGTGATGATATTTTTCCCCATGCCAGACATTCTGCAGATAAGTGCCTCACGCGCACAGACAAGACGTGCTATGGCCGCTTCTCCAGAATATTGCTTGGTTACTATTAAACACCCTTCTGGAAGCATGTGACAAGTTCTTATTTTCTCCTGGCTAATGAAACATTTAAAAAATGTTCAGTCAAGCTTTAGTGTTAATGTGAAATGTCACGGTGCAGGGATTGACTGTTAATGTATTAGGTCGGGCAATAAAATGCTGCAGACCGTAAACAGCTTCTACAATAGACATAACCGTTGGGACTGTCTTTATGGTCTGTGTTTGTACAGCGCCAAGTACCACAGGGACATGGGCCATAACTTGGGCTCCAAAGAGCTCCGGTAATAATGGACCAAGTGGCGAGGGGCCGGGAAAAAACTCTCACTGGGCCAAACTCTCACTGCTCTCCTTCGCTGGGTGGTGCCACTGAAATCAGGGAAGTCTCACTGTAACCAGACTAGGTCCATAAATCAATGGAGCTACTTGTATGAATGATTTTAGCCCAGTTCAGACAATGAAAATCTGGCCTGTCTTAAAGTGGGAGAGATTTACAAAGGTGCTTCCTAACTAACCCCAGCTGAGTTAGCATAGCAGGATTTACTTAAGCAATTATCTTCAAGAATGCACAGAGGGCATGTGACATCCCAGAAGACCAGAGAAGGGCAAATGTAGGACCTACCTTTCAAAAGAAGACCTGGGAATTATAGACCAGTTAGTCTAACTTCAATATCTGGAAAGATGCTGGAACAAATGATGAAGTAATCAGTTAGTAAGCCCCTAGCGGAATAGGGTGATACGGAATAGCCAGCAAATCACACCAAACCTACCTAATTTCTGTCTTTGACGGGGTTACTGGCCTAGAGGTTGGGAGGAAGCAGTAGACGTGACATGATATCTCTTGATGTTAGAAAGGCTTTTGACACAATCCCATATGACATTCTCAGCAGACTAGGGCAATGTGGTTTAGGGAAATTCCTATAAGGTGGGTGCAAGACTGTCTTCCGAGAGTAATTATCAATGGGTGTATCTAGTGGGGTTCCGCAGGGGTCAATCCTTGGTCCCCGACTCTTCAATATTTGCATTAATGACTTGGATCATGGAGTGGAGATCACGCTTATAAAATTCGTGGCTGACACAAAGCTGGGAGGGGTTGCAAGCACTTTGGAAGGGGGGATTCAAACTCAAGATGACCTTGACAAGTTGGAGAATTGGTTTGAAATCAACAAGATGAAATTCAATAAAGACACGTGCAAGTACTGCACCTAGGAACGGAAAATCAAATGCAAAACTACAGATCAAGGAATCACTGGCTACATGGTAGTACTACTAAAAGAAATCGGGGGGTTATACTAGATCACATATTGACTATGAGTCAACAGTATGATACAGTTGCAAAAAAGGCTAATTTAATTCTGGGCTGTCTTAACTGGACTGTGGCATGTAAGACACGGGAGGTAATTGTCATGCTCTGCTCCATGCTGATGGAGCCTCCGGCTGGAGCACAGAATCCAGTTTTGGGCTAAACTGAAAAGAGTCCAGAGGAGAGCAGCAAAAATTATAAAAGGTTTAGAAAATCTGACCTCTGCAGAAATTTTAAAGAAACTGGGCATGTTGAGTCTTGAGAAAAGGAGACCGAGGGGGGACCTGATTATAGTCTTAACATATTTTAAGGGCTGTTATAAAGAGGACAGTGATGAAATGTTCTCCATGTTCACTGAAGATAGGACAAGGAGTAATGGGCTTAATATCCAGCAAGAGAGATTTAGGTTAGATATTAGGAAAAGCTTTCAAACTATAGGATAGTTAAGCTCTGGGATAGGCTTCCATGTGAGGTTGCGGAATCTCCATCATTGTAGGTTTTAAAGAAAAGGCTGGACAAACAACTGTCAGGGATTGATATTCTATGATTCTATGTTTGAAGTCCGTGGTTCTGAACAGAGATCTTCCTAGAGGCACATGAACTCATCTAGATATCCGCCTAGTTTTACAACAGGCTACATAAAAAGCACCAGCAAAGTCAATACAAACTTACATTTCATACAAACATCGACTTATGTACCCTTATATACTATACACTGAAATGGAAGTACCATATTTATATTCCAATGGATTTTGTAATTATAGGATATAATTAAAAATGAGAAGTCAGCAATTGTTCAGTCCTAGTGTGCTGGGACACTCTTGTATTCTGATGTCTGATTTTGTAAGCAAGTAGGTTTTAAGTGATCTGAAACGTGGGGCAAGACCAGTCAGACTCCTAAAAGGGGTACGGTTGTCTGGAAAGGCTGAGTCACTGTTCTAAGTTTACTTGGTCCTGTCTCAGCAACCGGGCTGGATGTGGGGCCGTCCCAAGTTCCCTTCCACCCCTACAGGTCAATGATTTTGCAGTGACTCGGATGCAGCTGGTCTCTTTCCGTGGGCAATCTCCTATCTGCAGGCACAAGTGCAGGGCTGTGTGCATGCAGCCACCAGTCCGGCGGCTCCTTTGACAATGTAGCCCTGTTTTAAATAATAACGTGCTTCTGCTCATACAGCAGACAGAGCTGGGTCCGGGCATGTCACACCGGGGGCCTGAAGTGCCAGGGTCGCAGAGGCTGTTGCCTTTCAAGATGGACAGCAAAGCTTGCCCAGGGGTTAGAAGATTTGATTAGGCCTGGGGAGCCCTGGCCTCAAATCCCTGCTCTGCTACCGATTTTCCGTGGGACCCTGGGCAAGTCACAATTAATTATTTGAACTCAATGAGCATTAGGTGCCTCAATACCTTTGAGGCTCTGGGAACGGGCTGTCGGTTGCCCAGCCATACCATGGGGATAACACACACACACGGTCACTGGGGATGTTGCACCAGTTTATTGGTAAAATTAACATGAAGCCTCACAAATGCTGGGACATGCTTTTCCTTTTAAAGAATTTCCACTGGACCTTAATGGTGAGCATCCAGTCGTTGACATATAAACTCTTACAAGCTGATGTGCACACATGCGCCTCAGGGAGAAGGTGGCAGCTTCCTGGTGATGGGGATGGTTTCTGCGCAATGCACTGGGAGCCTACAATTCATTTGCCAGCCTTCTGGGCCTTCTGGGCCGACTTGGTGACCTTGCCGGCACCCCCGCTCTTCTTCTCCACGTTCTTGATGACGCCCACAGCCACGGTCTGCCGCATGTCGCGCACGGCAAAGCGTCCTGGGGGAATGGAGAGGAAGGAGGTGGCGTGAGAACAACAGGAGCATGTTACTGTCTCTTTAACACTTTTAAAGTGATAGAGCCCCATTTCAGATTAGGCCTAGTGACCACTTCCGACCAATCCATCCCCAGAGCAGGCAACAGGCAGATGGTGGTCAGACTAGACTGGAGGAGGAAGGATGGCTCAGTGGTTAAGGCACCAGCCCTGGACAAGGGAGACCTGCCTTCGATTCCCTGCTTCAACACAGATTTTTTGTGTACGATCAGGTCACTCAATGTCTCCAGGCCTCAGTTTCTCTCTGTAAAATGGGGACAATAGTCCTGCTTACCTCACAGGGAGCATGTCTGTGAACAAGTCTGAGGTGCTCAGAGAGCACATAATGGGGGCCTGATAAGTACCTAAGACAAACAGACCTGCACTAAGGCGGGACCGTGGACTGCCCTAGAGGGACAAGACATCTTGTTTCACCAACCAGCAGGAGCTGGGCGTGTTGCACTCTGCCCCCCAGGGAGGCTATGAAGAAATCCTCATATTTACTGATAGCAGCTCCAGGCTAATGCCTCCTTCAGAGCCCTGCACCTCCAGTTCCTCCTTTGCTCCGTGTAACCCTGTTTCCTTAGGGTGGCTGATTGAGAACTGGCCAAACAAGCATCAATGAAATTGAGGAAAACAGTTGATAGTCCTGTACGTTCTGCAACCAGTTCCAGATACCAAGTACCATGCACATGAGCCCTGCAATGCCGATCCCAGGGCTGCTCTCCTCTTCAATTTGGCTGAGACTACAGATCCCAGCATGCAATTCTCCCTCTACACTCTAGTGAGGTTGTGTGAGGTGTGCACAGACTGCACCTTGCTATTAATGGGAAGCAGGTTTAAAACAAATAAAAGGCAGTTCTTCTTCACACAGCGCACAGTCAACCTGTGGAACTCCTTGCCTGAGGAGGCTGTGAAGGCCAAGACTATAACAAGATTTAAAAGAGAACTGGATAATTCATGGAGGTTAAGTCCATTAATGGCTATTAGCCAGGAGGGTAAGGATTGGTGTTCCTAGCCTCTGTTTGTCAGAGGGGGGTGATGGACGGCAGGAGAGAGATCACTTGGTCATTACCTGTTATGTTCACTCACTCCGGGGCACCTGGCATTGGCCACTGTCAGCAGACAGGACACTGGGCTGGATGGACCTTTGGTCTGACCCAGTACAGCTGTTCTTATGTTCTTAGCTATATGAGCAGGTGCACTAAACTCTGTTCTAGGCAAATAAGCAAGGCCCGCAAGTTGCTACAGAGCTGCCAATCAGGCTCTCAATTGGGAAAGGTACATAATTTACCACTTCACCGAACACTTCCCGTATTGTTGGTACTTCTGTCCTCTAAGCAAGGAAGGACGGTTACATGGGAATCGTTGCTGGGCTAAGTACGCTAAACTCATTGTTATTATGAAATGAGCCTTCGCACTGCGGCTCAGTGAACTGGAGATTCTGCCATCACCCTGTTATTAAAGGGTGACACGAGATTTGTGCTGTGCAGGTTAAAGCATTACCAGGTAAATACATCCTGGTGCACGACAGCCTCCAAAGGGATCTGCTTTAACACATCCCCCTTTGCAAGAGCTGGGACTCCTTCCCCCCCAAAAGACCCATTCCGCTGAGTGCGGTGGCCTGTTCACGGATGACACGCTTTCTTAGCTGCCAGCATTTGATTTAGACCAGAGAACCCCAAAAATGCCCAGCCCGCATCATAAACACGGAGTCATCAGACTCAGAGAGACTCTGCTAGTAGCTCAAGGGCCTTTTCAGTTCAGGACCTTCTCACCCTCATATGACACGTGGTTTCCGGGGGGGTAACAACTGACCACGGCCCTGAAAATCACCAGCCTTACGCCCCCCCTTTTGTGGGCGTGTGTAGGAGGAATGGGAGGGAAACAATGAACCCGTTGTCTCACCAAGGGGTGGATACTGGGAGAAGCTCTCCACACACATCGGCTTCCCGGGGATCATCTCCACAATGGCGGCATCTCCGGATTTCAAGGATTTGGGGTTGTCCTCCAGCTTCTTGCCGGAGCGTCGGTCGATCTTCTCCTTCAGCTCGGCGAACTTGCAAGCGATATGCGCGGTGTGGCAGTCGATGACAGGGGAGTAGCCAGCGCTGATCTGGCCCGGATGGTTCAAAATGATCACCTGGAACACAGGACAAAACGGAGCTCGCCGGGTACACTGAGGCAAAAACCGTGAAGGCAACCGATTGCCACCCAAGTACGGAATATGTTGGGGGGGCGGGGAGTGAAAGAGATACTGCCATTTAGTGGCTGGCACTCAGTGAAAATAAGACAGTGACTTTCATTACCAGCTCTCAGAGTTCTCCCTTAGCTTAAGCGCTAGGAGGCCTGTATTTTGGGAGCTAACGGAGGGGAGATCTAGTCCCAGCTCCCTGGGCTGCGTGGGAGAGAGAGATTTGTCTGGTAACTGTATCCTCTCTGAAGAACATCCATTTGTTACCAGCCCTCTCTCGGTCCAGCCTCCGGAGAGACCCACAGAACCTCGCCTCAGCTCCCCGGCCTTGATGGAGAAACACTGAAGGGGAAATTATGGCAGATCTAACCAGCAGTAGTGGGGACTAAGGTTCACAAAAAGCCAGCCATGCCCAGTTTGGGTTTAAATCAGGAATGTAAAAACATGGCGTAAATGACCCGAAAGGCTGGCACATGCAGGTACATAAAAATCCCTGAAGTTTTAAGCTGCATACATGGAACCCGCTAGGCTAAAATCCACTATGCTCGCTGTCCCTAAAGTGCGGAGTCACGTTGCCGTGCGCTGTTCATCAGCTGTTGCGTTCCAGCCCAGAGGTGGCTACATTTCAGTAGCAGGGAAAGTGACGCTTATATACGTATGTCCGTAGCTTGAACACCAGGTAGATAAGAGCTCTGGGATCTTTCTGGGAGAAAGGTGCTATGTCATTATAAACCCTTCATCTCAAGCTCACTGTGATGGTCTCTACCAGTTACTCAGAAGTGCTGCTGCTTGGGGCAGCCCCTCTTGAGATGATCTTATCCATCCCGGCAACCTGATGTACCAATAGGCAAGCCGGGGGTTTGCTCCGTCCCCAGCTTGTCCATGCATGCGCTGGTGGACGCGACTCTTACAGCCCCCCGTTACCTGGTCACCGTTCAGTGCTGCTGACCTGAGAGGTGAACTGCGCTGCCTCCTGGGGCGGGTCCGACTTGCTATCCCCGCAGACGTTCCCGCGGCGGATGTCTTTGACGGACACGTTCTTCACGTTGAAGCCGACGTTGTCTCCGGGCAGGGCCTCGCTCAGAGCCTCGTGGTGCATCTCCACCGACTTCACCTCCGTGGTGATGTTCACCGGGGCAAACGTCACCACCATGCCGGGCCGGAGGATGCCCGTCTCCACGCGGCCCACGGGGACCGTCCCGATACCTGCGGGCGAGGAGAGAGGAGGCGACATGACGACGCCAGAGCAGAAAGCAAGCGGCTTATCCTATCCCGGAGGCTGTGGGCCTGGCCATCAGCGGGTGGCAAGCACTGAAGTCAGTTTACGCCAGCAAAAGATGCGGGACTATTTGTTCATTTACGGCCTAATCTAGAACCAAAGGGGCGAGATCATCTCCCAGGGCCCCTAGCAACGCTTTGTTCTGTGCCTGAGAAATGATGCCCATTCAGTGCTTTAAGAAACCCTCTGTAGCTCAAAGAAGAGGCCTCATAGCCTCAGAGTCAGGACTAGCTGTGCAGCCCCCCATGCCACCCAAAAGCAGTTCCATTCCACCCGTGGAAAGCCTCCTGTTTAAATCCAGAGGGAGAGGAAAGCAATCTCCTGGCCTGACTCTTGCAAAGTGCTTTCACACCGGCTCTGACAGCGCACCTGATACTTGCTCAGAATTAGTGCCTAGCTCCAGGGAGGGACAGAACAAGAGGGTATTAGCCAAAGGGAGGCCTTTCACCAACTTCCTCCGTCTCAAGAGTTTGGAAAATTCCATGAGTGACGTAAAAAACACCCAGAGAAATGACCGTGCAAAGAGGCCAGGAAGCTTGGCTGGATCCGTCCCCTCCTCGGAGTCAGCTCTCGTACCCCGGCACAGTATCATTTCCCTCCAAACGCTCATCTTACTCCCCGGGAAAACCATCTGTAGCTGTTGCTCATGCCCTTGACTGGACCCCACTAACTAATGACCATGGGGTCTGCTGTGGTAGGCTAACGACAAAGCCCGGGCCGCAGCGATGCACTTTAGAGGAGCAAAATTCAATCCAGGCCTGACTTCCACACTGAGCATGTCCTAACTAGGATGAGGGCAGGGGCTGCAAATTGATTATGAGAGATTCATCAGACATTGCCCTGTGCCCTACGCAGGAGGGATATATATATATATATATATATATATATATTTATATATAGATATTTATATCCACTGAGACGTCAGTTCACCAGGGCCAAGGAGATAGTCTGGCGTAAATATCGCATACACAGCTTGCCGGGCAGGCTAGCTAAAGAGGTGCTACTGATTGACACAGGCAACTGGAAGGCACCCGACTCTGGGGGGGACCAGGTGCCAACGGGGCAGAGAAGGATCTCTCAAGGGCACAGGCTCTTGGCTTGCTGATCTGACTTTCTTCAGTGAATTTTAGTGCTTGTGTGACAGACAGCGCTGGTGACATCGGGGCATCACGCCAGCAGGCGCTGAGCAAACTTCCTTCCCTCACAGCACCTACCTCACAGCCTCCTTGCTGTCCCCATCCTGGCCTCTAGCACAGTGTCACCAGGGTACCTCCTACCGGGCCGCGCAGTGCCCGCGGCCATTCTGGCCTGCAGCTCCTGTTAAGCACTAGCTGTGCAAAGGTTGGTGAGCATTTTATGAGGCAGACCCGTGTTCCTTGCGAGGAATCATTAACATGCATTTCCTTTGGGGCCTTCGGCCAGATGTCAGCAGACCCCGGATTCCAGACACAATCTTGCACCCGCAACATTCATGCTCAGGAAATTAATGTGGGGTGCAGGTTGTGCCCCCCAAAGAAACATTCTGCACATGCCTCCCTCAATCTCCAGCCTTGTAAAACTAGCCAATGATGGGTCTCTTTGCAACGGTTCTAACTCAATGTTTCCTTTAGCTCCTTCCAACCCTTCTAGGTCTGATCTTGGGCGGACTTTGCAACTAACCAGCCCAATCAGACCTAGAAAATGCGGACAAGAACTATGGGGGAAAAAATCTCTGGTCCACCCACCAGAGGGCGCTGTGCTTAGGGAGAGAAAACCCCAATAGCTTTGCTCACCACCGATCTTGTAGACGTCTTGAAGGGGCAGGCGCAGAGGTTTGTCTGTAGGGCGGGTGGGAGGCAGGATGGTATCCAGAGCTTCCAGCAGCGACACTCCACTCGCATTTCCTTCCTTACGTTCTACCTTCCAGCCTTTGAACCACGGCATCTGGAGAACAAAAGGGCAGAAGCATGCACCGAGCGGGCCAGTCCTCTGCAGCAGAACCCTTCGGACCCAAAGTCCCATCAGAGTGTCCCAGCGGGAGATGAGCATGCTAGGAATCCCGCATCCACGCTGTTGCTGGGACAGCCACTGAATCTGAACCCCGTCTTCAGACAGAGAGACTCATTTCTCGCCAGGAAAGCAGAAAGCTCTTTATATGAGCTGCTGACCTGCTCACCCAGTCTTAATCTGGCTCGACTCATTTAGCAAGGGGCAATCCTTCTGCTCTCTCATCCCGGGTGTGTTAATCTGCCTGCCTTAACTCACCATCTGTTCCAGCCAGGCCTCCCGGCCCCCATTCTCTCCTCTCATAGGAGCAGCACACGCCGTATGGAAGCACAAGTAATCCGGTGACACACTGAAGCTTGCTGGGAGGGAGGGACAGTGGGCGTGGTGGTCTTTTAATACCCTTTGCATGCTGGGATATGCATAGACAGACCGTTTCCCCTACCCCCAAATCTGTCCCCATTCACCTTTGCCCTGATGACTCACTACGGGAAGATCCAACCCTGAAGACTGCTGGAGGCTCTAGGGAGGGGAGGCCTCTTATTTTGCGACCAACACAGCGGGCTCATCTATGGGCAGAATTACAGTGGCTTAAACTAGGGGTGCCCCTTAAAATCGACACTGTTAAACCCAGGCAAAAATCTGCGTGGATCCTCTGAAAACTGATATCTGCCTGATGTCAGCGGATCAGGAAGAGGGTTAAGCGAGGTCACTCTTCAACTGAAATAAAGGGCATCCACACAGGGGCCTGCTCGGTTTCACTGAACTGGTTTAAAACCAAGTTAAACTCACGCAACTCCAGTGTGTACAGAAGGCCAGAGGGGGCGTGGGAGGAAAGAGGAAGAAAATGGGGAGCTAAGCCATTGAGAGGAAAGTTTCTCAAGTGAGAGGGAGAAAGCAAGACGGATGGAAGGGAGCGCTAACGAGAAGAGGAAAAGCAAGACGGGGGACCTCAGGGCAGGGCAGGAAGCGCCGACGCTGAGGTGAACGTGCAAGACGCCTTCAAGTCCTGCCAGTCTCCAAAGCACATGGGTCCACTCAAAGCAGCAGGTGCCGGTGACTGTTTAACTGCCTGCTTTAATTGGCAGCTTGCTCCGGGCACCGCCGCTAAGCTCCCCCCCCCCGACCCCCCCCCTTCAGACCTGAATGCCATTATCGTCCCAAATCCTAGCAACCCTCGCCGGGCACTGTTCCAGGAGACTCCAGGTTGGGTTTGCAATGCAGATCGAGGCTCTGGCTGGCTTCTGGCAGCAAGCGGGACCTTCCCTGACCTCCCTTCACATTTGCCTCCGGGGCCAGCAGCTACACACCACACCACAGAAACACTAACCCAGGAAGCAATCTCTGTAACAAACCCCGTTGCCTGCTCTGTGCCCATATGTACTCTAGCGACACCATCAGAGGACCCAACCACATGAGCCGTACCATCAATCAGGGGCTCATTCACCTGCACATCTACCAATGTGATATATGCCAAACTGTGCCAGCAATGCCCCTCTGCCAGGTACATTGGCCAAACTGGACAGTCTCTACGTAAAAGAATAAATGGACACAGCTCAGACATCAAGAGTGGTAATATACAAAAGCCAGTAGGAGAAGACTTCAATCTCCCTGGATAGTCTAGAACAGATTTTAAAGTAGCCATTTTTCAACCAAAAAATCTTCAAAAACAGACTTCACAGAGAAACTGCTGAGCTACAATTCACTTGCAAATTTAACACCATTAATTTGGGCATGAATAGGGACTGGGAGTGGCTGGCTCACTACAAAAGTGATTTTCCCTCTCTTGGTATTGACATCTCCTCATCAGTTATTGAGAGTGGACCACATCCACCCTGATCGAATTGGCCCCGTCAGCAGTGGTTCTCCACTTGTGAGGTAACTCCCTTCTCTTCATGAGTCAGTAGAACAACGCCTGCATCTGTAATTTTCACTCCATGCATCTGAAGAAGTGGGTTTTTTACCCACCAAAGCTTATGCCCAAATAAACTGGTTAGTAGTTAAGGTGCCCCGGACTCCTGGTTGTTTTTGTGGATACAGACTAACACGGCTACCCCTCGGATACTTTCCAGCCCTCGTTCCACAGCCTGAACATGTGACTCCTCAGGGCTCAAAACCAAAAGCAAATCATTTCAAAGCCAATCACACGATTTTGGGAGAGCTGCCTGGTGAGTTTCGCACCCGCCTCTGTGGGTTGGCGGTGCCGCCTTGGAGCCCTGCCAGGGTTGCTGAAGGCAGGTGGGTTTTCCTCAGCACCTCGGGGCCCATAAATGTGAATCAAACCCCTGGATTTTGCGCCGCCCAGGTTACAGAAACCTTTGGCGGAGACTGTGTGAGGCAACAGTGCCCTCTGGTGGACAGTCTCCTTCATTGCCAACACTGACATTCTCTCTGGAGATGCTACATTGACAACACTCCATAGGGGACACAATAAACCACAGAATTGGCTGCAGTTTTGGAGTTTCCTTCCCAGAACATTTGCAGTATTTAGGGGGCAGTTCAGTATCAGAATCCATTCGCTACTCCCCTAGGGGCTAGGATTGGGAGCCATCAGCAAGCAAACTATCCCTTTATCCAACAGAGACGGACTAAGGAAACTCTCCTATTTTCCCCAGTCTTCACCCACGTCCATCTCCCAGCACATACACACTTGTCTCTATGTACTATGGATGTTGCTTGTCCCCTATATCATCAGGGGAGGATTCTCTGCTGCCGGGCACATACAGCTGGGGGTATCCAAGGCTGCCCCTCTGATCTGGTACCATGTCGCACCCACCTCACACAGGTGTCAATGGCAACACTAGTGCGAAGCAGCGGAGAAACTGCCTCTCCCTGTGATGCTTCCCGCACAGCGCCTTCAGGCAGGGCAACACTCACAATCCAGGCCTGGCTCTGAAGTCAGCTAAGCCAGATCTCCTTATGAACAGCCTCAGCTGTGGGGTTTTCTACTGAGACGGGTGTATTCAAGCAGGGTGGAGACATGGGATGGAGGGACCCTGGGAAGAATTTGGGTGACCCGGGAATTCGGGTGAGTCATCCTGGAATGCTCACATGCTAGCAAGTCCTCCACTGCCTTCTCCAGGATGCAGCATGAGGACTCTAGGGGAGGGATACCTCAGTGGTTTGAGCATTAGCCTGCTAAACTCATGATTGTGGGGGCCATTTAGGGATATGGGGCAAAAATCTGTTGGATGCTTTAATTGGGGCCTGGTGCTGCTTTGAGCGGGGGTTGGACTAGATGCTCTCCCGAGGTCCCTTCCAACCCTGATATTCTATGATCTGGGTTTAATTCCTGGTCCTCCACTCGGAGGGCCTCTTGCTTCTCCATCAGGCCCCTGGGCTTGCTTCCAGGTACCTAACCCCAAGGAGCAGTGACTGCTCTCCAAGAGGACAAGGCATTACCCATCCCCAGTGCACCCGCCAGGGGCAGGCGCATTCAAGCCATACACATGTTTTTACTTGACCTAATCTGACGGCCCAGGTTGGCTGGTGAGAATGGAATCCGCTCCTGGTGGTCAGTGGCCAGGCAGGGATGGGTTAAAAACCTCAGAGCATGGAGGCTGGAGCCTACAAAGCTGCTAACGGGAGACTATGCTGGAGTTTAATTTGCTGGAGAGAGGACCGGGCAGCTGACATTAAGCCCAGCCAAGCTGCATTTCTCTGTGCTGCACCCTTTGTGGTGGTAGACCTGCCCTCCTGGCTGCAGGGGCCTGGGGCTCGGGTGGACAGAGGGCACAGTAACCCCGCTAAGGACAAGGCAGAGAGGACCCGCTACCCTCGATTAAAATGGCTCCAGGAAATTGCACCGCTCCCAAGCCCCCTCTGCTCTGGCAAGTGACTGTGCGTGAGGAGCCTCTTCCCCTGTGCTGACGGCCAGCCCTGCACCTGCCTCCTCCTCCAGCCAGTGCAACAGAGAACGGGCATCGGTTTCCAGATCGAGTTTCATGCCTTTGTCCAAACTACGGGCTGGGACGGAGAGAGCAACAGCCCAGCAGCCTGGGATCGCAGGACTCAGTGTGACCACGGGCCCTTCCCAGGAGCCACTCGCTCCCACCCTGAAAGAGGAAGGTGTCTGCTCCAGGCACCCTCTCTGAAAGAGGCTTCTAAGCAACAGACAGCTGCAAGGGGAAGGGGGAAGCCAAGTTCACAGGCCCACTGAAATCCACAGACTTTTCCCTACTAACTTCAGTGAGCTGCAGATCTGCTCCCATTGTGTAGAACCAGTGCAGACCGAGGAATTGATGGTTCAGTGGAAGGCATGATATTTAACCCTTAAACTGCGGGGCACAGGCTAAATCAAGCAATCCCCTGGCCCGTCCCAGAAGCGTTGGTCTGACAGCGCGAGCAGTTAATCGAGGTCTGGATGGAAGTGGGAGGCCAAGACGGCTGAGAGCACAGTACAGAATCTTCCGCCGGCCAGCAGCGGAGGCTACTTTCGATAGCGTCCTGGCTTGCAAAGCAGGAACCGGGGACGGGTCCAAAAGGACTGGCTCACCAAGATCTCCTGCAGCAAATGCAGCCAGGTGAAAAAAAAATCAAGGCAAGGGAACTCAGATGCTGCTTCTCCCTAAAACTCTCCTAGGAGAAGTGGCGGTTGGGGGGTGCTAGTCTCCACTTCTGGGTAAGACTGAGGTCCTGGTCATTTGCAGAGCCAGAGCCTGTAAATTGCTGTGGTCTCTGGCTGCCACCCAGCAAAGCCGGCAAGCAAGACTCAAGTCAAAGGCGTTATTCGTACACACTTAAAATTAAGCGTGGACTTAAGTGCTTTGCTAGACTGGGACCAGAGCTCGTTACTCAGTCTGATTGAGCCGACGCGAAGGGTCTTGTGGTGCGTTCAGGAGCGTAGGAGAGTTCAAATTCTACCCACCCACGCTCCCGCTGCAATTTCCATTGACTGGAGCATTCTAATGCGCTGTTCAAACAGCTGCTGGCGGCCCACCCCAGAGACAGCTGCCTTGGCCTGCCACGGGGAAGCTATTTCTGCACATAAGCTTGGCACAGCCAAGGAGCAGGGTTTAGAAAATGCGCTTTGGATGAATGGGGCCAGCTCACTCTCAAGTAAGTTAACAAAAAATGTTCCGCGCGCCACACCCTCATTCTGCACCTCTACCACCCGATCTATTAATAGGAGGGTTGCTTGGTATCGTCTTCCCCACCCAGCAACTGGTGACCTTTGGAAGCCTGTCGAACTGGAGTCTAGTCCAGACCCCTGGTACTTTCCTTGTAGTGACCAAGACGGGCCTTACCCCAGCATCACGGGGCAGAGGAAGAGAATCTCTAAAGTCCAAGGGGACAAAATATTCTCTTCTAAGTTAAGCTTGGTCCTCTTCTGACCAGTTTGTCCTAGGGGGGCTCAGTGGTGTTTGAATAACATTTCATGGTTATAGGAGTAATTCCAACACAGTCCTCCTTTAACCGAAGCGTCTCACGTCTTTATTTTCACAGCAGCCCTGTTTGGAAGGACCGCGTTAGTCTCCACCTTTGGACAGATGGGGAACAGACGCACAGAGAGGTTAAAGGACACGGCCAAGGTAACCCGGGAAATCTGTGCCAGACCAGGAAATTGAAGCTGGATTTTACAGGTGTCAGGCACCAGCCCAACCACCAGACCCTTCTTCCCCTTGGGTTGTGGTTAGTTTTTTCCACCAAAAAATGCCACTGTACGAGTGTCACTATACTCGCAGCCAGGCCGCCTGGCAAAGGAGTCCTGACAACTGCAGGAGGCCTCTGCAAAGCCCTATTGTCACCCCCACTGGGGAGCAGCTGCTGTAAGATTAATATCTTAGAAGTTCCTCGTTATGATGGGGAATGGCAGCTTCTCTTCTCCTCCCATCTCGGCTGAGCAGAGGGGGAGGTGAAGTTCATTTTGCTATTTTGCTTTTGCCATGCAAAAATCCTGTGGCCCCCCAGACATGCCAGGGGGGGCGTCTGAGGAAACCAAGTGGCCCTGCCATGTGGCAGCAGATAAAACTGGCTCACCGCTGGGTCATATGCCTTATAGGGGAAGGAGCTGCTTCTGGTACGATAAGCTGTCCCTGAAATAGCTCACTCCATTCTAGGTACCACATCATCCGAAAGGTATGGACGAAGGAGGAGATCAGTGTGATGGAGGAAGAGTGAATGTGCTAAATATGCACAGCCTGGGGAAGTGAGGGCTAAGGTGGGAAGAGGAGAACAATGTAGCAATATGTCCGGGATGTACCTGCTGAGGAAGGCTGAGGGATTCTCTAGCATAGTATATAGCAGGGGTAGGCAACCTATGGCACGCGTGCCAAAGGCGGCACGTGAGCTGATTTTCAGTGGCACTCACACTGCCCGGGTCCTGACCACTAGTCTGGGGGGCTCTGCATTTTAATTTAATTTTAAATGAAGCTTCTTAAACATTTTACAAATCTTATTTACTTGCCATACAACAATAGTTTCGTTCTGTATTATAGACTTATAGAAAGACCTTCTAAAAAGGTTAAAATATATTACTGGCAAGCGAGACCTTCAAGTAGAGTGAATAAATGAAGACTCGGCACACCACTCCTGAAAGGTTGCCGGCCCCTGGTACATAGCATATAACCAGGAGGAATGGGAACAAATGTAGACAGAAAGGGACATTTCAAATTAACGTCAGGAAATTCTTCCTCAGTTGGTCTCTGAATGGTTCCAAGGGGAAGTGGTGAAGCACCACTGTTTGGGTCATTTAAAATGAGAGTGGGCGTAACCCTAGCTAATGTCCTGTAGGGAACAATCCTGGATGACCTGATAGAGCATCACTTCCAAGGCTAACTTCTTGGAGACTCTTGGGTTGCCTGAGTAAAGAGCCTTATTCAGTGACACAAACACTCAGTGAATCAATGTCACACACACACACACACACACACACACCATGAATGTGTGGCTGCTGTATTGACACAGGCGCTTCTGGGAGAATTTCCAAATGCCCAATAAACAGAAACTAGATGGAATAAAGGAAGCCATTCCAAGGGCATGGCCTAGTTTGTGTTATTTCACTGAATAAACAGTGCACGGAAACGTGTTCTGCTCCCCCTGGGTTTGACAACCGCTTTGGATGGCTCTGGTTGCTAGGAACCACAGGCCTTCAAATTAAATCCCAAAGGAGAAGTCACTCAAATGAACTCCTGCAGATGTTTACACTTATCTGCCGTGGTATCAGTCCAACGGGCGACAATAATCGGGCCATTTACAGTTGGTCACCATCACTGAAGCTGTGGGACAAAGATCTATTTTTGCAACACGGGTCATTTTGCATCCCAGGGGTGTGTGCGATTTGCATTCGTTTTGCACAGCACAACCTCAGCCTGGACTTCAGCAGCTTTGAGGAGGCAAGTCGAGCACCGCACCCACGCACACTTACATTGGGAGACGGCTCCAGCATGTTGTCCCCATGCCACCCAGAGATGGGCACGAAGGGGACCGTGGCAGGGTTGTAGCCGATCTTCTTGATGTAGGCGCTGACCTCCTTCACGATCTCGTCGTAACGCTTCTCGCTGTATGGCGGCTCCGTGGAATCCATCTTGTTGATACCCACAATGAGCTGCTTGACTCCCAGTGTGTAGGCCAGGAGGGCATGCTCGCGGGTCTGCCCATTCTTGGAGATGCCGGCTTCAAATTCACCAACTCCAGCAGCAACAATCAGCACCGCACAGTCAGCCTGGGAGCAAGGAAGACATCAAGCAGATTAGGTGTTGCTGCCAGCCCAGCGGAGATCAGGTCTCCACTGCTTTGTCCCTGATTCCTCTTGAGTGAGAAGGTTCAGAGCAACCTCTCCAAGCAGGTTCCCTCGCTGACCAGACTGCTCCCACTAACCTACATGATCAGTAGCAGCATCCTCATCTTGAAAGCCAGCCTCCGCTTTCCCATCCTGCCAAACCAGCTCTGCCCTATTAGGAAATTATTTGCCATTGTACTAGGGAGAGAGGATGGTCCTGCAGCGAAGGCCATCACCTGGTATTGGGACTTCTAGGCTTTTGCCACAGGTGATCTTCAGCAAGTTATTTTTTCTATTGTGCCTCTGTTCCCTGTGTTAAAATGGGGCTAATAATACTGTCCTACCTCACAAGGGTGTTATGAGGGCATGTTCATTAATGCATGTGCGCGGCTCACCTGTTAGTGACGGGGGGCCACCTAGGAACCTAAACAGTTCTCAGTCCCTGTTGATCCTTCCAATCTCTCATTGCTTGTGGGTGGCTGCCCAGTACACACTGGAATAGGGTGAGCCTGCTCCTATCCAACACTTCTCTCTGAAGTGCTCGTCGAGGATTAAATACTGCTCCTAATTACATCAGTGTGAGTATTGCCACGGATTTTAATAGGTACTCCCGAGTCTCTCGAGACAGGCCCCGAATTTCAGCACACCTTTCCCCTCCGTAACACAAACTATATGCAAACCCATCCGCTTCCAATCGAGGGGAGCCGGGGTTCAGCGTTTTCCTTCTTGCACTTGGACAGCCAAAGGAACGGAGGCCACACCATATGCCACTCCTGCTTCGCAGGCTGCTTCTGCTGCTATGCTAGAACCCAGCCCACTCTCACCCCAAAGCGGAGAGTGTACAGGGACCACGCTATGTTCTCCAATCCCATTGGCCATTTGATTAGAGAGGGGGTGACTCGAGGAGCCAGGACTCCTGGGTTCTGCCCTTCGCTCTGTTGCTGACCCTGCTCTGGGATGCTAGGCAAGCTAATCGCTCTATGTTACCAGCGGATCTGCCTCTGGAATGAGTCTAACGACATTATGCCTCGCTTGGCAGCACTGTGAGGGTTAGTTAATTAATAACACTTTGCATTGCGTTAGCACCTTCATCCAAGGATTTTAAAGCACTTTACTGGCCTGAATTATTACCCTGGAATTCCCTCTCCTCTTCCCACTTCCCACCCTCTGGCTGCAGAGAGTTCTGTAACAACTGTTCACCATGAGGGACAGTTAGCTCAAACTGGGAGGAAATCAAAGGCGGGAGGGGCTTCAATATTAGTGGCTGGGCCTTGCCAGACATAGAAAGGCCCCAGGCACTCTGCTTATCAGTAGGGGCTTCTACAGCACACCGTAAAGCCGCCATGGGAAGGAAGTTACTGGGCTCAATACAGGGGTAACTGGGTGAAATTGAATGACCTCTGATAAGCAGGTCAGATCTAACGGTCTTTCTGGCCTTAAACTCTATGAAACATTACGTTGCAGCTGGGATTGCACCGCTATTGCTGCCGCTGCAACATTCCAAATAGAGGAGGAGGTTGTAGGTGTGGCATTTCTGGATTATTATTATTCTTTAAATGGTGTAGCGTGATGTGCAAATGAAAGCGTTTCCAGTTTTTCAATCTGTATCTGCTGGATTCTGAAGTGAAGTCTGGTGGATAGAAACCCCCCCAAGTTAGGGCTTCAAAAATATGCCTAAGCACCGCCCATCCAAACTGCACCCCAAGGTGTCGCCCTTCTGCCCTGTCCCCTTCTCGGGTGTCACTCACCAGCACAGGACATTTTCACTGTTAAGTCCTTCTGTGCCTCCTCTCATTGTTCTCACCTGTGAGGTCCCTGTGATCATGTTCTTGATGAAGTCTCTGTGGCCCGGGGCATCGATGATGGTGATGTAGTATTTGGTGGTCTCAAACTTCCACAGGGAGATGTCAATGGTGATCCCACGCTCCCGCTCAGCCTTCAGCTTGTCCAGCACCCAGGCGTATTTAAAGGAGCCTTTCCCCATCTAGCAGGTGATTAAAAAAAAGAGAGAAGCAAGCACCTGATGAGAAGAAACCTGAGCCCAGGAACAGGATCAGCTGATGTTGCATCCCAGTAACCTGCCTTCCCGAGCTCAGATACCCAGCTAGGAAGCAAAGTTGCAAATATTCAAGACAAAACCCTACCGAATTCAATGGCAGCAGGCCCTGGTCTTTAATCTGTACTGAAGGAAATAGGCTCTTCTTTCGGGCAAACAGGACATGATAGTAAAGACTTATGGTGCAATACTGGAAAAATCCCGGCCCCAATATTACTGCTATTAGGTAAAACTGTGCAACGTTGCTGGCTAACAGAAAACGCTATTTCTCAATCCAGAAGTCCAGGCGGTGGGGTAGCCAGCCAACAGTTGAAATGAACACCACCACAGTACAATGCCTGATAGATGAAATCAATGAGATGAGGATGGGATATTGTTGGCTGCTGCTGCTGTGATGTTGGATGAATTTATGGGCAAAACTAGGCTATGATAGTGCTGACTAATGCATGAAATCGTGACCAGAGGTATCCAATGCACAAAACCAGGCTGTGTGGGACTAATCAGAGTAAATACCATCATGGTGTGACAGACCTTACTCATAGGTAACACTAGGCTGTGATTTTTTTAGCTAATGAGTAAAATCATGTTTTCTTTGTTGTATAGCTTGTCGATTTCTCATTATATCCAGATATTAGTTCACTACCTGTCTCTCCCCCTTATGTCTCAATCTGCATATATTCATATACCCGGGGAAGCCACTAACTTAGGTTTTGCCACGTGGTGGGTCCATCTTCCTCCCTCCTTTTTGGATGCCAAATCTTGATCAGAGCCTTCTGACATTACACCAGTAGGGGGAGCTGCTCTTTCCCCTCCTTGATTGGAGTTGTGTGCATCCCTCCCCAAGTGTGAACCTTCTACCATTGAAAATGAAGTTGGGGGGTGAGGGGGAGCGACTATCCTGCAATAGGCTCTCTGCCTGAGATGCACTGTAGTTACTTGGCCACTGCCTGGAAGTGCCTGCAGAAATAAAGGTGTTAATGCTCATGGATATTCTGGTCTTTAAAAACACCTGAAATATTCTAAATCGAAAAAATAGACCATCTCTAGAGAATTCGGTCATTTGCCATGACCTGCTTCTCCACTTCCTATGTCGTTCTCAAGAACATAGCAAATGCCATAGCAGATTCATCTAGTCCAATATCCCGTCTCCAGTCGTAATCAGTGCTAGATGCTTCAAAGAACGGGACAACAAACTTCATGAGGGGCAATTATGGATGATTCACCCTCAGTGGAAGTTACTTCCTAACCACAGGTTGTTAGTTGTTGCTTGTGTCCTGCGATATGAGAGTTGATATTGCTGCATAAAAGTTTCTCCTCTCTAACTTCACTGTGGATATTCTGCTAATGTGTTCTGTTAGGTCCACTGCCATCAGAGTCAATGGGAAGACTCCCATTAGCTTCAGTGGATACTGGATCAAGCCTTTAGACAGCTGCCATGTTCCATCCCAGAGCTGGTGACGTGATTTCCCCTGTGCATGATTTGTGGAGTAGAAATTATTAATGGAGTGCAGACTGCTTATACAGATTTGTATCGGGAATGACTTCATATCTGGCTATTGGGGGTGATGGGCATAGTCCTAAAATGGTTGAAAATCCTACTCCTTGCTACATGGAAATAAACATCCATGCTGAGCAAATAGAAAGCCTACCTCTTCTGATTAAATAGGAATGAGTTCCCATGCAATTTCTAAAGGGGCATCTTCACATGTCCTTAGTTATAGGTTGGTGGCACTGGAAAAAGCTATACAAAGAAAGAAAGATCCCAAGCAGTCCCTGTGTCCTTACAGCTCATTTACAAGGAATTCAGATTATAATTGGGATCTGAGCAAGGGCTAACAGTTGAACCCCTTCCAAGCTTGCATACTTATTTGTCTAGCACTTTGTTACAAATGGAAACGGACAGGGGTTATTCTTACTGCAAATAATTACGGTTTGAAATCGTGTGGCTATATTAGAGAAAAGTACTAGAGAACTTTAGCTTTAGCTAGTGGAATTCATAACAATACATAGCTCTCACATAGCACATTTCATACAAAGTGCTTTGCAAGACAGTCCCATTTTACAGATGAACATACTGAGGCATAGAGTAAGGAAGGTCACAGGTAGAGCTGAGAAGACCCCAGGCCTCTGGGCTCACAGATCACTGCTCTGCTTGCTTAACCATGCTGCCTGACAAACTGTATCCACCCAGAAGAGCAGACGGGGATTTGAATCTAGTCTGAACGTATTTGGGATAGTTCTTACCCTCATCTCTATCATACCTTCAACATACAACTGTGCCTTCTTATTTGATACCTCACAATGTTCCTCCTCACTCCGAAAAAGAGATGACTGAGAATAAGCAAATAACCCTGTCTTTGATAATCCATCCCACCCCCCCAAAACAAGAGGGTGTGGGGCTGGAGATTCCAGATAAATGCTGGATCACACTAAAACTTGCAATGTCATGCGTAGCTTGAGGACAAATGTGAGCCTTTATTTAACAAACAGATTCTCTCCCCCACTCCCCCAGATCTCTTTCACTGGGTATATTCAATTACCCAGAACTGGTGTAGAAAAAACCCTGTATTATCTAGCTTTGCACAATAACACCACTGTTAAATACCAGAAGCGGCCTGATATTTCTCGATTAAGCTAAGCATCAAGGACAGCTATGTTCTGAGATCAAAAATAATGAATAAAGAAACCTTCCAAGCTACTACAACCTCTGTGCTCTAGTGAAATAATTCTCTCCTTTTATCTTTTCACCTTTAAAAAATAATAGTACTGGGAAGGGGAGGAGAGCAGTGGCAGTTGTCGTTTTGTTTTGGTTTTTTATTCATGCAAGCCTCCATTTCCTCCTAATGCAACTTAGTGACAGAAAACCCCTCCACAGCCCTGCATCAGAAAATGGAGTCTGGGAGCTCAGTCAATAGGCTATTAATAGCAGCTTCTAGCCCCTGCATATTCTGGCAAGTCAGTGAAAGTGTTCGTTCAATTAAAGTGGCTGCAGTCACATCTAGAACAACCTAATTATCCTACGTCTCACTCATCGGGACAGGACAAAAATATCTACAAAAACAGCATAATCCATTTTAAAACAGAGTTTAGACGCAGGATGCAGCTCTTGCTGAGAGAGCTAAAAAGGGAACTGATGCTAAGGTAGAGAGAAAGGTGGTTTATCCTGGATGTTATTCCGTAAATGCAAAGGGTTAAGAGACAATCAGCAAAATGTCTATTCAAGACTGGCAGCTCTAAAAATGCTGCTATTTTTGTATATTACACATACTGAATTGTATAAAGAAAAATCAAAGTATATCTGCATCAAAGACAGATTTATGATGGCCATGGACCTTTTGAAACAATGCATCAAGGCTCCTAATGGTTCATTTCACTAGAATTTATCATTGCCATGTTCTGAGCTCTTTTCAGTTCAAAATGTCATTCTGCAATGGGATTTCTTCCCTTTTACTCTATGTATTTGCCCTTGTTATAAGCTTTGGCTTTGTATGTACTATGGTGAAAGCCAGATAAATGTATTTATTGTTATGCTGCTATTATTATTGTCCTTATAAAAGAGAAAATATAAAATTAAATGAAGTCCACATATTACAGATCAGGTTTTCTACTTCGACAGCTGCTGCCGAAACTACACACAAGATCCCAAACCCAAGAATGTAAATCAGTTTTATAAGATCGGAACATCTACCTAGTATCTAGCCCCCAACAATGGCCAATACCAGCTGATTCAGAGTACAATGCAAGAAATCCCAGAGCAGGCAATCATGGAATAATCTCTTCCTAGGGAAAACGTTCTTCTAGCTCCCAATATTAAGATGTTGGCTTATGCCCTAAAGTACAAGTACTTATCTCCCTTCCAGAATCTATACCCTTATAATTTGTTATCCCTGTAAATCTCCCAAATATCTTTCCAATCATGCTCAACTCTTACCCGCATTGATATAATGTGGCAAGGAGTTCCACAGGAAACTGGGAGACCCAGAGAAAAGGGTGCAAGATGCCAATGCCATAATATCCTCTTTTCCCAAGGCCACAGGAGTTGGAATGGCCCAGAGGCAAAGGGATTTTGAGAGAATAGGAACAGAAGGGGGACAGGAAGACTGGAGGAAACATAGGGAACAATTCTGCACTGGCAGGGGCTGGATTGGATGCTCTACTGGGCTCGTCCATCACTCATTTGCTGAGGAGACAAAGGGGATGGCACAGGACAGGTCAGAGGTCTCACCTCAGCAGCTTCCTTCTCAAATTTCTCGATGGTCCTTTTGTCAATGCCCCCGCATTTGTAGATGAGGTGCCCCGTGGTGGTGGATTTCCCCGAGTCCACATGTCCAATGACAACAATGTTGATATGTGTCTTCTCCTTCCCCATCCTCCCGGGTTATGTTGGAAAGGGCCGACGCTAGCAAAGGAGCGGGAGCAAAGCTGCGGGTTTTTTTGTGGAGGCTGGGGAGACAAACAAGAACATCAAAAGAGTCTGACAGCAACAAGGCCCAGGGCAACCAGACCTTCCCAGGACTTTCACCCAGGCTGAGTCTGATGGTCACAATGACAACACGGTTTAGCTATTTAGACATATTTTTACCTTCTGCCTCCAGCATTGAGGCATGCTCTCCCCGGATACCAGCAAGCTAGATGTAGGCCAGACATAGTCAGGTTTGTCTGCCCGCCTCCCTTTTTTTGTAGCAGCGATGGAGCCCGCCTGCCTCTGAGTTGCTGTGGCTGACGCTAACCCCATTCATTGTCTATTTCTGTATGTTATGTAAACCCTTCCAAGCCTCATGCAAGTCACCATCTTTTCAGCCTTTGCAAGCAAGCCAAAGATAGGTGAGGAGACTGCTCGTTCAAAGGGACACGTCATAAGGGCCCCCAACATATTATCCTCTTTAGGTCTTGAAACCCTGCCAGACCGACAGCTCCCCTCTCGGTCTCACTTACAGGGGGTTGTCACTGATTTATTCTTGGTGCTTCTGGGTCAAAAATCCCAGTGATTTCTAGGCGCTTCCTCCATTTCATGCACTGCTCTGCTCTCAGAGGAGCTCTCAGGCATCCATTCTTGCCTAGGCTTGTCCCAATAGAGGTCCTATAAGATACTCCATTCCTTTCTGGTTGCCCCATGGACTGAAACCTCCCAAGGAGCTCACGGTTAGGATGACAATATGGTGCCCACAAAAGGGAACAGACAAAAATAGCCCATGCTCAGCCCTCTCCCACTGAAGCTGAACTGGGAGCTTGCAGAAAACTCAGCGATGCCCGTCAGAGCGAGTTTTCTTCCACACATCAAGATAAAATTGAAGACGAGGTATACAAAGAAGGTATAAAAGCAATGCATCCAGCGATCTGCCTCAGCATCTCACAGGGCCCTGTCGCGCTGCACCTGCTAGTGTAACTGTGCAGAATAGGAGCCAAATTCATGGCCTAATAAAATCTAATTTCTTGTATCCACCCTTGTATCTGCCTTTAAAAGAGGTCAGGGAAAGTCTGCTGGTGTAACACAGATACAATCATGCACTCAGTTATATCCCCCCCAGAGCAGCCTTCCCGACCAAGAGCAAACCCCTCCAACGCTTCTACACTTCATGGACCTGGCTCAAGTCAATTAAATCCGTTATGCTAATGTGCATTATAAGCCAACAAACATGAATGTGGCTCTTTCACGTCTGTACATCCCACCTCCCCCAGCTGCAATACATTCAAGATAAGCAACCACCAATGGTTTCAGAAACCTCCCCGCCGGGTTTTCTTTCAGGGTTAAGGATGCTACGTGCCCTCATTTACAGTGGGTAGGAGGGCTGGAAAAATCGAGGGTGTTGTTTTTTTTCCCAAGCCCTGCGGCCGGTCAACACCCCCTCCCCCTCTCACACTCATATAGCACCTGATGGAGTCTGGTGACAGCCCCCCCTTCTCTGCCCCGCCCTCTGGGTTATTTTTAAACCGAGATGGGCCCAGACGGGGCTAGTTCAGGGCAGTTAGGGGCGAATATCCTTAAGGCCCCCCCCCCCCGAATGCGGGATCCCACCCCAAATATTCCGCTCCGGCCCCCTTTCCCGACCGAGCTGCCAGCCCCAAAGGGAGTGCATCCCTCCCCGCCCTCTTCCTGGGGGTGTCACCCCAAGGTCATCCCAGCCGCGGCTCCCCGGCCCGATCCAGGACACTGCCCGGACCTAGCAGAGGCGGATGCATGGACCAGACCCCCAGGGAGCAGCGCCTGGACCCGGCTCCGTCCCCTCCCCGAGCCAGCATCGCCGGGGGCCGCGGATCGCCCTGCCCCGCGGCACGGGCATCCCTCGCTGCGCCCCCCGCCCCGGCGCTGTGCCCGCCTCTCCCCGCAGCGAGCGGCCGCTCTTACCGGTGGTGGCGCCGGGCTCAGACAGCAGAGGCTGCCCGCTTCTGCTCCGGCGGCTTTATCTCCCTGGCAGGGGGTCCCCCTATTGCCGGTGCCGGCGCAATGCAGTGACCCCCTGCGCTACAGCAATGCGGTACCGAGCGGGGCGGGGCCGGGCGGAGGGGGCGGGCGCCTGGGAACAGGGAAGGGAGGGGGGGGGAGAAAAAAAGAGGGGGGGGGTGTGGGGAAGATGGAGGGAGGAGGCGGGGGAGAGAGGGAAGGGAGGGGGTGGAGAGGAGGGGGAGATTGAGGAGATGGATGGAGGGGGAAGGAGGAGATGTGGGGAGGGGGAGATAGAGGGAAGGGAATGAGGGAGATGGGGTGGGGGAGGTGGAGGGGGAGGGGAAGATGGGAAAGTGGGAATGGGGGAGGAGGGGGAGATAGAGGGAATAGAATGAGGAGATGGGGGAAGTGGGAATGGGGGAGGAGGGGGAGATAGAGGGAATAGAATGAGGAGATGGGGGAGCAGGGAGATGGGCGGGGGAAAGAGGGGGGAAATGGGGGAGGAGGGGGAGATAGGGAGAAGGGAATGAGGAGCTGGAGGTGGGGAAAGGAGGGGGAGATAAAGGAGGAGGGGAGATTGAGGAGATGGATGGAGGGGGAAGGAGATGTGGAGAGGGGGAGATAGGGGAAGCGGGAATGGGGGAGGAGGGGAATGAGGAGCAGGAGGAGGGGGAATGAGGAGATGTGTGGAGGGGAAGATAGTGGGAATGTGGGGGGAAATAGGGGGAAGTGGGAAGGAGAAGCTGGAGAAGTGGGGAGAGGAGAGGGAGATAGAATTGGGGTCAGAGGAAGGGCTGGGGAACCCAGGGAAGTATCTTGCAATAGGGCAGCAGAGGTGTGGCTCGAGGTCCTGTCCAGCCCCAGGCTGGGCAGAGTCAGCACTAGGCAGCTGGCCGAAGTCAGGCGTGACTGATCCCAGCAACCATCCGAAGGCTGCGGGGTGCCCTGTGAGTGATAGGAGCGGTGGGCTCAGAGCATTGTAGGGGACGGGTATCCACGCTGCTGAAACCAGCCATCGTGACAGCAGCAATGAGGCCAAGGGCTGAGTGGGCCTTGGAGAGAGAACTTCCCCCCAGCCTCCCAGTCAGGACTGAGGCCACGGAAGGAAGCTTTCACTTCCCCAGGCCCAGTGTTGGACCAGTTCTCTGGCTCTGAACGTGACTCCCTTTGCAGACCTTAAATTCACAAAAGAAAGAGAGGGTTGCCCTTGTGTGGCATCACTCGTCTTTCCCCAGGGTAGCTGCAGGCTGGATGTCCGAAACACAGATGTCTCTGGGCCCTTTCCGAGTAGGCCGCATTTGCCCCCAAAGCCTGCAGGACATAGCGAGCTGCCTATGTGCGAGCTGAAAGCCTCGTTAATCATTAGCAGTGATTGATATTCACCACCTAGGAGAGGCTATTGCCATTGCCAGTTGAATGCTGGCAGTAATCACAAGGCTATCAATTCAGTCTCTCTATCAACTCATTTTAGCCCATCCATTACTTTGGAGAAGACACCAAGGCTGGCCTGACCTGATTAGATTGCAAATTCACCTCAATGGCTAGGATGTAGGCTTAAAAAAAGCTACCACTCCACATTTTGTTAGTGGTGAAAGGAAGTTTGTGCAGGGGAGAGACAGTAGATACCAGCAAAGAAATGCTATAGCAGCGGTGTCCAATAGAAATTCGATGCTAGCCACACTTGTGGTTTTGAATTTTTCTTATTAGCCGGGGACTGTGAGTTAGGACTCTTGAAGGCTACCCCAGTCTCTGCTATTGATTAGCTGCGTGGCCTTGAGCAAGTCATTTAATGTCCCTGTGCCTCAGTTTGCCTATCCTTAAAATGGGGCTAATGATTAGCTAGCTCACAAAACTGCTTTGGGTATAATTAAATCCTTCTATAGCTCTTCCAGACCTTCAGTTGAAAAGTGTAAGTATTATATTCAATACTTGTCATCTAAATATGACATCCACATACATTATTACAGCAAGAAACACCAGGGTTTATCAGCACATATACAAATGAACAAATAAAGCAAAATATGCGTGTATGCCCTTTACTGATTCAGTTGATGTGCATATTGATTTACCAAGAATAAGAGGCTTATTAACATCATTTTGGTTGATATGATAAATCTAAGAGAGGTGGTTGAGGCTCTGATGGCACAAATATCTCGTAAGTACTCTCCTCTTGTGCAGTAACTTGATATTGTACTTGCATGAGAAATACCATGTGGGTGCCAGAATATTTACAGACTCTGTGAGCCATGCAACTGTATGATTATTGCAGGAGATTTAACCTGTCCTCTAGCTTTAGCGGATAGAAAAGATCATTAGTTTTGACCTAAACCGGGGTGAGCAACCTTTCAGAAGTGGTGTGCTGCGCATTTGTTTATTCAATGTAATTTAAGGTTTCGCGTGCCGGTGATACATTTTAATGGTTTTAGAAGGTCTCTCTCCATAAGTCTATACTATATAAATAAACTATTGCTGTGTTTAAAGTGAAGAAGGTTTTTAAAATATTTAACAAGCTTCATTTAAAATAAAATTAATATGCAGGTCTTACCAGGTTAGTGTGATCCTTGCCCTTGTGTGTGTGTGGGGGGGGGGGGGGGGGGTAACGAAAAGGCAGCAGTTCAGAGCCTCACCCCCTCCTCTCTGAGCCTGGCACTGGATCACAGCCTCCTCCCCAAGTAGGTAGATGCCTTTGATGGGCTGGGATGGCACTTCTGTCTGGGGGAGTATCAGGGGGTGCAAACCCCCCCCCACATGCCTCCTTCCCCTGCAACAAGCCTCTGAAGCGGGGAGGGGGAGGGAGCAGGCCCAGGGGGAGCCCGGTTTGCAGGGAAATACAGGCATGCCTGTGTCCTTTCTCCCTCCTCCCCCCGGTGGGAAGAGGGCGGGGGGGTCACTTACTGCCAAAGAATATTCCTGCTGCTTTGTAGGGCTTTGTGCACATAGAGAGCTACCCCCCCCCCCCCCCCATGCTTGGGCTGCATGTGTGGCATACAGATCCCAACTCCCCTTTCCATGCGGAAGGAGAGCTGCTGGCTACACCTGCAGCCCAACCCTCTGCCTTGCTGCTCTGTGCGGGGAGGAGGAAGGGGAGAGGAAGAAGGGGAGGGTTCTGACTGCTGGAGGCTCCAATGGCTGCGAGCGGCTCAGACCCACAGGTCTAATCAGCCATGCCTCTCTCTGCATGGGGGAGTGGGGAAGGGTGGAAATCCCGGACATGTCAGCTGGGAGCGTCCCAGCATCGCCCGGCTCTGGGTTCCAGCTGGATGCCGATTCCGGCTGCGCCGGCCCCGTTCAGCCCGCTGTCAGCAGGGGCCGGCGGCAGGGACCTTGGCGTGCCATTCAAAATCGGCTCACGTGCCAGCTTTGGCACGCGTGCTGGGGGTTGCCGACTCCTGGCGTGGACCATCACGTCTCATGCCATTAAGTCCTGTAGAGGGCACTGTAGAGGAGCCCCAACCCAGGGAGAACTCAAGGCAGTGCTGCTGTTATGCAATGCCATAGGACTGTGTAACTCATGCTAACTTCCAGAGCTTACCAGCTCTGCTGATGATTCTGAGAAGGGGCAAGGACATGGCCCTACCTCCTCTGGCCTGTTTGGAGAGGCTAGTGGCTGCAGGAGCACAAAGACAGGCGTCCCCTTCCTCGTTGTACAACAGGACAGGGGCTGACCGTAACCTGGCTCTTCGGGCCAGAGGAGAAGTGATGCAAAGGATAGGTGGACAGGAGAGAGAGAGAGAAGGGTGGGGATGGTTAGCACAGTAAGCAGGTTTAATCATTTAGGACAAAGTAGACGTAAAATCCCCCCAGATGATTTGAAGTATGCGCTATCACTCCATATATTCCCAGTCCTTTGGAATTGTCTTCCCTGTGTCAGTCAGGCAATTCTACCTCCAGGCACTGCTTGTGCTTTCACAGGGCAATGTAATCTACAGGCAGATCCGGTTAAAATTAAACTTTATCCTGAAATGTCTCAAGAAACCCTGGATACGAATGCCGCTCTCTGGTTGGCAGGCGGTGAGGTTGTCTCTGTGCGTATGTAGAAGTAATGACCTTTTCATTTTAATAAACTTCCATTTTCTAATAACAAGTTGAATGCTCCAGGCAGCCAGTGTGTTTCTGGGGATTATTTGCTCCTCTTTCAATGGAAATTGGGTGGCTTGAATAATCCCTTCCTCGTTTGACTCACAAAGATCACAGGTGGGGGAAGAGGTGGTGTTTCGAGGGCTTAGCATTTGGTGTCATTCAAACATAAATGTTTCTGGAGCGAGGGAGGACAGGGCATTCACCAGCCCACCCACTGCAGTAGGAACATGTGGTTTAAAAGGCAGTGAAGACAATGCAATTTTATAGGCTAACTCAATGAATCCCCTTGGGACAGGAAAAGAGACGTGAGTAAATTGGTTCTGTATCATCCAAGGAGAATCGAGGTCTTTGGGAGCTTTGGCAGATCTTTCAGAACCTCTTCCATCCCGCAGGGCTCAGATGTCTGTAGGTCTTGGCAGCAAAGCTATCCAGCGGGTTGTAAAATCAGAATGAACTTCAGGACAGTAGGGTAGATCATCACATCCATGCTGGGAATTTTAAGGACGGAGATGCACTGGGGGGGACTGGTGCTGTTCTGTGGTCAATAGATGGTTCATCGGTATGCAGACAGGAGACAGCTCTCCTCCATGCTCCTGGAGCACAAGGCACAGAAAACAGCGGAATTCATTGATGGGAGAGAGTCGGTGGGAGACAGACCCCTGGCGTCCCTGAAACAGCATTGCCAGCAGAGAGACTCACTGACTCTTTAACCTACTGTTTGTCATTATCACCATCATCCTAGCACAGCAAGAGCCTGGGTTTACTCCGTCCCCCTGGGGGGGGAGGGGGGAATCTGGCTCTACACACCAAATTACCAATCCAAGGGGGACATGAAGGATGAGTGAGGCCTGCTGTGATGAAATGCTGGCAACAGACAACACTCAAAAGCCCCTGGCAATCAAATGCCTTTGGGTCTGAGATGTCAGCCGCCGACCTGAGACCATGCACCGTCAATCCAGCTTCCCACAGGTGGCTCATAGAGAAGAGAGAGCAGCAAAGGCGGAAGCTGGTTGCCATGGTGATGCGGTGTAGCACCAACAATCAGCATCCCAGCCAAGTTCCTGGAACTTCCTGGGACAGATGTGCCTGTGTTTTACATCGGTCGCTCTTATAGACTATGGGGAGGTGAGGATCCCTGACCCACAGCTCCAACACACTAAGTGGGGGAGGGACTTTCCTTGTTTAAATTCCACCTGCCCAAATGCCCATCTTTTCCTTTGTGGCTGCGGGTGGCAGAGAGGACGGGCTTTTCTTTGACTGTCTAAAAATTGAGCTCTGTGTATCAGGCAAGCAAAGCAGCGTCTGGGTAGAGAATCCACCTGTGCGGCCCCAGAAGGATAGGAGGCCATTGCAGGGAACAGAACTCCGCTTCTGAGGAAGTAATGCTCAGAAGCAGGGAGGTATGATGGCTAGACATCTTCTACCAATTGATGGCTAGACTCCCTGGTGGGAGGGCTTTTATGCTGGAATGGACAAAGGGTTTGAGGGGGAGGAAAATATTCCATGAGAACGCTGGCGTTACAGTGCTGCCCAACCCCTAGAGCGTGAAATCCGCATTTATGGGGGAACTGGGAAAACCCCCTAATGATGCCAAAATCTGCTTAGGTGACCTAGATGCTGCTGCTTTAATCTGCCATTGCTGTTAAAGAATCTATGTGGGGAGGAGTACGATGCCTGTGTGTATTATCTATCCATGGCTAAACAGCCCCAAATTCAGCATAGCAGGCAGTGGGGGCTGTGGGAGGCCAGCTCCCCGATTCTCAGTCTAGATCTGCACCACTCAGGAACGCCACGTAGGTGGAGCAGCCTGGGGGCTGCTCTACATTACATGTCCCCTCTCAACAATTATATGCCTACTGTGCTGGCAGGGATGGCGCTGGCTCAGGAGGTGGCTATATTAGCTCTGTGCTAGCCAATAGCTTTCCCCTGCTGGGACAATTCTTAGCTGGCTGGATCCAGTTCCTTCCTGGCCTCTCTGTGTCTCAACAGAGAATCTGCCCCGTAAGATGACAGAAGCTGGGAACACATGAGGACAAGGAAGGGCATAAAAGCTTTATTGGCATGCATTTGCGGTGGCTGCATTACAGAGCTCACCACGGGTGAGCAGCAATCACAGTTTTATACCACCTCAGGCCATTGCCTGTTCTCAGCATCCCATGCTTTATAGAAACCTCAGTTCGCTATCTCTCTAGGGAATGGGGTTTTAACAAATGCATGGGGTATATTTCTCATACTCCTCTGCCTACAAAGTCAGCCAACAGGGAGTGAGAAATTAAAACCAATGGATGTGAACACTTCAAAAAATGACCTAAAATAGCCTTTTCAGACATTCGAGAAAGAAATAGTGTGTGGGCTATTGGGAATCTTCCTTTGCCAGTGGTATAAAACTCCAGAGCCCAGAAAGCCAGGTGGTATCAGGCCTTAAAAAGATCTGAGTGTGGGACTGAATACTGCCCACCTTGAACCAAAGACCAGCATTTCCCCCCCAGGGAGTGGGGAGGGAAAAGTGGGAAAATTCACATGTGGAGGGAAGAAAGACTCTTTTTTTTTAGTAGCAGGTTGACTTTTTAAAGCCAGGGTTTGGGATATTAGACTAAATCCCAGGGAAAACAATGGAGATGGTGGACAGAATGCAAGTGAGGTGGTCAAAACTGCAGGATGGATGAGCTGAGTTTGACAGAATGCTCCCTGATTTCCCCATAGATATGTGGTTGAACAAATGATTATCTCATATTAATTCTGCATGCAGATTCTGCAGGGCACTATTCTGAATATCTGTCCCATATTCTTCTGTCAAGGAGAACCCATTTAAGGCCACTTTAGTGCAGGAAGGAAACAGGTTTCAGTTCAGGAACAACACAAATCGGTGTAAATATCAGTGATTTTTTATATCTCACCTCTTTGTAGGGTTATCTCACCTTCTGGGGTGGTGCAGCTTATTGATTAGGGCTGTGCCTAAAGGCACATGTAGCCCTTAGAATTAGATTAAGGTCCCATCCATAGGCCCCATGAGATGCAGTGAATTGTTAATACCTTTTCCTGTGAAGTTTGCAGCCTGATTCTGATGTGCATAAGGGGTGAAAAGTGTTCTTGTGAACACCGATTCCACAGTTAAACAGTGTTCCAGAAATGGTGTGAATTGGTGGAGCTTGCAAAGGTGTAGTAGCAACAATACCTCTCCAAAATCCTGTCCACTTCTATCTAGATGCACCTCTTCAAATGGTTTTAGAATGGTCATTTGCTGCCAGCGTCCTCAAAATACACAACAGGGCTGCCTTCCTCATGCTATTACTCTACTCACACGATTAAATGTTGTTAGCCCATGTTCTAGCAGCAGTGAACAAGTCAACAGCTATAACATTCAATTATGCTGCGCACTCTGGTTTTGAGGGTTTGCAATAGTACAGCTACATTTGGCAGACTAAGTCTATTGGTGTCATTTTCCTTAGAGGTATATTTTTAGGCTTGAAAGGTTGGATGCTGCTTTCATAAATGGGCCATTATGAATTCTTCTTCGCTTGCATTTTTACACTGCTTCTGCTTCCCGCGATGTGAAGATCGGCTTGTTTTCAGACCTAGGGTTATCCCTGCTACAATCCCCCTGATACTAGAAGGGGTCTTGATAGAGCAGCCTTCCAATAAAGTAATAGCACTAGCATGGGATTTGGGAAAGCAGGTTAAGGCCAATTCTTATCCATAGGTGGCAGCAGCTCCCCACAGTGGGCTACAGATGATTGACATTTGAGCCTGTCACTGAGTTGCTCTGTCTGAGCTGTGGGGAATTGCAGAGTCTGGGGGTAGAGAGATCCTAGGCTGGTGGGAATTGACAGAGCTCCGTTCTCAGTGGAGCTGCCAGTCAGACCAGCTGAAGATCCGCCCCAGATAGTTTCACCCGCTGCTCAACTCTAGGTAATTACCTGGAACACGAACCAAGTCGTTGTTTTTGCTTCTCAACTGCTAACATCAAAACATTCCGATTCCTTCTGCGGGGCATTTGGACGGTCTTTAGTTTGGCACCACAAGGCCTTGACACCCCTTCACCCTTCAGACTCATCATTATCCTCCCAATGAGGGTCTCTTCCATTGGACGTTTCATTGATTATCTTTATGAATCAAACAAAAGACTTAGGGACAAAATCTGACCGAAGCCACTTGCAAGCACAATGGCTCTGTGCTCCAAGTATGGTCCTTAGCATGAGGCAGAAGGGCAAAAATCTAGCTCTCTGGAGTAGAATCTGTGAAGTATGGTCACTGCAGGCTGTCTGCTACCCTTCCTTGCAATGAAAGGTCCTAGTCAGAGTGTGCAAAGATGCCAGAATTTGCACCTTTTGAGTTCACTAAGGACCTGACTTGGTCCCACTGGATTTAAAAGTGCGGCTATTGTTGTTTTCTATGTGCCACATTCCACTCCTGCTCCACCAGGGGGTGTCAGCTCCTTAAAGGAAAAGCAGCAGCTTCTTTGGCGGACCTATTTTGGGTGGTAAAACTTTCAGGCAAAGTCTTGGGGCCGGAGAGGCTTTTTCCTGAGGTCTAGGATATCTATCCAAACTTGTCCAGTGAACTTGTAAGGCCAGACTGTTCATTATTAGGTGTGCAAACGGGGGATTCTGCACCAAACTGGGAGCACACATATTTGTATGCGGTGACTCTCCAAAGTCAATAAGTCAGTTACAGCAATGGGATAACACTGCTACCAATGAAAAGGCCCATTGCTCTTTGTATTAGTTATTTCCTGGTCTAAGCTCAGACTCTAGAGTTCACGAGCTGTTGGGAACGCTCGATTTCTTTAGTGGCATTCCCAGCAGGCTGTGCTCGCTGGGGAGAGGGAGGTGATTTTTCCATATGCTGCAAGAGAAAATGCAATGTGTCTATAGTATTTCACCAGGCTATTGCACTGTCTCCCTGGAGGAATGATATGTACAGGGCTATCGTTTCCTTTTTAAATGGAGTATTTACGACAGGCTGATAAAACGACATAAGCGCATATGGAAATGCCCCAAGTTTTCCAATGCCCACGTAGGAAGGAAAGATACATTTTCAGCATTGCCAACACCAAGTGTTCAAAAATCCTAAGCTTTAAAATCATGAGATCAAAGATATACATTTGTGGTTCTTTCTATTTGCCTTAAGGTTTCTAAGCTTTCAGGATGTGCTTTGGGCATATTTCCAAACTTTTCTTTGCAACCAGGAGGACTAGAACCTTTCTTCTCTTGTTGTTCTAATGAAAGCAGAGATTCTCACATAAGCTCATGACTCCAGGAGCTGGGGCTGCAAGAAAAGCACCATGGGATGGATCACTTGATGATTACCTGTTCTGTTCATTCCCTCTGAAGTATCTGGCACTGGCCACTGTTGGAAGACAGGATGCTAGGCTAGATGGACCATTGTGGCCATTCTTACGTGTTTATGTTCTATTGCCAGACTCACGATGATACTAAAAAAGTTGGTAACATTGTTTTGTAAGGAAGAGAGATTTTTGGATGTGTTTCTTACGTGTGTGGAATGTAACATACGAAAGGAGCTGTTTTTGTTACGGTTCATGTATGAGTCACACAAAGCCAACATATCAAACATGACACGGTATATTCTGTTTTACATTGTAAGCTGCAGTCAGCACGAACTGCCATGCTGGTGCAAACTCATATTACCGTCCCTAAGATTGAAGTAGCAGCCGTAGAGGAGACATGGCAGGAGATTCTTACCCCACCCATTAATGCAATACTCCCTGTCACGCACCCTGGATATGGGGCCTGTGCCCTGATCAGATGTGATCTCCGGTTTCTAACTATTATGGGCCAGATTTTCCCCTGTACCTGAGCTCTGCTCATGGCACCTAAGTGGAGAGAATGTTAGGGAGCTGCCTCTATCTCGACAGTCCTGTGGACCAGTGTGGGCCCCACTCCCAGTGTTAGTTAGAGCAGCCTAGGGGCTGCTGAAACATATGCCACAGGTGTATAGTCTATATAGGACTTTAGTCCAGTAAATGATCAGGGGAGGAGAGCAGAGCCTTTCCCTCCTCCGATATGCCACGATGGGTTTGGCTGGTGCAGAAGCCCGCCCCACTAGCTTTATGTCAGTGGGAAGTTCCCTTTAACAAGAGATTTCTCCACTTGCTGCCTGTGGCCCATATCCAGACTGTGTTTTTTTTAAATCGCGACTTTAACAACAAACAACTCCCTCCCTCCAACTAACATAAAGAAACAACCGTCATAGTTCTCGTAGGCCCTTCACAAAAACAAAATGTGGTGCTTTTATGATCCCCTCGCTCTGCAGCAGCCAGAGCCCAATGAAAACTATTCCCTGAGTTCTCCTGCAACCTATTCGTCAGAGATGCTGGTACAAACACAAGGAAGCAAGGAGGTACTCCGTTCTCAAGCACTCACACAGTCAGTGGTTGTGTGTTGTCTCTTGAGATGTAACTTTCCTGTTTGGCAAATAACAAAGGGTGCCAGATAGTAAGGGTAAAACTCAGAAAAGGAAATATATCCAGGTTTAGGCTTCTAAGAAGTTAGGGGTAAAGGGAATGGTACTTTGAGTGGGGGGAGGGGAAACAGATGGTGTTCCTTTATAATTCAGTTACAGCTTTATTAATGTACGCCTTCACGTCCTGGTGACTATGACAGAGACCAGAGGCCAGCTGCTCCACCCGGCTCTGCAGAGTTGGTTTATTCCCCATGTTTTTGCCAAGTACATGACACTGCATGAAAGGCTTTCTCTCCTGAATGTTCCCAACGCCCAGTAAGGACAAAAGGCAGCTGTCAGACTCGACATTGCCTTTCACACCCAATATGGAATCCAGAGACAGCCTGGGTGAAAAGCACAACAGCTGCAGGCGAAGAAGAGACTCCCAGTAGATGGGAATCAGAGAGAAACCCCCAGCCAATTCCTGACTTCCGTTCTGGATTTAAAACGGCAGAGCTCTGCTCCTAGTAAACAGTAAAATTCCCTTTCTCCGCACGCTCAGCCTGCATAGAGAGGCCTTGTGCTGGGAAAGGCAGTGGGTTCTCACCCCCAATCCCACTAGCCCCTATTACTGCTACTCTACCCCCCTCTTCTGGCAGCGGCCACAACCACTCTCCCCCCAGGGCTGCATAATGGAGCCCCACTGGCTTTCCCGGACCTCTCCCAGGGCCTGCATCCGAGCCCCCTTTATCCCCCCTGCTCAGAGCCCTGCTATACTACGTGCAAGTGTGTGGCGCTCCCCTGTGTACTGCAGCCACTCACTCCCCAAGCCGTTCCACGACCTCGAGGCCCCATAGTAGGCTGTTCCGCTGCATGAATTTCACCTCAAGTGACTCTCCCTGAGACTGAAGCAATGTAACCCCAGAGCATGCTGCCTTTTAATAGTCCCCGGCTTGGCATGTACAGCCACCACAGCATGGGCATCAAAACGAGGTGCAACCAGTACACATGACTCCCCTGCTACTGCTTTGCAGAAGCTGAATTTATTCTGCAAACGGATCTAGATCCATTTGCTTGTGTGCAGGCCTATGGGCTGGGAAAACGCAGTATCAATCTGTATTCTACCTTAACTCTTTTCCCTTTTCAGAAGTATACTACTACAGCGTAGACGGTAACTGACATAGGGCCAAGACCTGATCCTTTCTGAATCAACATGCTGTTGAGCCTTAATTCATCCCTAATTGCCATGGCGGAATGATGATCTTAGCCACAACACAATTCATCTAATTAACGAATCTTGAATGTGGACATGTATGGAATCACCACACACACAGGATATGTTTGATTCTAGGCTCCATCATGTTTATAAAAGCAATTAGCTCAACACAGGCACTATAGCATAAAAGGCAATTCTATATCCTTTGGGGGAAGGTGCTATATAAAGGTGAAAAGTATTATTAGGAGTAATTAGAAAGGACACAGGGTATACACCAGGATAGATTTGAAAGGGAATTTGGCACATACTCTTGACTTTACTAAGACAAAATGGTTAGGAAGTCCAAAATGTAGCATGTATATATGTTATTAATTTATATATTTGCTAATTCTGGTTACTTTTTGAGCCACATAATTATCTTACTGTTGTTTTTCTTAGCATTAGTCCCGCACTATGGCAGGGTCCGCTTTGGTCAGCATATCCACCTCCATTCGGAGCCCAGTCAGGGCCAGTGAATACTCCAACCAATGGGTCATGCCACCTGTCGTTAGAGGCATTTTATACCTACTGCCAGGTGTTAAGCCTACAGCACCTAGTATTCCCAGGAGATCCCCCATCCAGGTACTAGCCAGGCCCAACCCTGCTTAGCTTCTAAGATCAGATGGGATCGGGCGTGTCCAGGGTGGTATAGCCATACTCACATAATTATCTTACTACACATAGATTAATGATGTGCATGCGTAACGCTGACAGACCCTGGTCATCAGTGGGCAGGATCCAACGGGGGATCCCCGGAGCTTAGTGGATGAGCCTGTACCCCAAGAGCTAGAAGCCTACTGGCTGTTAGCTAAAGCTGTCGAGCAGATTAATTTTTATTTTTCTCTGTGTGATCTCTCTGCCATTAGATAGGACAGAACACCACACCAAGGAGGTGTGTGACTTACTCATGCATTTAAAGGGTCCTGGTGGTTTTTTTAAAATGTTCCAAAGATACATCATTAATACTAGTCAAATGCTTAGAGGAACCCTACCAGAACAAACCCATGTGTATACGAAAGCTTATGCTTCAAAACTTTATAGTTAGTCTTTAAGGTGCCACAGGACTTTGTTACCATGTGTATATGTGATGCAGAAAAACAAAACAGAACTGGCTGAAAATAGATTTGCATCTAAAGCTACCAAAGGATTATTTAAACAGTCATTTGTTTAGCATTTCTATATTCAAAATCCATTACATTATTTAACTAATCCCTCACCACATCCCTGGAAGGTAGATCAATTTTATTATCCCCCATTTAATAGATGGATAAACTGAGGCACAGGACGAGGTGAAGTAATTTGCCAAAGGCCATGGAGCAAGTCAGTGGGTGAGCCTGGAGTAGAATTCAAGACTTTCCAGTTCCTAATCCCTTGCTGATTCTGCCAGACCTTGCACTGAAAATCTGAAAAAGACCCACATTCATGAATTGTCATTGACTTCTAGGCAGAATTCCCCACTGAAATCAGTGGGGAGTTTTGCTTAAAAATCAACGACAGGATATGTCCCTTAGAAAGTGTGCTTTAAAAATAATTAGTTTGCTGCATACTGTGAGATGACAAAGTGAAAGATTGCTTCCCTGGTTACTGATATTGCAGGTAGATCCACACAGGTGAGCCCATGAAGATAGATGTCCAAAATCTGGCCTTTTAAGCACAACTTGTGCTGTTTTGTTGATTTTACCCAGATGTTGTTATTATGCTGGACTGAACCTTTGTTTCAAAGGGAGCTTGAATTGCCAGAGAAAGGTCCTTTGCTTTCTTTTTGCCCAGGAACATCCTGTACTGTGCTTCGAGCCGTTCTGTACCCTGGGCTCAACAACACTACAGTGAGAAAGAAATGGACACCTAATCCCAGATGCTTCCTTCACTTTTGTAAGAAACAGTTGACGGGCGTTCATATCTTGCTGGCTTTCCATGACCCAAACTCCCGCCAAATAGGAACATTCTGCAAGGGCTGCAGGATCAGAGACTTGAAGGAAGCCATGGCTTTGCTGTGTTAATTTATGTCACAGTATGGAATTGCATTTATGCTGCGCTGTATATGGACTCAAACCTGCAAACATGGGAGAACATTCATAATTGAACTATGTGGGAAGTCACACTTACATCTGTGGAACTAGTCACCTGAGTAAAGTTATGTTGTGTATATAACTCAAGCATGCATATAATGTAAGTGTGGCCTCTAGTGAATAGGGAACCAGACTAGCAGCCCTTTTCAGTTCTCAGATCACTGTCAGCAATAGTCTTCCAGTGTCACCTCAAGCCTGTCACTCAGTTCTGCATCTGTACAACAGAGATGATAGCCTCCTTCCTCAAAGGGATATTGTGGGAACAAAATCCATTCAGGATTCTGAGGTCCTCAGATACCATGGTGATAAGGGGTCATATCAGAGACTACATTGACAGAAGCATCTGTAGGATTGAGGCATATGCTCCCAGAATGGGTCCATGAACTATTAGAAATCATTTACAAAACTTTTCTTAAACATGACATTAATATATTGTCTCATACGATAGTTAGAATTTATAATCCGTATTCCATAATGAGATATAATGTATCTTAATTAAAACTAACTTTAGGTATGTTTTTTCCTCAAAAATCCAATTTAAATTAAAAAAAAATCTGATTTTTTTTAGTCATTGATTTTTATTCACCCTAACAGCTGGGCGTGGGGGGAGGATTGATCCCCAGCTGGAGTGAGGCGGGGGACAGGGGCAAGATGAGCACAGTGAGGCATGGGAGGAGGATTAGTCCCTGCTGACTGGAGCAAGGCAGGGACCAGGGGCAAAAGCACAGGGGGGTGGGAGCTAGGGTTGGTCCCTAGAGCAAGGGAGGAGCTGGGGGTAAACTGCAAGTGCAGCAGGGCTGGGGAGGGGGTAAACAGGACCCCCGCACACACACACACACACTCCTGCCCACATAGAGCAGGTGCATAGAGAGGCTGGGGGTGCACTGAGTACAGGGCTGGGGGTACAGGGAGGGAGTCAGGGTGCAGGAGCAGGCTGGGGGTTGGGGTGCAGGGTCTGGCCAGGAGCTAGAGTGAGGGAGGAGGCTCGGGGTTGGGACAGGCGGTTGGGGTGTGGAGCGCTCACCTGGGGCAGCTCCCATTTGGTGCAAGGGGTGCAGGTGGGGATGTGGGTAGGAGGGGGCAGGAGATCCCCGTTTGGTGGTGGGGGTGGGGGTATGTGGGGGGTGCAGGAGTCGGGGGGGCTGGGTATGTGTGAAGGAGTCAGGGCAGGGGGCTGGGGGAGTGTGAGGGGGGGTGCAGAGGTCAGAGCTGGGGAGCTGGTCTGGGGTCCTGGGGGTGCGCCCAGCCCCCTGCCCTGAGCGGTTCACAGCAGGGGGCTGGAGGGGGTATGCCCCGATTTCACCCCCTTTCCCAAGGCCCTGCCCCCGCCTCTCCCTCCCCCAAACAGGCGCATACGTCATCAGACGCGGGGGGCGGGGCGAGTAGGCAGCTCCTCCCTTCTCCCCTCCCCCCGGGGGCGTCCCCCGCGCGCACGCGAGCCGTGACGAGCCTCGGGCTCCGGTCTATATAAGCCCGCGCTGCGGGCGCGCGGCCTCTGAAACCCCCTAGACCTCGGCTGTGTTTCGTGGACGTGGAGTGCACTCCCAGTATCTCCTTTGCAAATGGGCTCCGTGGCCTAGCGTTTACTCCCCTGAGCCTCGCCACCTGTGATCTCGAGCTGAAAGGAAACAAGGTAAACCAGCCACACAACCCCCCCCAAACCCCCAGGCAGGCGGGGGCTTCCGAGAATTGCTGCGCCAAGGGGAAACTTGGAGCAACGGGTGGTGGGGTGAGCTGGGGATGCCTCCAAGTGGGGTGGCTAGCTCAAGCGATCTGTGCGACTGCAGCTTTAGTGTGTTGATTTGGGGAAGGGTGGAGGGGGGTGTTTTCTCCGCTTCCAGACACGCTGCCAAGCCGTGCGTGCGGGGGGAGACCAAGGAGGACGGGCTGGCCCCAGATCTCCCTTTTAAAGGCTCTTTTAAGTGTTTCCTTCTCATTTGGAGGGATTTATCTCCCCCCCCCCCCTTTGCTCCGCGATCATGCGATCTCACTTGGTGACCCTGTCCCAGGATTGACCGGGCCTTTTCCAGCTCACGGAACGTCTAGATACGGGACAAACACGGGACGTGGGTGCAGAATTTAAGCTAAAGAAAAATAGGGGTTTCCCCGTGTCTCCCCGAAACACGAGCGAAGTGGGCTACCGGTGGCTTTGTGCGTTGGGTTGTAAGTGACATGGACGGGTTCCACGGCCCGTGTCCCGGCGTTCCACGGCCCGTGTCCCGGCGTTCCACGGCCCGTGTCCCGGCGTTCCACGGCCCGTGTCCCGGCGTTCCACGGCCCGTGTCCCGGCGTTCCACGGCCCGTGTCCCGGCGTTCCACGGCCCGTGTCCCGGCGTTCCACGGCCCGTGTCCCGGCGTTCCACGGCCCGTGTCCCGGCGTTCCACGGCCCGTGTCCCGGCGTTCCACGGCCCGTGTCCCGGCGTTCCACGGCCCGTGTCCCGGCGTTCCACGGCCCGTCTGGCCTGACACCAGTGGGTTACCACTGGGGCCACCCTAGGAGAATTGCACAGAGTTGGTTCGGGGTTTTGGCAACTGTTTCCTTTCCCGAGAGGACGCGCCCGCCCCCTCTCCCCCCGGGCTGCTGATCTGTCTTTATCTTGTTTTCCCCCTGGCACTCGTCTAGGGAATCTTTTAACCCAAACCAGGGGCTGTGCAGCCTCTAGACACCGCTTTGCTACGGTGGGGTTACCGCCGCTCCCCTCGGCTGACCGTAGAGCTGAGCGGAGGCATTGCTCCTCTGCTCGGTGCATGGCTTTTTTGTTATCCTAGGATAGGAGCCCGAACATCTGGCCACCCCTTTACCCCACCCAAAAAAATCCTTGTCCTGCTTTTCCTCTCTATCCCCTCCTTCCCCCACAAGTGGCTTGAGAGACGTGCTGAGCGAGTTGGAGGAAACAAGATCGTGCCTGTAGCGAAGCTAGGCTAGGGGGATGGGATGGGGCTCTCTCTAGTTGCTGCGAGCCAGTTCAGTCCGGTTTTTTCAGCTTGTGTTGTTCTAGCAGAGTTCCCCACCCCCAGCTGCAGGCAAGTAAAGAATTCTCTGAGAGACAAAGACAGACATGGCCACTTCCTCCCACCCTGCAAGTCAAACATTTTAATGATTTCCCTTCAGTTTACATAATCCTTAGTCACTCCCTCCTTCCCCTTACAGCCCACACAGCTTTCTAAAAATGTTAACGTCATTCCCCAGGGTAGAGGTGTAGTCTTTTTCCCCCTGTCCAGCTAAGAAGTGTGCAAGAGTGCAAATCAGTTGTGGTTCTGTTTCTTTTGCATGAATTTGCACCCCCATCAAACATGCTCTGGAGGAAGGGAAATGTCCCCTGTGTGATGATTCTGATCAAACTGGTATGAACCAGATTTCATTTAAACTGTTCTCGCTTATGGCTACATAACCATGGTCATTTCGGACTAGCACAGTGGTTCCCAAACTAGGGTTCGTGAAGTGCAGGGGGTTCTTGGGGAAAGGGGAATGGCAGACAGAGCTGTTCCTAGGAACCCAAGACAGCATGGGGCCAGGGAGCCTCTGGACTTCCAAGAGCTAAGCATAGATGAAAGCAAGCATCTCTATCACACGGAGAAGATTTAAACATCTAGACTCCTCATAAGAAATGGAAAGTGGTGGATTTTGTTGTTGCTGTTTTTAAAATTATGAAGAACAAGTTGAAGCTTTGTTGTGACATGTGCTGTTTGCCTGGACTGCTCAAGACCTGAATGCTCCTATAGGAGGAACTAACTCTCTTTGAGTTGGCTTCTTAAAGACCTTCCTACTGTTTCAGATCTTCTTATACTGTACTTCTTGATGAAACATAGTCGTTTTGTCCTATAGCAGGCATGTTCAAAGTGATACAGCTACAAAAGTGAGATCTTGGAAGAGTTGCCATTTTCATAATGTAATAAAAATACTGTAATGATAAAATAATTAATGTGTAATCATGTCAAAAATAAATTTTATATTCCAAGATCACTGCTTTTATCATTTATACTCAAGTAAAGGAGAAAATCCCAGGAAATACTGATTTTTTTTTTAGGAGGGGGTTGGTGAGATTTGACATTTTTGTGAAGCGGATTCACAGGTCGTTATAGTTCAGAAACCACTGGACTAGCGGTGTCTGATACTGGATGGACCATGTTGTACATTCACCTGCATTTGATTTCCGTGAGCACTAAAATCTGTAAGGAGAGGACATCTGTTGCAAAACAAGCAAGTCTGTTAACCCCACAAATGTGTAGTAGAGGCTTTATTTGCCAGTTAATGTGCAGCTGTTCCCCTTTCCATCAAACAATTTCAGAGGAATTTCAGTCATTCTTGATCACAGCAACATGTTTGAATGGTGATAACTTTACTAAGGTGCATTGTTTTATAAGCTGGTAGTGGAGATTCTTTTTAAGTTTATTGGTTCAAGTACTATCTTCTTAAAAAATTAAATTGTGAAATGAATTGATAGAAAGTATCAAGCTGGTGTACCACAGTTTGGACGTATGGGTTTAAGAGATGTGACTAAAAGCAGGGACTGTTTTTGAAGACTAGAGATCTATATATATAAAAGTCAAATGGTGTATGCGTGTATGTATGCGTGTATGTTTGTATGTGCACTTATCCTTCCACACCGTCTGAGCTAGAGACTTGAAATTTGGTACAGTTGTAGATCTTAGGGTCCTAATCAGGGTAAGAGTCGAAAATTTTTCAAATCTCACCTCTGACGCCCCCCAGGGGTGAAATTATTTAAAGGCCAATCACATCAGCTGGGCAGCTGCTGTTCTCTGTGACATAGTTATGATGTCATAATACCCCCTCCAACGGACCCCGCACTCGCTCAGCTCTCTGCCTCCTCCAACGGACCCCACACTTGCTCAGCTCTCTGCCCCCTCACCACCTCCGACGGACCCGAGCAACGCCGGGTATTTTCGCTAGTTAAGGATAAGTTCTAAGCACTCATGCTACTGCCACAGAAATGACCACATGAAATAAATCTGCCGGTATGTTACTATGCTCATCAGAGGTTTGTGTGGCTTTACATTATGATAAGAATTAAGTAGACAAGGAAAAACCAGAATGGTGCCCCCCCCCCCCCCCCAAAAAATTTTTTTTTTCTTATATAATGAAGGTACAGTCTTCAAGTCAACGTGTGTGGCTTAAAATGTGGGACATGGAGTGACATACATCTTGATGAAATTGGGATGTGATTTGTTTTTAATGGAGTCTGTTAAAAGCAGAATAGGAAATAAAATAAACTTCAAATTTGAGGCTGCATCCTTCATTGGCAGTTCTGGTTCCGGTTGGTTCTTTCATACTGGTCCTGTCAGTACATTTGGTGTGTTTTGGGGAAATTGAGGTCAGCATAAATCTCTCTTCGCGTGTGGTGAGTAAATGCTGAAGAATGTGAAGTCATTTGCCCATACACCCAGTGATCAGGTGAGTTCTTTGCTACATAAATGAGCTCTCTTCTTATCCCCTTTCAGCATCCTAAGAGGCTCAGAGTGAGAGAGCACGGACATGGGTCTCCCAAGTCCCAGGCTAAACTACCTGTTCTGCCACAGATTTTCTGTTTGACCCTGGGCAAGTCACTTAATCTGTGCTTCAGTTTCCCATCTGTACATCGGAGATAACACATCCTGTTTCACAGAGGTGTTGAGGATAAACACGCTGAAGACCATGAGGTGTTTAGATACTATAGTAAGATGAGGGACATGGAAATACCAAAGATATGTATTTAGTAGCAAGATGAAGCATGACCGGTTTTATATAATATCCAGCTATCATTTCAGTAATTTTTTGCTTTAGTAGCTGAACTTCAAATTCAATCCCTGCCCCTTAATCATTCTTCCCTCCATTGAAAGGTGATGGATTGTAGACCCTCTCCTTGGTTGGGAATAGTTAGGTTGACTTTGTCAGTGGTGCTGGTTATTAGGACTTGGAGATTTTCTTCCAAGGCTCCCTGCTCCGGAAGCTCTATTGCCATGAAGGTTTGTCGTCCAAGAATCCTAGAATCTCAGGGTTGGAAGGGACCTCAGGAGGTATCTAGTCCAACCCCCTGCTCAAAGCAGGACCAATCCCCAATTAAGTCAAGAGAGCTGTTATTGGGCAAATCCAACTTACTAGCTCATAACCTGTCCCCCGGTCTTCCTCTCCTCTGTATTCTATATATGATAGCACTAGATACAAGCCACTCTTTAATAATGAGTCTCCTATGGCTCTTTGCAGCACATGGTCTTAAAACACTGTGTGATTGGTTAATAAATTGGGATGCTTTACTAAGTTAACCGATTGTAGTAGGTAAACTAATACTTGCTCATTCATTTGCTGTGAGTAAAATATATAGAGATAAAAGCTAAATATTTCCCCTGTCCTACTGTTTAAATATTAATATATAGTACTATAGCAATCAACATTTAGCTAAAGAGCCACAGTAGTGTGAATTCATTGTTTCATTTACTAATTTGGCTCCTGAACTACTGAGGTCTGAGTATCCCTGTCCTAAACACACCTTGTTTCCTGTGTCTGACAGAGCATGTGCCCAATAAGTAGCAGCATAGGTGTGATCCACCTGGTGGGATGTTTCCCAAAGGCAGTGTTAAATCCCAGTGTGTCTGGGGAAGTGTCTTGGATCAACTGTACTCTTAACTAATCATTTTTGAGAATGTTTCATAGCACAGATAATAAATTTGTTACTAAGACTCGCAGGAAGTTGGCTTTCAAATAGACCACTGAAGATCGCGTTTCACTGAATCATGCTGCAGTTAGGTGCTGTGGCTACTGGCTTGTCATGTGTGAGCAAATTTATTAAACGCAAAACTGAACAGACAAAGGAAGGCGAGTCTTGTACTCTGCTCGGAAGACTAACAAACTCTTGCCTCCGGCTTGCCTGAACAGTCAGGGATTCCCAGGGGGGAATCATTTGGGAACATTTTGCCTCCAGTCCTCCAGTGTCTGGGGACTGCATCTTATTTTTTGTATCTTGACACAGACGGATGCTAGACCAGTGTGTGAAGAAGAGGTAGAATATGCCTGTGCAGCAACGCTCCCTTAAGCCGGTGGGCTGTGACTTGCTTTGCCAGATGTGTGTCACTTCCAAAGTGCACATCAGGAAGGAAAGACTGCCACACCCTAGCTAACTTTAGATGCCAGCTTTGTCTTTTCTAGGTGCCACTCATCAGCCCAGACAGGAGGTTTTGATAACTACCCAATGCTCTTTCAGGGCTGTGGGCGAGTTTGGCATGTCCGGTGGTATGTGGGCATGGACCCTCTCCTCACTCACTCCTTTGTCTTGCAGGGTTGACATCTGTGCAAGAACTAAGACCAAGTAACATGGCAGCAATTCCATCAAGCGGCTCACTTGTGGCTACCCATGACTACTACAGAAGTAAGAACGGCTACGCTGTCCTTTAATGCGGGCAAAATGGAGGGGCTCACAAACTGCACTGCCGACTCGTGTTGGTGGGTGGGGAATATATCGGTCTAGTTCAGACCTTTCTGTGGAGCGGGTCTTGCTAAGATAAGTCACTGAACTTTCCTATTCTCTTGGTAGAAGTTTGTAATGCCCCTATAGAACTGCTCAAAAACCAGTCAAATTTGATTTCCGACCAAAGTATTTATAGGCTCCTCTTTAACTTGCATTTCCAAGGAGCCTAAGGGAGTTGGGTGCTTGTCCCCTCACTGAATTCCAATGGGATTTGAGCACCTCCCCCCCCCCCTTTGTCTTTGGAAATGCCAGCTTGAAAGATCCATGCTTCTGATAATCTCCTATTCTTGCTTACTATGTGCTTATGCCAAAGCCATCGATGTCTGCATCCTTTCTCAGTGAATAGTCAATGTACTGTTTCTCTTGATTGTTCCTTTCAAAGAATCTCTCCTCAGACGGAAGCCGTTCCATACCCCAATAATCATTTTTATTGCCCTTTTCTGAACCTTTTCCAATTCCAGTATCTTGTGGTCTTCTCCCCACACCTTTGTTAGAGATGCAGGATGGAGGGGGGGGAAATTGATCTTGTGGGACCTTGTCTCATAAAGTAGCCACTGTGTTCAGTTCGTTGTTCTCTAGTGAGCTCCTTTTGGCCAAGTGGTAACTACTGCGATTTACCCTAAGTTAGGCAAGCCCCTCCCCTGCAGGGATGTATACGCTACAGTGGCATGGTAGCTGTTGTGCTGTTGGCTAGATGCTTTCTGCATTGCTGGATGGGTTTTTCCCATCAGTGTAGGTAATCCCTCTCCAGGCGGCAGTAGCTAGAATGATGGAAGAATCCATCCATTGACCTAGCTGTGTCTATGATGGGGATTAGGTTTCCCTCACCACAGTGCTCGGGGGTCAATGTTTTTCACAGCTCTGAGCAACTTAGCTGGGTCGACCCAAGTTTTAGGCATAGACCAGGGCTCTATCTCCCCCACACTAGAAGGGGAGACGCCCAACATGCATCAAACCAAAACCTTCCCCCTCCCTCCATGACCTAGAATCCCTCACAAGGATTATACTTGTCTTGCAAGAAATGGGGCGTGGGAGAAGCTTGGTTACTTGTCACCACTTGCTGAGTGAGATGTTCCGTAAAGATTTTCCAAATGGTTTTGTAAGGTTATATGCCCACGTAGCACCACCTCTGTTCCAACTTGTGCCATTAACCTGCTGCTTGTAATTACCCAGGTTGCTGAGAGAGGTTATTCTTTGTCCTTCAGGGGTCAAATCAATTCTTAAAACACTGTGCCAGGAAATCTCTTAAAGGAGCACTTAAAAACATCTCCAAATGTGTGATGGCAGACTAAGGTGTCCTTCAAACATGCTCTAATGCTTGCTGCCTAGGGTGGATGCCATTCAAAGGCTGGCACGTACCAGCCGATACTCAGAACAGGAAATTAGCTGGTATGGAAACTGGTACACCTGAGCCTAAGAAGCAGTAACGTGGGAGATACTTTATCTTTAATGGCCAACCATGTACTAACCGCAGTGAGGACGTTCGTTACAGCAGTAGATCTAATATTGGTGGAGGGGAATGTTGGTCTGATGGGATGCAATCTCGTTCACAGGGCGTCTGGGTTCCACTTCCAGCAACAGCTCCTGTGGAAGTGCTGAATACTCTGGGGAGGTGATTCCTCACCATCCGGGTAAGCACCTCACCTACAGCCCTGGCTCTCTGGCCCAGCCTCCTAGTGAGGAACTCTCGTGGCCAAAACACTCTTGCCCTGTCCTTAATTGCAATACAAAACAAGTTACCCTCTCCACAGCTCTTCAGAGGGTCAGTGTAGCTTCAAAAACATTCTCCATGCTAAGTACATTATCCCTGGGTTATACAGAACTGTTTATAATGGCAGAAAAATTCTTACAAAGAGAGACCGTGCATAGAAGAGATCGGAAGTTGTAGTAGCTGGCTTCTACTCCTTCGTGAAGCCAGCTTCTTAATTTGCCCTCTTGCTTGCATGTGTAGCAAGACCACCGTGGTAATCGGAAGTAGCTATTTCTGCTGTACCTCCTCAAGCTCCCTGTGCCTAGCGGTCATGCTTCATGCATGTTTACTTTTCAGGTCTTCCCAAGTCTGACCCCGGTCACTGGTGGGCTAGCTTCTTCTTTGGAAAGCCAACCCATCCCGTCATGACAACTGTGTCGGAATCCCCAGAGAAGTAAGTGGTCCTTTGTTTGAGCTCACTCCGAATATGGTAATGGAGATAAAGTAAGAAGCTTGAAGGGGGGCGTGGAATATTGGAATGGAGAGGACAAGGGAGGGCTGCATTGTGGAGGAATGCAAACTCTTAACTTACTATCATTCTGCTTAGTTGCATTCTGCGTGGCATATCTAGAATACTTTCCAGGTGGTCTCTCCTGAAGTTCTTTGAATCTTAACGATCCTCCCAGCAGCAAAGAGTTAATAGAGGCAAAAGGAATCACCGTAGCACGGTAGCACTGTCACTCCTTATTATGAGAAGATACTAGACCAGGGCTCGGCAGTCTATGGCAAGTGTGCCAAAGATGGCACATGAGCTGATTTACAGTGGCACTCTGCTGCCAGCCTGGGGTCCCAGCCGACAGCCCCCTCTGCCTCCTGCTTGCCTGGATGGCCCAGGCTGGCAGCGAGCTGAGCAGGGCCGGCAGCCAGGACCCCGGCCGCCAGAGGCTGGCGGACAGAACCCCAGACTGGCAGCAGGCTGAGCCCACTGCTGGTCTGGGGCTCCGTCCCCTGGCCCCTGTAAATGTAAAATGTATAACTGGCACACGAAACCTTAAATTACAGTGAGCAAATGAAGACTTGGTGCACCACTTCTGAAAGGTTGCCAACCCCTGTACTAGACCCAAAACTGAGGCCCATATCCTCCACAGGTGCCTAACTCCCATGGGAGTTAAGCACCTAAGTACCTTTGAGGCTCTGGGCCTGTCTATTCAGATGTTGTGGAAGGTGGGACATCTGTTTAATTGGGCGGAGCAGGGGAAGCTAAATGGTTGGTTTGAACTAAATGGGCTTTTTGTGTAAAAGCCATCATGAGCCGAATGACAAGTTGGGTGAGGAATCAACTTCTGTTGGCAAGAGAGACCAGCTAATTTCTTGGCTACAACACTGCATGTCCTCAACAGAAAGTCCTTGTGTGTCTGCCGAACGCTACTACACATTCCAGAGGAGGAAACGATTTATTTTTCCTTTTGTAGCTATTGAAAATTGGTATCAAAAAGGACCAAATGTAATGGCCCTCAAGGAAAGTTTCCTCAAAAGCTTAGTAGTCAGGCCCAAGAAGGGCAGGAAAAGAGCTAGAGATTAAATGCTAGGGGGAGTGATTCCAGGCCTGGCTTGCATGGACAGCAGCAGCAGTAGAAACTGCAGGTGCAGATGTGGATTAAGTAGCTTGCATGCACACATGGTTGCATTTAGCCCTGTGGATACAGCAAGTCATGGGTGGGGGGAAGAGGGAGGGGAGAAATCACTCCAGCTGTCTTAGCCAGTAAACAATGGAGTTCTTGCTACCAGTAAGGTGCTGTTGTCGGCTAGCACAGCTTTGTGTTGCAGATGGTGCTCACTGTAGCCAGGAAGGGAGCAGTGATGGCTGCGTTTGGGTGCTTCCCCCGTCTCTCTGGACGCGGAGAATCTCACTAGAAGTCTGTGTCAGAGAGGTTGCGTCTCTTTTCCCTCACTCTGCGTCTCTTCTCTTGTCTTTCAGTTCAGGAACTTTCCAGGTGACCAATGGCGTGATCACTTGTGGCCTGGCTCAGGAAGTGATGAGGAAGCGCCACGCCAGTGAGCCCAGCAAACCAAGTGCTGGGCCATCTGCGTGAACAGGCTGGCACATCTTCCCGCTGCCCGCCTGGTTGCTGCTTCTGATCCAAACGCTAGGAGTCAGAGCCCATTTTCCACTCCCCCTCCCCGTAGAGTAGACAGGCTGCCTTAAGTATTTAGATGTAGGTTTTTAAAAAAATATATAAAAAACAAACAAAAAAATTCTACACTACCTTTGTACTGTTTCATTAACTTGACAATTTCCATACAGCCTTGGTAACGCTTTTTGTTTACTTGTTCAATGGAAACTAATAAACTTAAGCAGCCTTTTAAGTGCCGTGTCACCTTCATTCTTTTCCTTGCCGATATTAGCTCTGCCCTTTCCGGGGCGCTATTGCGCTGTCTTGGAGGGGCTGCTGCTAGAAGCCTGCCTGGGAGTGTTTCACACTTGGGACAGGGACCTGAACAGGGCGGGCAAATCTGGCTTCCTGCTCAGTGGATTTCACCTTAGCTCAGTTTCTCTTACCTGTTGGTGACAGAGGGGAGTTCATCTGAGCCATGGCTACTTACCGACAGTGGCGGCATGCGTGGCAAACCGCAGCTCCGGTTTAAGCAACATCCTGAAAGTGCGGTCTGTTCCCTGGACTTGTGAACTGGCCTAGGGGGCAGTGGAGCATCTCCCCACTGCTGAGCGGTGTCCATTGTCAGGGAGCTCATATTCGTAGTATGTCCTGTAGAGTCTACAGGAAACTTAATTACTGTGCTTTGTTTGACGATAAACCTGGCCGGGTGCCTTGGTACCTTCCTAGACTCTGGTCTTCGGGGGTTCTCTCTGGGTCTGCTGTACCAGCTGTCTGCACAAATTCAGGGCAGCACACAAGGGAACAGACGCACGCAGCAGACTGTTATCATCGAACAAGCACAGAGCATCAGACCGGTAGCGTCTGACAAAATGAACATGCTCAAAGCTTTGAAAGCCCTTTGCTGCGTCTCATCACAGTGGTCAGCTGTGTCACTGGATTGTCCTTTTCCAGATTATAGCCCCGTGTACCTGGCATAGAACATCACTTGCCTTGCACAAGGCAGCGGTAGGTGAAGATGAAGGCCCTGCCATCTGAGTAGCAAGTAGCAGGATGTACTCAAGTCACTGTTCAAGGGCACTTTATTGTATTGAGGGAATATGAAGCTTTTTCTTCCGATTCAGTCGTGATGAGGCAAAGAACAGAATAATTTCCTGATCATTTGGTTCCAGCAGTAGCCTGTTCTCCACATTTGACCCATTGCTAATAGGAGGAAAAGTTTAAAGCCCTGGCGTAAAATTCACTTAGGTTTTCCGTTGCTACCTTTTGAGTCTCTGCTGGAGGCCAAATAGTCCTTCTGGCTTTCAAGCACTCCATTCTTAATGCAGGTACAAGAGCATCCAGGTAAACAAGCACTTCAAAAAGGAAACGACGCCTTCTACAACAATTAAAATGGAGTGACCTCTGCAGTTATGTATGCGTGTATCAACGCACACATGCAGCCTGAAATGCAATGAAAGGTGTCGTTGCTTGACAGGCTCCATCTATCATAAACTACATGCATGGAGCCATAAACCCATATTTTCTTAAAATGGCCTTTTTCTTTTAGTTCCTACCTTCCAGATAAATAGCAGTGCCTGTCTGCACCAAAGGTTTGTTTGATAAGCAGCTGCATGTGCTGCTACTCCAGTGAGAAATGTTAGCACTTGGCTAGAACGTAAAAATTGTTACAAATGCCCTGGAACCAAAGCACTTGACCTACATTCATAGGAATCTTTTGTTGCTTTGGAGGTTGCTGTGGTAAACTCTTCGAAGACCACTATTGTGGCTTCAGATAATTTTAACAGCCGTCCTGTTTAGTTGGCTTTTATCATAAGGGTTCCAGCTGGCAGGAAGCATGGAAGTTGATCTTCCAGCTGCATTCCTAATTTTCTAATGCATTATTTTCAGAGCAGATGAGGGGGTGGGAGCTATAGCAGTGTGGCCCATGGATTACATAGCCTTACTTTATCAAGCACAAATATTAAGGGGGTATAGCACAGATACATTTTATCAACTCCATGATTGGAAACAGTTACTTGGTTTAGATTTTACAGAAAAATTAATCTTTTTTAAATGAGACCTAACTTTTTTAGAAGTGCTCCGCTTCAAATATTTGTTTGCTTGTGTTAGATAGCTGATGTCCCTATTCCTGTGCAACATAACCACTCACTTTTCTGCATCTACATGTTAGTCAAGTTTGCACAGAGATTAGCTGCATCGCTTTGAAAGCCAGATTTGTGTAGGCCCCTTTGGGACTGAACAAGCAAGTTCTGATGGCACTGATGCTCTCTGCAGCAGTTATTTTTATCCCTAGTTAGCACAGGAAGACATTCTGAGTAGAAAGGCTGACCTGCAGATTTTAAACTAATTTGGCAACTTCTCCCACAATTCTGAGCCACACCAGCTCATACCGTTCCATTATAAGTGAACGCAATCTTGTTGAGGGGCCAAAACGTCACACCCCTGTGACTTTTTTGGAAAAATATAAGCTGTGGAAAACGTTTTGCTCAACCGACTGACCCCAAATAACCATTTTTCAGTCTCTTAATCACAAAGTTACAGCTGTATTCAGTCTCAAGGAAGGCAAGGCTAGGGCACCCCTCATGCTGTGACAGGGTTAACTGGTCTTCAAAGCAAACTGTAGGTTACAAGCAAAACCTTAATCTAATCTATGACTAATGCCAGGGTCTCTGTCATGGTGGTCAAAGTTATGGGGAAATGTCTTTACTCGGTTCCTTGCTGTAAATGACTTCGGAACCGTTCTGTGAGGCAGGGCTGTCTTAGTGTGTATGGACAAGTGTCTCCTTGGGGGCTGGTGCAAAGTGAGTAAAAGCCAAACTCCCAACTACTGAAAGCAAATGGAGAAAACGAGAAATCGGCAGTTGGACCTTTGCATCGCTTGTGTATGAAAACAGCTGATCACGGATTCACTAGCACATGTGATAAGGTGTCCAAAAGGGTTTGTTTTGCACTAGCACCATTGTGTAATCCACAGTCCTAGAACAGTTAATTTTTTCTCTCTCTGTTTTGGAACACACAAACCTTTCCTTAAAAATTGCATACTCAGTCCAAAAATAAAGGGCTGATACTTTTCTCTTGTCTTGTAACTAAATCTGGTCTAACTCTTGGTTTTGCATTTTCAATGGGGGGAGGGAGGGGGCTTTTAAAGTGGCTAATCCTAGACAATCCCACAGGTGCTTAGTTACAGAAAGGCTGAAGGGTTGGAAAGAGATGCATAAAATTGGAAGGTGGCATAGTCCATAGAATTTATTCTCATATCTTACTATTCAGGGAGAGGACCGGAACGCCAAACCCAGCTTGCCTCTCTCTGTGCATTGACTTCAACGGGCTTTGGAGCAGGCCCCAGAGGGGTGAGCAGGTCCAGCTAAATTTCTTTGGTGTCCGATGTGGCCAAAGAGAGCCTCCAGCTGTTGATATTCCCGGGGGAGTTTAGATCAGGTTCCTAGCAATAGATGATAAAAGGCAGCTCCTCCCCAAGTGCCAATCCAGACTCCTCATGCACAGACATGCAAACAAAATGAAACCTGGCCTGACCCCTCTCCCCTGCCTGCTTGGCTGACCTTTAGCCCACTTTTCCATGTGAACGAGCAGATGGCTTCCTTGGGGCCCATGTGGTTCCAGCAAGGAGGTCAAGGGTAGGATATGGGGGGGAGAGGGAGAAGGGGGGAGGGGAGAGAGAGAGAGAGAGGCAAGGACTGCTGGGATCCTGTGCACCCGGATTAAGCCTTCAGGATGTCAGGGGAACAGCTGCTGTGGGGAAAGGGGATGGACTTGCAGGGGTCTGGTTGCACTGCTGGTACTGAGTGTGTCAGTGCAGATGTGCTGTTTTTAATAAGTGGGCTGTAGAGCAGACCCACTTCTGGACGGGACGGGGAGCGCTTCCAAGACTGTGCAGGGAGGCTTTACTTATGCACAGCAAAGCCCTGATGCAATCTGCCTGCAATCTTTCCCCTCTTGCTTGTTTTTCCTCACTGACCACATGCTTCCCCAAGTTACTGAATAAATAAGGAGTTTTCCTGGAAAGGAGGCCAAAGTAACCAGTAGAGCTGGCCTGAAGTCAACAATACATTTTGCAAGGGCTTTCAAGGTTTCAAAATTTGGTTTTGTTCCTCACTGGAATGAAAAAAACAAACAACCTCTCGACCGTTTTTGCGAAACATCCAGTTTGGGATCAGAAAGGTCAGATGTTCATTTCGGGTTTTTACTCTCTCGGCGCAGATGTGAGCCCAGAGCCCACCCTGAACCCCAGAAACCTTCCCACCCGAAAGCATTGCTGAAATTGAGCCATCTCCATGAAATGTTTGTTAAGACAAAATAGCCTGTTTCAGCCCAAATCCATTTAATCAAAAGCATTCTAACCACTTGAAATAACCAATAATATCATTTAGGAACACAAGAACGGCCGGACTGGGTCAGACCAAAGGTCTACCGACAGTGGCCAATGCCAGGTGCCCCGACATGAGTGAACCTAACAGGTAATGATCAAATGATCTCACTTCTGCCATCCATTACCCCCCTCTGACAAACAGAGGCTAGGGACACCATTCCTTACCCATCCTGGCTAATAACCATTAATGGACTTCACCTCCATGAATGAATATTTATCAGGCAGGAAAACTCTAAACCTTTTTCGCTGAGCAGAGGGGCAGGCTGGCCTTGTGACTAAGGCAGTGTAGCTACGTTTCTGCTTTTAGTCCCAAAGCACCAGCCTGAGTCAGCTGTCCTAGGCTCACTGCCACTGGGGAGGGTGAGGGGAGGGTATCTGCGGTGTAGCTATCCCCTATAAGGCTCTGTAGTCTAATGGTTAAGCAAACCCTTATGGAAAAGATCCTTTGAGTTTAATGGGTATGAAACTACTAGAATTTGATAGAAATTATCCTGAAAGCCTTAAAAATCTCAGAGAACTACAGTGTTCTATTGGATCGCTTAAAAATGCTCAAGAAAAGTTCTATTCTCTAGGGCTTTGTTCCAAGGAGCCAGAAGATTTCTGGGTCCTATTCCTGGAAGAAGGACTGATTTACTGTGTCACTTTGCACCTAATTAGAAAATGGGATACCTATATCACAGCGACATGGAAAACTGGAAGCTGAATATAAATGCTAGTGTCCTGGGAGAACAATAGTACCCAGTCTTTAAGGCAGTGTTCTCAATCCCATCGCATATAACGGGGACAGTTGTGTACAAAGGGTTAAGGTGGACTGGGAATCAGATAACCAGGCCTCTCTTTTCATCTGTGCCACTGACTGACTTTGAGACCTTGCTCACTCACATTATGGCTCCGTGCCTCAGTTTCCCCTATCACTACACTCTGGATGATAGGGCTCGCCCACCTTTTTAAAGCAATTTTGAACGCTGTGGCTCTGAATAAACATGGAATCCTGCTCTTAGATGTACGGCTGCTTGTGGTCACCAGGTTGATTGTGTCTGTCGGTGTAGCCGAGACATCTCCAGGACAACCTAAACAGGAAGCAAAGATCTACTTTTGAGCATGTGCTCTGCTCTTCTGAACTGTGCTGTGACAGTGAAATCCCTGAAAACTGTCCTCCCATGTTCTTTCAGCTCTGGGTTGTTGAGTACACGTCTTAGGCAACAGGAAATGCTTGTCTAGCTTGTCCCACAGCAGTTGTATTCTGACGTATTGTTGCCAAATAACCCTTTCTGTTCTCTTCCATCCCCACCCCACGTGCAGCACTCTCCCAGGCTGAAGGCAGCACAGTCGCCTCTGAGGTTGACTCTAATGATGCTCTAACAACAGGAAACACTTGAGTCCCATCCACAGCTGGAGCCCCCCAGTTGTGCCCCTCACCTGCGTGTGGCGTGAATGACAAGTGTCCCCTTTGCATTTCTCCACTGGAGGCAGCAGCTGCCCTTCACTGCCTGTCGATGGATCGTACCCTCTGGAGCTGCACTCCTTTCCCTCATGCCAGGTGCAGAAAAGGGAGATCCCCGCAGATATTGTTTCCTGCTCTGGTCCAGCTCCCAGAGAGAATTGCACCGTGAGCAGCTCACCTTCCTTTTGTTCTGATGTCGGGGGGTGGGGGGGTGGGGTGTCAGGGACTGGGCTTTGTATACCTTTCTGTCTTGTGTGGCTTCCAGAATGGGCGTGCTTAGACCAGTAGGGCCTTGTTGATATCTCTCTCTCTCTCTCTCTCTCTCTCACACACACACACACACACACACTCTCTCTCTTTCTCTCTCACACACTCTCTCTCTCTCTCTCTCTCTCTCTCTCTCTCTCTCTCACACACACACACACACACACACACACACACACTCTCTCTCTTTCTCTCTCTCTCTCTCTCTCTCTCTCTCTCTCTCTTTCTCCTAGATGCCAGAGGGACAGGAAGCGTGATGGAAACACCTCGTTCTTGCTGCATGTACGGGGCACAATCTACTGCAAGGACCGGTCCTGTTGGGTCAGTTTGGGGGTTGAAAGCTGAACTGCTTGCCAGGACGCAATAAACACGCAGCCCCTTTCTGGGCCAGCCCCATGCGATGGAGGCTTTGGGTTAATGAGTTAGGGATTCATGGATTGCAAAGCCAGCAGGGACCCGTGCGGGCCGCTCGTCTAACCTCCCATATAACACAAGCCAGAGACCTGCCCCCAAATAATTCCTAACCACCGCTCGACTCCTATCCAGGATCCCCCGGCTTGTGCATCCCAGGAGCACATTGGCGCTTTTGGCCACACCCTTGCACTGGGAGCTCATATTCGGCTGATTACCTTGGGCAGCAGTGATGCTGAGAAAGATTGGGGTGGGGTGGTGGATAGAGTCCCTCGTCCTGTAAGCAAGGCCTGCCTGCTTTGTCCCTAGCTCTAGGCCTTTCCATTTAACCCTATTAAAACACATGCCATTCAAAGCCCCCTCCCACTCTGCTCATGCCTCTGGCACCTCCTGTTCTCTGCCAATAGACGCTGACTCTGCACTTCTCCGCACACTGAGCATAAAGGGAGTCAGGCGCTTGGCTGGCAGAGGCCATGATGCCAAACTCATTTAGTGTCAATTCTCAGCACTCGGAATGCACAGGTGGAAGGGCTAGGGGGATGGGGTGACCAGATGTCCCGATTTTTATAGGGAGAATCCCAATAAGTGGGGCATCATTTTATATAGATGCCTAGTACCCCCAACCCCTCCCCATCCTGATTGTTCACACTGGCTATCCGGTCACCCTGCTGGGAGAGGAGCGGTGATCCTTTCGTTTCCAAAACTACAGATCCTCCCAGAATAAAAACTCTCCTCTCATCCCCGTTCCCCCGATCCGCTGCATCAAGGCTGCATTTCGCAGCTGCTGCTTTTCAGCTGCTGCAGCTCAACCCGCCTGCTGCAAACCACAGTGCACACAAACCAAAACCCTCTAAATAACAGTCCTTCAGGACAACTTGGACGCGGTCTTTCCTGTGGCTCTAAACTTGCGTTACTCTACCACCCTTGCTTGTGCAGGGTTGCTAAGGGAACGCGGGCTGTCAGCACAATCATTATGAAAATGGTGTGTCACTAATGCCCAAGGAGACGCCAGGGGAATTCGGCAGGGCGCTCGCTGAATCTCACGCTCTGTTTGCTCCCTTGCTTCCTATTTGCTGGGAAAGTGCATTGATGCCTTAATTTGCTTTTCCCTTCCAGGGGGCTCCCCCTCCACTGTTGGGCTTGGTGTGGGGGGTGGTATTGGGGCCCTGTGAGACACAGGTCAGCCCACATCGGGGCCTGTCTGACCTTGAGCATGCCGCCACTACTAAATTCAAGCACCCCGTAAAAGAAAAATACCCCAAACTGATTGACGGGGAGTGTATTTCCAGGCCCACTTTTTGTCCGCCCTCTTGCCCACAGCTGCCCGGCCTCCACAAGCCACTTTTTCCCCAGGCCAGGCTCTAGCGTCCGGCCTGGTGGGGGGAGGGGAGAAGAGGCGTGGGGGAAGAGGCCCAGGCCCATGGTAAAAAGTGGATGGGTCAGAGCTGTCCACTTTCAAAAGCAGCCGAGCCATAGCCCCTTGCCTCCCTCCCTCCCCATTCTGGCACCCTGGCTTTAAGAGCTCATGATTTTTAAGTCAAGCACATGTGGGTTTTTTTTGCGGGGGGCGGGGGGAGTATCGGTACATGGTTTTTGAATGCTTAGGGTTGGAAGTACAAATGACTGGAACACACGGTCCAGACAGACAGGCCCAGGGCTGTTAGCATAGTGCAAGCTTTCCTATTTCGTATAGACTTACAAACTGTGACCCGACCCACTGGTCGCTGGGTCCGCTGGGTGTGCAAAGCCCTCAGATGAACGCTCCAGCTCATGCGAGGCTTAGCGCGATCTTTCATGCCATTGTGTTTCCACTCCACCGCGCCAGCGCTTGCTTTGTTGTAGTCCTTTTTGCGCAGGCCAGCCTGGCGCGATGCATTCGAACTGTTTACATGGCTGCACAGCGACCGAGACAACACGAGCAGCCGGCCTGGAAACCCACAGATCGTTTCTGTTAAACAGTAATGGCCCTGCCAACGAGCAAGCCGGCCGGCCGGCCAGACCCGCCTCTGGTCACCAGGATCCCAGTGGCTCAAATTACAGCCTGCCAAAGGTTGTCTTTTTTTTTTTTTTATGGTAGCGACTGTGCAGACATATTTCTTTGTTCCTGAGCCAGACAGACAAAGCGCGTCACACCCAGACACGCTTTGTACAGGGCGGTCTGCAGCCGTCTAGATTTTTAGCACCATCTGGTGGCAGAAAGAAATTGTGAGTTTTCTGTCCGCTGATTTCTTGTCTTTTTCTGTATACGCCAGGGGTGGGCAAATGGTTTGGCCCGAGGGCCACATTGGGGGTTGCAAAACTGTGTGGCGGGCCGGGTATGGAAGGTGGTGCATCTCCAAACAGCCTGCCCCCCCCCCCGCTGTCCCCTATCGTCCCCTCCCACTTCCTGCCCCCTGACTGCCCCCAACCCATCCAACCCCCCCACCCCCCGCTGCTTGTCCCCAACCACCCCCTCTGAGACCCTCCTACACCCTAACCACCTTCCTGGGACCCCACCCCACCTCCTATTAACCTCCCCCCCCCATCAGTTATTCCTTGAAATAAAAGGGTGGCACACACCAACGGTGAGGGGGAGGGGCAGGGGAACGGAGGGTCGCAAGGAGCCCTGGGTGATGCCGGGAGCTTGGCTTACAGAAGCAATGAAGCGTGCGGCCCACTAATGACTGCCATGGTAGGGGATGTGCTACTCAAACTGCAGCTCCAGCCCTTATTCCTGCTGGAGCGGGGCAGCCCTGCTCGGCCATAAATAAACCCTGACTCCCGACGCTTCTAATTCCTGTGGGTGAGCAAGGCCTGGAACTGGTTCTGTGGACTTCCCCCCCCCCCCCCCCCGCTCATTCCCTCCCTAAGGGCGTGGACTTTGGAGTGTAGTTCCCGCCTAGTGGCGCCTCACGGAGGTCTCCCAGATTGCTTTATATGTTCAGAAGGGGATGGTATTTTCCCCATTGGCCTGCCATGGGAACAAGGGCCATCTAGTCCAGTATCCTGTGTCTGACAGCGGCCAGCACCAGCTGTCTCAGGGGTAAGGTACGCTCCAATAGGCAGTCTTGGGATAACCTGCCTCTGGGGAAAGGGTTTCCTCCTCACTACCACTAATTAGAGGTGGAGTTATGCCCTGGGGCATGAGGGTTTATATCCCTTCCAATGCCGTATATACACTCATTCCTAATAATCCGGAGTGTCATCATTTTAGGTAGCCCTAGACAGTCTAGCCCTGACTCCTTGCCATTCAGCATCCCAGCATCTTCTGCCTCGACCATCATTCTCCTCTCCATGGACTTCACTTGGAATCCTGCCCAGGCCAGCTGAGGGGTCCAGGGTGACAATCCTTCCGTTCAGAAGCTGGAGAACTGAGAGCAGGGCTGGGCCACCTGGTGGAAGATGTCTGGCTGCAGAACTTTCCCTCTGCTGCTTCACCAGAGTCTCAATTTGATGCTTTTACCTGGGCAAGCATTTACCTGGACTTTGGGCTAGGACAGTGCAGTTCCCCCCTCCTGCCCAGCTGGTGATTGGAGATTGCTAAAATACAGGGACAGTTATTATGTTGCATAATGTGGAGTGGAGCAAATAGAAAACAAGATGGATTAAAAAGGGAATATAATGGATTTGGGGCTAACACATCATTCTAAAAATATATCCTGGATTGCACCCAATGTGTGGTGCAGAATTGGATGCACAATGTATTAATTGGATGCACAATTCATTATGCCTTAGTGATCATGATGATTTATTTTTTGAATAGTGGGTAGCATCCAGTGACCCCATCTAGCCCAGCAGTCATCTATAACCATTTGAACTGAAGCAAAGCAACAGAATCCAAAGTTGCAGTTCAATTCACGGGCCCCCTACAGCATCATTTTGAAACGTGGTCTCTATTGGACCAGTATAAAGAGATTCCCATTGCTCCCTCTCCAAGACCCCGGAGTCTTGCGCAGCTGATCATTCTGTTATTCCTCACAGTGGAGTCTGATAAAGGCTCCCCCGGGACATGTAGATTATTGTCATATATTTTGCTAATCATTTACACACTCTAACATTGCTGAAAAAATTCAGTCTCACAGAACCTCATCGCGTCTATGGAGCAGACATAGTTATACAGTGGTCTGGTCAGCAGGAAGTCTTGAAATGAACTTGCAAGGCAGACCGAAGGAATATATTATCTCCTATCGGGAGAGAATCAACCCCAAATGGTTTTATTTATGTTTCTTCAGATTTTTTGTGCAAAATGATTGATAAAAACCGGCATGAGTCCTTGCTCCTGAAATAGATTCATCTTCTCTGGAAACAGCTGTTCTGTAAGCACGTATCCTTAGTGCATTGGGATCCCTAGTCTTCAAAAAATGATCTAGGAAAAGCCTGTAGGGATCCAAGGCTCCATTTTGTACTTGTTTTAGAGGCCAAAGAGCTATTGGTTTTTATATCCCAGAGGTCTTTATAACAGAAATGTCAGGCTTAAAAAGAGGTGAAAGGAAACAGTAAGAAAAGGGCTCCCCTGTGTAGCTATCACTCTGGGTTCTCGTAGTATGTGAAACTGTGGAGTTTCCCTTTGATGTGCTGGAAGTCAGGCCTCTGATCTGGACTGAAATGCCAGCACGTACGCATGATTTCATAGAGCATGGCTGGGCACTTTGGCGGACGGGGCATCCGGAAACCTGTTTGGACTTTTTTGCAAACCTCGCTGTTACTCATACCTACAAATAAGGAAGGGAAAGTGTGTTAGGAGCGTAATTGCAGGGAATCTTCAGTAAACCAAGTGCAGTGAGAATAACAACTGGAATTGCCGCTCACTGTATTTTCCACTCCGGCATCTGATGAAGTGGCTTTTAGCCCATAAAAGCTTATGTCCAAATAAACTTGTTAGTCTCTAAGATTGTTTTTGCTGATATAGACTAACACGGCTACCACTCTGAAACTGGAATCCAGTATCTTTGGGGATAAGGGCCATTATTCCTTCTTGAAGCATCTTTATGTGCACTGGGGAAAGCGGCGGGAATATAAATTGCCATGCTCAAAACTGCCCATAGTTACAATCGTGGAAATCAGTGGGAAATATGCCGGTGTAACCGAGGGCAGAAAGGAGTCTTTAATTTTGCTTTATACTGTGATGCAATCAGAAGAAGACTGTTTTCCCCAGCTTTGATGCCTGTAACGTGTGTATCTTGTCAGCACAAGAACTGGGGGCAATTTTTGACATTTAATTTCACAAAGTTGGTAACATCGAAACATGTGCGTTTGGGTCAGTTTCATCCAATAGTTTCTGTTCGAAAACAACTTTTAAAAAAATGCCCAAAGAGCCAAAATGTTTCATTTAGAAAATCTCAAATGAAATGTATCAGTCTTCCCATCGGAATGACTTTTTTCAAAATTTCCTTTAATGATCTTATTTTCAAAAAATTAAAAGCTTTTCCAAAATGCTCAAAATCAAAACAATTTTCTTCTCTTTTTTCACAATAGCCAGTGACCTGAAAAATCCATTATTTTCCCAGCTCTAGTCATCGTGGCTCTTTGCAAATGCCTCTACCTTGGGCTCCAAACCAAACACAGAGCAGGTGCTTTCCATGCTACCCCATGACATGAAACTGAATGGCGAGGAGTTGCACACAGCACAATACCTGGGTATGGAATCTGGCCATAGGTGATAATTTCATACAGAAGGATCCCAAAAGACCAAACATCTGACTTAATGGAATAGCGTCCGTGGGAAATGGCCTCAGGGGCTGTCCATTTATAGGGGATATTGTGGGAGTCAGACAAGTACACATCATTCTGCAAACACAAACGATTTGTGATTAAAAGGAGTGGTGGATACAGCTCCCGGAAGCAGGGCTCTGCTCCCTCCAGGTGTCAAAAATCGGTGCCATTGGGGTTGGACTGACGGAAACAGAACTGGGATTTGACAGCAGGTGACACTGGCTAAATGATCTCCAAGGACCAGGCATGAGATCAGTCTGAAAAATCAGAAAGAGAGGAAACACCCTCTCCCACAAGCTCTGGAGCTCCTCCGTGCAGTCCACGTCAGCCCAGCATAATATTCCATGACTCTCCCATGCTCCCATAACCCCCACAGAGATTCCATCCCTGGCCTTCTCCCTATGTGCTACTGGGCAGGGAGCCCCAAGGGCAGGGCTTCACATCCCACATTGTCTCCATATCCTGCCCCCCAACTCTTGTCCAGTGCAACCACACTGGTTCTGCAGCTCCCAGGCCTTCTGCAACCACAGAAAACTGGGAGGGATTTGGCCATAAGAGATCATTAGTGTATTCGTCGTTGATGTTGTTTTGGGCTTGAGAAGCACCTGCTGTCCAGCAATCACATTTCCTTACTTCTCCCTTCCAAACCAACTGTTGTCAGGCCTGAATTGATTTACAATACCTTGATAAGCCTGGCCAGGCCAAAGTCACCCACTTTGCAGATGTTGTTTTCTCCAACCAGAATATTTCTCGCAGCTAAATCTCGGTGAACAAAATTCTGAGACTCTAAGTAGCACATCCCATCAGCCACCTGAGATGCCATGTCAACCAGGTCGATCATTTGCAGATGCTCCACTTCTGACGCTGATAAAAAGTGAACAAAAGATTCTTCTATTATTATCTAGCTCTAATGGCCATGTGGATCAAACACAGGACAATAGCTCCAGGCACACAGTTGTTGGGTGCCCATCCTGAGACAGCTATTGCCTGAACTACCACAGCTGCCATTGGCTTCACCTACTACTAGATCACCCATACTTGTTCCAGAGACAGCTCCTTCCTGGAGATCATCCTCTAGTTTCTATGATCCATCCTCCAGTGCCTTCTTTTTCACTTAAGCTTGTATCACCGCTGGAAGTTATTGAAAAGGGAGGGGGGTGGCTTGAAGATCAAATCTCTCTCTCCACTCACCATGGTTTGAAGTCAGCTGGGAGCACCCTTACTCTGCCTTACCTCGGAGAAAATCGAGCAGGTTTCCTTTCCACATGAGCTCGGTGATGATGTAGACAGGGTCTCCAACAGACGTGATGGCATAGAGGGAGAGGATATGCTTGTGCCGCAGCTTCTTCATGACCTCGGTTTCGTTCTTGAACGTGGCCTGGTACGTCAGGTCAGCTGCAAAGGGCCCGTGTAAGCAAAGAGAATGGAAAGGAATGAGGAGCTTTAATAGAGATCTTTACATTGAATTACCTCTTCCAAGTCCCAGAGGCTACTGGCAGAAACCTAAGAGCTATGGAGACACAGGCATCCATAAAGCAACTAAGAATACCTGGACAAGGAAATTGTCCCACTAACACCCCTTCGTAGATGAGAGACGCAGAATCCTAAAATGGGGCATTTCTCAGAGCTAGTCTCTGGTGTGGCTCTTGAGGAGACAATGTTAATACTGTTGCCCCTTTTCGACCGAAGCAGCGAGTCAAATTTTGGGACCGTGAGGATGTTCCAGTTGGAAGCAGAAATTGATGGAGTCTGGGATTTTCTCTGATGCAATCTTGTTTATTTACAAGGAATGTACCAAGCCCTGCTGCTCCAAATGCCAGAGGAGTCAAGAACAAAAGGAGCAGTGACTTAGGCCATGATAAAACTTACAGGATTATAGCGCTTTGGGTTAGAGCCGTACCCATATACAGCAATGGGTATAGCGCTATAACATGTCCTGGCATGGCCACATTTGCGGCACTTGCAGCGGCACAGGGAGTGGTGCATTATGGGCAGCTATCCCAGCATTCAGCTGGGTGCAACATGCTTTTCAAACAAGGGGGGCGAGGGGGAACATGTAGTGTGTATGCAGAGGGAGAGAGCGAGGGGATTTTCTACGGGCTGAGAGTCTTGTCAGTGATTTCCTTTGAAATTAGAGCCTGCTTTAATAATTTCTCAGTCACACAGCTCCCTTTGTAAACACTTTCAGTGCTTATCTGCAGAGTTAAGAGAGAAACTCTGAAAAGGTACTTCTGCATTCCTCCTGCCGAGTTCAAAACAACGCAAAGAGACGTCAATTGCCTTAAATGGCTCGGAGGCGTGCCAGAGATCACTTATAGAGTAATGCCCGTTTACACTTGCTACAGGGAATACGCAATAGCTGTTATTCCTCAAGGAAGGGAGGATTACCAGGAGCGGTATAACTGTGGGTTTATAGCGCAATACATGCCTTGCCAGTGTGGACGGGTAGGGAGTTATAGCGCTCCTGAAGGCTTTATAGCGCTATAAAGTGCCAGTGTAACCAAGGCCGTAGCTTACAGCCCCAAGCCAACACTGACTCAGAAGTGCTCTCTCTAGCTTTTCCGGCTCCATGTAGCTGCTTGGCTTTTCTGGTGGCTTGGGTTTCTTGATTTTTGCCTCAGCCACTGTCTCTTCTGTGTGGTCTTAGTTTCTGTGTGTTTTCCCTTTTCTCTCTCTCTCTCTCACACACACAAACTTGTGCCTAACTTATCCTGACAGTTGTGTTAATTGAAAGGTGCGTTCACACCCCATCTCAAAGAGGTTTGTGACTCATTCAGTCACCCGTAGGTGACTGGTGTGACACAGCAGGGCCAGGGAGCCGTGGGAGAGTGATCTTATTGGGTGCTGGGAAGTGGGCGGGCATAAGCCCTTGGCTAACTAAGGAGTGGTTCCCTGTAGAGTAGGGTGGGTTACTACAGGTTAATTGGAGCACCTGTAATCAGTTAAGGTCCTGTCAGGAACCTAATTTTAAAAACCTGCTTCAGGCAGACAGGATGGTGTCAGGAAGGAGGGAGGACTGGCATTTGGAGGTGTGTTGCTGAGAATTGAAAGACCAGAGAACTGGAGGAAGGGACCCCGCCCCAGCAGGGCAGGGAGACTCCCTCCCCCAGGGTCAAGGACCGAGGGTAACTCTACCCAAGGGGGAAGAGGGTAAGAAACCTGCACAGGGCTGGGGCTCAGAGTGAGAAGAAAGCTCAGATCCTTTCCCCGCTTCTCTCCTCTACTACCTTCCTGGGCCACTAACAGGGCCTTTGGCACCCCAAGAGCAGGGGCAAGGGGATGGCGTCCTAGCACCCCCCTCCCCCACCAAGAAAAACACGGGACCCACCATACCAACACTGGCCATTTTGCCACACTGGGCATCAGCTTTGGCACCCTAGATGGAGCCATGGGACTTTAGTGACTCATCTTGGCAGCTGGACCAAGTGGGACTTATCTCCATCTCAGGGCTACAAAGCCATGTCCTGATGGGCTCAAAGGAAGTGGTTTTTCAGTCATGTTGGCTCAATTAGCGTAACACAAGTGAAAAGGTCTCTCCACACTCACCGAGACTCAAGCTAAATCCATGGGCCTCAAGTTAAAGCCATGGGCCTGGCTGGGGTTTTAACCTAGGGTAGCCTTTCTGGAGCCAGAGAAAGCAGGAGGAAGGCCTTTCAGAGAGAAACCCTGGGAACAGTCTGCTCAGAACGGAGTGGCTGCAGTTCATGTTGTAGGTACAGGTCTGCCCCAGGGCTTTATTTATTATAGAAGTCAAGGATAAAGGCAAGTCTCAAGGATGGCGGGTGAGTTTGAACCATCACCACTGTGGTTACAAATGCTTTGCACTTTCCCACAGCCCTTAAACAAACAAAAAAAACCCCACAAGGACTGATGGCCCTCTACCACACAGTGCCTACCTATGCAACAAGGCATTCTGGGAGTTGTAGTTCCCAGAGGCACCCTTTCAATTATAGGTCAGAGCAAAGAATGCTGGGAAAGGGAGCAGGAATATGAATTCTCTTTTTCCATCTCCTCCCTATATAGTAATCTTCTGTTGACAGATAGGAGAGGCCTGCTGCCAAATTGACTGGGGCCTTTGCTGAGAGGAAATAAGGAAGGAGGCTAGGAGGGGCTGCGGGAAGCAGTCTGAGAAAGATCCAGGGAAAAGGCCAAAGAAGGACTCCGGAATTGTAGGAGGGAGTATGTTTTTTTGTTCTGGAGAGGGCTGCATGAGAAGCATGGACAGAGGGGTGAAGGCTTAGACTTGGGTTGGAACAGCTGTTTGTTGTCAATGGACTCTCATTATCCTGAAAAGGGTAGAGTCTTGGTTTGGCCAGCTGACTAGCCAGACAGTGGGGGAAGCTGAAGCAGCAGAGGGAAGACAAGCCACCACTGCACTCTCTAGATAAAGAGCACACGTATTCCTCCAGAATAAAAGTTCTCACCTTTGGGGATTGTTTTAATTGCAACTTTGACCTTCTTTTTCCAGTATCCTTCATAGACCTCTCCAAAGTATCCAGCTCCCAGCTTCCTGACCAGACTGAACTCTTCCCTGGGCCTTTCCCAGTCATCCCAGTGAGGCAGGGGCTCTTGTTCTTGCTAGATTAAACAAGAAAACAACTTTATAATGTTTCAGCCTGAGAAAGTCCACTGGGGAAAATAATGGAGATATACGTCCACCACGGAGAGCCTGGGCAGCAGGTGGCTCAAGGACTGGCTATATTAACAACATGAATGCTCTGTTGTGATCAGCGCTCTCTGCGAGGGCTGATGGACCAATCAATCAGGGTGATCGATGTGATTATACATCCAGAGAAAGGGTGTTACATTCGCTCTACCTCACTCGGTGACAACAAGATGTTCCAGAGTATGTGTTCCTCCAACGTATCATTTCTTGTTATGTTTATGCATTAAGCTGCCAACATCATCCTGAGGGTAACTCCCCTGACTTCAGTATTTATACTAGGGATTGATTTTGCCAAGCAAACTTGTAGTTGCAGATCTTACAGAATGGGCAGTGACTAATAGGATGCATATACAGCATTGAAAGAATTTGTATAATTTTATTCCTGGGGAATTCTGCACCAAAAAAATTAAAATTCTGCAAATTTTGCATATTTTATTTGTCAAAATAATATGCCGTAATCATGCCAGTTTCAATTATTTTAGTAATTTATTTAAACTGCAATACAGAAAAAAGTCACAATAACAATCCAGCATTTCCTAAACACATGAAAGTTACTTGGCAAATACTTGGTAACCAATGTCCTGCATTCCAGTAACAATCTGGATGTTCATTTAAATTATATTGCAGAACACCAAACAGCAAAACAAAAATAAAGTAGAATGTCACTTTAAATTGCTCAGACATTCACACATGAAAATCATTCATTTTTGCTAATTGTTGTCCTGCATTTCAGTAGAATCCAGTATTTGTATTTAAATTATAGTACAGAAAACAAAGAGCCTTCAAGTTTTTCTCACTTAGTGATTTCTGTCTTGCAAAAAGGATCAAACTGTACAGTGAAAAACTTCTTTTTTCATCTGCAAGGTTTGAGAGATCATTTATGCAATTCAAAGCCAATTTGGCGATACTGTATTTGGAATCCTCTCTTTCACCAAAAGCCAAAACACTTGGAGATCTACAAAAATAGGTTTACTTTGAATAGCTTCAAGCTATTCCTTGTATTTCCTTGTACAGTTTTAGCTCCTGTACCTCAGAAAATCCAGGTATTGCTTGATAATAATCACACAGTGTACTGGCAAGATAGAAACACAATGAGGATCAAATAACCTACAAGCCTTCAGAAAGTTCAGACCTGCTTGTCCAAAGGACAAATATTTGTCCAGCTTTTAAGATTCATGGAATGCCTCTTTAAAGAGATCTAGAAAGGCAACAGGAGATACATTTTGCCTAGATTTGAAAAAGTCTGAGGTGTTTTCTGAAGGGAGCTCTAGATGTGAATTAAAATATATCTGCCGTTCTTCCAGAAGGTCAAATGCTTTAACAGTGCAAGGCTTCCTGCTTTCAAATGTCAGATTTAAACTGAGAATTTGTTCACCTTTCTGTGCTAGAAAAGCAATCTGTGCAAAAGCGATTTGTACTTTCAGTAACACATATTTGGGTCATTTAGCATTTTCTGACCAGTTTGCACAGAAATGGAGGAGTTGGTGTGGCTCTCTTTGTAGAAACAAAGTTCTTAGAGTGATACTGAACATCATGGAACCAGCTGTTCCAGCGTATTCTACCCAGGCTAGAAGGCACGGAGGCTTTTGCATCTGGAGACTCCTCTTGTAGTTTCTAGTTCATGAAACTAAGGTACCTCACTTTCCTACTACCAGAGTTATGGAACATGTTTTCAAAGCACTTTACATATGTATCAACCAGCTGAAAAGGCTTTCTAAATGATTCACCAATTAAATTAGCAATACGTGCTAAGCAGGTGATATGCACATAATTTGGAAACAGTTACACGAAAAAGGCATTTAATTCTGTTTTCTCTACATTAATATTGTCAATATCTATTACTAAAATATTTTCATAATCAAGCTGGTACTCATTTCCTGCTTTGACTACAGCCTGTGAAACAACTGACCGATTAACAGCATCTGAAAACACTTTATCCACCAAAAAAGAGTTAACATGCCCAGCAGGTTGTAATGGAGCAAACAGTCCATTCATCAAAGATAACAGCAATTTTCTTGTCTTTAAGCTTCAGTTTTAAATTTTCCTTTTCTTTAAGGTACACTTTGGTCAGTTGTGTCCTATTAGGAATCGCACCACCATTCCAGACCCTGCTGTCAAGAAATTCTCGCACAAGTGGGCAGGTCAGTCAACATAGGGATGTTGGCACCCGCTAGTGTCTTCACTCATGCTGTACAAATCTGAAAGTAGAGAAGTTAGATAAGTCTTGAGTGAGCACCAATGTTTACTATCCATGTCACATCTTTAATCTTAGATTCATACATTTATTCACGTTGTATTTAGTTCCAAACGTTTAGATTTAAATTTAGATTTATAGGACAATAAATGATCACATGATTACATATATATTGTAATATTTAGTTATTTGAATATGCCTCCATTCAAGGAAATGCACACTCTATAACAAAAGTGCATTATTAAATTACAATTGACTGTAGAACATCACATGAAAGTGCAAAAGTGACAGTTTAGACTAGAGTGTATTCTTATCAATAGAAAACTGACCATAGTCATCTCTTAGTTTAAAAAAAAATATTCAAGATCTCCGAGCAAGTGAAGACACCCCATTGCTATAGTGCTTGTCTTATTTTAAGGCTGCTTATATTATAATTTTTGTATTATAACATTTAATTATATTTCCACTCACCTCCACACGTTCTTCCTCCACCCGTGTTTTGTTCTTCAGTGTACTTGTTTCTGCCTTCCTCTTGAGGCGTATCTTCCTTCAGTTTGGGGTTTTTTAAAGGCAAAATGATCAACAAATTACAGACCGCTGGTCATGATTGAGAACAACATTTGCAGGGTGCGCAAAATAATTTCTCCCCCTCCGCATGCAGTTTTGCAGGGAATTCTCGAGCAGCTGGTGAAGCTGGTGTAGCCATCTTCGGTGCAGGACGTGAAAGCCATTCACGTCACGCACAAGAACTAATATCCCTTTGGTAACTTCATCTGGTCCTGGCCAGCTACTTTGGGAAGTGCTTGCTTCTGACTGTCCTGACATTTTATTGACTGCTTGATAAATGTTTTATTTACCCTCGGAGTCTTTTTTTTAATGGGTAAGTGAAATAGATCCTGAGCTGTAATTTAACCCCACTGTGCCACTCAGGCAGAGGGAAAAAGCAAGAAACCACATAGATCTTCCTAGCTGAGGATTCCCTCTCATTTATATAAGGCGCTTTTACACCACTCTGGCAATGTAAAGGAACTTTAAAACCTTCACTCCTGTTTTATGCTGCTGGGGGACTTCATTAAGAATGGGAACAATTCAATAACAACAGCAGAAGCATTAATAACTAAGCAGGCAGGCTGCTACTTTTTCTGCTCTTCTTGAAAGGATACAGCCTGCCTTGAACCTCCTCCAAACAACCTGAAGTTCTATCTCTCCATGCCGGGTGTGCTGCAATGGCCTCCTTCGCTCATTCAGTCACACGCACACCCAACCCCGTCCGGCTGGCAGTGATTAATGTCTCCACACACACGTCCAGCTCCTCACCCCCCGCAGGGATTTACATCTCCACCGGTTGCTCCAAGTGCTCATAGAGAGATGTCCCGGCTGCCTGGGAAAGGACGCATGTCCCCACAGATTTCTTTGCTTCCCCATTTTTCTGTGGGGAAGCAAAGAAATCTGCAGAGGATATGAATTCTGCATCTGTGCAGTGGGGCAGAATTCCACCAGGAGTACATATGTGCAGTCACTAGATGGCAGTGTTCGATTAACAGTACATGCATATCTCTGTGTTGGGGGCTGATTTATTTACTCATTCGCAGGTTTATAAGGCCAGAAAGGACCATTGTGATTAACAAGCATGATCTCTTGGATAAGACAGGCCATGGGTCTTTCCTGAGTTAATTTCTGTTTGAACAAGAGCATATTTTTTTTTTGAAAACCATCCAATCTGGATTTTAAAATTGCCAATGATGGGGATTCCACCACCGCCCGTGGTAAGGTGTTCCACTGTTTAAAAAAAATGGTGCTTTATTTACAGTCTGAATTTACCTGAATTTGTCTAACGTCAATGTCCTGCCATTGGTTCTTTTTATACCTGTGTCTGATAGACTGAAGAACCCATTATCAAAGTTTTGTTCCCCATGCAGGTACATACAGAGTGTGATCAAGCCACCCCTTAGCCTTCTTTGTTAAGCTAAACAGATTCTGCTCCTAGAGTCTATCACTATAAGGCATGTTATCCAATTCTTTAAGCATTCTCGCGGCTCTTATAGATTCAGACTTTAAGGTCAGATGGGACCATTGTGATCAGCTAGCCTAACCTCCTGCATGTTGCAGGCCACAGAACCTCACCCACTCATTCCTATAATAGACCCAGAACCTCTGGCTGAATTACTGAAGTCATGGAATTATAAGAGTGGAAGGACCTCAAGAGGTCACCTAGCCAGTCCCCTGCACTCGTGGTAGGAGTAAGTATTATCTAGATCAGGGGTTCTCAAACTGTGGGTCGCGACCCCTCGGGGGGTCGCTGACCGCTTCCCGAGGGGTCGCGAGCTGATTTTTTCCGCCGAAAAGCCGCCGCCGCGATCGCTTCCGCTTTCGGCGGCTTTTCGGCAGACATGCCGAGCTATTTTGGGAACAGTCAGCATGTCCGCCGAAAATAGCCGCCGAGTGAGGAAGTAATACATTCGGCGGCTTTTCGGCGGACACACAAGGGGTCGCACCACTGTGCTGCTCAGGAAAAATGGGGTTGCCGTAAAGGTAAGTTTGAGACCCGCTGATCTAGATCATGATATCTCGCTCATGGTATAAGTGTGCCAACTCATATATCACCTAACAATAAGAATACTTAGGGCCAGATTTGCAAAGGTATTTATTCACCTGATGATGCAGGTAAGTGCCTAGAGGGATTTTCAAAAATACCTAAACAGATTAGGCATCTAACTTCTATTGATTTTAATGGGAATTAGATCTTAACCTGTTTGACAGCTCTTGAAAACACTACTATGTGCTTATCTGCATCTCCAGGCACTTAAATACCTCTGAAATCTGGCTCTCCATGCTTATATGGTATCTACCTCCTAATGATTTCACAAAAGTGGGTATTATTCTCCTCATGTTACAGACTGGGAAACTGAGGCACAGGTAAGTTTCAGGACGTGTCCAAAGTCAGAGAGTCGGTGACAAGAGTCAGGAATAGCATCTAAGATTTCAAGTCCTCTGGTCTAACTAATAGATTTTAAGATCTCCTGTGCAACACAAACCAGAGAATTTCACCCTGTGATCGAGCCCATCTGACCTCCTATATAACACAGGCCATAGAATTTCACTCAGTCACCCCTATACTGAGCCCATCTGACCTCCAGGCCTGCACGCAAGAAGACATCACGCTTGCCCTGCTGTATCCTGACTCACTGACCAACCAACACAAGCCTCATCCTCGCAGTTCTTGGCTGGCTCAGATTTACCTTCCAGCAGGGGATGGTCAGTTTCAAGCTGTGGGAGAGGTTCTTCACTTTGTAATGCTCCACCAGGCTGAGCAGATCCGGGAAGGAGAGCGCAGCGTTCATGTAGAGGTTCCCCTGGGGGTTCTGCCAGATCTTGTAGTGCCTCACAATCGAGTCATCCCGAACTGTGAAATCAAGGAGGAGAGGCAGAAGGAGCACACAGTGCTAAACAGTCATTAAATGTGTTGCTACCTTCCCGGTCCAATCACTGACAACATGCCAGGAGGCAATAAGTCATTCCTCACACACCTGTCACTGGTGGGGGAAAGGTTTGGCTTTGTACAGGGTCTGCTTAACACCTGCGCCTGGGCTTCAGAATCAAATGTGATCCCTCACTAAAATGACCAATTTGCTTTAACTTCAGGCCTGGCTACCAGAGGGACTGAACAATCTGTCACTCTCATTGACTCCAGAGGTGGGGGAGGGGAACTCAGTTCTGGGTGTAATCCCTGGACACAGAGAACACATCTAACTTAGTGTCTATAAAGCACCTTGCTCACTCCGGGTACGGAAATAAACCAAATATGTAATGAATGAGAATGGGTACTGATGAGGACTAGCAATGCATTCAGGAATTGTAGGGTCTCAGTTCCCTTCAAACATGACCAGTCCTTACAGAGAAGAAGCCCGTGTCCTCCTATTTTGTGTTTCTGATCCTCGTTCCCCGTTGCGTACTGCCTCACTGCGCACCTCTGTTTAGGGTGACCAGATGTCCCGATTTTATAGGGACAGTCCCAATTTTGGGGTCTTTGTCTTATATAGGCTCCTATTACCCCCCCCACCTCCTGTCCCAAATGTTCCCATTTGATGTCTCGTCACCCTTTCTTGTTAGGCCCATGCCCTCCAACAAGTTTTCCTGGAACTCACAAAGCCCAGTTTCAGCTGGAACTATGGGTTGGGTTTTTTTAGATTTAAATGTTTACATTTAAGGCCTTTGCCTTTAACTTAAATTCCTCATTACTGGCAAATATCCAAGTTATTTTTGCTCTGTTTCCTGGTAGGTAAGGTCCTGAGACTTCATGCAGCCACAGGAGATTAACCATTGGAATTGCATGTTGCAAACTTTACAGCTGTCTTCCTGTAAGGGAGAGGCTCAGAATCCCCATTTCTAGCAGCTATCTGAGCAGCTGGCTCAAAGGAACAACTTTCAATGAGTTTGACCTGGGGTGGAGGAGGGGAAGAAGTATATGATTTCTGTAGTATGGAATGGAAAGTGGTCACATATGAATTCTTAAAGAGACATGCCAGCCTGCTGAGCACACTTCTTTCCAAAATGTTTGTACCTACCCTGATCACTATCTATGAAAGAAATGGGTGGAAGAGGTATTGGCGTATTTTCAGCCTCTGACAGAGCTTTGTTTATGGTCAGTTTCACCGATTCCCTGGAGTAACAAGCTAAACAGTTTCACAGGAAAATGCCTTATTAATAGGAACAGGTGGAGCAGAAAAAAAAAACTTACTTCTTACAAAGGAATTAAAAAAAGAAATCAAGACATACCATTGAATGCAAGGGCACTCTAAACTGGAAGAACCTTCTCCTTTCAGATAGCCAATGGGGGGGGGGGGGGAAGGATATTGTCTTTTAGTGTGGCTGGCTCCTGAGAAGTTGCTAAATAGTCCAGAAAAGGAAATTCCATATTCAGAGGTCTAAGCAAAGGGACTGGGATTTTATTACAGAGGGTGGGCCAGAAGGAGGGAGGGAAATAGTTAGACTTACCTGAAAGCACGTATGCAGTATCTTTTTTCTCACTGATTCGGATTAGAAAGGCCCCGGTCTTGTTCTTTTCCGACAGCAGCCTGTGCAAGGTCTCGGAACGCGAGATCTGCCCAAAAAACCAGCTGGAGAAGGAGAGAAAATAAACTTGTGCTGAGTTGGAGTCTCCCGAGAGTGTCAGCACACACGGGGCTCTCTGCATCAACCTACCTAGCTCTATTGTAACAACTCCACGGCCAGGTAGAGACTTCGCTGTGTCACTGCTCTGCATCCCCCAACCGTAAAGAACCTGCTTCATTGCACAGGACTCTCCCCACCACCCCACACTCCACAAACACACCTCTCAAGCTAAGGACGGTTCAGTCTCTTTCCGCATCTATGACTTCTTCTGTGGTTGTTGCATTGTCTTTGGGGAGCACCCAGATCCCAACTCCCTGGACATAAATTCATGCCATGAGGTTTAGCACCGGGGTGGCTTCTGGTGGAGAGTTTCCTCATGCTGGCTAGTCATATTCCACGGGACCTCACTGACTCACCACTGGGGTCCAGGCTGCACTAGCCACTGGGCCCCATCAGCCCCATTAACCCCATGGATGAGTTCGCTGTAGAAGTTAGTTAAGTTGCAGACATTGGTTAACAAAGAGCATCAGCCAGTCACTGGTAGGAAGGGGCTTTCCCACCCTCTTTTCATATACACCTTTAACGTCTCTCTGGGAGTCACGGCCAAAGTGTAGGGGGGCAGGTCTCTCGGGACCCCTCGCCTGCTTTGCTCCACCTTGGTGAGGCAAAACAGCCAGAAATGAAGCTTCTTGACCTAAGGCTATGCCTGCTGTGAGTCACTTGCCCTAGATATCTAGCTCTCCCTACATCCCTGTCCGGAGGGAGTTCTTCTCATCTAGTGCTGGGTATATGGGCGTCAGCCATAGGTTCTCCTTGGCCTTGCATGTGGGATGCTGCTCCGGTCCTTCATTGTGACCTAAACCTTTGTAAAAGGGCTAAAGTTTCCTATACAAAAACAAGCCACTATCTCTGGATAAGACTTGGAGACTGACACGAAACTGCTTGGCTTGGCTAAACTGCCATTTGGCTAACAAATGCAAAGCCCTCTTATCTTCCAGCATTAAACTGCAGTTAAGATTCCTAACCCCAGCAGGGTTTTACTTACGGTTCCGCCTCCACTGTCTTCTGCTCGGCTAAGTAGTTGTAAGGGACGTAACCTTCTGCTAGGATCCTGTTCGAGCCATCCACTTTCTTGGCCCACCACCATTCTTCTTCTTGCCTGATGACCTGGAAGAGGTCTCCTGCCTGGAAGCTGAGTTCTGTCGGCGTCCTGGCATCAAAGTCCCAGAGGCTGGTGTACAGAGGACTGGCACCGAGCCTGGAATTCATGCTGCCGGGTAGAGGCGCTGAATTATGCCAGGAGTTAGGTCTCCCCACAGCAGAGCCCACGCCAACGAGGTGCTCATAGTTTTCCAGCCATGAGCTCTTTAAACAGCTGTGCCAAGCAGCCTGGGAATGTTGGTGTCCTGCTGCCTTCCAGGGGTGTGCGCAGCTCTGCCAACTCATCTCATTGGAGGCAGGTCAGATGGGACCTGCCAGGAGCAGACTTTGCACAACTTCTTCTTTATCGCTAAATTGCAGCCCTGCCCTTGAGCCACGCCTCTGTTGGCAAGAAAAGGAGAGAAGGAAGCCAAGTGTATCATTGCCAAGTCACAGGTGGGTGCAAGGCACCAACCCCGTGAAACAAGGAAGGCTGCCTAGTTAAAGGCCAGAGGTGGAGGGACTGGGTGTGACTGATCGCCGCCTGTGCAGACATGCAGGGCCTATCTTTACTCTAACTAGCTCACATACTAATAGCAATGACGCTGGGGCAGGACGGACTTCATCCCGGGCCATACAAGCCCACCTGGGATGCTAGGTCTCATTGGGGGGCTAGCGGTTGCTTCATCGCTATTGGCCTCCAAGCTGGCTAGATTGCAACCACACCCCTTGATTGCATGTGAATTTCACCCCGCTGTCGACTGCTACATGGGTGAGGAGAAGGGGAGAGAAAGGGGGAAAACAGATGTTAGGAGAGGAGAGAGGGAGAGGAATTTAGTGAGAAAGACGAGGGTCATGGAGGTTAAAAAGGGAGGAAAGGGAAGAGAGAGAAAATGGGGAAAGAGGCCAAGAGGATGGGAATAGGGAATGAAATGGAATTTTAGAGGGGATTCTTGAGGCAGTCTGAGGATTTCACGCATGTTAAAAGACCGTTATTACATGTGACACATAAGGGTGTCAGGCAATATCCTGGCCTCCATTTTGGGGTCAAGGTCTTTCTCGTGCCCCAGAACAGAGGCCAGGAGGATACTGCCTTACGCCGTTATATGCCTTATATGAGAACTGCCCCATACCAGCTACCGCATCCCCCTATTCACAAGGCTTGTTACCTTGCCAAAGAAGGATATTAGGTTGGTTTGACATGATTTGTTCTGGACAAATCCATGCTGACTGTTACAATCACCTTATTAACTTCTAGGTGCTTACAAAGTGTTTGATGATTTGCTCCCATTATCTTTCTGGGTACCAAATTTAAACTGACTGATCAATAATTCCCTGGGTTGTCCTTATTAGCCTTTTTATAGAGAAGGCTTATATTTGCCCTTTTTCAGTCCTCTGGGATCTCGCTTGTTTTTCACAAGTTCTCGGAGATAATCACTAATGGATCAGAGATTCTTCAGCCAGTACTGTAAGTAAGTAACTGTATTTTGTCTGGGCCTGCCAACTTGAAGACATCTAACGTGTCTAAGAAATTCTTAATGTGTTTTTTTTAACCTATTTTAACCTTGGATCCTACCCCATTTACACTGATATTCACTATGTTAGTGGTCCAATCACTGCTAATTTTTGGGGAGTGAAAACTGAAACAAAAAGGCATTTAACCCTTTGGTCATTGCTGCATTTTCCTTCTCTTGCTTCTAATGTATTTGTAAAATATTTTCTTGTTACCCTTTATATCTCTAGCTTATTTTGTGCCTTGGCCTTTTTAATTTTGTCCATACACGTTGTTGTTTTTTATATTCATCTTGAGTAATTTGACCTGGTTTCCACTTTTTGTATGATGTTTTTTGAGTTTCAGGCTGTTGACGATCTCCTAGTTAAGCGATGGTGGGCTCTTACCATACTTACTCTCTTTCCTACTGAGCTCAAGATAGAAATGGGAGGCAGACCTGTTGAAAGGCTATGGATGGGTAAGGCTAAATGGCGTTAGAACAAGGTTGATGTCAAGGTAGGTATCTCTATAGACCACCTAACCAGGAAGAAGTGGTGAATGTGGCTTTTTAAAAACCACTAACAAAATCATCCAAAGCAGAACACTTGGTGATGATGGGAGACTCCAGCTACCCAGACATCTGTTGGGAAAATAATACACCAGGGCCACAGATTATCCAACAAGTTCTTCCAATGCATTGGAGACAACTTTTTGTTACAGACGGTGGAGAAAGCAAGGGGAGAGACTGTTCTACACCGGATTCTGACAAACAGGGAGGAAATGGTTGAAAAGTTGAGGCTTGGATGAAAGTGACCATGAAGTTGATAACAGATAAGTGTTTTTGATTTTAACGAGTGGTAGGAGGGAAAACAGCAGAATGACAATGGACTTCAAGAAGGCAGAGTTTAGCAAATCCAGGGAATTGGTAGGTACAATCCCATGGGAAGCAAGTCTAAGGGAAAAAAAGAGTTCAAGACCACTGGCAGTTTTTAAAAGCGTCATTATGAAAGGCACAAGTGCAAACTATCCCAATGCATAAGAAAGATAGGAAGTGTGGTCAGATATGGATATACACATAGTTGATGTGTTTTAATTTTTTAAGAGGACCTTTTCCTAGATTCTCTCAATACCCTTCCAACAGCTTCACAGAGCCTCCTCCAATACTTTGATGAGAAAAACAGAAAACGTTGGTTAAAATACTTGTATTGAAAGAGGCAGAAAATGTAGTTCACATTTGCAATCAACAAATAACAGGAATGCCATACTTCAGGCAGCCACTAAGTGGTGCTAAAAGACAGGGAGATTGGGCTCAGCTCTTCCTGGAGTATGCATTAACGAAGATGATGATTTATTGTTTCACAGTTGGGGAACACCGAAAAGCCAGGTTCCTCTGTTGCAGAGCTTACAGACTAAATGAGGAATATGACAGACAAATGAGGGCTTAATAATATACACCAGGAGTGGGCAGGAAGGATGATGGTTATAGGCATACAATTGTATCTGAATCAGAGAGGTAGCCGTGTTAGTCTGGAATAGCAGAGGTAACAAAGTCCTGTGGCACCTTAAAGACTAACTATAAAGTTTTGAAGCATAAGCTTTCGTGGGCTAATACCCACTTGTATTAGCCCACGAAAGCTTATGCTTCAAAACTTTATAGTTAGTCTTTAAGGTGCCACAGGACTTTGTTACCAATTGTATCTGAGTGGTTCCAAATTGTGAGGAGTGGGGGGAGTGATAATTGGCAGTTCCAGGCATAGAGGGAGAAGTCCAGGCAGATCTGAGACCCAAAAACTGCCCATATGTGGGATGCCTGGATGTCTACCAACCCCCATGAGGAAGCAGGGCTTCACAGCAAGAAAAAGCCATGTAAACTACAACACGGTCAGGTCTGATCCTGCCACTGATATTAGCAAGTACACTGAAGAGTTATATTGTCCGCATGCGCTGTGAAAACTGGATGGGTTTACATGCATTGATCAATAAATAAATCAGACACACGCCGTGAATGAATCCATAGCAATCAGTAGTTTACACAGACAAAGTAAACGGGAAACTTCACTTTCAACGCAGCAGGTAGCTTGTGAAATCCTGCCGTACTGTTTAAATTAAGAACTTCGTATACCCAGGGTGACACCTTTGCTGTACTGCATCTACAACGAATAGTCCTCTTGTGGTGGGCACAGCCGGACCACAGCAAGGAGGCGAAACTTCTCCAAAATGGAGCACGGTTTTTTGGCCCTCCTCAGGAGAAGACCTTGTGTATTTTCATCTGTCACGTGCAACACAAGGATGCCCTCCGGACCGAAGCCCTGCATGGGCTAGCCAATGGAATGCTGCTACACTCAGTGGGCGTGGCAGTGGAACCCCAAAGTAGTCATGGGGGCGGGCCGTTTCCATCAGGAGAGCGAGTTGTGCACCCGCCTGTAAATCGAGCAGAGTTTCTCTCTCAGAGCGAGAAAGGTGGGGCGTTCCTCCACGTTACCCTTCCAACACTCCAGCATGACGAGATAGATCTCAGGAGGGCACGTGCTTGGCCGGGGGAGGCGGTAGCCCAGGCTGATTTGCTCTATGGTTTCTTGGTTGGTCATTCCTGTAAGGAAACAAGAAACGCCAGTGACCCTGTTCACCATCATGTTGTGGAGTTTATCCCCCCCGCCCCCCCAGATGGTTCAGGGTGGCGGTGAAGAGTCTAGCTAGCCTGAGGGACTGCCAGAATGGAAGAGCTTCTCTATCACCATTCGATCCCTCATCAAGTGCATCTCCCATGCATAGCCAAACCTGTGTCGAGCAGCTATCAAGGCCACCACCTGGCTATGCAGTAGCTGCTCCATGCACTGTGCTGAAAGCCTCCTTTCCCGGCCGCAAGGCTGGATGGTGGGGTGGGTAGGGAGGGGATGGCGGGGGAAGCACGTTTCATCAGCGATGTGGTGAGGTGGGGAGCCAGAGGACAGCTGCCTTGTGTACGGGGAGTACAGTGAGGGTACATCTACACTGCAAAAAACCAAACCAATCCGTGCCACCGAGTCTCGGTCGGGGGCAATTGCCACAGGGCTAAAACCAGCAGGGGAGATATTAGGGTTCAGGTCGGAGCTGCAAGACGCTCTCCCCTCAGCAGGTTTCAAACCCTGGGCTCCAGCCCGAGCCTGGATGTCTATACTTAGCTCTGCAGTGTGAGCCTGAGTGAGTTGACCTCGGCTCCAAGAGTGCGACCACAGGCGCTTTTCTTGTGAAGGACGTTCTCTGAAGGAGCGCGGCACAGTATCCCTCGAGAGGCAGCACGGCCGGACAAAGAGGAGGGGGAAGGGTGGGCACCGTACCTTCATACGGGGTCTGCCCGTGCGTGAAGACTTCATAAAGCAGGATCCCATAGGACCACACGTCGGACTTCAGCGAGTAGGTGCGGTAGTTGGCTACTTCTGGGGCTGTCCACTTCACTGGGATTTTGGTGCTGCCGCTGGTGGAGTAAATATCGTCCTAAAAAGCAGCAGGCGATGGGCCATGAGCAAAGAGGAAATCACAAACGCGATATCCCCGCTCACAAAGGCATGGGGGCAGGAGAGGCCTAAACTGCTGTCTCAAGGAACCCTTACTCCCCACGCAGCTCGTCTCTCCGACAATTCACTGGTTTCAATGCCGACACTGATCTGGCAGAGACCCGGGACAGCCGAGCAGAGCCCGTATCAAATTGTGTCCTGCCACGCGCCACGTAACTGGAGACCATGTTTCAGTACCTCAGCCTAGTTGTAGCTCCGGGTATTGTCAACCCGGGGACAGCCAAGGCTGGATCCCTGGCCCTAGTTTCTCATCCTCTAGGCAGGCAGGGACTGAGAGCGGAGGTAGGGGAGTCAGTGTTTGGGGAGAGGCGGAGTTGTCTGCATTGAAAGGCCACTCCCCGCCCCCAGCCAGTTAATCAGCTGTATCTAAGGGCTTGTCTTCACTTGAGCCAGCAGGGATCGATCTTTTGGTGATCAATTTATCGCGTCTCGTTAAGACGCGATAAATCGACCACCAGCGGCTCCCCCGTCGACTCCGGAAGTCCAGCTCCTCAAGAGGCGCAAGCTGGAGTCGACTGGGGACCGCGCCACCGCCCGCCACCGCCGTGAGGATGGGAGGTAAGTCGGCTGTAGAGACGTCGATTTCAGCTACGTTATTAACATAGCTGAAATTGCGTATGTACAGTCGATTTCCCCCCCTAGTGGAGACCAGCCCTAAGTCTAGCCAGCTGGTAGGATGAGGCCACCTTGTAAAAGCCTCAAGGGTGGGATTAGCAGGTTCCAGTGTGAATTGGGAGCCCCGTGGGGCCGGGGAAGGGAATGAGGAAATAAGCAAAGGAAAGGGGCCAACAGCTTCCAGCAGACCGACCTTGAGGAGCCGGGCAAGTCCAAAATCGGCGATTTTGCAGGTGAGGTTGTCTCCCACGAGGATGTTCCTAGCGGCCAAGTCCCTGTGAACAATGTGCTGCTCTTCCAGGTACGTCATCCCGTCGGCCACCTGGCAAGCAATGCTGATCAGGTGGAGCGTGCTCAGAGCCCTCCCTTCCAGACCTGTTAAACCAGCGATCGAAGGAGCAAAATCACTTTCTGACCCATGAAAACCCCCACGGAGCACGTTACGGAAGCAGAACAGCCTTGTTAATTTTAAAATGGCCAATTGTCCCCGGGGCCAAATTCTGCTTTCACTAGCGTGATCGGACAGCAAAATCAGGATGTGGTGGGGGGTATTAGGAGCCTAGATAAGAAAAATCCCTAAATATCAGGACTGTCCCTATAAAATCGGGACATCTGGTCACCCTAGCTTTCACTTACACTGTGGTAAGCATGGAATCGCCCCTTCGATTGGGGGGAACTGTCCTGCCTTCGCCCCAATGTAAATGAGAGCAGAGCTCTGCGGGCTGCCTCTGTTGACATTCGTGTGTTGCTGACGTTTTAATTTGGGCAGGGCAGAGGCAGCCCGCTGGGCCTGGCAGTCCCTTCGAGGTGCTTTCGGGTACCACAAGGGGCACTGCCCCGGCGAGGCCCGGGGGACTCCCCGCGCGGTGCCAGGCACGAAGGGCAGGGTGGCACTGACCACTGAGGTAGCTCTGCAGGTTGCCTTTCCTCATGAGTTCGGTGACGATGTACAGGGGCTCGCCCACGGAGCAGACGGCGTGAAGCTGGATGAGCCTCTCGTGCTTCAGACGCTTCAGGTTCTGGATCTCTTTGGTGAAATCTTCCCCCTTCATGTCCGCTGGGGAGGAAGCCGAGATATTTCCGGGGGGAGGATATTTCCCGCTCAGTTCATCCCGGCCATTCATATCTTGGCTTTCTCCACATGGCTGTGGGAGCTTTCCACCCTCACCCCTTGGCCCTCCCGGCTCACGCACCCCATCCCCTCACAGCTCATTAACAATAACATGTAATGAGGTTGTTCTCGTTAGGGCTGAGATGCCATTTTCAGGTAGCTACATAGTGCAGCAGGGTCTTCTACACTAGTGGTTCTCAACCTGGGGTAAGCCTACACCTGGGGGGACACAGAGGTCTCCCAGGGGGTACATCAACTCATCAGACATTTGCCTAGTTTTACAATAGGCTACAGAAAAAGCGCTAGCAAAGTCAGTACGAACTAAGAGGTCATATAGACAATGGCTTGTTTATACTGTTCTCTATAGGATACATTGAAAGGTAAGGACAATGTTTATATTCCAATTGATTTATCTGATGATTCTGTGATAAAAATGAGAAAGTTGGCAATTGTTCAGTAATAGCGGGCTGTGAGACTTGTATTTCTATGTCTGATTTTGTAAGCAAGGAGTTTTTAAGTGAGGTGAATCTCGGGGTACGCAAGACAAATCAGACTCCTGAAAGGGGGACAGTACTCAAAGGTTGGAAGCCCCTGTTCCACATAACAGAGCAGTGTCTTGCCATGAGGCCTCCAGAGTGATGGAGGGAGGGTAGGAAGCCATTTTGTAAAGCCTCAGCGTAGATCGGATTTTCGAATGGGTGTGGGCAGATGTGTGGATACTTTTGCATGCACCTAGCTTTCAGACAAGTAGCCTTACTGAGCTAGGGCTCCTGGCTAAGGAGGCAGGAGATCCTATCAACAGTTAGTTTAGTCCGTTGGATTGTTTACATGAGAGGTTGGGTGATCAAAGGGGAAATGAAACAGACTGGAGAGATCTCTCATGGCAGTGAGTGAAGGAAACAAGGTGGTGCATGGTTAATGTTCCCTGCCTTCACATCTACGCACCTTGTTTTATGATTTTGATGGCAACTGGCACCATGTTTTTCCACAATCCTTCCCACACCTCTCCGAAGTATCCTTCCCCCAGTTTCCTCCTGAGGGTGAATTCTGAACGAGGCCGTTCCCAGGCATCTCTCACCGGAGGTGGCTGTATTAAACATATAGACACACAGAACATTTCATTTCAGGCCTCTGCCAGTCAGCTAGTCAGGTAGAGGCAACTTTAGGAACCAGGGCTGACTTGGGTATAGGCTGAGAAAGCAACTGAAGTCAGCATCCAGGCCGGTCCCAAAGAGCACCTCTTCATCCGGATTCTCCTCAGTGATGTGTGCACTTCTGACCCTCAGATGTGTCCCAAAATCCTTTGCAGTGGCTGCTGCCTTTGGAGCACTGGGCACATTTGGGAGCCAGAGATGCCCGTGAGAACAGAACTTTGAGACTGCAGGAATCTGCCACCATTTTAGGACCAGGAACTACAAACCCTCAAGGGATACGGAGGGCTCTGGTCTCTCTCGGGGGGAAGTTAGTTCTCGCAGGAAGCGTGAAGGCAAAGAAGCTGCTGGAAGGGGTATGGCATGAGAAGCAACTGCTCAGATCACAGAGAGACCATTCCGCCTGCACCGTTAATATTAATTTGCACGTTAAGAGGATGCTCAGTGAAGATGTAGGAAACTGGTCTCTGTCCCCTGCAAATTAAATTTCTCAATAGAGCTGGTTGAAACTTGGAGTTTCTGTTCAGGGGAAATTCCTACATTTTAAATTCTTTTTCACTCCAAATTGCAACCAATGACCTTAAAGCCGACCTTGAATCTGGAGTAAGCATTTGAGAAAGCCCTGTGCAATTCAACCTGAAGAACGGGAAACCAGATAAAAGCACCAGAACAAGAGAGACTCCTTAACCTTATAATTAACTCAGCAGAGCCTGAAAGCAAAGAGACTGATGGATGGATAAGAGAGCAGCTATATTAAAAGGACACAAACTTTTTTAACATCAAAAATTGAGCTGCTCATAAAAATTATGGACACATTTCTATGAAAAAATGCTGAACAAATCATTTTTCTTTTTCTGTTTAACATTTTTTCACTGAAAGATATTTTTTTTTGGACAGAAAGAACACCAATTTTTTTCATAATAGCCCCATTTCTCCCACCGGAGGATTTCTATAGTTTTCTGATTAATTTTTGGTTTGGAGCCAAGAAAAAAAAAAGGGAACCAGTTCTACATGAAACTGCCTGCCTTGTCCTCCAGAAAGCATCTGTTCTAACGTCCCCCATCAAATCACCTGCTCCCCACTCCAGCACAACCGCAGAACAAGTTACAAGAGTGAAATAAAAGAACGAAGAAAGAAAACGGCCAAAGCCAGCAAGCGACTGGTGAGCATCAGGGTTAAGATGAGGGTAAGAGTGAAAGAAACTAGCGCTATGTACACAGACCTTAGGGATGCAGGGCTGTAACAAGGGGCTCTGTACAACTTTCCAGTTTACTGTGTAAAAGGCGAGCAGCTCCTCCATGTTGGGAAAAGTTTGTCCCTTTTGTACGTACAGACCTCCGTCGGGCCCCTTGCAGATCCGGAAATGGCTGACTTTAGCATGGTTACGGACTGCAAGGGAAAAAAAGAAAGGAGACATTGAAACAGAGTTCAGCCACTCATACAACCTGCACTAGTCCCCTCCTGAGCAGGGCTGGCTCTGTTGTGCTCTTATTCACACCAGTGTAACCACACCGACTTCCACACTAAAGAAGCCCCATCTAGTTAGTTTACCCAAGAGGTGGTTAACAGGTGACTTGGTCTCTAAATGGTCTCTAAATACGACCATATGGCAGAGATTTGATAGTCGACAGCTCTTTATCTAGCAGACCAAGGCCCAACGGGATCCAAGGTTGGTAGCTAAAGCTAGACAAATTCAGACTGGAGAGGTAAATTTTTAACAGTGAGGGTAATTAACCATTGGAACAATTTCCCCAGGGACATGGTGCAATCTCCAATCGCTTGAAGGCTAAGTCAAGGCTGACTATCACTGTGTGCTAGCTTGCAAACAGAGTTAATGGGCGGGAGGCAGAGATTACTGGGTGAGGTTCTTCATCGTGTGTCATGCCAAAGGTCAGACTAATTAAAATGGGCATTAAAATCTATGAATTTACAGCACTGCACATGAGATCTGAATCAGGCCCGGATAGCTTAAAGTGGGAATTTCTTTTTTTAATCAAATCCATGGACCACTAGAACAATCCACTGGAAAGAAACCCTGCGGCTAAGGACTATGAAACCATCTTATGAAAGCTGTAAATTGTTTATGGCTTTCATATCCCTGAATGAGAGCATTGTACTTTCCTTTCCCACAATTCAGCAATCAATATTTGCATAGATACACAGGGCACTCAACGGCCGCTGGAGTGGCTTTCTGTCCCTTCTCAGAGCGGAACTGAATCTATCTTAACAAGAGGCTGTACACGGCTTTAAAACACACCCCTGCTCTCTCCTGCATGCTGGTGAGTCCAGCTCCGTAGACAGAAAGTTCCTTCGCCCAGGGGCTTCTCCCACTTGCTTGTGGTACATGCTGATCGCTCCCCTTTCCCCGCATCTTACCGAATCTATAACAGGGCCAGGCACAGCCCAGGGAAGGGCGACTGAGGGAGAAGGGAAGGTAAAATTGACCCCGCCACGTAGTGCCTTGGGGCTGCTCTAAATTGTGCCAGGGTCAGTTTGATGGCGGTAGGTGGCAAGGTGACTTACACCCATCTTCCCTACCAGCTGTGCCACCCTCTGCTCCTGGGCAGTGCTGAGCCCCATTTGTGGCCCGAGGGCAGAAACGAGCCACAGACAGCAGCGGGGCCGGACGCCGCAATGCGCTCGGGGTTACCTGACAGAGAATACTCCCCCCGGTTACTCTCGCTGTCGCGGACGAGGAAGGAGCCGTGTTGATTAGGCGGCGAGAGAAGGAGCTGCTGGGCCTCGTTTCGACTGACTCCGCTGAAGTACCAGCTGCAAGAAAGACAAATGGCTGATCAGAGCGGCGGAGCCCCCAGGACAGACCCTCGCCGTGCCCAGGCGGCGTTGGGAGGGGATGAGGCAGAGTAACGCCCAATAATGCACCTAAATGGGCAGCGGGAACTGGGCTGGGCTCTTTATGTTTAGCCACCGCATGGGCCCATGGGATGAGCGACAGAAGGTCAGCTGGGGTCAGCCCGCAGCATCGCATGGACTTCAGCAGAGCCAGGCTGATTGATGTCCGCTCTGGCCCAGGGACCCCAAGGGGGCTCACGGGCACGACTGTTTTATGCAGAAGGTGGTGTGACATGGTAGCGACGGGCACCAGTGAGACCTCCTAAGACAGGGAATAAAAGACTCCAGCCCGACAACTAACCAGTAAAATGGGGTGGCCAGAGCCCAGGGTGCACAAGGGAGAAATGTGCCTTTTCCTTAGAAAAAGAGCCATTAGCTGCAGGAGGAACATCCTGGATGGGCTAGGACAATGCACCGGCACAGACCAGACTTTGCATGAATCAGCCCAGCTACTAGGAAACCTGTAGGGAATAGACTCAGAGACTTGAAGGTCAGACAGGACCATTAGGATCATCTCTAGTCGGACCTCCTCCACAAGGCAGGCCACAGCATCTCACCCACCTACTCTTGTAACGAACCCCTAACCTATGGCTGAGCTATTGAAGTCCTCAAATCGTGGTTTAAAGACTTCAGGGTGCAGAGAATCCTCCAGTAAGTGACCTGTGCCCCCACGCTGCAGAGGAAGGTGAAAAAACCCCAGGGCCTCTACCAATCTGCCCTGGAGGAAAATTCCTTCCTGATCCCATATATGGTGATCAGCTGAACCCCGAGCATGTGGCCAAGACTCACCAGCCAGAACCCAGGAAAAAACTCTCTGTAGTATACAAGGTGTCTGGCTCTCCCTGTATGTGAAGAGGGGAAAGCGACTATCCCCCACCTGCCGGCAGGTTTAATTTGCATATTTATCACTAGCTTGGCTGTTGCTGAAGTTGTAGGATCTGGTCTTTCTTAGGAATGGTGTTTAGAGGGTTATATTGGTGCATAACTGTGTTTGCTCATGGGAGCAGGGAGGCGGGGCTAGGTGTGGAGTCCAGCCAACCATTTCCTTGTTTTGAAATGACCTCGTCATTGGTAATCCAGCCCTGTTTAGCCACTGAACACAGGGTGGGAGGGATGCCCAGGTAAAAGCCAGAGAAAATGTTTCCTAGATTCCAGTGCCCGTATTCCAAGAGCTGCCCTTTGATGTTGAGTTCGGTTCAGTGATGTATATTGTGGCTGCACATGTAACCGAAAGCAGCACAGTTTGCTAGCTTCACCCACACCCACAGCGGAGGCATGGGCCCCAGTACTGAAGAAGCTGCCCTTTGATGTTGATTTTTCTTCCTTAATTTATAATGTTGCTCCCTGGACTGGTTACTTCAGACACACACACTCCCGCTGTTTTCTAATGTCCCGCCCACATCTTCCTTCCCCCCAGGTATTAGCCACGCTACAGTCATCCCCTGCCCTCTGCAGCGTCTTCCTACTTCTCATGTGTCGCAGAGGGAGCAGAGACCCCCGTCCTCAGTGGCAGGGCTGAGCAGAAGAGTAAGAGGCCAGATGTTCCCCCCCCCCCCTCCCATGTCCCCACTGAGCTGAGAGGCGGGTTCTTGAATTCCAGCCCACACTCCCTCTGGGGATCACGAGTTGTGTTTGTGCAATTGCCTAAGGAGCAGCAGAATGGCTGATTTGCAGAGCCAGGCGCACCCGCAAACAAGCACACCGCAAACACGTGCACCACAAACAAGCGCACCGCAAACAAGTGTACCACAAACAAGCGCACCGCCTGATGCCAGTGGGCTCAGAGGCTGTTGAATGACTAGCTCAGTTTCACCTGGGCCTTTCGGTATCTGGTGTCACAGCTTGTTAATACTGAACTATTTCCTTCATTCTTTGGACTCGGGAGGAGAGTACAGGAAAGCCCGGCCCTTTGCCCCACATAAGAGCAGATCTTTAGAACCCAATGGCCCTGCCTCCTATAAACACTTAACTCCACCAAACATACCGGCCACGGTGATCTTAATATAGCAGTTAAGGAAGCAGGAAGGATTCGAAGGGGTTGATAGCACCTAAAATAAGGCACTTATTTGCCCTTCAGTTCTAGAAGGTTCAAATATGGACAAGTGAAAATGTGCCAGTGGTCTCTCTTTTATTCTCCCTGTCATAAAACTATCCTGTGCTTGGCAACATAGCGTAGGATCGTCAGTCTCTGGCCTGAGGAGGGATAAGATTGGAATAGCAAGGCAGGGCTGCAGGTCAGGGTGGGAGGTGCTCAGGGAAGAGCTGTGCAAAGAGTGCTATTGGGCACAGGAGCTTTAAGGGCTGAGCTTCCCAGACACAGTCTGGGCAGGGCTCCGGGAAGCTCTTTGTTACAGGCCCAGCCAATTGCAATTGGACACAGAATGAAGCAGAACTCCTGCAAGCTCCTTATGTGTGGAGAGCTCCCTAAGCCCCACACAAGGGCTGGTTTGTGCAGTCCTCACCCAGAGCCAGCCTTGCCTCCGATCAGGACTGACCCATCTTAACACGAATGGATACGTGGCCATTCGGTGTGTGTAAGAGTGCAGGGGCCCAGGAAAACTATTATATGTCTCGTCTCAATTACATTATTTCTGTGTATTATCAGGGTGCCGAGGAACCCTGGTTGTGAAGCAGGACTTCATTGTGCTAGGCGCTGTACAAACCCAGAAAGAGATGGTCTCTGCCCCAAGACGTTTACAATATAAATACAGTAAAACCTCGATTTAACGGACCTCGATTTAACGGACTTCGGATGCAACGGACAAATTTTTTAAGAAAGTCCGATGCATCCGAAATCCGTTTGTGGAGGTCCGGCTGCCGGCTCCCCGCTGCTGCCCGGCTCCCCACTGCCGCCCGGGTCCTGGCAGCCAGCTGGAGCCCCTAGCCCCGGGGAGTGTGGATCAAGCCACGCTCCCTGGGCGGCGCCTGGAGCCCTGAGTCCCGGTCGCCAGCGGGGACTGGGGCCGGGGTGCATGGGGGCCCAGGGCAGGGTTTTTTTTCCGTTTTGTTTAAAAAAAAAATCGGCGGCTTTTTGGCGGAGGGGAAGTACAGTAAAACCTCGAATTAAGGACTAATTGGGCAGGCTGGGTTTTTTTTTTAATTATTAAATAACGGACTTTTGGGTTTAACGGACATCCAGTCGCCCGAATTAGTCCGTTAAATCGAGGTTTTACTGTACTAACAAACTGCACTGCTCTTAAAATCCTGCCCGTCAGGAATTCTGATGGATGCCAGTGGATCCCGGCCCCGTCCTCCCTCTCCCACTCCTCTAGTCCTATAATTTGTGCGAATCTATGGTTAAAAGTCACCTGGGAAAGGGTCAGAGGTCATCGCTTCCCAGCCAGTGCATGAGGAAAGCTGCCCGGGTGTTTGTTACAAAGGGATGAGCAGCGAAAGGGGCTGTTAGTCTCCCCGTACACTGCCACACACGCACCGGGAGAGGCTCCCAAAGAGTGCCAGGTGAATGGCGCCCCTGAGCCCGTGTTTACCAGTCACTTGATCCATCCAGCAGCTTCCTCGACTGGGCACAAGGCACAGCTGGCATGTCCTGTTCTTGTTTGCATCGCGCTTGTTTGTTGTCAGGCGGGGCAGGTGGGAAGACAGGTTGGGCCTGTCCTGGGGGCTGGTGTAACTGCCCGGAAGGGAGATGGAAAGGGATTTGCCTCAGCCACAAGGATCTGCCAGGCTCCTTGGCTCGCGCCCTGCCTCTCACAGGCTCACTTGCAGTAAGTCCCGGGTAGCTGAGGAAAGCCCCCTGCTGTCTCTTCACCCGGCGAGAAGGTCCTGGGCAAGCTGCAAGCGCCCATTCACCCCCGTCAATGAAAGCGGAATCGAGGTTGCCAGGCCTGGGGCCGGGCGGTGCCATCAAGACCCCCGCCTGGGATGGGAGCAGAATCACAGCCTCCCAGGCAGGTGAACACAACCACCTCCCGCCTGCGTAGCAGGGTGCAGAGTGCACACACTGCTGTGAGCAGGCAGCTGGGCCGCAGCTCCTGGCCCTCTAGGGGCTGGGTTACACCTGGATGAAAGGTCACAGTCCAGCTCTCAGCATGCCGGCCGGCGGCGGGAATCCTGCTACCTGGTGGCTGGGGTGGAACCCAATTTATATTCAGTTGCCCTTACAGCCAGGTTGGTGCTTCCATTCCAAAGTCCCACCCCTCTGGACAAGCCTCTAACTTTTATTTTCTAACATAGCAGGCCATGGGGGCTAATAGTTAGGGCACCAGCCCGGCCCCATTTCCTGGCTCTTCTGCTTGGACTAGTCGCTTCCCTTCAGTTTTCCCTCCCACAATTTACCTTTTGCATTTATTGAGCTTGCAAGCTGCAGAGGGGGGACTGGGTCACGCCTGTGTGCGGGGACATTCCCCTCGCACAGTGGGGACCCGATCACAGGTGAGGGCAGCAGGAAGCGACGGTCCTGTGACTAGCAATGAAACCCTGCACCGCTGCACTTTCTGGAGAGCAGCAGCGGGTGGCCAGATGTCCAGCTCTGAAGGCAGCATCCCAGCAGCACCGAAGTAAGGGTGGTTATACTAGACCATGCCATCTGTACTTCTGCTCTGCTGCTGGCAGCGGCTCTGCCTTCAAAGCTGGGCTCCCGGCCAGCAGCCGCCGCTCTCCAGCCGCCCAGCTCTGAAGGGAGCACAGACACCAGCAGCAGTGCAGAAGTAAGGGTAGCAATATCACAACTCCCCCCCCCCCACACACAGTAACTTTGCACTCCCTTCCCCCACAACTCCTTTTTGGGTTAGGACCCCTACAATCATGACACTATGACATTTCGGCTGTAAATCGCTGAGATCAGGGAATTTACGATTTTTAAAATCTGGACCATGAAATTGACCAAAATGGACCATGAATGTGGTAGGGCCCCATCTATGGGCCTCAACTCAGGCATCAATCTTGACCCCCGCATAACTAGGGGCCGGTGGTCAGATGTAAACAATTGCAGGTGTATCTGAGGATATGGAGGTGGGAGTTCCAAAAAACATTCAGCGTCGAGACAAGGCTTCTGCCACAGAGGTGCTGGTGAGCTTTGCCGCTGGATGTCAGTGAGCCAGGTTACTGCTTCTGAAATTCCCACTCTACCAGGTGCTGTGTGGGTGCAGCGAGCGCATTGGATGACGCGTGAGATCAGATTCTTTGCTCCTGCAGAGCTGCACTCACGGTACTATTCGGTAACAAACTCAGATGCCGCTTTACAGAAATCGGGACCCTGGTGCGTACGTCCCACTAATTTCTCTCTGCCACACAGGTTATTGTGGGCTGCAGATTACTGAAGGAACCATGAATTGGTGCGGCGTGAGAGTGAGGAATGTAGAACATCAATGGAGCCAAGTACACTTCACAGATTCAATGTCCGACACCTAGGCGTGCTAGTGACGTTCACGCCTCTCCTGGAATTATTCTAAATCAGCTCCTCTCTTCCTGGGGCCCATGAATGAATTTGTCAAGGAAGCTTTGCCTGGACTTGCCTTCTGCTGTCTTGATGCGGTTGCCAATCGTAACAGCTAAATGGCACTGTGGGTTTAAGCTCTACACAAGCACTACCACCAACCATCGTCACTCCTGAGCTAAAATGAGGTTTGATACCACCAGCGAGAAAAGGTGGGCTCCTTTACCCCCGTGCCACCTGTAATACAGGTGTGAAACACAGGTGTGCTGGTAAGAGACTGACCCAGCAGCAATCAGTGGATGAAGGTCAGGACTACACAAGTATCATTCCTCTTGCATATGACAGGCCTCTGTATATACCGATGACTACTGATACAATGCTCACCCAGCTATTCATACTAGATGGGGTTGTGTGAAGAGTTATTTTTATTTTTTGGCAATTACTAAATTCACTGAAAAATGCAGTTTTGCTGTGGCCAACCCTACCTGTGAATTCAGATCGAAACTGGTGGACAGGTTTTGGCTGGGAAAAAAAATTCAAAAAGGGCAAATTGTTTAAAAACTGTGGTTTGTTTAGAAAACGTTGACCCCTCCGCCCTGTCAAATTTGTATTCACTTTGAATTCCTTCCAAAACTCCATTTTTTCTTGTATTTTTCAGTTCAGCCCCCAGAGTGTCTGCTCAGCCCTACCTTAGCATGATGAAGTCAGACTATTTTATCGGTGCTGAAAAACGTATATTCTGGTTGTGCCCCACACCCGTGAGTTTTGTCGGCACCCCGTCCCTTTGATCTCAATGAGATGGAGAAGTAGAATAGAAACCTATTTATTTTCAAATGCAAAGTGATTTCACTATGAAAACTGAGGGTGGTGTGTACTGGCTGCTGTCATCCACATTCCACCCCCTCTGCTTCCATAGGCTGGCAGGTAAGTAAGAGCTCAGACGCCAGCTGAATAGACTTGACAGACCGGCAGAGAAACTTTTACTGGGCCTTCACTGGGAGCTTTCACAATGCTTGCTTCCAGCGGGTGTGTAATATGCTAATGATTCATCGGGCCTGGTACCGGGAGAACGGAAGTGTCTCAGGTGTGCTTCACAAAGCGTGTTGGAACTGGAGGAGCGTGAGTGGGAAAGAAACGCTGCCTGATAGAATAGTAAACTCACCCGCCCCCTGGGCAGGAAGGGGTTAATGTTATAAAATTAAACCCAGCTGCTGCGTCGGGCGCTGGTGGCGGGGCCGGGGGAGAGGTTGGCTGGAGTAGCTTGCTCCTCCTGGAGCTCCAAAACACCCTTCCCTTGCTGCAGAGCTGACAGCGGCCCCTTGTGCCAGCACCTGGCCTGCAGCCCTCCACTGACCCACGGCTGTGCTGTGGTGGGGCTCGGGGGTCAGCACGCCAGCTGCAAAGCTCCCTCTGCTTAGCCTCAGCCCCCCAGGGCCTGCCCCCCCCCAGCCTGGGAGAACAGGGTGAGCAGTGGGTTTGGGGACTGATGCAGCACAAAGAGGGATTAAAAGCCTTGTCTAGACACACACACTTTAATCAAAGCAGTATAACCCCCCGCGTCTAAAGGGCAGCGATACCGCTGGAAAGGTGATGTGCCCTGGTACCGTGTAGTCTCGAACAGGAAGGGGAACAGCTGTACTTGGGATAGAATCAGAGAGGTAGCCGTGTTAGTCTGGAATAGCAGAGTCCTGTGGCACCTTAAAGACTAACTATAAAGTTTTGAAGCATGAGCTTTCGTGGGCTAATACTTGGGACAGGCTCCCTTCAGACTGGTATCAGTGTGTCCAGGTGGGGTTTTTACCATCATAACTATTTCAGTACCAAAATCATCTCATCCTCACTGACGCAGCATCACCCGTATAGAACCTGTGAGTGGAGCAGGCCTTGGGCAGTAACCCGCTGGGGATCATTATCATCTATATCCCCAGAGCACCGAGGAGCCCCTGACTTGGAGCCAGACCCCGTTGTGCAAGGTGCTGTACAAACAGAACAAATCTCGCTCTGCCCTGGCCCAGAACTCTGTGATGCGCCGGTTCCACCCCCCCAACCCAATAACTGCGATGAACCCTAGGCCCTGACTGCTGCCAATACCAAATGACAAATAAAAGAGAGAGAAGACAATGCTACAGTTCAAGCTGATCCGGGACAGACTCCACGTAGAGGCAGCAGGTGAGTCTTTGTTCTTTGCCCCTAGCTGGGAGGAGAGCTCTCGGTGCCCAGTTCTGCAGGGCCGTAGATCAGTATATAGCCCTGGTGCCGTGAGATCCAGCTGCAATAGTTCCCCCCCCACCCCGCCTTTGTGCTTCACTTACAAAAGATTATCCCCACACACGCCACAGTGAAGAACTGGGATTCAGATACTTACAGCTGGTGGGAGGATTCCTCGTTGATCCTTGCCATGTAATTAGCAGGGATGTAGCCCAGCGCCGGGTCCCCCGAAAGCCTCCTGGCTAAGACATACTCCCCCTCTTCTTTGAGGACGCAGAGTTTATCTCCACGGCTGATGCTCAGCTCCTCTGCACTCCTGGCTCTGAAATCATACAGAGCACTAAAGAGAGAGGAGTTGGGGAGGACGGGATCCGGCTCTAGGTCTGGCCGCAGGGCAACGGGATCAGGATCAAAATACCCCTGCGAGGGCCGGTCAGCAGAGACAGAGTTTGGCCAGAGTTTGTTCCAGAAGGAGGTCAGGAAGGTCAAGCGCTTCCTGACATGTTGTTCCATCCCCGTTCCAAACGGGCCTTGTCCAAGCCGTGGGGCCGCTATGCCAGAGAATTTCTCCACTGCAGAGCCGGGACTTTCGGTGCCATGGCTTCAGCCCCAAGCCCTGCACATCCTGCGTTCGAATCAACGCTCAGGGGCGGGTGATGCCTTTAACTGAGAACTTCCTACTTCCGAAAGTGAAACTAGAAGATCAGGTGTAACTCGTTGCTGGCTGGAGCCATAGGCTCAGACCTGCGCACACATCTGGCCTGACAATCCCAGATGGCGTTTGCTTTATGAGTCAACGCTGTTTAGACTTTAAGAAGCAAGGGACTCTTTTGAAATTAACCCAAAACAGACTCTGGTAGTTACCAGTTACTGGCAAACAGAAACCTCTGGTAGGTAGGAGGGACTCGTGAGTACCGGTGGTACATCTCTGTTAAATAATCATCTCCCTCTATTTTGTGCAGGATATTTCATTTACATTGTCTCCTTCAATGTGCTGGAGTTATAGAGACAGAGACAGCAAGTGAGAGGAGGAGGTTTTCAGGTATTCAGCTGGCGTGGTCTGGAGTTTTGCCTCAAATATTTTTTTTGCTTGCCAGCCCTCCTCCTGGGCAGGTTCTGACATCCGGCTCTGCCTGTCTGGAGAACTCTAACTCCCACTCCACTGCAACTGCCTCTTTCTAAGCTGGAGCTCTTTTGTGGCTGCAATCTGTATAAACAGACTGTTGAATAAAGGGAGAGGTTTTTTTCATTTCTTGTCTGGAGTTTGCTGTTTACATGGCCTTAGGTTTGCTATGTAATGGGAAAAGTCCCAGCTGAATTGCTTTGGGGCAGGGGTCTGGCCGGTCTTATACATTGATCTCAATGGTGCCTTCTGGCCTGGGAATCTCTGGACTGTTGTTCCGGAGTCCACAGGCTGCTCAAAGGGGGGCCACCGGGTTCCTGAGCGACCTGGGATGGGGTCAGAGTAGAGCGTTATCGGCTCCCCTCGGGCTAAATGCTTATGAGCACTGAATGAACACACACACACACACACACACACACCTTTATGAAAGTTGTAACTCCACTGATGCCAAGTGTAAAAATACACACGCAAGTTCATTTGGCTGGTAAATTTGCTTTTTGTGAGGGACAAAGTGGCTCAAGGTGCCGTATTAGTAAATCACCCTGGGGTTCCGGTGGTGCAGTCAGAGAGGTAATTCCCTCTTCACAGCCGCCACAGGGGGCAGCGGTAGGAGTCCAGAAAACAACAAGAAAAGGCGGCACAGGGTAGCAAACCAACGTGTGCAAATCCCGTGGCTCGGTGCCCGTGTTTCCTTGCATGCTCCCCGGGATTCTGACGATCCCCGAAGTGCCTGCCCCAAAACAGATTATAGGGGCATCCAGTGCCACCGCAAAGGCTCAGAGTGCCACAAGTGCAACCTAGCTCGTGTCCTCTCCCCATCTATCACGGACCTGGGTTCCATGAAGAATCATTCCAGGCTGCTGCCCTGGAGTTGTGGGGAAGGGTGGGCTGGCGGGTCTGTAATCAGGAATATACGCCACCCACTCCGCACCTACAAGAAAGCAACACAGCAATTGTGCCCTACTTGGCCTGAGGGACTCCACTGATGGCTGTGGAAAGAGACGTGGAATATTGGACTCCCTCCCTCCGAGCTCTGTCAAGTCCCGTGGGGCCCGATCCTCAGATTGTCAACGGCAGCTGATTTACCGCAGCTGAGGCTTTGCTCCTGGTTCTCCATTTCTCCCATAGCTAGAAAAGTAGAAACGCCACTTGGAACCTGACACCACATCTGAGCGGAGCGACCCATCCATGTGTAGTTTATCCCATCCCCACAAGCAGGCACGTGCATTCCACACCCACCCGTCACGCTCAGCATCCCACAGAACAATGCCCTGCCGGGCCCAGGATAGAAGAGAGACGAGGTGTGCAAGGCAATATCCTTTATTAGACCATCTTCCGGTCCAAAGACATTACCTCACCCACCTTGGCACACCAAAAAACCTCGTCAGCCACACACCGTTTCTAGCATCATTTTATTTTCCTAATAACTTCCAAGTCCTAGCCGGGGCATCACAGGCTTTGGGTCCCTTCGATTCAGTAACAGGCCCGAAAAGAAGAAGAAAAAAAAAGAACAAGCATGTCTGGGAAAGTTTATGACCCTTGTACTGTGGGAAGGGGGAGGATACGGGATGGGAAAAAGAAATGGACAACAGGAAGAACAGAGATAACAACGAAGGACTCAGGTATGTTCTTAGCAAAAACGATCTGCCCGTGACGGACAAGTTTTAGGCTGCCCTGGAGTCACCTGGGTATAAATTATAGCACCACTCAAAAGCACCTCCAAAGTAGCCCCCAAAAGCTGGTTACATTTGTCTTGTTTAGCTGTGCAGCACCTGGGAATAATAAATACAAGCAACACTTTACATTCATTAATGCGTCAAATCTAGCACACAGTATTCTCCACGCAGCTAACTGATGGAACAGAGCCGCTCCTGGCTAGTAACTAGAGGGCTATTCCATTTAATTATCTGAGGTTGTGCGTCAAGTCCTGTTGCATTTACACTGTAAATCCATCTTCCAGCTGAAAGCCTCAGGAGGGTAAAGACGAATGGAAACACCCCCCTTCCCCAGCTAAAACGCGTAAAAGGTAAAAGCTTGGAGAACGCAGTCCAGAGTGAGAGAAATGTTTGCGACCACGGGGCAGCAGAAGGTAGATTCACTCACCAAGGTTTAATTGGGGAGGTTCCACTTGTTTTAAAACGAGGGAGGAAGCAAAGCATCAAGGGTAAGCTGACCTCCTTTCTGGTTCCAGTACTACATTCTCTAGGCCCAGGATGGAAGGTTTTCTGGTCTCTGCTTGCATTAACTGCAGGCCACACCAGCAGCGCTTCACCCTGAAGCTCTTGTTCACTCAGTTACATAAATAGAGATTTAAAAAAAAAATTAAGATCAGATTTTCCAAATCCTTGCTGAGCCGGCTCTCAGACGGCTGCTCTGGGTGACCCAAGGGGATTGGGAGCCCTAGGAAAACCTGCTGCAACAGCGGAGATGGCGGTGTGATCAGCAGTGGGAGGAGGAATGTGTACAGGGTGAAGGCATCGAAGCAGGTTTAACGTGTCTCCAGTTTCGGAGCGAGGGCTCTGCTGGTGAAAAGCGGGATCCTAGGAGCACATGGTGGAGTGCCGGTCTGTTTGCCTAAAACAGGGCAGGGCAGAGGTTTGCAGGCTGGGAGGAACCTTTCCCCTGCAGCGGAGGGGGGTGGAGATGGTTCAGGGGCTCTAAGCCGTCAGTGCAGAGAGTCAGGTAGCAGGGAAAGCACAGTTGCCCTGGGGTACAGGAGGTGTCAGACTAGAGGGAACGTTGTTCTCACTGGCCCTCTTGGAGTGGAGAAGATTGGCTGAGAGGTGAGCAGTGTGAAGTGCACAGATCACCGGGAAATAACCTGGGGAGGAAGAAGAGAGACCGGGTAGACTGTAAGTGTCTTGGGGCAGGAATCATCTCCTCACTACATGTTTGTACAGCACTTAGCACCAAGGGGCTGGGGTGCTAGATGTTACTGCAATTCAAACAACAGCATAACACCTCCTAGCAAGTAAAACCAAGAGGCTCCAGAACCCGCTCCTGTATACGCTCCCCCTTCTGTCCTCCACCGTCGGGGAGCCTCGCTTTCCAGCCTCGGCTGGAAATGAACTGAGCCAGTTGAAGACTCATTCTTTCCAAACAGGCATCCCAGACATTGACTCTCTGCCGAGGACAGCTCCTGGGGACGCACCGCATGGGTGTGCAACCTGTCTGCCCTGAGCCCCAGGGTGGTTGATGGGCCGCACCACTGCACAGCGTAGGGGCTTCCTGTTTGTGATACACGGTTAGTGGATTGGTTGGGTTATAGATCCCCCCCCTTGAACTGGGGGCACTGTCAGCCGAGCCATTTTTCATCCCCTTCAAGGGTGTGAGACTCTCCCCCGGGCTTTACTGAGGCAAACAATAGCTAAGGGGGCTCATTCTGCTTCCCACCAGGCACAGAGCGAACTGGATGGAGGACACATGGCTTTGGGGTACAGCAAGAATAGCCATCAAGGCTGCTAACATGAGAAGGAGCAAAGTCCACAGGCTAAGAGCCATCGACAGCTCTTGCTGAGATACAGAGGAACACGGTGTATATATAGGAGAGCCCCTCTGTCCACCCCAGTCTGTGATCGGAGATCCCCACGTGGCCTTCTAGGGACCCTTTTGGGCTGTGAGATTTGTGGGTAAATTAAATCCACTTCCAGTACCCAGATTGTAAATTCTTAAGGGCACAGACTGTCCTTTTGTTCTGCCTACCACTGTAGGGTCTTGGGCCAGGTGTAGGGCTCTTAGATGCTATGAGAATACAAATAATAAATAGTAATAATAATAATCAGCAGCAGCCTGGTACCGATCGATCCTTCCCTCCCCCATCTCCCACGCTGGCGGCCCAGCTGACACGCTCCGACCTCACCTTAGCAGAGTGGGTCATCCTCTTGTTCTCTGTTTCTCTCCAGTCTTCTTCCACGGCCTATAGTCATTAGCGCTTCTATGCCACCACCTCAGCTGACCTTGCAAGGCATTGACCTGGGACAACAGGACAAAGGTAGCACCAGCTCCCAGGTGGGGAATTCTCCAAGCTCCTCTTCCCACCCGACATTCTGCAGCCTGCCCTTCCCACACTTGAGCCCACCCTGAGATGATTTGAACAGGCCTCTGCACTGCTGGGCCTCAGCTGAAGCAGGTGCAGAGGGATGCCCATTCTGGAGGTATTTCAGAAGGCCAGGCAGGCTCATGGAAGATGCGAAGCTGGACCGCAGGGCTCTAGGATGGAGGCCGAGAAAGGTGAAGCCCCAGCAGTAATCTTTACCCAGCGAGAGTCTCCTACCAGCCCTGGCTCCCCCTCCTCTCTCTGCCCTCAGGCTCCTGCGGCTACCCCTAGTTCCCTCTGCTCAGTCACTCCCACCTCAGAGAGACCCACTACACTTGGCAGGTTTACCCAGGGCTCTACATCCTGTTCCCAGGTGGGTGAGAGAAGAGCCCCGGTACCTTATGAAGTCCTACCTGCTTCCTTAGGGAAGAGACGGTCTTCTCTAGATTGGCCACAAAGAACTCAAGGTCCTGCTGGGAAGAACGGTCGTGGGAAGGCTCTTCGGTTCTGTAAGCAGGGGCAGAGAAAGCAAAGGCTGCTGTGAAAACGCCCCCTCTTGAACGTCCTGCCTATGTGGGTATTTAAAGGCGTGCCCCTGGCTGTGCATTCAGGCTCTGTGTTTAATGTTCCCGCTTTGCTAACGCAAAAGGAGTGAAAGGGCCGGATTCTCAATGGTTCAAGAGCCAAGAGTCACCGGTGAAACGCCCGGGCAACTGTTTGCCTAATTTGCACGTGCACTTGCCATGACTGAGAGCGCAAACCCCCAATCTACATACTGAGTAGATGTGCAACTGCAGATCGTTTTGTGCGAGTGGTTCCTGAGATTTTGAAAATCTGCCCCAACAAGGTTCATTCTCTCGCTCGTGTTCACTCTGCTCTCAACTGGGGATGACGCTTCGCAGGGAAAGAGCCACACAAAATACCTGCAGACGTACTGTCAATAATACGGGACCCCGATCCAGTGCTCCTTAAAAGCAACAGAAAGACTCCTACCATCCCCAACGGGCTTTGGATCAGGCTCAGCATTTGTACTGGTGCAATATCCGAGTTCCTTAAACAGCCCCATAGCTCTGATCTTAGTGGAATCCAGCACTCTATCTAGAGAAAACAGTTGATTCCGACATGGATCATTTGATATACAGTGAAACCTCGATATAACGGACTAATTCGGGCGGGGGGGGGTGTCCGTTAAAACCGAAAGTCCGTTATTTAATAATTTTTTTAAATCATTAAATAACGGACTTTCGGGTGACAACGGACACCCCCCCGCCCGAATTAGTCCGTTATATGGAGCCAGCTGTGAGTCAGCCCACCCCACCCCCTCCCCCCGCCCGGCTCCCCGCTGCGGGGAGACGGATGGGGGGGGTTTGACAGCTCCCGCCTGGCTTCCCGCTGCGGGGAGCTGGGCGGGAGCTCTCAAACCCCCCCCCCCCCCCGTCCGTCTCCCCGCTGCGAGGAGCCGGGCGGGGGGGTTGACAGCTCCCGCCCGGCTCCCCCCAGCGGGAAGCCCGGCGGGAGCTGTCAAACCCCCCGCCCGGCTTCCCGCTGCGGGGAGCCGGGCGGGAGCTCTCAAACCCCCAGCCCGGCTTCCCGCTGCGGGGAGCCGAGCGGAGGCTCTCAAACCCCCCCCCCCCCCCCCGCCCGGCTCCCCGTTCTGGGGAGCCGGGCGGGGGGGTTGACAGCTCCCGATCGGCTCCCCCCAGCGGGAAGCCCGGCAGGAGCTGTCAAACCCCCCGCCCGGCTTCCCGCTGCGGGGAGCCGGGCGGGGGGGTTGACAGCTCCCGCCCGGCTTCCAGCTGGGGGGAGCCGAGCGGGAGCTCTCAAACCCCCCGCCCGGCTTCCCGCTGCGGGGAGCCGAGCGGAGGCTCTCAAACCCCCCCCCCCCCGCCCGGCTCCCCGTTCTGCGTTCTGCGGGGAGCCGGGCGGGGAGGGGGTTTGACAGCTCCCGCAGGGGTCCCCGCTGCGGGGAGCCGGGCGGGAGCTGTCAACCCAGCTGGCTCCCTGGGGCGGGAGCTGGCAGCCCCCAAAACGGATTTCGGATGCATCGGAAATTTTGTCCGTTGCATCCGAAGTCCGTTAAATCGGGGTCCGTTAAATCGAGGGTTTACTGTATTTAGTTTTGCGAATATCCCCGCAGTCTAGTCCTCAGCACGGGTCGGCAGATTTGAAACGGTCACATGCGTGCACAAAAAAATCAAAAACGTAGTGACAGCAGAGCAAGGGACGGTGAAAAACGCAGAGGTACCGCACCTTGGGTCGGCAGGGGGGGGCTTCGAAGGGTTTTCTTCTGGGTAGCTGAAGCGGGGAGACCTCTTGCTCCGGAATTGCTGAGAAAGAGCATGGAACTGCCCTCTTGTTCTGCAGTCTGGAGAAAGGGAAAGGAGACTTTGGAGTGATGGTCAGTCTGGAAGTTCTGCCCTTTTGCGTGAATTTCACCCCTCCCCCAATCTCCCCACTCAGCATAAGCCTCCATTGTCCTCTATGCAGCTATAACAATTACATCAAGCAGTTCTGAGTTGGCGCGTTCCACTGCAGAAGCACATGGAGCAAGAACCTCTCCTGGGCTGGAGCACCCTTCAACATAGGGGCGAAAGCACCAGGGAGCCAGCTTCGTACCTTCGCAGCAGTCCTGCCACATGCGGAGGTCGACCGCCGGGATCTCCTCGCAGTTGACCATGCCTTGGGGGTAGGATGCCACCCGGAACACATCTCTCTGCAGCTGTCGGACGTGGTCGCTGTTGTCGCAGATGACGCGAGCCAGCGACGTCTGCCTTATCTGAGTTACCTGGGCTGGGGTGAAGACTCCAGGATTCCCGTACCAAAACCTACGGGGGATTGCAACCCATGGCGTCACTGAAGAGAGCCTACCCTACCTCCTTATTCTCCTACTCAAAGAACCACCACAGCCCTTGAACTCAGGGGAAATCAGGAATTGCACCTTCCATGTGTTCCCCACCCCTAGAGAAGTGATCTCCCCAAGCAGAATACTGGGGGGGGGGGGGGTTGGTTTGACCAGAGACGACGGTACCTATCCCCATCTCTGAGTCTTCGGAACTGCGTTGCTAACAGGCACATCAGTGTTGGTCCAACTCTGGTCCCAGGGACAAGATCTTCCACCATCAGTGCCGGAAACAGGTCAATGTTCTTGGTAGTCCCATATAAACTGCAGAGAGAGAGGCAAAAAGGAAAAGATTATCAGAGGGTGGAAAGTGATCTCGGCTGGAGTACTGCTTCATCTGAATAGGAATCTGGGTGCAAGGAGCTCATCTGGGCAACATTTGGACAGTAACTACCTACACGATAGAAGGGAGGGAGTAACTCAGCAATAAGGAGTAATAACCAAGACAGACATCAGGCAGTTTAGTCCTCTTACAAAATAGCTACCAGGGACTCAGATTGAAACCCAAAGAGTAACATACCAATCCCCTGATACAGTACTAGAGGTTGAGAAGTAAGGGATTGCTCGCTTGGAAATCTCCAGGTAATCTAGTAGTTATACCATGGCCATCACCCTGGCTTCTGAACCGCATCGTCATAGAGCAGATCAGCTGATAGGTGCTAGGGGAGGGCAATGCCATGGGTAGACTGATCTCATGGCCCAAACCACGGTACCTCCTGAGCTTTCCCCTGATCTCTGGGTTTTTGATCTCGTTCCGGAGGTCTTCGAACTCCTGCACCGACGTGAGGTTGCAGAAGACCCTGAAGTCGTTGTACGGGGGGATGCCGTGGTCCCTCCCCCGCTGGATGTTGATTGCTGCCAAATCCAGCGAGACAGAGTGCGCCATGGAGAAGAGCTTCTCGGTCAGCTCCATGTTCAGGAGCTCGGAGGGGACCCGCATTTTCCCAGGGACCCCGAACAGACCACGGAGGAGAGGATCGATCCCTCCTTCCTGGGTGATCCTGAAAGGGGAGAAGAAGGCCTTGTGGAGGGGGACGTGGCCTTGGCGGATGGGCTGGAAGGTTTCATTCAGCCGATACAGGAGGGGGTTGATCAGCGTGTGTCCGAACCGGAAGGCAGCGGTGGCGAAGGCGTTGAGGATTCCGGCGTGGACGTTGGGGTCGTAGCCTTTGTATTCGCCCAGCACCTTCATGCCAGCTTCCCCGAGGACCTTGGGGAGCCAGTGCGCGTAAGTGATGTGCTGCATCTGGGCGCCCACTATTTTGCGCGCCTCGTGGTAGAGGGTGTCCCCGTCCCAGTGGGGGTTCAGGGCCCGCAGCTCGGTGGCCAGGCGGTTGTGTTCCCGGAACCAGAGGGTGTGCATGGCCGTGAGGCCCAGCTGCTCGTTGGCACGGTGATCCCCTGCCAGGAAACACGGCACGGGGCTCTCGCTCTCGTCCCGCATGCACTCGGTGGGCGGCCCCACTGCAAACGGGAGGAGGTGTTTCCCCGAGCTGGGCACCACCTGCCCTGGCTTCATCAGCCCTCTCTGGCTGCTCAGGTCCCTCAGCTCCCGAGACTCCTGCTCCGTGCTGCCGTAGACGTTGGAGGCGTCGATGTAAGAGGTCAGGTGGTTGATCTGCTCCCGGGGATAGACGGAGTTCATCAGCAGGGAGGTCATCCCGCTGCCGCACACGGGGCTGGAGCGGACGAAGAACATGCAGCGCCCGTTCCTCACCCGGGGGTCGTTCTCCGGGATCACGACCGAGAAGCACGGCGGGTCGTTGGTGCAGACCTCGCTGCAGGGCGCCCCGTCCGAGAACCGCGACATGCTGATGGCCGCCACCGTCTGGTCCATGTCGTGGTCCAGAAACTGGCCCCACTGCATGAGCATGTGGGTGAACTGGTCGTCGGAGGTGATGGTTTCTGTCCCTATCATGGCCGTGGAGACGAGACGGGGCAGCGGCAGGGGCAGCTCCCGGGAGTCTTCCGCCAAAGAGAAGCCCCGCGGCAGGTTAAAGCCGTTCTGGTAGGCCGGCTTGAGGAGGCGCTGGAAGGCCGTGAGGGACGCGCCCCACATCGGGTGCTGGAGATTGTTACAGGAGCCGTCGTGGGTCCTGTACTGCTTGTGAAAACAGATGTCGGAGCAGTTGGGCATGCGGCGGTGGGCGGAGCAGCCAGATAGGTTGGCGATCACGTTCAGGTAGTGAGGGGAGACCAGGTCATTGTAACGGTAGCCTGCGAGGGAACCCCAAAAGAACACATTAGAGCCTGTCTATGGGAGAGACACACCCTGTCACCCCACACCAGGGCTAGTTGGGGTCTGTCATCAGTGTCCGGAGGATGGACAAGGCCAGTTTGATCGCTGACTGGTTTGTGGAGTGTAGGGCCCGTGGTTGATTGGGGGAGGGTTTATGAAGAATAGTGAGGTGCTGGCCCCATCATGGAGTGGTGGACGGAGGTAGGGTTTGGTATACACATCACAGAGAGGGTAATGTAGGATTTGTGGTGTCTGGGCCATGCCATGAGGGTGGGCTTGGTTTCCAGTCTCTAATTAATACGTTTGGTTTGTTTTTAATGTCTTTCGAGTCATTAGATGGATGCCATCTGAGCAGCTAACAATCTATAATGTCGGTATCCTCAGAGCAGCTTTGTGGAGTGGGAAGACATTATCCCCACTTGACAAATGAGGCACTGAGACACAGAGACAGAGCGGAGCTGTATCCACACTACACACACAACAGCAGCAGAACCGCAGCTACTCCGCTTTTGTCTAAGCAGTGGAAGGGGTTTTTCCATCACTGTAATAAATCCACCCCCTTCATAGACAGTAGCTAGGTTGATGGAAGAATTCTTCCATTCATCTAGCAAGCGTCTAGACCGGGGCTTAGGTCAACTTAACTACGTCTCTCAGAAGGGTGACTTTTTCACAGCCCTGAGACATGTAGCGAGGTCGACCTACGTTTGAGGTGTAGACCAGGCCTAAGTGACTTGCCCTAGGTCACTCAAGGAGTCTGTGGCAGAGTAGGGAAATGAATCCAGGCCTTAACCACTAGGCTATGCTTTCCACTTTACAGGGCATTCTGTGCTGTTCAGGCCATAGTTGAAAGTTGGATTGAAGATGATGGTCAGGATAAGGGGCGGAGTTAATCACTGGTGTTGGATCCTGGACAGTCCATGTCTTCCCTTACTGATATTTAAGTGTTTTAAACTTGTAGTACAATTTTCTGATTTCCTACCTTGCAACAGTCTGGCGTTGCTGCTTTTTAACTTTATTCTCCCTGTGAATTTCCTGATGTGCTACTGTCGGATCAGAAATAACCTGTCATACCCGTCCCATTCATGTCCACGATCAATCCCTGCTGGACGTGGTCTTGGATCAGTTGCAAGGTCCTTTCAAAGATCTCGCCAGCCCGGGCTGTTTCGATGGTGTAAGGGTCCCGGGGGTAACGGAAGAGTGCCAGCAAGTCATTGGGAGTTTTGGGTCGCCTGTTACAGAAAATTAAAAGTGGGCTACAAGGGATCCTCGATTCCCGAAATGATTATTTCCCTGACCTTAACAAGATGTTTCAGGCACCCCCGGTCACAGTCTAGACCTATTTGGGAGAGATATCCCAACAAATAGTTCATGTTAGTGATCCAACGTGTCTGCTTGCTAGAGCTGATCAGGAAAGGATTCCACCCATGCCCCAATGAAAACATTTGAGGAACATTTTCATAATTATTCATAACTTCAAAAACATGTTTCCGTTTTTGGCACCTGAATGTCATAACATTTTGGTTTAAGGCCAGTTTTTTTTTGTTTTCCTATGAAAACCCAAAATGTTCAATTAAAATAATTGTTTAATGAAATTTTCATTTCATCTAAAGCCACTTTTTGTTAAGAAAAAAGGTCAGATGCATATTTTTTGGCCTGCTCCACTGCCACACACTGAACCAAGTCATCTGCATTTATACACAGACTGCGCTGATCCTTTATTTCCTTGTGTGCTCTGTCTCTTTGAACAGCTCAAGATTACAATCCCATTCCTCCCTCAGTTATATTGTCTCCTACAAAACAGTCTCAAGGGACTTGAGAGATTGGGTTCCTTTGTAAGACAATTCTACAGTCAAATGGGTCTCCCCACTAATTTTTTACCCTGCTATCAAGCCTACGTTTACTAGCTTGGGTCACCAGAAACCTGAGATGAAATTATAGCAGTGGGGGACTAATACATGCTTTCAAATCACCTTCACCCAATATATTTCTCATCTCCATCTCCTGTCACTTCTGCAGCTCAGATCTTATCCCCAAGCAGGCTTACTTGCTAAACAGCTCCGTCCGCGTCGAATTGATAGCATGGTCCACGCTGCTGATGGCTTCCTGTATTGACGTGGCGACAAAGGTGTCGCCACTCCGACCAACGTCCGTGGCTTTCAAGGAATCGAGAGAGAATGAGGAAATTAAATGACTTGGTTTTACTTTGGTTTTCCAACCCTGAGAGAACTTGGCGAGGCTTTTGTGCATCTGTGTCCGTTACAAAATAGAACTTCATTGCCATGTGCCGTCATAAAGAACTTGGGGTAGGTTTGTGTCTCAAGTTTGCAGGATAGTTATGAACTGAAATTACTGCACCAGATACAACTTGCCCTTGGGAGCACCCCAAGATTTTGGTCTGTGAATTTTCACTTGCATACGGTCTCTGAATTTGCTTCACCTGTAGTTGTCCCACTTTCATGTTCACAGATCTTCTAAAGAACACGTTAACTGATAGGGCCATTCATGGCAAGAGTGAGTTTTTTAACATGAGCCTGTACACAGGAGTATGCGCTTCAGAAACCTGATTCTAAGGGTATGTCTACCTGGCAATTGGGAGGTGTGATTGTATCGTGTGCAGACATACCTGAGCTAGCTTTAATCTGGTTAGCTTGCTCAAAAATAACAGTGAAGCAGCCACATGGGCAGTAGCACAGGCTGCTTGTGTACGAGCCTGCCTGAGACCCTGGATATGCATTTGAATGGCTAGTCCGTGTTGCCACGGCTTTAGTGCTGGTTTCAGTGGCACTAGCTAGATCAAAGTACCTCCTGATGGCTGTGCAGAATCAGACATACCCTAAGTGTTCCCCCCGCCCACTGAAGAACCAGACAATACCTTGTGGCCAGCATGTCATGCCAAAGGTAATCAACCCGGCTCAAATTTGGATATTAACATTGGGGATGGACAAGCAATGCTGTGCTATTGGAAAACAAGCTGCCACCCACGAACAAATCACATGAATTATCCTGTGAGTAATTTCAAACCACAAAGAAGTTAGACAGCATCCTAAACTCCTCACAGTCAATTCATGCACAGAGAAGGAGGTTAAATTAATCTAATAAATGATTGGCTATGCACACTATTCACCGCTGCGTGCTTGTGAAATGCTTTTAAACTGCCCTTGCTCTGCTTCCAATTTTTTCCTCCTCGATTCTTCCCTTCCCTCCAAGGGCTACCACCGTGATGCTTGACCAGTGACAGATGAATGTTACCTCTCTGGCTGCTATTCCTTCACTCTCTGCTTCTCCTTCCTTCTTACACAGAGCAGTAATGTGAAAAATGGAGACTGCCTCCCTTCCCCCAATGGATTAGAGTCATAAGCAAACTTCTCATTGTATTGGCAGAGCTATTCTCATTCTCCCACCCTTCTGCAAGCCCTGGGTGTCTGATAATCTGCCCATAAGGAAGTGAAAGGAGTAGCATAACCGTTCTCTAAAAGTACGAGCATCCACACAGGAAATACGTAAGCAGAGCAGGAGAAGGAGAGAACATTGCAGAGATAAAGCCGAGGGACACCGTACCAGTGATGGTCAGCTGCATGGTGCTGGACGTGAATCCAAAAGTATTCCTGGCTATACACTCATATCTTCCCTGATCAGCCACTCCCAGGTCTCGAATGGAAAGGGTCCCATCTTGACTTACATGGAACTTGCCGCTCTCTGTGATTTGAATACCCTCCTGCGGCATGATCAAAAGACAGGAAGACGTTTCAGAGAGAATCCCTCAGCCTAGACTCTGCTCTGTCTAGGAAACACATACACAGCTGTCATTGATGGACAAGGCCAGCAGATGTCAGGAGAACTCTGTGCAACACAGAAAAGGTATCTGAAAGCAAAAGAAAGGACCCCAGTCCTTTTCACCCCTCACCACCCAGCAATTCTTTTGGCTAGTTGCAGTCTTGTCTGGCTTCCCATCGCCCTCTGCTCCCAAACAGACACTGTATAGTACTGAAGGAATTCCAATATGAAATTGAAAAACTACTAACCGTGGTATGCAACCTATCACTTAAATCAGCCTCAGTACTACATGACCGGAGGGTAGCTAGTGTAACACCATTTTTAAAAAAAGATTCCACAGGCAATCCTGGCAATTACAGGCCTAACTTCAGCACCAGATAAAATGACTGAAATTGTAGTAATGAACAGAATTCTCAAACACATAGATGAATGGGACGTTGAAAAGTCAACCTGGCTTTTATAAAGGGAAATCACGCCTCACCGATCTATTAGAATTGTTTGGGGGATCAACTAGCATATGGACAAGAGTGATCCGGGGGATCTAGTATAGCTGAACTTTCAGAAAGCCTTTGACAAGTTACCAGACCATGCTCCTCAGCAAAGAAAGTCGTCATGGGGTAAGAGGTAAGGCCCTCTGATGGGTGAGTAACTGATCAAACAATAGAAAACAGAGGGTAGGAATAAATGGTCAGCTTTCAGACTGGAGAGAGGTAAACTATGGTGTCCCCCAGCGATCTGTACTGGGGCCAATACTGTTTAACATATTCATAAGTCATCTGAAAAACAGGGTAAGCAGTGAGGTGGTAAAATTTGAAGACGATACAAAACTACTCAAGATAGTTAAGTTCAAAGCTGACTGCAAAGAGCTATAAAGGGATTTCACAAAACTGGGTACCTGGGCAACAAAATGGCAGATGAAATTCAATGTCAATAAATGCAAAGTAATGCACATTGGAAAACAATCCTAACTATACACACAAAGTGATGTGGTCTAAATGAGTTGTTACCACTCAAAAAAGAGATTTTGGAGTCATCGTGGATAGTTGTCTGAAAACATCCATTCCATGTGCAGTGGCTGTCAAAAAAGGCTAAGAGAACGTTAGGACCCATTAGGAAAGGGATAGATAATAAAATACAAAAAATCATGCTGCCAATATATAAATTGATGGTATGTTCACACCTTGAATGCTGTGTGCGGTTCTGGTTGCCTCATCTCCAAATAGCGATATAGAGTTGGACAAGATACATAGAAGGACAACAAAAATGACTAGGGGTATGGGACAGCTTCTGTCTGAGAAGAGATGAAAAAGACCAGGACTTGCAAAAGAGACAACTTGCAACCAGCTTGCAAAAGAGACAACTGAGGGGGGATATGATAGAGGTGTATAAAATCATGACCGGTGTAGAGGAAGTGCATTAGGAAGGGTTATTTACCTCTTCATAGAACACGCAAACCAGGAATCTCTCAATTAAATTAATAGGCAGCAGATTTGAAGCAAACATATGCAGGGTGACCAGATGTCCTGCTGACAGTCTCATATGTAAGCCCTCCTTCAGGTGTCCAGACTTTCTTAAAAAGAGGCAAATTGTCCTGTATATTCTCTCTCCCCCTCACACCTCCCATCAGTCCTGGCGGGTCCCACTGACGGCTAGATCCCTGCTCACCAGCTGCCCGCCCACCAGCAGTGAAGACTGTTGGCTGATAAAACCCCCCAACCAACTGAAAACAAAAATTTGGGAAGTGTTGTAATGGTTCATTTTGAAAAACAATCAAAACCAAATTATTTTGAAAATGTGATTTTGACTCAATATTTAGTTTGGGAACGCTGATTTGAATCAACATTAGAAAAGTTTCTTTTCTACCCAAATACATGGGTTTTTTTTGTTTCAGCAAGAAAAAAACAACACATTCAGTTTCAGTTTGAAACAAACCACATTTGTTTCTGATATTTTTGGCTCAGCCACTGAACTGAAAAGTCAGTTATTCACTCTTCTCTCAGGAGCACGGCTGTGTAGTGATTATCAGCTGGGTACAGGGTGACTACAGAATTATAAGTTTTCTTACTTTGGCCCAGGTGATGGTGGGCCGTGGATCTCCTTGGGCAGCACAGGTGATCACAACATCTTGCCCAGTCTCAGCTACCACATCTTGCGGGGGGTGAAGAAACACAGGGATCACTGTATAGTGTGAAGAAACAGGAATAAATACAAGAAATTTCTTTGTATGGGGCAACTGTGAGAGGTTTGAGTTGGGAACATCTCACCAGTGAGTGGTCATAAGGTTCCCAGACACCTGCTGCTGTCTCAAACAACATTTAAAGGGACCCTGTCAAGTTAAAACATCATCTGCTTTCCTTGTCTCTGTTACTAACAACCCTCTCTCGTTTAAATTTCACTGTTCGTCTTCTGCTGCTGTTTGTATTTCTCTCAGCTCGGACAATTACATGGTGGATTTTCCCATCACCTGGAATTTTTAAATCAAGACTGAATCTCTTTTTAAATGATCAGCTCTAGTTCAAGCAGTAATTATGGGCTTGATGTAGAAATTACGGAGTGAGGTTCTCTGGTCCATGTTACACAGGAGAGAAACTCAATGAATCTATGAATTTACAGAAGCTAGTCAGTTTCTCATGTGACTTTAGTCAGTTTCATTTCCCCCTGGGGGTATGTCTACACTTAACCTGGATCAAGGCTGCAGCAATCCACCTAGGGTTGATTTAGCGGGTCTAGTGAAGACCTGCTAAATCGACCACAGATTGCTCTCCCGTCAACTCCATTACTCCACCAGAACGAGACGCATAAGGTAAGTCAATGGGACAGTTTCTCCTGTTGACCCAGCGCAGTGTAGACACTACAATAAGTCAACCTACTGTACGTCGACTCCAGCTACATTATTCATGTAGCTGGAGTTGCATAACTTAGGATGACTTAACCCTATAATGTAGACCTATCCCCAGTCTTACCAGGGGCACAATGCTGCAGTGTTTGGTGGGCAGACCCGGTGGACGATGGTTTTTGGTTAAGAAGATAGTTTCCATTGGAATTTTTAAAAAATCATGGAAATATTTCTGTTGTTCTTGTCTTTTTGCAAAAGCTCAATTTTGGGGAAAATCTAAATTTAGGGTGAAATTTGGCCTGGCAGTTAATGTTCTCTCAAAAAGATTTACCACTTATACAGAGAGTGTCAGAACTAGAGCTGCTAGGAAAAAATAACTATTTTTCACAGAAAGTATCAAAATTGTAATTTTTCAAAGTATCCTACAAAACCCCCGATTTCCCCCACAGTGGCAAAAACCAAAATCATAAAGAGGAAAAAATGGAAAACTATTTTTGGTTAAAAAAAAAAAGTTTTCAAGAACTGAAAACTTTTACTAAAAAATGACCACAACACTAATTTTCTTAAACTAAACTATGCAGTGTCTCTGTTTTGGTTGGTGTTGCTGTACCTCGAGGCGTCACCCAAAGCTGCACCGGGAAGCGCTTGACTCCGATGGCACTGATGGCGTGGCATTCATACTGGCCTTGGTCATGCAGGGCAACCCTCATGACACGCAGGGTGCCGGTGGAGAGGATACTGTGCCTCCGGTCGTTGGGCAATGGCCCACCTGATTGAGACAGCAGCATGATTTGTTAGTGAAGCTGTTTGTTACTATTCCATTCACTGAGGGAGTCTGGAGTCTGCCCATTCCCACTCTCAAACCTCGATCCTCTGCTATGGATGGCCTAAAGCACAATCATCACCTCTCCAGCCAAGGACAAGAGGAGCTCCTGCTCCTAACTCCGTGTCATTCCCTACTTTGCTTTATGGATTATTATGAGCTCAGTCTCCATGTGAACGCTTTCTGTGCGGTCAGGCGCCTTTTAGGGCATGAACAAGACTCCACCAGACCTCTTTATCCTGGGCTGCTCTTTGCACGTCCTCTATTAACCACGGGAACAACTTACCCAGAGACGTGGTGGACTCCCCACAATCAAGAGGGGATGTTTTTTAAAAGGTTGGCAGTCATTAATTCGGGGAAGTCCTGTGTTATGCAGGAGGTCAGACACTGAAGTGGTATTATTTAACCTTTTCAGTGCTGGACAGCCTACCCAGTCCTTTCATGCAACAGCCCGGCTCACTCCACAGCCTGTCAGGGCACCCCATTCAGTGTCCATCCTAGAGGAAAGCTGCAGCGACGTGGAAAGGGTTAAAAGAAATGGAGAGCACGCTGGTTAAGAAGATCTCTGCCGGTGCTTCTGAGCTTGATGGCTGGTTTGCTGCTGTGGAACCCAAAGTACCGGCAGGGGATTCTTCCCAGCTCAAAACAATTAATTATGGCTCGTCAAACCTGGAGGGCCCTTGGGCCAGGGATAACTGGCTCCCGGCCCAGAGACGGTTACATGGGGTCAGCGCCGAGGAGCCGTGCTGAGAACCGTCACCCAACTTCAACGTTCACCCAAGGTCAGTTTTCAAAAGCAAAAAAAAAAAAAAGAAAAAGAAAAAAGAAAGAAACCCTAGAGAGGTGTCAGGGGCAAACTAGTTCTCTCCTCTAGCCCCCTCTCCCATTAGAAAGAACCCGGGGAGGACTGAGAGCTGTCCTGCTGGGACACCAATCAGCCACGGCTGTCCAGCCCCCAGGTCTCTCCGACCAGGTGAGTGACTGGAACAGCATGGCCAAGGACTTCATGATGAAAAGGGAGTGAAGGGAACGCGGGTCTCCAAATCCTTCCTTCTCCGACAGGGCTACTTAGGAACGCTTGAGAGTCTCTGGCCCTTTCCTGATTCTCAAGGTTCCCCTGCATGATGTCATGGAATCAGGGCCAGCCTTACAGGTGGGCAACGTGGGTGACGGGACAGGTGGTGGTCAAGAGGGCGCTGGTGGCTGGGCAGGGTAAGAGGCATGTGCCTGCCGGGTGGGCTCTGCTCCCTGCTTGTGGCTTTTGTTGGCCTGCACAGTGTCCCGGCTTGGTGGAGGGGACGGGTGGAAGCTTTGGGGTGGGGGGTATTGTGGTAACTTGTGACTGGGGAGGATCTGCCCCAAGGGTGAGCTGTGGGCTCAGGGGAACAACCTGCAGGGAGGGCTGGGACAGGGCGGTGCCGTGAGCTGATCCAGGCTGGGCTGGACGAGGAGAATGCCGGGGGAGAGCTGCTTCTCCCCAGCGTCTCCTGCACTCACCCCCAGCTGTCTGGCGCAGCCCACCGACCACGGTAGCTGCTCGCTCCCCCCAAGTGCCCATTAGCCGCTGGCCCTGTAGGCTCAGTACAGCACCATCGTCCTTTAACAAGTGGAGTCTGGGCTATAGCCCTGGGGACAGCAGTTAATCCATCAAAGGTAAAGGAAATCCCACCAAACTGATGTGCCTGACCTCACTGACAGGACAGAGAAGCCAAATTGTCTCTTTTGACCCCTAAGGGAGAGTTTCAGGGATTGCCTTAGGAGCCCGGTATTCTCCCATCAGCCTCCCCATTTCCCCCCAGAATCCCCCATCTCCCTGCCAGAGCCTATAGGACTGTGCCGCAGGGCTGGCGACAGGGGGGTACTACGGGTACAGCTGTACCGGGCCCCCCAACTTTAGGGGGGCCCGGTACACTGCTGTACCCGTTGTGTCCCCCCTTGTCGCCGGACCTGGAGAGCGGGAAGGCGGCGCGGCTCTCCCCCGGACAAGCGCGCCTGGCCCTGGCAGGAGCAGAGAGCCCGGCCGGCAGCAGCAGCGCTGTCCGGGGGAGGGGAGGGGGGAGAAAGGGCGGCTCACGCTCTCGCTCCCGCTGCCGCCAGCTGTCAGCTGGCGGGGGGAAGGGGGGGGGGGAAGAGCACCGGCTGAGCTGAGCTGGGCTGGGGGCCCATCTGCTGTCGGCTGGGCTGGGGGGGCCCGGCTGGGCTGGGGGGCCCCCATCCGCTGTCGGCTGGGCTGGGGGGGCCCCGGCTGGGCTGGGGGGGGCCCCCAAACTATCGGAGTAGGGGGCCCCCAAATTTCCGTCGCCAGCCCTGCTGTGCCGGGGCCTCTGGGGCTGGAGGGACGAAGGGCGACCACGTTAATGCCACTCCTGAACGTTTATGAGAGTGGCGCCAAGCCCCGGTGAGTGATGGGAACAGCCACGCATTACCCATCCACCGCAATCTCAGGCCAACCACCAGCCCAAAGGATGTCGCACGTCCGCTCAGCTGGGTGATAACTAGCCATCATCGTCCAGGCCTGGGGGGTATTTACAGGGGAAGGTAACGCGCGGGGGGGGGGGGGGGGGAGTACCTGCCCTTGTCCAGGTGATAACAGGTGGAGGGTGGCCTTCAGCAGTGCAGGAGAAATCCACGCTTTGCCCCTCAGTCACAATCTGATCAACGGGAATGACCAGGAACCTGGGAGTATCTGAGGGGAGAAGACAATGGCAGAGCGGTAGGAAAAAACCAAACCCATCCCCACAGGAATAGTCATTGAGAGAAGAACAGGGCCCAGGGCACTGGGTTTAGCTGCCTGGTCAGCTGTTGAGTGCTTAACACAGGGTGGGCAAACTACGGCCCACGGGCCCATCCTGCCCCCCACCAGGGAGGCTCCACCCTCAGCGCACTGTGTCGCCCATGCTCTCGCTCCTGGGCAGCACTGCAGCAGTGTGATTGGCTCTGGCAGGGCCTGAGCTCCTGCCTCTCTGAGCAACGTGGTAAGGGGGCAGGGCTGCGAGCTCCAGCGGGCCACATGGCTGCCAGACATGCTGCTCTGAGCAGCGTGGTAAGGGGGCTGGGGGGTTGGATAAGGGGCAGGGAGTCCCGGAGGGCAGTCAGGGGACAGGGATAGGGGGAAGTTGGATGGGTTGGAGGTTCTGAGGGGGGCAGTCAGGGGGTGGAAAGTTGGATAGGGGGTGGGGTCAGGCTGTTTGGGGAGGTACATCCTTTCCTACCTGGCCCTCCATACAATTTTGCAACCCCCATGTGGCCCTCGGGCCACAAAGTTTGCCCACCCCTGGATTAACACCAGTCAACGTCATTGAGTCCCTCACCTTGCACTATAACGTTTGCCGTAGCCTGGATGGAGCCTTCTGAGTTGCTGGCATTGCAATTGTACTGGCCCTGGTCCAAGAAGGTGACGTTCTGGATGTACAGCCCTCCCGAGCTGGTGATGGCGAAGCGGGAATCGGTCAGGAGTGGCGAGCCTGTGCCCAGAGTCCAGATGACGTGAGGGGCTGGGTGCCCAGAGACCCCGCACTCCAAGGTGACACTTTCCCCAACCAGCACTTCTGTGTTCTGGGGTTGGATCACGAAGCTGGGCTTGGCTGAAAGCAAGGGACGTATTTCAGACACAAGCGGCCTTGCTATCCTCGCCCGCAGAACGGGGCAAATCAAGCTTCACTGGTAAATTAGAACAAGTCTTCCACAGAAAAGTGACCCAGAATGCATTTCAGAGTCTACTTGGTCTCATGCCTCCCACCACCCTGCCCTTCCAGGAGCTCCAAACCAGCAAGACGAATGACTCCTCTATCACTCTGCATCTCCACGGACTCAGCTGCGATACTGCTCTACTCCCTCCCCTTTCCTCTGGTCATCCACTGCCCTAAAGGTTGCCCCACAAACTTCCCCACCCTGGCTTACTCCGACCCTACCACTCTTCTGCTTCTGTTCTCATGCTCTGGCCTGTCCCTGGAGAAAGCCTCAGGGCCATGCACATCCTCTTTACTGGGATGTTTGTCCTCTCCTTCCGTTGTGTTGTACTCTTTGGCCTGCAATCCCCAACACCTATTTACCACCTTCGATTCTCTCCCCTAAAACGTCCCCTCCTTCAGTCCCCTTCTCTCTCCGGACCCAGGACCCTGACTCCAGAAGACCTACTTCAGCCCTGAGTTCTGTCTGAAAAGTGCCTACCACACCACAGGGGCTACTAGGAACAAACATCAGCAGATAATGAATGTAACACCCTAATTCCAGGGACTTTCACTCAATGAATCACAGGGGCCTCACGAACTTCTCTGCTACACAAGCTGAGCCCCTGGGGGCAAATCCTCATTCCTGCCCAGCCTGAGGAACCAATCCAGGCTCCACAATGCTTTAGAAGAGTTACAGAGAGCAGGACCTTCTTTCTGAAGTTTCTGGAGCAGGAGCAGAACCTGTCCCTAGCTGCTGAGAGCGGCAGTAGCCTTCATGCGTGTTATGTTCATTTTCTGCGAGCTTGGGATGGCTGGTGGATTCATATAATAATGGTTTCACTGGCACCATCCCTCTCTTTGCTCCATAACACCCCACCAGCCGGCTAGGAACCTTCAAAGCACCACATGTATGAAGACACTTGCCAAAGTGTACATAAATAAAGGAAGGGCTAAATCTGACTGACTCCCTTCCGTAGTCCGGACTGTCAAGAAGTGGTAAGGCTCAATTACATGGAGTGCCAAAGTAGCGCAGAACTACTTCCTGTGTCTTGACCTCTCCGGCTACGTTCTTGGCCATGCACTGGTAGACGCCTTTGTCAGATTCTTTGGTGTTTTGGATCATCAGGGTTCCATCTTGTAGCAAGTTAAGGCGCCCATCGTCTTTCATGTCAATTTCATTACTGAAAAACAGAGCCAGGCACAAAGAGGCTGAGTTTGCAGGGATGGAGGGAAAACACTACCATTTCCCCCTATTGATCATCATCAACCTATTTATTTATTTATTGCATCCATAATATTAGGTATGTGTCTCTTCAAATTATTTTATAGTTCCCCATAATTGATGGCCAATATTTTTCCACCAACTGTCATATTAAATGGAATCATAGCTAGAATTCCTTTTATACAGGAAACAACCACAGACAGAAACATTCATTTCCCCTCAGCTTGAGTTCCAGCTCTCCTTCCCTTGTTCACTAAGGACCACAATCTATCTGGAACTAAAAACAGATATATGCAGCAGGTGAATAATATACTGCAAGTAAATATATTATTATACCAATGCACTGCTTCTCTGCCCTGATATACACAGAGAGAACTATAAAGGAAGAAAGAACAAAAGTAAAGTCTCTCTTGACAGACTGACTTAAAATAACTACTAAATGGTTGCCTGTCTCTGAAGACAGGAATGTCCTTGAAAATTGAAACATGTAGGACAGCAGTTAGGCAGCTAGAATAACATCTAACTTGCTAACTCTTAGTAGCAATCTCATCAGAAACCCTGTTTGCTTAGGGAGAAGTGACAGGTTTTATGGTATTCAATATATTAGACAGCTGCTCAAAAAATATTTTTGTGAATATTTGTTGAAACTTCCTTTTTCAAAATTAAAAATATGATCATTGACATTTCAAAAGTTGGGAAAAAATGCTTTAAGTTGCTGAGAAATAGGGAAAATGGTTATGAAAAAATATTTTTCCACAAGGTTCAAAGTTTTGAAAAAAACATTAAAAATAGTACTTTGGTAAACTTCACTCCACTGTAGTATTAACTTTTGTTTTTCAAGATGTTTAGTGTCAGAGTAGGAATCTTTTTATAGCTGAGAGATTAAAAAAAAATCAGCGAAAGAACCTATAAAATAGCATCAAGTTATGCAAGCAGTAGCCGTGATGAAATCATTCCTTAAGCTTTATGCGAAGCCAACTTTATTTCAGCAGGGCTGGGGGTTCTTCGTTAGGAGATGAGGGGGTTCTTCGTTAGGAGATGAGGGGGTTCTTCGTTAGGAGATGAGCTAGGTGTTAATTCACTGTGGTGTCCTAATAAACATGGGAATTCCATTCCAGGACCTAAGAGCTGTGGAGTATTTTTTTAATCCCCACGTTCAGCTGCAACTCCTGGAGCCCAGCCAACATTAGAAGGTCACCCGGTTGGATATCATTTGTTCTAGCATGATGGAGCCTTGGAAGGCTTCAGAAGACTAAAGGAGGAGAGGAAATTTCTCTCCCCCAGATATAGATGGATCCACCGGGCAGAACAACATGCCTGATGAGCATTTATTAATTCCCCTTGACCAATAGTACTGCCCAGTTATAGTGGTGTCCAGTGTGGTGGAGCTATATTAGTGTGATCCCATTCACACTACTTTGAGTGGCAGCTTGCCAGCATTTCCATCACAAAACCCTCCTTTGTGGGCAATAGAACTCAGTCACAAAAATTTGCACTGGAGTGAAACTTTGCCTGCAGGGTGTCAGCAGCGACGCCAACATTCATCATTTTGGTTTTATTTTTAAGAGCACCCTATTCGCCCTCCCATATTCCCATGCCACAGAAGCAGGGGAAACCAAGGAATACTTTAACAGGCAGCATGGACGGCTGCTCAAGCCCAAACATCTGGCTGTCCGGCATTTGCCTGTGACTACAGCACCTCACATCACTGTGCAGCCGCGGTGTCCGCACAGGCAGGAGAGCACATTAACCCCATTCCCTGCCACATTCCATAGCAGCCTCCGCAGGGCAATGGAATGCAATAATTTCCCTTGGAAGTGCTGACACTTCCACGGACAAACCAAGTACGGGAGGCAGCATTTTAGTGGTTCATCTAGCGCAAACATGGTGGCTCCAAAGACGCCTGATGAGTGGATTTATGGACAGGTATAAACCCTGGGAAAACATTTCAAACGGAGGTGAAGGCAGCACTTTATTGACAGGGTCACTGGAGAGTGCTACTAAAATGAAGGTAAATACAATTCATGAAACATGCATCTCTGATTTGTGTGAAATGACTCCTGTCATCACAGGCAGTAACTGAGGAGTTTGCCGCTCGCTGGATGGAAGCAGCCACCTCTCTAGGGTCTATCTGCATGACTCACTTGTTGTGTAGCCAGATGATCTCTGGCTTTGGATTCCCTTCTGCCCTGCAGGTGAAATAAACAGTGTTTCCCAACTTGACGTCAGCATCATGGGGCTCGGTGGTGATGCGAGGCCTCTCTGAAAAACACCATTTAACAAAACCCACTCTAGTGTTGATAAACCATATGGCCAATTGCTTGACCCTACTTTGGCTCGTTATGAAATATCATGACCAGTATAGTCAGGTTTACTGCTAAAAGCCAGTAAGAACATAGTACAGGAAGAAGATTATCTATGCTACCAGTCTCCTGGAAGCGATCCCATGCAGTGTGGTCACATTCACCTTGTATAGAAGGTGTGGTCCCACAGTTACACCATTTCAGCGAGGAGTATTTAATTGGATGTTTTAACAAGTTACAAAACTCTTTACAGGTCCCTAAAATCCAACCCCTCCTTTTGTCTCAGTTCCTTAACTTGTTGCTCTGCCCCTTCCTTATATTTGTTTTGGATGCCAGCATCCCAGGTATCAGTCAGTGAAGGTACCTTCCCGGCTTGTATTAAGTCATAAAACGAACATACCTTGACTTGGACAAGTTTCCTATCTGCTTATGCCAAATGCTGGGTGGTACTATTGAGAGTACTATTGGTGGGTATTGTGAGACGTAGCCTAGCATGAGTGAACAGAACTCTGGGAAAACCACAAGCCAATTCAGTTCTTATAAGTGCCAGGTATTTGTATAAGGTGGTGTATACTAACCTAACGTACACGTGTGGGGGAAGTCCAGGGTAGGATGGCGTTAAAGCCGAATTAGACCAAGCCTAGAGATGAATAAGTCACACCCCCACCCCAAGCAATCCCAGGCCAGTTCGGACCCAATAGCTTCAAATATGGGTACAATATCCTAGGCCTTACCACTTACATTACAAAATGGACTTACACACTACGGCCCCAATGCAGCAACCCTGGGTTTAGCAGGCCAATGCTCAAACCACTGAGCTATCCCTCCCCCTCCCCCACACATTGAGCAGCAATGGGTGAATAGATTTAATAATAAAAGCATGCTCACCACAGTTAAATTCTTGGGTTGTCAAGGTGGTGATGGACCGGCCCTGCAAGTCCCTTGGATTCTCACAGGTGGCAGCTGTCTGAATATTGCCCTGTTCAGAATATTTCTTCAACAGTTCGGCCAACCACATCAAGTCACAGTCACAGAGCAATGCATTGGAGTCTAGCCGTCTACGAGACAGAGATCAAAGAAAAGTTATTTTCCCAATCGCCCTCCCCAAACATACACAATAGTTTGGGCTACCCTATGAAATAGACTCAGGGCCAGATTCTGAAAAGATCTCACAGCTCCTGCCCCGGGACCTAACTGAAGTGGGCAGATTTTCAGAAGTTGTTGGCAGCCCACAGCGCCTATTGTACGGGTGCCTAAGTGTGCTGCTGTTGAGTGTTGAGCTCTTTTGGAAATCTGAGCCTCAGTTTCTCAGTGCTTCTGCCCCCCTTCCTCAGAAATACATATGGCACCACGAATTAGAGCTGGTTCGACCCAAATCAAAATGTTTCGGTTTATTGTACAGACCTAAAATGTTTCATTTCAAAGTAACTCAACACTAAATTGGATCCTTATTGTGGCACATTGTCTCATGAGAGTTGTAGTCCAGACTCTCATTCTGTCCTGTGGGTTGGACTCCATGACCAGATTCCATCTCCCATGATGCAACCCTGTGTCCCCTCTAACCAAACAATGTGGTGCATCATGGCAGATGTAGTCTAGCCAGGGTGCTTGACCCATAGGGGAGAATGGGTTATCCAGCAAATTAAACTACAACCCCCATGAGGCAATGCACAACCATAGGGAAATATAATTTATGTTGAAGTGACCCGAAATATTTGGTTTCGAGTTAGCTTGGCTCAACAAACCAAAAAGAAAGTTGAAATGTCAAAGTGTTTTCGTCTTCAAATCTAAATATTTCCAAACTTCTCATTCCATGAAAAATTTTGATATTCCACCTAGAGCTATACAGACGATGGAAATTTTGTTTCATTCAGGATGTTGTGATTTCAAAATTTGGTTTTGTTCCCATTCAGCCAAAAATCTAGAAATTCTCTGCAAAAGAAAACTGAAAAAATGGCTTACATAGATCAAAGTAATTAGTTAAGATTTCTACTTTATTGTATGTTATCATGTATAATGCTATATAAAAGAAACAATTCAAAATCAAAAGTTGATTCAAAATTTCATTCAAATATATCTCTATATTCAAAATAAAAAATTAAAATGTTTCATTCCAAAATGTCAAAATGGGATGTTTTGACATTTTTTGAAGCATTTTGGTTTTGACTGAACTGAATTTTCTAATGGCAAATGGTTCCCTCGCAGTTTTTCCAACCAGATCTAATGTTAACTTTTTGTCTTGATTTGGGATAAAAACAAATGCTGAAATATCAACATTTCCTAAAGGATAGAAATTCCAGTTTTTGTTCAGTTCTACTATTAACTGCTGCAGTTTTAGCTCCCCCCACCTGTTCATTCCAAATTATACCTGAATAGTTAGAATATGCACCACTGCCTATTACGCAGATATTTCATCTGGCCTGAAACTAGAAAATCAGTTCACTAACTGTCCAGCTACCAATATAGGTGTCCACAATTCATTTGTGGGAACACAAACACAAATGTTATGGACACATTTTTATATCCACATAGTGTGTGGGTTCGTATTGTGCCCATGCAAAGGAGCACAGTGGTATAAAATTTCAGGTTACTGTATAAGCAATAACACCACCAATCTAAGGTTCCAGTTCTTAGGGCTAAGCCAATGCCCATTGAAGCCAGAGGAAAGATTCCCATTGATTTTCATGTGCTTTGGATCAATGCTTGGTATACCCAATGCTAGATAGAATATGCTGCCATGACTGGATAGTTTTCACCTCTGTAACCCATGCCCCACTCTTGGGAGATGGGAGCAATGGTATCTCAGTTCATTTTGTCCTTTCTTCCCTGCAGATCTCATTACTAGGGGCAATTCTAGGTGTAGGGCTCAAGAACACCGATGAAAACTTTAGACCATACCGCATTCCTTTTTGGAAGTTCAGCTGTGGAAGGTTCTTAGGTTTCACTTTGTGAAAATCGCATAAGAAAAATGAAAAAGGGTCCATTGCTTCATTAAACAAAGATTAGGTAGTACAAACATTCACACCGTATAAGCATATTTTTGCAAACATCTCACTCATCCTTGACACTTGGGCAACATTTTACAACTTCTTAAAATAATAATTATTCTGCAATATGAAAAGGAGTTTTTTCTGTGTGCAGCAAATGTAGAGAAGGCTGCAGTAGAACAGGGAAACATGATCCTAGGGAGGATTTTTCAAGTATGGCAGAACCCCATGATGTGTGCACAAAACTTTTCACCCTGCTCATTTCCTAAGATCATAACACCACTAAGGCCTGAGGGATTTTTAAGAGAAAAAGAGAAAACCAGGAGAAAGGTAGGCTAAGTGTGGAACACCACATGATAAGCTTTGTGTTTGTTGCAAGATAACCAGGCTCCTTTGCTGTGCTGTGAAGCACAAAGCTATACCCCAAGTCCATATAAAACATTCTAAAAAACTTCTCTTCCCGCTATATTTCTCCTTTCACTGGGTGTATTGATCTAAGGAATCCAGCCTGGCTAACAAGAGGAGTTATTTCATTGACTTCAATGCACTGTGGATGAGTTCAACCATGTGATGGGAGTGGAGGATACTCAGCACCTTATAGGACTACCACAGCGGTGTAGACATAACAGTTGTCCCAGAACGACATTAATTGGAACCTTTGTCAGCCAGTCAAATTGGTCACTAGGTCCTGGCCAAGAGACAAAAAGATCAAAACAATTGTTCTTTGCAGGCAATGTCATCCACTTACAGCCTTTTGAGGGATTCCAGTTGAGAGAAGGTTCCTGGCTGAATTCTGGAAATTTTGTTGTTATGCAAGAATCTGCAGTGGGAATATCAAGAGTGTCAAAGTGTTACACAGAGTTCTACACGATACAGATAAGAACATCCCAGGGCAAAGTCCAGTTTAAATGTTAAGATTGGTCACCAGAACCTTCCTGATGTGCAGAATGTATTGTGTGTGTGTATGAGTGTGTGTGTGTGTGTGTGTGTGTGTGTGTGTGTGCGCACACGTATGATACTTTGATACTCTCTAGGGGCTACAGGGATCCTGTTAATTTGCTTGTGAACACAATGCATACGCAAAATCAAATGCTGAATGTGTACTGCAAATGGTCACACAGGATTTGAAATAAAAAAGCCCTCAAACCAGATTCTTAAATCAAAACCACTTCAAATTCTGCAAGGGTCTGGGAGGAAGAGGTTGAATCTCTAGGTTTGGACCCCTCCTTAGCACCGTGGTTCTAAGTCAGATCCAAAACCAGAAGAGACCTATTTTGAGTATGGATTCAGGTGCTGTTGAAATTCTGCAATATCATAAAATGTCAATTCAAGGAGGCAGACATCTCATGAGAATGTCTCATGTTAGTCCAGTGCCCTTCAAAATCTAAACCCAAACCTGATCCCTAGACTCAGCGTGACCTTGAACCCAAACCCTATCTTAAATTTAGTACAGATCCAACACCAGCCCCTTGGCCTATTTCTAGATAAAACCAAAGATCAGCTGCAGGTTCTGAGACATATGACTCAAGACTCCTGGTTCTTCGGAGAACAGGAAGTTAGTTACACCAGTGCATGAGTGAGGAGCAAGATGGAATAATTAGTCTGTGATTACTAGGAGGGGTCTGCAGCCACAGCTAAAATTCAGAAGGAAGGGAAATTGACACTGAGTGATGCTAGCGAGTAACTCGCTGTATTAAACAATGGACCAGGAAGGAATACACAGGTAGCCTGGTGTGTGAGACATGCACATGGGTGCCCTAGAGCTCAGCCATGCCCCACAATTTGGATTTGAAATTTAAATTCAGAGTTTTAACTTCCCTGAAGTTTGGCTGCAGGGTTTTCGTTTGTTAAGATCAGCTAAAACTTCTTGATCTGGGTCCTGATTATCCTAAAGTTCAGGGATGTTTGCATCCTGGGTTTTTTTTCAGGGCCTCTTTCTAGTGTTTGTGGACGTAAAACACATTTGTTTGCCAATGTAGAGGTTTGTTGAACTGAATGTGGAATGTGAACCTCCATTTGACTGGTTCTGGCTGCGCCATGGTTCCTTGAAGTACTATTGGGGAGAAGGAAAGGAAAGCTTTGGTTCTCCAGCCATTCTAGGGCATTACCCACATTTTTAATCTGACTGCGTTTTCCCCTCATTTTCTCATGCAAACTGCCCAAGAGCACCAGAATCTTTGTAGAAGTGGAGGGGTGGGGGGGGGGGGGAACAAGGCGGATTCCTGCACCCCTGCTCCTAATCTCTCCCGAGCCCCCTTTTCTCCTAACCTGCACTCCCTCATGAACCTAACCCCCTTTCCTCCAGCACTCAGTGCAGTCGGTCTCCTACCTCCAGCGGCTGCATGTAGCTCACTGGGAACCAGCCAAGCAGCCTGTCGTCCTCCTGCCTTTCCCACCAGCCACAGTCTGGCACCTGCAGCCCTGTGATCACCTTCCCCACCGTGAAGCGCAGCCCCTGCTGGCACTGTTCTGAGTCTAACCCAGGCTTGCAGTTTGGGAGGGGCGGCAAATCCCCCCTGACCCTCCAAACTATGCCCACGTTCAAAATTGGGGGGCGGGCATGGTCCCTTGACCTTCCCCACCCTGGTCCTGCACTGGTGCCAAGAGTTGATTAATGTTGGCCTGAAAAGAAGCATCAAATCATAGCATTTTAATATGGCTTCTCCAGTTCCAGGGCTAGCAGTGGATTCATCCCATCGTGTGCATCAGAATGCCCAGAATACATCCCGGGAAGGGCCCCTAATATTCTCACCAACCTTTCTGCTTTGCAAGAACCTGGAGTCTTCTGATTTGAGGAAACTCATTTCCAGGTCTCCCTTCATTTTAGGGGCCCGGCTTTGCTCCATGGAAATGAAGCCCAAGAAATCAGATCCTGAAATGAAAGCTCCAGAAAACTTTCCTGCCCAAGATAGAAACTCTTCCAATGGGCCACATGATGAGAAGTCAAGAGCGTTGTGAGCAAGGGAGCCCCCCTTCCTCTTTACTTACAGTCTTTCCAGTCTGGGCAGGTCGCTGAAGGTTTCTGGCTCCAAGGTTTCCAGGTTGTTGAAATGAAGGTAACTGGCACAAAAAGAAAAGCACAAGGGAGGGTGTTATAAAAACCGACCTACGAGGCTGGACAACAGCGCGCCGCTGGAGAGCGGCCCAGACAAATGTCCACCAGTCAATCAGTCCAGGGCAGATTTTCAAAAGACGGTCTTCACATTTGTATCTGCAATTTGCATGTGCAAAATCCTGCCCTATCTATCCATTCCAAGAAACATCTGTCAGCTGTCACCTCTTTTGCCGTACTGAACCATAAAACCCCCCCGCAGGCCCGACTTTCCAAGCTCTCCCCACAGCCCTGGAAACACCACCAACACCACCTTACTGTATTATAGCTTGAGGGAGACCCTATGAACTTGATGTGGTTCTTCTGAAGCTACTGGCTGCAACAGTCTGGCTTTCCCCACCTCCCTCCTACCGCCTAACGAGTTCCCTAGCATCTGTATGGGGTGGTCCTTTGCAAGACTGGGGGAAGGGAAGAAGTAGCCTTACATAGGGTGCCGCCCCCAACACCTGAAGACACAAGTCAGTGTCAAGGATCTGTCCTCATCAGAGCGCCCCGTTTGGATGTGACTTGGAAAGTGCACTCGTCTAGTGGAAGGGGTCCTCCCCAGTGCAAGTCGCAGGAGACAATCTCTTCCCCTTTTAGCTCAGGGAATCTGTGCTCCCCATTTGTGAGGCCAGAGGTTTCACTCGCCCTCGGGCATCTTCTGGAGAACTGGGAAGCTTAACGGCCTGCTCCCTTCCTGGGCTGCCTCCTATTGAGCGGAGCTTCTGCCTTTTAAACTCTTCCTGCATTCCTGGCATGGCGTGCAGCGACTCCAGCCCAAAGCAGCTCCTTAACCCCTTCCCTGCTGGGGAAGGTTTAGGGTTCACCATAGTCAGGCCAGCCGTCTCATAGACTTGAACCTCACCCACCCACTCCTGTAACAGACCCCTGACCTTTGGCTGAGTTACTGACGGTAACAAATCACTTCAAGTTACAGAGCCTCCGCCATCGATTCTAGTTTAAACCTGTCACACGGTGATGGTGGAGGTGGGTTTCCCTAGTAGGGGTGATCCAATGGAGTGGCAAAAGTTTGACCTGCGCTTAACATGAGCAACCCAGCTCTGCCACAACTTATTAATTCTGGGCTAACGTCCTTAGCTCTGCTGACGTTCCACACCATGCCTGCCATGTAATGGTACAGGGGTTTTAATAGAATATATGGAGATATACCTATCGCATAGAGCTGGAAGGACCTTGAAAGTTCATCGAGTCCAGTCCCCTGCCTACCCTAGTAGGACCAAGTTACTGTTCCCTGACAGATTTTTTGCCCCAGATCCCTAAATGGCCCCCTCAAGGATTGAACTCACAACCCTGGATTTAGAAGGCCAATGCTCAAACCACCGAGCTATCCCTCCCCCAAGTGGGGTCAAGTGGAACCTTTTGCATGTATTGGATGAAGGAGCACTCTCTCTCTCTCTCCCCCTCCCCCCCCCCCCCCCAGGTGTTACATCAACCCACCACCTTAGCATTGCTCTGAAATGATTAGGAAAAATCCCTAAATATCAAACTCGGAGGAGTCACCTCCTCCCCTTAAGTCACCCAAGGACAGCTCCAGTGGTGACCCCTGATAACTCTACAAGAGCGCGTTCTACCAGTTGCATCCAACTGGTTCAAGAAAGGATTGCCAACACCAGCGTGCAGCTGTACTGTTCATAATGGAATGAATCAAGATAGAAGACTGGCCATCAGAATGAAGACCAAACCACCGTGACTCCGAGTCTACAGCCTGGAGTGTGTTTTAATAAGTCTCAGTTGCGTGCTTTCATTCCTCTGAAGGGAAGCAGCTGATACTGTCCATCAACCAGGGCTTAGTTTTACTTGAAAAGTTGGCTTGTGGGATGGATTTGAGCAAGGCCAATTTGCTTGGAGAAAAGCCTGTTTCAGGGATTGGAAACAGATGGGGGATTTTATCCCTCGGACACCAAATCTGGTTTGTTCATTGTTAAAATGTGGTTGTGGCCAGAAGGGCATCTCTAAAAAGAGCCCCTACGCTCCAGCACACACAATATCTGCTCCCCAGGATTCTTCTCAACCTTGAGGAGCAAAACGTTATTAGATACATTTAGTGCTGTCCGCACTGCAGAGAGCAAGTTGCATCCTATTGTTTCTCACACAGCAAAGTAGCCAGTTAAGTTCCAGCTACCAAACCTTGGTTGCTGGTGATGATGCACAAGGCAGAAAGGACTTACTGTGGGCTGCATCCTTCAGCATGTTCAAGTAGTTTCTGTCCTCTATGCATGTGCACCCACATCAGGGATCTCTCATGAACCACCCTCTCTCCCCCCGTGGACGCACAAAGTCATTCCAACTTGCGAGGATGTTTTGGAAGATTTACCCCTTGATTTTCTTATTCCTCTTTGGCTGGGAAGTGCTGACAGTTGGAAAGAAAAATTGCTCTAACTGACAAACAGATTAATTAGCTAGGGCTTGAGAGGGCATCATTATGGAATGCCGAACCATCATTGGTACAGGATCCAGTGACTAGGTAGAGGGTAGGCTCCCTTCATCCCGGGGCATCCCAGGAGGCATGGTCGGAAAGTCTGCTTGTTCTTAGGTACCTCAAAGTTGGACGTCAGCAGCAAACACCACAATATTGACAGTTGCTATAAACACTCAACTTTCCCAGCTGCCTGTTCGCTTCACCCCATTTGTTTCCAGCAACAGATGAGCTGGATTGGATAAAAGAAAAACTGAGTTTATCCCCAAAATTCAAACAAAGGACCAGATACTGGGCCCTGCTCTGTAAAGATCTGCCCCACTTAGGATAAAGGTCTTCTAGTGGTATTCACGCTTCCCCTCACCTCCCAGAACAAGGAAACAGTCTAGCTAGGGAAAGGGAAGAATGGCTAGAGCATGCCTACACTACAGGGATCTCCAGTTACTGGAATATCTCTCGGGGCCATGGGCAACTAAATGAAAGTAAGAACAGGCTTCAGCATTGACCAGTCAGTGGAAGGACCAACCCTTCTGGAAGTCCTGTCATCACAGTCTTAAGTACCACATGTAGCAGTTCAGAAGTGTCTTAGTGAGTGGGTTTCTACAGCGAATCATCTTCCCAAGCAGCAAACAGAGCTCTTTGGTACTTACAGCTGTTCCAGAGAATGGAGCCCCTTGAAGGCCTGTTGCTGGATACTCTGAATTTCATTTTTGTACAGGTAGCTTTGGGGAGAGAGGAGAACAGAGAAATGTGAAACATTAGGATAATTGGATACTGCTGTATTCAGACTATGAAGAAAAGAGCTATAAAGCTGGACCTAGCTGGAGCGTTTTCATTGGATGTGAGCTGGGATATACTTATGTCAATGCCATCTAGAAGATCTGACCATACAAAGTATGCACTGGACTGGGAGAATTATAGAAGCTATTTGATTTTATAGGATTTAAAGGTGCCAACTCACAGATATTTCAAGTTGTGCAGAGCTTCAAAGGACCTTCTTGCAATTTGTTTGATCAAATTATTGTTCAGCAGCCTGTTCAAAACCAGAAGGAAAAAACAAACACATGTGAATGCAATACGCCTGAGACTTGTAAAGTATCTGACAGCAGCACGGATACCTTCTTAGCTTGAAAGTGTGGTAATTAAGGCCTTGTCTATACTACAAAGAAGTTATGGCTGTATAATTAAACCAATACTTCCCCTCTACATGCATTTATATTGGTATAAAGGTGCTTTAGACTACTATAACTACTCCCATACAGGAAAGGGAATCGCCAAACCGGTCTAAATATACCATTGTACTGTATAATTGCATCCACACTTGTACCGGCCTCACTGTATGGTGAAAACATAACCAAAACCCACTCCCCTAACTGACATGGTTACATGGATTTAACCTCTGAATGCAGATGAGGCCTAAAACTTGTGCAATTGCAGTAGCTTCCCTACCACAGATTACAGCCCATCCCCAAGTGCCCGTAAAGCCTGGTTTATGCTTAAACATTGGATTGACTTGGCCACATGTCTCTGAAAAATGTCATGCTTTGTGTGACTTTGTTAGGTCCACTAACCCTGTGTAGAGGTCCTAGGTCGATGGGAGAATACTTCCATCAACCTAGTGACTATGTCTTGGACAGGTGGGTGGATTAAGTACATTAATGGAAAAATCCCAGTGTAGGAAGCGTCTACACTACAGTGCTACAGCGACACAGCTGCAGTGCCATAGCTGTGCCATGGTAGCGGCTGTAGTGTAGAGCTACATTGAGAACTCTCAGTGTCAGGCCATAAGTAAAATGAACCTCCAATGGCATCTCTTTACCTTCACTTAGACTCCTAGACTTTAAGGTCAGAAAGGACTATCGTGAACAGTCTGATTTCCTGCACAACGCAGACCACTCCGACCTCTGGCTGAGTTACTGACGTCCTCAAATCATGGTTTAAAGACCTCAAGTTACAGAGGTGTTTTTGGAAATCTGGCCTGTCACCTCTTGGGAGCTTCCTAGATATTACATTATAAAAACATCGACAGATGAACAGGCAGGTAGCTCGGGGGAGGGACAGACAGATGGAAAAGTTTAATACAGACAGAGCCCGGAAGAGATCTCTCCACAGCTGGAAGCAATGGTTTCATAGACATGGCCCACGCTGCTTTCCCCCTTGGACCGGCCTATTCCACTCCAGCAGCCAGCCAAGCTGAAAGAGGAAAGAGCTCCGAAATACAGAGCAACTAGCTTCTCTGCTGATTGAACTCTGGAGTGCCAGCACCAGGTGTCCAGGCAGCCCGGGAGAATAATGTTGCCTGTTTACCCACAGAATAAGGACAGCAGCAGTGCATCTTCCCCATCTTTCCCTGCCAGTGGATCCTGAGCAGGAGGGATCAGCTTCAGTGGAAAGAAGGCAGGTTGGTCCCCGTGGCTATTTAATCCTCAGCCTCAGTTCAGAGAATGCCAGACAGGTGGCCAACTAGCAACAGCTGTGATGTCACTGCTAGAGAGGCAGACACCTGTCCACTACAACGGACATCCACAAGTCATTTCATGCTGGTATGTAACCACCAGGTAGTAGGGACAGCACCTGTCTCGTGCTGTGTTTTGTACAGCCCCTAGCACCGTGGGACCCTGGTCTTGGCTGGGATCTCTTGGCACACTGTGTTTGGAACTGGAACGACTTCAGCAGGTGATTTCAGAGTGAGACCCTCTGCATTCCCAAACTCGGATGCTGTTTAAAACCTCAACTCACCCCATTGCAGCCAGACAGCTATTTGGCTGACTGTACTGATCCAGTCCTTTGCCTCAATCAGAGTAAAATAACCCAACCTGTACACACAGCATCAATGTATTCGTGTTCCTGTTACCCCGTGGTCTAATGCACACAAATCTGTGGAGAGTTTAAAAAGCAATGAGAAGCAGAAATAGCTGATTCCTGCCACAGGCCTCCCTAATGCAGGGAGGGGCCCTGACCCCCAACTCTCACACTTCCAATGTGCCCTGGAACGTACTCAAAAGCAAGGTTTTTTTGCAGACAATTTATAAAGTACGACGTAATCCGCTGAGCAGCCAACGCTGATCCAAGCACATCAGAAACAGGGAATAAAAATAACGACAGTTTGATTGGTCTTTAGTTGGTTACACATTGTATTTTCAGGGGATATTGCAAACTGGATGGAGAAAGGCCAGGAGTTTGGGTTTGGTTTTGTTAATTTTGGATCCAAAAGATACAGCCGTTTCTAAGTACGGCAGCACGCTGCAAGGCAGCAGACGTGCTAGCCAAGAAAGCTGCTCTCTCAGAGATCAGTAGACAAGGCAACGATTCGGTGTCCTGCCAAGAGTTTAGGTCCCGATCCCACAAGCTGTTCCCTATGAACAGACCTCTATGGGAGTCCATCCATGGAGAACAGCTTGCAAGATCTGGGCCATTAATGGCTTTCCAAGATGGGCCTTAAAGGCTCGATCCTGTTCCACACTGAAGTCAATGACAAAACTCCCAAACTCCCTCCAATTTCTATGGGGGCAGGAATCTAAAATTAAAGTTTGCAGACAAGCATATATAAGTAAAGGTTCTAGAGGAGACAAAAGTAAAATAGTTAACTGTGTGTGCCTCAGTGACTCCCTGTCGGAAAGGAAAGGAAATAAAAAGTATCAAAAAGTTTAGTTGTTTGGGTACGTCTACATTAACTGCTGGATCGGCGGGCAGTGATCGATCCCCGAGTGTGCTCCCCATCGACTCCTGTACTCCACCTTGGCGAGAGGCGGAAGTGGAGTCGACGGGGAAGCGGCAGCGGTCGACTCGCCGCCGTGTGGATGGCCAGGTAAGTTAACCTAAGACACGTTGACTTCAGCTACTACGCTATTCGCCTTTGATACCTTATTGAGAAAGGGCCAGAATCTCAATGGTGCTTTGCCAGTTTGCACCAGTGGAGTATCTGGCCCCAAAATATCTAAATTGTATCCTTGGTGACATAGCTCCTATTCCTGCAAAATTGCTTTGGGGGTTTTGGGTGTAGGCCCATAACTGTTAACAAGAATATTAAAAATCAAATTTCTTTTGTGATTTGCATCTGAAATTTTGTTCTCATTTGCTGAGAACAGCTGAAAAGTTACTTTAAATTAATCTTTTCTTTCTATTTTGTAGAATTTACAATATTATCGCTATTCCATGATGGGAAATAGTGAATTTGGATTTAACATGGGCACTTCTCTCTTCCCTTTTGGAAACCATGGGCTACACTCAATATTACTTGCCTTTTTTATTCTTTTTCCCCCCTCTTCTTTATCATAAAAAAAGCTGTGGGCATATTGGAGGGGGGAAATTTAAAATAATGGTATAAAAAACACCATCCAAAAACAGCCTCAATTGTTGTACATACTTGTGAGAAAGTTGGAGAAGTTACAACTGCATTTAAAAGTTATTTCAGTGTGTGGCCAGAAATTCCTTCTTGCTGATAAAATGATCTGGAATGGAGAGTTTCCAGACAAGAAAGAAACAAACAAACATTCTGGGGATTGAGTTAATCAGCTCTCAGTAGAGCAACATTCTTTGGTTGCAGGAATAGCACTATGTAGTATCTCAAATGGCTAGATAATTCAAGACAGAACCCACCTTCTGGTTCCTTTAGCCCAGCGGTGTCCAATAGAAATTCAATGCTAGCCACACTGCTAGCCACATGTGTGGCTCTGAATTTTTCTTATTAGCCACGTTATAAAAAAGCCACGTGCATTAGCCACAATTCAGTAGCTTATTAGCCACATGTGGGTAGTGGCAAACGTATAGGACACCGCTGCTCTAACCCATCCCCTAAACACCTTTTATTCTGAAATCCAAAGGAAGGCCACTGAGGTCCCCATAATAATATTTTGCTTTTCTTTGGTGCATTGTATCCAAAGATTTCAAAGCACTTCACAAGGAAAGACAAGTAGCATCACCCCCCTTTGTCAGACAGGGAAACTGAGGCACAAAAAGGTGCAATGCCCAAGGTCACGCACCATGCCAGTGGCAGAGCCGGGAATAGAACCCATAATGCCAGATTGCTAGCCTAGCTCTGGACCACACCGCCTGCCTGGGAAGCTTGCTGGAATTTTATTTCTCGAGCAAAGGCCTATTTTAAAGCGGTGGAGTCTATGTCCTTCGCAAATGCCTGATACTGTACAAATAATGCTGTCCCATGGTCCCCAAAGTGTTCGACTATAATACAGAGGGCCCATGGGGTGAACTCTGGGGAGAGCATACGTAAACGGGGTGGGTGGCTTGGAACTCTCAGCACTGGTCTGGGGCCAGAAGGCATTTGGACTGAGGGCCCCACATACCAAGGAGGAGAGCCAGACAGGAACTTTACACCCCAGGAATGTGCCAATTGTCTACACAATACAGGGACCTAACGGTTGAGTCCAATACAACTGGCTGGTGACCATCCTCAGCCAGGGCTGTAACCAACACGTTTCACTAAAATAGGATGGAGAGGAGCAAAAGCAGTGAAGTTAACCTCCCATCTATGCACATATAGACTTTCCATCAGGCCTCCTAAATGCCTGGGACTTGTTAGTCTCCATCCCACCTCCCATGACCTCATGCTGTGGGAGATCTCCCAGCTGATTTTGGTGAATTCCCATCTAAACAACTCCTGATTAATGGCCTGTATTTTGTGGAAGTGAATAAGAACGATTTTTTCTCGCCCCTCCTCCCCCCAGGAATAAAGCTGCATGGGCAAGGACATTCCACTGATGTGAGATTTTCCTCCCAACTTTGCGACGTCTTAGTGGGAAATAGGTAAACACGACCCGTGCCATCTGGCGCCCCGCAGGGGAAGGGGGGGAGTGTGTCATGGAGAAGTGACAGGACCAGCCGTGCTGGAGCAGTTGACACACATCATGGTTTGGTTTCTTGTTGAGAGCTCCAGAGAATGACGGTCTTATATGAATTAGGAGAGGGGCAGTGGGGCATTGGCCGGGTGTAACTTTAGACAGCTGAGTAAGGAAGAACCGGCACACGTCTGCTAGCTGGAGTTTATGTGTAGGGTATGGTGCGGCTGGAACATCACGTTTAGTTCATTTAATGGACCAGAAGCCTAACAGCAAAGGTTAGCTAGATAGCCGGGGAACTCAGAACAGAGAGGGAGATCATCAAAGGCACAAAGACGCCCAATTTTCATTGACAGTCAATAGGAACAACTCCCATCTCTGCCTTTGGAACCTCTTCCCCTACCCCAATTTCTAACCATGCGGGCTCCAACCCTGCATGTGACTTTAGCCCCAATTCTACAAAGCACAGAATTATTTCACTTCCGGCCTCTTCTGAGGCTTACCAGCCATGACTATTATATCCAACAGGCCTGTGAGGCCCAGGCTTAGGGCTTTTCCAGGTGCCTTTTGGTAGAGGCAGGCAAATCAATGAGCAGGCCTGGGAGTGCAGGGGGTCCCCAAACAAATGGCTGCCCAGCATCTGCCTCGCAGCTGCGGCTGCCTTGGCTGAGGGGAGGAGCTGCAGCTGTGTGTCGGCCGCACGCACCAGAGGAGCAGCGTGCCAGCTGGCTGGGGCGTGGGGGTGAAGCGAAAGGAAGGGAGGCTGAGGGCATAGGAGAGCAGCAGAACCAGCACAGCACGTGGCGTTAGTCACGGAAAGAGGCGCGGGACAGACCCTCGAGGTTCATTGTGCTGTGTTCAGGAGAACTCTGTCCACACGCTCATACCCACAAGGCAGAGATAGTGAGGCTAAACGGCTCTGAATTTACCCAAGTTCATTACCGATCACCATGGGCCATGCAACAGGGACCAGAAGAGCTGGGGGTGAGAGAGTTGTAGCGAGCGGATAGGACCTAAAAGCTCACCGAGGGGGAAAATTTAGGAGAATCCTTCACTGCAGCTGCAGGACCCTACTGAGAACACCAGACAGAGTCTGTCTAGGAGCATATTATGTTTACAGCCTTTCAATAGTCTCACTCGGATTTGTTTCTTTTAAAGCACTGTGATTTATCAAACCTCCTGCTTCAGGGAAAGAAAGCAAGGGGCTGAAGCCAGCAGGGAAATCTTACTCCAGCCCAGGCCGTTTAGAAGCCCCAAGAGACTCTCAGTGGGTGAGCAGCGTGCTCCTTTCATGGCAGTTTCAAAGCCCACCTCCTTGTCTCACTCCCCGCTAGATTCTGAGTAGAAAGGTTTCCTTAGCAGGGAGGGTTTACAGATGTCAGCTTGGATATTCCACAGCCACCCAGCCTGGAAAGAGACACAGAGCAGAGGCTTCTCCACACAGCCTGCTGCCCCCCTCTGCCAGCCTGCAGGAAGGCTGGTTTTATGTATGTATTTATTTAACAGCGGGGGAGCAACATTTAATTCTCCAGCTCACATTGGCTCCTGGCCTCACACCGTATACTCAGGCCTCCTGCACAGAGACCCTGACCCATCCTCAAACCCTTGAGAATGTTTGCATCAAGCACATCAGCAAGAAACAAAAATCCAGAACAAATCTCACACGGGGTTGAGGGGTTTTTTTTAAGTCTTTTTTTTTTTTTTCACGTGACTTCAAAACCCCTAATGATGCATGGGGCAAAAATTTGCCCTGTAGCAAGCCATCAGCAAATTCCATAGCTTCTTTCAGTTTCACTGCAGGAAACAGACTAAACAAACAGACAAACTGCTAACCATGTTGGGCTGCTGGCTCCTGGTCTCCCATTCTCTGCAGCAGGGCCGGCTCAAACATTTTTGCCGCCCCAAGCAAAAAAAAGAAAAGGCGGCGCGGCCGGAGGAGCGCTGTCCTAAGATTGGCCAGAATGCCTCCCCTTACAGAGTGCCATCTTTCAAAATGGGCACTGAGGCACCCAGCTACACAACTGTCAAGCAAAAGTCAGGTTTGTTTGCCTACCCATGTCCGGCAGACGGCTACCGACCAAGCAAAAAAAGCACTTAAAAATCCCCAGCCAGACCCCCCTCCAAAAAAACCCCCAGGAGATTAGTTAAAAATCATTAGATCATTTTAAAATAAGAAATTATATTTGCTGGTTTCTGAGCCTTTAGGATACATTTCCTTCATGGAATCCAGATTATGCAACCACAAGGACTAGAAAAAAAGACGAGATTCATAGAATCATAGAACGGTGGGACCTGGATTCTCAGGCACTCTCTTGATTCTGTGAGATGGGACTATAGGAAGGATGCATGTACCACTTGCAAGATGCTCAATAAAATCCTAAAAGTTGGTTGGTGCCTGTAATCTGAGGCTGGCTGAAAACCTCTTTCTTTTCCACCTGGTTTGCTCCTGCTCTGAACCTCTAGAGCAGAGGTAGGTAACCAATGGCACAGGTTCCGAAGGTGACACAGCTGATTTTCAGTGGTACTCACACTGCCCGGGTCCTGGCCATCGGTCTGGGGACGGGCTCTGCATTTTAATTTAATTTTAAATGAAGCTTCTTAAACATTTTAAAAACCTTATTTACTTACTTACAACAATAGTTTCATTATATATCATAGGCTTATAGAAAGAGACCTTCTGAAAACGTTAAAATGTATTACCGGCACGCAAAACCATAAATTAGAGTGAATACATGAAGACTCGGCACACCACTTCTGAAAGGTTGCTGACCCCTGCTCTAGACAGAGGAAAGTTTCTGCAGGATGCATGTGGTTTGGCCAGCTAATTTCAATGAGAGAGGAACAAACCAAGTTAAGCCCTGTGGTTTTTTTTTTTAATTAGTCAATAATCAAGTGGTTCCTTCTGATAAAGACACCAGACACTAAGAACACAGGCAGCCTCCGCTCACAAACTAGACTGAAATCCTTATCGCATGGGTCTTCCTGCCACAATCCTTTCACTACCCTGTTCTCTCTACTGGAGACTTTCCTCTTCTCAAGAGGCCAGACTGGGAATCTGATTGAAGTTTTCTTTTTAAGTTTAGATCCAAGAACACGAAAACCCTGACCACAAAGTCATTCTGAAAAATCCACTTGGAGCTTTCCTCCTGGTATGCATTACAACTACAACAAAGTCGTCTTTAATTCAAGCACCTGTGGGGGGGAGGGGGGGGGAATGAGGTGATCAGTGGTTGGTTCAGTAGCAAATCTTGCTGCAGGCTAATAAACCGATGGGCATTGTCAGAGGCCAAAGAATATGGAGTCCCCGTTCCTGAATGTTATAAACTAGCAAGCCCCAGAATGATGCTTCGAGTACAAAAGGTCAAATATTAATAGGAACCAGAGATCTCTCCAATGCGAAACATGCGCTGTTACAATAAGGGCCCTTCAAACCAAACTAAGGTCAGTCCTACCCAGTGGAACAAGTAGCAGAGTCTATCCTGCCTGAGAGGTAAGACTATAGTGAAGAGATTGTGATCTGCTCAAATTCCCTCCGGCACTAGGAGGAGCGCTAGAGTGGGAGTGAGCACCAGTGACTTGGTAGAGCACACTTACTTTAGTGCAAAGAGAGTATGTGGACACTGCTTCTTCACCTCACCCCAGGGTTACGGAATATCACGGGGGCGGTAGCCCTCCGGTTACTCTAAGAGTGGTTTTGCAGAGGGTGTCCTGGTCTTCAGCTGTGTAGCTGAGGCAGGCAAGGGGGAGAAAAGATAGCTTGAAGCCGCTCCTCTGTTCATCTGCTGCTGGGTCACCCAAGGCCAAAACTGTCCTTAGGGGCTTCTCTAAGCTCTACTGGCTGCACGTGAACTAGGCAGCTGGCAGGATGCCCCACGAGAAAAGACAGTTTCGTGGCTCAAATGGAAGTCATTAAACTCCAGGTTTCACTGAAAACAGGAAGAAATGCTGCCTGAGTTGGACTGGGGGGGGGAATTTTATGCAATGATTTTAGCTGCATCCCACAGCTCTGGGCACAAGTGAACGAACCCGCAGGACTGATATCTTCTCTAAGCCAGTAGAGGGAGCGGCCAGTGCATTCACACAGCAGTCAGGCTTATGGCACATACTCTTTATCTAACCCAAACATCTTTAGTCCATTATATGTCTAAGCTCCCCCAGCCCAGAGAACAGTGCCTGTCACGTGGGCACTGACCTACCCATTTGGTTCCTGTAATGATCTTCATGCTAAGCTATCTTGTATGGATATTTTGTTGCTGTCTTGGGTCCTGGGGGCTAGGAGGAAATTAAAGCATGACTGCGCGTGCTGAGTTGTTACTTACAGTGTTTCAATCAATCCTTTGATATCTAAAACCAAGAGGATCTCATGTTTCTGATTCCTTCCATTCTCTACTATGATCACCTGACAATGGGGAGTCTTCAAGGATGGGAGCAACTTACAGTGTGTTGAGGTTCTTCAGTCTCCTGAAGGCTCCAGGTTGAATCCCTTTGATGCGATTGAAGCGTAAATCCCTGAAAGCAAGAGGATATATCAGTCAGTGTACATCTGAGAGTGAGATTATCCATTAGCAACGAACATCATTAGCTGTCCTGGTGTTTTAGACCTCAACGTGTCAGGACTAAAGCAGCTTGAGAAACTACATCAGATGAAGAATCTTTATTGGGATGATCGAGTGGCTACCACTGTTTGCTGAGCCTCCCTAGATGTATTCATTTCTTAACACTCAGATACACAGCTGCCACTTTTTGAAAGGAATCAGGGGATCAGTTGCACCAGTCTGTACCACACGATTGCTCTGATTGCTAATAGATCATGTTCTGTGATTACCCATGCAATTACCAAACTTGCATGCACAAAATGGAGCAGCTGCATGTGCAACTTGGGCAAACCTAACTAAAGCATCAACGTTGCCCCTAGTTGTCAGAATGCAGGCGGGTCTGTATTTGTATAGGCTTATAACAAGGATTTGGTATTTCCAAATGGGCACGGAGGTCAAGTTTCCAGCTGCAAATGCACAGAGGAGCACACACGAAACCCTACGTTGCAGGCAGATTCCTCCTACATTCACAGTAGAATCTCCTCCCTGCAAAAGGAGCCCCTAGCTGCTGTTCTCACTTAATAAATAGTTCACATTCTCTGGGATCACTTGGGTGAGCAGTTGGCCATGCAATCTGTCAACTTGAAAGTCTGTCTCGGGGCCAAATATTTATTTCTTCAGACATCTTTTCTCCTCCCCATCCTAGCCACCACCAATGAAACTGGCTCTCTTCCTAAAGGTGCAATCAACAGAAATGTTGGGCTAAGAGTGGGCTTTGTGCACTAGCCCACCTGATGATGATGATGGGATGATGCTCATCCCAAATGATGAGTCATGTAGTCTTCACGCATTTAGCCACAGAAGAAGCAATGCAAATGGAAATCCGCACACTATCACAGGAAGGAATAAACAGGGAGGCACTCCATTCGCAAACCAGCAGAGGAATAGCTGTTTTCCTTGTACATACAACTGCTGACCCAAGTGATCCCAGATAATTCGCACTATTAAGTGAGAACAGCAGCTAGGGGCTCTCTCTTGCAAAGAGGAGATTACAGTCCGATCCGAATCGAACCAGATCAGCCTCTTCTTGGAATTCATGTCAGGAAGCAGCAGGGCTCCCTCAATGCTTTGGATCTTGCCCATATGTCGACTGTTCAGACATTGCCCAAATCAAATAAAGACAGCTCTCCCTTCCTCCTGAGCTCCTGAAAACATGCACCGCATCTGATCCAGGAGCAAGAAAAGGAAGTTTCAGAAGCCCAAAGGTAAATTTATCCCCATCAATGGGTCCAACGAGGAGACAGACTTTCCCAGTCTAAGATGAATTGCTGCTGCATGCCTTTCGATTGATTCATTAGTAGCATCTGTTCAGCTTGTTTCGAGTCACAGCCCATAGATCTCTACTGTGTGTGTGCGCACATGCAAATAGAGGCACTTGTTAGAGAAAGATGATGGATTTGCTTCACTCACCCACTATCGTAGCACTGCCACCTCTTTGAGGAAATGTGGCAGCTGTCTAAACAGCAGACAGAAATTCTATGCTTCGTTTCAGGACAGCAAGAGAAAAGAAGATTCTGCTGAAATTGCAGGGCAGAGGTGGAGCAGAGAGACTATTTACATAGCCTAAACAAAGAGGATGAACTAGAAAGAGAACACTTTGTGCATTTAGTGTGTGTACACACATATATGTTTAACTCTGAGAGGAAGTTAATTGCCCAATTCACCCACCTTCTCCCCAATCCACCTTTGCAACAGAAATTTTAGGAGGGAGGATAGAAACAATGTGAAGGGAGCAGCACTTCCAACAAAAACCCATTTGCTCAAGATGGTTTCTTAAGGCTGATACGCAGAATTTTTATATCACAACTTTTATCCCCAGTGATCCCAAAAAGTTTCACAAACTACATACGTACACAGATTCATCTACTAAATGCAGCCATGTCTGGGGAGGAGAGCAGCAGCTGAGACACTATGCCGCAAAACAGTGAGGGAAGGCAAAATTTGTCAGATTGGACAGACACAGGAAATGCATAATTAGTGACAAACTATGAAAGGGATCTTCAATTCATGCCAGCAATGAGTTCACGTAACAGATGCTGCACATTCTTTTCTTGTACCCTGAGTTAAGTTTAGTTAGCACATCATTCAGAAGTAGATCTACATATAATGCAAAGGAGCCTAATCCATGTATAACATGATTGGAATCCACTAGCCTCCAGCTACAGGGAACTTCTTCCCACTGGTGCCTTCTCCCCATACCAACATTTTTCATCACTTATGGTTAGAAATGTCATGCTATAAAACAAATGGCTTAGAAGGTTAAAGACCTATTGAAATTTTCGGAGTGTATGTTTCACAGCTGTTGCCTTCTTTGGGCTGTTGGCTAAACGAACTGCCTTATCCCAGCGGTAGCCAACAAATCACATCTGGCAAATCCTGTTCCAGTGGAATGGACGACAGCCAAAATACATTTGCAGTTATACATCATGCATTTTTATAGCTTACTTATCTGTACACATGTAGCCATTACTGCCATCATGTTCCATACTCAGCATAAAATGAACAGACTTCATTACCCAGGATAAATATTCCATTGCTAAAACCAGACACTGGACCAGATCCTCAACCTACACCCGCTGCGCGGGGATGAGAATCAGAAAGAGCCAGTAACAGTTTATCAATCCTGGAGATGGTTCCAATCCAGTCCTGCCATCACCTAGATCAGTCTAAGGGCTTCTCTAAGCTACACCAGCTGGCTTCAGCCCCCAAGGGCCATCCTGTAGCAGGAGATGGCTGCAGCACAGTCTGTGCTGGCCAAGATTCCTCCCCCTTCCCTAGACTGGGTGCTCAAGAGAGTGGCACTGGAGCCAGCTACACTGGATCCACACCACCCACCACTGCCTCCATCAGAGGAATGCCTATCTGGGGACTTGCAGCTGCTTTCAATTTCATAGCAGCACAGATAGAGCTGGGGCCTAGGATCTGGGTGTCTATATTTATATTTCATAGCAGTACGTTCTGTTCATATCAAACTCTGACTCTTATGAGATATGACCATAATTCCATATTTTTTACTCAAAATAAGAACTTCCAGACCTCTGGATGCTCACACAGATGCAGTGCGCCTTCTCCCAAGAGGAAGGAGTACGACTGTCATAAAAAGCTGGAACAGTTGGCATTTTTAAGATGTACCTTTTGATCGTTGGTAACTTTTAAACAGCATGTGAATTATTAAGCATTTTTATAACTGATAAAACAGATAGCTGTCTCTTAGGACTATTTATTTCAATTAGACTATAAAATCCTCAGGATAGCCAGAGAGACAGTGTGTTTTATTTTTATATCTTTGCAGTGATCTATGAACAACAGAGAATATTTAACTTGGCTCAGGTGATCCATAAAGATTTATCAATCTGAGCCTTGCTTTTAATTAGATGGACCACATTAGACTAGATTGAGCCACAAATCTTCCCAGGAAAGTGTCTGAAATATTAAACGCAATGCAGGAATATACATCAAAATGGGATGGCTCTTGTTTAATTTGACATCTGGGTCCAAGCCTGAAGAGTCCTGTTCAGATCTTGGTAGCTTGCCATCTTTCCCTGTCACATTAACCCAAATAACTCGATTTTCTAAACTTGTAGACATGCAAAAAGTTCCAGTAGTAGCACCAGGATGAACAGTAGAGTGAAATGCTAGCATTTGAACCACTGTGTTGCCTAGAATCAGAGAGGTAGCCGTGTTAGTCTGGAGTAGCAGAGGTAACAAAGAGTCCTGTGGCACCTTAAAGACTAATGTATTGAAGCATAAGCTTTCGTGGGCTAATACCCACTTCGTCGGATGCAAGCCATCCGTCGGATGTGTTGCCTAACTGCTCTCAGAGCAGGAATATGCCATAGTGGTTAAAATGCCAGTGGCTGATGGCATACGGTCTCCTTCAATGTTCCCATTGTTGCCAGTAGTAACGCAGAACTAAAGACAACAGTGGAAAATTTTAGGGAGAAAAGGCTAAGATAAATACCCCAGTGGAGATCAGAATTTGTTCCATTAGAATAACATGGAAGTGATCCTCAGCTAGTTAATTTTGAACAAACTCCATAATCAACAGAAACTTAACTGAGAATGAAACTATTTATACATCTTTAACAATTTCTTGTCTGCTTTTGACACTGCCCAATTCCTCCAAACCAAGAAATCATATCTGGATAACATGTGTAAAGATATTTTGGTATGGGCCGGATATGTCTTAAAGCCATTCTGGAGTTTCAGAATTTACCATTCCTTAAAAGCATACGGAATTTTCTCTTCCACGTCTATTACCAAAAGTTCTACCCGAAGCTCCAGATTGGTTTCAAAATGCTACATGAACTCCCTCTCTTTTTGTTACTCAGAGCTTCCACTGAAATAGATGCAGCCAACAATTCATAGTCTTCCGCACTGGAACCCCCACTTCCAAAAAAATAAAAAGGTACTATCAATCCAGTGGATTTTTAAGAATGTATAAGGTTTGTCACTATTAGTTGCCACCCCCAAATAAACCTTAAGATCTTCCCCTTTCCCTTTCCTCAGTTGGGTCTGGAAAGAAAGAACCTACAGGAAAGAGTAGATAAGGTAACAGAGTTGCATTTTTAAGCAAGGAACAAAACCGTCTCTTTGCATACACAAAACCAGAACAACCCAGTGTCCCCCATTTCCCCAAAGCTTTCTCTCCAATAGTAAAAGGTGATCTATCACCTTCCTTTAAACAAACCCTGTAGGGATTAGCTTTGGAGATTCAAAAGTCATTGTTTTCTTGAGAGCTTAGTTATTTTTTAGTTTTCCAGGGGCGTCCTGTTAAATATCATTAACTGAAGCGAAGTGAGACAGCCTTTGATGAGGTGAGGCTTTTGCAATACAGGCATTCCTACAGGAAAAGCAAGGTGTAGAAAGCATGGCTTTTTTTCCCCTCTCCTCAAAAGACTGATGATGCAAGATAAGCGGTAAAATGAAATCAGCTACTTACAATATGTTTGTCTGAGGTGGGACTTCAGGGATGTTTTCCAGCATCAGATGCATGCATCGGACTGTAGTCCTAAAGCACAAGCAGCGGCTAGGACAGGAGCAGGAGAAATCAGGCAAGAGCAGAAAAAGCAAGAAGCCGGGAACAACTGCAGATCTGACCAGCATTGTGCTTGCTGGAGTGTACTTTCCCCGATTCTGAACTGCAGGGAGCTGACAAGTTTCCCAGCCTTGAGGTCCAGGAGGAGGGGACTCATCAGCATGTGTTTTCAATTAAATTGAGGCAGTTTGACAGTGTAACCTTCCACCCCCTCTGCCATAATGTACATTGTTTGAGATCGCACTGCTCCCCCACCCTCATTTAAGAGTTTGCACATAGGCCCCACAATTGATTTTGACTTATTCCCGCCTTGGCTGCCAGCTGGAATAGTAAATTAACTCCTCACATTCCTCTTTGGCACATGTCAACTTTTGTTTCAAAGTGCAAACAGCTCTCTGACATTGGGAAAGTCAGCTTTGTAGAGGCAAAAGAAAAGGATGGCTTGGTGGTTAAAGCATTGGCCCCGGACTCAGGAGAGCTGGGTTTAACTTAGGGTATGTCTTCACTTCTTTTGGAGATCGATTTATCACGTCTCATCAAGACACGATAAATCGATCGCCAATGGTGCTCCCATCAACTCTGGAACTCCAGCTCACGGAGAGGCACAAGCTGGAGTCGAAGTGGAAGCCTGCTGCTGACCGCTGCCGCCGTGAGGATGACAGGTAAGTCGGCCGAAGATACGCTGACTTCAGCTACTTAGTTGAAGTTGTGTATCTTCGGTCAACCCCTCCCCTTAGCGTAGACCAGCCCCCATTCTACCTGATCTTGGGAAAGTCGTTTCTTAATCTCGGTCTCTTAGGACTGGGCTACCGCGGTCAGGGAGGGGTGTTTCGAACTAAGATACATAAGATAAATAAGTATCTTAGTTTAACTTACCTGGCTGTCCCCACAGCAGCGGGTCAACTGGGGCCACTCCCGCGCCGACTCCGCTTACCTCTACTGCTGAGATGAAGTATAGGCGTCGATTCAGGGATTGATTTATTGTGTCTAGATGAGACACGATAAATCAATCCCTGATACATTAAGAGCTACTCAGTGATCTGGCGGGTACTGTAGCTGTACACTTAGGGTAAGTCTACACTTCAAGCTGGAGATGTAAATTACAGCTTGAGAAGGCTGCGCAGTTCTGACCTCTGAGTTAGCGTGCTAAAAATAAAGTGTAGCCACAGCACCATGAGCACAGTGCAGTGGGTCCCCAATTTCATATGATGCTACAAATAGAGTGACCAGATGTCCTGATAGGGACCATCCTGATTTTTGGGTCTTTTTGTTATATCGGCTCCTATTCCACCCAACCAGTCCCGATTTTTCCACACTTGCTATCTGGTCACCCTAGCTACAAATAACAAAATAAGTCAGCAATATTCAACTAAAGATAGTGGTGGGTTTGTTCTGTACAGCTAGTGGCTCACTAAGATAAATAACCTGCAGATAAACAGTGTTATAAGGAGCAATCCAGCACAGACGAGAAACGCAAGAGTGAAATGGACTAAATGACCGAACTAGTAATTCCCAACTCCCATTTCTAAGATTCTCTGATCGTTGCAATATGGACTAATTTGATCAACTAATAAAATGCTTTTTTGATGGAATGCTATGCCCTACATGAAGAAAAATATGGATTATGGATAAAGGCATTTTTTAAATTGCCTGTTATTTATTGTATGAACAATGAACCCAGAGTTCGTAAGTGATACTACCCAAATTATGCAAATTCAACCTCCTGCACTCATGTTTTGCATTGTATAAGAAAATTCAGAAGGGAAGACCTAATGGTTCTTCATACTGGACATCCAGCCTTTTATAAAAAGCTTCAACTTTGAGTGTGGAAGTCTCAATGTTTTTTAAAAGGGATGTGCAGTTTTAAATCTGTGTATTAAGCATGACAGTTCATTAGTGGATAGGGCTATTTCAGGAACACTGAACATGGCAAATTTCCAGGCTTCTCTGTCTGCAAGTTCTGCAAGTTCTTTTAAGTCAGTAATTGTTTCCACCTTGTAAACTGTAAAATACAATTAAAATGACAACAACATACTTAACAAGAGTCTGATTTAAACCTTCAAAACCCAGGAAACTAGGAACAGAGGGCAGCATTCCAGCCATAACAGATACTCTCAATATTAGGCTACCCTGTTTCCCCGAAAGTAAGACATCCCCCGAAAATAAGACGTACTTCCAGTTTTGCCTCTCGCTGTAATATAATGTAATGTAATTTTGGGAGCAAAAATTAATATAAGACACTGTCTTATTTTCGGGGAAACACGGTATAATATAGGTGTTATAGAGTGCAAGGCTGCCAGAATGAGTTAATGGAGTTTTAGCCTTCATCCACTATTTCCTTGATTTTTGTGGTTCCCTCTGTCCCCAAGCCTTTTATATTATTTGAGCATCTTGTTTGGGTTTTTTTTTGCCATCTTGTCTTTTTTTTTTTTAAAAAAAAAAGACATTTTCCCATACTTAGTGACCTTCCAAACCAGGGTTTAGATAATATATTCCAGAATATGTTACCAAAATAAATCACCGCCCTCCCCCCGACACACACTATTCATAATTCTTTTTGGGGAGGCCCAATGAACCTACCGTACTATGTTTGTGTCTGCTGCATTCTATCTGACCAAAATTGTTTAGGTGAGAATCTTATAGTTGATGTTAAAAGTCATTCACTTCCCAGCCAGAAAAAGGAGACAGTGTACACCAGGTTTCTGGTCTAACCCACAAGGAATTTTCTGTTTGTTTACATTGGCACCAGTTAAAAACTAGGCAAATTCGCTGGAAGTCTTCCCACCTTTACTCTGTAGACTTGATTCTTGGTTATGAACTTAGTGACCTCTAGTGGCCAACAAAAAATCCCTCTTGTGATTACAGACTGTTGAAAGACTAAAAAATACCCACTTCAGTCTTCGGGTAATTCAGACTGCTGGCATCCAAAGAACAGATAGCCTCAGATTAATGACAGCTTGACATTTTAATTGAAATGAGTTAAATTCAGTTCCTCCCTATCTGAGTATTTATAAAATAAGGTAACAAGATTTTGATTGAAGTCTTGCAGCCTTGAATGGCATGCATTCTTCTGACACTTTCCGTGGGAGCTCCATACCTCCTCTCTTTCCAGTCAGACTGAAATCTGTTGGAGCAGTAGAGCATTATAACAAGTACTTAGGTGCAGTTCTGCTCTGAAAAATTAGTGTAGAAAGGCCATGAAACGTCCCACATTTGTCAGTGTCTTCCAGATCAAGTTTGTTCAGTTTGCTAATGTAATATGTTTTTTCTAACCATCTGCTATGAGCTTGGAAATTAAGGTCAAACTGGATTTTGTTAAAAACAAAATAAGAATGGCCATACTTGGTTGACCCAATACACCATCTAGCCATCCTGTCTTCTGACAATGGCCAGTGCCAGATTAATAAAACAGAGTAATTATTGAATGATCCATTGCTTGTTGGCAGTCAGAGTCTAGGGACACGCAGTGCATCCCAGGGCTTGCATCTCTGACCATAACGGCTAACAGCCAGTGATGGACCTATCCTCCATGAACTTATCTAATTCTTTTTAATTCGGTTATACTTTTGGCCTTCACAGCATCCCCTAGTAGTGAGTTCCACAGATTGAGTGTGCATTGTGTGAAGTACTTCCTTATGTTTGTTTTAAATCAACTGATCATTGATTTCATTGGGTGACCCCAGGTTCTTGTGATACATGAGGGGGTAAATGACAGTGCTTCCTCCACTTTTCTCCATGCCATTAATAATTTTACAGATGTCTATCATAATCCCTCCCCCCATTAGTACTCCTTTTCTAAAATGAATAATCCTAGTCTTAAATCTCACCTCACATGGAAGTTGTTCCATACCCCTAATCATTTCTGTTACCCTTCTCTGTACATTTTCCAATTCTAATCTCTTTTTTCAGATGGGATGACCAGAACTGCATGCAGAATTCAAGCTGTGGGCATACCAGGGATTTATAGAGTTGCACTCTGCTATTTTCTATTTTATTATCTCTTTCCTCATGGTTCCTAACATTATTAACTTTTCTGACTATCACTGCACATTGAGCAGGTGTTTTCAGACAACTATCCATGACAGCTCCAAGATCTCTTTCTTGAGTGGTAACATCTAATTTAGACCCAGTCATTTTGCATGTATAGTTGGGATTATGTATTCCAATATGTATTGCTTTGCATTTGTCACAGCATTGCCAACCCTCTAGGATTGCCCTGAAGTCTCCTGAAATTAAAGATTAATCTTTAATTAAAGACTATGTCATGTGATGAAACCTCTAGGAATACACCTAATCAAAACTGGCCACCGTGATTTATCAACATTGAAGTTCATCTGCCATTTTGTTGCCCACTTAGCCAGTTTTATGAGATCTCTTTGTAACTCTTCAGTGTCAACTTTGAATTTAAATATCTTGAGTAAGTTTGGATTGCCTGCAAACTTTGCCACCCGTTTACCCCTTTCTCCATATCATTTATGAATAATATTCCTGGCTCTCACATCTCACAAAGATATTGCAATCAAAGTTTAATGAATTTCATTGCTAATATGAAAGCCAGACTAGAATTCAGTGCACTTTCCCTCTAGCTGCCTTGGCTCGGGGAACAACATATGTTGGGCTTTGATCCTGCAGTAGATAATATACAAACATATCAGTCCACCCAGTTGCCATCATTTGCAGAATTGGACTATTAATAAAGTCAGCAGATATGACAATCTAACTATACACAGAGGGAACAGTTCTGAATAGGAAAATTCTATTCATGCAGGGTTTTGTTTTGTTTTTTTAAAAAAGGTCAATCATTTGAAAATGAAGTGGACATTTGAAATAACGTCTTCTCCTATGCATTGCTGTTGAGGTCTTTATTATGGAATACTAACCATCATAGCTTCCTCTTGTTTATGTATTTCAATTACCTGTTTGTCAATCAGCATCAAATGATAGTCAAAAGAAATGTGCAGTCCTGGAAGCAATGAAACTTAACAGCTGTTGGGAGTGACAGAAGAGAGTTAATGCATATACTTGTAGTACATGCCCAATAATGGCCAAAACCCATCCCTCTTCCATACAAAAAGATTTTTAAATCAGTGGTATATATAATTTATGTGCTTAGACTGAGGACTTCTCTCCCACAAGACATTAAACTTTGCACTTGAACAATTTGAAGGGACTCCAATTGCAAGGGACTGCCAAAAAAGGCACACAAATACTGGCTCTTGCATACTCCACAAAGAATATCCAGAAATAATGCTGGTACATTTTCAGTCACCCTTTGAAAATTCAGTCCACAGAGGACAGATTTTGAATCCCCACGTTTGCTAGCAGAATGGGTTGCACATGTTAATCAGCAGTTGGACACTCACCTATCAGAGCTGGGGAGGTTTTGTACATGTAAAACGAGGGTTCGATAGTGCAAATGCCTGAAGTACTGGTATTATTCCACTTATGCCCAAGTTGTCTCATTGGCTGTGTTTGCAGGATCAGGTCCGAAACGTACAACCAATTTATGCAATAATAATTTACATGCACAAAAAATGTGGTATTTCATGTCTCTGAGCTCCTATTCATATCGTCTTGACAAAATACATGATTGTTATTGTATGCAACCAACTGTGAAATTAGTTTCATAAACAATATTGCAAAAAAAATTACTATACCTACAAACGTCATACCTTGTTCTTTTGTAAATAAAATTACTGGGGGGGGAGGACCAATAAAGGAAAAAATATATCAATATCAAAAACCTATAGGCACTTTATTTATAAATTGATTTCATCTACAAAGACTAAAGCAAGAGAGGTTATAAGGGAAAAAATGTTTGGCACCTACTAGTCTGTGTTAAGTACATTTTGCAGTAAAGATCTGATTCTAAATTAATATTTTCCATTATTATTATTTCTTGTAAACAATGAAAATTATTTTGGGGATATCAAGAGAAGAAATCAGTTATTGTAACTACAAGTCACTATATAACCCTATGTCATCTCAAAAAAATAAAAATAAGGAACGAAGAAACAAGAACTTTGAGAATTTAAAGCAATCAATAGATTTAGATATCAATAAATAGGCAGGGATGCAGCATCTTTAAACAAGTGAGATGAGCCCACCTCTCTTGTTAATATAAGACAGTAGCTTACTTATATTTTAACTAATTAAAATCAAAATCTGAAAACAAGTTTATCAACAGTATAAGAACAACAACATTACTTTTTGCTTGTCAACTATTATTTATTATATTAGCACCCAATATCATCACTAAGATCAGGTTTTCACAGAGAAGGTCTTGTTTTGAGAGATTTAACACCCACCCCCCTCAGTTAACACTTATTTTTGTTCATTACAAATTTTACAGTCCTACCGGTATCAATCTGAAAGTGTAAACTAGGCCCACTACATACAATTCTCTACATACAGTTATAAAAGCCTGGTAAGGGAGTAGCTACGGTGCATATGCATCTAGTTTTCATAACTATAATTACTGCAACATTGGCTCTTATAAATCCATGGCATGCAGACACATATTAACATGCATTTAAAGGGTACACTGTAATTCATATTATGCACATACCAGTAAGTCATAGCAAGTCCTTGGAAAATGGCCCATATTTTTCATATATGTGTTTAATAGTACTGTTCCATAAGAGAAGAAATTAAACCACAACTAGTATGTTCAAATGATATTAAGGGTCTGCCTCAAGATCTTAAAGGAAATCAAAGGGAAAGCCTGAAACATTCTGACCTTATGCCAGCTGAGCCTCAGTAATATCAGATTCCCAAGACAGTGGCTGATTTTATATACTATTAGTTACCTCGAACAGGAAACAAACAAATGAATATCATCAGGAGTTGCAGGTACATAACTTGAGAATGGTATAGCTCTATACTTTCCATTTCTGAGCCTCTTCCTGGGTTGAGTGGAGTTATCAATGAACTTCAAAGCTTGGCAAGTTAGGTAGATTCTGTATATATTTGAACATAGCTTTTCTGGTTTAATTATGGAAGTTACTTACACAACTTCAGTGTAATCAGTATACTGCTACACGTGCTCAAATGCCTCACAGAGACCAGAACAGATACAATGGCAAACTAACAAACTAACATAATACTGTTCGTGAAGCTCTATTCTGAATTCAGACAATATATACGTACTCCACGAGATATTATGAAATACTGTACTTATTGTTTTGTAACATGAGACACCAATAAAAGGAACAGCTTTGAGACATGTTGTATAGATTTCCACAAATAAATAGATATCCAATTGTCATCCAGTGACATAGCACTACGGTTGGGTTTTTTGGGGGGAGTGGGGGGGGGAGCATTTTTGAGCCAGAGACTATTTCACTCAAAAATTCCACCTTACTAAGAATATCTTGGTGGCATCTAACACTTTCTGAGGAGCTGTTATAGCATGCATTTGTTACCTGGATAGCAACGTTTCATAGAAAAGAAGTGGAGTTAAAGCACATGCAAGTTGTTAAAAGCTTCCCTCCAACGCTATTTGAAATATTTCTCACGGGCTCTAGTCAAATGTACATTTGGGATGTACTGTAAATATGCCTGTCATAGAAACACTCTTATTGATAGCTAGTTTTAAAGTTAACATACATACAGTAGGCTACATGGCAAATACAAGCTACTTGTAACAAATAGGTGCTTGTCAGAAATTCTGCCTTTTAATGACAGTCTTTTAAAACAGGACTCTTAATTAATTCAGTGACACAAATAATAATTACATTGGTCTCCTTAGGTAGAACCTGGCACATTCATCCCTTTTCAAAATAGTAAAAGTATTTCTAGGAAGCAGTGGACAGAAATGGAAGGGATTATTAGCTGTATATTTACATCCCACTCTACTGTGCTGATTTGGAGAAGGATGTGTTACCTCCACACACACATTTGTCTGGACTAACCCAGAGGATATAAAGATGAAAATCTATACATCACCATATTGTAGGATCAGGGTCAATAAATATATCTATTGCTAATGAAGAATACCTGAACTTGACTCTGTATCAGCTGAAGCTAGAATGGAGTTTTCACAGTACTAGTGAGACAGAAGCCCCGAATGGTAACTATTAAGTTCACATTTTAAAGATCTAGCCAAGGGAACTAGCTAGCCAGTATATTGCTGTACTATTAAATCCATATCAATTCCATGTGCACTCCTAATTGCCAACCACATCTTTTACTATTGCATTAGCTACTAGTTTGCACATTACCAATTGGGCTGATTTTGGAAGATGATGTTCCAACTAAGATGAAATCAGTGTAAACTCCACAATTGCTTGGCATTAAGAATTGTCTTTTCTAAGAACAGAAATATCTTCCTGTAGTCTTGATAATACTTATATTTGCAAAGTATTCTTAACAAACATGATGCAGAAGTAATGCTAAAAAGGCTAAAAGTCATTACTGCATTTATTGATATAGAAACACTCATTTTAATAAAATTGTTTTCAATTGCTTGACATTTTTGCATGCCTCATGAGATTAGAAACAACAATAAAAATTGCTTTACACACATTTTTCAACTTGCATACTTAGGATTTCAACAGTTTGAAGCTTGTTTCCTTACGTACTTACTATTCTATCAAAATCTACAAAGAAGTCACATGACATTTAAAATGCTGACTATCTGAAAAACAAAAAAAAGTTGTCATCAGAAAAGCAGGTAATATTTCCATAAAATGTATAGACTATAGAAAAACCGTATGCTACAGTTAATCTAGTAAACCCACAAATCTACTGTACTAAACTACAGTGCAAGTGCTTTTGCACAGGGAAAATCATATTTACAATTCCCCTTTATTTACAGGCTATCAACGACACTATTTCACAGTTATAGTACACGTATAGACTTTCTACCATGTTTTTTATTTTGACAATGGGACACTGACAACCTAGAACCCAAACTGCTTGTGTGTATATTTACCATATTCAGGCATACACAGGAAAAAATATTTTTCTATGCATTTTAAAGAGCCCTACAAAATCTAGCAAATGTAATAAAAAAGGCAAATCTGGTGAAAATCTGACAAAATATCTTTTATAGTTATAGGAAAAAACATCACAGTGACAAATGCAAAGATAAAGTAACAGAAGCAACAAATAAGATTATTCAAATAAATATCCACTTCAAATTGTTGACCATTTTAAAAATAGGAGACTTCTACATGATATCTGTAGAAAGGCCTGCAATTAATAAATAGGAGGGTGACTTGGTAGCCCAAATCGAGAGGCTGCTCAAAGGGTGAAAAACTGTCATGCCGCTGGAGAGAAAGGCATATAGCTATGACAAACATGGAACATGAATGTTTAAAGTTAAAAATAATATCCTCTGAGGTCACAAAAAATGCAATTCATAGGGATTTTATTGGACATCCATACATTGTATTTTATAGAAAAAGACATGTTGGTTGTCACAAGTACAGAGTGGGTATTTGGAGACTTTTAAAAAAGGAACGAGCATAAAAGCATTGCTTAGACACAGACTAATTCCTACATTTTCAAAGTGTTGCACAAGATTTAAAACACACAACTCAGTCAATGCAAATTGTGTGATTCAGTACCATGTAACAAAGTCCAGGTTAACATTTTTTTTGGCAAGACAACCTTCATTCACTCCTCTTAGCAAGTTGAGGAGACTATACAAATGAGATCAAGATCAAGCCCACCAACTGCAACTGATGAGGAAATACCCTTCTAACATAGCTGGGTTATCTACTGATAGGACTATTATTTAGTTAGTCTTTGAGTGATCCAAATCAATGCAGCCTCAGTTGTTTCCTTCTAGCCCCAAATATTGTACACAGATTTTTCAAGCAGGCCAAAATAATCAAGCAATCTTTCCCTCAACACATGCATATAAATCTCCTCCTACCTTCATTACAGGAAGACTTGAGAATAAAGATTAGAATTTATAACCTGCAATTTTATGGAGTATAAAGTCTTTCTACACAAGCCACTTAAAGAAACAAACAAAAATAAAATGAACTAGTCAGGCTGTAAATCTAGTTCCTGCTAATCTACAAGGACAAGGTATACGTGAACAGCATTGTAGTCTCCTTGCTACAGCAGAGCCCGAAACAGGGCACTTAAGCACTATGTATCAGTAGCATAACCACTCACTTTGGCTTCCTAGACTTCCTGGGCAACCTCTGAGAAACAAAGTTTGGTTCATTTCCCAGGACACTGGCTACTTCCTTTAGTTCAGGCTAGGAATGCCTGAGACTACCTGCCTTCCACTATGTTCAGCACAGCAGTCACACATTAACGCATATAAGGTCTGTTGATTGTGCTATCAGAACCAGCCTTTGTTTAGCGCCTTGCTAGGTTTGTCCCACCTATTTTTTCTGAATTCCTTTATAAGTGGTGCCAGAGGAAACAGCCACAAACCTGATCACCCTAGCAATCTTTGAAAGTCAGCTAATCAATTTAGGAACTTTAAATTAAATTCGCCCTCCTTATTTCTTTTTAAACCTTACATAGCTTGCACCTCACCTCAAACTGGATTTTATAAAACAATCTGTTTTCTGTGAAGGAAATACCAACTCCCTGCCAAAAACATTCCTCTCCCCCAAAATCTAAAAAAATGTAAGGTTTATAACTAACCTCAGACCCACCAATTGAAAGGTGACCAGTGCTTTGCTTCAGTGTTCGAAACCTGGATACCTCAAAGTACTACCAAAGTCTGATGATGTACGTGTGTGTTATTTGCAGATGACTGGAACAAACAAGGTTTACCAGGCCAGATTTTACCAATATCTCGGTTTAAAATGTGTTCTCCATTTGTGTCAAAGTTAGTAGGAGAGCATGGACAGTGAAGTCTTTAGAGCACTGCCTAAGAATATTTAAAGCTGCAATTTGGTGAAAGTGCAGCCAAGAGATTTCAATAGACATCTCTGTGTAGTTAGTTTTCAGGGAATGATATCCTTCTCTCTCTAAGCAACTGAGCACTTCATCAGCTTGCTTTTTAAAAGGGAACACTGCTGCAGGATAAAACTATAGCATACAACCAAGAAGGAGAGGAAACTTAAAAAAAGCTATGATGTTTAAGAATACAGCAGCCACATTCCCCAGCTAGCCAGCCTACTGCCATGTGTGGTCATGTTAACAGGCAAGCAAGTGGTACACATTTGTCAAGCCCTAAGTAGAATTTTATTTTTATGTCTACCTTTCTGCTTCCTATGAACAAGAAACTTATTTTTCTCTGTAATAAAGCAGGTAATATTTCAGGGGATCAGGCAAAGGCAGACTCAAGACCTTCTCTCTCAGAAAGTTTACAGGAGGGTCTGGCTTCAATTCAGAGATACTCTTTTCTTCCTCCTCTCTCCTCTCCTCCTCAATCTCCTCACAGTTGTTGTTATCATCTGAGGGGTTTGAGATACGACTGGCAAAAACTTCTTTATCCAAGAAGACAATGGTTTCCATGCGACGGCGGCGAACTCGTCTTCGTTTAAACCTTGGAGGGTTTTTCAGACCATTTCCATTTTTGCTCATTGTTTCTTGATGTATTATCCTTTTAATAGTTCCTCGGATGGCAATACGAGCCAGATCCTGTAGGCTGCGGACAGTTATTGGTGCTATAACACAGAACGAAAATATGAACAGGTATGGAAGCAAAAAAAAAAAAAAAAGGTAGCAGAGGCTGAAGAGTTGTCTGAAACTGAGTGAGGATAACTATTTCAATTCCCTTTTAAGTTTATAAAACAGCTTAAGAAATAAAATAATTTTATTTCAATCTCTGTCAACTCGGATAAACAATGTTTTTCTCCAAAAAACACGACGTGTTATGCACTTCTCCTGTAATCTGATCACTGAGAGGAGTCGAAAGAAAAAGTTCAAATGCACAAACCCACACTGTGCACAAAACACAAATCAGTAGACATTGAATGAAATATTTAAAATAGAATTTTTGTATTTTTATACTCAAATGATCAAGGAACTATTTTAAGCAACCGTGTTTTAAGTAAGACTTTGCAACAGCCTGTACAATAATGTGGAGGAGTTTGTTTCTGGACTTCTCAGTAGTGTGCAAACAGTCCTCAATGCACAAGACAGAGTGAGTCAATCTGGATTCTGCTCCCAGCTCTACTGCTGATTAATTTCGTGATTTTGGGCAAATCACTTAACTTTTGTCAGTTTCCCCATCAATACTTATCTACTTCAAAAGGTGCAGGCTAACATCATTAGCATATGAAACCTCTTTCAAGGTCTGTGGATAGAAGATGTTAACAGCATATGACTGTGTATTATATAGGGTACATATCCACCTTCTTCAGTGGTTTAGAGCAGCCGTTCTCAACCAGGGGTACGTGTACTGCTGGGGGTATGCACACATCTTCCAGGGCTATATCAACAACTAAATATTTGCTTAGTGGCTACATAAAAAGCACTAGCAAAGACAGTACAAATTAAAATTTCATACAATTACTTGTTTATACTGCTCTGTATCCTATACACTGAAATGTAAAGATGATATTTATATTCCAATTGATTTTATAATGATATGGTTAAAAATGTATTTTTATGTCTGCTTTTGTAAGCAAGTAGTTTTTAAGTGAGGTGAAACTTGGGGGTATGCAAGCCAAATCAGACTCCTGATAGGGGTATAGTAGTCTGGAAAGGTTGAGAACCACTGTTTTAGAGGACGCTATGTTCTTTTGTGCAGCATTATTCAGCCAATCCAAGGTGTGCAACAATCAACACTACTGCACAATTCCAGGTTTCTCAAGTAATATAAATAAACCCTGTCTTTGCATACATCTATCCCTGGACTGAGAAGCATCAAATTAAATTGAAAACAGTTCCACTGCGGATTAAAAACACTTACAAAACGTTCTTCTGAGCAAAGAAGGGGAAAAAAATTAAGTATGAAATACTCGCAGGCTTCCTCATAGCAGACACAATATGCAAGGTATGCTCAGATGGATAGTTAATATGCTCTGTAGAGTGTGATAAGTGGATACCATGTAAGAATAAAAACAGATTAAGTAGTAATTTCTTGAGGTCAGGGACCATGTGTTCTTATGTGTTTATATATGACTTTGCACAATGGAGCCTCAATTTAGATTGGGATCACTGGGCACTATGTGCAATACAAATACAAATAATTCAACTCCCCTCCTCATAGACTTTAAGATCAGAAGGGACCATTATGATCATCTAATCTGACCTCCTGCAACACAGGCCACAGAATTTTACCCACCCATTCCTACAATATACCTCACCTATATCTGAACTAACTCCGCCATTGCTTGGTCCCAAGCCCAAGATGTGAAAGGAGGAGGGTTTTGCGTTGGGCTAGCAACCCACCATGTAAAAAACGAATGCTACAGAAACGTCAACCAAATCTTCAGCGAATGGAGAAGAATGGTTGGCACCTTATGCTCCACCAGGAGCGAAGAGGATAAGAAGAAGATACCTGAACTACTGAAGTCCTCAAATCTTGGTTTAAGGACTTCAAAGTACAGAGAATCTTCCAGCAGTTCACCCGTGCCCCGTCGCAGAGGAAGGCGAAAAACCTCCAGGGCCTCTGCCAATATGCCCTGGAGGAAAATTCCTTCCCGATCCCAAATATGGCGATCAGCTGAACCCTGAAGGGTATCATGTTTGAAGGAAACTCTGCACAGCCATGCTATTGATATAAATTGCTAAATCTCACGTCTGAAACAAATGCCGTGTGCATCTTTCACTTTGCAATATATTCCCTTAACACTATTAAGATGCCATGTAAGAATCTACCCGGGCAAGGCAGTACTGTCTGACAAACAGGAAACTGAAAATGCAGGCTGATTATTTTAAAATACAAAAGATATGCATTGTTAATTTCACAGAGCAGACATTAATATTTCTGTATTTGTTTTGCAACTTGCTTTCCTAATACTACGCCTCTTCAAATATAGAAAAACTGATGTCCAGCACAGGATAGACAAAATTGGACAACTGTCAAAAGAATGAAACAGAGCTCATAGTTTTCACTAGAAGAAAGAAACTGCCTTTCCGCTGCCTATGAGTATCATGCTTGGATCAAGCTGAAACTTACAGCCAAAGGGATAGCAGAAAGAGGAGAAAACATACCTATAAATATTTATACTTACGCAAGTGAACAAGTCTCGATTTCCCTGAATCTGCATGAATGGGTTGAATCAGAGGAGCAAAAGAAACAGCAAGGATCTTCTTGGTTTCCCAGGCAGCAGGACCAGTGCGTGTTATCTTTGTCAGCTACATGAAAAAGAGAAAGTGCTGTCTACTATGTAAACAGTAGAAATCAGTTATCTATAGTTAATTCTTTATGCAGAGAATGATCAATCTACTGTTTGCCTTTTGGATTTCAGGCAAAGTGTTTGAAATACAGAGAATTAGTGGTGACAAGATGAAAAGCCAAATAATACACAGGTTCATCATAATTCTTTAAAGAGTGAATTTAGAACTCATGAAGAAAACCAGATTTACAGCCCTAATGGACAAAGTTGTCTAACCACAGAACATGTGCCGTAGCAATATAAGATTTCATCACACTGCCCTCCCAATTTCTGCCCATTCTGAACTATAGGGCCTACCTCAGAGTTCAGTGGATTAATTCAATCTTCAATAGACATTCATTCCTTGACTTAGAGAAAGTTATTGCACAGAATATTGTGGGTTTTTCTGTGTGAACGGGATCACCAATTAATTTCACATATTGTAGGTGACCTAACAGCTTCTGAATGTTAATAATTTCTGTGAGCTGCTGACCAAAACTAATGACTGTACTTAGAGATGAACGGCTCCATATGTCACTTCCAATCCTAAACCAAGCAGTCCCTTGAAACAATAGATCTTTACTTACAAGAGATGCAAGAATTACAAAGATATATTTGTTTAGAAATCGTGGGCATGTTTATTCAGAGTATGAAATCAGCAGTGACCTGTGGCATACCATTATAAATGGCAGACCATTAGAAAAATTGGTATCTGGCCTGTTGGACCATAAATAACAGCACCACAGTCCTAGGAAAAATAGTGTCCACAGGGTGTTGCTGCCACAAAGAAGGCAGAAGCACGCAGATAAGGTAACAATAGTCTAATAACTGTCTTTTTAATTTTCCACAGTATCAAGAGGGTAGGCCTAGAAAGTTTTTTTTTAATATCTGTAGCTGTTTTTGCTAAAAGCTGTTGGACTCTGCTGTTTATTTAACTATGACTTGCAACTATTTTGAATGTTTCCTCTTTGGCAAAATAAGCTGCCACTTTTTCTTGCCCAATTCTCACTGGCTGCATCTGGAACTCTGAACAAATTTCCTGCTGGAGAATACTTCAACGGTGCACAGGATATGTTGAAAAAGTAATTAAAAAAAAACCCCAACTAAACCCAGATTTATTCTTGTAGAAAATCTTTTTGTTTCCTTAATAGTGAAGGAAAGTTTTAGCTAATCTTTAACTCCTTGGTTGAAATTTTCAACTGACTTGCCTAATATCTGTAATATTTACATGCATGAGTTAGGTGTATTTGAATTTTCATATACACAGAGGTTAACCAATTTGTGTGCACAAAGTGCTCACTGGCACGCATGAATGTCGGTATTTTGGATGCCCCTTTAGAGAACAGTTTGCAAAGTTGACTCTTAAACACGTAAAGAAATAATGAAGTATTAAGTATTCTTGATTTATAATTTAAAAATTATTTTCCAGTTACAATGAATATAAGAAGACACTGCACTATACGCCTGCAAAAATCTATTTACGAAGTAGTTTACAACCGATCAGAAATTCAAGCTAATTTGAAATCAAATGATTAATTCAGTATTTTCTCCCTCTCCTAGCCTCAAATGAAAGATATCGAGAGATGTAAGATTCATATGGTTACAATTCAACCCAAGCTTGCACCACTACCTTCCTTTTCCACGTACTTGCTATGAAACACTTTTTATGGACTGTCTAATTTACCGCTGGAAACACAAAGTGTGGTATGGTACCTCACCTCAACAAACTTTGATTGAAGCATTCTTGATGACGTACAACAATGAAGTGTGAAACTAACTTGGAGTACACCTCTCACAATTCACTACAAAATTAAATACAAAAGACCCGAAGACAGACTGTCTGGTAGAAATATGCATACTTTGTAAGATATAATTAAGACACATATGGTTCAGTTTCTGGAAACTGCTCTCTTTATTCCTAGTAAAAATTTAGTGTAAGAGCTGATATGCCAAAGAGTTGCCTATAAGGAAGGTAGAGAACTCTACTTATAGGCTAAATAAGAATAAAGAAATCAAAATCTTTGGTAAAGAAGCACTCAACTTTTTCCTCGAGTGGCATGACGAGAATTCCCCCAACTTTCAGCAGACTCTTCATGTAGTCCTCATGTTCTTTCTGTACCCCCGCACCACAGTAAACACGGTCATACTGAGTTGAATCTGCAGAGATCTCTAAACAATTGCCAGTAACAAAGGAGGGCTCACAGAATTCAAATCTGAAAAAGAAGAACTCCAATTATAACACTCTATACTTGATAAAAAAAAGACATTTCATTGGCCATTTCCCCTCCCAAGCCCCAATTTCCTGGATCTCAAAAAGTTTCATACTATAGACTACAGAAAGGGCCACAATTTGAGGCCCTCCAGGCTAGAGTGATTCTGAAATAACTCATACATGAGATTTTCCGAAGGTCTTAGGTGAATAACCTGAACATATACACTGAACAATTGCATATGTAAATTATCAGGATTGGGATTTGTCATACAATTACCCAATTTGTGGGGTCAATTACAATATCTGTGCATAAATATTACAAGTGAAATTTGAACTCTAAGCTCTTTTAAGACTGGACCAGAACGTCTTTGGCTTAATTTTCTATAACCTTTCCCATAAGCTGTTAAATGGGTTTCAACATTAAGATTGCGATGTTGCTGCCATTAAAGACAATGGGAGTTTTACTATCAATTTCAATTGAGCCAGGATTTCACTGTGAATTCATAGTTTAGACAAAAATTCTTGCAATACAGCACTTTGAATATAGTTTAAGAGAAAATAAACAATTTTATACTAATTTCTGTTTTTGCTATCACCATTTGCAGCCTCAAATATATTGGCTGTAATTAAATCTTATTGCTAATAATCGATTTTGGCTTATTTTAACCTGTGTGGCATTAGAACAGCTCAGAGTACAACAACATAGCAAAAAATTCTTAACCTCTCTCCTTCCACATATCCATCAGCTTAGAACAGGGGTCTCAAACATGAGGCCCGGGGGTCCCTTCCCTGCGGCCCGCCAAGCTTCCTGGTAACCCCCCGCCCCGCCGGCCCCCCCATAGCAGTTTGCAGGATGGAGGGGCCAGAAGTGGAGGCTTCTCTGCTGCCTGGCTGGGCCGCGTGTGTTTCTAGCTCTGGACTTCCTAGATTGCTCTTGCTTTGTTTGCCAAACAGCTGTTGGTGGTGCCTAGTGCTTTCCAGGAGGGAATGGGGAGCTGCGTGCTCAGAGGAGGAGGTGGGGCAGGGGTGGGACCTCTTGGAAGGAGTGGAGTGGGGGCGGAGCCGGGGCAGCAAGGGCGGGGTGTGTGTCAGTGGTGCAGCCCTCGGGCCAGTGCACTAGTCCTCATGGAAGGGGTGGAGTGGGGGAACAGCCGGGGCAGCGAGGGTGTGTGTGTGTGTCAGTGGTGCGGCCCTCGAGTCAGTGCACTAGTCCTCATGCGGCCCTCGTGGTCATTTGAGTTTGAGACCCCTGGCTTAGAACGTCATCTCACGCTGCAGTTCAGCAAGCCTAGGGAGTCAGTGCCCTAAAATCACCCTAAAATCTGCAGTTCTTATGTGGGAATAAGGAGAGCGACCCAAAGAGCTAGTAATTCTGTAGTGATAATTAGCAAACTCAAAATCATGAAGTAGGATGATACAGATGTTCTCTACTCTTACTTGTCAAAGCTGTCACTTGTTCTGATGAAGAAGTCCAATTTCTGCTTTGCATACTCTATAACATCAGAGTGAAGCTCCACACCATGGTTAACACCAAAAGGACCTGCAAGTTTAAGAGTGCAAAGAAAATGGTTTTAAGGGCAACTGAATAAAGACAAGCACAACTGATCCCTGTTACTTTTTCAACTTGTTCCAGATAAACTACTCCTTAAGTAAGTTTCTACAATTTTAATTTTTTGTTTTGAGATCTGCACTTAGAAGTGCAGGGCCATTTACTACAGTAAACCCTCGATTTAACGGACTTCGGATGCAACGGACAAAATTTCTGAGCAAGTCTGATGCATTCCTGATCCATTTCTGGCGGGCCGGCTGCCGCCCGGGTCCAGGCAGCGGACGGGTTGGCTGGCGGGTCCCGGGAGCCGGGACCCTTGCGGGCTGGCTGCCGGCTCCCTGCTGCCACCGGGGTCCCAGCCGCGGGCGGGCGGGCTGCCGGCTCCTGGCTCCCGCCTGAGTCCCGCCAGCGGGCGGGCTGCCGGCTCCTGGCTCCCGCCTGAGTCCCGCCAGCGGGCGGGCTGGCTGACGGTTCCCGGCTGCCGCCTGGGTCCCAGCAGCGGGCGGGCTGCGGAGCTGTCGCCCCGACCCTGTGGCGGGTGGACTGCTGCTCTGACAGCTCGGGTTTTTTTTAATTATTAAATAACGGACTTTTTGATTTAACGGACACCCCTCGCCCGAATTAGTCCGTTAAATGGAGGTTTTACTGTATTAGTGATGGCTAGTGCCTTGATGTGCAGCAATCTTTTGTGACTAGTGTCCTCCTACCTACGCAGGAAATGGTGAGGTAGGAATGCTGATGTCTCAGATGTACCGCTGCTATAGAACATAAAGAATCCACTGTAAATCACTAAAGACTATTGCTATGGGAAGTAACCAAAAATTGGCAAGAGTTACAGTTTACATGATAACTTCAGCTAGCTCTAGAAATCAGACTCATTACTATTACAGGAACAGTGCTTGAATTATTTTTAATTGAGCAATATATAAAAGTTCAAGCTTCTGACAGAGCAACATTTAAAAGATATACCCTGAACTTTTAAAAAAAATATTTAAAAATGTTTTAGAAGGATTTTTCTGTTAGTGTTAGCATATTTATAAGGGTCTTTTCAACAAGGGAAAGTGGGTTGGCTTAAAAACACCAAGAGGTGTTACCAAATGCAACAATTTCCACAAAATTAAAGAGGTTTATGTTTTATTTTTCAGTTATAATAATCTTAGATGTTACAAGTAACTAATAGGTAAAAAATTTCAGACCAAACGTAGTTAATAAGTTGGAAACGTCCCTTTGAACTGTAACTTTAATATATTAGAGTAATACTAAGAATGCAGCTAAGTTCCATAAAAACAAGGGAAAGACACTTATTTAGTATTCCATGAGTAAGAGTTATTATTATTTTGTTACACCTGAAGAACTTCAACATTACAGGAATCAGAACAGGGCTTGTAACACCTTTGCATTCCAGAAGTTAATACAGAGGCAATATTGGTTAGCAATATTCTGGTTCTTCTGAAGTGCTGGAAGTCTAAATTCTACCAGAAGACAAAAGAGGAAGTCTTCAAAAGATTCTAATAGTTTAGGGAATTAATCTTTGATTATTTTTGTTTTGTTTTGAAGACTTTGACTCTTCTGAATTAGAAATAGAACAGCCCGCGACCTACATATTTTGACAAACTGAATCTTTGTTTAATGTCATAACAAGTTCAATCCAGTCATGTCATGTGACTTTACATAACATGATCAAGTGTAACAAAGAAAAATACATAATATGGCAATTTGCCTTCAAATATTTGAAAGGAAATTGTTGCAGAATTACAGTTATGCACAGATTAAGAGTCCTGCTATTAGGCACTGCAGACAATAGCCATATTTACATTATAACCAAGGCTACACAAACCCCTCCATTATTTTGATATAACACAGGCTTGCTAATTTTAAGGGACAAATAGTTCAAAGGCACCTAAAGTTTTAAGTATTCATATTCTAATTAGCTTTGTCAAAGCAAATCCAATAAGTAAGTTCCAGCTTCATGCCCACTCACCGGAAATGGGACCAAGACTCAACTCCGATGACACAAACATTTAAACAATTACAATTTCCGACCCTCCTGCTATTAGCAGCTGTACTGGAAGTCAGAAGCAGTGTGTAAGCACTGACTTTGCACTTCACTAGGATCAATGCAATTTGAAATTTATTTTGACAGTTCTCCGCACAAAGTGATTATTACCACCATGAGAATGAGAGGTGATTTGCTGCATTTTCATATACTTAACTCTGTATGATCAGCCACACTTCTGCATCTTGGACGAGCTATTCTATTCACACATTTACTCTAGTGTGTTTGTCTGGAGGAAGGTAAGGAGAACAGAAGGTTGCTAACTGTGAGCAACCACTGCCACTGTTCTTATATTAAGACATAAGTATTTGCTAAATTGTATTCTGAAGCATCACCTTGCTTGCACTCTGGAACTAACTAGAACTAGATACTGATCTTACACTGGTAGAAATAAGCGAAACACCAATGTGCGATCACAATCAGATCCTTTAAATGTATTTCAGGCTGGCTGCAGGGGATTAAGAATAGACGGGGCACAGATCTAACGATTCAGGGCCCTCTCTGCTCAAATGCAATCACCATCCCACACAAACTTGTCTCTCTCCACTCCTGACACCTTGATCTTCCTCAAGTGAGAGCCTGGCAAGCCTACACTCATGCCTACAGGAAGCCATGACAATCAGCTGTTCATTGTATCATTGTCTATTCTGAGTCATCACCAGGTTCCCCTGAATCCTGATTAATTGGCCAAGTCTCATTAACATATTCTTTACGGGCACTTAAACCAAATTTAAAAATCTTGAAATGAAAGATAGGAATGTTTCCTACTATTATGAAAATAGAAGATAATTTAATCAATAATTAACTTTACAAAGTTATTTACCCAAGATGAGTCCAACCATAGAACTCAGGTAACCAGTGCCACTGCCCAGATTCAAGAACGACAGTCCCGGCTGTAGATCCAAAGCTTCCATCACCTCAGAGTAAATGCATGGTGCAGAGAGATGAAAATTTCCATGCTTCCAGGCCAAATCTTTGTAAGCATTGTCCTTAAAATCATCAAGATAGTAGTCTGCTCGATCAATGGCACGGAATGCCTGCTCCACCAGCTCTGTCCGGATATACTGTGCTTCTTTCAGGTTATCAATTAACTCATCATTATCTTCTCCTGCACTCACTGCACCTCCCATCTTCAACAATTTTTAGCAAGTTCTAAAACTAAATTGGGGTGGGGGAACATGAGCAGCAGAAGATATTTAACATCATTATAAGCGACAAGACTGTTGAACATAAAACAAATTAAAGTCCTAACAATAAGACAACAACTTTGCAAAGAGATCAATGTAAACACACTAGAACAGAACGTATACTCAAAAGCGGACTTAGAAATGATCAAATATTAAAAACGAAATCATGTACCTGGAGTTTCAGAATAACATGCCTGTTTTGGGGAGGGGAGTAAGAGGGTCATAATATGTACAACTAAAAATCTGAATATTAATGCCTTCCTCCACTTTTTACCACCATGTCAGTTAGTGTTTCCACTTAAACTGCTAAATAAGATTATGGGTTCTGGTTCACATTCTTATTCATTGTCCCTTTTCCACTATAGAGTCCAAGCAATAATAATAATAATAATAAAAAAAACCATGGTCTGTGTTTCCCAAAATTCAAGGAACATCCAGATGCCCTGTTTGCAATAACACCAGAAGGGGGTTATTAGACTTCAAAAGGAACAGGCAGAAAAAAGAACCAGGGAGCCTCCCAAATTGCCTGCAGTGAAGGGTGAAAGAAAACATAACAGGACACTAAGTCCATGGTCATTTGTTATTTAAAAAAAAAGAAAAAAAAAGATGATAATCAAGGGGCAAAGGCAGAAGTGGAGGAAAAAAATATATCCATCACCTCCTCCATGGGATACATACTTTCTTGTGGCTCAAGCTTCTGCAGCTCCAAGCATCACCTTCAGTGGAGAATGCAATAGAATAGAGAACAACTGTTGGAAAGAAATTTCCTCAGAAGTGAATGCAATTTCTCATACTCTCTTCTAAGAGGTAAGTTAGATCATTCCCCTCAGAAACTATTTCAACCCCATCCAGCCCTTACAAAATAATGACACTGCTGCTATCAGTTTTACAGACTCACAATTCAGTCTGGAAAAAGAAAGCAAACCACTTACTCTCTATTTAGGAGAGACAGTTCATAAAGTCCATCTTCATCTTTTAAAGAATGAGTTACAGAAGGAAAATACTTGATTTATAATTCCAAATTAATCTAGTTGTTTCCCACCCACTGAAAAGTTCCATTCCAGAAAGCACAATGCAAATTTTTATTTGCAGCATTTTGCTGTGCTCTGCTAACAATTGCAGAAGCAGCAGCTTTAGTGTTGTTTTCTAGATTGAGTAGATCTGTCCACAGCTAAATTGTTCTATACATTCAGCAAGAGAAAAAGTACATACTTTACCAGTTTCAAAGGAAACAAAGAAGAAACTGCAGCAAGAAAATATCAACACATGTATTCTTAGAGAGTACTGTCCTGTCTTTTTGCAAACAGACATGAGTGAAGTTCATCATGCCTCAAGTTCTTAGAAAGCACCTTTAGCTTGTTTAATAAATGTATGCCTCCAAGAATACTAATCCATGAATACTGTCTTCGAGATGTTCCCCCATTGGCAGGTAATAGGGATCGCCTACCATCCCTTTTTCACCAGTTAAAAAAATAAAATAATGACACTATATTGCTAGTGAGAGAATCCAGAATATGTATATCAGCCAGTTTTATCCTGCAATTCTGTTTTTTTCTTAAATAACTATCAATTTCTTGTGACTGCTTGATTATAGTTTGGTTGGTACCTTTGGGTAGTATTCTTCACAGATTAATTATTATGTGTAGAAAATTCCTTCCATCCCTTAAGACCCTGTTTCTCTTGGAATTTGTTTGTGCACACTATTTTCTTAAGTATGTATATCTTCTTCCCTCCATTCAGGACCTCTTTACACTATTAAAATCTCCATGTTTAAATACAAAAGTGAAGTATGGTTGTGGCCCTACCAGCAGGGCCGGCGCTAGCCATTAGGCCTAGGGTGGCAGGACTTCGGGGGTGGCATATTGGTGGCCCCGGCAGCAGTTCAACGCCTCTTCCGCCATTGGCGGCATTTCGGCAGCAACTACTTCTCGCCAATTTGGTCACCGGAGGCAATTCAGCGGCAGCTTATCAGTGGTAAAGAATTTTTTTTTGCTTCGCCACCTAGGGCAGCAGAAAAGCTGGCGCCAGTCCTGCCTACCAGAGCTCTGCTTCATTTTGTAGAAAACATCTGCTTAAGATGCAGAATTTTAAAACATACTCCATTTAAACTTCTTTTCCAATAATTACACATCTGTTTTCCTAAACTGATACTATAATCAAAGGTACTGCTACGCCCTTCCCACCACCCCCATTTTAATACTCTAGTTGCACTCATTTGCAGTTCTTGTTCAGAGTACAGACTTCTCTACAGATCGCAGTGTTACAAGTCTGGACATTATTCTGGAGTGTGCATGCCACAATTATGATCACTATCAGAACACAGTGTTGTTACTGAGTTATGTACACTCCAGGAATGGTTACGCCACCTGCTATTTATATGGTGCCATGCTCACCTCTTCTGAGAAAAAGAAGAGCTTACAATGTGAGAAGCTATGTTCATATTCCAGGAACGATGATATTTTAATAATTTATTACAAAGCAAACAGTGTTAAATGCGCTGTTAATAAGCTCACAAAGAAACACAACACAGGTAAACTCAGCTTTCTGACAACCGCAACAGACTCCACAGCACACTTTGCAATGACTAATAAAAGGTAGCTAAACTGGGACTGAGTTACTCCCCTCTCACTGATCCTCCAATAACCCTCCCCCCAACACTCATACTGCACCCCACTTGTTACTTCCACTACAAGACCCCACGCAGGTCATTGGTGTGTGTAATAAATACTGCTGTGCATCGCCCTCCCTAGTACCCACAGCCCTGTGTTCCCACTCCATTACGCCACAGTTCAGGATTGCTCCTGGCCATTTAAATAACCAGAGAGCAACTCAGCAGCCACACTCATCACGGAAGAGACAAGGAGGCTTCTATTTTGGGGCGGGGGGTTACCAGGTTATCCTGGGGGGCCTCCCACATTGTGCAGGGAACCTGGGGTGCCCAGATGTCCCGATTTGGGGGTCTTTTCTTATATAGGCTCCTATCCCCCCCCCCTTCCTATTTTTCACGTTTGCTGTCTGGTCACCCTAAGGGAACCCCATCACCCCCCACCCCACCCCACCCCCGTATTATTATAGGGTCGCTGTTGCAGCAGGTAGCGAGGTGAGCAGGGCCGGGTCATTAGAGGACGCGCCGGGGGGGGAGGGGCTTTAACATTACTAAGGCCTCTGGGGGCCTGCCCCGCTGAGAGGGAACCGCAGAGTATTGGGAGGTCTCCAGCCCCCCCTCACCAAGGGGCTGTGGGGGAGGGGGGAGGAGAGCTCCCCTCCCCCGCCCGGAGGGGGAGGGGCCCCCTAGGAGGCGACGGCGGTTGGGGGCCTGCAGCGCTCGGCCCGCAGAGAGCGGCCGCTTCAGGCCCGGGGAGCAGGCGGGTGGGCTCTACCTGGGCGCTGGCGGCGGGGGCGGCGGGTCCCCCTCACCGGCCGGCCCCTCCCCCCCGACTCCGGCGGGCAGCTGTAAACACTCACCCAGCTGCGAGCCCCCGGGCAGCGCCAGTGCGCAGGCGCGGAGCGGACCAAACGGCGCGCCTACCGCGGGGCCAACGGATGGGGAAAAGCGACTGTACCATTGTAGCGCCGTGACGGGGAACGGAGCGCTGAGGTCCCAGGCTGGGGTGACAGGTGTAGGAATGTACCACTCCAGAAAGGGGGAGCCCGATGTGGGAGTGTCTCACTGAGGCGGGGTGGGGGGGAGGCCAGGGGGCTGTGACAGAGGAACCAATAGCTCTGGTTACTGCAATACTAGGAAGGGCCCTAGCAGGGCCTTAGTGGGAGCTAAACAACATCCCCACCCCCACCCATCACCCTGTGCCACCCAAAATATGAGGAACACTGGACCCAGATCCCAACTCTGCAGGGCCCTCTTAACAGTGATTTGGGCACAGCTGCCCCCAGCCCGCCACCCCAACACCTCAAAAGTAGGGTGACCAGATATCCCGATTTTACCGGGACAGTCCCGATCGTGGGGTATTTTTCCTAGAGAGGCTACTATACCTCCCCACCCCCATCCCGATTTCTCACTTTTGCTGTCTGGTCACCCTACTCAGAAGGCACATGCGTTCTTTTAAATAGAACAATTGGTGTTGATTTTGTTTGCACTCTGTTTTTTGGGAGATTTTAGGCTGCACGCCGGTCACGGGTTCAAGCTTTTTCTCTGCAAGGACCAGGGCTGGAAAGAATCTTACTTTTAAAAAAACCGAAGCCTTTGAGATTCCAACCTATTCATGTGGCTGCAGGGCCGGCGACAAGGGGGGACAAGGGGGACAGGTGTACCGGGCCCCGGACTTAAGGGGCGCCCCCATGTCAGGACTCAGGAGTGTGCAGGTGGGGTGGAAACAGCCTCAGGGGATGCTCTGCAGAGCCCCGGCGCGCGCGCGGCTGGCCGCGTGCAAATCCCCCACCAGGCAGCCAGCGCTGTAGCCAAGCGCCCGCACCGCACGGCAGAGTCCACAGAGCTCACTTACCCCCCGACCAAACCCGACACCCCCACCTCACCCCCCCACCAACCGCAACACTCCCTGACCAACACCCACACCTCACCCCTCACCCACCCCAACACCTTCCCACCCCCCCAGACCAAACCCAACACCCCCTGGCTCACTTACCCCCCGACCGAATCCGACACCCCCACCTCACCCCCCCAAGAAAACCCAACACCCCCTAACTAACCCCAACACCCACACCTCACCCCTCACCCACCCCGACAACTTCCCACCCCCCCCCAGACCAAACCCGACACTCCCCGGCTCACTTACCCCCTGACCGAACCCGACACCCCCACCTCACCCCCCCACCAATCGCAACTATAGAAGTTTCCTGTTAAAAATGAGGGGTGACGATCTTCTTATGAAATATCCTAATTCCCCTTGGGACTCTATCCCCCTTCAATTCTCAGTCAACACTAGCAGAAACTGACCTGAATGACCACGGAAGCGGCAGCTGTGGCAGCATGGTCTGAACTGGCCTTGATCATATTTGCTACAGCAAGTAATTACAATCTGTACTTAGAGGGAATACAGCGCCTGGAAAAGACACACGTTGATTTACGCAGCTTGGAGACCTTAACCAAAAAAGAATAATATTACTACTTCCAGACACAACAAACCCACAATGGAAGCAGCATACAAAAAGAAATACCTCCCAAAAGTGAGATTTGAACAAGAGAGAGTGAGTCAGCATCTGGGATGTATTTATGCTTTAAGATGATTATCATAGCTGCCTTCATTATCATTAGAACAGCAGATCCTCTGTGAATATGCACAGGGTAATACTGTAGATGCCTGCACTTTCATTTCACAGAAGACAGCTGCCTGAGAGAATGGGGCTATTTGTGTACTGTGAACAGTGAAACTCCTGGTTGCTGATTCAACCAAAATAGGACACCCGGGGTCGTGCTTTGCCTCTTCGTGTTTACTAGTGGCTGCTCCCAAGAAGGGGGGAATGCAGTTGAAACCTGCATTAAACAGATACCAAACTTCTTTCACTTATGATTAGTGACCAGCTAACGTATGATCTAATTATTTCACCTTTCTGAGCCTTTGTTTCCCTCCCTACTAGAACTGGGTGAAAAATGCCAATTATTTTTCATGTGAAAATTCAAATGTTGTTTGTTTTTTTTCATTTGGGTAGAAATGTCTCAAAAACATTTGTGGCCTTGCAAAGACTGATATTTACCTACCACTGTGCTCCCAAGGGAGGCCGTGACTCACTGAGCTAGAGAAAGAGGTTCATCCCGATAGGGTGGTTTACTTCTGATGGCAGCACAGGGATAGAGATACAGATAGAGTGCAGCTCATGTGTGTCACGGGTTGGACCCCCTTGGGAAACCACCTGATATGCTGAGATACTACCAAGTTTACATGTTCTGCCAGCATGGGCTCCCTTTATCCTGTTTTGCTAAGCCAGGCTCTTAAAATCTCCTCTAACACACACACCTGCAGAGCCACACACACCTGCAGGTCAGCTCTGTGACAACTCAGTTTAAGGGACTTGCTCCAGCACTCAGATGTCCCCTTCCTTTGGAGTACCGACCCAAAGATATATTATATTCGCCTCTGCCCTCAATGTGGAAGAGGGTATGCACAGTTTCTCGCCCTCCCTCTTAGAAATCACATAAACTGGGTTGTATTATAAACCATAAATAAATGCATTAACTATAACAGGTGTATTTTAAGTAGTTAAGGAAGTAGCAGACAGAACAGGGCTGATTACTAAGAAAATAAAACACAGCATGCAAACTAAGCTTAATACATTAAAGAAACTGGTTACGTGTGAGTTCTCACCCTAAATGTGGTTCTAATAATCTTCTTCACGGGCCAGATACCCTTCCAGACTGGGCACAGTTCTTTCCCCCTGTTCAGTCTAAGTTGTTTCCAGCAGTCATCTTGCGTGGGGTGACGGGAGAACCGCCGACCTGGATGACCTCACTCCCCAACCTTAAATAGGATTTGCATAAAGCAGGGGTACTTTGTTTCCTAATTTGACCCCCCCCCCTTCCCTTATAGTGAAAAGTTACAAGAAGTCCCAGGTAATATTTTAGTATCAAGAGACAAGACCACCTGGCTCTGTAAGGCCATTGTAGCCATTCGTCATAGGCTGATATGCTCTTTTGCAGTCCATTATCCTTGCTGATGGGCCATCCGCCTTGTCTGGCTTTTCCATTTTTGTACCAGAAGTGTTGACAGTGGGCATCACCTGAAGAAGCATAGTTGAAATACAGATACATCTATCTATCTACCTATACAATATTCCTAATTTCAGACATAGAAATGATGCATGCATACAAACAGGATAATTGCATTCAGTACATCATAACCTTTCCAATGATATCACACATCTAAAGTATATCTCAGTTATGTCATATTCATAGCATAAGCATATATTCATAAAGAATGTGGACTGACACATCACAATGTGGCCTTGCAAAGACTGATATTTACCTACCACTGTGCTCCCAAGGGAGGCCGTGACTCACTGAGCTAGAGAAAGAGGTTCATCCTGATAGGGTGGTTTACTTCTGATGGCAGCACAGGGAAAATCAGAAAGAGTTTGGAGGCCCCATCTGGGAACTCCCAATTATGAATACTCCTGGGAATATTTACCGGTTTCGCTCAGCCTTTCAGCAGCATGCCAGGTAAGTTATCGTGTGATGTGGAGGGGAGCAAAACTACTGAAATTCAGCCAGGGCAAGATGCAGTATGAAGGCAACTAAGTAGGATGCTCACTGGCTTCTGGTCATCACCTAATTTCCCCTCTACAGATGAGCTGTAAGGTCATTAGACTGTGCAGGCAAGAGTTGGCAGCATGGCCATGGGGAGGAGCCAGTCTGAACATGTTATTTTCTGCTCTTCAGGCATGAAGCAATATTAACTCCCAATGCTGTGAACCTGGCTCAGCGAACACACTCAGGGGCTAACCGACAGGGCTAACAAAGGAGCCCTGCATGTCTCTGCATAGTTATAGATCCTGTTACAGGCCTTTGCAGCATCGAATCTTAAGCATCGTGTATGACAATTACTTGCTTTGCACACTCATGTGTTTTTCTTTTCCCCAGTGAAAATGGGGCATTTGGGTGGGTGTACCCTTGTTACACCTTCCTTTGGAATTGTGGCTTTTTTGACTTGTTCCCAAATATTCCTCTAGGGTTACAGCATATCTACTTTAGTATGTTAATCGTGCAGTTATTGAAAAAAGAAAACCACAAGCAAAGACTGCTACTATCACTTTAAAAACACCATTTAAGAGGCCAGAATGTTGTATTTTCTTCCATTTCTGACTTCATGCGTCTAAAACAGGATTCTTTTGGATGCATCCTTCCATGCACTTTAAAAAGACCTTCCCTGCATCCCTATACCTCCCTTGGGGCTTTGTTATTCGTGAGTTATGGTCAGCAGTACAGTGTTAATGAAATCCTTAATCTGTGTTTGCATGTGCATCCAGAAGTCTTCCTTCTCTTCCCAGCTTTAAAATAGTTCTGTCAGCTTATGACCCTGGAATAGGGTGACCAGACAGGAAATGTGAAAAATTGGGACGAGGTGGGGGGGGGTAATAGGAGCCTATATAAGAAAAAGACCCAAAAATCGGGACTGTCCCTATAAAAGTGGGACATCAGGTCACCCTACCCTGGAAAGAACAGGTCTTTCCAAAGCACCAGTCCAGAGCTGAATGAAGATGGCCGAGTGATACTGTTAAATCAGAGTATTTATTTTGTCGGAGATTTACCACAAGGTGTCCCCATCAGTGCAGACATTGATACTAAGGGAGTGAACAAGCACAATCCAGGACCCAGTCCCTTTACTTTACTCATGTGAGTAATCCTTACACAAGTGGTTCCACTGTAGTCCACCAAGTGGTCTCCATCCTGCCCTTACTACCACAAAGCGTCCTGCTGAAGTCACTAGGATGACTCCTGGGAGTAAAGACAGGGGTGTTGGAATAATTTGTAAAGTGGGGTGCTGAGCGCTATTGAACCAAACTGTAAACCCTGTATATGATGGAAATACTTTAAGCCAGGGGGTGTGGTAGCCCCTCCAGCACCCTAGTTCCAGCACCTCTGAGTAAGGGCTATTCAAGTACAGAAGAGTTGCAGAATCATTAAGCCATGTGATTTTTTTTCTCGTTTCCTTTGTTATTTTGCAACATGCACCCTGTGCAAACATCCACGTCCTAGCGGCTAAAACACGGTGCATTGTAGAGGATATTCAGGCCCTACAGGTATGAATATACAAGCCCTGGCTCCAGGACTACACTTCTTTGAGGTCTCCTAACTCATTTTCATTTGTGAGCAATAACTTATTATTTAGTGTTTGCATTGCAATAGTGCCTTGACACCCTAAATGTCGACCAGAACCACACTGTGCTAGGCACTATTCAAACAGAAAGATAATCCTTGTCCCAAAGAGGTTACAGTCTAAGTATAAGCTGAGGGGCAACAGGCAAATGCAACAAACTAAAGGGGGAAGCCCAAGGAAACAACGAGGCCACATGATAAGCAGCAATCACAGCACAGCAAGTGTTTGAATGTAGATCCCCAAAGATTGATTTCAAATTGATTTCAACTTGATTTCAAATCACGCCTAACCACAGATCTAAACCATGGCAACAGAGTAGCGTTGTAAGGAACAAATATAAATCCATAGATTGTGCATCACAATGTCTTTTCAACTGCAATTTTTATTTTACCTGGTTCCTTTAAATATTTAGGCCCAGATCCTTAGCTTGTATAAATCAGCATAGCTGCATTGAAGTCAACAGAACTACCTCAGTTTACACTAGTTGAACACCTGACCCTTAATATTAAGTACCATGTTAAAGGAGACACTGGGGAAAGTTTTGGAGGACTGTCTCCGTTTTTATTCAGGCCTTGCTCAGGAAAAACTCTGAAATCAGTGGGCAAGGATTTGATGATTCAGCTCAATATCTATTAGTTCAGAATCATCTCACATTATTCGTTTCTCTTTTCAACACCAATCCCCATTTTTACTTGAGTTTAATTACATTTCTGAGATCCACACAGGGAAGTCAGCCATTCTTGATTAATAGTCTTTTAGGTGATTCTGATAAGAACATAGCATCAGCTACTGAGCTAACAAGCCCGGATGAACAGTTTGTATCAGAGGACTAATTCTATTAGCACTTCTCATTGTCAGGATTCTACTTTGAATTAAAAGCTGAGAGGGGAAAAAATATAGAACTTGGCAGCCAAGTCAGTGGTACAGTATTCAGCTTCTTAGCAAGAATTTTCTGGATGCTATTATAGCTGACAAAATCAGAATTTAACGTGTTCTTTTTCCTGGCTGAAACTTCTACTTATCCTTGGCCAAGTGTGATCACATCCAGGGTGACAGCCATTTTAGACTTGATTCTGACCAACAGGGAGAAATTGGTAGCAAATTGGAAAGCAATTTAGGTGAAAGTGATTGTGAAATGGTAAATTTAATGATTCTAAGAAAAGGAAAGAGTGAGAGCAGCAGACTTAAAACAAAACAAAAAAAACCCTTCACAAACTCAAAGAACTGGTAGGTGAGGTCCCATGGGAAGAAAGCTGGCAGTTTCTCAAGGAGATAATATTAAAGCCACAACTTCAAACTATCCTGATGTGCAGGAAAGATAGGAAGAATACTAAGAGGCCAATATGGCTCCATCAGAAGCACTCTGATGACCTGACGATCTAAAAGGAATCCTATAAGTAGAAACAGAGACAAATTGCTAAGGAGGAGTATAAAAGAATAGAACAAGCATGGAGGAACAAAATCAGAAACACTAAGGCACAAAATGAGTTACACCTGGCAAGGCTATAAGAGTTTCTTTAAATACAATAGGAGCAAGCAAAACATGATGGCAAGTATAGGCCAGCTACTTAGATGGGAAGGAGAGCTAATAACTGAGGTGCAATGACTGTTTTGCTTCAATCTTCACTAAAAATGTTATTGGTGACCACATACACAACACAATCAATATTAACAAAAAGGGGGAAGGGACACAGGACAAAACAGGGAAAGAAGAGCTTAAAGAATATTTAGATAAATCAGAAGTATTCAGGGCCTAATGAAATTCATCCTATGGTACTTAAGAAACTAGTTGAAGCAATCTCAAAACTATTAGCAATTATCTCTGAGAACGCCTGGAGCATGGGTGAGGTCCCAAAAGACTGGAGAAAGATGAACATAGTGTCTATCTTTAAAAAGGGTAATGAAGAGGACCTAGGGCATTATATACCAGTCCACCTAATTTCAATACCTGAAAAGATACTGGAATAAATTATTAAGCAATCAGTTTGTCAGCACGTTGAGAATAATAGTGTTATATGGAACAACCAGCATAGATTTGTCAAGAATAAATGATGTCAAACCAACCTAATTGACATCACTGGAGGTTTTACAAAGCAGGTTGGACAGACACCTGTCCAGGAAGGTCTAGGTTTACTTGGTTCTGCCAGTGCAGGGGTCTGGACGTGATGATTTCTTGAGGTCCTTCCAGCCCTACATTTCTATGATCCAATAATTCTCGTGCACTGCACTCTCATGATCCTGGGCTAGCACATCAGCCACTAAGGGCTTTTCCAACCAGTGTAATGTAAAACAGCCCCAAAGTAAGAGTGGCATTAAGACACCTATTTTCCCTGGTCCAGTGCCAAGCACAGCTTGACTGGATTCAAGGCTCTGTCCTCTAGTAGTTCACTTTGCTTGCATCCTTCTCTCGCAGTTGTGCAGGATCACTTCAACCTTGCACCATCCACTGTGCTATGCAGAATGACTTGCAGGTCTGAGGCTCTAAAGCTGTGCACTGCAGTCCAGGGTTTCTTATCATTCCAAATGCCTTTGCTCCTTTCTTTGGGGTACGATACTCACACATGGTCACGTGGTACAAGCCATAGTGTCCTGTTCAGAGGTAAACTTTCAGCACCATCAGCAGGAAGTGGGTTATTATAAAACATAGGAACAGCCATTAGAGCCTCCTCCTGTTTATGTAACGGTGATATCTCATGCTTAATTTGTAATGAAAGAGGCGCCAGGGCTCAAGCAATTCGGTGCCGGGGCTCCCACAAGTTTTTTTTACGTTCATAACCGACGCAGCAAGCCCACAAGTGCCGGGCCTATCAACGGCCAAGCTTAGAGGTGCTTAATCGCAGCCCTGGCCCAAAATAAGCTGTGATGATATCATCTTGTTGAACTGTCAGAGATACTTTGGCCTCATTCTCCACTTATTCCTACTGGTGTTATACCAACGTAATACCACCGATCTCAATGGAGTCATTCCTGATGTGCCTGATCCAAAACCCATTAAAGTTCCTGGGAGTGGAGAATCAGGCCCCTCCTGTATTTTGACATTTGCTAGCAGAATGCCCACAGTTAGATATTTAATAATATGGACAGTCCGCAGTGCTCACGTTTAGTAATTAAATAGCATAAAATCGGTAGCTAGATTAACTAACAGAGTCTAGTTAGTCTGGAGAAGTCTATGGGGTGAACAGATAAAACTGTTTGTAGAGTATTTATTATTGGCTGGGGATGAAGTCATTCATTTAATAACTACCATTATTTGGGCTCTTACAGTTGTTAACAGTCAGAAGGTTGCGGACAGTTGGGTGGGAAACTTACCACTTTCCTGCCGAGAAGAGTCTTTCCCAGGAAAGCTGGAGTCCAGCTCCCATCTGTCACCCCATTATCCTCTTCTTACACACTGAATATATTAACATGCTGCTTATCAAAACAAAACAAAAAATTCTGCTGTCCAAATGGTGACATTCTGAGAAATTTAATGAGGGCACAGTCCTTTGTGTGTAATACCATTTCAAACAGCTGTAGAGATGAATGCAAAACTCTTTGTTAATGCTATCTGAGTTCTCTGAACATCCATTCTACAATAAACACAGAACCAGGAGATCAATAGCCGCTCCAACATCTCTTTCTTTGGCTGGCTGCGGTTCTGCAAAGTTTTGCGATTTGTCAGAATCTCCTTTTCAGTGATTTCTCAGTGGGGTACAACATTTGCAAAATAGGAACATGGGTATTATTTCAGTCCCTGCTGTGATTGGTCATTGGGAAGCTTCCAAGGTTCCAATCAGGACTTAAAACTATGCATCTTCTGTAGGCTGATTATGGAGGGAGTCCACTGATTAGCATTCCTCCCTGCTGACCCCTACACATTTCACATCATGAACATGTGGGCAACATGAAGATTTCATCTGATAAAGGTGCAAACACATGTATGTAATTTAAGCAAATCTCTAGCCTGTCCTGCTAAAAACATGTATATGTATATTGCACACTACAAGCACAAGAATCAAACCTCAGAGAAGGTCCAAGAAAAGACTGCAGAATGTTTCCCATCCAGGAGGCTGTTCCACTGTATCTTCTTCTTCCTTGGGTCATTTGGGAGTTGTTGAGTTATTTGGAACCTTCTGCTATTGATTCTGCTTTGCAGCCTGGACAAACATCAGGGACATTTACATGTCTCTCTGGGTCTGAGTGAATGTCGGAGAAACAGAATTAGAAGTGCAGAAAACGATCAGTGGTTCACTCTCCTACTGAAAGATAGTTTGTCAGTTTGTCTGCAGGGACAGTTTTCATGGTACTTGCAAGCTTCTTTCTTTAATCCTTCCTCAGAGCATATCTTGTAGCTCAGAACCTGCAAAGAGCATGAAATCAGAAATGATCCCGGGGATCCCTAGTCCCTGATAAGAGCCTTCTAATAAGTTAAGGACTGTTATAAAGAGGATGAGGATCAACTGTTCTCTATGTCCACTGAAAGTAGGTCAAGAAGCAATGGGCTTAATCTGCAACAAGGGAGATTTAGGTTAGATGTTAGGAAAATGTTTCTAACTACAAGGGTAGCTAAGCTCTGGAACAGGCTTCCAAGAGAAGTTGTGGGAGCCCCATCACTGCAGGTTTTTAAAAACGCTTTAGACAAACACCTATCAGGGAAGGTCTAGGTTTACTTGGTCTGCCGCAGCATAGGGGTTGGACTATAATGACTTCTCAAAGTCCCTTCTAGTCCTACATTTCTATGAACGTACGCATTCTTTTAATTGTTGTGTGTGAGTTTAATGCGGAGGGGCCCAGCCCTGGCGAATGAAGTTCTATTCTTTCACCACAGAACGTGGACAGCCGACGCAAAAACTCCAACACATTGGTCCATGGGTTTCTGTTGACCCTGATCTGAGGGGAACCACCTGTAGGAGCTAAAGGGGAGTTCAGTCTCTATGGCTCCTAAGGCTTCACTGTTAAAACTGATGACAAAAGGGCAAATTGGAGTCAATTGGGGTGGTGAGGTGGAAACGAGGACTGGGCAGACCATACCTGGGTATGTTATTTAAAGTGTGCAGCATTTGCCGCTGGCAGCTTCCTCATGGATGTTCTGATAACCTCAGCCAAGCAACTGAAAAATGGATTCTAAAGCAAACCTTGTTTGATAGCACACGAAAAACACCATCTAAACCTGTGCAAAATACTCCTGCTGAGCAGGGGCTGAGTAAATGTTGACAAGTGGAGCATACCATTTTGGCAGAAGGGTGGAGGGAGTAGTTAGAGATCAGCTTTGAGCAATTAACTGTCTCCATTTGCCATGCCAACTAATGATGTAGTAAGTTAATGGTTTATTGATGTGGTTAGGAGCACACGTATCCTGACAAGCCTCGTTTTCCTCACATCCTTGAAGCAAGAGAGCCACTCATTGTTGTCTTTCAGCTTTCAGACTCCTGAGCCTCTCCTAAGCACACCTATGAACGTAGAGTGTGCTGTCGCAAACCCATTCAATTCCCTTCCCGGTGATAAAGGAAGCCAGTTCAGAGAAGATAACATTTCACAGTGATGGCTCCCAAAGCCACAATTTAACACAAATCTACCCGCTCTATTATGCAGCACAAGCCAATTCGTTAAGAAAGGACAAGTTAGCATGTCTATTCGCTCTATCACCATAATCAAATATTGGCACAATAAACTGCTTGGCAATGCAACATCTATATAAAACAAGCCTAAAACAATTATATGCCCTTCAAAAACAACAAAAAAAGTCAGTTTAGCTGCACCATTACACACCCTTCTTTCAAATGTGCTGCCGCTTTACTGAACTGCGTAAGACCCTATAAGCCCAGTCGTTGTACCATCCAAACCTAGGGTGACCAGATGTCCCGATTTTATAGTGACAGTCCCGATTTTTGGGTCTTTTTCTTATATAGGCCCCTATGATCCCCCCGTCCCGATTTTACTGTCTGGTCACCCTATCCAAACCTCCCACTGCAGTGCAGTCAAGAGGCCTTCCCTCAGGAGACACCATCATTCAACAAGGTGCTTTATAGGCCCGGGTGGGTTCATCAGAGGGATCCGGTCATTTTAAAACCCAAAGCACGGACCGGTGCAGTGTTCGTGGAATACTGACGCTCTTGTTTTACGTTTACAGAGCGGTTTCCACGCAAAGGATCCCCGACTATATGGACTTGCGTGCCGAACCCCCGCCCCCTCCCCCACAAAACAACTGCAGTTGCATTGCTAGACACAATAGCTCTGTGCACACGGCAGGTGAACAATGGTGCTTGTGCAACCCCCCAGTCAGTGGGAATGCATTCCCCGCTCTGTGTCTGAGCCACAGAAGGGATGAACGTTATAGTGGGGGAGCCTGGCTTTTTAGTTCCTGCTCTTAGCTCTGGAGGTTCCCAGTTCAGTCCCCAGCGTCGGCTAAGATGGCCAGCATCACACTAGCCCTTGCCCTGAGGAATTTAAATCCTAGGCTCTTATTCCTGCATCCCTCACCCGTGTGTAGTTCTGCTGACGTCTAATGAACCATGTCAATAAGGGATGCAGGATGGGGCCCTGCATTTGAAAGATCACCTAGAGTAATGATAAAGGCCCTGACAGGGTGGCGCTAAGAAGGGGAGAGTAGCTACAGTAACAATGGGATGAGAGTTTGCTCTCGGGAGAGTGGCCGGGAGCAGATGGCACTGGAGCAGCGATCTAGTCAGGGACTGGGCTCTGGAGAAAGCAAGATATTAAAACTCAAAACCAAATAGGAATGAGGTTTATTGGAAAAAAACGAAACCCCATGATCCTTTGCTGCATGAGGTTTTCACTACAGGAGACATTACCTTGAGAACAGTTTATTTCTCCTCTGGGAAGGGTATTGCAGCCCTAGTCCTCCTCTCTCCCCACCCCATGCCCATTAAGCAAGGCTGAATTTAGGATTTTTGGGGGGATGGGGAGGCCCTTTCCCCCTTGTTGCCCCAGCCCACTTAGATCACTACGTTCAGCCAACAACAGACATTCAATTTAGGATTGGGGTATAAACTTGAGGCCCCTCCTAAATCATGGATTTTATGGATCCCAAAAGCCGGCTTCCGGGTCCCTTTCTGCAGTCTGCTTGCTTTGCATCCTGACAACACAATTCCATGTAACCCTCTCCGTGGAGGGAATATGAGGCCTGACACGGGCTGTGCATCCTGACTTTGCAGCAAACCCATTGCCTGCTGGAACTAGGAACTTGGGATGCAAACTCACATCCCTACTGCACATCCATTAGAGCCCCTCACAAGTACCTGAAGAACTGTTTTGCTTCCTGACTGATCGTAAATGATGGGCAAATGCTGCGCGGCTGACAAGCAAAGCACAAGACATAACACTGTGCATCCCAAGATGTCTAGCGTGCTAAGACCTAAACGCTGGTTGAAGCTGAAGGGAAGATTTGTTACCCCTGCACACAAGCTTGGGGTCAGCGGGAAGGCTCTGAATCAAACTGTCTCTAGTATCTCTGACAGTTGCTGCTGTATTGTTTAATGGCTCCCAGTAACTCTCCCGATTTCGCTGTCATTCACTGATTGTAGGAGACGGCAGGCCCCGAGTTCAATTGTCCTTATCAGCCCAGGCCTTTCACTTTCAAATGCAGCTGACATCTCTGTAACATGTCCACTGAGGGGCAGGGGAGTGGGGAGGAAACATACACCTCAGCCTGACAACATACAAATCAGGGACACAAGCCTTTGGGAAGATTATAGTAGCAAAGCAGCCATGCCTGAAAACAAACAAGGAAGGTAACGAGCTAAAGGACCAGTTTGAAGTGCCTGTGACAGCCGGGCTGACCCTCCCGGGAAGAATCTTCCTGCTCTCAAGTCGGTTGTAAGCCTCTGCCAGATGCACCACGAAGACAGTTTAATGTAGCATGCAGCTGATTGAGATATGAGCTCTGATACTGAGGGGGTCTTTAATGCCAACAGGGCCTGTAGAAAAATCCTTGTTGCTGACCTTTTTTGCAGGAGTCAGTGATGTTGGTTTTGCTATTTTTGCTTCTCTAATCCACACCCACAACTTTCAGCTGAAAGTTCTCCCACACTGGAATTACATGCTTTAGACAATGCACTAGAGAACCCCACCTGTGGAAGCTATCCAAGTTTCACCATATCTTTTCCCCTCCCCACTTCTAAAGTTCCCATCATTTTGACCCGCATAAGTCCATCTCCCACCCTTGATTCCCTGTGTCACAGCCACCATCTAGTCAAGGAGAGCTGATGTGCTCTTTTAGGGAACCCAGCCATCTCAGTTCTTTGTTAGCCATGACTGGATGACTTTAAGCTGGCGCCCATCAACAGTAAAATGCAATATGGATCCGCCTTATGGATCACAACTGCTCTGTTGCATGGAAAATGAATAATTAGCAAGACAACTGATCCTTTTCTGTCCATAGAATTCAAAGTGGCCTGGAGAAGAGTGAAGTAGGCAGTGTAATTTTAGCCATGTCGGCACCAGTATATGAGAGAGACAAGGTGGTGGAGTTAATATATTTTATTAGAACAACTTCTGTTGGTGAGAGAGACAAGCTTTTGAGCTACACAGAGCTATGGAGTAACCTGAAGGAAAGCTCGAAAACATCTTTCTCACCAACAAAAGTTGGTCCAATGAAAGATATTAACTCATCCACCTAGTCTTTCAGAAGACTGAAGAGGCAGATATTCCTAGTGTTATTAGGGTCTATGTGCTTGAGCCCAAAAACAGCATGCTCTCGGCATACAATGTTCACTGAACCACCATTACACTTCACGGATGCGTCCATTTACTTCATCTTTTAGGGACACAGTTTTAGTAACAGCCTGTAAAATGGCAGCCACAATTTTTCCTGCAAAATTTCCAAACACAAAAGAATGGAACCGAAGAGTGGGTCTAACCCGGTCTGACTCTCCTCCCTTTGAAATTAGTGAGAGTGTTAGTGCTGATTTCAATGGATGCAGAGCCATACCAATTCTGAGTGTTTTCACAGAGAAATGCATTTTGGGGAATCCTGTCCTACTGAAGTCAACGGGAGCTTTCCTATTGATCCTATTGCCATTGAAGTCAAACCTTTATTTTAATTTCTCATTGTCTAAAAATATGGGCAAAAACGCCTGTTCCCCAAAAATGTAGAGGTTGGTTTGAGACCCTTTGAAAGTGTTTTTTTTAAGTATATGATTTTTTTCCTTTCCTTTTTGAAGTGTGATCTGCAGACAGAAAAGAGTGTGTTTGTCCCGATTTATATTTCATCATCATGTATAAAGAGGGCCTGAATTTCTTCCTGCTTGTTTTTGCATTAGAAATATTAGGTGTTGCCTATCCTGTTTTGGCCAAAGCACACTGGTCATCTGGGGATTATGGTAAAAGACCGAAAGCTGAGCCGACAGGAAAAGACATTATTATTCAAACTGTTAGAATTTTGGTTTTTGTTTTAGTTAACGCCTGTTTCATTCAAATTTCCAGCAGACACTCTGTTAAAAGTTCAGATATCCCCATCTCTTCAAATGAGGGATGAAACGTATTCCACTCGAGTTCTCTAGTCCTTTTAGGTGTCCTTCAGTAATGAGTGAATAAAACTATATTTCAAAGACAAAACCGATATTTAAAAAAAAAATTAAAAAAGCATTTTCAATCTTCTTTATAGATTATAAGGATCCAAACCCCCCAAATGGGCACAAATATATTTTTTCAGTTACTTTTAAAAGAGATATATGTGTAAAATTCTTCTGTGGAAGCCTCAAATACCAAGACCTACTATAGCTTCTCTTTCATTATGGCAACAACCATGTTAAAGTGTTAGATACATCTTACCAGGGCAAAGCTCAGTTATTCCATGAATTTTGTCTAGGACTAGGACCAACTAGCTGCAAATAAAGAAGCTTTTAAAAACAAAGATAAACATCTTCCAATGTCTTAAAATGAACCTCAGGAAAGAAACCACAGCCTTCACACAAGATTTGTTGAGAAATCTAAAGAGACATTTATCTTTGTTCACAGGGACTGTTTTGTTTTATAGATAGTAGCATCTGGGGCTCATTCTGGATAACCGCACAAAAGAAACAGCTTTTGAATGTTGTAGGAACAGCTTACCTCTGCCCTGTGTGAGGCTGTCACCTCCCTAGACAATGATCTTCCCAGGCCGGCATGGTGATTTGGGGTTTGGTCTTCCAGCCAAACCTAACAAAAGTCTTCTCAGGGTCCAATCAAAATGGTCAGCCGTTCTCTGGGCTCAAGCATTGCTGAAGGCTTTTCAGTTCTCCCCAGATGTACTAGCCTCTTCCTGCGCCCTCCCTCAGTTCAAGCAATAGTAACTTCAAACAAAAGTAATAGTAATAGTTTTCCCAGCAAGGTCCATTGTGGTCAAGTCCCTGTTGACAGGAGTTAAAAGTGGCTTCCTCCCACTCTCTCCAGAACAGTTGGCTTGGGATGCCTAACCAAGGACCAGTAATAATTGGGCTTCCACCAGTTCAGTACTGTACAGTATCCTAGAGTTTCCTTCGCTTCCTTCAACCCTCCCCTGGGGTCCTTGTGTGACCTACCTCTCCGTAGACCTTCCCTTTCGGTGGAGCACACCACACAAGATCCAGAGTCTCCAGACAGGTTTCCCTAATAAGGAAACACTCTTCTGCCAGATCACCCTCCAGTCAGAAAAAGATGCCTTTTATATCTCCCAGCAGGCTTGACTCTCAGTCATGTGCTCTTAGGGTAGGCCCACACCTGTGGCAGCGTACAGAATTCACAGCTAGCAGAGGTATAGACGGTGAGGCACTGCTTAGGTGAGTCCAATAGAGACATGTCACAACCCTATATATCCTAAATGGCTTTCTATATGCTCCAGTAGCGCCTTCCAGGCCTACACTGCTATTTTTAGCAGTGTAGTGTCCCTGCTGCCGCCCCCCTGCCAGAGCATTTCACTGCCACGGGGAGCTCTATATCACAGTGTAAGTGAGACCTGCCTTTCACCCTGACGTGTAGCTACATCCACCCTACATGCCGCCGCAAGTGTAGACAAGGCCTTATTTTTGTTGCATGATCAGGAGAGATAACAGGTCCAAGTTGGAACCTGAACATCTTCATGGCTCAGCTCCTCCTGTGACACACCGGAACATTTATGCAACATTCTGGGGTGACTTCTGCCTTAGTAACACAAGGGTCTACTGAGTAATTTGTGCATGTTCCTTCTACCTGTAAAATTAAAATACAAGTATAGGCTAGGGACTAATAGTGCAAACTCCCATGCATATAAGTAACATTACTCACGTGAGTACCTCATTGACAAAATTTGGCCCAATGTCAGCTGTCTGTATCCCGCTGAGTTGGACACCTGGAATATGTTCTCTTGGTGTGAACTTTCTTGAGGACATTATCCAATGCTCACTCATACCACCAAGAGGCCAATAATTGATTTTAATGAGCACTTGATTGTGCTCTTGTGGGAATGATGATGGTGGAAACAAGTTGTGATCGAACACAGGAGGATATTTGAGGAAAGTGAATTTCAAATGTGCAGCTCCAAATATTCCCTCCAATAGCCTGGATCTAAAGCTACACTTATCAAGCTGAGGAACAGAAAGATGGCTGATGACCTTCTTGTCCAATCAAAAAACAGCTCAAGTTTGACTGCCAAAGGGTATGTATTCATAATGAACTCTGGGAAACCAAAAAAAAATATGACTAATCTAAAGCCAAAATGGCTGTGCCCTTGCTGTTGTAAATAGAGTGACCAGATGTCCCGATTTTATAGGGCTCCTAAATCAGTTAGGCATTGCAACACTGAGCCCAACAACGCCTAAATGCCTTCAAAAATCTGGGCCCTAGCTTGAAAATCCCATCAGGCACCTATCTGCATCTTCAGGTGCCTAAACATCTTTGGAAAAACTGGTCTAATTCCTGCAGCTAGGCTTATAACAGACGCCCATCTTTTGCAGATTGGGTTCTGAAAGAAATTCACAACACAGCTGAACAGTGGGTTACCCGTGCATTGGAAGAAAGCTCTTAGATAACACTGGGGACTTTAACCATATCTTTAAGAAAGACCATGGGAACTAAAGTCACAAACAGAACTGGGTTTTTATTATGAAAGAACCCTGCAAATACATAATGAAATGCTATCTTCAGCATACATTTCCTGAGGAAAGTGGATCACAGTATTCATTTTTCACAGAATAACATGTAGCCTGCTATAACTTTCAATGTGACTCTTTATTATTTAAATATTAACAGTATTCCTTCACATAAACAATTACTCAGTCATCACATAACCAACACACAAACGTGACAAAATAAATATACAACAAGAGCACAGTTCATTTTGACTTAAATATTAAATAAATAATAAATACAGAATTTTCATTTACCGTTAATCAGTGCCTGAAACAATATGAATGAAAACAAAATCCCTAAAAGTCTCTCTTCCCCCCCATTGTCCCCACCCCTTCAAAAAAACAAACCAAAAAATTATCAAAATGCCTCAGTTATAAAATATCTTTAAAAAATTCCCATTGTTAAAAGAATAAATAACAAAATATATAAAAAATAACTCGGTTGCATCAAAATTACAAGTAGGAGTTGTAGATACGTGGATTTTTTCCTTTTCTTTCTTTTTTTTTTTTTTGAATTTTTTTTATGGTCAAAAAAAGTTTTACTTTTTATTTTTTGCTTTTCTTTTCCTTTCAATGATGTGGTGTCCAGTTTAAAATAAGTATAAAATTAATAAATAAGAAAGGTTAAATAAATAGGAAAAAGTTAACATAAGGTGTTGTGAATATAAATTACATACATCTTGCCAAAATTAAATAATTTACAGGATAATTAAACTAGCTACTTTCCCCCCTTCTCTCTCTCTTCCAGGAAGTGCAATTTCTCTACTTTTAAATACTAACTGAATTGTAGTCACAAGCAAGTTGGACTCTATTTACATGTTAAGAATTGTGTTTTTAACACATCAAATTACATTTTTTTCCATTTTATTTTTGCACTTGGAATGGGTTCTAAAATAAGTGAATTCATGGGATCCGATCCTGCAAACTCTTAAGTATGTGATACATTTATTCACTAGCTGCACAATTGACTTCAATGGGGCTATTTACTTACTCACAAAGAACCTGATCCAATGTAATCAATGGGAGTCTTTCCATTATCTCCCTTGAGCTTTTCATTATCCCCTATCTGCAGGATTGGGCTCAGAATGAACAATATTCTTCACTTTATTATTGGTGAGCAAATTCCTCTCCACCCCTCACCTCACTGGAAATGATATTGAAAGTGGGGGGCTTATGTGACAAGTACTGGGGTGCTGGAGGCTTCTACCTCCCTCCAAAGTGTTATCACCCAGCTGATAAAGAATTCTGAATGATAGTTAATGCTTGTGTGAGATGAGTTTATTAAACAAGCCTTCAGGATTTGCAATTTGCTGGGACAGACCAATTCTTCTCTCCCTCTCTGCCGACTTCTTTCTTACAGATTGAAAAATACCTTAATCACTGTGCTCTGCAGTGCTGGACGGTTGGATGAATGAGGTGCTAGAGATTGGTTTTGCAAAGTCGTTCACATAGTTGTACTTCTTTTAAGTGCACGGTGGCCTGCATGTACCAAACGGCTTACAAAAGAGTCCTTTGGAAGATCAATACCCAAATGCTCTTTTTGCGGAATGATGCTTGTTCTGTAACCTTGCACAAAATATAGAAACCCAAACCAACCAACCAAAGCAAAACCAAACCCAAACCAATTGCCATATGTACATCTGTAAGGAATCAGCCACAGTCCCTGGTAGATAAGCACTTCTCTGGCCATCAATTAGCATATTTCATTTTTGTCGATAATCACTTTAAACATTTCTCTGGCATTGATGTATGATCTCTGCACTGGAAGTACTGCACTGCTGTAATGATGACCATAATATTGAAAAGAACCAGAACAGTCCACCAATAGACTTCCAAAAAATCATATACACTGGACCATAACACATTTAGAATTCTTCTGTATGAAATATCTGGTATCGGTCTATTCATAATAGCTATTCTCATATTTAAGACAGACAAAGGAATACTGTAGTTGCAAACTCCAAAAGCTTCCCTGAGAACCTTTTTTCCATTGCGCTTTCCACTGGAGATCCAGAACTGCTCTTCAGAAAATAAAAATAAGCTACTTTATAATACTTAAGAGTTCCCACACCCCGTGGATATCTGAATACCTTGGGGGTGGGAGGCCCAGCAGAGGTTCAGATTTACAGGTAGCCTGCAGCTCCAGCTTCTCATTTACAGTAACATATAACATAATTCATGTGTGAGTAGGTGAGCTGGACATATGACCATAGACAACATGAGGGTTTAAGCCAGTCATTCTCTGTTCTTAAATCAGACAAAATCCTGTTCTTCTAATGTACCAATCCTTAGATTAATTCTGCTACAATGCCTTCTTTCTCATTAGTAAAATGTGGCAACACATGAAGATGCCTTATCTCCATCAGCAACCAAGCCCTGCAACCTATTGTAGTGTGTCATAGTCCATTCACATCTACCACTCGGTACGGGTAGAAAAATCCCACTCTTTGCAAGAAGGTCCAAGTTAAGTAAATGACAACATGGAGTTCAGTTCAGTTCTGCTTCTTGTAAATGGCCTCTTGGTTAAATTTTGGTCCTTTTTTCATTCATTGGACAAATTTTACAACTTGTAAACCTGAATACTCGGAGTGAAGGTTCCATCTTCTTACAGTTTGTTTGTTTGTTTGTGTTATCCCACGGCACTAGACTTGAATTCCCTTGACAGCCTGTTTAATGCTTTCTAGCAGGTCCCTGTTCTCAGGGTTCTGGTAACACTCCTGATTGGTGTACATGTCGGTAAGGGTATTAACATAAGCATCAAAGTTCTGTTCACTGATTGGCTCCTGAATCCAATAAAACAAAACAAAAATATAAATGGTTAAAAAAGAAGAAGAAGAAGAGGGGGAGGAAGAAAAAAAAGAGCCTAATCGTGTTTAATTCTCCTGTGGGCAGTGCTGAGATTATCAATATTTGGTATTAATCATTATTTGTATTACAGCAGCAGCTCCAGGGTCCCAGACAAGATCAGGGCCCCATTGTGCCAGGCACTGTATATATTGAGAGACACTCCCTGCTGAGAAGAGTTTACTGTCTAAGGCGTGATCTTGCAAAGACTTAAGCACCTGGTTAACTTTGTGCACTGACTGCAATGGGACTAGTAACAGTGTATACATTTAGGAGCATGTATAAGTCTTTACAGGATTGAGGTCTAAATAGAGAAGGCAGACTAAAGGTGGAGAGGCATCTACGGGCACACAGCAGAGTCAGGATTAGAACTCCAGTCTCCCGAGTCCTTGTATCATGCTTTATCAACTCAAGCATGTTGCCAGTGCTTAATTTGCACCGGGGTGAGCCCTGGCACCTCTAAGCTTGCCACGTCTGTTATTAAAGTAAAAAAATTGCTTGAGCCCTGGCACTTGGTTGTTTAAATCCCAGCACCTCTTTCATTACAAATTAAGCACTGCATGTTGCCACTCCGGTCCAGATATCACACTGATTGGCTACCATATGAACACCCCTGATAGACATATCAGATTAAACAGAGGGAGGGAAAAAGAAGGACAGAGAGGGAAGAGGAAGAGCAGAAAGATGGAGAAATATTAGTAATATGAGTGGGTATATTTTGTGGACACAATTTGATTTGGAGCTGGTTGAACACATTAAAAACATATTTGCTGGCTGGTTTATTTGACCTTCACCTATCAAATAGCCAATTCAATGAACAGTTTTTCGCCACACAGAGCTGTATGAATACTGCCTGAAAGTATTTGTCAAGGAAATTCTCTGCTGAAGAGCAGATAGGATCCAACCAGCCCAAAATTAAATCCAAACCTTGGTGAAAAGAATACTGAAAAAGGTGATGGGAAAGCTCATTCCATAAATCAAAAGCTCATATCTATAATCATCTCACAAGTCGCTAGTATCTGCAATCAGATGCCTTCCACATCTGCACACCTATTTTAGACAATAATAATTAACTTCCTGGGACTAGAGGGAAGGTAATTAATAGCTCTTTTTGGTTTGTCTATTTTAACGTAGTCTTTTCATTTTGCAGTAACATTATAGCAACATGCTCTGTCCTGTTAGACCTTGTTAAATTAAACAAAATACATTCTCTTGAAGGATGTTATTCTTTGGCTGCTAGCTATTCAAAACTGAATTGAAACTACCTGCATTATAATAGGAGCTGTAAGATCTTTCTGACGTTGAAATCGAATTCCTCCTGATCTCTGCTTGTGCTGTCATAGTCTGAAAGGCGCTATGTGCCCTTGATAAAGTTCCTATTTTCTGATTTAGCTACTAGATGTAATGAGACAGAACAATAGATACAAAGGGAGATCAGCAGAAAGTGACAACAAAAGGAAGATAACAATATATGCTTCAGAGATACAGTATAGGTACTGATGTTACAAAAGGCAGATGTGTGAATAAAGAGATGGCGATCTCTGGCTCTTTCTCCTAATATTTAATTGTATATAAACCCTATCGTGAAAATGGTTTTAGTGCTGCTCATTTGATCACAGTGATTATGATGAAACACTTTGAAAGTTCCTTACCATGTGTGGAAGGCGGATATTGGCAAGACTTTGGATGAGAGCCTGGCTCAGACCTGAGAGCTCCAAGAACAGGGCTTCATTCTGCTCCTCTATGATTTTGTTTTCCTCCTCAATGTTCTTTAGGTTCTTCTCCATGCTTGATATCTGCACAGCAAAGAGTGCAGCAAAGTTATTTGCCCTCCCCCTCTCCTTCAACCTGTCCCGCCATACAATACACCCTGGGGTTGGTAAAAGATTTTCTGTTGAAACTTTTTTCCGATGAGATGCTGGGTTTTCAGCTAAAGGAGTGGTTTCATGGAAGGAGTCTGTGTTACCGGAACAGGTATGATTTTTCATCGGAAAGCCGAAAACCACTTTTTTTTTTCCAGTTTTTGGCTGATTTTTAAAAATATGAAACATCAACATTTTTATTTGGACAATTTTTCTCCCATGTTTTCCTCAGGGGGGAAAAAGCCACTTCCCAAGGAGCGCTAGTATATAGGCACTCTGAATTTTTGTAAGTTGCTATTGTCATTAGAAGAAATTAATCAGGGGGTTGATGTTAATGACACTTCTTTCACTTCTATACTTACATTGCTAAGGTAAGTTACTGCAAATCATTTACATATCGAGGAAATCAGTGGAAGACAATGAGGCAGGCCCCGCCCTCTGATGAGGTCACTTTGCGTTGCTTTTTAAGTCTTGCCTGGAGGTTCAGCTGATGATTTCCCCCCTCCCCCTCCACTTTCCATGGACTCCAATGAGGATCGGCTCCAGTGCAATGATTACAGAGCATGGTAAGAGTCCACACTCCCATACCTGCGACTGCAGCTTCACCATGGCAGCCTCCATCTCCGAGTTGGACTCGTTCAGCTCAGTAATCTCCTTGTTTAACTGCTTAATTTCTTCATCGTTCTCTAGAACTGCAGGTGGGAAAATTGCAGTCAGTCACCCGCTGCTCTGACTCACAGATGAGGCAAAAAGCAATGGGAAGGCAGGATTTTCCAGTGAATGCCAGGCTCCTGCTCTGGGACTTTCTTTCTTTTCTATACACATCAGAGCGCTGGCAATGTTTACATTCTTCCTAACACCACATCTCAAGTGAGCTCACATTTCACATGGTTTTATATGTTCCACAGAATCACGGTTAATTATGTTCATAGATCAAGGGCTCCGAGGCACTACAGTAATAATAATAATAAATAATATAAAAATGTGTAAAACCAGAACCAGATAATGGACTCTTCCATCTAGAGCCTCTCCTACTCACAAGCTCTTCAGAACTGATGTATGTTTGGCTCAGCATGCTGCTAGTTTGAGCCGTGCATAGTCTGAATTTGTGAGGCTCTCGTTCCAAGTGATCACGCGTTTATGTAATAAATGAGGTGGTGTATAAATTAGAGCAATATTTCTAGAACTGTGTAGAATTTTCTTGGATCAGAAAGAAAGGAATCTTCTAGTATAACAGTAGGGCTTGATCAAATAGTAAACCACCAGGCCAACCACAAAAATGCTTGATTTGCAAATATTTTTGTGAGTAATTGAAAGATTAGAAGGAATTCATGAAAATGTCTGTGAATTCTTGAAAGTTTTATGAATTTTGGCACTGGTGATTTTTCATCTGACAATTCACAATGGCAGCTCATTGTCTGTCATACTCCTATTTTTATCATTCCGTCATCCAGTCCGGCGGCAGTGGCAACACCACCATGTGTCTTAGACAACCAATTTCACAACGTGAGTAATGAAACAGTTTGCGAGCACTCAGCGGGCTGAAAATTATTTGCTGAAACTCTGGGCTGTACACGAGGTCTAACGAATAAACTCTCAGAAACCAGGACGGGTTTGCCTCTGATTTGCTAAAAATGGAGCTAAATTCATAACAAATATCACTCATAGTTAAGGTCCTAGTTGAATTGTGGGATGATTGTAAATTCGTTGCAGCTGAGTTGTGGACAAGACATGGAGAATAGTGGAAACGTAATAATGGACCTTTATTTATTGGGGCAAATTGGAAAAGCCTGAGAAGATCTATTTGTTTAAGAAAAATTTGGTGGAACAATATAAACACTCAGGTATTATGTTATGCCTGCTATTTTTTTGGTGGGGTGGGTGGGTAAAAAGATATTTTTCTGCCACTACATTATGGTCATTAGTGTTCAGGGCTGATAGCAGGAGCCCCAGCCGGCCGGGACACACAGCCCAAGCCCCAGCTGCTCTCAGCTCGGATAACTGGGGTTCCATGATACTACTGGAGAAAAAAGTGGATGCTGCAAATCTCAAAATGGATGCAAAATTGTGGACTGTGCAAAGTAAGCTAATTCAAATCAAAATCGCAGTGGAGGCCTAATATTGCAGGATCTGCAATTTCTCTTTAATATTATATATATAATATTATATGACCGGGGTGAAAGAAGCTGGTACTAGACCGTACGCAGCCCATGTTAAAGCACTGCCACAGCAGCGCTTTAATGTTACTGCCTCTTCCCCATCGGTGGCCCGGGTGGTAGGGACCCGACTGGCAGGGCCGCCGCCAGAGGAGGCAAAAGAGGCAGTGACATTAAAGCACTACTGCAGCGTTTTAATGTCATTGCCTCTTTTGCCCCACATGGGCTGCTGATGTGGGGAGGAGGGAGCAAAAGGGGAAGCTGCCTTGGGCCGGCGATTTAAAAGGTCCCGGGGGCTCCCAGCTGCCGCCGGAGTCCCGGGTGGCAGGGACTAGGCAGCGCCAATGGGCTGGCTGGAGGAGGCTGACCTCCAACCCAACCCCCTCCTGCCCAAGGCTCCGCCCCTTCCACTCGAGGCCCCTCCCCTTCTTGGGGTCAGACCCGGGCCCTGTACCAGTAAGAATTTAATATTACTTTCACACCTGTATATGATGGCGACTGACAATGCATATTTGACACTGATCTTTATGACAACATAAAGACAAAATTGGGGCAATCTCCAGTCTCAACAATATGAGAGCATAGGTGGAGGAAGAAATAGCAGGATAAGGGTAGACATAGAGACCCTATTCACGTTGGTGAGGACAATTGAGCCCTAAATTGGGTGTGCATGCAAAGAAATGATGTAACTGATCAATTTGTGGGTGGGAGAATCTGAACTAATAGTAGGGCTATCGCTATACTAAGGCAACAAGTTCATATGTTGACAATCAAAGGCTGATAATTATTAGAGATAGTCAAATGTATTCGCCAATTTTGCTGTTATTTGTTAAATAAATTATGCATCAAAAGCCTGACTCTGCTACCCTTATTCATGCAGGCAGTTCCACTCAGCAAACTAGAACTAACTATGTGAGTAAGTACTACTCAAAGAAAGAGAAGTTGGCAGAAGTGAGTCCCAAATAATTTTTTTTTTTGCATTTCTCTGCTGGTCAATGGCTGGTCAAAAAAAAGCAAATAAACAACCCTACCAAAACAAGACCCTGTCCTACACACACTTTTCCCCTCGGGGAGAAGATGACAGAACAAACAAGTGACAACTGTGGAGTCATGTTGCATAAGCATTACTAGCAGGTGCTCACAGTATAAGAATCTATATAGAATAGAATGGAACACAATCATTTCACTAATTAATTGATAACAATGACCTTTGGCAAGATAGCCTTTTTCTTGCACGAGTCATCTGATTCTAATAATAATACAGTATGGATTCAATACAGAAATAATCAGCTTATCAACACATATGCAAGATAAAGCAACCAATATCCTTACCATCGCTGGTCTTGAATTTAGTGTTGAGAATTTCATCCCCTGAGAGTTTTCCTTTCTTTCCAGCAAAAGTAGCTCTTGGACACCCTGATAAACTAAAGGCAAGTAAAAATGGGTTTCATAAACTCTTAGCGTCTATGGATGTTTATGTGCCCAACAAGGTTTCACACCATTTGGCTGAGTTTGTGCCGTGAGGCGATTCTTCTAAAAACATTCTACACTAAAGGTTAGAGAGGAAATTGCATTACGAACAACACCACAATCATCCTCATCTATAAAACAAGAGCGATTTTTGTTGTGCAAAGATTAGGAAATGCAAATCCCCTAAAGGAGTGTACATGACAGATTATGGGACAGCTCTGACAAGAAAGACATTCAAAAGTGTCCAAAATATGCCGTGACATGCTCATTTAATTCAATTAATTTATCATTTTTCACAATTTGCCCAAAGTCAGATTTCATAATTTTTCACAGCACAATGGCTGTTTGTTTTGCTGGAGAAAACCCCTTTCAAGTTCATGAGGAACCGGGCAAAAACTAAAACCAAAAGTGTGAACTTTTCCAGCCTATCTTGTGGCTGAAGGTCTGAATATTTTTAGCCCACCATCTCCAGAAAGGATGGAAGAAATAAAAAATACAAAGGCAACTTGACAACATTTACTTCCTTGTTGAGTGTAGTTGTGCATAGGATTGCAGTCCACCCAGTTGTTACCTTCTGTGAGTGAGGAAGCTTCCATTGGCATGACCCGAGCCATCACAGCCAGGGGTTGGACAGGTAGGCCCCTCATTCTTCAATGACTTCCAGGAAAATGATGAACCATTGAGTGATCCTTCTTTCTGCCGGCGGGCTGCAAGAGGACACCCTGATGCACTGCGATGAGAGGCATATTTGCCACTGATGTGTCCAAGCCCAACACAGCCAGGAACCGGACACCTAACCACAGGGAGTTACAAAATAGTTATAAGATGAAAATGGGAACAAACAGGATTTTAAAGGTGTAAACACATACGATAAAATAAGTGACAGGGAAAGCCAAATAAGGTTCCGAGGTGAGTAATTCAAAGCCCAGATTCTCATTCAAATTGTGGTGAGCTGAGACCTTTTCAGGAAGGCATGAAAGTCTACACTTGCATGTCTTAAGAGGTCAAAAATGGCATCCCCCATGCAGTGTGACCGCTCACATAAGTGCATGAGGGGTCACGTGCGGAGGACACCATTTTGTTCTTAAGTTTGTGATCAAGGGCCAGGCAAAATCACTCCGCAGGCTGCCAGCTGGACCATGTTTTTTTAATTCTGGGGCAAGCAATGCACCTCTTGCATACAGAGACGGTACACCATGGGATCTGAACTTCCTCTCAGCTGGAGCGGGCGGAGCTTCAGCTGCAGTCACAGCTCCATCACTATTTACACCAGTCTAAACACCAAAGGAGGGTGAGGAACTGCTTAGGGTGTCCAAAGGGCAATGTTGCCCATCCCCCGCACCTCCTCCCCACACCCCCAATGGCTGTGGGGCTTGGAGTTAACAAATCCTTGCGATGCACGGGGCAGTTCACACCTCTCAGATACTGTTTCAGGCAACAGTTGGGTGTAGTTAGGAGTAGAAATTCGGCTGGGCCTCAATTTATGGTGGATGGGCCAAGCCTACCCAGCCCTTTGGGTGGGGAAGAAGGTGGGGAAGAAGCAGGTGGGGAGGAAGGGGTGAGGAAGAAGCAGGAGGAACTAAATTGGCTAAAGTACGTGCCAGCCCCCTGGTAACACTGCTATGGCCTCTTGGAGACAAACACAGGGATGGGATACAGCCAGGGCCCCTGGAGGCCCAGGAGCTGCCCCGACACCTGCACAAGAAGAAGGGGTCTGCGCTGGGCAGGCTCCGCTGGCTGTGAAGGCCGCTATTTATTGGGATGGAGGGAGTGACCAGGCTCCCGGCTCTGTGGGGAAAGTCTCTTTGTGAGCATGAGGTGAGCTCTCTGGTCTGTGTGTGGGGTCACTGTGCAATTCCTATCCTGGCCTGGACGGGAAGCCAGAAGGGTGGGTTGGGAAGCTGGAGACCAAGCCCTCCCCACAACGGCTCCCCGGTCCAGCCTGTGGGCTCTCGCCGACTCCAAGGAGCCTGCCACGGCATCAGCTGACCGTCAGGAGGTCCTGGCCCTGACACCGCTAGACACGGGGCTAGGCCTGCCCAGAGGGGCATGAGCAGGCGGTGGGTTAGAAAATGAGAAGGCAGAGCTGCCGGGGCGTAGCTTTCTGAAGTGATGGAGCATCGCCCCGTCCTGGATTTCAGGGGCTGGGGCGACCCTCCAGACCGCTCCGGCAGCACAATGCCCCTGCTCAGATCTGGGTGCAAACTGGGTGGGGCATGGCTCCCCAGCGGCTCCACTCCGCTGTGCAGACACCACCACGCTCCTTTCACGCTTCAGACTTTTCTTTGCAACCACGAGGGCTAGAGCCGTACTCTATTGTTTTGAAATGAAAGCTGAGAGTCTGTCATGAACATTGGCCTGCAGGACCTCGGCCCCCCAGCTATGAGCCTATGGGCTTCATCTCACCCGGCTTAAGTTCTTTGCTGAGCGGGGACCTAAATGCTGTTGTCTGGAGGCTTTACAGTCTTCTCGCCATGGATCTTGATGTAGCCAAGGGAGTTCTCATGAGACAGCCTCCAGCTTTCCTAATGCAGCCCTAGGGCATAACTCAATAGTGCTGTCGAGATTTTGGCATACTCCACAGGGCAGCCGCCAACCATAAGTCATCTCCTGACACTGGCTCCTTTTGTTGCCAAGGGTAAAGAGCAACAGGAGCAGGAGATGGGGTCAGCACAAAGCATAAATAACAGAGAACCTTCTGAGCAGAAGGAACGTATGATAAGAATTACAATGGATGGGCAGGCAAAGAAACAGTGGCCTGAGGCAGTGCAGTGTGTAGATAAGAGCAGATAAGCAGCCCCCAGACAGCTGTGGGTCCACCGCATCAATTCATAATGACTGGGTGGCCATAATGCCCTGAGCGTTTGGCTACCCTGTATATAGAGGGACAACAATGCAGAGCTCAGCATGAACATTACATCACGTACCGGTGAGCATTTAACATCAGCAACTGCTTTCAGCGAGGCATTGGGCACTCACTGGGAAATTCACAGGGAAGCTCAGAAATGGGGGACACAGGAAACCACATGAGAGTGGGACAGAACAAAAGACTCATCTTTGAGGGTTCTGGAGGCTTCTCCTTCTCATGACCGTAGCATATGTTTAAACCGGTTTCAGGGTTTACTGTGACTGGCTGTTCTAGTTTGTTTTTTTCAAAATTAATTAATGTGTAAATGTAAAGGCATCATAGAAAGGGCCACAGGGAAGGCGTAGGTCCTTAATTACAATGGCAACATTGGCCAAAGCGTCAGTTTTACAAACACAAAATAGATGTTGAGCAAATTTTCGTGGGGTGCCACTGTGGAAGCCAGCTGAATTTTGTCCTCCTTCCCCCCCCCCCTTTTTTTTTTAAACCTAATACACTGATTGTAGATTTTTGGGCAAATTACAGATTGACCAAGAGCACTTAAATTTGCTGTCAGCCTAGAGGTGGGAGTCTGAGGCTATTTGCTGGGTGAGCAAGTTTTTGTTATGTGGGGAGTTGACCAAGAATGGATCACAACTGAGGAGGAGTGGCCTGAGAAACCGAAGGGTGGCTAGGCTGGAGAGCAAATGGGGGCTACACGGAGGGATGATGGAAAGCTCCTCTCTCAAATTCAGTTCACTACATCCTCCTTTCCTTCTCCTCTCTGTATCCCCATAAGTGGGGGAAAGGAGACAAAGAATTACGTGTTTCATTCATAAAAAGTCGATAGATCAGGTAGACAGAGTTGCAGGGCCCAGAATCTGATTAAAGATGCCGAGAGACAAGTATTAAACATGGAGGCTCTAGAGTTTATGATAGAAGCCTGGCCATGGCTTGCATTCATGACACCAGACTAGGTTCCCTCCTGAAATCTGACCCTCTTTCTCCTATGCCACTCATCACATTTGGGACAAGGCAGCCCGACTTGAGGAGTGGAAGGAGTAAGACACATTGTGAGGCAGTGCTGGGTTGGGGCCTGGGGAAAGAGCTAAGAAAAGGAAGTAAAAAAGATTTGGTGTACACCTGTTAACTGGGTAACCGAGAAATCCCTTCAGTAGAGAATGTTGGCATTCATCCTTTTCAACTTCCAACAGAAGAACTGAAACCAGATCACAATCCTGTCCCCAAACCACACATCTTGATCACCTGGATGACTCCAAAGATTGACACTCAGTCATCAAAGTGGACTTTTTAAATCTGGAGGTGATGGAATGATTGTATAGACACCGCGGTAACACTAAACCAACGGGCACCTGTTTTTACATAGCTACAGCAAATCATACCTGACATTCCTGCCAGGAAATCCAGGCTTTTAAATCCCTTTTCCCAAAACAAGCACGGTTAAGACAATAATTGCTGACAATTCTGCCAAAGGTCAAGGCAAGGGGGGAGGGGAGGTTGAATGTACTAGCATCATCACGATTTGTTAAAAGCTCCTTTTGTGTCGTGGACACACAAACATTTCCATGGCATCAGTCACTTGTTTAGACCTTCATCACATAGCCAGACCCACTCGGGTGCAAAGGTGTGAGTTTAGGATTGGGGCCTCATTGGTTTATTCTGATATTCAGAATTAAAAAGCTAAGGAGATACTGTTTATACATCTTTTTAAGGTAACAATAGCCATTGTTTCGGATTGGGACCCCGTGGCAATTCTGTAGGCCAGGTTTCAGCCAATGTTTAAGGCTGGCTGTAAAGTTCCGGAGGGAGGACTTTATAATGGAAGTGCAGACACATCTTACAGTAGTAGCTATGTGGAAAAGTGCCACCATAGAAAGGAATCTCTTCCACCACTGCCCCCCCGCCCCTCCAAATTCAGTGGCTAATGGCATGCTAACGAAATTCAGTCATTCAACGAAACCTGGTGCATCTGTTAAGGTTTCTGCCATGGTTTGCATTTGTTTAAAGATGCTAGTCAATTATAAATACAGTTAAAAGTTTATTACTCAAGGGAGAATGCCATATACCCTGTTTCCCCGAAAGTAAGACATCCCCCGAAAATAAGACGTACTTCCAGTTTTGCCTCTCGCTGTAATATAAAGTAATGTAATTTTGGGAGCAAAAATTAATATAAGACACTGTCTTATTTTCGGGGAAACACGGTATATATATATATATAAAAGTAGGTATGAAATGGCAGAGCTAACCCCTTCATCCTCTTTGGGAAAGTAATTAGGGATTCCAAGCATTCCTATCAAAATATTCACTGAGCTGTTCCTGGAAATCACAACCTACGTTTCCCCCAATGAAATGATCACCCTTATTATTTTTATATTGTATAAAAAGACATTGACAGCGGAGAAGGGAGCTGTACACCCATTTTTTTCCCAAGATAATTTGAAAAACGCTGATCTCGATTTTAATCATCTGCAAATGCAGCACAATTCACTTATAATATCCCTGCCAGCAGGAGCCTTGCTAAATTCATAACTGCGTGGCTTTTATATGATCACAAGCAAATTACTGAATCCCCAGGAGTAAAAGGGGTGGGGGCGGAGAGAAGAAAGAACGAAAGAAAGAACTCCCATCCCTGGCATTTAGAATGCAGGCTCTATGGCCCAACCGTTACATATTTTACACTGTTAATTTAACTTTCATTACACTTTTATTGCAAAAAATAAACCAGAGCCTTATTGTGAAAAACAGCTGGCTTGGACTTTACTTTATTTATCTGAAGTGTTAGTAATGGCTGATCAATTAGACAGCCCTTCTCTGTGATTTTCTTTTTATGCCGGGGGTAGGCTGAAGGTTGAGGTGATCTGTTCAATCACATCTGTAGTAAATTACTTGAAGGATGAGCAACAAAACAACAGGGACTAAATTACTTTCTCCTCAGTGGCAATGTGCAAAACTCGGATCAGTTCCAAGTGCCTTTTGGTATACAGATGGAGTAATGGAATTACAGTTAAGCCTCTTTAATGCAAACCTGCTGGGACCTCCACCAGAGCGTACCTTGTTATAGAAGACAAAATGCTAACTTCACAAGGACTAGGGTAACTCAGCAACAAAGGGATCGTTTCCTCTTATTGCTGCTTTGCCCCCAAGTCAAGATGGGCTCCCTCTATTCTGACTGCCATCCCCATACAGGGGGCTAAGGGGGAATCTTACTTCCCTTTACAGCCCTGCATGGCCATCCTGAGCCCTGGGTCTGCAAGCCTCATACTCCCCTTGCCAAGTAAGGGAGGGGCACGGAGTGAGTGGGTTCTTAGCTCAGTCCTCCAACAACATGCTGCTAGCGGAGGAGGCATGGTGCAGTGATGTGGACTATTCTCTTCCTGGAGCAATGGGGGAGGAGGAAGTAGGCCTGGGGTGCTCCCGGGGCAATGCACAAATGTGCTACCCATACACAGGAGGGCATATTTGCCAATGCAGATGAGCTGCTCGGATTGTGGGCTGAAGGGTTATGCCAGTCTGGGGAGGAGGGTCCTGAGTCTTCCTCCATTATCCCATGTGGGTGCAATGTTTTATCCAGCACGTATGGCTGGGAGTCAGAAAATCCCAGTTCTTCCAATTAAGTCTCTGAACTCCCCTGCCTCAGTTTCCTTATCTGTAAAAGTGGGGTAATATTCTTCCTCTCCTACACCACGGGGCTTTTGGGATGGTCATTAGAAAAATTTGGTAAAGCACTTTGAATATAAAGGGCCAGAGCCTTGGGCCAGGTGGGGCTACTTTGTGTGGTTTCCAGCACCTTAAAGCTGGCCGATCTGCCTCCCTGTGGCTCCCCCTGCATGGGGGGGAATATGCAGGTAGCATAGGGCCAGCATAACAAGTCCTATGCCACACCCGTCCACTGGGAACTGATGCAAAGTAGGGAGTGTGACCATGGTGCCTTTTTGCCTCACTGCTGCTCATGATGAAATGGCCCCTGGGGGCCACAGACAGCTGGAATAAATCAGGATGCTGGCCCCATGACTTTGGATCGCACAAAGCCCCTTTCCCCCCCTACAGCTGCACTGAGCATCTCTACCTGACAGCTGAGGATCTACCCTGTAAAGTGCTAGATGAGAGACCTGGTCGAACAATGTTTATGAAAGAGCTTTCTATTGAAAATGCAGCTTGGTGAAAACGGAAACATTTCCATTTCAATAAAACTTGTGAAGGAGACAAGCCAAACTGAATCATTTCCAACTTCTCATGTTGTTAACATCAAAATAGTTCATCTTGGGAGTGGCACAACATTTTGTTTCAACCTTATAGTTTTAATTTGTTGAGTCTTTTATAGTATATTAAAATGTTCATTTTAATATTGCATATAGTATGTTTGATATTATATTTAATATTTTCTTATCAAATAAAAGGTCTAAGCGAAATGAACCAAAATCTGAACAAAAAGTTTCAACATTATTGAAATGACACATTTTTAATTTCTGAAAAGTTTTGACTTTATCTAAACAGAATGATTCAAACTTATCAAAACAAAATGTTTCAATGGTCCTGAACGGAATTTTTTTTGGAATTTTCATCTTGTGGGAATGTTAAAATTTCAGCTTTTGGTTCAGATTTGGAACCATTTCGCCCCCCCCCATGTCAAAATTATCCAAAATGTCAAAATTCTGGTTTCCATGCAGCTCTCCTATATGTTATTTCAGCTGACATCATAAAGTGTGTATGTGTGTGTTTGTCCGAGTGTGCTCACATGGACAGCAACTGCAAAATAATGCAATGGTCCAGCCAAGGACCTCTCTCTCCTTTTTACTGATGTGTGATCTAGCTGGTCTTCACTACCCGCCGGATCGGCGGGCAGCGATCAATCTTTTGGAGATCGATTTCTCGTGTCTTGTGAAGACGCGATAAATCGATCACCTGCGGTGCCCCTGTTGACTCCAGAACTCCAGCTCGCCGATAGGCGCAAGCTGGAGTCGACGGGGGAGCGCACCGCCGACTGCCGCCGCCATGAGGACGGCAGGTAAGTCGGCTGCAGATATGCAAACTTCAGCTACGTGATTCACGTAGCTGAAGTTGCGTATCTGCCATCGATCCCCCCCAGTAGAGAGAACCAGCCCTCAGTCTGTATATATATTTGTGGACAAGTTTCATATGCATAGATTGGAGCTTCCCTTTATACTGTGCTTCCTGTGCATACTTTGCCCACAATTCTGCCTTCATTTGAATTTCCTGTCTCTTCACTCATGCAGCATCATCCCTATTTTAGATCTCGTGGGACTACCTCAGAGAAGTAAACATTTAAACAAAATGGCACACACGGCGTAGCTGATTGCCAGTTGTGCTTACAGGGCCAAAATGGAGACAGTCAGCACTTTGCCAGTGCTGTCTTTCGATTTTCACTCCCCTCTCTGTGCCATTGGCTAATGGAATCAGATTATGGATTTTTTTCCCTTAGCAATTTAGAACATTTATGTCAAAAAAGGATTTTTCTGAAGATTTTAGAATAGGTTGCTTAATTTTTAATAAATAAACTCCTGCTAATTATCACACAGCACATTTAACCAAATACTTCTCTTCCTGTGGATTGAAGACTAAAAAACAGAGCAGATGGCTCAAATATCATCTAGTTTTTAAACATCCTTTCTATCCGTTATTGCATCTCTATTTACCGTGAACACCCTTTGGTGAGTAGCAATATGCTATTTTCCCTGCTCATGACAGAATGTTGCACAGCACTTTAGGTGCATACACTAGCTTGCACCTGCAGCTGAAAAGGGAGCACAAATTGCTAATTTATCAACTTGACTGAGGGCAGAAATTGGAAATATAGAGGCACAAATACTCAGATTTACTCACCTGCAATATATGTTGCAAGGACAAACTTTACACCCACAAAAACACAAGCCCGAACTCAGGCCAACAGAAAATATGACCATTTTGGGTGCTTTCACTTAGAGATGAACACATTGTTTTGGCTAAAATACGATATTACCAACCATATATATTCAAAAATCATAAGTCAGGCCCCTCCAAACCATGAGATTGTCTTTAAAATAATGAGATTTTTTTTAAATGAAAAAAATAAGGTGCTTTTAATTTGCCTTCCAGGTTTTGAGACCCTAGGGTACACTTGAATTATGTTTTCTAACTTTTCCACAACCACAAGGGCTAGACACTTTCTTCAAAAAAACTGAAAACCGAGATTGTCTCATAATCAAATAAATCCAGGATTCGGGTCTTAAGACACGAGCACAGTGATAAAATCAAGAGAGTTGACAAAACTGAATTTCCCAAAAACCTGCTTGGAGGTTTGAAATGTTTTTGTCATTATTATTTTCACTTGCCTCTGCACTTCCTGGTTCCCGCAAAAGGGTTGCGGGATTCTGAAACAGTTGTTTTTTGTGGTCATTCTGGTAGAAAGATGTAAGATTTGTCTCTTCAGGTATCTGGCTCTTGTCATGTGACAGAGGTCTAACCTTCTGTAACCCATGTTAGGTGATGGAGGTTAGGAAATAAATTTCAGTTACTTACCACTACTCCTGTGTGTCAAACTAGTACAAGGTGCTTCACGGTTGATGAGATTTTCCAAAGTGGCCTAAGGGATTTAGAATCTCCATTCCTCAATCCCCTACATGCTTTGAAAATCTTAGCCAGAGACTCTAGGGCACTGGTTCTCAATTCACAGCTGTCAAACTACTTGCGGCCCAATCAGCACACAGCTGCAGCCCAGGTGACATCCTCAGGGCCATACAGGTAGTATATATATTGTGTGGATGCAGCCCATGTAAGACAGAGGGAGCTCCATATGCAGCCCAAAAAGGTAAATAGGTTGAGAGCCACTGCTCTAGGACCTAGCTCCTCTATTATAAGTGTGCGGGCCAGGGGGAGGGACGGAGCAATTCTTTGAGCGGACATTAACAGCATGAAATAGTCAAACTAATTAAGTCCTGTTCCGTGTTGTCATGGGCCCGATCCTGTGAGGTGCCCTCAATTTCCACTGTCATTAATGGGAGTTGAGGGAACTCTGTCTCACCCGGGGACTGCTCTTTGCCAGGACGGAAGTTTAGACCACTTAGACAGAAACTCTGTCTGGTCAGTTATAAGAACACAATTTCTTCATGAATGTTAAGAGAAAAGGTGGCAGGAGATTAAGAAATTGAGCTTGTGAAAAAATTTCTACATTTCAAATTTGAAAAATAAGTGGAGAAAATTGACCACAAATTCTCCCCCCGCCCCCATTTTTGTTTTTTGCCAACTCAAGAACTAGTCGAAATTCTTCAAATTTCAACAGTATTTTGGATTGTGGGGGAAAATAAACAGGAAAAAATGGAAAATATTTTACAATTTCTACCTCCCTCCCCAATCACCTCTTCAAATTAAGGTCCTGAGCCTGCAAAGATTTAAGCATATGCTTAACATTAGGCACAGCGAGAATTCATATTGACATCAATGGATGGTGTAAATCTGTGTAATGCTGCATGAGTTATTGAAATGGATCAGATTCCAGATCCTGAAAGAATCTACTCAGGAACTTCCTTGGGACTTACTTCATCAGCTCCGGGTCTTCTTTGTCATCTTTCGTGGGAGTTATCTTGATGCCACTTTTCTTGGCACGGGGACAGCCTGACAGACTATGTTTAAAAAGAGAAGAAAGGCCCGTCTCATTGGCAGAATTACTGCTTCTAATATTCCCCTGCCTCACTCATCTTTCCCTTGAATTTACTGTAGTGTTTTGATCTCGCTCATTTCGGATCCTCACATCATGAGGAGAAGTGAGGAGGGAAAAAAAAGAGCACATTTTGAGGGAGATGGATAGTAATTAATGGTGTCTAGATAAGAAGATATCAGCTAACAAACTGCAATGTTTAATGGAATTGTTGAAACAGAAGGCTTAGATCTCTTCTATTAATGTTCTAAAGTCATAATAGAAGTCATAAATAGGCAGCATTATTAACCGGAACATTGCATCAGCTAAAATCTGACCCTTTGTCTTTTATTCTTCTGAAGAGAGCTTCTAATCAAATGCTGGAAACATCAAAAAAAATAGTCAGATTAAAGAGACGAAAATAGGCTTCAGTTGTCAGTACCATTAATGTTTTATTCAGAACTTTACAGCTCTGCCCACTGCAGAGGAAAAAAATAAAAAGAGGCCATGGAACAAAATAATTTCAGTGAAGACCTTACCTCCTATGTGATGCATAATTTCCTGTTATGTGACCAGAACCATCACATCCAGGAGTTGGGCACCTGAGGAAGAATGGGAACCAATGATTAACAAGGGCTTGACAGATTGATTGAATGAAACATTAGGATAGCTCATTTTAAAGGAAGAGCTGGAAAGCATCATATTGGATGCATCTCTCTTTTTCCTTCCCCTCTCCACCCCACCCCAAATAGCTCATAATAATACACAACTCGAATTGTTCACACCACAAATCCAAATGGAAACCATTTGAAAACTGGTAGATAGCGCGGTACAATAAAAATAAAGTGAAATGTTCAGGCCTATTTGATTATTGGGATTGGTGGGTGGAGTCCAAAACAGCAGAAGACCTGTCTCTTTAGATATGGGAATAGAATCCAGGTATCAACTGAGTGAAGGGAAGGAGGGGACACACACACACACACACACACACACAAAATGAACAGGTTTGGGGATGCAGGTGATAGCGTGAGAATAAAGGAATCAGAAGGTGAGCAGAGAACCTTGGACAATGCCTGCTTCTCCAAGAAACAACCTGAGGAGTCAGGGGATACCACCCAGAGTAACTCTACCCAGGCCTTGAATGTTCAAGGGACTATAAAAAGTTGCATAACCACAGAGAACCTCCCCATCAAGCTTCCCTCCTCCTGGATTGATGGATGACGAGGCTGATGAGAAGGTCTCAGCTCCGGCCTATATGAATTTATGGCGGATATACCAGGACAAAAGACCTGCTCCTTCAGCCCAGAAAACAACTGATTCCATGGGACAACAAATGATACAAGGTTCTAAACAAGGGTATTGGATGGGGGAACTCTAAGCAGAGAACCCCAAACAGTGTCCACTGCTCGGTGGAGGAGTCCAAGGAGCCAGTGAAGGCCACCCAGAGGGAAAGATGAGGGAATGGAAGAAGGCCCCATAGTCACAGAAAACCTCCCTGCCACATTCCCTTCTTGTGGATTGGTAGATGACCATCTTGGCCAATGCCAGGAGGAGGTTGATGAGTAGGCCTCAGCTCAGGACTGACAACTCTGGAGACTGAAGTTTACACACAGAATGGGTAAAGTGAGGGCTGCAAGAGTGCAAGTTCCCACTACAGTAACATAATTGTCATTTTAATTTATTGATCATCATTTGCATGTGCTCATCACCATCGTAACTGAGCACATCACAAATGCCAGGGAATTCAGCTTCACAGTGCCACCATGAGGCAAGGAAATATTATCCCCATTCTAGAAATGGGGAACCGAGATACAGAGAAGTCAAGCGATTTGCTCATGGTTATTCTGTGGAAGAGCCAGGAATCCAGTTCTGCTAAATCCCAGGCTCACAAATTAACCACAAGACAATCTGATTGTGACTGTGCCTTGTCGCTGGTCTGGTGGTACGTTATCTAGAGGCAAAAGGCTAGTTCTGTCTCCATGCTCATTCAGTCCTTTTCCTCTCTAGTAATACTACCAATCTGGGTCCTAGTTGCTTGTGGAACCGTTCTCACTAAGAGCTGGCACTAACACCTCTGAAGCGATGACTACACTGGAGAGCCTACAGCATCACACCTGCACCACTGCTCGTGCAGATGCTGGAAGCAACAGGAGAGAGCGCTCCAGTCGACTTAATTAATCCAGCTACTGCTGCTCGTTGGGGATATGCTGGTGGAAGTTTGTGCTCTCCATGCTGGTACTTAGATTGGTGTTACTTGCATTGCTTGGGGTGTGGCTTATTCACACCCCTGAGCGACATTTAGTTATATTGACCTAAGCTGTAGCCCAAGTCACTTCACATGGGGCATCATGAGGTTTTTATCTTTTTTTTAACATTGCAAAACTGCAAATCCTTCCAATAAGGAAATTATTGGCTATACATTTATGCTCAGCTTTTGTCATCTGAAGGTACAGCATCCAGCGCTCAGAAACAAAAATGAAATTAAAGCATGAAAGGAAGAAAATAAGAGCACATCAACGCAGCTCATTTCCCAACATTTCTATGATAATTTAAACTGGCATGAAAGCTGGTTTTGGCTCAAACTCTTACCAAGCAAGGGATAATTGAGCAAGTCAAACAGGGAGTAATTAGGGCCATGGAAGCCATGTCAAAAGCGTTGGAATATGAACTGTGATGAGCCGAACGCTCTGCTGCGCATGCTGTGGGTAATGTGGCAGAAATAAAAGTTGTCATGGGGACACACAAAAGATGCAAGGAGCTCTAGCAGAGGAAGTAACTTACCTGCAAATTAGCTAACAAAAGTTTTGAATCAAGTTTCAGCATCTGAATGAGAACTCACTGGGGATATGTGAAATGAATTGGAGGTTTGCCATTCATTTCAATGGGAGTTTGAATACCAGAGAGAGAGAGAGAAAACTCCTTTATGAAGATCCAGTCTCCTACACTTAGGTTTGTCTACACTAGAGAATGCAGTCATTGGTGGCTAATTACAGGTGTAGACCTTACTCCTAGTGTAGACAGGCAGAGTGCAATAAGCCACAAGTTACACTACAGCAACTCTCCCTGCTTAGCAGCCGGGTAGGTTGCACCACTATGAACTACTGCTTATAGTGACTTTGCCTGTCTACACTAAGGATGCACCAGCTCAGGTTAACCAGGTGACTTTGGTTGGGTCACGTCCCCAGGGTAGACAAATCTGAGACTGTGAACCCTTCGTCTTCCCATTTACTCTTGTTGAGTGAACCTTGCTACACTGGTTAGTCCCTTCTTTTTAAGGTATAAGTGTCTGATCCTGTGTGACTGAATCCCATCAGCGTTTTGCCACTGACTTCTCTCAGAGTTGAATTCATCCCTAAATGCTCAGCTATTTAAATATTTCCAAAATGTACCAATAAAATAATGCTCAAACTCGTAATGTGAATGTGGCCCCTGAGTCCAATCTATTATGAACACAATGATGTAGTCACATCCCACACAGTCAACAACATAGTCTTTGCCTACTACTGTGATGCACATCTCTGGCTTATGGGCAATACATTTGGGTGTCAGCGTGGACTCTACCATGATTAAAGCCGCTTGAACCTAAGATAAATATTGGAAATGCCTTTTTTTTCATACCTTTTCTAGTGTCCAGACCAACTAAAGCTGAGATTTTGGAAGCTGCCCTAAGCATTTGGACTAGAGCTGGTTGGAAAATAGAACAAAACGTTGTGTGAAAAATTGTATCCCTGTTTTGTCAGAAATTTTTAAAATTTCCCTCTTTTCAGCCAGCTGTGATTTGGGATTGGAATGTCCAAATCCTTTGGATAACTTCCAAATTACAGGCCTGGGAGACTACAGGGCACCAGAATTTTATGCATTTTAAAATCTAAATGTAGAGCTATTTCTTTGTAGTTCTTGGTTTGTTTTAGATATGTATCACTGATGTCTAATTCTGTCTTGCCTCTCAGTGCCTTTAAAGAGGTGAAGAGAATTATCTGGTTTTTATTTTTAATTATCTTCAAAGAAATCATCCCTGACAGATACCTTGTATTGGATGTTTTGGCCTGCAGCTAATTTTTTATATCTGAGAGATTAACCCCTGAAATAGAATTTATAATGGTGCTGACATAGCCTTATCTGGAGTTGTGAAAAAGGTGACATTGTAATATCAGTAATATCTTTGGAATCTATTTTCCCCTTTTATGAATGTGCTAAACCAGCATAGAAGCATAGACAAATAATAATACTGTAGCATAGGGTTTGGAGAGTTAGTGCTAGCCAGGATTCCTCTGCTTTGTATCACAGGTCGGTGTTAGCACCAGACCATTAAGGTGTTCTGGTGAAAAATGTCAATTTGGGGTGTCCACTGACCAACAATTTTTCTGAATAAATTACAGTTTTGGATACACCTGCAAACAGTACCTTTTTGCTGATCCGCAGTGAATATATGGTCAATGTTCCTAATAAAATGTAATGTTTCTTAGCAATAATGAAATAATCCAGTGGTCATTTTTAGGCTACTATATAGAACATGGAGGAATATTGCTTAAATAAAGATACCTTGAGGTGTTCTTTGAAAAATATTATCTGTATTTTACTTAGCATTGACCATATAGATACTATGCTTTTCACCTTCATAACAGGGTATTAACATTAACTAATTCAACCACGCCATATTTCTGTGAGGTAGAAAGTCATTTCCCCCTCCATTTTATATGGGTATTTCCATTTCCAGAACTACCCAAGACTAAAAGGAAATGTCAGAGTCAAATGACAAGACAGAAAAACATATATAAACAAAACAAAATAAAAAAACACCACAAATACCACCTTTTCAAAACTCAGAAAAAGTTTGAATTAGATTTAGTTTGATGTTTCAGGTCAGTTCTTATTTTATCCAAACTACTTTTACCCATCCCTACCTTGTGATGGAGAAGAAAAAAAACCAATTCAATGAAGAAACAAATTTCAGATTCAGGATTCCAAGGTGGTATTGCTATAAAGGGTAGGATTAGAATATAGCAGGGCTTTGTTGTTGTTGTTAAGGAGGTGGAATAGGTTTCAATACCATGCTAGTGTCGCAGCTACAGCTGTGCATAGCTAACGTCCCTAACTGAGAAGGACAGTCTCTATGTTTTTGAATAAAATATTTACCATTTTCCCCTCCTGTCCCTCCATTAAGCATTCCTGGCCCAAAGTATTTCAGTGCAGTTAAAAGCCATGTCCCTATTTTTAACTTGGCACTTCTGGAAGAGGCCCCAAAAGCTGTACAGACATGAGGAAAAATGCAAAGAGAAAGGAATTACACCAGCCTGGCTATGGAAAAATCCCCTGTGTTGTAATAACTTTTATTTTTACTATGACATAGGGCCACATTTTTAACACGTAAGCCTCAAGGACTGCCTATAAAACTGTATTTGCAAGTGCAAGTAGTTATAGTATTTGTGGATACAATGGCTGCTTATAGGCAACTGACCAATTTACATTGCTCATATGTCTCCTTTGTTGCACATGCTCACCTAAACTCAGTTTTGTTGTTGTTTTTGCAGCCACAGGTTGGGTGGCCATGTTTGGAAATTCGATACTATAGGATCGAAAGTGAGGGGAAAAGTGATTGTGAAGAGCCTGATATAATTATGAGTCAATAATACATTCACCCAAAGACAAGCCTGAGTATCTGTTAAGCCTCTCAATATTTCTTAACTAGCACATTTAGAAGTATTTAAACAGGTAAGTGTGAATACGTAGCTGACCAGATCTTAAAGAATTAGGATGAGGAGGGAAAGAAGTAGGTTATGCCTCAACAGGAGTAAGGAGCTTTCCAGGAATTATTTAAATCAGTTTTCTGTCTCATCCAAGGGAGGCTCACAACTTAAACATGTCCTAGGATAAGGCTGAACTGCAGGTTTGGCTGGAAAATAGGGATTTTAAAATTTCAGTGAATTGAAAACCCAATTTTCCGTAGAAAAAGAGTTAGAACGCAAAAATTTGAACCAGGCCCACTGAATTATCTATTGGGAGGTAGTGTATAGATAGGAGAACTGGATTTGATTCTCCACTCTGCCGCTCACCGTCTATGTGACCTTTGAAAATGTAAGTAATTTGCCCATTCTTCTGTTTCCCCTCCTACCGTCTTTCTCTTGCCTATTTAGATGGTAAACTCTGCTGGGCAGAGACAGCCTTTTGCTATGTGGCTGTGAAAAGCCTAGTACAATAAAACCCCACTCTAGCTGAGACATCTGTATGCTACTGTAATACAAATTCAATTAACAATAATCATTATAATATCCACACAAAGCGTTGCTGAATCTGAAGTGAAAATCAACGGACAAGAAAACAAATGCCAGAGACTGGCTCCATCTAATATATATAGAATAATGATTCACAATAATTTATTTCCCATGTTTTTTGGAGGGATATTAAATATCCTGCCACACTTTTGAAAAAAAAATCTAGAAATTTGACCTGAATTTTCCTTAGTGGAGGGAAATTATGACAAAACCTGACAAACTCTCCTATAAGCCTTAGGACCCCTACTAAAGATTCAGAGACAAAACCTCAGCTTGTGTAACTCAGTGTAGCTCCATCAAGGTTAATAAGGACTTGGGAGTGGTGAAACTGTTGGCAGAGTAGAGTTGCATGCAGATTTCAAATATGGATTCCTTGATTCAGGATCATATATGAAAACAGTGCAAATCTTAATTCCAGTGAAATGCTTTGGGCCAGTTAATTGACCTTGATGAAACTGTACCTATTTGCAACAGCTGAGAATCTGGTCCTATGAATGATGGTGCTTCTGCTTCCTCTCTCTCTTAAATCAAATTCCCATTGGAAGTGTGGAAATATTTCCCATTTGGTAATGAACGCCACCCAAAATTTTGCATGTAATTAGGTCGTTAGGTTGCTTGCAAAGAGCTATTCTGATACTGATAGTTAACAAGTATCTTACCAACAGCAATGCTGTACAGCACACCTCTGGCACTATATAAAAGGTTTTAAGATAAAGGTAATAATGTTACGTAGGCCGCAGGAGCTCAGAAGGAGACACCAAGTGAAAAGAAAACAGAACGTTTCCACTGCAGCCAACAAAAATCTGCCTGGGGTTAAAATCATACATCTGACCATCTTCACGGAACTTCATTTTTCACAAAGAGACCTTCTGAGCATGGATGCTCTTGTCATATTATTAATATTATTATCATTTATTATTTGTATTACCATAGCACCTAGGAGCCCAAGTCATGGACCAAGATCCCATCTTAACCTTTCTCCCTCCTCCCCAAGCCACGGTGAAGATGTTTGGCTCACACACTGGAGATTCATGCAGGCAGATTTTGATTGGGTTTTCTAAGGATGAGGGGTCATGGGAAAGCAAGAGCATAGCACAAGGGGTGGGGGGAAAGGAGATTTGAGTTTAGCGCAAACATACTTGAGGTCAGCAGAGTGGGCAGCCATGAGGTTTCTGAGGCTCTTGTCAGCAAGAGGACAACCAGAAAGGCTGAAAGAGAAGAGATGGAATATCTGGATAAGCCCAAAAAAATTAAGAAAAAGAGGGGAAGGGCGAAGGAAGGGGAGAAGGAAACGGAACCAAACCATCCACACGATTAAAAAAATATGTAGTCTAAAGAGTCAGAACCTGAAACAGTAGGTCAACAAACCTGCGGTGAGAGGCATAGTTTCCCGTGATGTGTCCACTGCCATCACAGCCTGGGGTAGGGCAACTGAACAAAAATAATAAAAAGTGTAAGTGCCAAAAAAGAAATAAACTCACTGAAAGATTCATGCATGGGGAAAAGCAGGGAAGAAACCTTTCTTGGTTGAAAAATAAAAGAAATTTGGTTGGTGTGTGGGCCAGGGCTCTTTGGGTAGGTGAAATACCGATGTGTGTTCTGGATTTTGTTAGCACAACTTAGCATTGGCCCTGATATTTACTTATTAGTGTCAGCAGCCGCTAGAAATCTGTACAAATAAACCAGCTGTTTCCTTTTTGGCCTGTTCTCTTTCCCTATGTTCCCAAAAGGCCACGGCAACCTTTTCTTCTTTGAAGGAATTTATGGCAAAATATGAAGAATGAGTAAAACGATTGTTTGTTTGGAGTATTTTGGTTTTGTTTGAGTTTTTAAAAGGAGGAACTAATACAGCCTGAATGACATTGTAAATGGAAAACCAGCTTTGCAGACTCAGTATTGCCAGTTCTCAGGGTTTTTTTTCGCAGTCTTGTGACATTTTGTTAGACGCCTCAGCTGTTGGAATCAGGTGATTATCGACAAATCTCAGCTTTCATAGAATTATAAAAGTGTAGGACTAGAGGGGACCTCAATAGGTCATTTAGTCTAGTCTCCTGCACTCAAGTTTAAACTTAAGTTAAATAACCAGACCATTCCTGACAGGTGATGGTCTAGTTATTACAGCTTTCTTTCTTTCATTTTCTAGCTCGCAAGGCTTCAGAGAAAAGCTTGAAAATGTGAATCCTAAATGTTCCATCACCTGAAGGCAAATTAAAAGACCTCAATTTAAAAAATAAAGTTCATGATATCTGGGGTTTCACTCATAATTCTTGAACACTTGGAATTGGCCATGCTGCAGACAGATGGTTTATCCTGGCTTTTTTTTCTCTCTCTCTCTCTACCTCCTCACTGCTTCCCAATGAATCTTATAGACAGTGGGGCAGGTGTAGTGGGTTTGTGGTATTCAGGAAATAAAATCCATAATGCTGTATGTGATTGCACAGCTACAATTGCATACGGTGGGGCTTAGTATACAGCATAACCCAACAGAGTCTTCAAGTATGGATTCCTGGGTTCAGGCCATATCTGGGAATTAGCGGTAATGAAATTTTGGGGTGGCTCCCCGTGGATTTGGAAGGTATGGTGGGAGAGTTCTAGGGAGCCATCTTCCTCCACCCCTCGCCCTCCATATGGACCAATGCTGGGAGAGCCAGATTGCCACCAGCAGTGGTCGATTTGCCAAATGGTCGGGACATGACCATGACCCCTTCCCCCTTTTGCGGTGGCTAGTGGAATGAGGCCATGTGACCAGGTAAAATCAGCAACTTGGAAAGGGTTGAGAGATCCCTGCCTGTCACGTGTTGGGGTGGAGCATATAAGGAAGAAGCGGCTGGGTCCAGGGGTATCACAGGGAAGGTCGCGACCTCTTGAGGCCTTTGGGTATTATGGACGGTGATTTCAGCTGAGTGTTTTATTCTGTTGTCTGACTATTGTGGTAAACAATAAAAAACACCCTGAGGAAAAGGACTTCTGAAGGACTTGGGCGTGGAATTTGCTTCCCTTCCTTGGCTGCCGGAAAAGCCCACCAGCTTCCAAGCCAGTGCTTGGGGAGCACAAGCTACACCTCCGAAGAGAGGTGCAAGAGAGGTGAATTCCCACAGCAGGCCACAGGCATTGTGTCTGCCTCGGCACTCCTGTAATATGGAGTCCCCCCCCTGCCCTTCCCTAGCACAGCTTGTCCAGCCATGGTACAGCTCTCTACATAGGAACAAGCCCAATGACTTAATGGTAGCGTTAGATGCGTTGGATTCATGGTTCCAAATCTGGGACCTGGTCCTATCCCTAACTGCTCAAGCTGCAGGTATTGAGAGAGTCCTGCAAAGACAATGCCCCCAACCCTTATGGGGTGGGAGTATCTTGCATGAGCCTGGAGCAACCCTGGTAGATGCACAAAGAAACAATGACAGGATCTGGTCAGAGGGTTGCAAAACATGGCACCTTTGAGGGTGATGGAGAGTAAAAATACCAAGAATGGGTTGGGGGGAAAGGAGACGGCTGTACTCCGAACACAGAAAGAAGCAACCCACATCAATACACAGTGCACAGGAACTGGATAGAATCTTGGTACTAGGGCAGGACAACTACCTCATAGTTTGTCCATGATGATGGTCCTGGGACTCCCGTTTCTGATGCCCCACAAAACAACTTGTTTTATACCCTCTGCTGTTGCTGCCTCCACTCCCTCTGCATTATGGGACAAGGGGCACATGCAAAGGTTACTCACACCAAGACACAGAAAGGAAAATCAACCTTAAGTCCCTCTCACAGTAACAAAAAATATATATAATCACTGGAACTACGATTAATTTGCAGATGTTCAACCAACAATATACATGGCCGTGTGGCACTAGAGACTCGTATAGGTAGGGTGGCCATAAACAAGACAGAAATGGGCAACACTTTCCCAGACACTTGCCACCAGCATCTTGAGATGATGCAGGGACCACATGGACATGAAAACTCAAATCTACAGGACGAGTGAGTTTGCTCATGAATGGGCTGCATCCTTTAGTTCAAGATGATGGCAGAAGAATCAAAGAGGACTTGTGTCCATGGTATGGAGAGGAATCTTGGAGCTACCTAGAATACCAGGAAGATTCCTTTCCAGAGCTGTTCATTGCCATGAAACAGTCTCCCTTTGAATACTGCCAGGGGTCAGGGACAACTTGGCTTACCCACCCCAGAAATTGATGCTCTAAAACCAAAACTTTAAAATGTTGCCTATGGGGATTGGTAGGTGTCTTGCTCATGTAGGGAGGATTCTTTCCCCTCTTCCTCTACTCACCTGGGACTTCCACATATCCCCCACTTCCTCCCAGCATCACATATTCCCCTTCAAACCTCCCACTTGCATGGCCAAATAATGAGCTGGACTGAAAGAGATCAGTGAAATGAAGGCTTGTTGAGCCCTTCCTATTTTATATTTACAAAGATCAGAGTTACTCTGGAAATAAGCTGAGTAATAGTTCCATTGACAAGTTTACTTTACTTTGGGGACCAGCCTGCCATGCCTTGCATCTGGACAGTTTACTCCAGAATTCCTTTAGATCAGAGCTGGGTCTAAGCTGCAAAGTTTGGAGCAGGATCTGAATTCTCCCTTTTGTTCACATGAGCAATACGGATCCAGGGTTCTTCATCTCCTCCTCAGGAGAGGAACCCAGCTGAAAAGTTCTGGATCCAAACATTCAGGTCTGGGGTTTGGCTCAGGGCTCTCTCAAATGTAGCACACAGTGCAATAGAATAGACAACAGTTGCGTTGTTTCAATAGTATACATTGCAGGGTCTTTATAGCTTTCTTCAAGGGGACTGTACTCACTGCTCTATGTTACCAGAAAACACTGGTCCGCTAGCTAGGATGGCTGCCAGACTGCCTACTTACCTGCCTTTTCAACTCTGGGTATGTTGGGCCTGGGTTCTGAGCACCAGCTGGGCGGTACCAAGATCCCTTGGCCACATTGACTTCAAAGAATAGTTTAGCATCTCATACCTGAGGAGGCAGGGGACTAGGCAAATTCTTTCCTTCAGTCACTGCACAAATATTCATTTTAAGGGGAACCATATAGGGAAAATGGTCTGGGAAATTACGTTTTAACAGCCACTTTCATGAATCCTGGGACTACAGCGCTTTCAACTAGGTTCTTTTAATCATTACACAGTTCCAGGAAGACCATCTGGGATAACACTTCATCTTGATAATCAGAAGTAGTCAGAGCATGAGATTTCTCTTGAAGCTTTTGGTTTGAAGTGTTTGGATTAAATAAGACCATCACAGTATGAAACAATGCTGAACATTTTAGTTGTGTGTGTTTTTTTAAAAACTCATTCCCACCTCCCCACTCTTCCCAGCTTTCCTGAGCATTTTATACAGTTCACTTAGGCTATGCCGTCAAAGAGGCAGGACTTACGTGAGTAGCTCCTTCTTGATGTCCTTGGGAAGGAATTTAAGCTTGAAGTTGGTTAAGGTAACTTCCCCGGGGTATTTCCGTTCTTCAAAGTTCTCCTCTGAGACTTCCTGCTCATCCGCTTCAGAGGAGGCAAAAGAATGGGTTGCGGGCTCTGTCTGTAAGAAACCAGTGGGAATAATATCTTTACTGATCCACATGCTGCGAACATGGCAGGGCTGAGGGATCAAAAGAGTCCAGCTATCCATCCAGGCCTTTTCATAGCTCCCATCATCTGAGCGCCTCACAATCTCTCCGATATATTCATAGAGAGCAATCATATCTCTCCTCGGCCTTCTTTAGGTTGGGCTAAACAAGCTGAGCTCTTTGAGTCTCCTTTCATACGCCAGGGTTTCCATCCCTCAGATCATCCTAGTAGCCCTTCTCTGTACCTGTTCCAGTTTGAATTCATCCTTCTTAAACATGGGAGACCAGAACTGCACACAGTATTCCACATAAGGCCTTACCTGTACTAAGTACCTCCTAATATCCACTGAAAATATTTATCCTTCCAACAGCTCGGGGAGGCAGGCACTGCTATTATCCCCTCTTTACAAATGGGAAACTGAGGCACAGAAAGGTTAAACAGCTAGCATAAGGTCACACGGGAATTCTGTGGTGGAGCAGAGAATTGACCCTTGGTGTCCCAAGTTGCAGGCTAGCATCCTACTCACTGGATCATCCTTCCTGGCAGGAATTCTAAACGTCCAGTGCCTGGTTCTGGTCTTGCTCCCACTGGATGTTCACCAGTGTCATTTCACTGGAGTCATTGCTGCTTTACCCTGATATCAGTGAGATCAGAATGAAGCCACTGGGTTTATAGTAATTGATTATTTCTCCCCTCTGCTTGACTCATTAATTCGAGCTGCAATCCTCTCTGTCAGGAGAGGGGAAACTCATTTTGCCTGACCTTGCAGCCGCTTGCACATTTTGGGGCAGATCTTGGTCCCCAGTTCCAGACTCTCCCCCCCCCACACACTCCAGCAAAAGGGGGGGGGGGGGGAGAGTCTGGAGAACTGCCCTAATGGGATGCTAAAGAATTCCTAGGTGATGTAAAGCAGGCATAGCCAGCTTTATACCATCTACTGCAGAGGGGAATTCCTGGGGTAAGAGGGGGCATGGTCTGAGCCTGCTGTACTATGGTGATCCCTGGCTGGAGGAGTAGTCCCTAAGGGATCACTCCAATCTGCATAATTTAGAGCAGCTGTTAGGTTGCTCTAAATTATGCTGGGTGGCTGATTCAGCCCCAGGACCAGGGTAGCAGAAAGGTGGCTTAGAACTGTTTCACCTTTCATCCCATGTCCTGTGCTGGCTTCAGTCTGACTGGACCCAGGGATCTGGGCCCAGAGGGTTTAAAATTTGCATGCAACTTCAACCTTATCACGACTGCATCCTACTCAGGGGAGATGGTGAGAAAAGGAGCTAGAAAGAGGAAGAAAACAACTGACAAAAACAGCATGAGAACTGGAGAATGAAGTGGGCAGAGTGAAGAGTGAACAGGGAGGCTGAAAAAGGATCAGAGAGAGAGAGAGAAAGTAAAACTAAACACAGTATGGGTTTTCCAATGTACTCAGCACTGGTCTAACTCTTTCCCCATTGAAGTCAATGGGAGTAAAGTGCCCAAGCAAGCCAACACTCACTGGTCTCTAGAGTGGAAACATATTACTATAGATCACTCTCTGCAGCTCAGTGGAAAAGGGATCTAATTAGAAGGTCCCATCACCGCTCACCTCTTCTGGCTCCTCTTCCCGCTGACGATTTGGTTTGGTGTAGTCAATGGGGCCATCCCATTCATCCTGACGGGAGGTCTGGCTGGACTGGGGTGAGGTCATGGTGCTGCTAGTGGCACTCGTGCTATTTTGGCGTTGGGACACATCTGGGGACTTCACACTGGGACTGCTGCTGCAGCTGCTGCTGCTGGGGAAGGTGCTCTCCCGTTTGCGATGCTTGTTCATGCTTAAGTCCAGCGTCCCATTTTCATCCACCTCAATGTCCATAGACTGAAAGAGGGGGGGACAACAAACGAGCCACTGCAATCAGTTTTCAGGGTGTATCTTTTGCTTTACAGGGCAGTCAGGGGCCTAAAGCAATATGGAGTAGTGGGTACCACATGCCACCCGCTTTCTTCAAGCTCTGGCAGGCAATGGGATGGGATGGGGCAGAATGGGATTTCTTCTCAGAAATGTCCCATGCGACTATGTCCCAGCAGTGTATACAACCTCTGTTTGGAAGGGATGCTTGTCTCAGACAGCTACTTTGTATAGTCACATGTCTCCATACCATGTTCTACAGACACTGTTGTGGATACTGACCTCTTTTCCAAATGAACAAACATGGACTTTTTCTTCAAAACAGGACATGGTGAATATCCAAAAGATGTCCAATGTACAGCCCAAGTGGTAACGAGCCAGCACGGGCACTCATTGTCTTAGCATGTCAGTGTGTTACTCCCAATTTTTCAGTTTAGGCCTCATTCTGAAAGGTGCTGAGTGCCTTTTGATGGTGCTAAGCTCCTTCTGTTGCTTGAGTTACAAGCGTGCATCACTGCTAAGGAAGTGCTCAGTTCCCTGCAGTACCGGGGGGCTTGTGAAGTCAAGCTCCAATACTACCAGTCCCACCTAGGCTTCAAGTAGAGCTGGTCAGGAATTTTCTGTCTAAATGTTTTTTCCACAGAAAATGTGGCTTCCTCAAATTTAACATTCTGAAAACAAAACAAAACAAAAAAACCAAAAAAACCCTCCCAAAACATTGATTTTCCATTGGGAAAAATCTAGATGAAACATTTCATTGAGGGTCAGTTTGACAATAACCCGCATTCAGTTGAGCTGATGCGGTGCCTCATGGGAGATGTAGTTAAGATGTCTCCTGTCCTTGTTCTCCCCATTGTCTGGACTTCCTGACTAGAACTATATTTCCCATCATGCATCAGAGTCTCCCCTCTGCCATTTCGGAAATCAAAACTTTTGTTGTGTGCAAAGTTTTGGCATTTTGTCCTGATTCAGGATGAAAACTGGTGTCAACATATCAACATTTCCCTCAGGCCAGAAATTCTGATTTCCAGCCAGCTCTGGTTTTAAGTACATTGAAGTGAATTACCTGAAGATCTTTTTTGAACAGTGTCCTGTTCACATTGTCTTTGCTGTTGTGGACTTTACCCGCAGCCCCCTGCATGTCCTTGTAGTCAAGCTCACCTTGCTGGAAAGATCCTGCTGCTTGGTACTGAGATTTTCTGGCATTTCCCAGCAGCGGGTGGAGAGATTTAAAATGGCGGTGGCAGCCATATGTGCGGCCTCGGCATCGTGAGAGTAGTCGAAGCCTGTAGAGGAAGATGAAGTGCTCTTCACATAACTGCTGGAAGGGCTGTGGCTGGGGGAAGAGGCCTTTGGAAAAGGTTTAGCTGCAAAAAGGGAACAATACAGGGCTGATATATAACTTACACATGAATGTTATAGGCAAATCAATCCCATGCTACTGACTTCAGTGCATATGCATATTGCAATGGCAGCCCTTTACTTATTATAAACCTGTTAGCAAATGTAGTGCTCCTGGAACTGAAGGTGCTAATAGCCGGGAACTCACGCTCAGGTGTGCTAAGGTGAAAGGTTCCTGCATTAGCTGACTGCACCATCAAATTCCCAGAATACTGTAGCCCTCTTCATTAAAACCATACTCCTGTACTATCCTGAGGGCTTCCAAGGGGAAACGAGACTTAATCTTCCCCTGTTTTTTTCCTTTGCTTTCTCAAAACTTTTACATCTTTGTAGGTACATAATTATATGTACAACTTTTCCTTGTACATATAATTATACCAACATATATCATTTTATTTTATTTTTTAAAATCACATTTTAACAGCAAAACCACACCACTCACAGCTATAAAATGTGACTTTCTGATGATGACAGCAGTGAAATATGGCTCTTCTGACAGCTGGTGTGGCTGTAATAAATCTCTTAGAATATAGTCATACTGTCTAGAACTACATTGCCCTGTATCTTATTTATACACTGTGCCGAACCTGGATCTGACCCTGCCAGGTGCTGAGCTCCCTCAGCTCCCATTGAAACTAGTTGGATGTGAGGAGACTCCCCTTCTTCCAGGATTAAGTGCATATAAATCATGGCCCTAATCTTGCAAACCAATCCATTTGGAAGGACTCAGTCATCCACATAGAGCCCCTTGGAAATCAGTGTCACCGTGTAGGCAGAGGGGTCTTCTCACATGGAACCAGCTGCCAGATGGGCTCTGTATTCCAAATTTACATGCCAGATCCTGAAGTTCTTAGTCAATTTTTCCTTTGCCCTTAATCCAACCAAAACTCCCATTAACTTCAGTGGGAGTTTTGCCTGCGAAAGGCCTGTATGATTCGGCCTATATTCCCAAAGCAGCTTGACAAGCTCAGATGAAGGTGCCATAGCAAAGCAAAATGATTTTATTATTTCCATTATGAACTCTAAAAATAAGACAATATAAACGGCTAATCTCTTCGAGGACCGCTTCCCCCCTCATTGTGTATGTGCATAATGCCCATTGACATTAATAGGAGTTATGTGCACACATCCCTCTGGATGAAGAGCTCTTTAAAGGAAGTCCTTAATGAAAGGAACAGATTTGCCTGCTATGATTGGCAATCATATTAATCTTGTTGCTTGATTAACCCATGGGAGTCTTGCCCAAATGGTTATTCTTTTGCGTTACCTTAAAAAAAAATTGGTCCAGTTTAATCCATGTCTTTTAGTGGGGTCGGGGTATTTGCAAGCACAACCTGACAATATCCAGAATGGTGAGATGCCAATTTCAATTTCACACTGTACACTCAGCGATGCTTTTCCATTTCGTAAGTATTGCTAGCACTAATGGACTTGCAATCAGCAAATTAGTAAAAATGAGTGACAAGAAAAAATAGAAAGGATTATCCTAGTGGGGCTGCTGGAATTATTTTTGTCAGTACAATTACCCTGAAAATTCTTTGCGAATATTGCAAATAACACAATCTATTCAGCAGCAGAATCACTTGTGCTGGGAAACAAATTACTTTTCCATCAGCCCTAACCCAGGATGACAGTGGCAGTTGTGCTCTCTGGCCTCCATCCAATTTCATTGTCTGATCCTTTACAGATTTAGTACTGTAATAAAAGGGAGCTTCCATTGTAGTGCAACAACCGGCATGCTTTCAAGCATGAGCACTTTTTAGAGAGCAGCTGCGTCAGGATTAAACAGGACTCTGAAAGTGGGATTAGCTACAAAGAGAAAGCCCTCTTGAGGCTGCTGACTTCTGCAAACTGGTTTCCTAAATCTTTTTTTTTTTATGCTTTAAAAGATGGATTCAGCATGCATGTGTGGAGACTAATGGAGTAGGAACATTAAACAGTGAAACTGCATGAGTCTGCACCGGCCATCCACTACAGAGGTGTAACATACGAGTGCTAATTTTAACCCACCATGTCCATCTCAACCTAAGGTCCATCCTCAGGGGGGTTATTTGATCATTTCATTTTACACATGCATCTAATTGGAGGCTTCCTTTGGTCAATGGCTCTGCCAAGTCATGCAATATCCTTGGGAGATAAGAGTGGCATGTAGTTAAGATAGATAAGATGTTAGATAACTGATGGCTAGAAGGTGTGTGGTTAATACAATATAATACGTGAGACAAACAGGTAAAATATCCTAGTGAGATATCAGATAGAGAAGAGATAAAATATAAGCCAACTACCGTAGCTAGAATAGAAACAGATGGATGAATGGAGGAATATATATGAGCTGTAAGTTATTGGGGACAAACTGGAGGCTACTCTGTAACTTATCCCACCTAGAGATATTGTTCAGATGAACGTACCCAAGACTGGATGCAATTTTCCCCAAAGATGAAGACAAACTGTCCTTTGGGCTAAGCACTCCATAGACAGCTGTTCTTACTTGTCCCATCCCCTTCACTCAGACACACCCTCCCAAGAGCCACGGTATCCTCTGGCACGTGATATTTGACGATAAAGCACAGAGCGCTCAGCTCGTCCCAACTTACATTTAAAGGCTTTCGGTGAGGTTTCGCTAGTCTGAATCTTTGGGGCAAGCATGCGTTTGCCAAAAACCTGAGCATCAAAACTTGCATAATCGAAGGTGACCTTGGAGTACTTCTCCAGCTCCTTGGCCAGGTTGGCCCTAGGGGTTGAGGGAACCATGTTGGGCCGGTAGCTCCCATACTGAGGAATCTCCAGTTGCTTCACAAAGCACATAGGCCTGCAGATAAAGAAAAACAACAACCCCAAACCCAACAATCAACACGACTTCTCTTTCCTTTCCCCGCTTTGTACTTGATCCACAGTGAAAGTGCCAAGCCACTTCTTTTCTCCAGAGGATGGTTTAAAAATATTATGCCCAAAACAAAGCAGGATCATTTCTTCTGAACTCTGTTCATGGGCTTATCAGGTTTCCCTTGTAAAATACGATGTGGGCCAGATTCCGATTTCATTTCCTTACACCGGAGTAACAGAGATCAGAATCTGACCCTGGGCATCTAAAGAAGTGGGCTCGAAATTTCACGTTCCTAATTCTTGCACTGGATCCAGTGACGTTAACGGCATGAATCACCATGCAACCTTTTGTTGTGGGACACTGCATCTACGCTTGCTTTTTGCCAATAGAAATAAAATCTTGGGGGAATGCTTTCCTTTGGGACAGCTGAAAAGAAATGGCATTAAAAATAATAAAGAGAGCAGCGTTTAGTTCAAGTCACCACTGTAGTTTGGACTCCACAGTGAATAAGAAAACGCAGTAAGTAAGGGAAGGCCGCTACCCTATCCGCAGAGTCCCTTTTAATGACCCACGTCTGCTGTGCAGCCCATTGTGAATCAATCTGACTTGCATATAAATTGTATATAAAATGCCTATTGTTATTCCCCCTTCCCCTAACCTCTTTCCACTGGTTTTTCCCTGAGACTGTGAGCATCTTGAGTTTAGCACATAATAGGAACGACAACAAACAAACAAATAAATAAATAAATAATGCTAATGGTCTTTTTTTTTTTTCAGAGATGCTGAGCACACACAACTCCAGCTGACCTGGGTTTTCAGCTGTTCTGGAAACAAAACACAAACCCCATCAGAGCGTGATGCTTCGCTGGGCTGTGGCACATCAGCATTTAGAAGGGTTTGTGCAGCAGTCTTGCCTTAGTGCTCTCATTGTAAACTAACTAACCATATTACAATCCGGGCGGAGCATCGTGTACCACAAAACTGGGTAGGCAAGGAATCATCAGGGATATTCTTAGTGCTGGCCAGCCCTCATTTCAGGCAGATCAGATCAAAACCAAACCAAATCCCTCAAAAATGACTACACTCTCTTCTAACCACCAGGGTCCCACGCCTAGAAAGATAGACAAGTGTTGGGCTTTATTTAAAATAAGCTGCGACTGAATAATTTGTATGTGGCCTTAAAAAAACCTCTACTTATAATGCTAATATAATAGCCATAATTCTCAGGCAGTTTGCATTGTAGTGTAATCAGCACAAGTGCCTTCTGCTGTACTGTTAAAACCCTTTGGCCTGTAGCCTCAGCATTAATTGATGCTACAGAAGCAATTCATTGTCCTGGATGCCCTCTATGGGATCATCAATTAAATATCCCCGCACCTTGGAGAGACCTATGATCACAATAACAGGCGTCGCAAGTACCAAGATACAGCTGTACGTGGATGGATTCTGACGGGGTACTTTTTGCAACAGCTTTTACATTATTTTATTTTGGGTGGGCGTTGGGGTTGGAAGAAACGTTGTTGCAAATCCTTCATTATAACGCTAACATACCTGAGTATCCGGTCAGAATTGGAGCTACTCTTAGAGGGGTCACCGGCCTGCGGTTGTTGCTTTTCATGAGATTTGGCTAATTTTTCAGCAGCGGCTATGGGGCACCCAGATAAACTGTATGGAATTAAAAGAGAAAGAAAGGAAAGCTAAGCATGAGGAACTGGATGAAGATCTCCATATGCTTTACAGACCAGGATCTGCACTGCCCATGAGAAAATCTCTTTATTAGTTATTATTAATTTTGGCAAGCTGTAAAGCATTCAGGCATCCACCATGATATTGCTCAGAAACAAAAGTTCAGAAGAATTCAAAGAACTAGGATATGGGTAAAATTATCAATAAACTGGGTCGAGTTCCTCAAAGAGAGAATGAGGGAGGTATGGCTCATTTGGAGAAGTTTTAATGAACAAGTGGAATTCCTTCTCCTTAAACTTCTTCTGGTTCCTGGCTTAAGCAAACATTTCCAGGGGGGATTTCCGTGGCAAATGTGCTTTGTAGATGTGCAGTTGTGTCAACATCTATTTGTACCAGGGGGCTTGAGTGTGACTTTTACACGTGTTTGCCAGAACCTATATGGATGGGGCCTGAGTGTGGCTTTTAAGTCACAGCTGTCTATAGGCTGTGGTGTGGCGGGAAAAGTGGAGCGGAACTAGCATGCTCAGGGAAGGAGGTGGAGTCGAGGGGAGCTGGGGGGAGGGGAGCTGCCGCGAGGGGGGGCTCCCTGAGTGAAGGGGGGAGAGCTGCCACAGCGGGGGTGCTGCAGGGTGGAGGGGTGGGGAGCTGCTGCAGGGCACCCCGGCAGGGGGCCGCAAGGTGAAAGTTGGCATGTGAAATATCCTTGCACCGGCCCTGTTTGTGGAGTCCTGTTCTCTGCAGAGAAACAGAACATACCCACACCGTGCAGGGAGCTAAGGGGCTGCTGTTTTGGGCAGCCATGAAAGGGGCGGGGAGGAGAAGCTCCTTACTCCCCACTCTGCCCTGGAGAGGCTGAAGATGAGCCACTCACAGCTTAGGCCATGCAGCTCCTGACATGCTTGCTATGACTCAGAACTACAGCAGAGACTCCCATTTTAGCAGAGCTGGATCCTCCAGGCCGTGACCGCCCCCTCTTCAGGTGTTTGCCGTGGGGATCCTGCCCCTTCCCATCCTAGCTTGGAGAGCGGAGGTTCTGAGAAGGTTTGGGCCACCTCCGTGCCAAGCACCCCTCTTCTGTCCCCACTGTGGAAGCTCCTCTGTCAGAGCTCAGCAGGGTTCAGTCTCCATGCACATGGAGATGGTGGGGGCAAGGACAGGTGAGGGGTCGGGCCTGGGGTAGGCAACCCGTAGGCTGACACTGGATTCTCCCCTTCACACCTGCAGGGGAAGCTGGTAGAACTTCCTGTGGAGAGAGTCTGCAGCAACTTAGATGGGTTCCCTTCTCAGTAGCTTGGAAAACATCCCCCTCAAGCCCAAAGAACGGCTGTGAAGTAGCTGATGCCAAGGGAGTGACTAACAACCTGGCCCCTGTAGAAGCGATTCTCTCCAAGGGTGAGCGGGAGCCAGCGGGCCCTGGCACTAATGCAGAGGCAAAGGGCTTCTGTACAGATGCTCTTTGTCATGGTCTCAGAGGATTCGTGGCTTTGGGGGGCATGGAACCTCAGCTTATTGAAGAAAGTACTCCTGCTCCCCTCCTTGTGCAAGGATCTGACTGGAATTACAGGTGGAGTGGCTTTGTTCCCATGGAGACAGGCTCAAGGCCCTCCATGTTTACTCAGTCTTGAGTCAGGCAGAACTCCTATTGACTTCTGGGAATTCAGCGTTCCTTTAGGAGAGATGCTGCTAGGGCTGGCTTGAGCAGGCAAAGTACAGGAGGTGCTCCACAATCTTCCCCTACAGAGCTCTGCATCTGAACCTCAACTCTAGCCAGGGTCACCGCTGTTACTCCAGTCATGGACACCTTTAGAGCAGAGGTCACATGGCAGTTTTGTGATGTTGACTAAGGCCCTCGTGCTTATTATCACCAGCGACCCAGGTCAGGATTTGAATTCAGGCCACTAGAATCTAGTTCATTAACCCAACTCTCAGCCACTGTTCCCATCCCAGCCCATTCAGAGCATCGACTATCAGACTGAAAATATCAGACAGCCCCTTGTCTTATCACTGGGCTAACCTGCAGGTAAACTGAAAATAAACTTCTCTCCCAACTCTTGCTGCTGTTTTCTGGGCCAACTGCCACCCACACACATCTTATCAGTAACGGTGGAGGCTTCCGCTCGCGTTGCAGATGCTCACTGCTACCTGCTCGTTAGTGAGCAAGACAAATGGGTCGTCTCAATTAAGTGAGAACATTTCGCTCATTTTCCTCTGACCTCTCCGGTTGTGTGGAGACATTCATCACATCCATTTATTTCATGACTTCCCCACAAAGTATGAATAAATAATTAACTAAACTCACCTAGTGCCTGCAAACGAATTTAACATTTATGATTTTGTCAGTCAATCTGTATGTCCATTAAAGTCAAATGACTTGACCACGATAGTCTTAAACTTGAGCTAGATAATCCCAACACTCTTTTATACGGCCTATATTGTCCAACGCAACACCACTGGCAATTCTTTGCAACACAAGCTTCTTAGAAGCCCTCCTGACTAGTGAAACATCTTCCAAGGACCACTGCAGAATTCTCGTCCACCAATAACCTTCTTTACATGGGAGCTAGGGCAAAACCAAAACTTGAGGTGCAATTTCAGATCTCCAGATCTGAACCACTCTCTACTGATTAGGTTCTGTATGAGATCCAAAACTAGAAGTGGGGTCTTTTTCATTTATGGTTGGAGCTACCGATGAAACGCATGCGGAGATGGCAGAAATTCATGGGAAAATAGCTGACCATATGACATTTCTACCAACCAAGAAACCTCAAAAGTGTTCTGTGCCATCAAATGCTAACCCTCATTTAGACTAGAACCTCAACTTAAACTTCTTCTAGAGCTGAATACCATCTCCTTGGCTCCACTCTAACTAAATACCTGCACCCAAACCAAGAAACTTTGCTCTGCCTTATTGCCCATTTCCATCTGATACCTGACATTCTGTCTGATTTCCATTTCTTTATAGCCATCTATTATTAATCTGTTTTAGTTACACCATATCTCAGTGTGAAGTTCATTATGCAGGGATAAAACCAATGTAATTTTTGCTGTTTGCCTTGACGACATTTCAGCCCCTGCGGTTATTGATTAGAACTTGAAGTAAGTACCTTCTGTGTGTGTTGCGATTGCTGTTCACGTGACCCTGTCCTGTGCAGCCTGGTGTTGGGCATTTCAACACATTCTCGTGCATGGCCAAGACTTTGTGGCGAGGAGAGGAAGGGAAGAGGGGAGGGAAGTAAAAACAACTTTGTAAAAACAGCAAAAAAGACAAATAGTCAAGTTTTGATGCTGGCTTCCTAGAAATCAGCAAATATGAAACTGCAATTAAAACTGCATACAGAAAAGAGTTACAAGCCAACACTGCTCAGGTCAGCACTAGATTAGCATTTCTGCACAGGCCAGCTTGGCCTTTTTCCCTTGTTAGCTGATTGCAATCCATTTTTCCTCCTCCTCCTTTGTTCCGGAGCCATGCCTGCCCAGTTCAGGTGGATTTAAGTGATTGGAGTTGTATCTATGCTTTTATCCTTAGGACTAGTCTTTGATTTTTTAAAATTTTAATCTTCAGGATTATTGCTCCCTGCAGCGCTGACCTTAAAAGTAATGAAAATAATTTGCTTTGCAAGCCTTTAGAAAGCATACAGCTTGCTTTTTAATTTTTTGGTATGCACACGTAGGTGAAGATAACTGTTACTTTTGCCTTGTCTCCGGCAGTTCTGTGTTTATGGCAGGTCTGCGACCTCTGAAATTACAGATAAGGCAGTGGTTGTGGAGTTTTTGTGGCTATTATTCCATTATCATGAGCACACAATACTGAACTTTATTTACATGTACAGAGAATTCTATTTAGGAGGGTGGTACAAATAGAAATCAAATCTATATTTGGAAAAAAAGCCAATGGCATAATGATAAACATTTTCTGCAGAATATATGAATCTTTATGTGGTATGTTGTAACTGTCATGGTGATGGGTGATTAAAAAGAGATTTGACTGGAGTGCACATATCAAATTGTTACTTTTTTTGCTATACAATAAACAAAAATTAAATACGTCTGTAGAGATTTTTTTTCACCCTTCTTCCTTCTTCCCGACAAGCTATTCCGTAGGGGAAAAAAATCTGTGGGAGTCAGTATAGAGATCAAACCAACATGGTTCATCAGAAGCTCAGCTGGGTTCTATGGAAATTATTGACAACATCTAGAGAAGTTAACAGAGAATGAGATCCTTTCTAAAAGTTGCATTTTTTAGACCACCCTATAGAATTCTATAGCAGGGAGATCTGTATGGGATGGATCTAAAAGCCTATAAAAAGGTTATTATTTTCTATTAAATTCCCTAGAACTTTCCCGTAAGGGTAGCTCTAACTTTTGTCATCATAAGGGTAAGACACTGTAACTGCATCACACAACATGAGAAATTAAACAGTGCTTTTAAGGCAAAAGTTACTTGGGCAGAAGGCCAGCATGTGAGGTATGTACCACATAAATTGTATTTGGAGGGCTTAAGTGTGACTTTAGTGGTTTACTAGCCTTGTGATGAGGCTCTTCCGCACAGGAGTGAATTTCACTCTTAGGGCAGGTTTACCCACCAGCGGGGATCGGCGCTGTGAGATTGATCTATCAGGGGTTGATTTATCGCGTCTCATCTAGACGCAATAAATCGCTCCCCGAGTGCTCTGACGTCGACTCCTGTACTCCACCGCCATGAGAGGCGCAGGCAGAGTCGACGGGGGAGCGGCAGCACTTGACTCACCACTGAGAAGTTGCCGTGGTAAGTCGATCTAAGTACGTCAACTTCCGCAACGCTATTCTAGTAGCTGAAGTTGCGTAACTTAGATTAATCCCCCTCCCCCAGTGTAGACCATTGAAGCTAGGGGTGTAGCTTCAACCTGTGTAGACGGACCTGCATTAGCTGTACACTAGCTAACTCACTAAAAACACATGTGAGAACATGGCAGGGTGAGCTACATGAATCTGCCTGATCCTTGTCACTGTGTCCTCACTTTTACTTTTAGTGGGCTAACTTGAGTTCAGGTAGTGTGGATACATCTAGACAAGCTCCCGTTCACACTCAAGATTGCAGTACAGATGTGCTCTAAGGCGCAAAGCAACTAAGTGCCTCAGCACCCCAGTTTAGGCAGTCCTTTTTCGGCCGTGTGGAAATCCCTACAACATACTCACTCTCTGGAGGGATCCTGTCTTTGTGTGGGCAACCAGACAGACTGCGATGGTGAGGGTAGAGTCCTGTAACATGGCCGGTGCCATCACAACCTGGAGTAGGACATTTGATCTCTCGCTTCTCTGGTCTTGAGGGATCTAGGAAATATGGGGAGGGGGATGTGGGAAAAATATTACCCAAGGCAAGGGCAGCAACTGGGTAGAAATCATGAGTGACTGGTTACAAAAAAAGGAGCTATTGTACAGCACTGCTATGAAAAGAGTTTATTGCCAAGACTTCGGGGTACGTTTGCACCTGTAGCTCAAGTGAGTGTCCAAGGCTAAATATTCACACCACCAGCTGCCTGATTGTTGGTACGAATCAGGTAGTCACAGGTGCAAATTGGTCTTTGCACACCCAATTACATTTTTGTGGGTTTAAAAATACAGGTGCAAGCTTTGCAGGTGGATACAAAAGGGAGGCCATGCTCAGTGTGGCTGAAAATGTATCCTGCAATGTGCTATACAAGGTCAGTGAGGCCACCTAAGAATAGGATAATCCCATTGGTTCATCTTCAATCATGGATTGAGCCAGACCAAAGGAAATTATTGATCTTAGGCCGGGCTTCAGTTTCTATAAGCCTCCCCACTTAGTGTCTAGCACTTCCTGCAGAATCTAGAAGGGCTCAGCAGGTGATACCCTGCTCGAAAAAAATGTGCACTGCATTCATTTTCAGGTTGATATTTTCATCTGAGTCCTATGCAGAAGTAGTTGAATTTTTTTCAAATTTTAATAGTTTTGACAGTTGAAAGTTAATTCATTCATAAATTAGGAACACTTTCAATGAAATTCTTCATGAAAGTTTTCAGATGATTTTCAAATGGAAATTGATAGAGCTGGTTGGTTTTGTTTCTGTTTCAATTTCAAAAATTGTTAACATTTCTAATTTCAAAAATGAAAAAGGGGGAAACATTTGCAAATATTCTCCCCCACACACACTTTTTTTTAAAAAAAAAAAAATCTGTCCTGTGCAGAGGAAAGAGGACAACAAACTCTCAGGAGGAGAGGTGTGCATGGAATCATGTGGTTCCTGTCTACTGCTTTCCTTTATAGTTTTAGTTAAAAAATCTATTTAAAAGTAAACTGGTGCTGATTAAAGATTCTGATTAAATTGATGGACTGAGGATATTAATGGAACTTTCTCCATGTGTCTATTCAATACGTACATCACGGCCCCATGGAGAAGGCTTCTACTTAGCTATTGCTCAAGTAAAATATGGCACCAAAGCCCAAATGATCTTAAAATCAGGCTACAAGGTCCACAGTATCTGGTCTCACATCCTTTTTCTACAACGGGAAGAATAAACAGAAGGGTGGCACTGGTGGGAGAGTTTTTGTTCTGAGTTTATTTTGGAGGGTCCTAACCTATGGATTTTGGTCTTAATTGTCACTGGGAAGACTTTATAACCAGAATACTGGGTGGGAACATTTTAATAACTGGAAATAAATAAATTGACTATGAATAGTCTCCTGGATTATCCACTCTGCATTGCTTTTGCCACTTCTGCCTTAGAGGTACAGGTTGAGATTTTCAAAGCCAATTTAGGGGACTTGCCACATAATTCCCACGGAGAATAATAGGAACTATGTGGCTCAATCTCCTAACTGATCTTGAAAATCCACAACCAGCTAGTTTTCATGGGCCACTTAGCAGTGAAGCTCAGATTCTTTTACAGTGCAAGGCTGTTGGGAAGGAGGATGGTGCAGGGAAGCTTGTTCAGATACTCCACCTTTGCTGTAGTAGTTTTTTCTGATCGTGTCCAAAGGTTTGTTTTGTTTTTCGTCCACCTGGAAATGCTTTACGTGCTCCCCGGGCAGGCGGCTGGGCTCCCTCATGATCTTCACCTGCTCGGCTTTGAGAGCAATGGCCTGCTCCAGCAGCCCCAGGTTCCCTCTGGTCATCATGTCGTACATTTCAGACTCATCGGTCACGGCGGATTTCTGGGAGTGAGCATCGTCGTCTTTGTCGTCGTCTGACCTGACCTCCACGATGACCGAGTACTCAGGTTTGGGGCTGAACCGCCCTTCACAGTGGGTTTTCTGGGAGTCCCGAGACATCTGAGGAGTTTCTTCACAGATCACTTCAGGTGCCATCTCCTCCTCTTCTTCCTCTTCCTCCTCCTCCTCCTCCTCTTCTTCCTCTTCCTCCTCCTCCTCCTCTTCTTCTTCCTCCTCCTCCTCCTCCTCTTCCTCCTCGTCCTCCTCCTCCTCCTCTTCTGCTTCTGCTTGCATGGCCTTTTGCAACTTGCAGGACTCCTCACAGCTCACATCGTCCCGATGCTCTGGACACAATTCACTGCTACGTTCGCTAGTGACCTCAATGACTTCCTCCGCATCCTCCGTTTGGATGATAATTTCCTTGTCACATTCCTCCTCGACCACCTCTTCTTCTGCCCCTTCATGGACCAGGTGCACAACATTAACAGGCGGCTTGGAGACCTGCGGCTCATTTTCAGGCAGCTTCCCCTCTATTGCAAGGGTTTCTTCTGCTATTTGGCCTAGATTTAGGAGCGAATTGGCAATGATTTCTTGATAGCTGCTGTAATTGGCCTTGCTCGGGCCGGGTGTACTGGGAACTGCATTTTGTCCATAGCGTGATGATTTGGATGGGCTTCTTACTGCAAAAAGGAAGAAGGAAAAATGTTATAAACTCATAAAAAGCTCTGTCTCCTTTCAGCTAATTGAACCCCAAGTCTCGCTGTTATGCCTGGGTGAAACCTGATTTATGGCATTTAGTAGTGGCAGGTAAAAAAGGAGATTTCCATTTTAAAATCATTCCCACTCATAAGATGAGCAACGCCTCCAGATATCTATTTTCTCCACTGAGCCATCAGAAACTATCAGCTACACATTTTTGCCTGTTCCCTGCACTAGGCCAATGTGATCTTTCCATGCTAAAGAGCACCCCGTTGGAGGCTGATTGCAAACTGCCTCAAGAGTCAGGGGTCCATGATACACAGATACATTTACAAGGAAAGAGCTAAGGGAGAAGGAGAAGATCCCAGGACCAAATTTCTGCCCTGGTTCCGCACACACACCTCCTCTCAAAGCCAATGAGAGTGGCATGAATGTAGGTCTAGGGGGGCCTTACTCTGTGATCACTGAACATAAGAACAGTCATCCTGGGTCAGACCAATGGTCCATCTATCCCAGTATCCTGTCTTCCAACAGCGGCCAATGTCAGGTGCTTCAGAGGGAATGAACAGAATAGGTCATCAAGTGTCCATCCCCTGTCATCCACTCCCAGCTTCTGGCAGAAGATGGTGTTGCATCCCTGCCCATCCTGGCTAATAGCCATTGATGGATGATGCTCCATGAACTTAGCTAGTTCTTTTTTGAAACCCGTTATAGTTTTGGCCTTCACAACATCCTCTGTCAAAGAGCTCCACAGGTTGAAGACAGTAGAAAAGCTCACAACCTGTCTCTGAATCAGGCTCCAAGACTCCAGGCTGCCTTTCCCATTGCTTTACCTATTGAGCTGCACATGAGAAGTGCTTTTATACTCTACAGTTCCTTCCCCAGGAATCATCACTGATGGCAAAGCTCTTATTTTTAAGATGTTAGAGACAGTCTGTGACCAGCGTAGCCAGGAACAGCCCTTCTCAGATTAAACAGGGCTGTTCTGTTGTTCTTCCACTGAATATAATAATGGAAGAACCTGTCCTATACATAATTGAGAGGTGCTATAGCTCTTCATTATTAACGCTCACTACCCTTTTTCCATCTGTACCATAAACTCGGCAATCAATAATGATAAAGCACCTTCCACTGGCTCAGGGCTGGGGGTCTCCTCTTGTTCTATCGTCTCTGCCTCTTCCTCCTCCAGAGTCCCCTCTGATTCATCAGTGACAGACTCCTCCTTCGCCTCCGTCTCCTCGCTCCCATCGCTGTCCACGTTGTAGCCTTCGTCGAGGGCCAACTTCAGGGGATGGGATTTTCTCTTTGACACCAGGTGCTCGGCCTCAGCATCCTGAAGTTTCCTCTTCTTTGCTAGAGGGCAGCTTTGTAAGCTAGAGGGAAAGAGGACTCATTGCATGAGGGAGGCATGACCTCAGAAATGGAGGCTTTATTCAATGAAGCAAGGGGTAAAAAAAGTCCTTTAAGGAATGAAGAGAAATGGGTCATCTTTGGGCAATGCATAGGGAGGGGCCAGATCTTCAGCTGGTTTACATGGTCCTAGGTCTGTTGACCAAGCTGAAGATCTAGCCTTCATTCTTTTCCACGCTTCTCTAAAGAAACTCACCTATGAAAAGGCCAGCTCTTGATGCCTTGACTCCATTTTTGCTCAGAGATCACTGGGAGTTTGCCTGACCCAATAAAAACATGTAGTCCTACAGCATCTTACATCTGCCATCACCATTTACGCTAGGCCCAGCTGTTTCTAACCTGGAGACTGTTGGATACTAAAGGCTGTTGGTTGCTTCCAGCTATAAAACTTGAGCTGGAATTTAGGTCCAGCCATTGTAGCATGTTTAACTCATGGGCACCAGGAGTCCAGATCTGCGCAGTATAATGGACTCAAAGGCAGCTAGCAAACTATTTCCCATCCCGCTCCCCCTTCCCCCACCATGCACGCAAGTAGCAAGCAGACCAAGTCTTCAGCCAGAAGACATCTTGGCACAATTAATACACTCATTGTATAGTAACACAGCCTCTTCCTTTCTGCATCGGCCGTGAGGTTGGGGAAGCTCCTTTACGACCTGATCCTACAGCCATTGTAGTCAATGGAGCTGGATCAGGGTCAGTCGGCCTTGATTCTTACAGCTCTCTCTACCACTGGCATTCAGGTGCCTTAGACTGGAAATCCTCCAGACCAAATCTTACCTTCTGTGTCTTGCATACTTTCCACGGATGTGTCCTGAGCCGTTACATCCTGGGGTAGGGCAGCTTGAGGGGGAAACAATCAAGCAACAAGAATGGTGATGACTTGGAGAATGTGTTTTAATTAAAGTATGTAAACTGTGGGGAGTTAAAAAGAATCCAGGCAGAAGGAACAAAAACTGCAAAAGGGAAGATAATTTCCTTTAAATAGTTCATTTCATCCCTTTGAATTCCAAGCAAGGAGGCCAGGAGGGCGGCTTTGCAGTTTGCTAAAAATTAATGAAATGAGTCACCCCATTTAATTAAATGAACGGTTCATTATAGTTTTATGAGTATGTTTAATTAAAGATTTGCATGTGTAAAAGCAAGCCTTTAAACACCAGACAACCACCGTACCCTGCCTCCCACTGCCCCTGGTTAGTTTGCTTTTTATTATTTTTTTTACTAGTGCACAACATAAATCATGTTTTTTTATTTTGTTTTCTGGCTTGTCAGACAAGCATTGTTTGAGGATGCTAGGAATGGGGGACCTATTGAGAAGGCCAGGTTGAGGAAGGGACCTGGGAAGCCAGGACTTTGGTGATAGGAGTCAGAGCATGTTGGACAAAATTCACTAGCTCCCCTGCCCTGGCTTCTGCTCAGCTGAAGTGACAGTCTCAGAGCAGAGGGCTCCAGAAACCCTAGGCACCACTCGTGCCCTCTACAGCCCTCAACACAGACTGAAGCGGTGTATGCTGCTTGGCATAGCTGGTAAATGTCACCCCTACAGATAGGCCAGTCTCCAGGAATTATAGGGCTCCTGAGGCTGAAAAGCAGCTACAGCCGGTTTGCCTGGTGGATGTACATTAGGCTTTGGCTCCTGCCATAGGCTGCAAAGCTGGGGGTTGGGGGCGGGGCACCCGGGACACGGCTTGACCACTTTTTGACTAGCCTGGCTAGTTTCTCAACTCTCTTGCCAGTGGCTGGTCAGGAGATGCAATTCGCCGGGGGGGGGGGGGGGGGGTTGCTGTGTGCACACGCAGCTGCACACATAGAGATCTCGTTACTAGCACCCGGGCACGATACAGGGTGTGTGTGTGTGCTGTGGACAGTCCCCAGGCCCTGCTCTGCATGTGCCCGGCCCTTGCCACCTGCTGGCTGCTGAAACTGCAGCAACTCTTCAGGATCCTCCCCCCGCGGATGTCCCTATGAACTAGTAGCCAGGCAGTTCTGAGGGTTAACTCCTGGCCAAGGTCCAGATGGAAGCTGATGCAGCGGTGCACCTTGCTGACCAGAATTCAGGGCCTGGAGCCCAAGGAGAACAGTAGCGTTGCCCTGTTTGTTTGGTGTTTGGGAGCTTGCTGACTGCAAGGAAAGCCAGAGACTCAAAATCTGATCTCCAGCGAGGCCCTAGACCTATCTCGTCTCAAAATCCGCCGGGTCCTGCTACCTCCCCTTGTAACGCTGGAACCCCTGGGCTGCCTTTTGCAATGAACAGACTTGTGACCTGCTTTCTATCCTCCTTTAACTCACGTGTGTTCTCTTTAGCCTCCTAGCCTTTGTACGGGGCATACGCTCAAACCAAAGTGCACCTTTCACGGGATTCCTCATCGGAGTGGAAGTGGCAGCTCAGAGGATTCTTCCAGGTGACATGCTCGAGAGCATACACGAGAAGATCTCTCCAGGCTAATGTGCATAATTGGAAGAGGGTCCCCCGCCCCTTTACAGATGATCTTAAAGTCTATTTAATTGTAATTGCCTTCAGTCATGACTGAGATTGCTCTGTTCTGATCACTCGAAGTGACTGCACACAGAGACGCGGAGCAGTGGCTCTGCTAGCAATGGCTTGCCTGAAAAAATAAAAGGGCTTATTTAGTGTGGAGCAAGAACAGCTCCGACAAAGATGTTACGGGCATTTCTAAACTTTGCTGAATCCGTTCAGGCTGATCCCCTTTTTGAAGGCAGTAAATTACAGCCTGTGGTTAAAAAAATCAAAAGATAATAGCCCAAAGGCACTGAGCCAAATGTATCTAAAGCGACTAGTGATTTTAGGTGGCTTGATTTTTGGTGCCTAGTTTTAGACAACTTCAAAGGTGTCTGATATTCAGAGGGTGGGTGCACAGGGCTTTCTGGAGTGCCAGGTCATTTTATCTTAGCCTAGGACTTTGATTTGTGAAATCCTTAGAGATGGAAATTTCTTATATCTTGGCAGGGGTCATGAGTGGCAAAGGGCTCCGTGGTTTGTTAATGGTTCCCCCTTCATTGCACCATTCACAATTTCTCTCTCTCTCTCTCTCAACAGCTTTAAGACTTTTACAAAAGCCTTCTTATTGTCATGCAGACGTTGCCTCGCTTCCAATTAGTCGATTAATCGTCCAGTTAATCAGGCAATTAGGTGACAGCTGCAGAGATGGCTGTGTGGCGCGCTCTGTGCGGCCCCTGAAATATGTCACCGACTTCAATTACCACCTCCACTCAAGGATTCAGCCATAAAAGTTAGGGAAGTGTAATGCCCAGCATCCCCCATGCCAGTCTCTCAGGAGTCATAGCAGAGCGTAGGAGCAGAAACGCTACGAAATTAGGACAGTTAAGGTGTCTAATAGAGGCCACTAGGAGATCCAGCCCCTGCTATTAGCACATGCCCAGGTTAGCGAATCCTCCTCTTGCATAAGCACTTCTGTCAGTTTTACAGAGATCTGAGAGTTCCAGGTGCCTGGGATATATAATAAAAAGCTTTGTGAGATGGCAAAGGTTTGCTCCAGTTTTGTTTCTTGCTGTTGCTAGCATGTGAGCGATAGCAAATGAACAACAGGACTGCCTGAACATCGCAGCCACCGGGCTCTGGGATGGCCGGGCTGATGCAGGTGTGGGCACCGGAGCTGAACCGACGGAAAAATCTTATCCTGGGGCTAAATCATTTTAAAATCCATCCTGTAAGGCAGGGGAGAGGACAGAAGGAGAGACATAGACTGGGAACGTGGATAGAAGTGACGAGAGGGGAAGGGAACCAGAGAATGATCCAGGAATGGGAGCTGAGGGAGGACACAAGAGACAGGAGGGGAGCTTTGCTGTTAACCATTGTAAGTAAGGAGACTTTTTCAAGTGCCATTATTTAAGGCTGCAGCTCCCTCTGGGGGTTGGGTCCTTGGCTGAGCTCACCCTTGGTGCAGCCCAGAGAGAGGAGACCCTGGGCATCCTTTCGCCTCCTCTGCTCCTGGGACTGGTAATGGGCTGGAGTGGGGCCTAGCAATAGGGCAGTCACAGGCTGCTCTAATTAACACCAGCTGGAACAGTCCCCTAGGGACTTCCCTGCCAGTCAAAGATTGTTCCTTCACATCCCTAGCCGTCTGCTTCCCGCCCTCAGCCCACCGCAGAATGCACCTTGCATGGAGTGGGTGATGGTCCCTCTCTTCTGCCTGGCGTGAGTGAGCAGTGTTCCCTTACTGCTCCGCCTACACTGGTTCAATGAGGACTCTCCCCTCCTGTTTCCATCTGCTATAACTCTGGGGAATTCCTTACCCTCCTGGAGTCCCTTTGCGCTCTGGGCTGGTGCAAAGGGGACTTACCCAGGGCTGAGCCCTGAGTGTAGAGGGAATTGTAACACAGCTAAAATCCTGTTCATTTTTCTTCCCCTGCCCTAAAATGGGACTCACCAAGTGGGAGGGGTAGAAGTAGGGGCTGCGGGAAGAGTTAGGGTTGGGCTTGGTAATAGATTTGCCCCGTCTAATGCTTTCCACAGCTTTTATTTCCCTAAGGAATGTGCCAGACCCCCCACCCCCACCCCCAACTGACGGGGCTGAAAAGAAACTTTTCTTACCTCACCTCCTGTCCTACGAGTTCCGTGGGCACTAAGCAGAGGGGCAGGAAACAAGAGTGGAAAGAAACACAAGGTCATGAGTAAAAACACAGATTCCTCTGCCACCCCTGAGCTAAGCCATCCTAGATCATAAAATGTGCAAGGCTACATAGTAAATAGAAAAGCATAAACTCTCTGCAGCCCTCCGCCTGCTAACACTTACACGCAGGCTTAACTTTAAGCGTGTTGCAATTAAGCGAGTAGTGTTTTCAGGGTAAGGGCCTACATCTCTATGTAGACACAAACACACACACGATGAGCCAGATTCTTACCTGGCGTAAACTAGCATGGCAATATTGAAATCAATGGAGCTACATTGGTTTAAACCAGCTCAGCGTCTGGACCTCTACCGGTAAAGGAACCGACCAAGTTCTCTCATGTCTCTTCAGTGTTTTGGCAGCTCATAGCGATTTTAAATGCATTTCTACATTTGCATCCTTCTAGTTTCTCATTTTAATCTCTTTTGTAACGATAGCACAGGCTCTAGATTTTTAGGGATGAGTCTTCATTTCTGAATAATACAGACGGCATTACTGCATCTTTACTGAAAATCTGATGTCCAGACAGGCCCACAGGGTGGCCAGACAGCAAGTGTGAAAAATCGGGACAAGGGGTGGGCACGTAATAGGAACCTATATGAGAGAAAGCCCCCAAAATCGGGACTGTCCCTATAAAATCAGGACATCTGGTCACCCTAAGCCAGGAATCCAAACAGCCAGCGGGAAAAAAAAGAAGAAGCCGCCTGCTATGTGGCACAGGCTAAAAGGCGTAACACAGCTGCTCAATTTGTTTGAGCTAATTAGATTTCTGGGGGATCCATATCTCAATGGAGTGACTCTCAAACTTCAACAAACTGGAGGCAACAGTAAATAGCATGGTGTATCCAAGAAAATGACCTGTTCACACCAGGAGACCTGGGTTGAAATGGGTTCAGGGCAGGTTTAAGGTGGGAAAATAAGCAGAATCAGGCTGGTCTCATTATAATGCCCTAATGAGCATCACATATATCACAAAAACCACCACATAATGTGCACGATTCAGCACAATTGGCTGTATCTGATTTTGGAGTGCTGCAAATGCCTACAAGGAGCATGATATAGGTCAGCATGGAGCGAGAGACAATGGCCCAGCTGTGGGGATGAAGTTGCATAATACCTTCACACATCACCCTTCATTTTCGCCAGCGCTATTAGCGCCTCACTTTCAGTGACCTTTGAAATACATCAGTTCCATACACACGGAAAAGAGACAAAATAAATTCAAAGGTTGATCTGTAATCATCACACCGGGTACCAGTGATCTGGATATGACTTTATACACCGCGGTATAGATTACAGCACCTTCCTTCTTTGCAGGGAAAAGGCATCTAGAGGATGAAATATACATTATTATTTTTTGCAAAGCTGGAAAATAAATAGCAATCAAGCTTTGAATTAACAAGTCATTTGTCCTCAAGTCCCTGCCATGAGACAGCCTGTTTGCTTCTCCAGCATGTACAACCTCTGCCAGGCACTCTCAGATGTTCAACTTCAAAGCCTCTAGCAGAGCATACATGATGAAAGCCTCTGGAACAGATCTGAAGCTATCATGATTCCTATAGAACTAAGCATGGAGGGGATTTTTTTTTTTTTGCAGGGAGGGGGAAGAGGGAAGGTTAAATACTATGTGGGGTGTAAGTGTTTGTTGCTAGAGCTGTTTTGGTGAACAGGTCTCCTGGGTGGTGGGGAGGCGGGGAAGCAGTGTTTTAGAAACTTGAAAGAATGAGATTCTGGGTCTGTTTGGAAAAAAAGGGAGCCCATTAACTTCAGATTTAGCCAATGTCTGTAATTCCACACAGGAGGAGAATAAACGGCTCACCTCTGATAGACTTTGATCGTGTGCGCGCTCTCTTATCATCATTTTCTAAACTCATCTGGAATCAAACAGCGACAAAATTAGCATTTTTTTTAAAAAAGCATCAGTCACATAGAATGTATTGGAAACAGTTACCCAGTATAAACACCTGGAGCTGGGGAGACTGTCATGTCTTTTGGAGAAAGATACCGTTGGTGTTACTTTTAAAATTAAGGCCAGACTAACTTTGCTGGGCTGACTGTAAGGCAAGGAACCTGAATTTGTCTTTTCCCTATCGTATGAAGACTTCATCCAATAGGAACATAGCCTTTCTCTTGCTCTTTGGACCAAACGGCTGAAAATATGGCCTTATTGAAGTCGGGGGAATTTTGCCATTGATTTTGATGGGTCCAGAATTTCACCCAAAGTATTTTTGTAGGGTCAGCTTGTGATACCCTGATTATTATCAAATAGTATTTTAAACCACAAGTGATCCCACTGAAGTCAATAGGCCTTCTGAGCTAGGCGATGCTCAGCGGGAGAACGGATGTGATATTCTGGCCCACCAAGTGAATAGGTGGCTTTGCTTTGCAGACATTGCTTTTTAGGGACTGGGCACTTGCTGGTGCAAATTGTTCCCATGACTTCCTTGAACCAGCATAGTGTTTTCCCCTTCAAGTATAAAACAACTTGTATGTTTTCATCCTGGGGGAAAGGACTTTATAAGGACACAATTTTGGAGCCAGCCCCTGCAAAGTGTTACTCCTACGAGCAACGATTTTCCACTGATGTTATTGGAAGCTGCTCCCATGAGCAAAAGGTTACTCATATGAGCCAGGCGTGAAGAGGCGGCTTGTGTTTTGTGCAAAGGGACCCAGGGCCTGCAAGGTACTCAGCACCTCAGGAACCACTGATGGCAGCGAGAGACTTAGGGCCTCATATCACTGGATGAGGCCCGAAGTCTCTATCCAAAAACCCTACCAACGTCTTTTCCCAGCTGTATGCCGGAAGGAAAATAGCGATAGCCTCGAAGGACCAGATGAACTTCAGAACGGACTAAAATCATAGTGAGTGAAATTCTCCCCTCTGCACGGGCCCAGCTCCAGGTCTATGCACCCCGGAAGGATCATTAAACCCCATGTTAAGGGTTTTAATGAGATTTAAGAGGTAACAGGGAAATGTTACCCAGAGGTCTTCAAAACCCCACCTAGTGTTATAATAGCTGGACTAAAGTACAAAGCCATTTCCCCTCGCAAACAACAATCGTGCTCTTTCAGCCACGTCTACACTATCAGCCAGATCAGCCAGTAGTGATCGATCTATCGGAGAATGGGGAAACAATGGGGAAATTGAGGCACTGAGCAGTGAAGTGGCTTGCCTCAGGTCATCCATCAGGCCAATGGCAGAACCAGAAATAAAACCTAGGTCTTCCAATGCCCAATCCAGTTCACTGTCCACTAGGCTACACTGTCTCACCCGTAATAGCAACTCGCCATCTGGCTGGATGCCAGCAGATGGCAGCTTTCTGTGTGCATCGCAACAGAAGTGAGTTTTGAGGGGGGGGGGGGGGTTGAAGGCAGAAAAGACAGTGGCTGTATTTTGACTGGGAGCTTCTTCTTACCCACAAGGGGCCTTGGTGGGAGACAGCACAGAGATGCTTGAGAATATGATAGTGAATAGTGAGCAATACAATATAGGACAGAAAGCTTATTTGTCTAAAACCTCAAGCTCTGGAGATTGCGCTGTGCAGCCCTGAATGAATTCGCTCTGTTATGAGATTTCTAGACAATAAAAGCGGCATCTGCACTTTTGTAGCGCGTTCGTATATACAAAACCCGCCATCTATTGGCATCTGAGTATAGGGCATGTTGTATTGTTCATGTCTTTGTGTTCAATAAAGTTGTTTTTGTGCACTACGAATAGCATCTTCTATGTAGCTTTTTCCTTGGCGTGCTTGACAGCACCCCTCTACCTTCACTCAGAGAACTTTTACACAGATGGAAGGAGGTATCCGGATGACCTCTAGATTGTGGACATCAAACATTATGCACAGTAGGGAATGACAACATGAATAAATAATACTTGGGACTTCACAGTGCTCAACATTAATTAATTAAGCATCACAACAAACTATGAAGCAGTGAAAGCTGCCATGCAGCCACCTCTGGGGTGCAAGGTGGCATCTGTTGAACAGTCAGCACCATGCAACAGCTTAAGACAGGATGAGGAGAAAGAATTATTTCTGTTACAGCAGCACCGGGAGACCCCAATAAAAAACAGCGCCCTTTCACAAGCAAGCTCAGTAGGCAGAGTATAACAACAGGAGTTAGAAGCCAGAAGAACAATAGGAATAGGCTCTGATGAAACAGCAATGGATCTTTTAAAACTTTCCAAAGCCTTCAGGGCATCCGTTTTAGGTGTCATCCTAAAGATGGTCAAAGAGGTGTATGAAGTTAGAAACTCCTTTATACCGCAGGATTGTGCCTTGTTCCAATCCAGACATATAAAGAAGTAACCAGGAGCAAGATTCCCCACCCCCGACACACACATCAATTTGGATCCTGATCTATTAACTCCACGTAGAGGCTGGGATCTGTTCTCATGGAATCAAGTGGAGCAGGAACCAAATACATTTTTTTTAACATGGATGTCAGGGTTTATGATGAAGTACAGTGGACTCCTTCTTAGGACTTCCGGACTTCCTTTTCTGCTGAGCTGTCAGTCTGTCTCCTGACACAAGCACTGTGCAACTTAGTGTGGAATTACTCTGTCTCTGTTTCAGTGCCTTGAGTCCTGATTACCTGATTGCCTAGCCAAACATATTTAGCATTATCAAAGTGGTGCAGAGAATTGGGATTCTAGTGTCCATTTAAAACAGTTGCATAGGAGAGGAGGGAGAAGATAATATATTTTCTTGGTGGTGTTTCATCTGCTTGATCATCAGACATGCCTGGTTTGGAGAGAGAACAAGAAAATTCAAACCCGATTTGTCCTAATAAAGGTGAATTACCTTCTGCACAGACTGTCCCTGACTAAGTGTTCTCATCTCAACAAAGTCCTGCTGGCTGTCATGTGATGAGCTTCTGTAATGTAATGAAATGAAGTGGCTCTAAAAACTAAAACCACTGTTTAAATAGCGGGCGGGCGGAATCCTAGCGTTGGTGAAATACAATTGAAAAGGCGAAGGAAGGGAACAGAACTGGAAAGTGCAGCTGGAGCATGCACTGTAATGAGCAGTGTGGTGCTGCTTCCCTTTTCTGTTGCTTTGCTGGCAGAGCGTATAATGAAAACAAAGCATGCTGGCTCCTCATTGGAATAAAGCCCAGCCCCAGATCCACGTGATCTGCTCTTCAATGAGGAGCAGGAGAGGCTGTATTTAAATGTGTGACTCAAAATGCCTACTCTGATTCTGCTTAAGTTCTTGAAGGTACCCTTTCAACAAATGTGGATGTATCTCTACTGCAAGAATGGAATGGGCAGAAAGTGCAATTTGCACCTGTATTTTTCATACTAAAGGTGTTTATTTTAGTTTCTAAAAGCCAGATGACAAAGCTCCCCGAGGCGCCACCGCTGAAGAAAATAACGCAAATCAGCAAGATGAAATTTCCCCGCGTAGCCCTCCCTTCCACCCCCTAGTAATGGAACACTCACATCAGCCAGTGATTTATGTCATTTGTCAGGGGGGCTGGAAAAAATCAAAACCTGGAGTAATTTATGCATCCTGTCAGCTATAGTCTTGTGATGCTGGAGCGTTATGCTCCAAGTTTATTGCAACCTTCCCAATAACCCAGAAGACAATTACTATAATTTCTATTTTTAAAGCCCTGGTTCCCCGTGGACCAATGGCTCACATTTAGAGTGTGGAGAGGAGCAGGTGTCAACGGGACTTCATTACATTTATGAGCCTTTCAAATGTGCCGTGCTCTGAGCCTGCTCGCTAATGCCTTCCGATGCATGCTGTACAATAGAACTAATATGTTTGATTGCCAGGCGGCTGTTTTCCGCTGAAATGAAATCTAGAGCTTTTTTTCTTTTTTTGTCAGTTTTCCCAGAGAAATTGGCAAACGTTCTGTGGGGGCCTTGGCCATTTGGATTTCCTGCAGATAAATTATTCAAAAAGCAGAGAATAGAGAGGGCTGCAGAAAGCGTAATGGGCGCTGCTTGCAAACTGCTAAACTCCCACTGATGGAGCTAACAGCTGTGGTATTCCTTTTCCCAGAGTACCTCGCCATTTGCAAGGTATCGACTTTTTTTTAAAAAAAGGACAAACAGGAAGCACTTCTTCGCTTTGGTGTGAAGAGCTTCCATTTAAAGGGAATAAAATACAGAGCGGCAAAAATTCAGGCCTTTTTGGGGAAGGTAGATTGGAAAGCGAGCCTGGAGCCTAGATAGCTCGTTCATAACTGCTCGTGCCCAGACACTGGTGCCCCTCATACACAGTATGTGCAATGTATTTAAGCTCCTAATCACTCAGAAAGCCAGTCACCAATTAACCCGTTCTTGTTAGCAAACTCAGAAGATTAAGTCAGCATGGGGACTGACCCACCGCCCCTCTCTTTGAGATGGGCAAAGTATGCACCGAGGCCCACTTTTCAAACCACCTTTTGCTTAAAGTGCAGGAGGGATGTCAGTGGCTTGGATGCTCAAAGGAGAACACATCCATCCCTTACACAGGATGAAAAGTAGGCCAGAATTCTGACTGGCTAGGGCTGGAGCATGCACAAAGGGTCAGGGTGAAAACGCTTCCCACTTGGACCCGGAAGAGCGGTTTGGCAAGCCACCCAGCTTTCCTGCTCACATACAGGTCGGCATCCTTGGCACCACATCGCTGCTTTTTGCAGCTACTACAAGAAACAACTGTATGGAGCTTGGATGGACCGTCACATGACCACAAGAGGAGAAGGCAGAGGGATACTGGCAGCTTGACCTGCTGGTGTTGCAAGTACTGGAAAGTGGAAGTGTTAAATGGGCTGGCTGGCTTTGCAATGTATCCTTTCACATTTCCCCATGGATAAGATCCTCTATTTCTTGATAAGAGCTTCGGAAGGCTACAGCACTGGGGAACGCATCAAAATAGAATAAATAGACTTTTGGAGCTCTTTAATAAAATGTATTGGGGGCGGTAATGAGTTAGGGTGTGGCTTGCATTAACAATCCCATATTTCAACTACCTCCCTATATAAGATGTTTTGTCAAGCAGAGTGAAAACTTTCTAAGTTCTGTATATCCTAGCCTAACATTTTACATTAGACACATACTATTGTGGAGTAGCAGTTTCAAATCCTAGGAGAGCACTGGAATTGTGCAAGTAACAGATTTTTCAGTGCAGTAGCTGCACCAAAAATAACTGTACGAAAAGTACCTGTGGGTCAACTCACAATGACTATTTTATTTTATTTCATTTTATTCGCAAAACGACAGTCAAAAAGTCCAACCAAACATTTCATTCAAAATGAAATGATTAGTTTGAGGGGTTTTACTTTCAAATGATGCAAAATTCAAAACAAAAAAGGGGTATTTGGAATCGAAATAGCAAAACAGTTCATTTAGAAACGGTCAAGATGAAACATTTCAATTCTTTTTCAAATTTTATTTTCCTTCCTACCTCTGCACGCTTTTCCTCCCCAAAAAACAATTTGGCAAATTGGTGAAATGTTTTGGTCAATCTGAATATGCATTTTGTGGCGACACAAAGATACCTTATGAGTTTCACCCAGCTCTCGTCAGCGCTAGCATTAGCTTTGAAAGAGAATTCTGTCGCTCTCTTCTCCGTCTGTAAAACCCACCAGTATTTTCACATCATTCGTTTCTCCCTGCTTGAGTCAGATAAAAACATCACCCTCTGACTTCCGATTCCAGCTTACAAGCATAAGCTCGATGTATTCCTCTGCTTTACACTGGGGATGCAACACACGTGAGATTTAATGTATGTGGGGGAAGGAGACCTAGCAGCATGGCATGTGCTTTTCCCCTGGGCCAAAAAAAGCTCTTTTCAATGGTTACTGAATGATCAGGGGGCTAGTTGGTGGAATGCTGAAAGAGGAGGGCCTTTCTATGGCACGCTGCCCTCCTAATTTGATGGATTTCCAATAGCACGCTCAGGTGGAGGCTAATAGTTCTGGAAGGCATGCACACACAGGCACGCACTTTGGAAATGGAGGGCCTATCTGGAATAAAGTTTTTCCCATAACCAAAGCCCATAAAGCAGCGTGGAATGAGAGTCGTGCAAACACAAACATCTGTCAGGTTTTTAAAGATCAGCAGACTAGAAAATAAACCTTTTTTCCTTGGGTGACAGTTTCCAGGATGGTGCAAAAACACAAGGCAGTGTTCTCCTCTGAGCTCCACTATACCTTTCTCTGGTGCCAGCGGTCAACATCCTGAGATCTCAGCGTTGTCCGGCTGCCATACATGAGGCTTACATGAAATCACTGTCCTTTCGTTTTTGCCTCATCAAGGAGTAGTCTTCTAGACACATTGTTTTAACATGAAATTTCAGGTCACATCGAGCACGTTGGCAGTCTTGGAGGCTGCCAGGGTTTTTCCATTTGGTTTCTCACTAGTGTTCATAAGGGCCCAGCTGGAAAGCTACTCAGATTTTCATTAATTATTATTATTATTATTTTAACTCAGACTGAAAAAACAAAACCATTTCCCCTGTCCCTTTATGAAAACCTCTGGGCATTTCCCTGCACCGCAACAATCCTGGATCTCTGAACCAATGCGACACTGTTCTGAAGTTCTGACTACTTTTGAGTAAGTCACTTCCCCTCTGTTTCCCCTTCCATCCTGGGTCTATTTAGTCTGCAAACTTTTAGGGGCAGAAACTGTCCCTTACTATGTGTTTAGACAGAGCCTAGAACAACAAACCCTTGATGTGGGTTGGGACCCCTTGGCACTTCCCTAATCTGAATAATGTTAATATCTTAATACTATAGGGCCAAATCACAAGACCCTTACTCAGATAAACTTCTATGGGAGTTTTGCTTGAGTAAGGTACAATTCAAAACTGAGAGTAAACAAACACACACATCAGTACCATATGAGTATAATAATTAAAACATTACTCTAGTGCTATAATATAATGATACAATATAGATCTGAAGCTTAATTTGATTAAACATTTATGGGGTCTTTAAAAAAAAAACACCACCACATTTCTCTTCCAATGAAACAGCCCCAAATGTTCGTCCGTGCTCAGGGAAGAATTAAACACGATTTGAACTTGTTTAAGCTCCTGCTCCATCTCCTGTTCTTTAAGCCCCCGACATGTGACTGCCTTTGTATACCTCTCAACCACTCATGGGGTGGAGCCCATGTCCTCGTTTTGACAGCTCTATGCAAATATATCATTAAGGGCCATGCTGAAATTCCCCAAGGTCAGCGTTAATACTTTATGTATATTCACGAGCACTGCAGAGCTTGGAAGAAATAAACCTACTTAGAAAGCATTCGTTTCAACAAAGAAGGGTGGGGATTCTGTACGGAATATTGATTTTAAAGGGAAAGAAAAAGCAAAAAACAAACCAAAGTTTCCAGGACTGTTCATTTGTAAATCTATGCAAGTCCCATTGACAAGAACCTAGGTCTCCTCGACAGACAGAAAAGAAAGTTTTCACTTTAGTTTTCAAAATGATACAAGAAACAGGTTTCTCCTGCAAAAGGGACAGAATAATAATTCTTGGTCCGCTGTTTTCCATTCTCCCCCCGTCCCTACCCCAAAAGGCCATTTGGCAGCTCCCTCAAAGAGGAGGCAGTAATAATTAAACCCAACTTTAGCACAGCTGTGGAGGGGAGCAAGGGCTAGTACGTCGCCCCACCCAATCGGGTGTTACAGATCTCTGGTCTTCAGTGCAGCGAACCCCTGTGCAGCTGCTGTTCCCCACTGCGCCTCCCTAAGTAAGTGGGTGGTGTGGGTGAGTCCCTTCACTCCCCCAGGCTGAGGTGAGAGAGCTACATCTCCGCAGTGAGCAATGCGGGATCCCCCACGTCTCCACCTGGACAGAGGTGCTCTGGACAAGCCTCCCTGGTGGGTGCAGCTTGCCCGCCGCTCCATCCCCAGGCCACAGGCCAGCCTCACGAAGCCAGCCCAGATCTCCACCCTCCAGGAGATCCCTTAGAAGATGAAAGCACTGATCAACCCGCACGAGTGGTGAACAGATTGACACATATGTCATTACAACTGGGCTAAGATCATTTCTTGGTGGCAAAACATTGCTAGACAGGGGGCTGGTTTAACTGGCAGCTTCATTAGGCTTTATTAACATATCGCCTGCTCCTTCAAAAGCAGGCGGCCCTGTCGTGTGCACGTCCCCTCCCCCCGTGCCCGCCTCGCGGAGCTCTCACGGGCCCCCGGGTCAGCACACGCCCCCTTCAAGAGCAGGCACATGCTCACTTGAAGATCTGGGCCTATCCCCAGAAGTCGGTCGAATGGAGGGGAGCGAGCTCGGTCGTGCAGGTAACTCACGCCCTCAGCACCTGGCAGGGAGCGCGCGCCACCCTGGGGCGCCAATGAAAGGCCAGCGGGGGCAGAGGTCTCCCAGCACCGGGGCCCCTCAAGCCCTTCCTTTCCGCCTCCTGACGTTATCAGTGAGCGTCGACTAGACGAGGCAAAGCCCCCGTGTCAGTTCTCTGCCCTATGGCTTTCTGACGGCTGGGGAATTAGCTTCCCATCCGGAAATCAACAAATCTGCCTTGGAACAAGCGTGCAACCACCAGGATACGGCTCAGGGGACCCGCTTGTGAGTTCACTTCCCCCCCGCCCCTCCTCTCACACCAGGGATCACTCCTCTCACTTCAGTGCAGTTACACCTGGTCCCCAATGGTGTTACATCAACCACAAGTTTAAAGATCAGACTCTGAGACCCTCCCTCGCCGCTCCCCCAAATATTTTTCCAGTAAACACGCCATGAAATGATAATGACTTTGGCACCATGGGCCTGCTGTAGCTGTTAATTAAAAGGGGGAAGAAGGGGGGGGGAATTAGCCATTAGCTTGAAGCCCCCTCTACTTTTAAAAAGCAGAATGTATCTTGAAACCCGCACATCAGCCCTCTAGCTCCCAGCTGTTATTTTGTAACCACACACTCAGAGGTTGGTTTTCCCCCTCCCTCTTCTCCCCCTTTAGGGTCCTCCCTGCTGCTTGATTTAAATCCTCCTGACATTCCACCCATTGTGAGTCCCCTTCGCAGCTGAATAAACCAGCGGTTGCTTTTTGCTCCCTCGCTGCTTTAGAGAAAGGACACCCCGCGTGGCTTTCTCCGGCTTCAAGTCTTGGGAGGATTTCTCCTTGACATCTTTATATGTAAGACTGCAGCTCAGCCCAGCCCCCAAATTAAAAATTACAGCTGGCTAATAAACATCCTAATGAAGCTGTACTGTCAGTTTTCATTTGCTAAAACTTACGGCACAAATGAAACATTTACCAAGTGCTAATGCGTTGTAGCAAGAGCAGAGTGTGGGGGAAACAGACCAGAAAAGCTACTACACGGCATCACATCTGACATAGCCACAGCTGTATCATCTGCATTCACAGGGTTGACATTCAGGCAGGAGGCCAAGGTAATTTCTTATGCGGTAGCTTAGGTTTACATATAGTTTCCTACTGAAAGTGCTACAACATGCAATCCAAACACTTCATCCTCAGAGGGCTCTGAGTGGTTTAGGATGTACAAACAATTCTCTCATCTTTTAGCTGCAGGTCCTCAACACCATTGTTTTCAAGCTCTGTAATAAGCTGGCATCTTTATAAGGTTTTTTCCCCCCTCCCTGTGTGGTACAATCTCAGGAAATTGTCACACTGCTGCTGAATGTCCCACCAGGTTTCATGCCAGGAGGTTATGCCAAAGCATGGGTTCTGATGGGCCTATTCATGTAATCTCTACCAGCCATCCTCAACCCAAACGTCCTGCTATTCAATAGTCTGGTCACCTGGCATTCAAGAGTGTAAAAGAATTAAGAGGTGGGGAGAGGGGGAAGGAGAGAGATTCTTTTCCCCATGCAGTGCCAGGGCCCAGGACAATTCTGAACAGAGGTTTCCAGACACAAGGGCTCAGCTGGATCTGTTTAAAGAGTAACTCAACCCATCACTCTTCTGATAGCTCATTTCAAACCTGTAAAGAAAAAAATCATCCTGAGCCTTTAGTTCTTTGTATGCACAAAACCCCACTACCCAACACATTGTCCTTCTCCGTTGCACTGTTCTACAGACTACAGTACACATCACAACCGGGCCTCAGAAAAAGAAGATGTTTCTATTTTATATACATGTATAAACACATACATGAAATCTAACACTTGATCCGAGTCCAACCTATGATCTCCTGCTGGGTTCCCATGAGATTTACAGAGCAGTGTTACAGGATAGGGATACTTCATTGCATTGATGTGCAGAGGTACATCTTTAAAAGTGTTCCTAACCTGACTTCAGATGTTTGATACTTAGGGGACAGTGATCTGAAAAGCTGGCAATCCTTTTAGTAAAGGTTCTCTTAGATTTAATAATATAACACCAGAACCTGCACACTGTTGCTTAGGGGAACAGTCCTTACCACTGCAAGGATTGGTCCAATGAGTAGGGGCTTGCAGGATCAGGTCCATCACCCCTCTGCCTCACTTTCCCCATTGGCAAAATGGGGATAAACAACACACCACAACTAGGGAGTTGTGACAATCATGAATATTTGCTTTACAAATGCTGAAAGATAAGTATTATTAGGAAAGGGTTTTTTTTTAATCCTTGTTTTAGTCACCCACAACCGTCTTATTAAATCCAAAGAAAGTGCTTATCTGGCATGTCCAGTATCAAAGTCATAATGAACCTGCTTTAAATATAGCAACATCTGCTTACTCTGCTTTCTTGGGGCATGAGCATTCCGGACAGCACTTGCCATTAGCTCACAATTTGCTCAGCGGAGAAGGCTTTTCTGCAGCTAGGTTTAATTTTCAATTTGGGAGAAGTAAATTAACGTCAGTTACAGGGGGATTTCTCAGCTATTCTAATGGACAGATAGTCCATCACATGAGGAGGTTTTGTTATCAAGACAATTCTTGGTAGGGCCAAAAAGAAAGCAGGAAGTGTCATTTGCATAATGAGTAGCCCAGTTTTATGTTGAATTAAAGCTTCCGAATATGCCGCGAGTTTTGAGAGTGTTGGCTTTACCCCTTTCACGGGCTCACAGCTGCGACACTTTCCCCTAAAAGAGCTGCTGTGTTGAGAACATCAGAGTCGCTCTCCTCTCTCTCAGACGGCTACCAGGCTGGGTCCGTGAATGAATGAACCATTTATATCCTTCTAAAGCTTTGAGGTTTCACCTGGCATACAAGGGGCTTCTTCCATAGAGCCTGTGTCTTAGAGAAAGAGCCTTTTGAATCACAGATGGGCCTTCCCCAGATCTCCAGACCCAAGCATACCCGAACGGTGGGTCGTGTGGAAGAAAAGGATTGGGGAAAAAAATCCAGACACGGATCTGGGTCCAAATTTTACAGCTGGAGGCCCTCTCTCCTTTTATACCTGGGATTCATGATGGGTAGGCACTTCTGCTTAATTCCTGCTTTGGAGACAATTCACTTTGGGTTCTGTCTGCATCAGTAGAACCCACAGCCTCTGTAGAGGCTGAAACCATGCAGGGGCCTTTCTGCAGGGTGTGTGTGTTTCATCTTTTTATGCTGCAGGGGAAGTCAAGTAATACGATTCTCAAATGGTGCAGTCTACAGTCCCACAAAGCAGGGGGAACAGGACCTCTAGGCTGCTTTGCTGCTAGGCTCTGGCACAATTGCCCTGCCTGCTCACCTTGATGTGTCTGCTGTGTAGGCTTTTTGCTGTCTCACAACTGCTGAGCTTTTCTCCACGTGTCCACCTTTGATTCAGCAGCTCGCCCCGGAACTCATTTTCTGAAGGGTTAAGAGAAATACAGTGTCAGGAAACAAAACCAGTCCTGCGGCCACTGGCCACACCACTTCAGCAGAGCCATCAGGACTGAGAAAGAGGAACCCTAGTTATTATTTGTATGGTGGTTGCACCTAGGAGTCCAGTCACTGGACTGGGATCCCATTGTGTTAGGTGCTGTACATATACAGACATAAAGATGGCTCCTCCCCCCCGGGGCTTACATTCTACTGGCTTCTAGCTTCAAGACACTACCTGCACCATCTTGGCACTCTACAATGGGAACGACATCCCAGAACTGACAAAGCAGGATCTCCTTCACCGTGACTACAGCTTGACACATGGTAGAGGGAGAGAACCAACAAACAGCTAGAGAACTGTAAACCAGCCTACCACAATTACCTCAGCATTTTGCCACCCAAGCACAAAGACAGGATGATCACTGGAAAAAAACAAATTACGTTTACCACCAAAAATACTATTTTCCTTGTGCTGGGTTGGTGGGCAAAGAGGATGTTGGAAATGGGGTTTGACATGCAGCTATTCCCTGGTGACATGTTTCATTATACACATTAGGCCCAGCTCTTCATAACGAAGGTTACTTGTTGGGTTTGCTGCTGTCAACAAGGTCCAGTGTTCATAAAATGTTTGGATCGAGCATTTATCCTCCTCCAAAGCATTATGGTTAATTGCTAAGAGTAGGCCCCTGAGCTCTCCCCTCAAGGCGAGATCAGTTCAGTCTTGGAAGGGTCCCAGTACACATGGATCATCCCTGATCTGCATGGAGGAAGGGGCATGGCCTAACATGGCTCAGTCCCTCCACCCTCTGAATCCACAGAGACCTCGGTGGGCCTGGTGTGTGTGCCAGGGAGAGGGTGGAGATCGAGTGGATGCATATGGCTCTGTGGATCTTGGTCAGAAGAGATAAAATACTGCCTGAGAAGTCTGATCCTTACCATCGAGCCCACCACAATTGGGAGCCAACACCAGGGGGCGGTCACTGGCAGTGCTGGAGCGGTGGCCTTGATGCATGCCAGGGCTAGCATGGAGGCACAGAGCCTCCAGGCAGATGGGCTTGGTTTCTAAGGTTACGGGAAGATCTATTGGGTTTGTGGGTAGGCCCGGAGGCCTTCTTTTACATCATAGAGGCAACCCCTCCCCCAGTAGGGCAGCGGAGGGGGATGTTCTCCAAGGGGGTCCTTGTGGAGATTTGCTAGCCTAGAGTCTAACATCCCTTTCCACAGTGAAACCATGGGAGATCAACCCTAACTTCTTAATCCAGTAAAATTTTCATTGAAATCAAAGGGAGTTTGGCACAAATGAAGACTGAGTAAAGACATCAAGCTGTGGCCCTAAGGATGGTTCATTAGGTCCAGAAATATAAGAACTCCCAGCCCTGAGCCAAGAGCCAAACTTGGACTAAACTTTGATTGTTCTGAAATCCAGTCTTTATGTTTCTAGGATTCGGGGAGATTTTTGGTACTGTTATGCTGTAACTTCCAAGCCGGGACCAATCCACATCACTGCCATTCTCACAGCATGTCAAGCGATCAAAAGCAGGGCAGGTCTGAAAAGAAGCATATTTCTCACCAACGGTTTTGCGAAAAAAATAACCCTGATTTGTGGACTAGCCGCGGAATTATTTCTATTGCCCTCACACCGGGAGACCCTGGTCAGGGACAGGAACCCATGGTCCCAGGTGGCGTTCAAACACAGAACCTAACGATGGTCCCCGCCTCAAAGGCTTTATAAGCTAGGTAAATTAGGTAACGAGCACTCTGCTCCTACCCATCTCTTCAGTGGGGAATTCCACTTAGACCAGCTTTAAGGACGGGGAGATGGTACGTTCCACATCAGCCTGGGAAACGTAATGATGCCTTCCAGGGTGGGGTTGCTGACAATACACATCCAGGGCTCTGTGGTACGGCTGAACCTCTGAATTCCTCTCCACGGTCTTTGAGCTCCTTCTGCCAATGCCTTTCCCCAGTGCAGATCCCATTGAATTTTAATCCTTCACAAACATTCACACATCTGAGCAGCGGACGAGCGTCTCCGTTGGACACTGCGAAGAGCCACGTGGCGTCCCTATTCTCACCCCAGGTTTCCATGACAACTGTCTTTTACAAGACCAGCACTTCGGGAGCGGGTCATTAAACCAACCCACGCTGCAAAGACAAAACCGGGGCTTTCCAAGGGACGGCTCCCGCAGATACAGCCACTTTGGGGTGAGGGAGGACCGAGGCCGGCTGGCAGTCTCCTGCTTGAATAGGGACGGACCAGGCTCACTATTGACTCTTGTATTGCCTCTGGAAGAAAGACGTCTTCGCACACCCACCTGGCATCAGCCTCCCGGCACTTGCTGGCATGCTGGGAGAGGGGAACCCAACCCCTGCCGACATACCCCTTCACCCAGGAGCACTGCACACCCTAGAATTGTGGGGGGGGGGCAGCTCCCGCACCTGACCCCTGCTCCACCTCTTCCCCTGGAGGGCCCATTGGAGATGCCAGTCATGGACAGGAGCCCACTGGTGCCACCGTTACCCAAGCTGGTGTTTCCCTCCCCCCCCCCATGCTCCCTCCCTGTTCCACCCAAATCTCAGAGTGGATTTGGTTCTTATGAGTGACTCACAACATTCACTAGTGACGGGGACAGCACAGCTCCATGCAAACCTTCCCCACGCATAGCCGTGCCAATGCCACATCTCCCGGTGTGGGCCCGCAGCGCCCGTAATATTCCATTCTTCGCTCAGGCCTGCTTCACAACCCTGCCACTAAACCTCAGCCTGGACCTGCTATAGCTTGGCTAAGTCCAGTTCTTCTCCGCCCTGTGCTTCCAGGGCTGCTACTACCGGAGTCCGAACCTGCACTTGTAATGCCATCCAGAGTGATCTCAAAGCCACCATTGGATTGGGGAGGAAGGCAGTGATAAAAACATGCCATTAGAAGCATCAAGTCCATTGGGAAAAGGGAGTGTGTAGTTTATTCCAGAACACCTAGTATCAAAGATCCTGATATAAGCAAGGATCAAATGCACCAAGGGCACTATACCACAAACAGCAGAATTCAACGGCCCACTCCATTTGTTGACAGCAGCAAGGTTTTTTGTAATTCACTTATAAGCCCAGCGAAACAATCCTTCGTCGGCCCTCCACCGATACAAAGAAGAAAGAAAAGGCATTTTACCATGTTCCAGGACATCTGGGCTTTGCACCCATGGGTTTCTGAACATGAAGGGTTGTGATCTTTCTCAAGAAAAGCAGGTAGCCCTGGGGATGGGGATGGGATGTCCTTCATCTCAGTTCTATGCCTGGTGCTGCTCCATGACCGCAGGCACCTCACTCCCCTTATCTGTTAAATGGGGATTGTTACTTCTTTTCCTTTAAGGTCTAGGGATGAAACATGCTATGCAAGAACTAGTTATTACTAGTATATTCATTTTAACTTGGAAAAATACCAGAGGGTACCTGAAACCTGAGTAAGTGGGACAATTTTTTGGAGGTTGTTCCCTTCATCTATTCAAACTTCGAATATAGGATATGTCTACCCGTCAAGCATTCCAGCTCCTGGAGACATACCCGCACTACCACTGATCATGCACAAAACCAGAGAGCAGCTGCAGTAGGATGAGTGGTGGGAGGGGCTAACTGTCCTCAGTATGTACCACCTGAGGCCCTAGGTACACACACAGGGCAGCTCGCCCCTCCCCCACTCTGTTTTTAGCGCACTAACCCCATCACAGCTCTAGCTCAGTTTACCTCTGCAGCCTGAAGTATAGATAGACCCATATAGTCTCTGGGCTATGACCCCAACTGGTGTAAACGGAAGCCGCTCCATTGAAATCGACGGATCTACACCAGCTGAGGATCTGCTCCTGTGTGCAAGCTGCAGCATCCGGCTGCCTTCCTTTTCCTGTAGTAAGTTATACCTTGTCACAATCCGATCAGAAGGGATGCCCCCAGATTTTGGCCTCAGGGCCCTGAATGTCACAGCTCATCTCGGCGGACTGTGGTTGCTTTGGGCGATTCTGCTACAATCCTTCCCCTTGAATCTTGAATTGTGGTTCCCTATGGCATTTCATGCTGAATAATTTACTGCCCATTCTCCAAGCCTTGCTCCGTTTATCTACCATCAATGTAAGAGGAATTCCAAAAGAAGAAACTGTTCCGAGAGAGGAGTTAGTGGTTCACAGTCAGGCTGGAAGGGCATAACAAGTGGGGTTCCGCAGGACAAGAGCAAAGTACTCCACTTAGGAAGGAACAAACGGTTGCACACATACAAAATGGGAAATGACGTCTAGGAAGGAGTACTGAGGAAAGGGATCTGGGGGGTCATAAAGGATCACAAGCTAAATACAAGTCAACTGTGTAACGCTGTTGCAAAAAAAGCAAACATCATCCTGGGATGTATTAGCAGGAATGTTGTAAACAAGACACGAGAAGTAATTGTTCCGCCCCACTCCGCGCTGATTAGGCCTCAGCTGTAGTATTGTGTCCAGTTCTGGGCACCACATTTCAGGAAAGATGTGGACAAATTGGAGAGAATCCAGAGAAGGGCAACAGAAATGATTAAAGGTCTAGAAAACATGACCTATGAAGGAAAATTGGGGGGGGGAAATGGTTTGTTTTGTCTGGCAAAGAGAAGACTAAGAGGCGACATGATAGCCATTTTCAAGTACTTAAAAGGTTGTTACAAGGAGGAGGGAGAAAAATTGTTTTTCTTAACCTCTGAGGATTGGACAAGAAGCAATGAGCTTAAATTGCATCAAGAGCCATTTAGGTTGGACATTAGGAAAAACTTTCTAACGGTCAGGATGGTTAAACTCTGGAATAAGTTGCCTAGGGAGGTGGCAGAATCTCCATCATTGGAGATTTTTAAGAGCAAGCTAGACAAACACCTGTCAGGGATGGTCTAGAAGATAATACTTAGTCCTGCCATGTGTGCAGGGGACTGGACTAGATGACCTCTCGAGGTCCCTTCCAGTCCTATGATCCTATGAAAAGAGGAGCAGAGAAAGCGAGATGGCACAAGTAAGGTGAAAATGGAGCAGAAAGTGGAAAAGACACAGTGAGACAGTGAAAGGATATGTAAAAACAAAGGCAAAAGTTTAATGAAAACTAAATGCACCATATACAAGGCAGCCAAATGTCCCAGCCTCTCTCAGAGGACCTGTGTCTCTTCGCCACCTGACAGACTTCTCTTTAAACCAGAAATACACGTTTTAAACTAACAATCCCTCTTGGGGGGAAAAAGGTTTAAATTAGAGGCAAAAAAGGTTCATGGACTCAAGATGTCTTTGCAACCCCTGTACATGGTTTGAGGGGTTTGCAAAAGCCTCAGACTTTATGAGAGTCAGACATCCTTAAGGAGGAAAAAGCATAGCTCCCCCTCCCTCCCCATCGGGCCTGCTTTGTTCATGTGTCCAACTTGTAGGGTAGGAATGACACAGCTGTCACCCTAGGCAACTGCCTGGGTAAATCTGACCACCTGATGCCACAGTTCCCCGTCCATTGGCCAGTGATTGATGCTTACAGGTGACCCTATCCCTACCTCCTTAGACTCTTGGCTGTGTCGTGTGATTGAGCAGGGAAGGGAACAGGTAACGTGTGTTAGGAAAACAGACACCCTGACCGCCAGAAAGGTTTTGCCAGAGAGCTGCTTGTCACAATGAGCTCACCACACTCTAGCCCTCGTCTCCCAGATAGCTGGGATAACCTTGTTAATGCATTAATCGTATTTCCTGTGTCCCTACTGCTGACACGCATACTCCTCAGAGGGCAGCAGCTTGCACCCTCCCTCATCCCCAAGCCCTGGATCAGCAGAATCACAGCTCACCTGGCTACAGCTGCGAGGTGTGGAAGGAGGTTTCTCCTACCCCTAGCAAATTTCCCAGGCCTTCCCCCCCCCAACCCCCCCCTCCCCCCGGCCACCCAGAGGAGAGGACTCTGGAGGAGTATGAACTCCAGAGATTCTGACAGACGAGGGTAGGTTGGAGTTAGATTCAGCGTCTGTGCCTTGTGACCTTCCTCCCGCTTTGCAGCCGTTCTGAACTCTATCCAGTTGCTTTTGAATGGGATGGAATCTCCCTTATTTTAAAAAAAAAAACGGCATTATTCCATCATGGTCCAACCCACTGCTGTGACCCTACGTGGAGTGTTTAACAGGGCGTGTTATGCATGGATAGCCAAGGGCAGGATTTGGTCTACAGTATTTTAAACCATGGCCATAGAAATGTTTTGGGGGTTGTTGTTTTTTGTTATATAAAAGCTAGCTTAAATACCTGGTGTTGCTCGGGGTATTTGTAATTGGAAACTGGGATGTAAAAAGACTACAATGTTTTTTAGTAATACAAATTTTGTTCAGAAGTCTCATTTTGTCTAATTAATTTCATTCTCTTGGGTCCTTTTTAAGAAAAAAATAGTGTACTTAATTATGTTTGCACTACACAACACTAAGCTCTCTGGTTATCTGTATTATTACATCATAACTATGTCACAGACAACAGCATGTGTTAACCTGCAGCCCAGATGATGTTATGTGAGCTGTGTAGTTGATGTTAATGAGCTTTAAAGGATTTCACCCCTACGGGGTGTAAGAAGTGAGATTTTAAAAATTTTTGATTCTTACCCTGATTAGGACCCTAAAGCCTATAACTGTACCAAATTTCAAGTATCTAGCTGAAACGGTGTGGAAGTAGTAAGGGAACATACATACACACATACACCATTTGACTTTTATATATATAGATAAAAATATAAAAATATATATATAAATAAAATACAGAATAAGCTTTACCCAGGATGTCATCAGCTAATCCAGTTCCCTGAGATGTCCCCAAAAGTTAACCAGTAAAAATTCCCCCCAAGAGGTACAAGAAAGTATTTTTAATTATAATTAATGAAAAAAAATTATGGAGATATACCTATCACATAGAACTGGAAGGACCTTAGAAAGTCATCAAGTCTAGTCTCTTCCCTACACTAGCAGGAACAAGTACTGTCCCCTAACAGATTTTTTGCCCCAGATCCCTAAACAGTCACCTCAAGGATTGAACTCATAACGCTGCATTTTGCAGGCCAATGCTCAAACCATGGAGCTATCCCTCCCTTATTTCAGTTAGCATTTTAGAGAAAAACAACAACTTCGAATAAGCAAATAGTCTAGGCTGCAATGAAGCCAGCATGCCGAAAAGCTGCGCGGAGAACTCTGTGCAACCCGGACCTGAGTTTCTAGTTCAAAATGGACTATGGCAGGGTTGGTTTTTATTGCACACGTCTCCAGGGGAGGTGGGAAGTGACACAGAGATTCTGGGAGGTACAGAATTGCCCCTTGAGAAATGATCTGACACATCGCCCAGATCATTTAAGAACGGATCTGGAGAGGAGCAGAGCTCACACAATTCCAGATGAAATCAGTGGCTCTTATGGCTACTCAGCATCATTGCCAGACCAGGGATGGGGGAACTGCATAATATCCAGATTCTGATCTGCAACTCAGAGAACTAGTTTCCCCATCCCTGCTTTGTGCCCCCTTAGGTCATCTATTATGTAGGGCAGGGTTGTCCTTGTGTTCCCTTATGAGCTGTATGCATCACCACAAACTGTGTTTTCCTCCCGGCATGGGCTCATTTTCAAACCCTGGATCTTGGCACCTCCCAAAAACTTTGAAGAAGTTCAGATCTTGACCCCCAACTTCACAGCTTGGGCTCCTCTCTAGCATAAAAATACGTACCCTGTGATCACACAAAATACTGCATCGGGGCAAAAAACCACTTGTTTTGCTGTGGCATCATGACTCCACTTTTCTTCCCGGTCTCTCTGACTCTTCTAATCTCTGTCCAGATCTACCTAAGCCCTGAAGCCTTGCAGAGGAAGCAAGTTGAAAGAACAAACGAGACAGCAAGGATTTGTAGCTCTCTAACTTACAGCACCTAGTCAGCCCAGTTTTGAGCAGTGAACCACGCTTGCAATGGAAACCAAATTAAACAAACCTTGCCCGGCTTGGGGCATTCTTAGATAATCAAAATTGGTCCTAGCTTCATGGAAACAGCTGGAAATCTTTGGAAGGAACCTGGGTGGATACATGGGATCTTGGTCAAACCCTGCAAAATTCAGGCACCCAAAGGGAAACCAGGTGCATCTCAGTAGGTCCATCAGCCCAGTCTAGAGCATGTCGCAAACATGGAGAAGACGAAGGTCTTGGCAGTGCATTCCTCGCTCTCCATGCCCCACACATCAGTGGTGTATCAGGCAGTATACAACTTGCTGGAGGGCTCCACTCAGGCTGCTTCTTATTCGCCATCTGGTTTTTGAAACTTTGGAACAGACTCCGGTTACATTTTCAACCTTTTCTCTACAACCAAGAGGTAGAGAAACTTATTATTTTTAAGTGAAAGTTGATATTCCCCTACGTTCACGTGACTCCAGGAGCTGAGGCTTGGAGAAGAGCCAGTATGAGTCCCCGATAAAAAGCCACAAGAGTTGGCAAGCCTGCACACTGGTTCTGTGCCAGTCTGATGCCACCAACTTCAACGGGAATTGCTCCGCATTTACACCAGGAGCCAGCTCCAGAATCCTCTCTGCTTCTTGCCTGGAAGCATATGACAAAGTCCATTGCCCCCCTCTGTACATAACTGCACTGGGGAAGCTGCCATAAGTACAGCAAGCACTAAAAAGTTTTCATGTCTAAAAATGAAAAAACGTTTGCTTCTTCCACAGCAACATATTTTAAGTTTGTTCGACTAACCAAGCAGGGTGGGATCTTATGTGCCATCCCTCGCAGGCCATCAGCTTTCCACATTGCCTGGGTCACAAATTAGATCACACGTAGTGGTGGGAGGAGGGGGTTGCTTTGTTTTTAAAAACAAGGTGGCCACCATTCACAGGCTTCGAAATACCAATCATAATGAAAGGCTTTACTTCCAAATAGGAATGGCTGCCCCTCTGGAAATAGCGCGTTCCTTTAAGGGTGGTATAAAAGGCATTAGTAATACATTAAGGGGGAAATGTTGTAAGGTGCCATTATAAAGCTAATTTCATTACAGCCTTTCTTCAAGGCATGATTTTAAGTCACTGTATACACGGGCTAAATGGGTCTGGTGGTTTAATAAATGAAGGAGTGTTTAAGACAACTCCTTTAAGGCAAAGGATTACTGCTACTTCTATACAACATTTTATGTCAAGGTAAAGTGCAATGCCCTGTGAGGTAGACAAGTATCATTCATCTATCCTAGGATTTTATACTGCCACCCATCACCATAGCATCTGACAAGTCTCCACTCCATCCCATTATTTAGTTGTGGAAAGGGAGGAAGGAAGTTTAAGTGACTTGACCAAGACTACACAGAGAGAGTCACTGGTTTAGAAATTCCTAAATCCCAGTTACCATGACTCTCCTCGCTTGTAATAGTGTCATAAATACCATAAAAAAACTCAACTATCATCCAGAAAAAGGGGAGTGGAAGGAAAACCTCTTCCAAATGAGACCTCTTCCTGCTGGATCCAGGGGGAAGATCAGCAAGCCTGCAATTTCACGAGCAACTACTGACACCCAACTCAACTCCAACCAGCACCTTAGAGTACCCCAGCTTGGGCGCTAGGTTAGCTTTCCTTTTTCTTTTTGGGTAAGTATGCATCAAACTTCTTTTATTCCCACAGATACAAGAAAAAACTAAAATAAAGGAAGAGGATGAGATTTTCCCACATTGCTACTCCAGGATGTTGTGGCAAAGGGAAGCCCTATGGTTGCATGACTTGGAGTGCGCGGAGGCCGTATTTAATGCTTCAGCCAAGCCAGTCACACCTCAGTCTGGAAAATTCAGGCTGTATTCTTATACTGCACACAGCAGCGCATGGCCAAAGATGGGAAGCTGGAGGGAGGCGAATGAATGCCTCCTCCCCAAAGCTGATCTAGAAGCACTATGAAGGCTACACTTGGGATCTCATAAAATTGGGGCAGGCTAGGTCGGTCTCAAGAGAAATTGAACCTCATTTTGTATGGAAAAAACCTCTCTAAGCAGCATATTACTTTTGTTTGCTGCACTTAGAGCCTGCTCTAGAGTCCACTGGACTCAACAGTAACCTTTCCTTTCATGTCGACAGGCTCTGGATTAGGCCTTTTCTGTACTTGCAGCCTGGGTGCCCTTTATGGAAAGGAAACAGGCATAAAGGTGCCCAGAGTTGACCATAGAGGTGCTCTGGACCCCGTTCTTTGGTAATGGGCATAAAGAAGAGGGGGTCATTTTGCATTCAACAACTTACTCAAATCCCCCCAGCAATGTCATGGTGACATGGTTGCTGTGCGCTGTTAAAAAACAACAACACACACACCACCAAAAAACACCACCCATTATTGTACTCCACACCAGAGGCAGCTGCATTACAGTGGTGGGTGGTTTCTTTATTTGCGTAATAAACTGCATACACATACACTGCATGAACGTAAGGGATTGCTAAGAGCAGTTCTGGTGGCTTGCTTTGCAATTAACCAATGTAGATTTCTTTTGAAAACCCTCAGGTTATTAATTTACCTTCCTCATATTTTACGAAGAGACGTGTTAAAATGTTGTGAAAAGGTTGCCACAAAAGAAAGCAACAGGGGGTCTCCTCACTGCCCTTTACAACCAGGTGGAGCGTGGAGGTGATTCTCAGCAGCGTAAGATCCAGCAACCTGGAGAACGTTATTAACCAGAATTTGTTTTCCTGTGTGGTCAAAGCCATGGTGTAGTGAGGACTTTTGTTCCTGCAGGCATCACGAATGAACTTTTCATCACTGATTTAAGGCTGCTGTCTGTTGGATCCCCTCTTATACAGTAGACGGGACATAGCACAGTGAAACCCAGCATGACATGGGACTAAATTTCTCCATGCTCCTTAATCCCCACCCGCAGGGAACACAGATCTGCTTGAATTGATACATTGGGAGAGCATGTTTCAGTTTAGCCTTCAAGAATGCGGTGGCGTAGCAGCTCTGCATCAGGGTGCTTTTTCAAGGGAGCTGAATTAAAACCTCTATTGGTTTCAAAATAAACAGAGATGGCTGGTCCAGGCTACCTTAGCCATTTTTCCCATTCATAGCTCAGCGAATGTAGGTTTCACCCCCTTCCAAGGCTCCATTTCTCCCCCCCTTTTAAGGCTCCACAATGTTTCCCATCCAATGTGACTATCATCCTAGGCACTACAGAAAAGCAGGATCAAGTGCTTGGAATTTAGCTTCCCAAACATGCATTTAATTTAAGGTTTTATACAGGATGCTAACTATATATTGCACGGTTAACGACCAATCATTAAAACACTAATTGGAGTTAAACAGCCATATAATAGATACAGATCTCTTACTTTATCAGTGAATATGATTCAAGAAATAGATTAGGGTGAGATGTATAGATGGAAATGCTAGTGGTTCTAGATTTCTGGTGATTCTTCCATGTGTTCACCACCTTTGACTAGGTTCCTCGCCAGACTGACCAATTTGTTTTGGTGACGGTGAGTCTTGGTAGCTCTTTGTACGCTCAAAGGCCTAGGAAAGCCCCTAGGAGCGGACAGTCTAAATAGACAAGACAGAAAACGGGTGGGAGAAAGGAAGGGATTATCATCCCATTTTACAGATTGGGGGACTGAGGCACAGAGAGATTAAGTGATTTGCCTAAAATCACACAAAGAGTCTGTAGTGGACCTGGGCAATGGATCTGGATCAGAGCCTGAACTGTGAGACCATCCTTCATCTCTTCCTATGAGTGAGGTACTGCCCCATTCTCCAAACTAAACAGAACCAACATCTCCAAATCCAGAGACAGGGGGAACAGGTGTGTGAAACTCAAACTCAGAAGTTTCAGGTTTTGTTGGGGCTCACGTGCTTCCAGGAATGCTCTCACACCATGGCTCTCCAGTATCCATTACCAGTGGAGAGCCAATGTGTACACATCCCAAAAGCCTTTTATGTAGTTATTTTTGTTGACCCGTAAACCTCACTGAGAGCAATTAAGCAAATGGACTTTTGTGTTGACAAGAAATACAGACACCGCTTACAAGAAACAGAGTTCAGAGGCCAGGGGACAAACTGCCCCTGCCCCCAAACCTACACCAAAGCACCTCCCTCCGGGGCACTGCACATTATACCTGATCAGACACATCTTGCCACTATAATCCTGCGCCCTTATGCAGCGTGAACACTACCCTTACCCTCCCTGCTACTTCATACCCAGCATCTCCTACGCCCTTGGTGAATTATGCAAAACTGCGTCATAGTCAAATGGGCGGGGGGGGGGGGGAGGAAAGGGGAGACAAACAAAAGCATTTCCCTCGTGGCCTTAAGTTTTGAGCGCACTCCTCCAAAGGTGAAACGGGGTTCTGGGGGTTCTGTTAACTCACCACCCGACCCCACGCTCAGACTTCTCCAGGGATTCAAAGAGGGTGAAATCTGTGAATATTTTCCTTCCCTCGTCCCCATGGATAAGAACGGTTTGCAATTTCAGTAGGGTCAGATCTTTTTACGCTCTCTGGGTCAAACGCATGCTCCCAGTGTACTGTGCATGGCTAACAACTGAGCAATCAGCTCAGCAGAAACATGGCTCAGAGGTGTTTACTGCTGACTGGTGGGTATAATCCAGTTCAACTCTGCTGGCACCAGGGTGAGAGGATAGAGAGAGGAACACAAGGGCGTCTAGCTGGCTGTGGCAAGGGACAGAGACGAGTTTGTTGCTATCAGGATGCAGCTGTTCCGTTAGCGCCAGGAGCATCACTCTGCCATCCTTCATTCAGTTACTCTGGCATCTCATGATTACCTAGCCGTCACCTTCAATTCAGCATGGCCTAAAACCAACTTCTAAGTCCCCCACCCCCAAACCCTGCCCTAAGCACCGCGAACAACACTGTCATCCCCCCGTCACTCTGGCCCGTACCTGGACACCATCTTCTACTTGGCCCTCTCTCAGATCCTGATTTCTAGGCTGCCTTTCTCTAGGACACAGCCTTTCCCAGCCATCCACACAGACTCATCTCAATGACCGCGTCATCCTTCTCTGAGGCATTGTTAAAGGCCGTCTCTCTCCAGTCGTATCCTGCCTTCAAAGATGGTTTTCCTAGCTCATCACTTTGACCACATCACCCCTTTCTTCCCATCCCTCTGGCATCAAACATAAGCTACTTGTCTTATTCAAAGCCCTTCATGGCCTATCCTCACTCTACTTCTCTCTCATTCACTACTGAGATGTTGACTCCTGCCTCTGATCAAACAATGGAATACGCCTTCATAGCCCACTGGTTACATTTTCAAACAAGCACCTTTGTATTTTCTCCTATTCTGCTCCTGACACTTCGGAGGAGCTCCCCTTAAACATCCCAATGCTACATCATTGTCCTCCTTTGCCATGATGCACAGATGCCAGAATAGGGGCTGGGGCGGGGTAGGGGGCGCCATGGTCCTCCCATGTTTGAAAGTGGATGGATCTGGCCTGTCCACCCTTCACCATGGGCCCAGCCCCCTGCACCTTCTCTTCCCCCTCAAGGTCCCAGTGAATAGAATTTTGGTATTTCAGTGTTTTTTCACCCTGCCCCTGCTTCTGTGGTTTTCAAACGGTGACACTGATTTTCTACCTTCTGAGGAGGGAGGGGAGCCAAAGCACCTAAGTTTCGGGTGTGGCTCAGAAAAAGCAAATCTACTATTCCACAGTGGCTACTACTGTGCGTGGCTAAGTTAGCTCCCAAACCCGCAAACAGTTAAACGCATGCTTAATTGTACTCATGAGAGCAGCCACATCGAACGCTACCCGGTAAGAGTTATGAACATACTAAAGTGCTTGCTGAATTGGGGACTTAAAGTGGAAATCTACCGCAAGTCGAGAGATAAATTCACTGGCTGCCCTGTTTAAAATGTGTTTCCAAAATAGCACCTTTTGGGGAGGATTTTTCCACTTGTATCTCCATTTAAACAGGTTTATCAGCCAGCGTGGCCCAGACACCATTGTCGGTGCCCTAGGAGAGGATTGCTAGATGAAGAGTGCAAAGAAGGAATATTCAACCTACCAGTTCATCTTTTCCCACATCCCTAGAGACCTTCTTATGTTCTGTGGGACAATGAGAGATCAGATCAACAACAGTGACACTTGGTTTTGACCTTTCACTGCTTTCTAGGTAACACCTCATCCTGCTGCCTAGTCTCTACCTAGAGCATTAGCCTAGTAACCTGGGAGCAACAAAAAGCTGCCTAGATTGCCCATCTGTTTCTTTTGACCACAAACGCAGGAACTTATACGAGCACACTGATAATTACCAACTGAACAGATCTGAGCGTGAACAAAATGTAAACGGCTGGCTTATCATTTTCAGACAATTACTTGCAACGTACAATCTACTGCCCGGTACAGGAAAAACATAACAGTCCCCACTTGTAACCTGCTTTGTCGTCCAATGCCCTTTTGCATGTGTGATTCCTCTTGATGTCTTTTGGGGCATTTGTACATTACCTGTGTACGCGTGATGTATTACACGCTTGTTTGCATGAGTGTATCTGGGAAGGGAGTAATGGGATGTTGCTTCTTTATTTCATGCACATTTACCTCATTATTTTGTCTAATTTGTCTTTCCTGGTAACTTTTCTATTCAATAAAAGCCAAATACAAACCCTGTCCCTTAATCTCCCAAACAGCAGCTCACTGCTGAGAAAATAATATAGCTGTAACTTCCAGCCTCATACACTTTCTTTTCCATTTATATGCAAATACTGACCTTTCACCCAAGCTGTCTCAAAGAAGTATTTCCTTAAAAATGCAAATAGCGTGTTGCAGGCAGTTACTCTGGCTGGGTCTCTCTTATATTATTATTATTTCTTTTAACCTTACCAGCATAGGAAAAAACAACCGCTAAACAGCACCACGATAATAATTACTTTTCATACCAAATCAAAAGCCTCTGTGGAGCCAATATGTCGACACAGCAGGAGAATTCCCTGCCAGTAGGTTTTGAGGGACAATTCAGAGAGACCAGCTTGTCTTGGACTCCTGGGGAGGTGGCCAGCACTATAAGATTGTGCTTCTTGAAGGGAGAAGCCAATGGCTCAGTGAAAAGCACCATGTAGTTCCTCTGTTATAGAAGACATATTGTGGGTGAGTTTGACACACACCTGACAATACAGAAAGTATCACAGGAACACCTAGCTCTTATACAGTATTTTCATCAGTAGATCGCAAAGTGCTTTGCATTATCATTATCTCTTTTAGAGATGAGAAACTGAGGCACAGAGAGGGGAAGTGGCTTGACTATGGTCACCCAGCAGGCCAGTAGCAGAGACGGGAATAGTACCCAAGTCGCCCAAGTTCCTGTCCAGTGCTCTGTCTCATTTACAGACTTGTGCGCTTCAGCAGCGTATTTAAAATAGGTGATGCGTTTATGCATCTCTGTCTCAGCACACATCTACAGTCCAGTCTCATTGGATGACTTTGCAGCACCAAGTTAAAGGATGCACAAACTGAGTGGGAAAAGCATTCACACAGTGCAAATTGTGAGTGGGAAAATGTGCAGTCAGAGAGGCAAGTCAGGCAACTTTGATGCGTAAGACACATCATTGCTGGCTGTAGCAAGACTGTGAGAGCGTCCCCAGCAACCCATGTTTTGTGAACAAAAACTGTGAACAAAAACTGTGAACAAAAAACTGTAGGGAACTGCAGAACATTCTTACCGACAACCAAAAATATATATATCCAGTTTTACACAAACAATAAAACAGTTTGGGTTGTTTTGGTTTAGTTTTTAAAAAACAGAGTGATTCTTTTTTTAAAATCAAAGTCACAGGTCAGATCTTCAGCTCATGTCTTCACCAGAGTCGGGGGGCCTGTACCGATTATGCCAACGGAGACGTCAACCCATCATGCAAACATTTCAGAGACACGCCTCATGGCTTCTTAAACCCGATCCATTCCTCGTTAGTCAAAAATCGAGATTGCAGACAGATTTCTCCTATTTTCGCTCCACCAAAATACCCATGCCCAAGGAACGGGGGGAAATTTCACTAGGAGTCAAGTTGGCAAGGTTCCATAAATAAAATCTGCAGCCAATAAAGAGAGAGTGTGTGGTTGTGTGTGGTTGTGTGTGTGTGTGTTGGATGCCACATCAGTTGTTGAAAAGGATAAAGGAACGGAGAGGCTGGCTTTAAGGCAGGCTGCTAAGCGGTCAGTGAACAGACTGGCTGTTCGTGCCACTGATGTAAAGTTAGATGACTAAGTGGGCTACTTTCAAAATGCCAGCTTGTCGTTATGATGTGAAGCCTTTTCTCGCTCCTGTCATATACGAAGTGAAAATCTGACACATTGGTGTGTGTCATAGAGTTAAACAGACAGAAGCAATAAGGCATAATAGGAGGTGAGATCATCATGAAATCATCGCTCTCTGGGGGTAACTTAGCACTACGCAGCACCCTGCGGCTCTCAGCCTTCGAGAGGGGAAATTGTCTCTGGGCAGCATCTCCCGTTTCCACACTTGGTACGGCTTCTGAAGCGTGTTTCAGTTTGATGCCCATGTGGTCAATAAATGACCCCATTAGACAGTGAAAAGGTAGCCTAAAACAGAAGTACCGGTTTGCCAGTGTCATCACACAGTGAGCAGGGCTTCTGCTGCGCCCACTTTATTTAAAAGCAAGAGAATCGTCAGCTATGTTAACTCCATCATCCTTGTGGTGCCACTTTCAGTTCTCCTGGACACCCACTTAATCGAAACGAAACAGGAAAGTGTGCTACCTTTCGATCTATGGGGTTAGGGATCGCTCTTTAAGTGTGAAGTAGAGTTAATAGGCTAATGATTAAGCAGTCACAGTCGGGAAGGAGGGGCCTGTCCGGCAGCAGGAGCCAGAAGTCTTCTCTCTGCAGAGCGCTGAAGCAGACAGAATACCTCCAGGGGGCTGTGGGGAACATGCTTAGAAGTGGCTTTTATACCTTCTTGTGGGGGCTGCACAGACATCAGTGACGGCTCGGCTGAGAGCAACGAGAGTTCTGGCGCTGAGGTGCCTGTAGAACCGAACCCTTTTAAAGGTGCATCTTGAACGTTTTCTAGTCCTGGCCTCCACCCCAACTTCGCTGCTGCATGGGACCGGTCCCCATCCTGCCCAGCGAGGCTCCTTTTGGTGTGTGCAGGACCTCCAGCCAGCCCAGCCCAGCCCCATTTGCCTCGGCCTCACGAACACCAACATCCTATCTGTCTGATCAAGCAGCCATTGACTGAAGAGTTGACCACTGGGTTTGAATCAGAGGCCAGATCGTTCCCAGGCTGGGATGGGTATGTAAGTTGCCTGTGAGGACTGAGATAGCTGGAAAAAGGACACACGGACATTCCCTTCACCTTGGGACCCCTGAAATGGCTCAGGTATAATCCTAGCCCTGCACAAGGCCAGCAGCCACTACATTAGCCTTCCTAAAGGTTCAGAGAAAGCAGTGCCGATGTGCCCCTTGAGTGGTCCCATCCTGGTACCTGGGGAGAACATACAGCATTCTTCAAGAGGATTACACATTAGCTCCTAGAGCCATTTTCCTTCCTGGGGTAGGAAGCGTCCCATAGCTCCTTCCGGAGCTGTACAACGCTTCACCTCCCCGTGTATGGGGTTCTGAGGTCTGGCCACAATCACACCTCTAGTGTTCTTCACTCTGCAGTTGTTACATTCCCAGCAAATGTTGAAAGGACTACATCACTATATAGGGCTTACTGTACAGGATCGGACCAGGGATCTGAGAGCGGCCAGTACTAGCTGCTGGAGAAGAAGGTGCATGAAACCCAGCAGGAGGCAATAATGTAATATTCTGGCCCTAGTGAAAGTTTCCTCCTGACCTTTGCTAATTAGAGGTTGTCTTGTGCCCTGAAGCATGAAAGTTTATATTTCTTCCAAAATCCCTAAAAAACCCCAACACTTTTACTATCGCTGGATACAAAAAAAAAAAAAAAAACCAAAACAAACAAAAACCACCACCCAGTTTTGTTTATAATCCTGCAAAGTAAGTGATGGATGGAGTAGACGTGCCAAGGATGCTGCTGGAGTGGCAAAGGAATCTGGTTGTTTTTGTCAGTCAGAAAGCTCCATTCTCAACACTGTGTAGCTGGAAGTTTCTAAGGGAAGTGTGAGAGGAGATGACAACCAACTGTGGGTTCCTTTAATACCCCGGGGGCAAAGTTAACTGTTCAGGCTGTCATTTTTTCTTTAAATTAACTACACAGCTTCCAGCCATTTTTTAACAGAACAGCTCTCTCTACAGGGCTTCTAATCCTTGCCTGTCACCGATGTTACTGGAGAAAGCATTTCTCTGAGCAAAGCAGCTAGTTGCTCACTTGCTAATTAAATCAAAACGTTGGGCCCACAAACAAACTTTAACTCTGCTTGCCAGAAGCTAGTGAGACGCAACGCTTCAGCATTGTGGGAATAGATGTTGTGTCAACTGTGGAGATTAAGACTGTAGAATTGCTACTATCCAGCAGACACTATAACTGCAGCATCTCTCTCTAGACATCAGCCTGAGCTTTCATTCCAGCCAGGTTTATATATAAACACCATAGGAAAGGCTAACATCTGAGACACACACACACACCCTAAGACACTTCACTCTCACCAAATCAGTAATACTTATTGTCTTTGCCAGGTAATTGATCTTCTCTGACTCCCGTATTTGTGTTTTTTTCTATTGTGACTAGATCAGCGTCTGGGCCTGGGTGACACCAGTTTTATGCCAAGACATTCTCCTGTAATCAGCCAGTGTAAAAGCAGAGTAGCCTGGACCCACTGAAACCAGTTGGGAATTATGACAGTGAGCAAAGTAAAGGTAAACCAATGCTGCCAGCCTTTCAGATCCCCACCCAGAACATACACCGCACCTCAGAGGCATTATTCACTGCACTGTGAGGTATGTGTTCTACTTTGATGCATAAGCATTCGCGCATAATGGGGGTTAAACAGACGCCTGGAGAACAGAAAGCAAGGATGGCATTGGAGAGTTCCTTCACATGTAAATCAGTGCAGACAAGAAATTGAGGACCGTCATCACCATGATAAGCCAAAGCAGAGTAGTCTGGGATGTCACTTGAGACCAGGGGTAGGCAACCTATGGCACGCGTGCCAAAGGAGGCATGCAAGCTGATTTTCAGTGGCACTCACACTGCCCGAGTCCTGGACACCAGTCTGGGGGGCTCTGCATTTTAATTTAATTTTAAATGAAGCATCTTCAATATTTTAAAAAACATATTTACTTTACATTCAACAATAGTTTAGGTATATATTAAACATATAGAAAGAGACCTTCTAAAAACATTAAAATCTATTACTGTGAAACCTTCAATTAGAGTGAATAAATGAAGACTCGGCACACCACTTCTGAAAGGTTGCCGACCCCTGCTCTAGACTCCTGAGTGGTTAGCATAGCCTTTTGCAGAGTATTCCTCCATTGTGTTTCCTATATTTGGAGGAGACCATAAGAGAGCCTCATTTGTTATGGTCATAATCAAAAATGTTCTTCCCTTGGGAGGCGATTTAACATTCTAGACCATTTCCCAGTCAAGAAAGTCTAATATTTCAGCCTACATTGTTCTGTTCCTCTCTTAATTTCATCCCATTACTCCAAGTTACACCCCTTGTGTACCCTAGATCATTCCACTCTCTCTATGATGCTTACACCACTATGGACTGTTCTCACATCCCATCTGAGGTCACATCTACACCAGGAGTGCTTTGTTGGTATAATATACAGTATTCCTATACCAGGAAAGCAATACAGTTTGTACCAGCAGAGTTCACATGCTGTTACCAATATAGCCTGTATCAAATACACCCTGAGCAAGGCAAACTATTCTGGTAAAAGCACGGCTGACGTTAGGAGCTTCAGATGGCAGGGCTATGTCTGTCACAAATCACACCCTTTCACAACTTTGATCAATATAAGTATGCCCCAGAGGTCTGTAATTTAGATAGAAGTCACTGTTTAGCCAAGTCACACACAAGTTTTCTTTTGGACTTTCCTGGTAAATTAATCCCTCCAGTCCCCTGATCATTTCCCTTGCTCTTTCCTGGGCTCCGGCCAATGAGTCAATAAGTTTCCTGTAAGATGGAGAATGCAGATTGATAATAGCCACATCATCATAATTCTTAATTGAGCTCAGGACTTGCTTAGGAGACTTGCTTTTCTAGTGTTTGGGCCAGTTCCTACTGGAGTTAATAGGAGCGATACCAGCACTGTAATGTTACAAAGATAGGTCGGAACCAAGATACTCAATCGGTACAGGCACAATTAGGAAATGCTAGGATTTAGTTCCAGGTACAGTGGGAGGTTTGTTTTTTTTTTGCTCAATCCGCTTCTTTGCATCATTAAGACAGAGCAAAGGGGAGCTGAAAGCTACCAGAACACCCTTGCTGGGAAAATCTTCAGCCTAGGGGAGTCTCCAGTAAGTGCAGAGCTGACGAAACAAGCTCTTATGCCTTCCTCCACATAGCCCTGAGATCCCCCCCATCCCCACTGTGCTGGGTCAAGCAGCAGAACCTATGCAAAGCTGAGAATCTTTCCTACCAACTTAGACTCAGACGTTGAGGCTAGAAAGGACCATCACGATAATCTAATCTGACCTCCTGCACACTGCAGGTCACAGAACCTCATCCACCCACTCCTGCAATGGGCCCATCATCTCTGGCTGGGTTACTGAAGCCCTCAAATCTTGATTTAAAGACGTCAAGTTACAGAGAATCCACCATTTATTCTAGTTCAAACCAGTGAGTGACCCAGGCCCCATGCTGCAGAGGAAGGTGAAAAGCCCTCAGGGCCTGTGCCAATCTGCCCTGGGAGAAAATTCCTTCCTGACCCCAAATATGGCATCCCTGTTACTCACATGCTCAGAGTGTGAGACCCTCCAGCCAGGCACCTGGGAAAGAATTCTCTGCAGTAATCAGAGCCCTCCCCTCTAGTGTCCTATCTCTGGCTGTTGGAGATATTTGCTAATAGGATGGGCCATATGCCATTATAGGCAACATCACAGCTGGTGCCTGTATGTACAAATAGACTGAACCAAAACCTGTATTCCAAACACCTCTGAGCATGGAGAAATTTTGGCTCGGGATTCACATCTTTGTGGCACTAGTCCATCTCTAGTGTTTGGTTACCATGAGTCTGTAAGTCCTTGGGGGCGGCCTTTCTCTAGGTTACACAGGGAAGCCCAAGTTTGAAATGTGAGTGCCTAGATGGGAGGGCAGAATTCTGCATTTAGATGCTGCAATTGATATTTAGAGTTCTTCCAAGGGCTGCTGGGTACCCAAATGCTGATCTGAGTGCTCGCATGCAAGATTTGGATTTCCGAAATTGGGTCCCAAATGCCTTCCTGCTAGATTAACCATTCCTTTCCTCCCAGCAGAACTCCCCCGCTTCAGGCTCAAAAACATGAAGAGTCACAGGTGCTGTAAAGATGGCAAATTCAGACTCTAGGACATTTTAGGCCATTCAAACTATCCAAAGCAGTTGGTGAAATTCTATTTAATTATCTTATGTGCAACATACAGTCATTGATATGGAAGTATTTGGGCTAGAAAACTCAGCACGCTTTCCATGGAAATCCCGGGGAAAAGTGCACAGTATATCTATTCAATGTCAAATGCTTGCTTTTGAGAGATTTAAAAACACATAAAATCAAATCAAGCACACAGGAAGGGTTACCTGCAGATTAAGCCAGTAATACCTTGAGTTTTAAGTGGTGTATATATGACACCTCCCCCAGAGCCATCTCATGTACCTTATAATAACACTCACTATGGGAGCTCCAGAATGTGGATTTTGAATTCATTGCTGTTGAATATACCTGACTCCGAAGCTGGCAGAGAGCACTTGGATAAACAAGTCTGAGGTGCTGCTTCAAGCAACAATTTATTCTAATTTTCTGCTCTTACATGGGCTCTGATCTCAGAGCTATCTGAGCAAACTATTCTGGTAAGAGTAGCCCGACCTTAGTTGAAAAGGTCAGGGGGCGGGGCAGGAAGCTAGCCCTAGACGCATCTATTTCAGTTCCAAATGGTTCCGAGCTGGTAGGTTTCTTCTTTCGCCTAAGTCCCACTGCAGTTATAGTTAATTGGAGCAAAGGCAGCTTATGCAGCAGTTCTGGAAACATATTGTCTTACAGCATATTGGATAAATGGATCTTAACAGCTCAAGATTGATTTCTTTTATCCAGAGGAAGAAGGGGAAATAGCATGCCCTACGTTGCGTCTGTTCCAAGGAGCTGCCTGTTCCATTTGTACTCTAAACATTAGTCATCAAAGGCGTGAACTCATATATTATGTATGGGAAGGAGAGTTTTCAGTCTTCTGCAAAAAGGAATCTCCAGCGTTTGGTATTTTGTTAGCATGCTGGCACCATATGGCTCTCCCCTGCTGATATCCTTTCACACCAGAACTTTATGTTCAGATGCTTTAGTTAATATTTTACCCAGTAAGCATAAACAGGATGCAGAGACTGCCGTTGACAGCAGACCTCCCTTTTAAACTAGGTATCACAGAATATTAGGGTTGGAAGGGACCTCAGGAGGTCATCTAGTCCAACCCCCTGCTCAAAGCAGGACCAATCCCCACCTAAATCATCCCAGCAAATTAATTTATACAAAATCATAGACCCTCAGGGTTGGACCTCAGGAGATCATCTAGTCCAACCCCCTGCTCAAAGCAGGACCAATTCCCAATTAAATCATCCTGTGTTAATACTGAAAGATTCTTCCAGCGAGCGGTTTACTGAGCACATGTGTTTTTATCCTCGGGGTCTGAACTGAGTTGTTTACTTCATCTGCTTTATCAGACAAAACACAGGGAGCAAACCCCAAAAGGGCTTTCTTCTTAATCCATTTTATTGTGATCAAGAGCAACATTGGTACATTCAAATATGCTGTATGTGTGTTTAAGGATGTCTCCCTCCTTGGTTTTTATTTTGATAGGACTTAGCCCTGCCAGATACTGTGAGCCGTTATCTACTACTGAAATCAACGTAAGTTGAGAACACTAAGCACCTCCCAGCTTCAGTCTGCTCCACTGAAAGCTCCTTAGGGCCCCGCTTTCTGCTGCCTGCTACTTGCTGTATGGTGCTAGGCATTTATCCACTCGAAAAGGCCTTATTGGAGTTGTAAACTGCTGCTTTCAAAAACAGGGGAAATAGATTTCTTACAAACCTTCCATTTTGGGACAGAAGTAAATTCTCCCCTCCCACAAGGCAAATTCATGGGCAAAAATATGCATTCTTGACTTGGGTAAAACTATCAGGGTTCATCTATACTACCTTCCCCTCTGGTGGGTAGCGGTCGGTGTATCGGGGATCGAATTCGAGATGCGATAAATCAATCCCCGAACACAATGCCCCTCGACTCCGGAAGTCCAGCTCCACAAGAGGAGAAAGACTCTTGTAAGCCGTGAGAGTAAGCCATGGGGACGGCCAGGTAGGTCGAACTAAGATACTGCGACATCACATAGCTGAAGTTGAGTATCTTAGTTCGAACCCCTCGGCTAGTGTAGCCCAGGCCTCATTGACTTTGAGGGATGTTTATCTTAAGTAAAGACTGAAAGCCTAAATTGTCAAAAAGTAATCAATGATTTTAGGTGCTCATCTTTAAACACCTTAAAGAGGCCCAAGTTTCATAGGATGTGGAGTCCTTTTAAAACATCTTCACTTGGCTATTCAAAAAAATCACTCTTTTGAAACTAACTAAAAGATTGTGGCCCTAACTGCTATATTTAGATTTCTTTTTTAAATTCTGCAATATTCATAAAACAACCGGGGCTTACCAGATGTCTTTCAGCCTGCACTCTTATTAATGAGAATATTGTCCGAATGGAAATCAGGTCACAAATGTTTAATACTTCGTTTAAAAAGTCTTCGGCTTCTTTAAAGAGTTCCACTAATCCCAAACATGACAGATGTACAAGGCAGTTTTGCTTGGGGCAGATTAAAATTCTCTCTCTCTTTTTTTTTTTTCCTCTTTCATTTGGTCTGATTCAAATAACATTTCCGTTTTTTTTTAAATGTGCGGACTTCAAAATTTAAAAAAAGAAAAGAAAAAAATAGGTGACCAGGAAAGGCCAGTGTGATCGGAATAAAAGCAAACTTATTGCTGTTAACATAAAAAGGAAAGGGGAAGAGTTGGAGCCCATATGTAGGTTAGCACTAAGGCTTCCTGTTAAAGATAAAAAGGGGACCTTTTCAAACTATTTTTCCATTTGAAAGTGTTTATTAATCTATTCTCTCTGAAGCAAAAAGTTCAATGAAAGACAAAGATCAAAGGCATTTTAATTCAGGTGAAAATGATTATATTTTCCATTTTCGTTTTGTTTTTCTAAAAAAAGATAAAGGGCAGTATTAAAGCAACGTGTCACTTATTTAATTTTAAAGACCTGACAATTGCTTGAAATAGTCTAACCACAGAGACACTGATCTCATTCTCCTCCAACTTGCCGTTTATCAATAAAAAGCATGCGCAGGTGTTCACTGAACCCGAGTTTGCCTTCCTGCCCTCCTTTCCGCACTACACTGGACCTTTGCCAAGACCTTCACCCTAGAGGCTTTCAAAGTCACAATTTCCCCTTTGCTTCGGTTTTTCCTCCAAAGTTTACTACCACACACAGGCAATGCACGGGGGCAACTCTGAGCCAGGCAGTACGGTGGGTATCAGAAATCAGCATTCCAGGGGTGATCTACTAGGATGGACATAGGATTAGGAACCAAACATGAAACCCTGGACCCTTCTGGACCGGCGCTAGTTCTCTGTAAACAGGCCCAACTCCTGGGTCCATGTGCATTTAACTCCCCTGACTCTGAGTGGTGACTGGTTCCTAGCTCTGGGTCTCTCAGGCATGCTCCCAAGTGAAGGCCCCATGCCATGGGACCCTGCTGTCCAGGTGCCTGAGGTCCCAAAACCGGTGCCTCAGCCCTTCCAAGTCAACCATTGGTTAGATGCCGTCTTCCAGGGTCCATCCGGCTGTGGGAGTGCAGGTTTCTTGTTAAGCCCATCAGGGACAATAGGGCAGGTCAGCTAGGAACACAGACTTAGTGGAGCAATTTCACCACCGATACTTTGCTCTTAACAAGCCACCCTAGAGACTTAGAGATTTTGAAGGAAGGGGGGGAATCTGAATGCAACCCTCTGGTCCTCAGGATAAAACCCTGGCCTCACTGAAGTCAGGGGCAAAACTGGAAAGTTTGGGCAAGATGAGTGTCACCTTGTGCAGAGTTTCCATGGACTCGTCCAGCCAATGTGATGTGCACAGGCGTGGCACGGGAATGCCAATCAGTCAGAGTAGGCAAGGGGCACAGTCCTTATCACCCATGCATATTTTACCAAGCTCTGACTATTCACAGAGGGCTGATACCTGGTGGGAGAAATAGAGTTCTGCCCCAATAGTCACTAGGATGTCTCTCTTCCCACCCATGGTGGAGAGCGATGAGCCTTGTCGTTCTGTCTGAGCTGGCCAGAAGCCCTGTGCCCTCCTCAAGCCTACAGCTAGTTTGAGAAGCAAGTAGCATCAGAAGATAAGGCTGAAAATATCTTATGCAGGGAATTGGACATCTGCGTTGGTTTTGGGAGAGGCTGATGCTGTGGAGACCAGTTTCATCCCTCACCTCCCAACCCCAAAGGCTGAGTGGCAAATGTGCAGAGATCCCATGTAAGCAACTTCAGAAGCTGAGGAAGGGTAGATAATACCATCCCGTACAAAAAGACCATAGGCGTTTGGGGACTATATAATGAGTTGCAGCTAGTTTCCATGGAATCACCCCATCAAGATGATACATTTGCATCCTCTTCACTCTGTCTCTTTATCACCTTCCTGCCTCTCTTCCTTCCCCCCAGAAAAAGTTATGACAAAGGAGTGGGTTTTCTCTTTGACATTGTAAAAAAAGGTGGTGAGAGTCCTTGGTAGGTGGTGAGAGTCCTTGGGGAGGGGTGATGTACCAGGGCATGCGCTATTACTCTAGCAGTAGTTCTTGGGAAGTGAATTAGTCTGCATGGACAGCCTGGCTTCTTTATCCTTAGCATGATATCCCCACCCTCCACCTACTAAAACTCCTTGAAAGCTCAAGTGCCCCTGTCGAGTCAAATAACGTGCAAGTTGATACAATCTTCTTTATAAACGGATATTTAGTGGTGCCTTGCTGAAAAGCTGCCCCAATTCCCCCCCCCCCCAGAGGTGGCTGCCTCTCAGTGGTGGGTGGTCCTGTTAACGTTTCTGTGCTTCGATTGCCCTCGCTGCAGAACAGAGGCATAAGTACCACTTGATTGGCTTTTGAAATCCTTGGACAAGAGCAACCTATTTATTATTCATCTGTATTATTATCCTGTGTAACCTTTACGATGTATTCACGGCCCTGCGTATAGCGACGTACAACGAGAAGCAGCTAAGTCGCCCCTAACAGATCTAAGTGGCGCCTGTCTGTCTACACGGAGCTCATCACCGGGATAAGTTCCGCCCCCCATCCCTGTCCACCTGTCCTTGAAAACGCTCGTCCCCGAGCTAGATCGAGCCGGCCCCCGGCTGCTTTCATCTCAAAGTGTCCGGCTCTCCCGAGTTAGTTACAATCCAACGCCAAGATCTGACTTCACCTCCCCAGCGCCGGGTGACTCCGCTCTCCGGGAAACGCCGCGTGTCGGTCGGGGCGAGTTCGCTGCCGGCCTTTGCGGGAAGCTCCCCTTGCAAAGTCACCCCCCACCCCCCGTTATCCCTCTGCCTTAGAGGCTCCCCGCTTGGGGAGGTAGATCGGTTCCCGGCGCAGCGGGGCGCATCAAGCCGGGTCGCCCTTCCCCAAAAACTCTGCATCCCCCCAGTGGGATCGGGGAGGGGAGAAAACTGCTTCTAGGCAGGGGAAGCAAAAGCTTTGAAAATGCCCCTCCGCCCCCCCGCGCCAATGCAAGAGACCAGCCGAGCAGCGGCGCCCCCCGGGGCCGGGCGGCTCGGGGGGGGGGGACCGGGCGGCTCGGGGGGGGGACCGGGCGAGGGGGGATCAGAGGGTTCAAGGGGTTTTCAAGATGTCTGGGGAACATGGCAGCCGGCGTGACGCGCGGCTCCCGGGGGGGGGGGGGATCAGATGACTCCCCGTCATCCTTCAACAGCCCGCTCCGGCTCCTTCCGGCCCATGGGGGATCCGCTTACAGGGATGTGGACCGGGCCGGGCCGGGCGGCCTCTGCGCGCTTCCGGGCTAAAGAACTTTTGTAACACGCTCGTCCGGGGTCTGAAGCGGGGGTTGGTTTGGTTGGGTTGGGTTTGGGGTTGGAAACGGGGGCAAGACAGCGTCCAAACGGGCGTGCGCCCAGCGGGGGAAACCACGCGACTCCCCCCCGGGCAGGGGAATCCGCTACACGCCGGGCAGAGCGGGGAGGGGGATAGCCGGGGCACTTGCCCTTTTCCAGGCAGGGGCAATGGAGCCTCTGGCCAGGCCCGCGCGCCCCGGCTGCCCAACGCGACTACAGTCCGGGGTGAAAAGGGCACGGGCCGGGGGCGGCTCCCGCCTTCAGATCCGGAGTCACTCCGGTGCCAGGGGAGGAGCCAGCCCGCTGCCTGGAGCTAAGAGCCATGCTCGACGCCTGCGTTAGTATCTAACCCAGCCATGCACGGGAGCTGCTCCATCAGGGTGACTTTTTGGAAGGCACCTGGTAGTAGAGGTCGCGCCTGCCTCCCTCTGCTCCCAAAACACCACAGCAGGCGCCTCGCCAGCCAGCCCCCCTCGCCCCGCACCCCACGCCCGCTGCTGGAGCTCCGAGCAATGGACTTTTATTAATGTGCTTCCGCTGCTAGCCCGCTTCCGAGTCCGCCTGATCACTCCTGCCCCTCCCCACCTTGCCCTGCACTTGGCTGCTTTGATGAAGTCCCTGCTAGAGAGCAGCTCTGCCCAGCTGGTCTATGCCCCAGGATAAGGACTGGCGCCAGCTCCCTGGTCTGAAGTCACCTAGTCCTGCTGTGTCGTGCGCCCCTCCTCCCCCCACTTCCAAATCAGCACTTGGCCAGCGCCAAACACGCGAATGAATCCCCCCCCCCCCCCCCCCTGCGTAAAACAACCCAGGCGGGCGTAAAGCGCACAAAGGCAAACAGGTACCCTGGGGCCCGCCTTCCCCCCCCCCCCCCGGACCTCACCCACTGCACCGCCCCCCGAGAGTCCAACGCGGGGGGTGGGGGGGGGAAGTTTATTAGTGTCACGCCTCTTCGGTCTCTAATCGCCCCCTCTCACACGCATTTCAGTGTTATGCACCAAACGTCTGTCCAGATCGTCCCGCACACTGGGGTGTAGGGGAGGGGGAGACGCGTAGGGGGCAGGAGCCTGTAACGTTGGCTGAAGAGATAAGGAAGTAGAGCAGGTCAGCGCTGGGAAATTCACACCCCCTCTCACGCTCCTGCTCTTGGGCAGGGTGACCGGATGTGCCGCTTTTATAGGGCCAATCCCTATAGTTGGGTTTTTTTCCCTTCTATCACCTCCCTCCCTCCCCCCACGTGCTGTCTCATCAGCTTACTCCCGGGTCCCAGCGGCGGGTAGCAGGGGACCCGTGTGGACGTTAAGCAGGGGGAGCGAAACCGGACTGGTCCCGTGTTCTCTTTCACCCGGATCCAGAGCTGCCCGGGGAAGACGCGCCTTCACCCGGCCAGAGCCCACGCGCGTTTCTGCGGACTGCCCCGCATGCTTCAACCCCACTCCGGGTCCGGGGCGCGGTTAAAAGGTCAGCGAAGAGCCAGGGCGGGCGAGCGGATGCTGCCTTCCGCGAGACCCCCTCCTCTGGGAACAAAGCTGCCTACAGGGGACCGGCTGGACACCTGCACCTCTAAAACCACCCCACTCCCGGAGCGTGAAAAACAACCCCCCGCAAAACCATGGAGACTTCAGTGATTCTGGACAGATAGTTGGGTGGATGCGCGCAGAGCAATTCTGACCAACCCCCGCGTTGTCTTCACCTTTAGGCCCCGTGGGGCTATTGATGAATAACCCTCCTTCGAAGGAATCCCGTCAACCCCCCCGGGAGACTCCCGGAGGCAGGGAGGAGAGGGCCCCTGGAGAGACGGGGCTGCGTTCACCCGCTTGCTTGTTAGAACAGCCCTGCGCGCACTTGGGAGCTGAGCGCGCATCGCCCTGGTCCTTCTAAGAGCGCATCCCGCCAAGCAGGGGCTGTGACTCGGGGAATAGGATACCTGCCCCCCAAGGAAAAGAAAACGCCTGGGGTGTATTTGTACCGGGGGCTGGATGTGCGATCTACCCCTACACTTCTCTCCCTGGCCAGTTAGCACTTCTCCTTGACTTCTCTAATCACGAAACAAAACTTTCCAGAGCTCCCTGCGGGGTGAAACGGCTCTTCCCGGCGCCCCCACCTCCCCGCGCCCCTCGGAGCAGTGTGTCTCCTCCAGATCACAATCCCCTCCCTCCACCAGGCCCAGGCCAGCGGGGAGCCCCTGTGTCCGTCCTAGAGTTAAACAACCAACTTCCCTTAGCTCTAGCATTCAAGGCTCCCACCCCACGAAAGGGCGACCCCCGCCGGCACACGGGTTTGTGCCCCCTTCCCCCGCGGCCCAGGCGTGCGCTGCCGGCGGAACAATAAACAGCCTCGTACAAAGAAGGGTACAGGCGGCATCTTTGCTTCGGGTTTCTATGACAGCATCCGCGACACACCAGCGAAAAACTCCAATTCCTGGATCCCCCCCCCCCTTTTGTCTGCCATTAATTAAAGTGCCCATATGGAAAAAGCTGATAATGACAGCAGATAAGCCAACGGGGGGGGGGTCAAGAAGAGAGTCGGCAGAGAGCTGGGGAGGACTTTGCCTGAAATTGCCTTTCCTGGGGAAAAGGATTAGAATACAACCCAAGAGGGGCCAACAATAGACGGATGCTAAACACAGCGAGAGGGTCTGTTGGGGGCTGCGCATGGGCAGGGTTAGATGACACACCTGCCTCCCCCCCGGATGATTTGGAAATGGCTGTCCTGCAAAACTACACCCCGGCGCTTAGTAAGTCAAAGAGAAAAGTAGGGGGGAGTCGTCCCCAGCCCCAGACAGCCAGGTCCTGTATCCACGCCAAGCTCTCAGTGAACGATTCACTCCAGAATAGGGGGAGAGGGAGGATTTCAAGGCAAGCATCCTGATGACTCACACAACACAAAGGCCTCCTGCCACTAGGTATCTGTGTTGTTCAGCGCTTTATGTCCATCTTATTGTGACTTGCTCTTCTGTTTGCGCAGTCACTCCAAGGGAAGAACCTTGAACGTGTTTGGGGGGGGGGGGGAGGTTTGCTTCCCAAAAGCTACAAGAGATGGTTTCGGTAGGGTTCTCCCCAACCTCTGCCATCCAGCAAACTGGTCCCTTCCCTCCCCTCCAACCCCCCAGACTAGAACTGTTGTCACTTGCTGTGCCAACGTTTTGCGGGATTTTTAACTTTTCCTCGTCGGGGAAATTGTTCGAGGGATCATTCAAGTAAACCCCCTGATCAAAGCTAACTAAAAATAAGACTCCAGCTGTCTTTTTTTGTCACGGTAAACAGAGAACAGGAAAACAAATATGGCATTTTCCTCATTTCGCCTTACTAGAAAGAGAGAAGTGGAAAGTAGTCAGAAAAAAGTCTACTTTTTGAAACAGCCAACACATGGTCCTTTAACACCGCATACCAACTCGCTTTTAAATGCATGCCATTTTAATAGGCTCTTTCCTATTTTTTTAAACTAATTATCTTCACTTAGTTGAAGGAAAATGCAAAGCTCATTAATGATTTAAGAGCAAGAAACAGGAGACCCGAGATACTGGCCTGCATCTTTTGTACAATGCAAACAAGAACAAAATATGTAAAAAAAACCCAACCCCTTCTTTCCCCTACAGTAGTTTGAGAAGAAAAAGAAAATAAAAACCAGAGAGATCACAACCTGAGAGAGTCAGTCACAGCATCGTCTCCGGTTCAGTACCTTGGACTGGAAGTTACCATGCAAGATATCCCAGTGAAATAATCCACGACGCTTGCCTTGTTTTCCTCTCCCTTTACGAACCTTCATCTGTTAAAACCACTGTGATTTCTCCTGATAAACATCCACAGAGCTCTAGGTCCACCGACATATCTGCTCTTCCTCTTCCAGAAATATTCAGAAAGTTTCCCAGCTGAATGCGATGCTGTTCCTCCCCTCCCCCCCCCACAACCCCGCTAAAGCTCTCTTCAGTCAGAAGCACAACAACATGTCCACTAGAGTCTCCGAAAGCAAGAGAGAGAGAGAAAGATGGACCCAGGAATAATCATGATCTTCATAAAACCGCCTCGGTTCTCCGATGCTATTTTAAAACAACAAACCCTCCAAGAGCCAAGCCCGCCTCGGTTTGCAATAACCGGGTTCTCCGAGAGCCCCTTCCTCTGCTCTGTACCAATCCAAGGTGAAACCCCCCCCACACACCAGCATTATCCGCCTTTGTCAGCGAAAGAACATAATATTGACTTACCTTTTCCCCACAGCTATTGTCTGCCCCTTTTCAAAATGACATCACGGAAAGCAATCATGAAATTTACATGGGGGGGGGGAGAGAGGTTGGAGGTGGGGAGGGGGAAGAGAGTTGTTGGAGGCTTGCCCGCTTCCCTACACCAGTAACATGCGTGGAAGAGGGTTTGTTGGTTTCAATTAAATAGCGGATGCTCCTTAGTGTGTGAACTCTTAAGCCTGCTAAAGGCAATGTCTCATTTACTTAATGACCGCTCTCATTAATGGAAATGGCACAGAGGGGGCTCGCTGCGCCTTCCCTTTGTAAATACACTACCCATGAACCCTTGGGGTTGCAATATATCTGTTTACTCTCCGAGGTGAAATAAATTTACAGTACAGCATCCAAAAGCTGGGACTGCTGACTTTTTGGAGTGGAGTGGAGAGAGAGGGAGCGGGGGCGCTGCTCGACCCCCCGCCCCCTCCCGGACTCACCCCCACCCCGGCCGCCCGATCCCACAGAAAGGGCCCGATGTTGCCCCAGCGGATTCATAATTAATACGCAGCAGAGTTGGGGCGTCTTGGCCAGCCGAGCGCACCGAAGGGCTGCGCATGTTACATCCTCCATCCTCGTCCCCCCCTGTGCATTCCCGTCCTGTGGTACAGTCCAATAATTTCTAATAGCAACAACCAGGGAATGACAGATGCCCTAGGTTAGCACAGCCCCGGCGAAAGTACTTTACAATATTTATTGGTGGTTAGGAAGATGACCTATCATCGTAAAGAAGGGACGGGGAAATTTATCGCCTCCATGAAACAGGAAGTCTGGCCGATTAGCCCATGTGCATATTCAAGGGCCAGTTATGTCTGCACATTTCATGTTTTTAAAGTATCCCCCACACACACACACACACCGTTCCCAGAAAACACCCCCCCCCTTTCAAAAGAAACCGGGAAGGGAGGGGTGACGGATAAGGTCTCCCATGGTTTCCTAGCGAGAATGATCCTTCTGAAAATAGCCCCACAAGCTCTACTTAAGTACGTGTGGGTTTGGGGGGCGGGGGGAAGAGAGAGAGAGATCGGTTCTTCCTGGAAGCCTGTTTCCCTCCCGGAAAGAGACTCTGCCCCCACCCCACCCAAGAGTAATCATCATCACAAGCCCCATCGCCATCCAGGAGGTGTGCTATGAAGCGGACACGCGCTGGGGGTCCCGGCTCTTATCAGAGCCCCCCTCCCCCCCCCCACACGCATGGTCAAGCAAGGGGAAACGTTACCACCTCCCCCCCGGGGTCGGACTGGTACATTAGCACTTTGAATAGGTGCTGATTGTAACTTTGGAGGAAATATGCTCCGCTCGAGCTAAACTCTTAGCACTGGGGCTGGATATTCTGCACTTCCGAGCCTGGCCTCCTCCCCTCCCTGAGAAGGTGACTCCACTGTCCTCTCCATGGACATTTGAAGAGGAAGGGGCTGTAGCTCACACATGGACTTCGCTCCCTTGGGACGTAAAAAGCACCCAAGGAGCCTTCAGCGATGCTAGAGCCAGAGAGCGATTGGCAACTGAAGTTGCTTTCTGTCCCCCCCCTTCCCCCTCCCCCCCGGTGGCTGGCCTGGAGGAGACCAGAGGCTAGAGAGAAGTAGCAAAGGACTGACTCGGAGATAGATTTCTGCCCTGGTATTACACCGCTCATAAAAAGATTGGGCCTGTCATCGGCCCATGGGATCGGTCGTCCTGGGTACCTCAAAGGGCCCCCAAGGCAGAATCTTGTGCTAAAAATCTCAGCTTGCCACCCAGCTCCTCACCCCCCACGCTACTATTGGGCCAAAGCCTTTGTCCTGTAGTTATTTTGGACTATTGTTTATTCGGCATGTATTGTTTCAAGATTTAGGGGGAGGAGCTGTAACAGCATTGAGCGTTCTAGGATTGCAGCCGGCCTTGGGAAGAAACATCTTACAATGCCCCGTCCCCTGACTACAGGCCCGGCTCCTGCCTGAGCTTCTAAGCCCTTAACATAAAAGGACGAATTCAGCGGAGAGTTCTCCTGAAAAGCCATTTTCTATCGCCTTCAGACATGCTGCGAGGACGGGGATATTTTACATCCTAAACCTTTGGCATTCAGAAATTCTATTAAACTCTTATCTCCCGGCAGCAGGCCCGGTGCTACACCGCATCTTCATTGTTCTGCATCCGAGATAGAATCGAAAAGGGGGGGCGGGGGGAGAAACCAGGCGGGCTCGGCTTCGGTCTGTTAACAATACTGGATGGTACTCCCGAAGGTGATTGAATGCAGCCGCCTCCCTCTAAAAACGTGGGAAACAAAAGCAAACACAGATCGTAGGGAAAACAAGAGGAAAAGGTGTGTGTGTGTTCGCACGCATATGTGGGTTTAAACACACACAATTTAACTGGAACTCCGAAGCCTACACAATTGAGTGCCGATACCAGTCCCTTGTTTATGCAAAATCTCAATCGCAAACTAACTCCCCCCCCCTCTAACTGGTAAATCCAATCTAGATTTAGACGCAAAATGGGACAGTGCAAGGCGAGAGTTTATCGTTACCACCAAGATGTTGCTAAAGAGAAACAAAGTGTTGAGGTTATTCCTTTTCTTTCAAAGCTAACGTGTTTGTTTTGTTAAATGAAGATTAAGCATGTCAGCACTTTATTTAGTCTCGTTAAACAATGCATAGAAAACATTGCAAACATCGGAGGGGCGATTTAAGACATTAGCATAGAAAGTTTCACTCGTAAAAGCCCCGAGAAAAGTAAAGAGAAATGAGGCAAACATCGGACAATCAGCACTGGGAAACTGGACAGCTCCCGCCATAGTATACTTGCCACTGTCCAGAAACGATTTAGCAATCCCCGCGCCTGTATTATCTACTAAAGTTAACTTCCCAGCTGAGCAAAGCCTTCGAACAACTGGCTACTATCATATGTATCACTTAAAAGAGAAGAGATGTGAGACCAAGACATTACTTGAAGCCCAAAATGGGAATTTTAAATAATTTTAAAAAACCCACAAATTTTACGTTGTTTCTGATTTTGAAGTAGCCACTTTTTAATCGAGAAAAAGAGTTAGCATCTGTTCCACATTTCAAAGATGGCTCTTTTCCTAGGAGGTAGAAAGATTATTGGAATCTTAGAGGCTGCAAATTGAAATTGACACGTTTACAAGTCATTGATAGGTATCCTACAAAATGAAGGTGGAAAGGTGTTTAAAAAAACACACAAAACTTGATTATATTCATAGTTTGTTTTTTAAAAAAAAAAACCTGGAGGAGTCCATTAAAAATCGGATTAAAGGTCTATGTTTAAAGGTTGTTTCAAATACAAGTGCAGTGACTTGTCTATATCCAGGCATAACAGTGCTGAACTTCAGTGTACTTGCTTCCTAGAGACTCTTTGCAAGTACGTTAGGTCTCAAACTTTACGCATTTGCAATTGGCACCAATTTCTACGGTTACCAGCTGGGGGTGAAGGATTTTTCTTGTTTCTTTCTGAAAGCTTCGATGCAGATGAGCTGGCTGCCTTAATGCCTCAGACTACAATTAGTGCTGTTGTATGCCTAATAGAAACGGTCAGCATTAATATTGTATATGGAACAGCTGAAGGGTTGGGGAAGAAAGACCTGCCCACGACTGGCCCCTGGCAGATGGAACAGCACCGCACACGCATAAAAAAAACTTTTCATATCCCTCAGTCCTTTCTTGATTTACACAGTTTCCCCAAGGAGAAAAACGGCTTTGTCTAAAAGAAACGTACAAGTGGAAGCTTATTTTTAAACTACTACTAATTTCCTTAAAAAGCTTCCTTATCGGGCCCATGCAAATCTTTGCAATATCAACCCTGAATTTTCTACACGGCATTTTAAAACAAACAAAACACTTGTCTGCATTGTGTCCCGGCAGTGAAGAGCAATCTTTAGGCAACTCCAGCCATTGATTATCAACAGGCTTTAGTCAGCTTTATATTTGAACTATTTATCCACTAATACGCAAAAGCGGAGAACTCTGGACAAAGCTTTGATGAGAAACAGAACACAGAGAAAAAGATTCCTTACCCGCATCATTGCCAGAAACCGATTCATTACAACACAACAAAGCATTATTTGGAGTCTCATTTCAGCAAGAGCCGGTGAGAGTCACACACACACTTGCAAGAGTGTTTAGAGCTAAAAACGTTTGCATCTGAAATTGAGTTTAGTCAACGTCAATTATTTTGACAACGAGGTATTTAAAAAAAATCAGACTCTCTGAACTCTCTAAATTCAGACTCTCTGAACGCAAACACTAGAGGTGAAGCTTGACTTTTAAGGCTGTGAAATGTATTGAATTCAGGAGCCTTGCACTCAAAGGAGGGGAATACAGATAATGGGGGGGGGAGGGGATTGTTTGTTTGTGCCTGGTCTCCCTGACATTTCCTTTCTGAGCCACAAACGCAAAGCCATTAACAAGGAGGCAGGCCTGGAAAGTTAGTCCCTTTCGCCTCCTTGGCTTGGTGCATTGGGGGAAATAAATGACCTGTAACACGGGCGCGGAAGAGACCGGCTAAGAAGCTACAGGGAAGGGGAGGAAAAACAAACCCAAAAGACACAGAAGTCAAGAGAAGTTTACGAACCGAGGAAAGTTCCGCACAGCTTCATCCTGGCTGGCGAGTGAGCCACCGCCTCCCCGCAAAAACCACACCCGAGCCCGCAGCTCAAGTCCCTTCAGCCCCGCAAAAAGTTACACTCCAGAGCAAAAACTTATGGGGTTGAGAGGCCCCCCGAGCGAGGCGGCCCGGCCAATGGGAGCTCGCCGAGCGGCTAATTACAAATCAAGGCTCCTGCGCGCCGGCCAATCCGGGCTCGGCAGAGCTGGAGCCGCGGCGCAATTGTTCTCCGGGCTGGGGACAATGGGAAGCGGCCGCCTCGGACTGAGCATGCGCCCCGAGAGCCCAGGCTGGGTGATGCTACTTCGGGGCAAACTTTTCCTCCCGCCAGGAGCCTGCAGGGGCATAAGCGGGGTCCTCAGCGGGGACCCCCCAAGCGGGCTCCCTAGATTCGAAACCACCCCCAGGTGCAATGAGGCTACTTGAGACTTCGCTGGGGGGGGGGGGGGGTAAGGGGATGTTCTCTCCTCCTGGTGTAATTTCAGTGCTTCTGTGAACATTTTTCCTATGCACGTAAAAAAAAGTCTCCACCCGACTCTGCTTTGGCACTGGAAGCAGGGAAAATTGTTTCCCCCCCTCCCCCCCCATGTTGGTGGGTGCCTGAGATGCCCCTCCCATGCTTCCAGCATCCCATGATTCATAGAATATCAGGGTTGGAAGGGACCTCAGGAGATCATCTCTAGTCCAACCCAGGCTCAAAGCAGGAGCAATCCCCAGCTAAATCACCCAACAGATTTTTGCCCTGGATCCCTAAAGGACTGAACTCATAACCCTGAATTTAGCAGGTCAATGCTCAAACTACTGAACTATCCCTGAGAATCAGAAACAGAATTGTCCAGCAGCCTCGAGTCTTTGTCACAGAGATATCATCTCCGAAGGGAAGTGGTGGTGGTTTGGATCCTTTCTCCCCACTGTCCCAAATGAATCAGTCCTGGCCTCCCTGTAACTCGGTAACTCAGGTTATGCTTTGTTAAAGTGCAGAGTATATTTGGGGGGGTATATGGGGGGATGAGGGGGGGGGAACTGCCTCCTGGCTGCATCCAAACTGTAATGGGCAGCCCTGCATCTGAAGGGACAGATGGTAACAGGGCCCTGAACTGAGCCCAGCTGGGGAAAACTGGCTAAAGGCCAGGGAGGAGCACTTTCACAGGCCTCCCAGATGGAAGTGGAGGGAACCGAGTTACCACTGAATCCTAAAGATAAACCAGGGGGGTGTTTAGTGTATATGGTAGCGATGAACTTTTATGGCTTGGAGGGCCAGGACTTCCCGGAGCCCATGTGACATGGACATGGAAAACAGGTGACCTTTTCTTCTTGGGCTTCCGTGTTTTGTCCGGTGGGCCGCTTGGCTGGCCCGCCGCACAGAGAGTTCTCTCCAAAAGTGAGGAGGGGCCATTGTGTTACACAAAGCCTGATTGTTAGGCGGAGACAAACCCTACCCCCTGACCCTTGGGAGTAAGGGAGTGAATTTGCAGGGATGGGAGCAGGGATCTGGGGAGAGGGAGCAGGCAGGCCCACCCAAGCCCCTCTCTTCACATCCTGGGTAATTTGGGGACGGGAAGGGGGGAAGCCTGCAGTTTGAGGGACAGGTGGCAACAGTAATAAGGAACAGGAACAAAGCTGATATTAACTGAAGGGGAGTTTAAAGCAATTTATCCCAGCAGGAGACGACTGTCAGGGTTTTTTTTAATTGTATTTTTATTATTGTGGGGTGTGGGGATGGAATAAAGGTTAGCAAAGAATGAAGAACAAAAGATTGTAATGCACTCTTTGGTCCGAGATCTTGAGCTGAACCCTTTGTTTAAAGAAGCTCAATTTCTTAATCCAGATTTCTTTGGTGGCGGAGGACTGGGGGAAACAGCTTTGCTGATTATTTTTTTTTTTGAGTCTTTAAGTGCACTATTGCTTCTATGATCCTCCATTAGCCTCAGGGGGTTAAGAAATAAAGTCATGAGTGGCATGAATCGGAAAATAGAGATGACATGTAAAATCAAAGTCCAGATCCGTAAACAGCTGGCCCAATTCTGCCACCATTATTCAGTGTAGGTAGCACCTAACTGTGGAAGGGGCTGTATTCATTGCAGTGGGACTCCCTGCAAAGCTGACATAAGTGGGGGTGGGAGAACTGGACCAAGATAAGTTCCAATTGGACAAATGCTGTTAGTTTATCTGAATGGGATAACCCCCCATTTAATCTGCCAAAAACTCTTTTCTTTACACTGGTGGCTTCTTCGTTGATGAATATTCCTTCCTTTTATTGTCCTTCCAACCCCACTTTGGCAGATGAGAGGTGGGATTGTGAAAGGCTCTGCATTTGCAAAATGACTTTCACAATTATGTCCTGGCAATTTGAAACTTTTGTCCTTCTCTCATCTTCAGCCTCCTGGGGCTTTAATGGCAGACAGCAGAGTGCCTTCCCCCTCCTTCCCCACTCTCATTGCTGGGCAGCTGCAGTGGCCGGAGATTCAACAAGGTCACTTACCTCCACTTAGTGCCTGTATTTCATGCATGGAGGAGATTTCAAATTGATGTGTGTCGGGAGAAACACATGAGATGAAACAGGGTTGTTGTTTTTTAAAAAATATTTGCTATGTGAAGAGCATAAACAAATACAGGACTGATCCAAAATGGCTTGTCTTGCACAGGTAATAGTAAGATTAAAGCAGAAGAAAATTGGTAAGTCCTTGGATCGAACAGTGCCATATTTACTCAAGCACATCTGGTGAATCTATGGACCAGCTCCTACTGTTTCTGCATTTTACTTTTGACAGTAAGTCACGGACAGCAGAATTTGACTGTGCAAATGATGGATGAACAAAGAAATGGGAAAAAAGAATCTCACAGATGCATACTACAGAAAGTGTGATTTTTCCATGACATGTTTGGGGAGGCCACATTGCTAATGAATGGAACTCGGCAGGGAAAGACTCCATGAAAAAATCATTTTTATATTGCTGCTTTTTCTTGAAATGCAAAATTTGGATGAAATTTCACTGACAAATTTCAGTCAACCTTCACATTTTGGAGGGAGTGCAATCTGGTTTTGATTTGTTTCACAGCACAATATCAGAGTAAGCAGAGGCTCACCATAAATGGAATTCCAGCCAGTACATTGCAACAACATTAGTCCAGAGAAACAATCCCAGACTTTCATTCTTTTTCACTTTGATCATGGATTTATTGAAGTCATGCCTAATATGTGTGTATCCATGTATATATATATACACAAAGAATGGTGGGCTCAGATGAGATGCACCTGATAATTATGCAAGACCACTCAAGGGAAATACCAGAACTGCTGAAAATAAATTTCAGTAAATTATGGGTGTCACTGTTACCCCAGGGCTAAATATTATTTGATCAGTAACTAAAATAATCTAAAAGACCAGCACCAGTGCTAAAGGAACTCAACTAAGACAAGGAGGAGTGCAAGGTTTGGCCTCAACTCTAGTTGAGCATTGTCAATATTCAAGACATGGATTCTGACTCATAAGAAATTTTGTCACCCCTCTCTTTGCATTCCTCCGTTGATTTCCCCGTCTCTATCACATCAGGCATGAGCTACTTGTCTTCACTTCCAAGGCCCTTCATTGCCTGTCCCTGCCCTTCCTGTCGTCTTTCATTCAGTAGCAAGAGGTCTTTTAACTCACCTTTTAACTCACCCGGACCACATGGCAATTGCCTCCTTTGCCTCCCCCTGTTGGCGGGCTTGCTGCTGTCTATATCCCCCTGTTGTCTCTTGTCTTGTGCTTAGATTGTAAGTTCTTGGAGGGCAGGGATTGTCTTCTGTTCAGTGTTTGTACAGCACCTTGCGCAATGGAATCTTAGTCCATGACCAGGACTCATCGGTGCTATGATAATACAAATCATAAATAAAGAGCAGTAAATAATAATAATAGCAAAAGAACAGAGGTCTGCTCCAGAGATGAAACCTATCCATTGTATTTATAAAGGACCTGTTCCCACCCCCCAAATATATATATATTTTATCATCTAACCATCTGACTGCATTAGAATCAGTGTGGCACTATCATCATCATCAATAGCTCCCCAGCCCCTAAGAGGCAGGGCCCCTCCACCGAGACGGGGATCTCTCCAGTTATCCGTGGACCGTTTGCCTCTGTATTAAATCACTTACCCGACCACGTCGCTCCTCACTTTCTCAGCAAGAAAGCTGGAGACACGGCATGCCTAGATTGTCAAGCTCAGCTTGATAGGCCCTGTCAAAACTGCCAGAGTGTGGTGACAATAAACATTTTAGCTGCCGAACAATTTGCTGCAAAAAGGTTTGACCCTGAAATCAAGTTCTGCTGTAATGAACACTTTGTCGCCAAATATTTGCATTTCAGCTGACAAGGTTCAGCTTCCCAGGGATTTTATACGCCCAGGGACAATCTGCTTTCAAACTGGGATGCTGGGAGCTCAGAGGATGAGCAAAGTTTCATCCTCTAATGGTGACAGCTTGTGCGGGAATCATACATGCCCCTAAATAAATAGAAGGACTCGGGATGAGGGGGGCACCTTTGGACTCAGAGGCATAGTAATAGGCTTCAGAGTCATTCACCTCTAGTTTAACCATAATTCCTATCAAGAGGCCCCATTCTGCTGGCCCTGAACATACACAGTCCCTTTGTGGAAGAGCTTACAGTCTAAATAGGGAGCTCAGGTAATGGGTAGGAGAGAGAAAGTCTTTTATCTCCATTTCACAGGTGGGAAAACTGAGGCACACAACAATTAAGTATATTGCCTAAGGTCACACAGGGAGTCTGTGACAGAACTAGGAACTGAATGCCGATCCCGAGAGTCCCGGTACAAAAGAGCATCTTTTCTTTCTGGTTCAAATCAAGAAATGAAGGCGAAAATCAATTTGTGACAAAGGCAATGTGGAAATTCATGTGGGTGGGAGGTGCAAAAGATTATTTTGAAAACATATATTCTAGGTTAAATGTTCAAAAATATCCTCTAAACTGGTAACAACATTTCTTTATGCACCCTTGCTAGCATCTGCAAAAACAATTTTCAGCCAGATTTATCAGGACTGTGTTTGCAAATAGCCAGTTAGCTATCAACTTAGTCATTTGCATGTGCTGTTACATTATAATCATGGCAACTTTATTAATAATCACAGAAAAGATACATGCTGACTAGTCATGCTGGTCTAAAAACTTGACTTTATTGCCTCCAGTCCCTTTATTTCTGTTTGGTCTTGCAAGGCAACTTTAAATGAATCACAACATTTAAAAATCATTGCCCTCTTTTCAAACCTGAGCGCTCACCTCGCCTTCTAGAGAAATGTAACAAAAATTGCATACTTACAGGCGGCAGAGTCCAGGAGACGGCAGGGATCTGAGAGCCGGGAGACTCAGAGTCTATTCCTCACTCCGCCACTGACTGGGCATGTGACCTTTGGAAAATCACTTCACTTCATTGTTATTGTTCATCGCGTTTACATGGTTGTGCCTCAGGATCAACCAAGAATGGGGCCCTGTTGTGCTGGGTGCTGTACAAATAGAGTAGCAGACAATCCCTGCCCTACATTGTTCACAAGTTAATCAGACAAGGCAGACAGTGGGGGAAGGGAGAGAACACACAGGCAGAATGAACAGTTTGATGGAGGCAGGCAGACATCATGGTACTTCAACAACTTATTTTAGGGTGGCTGGACTTAGGAGGGGATCAGCTCAATGGAAATAAAATAGAAAGGAGGATACAGTGAAGGAAAGGGAGCGAGGGGGACAGGATTGGCAGGGTAAGAGAGAGGGTGTAAAACAAAGCAGAGGTGATGAGACTTGGAAGGAGAGGGCTGGAGCAAATAGCCATAAGGCAGAGAAAGTCCAGCCAACACTGTAGAAAGTTCTCTGAATGTCTCTCTGTCTGTGTGTCCCTCCCATCCTCCATCTGTCTTGCCTATTTAGAGTATTTAGGTGTTTGGGGCAGGGTCTATCAGTTGCTAATTATATGTACAGTGCCTAACACAATAGGACCCCGATCTTGGTTGGGATCTCTGTAGGCACTAGCCCAATACAAATAAACAATAACAAAACTCATCAGTGCAGGGAAAGCATCAAGGAAAACTTTCTCCAGCCGGTTCAAGGATACAAGCAACGTTTTCTTTCATGTTTGTCTCCATTCTCCTCCAGTGAAATGAAAGTCGGCTTTTACTGGCCGAAGCTTGTCATTGTGCCTAAAAGAAATTTGCCACTTTGTCCAGTGGGTGGATTTCAGCACAAAACACTGTGCATTGCCGGCTGGAGTGATAAAAATCCACCTTGGGACAAATCCACAAAGACTCACAAACAGATCACATTTTGCACATGTACTTAAGCAGGGACTCCTGTTCCATCCACACTCTTTGTTCCCTAGCTCTGTTTGGGGTAGGATTAGGCAATCAGGAAAACGAGGAGGGAGGGAATAAACAGCAAGAAGGGCAACCGTGAGTGAGGTGTGGGAGGAAGTGTAACTGATCGAACGGTGGCCAGAGGGAGACAGCTTGTGATTTAGTTAATGTCAGGATGACATTTACCAAAGTGCAGCTTTCTCTATAAACAGTGACATGCTCTCAGACTGCAGCTGTGGGTGGGTGATGTCACAGGGAAATGACCAATGGCTGGGGAAGCAATCCATCCAGCAGTGAGTCAGGCCTGAAAACTGACCTTGTTCGCCTGATTGCTAAGTGGGCAGCGGCATGTCAACTTAATACTCATTCAACGGTGGGATGCTGAAAGGAACTCTGAGTCAGACAATGCTTTCTCGCTGCAAGCCCTCAGCATCAGCAGTGCAAGGACCGATGGGACACTGGGCTAAGAGGTGAATGGTAGGGCATCTATCTAGCTATAGAAGAGGGAGGTAGGCACCACCATGGTCCAGAGGTTCTTAGTCCGGGGCTCCCGAAGTGAATTCTGTGAACCGGTGGGAATCTGCAAATGCTGCCAACTTGTAGGGTGATCAGACAGCAAGTGTAAAAAATTGGGATGGGGGGGGGGGACAGGGTAATAGGCGCTTATATATATATAAAGGCCTAAATATTGGGACCATCTCTATAAAATTGGGACATCTGGTCACCTTACCCACTTGGCACAGAACGTCCTGCAGTTGAGAATGGGAGAAGTGACCCATGGGATCTCAAACTGGGAAGGGGAGGGGAGTCTACAAGAGAGTCACTCCCCCCAGAACTGGTTGACCCTAGGAAAACGTTTGACAACCCCTGTACTGCGCTTTAACCTCTGGTGGTCTGGATTCCAGTGTGACTTGTTATCATTTATATTACCGTCGCTCCTAGAAGCTTCAGTCAACAACCAGGACCCCACTGTGCAAGGTGCTGTACAAACACAGAATAGGTAATTGTAAGTCACATGTAAAATGTGTTTGGTGGCTCCAGTCTGGTCCCTGAGGAGCATTTACTCACCTCACACAAGCAGCACCCAGTGAGGGACAATTGGGCATGACTTGATCTCTGGTCAGAAGCTCAGAACCAGTATAGTAGGTGGCACATTAGGTCTGGATGGAGCCCCTGCGTGGGAGCAGTCCCTGGCTTGTACAGCAGAGGAGTGTCAGATCAGGACTGAGGTACATTACCAGATCTCCATGGGGAAATTTTGTGACCTGCTTGACTATTCTATAGCTGATTTTGCCAGGAGCTATGATCCTTCATCTCTAGGAATGCAAACATTCCCCTAATGACTCCTAGCTTGTTTTAAAAGGTGAGAAGAAATGTAATAGCCCCTTGTCTAACTCATACAAATTCTTTACATTTTCAGCTGGGTGAAAAACTTTATGAAGATGCATTTCATGCGTCAGCTGGTAGCAAAACGTGGAAAGCAACAGCGACAAATTAGAACTGGTTTGTGAAGATTATTCGCACAGCACACCCTTTCCAGCTGCTTCGTCTTCATTCCAGAGGTTCAGCTTTCCCACTCTGTGCACAGACAGAGTGACATGCATGAGTATTAGCACGACAAGGCTTGTCGAGAAGGCAAATACCAGGCTGATTTGCCATTGAGCCTCTTTTGCACAGAAGTGGAACCTAGTTTTAATATAACTATAGATGGGGGGCTACATGTCGCTAAGCATGTGGATACAGCTAGTTGAGTAACAGAAAATAAATATTCATTTGACATTTTAGTTAAAATATTTAGTGAAATTGCTCAAATAAATGACTATGAATTTTTTCCTGAAGTATTCACCTTGCTCCTTAGACAGGGCACATAATGGGGGTTAAGTTATAAAATAGTTTATTAAAATATTGGAAATCAGTTGACTACATTTTCTGACTAATATTATTTAGCCAGATTAATGCAGATCCGCTCCAAGTTGTGATTCAGCATCAACCTTTAGATATTCCCGATACACATACAATGTTCTTACACAATTGCCCCTCAGACACCCGCATGTGCACACAAACACACACACACACACACATGCGGCTTGAAAACTTTGTTTAATGAAACCCAAACTGCATCCGGCAAAAAATATATTCCCATCCCGTCATGACCAAACTGAGATTTCTGTGGCCAGTGAATGCTACATCCTCATTGTGGATCCCCGGTGGGAATTTCTTGTGCATCTTGCTATCTGGGGGTTTCTTAATGTTGAAAAACACCATTACTTGCTCCTGGCCCACAGAGGCTTATCTGCATCCCTGGGGAAAGGCGTAAGGTGACCTCCATTTTCCCTCTTCCTTACAACCTCTACCCCTGAGTGCTGGCATCAAAGCCCCAGCTGAGTTCTGGAAGGGACTCACTGAGGATCCAGCCCACCTTAATTGGTCAGGAGGGGCAATGTTGAGCAATGTGAATTTTTCCCAACCCCGGAGGTTCATTATGTTGCTAATCCTCAATGGCCTTGTGCAATAAGAGACAGTGATCAGGAGTCAGATGGACCTCTCCCAAATGGCTCTGCAGACTACTGCAATCATTATGCCACTAGGTTGCCTCGCCATCATGTCTTTGAACAAACAACACAATTTAAGATCCCACGGGCCTGATTCTGCAAACTCACGTAAGTAAGGGCTACTCACCAAAGACTTTGCAAGGTTGGGCCCGGAGTCACCAGAAGGAAATGAGTGTCGGCTTAACGGCTACCGGCCACCTTGGCGGAGTTACTTCAGTGTCACAACGAAAACAATGGCATTACATTGGCATAAAGCTGGGGTAATGCAGTGGTGAATGCAGTCCTAGGATTTTCTAAAATGGCCTCCAACACTGCACAGTTGAACATGCAAATCCTGATCTACATGTGCAAAAGTGTATATTGTCAGTAAAGTTGTGTGCGGTTACTCAGTCTGCATGTGCAAAGGCCTACTTATTTATTCAACTACAGGGGTTGTGCACTGAAGTGGAGGGCGCATCTGTAGGAGCCATTTTTAGGGGCTCATTTGAAACATGAGCCCTTGAAGTTCACGTGAATGCACTTTGAAAGAAAGCCTCAGAAAATAGTTTCCCCCTTTCCATGCCTGCCTACCCTTGAGCCTACAAAAGTCTGGATTTCCCACACAAGAACTGAGCACTTTGCAGCTACTTTAACCGATTCAGGGCAAACAGCTCCCCGCAGGCTTGTGGGTGGTACAGATCTCCTCCATCACTGCTCCAGAAATGGAGAACCACAAGTCGTCACAAGTAAACAAGCATTTTATTCACTTTTGAAATATTTCCCGCCGTTAGCCTTAAGATGACTCTGGCTTCAGACATCGATGTAACCATCACTCCAAAGAAATGTTTTTCTTTCCTTTTCCCCAATTCCATCCTCTGTAGAGCAGGGCAATTATCATGGATCCACCCCCCAAAAGTGTATTCTTTTTGCCCAATCTATCAGCTGATCCATTTCACCTCATACTCATTGCAGTCTGTGCAGGAAAGCCCATAAACACTAGGGAGGGATAATTACTAGTCCCAGCAGCCCGGAGATAATTAATACACTGATAAGAGGAGGGCTTGGGAAGTCAGGGGATGAAATACAAGCCTAGGAGGGGTAAAAAATAAATAAAACAAAGCCTGAATTAATTGCTTTAAACTGGAGGTGTGGGGGAGTATGGGAAGGAGAAGAGGTATCTGTTTGATCTAGATGGTGGTCTAAGCAGACTGCCCTCTCTCAGCTAGGGCATGGATGGGTTCTCTAATATATCCCTAGGAAAAGTACCCATCTGTAGTTTGGATGCTGTTGAGATGGAAGGAAGGCATTTTATTGAGCACTCTACTGCCAGGGATACCCCTTACCTGGGAACTAATGGGCCATGACTTAGGAATGATCTGCAGCCAGCATTTCAAAAGAAACCAACCAGCTGTTGAACCGAAAAGCACTTCTCTGAGTTCAGATGTGCTCTCAGAGGAAGGAGGAAACCCTCTATTTAATCTTTTAACCAGCAGTGGAAACCTCCTTCAGTTGTGCCAGTCAAGATTTTGCCTTGACTCATACTATCCGAGTCTTGGACATTTGTATTTCAATGTTTCCAGTGTCTCTCCATCATTCCAATGACTTCTCTTTGGCCATTTGACATCTCCCTGCTGTGGAATGTTACACAGCGTTATAAGCAGGTTGTCTTAACATTTTCTAAGAAAAAACATTTTTCTTTGCCTTTTAAAAATGTTTTTGTTTAGAAAATGTCAAAACACCGTGTTTCGGTTATCTCTGAAGTGTTCTTTTTTCTTTTGACCAAACCAATTTTGGTGAATTTGACACAAATTCACAAAATCTTTTGGTCAACCCAAATCTGCCTTTTTCAGAAAAAAAAAATTCTGACAAATGTTACCCAGCTCTGCTATTGAGTAAAATATATTTTACAACTTGTTAAGTAGGCTCAGTTTTTCATGCAGTGGTTGCCATTAACAAATCACAGTTTACCAACACAAGCCATGCTGTGGTATCACAGACACTACAGTTGTGGCCTGTCTTCAAGTATGGGGAACAATTCCAGTTTCTCAGCTACCCCTGTGTTGTGTGTGTTGGTAGATACTGACTTGTTAATAGCAACTGGTCTATAGGTGGTGACTGTAGTAGAAAATATCTCAGTGGGAGTTGGGGGCATTTGGACATTGCAGGAATGAGCTTGTTGTTGATAGTATCTTCACACTTATTGCACATCAAACTTTTTACAACAACAGTCAAATAAAAAGTAATTCTAAGGGGAAATTGAGATGGGGTGGGGGGAAACATGTTTTCCGTTGAGATTGAAAAAGAGATGTTTTGTTACTACTGGTTTGGCATCATACAGTCATAGCACCATCAACATAACATGTTATCACTGCTAACATGACTGTTTAGGGAATACAGAATGCGAACGGAAAGCAATTCAAATAGAAACATACTGAGAATGCTGCATATTTGTTATCTTCTTTTAAAGTAATCTCATTCAGTAATGGGGAATTCCACGTTGGGGGTTCTGGTGACATCATAATAGACAGGAAGTCATCAGAACCCCTGATTAGAATTAGATCTGTGTATTACATGGCTCCTTAGCTTTAATTCTTATTATCCATTCCTAATAGAGAAACAGTTTAAAGACAGATGCTCTGGCATCAAATTACCCTATCGTTCCTTTCTAATAAAAATAAGTATCTGTCTTCTCAAGAAACTGATTTGTTTTAAGTCCCTAAGTATCTCCACTCAAAGGACTTCAGTCCCTTTGGAAGTGTGATTTTTTTTTTTTTTGAGACAATGGCTGATGGAGCATCGCTCAGGAAAGTGGGGAGCAGGAGATAGGGACAAAGTTGGGTAAAAAGATCAGCCTTCATTTTGCAGGGGAAACCCTGGACCTTATGGGAAGAGGATGATAATGGGTGAATTTATACCCATTGTGTCAGCAAATCCAGAGTTTGGGGGGGGGGTTCTCCCAGCAAAATTTACTACGAGTAAAATTGTGAATTTATCTAATTCTGTAGGGAATGAAATTTTGCATTTTGTTTCATATCAAAAGTGATCTGATGTAGAGTTATCAGCAGGTGACTCTAAAGGGAAAGAGTTGCAGAGAAGTTTCTCACCCCAAGAGCATCCGCACTGTGTGAAGAGGCAGGAAAAGAGCAAAGGACTGTGTGTCATAAACAAAGGACTGCTAGCAAAGTACCAGGAATGAATAAATGAAGCAAGGACCACTCATAGTCACTGAAGACCTGATCCTGAAAAACATTCCTGAGGACTTGTGTCACCTAATACTAAGATCGTCAGCACTTTGGGACAGGAAGTGTCTTTTTTTGGGATGGGCGTCTAATGCTTGGTGCAATGGCGCCCTGATCTCTGATAGGTGCTAACACAATGCAAATAATACATACTACTACTAAATGGTCCCATTCAATTCAAAGAGACTGTTTGCATAAGAGAGTATTATTCAGTATGAGTTCAGGTTGCACAATCTGCCTCTAAAAGATTCCAAGACACAGTAGGAGAGGGTAACCCCAGGGTCCAAATTCCAAGATGAATAATTACATTCTGCTAGCTTAAAATTCCCCTGGGGTTACAAGCAAAGACATGTATCAATTCACAGCTATTCTCCACTTCCCCTCCTAAACACAGTACACACATTTCCTGGCTACTTGCCATGCATGTTCTATCCCAGAGGTGGCTGCCTATCAGTTGTAGGTGAATGATCCCTGCATGTACAGTTCATTAAGGGGGCTGAGAGGCTGAGAGTCACTAGATAAATGTAATGAGTGTATATTATTCTATTTCTCCCCAGCCACACAGCTCGTCTTTAGTTTGATCTCATCAACTCATTGCAGACTAACTGTGTGTAATCCACATGAACTCCACATGTCTCACAGTGAAACCATGAATCTTGGCAGGTATGAGCTGTAGGCGAAAGAGACCAATGTGCTGTTTGAATATGCATGAACTGGGAAAGTCATATGTCACATTGCAGCATGCCCTGAAAGCGAAAATAGCGGATCCTTTCCGTTATAGACATGTATTGGACACTAGTGCATACATATGGAAACTGGATATGGTCCTGGGAACATGAACTACAGCGATGTAAGCAGAGATAGGATCAACTCTATAGACAAAGACAAACATTTCTAAACATACTTATCACCTTCACTTGGTGTCCTTTAGAAAGACTCTGATACTGTTCATTATAAAGATGCTGACTCTACCCATTCAGGTAGGACAAATAGTTTGCTACGTATCAATATTTGTTCATGTGATATGACTAGAGATGCTCAGAAAAAAATTAACAGAAAATAAATGAGAAATGATTATTTTCAAAAAGTCTTCCAGTATTTCCTCCCTTTTCCAACCAGCTCCTGCCACTGGACTGGAATTGTTCAACACCACTTTTTTGGGGTCAGAAAACACCCATTTGTCAAACCCAAAACTTCTTACAGGAAAATTGTTAAAACAAAACATTCTCACACTTTTTAAACACAGAATGTCATTTTCTGGTTCAAACTGATTTTTATTTTTATTTTTATTTTTTTTTAATTTAAGCTGGTTATAGTAAAAAAATGGTCAACGTTGAAATGAAACATTCCGATCAACTGGAACCAACTTTTTGAGATTTTTTTACTTTTCATCCCAGTTTGCAATGGGAAAATGTTCTGAACTCTCAAAAAGGTTTTGCATGATGGGGAAAACATTTTCTGCCCAGCTCTGTGAACTATAGATGTGATTTTAAATGCACTTCACTGCGTCAGCTGCTTCTGGATGAAATCTCTACTTAGCTGATGATGGTGACAGACAGACAGACAGACAGATAGAGTGAGTGAGTTGTAGCTGTGTTGGTCTCCATATAGGAAGGGAACAAGGTGGGTAAGGTAATCTCTTTTACTGTGCCAACTTCTGTTAGTGAAAGAAATAAGAGGTAATAGATATTACCTCACCCACCTTGTCTCCCTTGGGTATGTAGGTAGATATGTAGGTAGATAGAAGCAGTTCTGTGACCTGAAGAGCTGTCTTCCTGGTGCTTCATCATCACTTATTATTATCTCACATTAGAGCCTACATTGCTTCATGGACTTTATACACATTGGGCTACTATTCACACAAATCCTTCCCAATTCTATATTGTCCCCACCTCTGAAGCCAATCTCTGTTGAAAACACACAGCCTCACAAAGGCTCCAAAGAGTGAACTACATTTTAAATAAAAACATACGGTTTGCAAATGAGTCTGTTTAGCAGTCCACATGAGCAACCCTCCATGATCTTATTGAGGTCCCTTTGTCCAGTTCCATCCTAGCCCTCTTTTATTTCCTTCTCATCCTTCCATGATCTGTCTCATCTGCTTCTAAATGGCAAACTCTTCAGGGCAAAACCCTTGCCTAGCTCTGCTCCGTGAGGCACTTTAGCCCCAACAATAAGCAGTGATAATGGGGCACCAAAGGGCAGATCTTTTGCTGGTGTACATTGTTATATTGCCATTGGCTTAATTGGAGGTATGACAATTCACAACAGTGGAGGACCTTCCCCCACATCCTTCGGCAATAAGCCTCAGCCAGCCTGTATGTGAGTAAATAGTTGATATACCTGTAGACGCACGGCAATTTATTAAATGTCTCCTCTTATGATGAAGGTGGGTGAGAAGTCATAAAACAGGGAAAGAACCGAATTAACTGGGCTAGTTTTCTTCACCACCTAATTGTTCCAGGGAGGCTGAGTCCTAAGGAGCTGATGAATCATTGTTTATGAGATATTTCTTCCAGGAAGATGATTTGAAAAGGACATTTATTGCCACCCCTTGCTTTCTGGGAATAGCAGCTAAAGAAGAGATTCCCTCCCCCTTTTCTTCTCCCTCCCAATTCATTATTTTTGTAATCTCAGCTTTCTTTCCCCCCCCCTTCTTTAAATTTCACATCTTATTCTGTGTGTGTGTTGGGGGGGGGAGTTTGGGGGAGCGCGGGGGAGAGATTGGGAAAAGGAGTCATATTTCAGGCTGGCTCTATTTAAATGAGTTTGGGATTGTGCTTCTGTAGAGCAGATGGCCCTGGGAGATAATGATGCCTGAGCAATGGAGGCTGTAGCCCCCTCTCTTCTGTTGCCATGGCAGGCCAGAGGGCTGAAATGGATTCTGCTTATTAAATTTGCGAGCTCTTGTGTACTCAGATGAATGGCGCTCAGTCATAAAGAGGCCCAGCCTCCCAATGTCACTGGATAGTTTTATCTTAGAAAGCCAGGCACTCTAACTCAGTCAGATGAGGGTCTCATTAACCTATTAACAGCAGCCTCAGAGGAGTTCAAACTGCAGGGGTTTCTACCGCCGAGTGTGAGGTGTTTCCAGGAATAAGCCAACTGCTAGCATTTCTGACGGCATATAAACCCTAATGAGAGCACTTAATAAACTGGTATTTATTGGCTCATAAAAGATTAAGCATCTTCCCCAATATGTGATCAAATATAGAACACGTGTCTATAAACTATTGCAGGGACAAATTCTGTTCTCAGTGACGCCGGGGCAGGGACTGTGGCGTCCTATATGTTTGCATGGGAGCTAGCACCATGGAGCGCCAATCCTGATTGGGTGCCCCTGAGCAGTACCGTTATTTAAATCATGAATATTAATAAGGATTTCAGACTCATTGATTCTAATGGGAGTTGTGCCAGCGTCAGATCCCTCTGTGTTCAGATGTGTGATTAGATCTATTTCATAGATAAAAATTATATATATACAACTCTAGCTACATTAGAAACATAAGCGATGCCTCAAAACGTTACTAAAATCATGACATGGTAGAGACTGCAGCAGGAAGAGAAGCTGGGAAACAGGAAACTTTGGGGCCTTAATGGTTAGCAGAAGTAATGTGAAAAGATCGCTGTTCTTTCTTTTAAGATTTCACTGCACCTCAGAACCGTACCGCACACTGTGTATTGACTGAACATTCACCTATCAACCACGAAGCACAATGTGCTAAGTAACGCTCCGTGGAATTTTTTCAAAACTTTTTTTTTTCATGGAGCAATCATTTTTTTCCTCAACAAAAGTCCCGTTTTGTCAAAAAAATAATAATTGGGGGCTTTGTTAGAAAACTGAAAATCAACATGTTTGTGGTTGCCAAACCTCTCCTCTGCCCCCACACCCTACCAAATATCCAAGAAAAATGTTCTCCTCTCCCCTCCCAAAAAAAAGTTTATGTTCATCCATTTTTTTAAAGTGGAAAATAATTTCCTTACCAGCTCTACTGTTAAATCAGAAAGGCTGAAATTCTATTTTCAAGAGAGACACAGCACTCCCGTGTCTAGCAGATTTAGAACCATGCAAAAGATTCAGAAGAATGGAAATTTGACAGGCAGTTAGACAATACATATTGCATTACAATGAACTTAACTTTGATTAACCAGAGGTAGGTTACAACAGATTTTTTTTTTACTTATGTAAATTTTGCACTTCTCATTTCGTATGCTACACAAATACGTTCTTCCGCCACAAGGAAAAAATCCTGCATTGCTCATGCATCCAGAAAGCCCACCTGGCATTGCTGCACTATATAGATTTTCAGTCATGATGTTGGATACAATACTCGCAGTGTCCATGTACCCTGCATACAGGAAATAATCACTCAGGAGATTGTCATCACTGAATAACAAGATGGAGGCAGCAGCCATCTGCATTGGTCTAAGCATTCCCACTCCTTAAATGGCAGTTGAAATGTAGATGCCTAAATCATCATCAGGCACCTAAGTAAGTGGCCTAATTTCCAGATGGGCTGGGCAGCTTCCACCAATTTCAGCAAGAGTAGTTAGTTGCTCAGCACTTAAAAAATCTGGCTACTTTTATAGGTGTCTACCGTTGAATTTATAGGGCTAACTTTCGGACGCCATTTTAGAAAACCTTGGCCTGGTTGCACTGTGAACAAGAGATGTTGGCAATTTTCTAATGGAAAATGCGGATTCATCGAAATGGAAAGATTCCACGTGAATCTCTCTGTTCCAAGACGGCTACAGCAGAGCTGGCGCTCCCAGTGTTCCACCGGCTTCCAGGCTCCCTGCTCTTTGGTAGCTTGCCAGGTGAGCCTTTAGTTTGCACTAGTTCACTGAACTGTTTACCCAGCCCTTTCTTGTGGCTTTTGCATGGATATGGGCTCCCCAGCTGAATATCAGAGGTATGAACATTAGAGCATTAAAAGAGCCTATAAATGGAAATCCGATTAGCAGATATTAGAAGAACACTGAGATGAAGAGGCCACAGCAATTGAGAAATCCTCGTGCCCTGTCTTCCTGCCCCTGTGTTACTTATTGAAGAAAACTACAATTTCCTTTGCAATGTCCTTATACACTTATAAAGAGAGACATTTACACCAAAGGGAAGACTCAGTTCTATGGATTTCTCCATATCAAAATCTAGTCCAAAATCTCCACAGAACTCCAGTTGACCAAGGTGAAGATGCCAGGCTCTTATTTCCAAAATGGGTCTTATCCAAAGGCCAATAAATTCAGCGGGACGGTTCTCCAGTGGCTTCAATGGACCCCAGGGATGGCTTTCAAGAGAACGTTAGTCGATGGTGTATGAATGTGGTCGACTGGTTTTCATGGGTATTGAAGCTCTCAGGTTAGATGGTAGGCTCTTTGGAGTGGTCTTCTAAGCACCCACGGTTGGCACTACGGAAATAACAACCCCAGCCATTGCCCAGGCACCAATAGTCTGACCACCAACACATTTTCCAAAGCTGGAGCCGCCCTTAAACAGAGGGAATGCTGAGTTCCAAAACAGACACGATCACCATCCCCCGCGAGCCTGTCTAGGCAATTGCAAGACAGGTGGTCTTCACTCTGTCTAACAAAAGTTTTGACAGTGAATAAGGGAGCTCGAACAAAGTCTTAACACTCGAAGTAGTTAAAACAAAGCCAGCGGGAGCTAGAAAGGTCAACCGCCTCCTCTGTCCTCCCTTAGAGTAGCCTGAAAGTCAAACGGGCCAAAAGGATCATCATCATTTACATGAAGGCAAGCTCTTGGCAACATCATATCAACATCACTTTCTCTTCTGTCTGACTCCCCCTTGTTGCCTACCCTCACCAGAAGCCAGGGCAGAAGGCGAAGAGAAACAAAGACCGAAGAAGAATTTGGACAGGTGCGGGATTCCCAATACTCTGCCTCTTGTGTTATAGAGTCAGCAGCAGAAGCTGGAGGGGTGGACAGGATTTGCTGATGGTGCGCCTTCATGATTAAACATCATTGTATATTGCCCAAGAAAGACAGGGTTATGTCTTCTCATTCACAGAGCATACAGGATAGGAATACAGGACCGGAAAAAAGAAAACAGTTAAAAGAGTAGAGTCAGGACCTTTTCCTCCCTTTGTTATTGAACAACCCATTTGAAACCCCAGATTCCTACCTTCTGGATAATTTTGGGATCATCCAAGAGTGAGACCCACCCACAAACAGTTTTATGACATGGTGGAAATAAAGGTCAGAGAGAGGCATTTCAACCATGAAGCCGGCTTTAACGCATGGGGAACATGGGAGCAGAATTAATCTTGGGCTCGTGAAGAAGTGAATGTTGTTGTCACCCACTAACCCTGTCACATTTCTGAAACAAATTATTGGCAGTCGGTGGGGGGGGGGGAGTCATTTTGTTGTGATTATTGCAAAACACACAATAGCGTCTTTTCTCTTTCTATCTCGCAAGAAGCTTTGTTCACCAGCAGAAAGAAGAAAAGGTCACCCTATTTGAAATGCATGAATACTCAGAAATGCTGGCAATGGGAGAATTTAAAAAAACACGGAGGGGAAGCACTGATTTAGGGGAAGCAGCCAAAATTTCAGCTGCTTATCTGAAGCAGGTTGGAGTTTGCAATCATGGGCCAAATAGGGAAAACAAACATGTTAAGGTATTCTCCTAAATCCCACTCACAAATCAAGCTCTGCCCACTTGAATCACCAAACCAAATATGCCTCTCATGGCAGATTGTGAAAATCTACACAATAAACTCAGTCATCTTCTTTCTTCTGTTATTCAATCAGCAATGAAATAGTTAACAGTATCGGCAGTTACTGTATCATTAGGCTTCAGTGATAACATCCTAATGATGGGTAAATTCATGCCTCTCCAAGCTATTGCTTCAGGCTGCCTGCAGACTTTCCTGTATTGGTTAAAGCAGACGGATTGTCTTCACAACCATAAGGACTAGATAATTCCTTTTTAAAAAATCAAAGCTTGGATTCTGGAGCATCCTTCAAAAGATGGAGCAGCTTGTTACAAACAGGCCCAGTTCAATCCATGTTTGTATCCAAGTCTAACACTACTGAGTCTAGAAATTTCTCACCAGACTCCATGACCATAAGACTATCTCCCAAGATTTTCAGTTCTTCCTGATTTAGGCCCTAGTCAAATAAATATTTGAAGAGAATCTTCTCTCTTTTGTCATCTAAGTCTTTCTGTTTCTGAGTCTGGCTGGAACAGGGACATCCAGGGAGACAGTTTAATTTAACAACCAAGAATCAAAAAGAGAACAAACTCAAATTTATTTTCCCCTCAGAAGATAGACAGGCCCAGATCTTTCTCTCTTTAAAATTTATTTTCAAAAGGGGGGAGGAGCCAGGCGGTGCAAAGGAGCGAGCCTCAAACCAGGCCTCAAACCAGGCCTCAAACCTTGAAGAAATTCAGCTGCAGAGAGCCAGAGCTGAATGTTGAGGCTTGGACCCTTCTATCAGTATGGGTTGGGTTGAGGGTGAAAGTCTGGATTTGGATTAGAGTGGTGTCAGACCAAAATGTCCACTTTGAGGGAAATTCTGTGATTTTGACATTTGGAAAATTGGAACAAACCAAAAGAATTTCAAAATTTCCCATGAAATGCAATTAAGAAAATCACTTAGACATGTTTCATTTCAATTTTGACTTCTTTATACTATTATTTTAATAATAGGAAATAAAATGCAATCTGAAAAATCACTTCAAAAACCAAAAAAAACTGCTAAATGTTCCATTCTGATAATGTTGACACAGAATGTTTTGATATCATCATGTTCCATTTTGATTTTTTTTAAACAAAATTTTGTGGAAACTGACACATTCTGTGGAAAGTTTTGATTCGGATGGGAAAATGTCAGAAAATTTTTTCCACCCCTTCTGGTTCTGTCCCCTTTTTTTTATCATAATCAGTTTGTTCTTCCTAAGTGAAAATATCAATTTTTGCCTGCAACTACTCACAAAACAGAGAGGCCATTTCTCATCTCCCTTGTCTATGCATGCGTGTTGCTTGTACTCAAGAAAAGCATGGGATTTCAGTTTGATTCCTATACCACCATATTTCTTGGCATCTCAAAAAGCTGTATGAAGGCTAATGAATTTTTTTTTTTGGAAGTGCTATATTAATAAAAGATCATTAATCTGAGCATACAGAGCTGTTTAAATAATGGGTTTCTTTTTTGGGTTTGCTGGTAGTTCAAAAATATATATATATATTTGAAAACAAATTTGTTTCAGGTCAACCCGAAAATGAAATTTGTCAGAATTTTTGGCAAATTGAAAGGTTAGCAAAAAAAGTGTTTTGGGTTGAACAAAACTTTTCATTCAACCGGAAATGAAAATTTTCAATTTTGAGCAAGTTTTTTTATGTTTTTGCATTGTTGAAAATTGAATTGAAGGGGAAATTTTGAAATAAAACTTTGTTTTGACCTGAAAAGCTGAAACATTTCAATCTTCTCGGAATAGGTTTGCTTTTTCAGCTAAAATCATTCAGTAAAGCCAACTGAAATTTGCAATGCATTTTGCTGTTACTGCATTTTTGGCTGAAAAATAGTTCCATCCCCAAAATTTTGCATGGCTCTAGCTCACAGTAGCGAGGAAGCCACATAGCAGTTAAAGCAAAGCCAAGAACAGAACCGAGATCCCCTCAATGCAAGTCCTGTGCTGTAACCACTAGACAATGCTTCCACGAGTGTGTGTATGTATGCACTAAAAACTATGCAGGGCCACATGTGTGCATGCGAGTGTGTGGGTATGGAAGAGGGCTCTGTTTGTAGGTGTGTGCGAGACAGAGAGACATGCCTGTGAGTGTGTGCCTGTGAATCCAAGTATCTGTGTGTATTTTCTTCCCTGCGTGATGACATGGCCAGGCTTTTGTTCCCTGAGTAAATAGAGAGGCCTAGCTGGCAGGAGGAAAGAAGCCATGGCAGCACTCCACAAACAGCAGCCTTCTTAGAATAACAAAAGACCCAGCCACACTTCTGGGAGGAGATTTTCCTTCCAGGCCTCAGGCCTCATTAAGTGAGTGGCCACAGCTAATAGGCTTTGTGTGCTATAGGCCCCAGTCTTGCAGGGTCCAGCTGTCAGGGGTGGGGGGGGGGGTGGGGGGGGGGTGAATGTCAAAAATGACAGCGGGCCCAGGCATTCTCTCCCTCTTTCTCTCTTTAAAATTTATTTTCAAAAGGGGGGAGGAGCCAGGCGGTGCAAAGGAGCGAGCAATTAATAGGAAACAAAAGCAAATGAACCCGAAGTGCTGATTGTGTGGGGTATAAATCCCGAGAAACGCAAAAGGGGAGGATGCAGGACGGTGTGGGGGTGTGTGGCAGGGGGAGGAGGACAAAAAAAAAAATCAATTGCTGTAATGAATACACAAATTCCTTACAGAAAAAGGCCCGGAGAAAGTGGGAGGTCAGGAATCTAGGACCCCAAGTGGGTCATTCTTTGGACTTTGGTCAGACTGAAGAGGCCACCCCCACCTCCAGACATTCTTCGCTCCTGGAGGTTTCCTGTGCAAATGGAGAAACAGAATGGGGCTGGGAGGGGGAGGGGGAAGGGGAAGCATGTCTTCCCTTTAATAATCTTTTGGAGCAGGGATCAGAGTAACCTGCTCTGAAGTTGTAGTCTCTCTCTGGCTCCCAGCCACAGAGGAAGTGGAATTTAAAGGGGGGGGGGGGGGAAAGTCAAATCTCGCAAGAATAAATCTGTTCAGTTCTTTGTGTTTTTTTAATTCTTTTCCCCCACTTCTCCATCCCACCAATAAATCTATTCCGCAGCACCATAGGACTTCTTGGTATCGATAATATTTGTAAAATGCTTTTTTCCTATGTCTCTATCAACTGTCTGGGGGAAGATACATAAATCATTTGTTAATAGGGAAGTCAATAGGGAAGATGACTTCTAGAACTCTTTAGAACTTCAGGGGTTCTAGAATTGAAAGTCCTGCAGAACTTGTTCCACATTGTTTTTCTCTAGCCTCAAGTCTATTTCTGATCTGGCATAGCCACATTTGTACATACCGGCCCTTCCAAATGGTCCCTTCATTTTGAGAGATGCCGCTCATTTTGTTCCAAGGGTTAGCCCCTATTTTGGCAGGGAGGGCTCTCCTCACTTTCATCACGGAACATTTTTACATCAGAAATCAAGAATTGTGAAAAGGGGTTATGGAAAGAATTGTTTATGCTAACAGAGAGAATCCTACAACGTTTTTGAGCATCCGGCATGAATGATTTTTGTGCATATCTCATTTTGGTCACAGACTTTTTCTCGCTCGTAAATTGTAAGTGCAAATAATTGTAGGTGCAGTTTTGTTTCACAATAATTTGTGGATACCGTTTTGGTCATTCAGATTTCTAAGTACCTGGTCTGTGGCTCCTTCTTACCCTATCCAGCCTGCCAAAGAAGGAAAGAAGACCCTTCTTAACCTCTAGTGTATCATTATGAGAAGGAGGCAAAATATATTCTAATATGTTACTGATAAGGATACCAAAAATGCCTTTCACCCAATGGAGGAACTCAAAGCAATGATGTTGCTAAGTTTATTCACAGAGCCATAGATTTTAAGAACATAAAATACTCCTGTGATCATGTAGTCTGATTTCCTACATAGCAGAGGCCATAGGACTTTCTAGCTCACCCACAGCTATTGGACTTGAAGCAGGTATTAATTCAGGAAAGTCTCTTTAGATATTCCATCTCATTCAGTATTTTTGTTGAATGCAGATCTCGCGTATAACATTAAAAGACACATGAGAGGAAAGTTACTGATTACTTCAAGGCTTAAAACATGGCCACTGATTACCTAAATAGCGACTGGAAACATGGATAGAGTCCCTGAAAACAGCTAACATTCTGCCTGGATCACTTCCTCGTGTAACAGACTGAATTCTTGGAGGAGGAAGCAACACACCTTGATTGAAAAAGAAGAGAAACAACCTACTCCAAACACATCTGCTCAGTGCTACAGTGCACCATGTTACACTTGCAAAGGGAAATTGATGCAAGTAAACTGTTGAATGGGTCAACTCAGAAGAGCCTATGGAACAATGTAACAATTGCATGACATATTCAGTTAATTTATGCCAAGGCTATATGCGTAGAAAGCACCTCTTAAGAGTACACGTGAGGAAGGAATTCAATTTACTGTTTGCCAAGGTTATACATTTGGGATGTCATGCATGATATTTGATAACAATAACAACAACAGCAGCAACTACAAACACACTGCATGAGCAAAGTAATTTCCACTGACTTGTTGTTGCTGTGTTGTTTTTTTAAAAAAAATACGCATGGTTTGTTTTTGCTGAGCTCTTAGGTAACACAGGATGTTTGTGGTTCGTTTGTCTTCCCTCACTGAATGCCATTCAAAACTAGCGGAGTCAATTCCAGTGTGTGTGCATTCCCATGTGCCAACTGGGATTTGAATTCCAGCAGCAAAGACAAGAGAAAACAACTGAGATTCAAAGAATGTGATGAATTTAGCGTCTCTCCTATTTCATTCAGATATGAAATTGGTTTCCTTAATGCTGCAAAATGCTATGGGATACAGCTGTGCAAATAATGTATTTGACACATTTATCCTCTTCTCCTGCTCAAGGAATACCCATTAGCCAATTGCCATTGCCCTTCATGTATACATTATTCAAGTGTATCTGATGGATATCCTTTCAATATTTTTTATTCTATATTGCTAAGAATCAAAATTTGTTAAGCTTTCTTGTTAAGTTGCATCACATGATCTCTTTTCTATTTGCTGATTGGATGTGCATGCAATCACTCCTGATTGGAGTATTTGGGCATGGGAATTTTATAATTTGGTCTCGGATTTCACTTCCCCCATATGTTCTTGAGCATGAGTTGCTGGAATCCTTACTGAAGGCAAATGCACAACGGAGTTCATTTAAAAATTCAAACAAAAATTCACAGACATATCATCTTGGCATTTTTGCCCCGCTCATCTTAGAGAACCGTATGGGGATTGGTTTTGTAGAGCAGAGTACAGATCAAGAGTGAGGATGGGAAAGAACAGAGCTTTTGTCGTTTGGATATAGACAGACACCACCCAGATACGTTTACACAGTCACATAGGCCTCAGTAGGACACTGCAATCAGTGCTTTGGGATTGTTTGTGAAGAGGATCAAAAAGTTGTCTTAAAATAATATCCAACCCTTTGAGGAAAACCAAGTGGAATGGAGAAAGAGAAAAGGACGGAAAGATGACAAGATGAGGGAAGAAAGACTGTGGGGCGGAAAAGCGAGAGAGCGAAGAAGAGAGAGCACACAAGCATGAGGGAAGGGGAGAGATAAGAGCACAAAGAGGAGGATGAAAGCTGTGAACAAAGTAGACAGGCTGTTCGCGTCTTTGTACAGGATCAAATCCAATCCTTAGTCCCAAGGCCAGTGGAAAGTAAAAGCCCACAAATGTAACTGAGAGGAGGGGAATATTTGAGTGCAACCACTCAGACAAAAGCGCCAACTTCCCCACCCCACCCCTGCCAAAAGAAAGCCAAGGCAAGTGCTCAAGGGCGGCTAGCAGTGAATGCAATGCCATGTGTTCTTGTAGGGCTCCGCCACCGCTCTGCTCTTGAAGCAAGGCGACTGGGGGAGGGGGAAGAGACTAAAACTGCAAGGACAATAATAGCCCTTTCTGAATGGCCATTGTCCCGCCACCTGGGCTCTGGGAGTCGGCAGACTTGCTTGCCACTATGAGACAGAGATTTTTAGGTGGTCACACATTGGCCAGCCTCACCTCCTTTCTATCCCCTGGCCCCCCACTCCCAAACCCAAGCCCCTCCAATCAACTTCAGCGGTGGGGAGGATTTCCTAGGCATCTGTATGCTAATCACATGCTGCCCGGGCTGGGAGTGGGGGAGAAGTGCTAGGGGAAAGGACTTTGTTCACAAATTGCCAGAGAACCTGCAGTACAGCTGCTTCGTTTCCCCAGCCTGAGCTGGGATGGGAAGGCTGAAACCTGGCTCTCTCCATCCCATTCCGGACTGGCAAGTCCTGCGAATCTGAGACATACCCATGCTGAGAGCCACCCTTAGGTTAGCAGATGAGCAAAGTGCCATCCCCCGCCACAGGGCCCTGTTTCCGACAGTCTCAGCCAATGGCAGAGTGGAGGCCTCTGGGGAGGAGAAAGATGTCTTACGGTTAAAGGATGTATCTGGGGCTTGGCAGACCCAGGTTATATTACTGCCTTGGAACAGCCACGCACACTGAGCAATTCGTGTAACCGCTTGCCAAGTCAGTTTCTTCATCTGCAAAATGGGGACAATAATGCTTACCCCAGAGGGGAGTTGTGAGGTTTAACCCATGAGCGGTCACGTGCTTTGAGAGATTCTGAGCTGCTAAATGCTAGAGAAGGGGTGTTCATTGTAAGGGCTGACTGTGAGATTGGTCTCCGGGCTGGGTTGGGTCCTGGTTTTGATTCAGATCTAGTTGCACTCGTTAAGGAGTCCATCTTGCTCTTAGATCATAAATGACTTTCAAGGATGTCCCTCAGAGTCTCTTCCTCCACTTGGGTCATGACAATGACCATAACACAACACCTCCGGCTTCTGGGTCATATATTTCAAGTACTGTGAATTGAGACAGGATTAAGAACATAACAGCTTTGAGATATTTACAGAGCTAGTTTCATACCAGCTATGAAACGGAGGGTATTGTGTCCGCATTCCATAAATATGCAATAGATTTGATCACGTATATGAAGTTTTATATAGATTTTATCCTGCATTGGGAACATTTAACCAGCCCCTGGTTTCTCTCTGCTTCATGTATTTCCTCTTTCAAGTTTCAAATGACACACAGGAACATCAGGTTTGTCAGACCAGAGCAAACCATAGGATGCTGGCTCGGAGGTCCAGAGTCCAGGAATGGCCATCTGTCCCGGGCCCTATTCATCACTAATTGAATTCCAATAGCTTCAGTGATGTTACAATGGGAATGAATTTGGACCACATTATGCTGCTGAAAGGGGAGTGCACCCAGCAGGCTAAATTCATGACGTCCCAAACTACCAACTTTCTTCCCAGACAATAACCACCCCCACTTCTCTCCACCTCAATTTTTTTTCTATAGATACTCCTGAGAGCAGTTTGAATCTCTATTTTAAAGATCAATCCATCCATTAATCTCAGCCCAGGGACAATACAGAAGGTGGACAAATAGAGCCGATCAAAATTTGACATTGAGGGTTGTTTTTTTGTTCTTGTTTTTTCAAAAATGGTTTTTTCATCAATATGGAAATTTCCATGGAAAATATCAATTTTTGACACCTTTTTTTTTTCTTTTTTCAAGAAACTGCCCCAGGCACCCAAACTGAAAAACGTTTAGTTTTCAACAACCAAGCCCCATAACATTTTGGCTGAAAACTATATTTTTCACTATTTGGTCATCTGAAAGCATGACATTTCAGCTAAGCTCCCCAAATTTGGAGGGGCAGAGGTTGATGAAAAGACAAAAACATTTGAGAGTCACTGAACACCTAAGTTTGTTTTCATCAGAAAATTTCACAAGAACAGAAATCATTTCCTGACTGGCAATAAAGACAAAGAAACCCAAATCTGCCTGTGAGATGTAATTTCACCCTACTAAAGCAGGAGCTAAGGAACTTTTCCTGGAAATCTCAGATGACAGAGGAGTGTGGCTCTTTGTTCCTCCCAAAAAAGGGAATGTTAGAGCAATTAAAGCAAGTGACCACATGTGGCTTCTAGGTAGAGGGAGCACTCATAATCAGGGGCAAACTTGGATAACTGTCTGAAGGAACTAGAAGCTTGAAGACTTGCCCTATAGTCAGGGGTAACTTGATGTCAGCTATGCACTAGACGTAAGATCTCCCACAGTTTTGGTTGGAAATGTGTAGCAAGGGCTTATAATGCAATGGCAAAGTTCACACTCACACATAATGCCTACATGCTCTTGCATGAGAAGACACCACTCATGTATCTTGTCACTGTACAGAATTCAGTGGTCGCGCTGTTCTGTATCATAGGGAAGGTGGATTACCCTGGGTGCAAATTCTTAGCACCTCTTTCCGAACCAGAGCGGTTACCTCTTTTCTGCCTGAGCTCTTTCTGGGAACTCAGATAGCAACCCAGAACTGTCTCAACTGATGTAATTATTTTAATGTTTTGTTGTATGAGTTCCTCAGATTCAATGTTTCTTAAAAACAGCCTCCCCTCCCCCATGTGACATGGATGCAAATGGCAAACAGTAGGATGCCAGTTTTTCTTTTATATGTGCTTTTAGGTTATAATTGCAGTCGGAATCACTGACTTTTAAGTTATTCTGCAGAAGCAGGGGAAAGGAAAGAACCGGATGCATGGAATACTCCCTTTAAGTTCTATAAGCCAAGCGGCATTGTTTGTGCAAAAAGCCATTGCAAATGTGGCTTGTTTGTTAAAGGCACAAACAATTTCTGTGATGAAAGAATGAAGAGAGCTAATTGGGATAAAAAAAATCAAACAAGAAACATGTCTTGGTTTGTATGTGATCATTGAGGGGTTGGGTAGGGTTTTGTGCTTCCTAGCTGCTGGCACCATACAATTTCTTGTTCTAATTTGTAAGGACAAGATCTTTTAGCTTTGCCCTCCCAATTTCTCCCCATTATTGCAGCTCTTTGCATGTTAACAAAAATCTTTATCCAGGTCACCCCATCCCTACCACATATCCCTTCTGTCATCTGCATCTGAAGTTTGATGTCACCCTTTGCATGACATCCATGTTGCGGTGTGACAACGCAAGGACTAGGTGCACTGTACTTAGACACGTCCCAGTATCGCACACAAGAAGTCCAGACAACACAGAGACACCTGATTTCCATAGTTACTTGTCTTGCTCCCAGGATCCTGCTGGATTGCTCTGGAATGGAGAATGTTCTGTTCCTCTGAGAGTCCTAAAGAGACATTGTCATAGTCATGTACATAGTATTTTCACTCTACAGTGTACTTTGTTTTAAGATTTCAAAGTGCTTTATACCCATCCATTCTTATACAGGGCGAGTAATGTCAGACCCAGTTTGTCAATGCATCCGTGGAGATACAGAGGATTTAAGGGACGTTCCCAAGGCCATACAAATGAGATGTCTGTAGAGTCAGCATTGGAACCCAGGACACCTGACTCCCTGTCACCTGCTCTAATCATGATTGGAAAACACTTCCTAAGCTGTGAAAGTTCCCTTGTCCCACCACTTCAAGGGAAGGTAGCAGATTTTCAACCACTACCTCAGGGAGGGAAACCCAGGGAGATGGAACCACCTTTCCAACCACCTTTGGTTTGCCTTTCTTTCCGCTGAAAAGCCACGCCCGAGATTTCCAAACACCCAGTAATGTCACATTCTGCTCGTCTGATGACCTCAGTCATGACCTGCTAGGACCACCCTCCCTGGAGGTGAAAGGTAAGTCAGCCATCCTGCTAAATCATTCCTCTCAGTCTTTCCAGGACAAAGAACCTTCCACAGCCCTGAAGGGTCTAACTCTGGGGTGGTTGGTAGGGGGAGTTTGGTGGGAAGTGCGGCCTCCCAGCTGAAATCTGTGCCCTCCTTCCTATGCATGACTCCAGAGCTAACTTTGTACTTGAACTGGGAGAGCAGAGGTGAAAGGGCAAACCTTTAATTCACGGAGCCCCCTTCCCGAGCTGTGTCTCACTCTCGACATTGGCCTTTGTGTTTCAGTTCTGCTCCTCCTACATCTGGCCTCCTTTAAAAAAAAAAAAAATCCCAGACCAATGAATAGGAGGGAAGTTCACAGGAGGATAACTTCTGACCTTGTAACAGCTGCCAGACACAGGGGATGGTGCGTTTATCCTCAGAGAATCCAACACTTTCCAGACATTTTGGTCTACATTAAAGTGTTTTAAGATATTTTGAGGAAGGGAATTGCCAAAGATTAGATCTTTTAAAAAGGACGAGTGGAACATGCCAGCCCCGGACACTGAAGTTTTCAATTCATCCATAAGCCAGGCATGCATAGAGAGTTGCAGGGCACATTTTCCTCTGTGACTCTGTCTGATTTCCTACAGTCCTATCCGACTCTACCAACAATGACCTAGAGAAAGGAGCATCACCTTTTTTTGGGGGGGGGGGAGGGAAAGGCCAGTTCAATCCCAATTTCCACACAATCCCTGATCTCCTTGCTTGGACTAAAGGTGCCGGCTGTGATGGCAGTTTTTGCAATGTGTGCACTTATCCATTAGGAACTGGTCTGAGGCTATTTCACACAGACCATCAGATAGGGGGTCAGAAAGCAACAACTTCAGTCGCTACCATCCTAGAACAAATTCAGCCTGGAGAAATATGTTGAGAGATCACTGGACTCATTTATGCTCCCTTAAATCACAGCTAGAAATAATTCTGGCAGCCCTTCCCCCACCCTCTTCACTCGGGGTAAAAGGGATGGAGGGGTTTAAAGGAGCACTAAAAGCCAAGGCACTGCAAAACCTCTTGGCGACACAGAACGGAATCACCCACCTTGTGCCTGATTTTCAGGGGTGCTGAGGTCTGTCCTCTCCCCAGGAGCAGGAAGGAAGGAAGGCGGGGTAAAGCCAACTTCCTCACCTCCTCCCCTTCCTGGCCCTGTGTCTAACATGGCTCAGCCAAACCAAACAATCTGCCCTGTATGATCTGTGGGGCAGGGACCATGTCTACATAAGTATTAGCTCCTAGCACAATGGCATCCCGGTTATGACTAGAGCCTCTGGACACTAATGTCACAGAGATACCGGACCGGATCCTCAGCTTGGCTTACGTCTTCTTTGTGCCATGCTAGCAATGCAATCTGTTTGATCAGGCAAAGCTACCTGAACCCGTTCTTCATCACCTCTCAGCACAAGGGTATTCTCTGGGAGGGAAGTGGCAGGTTGGGGGACAGGAAGGGGTGTTCCTGGACTGGTAGACCAGTCATTCAGGAATTATTCCAGCTTGCGTAAGTAAAGCAGCCCTGTGGTTGCTCTAACTTGTGTGGTGGTCAGCTTAGCCCCTGAGAGACATGAGTGCCCGTCCCCACCACAACTGCTCCAAACTTGACCCCATTACATTAAAAAATAGCAATGGAGGTCAAAGACAGCAGTAAACTATTTGCAAAGATCATCACCTTCAAGTCCTGTTTCCAGTATGCTGGACATTGCAAATGGAGTTAGGATGAGTGTTCTGTGCACTCGGTACAGTTGTGGCTGTACAATAACAGGGAAAACACTCTCACAGAGGAGGAGAGTTGGATTTGTGCGTGTCAAAAGAAAGAGAACCAAAATACCCCTAAACCTTTACCCCAACAAAATCATCGCCCTGTCAGATTTGCCAGTTAAGAATTGTTATGCACCAGCTGACGGTCAATTTTCTATTGCCAGGGAGACCGTGTATATTTATTAGAGGCATTGGTTATTTATATTTCCCAGAGGCCAGACTGGTTTATTGCCATTCCATGTTGTACAGCTCAGGTTTTGAGTCTTTTTTTTTTTATCCTCAGCAAATCTGCACCATTCTTCTCTCTTGGTAGCATTGGCCGTGTGTGTGTGTGTGTGTGTGTGTGTGTGACCCCTCTCTCTCCCCATGTGTGTTTGTGTGTGAATCAGGACGAGGCCACTGGATTCAGTGAAGACCAGATGCGTACTTTTATATATGCCTCACTAATGGACTTTCAGGTACAACATTATTATTTGCCTCTAATGACATGCTTTTCTCTCGCTCCCTCTTGTAAAAGACAGACCATAGCTACAGAGGGGGGGAAAAAGGGAAAAGCTTTGCAAATTATAGCAATCAGAGTCAGAACCATTAGGAGCATCTGGGACTGTGTTTTACATAACAGTGGACACTTTCTTTGAAACAATTACAGCTAATAATGAATTAGGATTGACTGGGCTGTAAATGCTTCAAACTGCAATTCAGAGACTCCCAGCGCCTGCCATCCCCTCCTCTCAGGAGAAAGGCCTCTTAGCACTAGGGAAATTTTATAACCAGGCCCTTTTAAAGAGACAAGCTCTCTTCTGGAGTCCCATGGAAAGTGGGGCTGCTATGGAGGTGTTGTAGGCTCTTGTTTATTTCTCCCACACTTGACACCCTCTCCCCACCGTGTATTTATAATTATCTGCTATGGTTTCATTGACTGGTTTTACAGGGCATTTGTTTCCACTGAAGTTTTAAGGCGCGATGGGCCCTTTTCCTCGGCTAATGTCCTCTCCCGTTTTTTCCTCTTCAGTCTGGCGGTTGGGACCAACGTTCCCCAGCATTATAAATGTCCTGCCATTGCTCATTTCTAAAAGGGGGGGAAGAGTGGAGGAGACCTAGGTAAGTTACAAGACAAAGCCCACCCCTGTCTTGGGGAGAAGGAGCGTGGAGGGCCGTACAGAGATGTGCGCGAGGCCAAATTTTCAAATGTTCGGCACCCACAAATGAGGCTGGATTTTCAAAACAACTCAGCAGCCGATGTGCACCCAGCGTGCTGGGCTCTTGAAAGAACGTGGCCCCTAGTGTCTGCTCGCTGTCTATTCTCAAGGGGCTGAATTTTGGGGTAAGGGCAAATGGAACATGACGTGACACAGATCCCCACTATATTAGACCTGGGGGCGAGAAGAGAAGGCTAGCAGGAGGCATAGCGGCTCATGGCTGGACCACGGTTCAGGTCTCTCGAATAACAATGTGCAGTAAAGTTCACTAATCCAGGGAAACTTAGATTTGTTCACAGTTGACTGAGTTTATAACTGATAAACCATCACTCGTTTGTTGTCTAGTGTAACATGTGGCTTCCATCTGATTTATGCCGGTGTTATACGATGCTCAGACCCTAAAGCGGCAGGCACCTTGGAAGTGTGTATAATAAATAAATAATAAAGGGGATTTCCTCTCTTTTTACCTTGTATCTGATGGCTCTGACCGTTCCTCCTATGATGTGGTGTTATTATACAGAGAACTGCTTTGTCAGACTGGGAAGACCATGGAAAAACAAAAGATGTTCAAGAGAGAGAATGTGTTTGCTAAAACCACCCTAGATTTCCCCTTTCAAAATAATTGCTGGGAATTACCTATGCATGGTCTACATGCTGGCTCTCTGCTGGCCCTCCTGAATTCATCACCGTTTAGGTTAAAATATTTTCAGAGGTGGAGAAAAAAAGCCCAATATTAATAGCACCACCTAGAATTTCAATGCTTAAAACAAAAACAGTCATCCCTAGAGACCAAGGACTGTGTTTTGGAGTTGCATTGGATGAATTAATTTTTACTCCTAGACAGGAAGCCTGGCAAGTTGTAGCTAATGGCATTAGTAGTGCAGTGTGTATCTAGGTGTGTGTTCATACTGCAGTTTCTTTGGTTATATAGGTAGCTAAACTTCAGTTAAGAAAGAGATACCAGTCTCTCCACTGTCACCAGAACAAAATTTCTATTTAAAAGGAAAAAAATTGAGGGAGATCAACTGGAAAAAAAGGGGAACATTTGCTTCTCTTCATTGGGATGCGCAGATGTGCGGAGACTGAAAGTGTTTGCTTTTATCAGTGCCTTGATCTCTGCCATCTCAAAGCCCCCTTCTCTCACAGGCTGGCAAAAAACATAAAAGCACGTTTGTTTTAAAAGTTGGCTTGTGGGTAGTGCCTCTTCTCAAGGGGGGAACATAGAGTCAAAGCAGGTTTTAAAAATTACTCTTGCTGCTGTTATAACTCCTTGTTTGTTTCCAGCCAGTCAGTCCAATACTCCAGTGGGCCAAACCCGCTGACCGCCCTGTGATGGTTACACCTGGCACCATGAGATTGGCACACGCTCTTCCCCTCAGGGAGGGTCCAGAGATCCCAGCTTCTCCCAACCCCTGAATTTGGCATGGGAAAATTTGGATCCACATTCAGTGAAACTGAAAGGCGACAAATTCAAAATAGCAGAAAGGCAATATTTTTCACCCAGCATGCAGACAGATTCTGGGACTTGCTGCTGTAGGATGTTGCGGAGACCAAGAACTGAGGAAAATTCAAAAAAGGATTGCATATTTATGTGGATGGCAGGACTACCCAGTTGTAATAGCTAATGCTTACAAATAGAAAGGGAGTTGTTAAAGGGATATAAACCCTCATACTTCAGGGATTAAACGGATCCCTAATGATTAGAGGCGAGACAGTTATAGGATATTCTGCCCGCCATGAAAATCTATTGCAGGGTTTCTCACACCTTCCTCCAAAGCACCTGGGACTTGCTACTCAGGGTCAGGCTGCTGAAGTGGATGGACCTCAGGTCTGAGCCAGTCTGACAATTCCCACACTCCCTACACCTTGTCCTGGATCGGAAGCTTGTGACTTTGATTAATCAACATGGAAACTTAGAGACACGGTACCACTCAGGCCTCTGTTCTGATTGACTTTAATGAGAGCAAAGCCCATGGGACTAAGGGAAGAAGTTGTCCCTTCCTATTGATAACAAAGCAAGGGGGTTCATTCTCAATTGTGCGTGAAGACCTCACTCTAAGTATATGGACAAGTGACCGTTTACACATTCCACAGATCACTGGCAGGTGCCCTGACTATGGTGGTGCATGGAATCAGAGTAAATATATCCATTCCCTGGCATGCCCTGAGATGCTTGGACTTTTTTGTATGTGCAAATATGAGCACACAAATCTGAGAATCCAGGATGAATGTAATAAACCCTCCTTTTCATGTACCCAAGTTTGAGTAATAATAATGAATAATAATAATAATAAAGCAGCTTTTCCATCATTCCCCAAAGAACATTTCTGGTTGCATTTGGCCTTTGTAGTTATTTCAAAATATTAGAAAACTCTTTTGTCTTATTATTACTCCTGAATTGTATGCACAGGAATGTCACAGATGCACAGTCCCCGTGGGTTCTGCAGTGCATTGGTTTTGAAGGGGACAGCCTTGAACTGCATCAATGGACTTGATGCTAAAAGGCCTTCTGCTAAAAGGATGTACTCCAGCTACCGAACCCACGCTGCTGAGAGCGTCCTTGACAAGCGCATCAAGTATCCTGGACTGGGTTGGACGATTGTGTCACTACGTGATGTTCATTGTCACTGGATGTGTGTAACTTCCAACTACTTAATCGCGTCTCCCTAGTAACCTTTATAACATCTTTTCCTATGGAGATGTTTCGTTTTGTTGTTTTTGTCCTGACCGGGGTCACCAAGTTTTGGGGGGACTCCCAGAAAATAATATTCTCGGTGGTATTTTAATTTTTCATATAAAAATTAGGTGCTTAGCTCCACCACCACTGATTTATATCTGGTAAAGTTCTAGCATACTATTCCTTATATATTTTTGATTTGTGTTATTTCAGATGTCAAGTAGCTTGACAATATTTTTTTTTTTTCATTTACAGTCTGCTTGAAATTTGAGGCACCGGGACAAATGCACAGGAATTAGCTACATCATTGTTTATAGAGGCACTCGCACCAGCTTTAAGGAAACTCTAATTAGAGAAAAAAGAACAGAGAGTCTCAGAAGCACAGAAGCACTTAGATATTATTTCAAGCCAAGCGCCGAGAAAGTTACTGCTGCCATAATTAAACGTGACGCAGAGAAGTCAAGCATTAAACACTGGTTCATTATGAAAGTGCAGGAGCTCAGTGATCCATGAGAGAAGGACTTTGTAATTCTGTGCCAGGCTGGGAGAAGATCAGAGATGTGAAAATCCTCCTGCCTACCTAGAAAAAGCAGCAATGAATCCAGTTGTGTTTGCACCGGAGGTCTAAGCAGTTGCAGGATAACTTTGCAAGGCTTAACTCGCCTGCTGTCCTTGGTTACTCTTGTTTCTCCCACAGAGCGGTTCTACAGGTGATTCTATAGCCTGAGGCAGCCAGGTTGCTAGTACATGTCTCCCGCACCTGTCACCCACGCTTTAGTCCTGCCTTTGTTTGCCTTTGCCAGCACAAACAAGCCCTTTTGCACTGCCCTGCAAAAGGATCAAAGAAAACCCACCAACCATGTCTGTTTCCTGTCTCTTTCCCTTCCTTCCAATGAGCTTGTAAACAAACAGGTTAGCTTGTCTCCAGCCTCACCTGCTGCCACTTCTCTCTGTGTTAGCTCAGGTGTTTCATTTTACTGAATGGTCCCAGAGGCTGCATCTTGCTGCGAGTTGCGTGACTTTCTGTGCCTCAGTAGCACAGGTAGAATGAAATGAACAGCCACGTTGTTTGCTACGTCAGCCTATTTTCATATGTTTAAAAAATGGCTGTTTGCTGACTAATTTCTTTCCCCTGCTCAGCAACTATCAAGCAAATGCCTTGCTCTTCCTTTCATTAAAGCAAGAGATGGAGCTGAGCCAGGAACTTTAGCTCAGGAATGGTGTTTTTTTTTGGGGGGGGGAGGGGTTCTGATCTGGTTTTTCAGTTAAGATTTGTTTAAAATGAGAGTTCTGATATCTCCCTGTCACTGCTAGCATTCAACTTGGGAAGCCTGGACCACCCAGCCTAGAGCTTCTTCCAGGGTCTCTCTTTCCATGTCATATCACCCATCAGGTGAGCTGGAAGGAACATGCTGGATCCCGTGAACTATGGCTTCCATTCTGCACCCACTGAGTTTTGTGGTAGACTTGAGTGGGAACAGGATTGTGTATCCAATATTAGTGCATCAGCTTGAAGGAGAAGACAAGTTACCATATATCCTCCAGGATGCAAAGGCTAGAGCACTATATGCATCTCAGGAGGCTATAAGAAAACATGCTTTAATTCAGCCACAAGTTACTAGGCTCAATGAAGGAATCCCTGGGTGAAATTCTCTACCCTGTGTTCTGCAGGAGATCTAGACGATCACAATGGTCCTTTTTGGCTATAAAGTCTCTGAAACCTGGGTAAAACATCCAGCTCGGGTGACAACCCTGACAAAGTTTCTGGAATTGAGAAAAAAACAGTGCATGACTTTGCCCAGTTTTGTGGAGTTGCACAATTTCTCCAGCCTTTGGCCTTTCTGCGGCAAGTTGTCCTTCGGGGTGAAAACTAGCCAATCACTTAAGTCATGGCCTAGACATCCCGCTCCTCGTATTCCACAGACTGGCCACCACTCCGTGTACCGTAGATTTGGATATACAGAGAGAAGTCTAGAGCTGCAGGCCGTAGAGGGATCACAGGAGAAAGGCAATTGGCCAGGAACTAGAAATGGGGACGGATTCTCTGAGCCATGGGCAGTCATACGTGAAGGGAGCAGAACACGCTACCCCTCTGAGCCGGGGCAGCCGGGCAGGGAAGAACTAGGCCCAGCAGTGAGTTAAAAACATAAATGAGTGCAGGGCGGCCCAACCGTAAGCGAAGCAACACAACGATAGCAGGGAAAGATGGAACGAAGAAAGGAAGAATGCGCAGCATGACCCCTCCTGACCTGGGAGCGTGCAAGCCTGCAGCATGGGCCTTTGTCTCCCTTCCCTCCCCCCCATGTCTGAATGTACAATAAAGGCAGCTGCTTGGAACAGGGCCGGCTGCTACAGAAAAGAGGGCAAGAGGGCAGAGAGTAATTTATTTACTCTTCACAATGTGCTGTTTGAACAGACTCCTAAAGAAAAGGGAGAAGGAAGCAACCCTCTGCCAGGGAGGAGGAGAAGGAGAAGGGAGGGAATGGAGGAAGGGTCAGCTCTAAATGGATTAGAAATTTACCCTGCAACAGTGGGCCTTTAATTGATACGGGGAGGGGGAGGGGGCAGTAAAATTTCTCTCTAATTGCATTAAAGATCGACTAATTAGGTTGATTAAAAACAGAGAGGCTTTTTCTTTCTTTCTTTCTTTCTTTCTTTCTTTCTTTCTTTCTTTCTTAGAAGGCCTTGTGGGGTGGCACAATGGAGAGAGGGGGGGAAAAAGAAACTACAAACAGGTTTGAGTAATAAAAACAAGTTTTCAAGCACAAGTGTAACACAGAAGAGAGTTGGCCACTCGCACAGCTGGGCAGTGGTTACTTTATCTGGTCTGACCCCCTGTCCGCTGGTTCTCACTTCTGCATCCAAAGGGCTTGTGTGGTTCAAGATGCCCTGGCAGAGTTATAGGTGAATTTAAGATCAGAATAACAGGGGTGCCACAGTTCAGGACTGGCACCAATGGGAGAGCTGTGTGTGCCCAACACTCGACTAGGAAGGGCACTGCAGAATGACACATTAGTGGTTAGGGGAAAGACTGCTGTTGGCCTGGTTTATGCCAGTGCTATTGGTTCCTTTTTTTTAATCTTGAGCATAGGAAAAATATCTGCCTTGACTATCTTACTTAGTCAGAAAACACTCATCTTGTGATCTACCCCTTTGGACACGCGGCACTCAATCCAGACATTACCCTGAATGTCATCTGTACTGGAAGTTTATTGTCTTTGGGAAAGTACCTCTCTAGGTTTTGGCATCCTCACACATGAGAACTCCTCATTCATGGAACTGCGTCTCTCTGCTTCTTTATGTAAGAACCAACAAAACAAAAAGATAACATCCTTCCGCGACTAGGAAAACTGATTTTCCAGAAGGCCTTTCCTCCTCAGAGTCCCCCTATTGCTTTGCAAAGGGAAGTATTAGGTAGCAGGGAAAACTTTAATCAGGACTTAGTTTTTTGCATACAGATTGGGCAGTTAGATTTGCAATTACCTGTTTTCTGTGCACAACTTTAGGTTTTGCACATAGTGAATGGATGTTCATGAGCATGTTACAAGCACGTTGTCTGGAAGCCTGCTAAAACTTTGGCCCTGGAAATGCAATTTTTGTGGAGGCAAATGCAACAACCATTATAGACAATGCAAAAGTTCACGCAGTCCATATGTTGCAGAACTGATTGCTGATGTACATTCCCAAAATATGCAGCCTAGCATATCTGAGGATGACAACATGCTCTTACTGAGCCTGGCATTTGCTGAAATTGAGCTTTTTTGTAACCAAACATGAAATTACACCTTTAGAAATATGAACACAATTGTGTGCCTAATTTTGCATGTATGTGCCACAATTGGGCACCAATGTAGGGCAATTGCACACACAAATGATCTGATTTATTTGCAAGCCATTAGCTAATTTGTATGTACAACGATAGTGATGCATACAAATTAGCCATGGAAATGTGTGAACATTTTTCATGTTTAAAACCTATGTGCTGCCATGATACCGATAATAAATAATAATCTGTAGATTGATTATCTGAGGAATGTGGGCCTAGTTTTTAGATCAGGGACCAGCCATCAGAACTCCTGGTTTCCGTGACTATTTCTGCTTCACTGCGTGACTATGTGGACTGCAGCATAACAGTTCACTGGATGCTATTGAACATGTTCGGTAGCAGCTCTGTGCCTCAGTTTACCCATCTGCAAAATGGGGATAATTCCTGGTTTGAAGCAGAATTCTGAGGTCAAATTACTTAGTTTTTGTAAAGTGCTTTGAGATCTTTGAGAAGATCATGGGCAAGATTTCACATTCCACTTCACAGAAGCCCAAGGAATTTCAGGCTCTGGGAGGAGTGGTAATGAGGCCATTAAATATGCTCCTAATTTAAACCTGACTGCAATAAATGCACCTCTCACAAATGAAAATGAGCTCATCTCCATCAACTGGTGCCAATAAGATTGTTATTTGTGCTGCACCTTCTCTCACTGTGCACAGTTGTGGGTGTGACACTTCCTTTTTCCATGCTGGAATTACAGAGGTCACAATTCAGCCTGGTAATCTATTGTGCAGGTCAATGAGGTCATGAGGCATCGTCATGGGACTGCCCGGTAACATAAGTAGTGGAGCCCTGAAGGTGTTCGGACCAATTTATCTCATTCTCAGGGTTCAGCTGGTGCAGCAGTTATCAGTCAGATTGTATTGATTAGCGGTATTTGCATACAGCTGTGGAACTTTATGGACTGGTGGGTTGGCCTGCAGTGTTGGTGCTGGGAAGTTTAACAATGACTGCATGTTGCCCCTACTTCCTAGCATCTCCTGTTAGGAAAGTGAGCAATTATTTAGTGAGATCAGCGTTATATGAACATGCAGCGTTCCATGACTTCCTCTGAAGACTTCCAGTCGTATCTGGGGACAAGGTTAAAGTGACTGGATTTTTCGTTAGCAGATCGGGATTTCCTGGGGCTGTCTGGGAATATTGTGTCGCATTGGGGCAGCTTTTGGTCCCTCTCAAAGTCCTGAGAAGGCCTCCAATATCGAGTAGTTTCAAAAAGTTACTAGATATTTTTCCAGCAGGCAGATACTCACAGGTTTAAAGTGTTGAGCTATATACACCAGGCCAAAGCTAGAGTTTTTAGACGTGTCCTAAGACTGCACTAAACTATGCTGCAGCTGGCATAGAACCAACCCTACAACTAGGAAACAAAAACATGCCCCTAGCTGCAGCCAGTAGATACTGGGTGTGGATAACACTTTAGTCTTGCGATGTCTACTGGGTGTAATATTTTGCCATTTTTCAATAGCACATCACTGCCTGCTTTACCCTACTCCTTTGTTTCTCCTGACAGATGCTTTTCCTGCGATGCTCCTCTTTTCCAGCCGGGCAATATTGATGGTATACCAGTTTAATTTCAGGCAGACTCAGAAAAATAAATGGAGAGATGATGTGTCAGGAGCTGTACTCATGTTGATGAGTGAGCAGCTCTTTATCTGGCGAGACTGGCCAAAGAGGTTCAGTAATTGCTGGTACTTTGGAACCTGGATTTATTTAAAGGCACATGGAGGTTGACCAAGCCACCTGTTACCAGCGCACTCCATAAAAGAGATGTGCCTGTATATGGCATATGTAAATAGTAAGGCGATCAAGTGCCAGTAGAAGGGACTCAGGAATATACACCACAGTTCCGGGGTATCATTGCCGGGCATTTTCTCACCATTCCCACCAGTACTCAGAGACAGAGCTGGTCCTTCCAGGAATGAGGTCTAATAACTCAGCAGCCTCTCCCAGGCCGGGTTGGTTATTAGGGGACTCAAGCCAACTCTTACGATTTTATCATCCGTCTTGGGCTATTTAGTGTACTCCTCAGTGCCTGTGCTCCCGGAGCCAAGTGATTTTGTGAGAAGCCAGGAAGCAAACGGAGAGAACCCAATATTTGCTATTGGAAGAAGTGCACGATTTCAAAGTCAAGCATGTGATTTCCTGCGGCCTGCCCCATGGTTTCCGAAGGCGTGAGGTTGGCCACGCTGTGGAAGTGGGATAATCCTGGGATGCTTGTACCGTTTCACCTCCAGGTGATATTTTGATTCAATCAGAGGTTCCGGCATTGGGGCCGTTGCTGTAGCATAGAATGTACAAAGAGTCCCTCAGCTTCTTAGATGTTCCCTGTCCTCTTTGAAATAGACCTACAGACCTGGGAAGAGAACATCGCACCATTGAGTAAACCACATGCCCTATAAGCCAGCCCATCTGCTGCAGAAAAAGTGGGACTTTAAAGAAGTCTTCTGAATGTAAGTGAACAGAATAAGTACATCTGAGGCCTGCAGCCATTTCTTTTGTGCCCGCAGAGCTGGATAGACAGCCAGGATCCCACCTGCAATGGGAGATAAGACAGGAAACCCCCCAAGTGTGGCTCTTCACTTAGGGCAGGAGAGCTTGCTAACAGCCTGAAAAGGGTTTGGGGATAAAAATCTCTCCAGGAGGACCTAGTTGCTAAGGCAGCCCGGGAAACCTCTCCCGTTGTGTGAAGTTCAAGTGAGTGGGAAAACAAACCCAAATCATCCCTTTTATGGTCCCCCTTTTCTCATGTAGCTAAGGCCCGGTCAAGTTAAATACTCTGCCTCAAAGACCAAAGAAAGACCCTGGTGTCTGTTTTAAAAGAAAATTTGGAACAGTCCCTCCATCTCATTAAAATCACTTCTCATTACCCCCTAGCACTAACCTCCTCCGGCCGGTACATTGATAGTGTCCTCTCCCGGGGAGTGCTGCTAAGCTGCCTGAGTCTGGCACTGACATGCAGAGGGTACTGGTTGAAGAACAGGCCTGGTTCTCTCTAAGCTGATCTAATTAAAGGAGTAACCCTGCTCGAACAGTAGCTCAGCAGATTAGCATCACACCATATGGCCCGGAGAACAGGACAGGGGGCTGCAAAACTTCTGTCTTGCCTTGACTGACTGAAGGAGGCAGATAATCTTGTTGCACACTGGAAGATGTGAAAGGCAATGAATAACTTTTTCAGTAGCCCAGTGCAAGGCCCCCGCTCTTCCCCCCCCGCCCAGTGAAAACCTAAGGGCTGTGATGCTGCCTCCGATACTTGCAGAGCAGAACAGTTACCAGGTCCTGGGAGTGCCCTCATCATCTGCAGCAGGTCCTTCACCCGGCTTGTGAATGTGGGCATCAGCCTAATGCAGACAACAGTTTAATTTCATTAACATTTTAACCAGACGGCACATTTCGAATGGCCCAGAGAGAGAGAAAACACAGGAGAGTGTCAAAGCTGCAGAGCTGCAATGAAATCATCCTTTGAGGGTGAGCGGAGAGGCTAACAATCTTGGCCAGAGCTAGGCCTTCAGTGATCGAGTATCGAGGAAACTTCCCCCAAGCTCTCCCCGGGCATCACCTGCGCCATCCCCTGCTTTCCCAGCCACTGGCCTCTCTTGACTGGAGACCGCCAACCCCATTAGAAGCCATTGAATTGCACGGTGGGCCTTTGTGCTGTGAACGAATGGCCCGCAGGAGACGAGACCACCCACACGCATCATCACTCAGTACCGGTGGAGTCAGGTCTTCTGCAGGGAAAGGCTAGAGCCGCTGAGCTGCCCAATGAGGACACGGCCGCCGTGGTGGCTTGACATAAACTCTTCTCTGTTGAGTTGCAGTCATTACTGTACAACGTCCATTTAAGCCATCCGTTGTCGGAGTTGTGTTCGTCTCCCATTAACTTTAGTAATAGCTGTATGGCTAAATCTTGCCCAACTCTTCTTAGAAGGCAGGTAAGGGTCACATTTCCCACGGGCTTCCTAGCTGTTTTCACAATGGGCCCTCGCCGGAATGCACGGGAGATCTACTACTGAATTTAATGAGAGTAGGAGTGATCCCAGCCCAATACTTGTTGCCATGTCCGGTTGCCGACCCTCCCCTCCCTCTGAAGAGCATCTGTGCAAACACTGAATATTTCTGCACGTGAGGGTTTGCAGAAAGCTGCCCATATGGTAGAATTAAAGAGGCTTGTGGGAAATATGGATCTAAGTGTCTAAAAAGAGAGTTGGGCCCTTTGTACCTAATCGCCCTACTGCAGATTAATTCTGCCCCGCGGCAACGGCAGTTAGGGTTGTCAGACAGCTTTTATAACTGCCAAGGTTCCCCCTCGCGTTCGAAGACACTCTCCTTCTGTCAGGACACTTTCCATGTCTGGTCTCAGCCCAGAGGGGAGGTTTGCTGGGAAGTCTGAGAAAAATCCGTCCCGCCATTGGTGAGTTCCACTGAACGGCTGAGGTTTTCAGCTTGCAAACTATACACAGGCCTTCTGAACACAAACAATTACTTGTGAAAAACAACCTGGGATAGGCGCTGTATTCTTTGTTGCTTGCCTGTACCGCAATTTGCACAATTGGCCACTGATCAGGTTTCCTAGGTACCCCTGGACTTTAACTAAGATACTTTTATGGTTCCCATTTTCATAGCACCTGAGTGCCTCCCCTGGGAGGTAGGGAAATGCTCTGATCACCATTTTACAGATGGCTTTACAGACTTTAAGCACAGAGAGATTAAGTGACTTGCCCAAGATCACAAAGGAAATCTGTGGCAGAGCAGGGACTTGACCTCAGTTCTCCTAAGTCTCGGGTGAGCATTCTAACCACTGGGCAATCCTTCCTCTCACTATGACAACACTAATAAATAACCATAGGGACGTTTATCAGCAATGAAATGAGTAGATGTTGCCATGTGTTTCTGACACGGTTGTTAGCCCTCTGCAAATATTCTCGTATCACTCAGGTCCAAAAATGTAACGTCCGCTCTCGATCCCCCGAAACGTCTACTAAATAATGCATGTTTGAGTGTATTTCCGGCCTGTCTTCTGAACCATCACCTGCACTGATATTTATTTTCTGCCTGTGGCTGTCCTTCTGCCATGGGAGGGGATTTGTGAGTATTACGGAGATAAAGGCGCAATCCTCAGGCTGTGTGAATCAATGCATCTCTCCTGATCGCCACAACGCTGCATCCCTGTACTCCAGCCCTAAATGGCTTATTTTTTAGCCCTTTTTTTTTTCTGTCCCCTGATGGGTTTTTCCCCCCTCTCCACCCCCCTCTCCTTTCAGACTCCTGGCTCTGCACCTTCCTTCTGTTCAGGAAGTCGAAACATTTTTCTCTGGCTCCCTCTGCAACTGCCACTACCTGTGCTCTACTGCCAGGCTGGGTAGAAGGTGGACAGCAGGGAGGGGTGGGTTTTTCCCCCCTGTCTAAGCAGCTGTTGCTCAGTGTTTCCTCCCTCCTTCCAACTGAGACCAAATGTGTCAAACACCCAGCTGCACCCTAGGCTGGTTCAGAGACTGGCTGCATTCAGCCATTCTTCCCTTTCAGCCCCTCCGCCTGGGGTGGCGCTTAGTATTCACCAAGGCGAAGCAACAGATGAGGGGAAGTTAGGGGCCCATTCAGAGTTCCTTGCCTAAGACGCTTCCCCAAGCAGCGCCAAAAACTCAGGGCAGTTGGACGCTGTGAGCTTGCAAGCAAATTAGCACTTCACGTGCCCTGGGCTGGAGCTGGTGTTTTACACTCGGGGATGGGAAGCTCACGTACATTTAATAGAGAGCTAGGTGGTGCCTTTAAAGCACAGACCTTCATGGTGGAAGGCAGGCGGGAGAGGGACGCCCTGCAGCAGGGACCCTCCAAGGAGCTTTGGGTGACTTGGATTTCTCATGGGGCAGCTTCACCACAGTTGGAAAGGGAGGCATCTTTGTGTATTCCCCCCTGGCCCAGTCGGCTCCTGAGGTGAGTCAGAGGGTGGAGGTGGCGGTCCCTCGCCCAGCCCCACTTGGGGATGAAGCCCAGTTTATTTAGGAATAGCCCTTGAAACCTGCTTGTGGCCCCCCCAGGGGGTCCGGAACCCTGGTTGAGAAACCAGGCACTCGATCACACTGCCTCCTAACCGGAGACAACCGGGTGCTTGTGTCTGGCGCCGATGCAGCGCTATTCACGTGAGGATTTCAAAGGATGAGCGAGTCCGAATTTGTGTGTGTGTCTGAGAGACACAGACACAGGCAGGGAGAGGAAGGGAGAATGCGGCTGCCTTTCCCCCTAAAAAGGATGGCACAGGATTCCTAAATCACTCTCTTGTCCTGGAACTCAAGCTACAGCTATCACACAGCAGCCGCTTTGATTTGCAATATAAGCCCAACTGTTCAGTCTGAAAACCCCAGGGGGAACGGAAGCGAGCGGATGAAGAGGAAAGAGGGAAGAGGCTAAATCACCCTCCAACTCAAGCGCAGGATCCTGAGACCCCAGGCAACCCGAAAACTTTTCTGTGGAACAAAAATCCTTCACAATATCGGAGTTACAAGAGCGATGGGAGCGGGTCTCTTCCATTTTCAATCAAAACACAGACAATGTTGATGAAAAAGCAGGGTTTTCTATTCAGTCAAAGAGGCAATTATGTTAAAAAACAAATGACAACAAATTTCCCACCAGCTTTAACTTTTGAAAATCATCTGAATTCCTCCAGCTCCAAATAACCGCCTTAATAAAGGTATGAAGCCATGAACAGGGACTTAGCTGCTCATCGCCTATTGACAGCAACATGAGCAGGACGTGAAACTCTAATAGAGATGGAGGGTTAGTGCCTATTATATAGAGATCTTAACTTAAAGCATCACCTCTCTTGCCCTGTGCCCTAGCGTGACAGATGCTGGGAGTGATGATCGCTCCAAGAGAGAACCCTGAGAGGGCAAGATACAATGGTGGAGAAAAGCAGGGCCTTTTCTTTTATCTGCCTGCCATTTTGGAAAACACTCTCCTTCAGTCGAGGGTTGAATTACCCCTGGGGCGTCAACAAGGGGGATGATGTTCAAATGTGTTTGGCTGGTTTTCCTGCTTTCGCGTCTGCCCGGTTGTAATTTTTTCATGTTGTGAGGGACAATGGAAGTTTTTTTCTTTGTTTTCGTTGAGCTTAATCCAAGTCCATTGGAAACCAATGCAAAGGCTGCTGGTGACTCTGATAGGATTTGAATCAGGCTCTTCATGCTGGATTGACTTCACTGTGCTTCTAATAACTCTGGGCCCAGTGACATTGGAACCCACTCCCTGGGCTGGCTGTAGTGCAGTGGCCCCCTGTCCCAGGGGAAGCTTTGAGAAGCATCCAGGATGTTTCCTGAGACCCCGGGGTGCACAGGCTACTTCACAGAGGGCAGTTGATTTCCTGCCTAACACAGCCAGCTACCTCTGGGGGAGCCAGTGCAAATGACACCTCGTAAACCCGATGCTTTTGCAGTGTGAAGAAACGGGAGATTGGACACAGTACGTCCTCCATTTGCTAACAAGAGCTCTGCATCCAATTTCATGGTCCGTGCTGACAATTAACAGATTTTTATTTTCCTAATTGAAAGGATTTGACCTACAGGATTTTGTGCGTGTGGTTCAACACTACCAGTAGGCCAGGAAACCCAGCCATATTCTAACTGGGGGCAGCAAGGGAAAAGAAACCCAGATCTCCCCACTATGGGCTGTGCCAGACATTCTGTGGCAAGCACAAACCCAAAGGAAAATCAAACCCATGAGCTGTGCCTTTAATTCCTGCCCAGGCTAAAGCACACACGTTACAAAAACAACATTTTAATTTAAATTCCGATTCCTCATTCATTCACGGGAGCTGGCTCTGAGCGGGGATTTCATTAAAGGCTTTAATAGATTTTATAGGACTTGTCAGATCCGGAAAGGTTATGGAGCAAATGCATTTTCTCTGCTTCCAGAATTTCAACAACGGCTCGGTAAACAAATTTACCATGAAAATGCAAAAAGTCCAGCCTTGTATAGACAAGGAGAAATGAACTTCATCTGAGTGACTCAAAGGCATCAAGATGCTCTGGTCTTTCTCCCTCCCTCCTCGCTGCTCTTGTCCTTTTTATTTCTGTTCATGTGCTATGCAGACAGTTGCGGGTTTTGGGGGACGGAAACGAGGGAAAGAGCAACTCCGGGGGGGTTTCTGTTGATCAAACGCTTCTGAGTTCTTATGAGAATTGCTAAAATGTTGGCCCTTAAAAGCCCAGTTACCACTGAGCCTGAGGCTTAGGGGAGGCAGGATCAGGGCCAATATTAGTGCAGAACCTCATGCTCCAATTGCAGGGTACTGTTAAGATGGAACATTGTGCCATGGGGTGGTAGAGGTCATGGAGTGGTAAATAGGGCCCAGTTGCATAGGAACTTAGTTTTGCACATTACTGGGAAGTGTGCCCGTTTAGTCCAAGCCATAACGTGAAAATACTGGCACTCCAAGCCGACATTGTGTACTACTAACTGCCAAGATTCCCGAGATCTGGGGAGCAACTGGTGAAGAGAGCAGTCTAAGCAAATGCCTGACTTTCCCCACAGGAATATGTTTAACATCTGATTAACTGCAGGGATCAGCAAAAGTTGCCATTTCCCCCCGCCCCCATAGTTTTGGCTCATTTACAGATTCAGAATGTGCTCTGCCCCAGAAGGGCAGCATCGCACCTAGACCGAGAGCTGGACTCTTGCAATAAAATGCCACGTCGGCTAAATGAATTCAAGTTACTTGGACATCTTAAGTGCGGTTAATGCCTTGGACTTTACCGAAGCGGGTAGAAAGGTAACACTGTCCTTCGTCACAGGGCCTTTGGGCACTAGCACTTCCATTACCTGAAGAAGTGGATGAGTGGACTCTCATTTGAAGGCAAGGGAGCTAGAGGGAAGAGGATGTTTTCTGGGCTGTGAATCCCCTCCAACAAACCTGTCTGATAGCAGAGACTAAGTAAAATTCATGGGTAGTTGGTGATGCACAGGCACTTAGAGTCCATTGCAATGGGGAAGGGAATTCTGGGAGCCCTGTGTCATAGAATCATAGAATATCAGGGTTGGAAGGGACTTCAGGGGGGTCATCTAGTCCAACCTCCTGCTCAAAGCAGGAGCAACCCCAACTAAATCAGTCTATAGGGCAAATATATTTGCTAATTATTGTCTTTGCGGCTCTCAGACAATGACGGGACTTTTTCAGAGCACATGGGACAAGTGCTAAGAGGTCCTGAACATCTGCGTCTTCCGTGGGAATTGCAGGTGGCTCTGGATTTGGACCATTGTCCTGTCGCTTGACTGCTGACAGAATTATAGGGTCATGGAAGCTAGGGGTGGGGGAGGAGGGAAACCAATTTGATCAGCTCGTCTATTCTCCTACCAGTGCTATATAGTTCCCTGTATAATTTACAGCGCTTTGTATTAACTATCCAAAGCAATGGGGATTCTACCACATACCTGGGAGATGATTTCACCTCTGGATAGCTTTCACTTTCAAGAAAAGTTTCCTAGCATTCAGCTTAAATGTTGATGTTCTGAATTCTGTTATACTCCTAGTTATACCTGACCTGTGTCACACTACATCACCCCTCTCCATCCATACTGTATATGGCTGGGATGTGTTGTGCTACGTAGGGCATTCCCATTAATTTCCCATTAATTTCATTGGCAGCTGGGTATGCAAAACCATGAGGCAGTTCCAGATAATATAATCCCGGCCTATTACATCCAGTAGGCTGTCATGCAGGGCTCTTCCTTTATTATCCAGCAGCTGGGGTCCATAACAAGTAGACCAACCTTGTCAACTCTCAAGGGAGCGTCTGCACTGATGTAGCAGGACATTACCACTCATAATTCTTTTGTGTCATATATTTGTGAGCAAAGTTCATATTTCCCTCACAATGCGTTGCCCTCTAAACGAACTTTGGGGTTACTGTGACACAGAAATCAGTGTGAAGCTGTGAACCCCTTACACACAATTGTACGGACACAGTTGTGCACGCACGCATCCGTGCATAGGACTTTTCAGATGTGGAACATATCAGGGGGCTTTTATTGAATCTCATCTTTAGGTAGACCGCGTGGTTAGGGCTTTAACACATGACTGGTTTTTAAGACATGGCGTTGTCTACCCATAACAAACAGCTGTTTTTCACCATTGCTGAGGGCCTTACTCAGAGAACAGCCATTACCAGCCAAACATTAAAAAAAATCCTATCAGAAAAGGATTCACAAAGACACATGAGAATCCGCTTCTCTGCTGCCACCTAAAGTTCTGGTGGGGCAGTGAGGCCTTAGAAAAAGCCAAGACACAGGCTAGATTACAGCCCTTCTGAGCAAAGCCTTTCAGCCGGCTGTGATGTCTCTTTGAAGGTGCTGCCATCTATTGGTTCCAGTTATACAGGACTGCCTGTAAGAGGAATCATTTTAACGACAACCCTAGAGAAAGAGTTACAGCAACTATAATCTACCTAGAATCTGTTAAACTGTGCAGAGCTCAGAAGTAGGGATACACAAACTGGTCCCTGCCTCCAAATCTTGGACCCCAAATAGGAACCGAATCTTTTTTTGCAGTTTGAAGGAGTTAACCTTTAAAAATTATTTTCCACTTTCCTATTTCTATACTTCTGGATGCGGCAGGACCAAAACAACACCAGAGAGGCAGATTCTAGAGTATTTCCTTCTTGCCAGACGTAGTGGCTATGCAGAACCTTGCCAGGAATACAGTTCTTGTGAGCTCTGCAGCTGACGTTTGCAGCACTCTGATTTTCAGAGAAGCAGCCAAATTTTTCAGCATTCATGTGAACCAAATCTCTGGAGATCAACGCAGAGCTACTCCTACAACCTAACTCCTTTGTTCCACCAACTGTTGGAGGAAGATTACTCAAACCCAAAACTTCTCTGCAGTTCTGTGACCCCTGTGTGCTCTTAGTCTACTCTATACCTTCACTGAATAATACCCTCTTCCACCAATAGTCCATTGAACTGCAGATAGCAGTTAGAAACTGCTTTTAAAATAGCTATTTTCAACCACATCTGAAGTGATGTTTTATTGCTAATTTTCCCCTTTAATCAGCTCTGTCCTTCATATAGCACATTTCTGTTCTTCCTCTCGCAGTTTAGTGGTCTGTTTTCCAGAATGAAAAATCTCTCTCCCCACCTTAGATATACGTCAATATACCACAACCATCACCATGGTATCTGAGTGTCTTAAATGATAAGATTGCATATTAAAATATTAAAAATTCCAATGACTGCTTTGTTTCTCTCCCTCAATGTCCTACTGGTTAGAATTGTACCATCCTTACTGTGGAAAAGCAAGCTAGACACACGAAGTGAGCTTCATAGTAAGTCTAATTCAGAAGCATGTTCCTCAGTCATAGGACATCTGTGCCAGGAAACCCCAGGATAAAAATAGTAATATTCACACCACCACTGGAAACTTTGAGTCTTACATTTCTTCTTGGCAGGTTGAGTAGCTGGAAGCATGAGACAGAACATCATGGGTGTTAGGCCATTGAAGCAAAACTGGAATGAAACCAAACCACTCACTCATAAAAACTGCAAGAAGCTTCAAGCGGATACTTCATGTCACCAGCAGAATTCTCTTTCACAAGCTCACAGCAATGACCTGGAGGCATAAAGGGTTTCCTTTCAGATGTGCCAGCAGAATTACATCCATAAATCCCCAGGCCCGTCTTCAAGTGGAGAATATGGAATGACTGAAGCTGCTGGTAAACTCCGGTTTTTTCCATTTTCAAGCCACCATCATTTTGCCATTATTTCTTGTGAAATTGTCTTGGTGAAACAGTTTGGAAAAATCAGAGTCAGCCTGAATCTTCGTCCATCTCCTGAAATGAACCCAAACTTTCCTCACTGTAGGTCAGTGCCTGGGGGAAAAGTATCAGCTCCCTTTTTTCTTATGGCTGTGATTACCTAGGTTCTGGTTAAAACACATTGCTGATTAATCTTATTAATTTTACTTGCAGTATATTATTTAGCGACTATATGTCTTTATGTGCTGTACAGCATTCCAAGTAATGTGTGCTCCCTGGTAAATAAGGGAGACAAATTTGGGATTTATGTCGTGTGGAAACCTGTGACTAGTTATAACTCCGGGGTTTTCAAACTGGTGGTCAGGACCCCTCAGGGGGTTGCGAGGTTATTACATGGGGTGGTCACAAGCTGTCAGCTTCCACCACAAACCCTGCTTTGCCTCCAGCATTTATAATGGTGTTAAATATATAAAAAAGTGTTTTTAATTTATAAGGGGACTCACACTCAGAGGCTTGCTATGGGAAAGGGGTCACCAGTACAAAAGTTTGAGAACTGCTTTTATAACGGTTTTCTTTAATAAATGCCTCCTATTTAAGACAGACTGTAATTTGGTTAGCAATGGTTCTGTTATGAAATTCTGAAAGTCATTGTACAAAACCCAGATGGTCCCTTCACTGCTCTTATAACCCTCTTCCACTTCTAGATTATAGTGACATTAGCCATGAAACTTTCAGACTAATGCAACTATAATACAGTGTTTACTGACAACATTAAAGCTGAAAGAACCCTTCTGTTCTGAACCCTACTTTGTCATTATATAGATCTTTCTCAGGAAGAGAGGAAAGGGATGAAGGTGGAGAGACCTTGTGATCTGGTCTCAGTGGAACTCTGTTCTATGCACCTTTGGCCTTCGGTATAGTAAGACACCATTTAAGTCTCACATAAATCCTATTTTAAGGCTTAGATGTTGAACAGGCCTCAAGTCAGCCTTACCCATAAGTACCTATAGCTTTAACAGTAAAAAGGAGCCAAGAGTGCATGTCAGGAGAGAATATACTGTTTGGAGCAACACATATACAAATTACATATACAAAATGTATTAAGAACACTTAGGGTTGCAAAGCCAAGCATTTCAAAGTTAGGAAATACCTAAATTAAGGATGCCTGTGCAACCTTAACTCTGCCCCATTATGTAACTACATTATGCTACACGCTTTAATGAGATGATCACATCCTATTCCCTCCCCCCCAAAAAAAAAAGTGATATAGGAATACAGATAACACAAAGAATATGTGAGCTCATCTTCTACTTGTTTTTGTCTTCCTTGACAACATATTTATAACACAAGAGAACTATAAAATGACTGGGGTGGTAGTATCACATGATAACATGAGCAGATCCCTTCAAAGGGATGTTTCAATGTCCATTGCCATGAAGAGGTGGGAGAATAAAAAAGATAATATAAATTTCAGGTTATTTTAACTGGTTTTTCAGTATATGCGACAAAAGATTCAACTACTGTTGTTTGCTTAGGAAATTCAGCTGTGGGGCATTTGCTAAAATAAATATGTAAATTCTAACATTTTTACATTAGTACAGCAGTGTGTGTGTGTGTGTGTGTGTGTGTGTGTGTGTGTGTGTGTGTGTGTGTGTGTGTGTGTGTTATGGGGGATATGAGGTCACTTCTCTTTGAATGAGTCCCCAACTCTTATTCTTTAGTTAACTCAAAAGAGTTTATAAATTATTTGAAAAGGCCTTGAAACACAAACAAGGTTATGTTAATTCAGCCACCTTGCTTTCACAATGGACTCTTTGTCAGAACTCCAGCTTTGAACATGTTCTGTGTTACTTCCTTTTCCATTCCTTCCTCTCAAGCCCAAGGCCACAACAAGCTCAGCTCTGTTGAAGGACACAAAGAAGCTATACAGCATCTTCCTCCAGATGTGAGGTTGACCAAAGCTCTCCTCCTTCTTTCTCTATCTCCACACCCCCCAGCCCTGTTCCCCTGTTGTCATTTCAATCACAGAAACAATTTTCTTTGGTCTGGTGATTCCTGTACTCAGATTTGTTCATTTCTTCACAGCATCACAAGATCTTCAGCACCCAGACGTCACTGTCTGAAGGCTTTCCCACCTCCGGAAGGAACAAAGCACTGTTAATAATGCATAAAGAGGTTTCTGAAAAGTTGGCTGTGTTTGATCAGAGGGTAGCATACAAACCCTCATATATTTATTATAATTCACAGTGGATGAACCAATTCAGTAGAAATGTTTAAATAAAAGACAGTAAAAATAGGAGATAGGAATGATCAGCACTGAGGTGAGTGAGTGCCAAGTAGGGTGATCGGATGTCCCGATTTTATAGGAACAGTCTGATATTTGGGGCTTTTTCTTATATAGGCGCCTATTACCTCCCACCCGGCCCGATTTTTCATACTTGCTATCTGGGCACCCTAGTGCCAAGTGAGAATTCACTAAAGTGAGCCAGCCACAGCTCACCAATGTCTGGAACCCAAGAGATGGTACTCTAAGAACAGCTGCAAATGTATCAAGGACATCTTTAAGAACATTCCTTTTAGAAATGTTCTGCTTCTGTTGTGACATCCCTGGAGGCTTTGTCTGCAAGGAATGGGATGCTCGGGGTCTAACGTAAAGTTCTACTGGGGCTATGTAAGGACCAGGTCCCAGGGTCAACCTCTGCACACCGTTCAGGATTCTACCTGTGTCTTCAGATTCACAAATAGTGAACTTGAGTTTCACAGAATCAGCATCAACTGGGTGTATATTCTGTCCTGATTGCTCAGAGCCCAAACCATTTGTGCCATGCTCCATGGCCTAGTACCTTTCACAACACACCTTTCTCCGCACACTTTCAATCATGCTCCAAAGACACAGATTAGACTGGACACCTCCTACTAAACCGAAGGACTGTGAAGCAGAATGCAGGAACATGTGAACAGGTAGGTATCGTTTGCTGTAACACAAAGTGAGTTTGATGGGGTTGTGATGAGAACAAGCATCAGCTGCCTGCTGAAAACAGCTAGAGTATGAAATTGAATTTTAAAAATGACCCGTCCAAGAGCTAACAAATTGCCTCTTTGCGTGCACCTAACCATCCAGCCACAGAGTTACAAGGTGGTAGGACTTAGTATGCAGTGTGGATTTCACACCCCGGTAAAGATCCGCCAGCGTTCTAAATGATGACATTGGAAGTTCCCTCCAAAAAGGCCCAGTTACTCAATCTGGATAGGAGCCAGTTGGCCAATGCAGTTTCAGACACAGTTATTCTTTGTCCGCAGCACCCTGGACCTGCTCCTCCTACTCCCTTGTCTCAAGACCTGTTTTTCTCTTTTCAAAGAGGCACACTGGAGTAATGTACTTCCTATTGCTTCCTATTGACTTTGGCCATTACAGATAACCCAATGTGTATGTGATTGTGTGTTCAATTCTGTTAACACAAGCTTATAAACTTATAAAATATTTTTGGGGACAAAGGCTCTCTCTGATTAGGTTATTTTTATATTGTATAATAATGTATAAAGTGAAATTCTATTAAACTCCTCCAGCATGTTTATTTAACATTTAAGGATCTCCTTTCACACAACAGAAACAGAATAATATTGTCACTTCTGCAATTCCAGACTAGCACTGCTACCTCTCTGATTCTTTCTTAACATGAGGATCTGAGTCTGTTTTCACTTAAGCCAGAGTAAATTAGGAGTCAAGTCTATGGAGTTACTCTGGCGTAAAACTGGTGGATAAGATATGCTCCTCACTTTTCTGCTATTAAACATTTTTTCCATTGCTGAATTTTGAAATTAACAAAAATACTGGAATGAGGTGAAACAAAATAATTCAGATACAATGACTAACTCTTCAAGAGTCTTCTGCAAAAGCTAAAAAATAAAATAATAAAATAGCTGTAACGAGTTAACACATGCAAGAAAATAACATTCAGGCAAAGAACAAGCTGCCAAAGAAATGTGCTGTCTTCACAGGAGTTTTGTCCACACTACAGAGTCATACTCCTCGCTGACACCAGGTGCAGCCAAACCGGCACTGAATGTGGTTTACACTCATGTGTAGCCAGGGGAAAACTGTGTTCAGTGCTCAGCATTCTTTCAGTAAGATTCTGATCAAGGTTTCTTAAAGTTTGTGCTGCTTCATGCTTGTAGCTGACCCTGGCTCAGCCCTGGTTCGTGTGCCCCTGTTGGTGTTTGTTCTAGAGTAGACCCTAGCTTCAGAGTCTTTCTGCCAAAGACTTAGGACCAGATCCTTAAAAGGGCTCTCTGCATGTGGGACATTTCTTGACAATCTTGGCCATAAGGTGTCACAAGAGGAGTTGCGGGGTGAGGACTTTGGAAAGCCTGACCCTCACGGCAGCGCCGAAATAGGAAGCTGAGCTCTTTTGATACTGACCCAATTGTGGATGCTGAGTGTGTGACAACCTGGACTCAAAACTCTTTGAACATCAAGCCTAGGCCCCCGGATGTGCTTAACTTGAAACACGAGCTGAAATCCTATTGGAGTCAGGGATGGACTTAAGGAGATGTGCAAGGGCTTTCCCGAGTGAGGGTCGATGGCTCAGCCCTAGAGTGACTGGCGGGTGAAACGCCCTTTGAAGTCAACAGGAGATTTCCTTCTTCATAACAACTTCCTTGATCAGCTCTTTGGCACAAAAAGACTTGGGGAAACCAAATTAGGACTGAAGCACACTAATGTGACTTAAATATTTAACCGGAATTTCGGTTGGCCTGGATCCCTTGAACCACAGTAACCACATCCCTTGACGCCGAACATTTCCTTACCCCTGCATGTGTGTAAGTGGTAATTGTCTAGTGTCGTCAAGGCTGAACCGCCGCATTTGAAGCAAGAAATGACTGAAAGCCTGCTGCATCTGGCAAGCTTAAAGCCAGACGTCTGCTTCTGTAACTAAATGCTGCAAATCACTACATGAAAGGCTGATCCATGAATGGCCATGTAAATATCTTCCACCACTTGACAATTCAATTATGTTGCCGTTCCAAGTGCTGTTGGGGTCTCCGTGAACATATGTGCAAGAAAAGTAGGCGAACCACGGCCACTGGGAGCGATCTCCCACCTCTGTGTAGTCAGCGGCTTGTGCACCCCAATGCCATGCTGCAACCTCCACATTTATTTGACAAATAAAATTTGCAGATTTTTTCAGAATTTTAAAACAGTGTGGGCAGAATTTTTAATTTTCTGGCACAGAATGCCCCCAGGAGTAACTAAGGATAAGGCTAACTGGAGTCAGACCTAAAGCCAACCTCCCAGATTCACACTGTTCCACGTTAGTTTGGCTCCAGATCCAAAGAGTGCTGCTTCAGCCCCATCTCCAATGCTAGCCAAAGATAGCAGCAAAGGAGCACTGAGCAGGGACTGAACGGCAGAGTTTTTTGGACCTTCATGTCAAGATGCCACATGGTGGCAGAGTTGTTCTGTGGAAAAGTTACTTCCTGACGGAAAGGAAACCAGCGGCACTTAAAACGGAGGGTCTCAGACTGGCTTCTGGTATCCTGATTGTTAACCAAACACATTTTGTTGCTTCTCCAGGCCAAGAGTGTGTTGCACACTAGGGGATCCTCGTATCCCCCTATTCCCCGACACAAGCTCTCTGAGTTCCATGCTCCCTTACCCTGCTATTTCAGGGACTCCCTGCAAACCTCCCTCACATCAGGGGCTCTGTGTTCTCCCCCTCTTCCCTCATAATCTCATTCTACGTCATTACGGGTGCTGTGTCCTCTGCATTGTCCCCTCATTCACATGTCAGGGAGTCTGTGTGTTCCCCCTCTCCCCAAAGCATTTTCCTCCATCCCTGCCATGGCCGGGGCTCCGTGCCCCCCATTTTCCCCTCACACTCCATTTCTTCTCTCTCCGTCTGGGGGAGATGTCATTCAGAGCGTCAACATTTTAAAACTGCATCGGACCAATGGGCAGCGGCCAAGCCAGTATCATAGTGGGAGCTGTTCCTGACTACCATCAACCGGGTCTTTGATCCCTAGACAAATGCAGCCGTGGTTGAAGCCGCTGGGTCCGCTACCCAGATGCCAGGGGCTCCATGTGTCCCCAAAGACAAACCGAGAAACGCCGTCGAGTTCAGGGTAGACCCTCGCTTTGCGCGACTAATCAATGCACAAATGATTATACGAAAACCTAATGACTTGAGCTCAAAGTGTAACTGAATCAGCTGCCGTGGGGCTGGCGGCCAGAGGCACTGAGCACCCACCATTCTAATTGAAGGCAATGGGAGCTGCAGGTGCTTAGGGCGTCGGTAAATCAAGATCCATGTAGGTCGGATGGTAGAGGTGAGAGCGCCTCCCTCTGGCTCCTCCCAACTCTGGCTCCTCCTTCGCTGGTGCAGTGAGACCTCCCTTGGCTGCTTCAATCTGCTTTGAGCCCCGCACGGTCAGGCTCTAGCGGCCGAAGGAAAGCAGAAGGGAGCTGTGGGGAAGAAAGGCCCAGCTGACCGCCATTTGGGGCAGGGCCAGAGGGCTTTATGCCACCTGCAGTCCTGGAGCTGGCTGATGGTTTGGCCAATTGCAAAAGTTATTTATTTATCTGCATTTGGATTTATAAAACGATAAATTGCTAGGCCAAGAGCCATCCCATGTGCCCGGCCATTCCGTACACACAGCCAGGCTCATCGACTATAGACAACCTCACCTTCTAAAACAAGCCCAGTCATGTTAGCCCAACGGAGGCACCTCCAGCTCACCTCTTCAGCCCAGGAGAAGGGAGTCGCAAGAGTCAGCACAATCCTGGGATTCCCTGTCCCCAAGGAACTCCCGAGGTAGCCGACTAAGCCTGCACGTGGCTCTGCCACCAGGAGGAGAACAAGGTCCTAGCCCCAAAACACTACAGCCTGAGACCCAGCCCTAGATTGGCAACGGAAACATCAGGTTACTTCCAAGCGGTTGCGCCAGGGTTAGGAACGCAGGCCTGCGGAAATGAGGTGCGTGAAATCCCAGCCCCGATGCAGGTAATGGCAAAACCCAGGTCCTGAGAGGAGCCAGAATTTCAGCTTTCCTCATGGATTTGCCATTTGTGAGCATAAAGCAAGAGTCCCGATGTGCTGAGATGAAACTAGCATCCTCTGCCTGGAAAGCCTTTATTTTTCAAGTATTCTCCTCATCTCCTGGTTGAGGCTCCCCCTCCCTCGCTATCACCTGGTCTCCCAGAAGCTCTCTGTCATGATTCATCCCCATGAGGATCAGGCAGGACACTCTTCGGAGCTCAACTCCTTAACAGGGCCAAGAAGTTGTGCTTGTCAACAGGACTCTCCTTCTCCTCTTAAGGTGGTTCAGTCCCTCTCAGGTCTTACTCCTCAGGCCAACTGTTTGGTTAGATCCTAATGACTTCACTGGGAGTTTTGCCAGACCAAGACCTAGTAACTAGGCCTCAATGACAAAGAACTTCTAGGAGCTCCTCAAGGCCCTTGCCACATGCAGCCATTTTTCTCCTGTGGTACTAATGAGAAAGATCACCCCCTGGGCGCAAATTAATTAGTCACGAGTGTGACATGAAGTTTGGACGCTGCCAAGAAGAAGCCGGAGAAGAAAGGAAAGTGACGAAGCCCGAAGCCTCCCTCATTCTCTGCGCTCAGCTCCTCTGACGTGTTCTTGGCTGCAGGAAAAACAAAACCGCGGAAGAGGACAGACTGTTGGAAATGGGACAGAAATGGAGCGATCATTGAGATTCTCTAGCAGAGATATGGCAAGACACAGAAGTTCAGCCACAGCAACAAAGCCTACAGGCTGGTCCAGGTAAATGATCTGACAAAGAAAAGCTGTCTGGTGTAGAACTGCTGAAAGATTTCAGATTTGGAAGTCTAATAACCAGGCACCTCAATCCATGGTTATACATCCGGGTTACAGCATCCTGATTTTCAGGGGTGCTGAACACCCATTTCCTTCACTGACTTATGTGCCTGTTCAGCAGAACCTCTAAAAATCAGGCTGCATTCGCGCAGGTGCCCAGCTATAAAGTAGATCCCTATATAACCAGTGATCCATGCTTGCAAAATGTTGCTCTCACCCCTTTAATTCTTCATGCTGGAGAATGAAGATAATACAAAACAAATACCTAGCTTTTGCCCGGTGCCTTTCATCAGTAGATCTCAAAGCGCTTCAAAAAGGTGGCCAGGAGCATTATCCCTATTTTAGTTGATGGGGAAATTAGACACAGAGGGTCACGTAAGGGAACCGGCCTAATGGGGATCTTAAATCTCTCAAACTCTTCTTTGTTTGGTCCATTTTTTGATCTGGCTGAAATTTTTCTTAATCCAACATTTCAAAATTTGAAGAAAAATGGGGGAAAAAATAAAAATATGAATCTTCCCATTTTTCAACTAGATCTACCTTTTCTTTTTAGCTGCAAATGAATAAATATTTCCCTCTTCTCTGGCTTATGTTAACCACCAGATACCCTTTTGGGATAGGCTTATAACCTGTGAGCTCTTTTCCCTGACTCATATCAGCAAAGATAAAAATAATCATAGACCCCCATAACCGCTTACAAAGACATTTGAAATAACATTTTAAAAAACAAATTCTGCCCCCTGTTCATACTTAACATGCAATGTAGAACCTGCTTTGTTTTGTTTTTAAAGACACAAAGGTCCCATAATTTTAAGGACATGACCGTGGACTGGTATTTGTCACCCTTTATCCTCCTTTCCTGAACTTTGTGAGTCCTTCATGGGAACAAGGAAGCAACATTTCCATTATACGGCAAATGATTCTTCCAGATACAGTACCCTGACGGGTGACCCAAAGCTGAATAAGTGGTTGAAATTTCAGAACAAGGGAGTTGGAGTGTCTGTAAATCTTGCCATTGGCAGCAATGAAGAGAATTGACCACAAGGTGGCAGGGCTGTATCAGGCATTGTCCCCTGGTTGTCAGCTGTAGGGAGCCACAACTCCATTCAGGAATGTTCAGGGTTAAATCTTTCCTGAGAATTGCAAGGGCTTACGGGCTCTCTAATTCACCCAAGGAACGAATTGCTGCAGGATGAATGGCTTAGTAATTTTGCTGGTGATGCTGTTGGTAAGATACCCTGGAAGTGAAATCAATCCTTCCCAGGACAGGGCTTGAGGAATCAAGTTTTATGCAAACAACAGTCACATTATCAAAATTTGTTTTCAATCCTGTCTCTCTCTGTTTTATGGTGCTTACCCAAGAAATTGTGGGTCCAGTTTTCAGAGGTGCTGAGCCCTCCTGGCTCCCACTGGCTTTGGTGAATTGCTGCCTGTTAGGTGCTGTCACTAGATTTACTCTCTCTCTCTCTCCACCCCAATTCATTTTGGCTGGCAAGCCCACTAGCAAAGGAAAATTTAAATATCCTGTTATCTGGATGACGCCCCCATTCGGTCTGATTCATGCTGGTGAGTTTCAGGCTAGTTCTAAAGGCAGTTGGAAGGGGAAGTAGGGTGACCAGACAACATATGTGAAAAATCGGGACGGGGTGGAAGTTAGTAGAGTCTATATAAGAAAAAGACCCAAAAATCAGGACTGTACCTATAAAATCAGGACATCTGGTCACCCTAAGGGGAAGGCGTATCAGAGAAGAAATCCACATGTTCTATCTAATGAGAATGATGCAAATTTCCCCATCACTCCTAGAGAGGGCACAACATGCTGTTGCTGTCACTTCTGTTACCTAATACTATATGCAGGAGAATTTAGCTCATGTTAGTCTCTCTGCTGTGTAGTAAAGAGAGGGCATAGAGATTAGCTACAATATAGTAGCTTTTGTGGAAAAGCTGTGGAAATTTGGCCCCATTTATTTTCAGAGTTTGGGTGATTTAAAATTGTTATAAAAATTAAGATAGAAAATGATTAGATCAATAAAATCCAGCTATTGCTCAGAGCTGTTTACCCTGAAGACAAAACTTAGAAAAAGAGCATTCAGTCTGAAAACTCTTCTCGCTTATCAGACGTTTGTTGAATTTCTCCTCCTCCTTTTTTTGGTTTTTTTTTTTTGCAAAGGGAATTTGCTTGAAAGTATGATTGTTTCAGGCAAATAGGGCAGATTTTCAGAGGGATTAGGACACCTAAAGATGCTAAATAGGCGGCTACTGGCATTTGCAGAAGAACCTAAGCGGGTTAGGCAGATAGCTCCCACTGAAATCAACCTGGCCCTGACTGCTGTAGTTTATTTCTCAGGGTACCCTAATACATCACACCACAATGACACACTATAAGGATGCAATGTTTTCTATTCTGTGTTGTGTAGGTTCTTATACTGTGCTCATCACCATAGTACCAGAGGTTCTTTGGGAATGCATTAAGCAAAGTGATACACATCAGGCATGTGTTGTTTGTTCTCTCGCTCTTCCCTGGGGGAGGTGAAACGTGTGCACTGAAGTGTCTTGTTTTGATACAGTTTGGTGTGGGGTTTTTTTTATATACACGCTGCTCTGTATTTATGCTAGGGAAGGCAAAATCAAAGACATGCCATTTGCATTTGGAGTGGAAGGCGAGGAAGTTTGAGACAGTCCTTAGGTCCTGGAAGGGTTCATTTCACAGCCGTGCCTGGCCTCTGAAAGTTGCAAAATTAACTTTGACTCTGGTGTGGAAGATGCAGTACATGTCAATGATCACTTAAGGAAAAAGAAATTATCTCAACTCAGCCTCGAAGAAAGCGAGTGCACCTTCCATTGAGGTCTGTGGGACTGGATCTTGGGGCTGTGAGTCTGAATTGAGCTGCAGAGTAATAAATAATGAGGGAATACAGAAAGACCCAACAAGACTGATCTGTGTCTTAGAAGGGGATCTTCACTTTTCTTAATGGGAAAAAGTTAAAGAAAAATTCATCATTTTTTTCTCAATTAATATTTCAAATTTTTACACTTATTGACTGGCTCTATAGATAATTGCAAAACAGGATGAATTGTCCATAAACATTTTTGTCTGTGAAAAATGCATTTCACTTGTTTTTGAAGAAATTGCCATGAAAATTTTTATTAGAAACTCAAAATTTGAGATGATTCAGACCATCTCCATTTTTTCACTTTGATGCAACATCAGCCTTTTAAACTGACAACACAATGAGACCTCAGACGGACACGAACAGTCAAAATAAATGAGACTAGCACTTTGGCACTTAAGTAAAACTTTCATGCCTCAAAGCACTTTACAAACAAGTCCCTTAAGTCCCCTGTCTGGTAGATCAGAATCATTAACCCTACTTACAGAGGGCACCAGATGTTAATTGACTGTCACACAGGGACAAGTTAGAAGTCATAATATCCACATTCCCTATCTCACATTTAAAAGGCCATGTTTCCTCTCATTTAGTTTAGATCAGGGTCATCAATTATTTTTTGTCAAGGTCCAAATTTCTTGTTCAAGGGATAGTCAAGGTCCCGACTCCAGAGAAAATAATAATAATAAAAAACCCCAACAACAATGATAATAATCATAAGTTAGCAAAAAGATTTTGCGGTCCATTCAAAAGCATCTGGCTGTTGTGATTTGGCATGGGGTCCGCCTACTGACTACCCCTGCTCTAGCTCATGCCTTTATATGAACACTGGCAAATAGGAGTGGTGCAAAGGGAAAGTGTTAATGACGTTTGCCCTGCAAAGGAAAATCAAGTGGTTATGAATAGTACTAGGAAGAAGCATGTGTATTATGCACACATCTATCAAGTCAGCATCTCTGGAAACCCATGGAGGGGCAGGTCTCTTTGCTCTCCTCTCAGGGAAATTGGCGAGGCCCTGGAGGTTTTTTGCCTTCCTCTGCAGCAGGGGGCATGGGTCACTTGCTGGAGGAGTCTCTGTACTTTGAAGTCCTTAAACCAAGATTTGAGGACTTCAATAGTTCAGATATAGATGAGGTATATTGTAGGAATGGGTGGGTAAAATTCTGTGGCCCGCATTGCAGGAGGTCAGACTAGATGATCATAATGGTCCCTTCTGACTTTAAAGTCTATGAGTCTATGGGTCAGGAAGAGCCAGAGCAGGGGCAGCTTTCTCAGCTTCTACTTTCCTACCCCATCTCCCTGGTCAGGATCTCTGGGGAGCCATGTGGAGGAAGGACTCTTTGCTTCCTCCTACCCCCCAGGAGCCAGGGGAGCCAAGTTTCTCTTCCCTCCCCCTCCCCGTCAGGTCAGGGTCTCTGGGGGGTTGTGAGGGGGACAGGTCTCAGTTCCTCCAAGAAGGTATCACATCCGTGGGGCTGAAGTTGCTAGCCCTGATGGGACTGAAGCCCCGAGTTCTGGCGTGCCCTGCAGTCCACTGAAAAGTCTCTGGGGGTCCGGATTTGGACCATGGGCCACTTATTGACCACCCCTGGTTAGATCTTTGTTGAACATCATCAGCTGGCTCCTCAACAGAGAGGATGAGAAGATGAAGAGAGAGAAAAATCCCACAGGGAATTACCTGTGGCTGCTACAGGACTATATAGACCTTTGAATCATACAGAACGCCACTCATTGAGGTGTCTGTGGGTGGCCATGTGGGTGAGTGAGATTGACAAGATAAATGCTAGGTTTTCATATTTCTTCTTGAGATAACATATTAGTAGCACTTTATAGGAAACGGATAATTTCCTCTTCCTCTATTTGGCAGACTGTGCACTACATTCAGGCAAAGCTATAAACAACATTCCCATCGCAGAATCATAGAATTGTAAGACTGGAAGGGACCTCCTCAGGTCATCTAGGCCAGTCCTCTGCACTCATGGCAAGACTAAGTATTATCTTGACCAGCCCTGACAGGTGTTTGTTTAACACACCTCCAATGATGGAGATTCCACAACCTCCATAGGCAATTTATTCCAGTGCGTAATCATCCTGACAATTAGGAAGTTTTTTTCCTAATCTCCAATTTAAACTGCTGTTGCTGTAATTTAAGCTCATTGCTTCTTGTCCTATCCTCTGAGATTAAGAAGAACAATTTACCTTGCTCCTTGTAACAACCTTTTATGTAATTGAAAACCATTACAGCCGCTCTCGGTCTTCTCTTCTACAGACTAAACAAACCCAATTTTTCAATTTTCCCTCATAGGTCACATTTTCTAGACTTTTAATCATTTCTGTGGCTCTTCTCTGGACTTTCTCCAGTTTGTACACATATTTCCTGAAATGTGACACCCAGAACTAGACACAATACCCCAGCAGAGACATAATCAGCAAGAAGTAGAGTGCAAGAATTACTTCTTGTCTCTTGCTTACAACACTCCTGCTAATACATCCTAGACTGATGTTTGCTTTTTTAATGCAACAGTGTTACACAGTGTTGTGATCCACTATGACCCCCAGATCCCTTTCTGCAGTACTCCTTCTTAGGCAGTCATTTCCCATTTTGTATGGGTGCATCAAAAGCTTTACTAAAGTGAAGATATCCCACATTTACTGCATCTCCCCATCTACAAGATGGCAGGGATTTTGATGGACTGGCATATTTCTATGGGCCTGACTTTCCAATGACATCAGTAGGCTTTGGATTGCTGATTGGGTCATCTCATTTTGCAAAATGTGTGGCCTTTTATATTGCTGGGGACATATTTCTGTGCTGATTGTAATTTTAAATCATTATCAGGTCACCAAGACTTGAGGACAGGCATTAAAAAAGATGAAAATGAAAATCAATCCAATACACACACAAATGTTCAACATTCTGAATGGAATTCAGGTTGTGAAGTGAGTGATCCTTGTCTGAGGATGTTCTCAGAAGTGATGGAAAAGTACAGCATGAATTTTCCATTGGAAGAAATGGCATTTTAAGGAGTGAACTAATTATCTGAGACAAAACAAAACCTTCTCTCACTCGAAACAGTGATGCTGATAAACTGTTGCCTTAGCAACCCGAGGAAGAAAGTAGCAGAAAACCCATTTCCATCCTGTCTGATGGAGGAATCAATTCATAATTACTCCAATGTATGCTGAAAGTTTAACCAACTAAAAACTAGCCACCTTGGCATCAGTTAATTCAGTCCCAGTGCAAAGAGTTTAGAGAGCAGGGCAGATATGCCAAACCTGTGGGGAAAAATGCAGAAATTGGGCTTGTTTTTGGCTTAATTGGTTTGTGAGTTACCAGTTGGCTAGTTTTTGGCTTGTAGCTTGTTGCTTTCTTTTTCTGATTGGTTCCTGGAAAGCAGTGGCGGCGGGGGGGGGGAGGGGGGGGGAGGGGGGCAGGAAGTCAGGGGTGTACAGCGGGCCGACCACAGTCCCAGACTGCATGCCTGGGGAATCTAGTCACCTAGAGTGTTGGGGTTCTTAGGGATTGCCTCGTTTTGAAATGGGATTAGCTTGATTTTCGGCTTATTGTGAAAGTCGGGGTGCTTATTTACCACGTTAAACTTGGTAGCTGCAGAGCAAGGATTAGTGTGGCACATAATAGGCAGGAGCTCCTATCATAAGTCGATGAAGCATAGTACATAGTTAAGAACCCTCTGATAGGGAAAACCGTCTATGGTAGCTGATTGGATGTGTTATTACAAATCATTCCCCCTATGATGCTGGAAAGTCCGGGTTGTGAAGAGGTTAGCTTCCATTTCTTTCTACTGGGAGGAGGAACACTAGGGAAAGCAGGAGTGCTACGGCCATAAGAAGAGAAAGAAAAGAAAACTAGTTTAGCAACTGTAGTATGATTTCATAGTGCAGGTCTATACTATGGGGTTAAGTCGACCGAAGTTATGGAACATACCATAGAACGATGTTGGGTTGATGGAAGAAACTCACCCATCGACTTACCTTACACTTCTCGTTCCAGTGGAGTACCGGAGTCGACAGGAGAGCAATCTGTGCTCCATTTAGCGGGTCTTCACTAGACCTGCTAAATCAACCTCTGGTGGATCGATTGCTGCAGTGTCGATCCACGGTAACTTTAGATAAGCCCTAGTACATGAATGTAGGCTCTGAGGTGCAGGGGTGATTTAAGAGTGCCTTCTTGCAGGCAAGACTAGTGTTTAGGTAATATTATTGAGGAAGCCGAGAGTCTCCTGTTTTAGTCAGAATGATGATCTAGATTGCTAATTCCACCAGTCCAAATTGGACATAAATAATAAATACACAAGAAAGAAAACCATTGCTATTCTCCTTGCACTGCTAAGAAGGTGAGAGTGTTAAGAGATAATGGTATTCAGAAATTTCACACAGATGCCATCAGGTTTTCCAAACACTGAAGGAGCAAGTGACTTCCTGATCTCTTCTCTTTCTGAGAATAAGTTTTAGTATGAATGTGTAGATCTGGCTAATTAGCTCTGACAGCGCTAGTGTGACAGCAATTAATTGCATTGAAGAACCTCAGATGAAAGTGCTTCTCTGCTGAAATCCTCACATAGCAGTGGTGAGCTATCAAAAGACAAAAAATTCTGGGTAGGCTGTAGACCCAGCTGTCTCATGCAGTGGCTTGCTATAAAGAACACATCCCCGTCTGTCTGTTCTGCATGGTACTGGCTGATGTCTTTCCACTGGGAGCTCTTGAAGCAATCTTAGCTGATTGCCGTGTTGTACCATGTCATGTACATCTGTGCCACTGTTTTCATAAATGGATCATTGAAGGCTCCATGGATCTGTGGTTCCAGGTCCCACAAGTTTCCCTGGTTCTTTGTGTGACTTAGTTGGGGCCTCCTAAACCCACACCTACTTCTTTTCTTATTACTTCTCTAACTCAGCTTATTAAAAGCTCCCGTCCAAACCTCAGCCAACTAGTCAAAGCACAATGAAGGGAAATAGCTCCTTTATGAAGGTTTGCTCCACCAGAGCCATTTGCTAACGTAAAATATACACTTTTATCAAACCACCCCAGGATCAGACAAGTCTGAAAATGCCAGGATGGTCAATAAATCTGGCCTTTGTCCGTTCAAATTGGTGAGTTCCAACTTTGCAGACTCTTGATGGAAAAAGCCATTCCTGAGCCCCCTCTCACTTTCCTTCCAGTTGGCGGGCGAAGTGAATTTAGTATGTGTATGAATTTAGTGCTGATTTAGGATTAATGCTGGATAAGCAGGTCTAGCACACAGTGGCAGTGCAAGCTTCACAATAATTCTTTGCCTCTGTACCTTATTCTTCCTCAGATGTTTTTGTCTCCATGGCCATTCAGTCCATAGGCAGTCTGCTGAAACTAGCTTCTAAGCAAGTATGTTGATGCCCACTGAGCACATGGCAACGTATCCGCTAGGAACCGGACTCCGGCAGCAAATTCATTTAACCGAGGCCACTGAAACAGTCAGTTTGTTACAAATCTGGGTCACTACTGATCTGGGCTAGGTTTGAGTCAGCTGTGTAGAAATGAAAGGTACTCCAGATACATTAACACCCCTTGAGCTATTCAGTACCTTGATTAGATACTCAGTTCCAAGCAGAAGTGGCATGCAATTGGAAATATCTAATTAAGGCTGTTCGTTTTCTGTTTGTATTGATCTACATATTAGATATATATCCTAGGTTTTGAAAATGCTACTATACATTTTGACTCAAATTTTGGGCAACTGAAGTACAAGAACATACTCATTATGTTAAGAAAATCCAGCATATTAAATTAGGTAGATGTGTTTATATTAATGACAAATTAGTCTAAGTGTAAATGCAAAGATGTCTGTAAAAGTAAGGCAATGTAGTGGAAGACACACACACACACACACAAACACACACGTGTGTGTACTGGTAACATACAGTTCATTAAATAAACCATAGTGTTAAACTACCTTGACTGTCAATCATCTTACTTTTCTCTGTTTGTTTGTTTGTTTCTGTCCTGCCATCCCAGTACTAAAGCTGAGATTTACCCAGGAAATAGAGAAGTTAATTTTTTGCACCTATTTTCATCTGTTTTTAAATTTTTATAATAAACACTGATAAATTCCTGGGAAATGTTAACAAAATAAAAACTGAAACTGAAGGGTCTTGTGCATAATTCATCAACCAGTATCATCTTCAACTTCAATGCAGCAATAACGGCAGCGACTGAAAATAAGGAATAAAGAGGTCTCTGTTTGGCTAGACCTGTACATTTGGCTACAAAGCCTAAGGGCCAGTTAAGTTCTGTTCTACCACAACTTCCCTCTGTAGATTATTTGTATTTGTAATCATTAAACAGTTTTCCCTATTACAGCTTAAGAATGGAGAACATATTCAGGAGTCCAGTGAATTTTATACTCCTAAAGATTTAACTGTTCTATTTGTACTTGCAGTATAAACTTTCCCTTTTACTTTTATGTTTATCAAACGGCTGCAAAGAAATACATTGTTTGAGAATCTGGATCTAGTAAATAAACCGTGCACCTCACCCTATGCACTGAAACAATTTCTTAAGCAGCACTGCACTTCCACTATTACATCCCTTGATTTGTTCAACATTTTCTTTGTGTATCTCCTTTAATAAAAAAGTTATTACTCCCAATAGAGTTCTCTCGCTTCTGAGAATCTGCTTGGAAAGGACATTAGAAAACCTGTATCATTATATAATCATGTTACATTTGTTATCCTTGACAAAGACTGGGCTGAAATGCTGCATTTGGTAAACATAGGCAGAAAATCAACCTCTCTCATGGTCCACATACTTGGGTTTGTGACATTACGGTGTACATCACAAATGCTTGTTTTAAGAAGGTCAATGAAGTTCTTATTAAAGAATTTTTGTTTTCATAGAGCAAACATATCTGTCTAGTTGTTTCGATTGCTTGCTTCTTTCTGGTCCGTCTACTCATTCTAGAAATGCAATTTTTCTGCAGGACCAATGGGAATAGAGTAATTGTAGTGTTTGTTTTCTGAGGCTTGTTAATGTCTATTTTGCCAACTGGCACAAATCCATATCCTCTCCATACGGAGCTGAACAATGTGATCCAACTAACAAAACAGCATTCATTTCAGGCAGCCACAGAAATCCAGACTTAACAGTAACTGTGGCAAGCGAAAAGTTTAGGTTGATAACATCTGTTCTGTGGTCAAATGATTAGAGATTCCTCTGGTCAGTTTCATAATAGCTTCAATATAGTTTATATAATGTATAACTCATTTAACCTATAGCACTATACACATCACATGAACTCCATAATACATTCTGTCCATGAATAAAAATTTAATAGCCCTTATCCTTGGATCTCATCAAACTGGGATTGGTATAGGGAGAAATGGGTCTTCACAAAAGTAACAATAGGCAAAATTTGTGAAGCGGGCAAAAAAAATTCTATGGGAAAAAAAATGTTGGTGAAAAGTGCACATTCAGAGACACTAGCACAAATTTGCAAAGCACTTTGATTCTGACAAATTGTTTTGAGGAAAAAAATTTAGAAAAAAAGATTTCATTTTCACATTTTTGAAATGAAACTTTTGATTTTGATTGCAGAATGTTCCTGCTTCCACCAGACTATAAATCGAAATTGAGTTGAAGTGGCTGAGTACAGACTTTTGGCAGTACCTTAATTTACTTCCATAGTGAGAACAAGAGACACATGATTAGTCAGCTTCTTTTTGAAGTTCCCGAACTACCTTGAATATGGTGGTGAATATGCCTTGGGGAACAACTATTTTATAAAAGGTTTTGATTAAGATGGAACCAAACTATTAGAATCTGGCTTCTTCCCTGAACACTGCCGTCTCCACTCTGCAAAGATAATCCCAGCCTTAAAATGTGCAGAAACTAGGCAGGTTAAGACAGGACCAAAGGATTGTTGCTGCCAGTCAAAGGCATGTGAGAACTGGAGGAATTTTATTACCCTCATGCAATATTTCTAGTTAATGAGATCACAATATTCAGAGAGCACGATTGACCATGAACTTGCTGCAGCACTGAAGAAAAGATCCAATATGCCTGTGCTTTGATCTGAGATCGTGTGCTTACATATGAGAACTAAAAAATAAATGAAATAAGGCCCCTTTTCTTTGCTTTCCTCAGCTCTCAAGTCCCCCGTGACATGAATCAGGTTATAAAGAGCTGACAGCGATTATTTTTTAAACTGTGTATGGTTTATTCTGAGCAAGAACATGAAGAAATGACCAAATCTTAAAGTAACAGTAGCCTAGTAAATATGTAATTAGTAGAGATGTATGCAATGTGCAGCAGAAAGCATATGTGGGGTGCATTAACAGCTCATGAGCTGTGTAGAGATGGGGTCCCATAAATGAATAAATCATCACACAGTGTGTGACATGATGCAGAATAGAAGGTGCAAGCGGCAGTCTGTTTTAAAATGTGTATATAAGATGATTCATAATTTTGTACTTTGGATGGGTAGTGAACCCTGTACCCCCCCCCCCCCCCCCACACACACACACACATGAGTCTGATCAGCTCCATGCAGTTCTATGATATGTCAATACAGAAGTCCAAGAGATGAGTTTGGAGTTGAACTGAGTTCTTGGGAGTTTTAGGGGACTTGATTCTTTAAAGATTCTGAACTTCACATCAATCATGTGACGAGTGTAAAAAAAAAGCAGGTTTCCATGCCCACAGAAATCTGAGTTTAAGATAAATTTGGCCAGCAGGAGCCTTCATCACCCTGAGCTTGAACTGAACTCAAGCCAAATATGTTTGAGGTTTTAAGGGAAAATATTAACATCAGACATATGAAAAACTAATGAATGTTCCTACGAAAGTTTTCACTGTTTCATTTTGGACATGTTCCCCTCTCTGTATTGTGTTTTAATGCAAAATTCTAAGAAGTATCTGAACATTCCATTTTCAAAGCCCCCGGTTATCTAAGAGGAGTCTATTTTCTCCCAATAATAGACTTATTTCTGCAGAGAGACCTACCTCCTGGGTTTGACTGGAAATGGATGGAAAGCCCTCAAAGAGCCAAGGCAAGATCACTTCTGCAGTATTTTGGAGCATATCAAGACAGAGGTTTCTTAAAAGCTGGGTGTTTGTTTGTTTTTCGTGGGGTTTTTTTGCTACTCCCTTCCCAAAGGTGGAAAGTTCATAGTTTCCAGACCAAAAGAGATTTGGATAAACAATCAGATTTTGCAGCCTTCAATGTCCTAGCCTGTACCCCAGACTCATAAAGGACCTCCCATTATTAGTGGAAGAATCAGTAAAAAAGGACTTCCTGGAAAGTTATGTGTATTTCTACTCTGAATGCCATGCAACACACGTTGTATCAGTTTTTACAATGATGTGACAGGACACTGATCAGAGGACGAAGAGACCCTCCCCCTCTCCAATATGCTCCCCCAGTTCAGGCACCTTTGTGTTAGTTTAAATATGAAAAGCAAAAAAGTAATGCAAAAAGGAGCCTGCCCCTTTTGAGCCAAACACAAGTGCAGCTCGGCTTCCTTCAGCCAAAGTCCAGGCATGACGCATGGCAGCCTTCAGCCAAAACCAAAGTAAATGTGGCAAATATGGCTCATTTCACCCAAGCTTCTGAGTCAGTAAGACTTCCACTCCCCTCTCTGCCCAACCCACCCTCCTGATTCACTTCCAGAATCAATAGTAGCAGCTCACGCCTCAGCTTTCTTATAAAGTGTGAGAGTAAGAGGGGGATGGTAAATTAATTGATTCCTTACAGCTGGTCCCACCCTTCCATTCAGGGGAGGCAGCTGTGGTCCATCCTCCAAACAGAGAAAGGAAGTTAACCCTTTCACTGCCAAACTTGAACCCCCTCCCCTGCCTCCTGGGCACACTGGCTGACCTGAGTGAAGAAGGGAAAAGTTGATCTTAGCAATAAAATCGCTTTTTTTAGTTACTGAAATTTAAATGATTGGGTTTTTTTTCCCCATTTCACATATATACACTGTGATATTTTACATTCATAGAATCTCAGAGTTAAAAGGGATCTCAGGAGATCTAGTCCACCCCCCCCCCTGCTCAAAGCAGGACCAATCCCTATTTTTGCCCCATTTTCTCAAATGGCCCCCTCAAGGATTGAAGCTCACAACCCTCGGTTTAGCAGGCCCATACACAAACCACTGAGCTAGCCCTCCTTCCTATAACAAACATTCACTATGTATGTTTGCTATATTCCCTTATTAATAGCTTGCTAGGGACACCAATATATTTATGCACACTATAGAAGTGTATGTATGTGTGTGTGTATATTTATATATATGTGTGTGTGTGTATACTGTGTATATTAACATATGAATATATTTAGTTACTATGTATCTACATTTCTGTATATGTACACACAGGCTCATTGATATTTTCTCAGTCCTTTTTAGGCCCTTTGCCCACAATTTCAGCAAAGGATCAGATACACAGCTGAACATGATTAACACAAGTTTTGCAAAGGGAAATCATGCCTCACTAATCTATTGGAATTCTTTGAGGGGGGTCAACAAATATGTGAACAAGAGTGATCCAATGGATATAGTGTACTTGGACTTTCAGAAAGCCTTTGACAAGGTCCCCCACCAAAGGCTATTAAGCAAAGTAAGCAGTCATGGGATAAGAGGGAAGGTCCTCTAATGTATCAGTAACTGGATAAAAAACAGTAAACAAAGAATTGGAAAAAATGGTCAGTTTTCAGATTGGAGAGAGGTAAATAGGGGTTTCCCCTAGGGATCTGTCCTGGGACCAGTGCTGTTCAACATATTAATAAATCATCTGGAAAATAGGGTAAACAGTGAGGTGGCAAAGTTTGCAGATGATACAAAATTACTCAAGATAGTGAAGTTCAAAGCAGAGTTACAAAGGGATCTCACAAAACTAGGTGACTGCGCAACAAAATGGCAGATTAAATTCAATGTTGATAAATGCAAAGTAATGAAAATCAGAAAACATGATCCCAATTATATATACAAAATGACGGAATCTAAATTAGCTGTTACCAGTCAAGACAGAGATCTTGGTATCATTATGGATAGTTAAGGCTACGTTTTAGTCAGGGGTATTTTTAGTAAAAGTCATGAACAGGTCATGGGCCATAAAAAGTCACAGGCCTGTGACTTGTCCATGATTTTTACTAAAAATACCCACCCGGACTAAAACTTGAGTGAGAGGCTGTGGAAACTATGGGGGGGAGGCAGTCTGGGAGCAATCCTGTTGGTACTCAGGGAGAGGCGGGATCACCCATTCTCTAACATGGTCTTCCCTGGGCCACATATTCAGATTTTGCAGCCAAACCATGTCAGTAGCACAGCACAAGGGGCTCTACCCTGGGGATTTGGCCCTGAATTTGGTAAGAACGCACAGCTTGCTGGGTCTCCAATATTTGGTTACAAATTTCAGTTAAGTCCATTGACTAGGGATGTCATGCCAGCGAAGCTGGGATCATGATCCATTAACAAGACCTGAGGGTAAAGGATTCAGGTGGGTTTGCAGCAGTCTCTCAGTACACTTCTCAGTGCAAGTGCAGCCAATTACAGAATTTTCCTGCTTCCACTCGACTATAAATTGAAATTGAATTAAAGCGTCAGAGTACAGACTTTAAGCAGTACCTTAATTTACTTCCTTAGTGAGTACAAGACACACATGGTTACTCAGCTTCTTTTGTGTCTACCGCTGCCTTAATTTTGACATAAGCAGACAAAACAGCCACTGCTGTTGATAGAACGTGTTTATTTGTAGCATAATGATGTTTCCTGTCCCTTCCTCTTAATAACTGCCACACAATTATTCCCCTTCTTTTCCCAAAGTAATTCTCCCAGAACAGATAAACATCTTTCCTTTGCTGCCATGAGCCACTTTTAGTATTTGCAGAGGGCTGATTGAAACTCCATTTCCTGATGACACCAGTCTGAACTCCACTGGCAACACATTTACAATGGAAATGGGCTTGAGTAGATTCTTGATGGTGAAAAATAGAAGTTGGCTGATGATGATAGTAATTACGGAAGCTGAGTCCTAGGCTGATGTTTGCACAGTTAGAACAATTTTGCTTGAGTAAAAGATTGACATTTATGAGTGTGAAGTGCACTTGATAAAGTTGGTCATTTTCACTTGTGTCCCTAGTGATATCTTTTTTACAAACTACTTGAAACATTTAATTGAGATGACATATTTTCTTTCCCCACAGGGCCCCTGGCCTCATTCAGTGCGCAAGATGGACATGCTCTAGGGAGTATCCATGGTTGTGCAGTGAAGGAGGCTGTTGTCCGTAAGACCCCTGCCTCAGTTGTTGCCGAAAGTGTTACATCCTGCCCATAAGAAGGTTCATTTGATTTCAATAGGCCATTGTGGAAGATCAGAGGACAAAAGACTTTGTTGATTGCTTCTGCCTGGTCCTTCCCCTCGCTCCCCCGCAAAGAGGAGACATGGACTCATCCCATCAGTTTGAACTCTGGGGAAAGGGAATAAAAATCCCAGACAAGAAAAACCTGTATCTTTATTCTGCTTGGATGCTGAGGGCTAAGGATTACTAAGCATATATCCCCAGTGCTTGGCCTGGGTTAGCCCTTAAAGATAGATAGCACTTGCTTATTATAGAACTGTCTACCATCTCCTAAGACTAGCTCAGTTGTGTGTGTGCTTACCTGGTCAATAACCCTTGTTTCTTCTTCTTAGTTAATAAATCTTGAGTTGGTTTATTATAGGATTAGCTACAAGCATTGTCTTTGGTGTGGGGTTTAGTTGAGCTGGGGTAAGTGACTGGTTCTTTTAGGACTGGGAGTAACCTAAATATTTGATACTGACTAACACGGCTGCTAATCTTAAACCTGAATATTGTTGTTGGGGATCAGCTATCACAAAGGCAGGCTCCCCTAAGTGGCCGGATAGACCAGAAATCCCCAAGGGGACTGTCTGTCACTCCATGTTAAGGCAGTTATAGTGCCTGAGGAGTTCACGCTTGATGTTTTGTGGGGGGTATAGAACTCATCACCAGTTTGGGTTTGGGCCCTGGTTTGTAACAGTCCACTCTGAGGTTGGTACTCATGTCCTTGAGGTACTCCAGTCAACTTGACAAAATGTATTTTCTGTGTGTAATTATATAACAAAAATGCAACAACGGAGTGTGGTTAGGTGGGGACAAGCCCATAGCCTAAGGGTTGTTTGTTTTAAGTGAATCTCCTAAATTACCTCATCCTCAGATCACTCCTACTCACAGTTGTGCTGGCTTCCCTTGCATTTAGTCACCCAAATGCCTACAGAATTCATGTGGATGACACTTTATCCCATGTCTGGAAATGGAAGGTGGGGGCAGTGGTAGAACTAAATACACTAGAAATGTAAAAAATGCTATATAAAACCTTATGATTCAGGGCATGAGCCAACCACAACCTGTCTGGGGTTAGAGAAAAACTTGGGCAGGTTATTTCTTTTTTTATTATTATTGGAGGTTCCTTCGCCTTGCTTTGTACCTTTGAATTCCCAAAGGAAGAATAAATAGGAAAGTTCTGCAGTTTCTTCTCCCTTACGTGGGTTAATCATTCAAAGGATCAACTGGACTCCTGACTATTGGCATGAAGAGCTCGTCTTGTCTTTTTTGCCCACTGTTGCTAGAACTGCTAAGCCTCAAGGTTTTATGGGGGTCAATAAAGTGTGTTTTTCCTAGCGTTATTCCCGCACTATGGCAGGGTCCGCTTAGACTGGACACAACCAGTGATACGACTGGGGTATACTCCAACCGATGCATCGTTCCATCTGTCGTTGGAGGCATTTTATACCTACTGCCAGGTGTTAAGCCTACAGCACCTGGTATTCGCAGGAGGTCTCTCATCCAAGTACTAGCCAGGCCCAACCCTGCTTAGCTGCTGAGATCAGATGGGATCGGGCATGTTCTGGGTGGTTTAGCCGTATCGGGGGAGGGGAGGTGTCAATAAAGTGAGTAGTTGCAATTGCGTAGCTGCACAGGCTAATTACATAGGGTGATCCATATTATTTTCAAGTTTCCAAGAGTAGATTTACTGTAAAAAAGTGCAATTATTAAAAGAATAAAAGAGAAAATGCAATCCATAAAAAGTTCCTGACAGGCTTCTTAAATTAGCCCACCCACTTCTCAATTTAATCCAAAATTATAGTTGCTTTTCTGACGGTCTCTGAAATATTTCACAACATTTCCACTAAGGCATTTTTTCCCCATCTCCATGTAAGTTTATAATCACCTTCCAACATCTACAGAGAGACTAGAATATTCACAGTGTTTAGTGCTTTAAAGCTGCTCTGTACCAAAGTCTATAAATGGCACAAGGATGCCCCCCCTTCCCTGCAATATCTCAAGTCAAATATAGAGATTTGAGGAGTTGCCTTTTCCAATTTGCTCTAAACAAAGCCCGTATTCTGTGTTTTGACTTTAGCATTTTGACTTTAGCAGCAAAAGTGACTATACTATATAACTTCTGAGGGAAGATTGAAAAAAACTGCATGTGTTTAGTCTGGAAAAAAGAAGACGGAGCAGTGATGTTCTCTGAAATAAATGATTGGCAAAGGAATCCAGTTGCTTTCTGGACATTAAGACTGTAGGTTGTAGATCACATTACACTGGGGAATCCAATCAGTCAGCTTGTTGATTCGCCAATGAAGTGGATTAGCATTAACCACCATGAGTGTTAATTAAAAGGAAAGGGATAATCTCTTTAAAGCTACCGAGAGTTTAATACTTAATTGACAACATTGCACTGCCAACTGAGACATCTCTGAAAATTGTGTCCAATTCAGAGTTTTATAATTGCTAAGTATAATCAGGAGCTGAACCTGAACCAGAACAGAATCACACACCAGATCTAGGAGAAAGGTGGCTTCAGATCCAAACGCAGATCTAAACTCTGGTTCTGGACCTTCTCTAGTGTAAAACCGTGACTCTCTATTCTTTGCTATAGTTTCCTTGATAACTGATATTGGGTCTGATTTTCATCTCTCAACCTGACTTTACAGTGTAATAACCATGTAATGAATATACCTAGCTTTTATCCAGTACTTTCCTGCAATAGAGCTCAAAGTGATTGACAAAGGAAGTAAGCATCAGTATTTCCATTTTACAGACATGGAAACTGAGGCACAGAGAAGCAAAGTGATTTGCCCAAGGTCATCCTGCCAACCAGCCTTCGAGGCCGAAATAGAGCCCAGGTCTCCTAAGCCGCAGTCCAGAGCGCTATCCACTAGACAACACTGCCTCTCAACTGAGCTGGCTTCAGTGGAGCTAATGTAGACATGAGTTCTATTTCCAGCTCTGCAACTGACCTGCTGGGTGGCCTTGGACAAAGGCACTTGCTTGCTCTGAGCCTCCATTTCCCCATCTGTAACATGGAAATACTGGTGCTTCCTTTGTCAATCACTTTGCGATCTATGGATGAAGAATGCTATCTAAGAGCTGGGTATTATTATTAATCCTGATTGACACTGGTGTGAATGAGATCAGAACCAGGCCCCTTTGGGCTCATTAAAACTCCATGTAAGATTAACCTGTTTTTCAGCTTCTTATGACATCCATCTGTGCAGACAACATGTCACAGAGCAGGGTACAGGTTTGAAGATGAAAACAGCATGGGAAGAGTACAACCATAATCATAAGACTGGCCATACTGGGTCAGAGCAAAAGTCCATCTAGCCCAGAATCCTGTCTTCCGACAGTGGACAATGCCAGGTGCTTCAAAGAGAATGACCAGAAAAGATAATCACCAAGTGATCCATCCCTGCCACCCGTTTCCGACTTCTGGGGAACAGAGGCTAGGGACATCCCTGCCCGTCCTGGCTAATAACCTAACAGCTCTGCTCAGGGAACTGCCACTGAAGCCAACAGGAGTTTGTTACACAGGATCAGGCGCTAGGACCAGTTCATCCATCAGCTTTTTGAGGTGGAGTCTTTTAACTCCGGGTCTGGAAATGAGAGTCCATTGGTGCCTGCTTTTCCTTGGATTTAAAGATGGGGAAAACTCAAATTCCAAAGCTTTTTGGTTGGGCTTCTGCTAAACAGTCCGTATTTCAAAAGCTGACCTGAATTTCTTAGGTCTACAGAACGGGACTGGAAGTCTGAAAAGGAGAGGCTTTCTTACAAGATTCCAATTCTGACCCAAGAGGACGCAGACTTTCTGAAGACTCCAGACTGGCCGGTGCCTGGTTTTGTTCCTGTCTGGCAACAAGAAAGGAAAGAAAACGGTCTGTAAACTTCTCAGAATCCTCATGTAAAAGGATTTGATTCAGATTCTAAAAATAGGTGACACCGTGTGGTGGTGCTGATCATGTTCACTCAATCCACATAGCTAATTATCTGCTAGTCATACCCGGTGATAAAGTGATGGAAAAGCTTCATTCCAGAAGCAGCCTTGATTCTCCACACCCCGGGAGTCCATACCTTTCACACCATTAGGAGGTGCCAGGCACTGGGAATGCAGTGTGCTCCTACAGCTGACCAAACCTCATTTCTCCGCACAGTGCGAAGAATCACAGCATTGTACACCTACCGCCTGCTAATCTGTGTAATGACAAACTGAACAGGACGTCTCAGGGGCTGCCATCTATACACAGAAGTCATTAATGGCTCCAGCGTCCATGAAAACTCCCCCGCTTCGACCTGCCAAATTCTTTCCAACTCAGTAGTGCTTGGGAAAAGAATTCTGTATCTAATAATAACGTGAAATAATTATCTGGATGAGAGAGTGACAGAAAACATTTGTTGTGATGGGTGCAGAATATGTGAAGAGCTAAGAGGCCACTATAGATACTCAATTCACTTTCCCCAGACTACTGTCTGCCTCCTGGATTTGCCCCAATTCCCACTGGACTTTTTAATGCAAAGCATTTTGATGCTGAATGTTGTTTTACATATTTTCTCCCCGATGAAATAGGAGGCAATGTTCAGTGTATCGCTACAGCGGGCCATGCCTACAGGGTGACAGGCATTTGTAGGTATCTTTAGTATCCGCTACTGGATGAGGTAGGCCTCCTCCAGAAGTCGCGCATGTTCAGGCTCATGTATGCAAACGTTTCGTGGCCACACATGGCAAATGCAGATACATACAGAGCACAACACACATATTTTGATCTATATACGTGTTGTACCATGAACATATACAGGATGGATGTGTGATGCATGTCTGCAAGCCCACAGGTGGACAAGGTAATTTCCCAGTACCCTTCACGCACTGCAGAGAAGACAAGGGACACCGCACTTTTCCTTACCAATATTTCCGCTCTGTCCTTGTTCATTAATAGTCTGTACTAGAGACTAATAACAAAGAACTACACAAGCAGGTTTAACATTTAATTAATTGGGCCATCCATCATTCATTGAAAGAGTCTTACTTGCTGTCTAAGAAAAAGCTAAGATTGTCTATTAGATCGACCAGCAGTATTTAACTAAGGGTCAGTTCCACCAGGAATTTACCACATATTCATTTAATAAATTATCACAATTGAAGACAAAATGTAGCAGATCACAGGGACGTGGATGGAAAGATCAGAGAGATCGTGGACTATAAAACACGTGAGAACAAGCTCATGGGGTAATTGTATGGCTGCTTCGCTTAAAAACAAAGATTCATTTTAAAATATGTCATGGGAACGCAATGAGAGGAGATGGTTTTGCTCCACTAGACATCTGGTACAGTATTTCCTTGCTCACTAAGGTTAGATATAGAACAATGCTAAGACGTTCACAGGCAAAGTTTGTACTAAACTGGAACTTTCCCAGCGTTCAGGGTGTTCAGAACCAGAGTAACTGGCTGGGCGAGTGTTACAGAGAAATCCAGGAGATCCCAATCTGAACTTTCCCAAAGTTCAGAAGATGAGTGTGTTTTTGTGGGGTGGGGGCTGAGATTTGGGGAGAATTCCTCAGCACTCTGAAGCTTTTTAAACTTTTTTAGTGGGGAAATGTAGAAAAGCCAAAGTCTGCTGTTTCTCACAGTCCTCGAATGCCAGTTTTTAATCCTGTTTTGGTGCCCAGTCCACTTCCTTCTTAACAAGACATATATATCCCATTCAACCCCAAATACTTAAACTTGGCGTCACAAGCCATGGACAACCTTCCTTTTACGTTCTCATTATAAATATCATAAACCCTCTCAGAGACTCTCCTAAAACAGAGGTGTCATCTTCAGGACATCAGGACATCTGGAGCCGTGAAGACTAAAATGAAATATTTACGTCACTTAAAAAAATATTCTTGCATATTCCCACAAATCTCACACAGATGAATCTCACAGCCGCCACCTGTTATTTGCCTGGTCATCAGGTTGGTTACTCACCACTTAGACAGAGCAGCCACCATTACCTTAATGTTTTCAGTTAGACCCATAGGTCCCTGCAATCCGGAAACCAAAGTTTTCTGATGCATCATTTATTAAGAACATTTTAGCCTGAATCACATCCTTCCACTTACTTAATACCCTTCAGTGTCTTTCCTTAAACAAGTCTGACCTGAGTAAATCAAATCCATATCGCCTGATGGTGTGAACCCCAGAGCTTGCATGTCCATCTCCTGTCTGAATCATGTCAACGTGATGCTGACTCTCCCTGACATTTCTCTCTGGAAAACATTATTGCTAACTTCACTTCCACCAGCCCAAAGCCGGAGATCCTTCCTCAGGTAAACTGCCATTGGCTACTTCTTAAAGGGACGGTGGGTGTGGTGATCAATCCATTTCTTTTCATTGTTGAGAAAAAAAAGTCAACATTTTCCCCAGGCAGCCAATGCTCTTTGTGAATAATGGCATTTTATCAACCCCCCCAAATTCCTTTCAAGACAGAGTTTCGATGAAAAATTGTCAACCCGTTCTAGTGATTCAACAAAAGGGGCTCGTGTTGGGAAGGACATGGATAGGGCTGGATCCAGATTTTGTCTTCACCCCAAATAACTAAGCCATTATGATTTCTTCGCTCAAATAAAAATAAAATCAGCTCTCGCGGCAGAAAATTATTGACCCTCTAGACGTGTTAATAATGTACCTGAACAATTCCTTGATTTTTGCTTTAATCCTTGTGTTACCCAACCCCTTTTCACTCTCATTCTTCTGGCCTGATATGCAGGAAGTCAGGCTAGCTGATGTAATAGTCACTTCTGGCTCTCCGGGCTATGAATGAATCTATGGCTACTCACTCGTATGCTTTGTCTCTTGTTATACTGTACCATCATCCAGGCTGGGATTATGTTTTATGTTTACACAGTACCTAGCTCATCCGGTCCTTGATTTCAGTCTCCAGGGGCCACTGTAATACAAATAATAGGCACAATAATAAATAGCGGTGACGTTATTGTACAGAGAGGCTGCCGGCATACTTATTACGAGATGTTCAATATGAGGAGGGAGAAACTCTTGTTCCAATTCAGCTAAACCGTCTCTGTCATCAGAGAGATGAGATAAAACCCACACCTTTGATTTTCTTTAGCTGAACAAAATCTTGACGTTAGGAGATTTTAATTAGATTTTTTTTCACAGTAATTGCCGATCCTACAGCAACCTAGCTGGAAATGAGAAGCTCAGACAAAGACACAGTATCCTCCTCTGAGAGAAATCTGCAATCCCAGCTTCTCCCTTGCGGTGTGCCATGCACAGTGGTGTATGGACAGAGCTGGGAAGAGGAGTGGAGGGGTTTAAAGGCAATGACTTGTTCGTGTGGTCTTGCATTGGGACAGGGTAAGTGGATGAAAGGGACGAATAATTGAAAAATAAAGAAAGAAAGACCATTACAAGCAACAGGATGGTTAATTGAATCCTTCCTAAGGTCATTTCTCTGGGGCCCCTGCTTGTGAGCAGAGGAGAGGACACATTTGCACCCATAGGCAGAGGTTTTAAGGACTGCAGCAGGTTGCCGTATATTGATTCCACTCCTAGCAGCAGCAGCCCATGTCAAAGACTCCTCGGGCTGGTCTACACTGGGTGGTGGTGGGGGAGGAATAGTCAACCTAAGATATGCAACTTCAGCTACGCAAATAGCATAGCTGAAGTCAAAGTATTTTAGGTTGACTTACCTGGCCGTCCTCACAGCCTTCCGCCTCTTGTGGTGATGGAGTTCTGGAGTCGAGTCGACAGGGAGCATGTTCGGGGATCGATTTATTGTGTCTAGACGAGATGTGATAAATTGATCCCTGATTCATCAAACACCGATCCGGCGGGTAGTATAGACGTACCCTAATCCTCTAGACTTGATTGTTCCTTGCGACTCATAGAGCAGAGCAGAGGTGCAAGAAGCTCCAGTGATGTTCTTTCAGGAGGGGACATTAATTCTGTCTGCACTGTGGCTTTTTGGTGGGTGACTGTACCTGGGTAAGATCTGCATACTAGCCCTGATTCACAAAGTTCTCAAGCACTTGCTTTAGATTAAGCACATTCTTAAAGGCTCTGTAACCAAAGCAGTACCAACACAAAGAACCATCTTCCCAAACTGTTCCCTTTCCCGGGGCTAGTTTCTATTCAGCTGCTTCAATGATTTAACTCAAAAGAGCAAAGCCCAGAGACAGGACTTTACATACATAAACCTGAGTCTCCAGTCTTCTTGTAAGCAAGCTGCTTGCACAGTTTTAGTCCATAGAGAAACTTCTTATATCAAAGGGGTAGCCATGTTGGTCGGGATCTGCAAAAGTGACAGAGTCTTATAGCACCTTATAGACTCACTAACAGATCTTAGGGATCTAGTCTTATGTGTCTCTCACAGGTGAGTCACTGTCAGCTATTTGTCTTGCTGATTTGGAGCTATGAGACTCACCTGATCTGATTGAGTCAGCAGGTAACTCTGCGCCTTCACACCAAGTTCCTAACGACCTGTCGCAATAACCTTGATAAGCTGCCAGTGCCTCTTATGCTTCAGGGGTCAGCCATCCTAGGTGCACAATTAAAGCAGGGACATCACGTCAAATGTTTGCATTCTTAAAACAGGAAATTAATTTTCAGCTTTCCTCAGTCCAGGCTACAATCTTGGGCCTCTAGTTTTGTACAGGCACCTGAGTACAGGGGTGTTGTGTTCTTAAAATGTGGTGTCTGCTGTCCTGTGGCAGAAAAGTGTGGTATCTGAGAATGTACAATACAATTCTCCTGTACCTTTCAGCATAGAAATACTTTGAAAATTCAAAGTGCTAAGCTGGAAGCAGGTGCAATAGGTAACAGTAAGATGGGAAAGCAGGACAAAATTCACAAGAAAGGGATCTAAGATGTAGAATGGGAGAGAGAAAGTCTAAGGAGACAATGGTCTTTGATATAATTCTATTGTATGAAATACAATGCTCCCAGACTGTACAGCAATTAAGATATAATTCCAGGATGAAGCTCTAATTACTCTGGCTTTTCTTTTATTATTTATGCTGACATTAGGATCCTTTGATGGAATTACGTCCTGGTTATGTGCACTTGGAGAGTACATTATACCTTAGATTAGATTATTATTATTTATTATTATTAACTCCCTATATAAATAGTTGAGATAAGACTTTTCTCACTGCAATACTTAGTGGTGACTTAGACACAAGAGTTGCAAGGAGATTAATGGCTCTGAATCTTTTGCGGAGATTATTATCGTAATTATAATTCAGTACAAGAAACTATATTAAGTGAACTTTAAGGTGAAAATGAGCACACAGAAGTGAGGAAATTCCACCAGTAAAGTACACCCACCCAGCCCCAACTCTTCCCCATCCCGCACATGCATATTGATTAGCTATAATTAAATGATCACGTATATTTGTGAAATGGTAGAATACAATTGCTTGATGGCATTTACATCACATCTTGTAAGTGTTTTTCAGGCCTTTATATGTCTGGTAATTGAGCTGTCATTGTGAGGGAATGACACTATCCTGTGATAGCCCAAATTAACTTTCCTGAAATGCAATTAAACCTGATTGAATTAGGGTTAACACCTTTGGGGTAGATTATAGTAGAAATGCAAATGTTAATGTACTACTGTGGGAGAGTAGGGATCTTCTTTAGCAGGAAGAGAAGATGAATGCAATCTCTGGTAGGTAGGAGGAAGTTCAAAGGTCTTTATGGAACAATATGGGTGAAGTGGATTTCCTAGGAAGTACTGTAGCTTGAGGTTAGGAGAATGCAGTCTCCCCTCCAAAGCTCTGTATTTGTGCATTTGGGTTTTCTTCCCTAAGTGTAGCACCTTATATTTGTCTTCATTGAATTTCATTTTGTTGTCTATAGCCAGTTCTCCAATTTATCAGGATCCCTCTGAATTTTAGCTCTATCCTCCAAAGTGTTGGCAACTCCTCACCACCACCACCACTACCACCGCGGCCCCATCTTTGTGTCATATGCAAATTTGATCAGTGCGCTCTCTATTCCTACATCCAGGTCATGAATAAAGATGTTAAACAACACCAGACCAGAACAGATCCCCCTGGAACCCCACTCGACACCTCCTTCCAATTCCATTCATAATTACTCTTTGTCTGCAGTTGTTTAACCAATTAGGTGTCCACATAATGGTAGCTCTGCCAAGCCTCCATTTCTCCAACTTACTTATCAGAATGTCCTGTGGGACTGTGTTGCAAACAGACCACTCCAAATGAAGTGAGCAATTAACACTGTGACGTTGATTACTTTCCCCACATCTGAAGAAGAGTTCTGTGGAGCTGGGAGGCTTGTCACTTCCACCAACAGAGGTTGGTCCAGTAAGAGGTATTACTTTCACCCACCTTGTCTCTCTAAATATCCTGGGACCAACACGGGTACAACACTGCAAGCAATGATTCATAATCTCTTTGATGCTCTTTCAGCATCTCCTGCAGAGACTTCTCATGGGGTAATGTACTGGCAAGCCACGTCCTGTCTTTGTTCGGATACTGGCAGCTGTGTTTTTTATGAGCAGAACCTGTCTATTGATTTATCTGGGACTCAAATGAGAAAAGAGTGGCAATAATCAAAGCTGGATATTATGAAAGCATGAATCAGAGCTGCCAAATCAGAGCTGGGAAGCCAGGGGCATACTCTGCTAATGGGTTCACCAGAAGGCAATAGGAACATATAGAGAAAAAGCGTCAAAGTGTTCCTGTATCAGAGTTTTAAACAACACTCCGGAGATCCTCAAGGATGGTATTGAAACAACGGTGAGACTGTAAGCTCTTTGGGGCTGGGGCTGTCTGTTCTGAGTTTGTACAGAACCTAGCACAGTGATGTCCTCCTCTATGACTAAATGATACTACTAATAAAATTGCAATCATAGAACGGCAATGTGAGTATAACAAAACCCCTTCACAGCTCCTCAGTGGCGATTGAACCTGCAACCACCAACACCAAAAGCACAGTTGTCCCACCTTGAAACACATGAGCAACTCCCTTAGCTACTACCAGGTGTAGGCTTTTTTACCTTTGGTGTGAAACAGCTTCCAGAAGGTGACATGACACCTTTAACCAGTGTGTCATAGAAGCAAAGGCAACACGATTAATAAAGGGCTTATATTTGTATGTGACGGTCATGTGGCACAATCCAGACAAGACAGGGCTTGTTTCACCGCTTGCCCTGTAACTCTGGGTGCCTCACATTGCTGTACAGCCATAGACCCCAACTTGGGCTGCTCACCACCAGCCTACCAGCCCTGAGTGTCTGTTTATAGCTGCAGGCCTGGCCCAGGGATGCTGACCCCAGCAGTCTGCCAGCCATACACCAGCCTTGTATGCAGGCTGGGAGTATTTGTATGGGAGTGTTTGCTGGTCACCAGCAAGGTGACCAGCAAACACTCCCAGCCCTGAACTTCTCCAGAAACGAGTCACATACCGTGTCCAGCCCTCTCTTAGATGGCTCAGAGAAATAATAACATCCGTTGCTCTCATCAAGAGACAAAACCCCATCACAGCATCTTAATTGAACTGGGGTAAATGCACCATTACCTTTAAACACATCACGGGTGGTTTAGATTAACAGTCAAACAAATTTGTTAACCCAAGAAGATAGAGTGAATTTTAAGTGAATACAAGTATAAGGAATGAAGACAGAGTTACCAATAAAACATGCTTCTAAAAGTCAAAAACTTAATCTAGCAACCTACAGGCTTTGTTCACCATGGTTTGTCTCACCAGCCATTCTTCCCATCCATGGCTGACTTTACCTCAGCCAGAACCTACCATAAAAAGTAAAGGTGCGGGCTTTCCTTGGCTTCTTAGGTTAAAGACCTTTGCCTACGCTGGTTTCTCAGCCCTTGTTAGCATGAGGTTTGCCTCCATGCCTTGTTAGCTTGATGGGTCCGCTTATACAATATGTAAGTACATTCTCATTGTCTTTCAAGGTACTTTGGAAATAAGTCCCAGCATTCTCCGATGGAAAATGTTCCATAGGAAAATTTTCAACTGGTTCTACTCAGACCTTTACTCACACTGGAAGTTAGTAGAAACCCCCACTTCCAGTATCCCACCGAAACCAAACGAATCTACTCAAAGAATAAGTTATTTCTCAACATGAGCAAAGGTATCAGAATCTTTTCTCCATGCTGGGCTGAGAGAGGCTGGAAATTAAAATTACTTGTGTGTTTCTTGTTAGTTGCTTGCTTAGGCCTAGTATGTTTAACTCATCCCAGACTTATTTATGTATTTGTTTGTCATTGCGTTAGATGCACTGCTATTCCCTCCCCCACTCTCCTACTACACACACCCTTCCCCCGGGATGGAGTGATGAAGTAATATAAAACACCAAAGGAGAGGAGAATATATGACCATTATGAGGCTGCTGGAAACATAAATCAAAGAAGGAAATGCATAAATGAGGTATGATGAAGCAGAATGAAAGGGAAAAAATTCTTTCAAGATTTAAATTGAGGAACTTTTTGATAGTGATGAATGCACTGTCTTCTTGATAAATTGCCGGTAATTTAATTCAAATAACCTTCTACCCCTCTTGCATCACCGTCCGCTCATGTTCAGTCCTTCCATTTCACTCCAGTGCCTTGCATGGGTTTTACGCTTTTGCTAAAGCCATAATTATAGTGATAATAGCACCGAATCAGCTACGCTCCAAAGCCTGCACAAACAAAGCCAAAGAAATGGAGACCATGATCAGAAAGAATAGAGAAGGTGTGAAGTTGAGCTTCATTCCTTTACCTCAGGGCAGGTCTACACACCAGCTGGGATATCGATCTATCAGGAGTCCATTTATCGAGTCTAATGTAGACATGATAAATCAATCCCCGAACACTCTCCCGTTGACTCCTGTACTCTGCCACCGCGAGAGGCACAGGCAGAGCCGACGGGGGAGTGGCAGCAGTCGACTCACTGCCTTGAAGATGCCACAGTAACTCAATCTAAGTACGTTGACTTCAGCTACGTTATTCTTGTAGCTGAAGTTGCTTATCCTCTTCAGGAGATTCATTTCCTCTCCTTAGTGTAAGTCATGGCAAAGATGGTAGGAACCTAAGATACTAGGAATTGCCCAGATGAAACAGAGGCCAGGGCCTCTTTGGCCACTATCCTGTCTCTGACAATATCTAGAGAAAAAAATGCAAGAAAGCTTGCATTAGGCAGCTTTGGGATAATCTCTCACCTCCCCCACCTATGGGAAAGTTCTTCCTAGCTCGCATCAATCAGAGAATGGTTTATGCCCTGAAGCATGATGGTTATATCCCAAACTTTTTAAAAAGCCTCATTAATGTAACTCCGAATGTCTATATATTACTATCATTATTTATGTGTATTATGATAGCAGCTGGAAGTCCCAGAAGGGGTTCTACTTTGCTAGATGCTATACAAACACATAACTAAAAGACAATCCTTGCCCCAAGAAATGTACGGTTTAAGTATAAATGTTCAGTCTTCATTAGGTCCTGGGCTTAGGTCTTGGTCTTAATGAGATCTTGTGGCAAGGAGTTCCTGTGATGAATCATACCTAAGAATCACTCCTATAACTCCACTTCCAAGAATCTATCTTCATAGTACAGATGAAAAATATACAAAGGGAGAAAGCAGAAGGGAGATAAATTGGGAGTTCAAATGAAGAATAGCTTACTGCAGTCAGCAGGGTTGTTTATGTGGGCAGAGTTGCTTGTGTGCATGGGAATGGACTCCGTAGCTGTAAAACTGAAGTGTTGCTAGATTTAGCAGGAATCTCTGTGATACTCCTTGAATGCTCATTTATATAAATAAATGTCTGAAAAAGACGAGACACCGCCCACACAAAGAAGGGCAACTAATGGTTGCCCCTACTCATGGAGTTGTAATCAGGATTGTCTGTTTATTTATTAAATATGTTACTTACTGAAATTTCAAAATAATGGCCCCATCAGAGGTCTTTGGAGAGACTTCTGCCACATTACTGTCCTGGGGATAGAAGCTACTCCAAGACACCACTGAAATTCAGGATAGCTTTTCTTTTTTCCTTGAAGATATGAATAGTCCCATCCTTACACTGAATATTGTCCTACTCCTTACATAATTCCATTACCTTTAATGGAGTGAAGGGTGACTCAGCATGAGTAAAGGTTCCAGCATCTGACCATTGGACAATATTGACTGGGGGGGGGGGGGAATTATCAGAGGAACCACCGGGTAGAATGTGAAGAAATGTGTGCACACATTAGCTGGTTTTTGCAATGATCCTCTTTTGTGCGCACATTTATGTGATAGGTACTTCCAGAAAACTCCTCCCCTACCCCTCAACCTCTTGCTCCCGACCACCAGAGGAACATAGCCAGTTTGTTCAGCATGACTGCACCCCAAAACTCAAAAATAATGGCTCTTTCCTTTGCATCTTTAAAGGCCACAGAGACGTTCATTTTCTGTATTCTCATCACATTCATTTATTAAATTGGCTTTTGTTATTTACCATAATGAGGTTGTTAGGATGACACTTGTATATGTGTACAGCTATCTTAAATGTACCCACCTCGAGCTTTGCTCATGCAAGGAGTGGGTAGTTGATCTCATTTGCGAGATGAGGAATAATGTGCTGGGTTGAAATGTCAGAAATAATAATGGGTGGTATTAGCTCCCTCGATGAAAGAAATACATCTCTCCGTGAAATAACCTGGATTTAATGTTCAAGATTGTTACAATGAATCGGATGCCAACTCTTGATGAGTTGCCTTCGACTGAAAACACTGTGGAAACTGAAAGCATAATGTACCACACTTAAGTGATTCACGCTATTAATATATAGAGTTTCCAAACTCCTGTTTATCAAAGATGAGCAGAGTGGAGAATAAGTGTGTTTTTAAAAAAGAAAGAACGAAAGAAGGAAGGAAGAGAAAACAAGAAAAGAAAACAAGTGCATGTGCGCACAGAGAGGAGAGAAGAAGTGAAAATGTTTGTGAGAAATGAAACTTGGCATAGCTCTAACAAAAGCTGCTCTCCTTGGGTGAGATGGAAGAGAAGAGCACTGGGAAATACACCAATCTTTAGTGGGGGAAGAGAATTGCAGAAATATTCCTGAACAATAGTGATGAGTTTCAGCGCTTAAGGAGAAAGGCAAGGCTCTTCAATTTGTTGCTTCCCTGTTTCATTGTGAAAAGTCTCACGGCACTAGCAGCTGTTTCAAATGGCTACCCAATGAACAGAGCATCCCATCCAGCCTCCCTGTTGCCACATTGTTTGCAAATGCTGGCAGGTTTCAAATCAGAAGCAAGACTGGATAAGGATGGAATCAAGTATAATTCTAGGTGCCGTAGGCCAGTTACCTTGGCATGGAGGGCAAGAATGGCATAGGACAGGCTAGGAATTGTTGACCCTGAGATTCTTATCACTTTTCATGAAGAGTACACATTTCTCATACACAATGTTGTTGATTCTTTAGGGCCATGACCCAAGAACCCACTAAAGCCAATAGGAATCTTTCCATTGGTTTCAAATGGACCTTAGGTTGGGCCCTTCCTGAACATGACCCAATACAGAAATATCAGAGCTACCATATCTGGATCAGAAGAAGTCATCGCGTTTGTTTCAGCTGATGTGGCTTGGCTTGCACAACAGGTGAGAGTACCACTTTTCAGAGCTCTTTAGGCCATGTCTACACTACGCCAGGTAGTGATTAATCTATCCGGGATTGATTTATCACGTCTACACTAAACGCAATAAATCAATCCCAATCACTGCATCTCCCTGTCGACTCCGGAACTTCCCCGCCATAAGAGGCGGAAGTGGAGTCAATGGGGGAGCAACAGTGGTTGACTCACCGCTGTGAGAACGCCACGGTAAGTCGACCTAAGATACGTCAACTTCAGCTATGCTATTTACGTAGCTGAAGTTGCGTATCTTAGGTCGACCTGCTCCAGTGTAGAACTGGCCTAAGACTTGCCATTTTCAGTCAGAGTGGCAGTGTGGGTGATTGTAGCGGGGTGACCATCCGCTCCCAGCCCCAAGGGCTTGGAACAGCCCAGGAGGGGGTTGTGGCTGGGAGCCAGCAAACTCCCAGCCTGATTGGGAAGTAGGCTCAGCTGGGTGGCCACGCCCCAAACACTAGCAGGCCTGTATAGAAAGGCCTGGGAGGCAGGGGCCTAGAGACACAGAGAGTCTCCTTCTCGAGCAGAGGAGGCAGACAGGCCTGGCTGCAGGGAGCTTGAGGCAGGACCTAGCGTGGTGCAGGGCTGGGGCTAGGCACGAGGAGCTGGGGAAGCTCTAGCCTGGGAGCCCCAGGCTGCAGGGCTTAGATGAAGACCCAACACAGGGGTACTGAGGGGCTGCAGGGGGCAGCCCGTAGCTATCGGGAGAAGCAGCAGGTCAACCCCCCTTGCCAGTGATGATTGGCAATGATACTGCAGTCTGCCTCAGTGAACAGGGGCAAGTGGTGTCTATTCTGAGGTAAGGTAGGGATAGGGGGTGGAGGGTTCCCCCAGGGAGGGGAGACCCTAAGACCAGTGGGGGTAGTGCAGGGGTGCAGCACCCCCAGGGAGAGGGCTCCGGGGTCCGGGAGGGACACAGGGCCAGAGCAGCAAGCGGGACATCGGCCTGCAGAGGGCGCTCCGGAAGCTGGTGAGCTAATTCCCGGACGAACCAGCAGGAGGCGCCGCAGGGGTGAGTCGCCGCCCTGTTACAGTGATGCAGTGACTGATTGGAATTGCTCCCACTTGAATCATTTCCCTTAGGAGAGTTCTGCACCCCAGGCATGGAGACCCTTTTCTAGTGACGGTTAAAATCAGTTTGAGAGCTGGTCAAGAATTTTTGCAAGGCAACATTTTTTTGCCAAATGATCCTAGTATTTCAAAACTGCAGCTGTGGGTGAAACAGCGTCAGGTTCAAGAGAACACCTGACTCGAACCATTGTTGGTTAAAACAACAAGTTTTGAGACTGCTGAACTGAAAAGTTTCATATTTTTTTTGAGTCAAAATGTTGTTTGCTTTTTGAAATTTGAGTAAATTTACTTTACAAAAAGAAAAAAGGTTAACACCAAAGTAAAATGCTTCAGCTGGCCCACACTGGAGGGTTTTTTATTTATTTATTTATGGGGGGCAAGGAGGGGTTGGAATTGAAAAAGTTTTTTTAGATTTTGACGTTTTCTGACAGAAAAATCTTTTCCCATCCAGCCCTATCATAAGTGACCATTATGGTGAGCCTCAAGCTCACCTCAGATACCCAGTTTTGCCAGAAAAATCTGTCTTCCTGTCAGCTTAACTGGCTTCCTGGTGATTCCCCTGTTGCAGATGAGTCCTCAGATGGCACAGAGCCAGAGAGGCCCATTCTGTGTCCCCTCATTCCTGTCCAGCCATGCTATTAGGGATGCAGCAGAGGGTTCGGGCATGTTGCTACACGTGGCTGAGTTCCAGCAATCCCTGGCTTCAGAATGGAGGCTGTTGCAGCCAGGTATAATTTACAGCCACTCTGAGGCTGCTCCAAGTTACTCTGGGGACTGAAATGGTCCCTGGCTGACCTAACATTCAGGGTGCACAAAGGTCAATTAAAGTTACTTTTGCCCCCACCTTCACCCCAGCAGCACAGAAAGGCAAATGAAGATCTGACCCCAAAGCAGCAGGTATCGTTTGCTCATATGAAGTGGTTGGCTTTGCTAAAAAAAATGCAAAGCAGGACAGGAAACGAGACAGGAAGGCAGGGAGGGGGATTTGGGAATTATGAGCATAGGAGTCAAAGAGAATCGGCAGCATTTTGTTTTTTAGTCTGTAGGAAAAGAAAAATGAGTTTCTGAAGCTTTAGTTTCTCAGGGAAACCTCGTTACTTTGCACTGGGATAAATGCCGCTCCTCCACTCGCACTGCTCTTTTTCAAAGTTAGCTGACCAGGAGAAATACATTTTGATTTTAAGTGGTTTCACTTGCCAGATGATAGCAAGCCTATTCCTCCTTTATGTGGCTCCAATGTATCAGTGGCATTTCATTAGCTTCGTTACCTTGATTCTTGAGTAAGACTTAAATGGTTCCTGACAGTGTCCCATTTACATTAATTAATTCCCAGGACATTCAGTTCTTCTCTCTGGCATTGAATCTCCACCAGAATCTGCATCACAAAGGGGTTTCTCATCATATTTAAGAAAGTTATAGTTCTATGCCTTCCTTATCCTATTACACAGTAATTTCCTGTCATTGATTTCCTGTCCAGCAGCCCGTTAGCTGGTCAATTAGCTATCCAAGGTTGATTCACAATATGTCCCTGAAATAGATAAATGCCCTTCTTCAGCTTGAAATTCTCTTGATATATAGGACAACCAGCCACCTTTTCCTATAGCTACTTCATAATATGTAACCTATAGAACAGCCTATATGAGAGAGCTGGTGGCAACTGCTCCCCAAAACCGGCCTCTGTAAAGCAGGGTTGGAACTTCTCACGGAAGTTCTCAAAAGTCAGTAAGAGAAGTTGAATCACTCCCGGTACAGTGCCATGCTTAACATCTCACATATTTTCTCTTGCAAATGCTCCCTGGAACTGTGCAAAACCCCACTAAACACTAGAATGTTTAACCCCGGGAGAGAAAAAAAGCCAAGGCAAGAAGAAATGGCTCTATATCTTTTCTTTAAATGCATCTCTTCCCAAATGGCTAAACAAAAAAGAAAACTCCCTTGTGTGCCTGTCTCCTCCAGGACATCCTGCTAAACGTCATCTGCTAATCCTTAATATTTTGGTTCAAAATCCACTTGGCATGATCTAGATGAAATAAATGATTCCGTGAAAGACTTCCTTCCGATCATATTTACATAGACGTTCTCAGGCTTCAAGCAAGGCATGGGAGGATGGGGTGGGGTGGAGTTAATAGGACTTGCTGTTTTCACATGCATACGCACGAGGAAATTAGAAAAAAGCTGCCTGATTGTCTCCAGTGGACGGATCCACACTACTGCCAGGCAAGTATTGACGTTATCTCTCCAGCATACAAACTATGTCCCTTTTGCAGGTTGTCAGGATGGAAAAAGCAGAGGCTTGTTCCATGACACACCTGCAGATGATGATGTGCATTGAAGAGTCTTTTTGACTTTTGCTTTAGTTGCCACCAGGCTTTTTAAAATTTCCTGCTAGCCAAATACATGCTGTGTGTGAGTCTCACTGCATATGGCATCAGCAAGGCTTGCAGATTTTAACTTGAGGTGTGTGGTATCCCTTTACGATTTCCCCTAACAATCTGATTTTTTCTGACTCAGGGAGAAACCCCCCCCCCCCAAAACCCCAGATCTCTCCAGATTCTGAGAGCAACACAAAACACTTGAGCCAGGCTCTTGTGGTTATCTTGATGTCATCATAGCCCCTTCATGTGTTTGTGTAACCTTCTCACTTTCAAGTGCCTGTGCAGTGTTACAGTCAATGAGTGTGGAGGTGTTGCCATGTGTTATTTTCTAGCTGAACAAGCACTTGTTTTATGCCATTGATGGTGAATTGCAAGTTATTTACGGTCTAACAAGACTCATGACCTTCTCATCCATGTATTTCACTCCATTTCTATTCCCCACCCACCCACGGTTGTCACCCTAGAGCATGGTAAATTAAACAATATGGCTGATGTTATAAATGGGCTCATTAACTTTATGAGCAATATTACCTTTATTTTGGTTCCTCTGTGGTCCCAATCACTGTCAAATCTGAGCACCAGAATGTCATTATAGAAGCTAAGATACCAGACAGTACATAGCAGAGGACAGTACATAGCAGAGGATTCCCCTGGTTCCACACATGTAGAGGTAAGGCAAAGCACACAAGCTTTAATCGACATGGCTTTATTGAATTAAACAGAGCTATGCCAAATTACACCAGTTCTGGCTCCACAGACCTTAATCCTTTAGGTTATTAAGACCCCATAGCAGAAATTGCTTTACTGCTTATATTACTATTTAATAATACTCCAGTCAGGAGCCTGCAGTGAGGATTAAGGCCCCATTGTGCGGAATTCTGTACAAAGATAAAGACAATCCTCTCTTGAAGACTAACACTTAGAACTGGGTGAAGAATGGATTATTTATTTATTTTTATTTTTTTGGTTCACTGGCAAGTTTGATTTTTTAAAATTGTTTTGGGTCAAACTGAAAATGAATTTTTAAAATCTGTTTGGTGAATTGAAAAGTCGAGAACCACTTTGTTTTGGATCGAATGTAACATCTCATTTCAATGTCAAGCGTTTTTTGTTTTACTTTAAAAATGAAAGGAAATTTCAAAATAAAAGGCATTTCAAATTGAAAAAATCCAAATGTTTCATTTAGAAAATGTCAAAATAAAACGTTGGGGATATTTTTGGGGAACTGTGTTTTGGGCGGGTTGACTGAAACAATCTGGTGAAATTGACACAAATTTGGACTAGAACCTCCTGAGGTTCCTTCCAACCCTGATATTCTGTGATTCTAAAATTAAGGTACAAGTGGCCTATTCTCAACAGTTGACAAGAAGGAGTAAATATCAAGAGAGGGAAAATTACTTTTGTAGTGCTAACAAAGCCAATGCAATCAAGGTGGACTTCGCCAGTTTCCAGCAGTTGACAAGAAAGTGTGAGTCTCAGCAGGGAGAAAATTACTTTTTTGTAGTGACCTATAGTGTGTATTATGAAAGTATGAATGAATGGGTTTAGGAGCAAGCTCTATTTGCTCTAAAAGTTCTTTCAAAACAAGTCCCAATCAAATGATTGATTTATTGTTTCCCCCTAAAAGCCAGGGTTCTCCTTAGATGATAATGACATTTGTGTCTTCAGCTGACAGCCCAGTCAACAGAGAAAACAGCACTTAGTAGCTGGAGTGAAAGGCAGCATCTCCGATATCCCTTTGGCTTCATTCGAGAGGGAAGCGAGCGATGAGAAATAAGCCTTCTTTTGTTGTGCTCAGTAGAAGAAGTAAGGACCTTCATTTCTGAGGAAATTTTTGTAAGCTCTCTTTATGGGTGTTTTCAAGTTAGCTGCACTACCTACCTTTCAACAAATGAAATAGGCTTCTAGTTCTTGAAAGGGGTTTTTATAGCATGGCAATTATAAAGCAGCACCTTTGAATCACCCCTAGAAATGTTAAAAGCTACAAGATAAGATGGTTAACAGGGGAATATTGGGGCTTTCTATTATTGCTCCAATGCCTGTTAAGGTTTAATGACTTCAGTGTACATTGGACAGAACCCATTCTGATCAGTATTAGCACGATTTCTCCAGTCCATAGCACTTCATTGAAAGCACATTCAAACACTGAGACAGCACCATTCCTATACACAGAAGATCATGATTTGTGAGGATGGAGAAAACTCCAGGATCAAGAAAAATAGATTGCTGCAAATCTCTTACCACCTCCATTGGAAGGGATGTAATACCCTCAACATGCTGTCCAGGAAATGGTTGCCAGGCATGGTATCTGGGTGTAAATGTGCTGCTTAATTTAAGCCATAACGGACAATTAGTCAAATTTATCTCCGGTGAAGTCATTGAAGTTATACCCGGTATGAAGCTTGCCCAAAGAGTTCTATGATCTTATCTGAATCTTTGTGCATAGGAAACTATTGATTCTTTCATTTACAAGATATTTTTTAGAACTGGACTATGTCGATAGTAAACTCTCTAGGGGCAATGGGAACTTATCTAACTATATGTTCTGGGAGGTGCCTTTGGGCATGATACTACTATTTATTATTTATTACCAATACCTAGCTCTTTGATAGTATAATAGTGTATCCTAACTATAACCCATAACTATATTCCTTCCATTCTGCTGTAGTCTCTTCTCTTGTATATCCTCTCTTTTACTGCATAAGTAATAGCAGTCCATAGTACTGTTTATCTTTAGGAGAAACAATATGTAACTAAGCCTCATGCAGCAATATTCTTTGTAGGGTGGTAATTTCCTAGGTATTAAATCAGGAATGCAGCTCTCATTATTACAGCTAATTCCCAGTTCTGAGCAAAAAATTACCCAATAAAATATTCTGAAATTAAAGCACTTCCTAATTGAACAAAAGGTGAGATGACATGCTAGAAAAGCTAAGAGATGCCCAAACACAGCTAGTCGCACACTGTTTATAGAGGAATATTGGAAACTTTCAAAAGAAAGAAAAAACGATGCCATGTTACCAATTAACTTGTGTCTCCCATCACACATTGGAGCCAAAAGGAGAGAAAAATTAGGAAAAAGTTATTAATACACACACAGAGAACAAGCAGCTTTAACTATGCTGTTGTGACCAGCTCCAGCATAATGTATCATATGTGATATGTACAGAATTCAAATTAATGTATAAAGAGTTGGTTTAAAGATGTTATAAAGATTTTGTTGGCTCTTGTTTAGGAAGACCTGAATAAGGTTTTGATTCAGCAAGTCACTTAAGCACATGCTTAATTTTAAGCCTATGAGTAGTCCCACTTAAGTCAATGTTTTAGCGAGGTGCATGGTTAAGAACCTCATGCATCAAGTCTGAACTCAGCAGGGGTTCTTCCCATTATACACACCTGATTTCATTCTTATGCTACTAATGCTAATCTTCTTTTTGTTTCTCTATATTGGGCCCTACACTATATTCATTGCATTCCTCAAATCCCCACTGAGGCCTATGGGGGAATGCTCAGTATAGGAGGAGTGCAGAACTGGGCCACGGGACCAGATTCGTCTCTGGTGCATTTCTACTGGCTACAGCAGACTTACAGCAGGAAATAGAGAACCTATGGAGTGAAATCCCAGTCCGCGAGAAGTCAATGACAAATGTTCCATTGACTTCAATGAGGCCAGAATTTCACCCAGTGTGCTTGAAATGCTTTTACATATGCTAATCAATTATTCCTGCTTGCATAGGAAACATAAAAAGCTCCGATTTTCATCAAAATATGCCATCTGGTTTTGAAGCCTTTATGACATGTTGGGATAGGCTGCTGAATAGGGGAAGGATAACAGTCATTCTATAATAGAATTAATTCTTTTTCATTTTCCATGTGTCTGAGTCTGTGAATATAATTCATATAGCCATTATCAGACCATTCATATCCAGATTTTATTAAAGGCCAAAGTGCCTTGTATTTCCATAGTGTGTTCTCCACACCGAGAGCTGGCAAAATATTTAATTTAATTTCTGTAATAATTTATGCATCATAGTTGCTAACTTCCCCATCCTACTTCCCTCTCTAGATGGAAGGAGTAGATAGGTAGACAGACATTGTCAAGATATATATATAATATAGCCAGAGAAATATTTATTTTAAAAGTATGCATGATTAATAAGTATGGCCAAAGTCTAGTCACAAAAGATTTTAGAAACAAATTATTTGAAATGATATATAATTGCAGGTATGTATATGGACAATGCAATACGCACACAGGTATATATATATTATATAAATTTGGAACACCGATGCAAGGGGGTAAAAAATAGATATAGTCAATATATAATTTGTGTGTGTGTATTTGTAATACACATATATATATGTATGTAATTTTTCTCCCTTTCTTACATGGATATTGAATATTCTATATTGTTATGAAAGAGACAAATTTATTAAAACAAAGAAATCATTACAGGTGTCAAATAAAGAATTACTGTTTGACAGCATGAGAAACTTTAGCTGTCTGATGCGCCTCTAGTTCTGACATAGTTGATGTTTGTGCAAATGCCTTTAGCAACTTGTGTCAGTCGAAGGATTCACCGGCTTCGTGGAATTTGCATAAAAGCAGCCTAATACCTCTGTCTAGATAGAATGGATAAAGATTTGGGGAAGAGCATAAGCTACATGTTAAAGGAGTTAATTAAAGCAATGTGAGATGGCCCCTGGGTTTCACAGAGCCCAAACGCTGAAAGGCAAAGTGATAAATGTTTGTTATGAGCCCCTAGAGATGGCAACACAAAGTCTCCCTTAAACAGAGGACAGAAAATCCCGTGGGCGCTCCAAACCCCTACGGATGCTGATGGGTTTACCTAGCGACTGTGGGATTGTGATTCCCAGGCTGTTACTTGAGATCTCAGACTCCTTAAGGCCCAATCCTGAACATCCCCCCTCCCAGGTTTATACCTGAATTTTCTCTGCGACAGCTACTGTGTTTGGTTACCTGAAAAAAGTCACACGGACAAAACTGGGAAGAAGGTATTAAAGCAAACTGGATTTAGTGCTTGGGTGCATCCCTCTTATTTTGTAAGTTTCGTTTCTCCCCATGTGGAGTCTTTATGCCCCTCACCACCAGTTCCCTCATTTCTTGCCAGTGGCCCCCACTGGTCTAATGTTTCTAGCTGCATCTGTTATGTGATCCAGGCCTTCTGTGGGTTTGCCCTGCCACCACTTTTGGCCCTGTCTGCCAATCTGATTCCAGCTGAATTTACACCAAAGCAACACATGACAAAGGAAGAGACAAACCAGCGGAGTTGGACTTTGCTGGTTTTCTTTAAATTAAGAGTCTCTGGAAAACTGTAACCAGGTTACAACTAAAAAGAAATTCCCAGGCACAAAGGCCGATCGATGCTATAGGGTCTAAGCTTCGCAGGCCATCTGGGACTGCCTTGTGGAGTGCACCACAAATACATGGGCTGCTGCTCCAAAAAGCAGAGAGTACTGGGTTATTATATTATTATTATTTCTATTATGGTAGCACCTGAAGATCAGGAATTGGGGCCCCATTGTTCTGGGACTGCACAAAGGCACAGTAATAGACAGTCCCTGCCCCAAAGAGGTCACATTCTAAACAGACAAAGGATGGGTTTTGATGCAAGAGACATAGCGAGGGGCAGTGACTCACCCAAGGTCTCACAGTAGGTCAGTGGCAGAGCTCGGAAGAGAACCCAGGTTTCTGGACCCTGAGTCCAGTGTGCTGCTCCCTAGATTAGGCTTCCTCTCCGTTGTGCATGCAGGCCTTAAAAAATGGCATTGAACAAGAATTCAGAGCTGTCTAATGCTGTGCCGTTCCCGAAAATCAGAAACGTATAAAAACATTACAGGCTAGAAAAAGGCTCTGATTGCATCTAACTAATAGCATTACTGTGACCTAAAATCCCTCCCGGCTATTAGATAGTCCCAGTTTCAGAGATCATGCTTACATAAATTAGATTTTCTAAGCTGGCAGGTGAGAAGCAAAGAAATGTTAGCCTTAGGCCAATACACACAGAGAAAAACTCAGAAAGTATTACAATGAAACTTAGACCTAAATCTAACATTATAATATGTTCAAATGCTTAAGTAAAGATGAAAAAGGACACACAGCATTAAACCAGAGCTGATCACCGGCACACTGGCCTTTTTTCTTATTTGAGCAGCTGCTCATAGGCAGGCGAGAGGATCGTCCAATGTGTTCAAAGACCCCTCTCTCCTTTGGCAGTCCCTCTCTCTCTAGCACTTGCTGTCCAATCTGTGTCCATTCTTTTTCAGAGGCCAATTCAGTGGCCCCAGGGGAAGACAAGGGGAAGGGAGGCCTGAAAGGGAAAAAAATCTGCAGAGAAATGATGCAACAAAATGATGAAGAGTCCTGGTAATTGTCAGAAAGTGTCTTCTTATCAGCCAAAAAATGCCACTGGGTCACAGTTTCTGAACACCAGGGCATTCTAATCAAATCCACTTCAGTGTTTCACAGCTGGAATCTGAACTTTAGTGGGCATGAGAGCGTCAGTTCCCGCTAGGCTCGTAGTTAACTGACAATTACCCCAACTGGTTTGAACTCAGAAGACAACAACCTTTGGATTTGCCTCATGGTTTCTCTAAGGGAGGAGGAAATCAAGTTTCTGAGGCATAAGTTTAATTCTGGAGGTTGCATGAGGAGTAAAACTATGTGCACAACTGACGTCCACTAAGCCGTAACATGGAAATTTCCAAATGTTTCAGTGAACTGAAAAATAAAGAAAAAATTAATTTGGGGTCAAAAATATTTTGTTTCCATTTTGAGCTTTTCAAAAAAACTTTTAAATAAAACTGAAGGACATTTTAAAAAATTGTTTTAAAGCAAAACTATGGAATGTTTCACTGAAAAAATGTTAAAATTAAATGTTTGGATTTTTTTTCAGATTCCCCCCCCCCTCCCCCATGGAAGCAATTTGGTTTGGTCAATCCAAATCTGCATTTTTCACTGAAAAAGTTTTCACCAAATAATTTCTCCAAATTCTAATGAGAAGGAAGGGCCTTTACCTCCTTGCTTTTGAATTAATGACAAAATACACCTAAATCCATTATGAGTTTGGCCTTTCCCTTTCTCTGCAATGCTAACCTTTCTGAACACAAGAGTAGCTAAGCAGTTATGTCTTATCTGAGATTATCAACTAAAGTGTGTGTGTTTTTCCTAGCGTTATTCCCACACTATGGCAGGGTCCACTTAGACTGGACACAACCAGTGATACGACTGAGGTATACTCCAACCGATGCGTCCTTCCATCCGTCGTTGGAGGCATTTTATACCTACTGCCAGGTGTTAAGCCTACAGCACCTGGTATTCCCAGGTCTCCCATCCAAGTACTAGCCAGGCCCGACCCTGCTTAGTTTCCAAGATCAAACGGGATCGGGCGTGTTCAGGGTGGTTTAGCCATATAGATTATCAACTAAAGTATCATGTGTATTTTAGCAAAAGTCCCATCCAGACACTCACTTTCACTCTGATGTTGCTGTTCAAGTGGAAGGTGAACATATTTCAGTTGAGGGCTTTTGAGAAGCGGGGAGGGATGTAGGCTTTGAAAGGCTTTGAACATCCCTCATTGAAGTAGCTCTTACATACAGAATCCTCCTCCTCTATTCTCACAACCCTAGAGCACTAAAAGATGACACCACTTGGCATGATGTGATGTTCTCTGACAAGGTATCCAGCAGCCTGAGTGAATGTTGATGAGACCACTGGCTCCCTACCTGCATTTTTGATCATGCGCCGCTCTCATCCTATAGGCTCGCCTGTCTGGGAGTGCATCCAATTATCTCAGCAATGCTGACTTCCTTTGATAATACCCTCAAAATGAACTGGCACTTAACTAAATGCTACCTGTGTCTTCCTTCTCCACTCTGCCCCAGGAACCATTTCTCAAAGGACTGGGCATGGATAAGGACACCTTTTATTTGCCAATAGGGAACCATTTGAACATTCTCTCATTAGTGACTTGGTGGGCTGTGCATAGATGGGAGGAAGCTGAAATGGCTGCCAATTTCTGAGCGTGTTTGCTGAACGTCAGGGAACATATCAGACAGTGAAGTTTACCTCAAAGGGATCAACCGTGTGACCTTTTGCAATGAAAGGTCACACCGCACATCTGTTTCCCCTGAAGCAGATTGGGATTGACTTGTTACAGGGGCCTTCGTTGGCTAGAAACATGTCCTTAAAAAAAAAATTAACAACGTGCTCTGCTGATGCATCACCCTCTGTTGATCAGGATGTGGGGCTCAGGATGGGAGGAAAGAAAAAATATTCCCATAAATAACATTTGCTGCCTGGCTTTCAAGGCTGCACCTTGGCACGTGACCTGATGAGCTCCCAATAAGTAAGCTTCTAGGGATAAGATAGACCATCCATGGGACACTGTGGAGAAAAACTCAATTGACTCAGCAGGTGGCACTGGTCACCAACATGGCAGTACTTTTCTATTTGAATCATTACTACCGATCACAGAAGTGGTAAGAGACAATGCTGAAGGCGCCATCTTTCTGAAGAGACTTCAAAATGACGTCCTGGGGGAAGGTTTTTCAAAGGCACAAGGGCAGTTGGGCCCCCATCTCTGTCTTTCCAAATCTCCCCCCTGATCAATTATGAAAATTCTCTTAGGACTTTTCACAGAACAGTGATGTTAACTGAAAGCAAAGCCTCTATCAGGAAACTGAACCACCTCTGAAATGGAGCCCTGGTTTATAAGCAAGCTCCGTGCTCCATTGCAGAGGGATGACTCAGACTAATCAATTTGGCCTTTTGCAGACGTATTTTTGGAAACTGGAAGAACATTTGTCCCTAATTGCTGCGTCTTGACATCGAATATAAGAACAAATTAATCTGATGCTGAAGATGAGCTCTATACGAAGAATAGACAAGCTCTAATAATGTATTTGTAATGTATGACATTGTGCAGAGATGGCTGTGTTGGAGGATCTGAGAGAACCTCCTTTGTTATTTACTGGACTATTCAAGGTATCTCCAGCAACCAGGCATTACTGCCAAATATTGCTGGGTAAAGCAGGTCTGAAAAACTGTGACAAAACCATTTTCCTTTAAGAAATTCAGTTTCAATTAAAATGGAAATGTTTTGCGAAATACCGTCCATTTTGCCAAAGATTCATTTTGGAGAAAAATATCAGGAAAAAAAAGGGACTGTTTTGATTTTTCCTTTCAAAATTCATTTCTGGTTTCAATAAATTTTTTTATTTTCTCTTACATTATAGGTTATTGTTGAAACAAAATGAATTTTTTTCCCAACATCTTCTTTCATGGAGAATTTGGGATTTCGTTTCTCATTAGAATGAAAACAAATTTTGAACTCTCCAAATCTTCTGTGAAATGGAATTTCTGTTCTCTGCACAGCTCTGCTGCTGGACCTGCTTAGGCTGGGGTGTTGTTTTATTCTTTTATGAAGACTTTGACTGTAAGCTCTTTGGGGCAGAACTTGCCTTTCTTTCTGTGTTTATACATAGTACAATGAGGCTCTGGATCATGACTAGGGTTCCTAAGTGCTATGGTAATTGAAATAATTATAATAATAATAATAAAAAAAAATAATACTAATAATAGTGACTGGGTTAGTAATTTTGCATCTGACGAAGTGGGTATTAGCCCACGAAAGCTTATGCTTCAATACTTTAGTTAGTCTTTAAAGTGCCACAGGACTCTTTGTCACTTCTGCAATTCCAGACTAACACAGCTACCTCTCTGATTCTTGTGTTAATAATGTTTCTGACTCCTAAAGGAGAGGACAGCTGTAGGGAGCCAAGTTTCTCTGCCTCTTACACTGTTGCTACTGAATTGTTCGATATCTGACTAGAAAAATGTGTTTTCTGAAAGAGCAAAAGAGAGTAATTTAAGTGGGCGAGGGAGCTGTTTTGTGCTTCTATTGTTGGATAGATTTGTGATAGTTTGGATGAGTTCTAACTGCTTCATCCATACAGCTGCATTAGGAACAATAAAAATAAAAGCAAGCAACCACCACACCAAAAACCCCATTACCTATCATTTCCTTCTGTTAAAGTTTTATTGAGCCCTCCCATTCCATTGTCAGAGGAAATTCTCAGACACAGTCATCTGGCATCAAAGGGATTTATTTTGTTCTCTCCTTGGCAAACAGTGGGGGCTGCAGCTGAGAGGACTGAAGCAAGGTTGAATGAGGAAAGGGATGTAATTCCCATGTGAGGATCAGGTGGGCCCAGAGCCCATTACGGTCCAGGTACAATTCACATGTATTGCTTTTATTCAGATTCCACTCATTGCCCCAAGAGGTGACATTTTTTTGTTCTGACCCACTACAAGGCTGTATGTGGCATCAACATCTTACCGCCTTGTGTGTTCTGAGAGAGATAAGTGCAAAGTCTCTCACCATGCCCTTTCAGCGAATGGCAACTTGCCTCCCTCTGACCCCTCCCTCTCCGCCTTGTTTACCGCCTCAGGAACCTGAGAGGAAGTGAGGAAATAGAGACTAGCAGAAAGGTTAAAGGTGGTGTTTGTAAATCTGCAAATAGCTTCGTTTGAGCTGGGTCTGAAATACTAGCTGTCTGCTGTGTGTGCCTAGGTATCTGTGCTGGATGAACTTCAGAAAGCTGAGCATTTCAGTCTGGAACCCGCATCCTAAAATTTGGATGTTTAAAACCTACTTCTTGTGAGATGTTCGGCCTCATTTTTCAGACATTTTTCAGGTGTTCGAATGAGATTTGATGACCCATTCAAATTTCTGGGGGCTTCTTCAACTGATATCTCCAAGTCTTTTTCTCCCCTCCCCCTCCCCAAAGTTGTCCATTATAAATGGAACAAAAACAGTGATTCCTTTGCACAATTTGCAGAACGAAGGGATTTGTAAAATGACACCAGACTTGGAAAATTCTGGGTGAAAATCTCCCACGGTGTGAATGCAAACAGACTTTCAGCCACAAATATTTGGTGTTGTTTCTAGCAGATATTTCGCCGAGCTTTCACACTTAATCCAGGGGCTGAATCAGCAAAACAACAAAGGTGAAGCAAGTTTTTAGAAAGGCTGCTCAGTGCATTGTATTCTAGATTCTGACATGGCCTAGGAAACGAGATATCAAATCACATGCCGCTCAGAGACATTCAGTCTTAAATTTCTGCCTGAGTGCTTTCTGCACATTTTGGATTTTCTCAGTGATTACTGTGTCACTCAGGTGGTCCCCAAATTTCTGCTTCAGTAGCACCCTAATGATTTTGATGCACCGCTCGTCCATCATGGGCTTAGCCTCCCGAAAGGTGTTCCCTCTCCTCCCTGTGATGGAGTGGCTCTGTATATAGTCAGACGTGAACAGCTTGTAGAGTAGCGTTTTGCAAGCGGTGCTGATTTTCTGGTCGAATCGGATGGCCTCTTTCAGCTGCTCCTTCGTGTAGCCATTAAACAGTTCCACCACCGCACATTGTGGCCGGTGGGGTTCTTCCTGAAATGACAGTGATTCCAGCCGCTGCACCTTCTGTTTCAAGGAGACAACCTCTTGCTGGAGATCTACTATGATCCTCTCTAGTTGCTCAATCTTCTCAGTCCTAGAAAATAAAAGAAATCATAGAACATGCATGACTGCCACAAGGCACCATTCTCCTTCAGCTAGCAATGGGTGTGATGTGTGAGTTCAGCATGCATTGCCCATTGAATGCCCAAGCAACCTGAGTCTGAAAATGTGGACTGGGGAGAGCAGACTTTCTCATGGTACTAGTTAAGCCAATGGGAGTTTGCCTGGGTCAAAATGTAATGATTTGCCCTCCAATTTCACTTTGCTTTAAGCTTTGGATAACGTTAACGGTCTTTTCTTATTTTATCCCTACTTTCAAAGTTCCAGAAGGCAGTTAGTTATTCACCGAATAAGACCCACAACGATGGGAACACAGAAAAGAGCAGTGCCGGAATCATGACGTGACAGGAGATTCACAGCTTTAGCATAAAATGGTTTATAGACTCCGTTTCATGATCCCATATTTCCGATCGCAAGTAACAATAGTAACAGAGAGATAGAACGATGTTTGGGTGGGACAGCGGTCAATCTGCAGGTTAAATGATGGAGAGCTAAGATATATACAATGCTTCAATATTCTGAAGCTGAGTTATCATGATACCAGCATATAAACCTTAAAATCTGAAAGAGGCTTCACTCAACCTGATTCTTACCATGTTGATGGTTTGTGGGGGGTTCTAACAATTTCTGTATGTTGCCTGGTAGCACTAATGTGAATGCCTCTATTTTCTGAGTGTTGAGGAAAATGTGGTTCTGTGCAGGTACCTGTAACTGCATCTTTCATTAATTACCTGTCCATTTCACCAGGGCCAAAATCTTTCTGAACTACCTCAAAATCATCTGTTTCTGGGGACCCTTCAGTCTTTGGTTCATCACAGCTAGAAAAACAAACAAACAGACCAACAAGATGCTTCATATTTATTTCATAAGTGCTCCGTGGTCAAAAGTGTACAACAGAACATTTTGTGAAAACTTAGCCCACTCCAATTTCATGTGGCATCCCAAGTAAACAAGGTAGATATCTAGTAATACCTGATGTCAGAGGGCAAGTGTTTCAGATAAATGTCACTCCCTGGAAATATCAGCTACTTAAATATATGTTATATATTATGGGCCTGATTCCCCACTAGATTACATGTGTATAGTCTCTTACAAAACAAGTGCAAAGGGGATGTAGAATACTGCCATTCGTGGTTCGGTCCACACTTAAATGATTACCCCAAGGTGCAGGGCAGTGGAAATTCAGGCCCTAACTATGACTTCAAATGAGTTATTCTGGATTTACACTAGTATAATTGAGGGCAGTTATTGGCTCTATGTGGAGGGTAGGAAGAGCTGCTCCAATTTCTGCTTTGTCCTTCATGGGTCCTTTGTGGTTGGAATAGGCAGCTCTCCTCAATTGCCCCAGATCCACTGGAACTCCCTTTTGTCTGCAAATTTGGGTCAACAAGGCAGGACAAACCAATCTATATGAAGCAAGCAGCATCAGGAAATAGAACCACAGCTACTGAATCACAAGTGGAGACTATGAGTGGCATTTTGAAACCTTCATTGTCCTTATGACTTATGGGAATATTACCTGTTGGTACAGATGTGCTGCTGACACTTAGCTAGAATGCCATCTGACTTCCTTTTCATTGTCAGAGTGATGTAATCTAGAAAGGGTTGGAGCAGGAAGCAAAAGACAGATGTGAAGTTGTCATCACCTGGATCCATTGGTCTCCAGAGCATGTTCATCTAAGTACTTCTACTTGATGTTCCCAAGCTATCAACAGCATGACTCAAACATGCTGTCTTTGGCTTGAACTGTTGGGATTTAGTTATAGGCAAAAAGAAAAACCTTTGTCACAATGTATAGTTGTAATTCAACCACAATATCCTTAGCAAGGCACTGTGCCATCAGTGAAGAAACCATGGCGGGGGAACATGGATCATGAAGGTGAAAAAGTCTATGGACACAAGTGTAGTCATCAGCACAAATGGGAAATACAAAGAAAACAAGATTGCTACTTTCAGGGAGTTTTAGTATGTGTGTATGGATGGATTGATGGGTAAACCTGAAAGAGGTCAGCTGTTCAGGTCAGCACACTTTTGGGTACTTTATAATTAATTAAACTAATTAATTATATTAGGAGTATGCTTCACTGGCTTATATGGAAAGAATTGTGAGCATAGAGAAACCACTACCACAGGGTTGTTACCTTGGTGAGCAGCCCCACTGGAGAAGAGACACCAAGGACTCAGCTCTCACAATTACAGTTCCCACATGCAAGGAAAGTACAAGTGCATTGGTCTGCAGAGAAACAGGAATTCAGAGCCCCTCGGACACTTTTCACTAACACCAACCTTAACATTTAAAAACAGACAGGAGTGGAATCAAATAAAACATTCAACTCCTTCACGGACAACCATCCCAGCTGGTTTACCTCTGGTAGCTGTACCAGGCCTTGCTTCTTCATCCTGGGATGTTCCAGGCACGGCCAGGGTCAAGAATGGAGATGGCGATTTGAAGGCCGGGGAAGAGTGGTAAGGTGCTGACATGGGGCAGTGGGATCTAGCCGTGCTAGTCAGGATGCGCCTGTCCTTTATGACTGAAGAGACGGCAGTGTCGTGACGGAGCCTTTCCTCTCCATCCCCAGCCAGTGGTTTGACGTAGAAACTCCGGTCATCGTTGTATTTGCGAGAGGAGCTTCCTTGCATCCATTTTGGAAAAGTCTTTCTTGATTTTTTAGGTTGGGATGGCAGCCCAATGTGCACCACTGGTTCTTCTTCTGAAAGCAACATGGGGCACGTATGGTAATGGTACCACAATGACATATATTTCAACATTCCACTTCTAGAGCCCTGCTGCCCACAGCAGTGATCTCAACCCTCACCACACGGACGCTGTCGTACGATTCATAAGGGATAGGATGAGGATATATTTATGATCCATCCATTTAAAAAAAAACCCCGGGGTATAAGGTTACTTTATTTAATTACTTTCCTCCAGAAATACACTGCTTGCTGTAATCCCCCTGTGCAAAACTGCATATACTTACTTAGCTTCTCAAAGAGTTGTCTATTTTCCTGCAGCCTTTTCTCTAAGATACCTTTATGCTCTGTTGGAAGAAAAGGGTTTTCAATGTTCACTGCACGTGTTTCTAGAGGCTGCTCCCAACAGGCATAAATCTAGGCTGGATAATGATCACTTACCACTTATGCCTTCCACAACCCCCCAGTACAGACCACTGAAGCCGGGGCAACGGGCTAGCACCTGCTCTCCCACCGTGTAGAGATGAAAGGGCTTACGGGGTTCTTTGATGTTTTCGATGTTGATCACCCGGCTGCCGTCTGGCCAGCTGATTAGAACATAAAGCTTGGCAGCCATTTGGACCAGCACCACCTAGAAGAGAAGAGAAGGAACAAGAATCCATGTCAGGTGTACTTCACCCTTGCTGGAGCTGTGTTCCAGAGCATAACCCACTTTAATTATTAGGGATTATTTAATTATCATAGAGGGAACTGCTGGTTGCCTAGAACTTTTGGAGATCAGGCCTCTTATTTTGGGTGCCTAATTATGGATTTAGGAGCCTGACTTTAAACATCCATCTTTGAAAATCTTGTCTATTATTCCCTGTGAATAATTCAGTTTCAGTGAAAACTGCTTGCTTACAGAGTTGGTACGATGCCTCTTTAATGTCTGATGAATGTGACATGTTTATCAGCAGCTTGTGAACTGTGGAGGTCATTCATTAAAAGGAGTAAAGTCAAATATTGCGAATCTAGTCAAGGACTTGCTGCAGGGCAAAAATAATGGTCACAACATGACTCTCCTGGAAGTAATCAGGTTAACTGGGAGCTCAGCTGCTGTGATTCTGAGTGCTCTGGTAATGCCTACAAATCACTAGAATTACAAAAATAACAAGGCCAGAGTGTTTGTCACCACTCTCCAGTGCCGGACAGCAGAGTGCCAGATTACAAAGACCAGTGTGGAAACAATGCTGGGATCACTGTGGAGGACAGAAGCATGCTAAAACGTTGCCCACCGTGAGCAGGGGTGGCACAGAAGCAAACCCCACTTGGGAATTTGTATTGACAATGAGAGTAGCCCATGGAACACTTGTCCCTCCAAAAGATTCCCTTCCCTGCTTCCTGATGCCCCTCTGATTCCTGGCATTGTTTGTACTGAACTCTTCCAGTTTTCTCCCGGAGACTGCCCATTGAAGGAGGAACTGGTGGGGCATTTGCAGCTGTGTTGCACGCGGAGAGTAAGCCCAGCACCGCTGATCTGTGCACGTCCTCCAAATGGGAGCTTACAGAACAATATGGCAAACATGAGGGGAACCCAAGGCCCTGCTAGTGACTCTGGTCACGCAGCAAAATGGAATGGGAGGGGAGTCTGGGTGATGCCCTGAAATGGAAAGTTGGGGTGGTTTTGTTCCAGGCATCACTGCATTGCACGGTCTGTGGATATAGGAAATTTTGAACCAGCTCACAAAAATTCTGACAGCCTCGGTGACACTCAGCCGAATTGGCCTCCAGAAACACGCCCATTCATTTGAATAGCTGCACTTGGGGAGGAAGGTAACTTTACTGTCTGAACCTGGTGCTAAGAATCTATGGCAGGCGCCAAGCAGAGGCAGAGGACAACTCAGAGCATTTACACACGGGAGCAAAGACATGTTACCGCACAGGACAAGACGGGGAAGGGAGTAAACAAAATGCATAAGTCAGACCTCACCCAATCCAAACTGGTTTCCTCTGGTTTCATGATCCCCCGCCCCAAATTAAAGGCTTGGTGTCTTCTGCACCATCCACATTGATCCCATTCACCCTGGGCTCTGAATCACTCTTGGAGAATTATTTCATCTCCCCCCCCCCCCCCCCCCCCATTCTCAAAAGGAGTTTGCTTGCAAAAGCAACTGACTTTCCACAAGCTTTCCGAATCCTACATAAAATAGCTGCCCTTCTAATAAATACTATCCCCATATTCGTTCCAATTCCTCGGCTCGGACGTGTCAATGAGTTTTTAATACGGTACAATATCTTATCTTGTGCTAGTTGCCTTGTCTCCAAGCCCCCGTCTGCTATGGCTATACAGCCTTAGTGCTTTACAGCACTAGGCTGCAGATAACTCTGCTCTTTAGAGCACAAAAGGTTACAAAGAGACTAAGCTACCGGTTGGGATAAACGCACAGCTGCGATTTCACCATCCCTTAAAAGAACAAATAGGTTTCCAGATCTGTTTTACAGCAGCTAATGATCCAAACAGCTAACAACTCCAGCCAAAAAAGGAACTTTTTAAAGATGTTTTCTTTTCCACTCATCTTCAGAAGTGGCTCTTGTCCCTTCCAGCCCCCTTGCTCGTCTAATTTTTATTTCGTTTTAAAGAATGCAACTAAACGAACAATCCACATACAGAGAGAGAGACAGAGAGAGAGAGAGAGAGACAGAGAGAGATCAAATCCTGATATCAATAGATCTCAGTCCTTGCCTGGTTAGCACTGCTTCAGTTGCAGAGTCTTGCAAAATGTCTCCTGTCTATCCAGCTCTCAGCTGCCTGCTGCAGAAGAGAAGGTGATCGTACACTTCTTTTGCCTTGTGTGTGTGTTCCCTCACCACAATTCTTTGCCAGGTTTCTGTTGTCTGGATCAGGAGCCCCCCACTGTCGAACAAATACCCCCTCTTTCTTTCTTTAGCCTTTGTCAGTCTGTTTCTTACAGGAAGAGTGAGCAGAAAAGGAGAGGAAAAAGCCTTGGGTTTTTTGGAGCATGAATAAACCTTGCATTTCCATGAGTTATTCATGAATAATTCATGAAAATGCATGATTAATTCAGGTTCATGAATTATTCAGACATAATTCTCGAACATTCCTGGTTAATTCATGCTTGCTCAGTGAGTAAGTCAGTCAGGCTCTGGGGCTTGGTGAATTCTTTTCTCCCCGAGAGAGAAGAAGAGGAGGCTCGCAAGCCTGCATTGCACGCTGCCCGTTGCGGCACGTTATAAGAAAACATTCTCCAGGCCCTTTGGAAAGGAGAAGTGGAGGGAGAGCATTAATATGCCTGCAGCCTTCTGGCTGTTGGGAATACAGTAGACTCTCGATTATCCAGGATTGGGTTAACCAGGATGTGGATTAACCAGGGTGTCAAAAAAAATATGCGTAACTCGCAGGGCCGGCTCTGGCTTTGTTGCCACCCCAAGCACACACAAAAAACACCCCCACCAGGGCGCAGGGCAGCCAGTGAACCAACATCCCCTCCCCCCCAGCACAGGGTGGCTCGTGAACCAAACCCCTCCCACCCCCATATTTCCTATGGATTGTGATTATCCGGGATTTTATTAACCAGGATTAATTTTTTCCCTATCATCCTGGATAATCGAGAGTCTACTGTAAAAGGAACTTGCACACAAAAGAACAGAGCTTGGCAGCTAGTAACTCTCTTTCAAAAACACCGCGCAAGTCTGCTTATGTATTTCCTTCTATTCCTACTGCCGAATCCTTCCCTAGCGGAGATTCCTCTCAGTCATCCGACTGGGTTACATAGTAACCAGCCATGTAAGGAAAACAACAACACCTACAGGCCTGTGCTTGAGGAATCAATACCCTTGCAAACTCGAAAAGCAAATTGATTTATTTTCACAGTCCTTCAAAGCTCAGGCTCTGCATTGTGCTTGGCTCGGCTGAGTAATTGTGTTATTCTCACTCTCAGAAAACAATGGGGCTCACCCTGACTTACACATCAACCTATCGGACATAACTAGCTGGCGACTCGCAGCTCAACTGGGAGTCTACCGTTACAGTACACTGAGTTCATGTACGCAGAAGAGTTGATACTCAATTGCTTTAATACCACAGGAAGTGACATACATCCCTGACGTGCAGTCAAGCTCACAGGTGGTGGTAATGACTCCTTGTCTATAGTCAGACAGCTAGCGTGTGGTCTAGTGGTTAGAGCAGACAACCGAATTAGGACTCCCTTCCCAGTTCTGCCAGTGGCCCTCTTGGGTAAGTTACCAAGGGCCACAATGCAGTATCTTACTCACTCTGAGAAGCACTTTACTCCTCAAATAGACCCATTTAAAGGATGAATAAACATATTAGAGTCTGGTCCTGACCCTGTTTGTATCTGTGAAATGGGTGTAATAATGAGAGATCCAGCTCGCTCTGGATTTGGGGATTGTCTTCAAAACCCCAGATCCGGAATTCTTCCCTCAAGGGTTTTGGGTCTGGGCTGGCTTAGGAAGTGGAATTGGTTCGGGTGCTGCCAAGGATGTACTGGGTCATTCACACATGCAGAGTCAGGCATGGGTTCTTTGCGTGATGTCAGAGGGACAGGACGAGCCGGTCTATTATTTCTCTATATTCAGGATGGAAGAGGGTGCATGGAGGACATAAGAACAGATGAGTGTTGGCCATCCTGGAGAAACACTGGCTGGGTCAGACAGTTAATGCTTCAGGTTTCCACTGTACCATCACTGTCCTATGAAAAGAATGTCATAGATGAAGGGCCAATGGGAAGCGGTAGCCCTCCATTAAACTCTTCACTAACAGCTGTTCATCGTGTTATGGTGAGAGCTACACAAATACATTACTTATCGATTTGGTAGATGGAGAAAAAACATGTAACTTTTTTTTAAAATTCATTTTGGATCAACCCAGCACAGAATGTTTTGGTCTGGGCTTTTTTTGAAATTAAAATTAAATAAATAAAGTCGGAGTAAAGTTCAAACCAAAACGGCATTTCAAATAAAAAAAATCGAAATGTTTCATTTTGAAAAATGTCGATATTAAACATATCGCTTCATGGGAGGATTGTTTTCCCTGTTTTTTTCACAACCAAAATAAATCAGCAAATTCTACCTGAACCTGCCTATTTCAGATTGTGTACCCCGAGCACGCAAAAATCATGAGACAGGCCCCATGATTGGAAACAATAAATTTGCGACACTATTTATTTGCCTACTGGTGGCTGAGTCACATTTCCAAGCTTTTCTGTGCAGCCCCGAGGGCTAAGAAATGTATTTAAACAAAAGCTGAGATTCCCATGAAATCACAGAACTCCAGGAACTAGAGAAAAATATTTCCAGACCCACCATAAAATAGTAACAGATGTCAAGGGGCCAGCTCAAGTTCTATATCTCATTTAAGGCCCACTCACACTCTATTTGAGTGGAGAATCCGTTTTGTGCTGAAATTTTCCTTCTTTTTCCATCTGGCAGACTTCCTCCATCCTTTTAATTGAAGTTAGTTACTGAATTGATGGCTTTGCTTTGTTTTGACAATTAGCGTTGTATTTTTCCACTGCCATCACGGCTGACGTCAGTACAATTCTGGATGTAAGCTTTAGATGTGAACTCTTCCAGTCAAGCCTGTAGAGGGGGCAGAAATACACCTGTTTTAAGTCCTCCTGCACATATTGGCTTGCTGGCTACCTTGCTTTTTTATTTCTAGGTGACAGAGTTGGGGGTTTTCAAATGACTTATTCACCTGCTTTGTCATAGATTTAATGAAACCTCACAAAAGCTAATGTCATGTGAAACTCCCCCGGTTTGGGGATTTGCTGCAAAGTCAAAATTCAGCTCTAGCTCGCTCATCAGAAAGTGGCACCAGTTTAGTGTCTAGACTTATTTCAGCTTGCTTGCAATTCATTTGTTTCACCTCTGCATTCAGCCTTCTGGTAGCACAGCTGTCAGAGTTTATAGTGCTTTGACCGACACAAAGCTGAGAGCTATGAAACTATGACCGCATGTAGGTATTAACTGGAGAAAAAGGCTAGCACAGTAATCTCCCTCTGCTCCTGACTCTTGTTACGCCTGGCTTACCATTCTTTGGGGGTGGCTTACTTTAGACAGGGGAGAAGACATTTCTTACCCATAGCATCCTGGAATGCAGGTGCTGCTATTCTGAATGCCCTAGAAGTGTCTGAATCAATGTGGTATGCCTCGTTGGGTTTTACTTAATTCCTTACATGCTCATTAAAAATAGGACACTCTCCTTAAGTCGCTGGGCAGTTAACTGCTTCCACTGCTAACTTGTTTTGCTTCTCCGTTTGCATCTCACTCCTCGCTGCAGTGACATGAGACGGAATGGAACGGAATCCGGCATATAGCTCTGTCTCGGCATCTGTATTTCCCACCAGATAAACATCCTGTTTAACAATCTCAACTCACTGCCATGAGAGGAGTTCGTTAGGGCTCTGCTGTGTCAGGTAGACACATTTTAACGGTAGGGGGCAGCGTGGAGACATCACCCCAGAGGGAGTTCCCCAAAGCGTCCCTGGCTCAAGCAGACAAAATGACTGCGAGTAGAGGAAACATGACCCAAAGTGGCACAGCATAGATTCCTCCCAGGCCAGGCGCATATGGCGTCTTCATAGCTGCCCCGCCATTGAAAAGGGTTCAATGTGGGATCCCACCCAAACAGCATGGTGCGATCCAAGGTAGAAGCAAACACTTGTCTGGATTGCTTGTAAATTCAAATAAAATCCAGGACTGTTGGAATACCTGAGAAACTAGTGAACGAGTGGTAGGGATCAGATGAAAACGTGCCAATCAGCAGCAATGTTCAGCTGAAATTATCAGGTTGACTAGGATCTCACCCACTTTATCATCAGCTCATTTTGTACTGGTAAAATTTGCATCTGTCATTTTGCACCCTTCAAAATGAACCAGTAGCCAAGTATTTGCCCCTCTCGTCTGCCCACCTGACTTGGGCCCTCAACCAAAGAGTCGAAGAGTGTAGATTTGTGCCCACTGCTCCAATGAAGGGGCAAATTCTACACCCATCCCTTGCAGCCGCAAAGAGGAGGCAGCCCTTTGGAAAATTCAACCCATGGCTGATGAATGAAGGAAAGGGTCTGTGGGGCTGAACGGTGCAATACACTGGTGAGGTTGCAATGGAAATAAAATTGGCCTGAGATCAAAGCAACACGCAGGCAGAATCTTGATGAGGGCCATAAAAATGCCTGTAAATAATTAAGGCCAGGAAAGAGTTCAGCTCCCAGAAGAGGTGCAAGAGCCCTAAAATGACTGCTAGCAGATGGAGATTCACTATTAGCAGACGTGGGTCTGGGTTATGTTCCAAAGAAAGACCCATCACTCTTGCGTCCCAATGGCCTTTGTTCTGTCCAGCTCAGAATCTATATTTATGCAGCTCACAAATCCATTACAACAGGTCCTGCTCAACCGCTGTGTTTGTTTGGTTTCCCTGCTGCTCCATATAGATCATTTGTTTAATCAGACTTTGGTCCAAACAGATAAGCATTGAATGAGGGCTGGGTTTTTTTCTCTTAAGCCTTCTTTCTGGGATGCGGTTTGGTTTATTTGCTAGGCCTGCTGACTGCAGCTAAGCCGGGATGTGTCCGTTTTTACTGTCTTGAAATATTAAAGATCTTGCAGCATATGAATAAACGAGAAAGGCTTCTCTGGATATTTGTGTAGGCTGCAAAACCAGTCTCAAGTCTCTAATGAAGTTAGCGTCGCCACAATCTCTGCGAAAAAATTCAGCACAGCAGAGAAGAGATTTGCTGCCCATGTTGCTCAAGCCACCCTGCAGAGAATTGTAGGCGGGAGACAGTTTTCATTCCCGTGGAAAGGAAGAAATCTTATATGAATCCTGGGAAATCGTTTTCAGGAAGCACTCGGAGTGGCTGAAGCACTTAGGGAGACATCTGCTCACCATATTCCACGGGAAGAGGATCTGAGAAGGAACTGACTATGCTCTGTGCTCTTGGGGGTTCCATATTTGGTGTTTTACAGCGGTCACCTTTCCCCAGCCTATTTTCTTTCCTACCTATGTACCTGCTATGTTGGCCAGTTGCAACAAAGGAACTAGATTCCTGGCCATGCTTTACCCACTTTGCATCTGTCTTCAGGCCGAATTCTATTACCCTTCCTCAGACCTTTAAACCCACCCAGGACGCCACGTTGTCTCATGTTCTTCTGCCATCAGCTTTCCCTTCCAGTGCCCATAAACATGCATAATCCTTAAAATGTGCTCTACAGATCAAATCTCTTTCAATACAATCTCCAACTAGCATTCCAGTCAACCCCAGTTATATACATTGATTATTGATATTTATTTGCATTATTGTAGTGCCTAAAAGCACCAACCATTGTGCTAGAAACAGTCCCTGCCCCCAAAGAGCTTACAATCTAAATAGATAAAGAAACAAAATCCAGGTCTCCTAAGTCTGAAACCACTGTGCAATACACAGGGACACTCCGCCACTAGTAGTAAGAGTGATCACGTCCAGGAGATTCAAGAACAAGTCCATGTTAAGATTCCAATCCAACTTTCGTGTGCAATGGGATACTTCCATTTAGGATTAGCAGGACTAAGCCCCTCAGGGAGTCTTTTCATTGACTTCACATGGAATTAGATTGGAGTGGACATAATTTGTGGAAAACCCTCACATAATATAAAATTATTGCTATGGACGAGTGAGGACAGTATGTTTGGTGCTGTATAGAACATGAAGGAAATCCCATGACATCCTGCCTCCAAGAAGCAGAAAAGTAGGTTCCATTTGTCAGAAGGTTCGCTGTGAATTTTCACTCCTCTTCCCATGGGATCTTTAATTACCACACATGGGCAGGACCCGAGGTTCATATTCACACCTAAAATCCAACACCACCAGTAGCACAGCGTCCCACAATGCCCCCACAGTGCAGTGGCTCCTACAGCTTCAGCGGGAAGAGGGCCAACTAGTGAAACACCAGCACCCCTAGAAGTCTTGCATCCCAGGACTGATCCACGTTGTTCTTGCTTATGATTATCCTCTCAGGAAATCAGTAAAACTGCGTTAAGAGTGTGATACAACTCCAGGGGCCAGTTCTCCTCTTACATCACACACCACTGAAGCCAGCATTGATTTACACCAGTGTAAACAACGTATTTCCAGAGTGCAATGGATAGACCAAAAACAAAAAATATCCAGCTAGAATATCTGACAGTCTAAGAAATATTGTGCCACTAAAGGATACAAAGGCTAACAGGAAAGTCACTTCATTAATGCAACGTGTTGTTGGTTTTTTCACTTAATTAATGCTATGCACTAATGTTGTCTCATTGTCAGCTGATAATGATACCACCAACCTGATACCCCTACTGCGACATATCACTAATGTATGGAGTTCTGAAGAGGATGTCGTGTGGGGCATTCAAGACTCGGTGAAAGCCATGTGCTAGAAGAGTCAAATACAATTATGCTCAGATTCTGTTAAAAAGGCACTTTGTGATTAAACAGTCCCTGGGTGTCTTCCAGGTCATATCTCCCTCAAACATTGACAGAGCTAGTTGCCAGAATTGTTAGAAGCACCACGGAGGAAAAATAGCAAAAGAACAAGTTGTTTTGTATCCCATCCCATGGGGTGCCAGCAGAATTCTAATTCCAGACTCTGTTGTCACTGCTAATTAATGAGGTAGAAACAGAAAGTACACCCCACTGACTTGTCACAGAGTGAGTGCCTGAGCCAGGAACAGAACCCAGGAGTCCTGGTTTCAACTTGCAAGAACCCCATTATAATGACTTCATTAAAGAGAGGGAGCTCACCTATGATTATGTTGAGCCATGTTTCCCTGATTCTTCCTTGTTCTGGTAGAGGGTGTAGAGGACTGTAAAGAACAGAAGTGTTTTACATTTAATGAAGCATTTTCTTTCATGCCAGTCCAGGTTATTAACCCAGGTAGACCCGTCAGCTGCCACTGATTATGTAGGGATTAAAAAGAGGGGAAATGTGCATTGTTTTTATTCCCAAAGCAATTAGGGACCCTCTCAATATTTCATTAGCACCTAGAGGCTCACATGAAGCTCAGGGCACCATTGCCTTGAACACTTGATCTATAGGGACACACTGTCTTTGTCCCGAAGACCTCACAATCTAAATAGACAGATAAAGGGGGAGAGAAAGGGACACAGCACAGAGCCAGAAGATTGTGAACAGAGGCACAGACAGATTAAATTAACTGCCCGCGATCAGATAGGAGCCTGTGGCACACCTTGGAATTGATCCTAGGTGTGCTGTGGCCTAGTAGTCCACGCCCCATGCACAAAACCATCCCCTCTCCATGGCAGGGTAAATTTGCAGCAAGGCATTGTTCTTCACCTGAAAAAGACTGAACATATAGAATAATTGGCATCTATTCAAGTGTGCAATGCTTAGGGTGACCAGACAGCAGATGTGAAAAATCAGGACGGGGGTGAGGGGTAATTAAGGGATGACTTTATTATAGTCCATAAATATCTACATGGGGAACACATCTTTAATCATGGGCTCGTCAGTCGAGCAGAGAAAGGTAGAACGTGATCCCATGGCTGGAAGCTGAAGCTAGACTAGAAATAAGGTGTCACTTTTTAATGGAGAGAGTAATGAATCGTTGGAACAATTACCCAGGATCATGGTTGATTCTCCATCACTGATAATTTTAAAATCAAGATGGGATGTTTTTCTAAAAGATCTGCTCTAGGAATTATTTTGGGGAAGTTCTCTGGCCTGTGTCAGTTGGGAGATCAAACTAATTGGTCACAATAGGTTCTTCTGGCCTTGGAATCTATGAAGTATGAAGCACAGGGGACAGAAAGGAATTTCCAACTGCTCCCCTCTGTACAGCATTGCTGGGTGACCAGATGTCCTGATTTTATAGGAAAAGTCCGGTTTGGGGGTCTTTTTCTTTTGTAGGCTCCTACTACCTGCTGCTGCTATAGGTCTGCCCTTTTGCCCTACTTCCCCGTCTCACAGAGTTTGGTCCTGACTTTCAATTCCCCAAGTAATTCTGAGTCCCCTGCTTGCCGATCCATGATGCTGCATTGTGCACACTCAGCTGCCTAATGATTCCAGTCATTATGATGGAGACCAAAAGGACATAACGATTTGCCATTTATTGTAGAGTATGGCAAAGAAAAATCTCCCCTTCTGCCGAAATAGCTGAAATTGCCTTATTATTTTGGATTGATTTTTGTTTCCCTGGATTCTGGTGTAGCTCCTCAGCTGCTGTTAATAAGCAAAGCTTCACTCACGTCAGTGGAAGTCAAAATGATTTACAGGGTTTTGAATGGGTGGGGAACTGACCTATTCTGTCCAATCATTTGCATGTTAAATAAACACCCTTAGAAAAGCTTTAACAAAAGCTATCACTCAGCTGCTTCTGTCAATACACTTTCTTACCTGATCATTCAGGAAACAAAATTTTATCTTTAGATTGATTAAAGCATTAAACGAAAGCAGGACATGGTTTGTTTCCTAAGAATTTAGGATGATGTGAAGCAGCTGGAAGGCGTCATTTTTACACAAGGCTGTGCTGTTCTTATTTACTGTTTCAATTATTTTGGCAACCTGTTGTTTTAAAGTCTCTCCTTTTATTCTGCTCTTCAAATTTTGATTGATCTTTTCAGACTCCCATAGTTTGCTGATCATTTAATACTCAATAAATGGTAAATGAAAATGAAAGTTAAGCTAGAGATTAACAATCCAGGTAAAGAATTTAGTACCTGCTTTGGATAGAGTTGTTTGGAGCCTAAGATTGGGGTCACCAATTTTTGATACCTTATTCAAAGAATCCTGCTTCCGTCTGCCCTGGAGAATGACATCACAGAACTGGAAATGTGAATGGGCTGTTATTAGCCTATAAATCCTGGAAGAACTGTGCTGTGCCTTTCACATAAGATTGAGGGGTCAATTACAGCAGAGAAAATATCTTTTGTAAAGAAGCATGCTGACTATGTTAAGGAGAGTGATTATAAAGCTCTGTAGAACCAGATCTATGCCAGAACATTTGGGGGCAGGCTGGAGGGAGAAGCAGCTGATCTGACCAAGTTCCTGAAGAACTTGGTTCCACACACCGCACACAGCAGATATAACGAGGGAGCCCACAGACAGATGTAGGATGAATCTATTACACAAATTAACCACACACGTGCATGCCTAATTTGTGCATTCAACTCTTGGGCATGTTCAAACAAATCAGGCAACTGGGCATACAAATGACTACCACAGCCCATTTGTGCATGTGGTTGTCCAGGCAATTTGCACACGCACAGAGCTTACGTGCAAAAATTAGGCACGGAATAGCCCCCGCTAACTTGGTTCAAAATACGGCCTGTAATGCTAATGTACAACTTTTTTTCTTCTTCCTTTCTTTCTGTGTGTATAAATGCATCTTACTTCTGTTCCATTCTATGCATCCGATGAAGTGGACTATAGCCCATGAAAGCTTATGCTGAAATAAACTGGTTAGTCTCTAAGGTGCTACAAAGTCTCCCTCGTCTTATTTATGTAATTTTAATGTCTCCGAGTCATATCCAGGCTGACGCTGGAACCAGTCCAGGTGCCAGACAGTGTTTCAGATCTTCTTTTAGCACTGTGTATTAGAGACCAGCTAGTCATCTAAAAATCAGCTGTTGTCTGTCACATCAAAGGGCACTTCCCTCTTTGTTTTTTATAACAATCCATCTCATCCTTGTTACCAGTTTTCCCTTTTATGTTCTCCATCTGTAAAGAGCCAAACCATGTCTTTTCAGCCCAGATGACTTTTATTTCAGGTGAAGGAAAACAACAAGTGAAGAAGGAGCAATGCTAAAATTGTCATAGGGGAGGCAAGTACTTGACAAGATCTTCTATTGCCTCAAAGCTCTGAGGCTTTACAGACATGTAGGCTGATTTCTTACATGTAAAGGTGTAGCATACTAAAAGCAGAGACATAGTTACATATAAATATGTCTGTCATTTGGTTCTTGAAGTGAGTTTTATGCATGTGAACATTTAAGACTCAGAGGGACAGTGCATGCTTTCATCCCACTCTGAACCTGCTGTGTATCAGAGTTCAGAAGACTTGCCAATTGGCTGCAAATTGTAGTTGGGGGCTGGTTGGAGACTGAACCTAGGTTTGGAACGAAATAGATTGGTTTCAAATTAAAACAAGGATCCACATATAGGGCTAGCTTGATTCATTTTTGTTGTCATTTGATTTTTTTTGTTGTTTTGCTTCTCCTGTGGTAGTTATCCTCTTTCGTTTAGAAAGGCACAATTGCCCAATTAGGTAGGTAGGAGGATGGGTTGGGAAGAAAACAATAATTCCAACTTTGGCTGTAATGGAAGGTATTCACTGTCCTGAATGACTTGTGATTCCCTGAAGAACAGAAAGTTATGAACTATGAGAATTTGATTGAAATTCCTAAAAAAAACCACTATGTTCCCCAAACTAACTTCCTAGCTGAGAGATAGTTCAGTTGTAAATTAACTGGGTCATTCAGGAGAAAGACCTTTGGCCACTGTGGACAGGTCAGAGAAAATATCATCTCAATCTGCAGAAGCAGTCAAAAGAGCAAACAAAAGGCTAGGATGTAAAACCCTGGGACAGAAAATAATAGGGAACATTCTGCTTTCTTCTCTCTGATCATAAACCCTTGTCTCCTCATAGCAGGAATGCTGCATTCACTTCTGATCACCCCGTTTCTAGATAGCAGAATTAGAAGGGATTCAGTGAATGGCCACACAAATGAATAGAGGCATGGAAAGAGAGTTGGGAGAGATCAGGATCAGGATGGATATATATATATATATAATGAGCTGGATTCGCTATTGAGACCTATCCCTTATCTGCCATTTATGGGGTGCAAAGAAACTGTAAACTGGCTGCAAATTGCCAGCAGACTTTTCTTGTAATGGGTAGCTCACTGCTGCCAAAAGTCCCAGCTCCGGGCCTGGTGTCTGATGCCCTTAATCTAGGGAGCTTGTTGGGGGTAGAGGACCAGAGAGGGGTCATAGAGCTCTTCTCTGCATCTCTCTTCCTCTCCAGAGAGTCCATTAAGGACTCCAAATGAGAGATGGAATTTACTGCTGCCTGGCAGTCAGTGGCATCAGTGTGGATGAGGCTAGTCCCAGGAATCAGAGAGATGGAACCAGCATTGTGAACTTCCCCCCCCCCCACCCCTTTTTCTGTGCTGAGCAGAGCCTGGTGGGGTGACCAGATGTTCTGATTTTATAGGGATAGTCCTGATTTGGTTTTTTTTTTCTTATGTAGGCCCCTATTGCCCCCAACCCCCTCTCCTGATTTTTCACATTTGCTGTCTGTTCAGCACAGGACAGAGTCAGCCTCAGCATCTCCTGTCCAAGGAGAGTGCTGCAATTACTAACAATCATCAAGTTCCGCAGCTGCTCGGCCACACAGTCCTCTCCCCAGATCCTTTCAATCAGAGGCCGGTTCTTCCACGGCCAGATGCCAGGGTGGGTTTGTTAATTACCCCAGCACAGATGGCTAATGCTTTGCCCTCCTCTCGCTGCTGAGGGATCACAGGGGCTTCTGTTAACACAGTCACCCATTGGACTCTTGCTTTTAAAAGAAGTAAGGCTCTAATTACTCCAGCAGTTTTAAGGAGTGGATCACTGGGGAAGATGACCCCTGGGCAATGCCCCGGCATAGGGGAGAGAGCTTTCCCCTCAGCATAATAAAAACTCCTCTGCAAGAGGTGGGAGAAGGTCTGCTGCTGATGTAGCACTGTCCACACCAGCGCTTACGTCGGGGTAACGTATGTTGCTCCGGGAGGATGATTTATTCACAATCCTTAACGACATTACACTGCAGTTTATGTTGGCAGATGTTGTCATAGCCTCAGCTTCTTTTCACTCTCAAAACCTCTGGTTGACAGTTCTCCCCTTCTCTCACATGTCCATTAAATAGCACTGCTCACTCTCTACCCAGCTGTAACATTAACAAACCTGCAACAGACTAACTTAATGACCAGGCCTCAACTCTCCAGGCCTCAGGCTGGATGCAAGATTCTGGTTACCATGGATGCAGAAGGCTGCCTGCAGTCCACAGAATGAGATAGCCCGCACGAAGCAAGGAATGAGGATCCTCAAGGCTTGTCTGGGATTGTGCCTGTCGCTGTTTTTCACCTCACATAAGCCTCTCTTTATTTCATCCACCTCACATACCCTCCCTCCTGCCCCATTGCCTCTGGCAACCTCTTGGACTTGATAGCACCTGAGGAATTTGCATGCTCAAAATACAGCTTGTGATGTAGGAAGCTTCCTCTCATTCCCCATCACAGCAACTGAGATCCTCTGGCCGCTGGATTGAGAAGTGTCTGTGAAGATGATGGGAGAGCACTCTCACTTCAGCCAGATAGCAAATGACTTTTAAATTTGGGGTTTTCATGAAAAATCTGCAGAACCCCTCCACCACCTAAGATTATTGGTTTGAGAAGTGAAACTTGCAACTTCTTCCTGTTTCTTTCAATCCAATTCACTTCTTCACACAAAGATCTTTCATTTGTCTTCTTATGTGGTGCCATGGATACAACACCTTTCCAATGGACTGTCCATACTGCAGATGAGATAATGAAAAGGTTATGGACAGGCAGGATTTATAATTACTGAAATCTTTAGCATTGCTGAATATACTCTCCAGAATGAACTTCCCTTGCTAGAGCCAGCAGGCTTTCAGCTCACCTTCTGTGGAAGTGGGGTTCCAATGAAAACCTTGATCACAGCACATCAAGAGATGGTGCCCCAAGAGACGTTAGTAGGTGAGCTAAGCTTTTATAAAATGTTCAGACAGCATGTACGGGTTTGGTTTTTGTTCACACGCACACTAATCACGGCAATCTATGTGCGTATGTGTGCACGCACATTAAACAAAACTCTGTCTGCACAAACCCACTCTTAACAAGATGCTCCGTGTGTGTGCGCATCCATTAAACAGGGCAATGTCTCTCTGTGTGTGCACAGGCTAAACAAGATGGAGGCTGTGTGTGTGTCCGCACGTGCATAACCAATTATCAAATTCTTCCAGCTCTGCAAAATAAATTAATAATGCAATGTACAGAGTGACAGAAAAATGAGATCTCACTAGAGCAATGGGCTGGTTTGAATTCTCCTCATTAGGTCATTAATCACTGGCTTCTTCAAACCGAGTGTGAACAAAATGTAATTGCTTCATTGACACTGGACATTCAGGAACCAGTTCAGCTTATTAATGTTCTTTCAGCTGTGGAGTCTCACACTAAACAGTCTTTTCATAGATTCATAGACTTTAAGGCAGAAGGGACCATTATGATCATCTAGTCTGACCTCCTGCAACACAGGCCACAGAATTTTACCCACCATTCCTACAATATACCTCACCTATATCTGAACTATTGAAGTCCTCAAATCTTGGTTTAAGGTCTCAAAGTACAGAGAATCCTCCAGCAAGTGACCCATGCCCCCTGCTGCAGAGGAGGGCGAAAAACCTCCAGGGCCTTTCATTATAACTTGTAAAGTTTATTTTTGCTCTAGAAGAAAGAATGCCCGGATAACCTTGACACTAGTATCCGAAAGGAATGCCTCCATAGGAAGGGGTATAATAGGTGGCCCAAAAACTACTCAGGATTTCTGGGTTTCAAAATCTGTTGCAGACTTTAGTCCTCACTGAGATAACGCTCATGGAAACCACTCAGAGTGCGTGTTGCAGCTGGTTTACTGCTGGATAATTGCCTGCTACTGCTGCCACCTTGTGGACCCTCTTCTTTAGCTCAAGGGATAGAGGCCTGTGCTTTGGTAGTGAAGGTCTACAGTTCAAATACTACTGACAACTGATGACAAACGGAGGGAGGGTCTTACTCCATTTTAGTGGGAATTTTATCTCAGTAAGGAATTGCTTTGAGGAAGGAGTGATGAATACCTTTCATCTGAAGGATCCCAGAGCATTTCACAAAATTTTCAGTGCCCTATTTATTACTGGCTCGTGTCTGCTGTCTTCCACCAACGCACATTCAGCTAGGAAAACAGACCCAATAGTGGAAGGTCTGTCATGGGGAGAGCAGTGTGGATTATTTTTCAGTTTGCTGGCCATTCTGGAAAAAAAATTTTTTTGGATCAACACACACAAAAAATCTAATTTTTCCCTCATCCAAAAACTTAGAACCCAAAATGAAATGCTTTGGTTTCAATCTGAAATTGACACATTTTTAAAATTAAAATGTGTAAAAATACCTCGAAAACAGACGTTTTGAACTGAAAAATCAACACATTTAGAATCTAAGGGATTTTTCCTTTGTTTTGTTTTTCAACTAAAACCATTAGGCAAATTAGACATGTGGCAAAACGTTTAGCTCAACACAAATCTGCGTTTTTAGCTAAAAATAATTTCACACAGCCCTAGTCATGGTGAGGTTAACACCAGCCAAAAGCAGCAGCAGTGAATCCTTCCCGGGAGCCAGCAGTACTTGCTAGTGGAGAAGGATACAATCTGCAAATTGCACCTTCTTGCACCAATGGGTCTTTGAGACTGGTGGCTCTTACTTCCTGGGGCTTTTTGGCAAGGGAAGAGAGGCTGGTTGAGTTCTGTTTAAATCAAGACGCTCTTTAATTGACATTGGTCAATGTGTTCAATGTGCTATGATTATTTTACATTGGTATTTAGGCTGTGCTCTCATTAAAAGACTTTGCCTTGTCCCACTGGCTTTTCCACTCCTTTCAATGTTAGCCAGTTAGTTGAGTCTCAGATATGCTCTGGAGGAAAAGGGTGAGAAGCATGTTTGTGCAACACATTCCTTGGCGTGCTACTACTGTTCCAGCCTAGCCACAAACTCACACAGCTGGTCGCCTGGAGACTTTCAGAGCAGTTGCTTGGAATTCACTGCATAATCCAACAGAACTTGATTGCTTGTACAATGATCATAGCAAGGATCTCCACTAGTGCTTGGCTGTGCACTTACAAGACACATTTCTTAATTATTACTCTTCCCTTCTTTGTTTTTATCTTGTCCGTGAGGAAGAGAGACAAATCTTCCATTAAGGCGAATACATTTTTCTGCTCAGTGTGTTGGATAATGGTGTGTAATAGACTTATCACTTATCATCTTGTTCCCTGCCTGCACACTCAAAAATTCTACAGTCACTTACCAACTTAAAGAACTGATTCCCAGGCCTTCCCGAGAGAACTCCCCCTCGTGTCAGACTTATAAATTCATCCCAAAACTCCATTTCACATCTCATCCATGAAATGCAAAGAAGATGACGAAAATCTGCCAACTTGTTTATCTTCCCTACCCAGGAGCCAACGGAGTGTGCAGAAGATCCTTGAAGGCAATGGAATCAGTCCACAAGCCCAGGGGATGTGACTCCATCAGCACAGACTATTACCCCATTTATAGAGAAGAGACTATTTGGAAACTATGGGATTTACAGGTCACCAGTCTATTTTACAGGAGACTCTAGAAAGGGATAGAGAGGGATGCATGATCACAAAGCTCCAACCCAGCCCTGAGTTCTCACAAACATCAGAACCAAATGGAGTGTCCTGGTTGAAACCCACCTCTATAAAACACCTGTTCATTAGGTACCTGTTTGAAGAGGTCTATATTAATGCAAACTAGGAACCTTTTAGTACATGCTCACAGCATCCACATGGGGGAGTTACACTGCAGCACCTTGGTGCGTACTGCTATTAGACTAGACTCATAGACTTTAAGGTCTGAAGGGACCATTATGATCATCTAGTCTGACCTCGTGCAACACAGGCCACAGAATTTTACCCATCCATTCCTACAATATACCTCATCTGTATCTGAAATAGACTCATAGACTTTAAGGTCAGAAGGCACCCATGGGGTGAATCGTGGGGCAGTGTAGACAAGTCCTTTATCAAGTATTATATTAAGGGTAACATGAGTCGGGGAGCACTATCTAACATGTGCTGGAATTATTGGAAAAGATGCTTCAACCAAGTCACCCGACTATTGTTTCAAATTATGATCTGATTTAATCAGAATAAAAATGACCAGAAATCCATACTGGCCCACTTCACCTGTCCATTTACTAGAGGTCCCAGCTCAATAATGAAGAGAAACATTGTGTAAATTCTGGTGTACGTGAGGGGATAAATTATTAAAAGGGTTTTGACTAGGACATCTGTTTTGTGTGCAAAACTTGCACCTGCACTAGGGTTTCTGGGGCCATGAAAGGTCCCGGTGAGGTTTTTTTTTTTAATGTTAACAAGTTTTTTTCCACATTTCATTGACTGACAGAGAGAGATTGTACATACACATATGCTCAGTAGAATTAATCCTCCAGTAGGTATACTTACTCCTGTCTCAGTGCAGGGGGATAGAAAAGATGACTTCAAAAGGTCCCTTCCAACTCTTCATTCCTGTGATTCGCCCTACTTGAAGGACTGGAGATACCTGAGTTGTCAGTGGGATGATTGATATGGTCCTTATGGTACATTCCCTTAATTCAATCTCCCTGAAATGAAGTGGCTAATGTAACTTTAAAGAGTTGGCTAGACAATGACAGACATGTTCCTGCTGTAAGAAAAGCCCTCATTTCTTGAGCATAACCTGAACCCCAAAACTATATCTCTGTAGAGCTGTGCAAGGAAGCAGACATGTTCAAGGAATAGGCAAAATGGGGACCTAGTCCATTCCGAAGCTTCACGGAGAACAACTGCTAAGACCTATATACATGGTCCATCAGCAATGACGGAGTTAGTATGAATATATCTAAGAAGTGACAGAGCCCAAATAGAAAATTGCCTTGGAAAATAAAGGGAGAAAAGGAAGAGTGTGCATTAAGTAATCAAAAGCAATAAAAGTTTATTGTTCCAAATGGCTGGGAAGAATGCAGATTAAAAAAATAATACAAGAGGAACAAATTCAGATCATGGCAAAACTAGCCGATAGAGTGGAACAATCAATGCAGAGACAAGTCTTTCACGAGGAAGTGTGCGCTCCATACAGGGTGTCCAATTGAAGAGAGCTCATGCTAAATAGAAACCAAAGAGGGATACTGACAAGTCAGTCCACCTTTCTGTTATAGAAGAGACATTGATGCTTGGGATGATTTTTGATATCTTCTGGGGAACAGCTGGGGTATAGATAGGAATCTCTCCTTCATTGAAGTAGAATAGTTACCTCTGCTATTCCAGACTAACACGGCTACCTCTCTGATTCTTCCTTCTTTGAAGTACCTGAACCAGAATGCCTGTGTTTGCTCTTTATATCAACTGGACAGTCAACAGCCTGGTCAGCGCTGCTGACTCCAGCCACCTGATCACCCTAAACCTTCAGAGCCCTGCTGCGGATATGACGACACCACATCTGTCACAGTCTTGCTCTGTGTAGAATATGGTGCTCTCTAGATTTTATTGGCACAGAAGCTTGAGATGACAGCATTATTCATGAGTGATGAAGGCAGGACTGAATTATGCAGATGATTCCAAATGGCCATGCTGCGCTGGTTAGAAAATAGTCGGATTTGGTATTTTTTTCATCTCATCCTGCATGGGAAGCCAGGTTGCTTGTGTTACTCCAGGCCACATTTTAAAAGGACAGTCTCTATTTTGAAGCCTGCTCCTCTATATTGTAATGTGCGTTGCACGGGTGCCGAAGAAGCGGAATGGTTTTCATTTATCACTAACTATCCTAATTAGTTTCCACAATAATGAAGCCCAAGAGCTTTCTAGTGGACCAGCGAGCATACAGGAAAAGTCCCGCTGAATCAAACCCACAAACAGAGAGGTGGATGGAGACATTTAGCATCTTCTTACCAAATAAACCGACATACGGTGCTTTCCTTGGTTCATCTGCATATCCTATAATGTACAGCTAATCCAATTCACCTAACATCCCAGGCTGGAAAAGATTCTATTTATGTCTGTATCCAACACCAAAATTGCATCTATAGTTAAGAACACCTGGGGATTAAACAATCTCTTTTTCTCACTTCCAGTAGTGCTAAAATCATATCACATCAAATCAGCAGCAGCCATATAATATGTTTATAGCTGTAGCTACAGTTTTCAAGGAAGGAAGATAGAGAACTCTTTTGTTGATATCCATCAAATCAAAATTTTCACATCAAGTTTTCTTATTTATCCCCTTGTGGTGGATTATTTCCTTTTTATTTTTATTATCTATACCAGTTTAATTCTAGAGCCTACTGAGGCCTTTTAAAATTGCTTGGCTATATATATTAGGATGGCAAGAATTTTAAAATCTGTGCTTGCAGGGCTAGATCCAAATATTTCTGTCACTAAAGGCCTAGAGTGCCAGTCCTTGAATGAGATGTTGTAGATATTCCTAAACCCTGATGATTCTTAAGATATCAGACATTCAGACTGACAGTAGGCTGGGATAGAATAGAACAAATGTAGTTTCATAGCTCTGGTTTATCTGTTTAATGGCCGGAAGGAGAAAGAAAGAAGGAAAATTCCAATATTTATCACAAAATAGCTTTTCTATATATCAGGGTATCACAGATGCAAGCCGTATACCTACAAATGCACACATGCATATCTTTGCTCTCTTGAGTGATCCCATCAACTTAAATGGAGCTACTCACGTGGGTAAAGTTAGCCACATTTGTCTCACCATTAGTTCATCAGTAAACAACAATAGCAGTTGCATTCCCTTCCCTCTCATGAAATGCAGAAGGGGGTGGGGGTCGGTTTGGTTTACATTTTTCTAACTGTTCTAAAAGGATACATTTCAACCCAAAAAGTGAAGTCAATTGAAAAGCATACTTTAGCAAGTCCATTGAAATAATTGCCATTCCATTCTTCATAACTGGTCCATTTGCTCACAGGGGTTCCTAATTCTGTCCTCCATCTTTCATCCCAATCAGTTCTGATGACTGAGAAAACATGCCTACCATTTTCTGTTTATTTTGGCCCTACACATTCTGTGTTTATATTTCTAATGAAAGACTTTAATTGGCAGCTGGAGACACAGTGGGTATCAAACTAGAAATCGTTCAAGATGGGAGGATAATTCTTTAATTCCTGTTCTTGTTTGCTTTCATTTTAAATGTGTTATGGGGGGATGGGGAATAATGAGACTGCATTCGATTTGCTAGTGCAGTTTGAGAGATTCTTTATGGGCCCAATTTTGACCGCACTGAAGTCTATAGCAAAACTCCCTCTCACCTGAGTGGCTTTATAAGCAGGAAAAGAATCAAATTAGTTCTAATTAGGGAAAGTCAATTGTCCATATGCCATTAGCAGACTTCATGACAGCAGATGTTTATGGGGGAAACTTAACCAATTCTGCTTGTGATCTATGGATGTACAATACAGGGCACTTTTTGTTTTTGTTTTTTTTGGTAAAGCAGAGTCTAGTCCTGTTGTATTGACATTGTGCCATGAAAATAATTACCTGGCCACACGGGAGAATGATGTGAGAGGAGAGAGAACTGTATTGTGTCCAACAGCTTCACATTCTGCAGCTGCCAACAAAGGCCAGCTGCACTGGAATGCTGTGTTGTGTAGGCAGGTATTTTAGTGAATGCCAGCTGGGAGACAGCTTGCCCAATGGACATCTCTCCATAAATTCCTGTTGACCTTTACGACCCTCTGGAGTGGGATTCATCCCTCGTATCACGGATGGAGAGAGCAAGTGTTACCTAAACAACCAGCATTTGCAAGACAGAAGAGAAGATGAAGCAAGAGAGCTAGCCTGGGCCTGAAGCCACAAATCTGAACTCAGGTGCATGGTCCTAAAGAGGACTTAAGCCCCAGCGAGGGTCATGAGAGTGTCTGATAAGTGCCAATGGATAAGTGCCAAGAGACTGTCTGAGAGTGCCAATGGCATGAATGGGAACTTCAAGAGATTAAACCCCAGGTGACTGTCCATGGTATATGATTTAGGGTGACTTTGATTGCACCTGTAGGCCCAAGTGAAAGAAATAACTCAGAAAATGGGGAGGAATTTTTAATTTCCAAGCTGGGTTTCCTGGGCCAGATTCTCCGCTGTCGTAAAGCTTCAAAGCTCCACTGAAGTCAGGACAGCCCTGAGGCTCTGACCTTATGTTCAGACAAGACACAAACAGAGTCAGGAAATCACTTTGGGGGTGTTTACATAACCTGTATTTCCTATTTGGCTAAGGGGAAAGGAATTTGCCCAGCTTTATGCCTTTAATTCCCTGTCAGTTATCAGCAAGGACACCTAACTAAAGTGGAGCTCTAGAGGCATTGTTAAGCAAAGATGGCATCTGCCATTTGTTTCTTCAATTAGTGCTGGTGCCAATATGCACCGACTAGTTGAAGGTGGGTTTCTTCTGTTTAGTTCTACTCTTTCTGGAAGACAGCAATCTGGTTACAAAGAAAGTGGCAGGCGTAATGGCTAAGTGCTCCCGCACCATACGCTGGAAGGATAACGCAGAAGAGGGGACACCTGTGTGAAATGTGTTCTCTCAGTGCTGTCTGCAAAAGGACGTAGGAGAAATAAATCAAAGGAAAAGCTTGAGCTGTTCCTCCAGTCCCTAAGGTTTGGGGGGTGATTCGAATGAGGGCCAAGAGCAGGATGAACCCATGGCAAATGCCTGCAGGCTAAAGTAAGATGAAATTGACTGATGAACTAGGCAACAAAGTGTTTGGAGTGGGGGGTGTTAAATCTCTGTTGTCTTTGTTGTAAATCGCTTTCCTGTTAATGAGGTTTGTAGATCACTAGGAATTAGCTAATGGGGGGGGGGGTAAATACAGTGGGATTTGCTTTCCCACTAAACTGCTTGCAAGAGCACAGCACAGATCAAATTTGGCTCCCCGAAATCCAATTTCCACACGTATTGATGAATTCGCCCTGGTTCCTATTGAGTGATGCAGCCACACTGTGTCATGCTGACTCGTTTACCCAGTGTGTTGGAAAGTGGAGACGGGCCCAAAGGGGACACAACATTTGGGGAAGGGTGGATCTGTTTGAAGGACTGAACCGCTAAACAGCTGGCTAGAGCGCATCTCTATTGCAAAGGGAAAAGAAAGGAAAATGAACTAACCTAGGGGATTAGATTGTCACAGGCTTTGCTCAGTCATGCAGGGGCAAAAAGGGAAGTAGAGCCCCCTTTGATCCTCCTGTAACCACCTGCATGGAACCTGGAGGGAGCAGCACAGGCTGCAGGAAGGGAATCAGACTGTGAGCATTGTGGCTAAAATACGAGCTCCATTTTCAGGCCCCTGAAAGAAGAGCCAGTTTAGTTTTAAAGCATGGAGTCCTTTCATGCTATTCCCTTGCACCCAATACATGGAACACTGCTTAGCCTTGGCACATTGGGAAGGCAACCACCTGTGCCTATGAAATGGCTCCAGTCTTAACTCTCTGTTTTGTCTAATGACTTCTACAGTAGCACCTGGTAGGCAATTAAATCCAGAAGAGTGGTATTCTCTGCTGGGTTAGAGGATAAAGTTGCAAGTTGAACTTTGTGGGTGGGTGCACACAAATAACCACGTTAGCAAAGAGGTGGTTAGAAAGAGGATGGTGATCCATTGTCCTCTGAGGGTAGACGAAGAAGAAATCAGTTTAGTTTTCAACAAGGGAGATTGAGATTTAGATTAGATATTAGGAAAAAAAATTCTAACTATAAGGATAGTTAAACTCTGGAACAGATCATCTAGAGAGGTTGTGGAATCCCTGCCACTGGAGGTTTTTAGAGAACCACCTGTCAGGGATGGTCTAGATACACGTTTATCCTGCCTAAGTGCAGGGGGATGGACTGGATGACTTCTTGAAGTACCTTCTAGTCCTACATTTCTATGATTCATTGTTACTGGAGATATTTTAGAGAGTGGGCTTGCATTTCAGTCAGAAATGGATAAATGAAGAAAAACTAGGTGCCATTGTGATGCTGTAGGATTGAAATATGACCATGTATGCCATTGATGTCGCCACTGTTAGACAATTGCAACAGATCTTGTACAAAGTATGTTGTGTAAGGTGTCAATGGAAAAGTTACAATTGGCAGAGTATGATTATCCTGCTTATATGCATGTATCATTTTTGTATCTGAAATATTGACTGTGTACCAGCATCCTGTATATGTGCTGTATTCCTGGCTAAGGTCCACCAGGTAAAATATATTGAAGCCAGACAGTTTTGTGTTGATGACCCAACAAAGGCAATTAACTCTCACAATGGGACATAGAAGAAACTTATTCCACCCAGATGGCTCTTCCTGAAGATGTCTTAACATCTAAGTGGCCGGTGAGTCAGCAAGCCATGGAAGGGTATGCAACTGGCTCATGTGACTCCATCTTCCGCTTGTACTTTTCCACAAACTGTACTGGGGGCTTTGTTTAGGACAGTAAAATTCCATCCACATGGAAGAGGGTATAAAAGACCCTGCTGGAAGTATCTCCATTTTGGCTTCGTTATCTGCTTCATTTCTCTGGACCGGATTTCTAACCAGGAAGCTCTAAACAAGGACTAATGACCCCCCACACTGTCTGGGTAATTTCTAGAAGGACTTTTTGCAGATTAGCAATTTATTCCATCACTGCTTCAAACCTGATACAAGAACTTTGCAATGTTTGTATGTGTCTGAGTGCTTTAGCCATTGCTATTCTCTGTTCATTCTATTCTATTCTCTCTATTTCCCTTTCTCTTAAAAATAAACCCTTATACTGTAGCTATCAAAGGATTGGCAACAGTGATTATTGGGTAAGATCCAAGTTATATATTGACCTGGCTATGTGGCTGATCTCTTGAGATCAGAAGAACCCTTTGCTTTATTAGATATTTTTCAGTAGCCGCTCATCGTAAAGTCTAGTGCTGGAATGCCTAAGGAGACTGCATTCTTGACTTCTTGTTAATCATGTGAAGAGACGGCAGTTTACTTTTGTTATTGGCTTGGTATCGCTAATGGTAGAATAACCACCAGTTTAGGGTGTCTGCCCTATTTCGCAACAATTTGCCCCAAATCTGGTATTCTCAGCTGTGACCCGCATGCTTCTATAATGATCATTCCGACATTTTTAAAACATGAAAATAAATAAATCACAGGTGGCCTAAAATATGTATCCATTTTTTTAAAAAAATTGTTGTGTGCCAGTTCATCTGATTTTCTAACCATTTCTCCCCCTCCACAACCTGACAAAAGAAATAGCTTGTGTCACTCAGGAAATCAACCAGATCATTTTCAGTTATCAGCCCCCAGTAGATACACCCCTCTGTTCTGAGAAGAAGGGGTAGCTGGAATGTAACATCAGGGCTCACCGGCAGGCTGCAGCTGGGTGACAGAGTTTTAGGAGGACAGTCCTTGTCTGTGTTTGTGATATTCTGTCGAGATGCTAATAATTGAACCCTTCAATGCAAAAAATAATTAGAAAACCTCTCTTCTTGTGCAGCTGGATTTAGCAGCTCAACTAGGATTTGCATGAGTGCTGGACTAGACGCTGCCGATCAAGGGGCACTTCTCTGTGGCTCAGTGATGCTCAAGATTAATTTAGGAAATGAGTTCTGAGTTTGGCTTTTGTTTCCACTTGGAATTCAGTTCCTCTGAGTTCACCACAACCCTTTTTCTCCCCCCAGAGTCCCCGTGAGCCGCTCATGAACAGCGCAGAGGATGAAACTTGTTTGCAGACACTATGTTCATTCATTGAATAACTATCACTGAACTCGCAGAAACGAGTCTCTTTTGTGAATGAGCTGTGAGCTGATAAATGGGATTAAATATGCAATAAGATTTCTCGCTTGCCTGATACTGCCTAAATATCGTTAAGCTGCCAGACTGTCATGCACACGAGCCCCAAACATGCCCACAATTTTAAAGAGATCCCTTAAAACCACAGTCAAATGTCTGCAAACTTGAGCGTGGTTTCCTTTCCAAGTATGGAATCAGTCGCTTTTGGGATGTGAAGCAGTCTGGATCCAAAATGTCGCCATTGGAAATAATGTCAGATGTGATTCCTCCAAACTGACATCACACAGTGCTACAGAGACTCTTGAAAGCCAGGTGCATCCATCAGAGCGGGTCCTTATCATGCTAACTTTGGGCTGAAACCAGTGGTTTTGAACGGCAGGGAGTGAATGGGAGTTATAATGGTATACAATTAGGGGAACCATGGAGTGTATTATCCTAATGAGCACAGGTAATTCTGTGAAATGAGGGCCAAGTGATATTTCCTTTGATAATGGGAAAGCAAGGAGCGGATTGCAAAATTGTGGGTTTTAAAGGAGTTGCAGAGATTATCTGGGGATTTTAAATCGCCTTCCTTCTCCATTCTTATGAGGCAAGGAGCAGTCACTGAGATTCAGAGCTGGGCAGCTGAAGAACGGCGGTTGCTGGCCGGGAGCCCAGCTCTGAAGGCAGAGCCATTGCCAGCAGCAGCGCAGAAATAAAGATAGCCTGGTAGGGTATTGCCACCCTTACTTCTGCACTGGTCCCTGCAGCGCTGGGCCCTCATCAGCAGCCACCAATCTCCAGCCACCAGCTCTGACAGCAGTGCAGAAGTAAGGATGGAAATTCCATGATCCCCCCTGAAATAACCTTGTGACCCCCAGGAAACTCCCTTTTGGGTCAGGACCCCCAATTTTGCTTTCCCCTATGAAATCTGTACCGTATAGGGTAAAAGTACACAGAAGACCAGATTTCACAGGGGGAGAGCAATTTTCATAGCCCATGACTCCTTTTTCCTGGCCATGAATTTGGTAGGGCCCTCCTCATGTGATAGTATTTTCCCAGGCAACATCCATGGCCCTTTTTCCCTAGACATTTCAGATTGAGATTAGCACAGAAGGTATTGTTGAGTCAGAGATTTAAAGGGCAGAAGGAACCATTAGATCATGTTGTCTGACCTCCTGAATAGCACAGCCACAGAATGTCATCCGGTTACTGGTATCTGGGAGCATCCCATGGGCAGCTCCATTAACGAAAGAACTGAGATACCGGGATAACAAATGAATGTCACCGGGAAGAGAGTTATCTAGCTGCCTTTGGTGCTTTGGAGAACCTTTCGCCTGGAGAATGAAAACCAGCCTGCCTTTGCCAACAATCCTGCCTGTCTCCCAAAGGGGGTGTTGCACTCAGAGATTATCCCTATTCATCAAAGGGATGTGATATTCCGCTGTGCAAAATTATACCAGCCACGTCCATAAAATAACTCTTTAAAAATACAGCCTTTAATGTTCTGTACAAAGCCATTTTCCCAACAAACACTGGAGAGGCTTTCAAAGGTTAAAAGCCCTCCATCAGCCACTGGCGCCTTGCATTGTTGTGCCCCTGGGATGCCTGCTCCATTTCAACAGCTGCGTTTGTATTCACACCGGTGCTGAAAGGCTTGACACAAACTCCCCTCCCCACTGGCTTCCTTTCTAGACAACAGAACACGTTGTGTGTGGGGACACCAGACGGTGCTCATCCTAACCTGTAATTGAGAGAACTATAGGGCAGATACCATAGTATGATTTTTAAAAACTCCAGGCGGAGGACAATTTATGGAGAGCAGCAATCAATGTTTAAAGCTGTGTCATTCAAAGCCTGTGATGAGTGCTCGATTAATATTTGTAATGTGCTATGAACATAACTATCGCAAGTCCCAGAAACTCAGAAAGAGAAGCAGGAAAAGATCACAGTCCACCAATGCCAGCAGCTGAAGGGACTGAATCATGTGAACGGATAAACCCTAACTCCGTGTTCCGGGAATGGAAAGAGCAGGATGTTGACACTTTGGAAAGGGTTCCTAAAACAGCTATAAGCCTGTTTTGAGGTCTTGAAAACTTGCCTTACAATGTAAGATCAGAAAAGCTCCATCTGTTTATCTAAGAGAAGCCTAACAGATAACTTGATCACAGTCTACAAGTTTCTGCCTGGGGATGTGATTTCTGACAGTGGGCACCTCTCTAGTCTAGCAGAAAGCAGCAAGCCAATGGCTGGAAGCTGACGCTAGAGAAATTCAGACAAGGAATAATGGCACACATTATTAACAGTGAGGATAACTGGCCTTTGGAACAACTCACCCAGCATTGTGGTGAATTCTCTATCATTTGAGGTCTTTAGATCAAGACTGAGTGTCTTTTTAAAAGATCCAGATCCAAACTAACACAGCTACCTCTCTGATGCTTGTCTTTTTAAAGACACACTACAGCTCAGACAGAAGTTACTGGGCTTGACACAGAAATGATTGAATGAGGTTCTCTGGCCTGTTTATGCAGGAGATTGAGCTAGATTATCATAAGGTCCCTCCTGGCCTTAAAATCGATGAATGTATGAATACAACTCCTCACGGTTCCAGCCCATGTGCCGCAGTGTATAATTCCTTCCCAACTTCAATTTGGCAATCATTCCACACCGGTAAGACCGCAAGAGCTGCCAAAGTTAAGTATTTTCTCCAACTGATGCCTACCGTGAGAAGCCATTTGTCAAATGAATAGAATGATAACTGGAGATATTAAGTTGTATTGGTCTGCACGACCTCTACCCTGTTAGCATCCATCAATTGCACACCCAGCTGTGGTGGCAAAGGGTATTTGGGAATCCACGTACCAATGAAAAGATAAAGGGCTAAGATGTCTTATGTGTTCCCCCACCCTGGGGCTGTTTGGAAGTTGACCTGGCCCACAGAGTAATTAAAACCTCATTGGAGCTGCCCTAAATTCCCGACCACCACCATCCACCTCAGGCCATTCTAGCAGTTGGAGGTCACCTAGCTGCAGGGATACCCTGCCACACCTCTTATGATGCGAGCAAGGAGAAGGGGTAGTATAGTACCACCATGCTGGGTCTATCCCCTTAACACACCAAGACTCCTCAGGGAGCTGTTGAAGGTGGATTTCCAGTTGCTTTGAACTACAAGAGCAGTCTAAAGCAGCTGGAACGGACCCAGGAATCAGGACCATCACTCAGATGTTCAAAACCCACAGAATAAAGAGATTTTCTCCCCTTCTGTCTATTTAAGCTTTCAGACTAATACTATAGTCCTCATCCAAACTCCTTAATATCATGAGCAATTATTATCAGCTGTCCTTCAGTCATTAGGGGGCTGCTTGACATCTGCAAGTTATTCTAGAAGCTGTGGTGGGGTTTTAAAGATTTCCCCCGATAGTTATTTGAAAGATGTCACTTCTTGGTAAAAGACGGCCTCTCTCCAGACTGTGCAAAGAACTTCCTCCATCTCTCCACTGCTTTACATTTAAATCAAACTGTCTGATCCACCCACAGCTGCTTCAGTGGATGTGCCCAGCCTCTGAGCAGCCTGTTTGGGAAGGGTGTGAGTTGATTGTGTTTCATTTGGGTTTTGGGATGTTAAAGAATTGGTCGGGTGCTCAGAGCCTGTGAATGGGACCTGTTATTGATTCCAAATCAAGATAAAATAATAAATCATCTGGGATGGATTAGACCAGAAACCAAGAATGAAAATACTCGGTATCCCAATTCCTAATCCAATCCTCATGGCTGTCTAAATCGCCGTTCCCACTCTTCGCCATGTTCCATCCAGGTGCTCTGAATGACAGATACTGAATGCTCACCTCGTCAGTAATCAGTCTGATTTGTCTGCTCTGGCTCGCTGCTTGGATTGATGGTTCTTTTTTGCCGTTCATTGAGGAGGACGGCTGCAATTGGCAAAAGACGTCATTCTTTGTTCTGTGAATTCATCCCCCATCCCATGCTGCTGACTGGCGCGGCAAACCATTTGGCGCCTGGTGTTCCACTCATCCATTTCATGCTCTAACTTTAGGCAGAGGAGGAGGAAAAGTGGGAAGCAGAATGCTGCCGTGACAGACGAAAAGCGACAGGATTTTAAGCAATTGTGTTTGCTGGGGGCCGATCCTCAAAAACAAGGGCTGGCAATTAGAGCAGGTTGGGATTTGTATTTTATTTTAGGGAATAGCCTGCCTAGAGGGAAAGTTTCTTCCCAACCTTTATTAGTTTATTAGTCAGCTTATGACTTCATTAGTGGATATCAATTATTGCCTGCCGTGAGAGAACTTTCCAAAGTGCAGTGGGATGACCTCTGTCAGGCAATGTAGAAAGGAAAAAAAGGACCTCAAGATGCATTGTAACCTTTTCGCGATAATAAATAATGTAGCAGTACCCTTCTGTGAATATTAAGTATATTCATATCTGGAACAGCTTGCATGCAAAATGCTTAATTCCCTTTCAATTATTAGGCAAAGGAGCCAAACAGAAAAGGTCAATGAACTGGGTGCGGCCATGAATCATGAGGGATCTCTCAAATCTAATGAAGAGCTGAGCCTGGCTGGACACAGACCCATTGACAGTTGGAGTCCCTATTACATAGAACACGGGGCTGCCAGTGATGTCCTGGGTCATCGAGTCCAGTGCCCTGCTATTATAGGCAACCCCATCAGATCATCCTGTTAATAAATGCATCAAGCTCCATCTTAAAACTAGTGTGAAATCGTTTGCTCTTCCTACTCCTCCCGGGAGGCTGTTCCAGAACCTCACTCCTCTGATTTCCAGACTAAACTTATTCATGGCCAGTTTATACCCATTTGTCCTTTAGCTTAAATAGCTCTTCTCCTTCCACCCCGGTCAATCATATCCCCTCTCAGCCTGCCCTTTGCTGTCTCTTCATGTCAGATAGGTTCTCCGTTCCCTTGATCATCCTAGTTGCCCTTCTCTGCGCCTGTTCCCATTTGAATTCATTTCTTGAACAAGGGTGACCAGAACTATACACCATATTCCATATAACGCACAGGAATGTTTTCTAACAGGTGTTGCCACCACAACAGATGTCTGTTGGTATCGCTCCTGCCTCCAAGAATTTGGCTAAAGCTAAGGCTAGAGTGCAGGTTTAAGATTTGTGGGCTGCTGAACTGTTGGACAGAGCTTCCACAGGGACAGGGTCCCTTCTTGAAATGTGCCATATTCCAGGGGTCTGGAGCTGAAAATACCCCCCCAAAACTGTGCCCTGGTTCCCAGCACTCCTTTTGCTAGACCCAGCCAGACTCAGGAAGCTCAGAGGCATAAAAAAATAAGCAAAGTTATAACAATTAGGGCCACAACGTGACTGGAATATTTGCAATCTCAGTGGATTGTATTCAGCGTTTTGAGTGAAGGTCCTGCCGAGGCTGGTTTTCATTTCAGTTGCATTAACTTCCCCATTCACAGGGGCGAGCCCTACAATGATGTAGCAAACACAGGCCATTACTCTCGGAGATGACCGTGATGGGATTGTTGTGGGAGAAACAGAACCCTGAATTTGGGTCTAGTCTCATCAGAAACGTCTTGCTTCACCTTTAACAAAGCTGACCCTATTGTCCCAACATACAGGGGAGCTAAGGAGCGCAAAATAATGGCCAGATTTCTCTACATGGTCACTGCACTACTGATATCCAAAACATTGCAGCGTAATGCAAGCTGAAATGCTCAGCATACAAGAGGATGACATTCACTGAGCCAGTCTGGTGCATCCTCCTGGATCATTGACTATACGGTTCAGGAATGCTCTTGTGCATTGTACTGGAAATCCTTTCATCTGCGAACATTAGAAGTAACTGACAGTGCTTCTCCCAGGAATCTGAGGAATATGAAAATTATTCCATCCACCCACACACACACACAATGAAAAAGGCAATGCACAAACAGGTGTGTTTACTGGATAAGAAAGTGATTGGAAAACAGAAGCATTCTTTCATGGACAGAATGAGTCTTCTCACTGTGTGCCACCCACTCCTATAATCAACAGTGCATCAAAAGCAGGGAGACTTCAATGCAAGGCAAAAATAGCTCCTGTTTACCCAACATAGGGTTGTCGATAGCTGCACTAGTCATTTATCTTTGGGGGAGGTGCACATGGGGACAAGAGCGACTTTGAGTTCCATGCAACTGCTTCATGGTAATTGCAAAGGTTTCGCTAAGTATCTTTGCAGCTCTATCCTCTAACCCTAATTAAAGCTTACATTCAGATTCCAGGCTGAATTCATAATCTCCTTACGAGTCCATTCCACAGAAATGGGCAGTTAGATAATGCAGTTGAATGGCCAGAACCTCCAGACTGACCCTTTAGTGTCCAGTGCTCATTGGAAACGGGTTGGCTGTGAGGTGGCTTTAAACTACCTATATGTCCCCCACAACTTGCAGGCACTAAGTGGGTCCTGAGACACAACTTAGAGCCACCTCAGAGCTACCATACTTTGGGCCATCTGGCAACGGCTGCTGGGATTGATTGGGCGTAGCAGCTCCTGGCCACTCTCACTTTCCCCCTCACGCATCCCAAACCCAGCAGGAATCCTCAGGCAGCTAGCTTGCCCATCTTTCAGATAACCCACTACAAAACTTGGCAGGTTCTCAAATTCAGACCTTCTGGGATGAGGACAGGGTTTGAGAACTTTGTTTCTCTAGCACAATGGAACTTCCCATTCTAGGGATACTCCTGTGTATGGTGTTTTATACCTTTGGCATTTCCCTTCCTATCAGGCCTCAGTATGCTTCAGATATTTCTAAAAAGAGATTAGGCAGAGTCACAGAGACTGGCTCTAGATTTGCACTCCTCCAGATTTTAATGTTAAGTCAAACTCGACTCCTAAGGCACCATGTTTATATTTGGTGCCATTTATTCCTTGTTGCCTTTGTTTCTTCTCTTTTAAAATCTCAGCTGTCTTTAATTAACCTCTGACCTCACACACTGATTAGATGTGGCCAGGGGAGAGCACCGTGTGTAGGTGTGTCTGTCTCAAGTCCTTACTGCTCTCCTCAGAAGTCTCTTTGCTTGGGGAGGAGCTTTCATCTTGACTTCTTTTCAGGTGAGAACCCAAAATGGAAACAGAAGGTGGTAATCAAATCTGAGTACAGTGGGGAAAGCTGCCAGGATTCTGCTGTGTGGAATAAGATGATCAATGCCCTGAGCAGTCGGAGTTCTGTGCTTAGAGTATTTTGAAAATGACACAAATCCTGTGTTAATTTTCCCTCTCTGGTTCTGGAATACATTCAACTGCCAGTGGGGAGCTGAAGATGAAAAGCAAAATGCCAGTTGGTTGAAGAGGTGACCTGCACCAAGGATACCAAACAGCTCAGTGTCCGAGCCAGGAACACAATTTAGAGCTCCTGGTTCCCAGTCCAATGCCCTAACTGCCAAGCCACGCTACTTCCCATTCCTTTAACTGTCACGTTTAATTCATATAATGACACCGATGTTCATGTCATTCAAGAAAAATGGAAAATTCAGACCCTTTGTATCCAAACACCAATGCAAGCCCCAGTCATTAAAACACTGTGATCCTTGTGATAATATCACAGTTCTTTCTAAAAGGTAACAAAGAGTCCTGTGGCACCTTAAAGACTAACTAAAGTATTGAAGCATAAGCTTTCGTGGACTAATACCCACTTCCTCGGATGCAAGCAGTGGAAGGCCTTTCTTTCTAAATAATTCTGGAGTTCTGGTCTCTTCATCTTTTTCCTCCCAGTCACTGCGCATTGAATCAAAAGACTCCCACGCTTACTAAACAAACTGGCTTTCTAGCCTGCCATGTAGTTTTATGAGAAGAACATAGAACAAATTTCAGTTTAGCATATGAAAGATCTGAAAATTGCACGGACATGACAAAAAGCTTTGGGGAACTGAAATCCTTTGTTTCTTTGTCTCTGACATGTTGTCATCATGATAGAGCAATTATTGCCTTTTCGTGCTGTTAATAATGAGTGGCCAGGAGACATTCCTAATTGGATCTTTTGTTACTTTTTTTTATTTCAAAAGCTTGATTAAACTTTTGAAAACTTTTCTTTTTAAAGCAAAATACCGCATGTTTTCTAAATTCTTTGGGATAGGGATTATCTTTTTGGTTTGTAATTATACAGCACCTAACACAGTGGAGATGTAGGTATAAACAACACTAATCTAATAAAGTGTCTGAGATATTTTCTCTCTCCTCCAGGAGTCAAAATGACCAGAAAGTCTTTATCAGACCCAGGCAAAAAATATAAATAAGTGTTTTGCACTTAGGCCTGCTCCAAAAGCCATCCAAGTCAATGGCACTGATCAGACCCATAATGCAAAAACAACCAAGGGTGACTCGTGGGCTGATTTTCACAAAAGAAGAGCACACAAATGTCAATTATTTCCAGCTGGGAAAAGTTCATCAGGGTTTTCCCATAAAGGCTGTTCCCATTCACCAGCAAGAAGGGGAAATATTGCAAAACACATCCCTGCAAAATGAGGATGAACTGATTTCATTTTCCATTGGACCTTGCTGTACTTGATGCTAAAAAGATTCTCACCAAGCCAAAACAAGCTAATTTGTCAGCTACTCCACCACATAGCAGGCCATCATCATAAGACCAGAACAGTTACAGATAGAAAAGACCTATTAGTTCATCCTGTATCTTCTTTCTAGTGCATCATCGTTCCCTGTAGCATATGTGGTTGATTGCTTCATTTTGCATTCTGCACACACCCGAAACTAACATTAACCTGAGTTATAGTTCTCAGTGTGTATGGAATACAGGGCAAGATTGCAGGGGTGCGCTTGTAAACTTAGATCTGAAGCTGACAGGTTTCTCAGTGGGTAGCTTGATGCAGATTTCTCAATATGAGCAAGAGAATTTGCAGGAATCAAGAACTGTCTAAGTCTCTACCTGCTACTCTTTCTGCCCTGTTCTACTGCAGCTAAATGTTTCTAACCCTCTGCTCCTGCAACTAAGCAGTGTTCAGCTGACGAAGCCCTAGGTTAGCATACCTCCTGCAGGTTCTGGAGCACAGGGGGGCTTTTCAGAATTTATGGCCATCTCAATTGCATTTGTGTTTTCCTCCTAAAGAGCAATTAAAAGAGGTTTGCTGAAAACAGGATCAATCAGGATTAAAATAAATAAGCTATAAAATATACATTAAAAAACTACCTTGTTTGTGGAAAGCTGCTTTGGAGATATAAAAGCCCAGCTTCCCTGGGCCTCTTCATCTAACACAAGGCTCAGAGCGCTAAGTGGGTGCAGCTGTGTTAATTACCAGTTTCCACTGGAGACATTTATTGTGATGCGATCTATTAACCTTTACAGTATCTGTGGCCCTGGTTCTTTTGTGAGACCCAGAGCGAGGGGTCAGGACAGGACCAGCAAAATGGAAAGAGGCAATGTGGCTTTATGACAAATGTACAGTGTCCTAATCTTGGGAGCAGTGCAATTTGGAATAGCTGTGGCAGCACTTTTATACATCATCTCTAATGGCCCCAAATGGGTGTTCTGGGGATCCCAGTTAGCTGTAGCTTACCCTTTTCCCAGCACAGCTGTGTACATCAGGATCCAGGAAGGGGTGGCTTAGTGCTGCGTCAGCTCTGCACTACCCTGAGAATCTCCTTATGCAAGAGAAATCTCCCAGGAGTTGATTAAACTGGTTTCACAGATACCTTCTACCACTGATCTGTAGGAGGGAATAAAGGGCCTGTATTTTTAGAAGAATAATCGTATATGTATCTCCTTTAGCATCTCCCTTCAAAGCATGTCAATGAATCAGACCATACAGTCTCCCTCAGATGTATCCTTATCCCCTTTTATAACTGGAGACACTGAGGCACAGAGCCGTCAGTCACTTGCTCAAAGTCCTATAGGAAATATCTGGTGAATCAGAACTGGGCTGTGCTTTAACCACTGGACCATTCTTCCTCTCCCCTTTGCACCATACACATGTGCATTCCCTGCAAAGGCATGACAAAGAAGCACTGAGATGTTAGGTAGTGACACAGGTAAGGCTGCCTGTAGATCCTTAACTCTGCTGTGTGCGTAACAATGCTCCAGCTACATGATCACGTACTGGTTTCCCACAGAACCCTGACTCACAACAGGGCAGCAGTTCAATGTCTCTTTGCATCTTCTTCCCTCGCTATCTGGCCCTCTGCCTCATTGCACTACACACAGTCCAAACATGATGCAATTAAGGATTTTTTTCCCCTTTGTAAACCATCCCTGCAGCAAATGGATTTGTGTCCACGATGCCCCTGTGAGGCCAAAAGTATTACAGACCTCATCTGGTGATGAGGATACTGAGATACAGAAACATTAGGTGACTTTCCCAGTGCCTGACTAGGAAGTCGGTGGCAAAGGCATAACAAGTGCTATAGCCACACCACCATCCTTCCTCTTCCACATACCCCAGCCTCATTAACCAGAGGTCATAGAGTTCCTGTAGTGCAGGGGAAAGTAGGGCTCACCTAGTCTGACCTCCTGCCTATTCCAGACCACCGAGCCTCACCCACCCAGTTCTGTAAACTGTGCCTCAAGTTCCCCTTCTGTAAACTTTCCTTTCTACCACCCTTTGTCTGTCTGAACTATTCAGATTGTCAGCCATTTGAGGCAGAGACCACATTGTACTATGTCTGTTTGTTCAGCACCAGCAGATGGGGGCTCTGTTACAGGTGGAGCTTCTAGGCACTGCTGCAACACAAATAATTAATAATAATAGAATTATCTATTTCCCCACCCCCAAAAAGCATTTCTGCTTGGATCATCTTCAGCACGCTCCTAGTTTCACTCCTGTCTGAAGTAGTGTGTGATTTCAAGAGAGAACAGAAGTATGACAAGGGAAAAAACACCACCAGTGTAAGGAGTGGAGGTTACGTCAATTTGCGGATGCTCATTTGTGTCCCTATGTTATTAATTTCTCTCTTGAGTGCCCTGTTCTGGACTCACAGGCAAGCAGGCAGGTCAGATTATTGGAGGCCCATTTATTTAAGCGATTATTGCTTTCATTCCCCGGCTGTGCCTTCTTAGCCCTATTCGGGGACCTTGGTTTCCTTGACTAATGTACAGTGGATGCAGAAAGTGTACTCAGTATTATTAAGGTTAACAACCCACTCCTGTATGAGATGAGATACAAGCCTCATTCTTTGACTGGTTTGCTTTTGCTGAGCATCAGCTGCGTGGATTAGGGTTTTTCTTTGCTCTCCTAAGTGGTGTGACTGGCTGGACTCAGCTCTGTTGACCTTTTGGTAATTGGCACTTTGAGAGTTATTTCCTGCATGCCGTTGTCGTCGGGCCTGAGTGTAAAAGGCAGTTTGTTGATTTAAAATGCAAAATATTTTTAATGAGACAGTGTGGGTGAGGTGAAGTGAAATCTCTTATTGGACCAACGGCTGCTTGGGAAGGAGACCGAGCGTTCCAGCTACCCACAGCTCTTCTTCGGGTCTGGGAAAGGTGCTCAGAGCAGCCAAGCGGTTTTAATAGCACCGGGGTGAGCCCAGTGGACAAAGCAATACATGAAGGGCTTGTCTTCACTGCCGGATCGGCGGGTACTGATCCATCTTTCAGGGATCAATTTATCGCCTCTCATCTAGACACGACAAATCGAGCCCCAAATGCGCTCCCGGTCCACTCTGGCTTGGAGTCAGCTGTGATTTTTGGTATATTTCTGTGTGTTTCCTAATCGACTGAATACTTTGTGCTACTGTGTCTCAGCCTGTGGCCTATTTGCTTTGACTGTGCTTTCAGCTCTTCTCGTTGGTAATTGTGATGAGCACCCAGTCTCATGTTGCTTTTGCTTTTGCACTTGCTGAAAATGTATAACCCGGAGAGCATCACTTCTGGCCCTGAATCCTCAATAGTAAACCCTTAGCTTTGAATGAGAATGCTCTTGCTCACACATGAATATGAGCCCAGGCATCCCCCTACATTCAGGTAACCATAAACTCAATTCACATGAACGTCCCTGGAAAAGTATCTACACTAGGGCATTACTCCAGGGCTCGATAACAGAACTGGTTGGGACTTTTTTTCACTAACTGGCCTTTGATTGGAAAATGCCAATATGTCGAAACAGAAGCTTTGTGCGGGAACGTATCTGTTTAGACAAAACTTTTGAACTCACCTTCAGGTCCCTGCTCTGAATGAGGCTGGTTTTCAGAACAGAGACTTTAAGATGAGTTTCTTCCATGCCAGGTGAGAGCTCTAACCAGTGGGTTATTCTAGGCAGGCATCTCTCAATCTCTCCTGTTGGAGGCGTTCCACTTTGTATCAATAATCAAGTATGCACTGGGCCAAAGAGAGAGAGGAATGGTCCCTCACTTCCCATGTGAGTGCTCTAACCAATGGTCTATTGACTATTTGGGGGCAGGTCTCTGTTTCTGGTATTTCGATAAAACTTTTGAGAGGTTTCATCCCAGTGTGGCATGGAAAAAAGCTATTGAAAGCTCAACCGTTTTTCCAGGACAGGATAACCAGTTCCAACCCAGCACCACTCAAGGGACCGGAGTTCAAGTCCCCGCTCCACTGAAGACTTCCAAGGTGGCCTTGGGCAAGTCACTTAGTCTTTCTGGCCATTCTCTTTCCATAAAATAGAGATCATAGCACTGGCCTACCTCACACGGGTGTGGTGAGGATAAACGCCATCAAGATTTTGAGGTGTTTGGGCCTAGTTCCTCAAAGATATTTAGGCACTTGCCTCCCCTTGAAATCAATAGGACCGGGAAAATCAATGGGAGTTAAGTATCTACATGCCTTTGAGGATCTGGGCCTTAGACACAACAGTAATAGGGCCCATAAAAGTACCTAAGAGAAAGGAATAGAAAAGGACTCTGTAAGATGAGGAATTCCTCCTGCAAAGACTCCACACTTCTCTTCTTTACTGAAGTTGTTTTCTAAGAGTCGTTGTTTTTCAACCACACCCGAGCATACTGTGACCCCAGCTGCTCAGATGGGCTTCGTGAAAGATGTTGATAGTACGAGAGAGCCCTCAAATCCCTTTTAATAACATCTCTGCACGAAAAGAGATCAAGAGACGGGTCTAGACAGCTGCTTCCAAGGGAGCATGAAAAGTTGGTTCTTCCGTTGTGCAGGCAATGGTGCAATGATATAAATGAAGGAATGTTACAACCCAGCCCCTAGAGAAGTGAAGCTGTTTCAGCCGAACTGTGTGCAAAGCACTCCCCTGGGGTCACACAGCCCTGGATTTAGTCTGCAGTATTTTCCTGACGTTTTTTAGCTACCTAAATGTCTTCTTGTTTTCATTAGTGGGGGGGGAAAAGCAGTCAAAATCTGTAGCCGCAATCCCAGCAGACTCCGTTAGATCCAGAATTTGTCAGAAGTGTATTGTACCTCATTAGAGCTCATTCCCAAAGGTGAGGTAGAACATGGCCACTGGTGAAGGGTGTGGAATTACACCAATACATCTCAACTGGGACTGGTCCGCCTTTCATCAAGACAATGGTTGAGAAAAGGTGTGTTTAGTGAATTTCTCTGCTTAGACATATGCTACAAAATATGCTTGATTCATATTTATATTACAGAATCACCTAAAGGACCCAAATTAGATCAAGATCTCATTGCATTAAGCACTGTACAAATGTAGAGACAATCCCTGTTCAAAACAGCGTAAAATCCGAATAAAGAAGGGAGACAAAGTGTAGAAGGGGAAACCGAGGCACAGAGAGGTGACGTGATTTACCAAGGGCACACGGTGGCCACTCAACCATGCTGCTTTTCCATGCAGTCTCACAGCTGTTGACTCATATGATCTCAGAAGGGGTGACTTGCAGATGACAGGCATTGCTGTGATTGTTATCTTTTGATTATCCTTATTCTCAAACTTCCCCATAGTTCAGGACCACAGTACTCGGTATGTGGGAGAAGACTATTGGTCTGTCAAGTCCAATATTCAACTTGTATTGGCAATACATGCAAGCTTCGGGCAGAGACGTGAAAATCCCGAGAATGCACCTGGCCAATTGTACAATGCTGTACAAGAAACCATCCTACTTGCCTATATAGCCTCAGATATGCAGGGTTCTACAGATTGGAACTTAAGAATGCTTTAAAAAAATTATACCTTAACTTCCATGAAACTCATTTGGGAAAACTACTCTACTGAGTCAAAGTGTGGGGTAAAGTTTTAGACTTACAAAAATGGATGTGCGAAAGATACCACCAAGGGTCATGGAAATAAACATTAAATCCCTGTTAAATCCATGCTGAAAAGCTTTTTAATGCAGGAAATGGTGTCACTATTAATTGATGGCAACTGTGACTTACAGATTTTCTTGAGTAGACTTTAGCACAACCCTCATCCTTTGTATTAATCAATACTCCCGAACAAGATCATTTGTAGATCTGAGGTTAAGAGTCAATGGTCATTTATTATAGTCTCCAAAGCATGGCGGGTCCTGTCCTGTAGTCTATCACATACTGACAGAGAGAGTCCATGCCTGCCCAGCCCCCTGCTGTATTTAGCTAGACAGCCCCCACTGTCCCATTTCAATCACGTATAGCATCTTAATGAAAGCCACTTCTACCTTCTTCCGAGCACTGCCTGGAACAAAGGCAGGATTTGCTCAGACTCTGTTTTGGAAGGCTGGATTTCAAGGCAGTTTGATGGAAAATGTATCTGGAAGGCAGCTCTTTCCAATCCATTAGGTGTGAATCAGCATTTATTTCCTTCCTCTCAAGAACATCTAAATTAATCTCTCCATCAGGGTAGCATTTGTATACTCATATAACTGTTCATTGAAAGCTTTCTTATTTAACTCCCTCCCTCTGTACTTTTGAAACATATTATTGATAGAGAAGGTACAGCTGACATGGCTAAGACTTAGCACTGCAGAACATGTGTACAGTTATGACGGAGGGGAGAGGGATCTGTCCCTGTGTCACTAGAAACCAGTTCCTCAAAGCTATTTAGGCAAAGGGAGTTAGATTTCTAAATACCTTTGCGGATCTAGGCTTACAGGGCATATGATGAGCTGCCCAAGCAAATTGGCCCATTGCCAAATTGAGAACCCACTCGACAACCAGACACTCTAAGATGTAGAACTTGGGTCAAAATATTTGAGGAGCAAGTTCTGTTTAACTTTCACAAATCTCGAGCCCTGGGCCGCTGCATGGTATTTTATTTTAGGTCCCAATGGTCTTAGCAGCAGGTCAAGAACGTTCCTCCAACAAGGCTCTTTATTCTTTGCCCAACATGGTTTTTGATAGAATAGAAAAAAAAACACGTTTGTTGGTCAACTTGCCCTCAAAAAATTAAGTTTAAGCCACGAGTATTTTCACTGCAGAGCCAGCCCAGCTGCTCAGCACTCCTAGTGCGGGTGTGAAAAGCCACACTGCAAAGCACTACTTCAGTAATTGTGTCCTCACTGGTACTTCACTCCCCTGGGTGTGTCACTAGGCCTTCTGGAGGCACAGCCCCCAGTTCTGAGTCCTGCAGTAAGCTGGTTGGCTCTAGGACTGCAGGGAATTGTAGGAGAGTTTGCCTGTCCTGCTGGACAGAAGGAACTGCAGGAAGACACTGGAGAACTACCAGCACTTGAGAGATTTGGCCTGAAGCCTCACTGTGAGATAGAGTTGTCTGGAATACTTTCAATGAAATTCAGAATGGTTTTCCGGGCTGGGGGGAAGAGAGAGAGATGTGGGAGTCCCAGGTTTGACTCCCTGCTTTGCCTGAATCAGAGCGAACTGGGGTTTGAATCTGGTCTCCCATATTGTAGGCCTGTGGCCTAATCACCATGATGCAAGTCTCTCTCTCACTCTCTTTTGCTGACATTTTGACACCTCTTCCCGAAATGGAAAGGGGCTTCGCAACAGATATTCTGTTTTGGTGAGAGGTTCTGGTTTTGGTTCCAGTGGAGACGGAAACATTTTGAACCTTCAAAAGTTATCGCAAAAGGGAATTGTCATCCTGAGGTCAGCCCGACTGCAAAGTGGGGGGAGGGAGGGGAATAACCAGCCCAAGTGAAAGTGAACCCAAACTCTCACCTACCCACACTCCCAGCCATGCCGGCTAGCCTAGGCTACAAGCACCCCTTAACTCCAGGGAGAGGGATTTGTGTGTGGATGGGAGCAGGGTTTAGGGCAGTCCCTGAGTAAGAGCTTGGGCTAACCCTACAATGGAGCTGTTCCTGTGGGATATGTCTACACATCACACTCCAGGTGTAAACTGAAGTCTGAGGTGACATGCCTTCCCTAGCTCTGAGCAAGCTAGTGCCCTAAAATAGAGTGTAGCTGCAGCAGAACAAATAGCACCTCACATCCATCCACCATGTCCATGACTCTCGGTAGAGCGGATGGTAGGTGAGCTAGGGAGATAGATGCTACTTACCGCAGATCAGAAGGTCTCATCTCACCTTGTGTTTTGCCCAAACGTTGCGGACATTCAAGCTCTGAAATACAGCCTCGAGTACCTTGTGTTTCTGCTAGAGCTGTGTAAGCTCCTTCTTACAGCTTGCATGTGTTCTGACTGTAAATGTTTAATATTTTGATTCATACTAGACAGCGAAAGGAGAGTCACAGGGTGAGTGCAAGTAATGCCTCACTGCAGGGTAAGTAGTTGATTACATCTATCTTTTAAATTACGCTGGGATTATTTGTGGTTCTATATGTAATTAATTGCCAGGTAACTTTCAGGGACATGTAACCACATTGCATTTACTTGGTAATTTACAGAGACAAACTAAAGAGTTATCAACACAGGTAGAGCGTGTTTCTCTGCCATTTATGCTCCTGTAACGTGTGGCATCCAAGGAAGAGAAACCAGTTGCTTAGCACTTACAAGGAGAACAAAATAATTCCTATTATAAAAATCAGCGTCTTGACAAGGAGCCTCCAGCAGGCTTCACAGAAGCCTTCTATAGAAACAGGCCATTTACAAGAAAAATTATTCTCAGCCCCTTTCCTGTGAAATAGAAAAGCACGTAGAAATGTAGTCTTCTCAGAGACTCCGCGTGTGTTTCCTACTGATAAAATGCCATTCCATTATATTATTTAGAATCACTGACAATAGAGATGGAAAGGAAGATTTGATCATAATCCAAACCTTAGACACAAGTGCAGGCTTTCTCCGTGCACTACACTTTCTCCTGCTTTGTCTGTTCCTGCTCTCAATTAGGCATTTGATTTGGAGGCTCTTGCACAGGTGATTAGTCTCAAGCTTGGGAAATCATTCCTGGTACGCAACCTACATTTTCTTTTCCTCGGTTCTATCCCATTATTTCTCTTTCTGCTCTTGTGGACCTGCTCTCCATCCTGATTGTTTACACCCTTGAGATATTTACACACAGCTGACTCCTTTGAAAACAGCAGCCGGTGACCCCAACTCTGTTAGTTAGTTTCCCATCAGTTCAGTTCTTCTAGGGTTTGACTGTGCTCCACTGAATGGGAATTTCGTGTCTCACTCTGGTGGAAAGAGAATCAAGACGATAGCCTTTCCTAATATGTCAAGTTCTCCTATCCCTCAATCATTTCCGTTGCTCCTGCTGAATTCCTTGCCTTTAAATATGCCCAGAGCTGAGTATTCCAGCTGTGCCCATTGCCGAATAAAGAGAGATCTGATGACTCAGAGTATGCAGCCTATTGTGCAATAATGACCTTTATTGCTGCATTGCATTGTATTTAATATTTAAATTTATTTCCATTGCCAGGCATTGGTTTGCCCCATCACTCTATATTTGCCCCATCACTCTATGAGGATTTGCTTAGGAGAAGTTCTTTGGCCAAGTGAAATAGAGAGCAATGTGAAATAGCTTTGGCAAGCATGGGTTGCAAGCATGATTTGTATTAAATTATTCTGTTGGAAAGCCATGCGGTCACGCTTGGTTAATCCAATATTTGACCTATTCCCTTTCCTTTCTTTTGTACAGTACAATTGTCTTAATTAGCAGTCTCTGTTGGCGTGAAGACCATGCCAAGAAGTTGATGATCCCGCCTACTGGTCCTGGAACACACTGTGGATGGAGACAGATTTTGTGAGTTTCCTTAACAATGAACACTGTAAAGGTATGTAATATAGTTGCGGAAAAGGCTAATATCAGTCTGGGGCTTATGAACAAGAGAGTCATGTATCAGACACGGGAGGTAATTGACCCTCTCTGCTCATCCCTGGTGAGGCCTCAGCTGGAGTTCTGTGTCCAGTTCTGGACACTGCACTTTAGGAAAGATGTGGGGCAAATTGAGGAGAGTTCAGAGGAGAGCAACAAAAATGATAAGTCAGGTTTAGAAAAGCCTGGCCTATAAGGAAAAGTTTAAAAAAACTGGACACACTGAGTCTTGAAGAAAGATGGCGGAGGAGGGACCTGATAGTCTTCAAGCTGTTCTCCATATCCACTGAAAGTAGGACAAGTCAGGGGCTTACTCAGCACAAGGGAGATTTAGGTTCAAATCCCCATCACTGGAGGTTTTAAAGAAAGAGGTGTGACAAACATCTGTCAGGGCTGGTCTAGATTTCCTTGGTCCTGCCTCAGCGCAGGGGGCGGCACGTGGTGACTGCTCAAGATCCCCTCCCACTCTAAATTTCTATGATTTTAGGTATTAAGACAATTTCTAAAACATGGTATTAAGGCAAATGTGAGTCACCTGGCTGTCATAACAGAGCCGGAAAGACTCTGAAGTGAACAAAGTGTATCAAAATGGCAAATTCATTAAGCAATTCACACTTGCTTTGCCCTACCGTGATTATTAGGCTTATATACCATCCCAGTTGTGCCACTTAAACAAGTTAGGTGATCCATTTATCTGTTGCTTAGAGACATTAAAGTATATTGCGTTGAATCTGTTCCCTGGCAGTCATCCCAGGAAGTGTGTGTGCTGTTTATCAGGGGGCCTATTTTAGTCTATTCCAATGTAGTTGCTTGCAAAGTCTATTTTTTCAAAATAAGTCAGTCAATGCTACAAAAAATGATTCCTTGTGAAAAAAATCCTATTGTACATAATGAGCATGAGAAACCCAGTACTCATTTGCAATAATAGTATAGCCAGTATGGGCAACCCACCAACCATGAACAAACCTTTAATAATATGTAATGTGCATCCTTGGGGTTATAAGCAACAATTCAATAAGAAGTTGGTGTGTGAGTGGGTGGATGGATAGGGGAAGGCGGAATAAAGAGCAATCCAATTTGTGTTCCATTGATCAAACCTTTTCCCCTCCCATTCCATCCACAATGAAGAGGCAGTGAACCAGTTGATAGTTGAATTAAAATTAGGTTTCAGAGTTAACATGCCACCAAAGCTGATGACCATTTCAAGCAGTAGGTTATCTAGTGAAGAATGTCCAGTGTTACCAGTTTGTTTGATTTTATCACAAGTCTCACAAAATCTGGTGGTTTTCTTGTAGTCCAAGCTCCTGGATTCATGTGATTATATGAGAATCTCAACTTTCATTCTTTAAAGTTGCCCTTCTAGACCTTGTGGGTGCAGGAAAAGGCTTGAAAATGTGAACCATAAAAGTTCAAAAACCAGAAGCCAAATACAAAGAACTACAAATACATTCATTTACAAAACCTCAAGATTTTGAAGCCAGTCTCAGGATATTTTGGGAGCCTGGCACATGGTTTTTGAATGCTTGGGACTGGCAATATGGTTATTCATGGTCACATTTGTGTCGCGTGGACATCAGCCCATTCCATGGGTGAGTAATCCAGGCCAAGATTTAAGCAGACTCTGAGTGGCCTCACTGTGAACCACACACTCCACTCCACAGTCTGTGAGCTACACAACCTGAGTAGCTGAGGGGCTGGTGTGTGTGTGTGTGTGTGTGCCCAGCCTGCTAAGAAGAGGTACAGAAAAGGGCTACTAGGATGATCCGAGGAATGGAAAACCAAAAGAAGCTGAGGGGAAATATGATTGCTCCCCATAAATATATCAGAGGGATAAATACCAGGGATGGAGAAGCATTCTTTAAGCTCACTACCAATGTGGACACAAGCAAAAATAGATATCAACTGTCCAGCAGGAAGTTTAGACTTGAAATTAGATGAAGGTTTCTAACCAGCAGAGGAGTGAAGTTCTGGAACAACCTTCCACGGGGAGCAGTGGGGGCCAAAAGATTTATCTGGCTTCAAGACTAAGCTCCATAAGTTTATGGAGGGGAGGGGATGAGGGGAGAGCCTAATTTTGGCAATTCATTGATCTTTGACTATTAGCGGTTAATATGCCCAGTGGCCCGTGATGGGATGTTAGATGGGGTGGGATCCGAGTTACTACAGAGAACTCTTGCCTGGGTGTCTGGCTGGTGAGTCTTGCCCATATAGTCAGGGTTTCGCTGATCACCATATTTGGGGTCAGGAAGGAATTTTCCTCCTTGGCTGTGAGCATGAAAAGAGCAGGGGAGAAAAACCATGACAGAAAGGAAATGGGGTTTGATTTAACTCTTCCAGAAGCGTGTCTGAAGAACTATGAAAAGTGCATTTCTGTCTGCATCCTTTTAATCATAAGTATATTTTTAGACTGTAGCTAGATTGGCAACTCTTTGCAGTAAAGACTGTGTCTCTTTATGTAAATTACTGGGTACATTTACAAAGCTCTGTTAATGAATAACAACATTTTCTGCTTGAAGTGAAATATCTCCGACAACACTCCCTCATTGCTGAGTTGCAGATGGCTGCGTACCGCAACTGAATAAGTTGAAACACACAGCATTATTTGGAGTCCAGATTTCTTCTTGAGAAATGTTTGGACCAGAGGTTAGAAAAATGGTGTAGGATCCCTGGGATTAGCTGGTCATCTTTAGCCACAGAGGTGACCTATACAATTAAAGGCCCATCTCTTTGCTACCCATGTTGTTAGCAACCCATTTCAGGTCTTGGATGGATCATGCAGCAGCTAAGCGAAATAGAATGAGGAAAGGAATCACTTTCTGATGATATTAATAAGCACTTAGCTTTCTCAAAGGAGTTGCATGGAAAATACTGCTCTGTCGACTGCAAATGGATAGGGGTCTGTCCACGTACCTTCAGGTCACAAAGTTGGATGCAGACATATTCTCATACTTTGTTTGTATAAAAAGAATAAACAAATCTAGCCGGCCACCTATCAATACTTGGATATATCATTTATTTTCAAGCACTGCTGGTCTGAAATACAGCAAGAAATACAAAATATCTTTTAATTTTTCATTTGCAGCAGGAAGGATGGGCTCAGCTCTGGCAGAATCAGTTGCCTGACACCGGCAAGGCCAAGATTCGAGCTGTGTGACTGACAGGTTTTCAGTTCAATGACTGAAGTGTAAGAGCAAATCAATCATTTTGAGTCAGCCTGAAACAAAATAGTTTTAAATATTTTGGCCAACCAAACAAGTTTAAGAAATAGTTTTGGGGCAAACAAAATATTTTGTTTGACCCGAAACGACAGGTTGCATTTAATTTTTGAGGTCTTTTTACCTTTTTGATGGTATTAAATGCAACCCAAACAAAGTTCCCATGAGAAGGCTTTGCCACAGCAGGGAACCCCCACCCTCCCAAATCCCATTGGATCATTTTTGTCGTCTGCATCCAGCCCTGCAGGTAAGGCAAAGTTCTCCCAGACCCTGGTAAATTATGCCTGTGGCACCTTAAAGACTAACTATAAAGTTTTAGTCTTTAAGGTGCCACAGGACTTTGTTACCTCTGCTATTCCAGACTAACACGGCTACCTCTCTGATTGGTGAATTATGGGCATTGAATCCCAGGTGACTCACTGCACAACCTAAAGTCTGACTGCCAAATATTTCAATTACAACACAAACCAAGAGGCTGGAGATGTTTGGGTGAAACTTTTGGCAAATGCTTCTAAATACTGGCAGGAATCAGCGCTGGTCTAGGAATAAGCCCCTCGCTGAGGCCGGGGCTACATTTCTAATGAATAGCGAATGGTTTGACCAGCCACACTTGCTCCTTTCATTCTGTTTTTCAGGATGTAACATTTTCAGTCGGTTTGCTAGATCAGTTCTGGATATTAAGCACTGCATGTGAAGATGGCTATTGACGAGCCTGGACATCTAGAAATAAATTACGCTGATGATCTGTAATTGCAAAGAAGCCCTTGGGGTACATTATGTTCAGTGAGAAGAGTATATTGATTGCGTGTCTTGAAAGGAGCTTGGCTCTTTGACGTCAACAACAGCCAAATACACTAGGATTCTCCCACCTCGTTCATTACCTGCAGGATGTTTGTGTCTACACCGCCCTCGTCAAAGAGCAGACAGTTACAAATCTTCCTTTCCGACTACCACTTGGACTTCCAAATCGTGGATGTGCAGAGACTTATTTTGGGCTGGTGCTGCTCAGATTGGCTGATAGAGTGATGTTGACTCCCTTGTCTAGGGAAGCTGCATATACCTTTCTCCAAGACTGGGGAACCAAATCAGTGAGGACCAGCAGCGGGGAGGAAAAAATCCCGTAATGAATCAGGTGGGTGAGGAGAGAGTCTCTGAGCATAATCCAGGAAAGCAGGAAACAGCTGTAGACTGAAGGGCACAGGGAGGTCTCGGACGTATGGAGTATGTACGGTTGTGCAGGACGTTACCACAAGCCATGCCTTACCGTCATGCATACCTGATTAGCGGCTGCTGGCCCGTCTCGCTGGCCCTCCCACTACGTTGTTTTTTTCAGATCTTCTCCTAAATCAGAAGCGCTTTTCTGATGACGAGTTGAGCAGCCCTAACACAGGCGCACCGAGGAGCAAATCCTAATGTGGAAAAGTGTGCGGGGGGTGGGGAGAGGGACAAATGATGATCGATCACTCCTTTGGCTGAAGGCCAATCTGCTCATCCCTCCATAGCCATAATCAAAGTGAGACAGGCTCTCTGGTACCGACCCCTTAAACAGAGAGGGAGCAACATCCATTTTGCTTTATTTGATGCTCTTCTTGGCATCTCATTAGTCCCCCGAGGAAGGCAAAAAGACATACGTTTGCAAAGGAGGAGTAAACGCCCCATCGGCACTGTCTAGCCTTCATGTCATTCTTTTCCCTGCCAGAGAATGCTTCAAATGCTAAATGATTTCATTGAGATAGAAAATTGTGATGAGCTCTGTAATGATGAGCCACTCGGGGGGAACCAGAGGACAGCTCGTTACTACTTGAAAGGGAGATTATGGAGGGGGGAGCTATACATTCCCCACTCTCCTCCTGGAGCTCAGTGCTAGCACTTTCTTTGTACATTTCCGAGGAGTGTGGAGCTATTTTATTACTTATTTATTTTTCTATTTTCCTTTAATGATCTGATTTATTGTAATTGGTGAGCTTCTGGCGGCTTTGGCTTACTAGCTGCTTCCTCAAAGTAAAGGGCCCCCCGCTTGTGATAAAATGAGGGGACACCTGGTAAGCGCGCAGTGTGGCCGGATCTACGTGCTGTGAGCCATTCTATTGTCTCTAGATAGTCTGCATTAGAGAAAGGTGACACACACCAGGTGCTTTGGGTGTCAGGTAATGATGACAGTGTCTGTTTTCTATCCTGCATCACTGTGCATTGCCTCTTGCGGTGAAAGTGACAAGTAATGTTGACAGTCGCTGGTGGGCATCACATCATGCCAACCCCCAAATCACACCAGGCATTGCCACAGAGGTAGGTTTGTTTTGCCTTTTTGTCCTGGTGAACAGGGTGACAGTGATACTTCTTGTCAATCACAGGACAGGTACAGAATAGTCGGCAGCACCCATGCAAGTTTCCCCAACCCACCTAGTCAATAATTTGGCATGACCACTACAGTTTGGTCTCAGTGTCCCATTCAATTCTTGGCCTCTCCTCTGAGCCTGCCAATCAGGGTGCAGATTAGTGCCCGTTATCATGATGGTTCCTTGAGCTGTCATCCAAGTATATTTCTATCAGGGAAGAGTTTGGTTCCTTTATTAACAAGGGATGTCTCATCACAGAAGATAGTTTCATGGACTGAAACCAATTATCTCTCAGACTCAAAACAGCCACACCCCTGGTACTTTGCTCAAGCTGTCCTATCCCCTTCGACACCACTCAGCGCATCACATCCCCCTTCACATCTTTAGCGAGAAAAGGGAATGAAAATACTGTAAACATGAAAGGGAAAAAAAGGGTTGCTTAGAGTGAAGAGGGTGGAGATGAAGAGAGAAAACCAGGAATGAAAGAGGTGTGAACAAAGAGCTCAATGGGTGATTTATTGAGCTTTCAATTGAGGAAGCAGATTGCAAAATGACCCTCTGGCCCAAAGGTCAAATTTCTGAAATAGAGGCTGGGTTTTCTCCAGTTCACCAGCCGCGAAGCTTCAGAAATGAATAGGATCCATCAATCTGCTCATGCCTGCCTCCGGTGAACATCCAAGAGGGTTGGAATAAATTGGGCAATCTAGACATTTAACACAATGATTCTTTCAAAATCTCATTAAGATGATTGAAAGCTCCTTCAAGAGACAGCCCCACAGCTAACACAATGGCACTTCACGGGCCTGGTTCTCTAATTAGATCCAACCTCTTAGCGCTGGTCACGAGACACAAAAAGGGTGAAGACAATGGACATCATCCCTGACCTAAGAGACCATGCTGATTGTGTGCGATCTAGCACGCAGGCTGAGTGTCAGGATAGACAGAGTGAGGAGCTGGCACACTGAAGGTCTGCTCAGTTACACCTTCCTCCATTGTCATAGGCCCATTAAAGATCTGAAGTCAGCATTGGAATTTAAAGCTACCTGTCGTGTTGTGTCTTACTTTGAAAATTTGGCTTTGAACGTGCAACTAAAAGCAACGAAACACCAATTTCCCTGCTGATCTCTCTGAATAGGCCCTCCCCTATTGTGTCAAAGTATTGCCAGGCTCTCGGAACCACACAGTTTACATAGCATATGGTCATACATGGTCACAGTGGGCTGAGCGGGAAAAGCACGTTCCTCCTTCCATTTGACAGCCTGATTTTCAGTGACCGGACTCTGCTTTTGCATGCACAGTTGCGTGCACCCATTTATTGCACCTGCATGCTCCATTGACAGACAACCGATTAGTTGAAAGAAAGAGAAGAAGAAAAGCGGAGATTGAAAGGAAAGGAAAATGGAGAGAGGGAGAGGAAAAAAGGAGAAGTGAATTGAGTTGCAATTTTCTACTGGCACATTCTGCCTGTTTCGAGTGCAATTTTCACGCACAGTTTAAAGGCGGGCACCGATCAGATGAATTATGCCTCTGCCAATTTAACTGCAAGCATAAGCCAGGATACTAGTTTTGTTCACAGTCAGTTTTGCTAGAATAAAAACCCTTCGTCATTTTGCAGGTGCAGATTGTTCCCAGCGGCAGGGAGTCTTTGCAAATTGTAGCCCTTGAAAACTCCATCCTCCCGTGAGCCATGGGCTGGGGGGCTAAAGGGGAAGCTCTACACAGACACTTGTGATTTCAGAAGTAACAAAGAGTCCTGTGGCACCTTAAAGATAAAGTATTGAAGCATAAGCTTTTGTGGGCTAATACCCACTTCGTCGGATGCGTGCAGTGGAAGTGTCCAGGGGGAGGTATAAATAAGTAGGCAAGAACCAGGTAGGAGATAACAAGTGATTTCAGTTCACAGCGGGGCTTGCAAACATTTTCTTTGTTTTTGACCTGTGGGGGATTTGCACCTCCTAAGTTTGGCTCTGCGTTTGGCTTTGAAAGGGCCTGAACTGTACACCACACCCATGAGCACTGATTAGTTTTTCACCCCTTCAGTGGGAAGGATAAATCAGTGAATCAGTTCCCTGGGAGCTGGGCTGAAGTCCCCTGGGAAAGTTTCCCAACCTCAGCTGACCTTCCAGTGATGCTGCACTATAGTTTATATTTGTAATGAAACCATAATCCTCCTGGTGCACATTCCACAATGCTCTCAGAATCTAAGCTGTCCCAAGGCAGCTGCCGTCACCACCGTCTTAACTCTTGTCTCTGCTCTAACGAGGTCTGTGTTATGGCTGAGGAACTCAAGTCTAGTCATCTGTCTCCATCTCAGGCTACCAGAGGGTCTCAGTCTCAAACTGTCTCCCAGCCAGCCAGCATTACAAGCAGAACATGTTGTGTCTGTCGGTTTGTCTGGAGTGCTCAATGGGAGTTGATAGCACAGGCTAGGTTTATGAAGATGATAAAAAGCAATTGATTTTGACCTCATAATAGCTTTCCCCCGCCTTAAAGAAATGAATTGTGTTCCTTCACCTGAATAAAGCCGACCTGTACTAGTGTGGGTTGCAGGAAGTAAAACCTGGCTCTGATAAAGGATTTTCCAGGAATAAAATGGGTGTCAAACCTTCATTTTAACTTGTATCGCAAGAGTGACATGGGGGTATTCAAAAGAATGGGTCAGAACCACTTTAAATGATTTAAAATCAAAAACAGTCTGTATGTTTTGTTGCATCCTAGAATCAGATCATCCTTTCTCCTCCCTCAGTCCCTTCCCTCACTCACTACACACCTTCCAGCTTCTGCAACAAATGAAGCCAGGGTCTCACAGACGAAATCTCCTTCACAAGACACCCCTGGTTCATCCCCAGAGGAGGTCCTCCCTCTACACTGAATGAAATCTATGCTCTGTGGGAAAAAGAATCTGTAGTCATGTAATCAAGGACCGTGTCATAAAGGATGCACACATTGGCAAGAAGGCCAGAGTAAAGTTGCACAGGATTTAATCTAGATTGAGACACTGAATTTCAGCGACATCCAATCTGTCTGTATGTCAGTCTCAGCAGGGGGGTAGATAAAGGGCAATGGAAAACAGGTTAATTTAGTTTATATACCTGTTTTCACCTTGGTCATGCATACAGGATAGGTTGGAGGGTTTTTCAATGCACACCTGTAGAGACCATTTTGCCTCTGGAGCTCTGCTGTTCTTGGCAGTGCTGTCTCAGACCCCCAGGGCCAATAAGTAACATCTGTTGTCCCCATACCTCTCCATGTCACTATAGAGCAAATGCCTCGTTAGGAAAGAGATCTTGTTTTAATGCAGATGTCTTTAGTGATCGGGGAGGAGAAATGCAGAAGGCAAACCGTATAAGCATCTGCTACTAAAGGTCTTCTCCTCACTGCCTGCCTGTCTAATGAGAAAGAACAAGTAACCAGCTCACACAGGAAGACTTAGACAGTCCGTCTTTGATAAACAGCAGGGCTTAGTCCACTTCAGGTGCCTCTTAGGCAGGCTCTTTTCCTCTATGATGAACACATCACAGGACACCAATTCAAAATGGCCAGGGACAGCTCACACTGCGGATTAGCTCCCATGTACACACTGCCAGGACCCAGTGAACTGATGACTTGTCAGCTTCCAAACTCTCCTCTAACTTTCAGCAACAGCTAATTGGGCTGTCTTCTGCCTTCACTGACAGGCCAAATGTGTTTGGAGAGCAAACAGGGATGTGAGCAAAAGCCAGGCTGGAGACGCTTGAAGTATTTTCAGACTTTCACTTTGGTGCACAGCACACAGAAAATAAAACAACTCCTGTGTATGAACCAGGGCAGAGGATTAATTCCAAGGGCACGAAGGAAACGCTTATGATGAGGTAGCGAGTTATGTCAGTTCTGTGGACACGGATGCAAATTCATCCTTGGTGTATTTGCATTCCTGCTGATGAAGTGACACTAAGGATAACTATAGTCAAATGGATTAATTTCCTAAGTGTGAAAGTCTAAATTGCTGCTGTGTGCAAATCTGTTGCACCTGCAATCAGAAAGCTGCATGCACAAGTACTAGTATGCACGACTGTTGTCCATTTGCATTAACAGTTGTTAATTTTGGCTTTGGAGGTTTATCTTGGCTAGCCACATTCCATCCCTCCTTAGATATGTTTTCCATATGAGACTGACCCTTTGAACTGTAAATTCAGTGGTACATATCTCTGAACTATGCCTTCTATTCCATTTCTGTTTCTCTGCATCAGATCTAGAAAGTACGGTAGTGCTCAAACCCTGAATTTTAAACCACATAATCCTTTGTCTAAATCCAAGCCCATGCCTCTAATTGGATCTTGGATGCAAGGTCTGTTGCCTAAAATGGACATTATTGCAGGTAGTGAATGCTGTAGCTAATAGAAAATATTATAATTGTTTAGCAAGTAACTGTTGTACATTTTTGTCTGAACTTTAGCTGGGGAAGGGGGAAAGAAAGGGGACATCATATAAATGGAAGAAGAGGAGAAGCACTGATGATGTGACACCTGATTCACATCTCTCATCTTGTAAATAAGGAGTGATTCCACCTAGGTGAATGGAATCACATCAGTGTGAAAAGAGTATGAGTGAGGTCTTCTCTACATAGGAACATCCAATCGGAATGAACCAAAGGTGTGAATTTGAAGTGGATCCATTAAATTGCATTAAACCCATGTGTGAATACCCTCATTCAGAATTAAAGTGGCATTAATTCAATTCACTTTAATTCACTTCCAAAGTGAATTAAGTTAAACCTCATTAAGGCAACTTTATTTCTGAATAACAGCTGTCCCCAGAGGGATTTAATGTGATCTAACTAATACACTTTAAATTCGCACCTTTGATTAATTCATATTATCTTTCCTGGATATCCCCATGTAAACAAGTCCTGAAAGGAGAATCAGGTCTCAAGGCTCCCTTTCTCTACCACTTGAAAACCCCAAGACGGTTCAGCTCCTTGTAGGATTGCCAGCCCTCCAGGATTGGCCTGGAGTCTCCAGGAGTTAAAGATGAATTTTTAATTAAAGATTACCGTATTTTTCGCCATATAGGACGCTCCGGCCTATAAGACGCCCCTGGGTTTTTAAATAAAAAAGCCGGACACAAAAAAATAAAAAAATAATTAAAAAAAAAAACCACCACCACACACAAAAAGCGCCTCGCTCTCCCGTCAGCCCGCCGCGCGGGCGGGCTGCTGGGAGCGCGCCGCTCTCCCGTCCCCGCCACGCGGGCGGGCGCTCCCAGGGGCCCCGGGGCCCGAGCTGCTCCCGTTCCCCGCCGGCCCCGAATACATGCGGGTGGGCTCGGGGGGGAAGCGCCGCCCCGCCCCGCCCGCCGGGCCACCTGCAGCCGCCCCAGCTCCCCGGTGAGGTCATATATTCGGCGTATAAGACGCCCCCCCTAATTTTGCGAATATTTTTGGGGGTTAAAAAGGCGTCTTATATGCCGAAAAATACGGTATATCATGTGATGAAATCTCCAGGAATACATCCAACCAAAATTAGCAACCCTAGTTCCTTGGGGCAGAGATCAATATTTTATTCTGTTTGTACTGTGCCTAGCACAATGGGGAACTGGTCCATGAAGTGGTATCGTAAAACAAAAAATAAATAATCATCTTCTGCTTGCCCACTTCTCATCTTCTTCAGGGCTGGGATGGGCAGTTTCTTATTATGAAGTTTTTCCAGGGAATTCTGATGATCTTCCTAACCCCAGGAAATTGTTTTCCAGGAAGTTTAACTGCCCACTGAATACTCAACCTTGTGATTTATACAGGGTACCCGTTTGCATGTAAACATGTTATATGGCACCTCCATGCTTGTCAATTCTAAGCACTTTTGCACCACCGTAGATAAATCAGTTTAGCCACATTGGTGTAAGCCCCAAATTTCCAAATTAAAGTAACATTGTAAATCTTTGTAGCGAGCTCGCACATCTATATTCGGGGGTTGCAGAGGTGTAACTACAGCCAGCAATAGTTAGACCAGAGTATATTTTTAACATAGACAAAGCCCTTGTTAGTTTACATAGATTGTGTGGTTTATAAAGCCAGAATCAAGTACTGTGAGCCTCTAGTCTGAGCTCCTGCCAAAAGCCTTCCCCAAATTAATTCCCGTTGAACTAGAGAAAATTTTTTAGGGAAAAAAAATATCCAATTGTCATTCAAAAATTGTGAGTAATGGAGAATCTATTATAGCTCTTGATGAATTGTTCCAGTGGTTAATTACACTCACTATTTTAAAATATGCTTTTTTTCTAGTCTAAAATTATCTAGTTTCAACTTCTAGCCATTGGATCTTTTTAAACTTTTGTTTCCTAGACCGAAGAGCTCTCTGTTATTAAATTTCTGTTCCCCATGTAGGTTCTTATAGACTCTAATCCAGTCACCCCTTAGCCTTCTCTTCGACAAGCTAAACAGATTGAGTTCCTTGGGACTTTTACTAGGAAGCATGTTTTCCAGTCTGTTAATCATTCTCACAACTCTTCTCTGAACCCTCTCCAATTTAAGTTCAATTTCATTCAGTCTCAGTGGTTGCCTAGATTGCTGCTGGGAAAAGAATCTTCTTTTCCCCCGGTGTATTCTTTATTTGTTTTTTCGTGACCTTGAGCTTCTTTGTTCAGCAGAGAAATAAAAAGTTACCTTCAGGATTTCTATGTGGTGCATGGAACTTCAATATCAGACAATTACCCCAGATGGCCTTAAGGCATTACCTTCATGTCTACAATATGACATTGCAATGAACATTCAGGACTCCATTTGTGCTCAGCTGCTGGAATGCACTTGAACTTTGTCTCGTCGGGAAAGTACATATATAAGAAACATGCAGAAAAACAGCTGCCCGACTGAGGTTAAACCTGCTCTCTGATAGGCAGGTGCAATTTCTGGCTCATGTAAACATGCAAGACATTGGTCTGAGACCAAGTCTGCAAGAAGTGGTGGGATCATCCCATTGCCCACAGGTGTTAACAGACACTTTGCCTCAGAGAATCAAATGATTAAAATACTTTTTGAACCGGCACCAGAAGAAAGGCAGGCAATTGGGGTCTGGCTGGTTCATTTTTAATAGACTAGAAACCTTTTCCACTCACACAGTGGTGCAAATCAGAGGCAACACCATGCACATCAATGGTGTTACACCAGAATAAAATCAATTGAAGGAGAACGTGTCTTATTGCTTATGCAAGTAAAGGGAATGAATATTTTTACACTGAGGGGCAGTTATGATGCATTCTACGCCCCATAAGGAGGGCTCCTTCATTTTGCATGGACTTGCACCTCTCTCTCTCTGATGAAGGCTTTTGCTGCATTTCCATGCCAGATCCCTAGGAGATTTAAATCTGCTGAGATCCACTGAAGCCCATTTATAGCAGGCGACCATCGGGCAGAGTGTCTCACTGAAAGATCTGTAATGGGCCTAGCGCCCTCACATCTGGGCGCCTTACAACAGTGAGAACCACCAAGTGACTGCTTCTGAGTGAGAGAGAGTTAAAATCTCCCCCCTTCAAACAGTCACAGCCTGACAGCTCTGGTGCAGCTTGTGCATTCAATGTCCCTTTCATTCCTAAAAAAGAAGTGCCCTGTTGTATCATCGGGGGAGGGAGGAGGTTGTGTGGGTTTTTTTCCCCAGCATCAAGGTTGTTTGTTATTTAAATAGCCCAGTGTGGATATAACAATTTTTTCCCCGGTGTGATAAACGTTATTGATCAAACACCACCACCACCAAATAGATCTGATTGCAAGGACTGGCAACGTCAGCATAGCTTAGAGACCCTCCTCCAACTCAGACTGAAGCAAGAAGAGACTCGGCGGTGGAAGGCAGCAAGTGCTGGAGAAAACAGCAAGATCCCCTGTCAGATGCAGGTAAGAGGAACATACAGCTTTAGCTTTACATAAGCTTTACAGCTTTAGCTTTAGCTTAACATAAGCTTTACAGCTTAAAGACTAACTTCATAGTTAGTCTTTAAGGTGCCACAGGACTTTTGTTACCTCAGCTTTAGCTTTGTATCTTAAAGATTCTGGCTTGGCCATGGCTTATTATTGTTGTACTGGCAAAATGCAGCTGCTGTCTGGCACTGTTTTTTGGCAAAGCCTACAGACTAGTTGGTGAACCTTTGCTCTCGGTAGATTTGTTTCACTGTAGAGGAATTTGTGAAAGTGCCTAGGACAAATCATAGCAACAGAGAAAGCACCAGATAGAAACCTGTAAATGGAAGGAACTGTTCCTGCTAGGACCATAAGCTGTTCATTTATTTGCAGGTGCTTTGTTTCCTTTTTTCTGTATAAATGTTGAACTTTTGGGACCAGACATTTCATGCAGCTCTGGGTGTGCGGAGTCTCACATTTTATAATACTGCTATTTTTCATAGGGATTGTCTTGCTATTGAATAAGGTCCTAAACAACTCTCAGATTAAAATTATCTGCACTTGAGTTCTTTTCCTTTTCAAAAATTCCCATTCAATCACATTGGTCTTTTTTTCTTTTTGCAGGGGCTTTAGGAAGGGATGGGGATGCATGCGGTAGCCAGACTCCAGCTGGACTGGGCTAGAAAGCAAGATTCATTTTCAGTGAATTTGCTGGTGGTGAAAAGATTCTGGAAGCCCCTTGGAGGGAGGAAGATGCTAACTAAAAACTAAACTGCTCCCGCTCTCTGGGGTGGAAAAGCAAGCGGCTGCCTGTGCAAATAAAGACAGCAGAGCGTCCCATGAATCCTCAGCCTGTTGTAAGTAGTTTGCTGGGCACAAAGCTTGCCCCGCCTGCCGTGTTTTGCTTCCGTCCAGCCCGAGAGGAATTGGCTGGAGCAAAGATCCATCCGGAGCTACCTGACTTTTCTAGCACCGCAAAGCTATCACTCACACTGATGAGCGTAAGACTGAAGAACTCTTCTGTCTTTTATTTCCCTCTCTCATTTGGTTTGAGGAACCCCGGGTTTCGCCAGCAAGAGGGGAGGGGTTAATGCCTTTTCTTCCCCACGGCTGAGCTAAAACTTTGAACTTTTACCAGGGAAATCGACCTCCCTTTCGTGCCATGGTTCCCACCTTCCTTTGAAAAATAACCAGTGTCCAGATGAACTGTGAGCCTCTTTTCACCCTCGGTGAGGATCTGCAATGAACTCTGAGTACAGTTTGTTATCCCTGAAAGCAGGCATGGAAAATAATTTCAGGGTAAGCAATCTGAATACCACCTGCAATGATACAAGTGATGGCAGGTACCTGGACAATGGCACCAGGTCCAACCTCACCTTCCACGAACAGTCTCCTGACTTCTACGTGGTCCTTCCGGTGATTTACTCTGTGATCTGTGCCGTGGGGCTGACGGGCAATACCGCAGTCATCTACGTGATCCTCAAGGCCCCTAAGATGAAGACTGTGACCAACATGTTCATCCTGAACCTAGCTATCGCTGATGACTTGTTCACTTTGGTCCTGCCCATTAACATTGCCGAACACCTCTTGCACTACTGGCCCTTTGGAGAAATCCTCTGCAAGATCATCCTGTCCATAGACCACTACAACATCTTCTCTAGCATCTATTTCCTCACGGTGATGAGCATTGACAGGTACCTGGTTGTCCTGGCCACTGTCCGGTCCAAGAGGATGCCCCATCGCACTTACCGCGCCGCCAGAATTGTCAGTCTCTGCATCTGGGCCCTGGTCACCATCATAGTTCTCCCCTTCATCATCTTTGCTAACGTCTACGTTGATGGCCTGGAGATCAAGAGCTGTGGTCTAAATTTCCCCAAACCCGAGAGGTTTTGGTTCAAGGCCAGCAGGATCTATACCCTCATCCTTGGCTTTGCCATTCCTGTATCCACCATCTGCATCCTCTATACCCTGATGCTGTATAAACTGAGGAACATGCACTTGAATTCAAATGCTAAAGCCCTGGACAAAGCCAAGAAGAAGGTGACCATTATGGTCTTCATCGTCCTGGCTGTTTGCCTCTTCTGCTGGACTCCCTTCCATCTGGCCACCATCGTGGCTTTGACCACTGATTTAGCACAGACCTCCGTGGTCATAGGTATCTCCTACTTCATCACCAGCTTGAGCTATGCCAATTCATGCTTGAATCCTTTCTTGTATGCTTTCTTGGATGACAGTTTTCGGAAAAGTTTCAGAAAGATGCTGGAATGCAGGGCTGCTTAAAAGATGGACCGTGCCTCTGGGTTCCCCTCCCTCTCATGGCTTTGCAGGGGCAACCTTACAGACTTTTCAGTGTATGACTGAGGAATAGACGAGCTTTATGCTTTCTATTTAACTAGGCTTGTAGTTTATTTAATTATATGTGTGTATATATGTGTTTGTTCCTTTTGCATTTTTCATAATTCTAATCATAAATCTTTCATGTTCCTTGTATGAATCTCACAATAAGTCAAAGCTGTGGGGTTGGTTTGTTGTTTTTTGCTTGATTGTGTCTTGTTTAGGGGGAAAATCCTGAAATATTTAGCCCATGAAAGCTTATGCCCAAATAAATTTGTAAGTCTCTAAGGTGCCACAAGGACTCCTCATTGTTTTTGCTGAAATACGTTTTTTATAAAGTGTATTCTTGTCATATCCTAGTCTTGTATTGCCACCTGCTGTACAATTACAGAAGAACTGGGTCTCTTAAAGGGTTGAAGCTATAATGCTACTGGAAAAGACCAGCCTTTTAAAGATGAATGTAACTTTTAGTTATGAATCTATATATTGTGTGCAGAATTGATACAATGGAGCAGGTTGAGCTACCAGATACAGTTGTACATTATAAAAATGATGAGGTAAAATGGTGCATTTGAGAAGAAAAATTTGCATCCCTGGTCTGTGTGCCATATGCCTTGGATATAGTTTGATTTCTGAGGGGAGTCTGTTTCCCCCCAAGATTTCTCCTTGCCTGAATTGCTAACGTGACTGACATTGAAACCAAAATTTCAAAAATCGTCTGAAAGTTACAATATCCAAACAAGACAATATACAAGTATTGTGGTGACTGTGGAAAAAATAATGTGTGTATTATCAATGTCAAGAATTTTCTTTTCATTTTTTAATGTTTAAAAAGACATTGACTTTAAAGTGTTTGATGAAATAAATCGCATTCAAAAGTGTCTGGCATTTCTACTAGAAGCAACTTTTATAAGAAACTCTGTGTTATCCTATTCATCCCAATATCGCTGCCCTGTAAATTTCATGTCACCTGATGGATAACCCTGTGTTGTTGCTTATAACATAGCAAAGATGTGCTGCAAACCACAAGAAAAGTCCTAGAAAAGGTGGCACATAAAGACCTTCATTCGGCCAAGCAAACGCTTAACTTAAAACAGATGAGTCATCCAATTAATGGACGATGGCCATTACATGCCTAAGGGTACATGTACACTGCAATTAAGAACCCGTGGCTGACCCATGTAAGCTGACTTGGGCTTGCACAGCTTGGGCTCGGGGGGGGGGGGGGGGGCCTATAAAACTGCAGTGTAGATGCAACCTACGGAGGGTCCCAAAGTGGGGCTCCAGCCTGAGCCCGAAGGTCTATACTGCAATTGTATAGCCCTGAGGCTCAAGTCAGCCAACATAAGCCAACCGCAGGTGTTTAATTGCAGTGTGGACACACCCTATGTGTTTTCCTGAATCGGGACCAGAGAGAGAGAGTCAAAAGATCTGGAATCTCATGCTGTGTTGAAGAACTACAGTAACTGTGGGTAATGAGGCTGACAAGCTAGCCCGAGACCAATACAGCCCTAAGCAACACATTCGGCCTATATATATATATAATCTTCCTACTGTTCATCTGATGAAGTGGGTTTTAGTCCACAAAAGCTTATGCCGAAATAAATTTGTTACTCTCTAAGGCAGGAGTGGGCAAGCTTTTTGGCCTGAGGGCCATATCGGGGTTCAAAACTGTATGGAGGGCCAGGTAGGAAAGGCTGTGCCTCTCCAAACAGCCTGGCCCTGCCCCTTATCTGACCCCCTCCCACTTCCTGCCCCCCCTCAGAATCCCCAAGTCATCCAACACCCCCCCCCCACTCCTTGTCCCGACTACTCCCTCCAGAGACCCTTGCTCACCAAGACCCCACCCCCTATCTAAGCCCCCCCCCCCCAGCGCCTTGTCTCCTGACTGCCCCTTCCAGAGACCTCCCTACCCCTAATCATTTAACTGGGATTATCAAACTTTGCTCAATTATCCCACAATTAGTGGAACTCAGGTGTTCAAGGGATTTGCAGAGGGTGGAAGTCAGGGCAGAATTTGGCCCACTGTTCTCACTGTATTTAGCATTAGATTCCTGAAATGTACCCAATGCAATGTCTTTGGGCAACCCTGTTATTCTCTGGCAACGCTGTAACTGTCAGCAGAGGCAAAGGCAAAAGACCCCTGCTCAAAAGTTCCCTCAAGCACTTCCCTGCTCCTTGGAGAGAGGCCTAGAAAAGAGATGGGCCCTCAACTTCAACAGACTCGCTCTATCGCTCCAGAGGAAATGGCACATTCCAGAGTCTGGAGAACACCCAGACATTTCAGTCTGTATAGGCCTGACCCAAAGTCTATTACAGTCAGTGGAAAGGTTCCCATTGCTTCAGTGGATTGTGAATCAGGCACTAAATGTCCCAGATGACTGCAGCGGCTCTGGTGGTACCCAAGGAGTAAGGCAAGTCACCCAAACAGTCTCAACACTAGCAACAGAGTCAAATATATGGTTGGATTCTTGTTTTGTATCTCACCAATATATTTCCTGCTACAATATCCTGCAGCAGGAAGTTCTGAAGGTTAACAAAAACATTTGTGTAGACTTGGAACTTTAAATTCTGTTATTATTTATATGGCATTGCCATTATTAGCACAGGGGAGGAAGAGGACAACCTTGACACAATCAATGTGGCAACCAAATGCCAATTGACGGCCTCACGGTCTAAAAGGCAACTCACGTGAGTTTTAGTGCTAGGACTCAAGGGAGGTGTAACGGGGTGCACAGCACACCTCAGCGTGTCCAGCCCCTTGGCCCTGCTCCCCAAGGACTCAGGGGAACTCCCTGCTGTACAACACCCGTGCTCTTTATTTGTGTCCATTTCCCACCACCAGTTTCCTGCTATTTGCAATGGTATGGCCTAACCCAGGCCTGGGCAGCAACAGAGTGACCGGGCTCCTACCTCTCCCTACGCCTCCTTTCCCCCCAGTCTCCACCCCCTCTCTCCCTCCCAGCCTTATAGCTCCTGCCTACAGATGCAGCCAGTGATTAGACAAACCTAGGCTATTTACCCAGCCCCAATCCATTCCTCCCCTGATTGGGGCTGGAGTGGCAGGAGCTGACTGAGGCTTCCCCAGCAGGATCCTGCCCCAGTAGACCTACATGTACATGGCGTGTAGAGTGCTCACAATGTATGCCCAGCTAACGCGGGTATAAGCAGCAGCGTAGACGGCGAGGCATTGCTTAGACAAGCAGAGTAGAGTGCTCAGCATGCCTGACCCTGGGCTATATGCCCTACTCACGTCCAAGCAGGGTCTCCCATAGCTACACTGCTGTTTTTAGCAAGGGTGCCTGCTGCCTCCCTTCTGCCAGAGCCTTCCCCCCGCAGCCTCCCCCTTTCAAGAGCCTTTCCTCGCTGCAGTGTAAGCATAGATATAGCTTAAGAAAGTCTAATGAGAGAAATCTGTTGCCATTCAGTTTCACTGAGTTTTCCTTTGTGCAAGTAGCATGTTGGCTGATCAGGCTACCTGTTCCTTCTCTATACCTTTCTTTATACATCAGTCTCATACCTCCTAAGGCTGGAAGACACTATTTAAGTGCAGAGTACCGTGGTTACTATTTGGTGCATGAAATGCTGAAGTGTACAGCATAGTTTACAATCCCACTCTGCCCCCCCCCCCCCCCCGGCTCTGTCATCAATTGAATTTTCCTTTTGTGAGAAATTTCCACATTCCAAAATTACATCCTGTTTTGAATGGGGTGGGTTGTGGTTTTTTTTTTTTTTGGCAAACTGAAAAATTCCAAAAAGTTGTAAATCAGAGATACTGAAACAGAAAATGTAGTGATTTCCAATCAAAACCAAATGATTTAATGGGTCACAATGACAATTATCATTTCATTACTCCCTGGCAGGACACTGAAAAACTGTCAAAACCAACATTTTCCTGGGCAAAATGTCAATTTTAACACTTTTCCTGTGGGAAAATGTTGACCAGCTCGAATTATTAACCTCTCACCAAACAGGTGCTGAATCCTCATCCAGAGCTAATTGTAGAAATGGGCCTGAACCTTAATCACAGATGATTAAATCCCTGAACTTCAGTGTGTGAAATCCAGACCCAATTTTCATGGCTTGGTTCCATTCCTAGTTAGCCGGGTTGTGTGACTGGACAAGGAGCTGTCTTGTGGTTCAGTTGGGTAGAATGCTCTTTAGAAACCTAAGAAATCTGTCAAAGCACAGTTTGCTGAGGTTTGAGTTAGGTAATTTGTGCAAGCACCCCACGTTAACTTCAGCGACCCTCAAAGCACCTGCAGAGTGTGGGAAGATTTGGCAGATGAGCAAGTACGAGTTGCTTTTCAGGAAGCGAATGCCAGAAGTTTTAATGTAGGAACAAAGAATTAGAGAGAGAGAAAGAGAGAGAGAGAGAGAGAGAGAGAGAGCGAGAGAGAGAGAGAGAGAGAGAGAGAGAGATGAGCATTTGCTATGGAATTGAGGAGAGGCTGAGGGAACTGGGCATATTTAGTCTGCAGAAGAGAAGAGTGAGGGGGGGATTTGATAGAAGCCTCAACTAACTGAAGGGGAGTGAGGGGAGTTCCAAAGAGGATGGATCTAGACTGTTCTCAGTGGTGGCAGATGACAGAACAAGGAGTAATGGTCTCAAGTTGGAGGGGGGGAGGTCTAGGCTGGATATTAGGAAAAACTAATTCACTAGGAGGGTGGTGAAGCACTGGAATGGGTTACCTAAGGAGGTGGTGGAATCTCAAGCTTTAGAGGATTTTAAGGTCAGGCTTGACAAAGCCCTGGCTGGGATGATTTAGTTGGGGTTGGTCCTTCTTTGAGCAGAGGGTTAGACTTGGTCCTTCTTTGAGCAGAGGGTTAGACTACCTCATGAGGTCTCTTCCAACCGTAATCTTCTATGATTCTATAATAACATTGCTTACCATAGAGCCTGGAAAAGGAGTTTGTCACTGAAAGTTTGGGGGTCTGTTGACCCCCAGGTTACTCTTTCAAGGGGGCAGACATGGGAGCGTGAGAGTGTTAGCAGCAGTTTGAGGAAGATGCAGGAGACTTGTGCGAGGGAAGCACAGGCCCTTGGACGACTACGGTCTTTTAGACCCAGATCTACAAGCAGATTTATTTCACAAATGCTTCAGCCTGAAGGGAGATGGCATTCTGGAGGGTTTCCTATTCTTTAGCAAGCTTGCCCCCTGGTGGGAAATATATATCTATTCTATATTCTATATATTCCCATTTTAAAAAGGCTCTTCAGTAAGGAAAATAAACCTAAACAAAATGAAGCTTCAGAGATCAAGGTGGAGAAAATCAACTTGACTCAACCAATGTGTCACAAAGACAATTCAAGTGTCGTCACTTCAAAAGCTATTCAAATGGGATGTTGGCCTTTCACTGGCTTTAGCCAAATGTGCAAGCACTATGGTATTATTGGTCCTAGAAGGACATCAGAGTTAAGAAGCATGAGCCAAAATCCATTACAGTCAGTGGGCCTAGCCCCCGGTGTTATCTTTACACATTCGGTAACATATTGTGTTTTAGCTCTTATTTTGTGGAACAAACCCAATATCAACAAGTATTTTAAATGTGTGTGTGGGACACACCATTTACAATGACTTTTCAAAGAGATATAAGAGAAAAAATAATGCCACCCGGAAGTGGTCAGAATCCATTTAGATTAAGCAAGAAGCTCTAATCTGGGATTCTTGGGCCTGACACAGCTAGAAAATGTTTGCTTGGGGTGCCTGACTTCATGTCAGATGAGGAAAGGACTCCTACAGATCTGTTCAGCCCCTTAGAGTAATGCAATAGCAACAGTACTTTGCCTGAGGCAGTCACAGCTAAATTACATTCTGGGTTTTCTTGACATATCTAAGAGGATTCTCCTTACTGATGTCCTTTAAACACAACTAGAAAGAACCTGCTCCTGCACTGAGCTATTTTTGTTTTATGCCAGGGTTGATTTCACCAGTGAGAATGACATAAAAACAGAGAAACTTCACGGAGAACTGGGCCCAAAATATATGTAAGTAGAATGAATAAAGGCTTCCCACTTCAATCAGCACAACCATAGAATACGCCCCTTTATTTTCAACTCATACATAAAACTTAGGGTGACTTCTGCTATGGCACGGACTCTCCAGAATGTGTCACTGTTAGTCAGGGATTCTGCAAGCTTTATACTCGGTTTCTGCTTTTGGGTTCCCTTGGTGGCGTATTCTTATCCCTGCCAAGTGTCATGGGAGATACAAGAATGCAGATTTTTTGCCGGATCGGCGAGTAGCAATCGATCTTTTGGCGAGCGATTTATCGCGTCTTGTTAAGCCCCATTAATTCATCGCCAGCGGCGCCCTCTCGACTCCAGAACTCGAGGCGCAAGCTAGAGTCGACGGGGGAGCGCGCCGCCGACTGCCGCTGCCATGAGGACAGCAGGTAAGTTGGCTGAAGATACGCCAACTTCAGCTATGTTATTCACGTAGCTGAAGTTGCGTATTGTGGCAGGGTGCTGGCCAGGAGCAGCTGAGCCAGCCCTGCCGCCCCTTTAAGAGCACAGAAGCCTCTGCAAGCTTTGCCTGAAGGGGAAGGCTAATCAGCCACCTGGGCTGCAAAGGGCTCAAGCTCAACTTGTTGCACCTGACAGCCTCCCTGGGGGATATAAGGCCCGGCAGGACGGAAGCCCAGGGTGGGTGTGGTGGAGTGTGGAGTGTGGAGAGGAAGCTAGGGAGTCAGGATAGGGAGGAGTACTTAGACTCTGGATCCCTGTGAGCCAGGAAGGGGGTTGATTCCTGAGCTGTGGTCTGTCTCCCTGTGCAGGTATTAAGCCAGCACTGTATAAAGCTGTACAAAGGGGTGGGGTTTGCACTATAAATAAAGGACACTGGTGAAGCCACAGAGACGTCTCCTGCCTATTTGTGGAGTGGGCAACGGACGGATCTCCTACAGTATCTTCAATCGATCCCTCCCCCTAGTGTACACCAGCCCACTGATTTCACATCAGATCATTTTGCTACCAGGCTGGTTTGTTTCACAAGACTGATGCCTTTGCAGGTCTTTAGTGATTTAAACTATTCTGATTTATGCTACCACTTTAAAAACCTTTGCACAGATTATCATCCAGAATCTTTTGCTAACATCTTCATCCACTCATGACTATTATATATTGGGAGCCTGATCCTGCAAACACTTTTTCTACCCATTGGCTCACTCCAGCATACAGCTTCCCTTCTGTAAAGGTCCTATCTCTAAAAACATCTTGCCTCCATCTTTATCCTTTTTAAACCCAGGAGCAGACTATCATAATTGTTGTATCACAACTGCATGCCTAAACATGTTATGGTGAGTGCACATGCAAACTGATCAGCTGTGCACACAAATGTCTAATTAATTACAAATCAATTTCATGGTTTGCTTGCACATGCGCTTTGCACAGAATTCTGGTGTGAGCACGTGTGACTCCTTTTTTGAAAACCTCTCCCTTAATCTTTTTTCCCCTAAGCCTGTCATAATGCAGCAGGTCACTAGTGGTCCAGTAAACAATACTCCACTCTAAATCAGTCTTTTGGAAATCACCATAACAGAACATTGTCACAGACTGAGATTCCCATTTCAAATTAAATGGCTCATTGCTATCCCATTGTCCTTACCAATGTGCAGTGGTCAACAGAGAAACAGAATATAGTCATCTAAAATAATGCACTCGGCATGAAACATGAAATGCCATTGATTAAGTAAAACCTGGATCTACTACTGCTTTAAAATTAAATGCTGAAAAATCATACCAAGAATGCCAGCACACATCTCCGAAAAGAAGCAGTTGATGATATATATTCAAATTATATTCTAATCTGAATAACATGGTCACATCATCGCCAGCTCAACATTCAAAAATTACGAGTCAGGGTCCCTAAAATCAGGCAATTGCTTTAAAAATCATGAAATCTTTAAAAGAATAACAACTTTGGGGTTCCTTTAATTTGATTTCTTTGTTTCTGCCCCTTTAGAATACACCCTTCTCACATTTCTGGGTGTTTCTCTGTAGCCAGAAGGCCTGGAATCTGACTTTTTTTTTAAAAACGGAGGCTGAGATTCTAAATTTAAGGAGCAACTGCCGTAAGAAAAACTATTCAGTTTGTGAGACTCGGGAGAATTGACAACAGTTTTCTTCTTTTTCTTTTCCTCTTCTCTCCTGGTGGAGCATAAGGCTCCAACCATTCTTCTCCATTGGCTGAAGATTTGGTTGAGGTTTCTGTAGCATTTGTTTTTTACATGGTGGGTTGCTTAACCCAACGCAAAACCCTCCTCCTTTCACATCTTGGGCTTGGGACCAAGCAATGGCGGAGTTATTGACAACAGTGTGTCCTCAAAATTCTGAATTTGTGCAGAAATTATCACTACTGTACATTTTTCTAAATAATCAGAAAACATGACAAAACAGATTTTGCTGTTTGTTTGTTTATTCTCCAGGTATCACTATTTTCATAGATTCCTCTATTTTAAGGTCAGAAGGGAGCCTTATGATCACATGGTCTGACTTCCTGTGTGACAGAAGCCAGAAAATTTCACTCCGTGAAATTCCTGCATCAAGCCCGCAACTTCTGCTTGAGCTACCCTCATGTAGAAATTTCCTGCATTTCACTTTTCATTCCACTAAGGGGCACTCTCCTTTCAGGTTTATGAGCCTTTATGGCAGGGGATCTCAACCTTTCCAGCTTTCTGTACCTCTTTCAGGAGTCTGATTTGCCTTGCGTACTCCCAAATTTCCCCTCCCTTCAACGACTTGCTTACAAAACCAAACATGAAAATACAAGCCATAGCACACTAGTACTGAACAATTGCTGACTTTCTCATTTTTACCAGATTATTATAAAATACATCAATTAGAATATAAATATTGTACTTATTTATTTTAATATTCAGTGTATAGTCTGTCTGAACTTTTAGTTTGTAGTGACTTTGCTTGTGCTTTTTATATAGTCTGTTGTAAAACTAGGCAAATGTCTAGATGAGTTGATGTACCCCTGGGGAGACCTCTGTGTACCCCCAAGGGTACAGGTACCCTTGGTTGAGAACCACTGCTTTAAGGTTCCCTGTTTCCAAGCTTTTCTCCACAACTGTTATGGCTTGATGCTTAGTTTTGAACATATGAATGCCAAGAGTCTCAAATAATCCCATGACTGCAGGACCTCATAGGCGCTGCTATCTAATACTTAGGGCCCTATCAATTTCAGGGCCAGAGGGTTTTTAAATTTGTCAATTTCACATTTTCTGTTGTTTACCTCTGAAATTACCGTGCCCCAACCCAAAAGGTGCCCAGAAGTGGGTCTGATCTTCCCCCTTCTTCCTCCCTGCCCCCCCACCTCAGATCTGCCATACAAGGGAAGGACAAGTCCTGTCTCTCCCAAGCCCAGCAGGGACTCCCAGCTGGGAGCTCCCTGGCTGGGGCACTTCCAGGAGCAGGAGAATATCAGACCCACCTCCCCAAATCTCCTCCAGCTGCAGGAACCTACAGGCCTGGAGCATCCTGCAGCAGGGGAAGGCACTCCGAGGTGGGTCTGATCTCCTCTGAGAGGAGAGCGGCTGTGCTGGGGAAAGACAAGTCCTCTCCCTTCCCAGCCCAGCTGGGACTTGCAGCTCGCTCCCAGCAGCCAGCGGGAGATCCGATTTCACGGGGAAGGGCTTATTTCACAGGCCATGACACATTATTAATGGCCATGAAATTGGTAGGGTGGGGTCCCTAGTAATACTGATCTTCTGCCATCATTTCCTGAGTATTTTGAGTGACTTGGGGCTCAGTGACTAGGATGCACAGTGAGATCGTCATTGTACAGTTATATTGGGGTACTGAGCTATGAATCTATTGATCTACTCAACAGGGAGGCTATTGGAAAAACAATCAGGAAGGTAACACAGTGATGCTACAGAAGCAACCTCCCCCTCCCCCCCCCAAAAAAAAACATTTGGGGAAAAGTATGAAACAATGGTTGCGCTATAAGGGGGGAAGAAGCAACTTCCATAGCTGTTTTCCCAAGGCTAACAACCTAGAGATTAAAAAGACACTAAATGGTGACAGAGCCTCTCTCTATATATATACCTTCCTACTGTGTGTTCCAGTCTATGCATCCAATGAAGTGGGCTGTAGCCTACAAAAGCTTATGCTATAATGAATCTGTTAGTCTCTAAGGTGCCACAAGTACTTCTGTTCTTTCCTCTGGAGAGAGGGAGGTGGGAATTGTCAAGGAGCTGTTCTTTGTGAGTATGAACAGGTAGGACGGGACGGTCTGAAGGAGTTAGGGCCTTTCCCAGCTTCTGGAGAATGGAAAGTTAAGGACAGACAGGATTGTGAAGAGGCTGTTTATTGCTTTAAGATCTTTTTCTCAGAAACGATTCTAGATCAATAATACTTCCCCGTAAAAGGCTGTGTGGTTTCTGGATACCTCCGGTCACTGCTTGTAGAGGGAAATGACCTTGCAGGTGTAGCACCTAAATCGGATGGCCTGACGTCATCGCAGTTGGTACATGGGGTCATCGCAGTTGGTACAAGGCCCAGGCTGGGAGTGGGAGTATCACGTGATTCCATGCCAGGAATGGGGACAGCCCAAGAGTGGAGGGGCACTCACGGAGAGCAGGAAGAGCCAGAGATGCAGTTTGCCTACTTACTGTGACATTCAGGCTTTAAGAAAAATCACCAAATACCACAAGACTTGGCATTCATGATAGCCTACACTTTCCTCGCATCTAAACAGAGTTAGAATCACGGTCTGTTAGCTTTCAATAGTCATTAGTCATAATAGACTAATGTAGGTCTCTGAAATCAGTGACGCTTAAGTAGATTTCTTTTCTCCGTTCAGGAAAAGTTTTCATTCATTTCTCTCTTGTGATATACATTTTAAGCTTGCAAAACCAGCCAAAGCATTTATATGTAATATACACTTGTGATTATTCCACTTATTTGAGCATGGTCTTTCTTTTATTTTTAAAAAGAGTGAGGGAGTGAATGTTTAAATTAAGGCAATACCAGGAACATAACAGGGCTGCAATTAAAAAGCCTTAATCCTTGAACCAAACTCTCCTTTCATGCAGGGGCAAACCCTTATTTTTTGCTTTAACATTGGTTAACACTTAGGTAATTAATTCCATGGAAGGTGGTGGCATTATATTAATATAAACCCAACATAACAGAATGCAGTTCCAGCCCAACAAAGCTAGCTATGTATTTCAGCAGAAAATATCACTTGCCTTTTTACTAATGTATGAACACTTGCACACAACTACAGAGGGGGGCGGAGGAAGGTGTGCAAATGCAGCCATTCTGTGCTGAGAGTCTGAAGGCTGAACACTAGGCTCCTACTAGAGAAGACAGCGTGACTCGGTTGGTTGGGCTCTAAGAAGACTTTGGTGCTCTTCCTGACTCTCTCAATTATCTCCTAAGTGTATATGGTTGGGCCACTTGCCCCCAAGCCTCTGTTTCCCTTCCCACTGTTTCTGCGTCTCGTTTATTTAGAATGTAAGTTCTTCAGGGAAGGGATTGTCTCTCCCCATGTGGCTGTGGGGCTCAGAACCTGACTGTGGATTTTAGCCATCACTGTAATATAGGAATACTAAAAATGATCACGAACGAGTAACTTTTTACTGAAGCTCTAAAAATGTCTGTAACGTCTGATGTCCCCTCTGGATTCCTGACAGGGACTTTGAACCAATCAAAGAAGACATCACCTACAGCAGCTTCAGGCCACGCTTGACAATGGGCCTGGGCCACTCTGGGACAGGATTCTGGAAGTTAATCAATGCTGTCTGAATACTCAAGCAGTGCAGATACGACCAGTCTCGCTCAAAGCTGTGTATCAACTCTGTTGTAAGAAGCCACCAGTGACCTAAGACAACAGTCTGCATTTCCCAAAGAGTCTGTATACAAAAAACTCACCAAGACGTACGTTGAGCAAATCTAATAACGAACACACAGAAATGGAGATTCGACTGCATGGCACTTCTTCTTTTTTGTTTAATTACTTCTAAAGAGATGAGAGATTGATAATTAATAAAGTCAGATTTCAGTGTAATGAAAATAGTCTCCAAAACTCAGCCCTCAGCTGCTTTGTATTTATGTAAATGATTTGGGTAGTTAATTACATTTCACTTCTTATCAGTGCAATTCAGACAATACTCTCCTTCTGGCTTCTCTCTGGCCAAGCTGTGGGTTTTGTTCCCATCTGATTCCATTCAATCTGAACTAGAATTGTGAAAGAAATTAATGCAAAACAGGTGGCCAGATGGTACAATGGGTCAGACCTAGAGGGAGAGATTAGTGGGACTGAAATGATGTGAGCTTTGATCTCGTCATAGGTAAAATATTCTGAGAGGAGACTGTGGTTTACTGAAAACTGTGTTAAAATTATATGCTATTACTTTAAATTTCTGAGGGTTTTCTAGTCCCGCTTTCATGCTAGGGGGCTCTGTGGGGAAGCCTGAGACCTGGGCCTATGAGCAGTCAGTCAGCAGACAGCCTTGAGTAATGTGAGGTGAGTTGTGCCTCTCACATTTTTAGGGAGCAGCCTGCTTTGTCTCTTTCTGCTTGGGGGTTCTCATGTATCATCATTTGGATTCTAAGAAATAAAGTTGTGTTACTTTGCAACCTTCCAGCAAGAGTATTTATGGTTTTATCTAAGTTCATTGTTTTCGTATGCCATGTTTCGTATTATTTTGTCCTCATGAATGACTCCAAGCGGCAAAATAACACCGATAAAAATCAAACAAAGACGAAAGCGAAGACATTTGGGACCCCAAAGGTTCCTGATTGGATCCAGCTCAAGAAGAATCCCACACCATACAGAGCATAGAACAAATATGAGCGTCATCACTGGCCTCATCCCAAAGCACAAAACAGACAGGAGTGGGTTCCCCACCTCCCAAAGAAGCAAGGGTTAGCAGAGACCCTGCCGACCAGCACATAGTAGGAATCCTGGGGTGGGGTGGGGTAACTTGCCGTCAAACAAATGCACTTCTGATTATCTGAGCTGAAGTAACATGTTCATCATCTACCCCTGCCAGCCAATGTTTGCTACTGATGGCAGAGTATGTGTTCGCCCTCCATCTCTAACTACCTCATATACTCCTGTGGACTCAGAAGTGTGGCTAGATCTCAGTTCCCACTGATTTCACATAATTTTTTTTTGACCTAGAGACTTCTGGGCACTGTACTATCCCTCTGGGGAAACCTGGCTCCATGCCGCTCTTGTGCACCACACGGCAGAAGGTCTTATTATTATTTATTCTTTGTATTACCACATAGCACCTAGAAGCCCAGACACAGATCAGTCCCCCCTTCCTACCCCTATTGAACTAGGCACTGGATAAACACAGAAGACGACTGTCCCTATTCCTGGGAGCTTACAAATTAAGCTGCCGTTTCATCAGGGTGTGCCTGGCTCTGATCCCACCAGACTCTGATTGTCAATCTCAGAGCCAAATCAATGGAGTCGTGCTGCAGATGAAAGCAAACCTGTCACCAGTAGTAACCACTGGCCATCACTGTCATGCACCATCCGGTAGAGGACATTTTCTCTCAGAAAAAAAGGTGCATTCTTAACTAGTGTTGGCTCACGTGAGGTAACTCACCTGAGGTAAAATCCAGTTGAGATGAGGCAGTTTGTAGTTTTCACACATATTAGCAGGTCAAGTCAAAAGTGATGGGGGATCCTAGAGTTTGCCTTGGCCAACTAAATGATGTGAAAACTAGAACCAACCTTGTCTTCTGACGGAGTTTACCTCATGTTAGCTAACACGAGTTAAGAACACGCCTTTTTTCCTCGTCATGACAAGGCCTTAGCAGCCTTGTACAGGGCTTTGAGGTGCAATGGTTACCTTGACTCCTGTGATCCCGAAGTATCAACTGAGAGCTACTCCCACCCACTCGTACACTCCAGCTATCTTATTTGCATGCAACCCTTTGAAGTGAGGTAAAGCACAGGTGGCATTTACAATGATTGTGTCCTTACTGTGGTGCTATGAGGAGGGTGTGAGGCGGTCTGTGCTCATTTGCAAAGATCGTATGGAAGGGTTTGATTCTGATCTGAATAATGATACTATAATCACTACACACCAATCTTGCCAACCTTTACGAGCCAAAAGGGCTCAGTTGCTTCCCTAATACATTCTAATGAAATTTTTTCCAGCAAAGCACATTCAAGCTAAGCCATAGTCTGGCAGATGAAGCAAAATATGGAGGGTATCTCATCATTAGTTTCCATTCGCAGCTTTCCATCTTCTCCAGGAAGAAATGGAACCTTTCTCTGGGCCAGCCTCATTTTCAGCTTTCTTATGTTTATTCCTTTGAAGAGGGCGATTATCTCTCAGAATCCTCTCAGCGGTGAAGCAAAACCAATCAGTTGAAACAGCGAGATTAGAACAAATCCTAACGATCATACAAAGGCATGACATTCAGATGCGGCGGGGCACTTTTAAGGCCTCGTGTTAACAAACGTTCAATAGCAAAATCTGCCAGCCAAGTCACCACCCAGGATTAAGTTTCCACATGGGCAAAAGGGAGCCGAAAAGCCACGAAGCACGATTCCATAGTGGCAGAGTTGAGCCAGGCAGTGCATACTGGGAAAAAGTGGCCGCCGGGACCTGTCCCTACCGCCTTACTTTAAAGCGCTGCAGTGCCCTCCCCAGCCACCGAAGGGGGGACAGGTCAAAAGGAGCAGCTAGCATGGGGCTGGAGCCCTGGGCAGGGTGGCTAGGGGGGCAGGGGGACACAGACCCCCCCCACCCCTTCCCTTCCACCTGAGGCCCCGCCCCTTCTGGGGGGGAAGGGAAAGCCATCCCCCATACCATTGAGACAGAAATTTTACTTTCACCCCTGCTCTCTCACCAGCGGAAGTTGGTCCGGTGAAGGATATCATCCCCCCATCTTGAAGCATTAAAAGGCCAGGAGACTTCAGCAGCCCCCATACCCAGCAGGGTGACCAGATAGCAAATGTGAAATATCAGGACAGGGGTGGGAGGTAATAGAAGTCTATATGAAAAAAACCCAAAATCGGAACGGTCCCTGTAAAATCAGGACATCTTGTCAGCCTATTACCCAGCAGGGCTGTGGGGCGGTCGTCACCCCAAGGCATATAGTTCCTAGGGTGACCAGATGTCCCGATTTTATAGGGACAGTCCCAATTTTTGGGTCTTTTTCTTATATAGGCTCCTATTATCCCCCACCCCCTGTCCCGATTTTTCACACTTGCTGTCTGGTCACCCTAATAGTTCCTGTCCATGTAAAAACAATTCCTTCCAGCCTGACATTTTGACGGCAACAGCTACAGAAAGCTATTTGCATCAGGGAGCAATTCCCAGCACGCCTGTTACTCAAGCCTAGCAAATTGTGGTCTGAGTGGAACTGCAAGGCAGCTCAGAGAGTAATGAAGTCTGCCGGAATGCGTGGGCGGGTGTCTGGTGCAGACGGCTGCAAGAGCGACACAGCAAGGTAAATCACCCAACACCGTGAACAGGAAGAACCAATAAGCAAGAAGCAGAACAGGAGCGAGGTGAATAGGATCTCAGGTTGTTTTTGATGTGATGGTGCACTTGCAACTCCAGGGTGTGTTTAGAGTTTCCATGGTGCCGAAGCAGGCAGCTCCATGTTTCACCATCAGAGGAGAACCATTGCTCTGCAGAAGAGTCTGTGAAAAGGCCATCTGCATTCCCCTGCAGGGAGACTCACTGCCGGGTTTGACTCATTTCAAGTTAAAGATGCATGGCGGTGGATTGATATGATTCATCAATTAACATCGTTGCCAAGATTTGTAACACCTCTTGATGTTATTTCTGTATTCGCTAGTTCATGGATATTATGCAACCTACCCAGGAATCAGGGCATTCGAGAAAATGATGTGGCAACTGTATAGCAACTATTAGGCATCATTGTTCTCTTTAGCCGCAGAATTGTGCGCGCTGCTGAAAGCCTTTTGGCACATCCCATTTCTATTTGCAATGACTATACTTGTGTGTCCAAGGGCCTAGCGAGCATCTGACTGCTCATCTGCCTGCACTCTGCCCACCATCTCTCATGCCATCACAGGAATGCTGAGGGCCAGTTAGGTGCACCCATTGCTACATACACAAGTATGCACGTGCAAGTGGTTTGGCATAAGGGTTTCGTCTCTGACAGTCCACCACCATTATCCTGACACTGATTCTTCTCCAACATTTGTGCATCCTATTATTGACTGGTTTGGACAAGTCCTCCAATCCCCCCTGACGTCCACATCCATGACTTCATCTCCTGTCACCTAGCACATTCTAGCTCCCTTCTCCCAGGTTTCCCCAGCTTCAAGACTTCAGTGTGAGCAGATTACCACTGCCCCAGTTCCCATGTGCAAAGAAGCAGGATCGGATCCTCCAACCTCTGCACCACACCACTGGCTTCTCAGTCATTTCAGGAGCTTGCTTTCTTAAGGAAGCCCTCCAGAGACTCACTTCAACCTATCTCACGGACCTCCACCTGTCACCTCCACCTTTTTCTCCTTTTCTAGCACTTATAATAGGCCCCAGCTCTTACTTAGCACTTTTAATCTGTAGGCTTCAAGGCACTTCCAAATCTTCAATGTATTTATTCTCACAATAGCCCCATGAAGTAGGGAAGTGCTATTATCCCCATTTTAGAGATAGTGCACAGAGGAACAGAGAAGCTAAGTGACTTGCACAAGGTCTCACAAGAAGTTTGTGGCAGGGCAAGGAAATAAACCCAGGTCTCCTAACTGTTAGATTAATGCCCTAACCGCAGCAAAGAGGGAATGTCCTATGTTGTGCATAGAATAGAGAGGCATAAATGAGAGAAAGTTCTTCAGAAACCCATGGGGAAATACAGAAGATTAGTGGGAAAGTTAATGGCTTTTGCTATGGCTGATTTCTCCTTTGTACCTTTTTTAAAAATCCCTTTCTGTTTAATGTGAACTAAAAGCAATTGTAGCTCTAATCTTCTTCTGTAGAAGTCTGTTTCATTAACATATACAAACAATAGCGATCAACAGCATTCATTTTAAATGTGCTGCTATAAAGCAGCCGTTGGGGAGAAGAATCACAGAGTCTCTACGCACATATTATCATGTCTAGCAATAATGTATCAGAGACTGGCGTGCAGAGGCGGAAGTGCGGTTCTTTGTGGATTTAACAAATCTTCAACAGGAAATCTGAGCATTAATGAGAATTTCTGCATTAACATGAAGATCTTTGTAGACTTTGTGCTTTGTCTACATCAGAGGATGTTTTTACTCTGGTCACATCTTCAGTAGTAATATAAATAATAAGCATTCTTCCATAGATAAGCTGCAGCTATAGGTTTTCACAATAAGGTTTGCTTCTAGGTACTATTCCTGTGTCATGGGGTTTTGGTTCATTGGAATACTGAGAATTCAGTATGGAGGAGAGGGGGTTGTTAACGTTTTCACAGATTTTTAAGATCAGAAGGGACCATTTAGTGTGACCTCCTGAATAACACAGGCCAGAGAAGCTTACCAGGAATTTTTTCATCAAGCTCATAATTTCTGGTAGATTTAGAGTATACCTTCTAAAAAGATAACCCATCTTGCTTTAAAGACTTCAAGTGATGGAGGGGCAAGTTGTTCCCGTGATTAATTACCCTCACTGTTAAAAATGTCCACCTTATTTCTAGTTTTTAAGTTGTGAGTCTAGTGCTACTGAGAGGTGACAGACTGACAACTCGGGGGGGGGGGAATATTCCATTATCCACGGAGCAGAGAACACCTTAGAAATGGAAGCTTCCCACTAGCATATCATCTAACCATGCCTTGACCCTGACCTAAAGGGGGGGCCATGAGGAATGAGAGTTCAGTCTAAGGCCAGGTCTACGCTACCCGCTGGATCGGCAGGTAGAGATCGATCTTTCGGGGATCGATTTATCGCGTCTAATCTAGACACATTAAATCAATCCCCGAGCGAACTCCACCACGCCAAGAGGCGCAGGTGGAGTCGACGGGGAAGCAGCAACAGTTGACTCACCACCCTGAAGATGCTGTGGAAGTACATCGACTTCAGCTACGCTATTTTCATAGCTGAAGTTGCATATCTTAGGTTGATCCCCTCCCCAGTGTAGACCAGGGCTAAGTTGCCTTGCTTCAAGTGAAGTCAACATCAAAAACCTCCCATTGACTTCAGTGGGTGTTGGGATCAACCCCATCAATCTTACTGATTGGGATTGACCCATAACTGGCTACTAGCTTATGTATTAAAGAGCAAATATTCCAGTAGTTCCATTGTGGCAAGAACCAGGCAGTTCACAGAAGTAAGCATCGCATTCCACATCATTCAAAGTGCAGGAGTTTATTTTCCTTTATTAAAGCACAAGTAACCATGTAGGAAATTGCCAATTACACTGCAATTGTCATAAGCTCAACCATACCACCACAACAATTTCAGAAGATAATTAAAGGGCTTGCATTTCAGCCCGCCATGATTCTTGACTTCCAGAGGCACAGTACAATAAAGCTGCTATTGTTGCTGTAGTTGCTCTTCTCATGACAAATTCCATTGAGCATAAATCAGAATGTATAACACACTTACAGCAAAGGCCACGAATTATCCAAAAGCTGAGTAGGCAGACACTTACTGAGTACATTGTTTCTGTAGGATTGTTGAGCATAGGTTAAGATAACAAAATTGTTTAGGTTTTAAAAATGCCACCCAACTTTTAATATACATATGTGTGCGTCTGCCATCTTAAATAATCAAAGAAACCCCAGAGTTTTTCTTAAGGACATGAACGTATTTAACATTCCAACCAAGAACTAAAAAGGGGTTCATTGAGGCTCTTTCATCAGTCATTAACTGAACCCTCTCTTGTCAAAAACCTTATGTGCCTGGGTCCCCCAACAGCACTTCAGAAAATGATTGTGCATCAGTTTCAACCTCTTCACACTTTGTGTACAACATGTAAACAATCTTATCAAACGAGGAGACGGCTAATGGATTTAGTGAAAAATCAAGATTCCTGATTGAACCGTAGTGTTGTCATTACGTGCATTAAAAATTAAGAAAGAGGGAAAACTTATTTTTATCTTCTGAATGCAATTGCCAGCAATGACTTTAAGATAGGTTGTTCAGGTGTTACTTCCCTGCATGCTTGATCTTTTGTTCTGGGTAATCATATCAGTCCTCATTGCTGGTGCAATTATTTGGAGGTAACTATCCATTGCAAAGTACTTACTGGGCCTGTCTTTCCCCCCCCCCCTCAATTCTTAATAGAAAATATTAATTACCAAGTTTTCTACTGAATCCCTTTCAATCCCATGACAAATGCTTGAGACCCCTTCTGGTTCCCAGACCATGCACAATTTAGCATAGTTTACAAGTGGTCTGGTTCCCAGGTGTCTGAAGTCTTTTGGCAAGACTTTCTCCAAGCCTTGGCAAAAGAGAAAAACTTTACATAGAAATATAACATTGTGTTTTCATCCAGCGTATTTATATATATATATATATATAAAGAACAGTGCAGCATTAAAATGTCAGCATATCAACACATGAAAAATACATCATTTCGCAGAACAGAGCACAAGAAAATCTGTACAATCGGTATGAAGTGCAAGAGTTGCTACCTCCTTCATCTGGAGCCTACCGCCCCCAGCTCCAACCGTTTTAAAATGTCCTGTTGCTTTCAGACAGTCAAGAAACTTTTTTTCCCACTGCCGCTCCCAATAGTCTCCTGGTCTCTTGTGCTACAGAAAGAAAAGGGTCCATTTTCAGAGGCACCCCCGTGCAGGGAGGGCGGAGTGGTTTATTCTTCATAAACACATTCATCTTTCAATGGCACATGGGGCAGATGATTTCGCTTGAGGCGACAAGTCTGCTGTGTCATAAAAGTGACGCAGAGTCGGGTGCGGGTCCCCACTAGCTGATTTGCGCCGTATGCCCAGAGCACTTTAGGGAGAAAAGGCTCCCTCTTCCAGAATTCTGTCTGCAACGCCACTCAGCCTACGTTTGTAGAACCATTTGTCCATATTCCAGGGAGCAGAAGGGAGGATAACAGAAGAACTTGGAGTGTTTTCGAGTGCCTTGCTGTCAAAATGGCAGTACTTTCTTCAGGACGGCCATCAGAATAACTAACTTGAAATATCTTTCCATATTAAGCCACTCCATTGATTTAACCCCTCATCTTGACTCCATTGGGAAATGCCTCTGAGAAATGTCCAGTAAGTTGAAATATTAATTATATATCTATATAGACATGTGTGTGTATATATACATACACAAACACACACACACACACACAAAGTACAATCCATGGTTATAATGAAACTATAGAAAAAGCAATTCCTGCTCTTTCCTCTGAATTGACATTTGTGTCATTTGTCTTGCCTTCTCCCCCTTCCAAGCTGTTGTTTGTCATTTTTAACAATCCCTCCACACCCCTCCCGCCCTGTCCCCCCACCTCTGCGGCACACGGTTTGATTTTAGTAGGTTCCTTCACTGGAAGGTGTCCACTTCTCTTTAAATGGCCTAAGTTGATATCCAGCCATGTAGTGACACTGTCTAGTCTTCTTTCTTTTCTGGCTGGAGTGTCTGAATTTCCCCCACCCCTCCCCTTCTTCCTCCCTCCCATACCCCAGTCATAAGTAATTCTGGAAATGGCTCTTTGTTTTGTTTCACTTCTGTTCCCTGCTTTGGCGTCAATGAAGCCTCATTTCAGAGAGATGCGGCTAGCCTAAAATTGACACAAAAGCACTCGGCAATCCATATTATCTGATGAGCCACTGAAAGAACTCAAGCAAGAAAAGTGATTAGCATTCTGTCTGCTTTCCAGCAGCAATGGCGAAATAAGCTGCAGGAGCATGGTCTGAGTTTGACTCTTTCATGTCTGAATTCTTTATAACCATATGCAAAGTACATGATGTTAGTCCTAGGACTTACGGAGGGGATGGGTTAAAATATAGTCTTCATGGGGAGAGAGGTGTAACAAGAAAGGTGTCAAAATGGTTCACTTTTCTGCACGCTCTTGCAGTTCTTTTATTTGCCCTGCCCCCAGATTGCCGCCTAGGTTTCCAGTCTCCAATTCTGGGTCAGAAAGCTCCTGTTAAAGAGCGGTTATCTGAGTTAGCTCTGAAGTGGGAGTCGTGGGGCTCTGCTGGCTGACAGCCACCATGGGGATTTCCATGCCTAGTCATGCCGGATTGTTAGTCCCCTCTGAGTTCTTGCAGGCATAAACCACATCTTTTGCGATGCTGCACATCCTGTTGGACATCTGGAGCTCGGTCCTGAAGGCGGCGGGGAAGCAGAACTTTCTGAAGCACGTCTTGAAGTTCTCATCCAAGAAGGCGTAGAGGACAGGATTCAAGCTGCTGTTGGCATACCCCAGTGCAGTACAGAAGCATGAGATGGCTAACTCGAGCTCGCTTTCGGCCTTTGCCCCCAGGCACTGGACCAACACAAAAATCTGAATGGGGGTCCAACAAATAATGAAGACAGCCACCACCACCAGGACCATTCGAGTGATGCGCCGCAGATTCCGATCCTTCTCCTTGGAGCCTGAGAGGACCCGGACGTTCTTAAGACGCCGGATCATAAGGCTGTAGCAAATGGTGATGATCAGTACAGGGATCATGAAGGAGAAGAGAAAGACACAAATACCAAATACGGGATCCCAGTAATCCACAGGTTTAGGGAGCTTAATGAGACAATCAATCTCTGCAAAGAAAAGAAAAAGACAACAACTTGTATTGAGAACAACATTGGTACCATCTGTAAACTCGATAATTCACTTGCACTCACTCGTGTTGCTTATTTCATTTATTTTATTACTGCTCAGCAGAGCTCAGGGCCTCATTGTGCTAGGCTCTGTACAAACACAGGCTAGGAGTCAGCCCCGCCCCAAAGAGTTTACAATATAAGCAGACAAAGGGTGGGAGGGAAAACAGAGGCGCGGTGAAGTGATTTGCCCAAGGGGAAACAGCAGATCAGTTTCAGAGCTGGGAATAAAACCCAGGTCTCTGGAATCCCAGTTGAATGACCTACCTGTTAAAGCATGGTGCTTTCTAAGGGCGACTAGGCACAGAGAGATCGTTAAACGACTTGCCCAAGATCAGACAAGAAGTTTTCATCCCTTCTCTCTTACAGCACCCTTTTATCTCACCATAAGTGTCTTTAGACTGGAAATATCCATTTTTCCCAGAGAATGTCAAGGCACCCTGAGTATAATTCATTAACAAAACCATGTCTAAAGGACGGCACCCTTTGGGCTAAAACTTTCCATGTCACACTGAGAAAAAATGCACATGTAAAAAGATGCAACTGCTCCTGTCTCGCAGAAGCTTTTTAAAAAAAGAGATGTCACGTTAAGGAAGAGACCCTTTCACCAAATTTGTGAAGGCACGAGGACAGCTAACAGCTCGAGGGCACCTTGCCTTAGCATTCGGCTTCCCATCTAGCCACAAATTAGGATGAGTGCTTAGGAAGAAGTCTGTTGATGAAATGCAGAGAGACAACTTGGGAGAGGTTGGACCAACGTGTGCTGGTGTGAGGGACAAGCTTTTGAGAGACACAGAGTTCTTCTGCAGGTCTGGGACAGGGAGCGAGAGCGTCACAGCTGAATAAAAGATCCAACCAATAGTATAGCATAACTAATGAATACATATTCTAAAGGGACCAGTCAAGGTCATGAAATATGGCAGGCTTAATCCACCAGAAATATGATTCACCGTGCTGTATGGCACCACGGATACATTCTCGTCTTCTTAATTCCAAAAACTGTGCTGATCATCTGCGTTGCATGCTAAGGATGGTATCAAAGTGAAAGTTACAACCCTGGAAGCCCAAGATTACGCCCCCCTCCCCCGCCGCCTCATTTCAAGCTGGGCAAGCAGTCAGGAAAACTCATTGGTCCCTTGAGGCTTGTGGGCAAGTGGAGAGAACAGGCGGAAGATAATGCTCTTTTCATCGTTCTCAGCCTGCTTGAAACGAGAATCGGCAAAGGCCGGACCAATGCTTTCATTTCATTGTTTAAATTAATTAATTATTTCTGTAGAAAAAAATACTCTGGGCGCCCAGATAAGGATGAACTTCCCTGGCTCAGTAATTGTTATGGCTTCAACAGTGCGGACATGGCAACTGCTGGCTGCAGAGATTTTAAAGGACAATAGTGTAACGCACACACCTCTTGGGTATGGTGCTCCGTCCCAGCTAGTGGCACTGAGACCACTTAGAGAGAGAGAGAGAAAATGAGTCTGCTCTACAACCGTAGCTAACAGGTAATTGGCTTTATGCACTAAGGTCCAGAGGCTCAATCCCACCCACCGATGACTGGGGTCTGTCGGGGTTACAATAGCTTCTGTGAATGCTGACTATCAATGTCAATGGGTTCTGAAGGGATCCTGCATCCAGCCCCCTTTGACTAGAAAAGTAGTGGCTGCAACAGAAATTCTTGCAGGGAAAGAGGGAGTTAAGATGAGAGGAACAAAGAGGATTCTCATCATTTCCAAAGAAGGAAAGATTCTAAGGAAATGGGCTAGGAAGACAGAGATAAAGGCACTACATTTCTGACTCTCGTCCAATAGCGATTGCTTTGAGATTGTCATTACATTTTTTTATTGGTCAGGATCCAACAGCTGAGCTGCCAAAGAATTAATTCCACCATGATGTAGCTATACATACTGAAGGATCACAATTAGCACTCTTTTTTAAAGGACTCACTGAAAGAATATAAGAGGGACTCTTGCATGCTGGAGGGTGGATAACAGATGCATATGAACTGACTAACAGATATTAGGGAAATCAAGTCTCATGTTTTAGATTGTAAACTGAGTGCCACTGGGGCAGAAAAGGATTATTTTCCCTAACCACCTGCTGCATTGCTCTTGACACCAGAGGATAAAAGCCTACTACAGCTACCAGCTAAGGGAACTACTACTTCATCTCAAGTAACCACATTTTATATTGTGGAGATGAAGATTGTGGTCCAAAATATGCTTACAGCCCATGAGGGAAGGGGTGTTACAGTAGCAGACTTAATGAGCTAGTGGTATTGGAATGCTGTGCCCCTATCACATGGATGCAGAGGCTAGTTTGGAGAATATCCCGTTCGTTCATTTTTACTGACCATTATTTTCATTCTCTGCTGACCCCATCACCATAGCTGGGATACCGAAGACTGAAGCCAAGGCCCAGATGCAGATGTTGACGACTTTGGCCTTGTGGGGGGTGCGGATATCCAGCGCCTTGATGGGGTGACAGATGGCGATGTACCGATCCACGCTCATCATGGTCAGGGTGAACGTGCTGGTGAACATGTTGTAGTAGTCAATGGAGATGGCGATCTTGCAGAGGATGTTTCCGAAGGGCCAGAACCCAAGGAACGTGTCCGTCCCCTGGAAGGGTAAGGTTATCAGACACAGGGTATCGGCCAGCGCAAGGTTGAAGATGTAAATGTTGGTGGCTGTCTTCATCTTGGTGAATCTAAAACAAAGGAGAGATTGATATACAAATTTCCACTTGATTTCCAGCCCCACTGGAGATCTCCAAACACTCCATTCAATGCAAAGCAAATATGACTGATAATAACTCAAAAAACTGCTTACTTGTGGACTAATAACCTACCAATACCCAACTTGGCCTAAGTGTGGTCTGTGAACAGTTTGTTACCAAACACAAATATCAAATTGTCAGATGTTGGCTTTATGCTTGCATTTTCTACTAATCAGCATCTAATCATACTTATGACTATAGAGGACGTTTTAAAGCACATGACATTTTGAAAATAAACCTCTTTCATCTGTTGGCATTTAAATCTTGACAGAGAGATAAAAAATAAAGTAAAAACCTTGGCAGCCTCTTCTAGAAAGGGAAGAACATGAATATGTGGAGAATTTTGGAAATCAGCACTACTAATTTTTGTTAGTATTTTTTTGTGTGTGTGCTCAGTCTTTACAGCATTGTATTTGTTTTTTAAATGTGGAAATCAGAAATCACCAAACCTACAGCTGATTATCTGCTATAACCACTAGGGACTGGGAGAACCAGAGGTCAAATACCTGACAAAAGCCAGGATTTTAAAGCAAGGGCACCGGAGCCTTTCTAAAATTGGGGGGAAAGGGCAAGGCCAGAGTGACCTCTCTCTCTCCTCAACTGGCTGCTCTGGTAATAATGAGCCAGCTGTCCTCTTTTCTGATGCCACAGCAGCCGCTGGTGGACAAAAGATGTAATTGCAGCACCTCCGCTGCAAAATGTATTAATGTCTTGAGAAAAGAAATCTGTGGGGGACGTGAATTCTGCGCTTATGTTTCTTTTGTTAAAAAGTGGGAGAAATGGCCCCGTGGCCTTCCCAGTTCTGGTGCTGGTGCCTTTAAAGTCCTGGAAAGACTTACAGGATTTCCCAGGATAACTACCTAAAAATGGGCCAATCCTGGGAAATCTGGGAGAGGTAGCAGCCCTAATAGAAATTGATTTGTTCTTTTTGGTTTGGAGCATGCTTAGAGCTGACTCACACACCAATTGCATGTATGAAAAGTTTAGCAGTTCTAGAGGCAGTGCAAAGCGGCTGAAAGTAAATAGTGGCAACAGGGGTAAGGCTCAAGAGTGTTTAGACTTATCTCTGATTGTAAGCACAGGCCGCAGTAGCCAGTGAGTGAACTGAGAACTAATCTTCTCAGGTTGTGAACCACAAGTTCCCACTGGAGCAGTAACATTTCCTTACTCCTGGAAATCATCTGTCTGGGATGCTGAAATGTGAAAGGGCTTGGGAACCATGAACGAACAACTGCTAGTGACCTGGCTCATTTTGCTCCCTCGGAAGGTAAGTGCAGGCGGCACTTTTTTAATTGTTGTTTTCTCAAGCTAATTGAAAAAATGCCTTGGAATGGTTTTGAAAACAAAGACATTGCACCTGGCACTACCCATGTTTAGTGCTGGTGCTGGAATAACAGCTGTATATATGGAGATCTTTTAAAGAGTAAGTGCTGCAATTTTGGGGAGGATAAGCTAGGGTTTTTTTACATAAACAAGTACAGGTTGACTCCCTCTGCATTGCACAAAACTGAATCTTAACTATGGGGCTGCAATTGCCCCTCCCCCCATAATTAGCTACAGGGGCAGTGAAAGCATTTTTCTGTAGAAGGTCAGCTGCAAGGATGGGAAGGCCACCATTAAAGTCTTGACTGCCCAGAGAGGTATCAATTAATGTCAACTACTATGCAGACAGACTGCTGGCCACGGATCCGAGTGCATCCATGTCACAAAGGCAATCAGTCCTCGATCAGGAGGCAACCATTTTTGGTTACTATTGACCTGGGTTGATTTGGGCCTAAAGTTCCATGATGAAGATGGTGATTGAGTTCCGGAGCACAATGGAACGTTCTTCCACAAGGTGAAGCTCAACTGTGCAGGAAACAGAGCTTTCTTGGTGGCTTGTCCGTGACTATGGAACAAACTCCCAGAGGAACCAAGGACCGTCACAAACCTCCCAATGCCACTCACAAGGAAAGGCAGACTTCTGTGACCTGCCTTCTCTCATGTAGACATGGAGTAGCATGGACTTACAAAGGAAAAAACCCAAATAGCCAACCATAACACTACACAGCTGTCATGATTCTCCCCCTGGGGAGAAAATGAACCATGCATGACAGATATTAGTCATGTCACTTTTGCACTACTGGAAAGGTATCAGATTCTATGTTGTTGAAGGTGATAAAAGAATGTGTGTAGAACAAAACTGGAAGCTAGAAGTCAAATACTTCACATGGTATTTTCATTCATTCTTCATTGTATATTCAGCCATTCATCCCCCAACCTACTTTAAAGTATATGTACAATACTGCACACCTCAAATCATCCAAAAGGCTCAGGAAATACCAGAAAACATTGGAAACTAGGGGGTTTGGCGGGCTCTGCAGACCCAGAGGTCTCTCTTTCAATTGAGCATAGCCTTGAAGGCTCTGAATATTGATGGCCTTTGCCTATACAGCTAAAAGTCCTACTTATAGCTCTCCTGTCTATATCTACATGCATGCAGTTAGCACATGACCATACCTCCCTAAGACTGTCTTATGATTTGTCACTGATGGATTTCTTCACGGGATATTTAGTTTGGAGGTGCATGTTCCTCCACAATCAGGAGCCAACAAGCTTCTTGGTCTGACTGATTTTGCATTAAAAAGTGGAATTTTGAGTTCTTTTATGGATGGTGATGAGATTCACAAATTGATGGACACGTACATCCCTCCCAGTGAAGGTTACATAAAAAAGCCACAACGGTATGTCTTTCACCATTGTTGCACTCCACTATAGACAGAATTTAAATGAAGAAATAATTTCCATGGCTTTTTCTTCTGGTTGTAAAAATTAACTGGAAAATGCTGGGGGGAGGTACAGTCCATTACTAGCCTCAAATATGACATCATTTTCTCTTCAAGCTCAACTGCTCCCTGATCAAATCCCAATTATTTAGTGGTTTATTTAATAGGAATCTGTGTATGCATCTAAATTATTAAAGCGGATCGAGAACACTGCAAAGAGGTTATATGAATTCTTTTTATTTTTAAGAAATGCAATTGTGGGGTGTAATGAGATAACGAAAGCGTTTTCAAGGCGGGAACATGTTCCCGTAATTTGCGGTAACAAACAGATTTCCATGGAGCGGAATGTTGTTTATATATTCTCACGCATCAGAAAAAGCAGAACAACAACAGAGGTTTGGTATTTATTTCTGCTTCAGAATTCTTTCAGCTCACTCCTAGGGGACTAATTTTACTGTCTGACAGCTAAGAAAAATTGAAACACCCCCAAAGGCTCTGTCTTTTTCATTTTTTGACTGAATATCCTAAAAGCAATCATAATCATAATAATTAAGACAAAATATTAAATTGTTTTTTTAACTCCAGTGAGATGAGCCTGGAATTAATATTCTCCCACAATAGAAGCAGTTTTAGATGTAACCTCACCAGCTTTTTTAGCTTATGCCCACCAGTGACAGCGGGGGAAACCCACACTAATAAAATCAGCCAAATAAATCTTTCTCCCCCTAATAGCCAGGTGGAATTAATCTTTCCCAGTGTTAGGAAGGGGTTGGTGGTAAGATTCAGTCACAGGGGAATTTCAGATCATTTGTAGGCTTAGATTTGGTTAAGAACCCCTTATTCAGATCTCATCCAAACTATTCAAAACCTCTTGAGCTTGCAGAAGTGGGCTGGAGATTTTGAGACAGCCATTTCATGGGGTGTCATATATTCCACAGCTGCCCCCCCCCCCCCCGGCATTCTTTTGCTTGTGGCTCATCACCAGGGATCCTAGAAAACAATTTGCCCCAGAAAAAACCTGGGATTTGGGGTTTTTTGTGAAAAAATAAGAACACATACAGTAGAACCCCCTGCAACCAGCGCCCATGCAGGAATATGGGACATTGATCCGGACGGAAGGGTTTGGGCTGATGATTCTGGGGTCCCAGACAGTGGGGCTCCTCCAGCTATTTAATCACAGAAAAACAAGGAATTTTAATCACAGAAAAACATGGAATTTTAATCACAGAAAAACATGGAATTTCTCCACTGCTTGCATCCGACGAAGTGGGTATTAGCCCACGAAAGCTTATACTTCAAAACTTTATAGTTAGTCTTTAAGGTGCCACAGGACTCTTTGTTACCTCTGCTATTCCAGACTAACACGGCTACCTCTCTGATTCATGGAATTTTATGGGGTTTTTATTGGAGAATTTGGAGGGGAGGTTATCACAGAAAACTAGGACCCCCGATCATCATGCTCATATACTTATGGTGGGTATCCCTAATATCCCAATGGCTAATGTGTGCCTTGTTATGGTGTATGGGTGACAACCAGCTGACTTCACCCCCCACCATGTTCTCTTTCAACTCTCTAATAGGAAGGAGGGGTGAAGCAGTTCTGGAGACAGACCTATTCTCCCTAGTACATAAGACGGTTACATATTGAGAGATGCACTCCACAAACATGAACCTGTCCCTAGATATAGCCTTAGTAAGGCGTAAGCCAGGAGTTTATCACATATCGCCCAGGTAGGATAATGCTGTTCTGAGTTTTACCCACTCCAGGGGTCGGCAACCTTTCAGAAGTGGTGGGCCGAGTCTTCATTTATTCACTCTAATTTAAGGTTTTGCGTGCCAGTAATACATTTTAACGTTTTTAGAAGGTCTCTTTCTACACGTCTATAATATAGACCTAAACTATTGTTGTATATAAAGTAAATAAGGTTTTTAAAATGTTTAAGAAGCGTAATTTAAAATTAAATTAAAATGTTCCTCCAACAGAAATCCAATTGAATATGGGAAAAGAGTCTTTGGCTTTAAAAAGCAAAAAGCTGTAGGCTTTAATGCGTGACTGTGATTATCCAAGGAATCTGCTGGGGAGAAGACGCATTGGACCATGTTTGGTAAGCACAAAACCCCTCTTGGTCCAGAAACAGAAACACCCAGCGAGAAGGTGGACTTCAGCTCACTTCAGATAGACCAGTATTACTCAGATCTGTTGGGGAAAGGGATTGGTTTCTTTTCTCTCTTGATGGGGAAACAAATAAAGCTGTTAACCCAACATATCTAGGAGGCTGGACAACCCTGTGCAATTTGGAGCTTGCTCTGTTTCAGTGCAAGACTTTTTAAAGAAGGATCTAAGAACGCCATCTGATCTGGGGGCAATCAGATCTATGGGGAGGTGTGATTTTTTTTAAGTGGCCATGGATTTTGAAACTAATCACTTTTGGGAACCAGGTTAAATTGGATACTGGTTATAAAGATCAATGGTTCGGAGCAGGCCTCGTTCAGAAGTAACAGAAAATCGCTCTCATCTATTGAGCCGCTATGCTGTCCACATGAGGCAAACTGGCCATCGCAACCCGGGATACAGGAATTTATTTCAATTTTTGATGGCAGTCTCAGCAAAAAAGTGAGTCTAGCTGCCCAGATTGTTTTTATCTGGCCCTGCAAAGTCCAATAACCTTCAGACTGAGAGATCCAAAGGTCAACCTTGTTCAGATCCAAGGTTTTAGTTCAGGCTCCTCTCTACTCAAAGGAAAAACATTGTTAAGTATCTATCAAACCCTTGATGCCCCCCAAAATTGCACTCCAGCTGACCTTGTAAACAAAGCTTCCAGAACCTTATGTAGCAAACAAATACTTAGTTTAAGATTAAGATTAACCTTAACCTTGGTATTTAACAGTCAAAAGTCTCTAGAGCACTAGGTCATTTCGACTTTGAAATCACCTAAAACAGATTTCTTGTGCGTTACAAAGCATGTCGCAAAAAGTCAATGTTCTCTGGTACAATTTGGCCATGGTTTTAACCATCCCTGTGCCACACCATAGATCAGAGCCACGGTCCCACAGGAGGTCTTCTGTCTCCTCCACTAGACTGTAACAATGCCCCTTGGTCACCCCTCCATTGGCTGACCCAAGGCCTGAAAACGGCTGAAGTAGACTTCTTACATGAACAGACCATGATTCACTATCCCGTGACACCTCAAGCTTTCTCAGGGGGAGGAAAGCTGTCGTGTTCGGGTCAGCGGTTTTGACATCCAAAGGATGTATTAGGAAATAGTCTTGATAAACCATGAAAGCTCATCCAAGTGATCTTTTCGGGGGCATTTCTATTTGAGGAAATTTGTCAATAGCTTGACCCCTTCCTCCCCCAAATTCTTGACCTGCCTTGCAAATGTTACCACTTGAAGGAATATTGTTCAGATTCATAACACCTGAATGTTACAGCAAAGAAAAACAGCTACATTACTGAGGGGGTGAAGGCGCTTTGATTGTCCTGAGTGCACAGAACAATAATGCACCTCCCCATACTACTAGCTCTAGTGGATCAAAAATCTAGCAGAGGTGGGGTTTGTGTCCCCATGGACTGAGCAAAGGACATAGCCCCCAACTCCACCTCTGTCCCAAGACCCACTGAGAAGTCCTGTGAGTCTCAAAATATCCCTGGAGGACAGGTGCTTCTATATAGACAGCCAGCCCCTCCTTTCTACTCTCTGGTTCCCTTTCCACCTTGCCCAGAATGTTTCCTTCTGCACTTGTGTTGCCAAAGTTGTTCCATCTGCTCTCAGTCCTTCCGAGGGATTGTGTGAGCACAGATCAGAGTGGGGAACAAACAGCATTTATTCCTATGGGCGATTTCCAGAGGGGAGTCTACAAAAAACAGCTGACCCTTATCCTGCCCAGCCATCTCTCAGTAAACCTGTAGAGCCCCCCACACATGGGAGTGCAGTCAGAAGGGGGTGGTACCCTGTGGGTTCTCTGCCACCAATCGAATTTTGGGGTCCCTTTAACAGGTTTCCCATACTTTCACACCTCTGCAATAACGCACGGAGGAGATGAGAGGAGGAGAATGCAGGGGAGCAGCCAGCCCAGCACTTCAAGAGGGATTGGGGAAGCTAAGTGGTTTCTGAAAGAGGAGATTGCACTGACTGTGCTCTTACAGGATGATCAGAAAATAGAACAAATTAATTCTCACCCAGTGCTAACGCGGCTAGCTCACTCTCTCTGCTTCCTGACAGCCTCCAAGGAAGCAAACATCACCCCAGCTGACCAATGTTCACAAACACTTCCAGACTACTCAGTGCAAACAAAATCAATTCTTCTTTTGTGGATTTTTTTTTTTTTTTGGCCAGGAACTCAGACCAAGAGATCCTGAAATCAGTCCCAACAACGGCAGAAATTAAATGTAAGATTTAGGAGCTGAAGACAGTTTCCCTTATTAAGACAGCCCCTATGCAAATAAGTATATGAACCCAGCTGGGGAATGAGCAATAAGATTGAACAGGAAACATATTGAAGGGAGCAGTGTATCCACTGGCCAGAGTGAGGTACTGGGAATTCCCGGCTCTGCTACTGATTTGTTGGGTAGTTTTGAGCCAGTCACTTACCCCTCCCTGGACCCCATCTTTAAAATGGGTGTGATAATTGGTGATGGTTGAACTTTCCTAATCTACAAACTCTCAAAGTCCACAAATTGCTGTGGGGTGTTTTGGGGTTTTTTAGATGGGGGGGGGGGTTAGGGGAAATGTTAATTAAACCACTTGAGAATTCTTCTTATGCAAGGGCATTCTCTGATAGTATATAGCTACCATAGCAACTCCAAGACCACTTTCCTAATTGCCTGCATAAAGAACATGGTCAGGGCATCCTTACAGTCTTGCAGTCTCTAGCTGCTAATTGGAATGGCTCCTTGGCTCATTTTCCTATGTGGTACAGAGGGACCAGCTTTGCTCCATTGTCTCCCAGATTGGTGGAGTGCAAAGTTAGCTTAAAACCACACCTCTCCTGAGCCAAACTTTGTTGTCTCCTGTCTCAAAGAACCACCACAAACCCCACTATAGCAACCTGCATGGGACCTGGAGGGAGGCACTCAGGTTGCAGGAAGGAAGAGTTTGGAGGAAGGTACTAGGAAGTCAGTCTGTGTGCACATGACTGGAATGCTAGCTGCAGTAAACCATTCTCTTAATAAGGGGCCAGTCTAGTTCCACAAGTAGGGAGTCCTCTGAAGCGATTACCCAACACATAGTGCATGAAACACCCACCACCCTTTATTCCAAGCGCACTTCTTCAGCCTTTTCTTCGATAACACCCAGCACCGCATGCATCTGCTACTGTGGATTTTTTTAAAACCCCACACAACAATTTATCTCTGGGGAGAGAGAGGGACACCTAGCAGATGCTGGATGCATCAGTTCATACACTGCTGGAAGGTGCTCCGGGTGCTACCATGAGGAGGTTGGGATAAGGAGCTGACAGAAGATTCAATCCAGAGCTGGACCGGCATTTGCCAACCTTGTCTTCCTGCAATTTTGTGTTTAGCAAGGTCATTCAGTTGCTAATGAGAGGGAAGCTGTGCTATGAGTAAGAACCCTCATGAGCTCAACCTGATTTGAGGGCAGCCCAGGACACAGCGTATCAGCGCTCCCTTTTGCCTTTAGATTTTCTCTTGTCTCCGCTCCTTGCTTGCTCGCTGTCTCCTTATTTTTAGCCATGCTCCCCATCCCTTTTCCGCCTATTTTTGCCTTTCTTTTTTCCCTCTTCTTGTACTGTTCACCCAGGATAACACTCGCACCAAGCTTTAATTTCCTGCTGGGGAGGAAATGAAGATCAGGCTCATGTCTTGTTCTCGCCACTATTTAAACCTAAGCTCTCAGAAGTAAAAGCCAGGGGTGTTAACCCACCGCTCTGCTTCAGCCCCCGCTCCCCCAAGCAAGCCCTGAACAGTGTGAGCCCGAAGGATGTGCGCTGGGTAAAACCAGGACCGTGCAGCTCGCAGGCGGTGAGAGAAGACGGAATGTTTCCTATGGTGCTTTGTAGCCCATCCCCACAGCATGCCGCAAAGCTGCCCGCCTGACGGGATCGCTACACTTCCCCACAATTGCCAGATGCAGGGCCTGTGGGCTTAGATCCATAAAGCCCCGTCGCTGAACTAACAGCCAGGCTGCAAAAATGAGACTCCTGAACAGATTGTTCACCGACATCACAGTCGCACGCTGAATACAAATGTCTGGGGTGGGAAGGGGAGGGACAGACTGAAACCTCTCACCCTAGGGAGCCATTAGCATTACCGTTTGGCTCTGGATCCTGATTCTCTTGATTAGGTTCTTCATAATCCCATCTAACTGAGACACAGACGGTGCCATCCATCTGCATGCAGCTTGTACGCATTCCTTCCCCCACTAGACCTCTAGCTGCAATGACATGCTTCCTCTTCCCCTCCCTCCGCAGACAGTGGTGTTCTGCAAGGGCTGCTGTGTCTGGAATGACAAGGGATATGAAACAGACAAAAGAGGTCACGGCTCTTTCACGTCTATCAGCTCCATTGACGTAAATCAGCACAGCCTCCTTGGAGTCAGTTCTCCCATTGTAAATCAGCCGAGGGGCTGGCCCGTATATTTAAGAGCAGATCTTGGAAACCCGGCACAGGCCATCAGCATTATCATTGTCCCACGTCACTAACACTGCTGTTACTATAGGACAGCTGTCTGTCTCAGAAGACAATGGAAGTACAAGGCTAGCAGATGAAGCCGGTGCACTAACAGTGCTCAAAGCCGACCGCTCTCTCCTCTTCACTCACTTTGCTTTCCTCTCTCTCAACCACTCTGATGCAGTGCAGCCCTCCAGTGTGGCCGGTTGCGAGTTACATCTGTCCAGCTTGCCATGTCGATGGTGAACATTTTCAACAAGTCCTTCTTGCAAATGTCCTTGAACTTGAGCCTAGTGGTCTTGGACCATCCACAATACCGGGGGTCCTTTAGATTAGAATGTACCCACCGTCTTTCCATTGCCAATGGTCAAGCCAACGGAGATGTCTTTGAGAACAGTGATCAGACATGGCAATTTTTTTTCTCAAGTATTTCAGTGTCAGAAACTTTGGTTTCTTACTTGATATTTGGAATATGGCAAAAACAAGGGGTGTTTAGCCTTCCTTTGTACCTGCCGTAGGCAGTCCAGGTTTCACCACTATACCGCGGTGTGCTCAGAACACACATATGGTAGACTAACCTTCATGTTCAATATTAGTTTCCTGTTCTCTCCCATGTGTTTGGTCAGTTGACCGAATGTGGTGGCTGCCTTTCCGATGCAAGAATTAAACTTATCATCTAGAGATAAATCATCCAATACAACTGATTCCAGATAGCATTACTTGTGCACAATTTCTAGCAGCATCAACACACCTTGTGCCATAACCATTGTCTTCTTTTGAGTGCTGGTTAGTTCAAACTCATCACAAGCTAGCACGGCGCTATTGCAAAGTTGAAGGAGGTCCTCTTCACTGCATGCCACGAGCACTGCACCAGCAGTGAAAAGAAGTTCTCTTGGCAGAAGGTATTTGACTTTGCTTTGTGATCTGAGATGTGCCGTGTTGAAGAGTTTTCCAGCTGCTCTTGTCTGGAGATGTACAACCCTCGTGCATGATGGAAAAGCTTGATAGAGCAGCAGAGAGATGAATGTATCAAAACATATCCTGGTTTGACACCACTGTGGATTTTTAAGCTGTCACCATCATACGAGACTATAGTCTTCATGCCTTTATGGAAGAACAAAATCAGACTGAGGGTGATTGGGTGGCGAGCAATTCTATCTAGCAATTGGAAAAGATCCTTTCTGCTGACCAGGTCAAAAGCCATACTAAGACCCATGAAAGTCATGTAGAGAGGTTTTCTTTGTTCTTGACACTTTTCTTGCAGTTGCCTTAGTGTAAAGAGCATGAGGATAGTTGATCTACCAATACTGACTCTCTGGATATACGTGTTCAGCAAGAAATTGCAGTCTTTTCAGAATGACCCATGCAAATACCCAACCAGCAACAGTAAGGAGAGAGCTTCCTCTCTAGATGTTACAATCCCTCCAATCTCCTTTGTCTTATCCTGGCTACTCCTTCTGCATGACTATCCTGTTCCCCAGATTTCCATCCTATACACTACAGGACTGCATGGCAGTCCGACAGCACTCTGTTCCCAATGGGTGTATGGATCCCATACAGGGCCTTAGCCGTTCTGGACTAAGCTAGCAAGAGAAACTGCCAACTTTATAATCAAACAAGACCCAATTCATTACCTAGCTGCTTGCAATCTACTAATGAGGATTAGTGAGCCAGCAGACTCTCCATAGAAGAATGCAAACAAGCACCATTCCTGCACAAGTGTCTTCTTTACTATTAGCTTCCGAAGAGAAGCAAATGACTCTTCCATCTTGAACTTGACACCTCTGCCTTTGGCCTCTGGAACATCTTACCACTTGACCTGAAAAGTGCTGTAGGCTTAGTCCCAATGAAACAGGTCTTAGAAACCTCACCAAAGTTTGTCATTTCAGTGTTTTTAGTCCGGATTGTTAACCATGTTTGGGTTTTGGTGCGAGATTGCTACTCCTACAGTGCTTTTGAAAATACTACTCAGGCTGTAGCATTATTGACATTGAAAGCAGCTACTGGTGTACATTAGCCACAGATTTTTAACAGCACACATGCACTTGTGGGGAAATGACTTGTGCTCACGCAGATCCCAAAGCCAGCATGCAGCCAGGATTTGCTGTGTGACAACCCACTAAACATGCAATGCCCAATAGGGACAGAACCCTTCAGTTCCAGAAGCACAGGCCTCTACCACTTGAGCTAAAGAAGTAAATCCATCAGTTTGTAGCAGTGGTGGGCTATTATACTCTTCCTGGGGCCAGCCACAAGGGGGGGACATTAATCATATAGATATGTGCACATGCCTGCTGTGAGTTGCAAGCATGCATATTTCAGCCTTGATCTTGGAAAAATCAAGTTTCCTTTGCCATTGTACCACGGTAATAACCAAAAGACTTCATTCTCCATCCATGTGTATCATTTGTATTTCTTGTTCTTCTGCACTCTTTATGGTATAATAACTTTTGATTACTCCACACAGTACAGACTACTCAATATTAATTCCATTTCTATCCAATCTGAACCAACTGCCTCTTGCAAAGGGAAAAGGAAAGCAAAGGACACAGAGAAACGAGGTCTCAAAGGATTCATTCATGTCCACTGGATTTGTGTTACTCTGTACTCCATCTCTGTTTCATCTCTATGAAGCACAGCTTGTTAAACCATTCCCATTACGGAGCCTTCTCAGAAGACGTCGCGTAATTGAAATGTTATAATTTCTCACAACGGGCCTCTGATCTGATCCAGGCCCTAGGGACTGTGGGCCAGATATTTAAAGGTGTTTACGTATCTAAAGCTGTTGCTAAAAGTCAATGCCTACCTGTATTTTTAGGTGCTTAAATATTTTTTTAAAGAACCAGTATAAGCAAACTGGTGGAAGAATTCAAGGAGTTCAGTGAAATGTCTTTACTCGGAGGGTACGTGTGTATGAAACAGGAGCTGCATGGAAAGAAAGGAGCCGTGGAAGGAGATCAGTGTTCCGGGCTAAAAGTCCTAAGCCACGTGAATATTGCTGGAGTTGTGGGAGTAAAAAGTGGCACAGGTACTTGTGCCTAAAGCCCCATGGCTAAATATGCACATGTGATGGTCACCTTCTTAGCCAGAACATGGGGGACTGACTTGGAGACCTCCAGCGCTAAAAGGGTTACAACTCATAGCCTCTGGCCTGGCACAGGGTGGGAGTCATAACATGCACTCACCAGTGGGTTACACACACAACTGGGTGTCTGGGGGTACGTCTATACTACCCGCTGGATCAACGGGTAGTGTTCAATGTATCTGGGATCCATTTATCGCGTCTCGTCAAGACGCGATAAATCAATCCCTGAATCGACGCCTGTACTCCACCGCGGCAGGAGGTGTAAGTGGAATCGACGGGGGAGTTCTGCGGTCGACTCGCCGCCATGAGGACAGGCAGGTAAGTCGAACTAAGATACTTTGACTTCAGCTACGCTATTCACGTAGCTGAAGTTGCGTATCTTAGTTCAAAAGACTCCCCCTCCCCACCCCCAGCTAGTGTAGCCCAGCCCTGGGAGTAACAGGCAATAGGAGGTCACAAAGGCTGAATGTTGTTCCTGAATCTTCTTGCTTTGGAGGCATCATTGGGAACAGGGTTTTGTTTGTTTGTTTCCCTTTAATCAAACTATTGGGAAATGGAAGAATTCAGGAGAATTTACGGTGCCAGCATTTCCCTTCCCAAATAACCCTTTCCCTCTGCTTCTGCCCAACTACCTGCTTCAAATTCATCGAAAACTGTAAGGGGAAACACATGCATAAGTAACACCTTAAAGGCACCCAGGAGACAAGGGGATGGACAGGAGAGAGCAATTATCTGAATTTGCAGGAAACTCAAACAATGGTCAGTAATATAAAGCAGCAGGAGGCAGCCAACTTACACCGATAGCCCTTTGCAGTAAAGGAAATAGAACTCCTATGGAGAGCCCTTTCCAGTCTTCGCCAATTAGTACTGCTCAGCGGTAGAAGTGGTTTTGACAGTCACATGATTACAGGACCAACAAATTAATCACTTCACCTTTTCAGTCACTCCAAATATAATGGAGATGTAGACTGGGCCATACAAGGGAAAGGAAAACCCAGAGAAAGCTTTGGGATTTTTTTTTAAATGGCTCCAGATGATTTTGGAAATGCGAAGAAGTTTAAGGATCTTCCTTCTGTATCTCAGGAAATTCATCCTCACCTCCCCTAAAGAGATAAACAGCAAATCTCCCTATAGCCTGAACATTGCTGTAATGTGAGCATTAGAGTCTATGTGTTCCAGTAGTAACTGAAAAATGGGCAAGAAGTATTCTGTGGCTTCTGGTACAGCAGATATGGGTTCCTTTTATGGGAGATGTGGAGTGGCAGGGGGTTTGTGGCTAACCCCCTGGTATTTCTCAGGTACCACATGATTTACAAAAGTCTACTGTGCATCGTTAAGAATGGCCTCTTGGATCCAGTAGCACAATTATCAAATTGAGAGGCAGGATACCTGGGTTCTATTCCCAGCTCTGCCTCAGCCTTCCTGTGTGACCTTGGGCAACTCACTTCACCTGCCAGTGCCTCAGTTTCCCCTATATGTAACTAATGATATTTATTCCTCTTCTTGTGAAGTGCTTTCATATACAGGGATGAAAAGTGCTACACTGAGGGCTAAAAGTGCTACATTGAGGGCCGAAAATGGGCAAGTGACTAGATGTCGGTCATTGTGAGGGTACAAACCCCCTTCTTCTTATCCCATGTGATTCCCCACACATACCTCAAGATAAGGTGATCATATTTCAAGCAGTCAGTGTTTTGACAGCGCCTCCATATCAGTGTTATTCTCCAGAGTTGAGGTAACACCGTCCCTCTACCCTGCCGGTGGCAAAAGAGCTAAGTGTGGGCAGACTCCTCACTGAGCCATGGACGACAAGAGGTGCCTAGAAGCACTAAGAACAGGTGGACAGAAAGTGTGAGTGACTGTTCCTATTACTTTCCTGGGGTGTTTCTCCTCAGGGATAGCTACTGGGTGAACTGTGACCAGAAAAGGGTACCCATGTGGAAACAGGGTTTCTCATCACATTTGACTAGTGCTCTTTCCCATGGCCTTCTCTGAGGGACATCAATAAGCAGAGACCAAGATTCAGGTCATGACTTTTCATGCACGATCTCTTGCCACCTAGGCCACCACCCTCTATGAGTTTCTTGTGGCTGAGCTGCCGGTTTGTGTTGCCCTTGTTTAGGCATCGCTGGATGGTTCTGCTGCCCCCATTCAGCTCAACTTTCCCTCCCGGTGCACATCATCCACAGCGTTCATACCAGGAAACAAATTTGTGTGTGTTACAAGATAGAGCAGAGAAGCTTCAATCACTCGAAATTGCAAGGAGAAATTCAAGCGGAATAATCTCATAAAATTTGGCTGTGCTGGTTTAACGTGAGCACTGGAGCAAAGAGCTTGCTTTTGCAAACGAGTAGTTATCGGGCAAAATATATTGTTATAACTGAAACAACAGGGAGGAGTCCTTGTGGCACTTTAGAGACTAACAAATTTACTTGGGCATAAACTTTCAAAGCCCATAAGCCCACAAAAGCTTAAGCCCAAATAAATGTGTTTGTCTCTAAAGTGCCACAAGGACTCCCCGTTGTTTTTGCTGATACACCTAACACAGCTACCCCTCTGAAACCTGTTATAACTGACTAGGCTCTTATCTGCCTCTCTGTTCTCCATAAACAGAAAGACTGTGAACGGGGGTTCATGCAAAGCTTATCAAAAGCCGAATCCCGACTCCACTAGCAAGCACCCAAATTTCAACCTATTAAAGACGAGAGTCAAGTCCTGAAGCTAATAAGCACTGACATTCTCTTTGGTCCCAAAGTGAATCACTTTTCTTGTGTCATCGCCGACATTAGCTATGTTAGTAAATGGTACAGAGCCAAACCTCTGCTTACCAAGGCTGCTAAAGCAGAGGCTTCCTTCCTTTTGTGTAAGCTAATTTGTCACCATAACTCTTTACAGACCAATAGCCAGCTTCCAGAGTTTGTAAATGCTAAGCCGGGTTCATCTCCGGTGTTGACTTAAGTGGCCATCTTTGTCTGACTAGCTGAGCAAGCAAATGTACTACAAACCATTCCTTCTGTCTAACACTACTGGTTAAGGGGCTTGTTGAACAACCAAAGAGACATGATAAGGCCTGAGAAAGTGGGATAGATTCATGACCAGACATGATAGATGCAGTTTTATTTACCCACTGGACAAGGAACCATTCTTCAACTGGACACTACCCATTAGTATTAGTTTAGAAACGGAATACCGGTCAATGTTGAATGAAAAGGATACATTGGAGACAGTAGCAGGCAAATGCGAGGACTGTTTTATGGTTTCCCCAACACACGCTATTCAAGAAACCTTGTCAGGGTCATTCCTTGGTAAACCAGATGATAATTAGGCAAATCTCAAGACAGAATGGCCAGGTTTGCATCTGTCTAGGTGGGAAGGTAGAAGAAACTTTCAAAGGAAGAGGGAAGAGTGTTCCTTAAAATATATAGCAGAAAACTTCCTAGAAGTAAGATATACATAATGTTGTGGGAAAATCTCGTAAGGGAAGAGCTAGAAGCTCCATCTCTTGGAACTTTTAGAACTAAAGCAAGGAAAACATTAGATTGTAAAGAACAACCCTGGACGAGCAGGGAGATGGACTCATTGATGGGTTAGGTAATGCTCATTTCTATGTTCTGTGAAATAGATCACATTTAAACTCTCCTTATCACTCCCCTAGCATAACAAATCTCTGCAACTTCGGCTGAGATGCTCTTTGCAACTCTCAGTAAGGGACCATGTTTATTGGTCTTGCTGGAAGTTTAGTGTCAGCAGATCATGAATCAATCTTGAGTGGCTGCTATATCTGGAAAGAGTGAACGCTGGGGAGTTAAAGAGGTGTTCCCTTTGGAAACTGTCCTCAGAGGTGATAGTGCAGCAAACTGCTTATCAGTTTAGTACAAAGGCATGGAAGTATGAGAAATAACCCGCTCCAAGAACAAACACCTTGTAAACATCACAGGTGGCATGAATGGTTTATTCGGTGCAATTGTCTGTTTAGTGGGTGTGAACGAGACTGCAGGAAAGTGGTGGATTTGAGAGTCTCCATAGGGATTCCAGGCTTCTTCCATTCACTCTCATGCCTAGTGCTTGAACCCAGTACAAAGATGTTGGGTGCTTATGGCTGATTCGTAGTGCTGAGACATTACATCCAACTAGGATATAAGTTAGGTTAGAGCATCTCTAGAGACAGAAGGAAGCAGGGGTTGGGACAGAAAGGAATAATCAAGTTTAGGGGGGAAACTGAGGTTTGTATCACTATTAATTGAGTTAAAGCCAATCCTCAGGGGAGGGGTTAAGGATGGAATATATACAGGGTGTACATATGCACTATTTAAAGAGTTACCTTTACTTACATGCCACCTCCTCAGAGCAATCATCATCACCCACTAGCCAGGCCTAAATATCTATGGAAACACAAACACGGGCAAGTCATGAAAATTGCATGAAACTATTCCATGGACCTGTAGGGTGATTTGGGTTACCACTCCCTTGTCTGCTGTTCATGGTCTTGTGTTCAGTGAAGATGGAAAGGGTCACTATTGGTCAAAATACCCCACATCTCTTTTTCCACACCCCCTAAACAGGGAAAACATCCCCGCGCTTTTTTTTTCCAACTGCATAATGTAAAAGTTCGAACGGGGTGAGGCTCGCCTGTCTTTCTATAGTATCAGAGGGGTAGCCGTGTTAGTCTGGATCTGCAAAAGCTACAAAGAGTCTTGTAGCACCTTATAGACTAACAGATCTTAGGGATCATGAGCTTTTTATAGATGCTCTTTGCCTCTGAAAAATTGGCATCTGCAATCCTGGATCTACACAGTGAACTTAAAGAGCAAAATGGTGGCCACCATTTTGAAAATTTGGCCTAGTATGTTTATGTTTCAGGTTGATGTTGTTCTGCCTACACTGCCAGTGAGAGATGGATGGATAATGTTCCTGGTCAGGGCCGGCGACAGAAATTTTGGGGCCCCCTACTCTGATCGTTGGGGGCCCCCTACTCTGATCGCCTCCCCTCACTGGGCTGCCATGGGCTCCCGGCCCCGGGTCTCCCCAGCCCCGCTCGCTGGCCCCCACCCCCACGGAGCGGCACTCACTCTATCACTCCTCTGTGGAGGCCAGAGCAATCCAGCCTATATATATTTGTTACCTGCCAGGGCACAGGCAGGTATCTCCTCTGCCTTCTCCTTTTCCTTTATGCGACTGGTCGAAGCTAGAATGGATTGTTTCCCCCAAATCTGCATATGTTTCAGTTTACATTGGGTATGAATTGCTCTATTAGCAAGCAGAGAGAATTAGCATCATTGGCACACATTTCCCTAAGACACAAATATGAGATAGCACTTTGCTTCAGTTAAACACAAACTTCTTAATGGAAGAGGAGTCCGGCAACATCCATGTCTGATAGGACGAGACCTTTCCATTGACATTTTTGATATTCAGTCTTATTTTTCCATCACTGTAACACCCACAAACCCCAACCACGGATCAGAGATCCACTGTGCTAGGAACTCTACAGACAAGTAACAACTCACGATACTTGGGGGCGGGGTTGTATGTTTGATTTTAATCACCCTTATAGAAAGATTCATTAAAGTATGTTTTGTTAAATTGCAAGAGTCTTAAAGCCAAGAAGAAGTAAAAAGTCCATTAGGAAATGGAAGCAAGGGAATTAAGATGTCCTGGAAGAAGTCATTTATGATTTATGTGGTACAAACCGGAGCTGGTTAGAAAAATGGGCAGGGTTAGAGGGATTCCACAGAAAAATTCAGCTTTATTTTTTTTCAAAAACCTAGAAGCCACAATATTTTAAATATTTTCAATTTCCAGATGCCAAAAAAATTGATTTTGGGACCAAAAACTGAAAAAAAAAATAGTTTTTCAAACCCGCCCCCACCCTCCCAGAAAACAGATGAATGATCAAGTAAAGCAAACATTTTCTGTGACATTTTTTATTTAATCTAAAACCCCACTTTTCACTGAAAAGTTTCCATAAAACATTTTTTCATCCAGCTTTAGCACAATCCGAGGCTGTAGAATGCCTGAGCTGGAGGGGTCTATGTATAAGAGCTTCCCATGTACTTTTTCTTGGGAGCACATGACACGTGTCCCTTCACCAGCCAGTTTAGCCAATTCACTCCTCCCGTCCCCTGCACACAGACCCTCCTCGCCCCACATTGGACCTCAGGTTTCCCGGAAGGACCCCTTAGGATTCCATGAGAGCTGGACCAAAACCCTGCATCTGGATTCTGAACCTTTACACTGCGGGGGGGGGGGGGGTGTGTTAAGATCTGGGGCTTGGGATTGGCCATTTATCAAACCCTTCTCCACCTTCTCCAGTTCCCTAGAGTTCAGGGCTGTTCAGAGCCAAGGCTGAGGTTCAGGCCTGTCTCCGTGTAGAGCAGGAATATCTGGGGTCACAAAACATTCCTACACATATCTTTTACTGGGAGAAAGGTTCGAACTTCCTAGGCAGTTCTTACACAGGGTTGGGAGGAAGGGGTTCCATTTCAGCAGGGAAGGAATACGTCTTCCAGGGGCCTAAAATAACAAATCATAAATAAATCGCCTGTGCAGGCATTTCAATCCAGCACTTAGCTAGGCCGAGGGAGTAAGTGCATTGTCGAGTTAGCCAGGGCATGGCACAGAACCCGTGTGGGAACCCTCTCCAGCCCATTACTCAAGAAGGCAGGCGAAATGTGGACAGCTGTACAATAGCACCACCCCAGCGAAGTAAACAAGCATCAAATTACCTACTTCTGTTAGCCCAGAGTGCGGAGTTATGTGAAATGACTCTATCCATTTGCACACTATGCTGTTCTGTAGGTGCTTCTCCCTCTGAATGTTACCGAGACCAAATTTCATCAGCAGTCTGACTTTGTGAGGGGAACCACTCCCCCCAAGGCTGCCTTAAGTCGCTACTCTATGTTGGAATATTAGCTGCAGCCCCGAGTGCTTTAGGACACATCCAATCGCCCTGGCTTGCCCCACCCCTCGTCTGAGCCAGACCCTTGGGGCATCTCCAACCCCAATTGTCCTACAGGCAGGTGCTCTGCAGAGGCAACAGATGAGTGCACTGAGCGGGGAAGGATGCCCGGGTGCCCCATTTGGAAATGACGGTCCTCGAGTTCCTCTCCTGGCACCCTCCACTCAGTCACGCACAGTGTTTGTCACTGGATGTAGGTCTTTGTTTGCAGACGGGTCATGCAGTGAAGGCCCCAGGCTGCACTGGATGAGGTGCCCAGCCAAACAACCCCAGGAGGAACTGCCCTTCCCAGGGCAGGGATTGCTCTTGGCACGCTACAGTCTATGCCCCTCTCCGCACCCGGTCAGGGTGGAAAGGGAAAGGGCACACAGCCCTCGCCCTATCTCCTCCCTGTACCAGTGGGAGCGGATTAGGCTCAGGCGGAGCACAGCAGGAGCAAGCCCGATGCTCTTGACACTTTTTGCTCCTGGGGCTTGCATGAGGAGAGTGGGGAGGGACGCAGAAAGCCGGGCCTGGTTGGCTATCTATAAGCCTCATGCCCAACTGTGGTGCTAAACAGATGGTACTGAATAATAATACGAACAACCACAGAAACAGCAAAGATCAGCTGAATACGGATCCCTCTGCAACAGACCAAGTAAACACGGTGCAGCAACTGCAGCATGACCCCCCCACACACACACTCTCCAGGGCCACCCCCGCCCCCCAGTCCAGGGGTTTCTGTCATGGTCTCCCTTCCATCCTCCAACTTCTCTGCCCTAAGAGCACTGAAAGGCTGCCTGCTCAAAGCAGCAATTCTTGGCCCTTTTCTCAAAGAGCCAGATTCATTGGAATGGCTGTGATATTTAGGGCCCTTCTTCCTGCTGAGCAGCACTTGCTCACAGTAGGCCCACTGGGATTACTCACAAGAGTATGGGCTTCTCGGCATGAATGAGAGATGCAGCATCAGGCCCAGAATAAAGGAAATATAATCACGAAACCCTTTATTTAACTTCAATAAACATTTTCCATCTTGATGTGCTCAGACCAGTATAAAATAACTCCAGATTTAGAGTTATTCCCAATTCAAGGCCAGACGGTGGACCCAGTCACATTAGTGAGCAGTTGCTCACCTGAGTGACTCCACTCCCAATAGAAAGGGGACCACAATCCAGCCCTAAATAAGCAGTGGCCCGATTCAAAAGTGAACGTTAGTTCTATCAACAGAGGGTGATGCCCCCTCCTGAGGTAAATTTTTATTTTACTTGACAGGAGATGATTTACTCTGGATTCATGGGGAGAGGTGGTTTAAGTCATGGAAGAAAATGAGAGTTTTTACTCCTTTGAGTTTCTCTACATACAGAATCATCAAAACCATGGATACATTAAATATTGAAGACCAGAAGCGTCACTAAACGCCAGGAGATGGAACCCTGGCGGGGGGAACAACATCTGCATCACTGCTCTATCCCCTCCCCCCCTTGCACAAAAGTCTGTCTGCTACAGAAAACTGGCATCCAATTTATCTAAAGCCAGACATTCATCTGCAGTGAGAGATGCCGACATCTCTGGAACATTGTGTTGCATTGTATTTGTATAAAGTTCTTTAAAATAGTGACGCTTGGCACTTTAAGATTTGTACCCTGCAGAGATATGAGGCCCCCAAGAAATTCATTTCCCTTTTGCATAGCACCAAGGGAAGCGATTCGATTCCCTCTCCAGTCTAAATCCAAACCCTGACGTGGCACCGGAGCAGCGATGTGAAATGGGGGCGGTTGTCGTCCCCCAGAGACCTTCACAGACTGCCGGCTCATTATTTCCAAATCCTTGCTCTGCCTGCTGACAGCCAGTGCCGTAATCTTACACAACTGGCCGTGTCCACCTTTTGAAGTATAGTTTACCCTCCTGTGCTGTTCTCTGGGTTAACTCTGCTTCCTTTAGGAGGCACCATAGGGTTGTTTAATATGAACCATGGCTGAAAACCTTCATCATCCCTGAGGGACCATATGGGGGTAGAGGGGAAAACTCCTTAGCTAAAATGCAAAGGAAATAACTTGGAGAAGTGCAAGAGTTTCACACATGGTCTCTCTCACCCAGGACATCAGCTCACTTCCACTTGCAGTCTAAGGTTACCCCCACCGCCCTCTGCTCACCCCCCACTCTCAGGAAGAATGGCAAGGGGAGGGGCGGTTGGTGAGATGGGTGCATCGCCTACCTGACTATAACATACATGACCGAGCAGTTGCCCACCAGCCCTACTATGCACACGATGGAGTAGACGACCACAATGGTGATCTTGATGCCCAGTGGCAGGAAGCTGTCCCCCGTGCCGTTGTTAAACCAGTTACTGGGAAAGCTCAGGTTCAGCATGGAGGAGTCGTTCAGCAGTTTCCTCAAATCGGGGTCTTCGAAAATATGAGCAGGGAAGAGAGGATCCATCCTGACCCTCGCCCGCCTCCGGCAAAGACCTGGGGCACCGACAGAGCAATAATGAAGATGGGATTAATAGCAATCAGTACTTGACTAGACCAGCAATAATCATACATTGGGGGCAAACCCTTAGGGAAAGAGATTTTGAGAAGCAAGCAGACCCCTGCCTCTACAACACAGCCACAGTAATCTTATGCATGTTTCTGTGTCACACACACACACAAATATAGAGATACAACACAGAGACACATTGCACTCATTTGGGGGTACTGTACGTCCCTATGTAGTGTAGCATCAGTCCCTTTGCACACACACTCACACACACACACACACAGAGCATCTGTATTGCCCTGCCTGCTTTTTTGCTGCAGAACTGGCCAGCTGGACACCTCTCTATTCTGGCAGGTCAGAAGACATGCAGAAAATACAGCATTGTTGTTTGCAATGCCCATTTTCAGCTGCTGTCTGTCGTCTTCCTTCCTTGCTATGGGAGCCCCGGCTGCCCTTGCATGCAGTCATATCATAACAGAAATAATTCAGCTGGAAGCTTGGACTAGGTAAAGTGAAATAAGCGTGCTCGCGCCTTACCTCAATGCACACACTTCCTTTCCCTTCTGGTAGGGAACTAGATCTTCCCCCCCTTTGGCTTCAGCAGTGCCCCAGCCCATCAATTAAATCCAGAGGAGGAAAGAGAAACAAAGCCAGTGCAGGAGAGCTCTCCCAGCTTCTGTCTCCCTGATGGTGAGCTGCTTCTGCGGCTTTCGCAGGCATTTGAATGTGGTGCTCGCAGAGAAGGAAGATATTTCGATGGGAAAATCTCAGACGCATGCACACATTTCTAAGCTAGGGGAGGTGAGGAGAGCGGAGCAGATCTGCTACCCAAAGCTGCTCCAGGGCTGACTGCAGTTCTAGGTCTCCGGGTGCAGAGGGACTGGCTTGCAGTTCCAGTCTAGCCCAGTTGGACTGTGATTTCTCCCAATGTGTAAAACACCTGAGGGGGGGTTTCCCCCTCCCCTTTCATTCCCATGTATAACTGTCCACCCCGGCCTGCAAGCCTTCCAGTGGGTCCGGCTGAGCTCTGCTGACATCACCCCTCTACCAGTTGCGGAGCGAAGCAAACTTGGGGGACGCAGGCTCCCCGTTGGCCAGTCCTGCTGCCGCTGCACTGCAATCCACCCTCCTCACCCCTCCCTTTGCAGAGTGTCAATGCATCTCTCCGCCAGCGCACCTCCCGCCAGGGCTGGAGCTCCGGGCCAGACAAAGCCACCCAATGGATCCTTATGGGGATAGCCACCTACTCAAGACATACAACCGAGTTTGAGATGGGCTGAAAAATCTACCAGACACCGAGAGGAGCGCGGGAGACCAAAGTGGGCCCAAAAGGAAGATTCTGCAAAGGGAAAAAGCTTATACAAAGCATCAGAACCACAGAAATGTCCCCAGGGTTCTGTTTCTAAATTCAACTGGAAACTGGGTTATTTTTTCTTTTTAACCAATTAACATTCCTCTGCAGTATTCCCTTGTTATTCAAACAGTATGCCCTGTGCTAGTGCCCAAGATCCGGAAACAGCATAACAAGGGGGGAAGTACAGTGTACGGGGTGGGGGGGGGTTGTTGCTGTTGTTTGTTCCGTGGGGGGGGGGGGTTGTTTTTTATTCCAGTTCAGGTTTTTGTTACACAGCCCAGGACCTCTGGGACCGGATGGACAATAGCGCCTGGTTGCACATGATTGGCCAGCTGGGCTCGCCTCAGGCAATCCCCAAAATGCGCAAAAGGGCCCTCGAAAAAATCTGGCCCTAGCATGAGACTGTCCTTTAGAAAACAACCAAAGCAGAGGAGCGAGTGGTCAGCTGACGCTTGTACATTTGGCATTTCGATGCTGCACAACAACTGAGCGCACCATCTTGTAACTTGGCTTCAGTGGGAGATCCCGCCGCTGGAGTTGGGCAAGCTGTAGCGGATTGCCACTCCGATCGATGGACAGGATTGGTGTCTTGGGGGGCGCGGACCCTTAGTTTTACTTTGATCCTAAACCAGGGATGGCAGGGAAGGTATGGGCACTCACCTAAGAAGCATAAGGGCCCTGCTCAGTTGCCCTCTGCCCCCATCCTTTGTCTTGTGTATGATGTTTGGCGTAAGTGCTGTTTCTCACTGTGCGTTTACAGTCCCCTGCGCCATGGGGCTCTGATCTTCTGGGCCCTCAAAGGATACTATCATAATAATGACTTAGGGCTTAATAGCAACGCCTAGACTCACTGGTCTCTGGACTCAACAGCAAACACCAAGGGGCGGCTCAGAACAGAGTGGAACACAACGGGGCACTAAATAATGGGCTAGTCATCACTTTCCCTGTTAACGGATTGATTTTCCAAACCTGCAGGAAGGCCAGCGACCTGTCAGTGCGAGGAAGCAGGAAGCGGGACTGGCGGCAGGAGGTTCAGAGACGAACACTTGTGAATTCTGCTCTGCTCCTTTCTGCCGGCTCCCAATCGGATTAAAGCTTTTAAGTCACCGGATATTCATTTTATGTTAATTTATGCACCAAATACAGTGCGTTAAAGCTGTTTGTTTTGTCGCAGTTGCTTTGATTTTGGAACGGAGACTGGAACCTAGGCAGGGGGCTGAGTAAAGGGGGTTGTGTGATCTCCACCATGCAGTTGGGAACAAATGATTTGTAGATTTGCTTGAAGGTTTGAGTTAAAGGAACTTAAATCTATCAAGGAACACCCCGCTGTGACGGTGTACCCCATAAGGCTTTATGGGGGTATGTGCCTGTGAATATATGCATCATGTTTCGGGAATATGGTTTTGCTAAAAAGTTATATCTCTGTGAAGGTAATGATCCACTGGATCTGTTCATCCTATTTGTATGTATGTGTCTGTATTGTATTCATGAATACTGACTATGTGCTTGGTTGGTTGTATGTGGACTTTGGAAAACAGCTGAACAGCTCTCTGAGAAAAAAACTATTCTCAGTTAAGCCCAATTGAGAACCAATCAAGCAAACAATGAACTTTGTAGAAGCCCATCCACACCCGAGCCTCCTCAGGAATGTGGCCTGACTGGTGGTGAGGGGAGTCTGGTTCAAACCTGCTACTTTGTCCATGTGCTCTGAAGAGCCCATGTGGACTCTGGATAAGAAGGAGGAGGGGCTCTCCACCTAGAGGAGGAAGCCTATAAAAACCTGGGAGAGGCCTCTCCATTTGATTCTCAGCTGGCTCAAGCAACAGCCCTCCACCCCCCAAGCGTTCCTGGAAGAAACTGGAACAGAGGACTGTGACTGCAGGGGGGGTGCGAGTGATTGCTGGACCCAGGCTAACAGGGAGTTTAGCCTGAAAGAAGGAATTCAGAGGGTGAGGATTTTTACTGTAATAGGGTTAGATTTGCGTGTTTTGTTTATTTTGTTTGGTAATTCACTTTATTCTGTCTGTTACTACTTTGAATCACTTAAATCCTATTTCCTGTCTTTATTAAAATCACTTTTTACTTATTAATTAACCTGGAGTACGTGTTGGTACCTGGGGGGGCAAACAGCTGTGCATATCTCTCTATCATTGTTATAGAGGGCGAACAATCTATGAGTTTGCCCTGTATAAGCTTTATACAGGGCAAAACAAATTTTATTCAGGGTTTAACCCCGGGGTCTCAAACTCAAATGACCATGAGGGCCGCATGAGGACTAGTGCACTGGCCCGAGGGCCGCACCACTGACACACACCCTGCCCTCACTGCCCCGGATCCGCCCCCCACTCCACCCCTTCCAAGAGGTCCCACCCCTGCCCCACCTCCTCCTCTGAGCACGCAGCCCCCCATTCCCTCCTGGAAAGCACTAGGCACCACCAACAGCTGTTTGGTAAACAAAGCAAGAGCAATCTAGGAAGTCCAGAGAAAGAAACACGCGCGGCCCAGCCAGGCAGCAGAGAAGCCTCCACTTCTGGCTCCTCCGTCCTGCAAACTGCCATGGGGGAACCGGGGGGGAAGGGGGGCGCCAGGAAGCTTGGCGGGCTGCAGGGGAGGGCTTTGCGGGCCGCATGTGGCCCCCGGGCCGCATGTTTGAGACCCCTGGTTTAACCCCATTGGGAGTTGAGCATCTGAGTGCCAGAGGTAAGAATACCTCCTGCCTGTGTCCAGGAAGGGCCACAGCTATTAGGGGACATGGTTCAGACCAGGCAAGGTCCTAAGCTGTTGGGGCAGGAAAACTGAGGCAGGAGTAGCCTTGACACATCGGGTGGCAGCTCCTAAGGAGTTTCTGTGATCTCAACCCGTCACACCCGCCTCCCCCATCCTGCATACCCACCTGGTCTCCCAGAATAAACTCAAAAGGACACCCTTCCTCCTATACCTTTGGCCCCGATTCTGCAAGTTGTTCCATGTGAATAGACCCTTCCACCCACATGGAACCACACTGAAATCAGTGGGGCTCCCCACAAGTGCAGAGATCTATCTGCACAAAATGAGTCGCCGGATGCGGACTTTTGCTCTCACCAGAGCTCCGAGGGCTAGCGGGGGAGTCTGGGAGGCAGCGTGGCAAGGAGGTCAGCACTAAGATGGGGGTATTTGTCACCGCTCCTGCTCCGTGAACATCCTCAGCCTACGTTCGCTGAGCTGGGGGTTGAAGTTCACAGTCACACCCAGCCTCAAACCAAAGGCCCAGTTTGAACAGGCCTGAAGATCAGTGCCAGCATTTGGCACATTTCTAGTTACACACCAATGGGATCAATGTTCCTGCTGTAGGGAATGTCAATAGGCAACCAAAAACTTTGCCCTCTGTGAAAGACACTCATGGTGGACATAGATTAGAGAGGTCCAGTGAATAGGCCATCACACTGAGTCAGAAAAAAACAGTTCTGTTCCCACCTCTGCCACTGACCTGCTGTATGACTGTGGGTATGTCACTTCCCCTCTCTGTGACTCAGTTTCCCTCCTTGCCTTACATATTTACACTGTAAACTCTTTGGGACAGGGATTGTCAATTACTACGCATATTGTATATCTATTGTATGTATGCATGGGACCTAGACCAATGGCTCCTATTTTTTTCAGGGAGGCAGGGAATCCAAGAGGAATGTTTCATGAAAATAACTTCATAGAATATTTACCTTACCTTTAACTAAAATAGCAATAGACAGCTATAGAAATGTCCAATGTCAACCTACAGGGTTTGACACTCACTATTTATAATTATTATATTATATATATATATTATAATATATAATTAACAACAGAACCAGGTTGTCAGCAAGATGAAATCATTTTATGGGTTATGCTTGTAAACAAATATGTAAGTGAATAAATGCTGATATTTGTGTTAAAGTCCAGTGCTCGTGTATAGGATTCCTAGCAAACAAATACAAATGAAAGCATTGAGTGCCCATTGAAACACTCATGGAGATTAATGGAAGACAACCACTACCCACTTCAATTTGATCCAACATTGGCATTGGATCAGGCCTGGCATGACACAGATACTCTGATAATATGTGAAACAGTACTTTATTGTAGCAACAAAGAGTCCTGTGGCACCTTAAAGACTAACAAAAGTATTGAAGCATAAGCTTTCATGGGCTGATACCCACTTCGTTGGATGCCTGCAGTGGATGTATCCAGAGGCAGGTATAAATAAGAAGGCAAGAACCAGGTTTGAGATAACGAGGTTAGTTCAATCAGGCTGAACCACCTTGTTATCTCTAATCAGGGAGGATGAGGTCCTCTTCTAGCAGCTGATCTGGAGGTGTGAACACGGAAAGAGGAGAAACTGCTCTTGTAGTTAGCTAGCCACTCATAGTCCCTGTTCAACCCTGAGTTGATAGTGTTGATGGTGTCAAATTCGCAAATGAATTGCAGCTCTGCAGAAGCGGAAAGTGGTGAGGTCTGTGTGGTCATTAGTTCTTGGAGGAGTTCATTCCAGTCTCAGGGCATGCCCAGAGAAAGTTCTGTGTCCTGAACAGACACGTTTTACTCTTATCTTTGAGAGTCCCATTGTGCCAGGGATGCAAAGCTCTCAACCACGCTCTTCAGAGCTTTAGATTATCTTTTAAATCTCCTGGGCCCAGCTACGAAGCACGTGGATGATAAAGACTAAGACCTTGAACCTGCTTTGAAATTCTATAGGAAGTCAGATATGAGAGCAGGGGATAGGTCTGATGTGCTCACAGTAGCCTGTATAAAGTTTTAACCCCAGGAATAGTCTTTACTCGGTTCAATAGTATCACTGAATGAGTACCGGTTTGTTTCATCAGGTCCTTAATTTTACAGAGGTAACAAAGAGTTCCTCTCTCCGAGTTCACATCTCCAATTCAGCTGCTAGAAGAATACCCCACCCTCCCTGATTTAATAAGATGGTTCAGCCTGATTGGACTAACCTTGTTACCTGCTACCTGGTTCTTGCCTACTTATCTATACCTGCCCCTGGACACTTCGACTGCTTGCATCCGACGAAGTGGGTATTAGCCCACGACAGCTTATGCTTCAAAACTTTATAGTTAGTCTTTAAGGTGCCACAGGACTCTTTGTTACCTCTGCTATTCCAGACTAACACGGCTACCTCTCTGATTCTTAATTTTATAGCGTGTCTGTATCAGACCTATCTCAAAATCACAGGAATTTCAGTGCATAATCAAAAAACATCATCCCACTATCTGAGTTCAATGTTTAGCCAGATAAACACGATGCAGAGAAGAAAATTTCGTGAGTTTGTAGCTAATCAATCAAAATTTGCTGCCAATAACTAAAGAATCTGGCAGTTGTAGAACTAGATTTTTAAATCATAGACAATATTCCAAAATACAGTGAATGTTTGTTAGCTTGGCAGAAAGCAGCTCCAACCCTCTGCAATTTACAATGGCAGCAACCTGTACCTTTGTCTTTTTTACCTTGCTTTTGGAAGGCGAAGCGGTCTGTGTGTCATAGTTGTTTTGCCACATTTAGCCTAGTTTGCTGTTAATCAAGGCAACCAGGAGCAGAGAATTAATCTTACAAGGTGTGAAATCATTTTGCACAGGGCAATACAAGTGAGTAATCTAGCAGGAGAGGAAAGCTTATTGGGAATGCAAAGTACGTCTGATTTGTTTAAAGGAAAGGTCAGAAAATTCAGCTGCCTCTTTCGGATGATGGGTACCTGCAGGGTGTGTGCAGGGTGCAAATTAGCAACATCTTGCACTGCCTGCTACTGATGATATTCAATCATTTGTCATTAATCATTGCACATTATGCATCCAGCAACTGGTAAATGTTCACATTCATAAAAATATAGACCCACAAAAATCACTTGTATTGCCACTGCCCACATACAAATTCCTCAGAAGCCCCCAATTACTGTTGAAGTCCTGCTTCCACTCAAATCAACACAAAATGACCACAAGATTGAGGTCCTTATCCCAGATCTAAAAAATTGCTGCATATTCTTATAATTCCAAAATCATTCATATTTCAGTGTCTTCTGACAGTGGCCAATAAATACCAGGTGCCTCAGAGGGAATGAACAGAACAGATGATCATCAAGTGATCCATCTCCTGTCCCCCATTCCCAGCTTCTGGCTAACAGAGCCTAGGGACACCATCCCTGTCCATCCTGGCTAATAGCCATTGACGGACCTATCCTCCAGGAACTTATCTAGTTCTTTTTTGAAACCTTTTATAGTCTTGGCCTTCACAACATCTTCAAGCAAAAAATTCCACAGGTTGACTATGCATTGTGTGAAGAAATACTTCCTTTGATTTGTTTTAAACCTGCGACCTATTAATTTCATTTGGTGACACCTAGTTCTTGTGTTATGAGGAGGAGTAAATAACACTTCCTTATTTTCTTTCTCCACACCAGTCATGATTTTATAGACCCCCTTAGTTGTGTCTTTTCCAGGCTGACGTGCTAGTTTGATAGATGATTATGGGAAGCACCTCCCAAAACATGAAGGGCAATATGGGAGGAAGAACAAAGGTGCTTGTATGAAAATTGGATAATGGAGAATGGCACCATGGTACTGATCAGAGGCAGGAATCAAAATCTCAATAGCCAATAAGGGAGGAGAGGCAGAATAGGACTAGATTGTCAAAGTGACAGCAGTTTGTGGTCTGAAGCGATAAAGGAGGAGGAACCAGCGGAGAGATGCAAAGAGATAATCACCCTAGTAATGGAAAATCTCATAGTTATTAATTGATTTTGTCTTCATTACGGCCCTGCAAGGTATCCCCATTTTATTAGTAAACAATATTTCCAGTAGCAGAGGTTTGCTATAACAGAAAACTGCTCATCACTGTGAAATGAAACCATTTAGGACTTTCTACTTCACTCTAGCTAGGTTCACTTCCTCCAGACATCGCAGGGGGACGTCAACTCTCTAGCTATATGATTTGGTGGCTAAATTTTTGTGATCACGGATTTCTAGATTCCAAGGCTAAAAGGGACCAGGTCTGACCAGCTTGTCTGACCTCTTGTACGACACAGACCATAGGACGTCCCTGAATTACTTCCTGTTTGAACTAAAGCAGATCTTTAAAAACAAATCCAGTCTTGATTTAAAAATTGCCTGTAATGGAGAATCCACCACAACCCCTGGTAAATTGTTCCAGTGGCTAATTACTCTCACTTAAAAATTTACACCCTTATTTCCAGTCTGAATTTGTCGAGCTTTAACTTCCAGCCATTGGCTCTTGTTATACCTTTGTCTGCTAGACCAACCAGACCTTTACCAAATATTTATCCCCCATGATACTTACAGACTTAAGTCACCCCTTAACTTTCTCTTTGTAAAGCTATACAGAGTTCCTTGAGTCTGTCACTGCAAGGCAGGTTTTCTAATTGTGGGATCATTCTTCCCACAATGAACCCTCTCTAATCTATTAAGATCCTTCTTGAATCGTGGACACCAGAACTGCATACTGGATTCCTGCAGTAGTTGCACCAGGGCCAAATACAAAGGTAAAATAATCGCTCTACTTCTACTTGATATTCCTCTGTTTATGCATCCAAGGATTGTGTTAGTGCTTTTAGCCACAATATTGCCCTTGGAGTTTATGTTCAGCTATTCATCCACTATGACCCCTAAATCTTTTTCAGACATTTTGAGATATGGATCAATAGCTACAGATGTTTGATAGCCTGCTTTTGGTCAATTTGTTTCACAATTTTGACCAGTTTAAATATAACGTTCTAATCTACAACTATTTTCATGGATTTGATTCTTTATATTTATGGAAGTAAAGAGGAGGAGGAAAACTTTTAAATTACTAAGAAAATCCAAATAGTTTCCTATGGTTTCCATCATAGAAATATGCAGCTGTGTGTGGAAAAATGTAATCCATTTGCTTTTTATTTATTCAAGAGATTTGAACACCTGCTTTGAAACAATTCAAGTCTCCCTAGGAAATCCATCATTAGGAAAGGGAAAACTGCATATAATTCAACTTTGAAACCCTAACTGGATACAGAATATTTATATAATGGGTACACTGTCTGTAACTATCTTCTTGTGTGTTGCATTCACAGTTAAAATGCTCACCATGAAGTGCATAAATCATTGGGAAAAGTATGTGAAATACATTTAATATTCCTGTAGTCAATATTTTTAAATGTTGACATGTAATCTTTGCTGGCATAAATTCTTTGCTGGCAAAAATCAACTCCAGTACCTCTCTGCTATTTTTTAACCAGACAACAAAATACTTCCAAATCTAGCTAGATGTAATGTATTCTGATGTTTGTACAGATGCACGCATTCATTGTGTGGGTGCATACATAGATTTACATATGGAACACAGTGTATAAACAGAAAGGCAGGCAAGTACGTTTGTATAAACTTGTTTTTAACCTGCCTGGCCAGATTTTATAGCTGAGTTACACACATCTTTGAAAACAGGGTCATGTTTTTAATTATATTAGCTATTATACACCAAGCACCTTCCCCACATCAGATAGATTAACAATCCTAACCTCCAATGGGGAATGGCTCTCTTTCCAGTCCCACCCCTTTTCAATTCCTCTCCCTAGCCTGCCACATGACACCAAAATCCAAAAGCATTTCTTCAAAGGGCTGAATAATTTTAAATGAGAGTATTCAAAATGTTTCTTTTATTAAAACTGCTAGTTCCCAGCAAGGGATGAAGTAAGAACCGGTCTCTCTCTTCCTCACCCCACATTTCAGATAAACTGCATTTCTGGAAAGCTGCAGTACTACCTAGTAACACAAGGGGATAGATTTACTCCTTCAGTGAAAAGATCATTCAGAGCAGACTGCGGCAGTGCTGGGGCGATGCAGTGAACAATCAAAAGGGAGAATTGAGTACCGAGAGCTCTTGCTGCAGGAGTGGCCGTATAAACAGCAGCATACTTTCAGAGCATGTCTCTCTCCGGGCCATTGCATCGTATTATTCCCTTAAATGGCTGACTGTCTTTCCTGAAACAAACAACATATCCATTCTGCTATTGCTATGTTTACCTTTTCCCTCGGGTTGGGAGGAACAGTGTGAATTTATCAGGATGCCCAGAAAGTGAAATCTGTTGTGTATGTGTGACAGAGCCCAGACCACAGCTTACTCAGTCTGGCTTTGGGCTCGGCTGCTGCCTCAGTTTCCCCTTTCTCCCTAGTAAAACAGGTCCATATTGCAGGTGTTTCTCCCCCTTTAGGTGTGTGGCTGATGAACATAAACTTTAAAGCTCCCATACAGCTTCCCTAAATGACTCCCACCCTTGGGGTCTGTTCTTATAGCCCTGCTAGCTAGCTCCTGCGTCCTGCAAGCTTGCATTCTCCCAGACCTTTTGCCTGGAAGCTACGTCTCTCTCTATACTGGCTCACCCATACAAGCATCCCCTTTCACAGAGAGAGAGGTAGCCGTGTTAGTCTGGAATAGCAGAGGTAACAAAGTCCTGTGGCACCTTAAAGACTAACTATAAAGTTTTGAAGCATAAGCTTTCGTGGGCTAATACCCACTTCGTGGGATGCAAGCAGTGGAAGTGCCCAGGGACAGGTATTGATAAGTAGGCAAGAACCAGGTAGGAGGTAACAAGGTTAGTCCAATCAGGCTGAACCAGCTTGTTAACTCAAATCAGGGAGGGTGGGGTATTCTTCTAGCAGCTGAATTGGAGGTGTGAACTCGGAGAGAGGAGAAGCTGTTTTTGTAATTAGCAAGCCATTCAAGATCCTTGTTCAATCCTAGATTGATTATATCAAACTTGCAAATGAATTGCAGCTCTGCAGTTTCTCTTTGCAGTCTGGTCTTGAAGTTTTTTTGCTGCAGTATGGTGACTTTTAAATCTGTAATTGTGTGTCCAGGCAGATTGAAGTGTTCTCCTACAGGTTTTTGTATATTGCCATTCCTGATATCTGATTTGTGTTTAATCAGATATCAGGAATGGCAATATACAAAAACCTGTAGGAGAACACTTCAATCTGCCTGGACACACAATTACAGATTTAAAAGTCACCATACTGCAGCAAAAAAACTTCAAGACCAGACTGCAAAGAGAAACTGCAGAGCTGCAATTCATTTGCAAGTTTGATATAATCAATCTAGGATTGAACAAGGATCTTGAATGGCTTGCTAATTACAAAAACAGCTTCTCCTCTCTCCGAGTTCACACCTCCAATTCAGCTGCTAGAAGAATACCCCACCCTCCCTGATTTGAGTTAACAAGCTGGTTCAGCCTGATTGGACTAACCCTGTTACCTCCTACCTGGTTCTTGCCTACTTATCAATACCTGTCCCTGGACACTTCCACTGCTTGCATCCCACGAAGTGGGTATTAGCCCACGAAAGCTTATGCTTCAAAACTTTATAGTTAGTCTTTAAGGTGCCACAGGACTTTGTTACCTCTGCTTTCACAGAGAGTTACCCACACTGCGCTCATCCTGCCTCTGATAGCTTCCAACAGGCCTGGTTCAGAGTCACATGGTCCCATCACACTCTCTGGGCTCATTCTGTTCATCTCTGGAGGTGAGCTACACCTGGCACAGGTGAGACTGAGCCCTAACTCTCTTAAAGGGCCGGCTCCATTTCTGACCGAGACCAGTATGATGCCTCTTTACAAATGATTCGAGTCCCCGGTGTTATTTAAGGGCTTCAGCATTCCAATCTGATTCAGAGAAGTCTGATCATTCTCTGATGCTTATATGAACTATCCACACCCCTCGTGTGTGTAAAATTGAGCAGGAAATCTCTTGGGAACAGACATTCCTGTGAAACAGCCACTTCCCATCTTGGCTAGAGCCAATATAGCGATGCTTCTCCGCCTGGGTGCAGAAGTACAAAGGCACACTTCCTAGGGTGGGAGGCATCACAGGGGCATTTCAGAACATTACAAAAGGGTTGGTTAAGTTTGGTCCTAAAAATGGGTGAAGATCCAGGCATATTTTCCTAGCCTTCTACCCACCCACAAAGCCTGAATGGATCCATAGTTCTTCTGACAGTACTTTGGGATATAGTCTCCTACCAACGCCAAAAAGCTTGCCTGGGTAGCTGCCCTTAGGGAAGCCATATAAGAACCTATGTTCCCCTGCACAGGGCAGCACAGAAGGCTGTTGAAAACACCACGGCATTTCCACCGAGGATGACTGCACAGAGTATTCCCAGCTCCACGCAGCAGAGAGACCTGGTGAGGTAGGGAGCCAAAGACACGCTCTTTGCACAGAACGTCCCCACTGTTCCAACACTCCCCAGCTATGTGCAGAAGAGTGATTGAATGAATACCCCAGCTGTCGGGGACACTCAGGGTCAGAGCAGTACTCAGGACCACCCCCTCTGCTGCTAGTGCGTTGATTTCGCCTGCTCTTCCAGTCTGGTGACTGTCGATTTAAGGATCTATGTGCTCTTGTTTCTGCCCGGGAGAGACTCCAATACCAAAGAGAAGGAATCGTTGTGATCAACAGCCCAGCCATCCAGAAGCTTACACAGGCTGCATGGCTTGAAAGCAGAGTGATTAGCATCTCCCTGTCCTAAATACTAGCTTGAGGCCTGAAATGGGTGTGTAGCTGGGGCCAGATCCTCGCAGTGGCGTGGCAGGAAGTCAGCTGACCCTGAGTGAGGATCTGGCTCCGATTTCCTTAGAGATGGAGTTTTACAAACACCTTGGGCGGAAATAAAATCCATTGCACCCCAGTTCTAGCTCCAACGGATGGTGAGAGGGATGGGGGCGAGGCTCACTCTCAGGGACTCCACCATCACTCCACTGACTCCCAGGGGATTTGTGCTGAGACACCTGATTTTGGCAAGGGCTGGGGTCAGCTGTCAATGAACAACAGGCCAAAACAGCCACCCAGGAAAACGAACCAGGGCATGAAAGTCGCCGCTCCTGCCACTCTACCGTGGAATGAGGCAGCCCTTTAAAAGAAACCTAATTATTTCACTTTTTAAGTCAATTAGAGCCAATTATTTTTACGTCTTTAGGCACCTAAAGCTGCAGACAGGCACGTATCGCCCATTGAAACCAAAGGGCATTAGGCACCTAGACATTTTTGAAAAATCCACTAGGTCCCAGCTGCATCGTTAGTCCCTTAGGCCCAGATCCACAAAGGTCATCAGGCATTTCAATCAGTGGAAGTTAAGTGCCTAAAAACCTTTGAGGACCTGGCCCCAAACACCTTTGAAAAACTGGCCCTTAGCCCTTGTCACATTCCTGGCACAGAGACAGTTCTGGAGACACTGTATGGTGCTAGGCAAGTGAGAAGAGGCTGTAACCAAATATGAACAACCGGACTGGGTCAGGCCAAAGGTCCATCCAGCCCCGTATCCTGTCCACCAACAGTGGCCAATGCCAGGTCCCCTGGAATGAGTGAACCTAACAGGTAATGATCAAGTGATCTCTCTCCTGCTGTTCATCACCACCCTCTGGCAAACAGAGGCTAGGGACACCATTCCTGACCCATCCTGGCTAATAGCCATTAATGGACCTGCCCTCCAAATGGGTATGATAAAGAAGAAAATTTAAAGTGAGCTGAGACGCAGTGAGGACGCAGGCTTTGTAGCTCGTTAGCCCTTTACAGGCAGCGAACGGGTGGCCCTGCAGAACAACGAAGAGGCTCTGAACGGTTCCCAGTCAGCTTCTGCGTCATAGATACGTGCAAAGAGATGTCACCCAGCAGATTAACAGAGGGTCAGGCAAGGGTGCTGCCGTCACACGGCAGCAGCAGGAAGGGGCGGGGGACAGATCCTTGCAATCGTCCGGTAGCAGAGAGACAAAGCCTGATCCGCAGATCACACCCCAGCAGGGGGAAGAAGGAAGACAGAACGTGCAGCGGTGGATGCAGTGAGGAGCCGGGTGATGCAATCTGCAGCAGACAGGGCGGGGGTCGCTCCTGCAGTCAGAGCCATGGGAGGAGGAGCAGGGCAGAGATGCACCCAAGATGATAGCATCGAAAGTTCATCCCGCTCTTATAACAGCATCAGCCTTGTCCCACGCTGTGCTTCCCATGGGACACTGCCAGAGTGGGGCTCAGCAAAGACACTGGAGCTGGAGCAACCCACATATTAAAGAGAGGGAGTTTCTGGCAGGGGCTTTTCCTTATGACACCCCCAGCTTTGGCAGCCTCTCCCCCAGTCTGAATGAGCAAGGGCAAATATCTTGGTTCCTGCTCTAGTGGGAGCGCCGGGAGCGCCCGGCGAAGGGCAGGAGCTGAGATGGGTAATGCGTCACAGCTACCGGTGGCACCTAATCCTCCCTCTGTGATATGATTCGCGTTCCAGCACCAGCAGCAGCTCTGTCTCCTTCCCCTGCTAATCTCCAGTTTATGAGCTGGCCTTGCGGGAACACAAATCGCCCATGGAGATCGGTTTGGATGAGCATCTTCTGCTTAATCATCAATCCCCTTCTCGGAGTCTGTGTCAGCTGTAGCCCCTCTGAGCATATTGAGGGCTAGTAACAGAGACCCAGGCTGATGGCTACACAAATAAGAAAGCTAAGGGCTAACGTTTCCACGGGGCCTTTCTGGCAGAGATCCAAAAGGGCCCTGCCAACTTTGCACCCTGGGCGAGAGGGGCCAGATTCTGAGCCAATCTGTGTGAATCAAGAGTAACACAAGTGAGAGCACAATGACAAGGGGGGAGGGGACTGTTACTTAGTACCCAGCTCCTCTTTATCCAGAGTGCCAGAACCTGGTCCCAAGCTGAAGCAACAGGTTTGCCTCCATCACCTGGTTAGTTGGCCATGGAGGGTGCAAGACGACTCGTTCCCGTCATTTATCGCTTCTCCCCCTTTCCCCCACCACCTTGGATCATCAGTGGTCATCTTGTCCATCTCTGTGCCACTCCCCATTCCAACCACCAGGAGCGCGGGCATGGGCTTGGGAAAAGGAGGCATAGCTACTGTAGTTTAAAGCAGTCCTGAGGCTGCTCTAAAGTATGCCAGGGACTAAGTCAGCATAGATTGGCCCCAGGACTGGGAGGAGCACCCCACTCCCCAGCGGAGCCCAGTCCATACAGGATGCAGCTGAAAAGCTGGTCCATGACGTCTGAATGACCCCAAATCCTCAACGTGAGACCCTGGCTATGTCTACACAGACAGTTTGACTGGCTGAATTTCATCTAGTTTTGCATCAAATCCTTACAAGACATGTTCCATGGCGGGTTCTGTCCATGAAACGTGGGCCAAATTTCCTCTGGAAACTCTCTCACCGTCACTCAGAAGATTCACGAACATCAGCCAACCTTTCCAAAACTCACCTTCTGATACCACGAAGATGCCCAGGTCCCACGCTGCTGAACAGGCTAAAAACGAATGACTATACGAGACTGGCAGCCATTTTTGTGAAACATAAACCTGGCACATTTCATTGGCTTTCCAAAATCCTTGCACACTTTTCATATTGTTCCATGACTTAAAAGGGGGGGAGTAATAGCCAAGTCCTTTGCACTCCCCATAGTCCACTGATTTAAACTGTGTGTGCAGGAAATCAAATCAAACAGACATAAAGACAAAACCATTGGTTGCTCAATGCTCTCGTAATTTATTTTCCCCCGAGCATAGAAGTTGTCATCCATTTTCTTAGCTGCTTCTCCATCAATCTTCCTAGGGGAGTCAGCCCATTCTTCTGCTATTGGCACGGTATGCATGGTCCCTTCACCTCCTTGTTATTCTCTCCACCGGCTTCATCTCCTGCGGCAGCAAGCCGGTATCCCCGTCAGGCACGCATAGAAAGACATTAAGACAAGGGCTGAGATGTGAGCAGATAATTAAGATGACAGGTACATGGCAAAACATTAATCTGCTGCTTAAAAGAAAAAGACAGTGGGCATATTTCTATTTAAAAACGGTGAATTGTTCCTTAGGCTGTGCAAAGGATTCTACTTGGACTATGAAAACTCAGCTGATTTCTCCTTTGTGCGGGGTAGCTTCCGAAATGGTTTCCTAGCCACTCAACTCTCTTCATGCAGCCCATCTTTGGCGTTTCTCCCAGGGTGCACAGTGTGAAGATGTCTGTGCCATCCCCAAGCTAATCTATTCTATTCCTTCACCCTTTGGAATACAAATTTACACGTGACCATATGTCTCAGGATGGATAGATGGAGAGAGAGAGAGAGAGAGAGAGAGAAATAGAGAGAGAGAGAGAGAGAGAGAGAGCTGTTCAAATTCCAATACATTGTAGAGTTACATATCCAGAATTAGAACCAGAGCACAAAATGAGACTGAGTGATATTTACGCGAGAGACCAGTGACTTGGGCAAGAGCAGAAAGTGACAATACACCATATGAAAGATGAGCTTAGCTGGGAAGTTTTCAGAAAAGGTGGCTAATTCATACATGTGTTTGTAATGCTACAAATTCAATCTGTATCTTAGCAAACTTTCTTCACAGGGGAAGCTCTGTTACTGTGGCCGGTCTGGCTTTTGGTATCCCATGGAGGAAGATGTAGGCTAGGTAGGGTGACCAGATGTCCCATTTTTATAGGGATAGCCCCGTTTTGGGGACTTTTTCTTATATAGGCGCCTATTACACCCCACCCCAGTCCCGTTTTTTCACAGTTGCTATCTGGTCACCATAAGGTCACACTCTGAATCAGGGCTAAGATTCACGTTCAACAGCTCCAAAATGTTATGGCAGATCATGTAATAAAAAAACTAGCCAAACTGTGGAAATCTCTTCAGATCAGCTGTTTGTGTAAGTTTTCTGACAGGTCGGGCCAAAATCTCATGGGCTCAACTATTCGTCTGAGTACTTGACTCCATGAGAACTGGGAGGGGGGGGTGGCCCTTTTGATACCTAACTTGGAACCAAAACCCTGAGGGCAGTTATAGTTCTGGAAGTTTGACTTAATACCTTCCCCCTTAAATTGTAAAGAGAGGTGTTTTAAGATTCTGGTATAAACCCACCTCCATTTTATATTACACAAATGGAATTCCAAAAGCTGCATTTTATCTCTTCCTGAGATGCCTCCTCTGTAATATTACACGGAGACGGAGCTCTCAACTCATTTTCATTCATCTTCAGCCTTTGATTGTGAGGACTGGGTAGACTAGATTTCACAATGTGCTTGAAGTTATTTCCACAGACCGTACACTCCAGAATTGCCTTGTATGAACGGCTGCACCAGAGATAACCCAGACAATGGGACTTAAAGATTCGCCTTGGAAAGGTTTTACCTCATCTTCAGCACGGTGCTTGGAGTACATTTGCTATTTTTAAAAGATTAAGTAAATTCTGCCATTATGCCTGCCGTCCCTGGCCTTCATTTTTCCAATTATGTCAATCGGGCCTACAGGAAGATGATATAGGATATAGGCCGCCCATTACAAATCCCACATTCTGAGAAATGGATCGTGTATCATTTCTCCCTGACTCCTACAAAACACATCCTGAAATCACCATCGAGTTTGCCAGTCCCATTAAGCCCAGCAGGTGATGCTGGTGCAGAAAACATGGAGTTCATCTCCTTTTCCCTTAAGCTCTCCTCACAGAAAACATGCAAATGAGAGAGAGCAAGATACCAGAATGCTAATAATAAAAACTAATCCTACATGGTGACATGTATCACATAGCTTTGTTCTTACTGTCTAGCCAGCGCTTCAGTCCCAGCTAATCCCCAGGGAACCTTCTGAAAGGCAAGAATTATACTAGGAACGGTGAGAAAGCAGGAAGGTTTCAGAGCTGTTCCTTTTGCTCAGCTAACTGCAACAGAGGAGACAAGTATCGTTATCTCCATTTTGCAGATGGGGAAACTGAGGCACGGAGGCCTGCCCAGGGTCACCCAGCAGACCAGTGGCTGAGCAGGATAGAACCCAGTGCAGGGTCCCAGTGCAGTGCTCTCTCCTGTAGGCCACTGTGTAAAATAGTATTTATTTTTAATTATTATTATTATTTATTCTGCAGTAGCATCACATACAAGGACTCTATTATGCTCTAGATTCTGATTCTTCCAGGTCAGCTTTGCTACAATTAACATTAAGCACCCATTAACTCAAATACCCTTTGCAAGAAAAGCCTTTGTTATGTAGCAAGATAAATTCTATGCCTTTGCTGAAAGACAAGCCATCCAGCTGATCATTACCAAAACACTGTACCATTGTATATGTTTTTCTCATTCCACATTGCTATGTTATCTGCACTTGCAGTTGCTAGGTTACCTGAATATTTAATGAAATTATAGCAGTGCAACATTTTTTGCCAGTAATGGTAGAATTTACTATAGGAATTCGAGTTTCACACCAAGATAGTGTTATGTAGCAATTAAAGCAGGGGAATGGAATTCAGGGCGCCTGGGTTCTCTTCCTAAATCTGACCTAGCCATAGGTAAGCTACTTAAACATTGTGTGGCTCACTCGCCCTATCTGTAAAATGGGAGTAAATAAATGAGTAGGTCAGGTCATTTGGCTAGTACCTGGAGCACTTTAGCCCAGCTAAATGTGCTACTGGCCTCCAGAGCTGCATCCTTCTGCAGGAACTCGAGTCAATTACCCCCTGCAAGACAGGAATACATTGAAGTGATCACAAAACTTAAGTCTCATCCTAAATATATGGCAACGAATACCAACTTTGAGATTCCACATGATTTCTACCAGAGACTCCATTTTCCAGTCCTTCCTTCTCTCCCGCCCGCCAAAATCACCCATCAAGCCTGAAAAATTTTGACATGCAGGGATGCCACAAAAGATGCACTGAGAAGTTGGCCGGAGCAGGGTAAGGTAGAGAGATAGGGCTATCACGTGCTGGGGCAACTTGCACAGAGGTCTCTCAACCGTGAGATCCCGTAGCCGGGTAGGATCTGACCAGCATATAGAGTGAAATGTTTGCCACAAAACTACACAAAACTAGTGACCTGACCTGTAATCCTGCAGCCATACCATGGCTCAGTATAATTGCTTGACATATGAAACTCATGGGATCTTCACCTTTTCCATCTAAAACTAGAGATAGCAAAGGAGACTGAAGACGCAGTAGCATGGATTAGCTAGTAAGGTAGCCTGCTTGAGCAGAAATCCCAGCTCCAATGCTCTTTGGGTTCTGGGCCTTCATTTTATTCTGTGTTTAAACACTGCCTAGCATACTGGGGTTGTGCTTTGTTGCCGGGCCTCCAGGCAGGAGGGTAATAGAAATCAACGCTACTAATATTAACTACTGCGGCTACTAAGTAGACATACTGGTTTCAATGGAGTTTTGCGGTGAGATTTTGTGAAGAGGGTCCATGGAGAAACCAGAGCTAATGTCGAACTGAGTCATTGCCTGGAGGATGGGCGGAGTGTCAGCTGGCCCATGATAGTGGAGAACCTGGCTGCACCAGCTGTGGAATTGAAAGCACGAGGGCGTAAACCCAAGACCGAAAACAGCCCAACACAGTGGTGGGAGCCAGCAAAAGAGAAGAGATTCTCCGCAGGAGGGAAGGCGGTCGTCCACAATCTGCACTCAACAAACACTTTCCATTCAGGCGGGAGGGGAGGAGCGAGCTTCTTCACCTCAACAAGAGGATTGTTATTTCCCGGCTGGAAAGCGGCTCCTCTCTGCAGATGCCCAAACCTAAGAAGGAGAAGTGGAACACGACCCAAAGCTTGGAGGACCCTCCAAATTCTGCTAAGCCAGGAGGAGACAGCTGGAGCTCTTTTCTGAAAAGCCGGGCAGATCAGCTGTCCACTCTCCAACTGGAACACAGGGCTGCGCTGTGCAGTGGAGAGCTCTTGAGAGCAAGCCGTACAACTCAGTATTGCTGGAAATGTTTACGACTGCTCCAGAAGCCAGCAATAAAACACACTCTGCTTTAAAATGAGTATTAATAGAACTGAAATAAACACGCACAGCAGTGATTTCCAGCCTCTTGCCTCCCTAAATTCAGTGGGTTTGTTCTCCTGTAACCCAAGATAGGATTTTTCTTTCTCCCAGCAGGCTCCTGCCTCTCTAACAAGGGGCTCAGCATCATGATTTCTCTCCCTCTAGGCCAAATCACCCATCTCCAGCCCCACAGCACCCATTTCCCATTGCTTGGATTCTACACTGGGTGCAGTAAAATAATGATCCTCTCTCTGCCACTTTGCATTGCTTCTTGACTGGATGCATTTAACCTGCAGCAAAGCTCTGGGGGTAAGTATGTACAAGGCCACGTTTGAAAGGTCTTCCCTAATTCCTTAACAATTACGCAAACGTTACAAGCATGGCCGATGAACGTTACATTCGCTGTGATTAATGGAAGGCGTATATTAGACATGCACCACATACCCTTTCCGTGTCTGAGCCCGCTGGTGTTTTACGAGCGATGCAGCACAGACGCCAAATGAGGTCCAGGCAGAGTGTTTGCTGCATTGATAGAATTATCAATGCTGTGCTGAGGGGCTCTAGGGCTGGGGGAGGCCACTGATACAAGGGCATCAGACCCTAGAAGGGCTGCACCAAGGTGCTACAAGTGCTAATGCCTGCGCAAGAGGAGACATCTCTGCAGAGCCTAGAACTCCAGCCAACTCTGATTTAGTTCCCTGGCGTTCTCGCTGCTTGCCTTGCAAAGAAATGCATTTAAAACCAGACCCCTGCATCAGTATGCTGACTCCCAAAGCCTCGGTGTGAACCAAGGACCTTCAACACTTCTATCACCAGATATAAAAAAGGACATCCATTAGTTGCTAGAAGTAGTAGGCTATTATCTTCCTCGGATCAGTAACTAGAGAGAGTCAAGACACACAGTACAAGCATGCTACACAGCATACTAGCTGGAGACATCAATTGCGGTTGCGTGAACACTGGGGGGAAGTGAGGGAGCCATTCCACAGCACTTCCCCAGCCCAAGGCAGAGCACAGCAGGTATCCTGAAGCTCAACGAACAACTCAGCCTTAGTACTTCCACCCTGACCTGCCGCCGTTTTGTATTCCAGTCCCAGCTCTCTCCACAGAAGAGAACACCCGCTACTGAATTGTGTGGTGCCCTTCTGATGCGCTCAAGGAGATGACCGGGATTTCTTTTGCTTGTGGCCATGAGTCATCTTTGAATGTAGGACTCAGCCAGGAAACAGCCAGAGCCTTGACTCATTGCACTAACCACCCTGCCTCCCCAAGGGTGCCACAAGTTTAAAATCTGCCACCCTGACTATTTTTTCCCCTGGTTACCTTCGGATATGGCTCCTTTATGAGTAATTGAATCTCATGCGGTAGTGACTCACATATTTCTGTGCTCCCTCTAAACTCCTATGCTTCAGCAAGATCAGTTCCCTGTCCCAAGGTTACTCATTAAAACATATTCGTTTGGCTTTGGGCTGAATATTCAGCTAGCCTGCTGGGCGCATTTCATCCGCCGAAGGTACCATGCCACTGTCTCAGGGAGAGCTACTAATATTTCAGCTGAAAGACTTTTTAAGTTCTGGAGAGGATTGTTTTCCCCAGTCCTTTGGGATCCTCCTGACCCATTTTATCTGAGTGCAGTGTGACTTTCCGTTCCTGTTGTCTTTGTCTCTTTGAAGTAGGTGTTTCCTGAGATAACAGCATAGATCGATCCTTATGCACACGGCACATTTTTAGGCATGCTTATAAGTATTGCATTTGTGATAGTGTCCAACCCTGTTTGCGTGAAAAGTTTCAGGAACTTCTAACATAGATAAATGGGGAAAATCTTTGTTGGGGACAATCAGTGGTGGGGGGAGAGGACAAGTCACTCTGTGGGAACTGGAACCCCCAATTTGAGTAAAGAGGAATTTGGGTTAAGCAGCAGTAGGATGAAAAGACTGTACATACAGACATCAGATGCATGTTCCTTCCAGTACACGGCACATTGGATATATCCCCCCATGACATCACTGGAATGCAGACACCTTCATTTGTGCAAGGCTTGTGCACGAGTGAATGCCTCGTGAGGAGGCAAGACTCCTGCTCAGTGTTGCACACGTTACAGGCAGTGTGCCTTGGCCACGCTCACCTTTCGAAATGGGTTCGCTTTTGTTAGCTTCCCCCCCCCCCCCCAATTCCTAATCTAGACTTGGCCACTATGGCGAAGCTCTTTATGCCCAGCCCAATCCAATTCCTGCTGCAGTCAGTGAGAGATTTTTCACGGATTGCAATGAAAGCTGGATCAGGCACCTGCTGCCGGCAGCTTTGAGACATGTCAGAACAGCCAAACTGGATCAGAGCAGCGGTCCTTCTAGCCCAGTATCCTGTCCAGTGCCAGATGCTTATAGGGAATGACCAGAATAGGGAAATTATCAAGTGATCCATCCCTTGTTATCCCAATCCAAGGTTCTGGCAGTCAGAGGTTATGGGTTAGTCAGAGCATTGGTTGCATCCCTGACTGTCTTGGCTAACGTCCATGGACAATATCCTCCAAGTCTTAAACCCCAAGTCAGCTCTTCTATTTGTGATGTGTTTGTTGGCATCGCGAGAAGAAAATCTTATAGTCGGCTCACAGTAATGGTCCAGCTAACAGTCCCAAAACCTCCTGGCTGACTATTAATGGATCCATCACCAACCCTATGAACAGGATCTAGATCGGTTGAGGGCACTTCTCTTGTTTTGTTTCCCATGGAACGTGTTTCCAGTCAGGTACCACAGAACACAATGGGGGTTTCCCTGGCCCCAATACAATGCTACTCTGTGCGCGGGGTAGGAATATTTCCTTCTGAGGTGGTGTTATAGGTTTTCCTCTAGTTTCCACCCATCAGCATTCACCACACGGCTGGCATTCAGATCCAGGGTACCACTGCCAGCCGCTGAACAGCATTCTGCCATTTTGGTTGCTGCTGTTTGCCTAAATGCCTCTGATGCCTTCAATGATGGGGTTGCATAAAAATGATAGCAGCATGATGGATCTTTTACTCTGCTTGCTGACCAGAGAACGTCTCCGAGACACTCAGAGCCTACTCCAGTAAAAGCTCTTCTTTTATTCAGAAAGTCCTTTTAAAAAGTACTTCTCAGCCCATTAACAGCCTCTTGAAGTTCCAAGCTGATGGAGGGACAACCCTAAAAGCCTCCCCCCCCACACACACACCTTCTAGAATTTCAGGGCCACGGCTAAAAACTCTTTATTGAATTTCTTCTCTGTGGATATTGAGAGACCATAAATGGAGAGCGTCATTCTCAAGCGACCCAGCAATCGTGTTTTATTTGGGAAGTTAATTAAAATGAATTCTACTGGAATTGCCTGCTTGTGCCCCTGTAAAGAGAGAGAGGGTTTATGCCTTGTGTTCTGTGCCCAGCTCTGCCTTTGAAGCGGTGACCTGGGGAAGGTCACTTTCCCAGTCTGTAATATCCCAATATGAAATACTTCCCTCGTCCTCCAGGGTCGTGTGAGGCTTCATTGATAGTTGTACAAGGTCCCGGATAATAGAAAAGGATTATTGCAACGTTGAATTTCCTCTGTAGCATGGGGGAGGGGTTCACTTGCTGGGATCAGCTCGGTACACCTCACATAATTAACTCCTTATCATTTCAGGGACCTCAGGCAGTGGGGCTCCTCAGTTCCTCCTATTCTCTGCCTACGTAAAATAATAGTTTGGTCTTCTGTGAGCTGTAGTACTCATTTCCTTCCCTGACAAACTGAGGGACGCACCCCACCCATGTACTTATTCCCTACACTGCTACTGCCTTGGACTCTTCAGACATTCCTTGGGTGGCGTAGCTGAGCCCACTTATCCACGGACGCTTTAAAATCTCCCACACCCAGTCTGGATCCATGCTGGTTATGTAATAGGTATGTGCCTCGTGACCCTTGTAACCGATACTTGTCATCCCCCATAACCCAAGCCTGACCCCAGATGTACAGTACCTCACTTCTTAACCTGTGTATATTTTGATTTCAAACATTAACTTTAATACAAACAAATTGGTCTAATTTCAGTTGCTGGGTTTAGCATGGGGTGCTGGGTGGCGTCAGTGACCTGTGATGTACTAGATAGTTTGATCGTCCCTTCTGGCCCTAAACTCTATGACTCTCTGAGCTCCTATGTCAAGCACAAGATCCGACAGCAGGTCAGGAGGAAAGGAATTTTTGAAAGGCACGTGACACAAACGTTCAACTAGAATATCAGCCGCTCAACAAGAAAGGAAGACGCTGTCGACAGTATTGGGGTAACTGAGTCTCTGACCCACTCTGGGGTCCACTCAAAGGATGACCCTTGAGGTCACAGGCCTACCATACTCTCTTGGCAATCCCTCTCCCCTGGACCGGGTTTTGGCTGCAGCTCCATCATTCACTGTGATTATCCCAGCAGGTCTGACCTTAGCTAAGATCCTGCAATTCCACTCTCTCACAGGGACGAACATTGTGACGTACCAGACCCTTACACAGAGCACAGTACATTTATTTTAGGACAAAAGCATTACAGAGAAAACATATCATAAAACAATCGAAGATCTAAATGCACACTTAAGCTTACCAGAGGTGCCGCGTCTTTCCTTTGGAGAATCTGGCAGCATACTGTCCTTCCAACCCTTCAGCAGGGTTTTCCCCATACACACCATTGGCCAAAGATTCTTGTCCATTTGTTAGATCGAAATGAGGGCCTTCCAGTCATCCAGGCTGATCAAAGGGCAGTTATCTGCATAACCAGCAGTGGGACTTTGCATTAATAATTTCTTAGTGATTCCAGATACCACAGAAAACCCACTGCTCAAATTCACATTGAATTTGGTGAATAGTTTCAGCCCCCAAAAGTGGAGAAAGTATTGGAAATAGAATTTAAATTGTTCACATCAGCCATTTCAAAATGAAACTTTTGGACTCTGCATTTTAAAACAGCATTTCATTTAGAAATGTAGAAAACAACCAAACAAAAGGTTGAAAAACACCCAACACTGACCTAAAACAAAAGAAAAAACAGAAAAAAATATTGTTTGAATCAAATAAAATGTGTTATTTGACCCCAAGCAAACATTTTTCATCTGTTTCATTTCAGCAAGAAAGATTGAAAAAACATCAGCTTTGGTTCAAACTGAACAGATTTTTTTTCTAGATTTTTTTGTTCGGCACCCAAACTGGAAAATGAACTATTCCCTCAGCTCTACTCCTGAGAGACTCTGGATTCACAATAACTCTTCTATGTGTCACCTGCAGCATGATGTTGTGTTATGTTAAATGAGTATTAAAACATATTTACAAATCCTTTTAGCAAGGGTAGAGCAATATGAACATGGGGAAACTTAACAGGCCAGATCCTCCGCTGATGTGAATCACAGTAGCTCCATATGTTTTCCTTGAGGAGTCTGAGTCTCTCTGATCTTCTGGGGGATAGTGCAAGGAATGCAAAGACTCAGTCAACATTCATCTTTATCAGCTGAGCAGCTCACAGTGAGGTATCGGTCCTTTGATGAGAGCTATCTGTGCGGAACTGGTTTTGAGCCAGATCTTTAATCCGGGACTCAGATGGGTTTTGCTTTTGCAAACCCCACTATCCAATAAAATCAAAGGGACCCCTAAGTAGATTTTGTGTTTTGTTTGGGTTTTCTTTCTCAAGCACAAACTTCAAAAAAGGATTGAGGGGGGAGGGGGAAATGACCCCCTTGAAAAACACAGGCAATCTGGAATAAGCCACCAAATGGGAACTGATAAAAAGAGTTCCATTTCAGTCAATAGGCACGTGCTTGGCATATCAATCCACACGGCTCTGCTGGACTGAGTGGGACAAAATTGCCTAGGCATGTCTGATGATATGTTTCTTTGAATACACAAATGCAGCCCACGAGGTCACTGTCAGCAAATGGCTAGAGGAGATGAAGAGCAAAACAAACACACACCTTGTCATTCTGAACACGTCTCCCTGAAAGCTGCTGCTGCCTGGCTTTTATTCATCCCATGGATCACTATGTTTGGACAGCTGGGAAGCTCAGACCCTTCTGCTCACAGGCCCGTTGGGCATTTCTGCTGAGTTTTGGTCCAATGGCTGCAGCGCTAGCAAATATGGAACCGGCAGTAGCTTTGGCAATGCTGGGAGATAAGAATCCTGCCGTGCTGCGGAGGAAAATGACAAACCCAGACCCTTCGCTGGCCTTTGCATATACAGTGTCCACGCACAATACATATGGTTGTGTCGTGCTTGTGTTTAGGTTAACTGAATAGCAGCGAGACCTCAGTCCAACATGGTTTGGAATGGGAAATTCCGTTCTTCAAAAGGTGCTTCCCAGCCGTCAGGCCAGATCCTCATCTGGTGTAAATCAGCATGGCTCCAAAGGAATCTGACCCCAGCATAATTCCCGGGAAAAAAACTTACTTCGATAATAAACAATCCCATGGAAATTCAGTCATCCAAAGAGATGGGGAAACAGCCACCTTACCCGTACCTCAACATCAGTGACACAGGAATCACATCCGGGAAGGCTGGCTAGCTCAGGGAACTATTGATGAGATATGGAGATTTTCCACCTCCATCCCCGTTGAGTTTTCACTAAAAGTTATTATCCAACAGGGGCAGAGTTGTTGATCTGAAAAGAGTTGGCCGTTCGTACTGCCGTTCCTCGTGAGCAGGTGTGTTCACTACTCTCAAAATGTTTTGTTGATAATCCCAGTGCAGAGACCAAGGTTTAAGTGGATTGGGTTGTAGAGGAGGAATGACCCGCTGGCCCCAAGAGTTGCTCTCTCCAGTTCAGGATTGGGGCTAATTGGCAGTGACATGGAAGGATTCTTAAACTGCTACTGCCTAGTCCTGTACTTGTGAATAAGTAGAACACATCAGTCCTCACGGCTGTCAGAAATGCACTAGCTAACAAACAAATAGAACCAGAATTTTTTAAAAATGAAAAGTTGCACAGAAAAGGTTGAGTTTTTCAAAATATTTTATTCCTAAACTTTTTTGTAACAGTGGCACTTTTATATCTAAAATGAATATCAAAGCCAGCAGTGAAATGATAAGGAAAAGATTTCATTTCCTGAAGATAAATAAAATAACATGTTATAAATTAAAAAATGCAACTACTATTTCAATAATGGTTTTGATATACATTTTGATTTAGCATAATTCACCAAAAATATTAAATAAAGGAAAAATGGGTCTACCTGGAAACCTAGATATGGAAACAATTTGAAATTTCAAAATTGTGTGTGATTTTATTATTCTTATTTTTCAACTCTCTCTCTATCCATCTAGTGCACAAAGTACACAACTTACACATACATCATCAGTCTAAAGGAATGTGTCTGGTGCCAATCTGTCAAAATCTTATCTCAATTTGCACAAAATAAATAAAGTTCAAAGAATTATGAAAAATGTAACTCCTCACTATGGGAGACAGCAAAACTCTGAGAAGGGACATCAAGTTACCCTAGTCTCATGTTAAAAAAGGGGTCATATGGTAAGTTCCTTAGAAAGAGGGGACACTTTAGGGACCAGTCTCCTGAATGTACTACACTGTGATCTGCTCACCAGGCACTGGGAATGTAAAATGAAAATCAGTCACAATTGCTACGTGCTATGAAGCCATCAGTAGCTAAACAAGACTAGACAGAATTCTAAGCCACCGGCAGCATATTACTTTATGGGCAGCATATTGTTATGGAAGGTAAACAGATCTGCCAACTCACTAGGGTCCTTGTATGAGGGTCCCGTTTCAGCTGTACCCAAGAATAACCCACTGGCAGCGAAAACGCGGTGTGTTCACTAAAACTTCAATCAGCACGAAAGATTCCAGACATGTTGCCTTTGGTAAATAGGTTTTTCAGACCTACAGAAACAAAGCTCCATTATACACTAATGAATGAAAAGGCAGCTCTGGTCATGCCTTCCCAGTTAGGGGCCAGTGCCTGAAGTCCTTTTTCCATCAATACTCCTACTGGCTTTGTTTAGAACTACAGGGTCTGTCTCTGAAGACAGGCGGGACTTCTGAGTGCTTGCCGTCTATTACAGCAGAGTGAATGATGATACACAAAAGCTGCCCATTTGGAAGAGAAAAGCACCCAGGAATGTAATGCACTGATTTTGGCAGACACATATTTATCTAAAGAGAGACTGATCTTCACCACCGAGATTTCATTCTCTTTCAGCATGTTGACTGAAGGTGAAATTAAATAATACAGGCAAAAGAGACAGAGAATCAAAGGGAGGGTTTCAAGAGGCCGGTCCCTCTTTCTTTGTCAGGGATGATGAAAGGCTTACGAGAGCTTCACAGGTTAGTCTCACTAGGTTTCTGCGGCTCTTTTTCAAAAATGGCCCTGCTCCTGGTACAATCTATCCCATATGTTTTATAATGCCCCTCAGAGAGTGGTTTGCTTCCCCACTAATAAGACTGAGGAAATGTTCTGGAAAACTAATCCCAACTAATTCCAAAGAAGTGTGTTTCAGATGGAAGCTAATATGGATCTGCTTTGGATTTTTTGTTCTAGCCATTCCCCCAAGTCAGTCACTACAGGGGGAAATGCTTTATGCTAAGGATCGCCGGGCAAAAGGAATCACTGAACTCTGCAGAGCAGCCAGATGTGTCCACTTTCACAGGCCCGCTCATCAGAGCACCTTGGGGGGTACGTTGGTCTCTCCTGTTCTCTATTTGTGGCACACGACTGTTCAGTCTAATGCCAGTTAGTGGGTTCAATATAGGAGTACCTGGGTGAAATGTAATGGCTTGTGATTGCAGGCGGTCAGACTTTGTGATCTAATGATCCCTTCTGACCCTAAACTCTATGAAATGATGAAGAGGGACATCAAAAGCGGGTGGGACCAGATGCCGCAATCATTGAAGTCAATGGACATATTAGCGCTGATTTCTGTGGGTGCTGGACTGAGCCCATCGGCCCCAATTCAGCAAAACGTTTAAACTTCAATCCGTCCGTACCTAGCAAAGAACTTCACTGGGACTTAACCGCGTGCTTAAAATTCAGCAGGTGCTTGCATATGGATGGACTGCTGAATCAGGGCTTTGGCGGGGCTGAGGGTGTAGCCCATTGCTGGCAAACTGCCCAGTACGTAGCCAGATGATGCCACATTGAGAAGTGCCTCAGAAGTACGTGAACAAGGGAGACAGCCAGAGGAGTCACTGTGCCACGTGTTAGTCAAAAGCTAAGCTCATTTTGTCACTGCTCCTGTCCCCCTATGTCTTCACTCTCTGGGGATACAAGGTGAAATCGCCTGCTTGCCTCTGAGAGCTAGTGCAAAATGGATCCATCTCCTTTGGACCCATCATTTGTCTGGTTTTATCACTCAAGAGTTCCTCTACTCTGAATGCAAGCCTGGAGGGACTTCATTATGTTCCAAAGAGGAAATCAATTAAAGGCTGCTTCAGGTCTGGGTCCTTTGATAGCAACAGTTGCTTTGTCGTTTCTTCTCCGCTCCCTCGCAGAAAACTGAACATGCCCTGGAATCAATTAGGCCAATGCCCAGGAAAGAATAACAACAACTGCTGCACTAGGCAAAATATAGGAAGAGCAGGAGAGTTCCAGACGGAGAGGAAAAAATGAACATGAAGCAAAACTCCCTTAACTCTCAGAATGAGCAGACAAAATCTCCACCACTAAAGAAGGAAACGTCATCTGGGATCCTAGCCTTGGGTGGTAGTTTCAGCAATGGTGCAGAATTAAGACTGAGTGGAATCGTTTGCAATAGACTACAGACTCCCCACCAGGCTAAGAGCAGGGAACTGGCTAATAGAAAGATGGGGCTATTGAATTTCTACCAGGGTCAGGGCTATGTGTATTCTCATTATCAAGCCATGGAGATTCACAAGGGAAGACTCCCAACTGCAACTTTAATCTGATAATGTTACAATAGGAAAGTCCATGAACTGCTTTCACACAAGTATAGTGAAATTGCGATGGGGAAAAGGCTTGGCAGAGTACAATGAAACTAGCATGCCCTACAATTTTAACATTGTCCGCTTGGCACAAAAAAATTAATCATTTCCCTTTGGTTCTGTATTTATGACATTTTAAAATTCCCTTTGGAGTTTGATGATTTCCCCTCCGTTGACTTTTGCTGCTAAAGCCTTTGCAATATTAATAAATAAAGCCATCAGCTCCGTATATAGTCTCCTTCTGTAAGATGAAAAGTGCATTGGTAATAAATTTAGTAGCAGGCAGTTTTGACTGATTGAAAACTGAGCTATTGCAGATAAATTCTGTATCATCAATTTTAAACAAAATGTAAGTAATTTTATATATATATTCAGATTACCAGTAGAAGGTAGATAAGACCATGATTGTATAGTAAGTGAGAAATACATTTTACATATCAATGTACATATATATCAATGTACATCAATTTTCTATATAAAGGGATTCTGCCAATTTAAAACCCAGACCTTCTAATCAAACCCATGGGGAAAAATTCAAAAATTTGCCCCAAAAATCTGTTAAATGGCCACTTTAGCCAACTTAGTCCTGCCTTGGTGCAAGGAGGCTGGACTCAAGGTTCCTTCCAGCCCTACATATCTCTGATGTATCCTTCTCCACATCTCTGCCTTGGACTGAGGCTTGGAAAACCACTTAAGGCATTTGAATGCCCAGTCAATGGAAATGGGACTTCCAGTTGTGAAAATATCATCTTTGGTGTCTACACAATGCAGGCAGCTGGCAATGGCTGGGCACGTAGGGATCTGAGACGACTGTTATCATACAAAACATGCTTGTTCCACTGTCACCTCTTTCTCTTCTTCCCCAGCCTGTTGGCAATTTTCATGTACCTTTCACAGTTTCTCATAAGCATGACTGTAAATCCTCTGGGAGGGAAGGGATTGGGACGATCTTTTTTCCTATAGGTTTGTACGGGACCTTATCCCACTGGGGCCCTGATCCTTGTTTGGGGCCCTCCGGCATATTACTACAACATGAACAAATAGATTTCCCCCTGCCCATGGCAGCCATTTTGAATACAATGCCATCTACTATAACTTCTCCAATTGATACGGTGTTACAAATGGCTGCAACAGCTAGGGACCATCTACACTGGGGCTCCCAACGCTGCTCACACCAGTCATGCACCTGTGGGAAATCATTAGAAGTGTGGATAAGGCCACAAAGAGCAGTGTTAGCACCCAGCGAGCACTTGGGTTCCTTTTGCCTTTGATGCTCCCAAGGACGGCTAGCACTCGACTCAATGAGCACCTCACAGAGGGAAAGACCCCAGGAAGTCCTGACAGGTGGAACGGTGGGAACCATTCTTGAGGTCTAATAATTCCAGAAATGTATTTGTATCCCTGTGGGGCAAACCTGCCTTTCTTTTGCCTAGTGGAATCGGACGACAGCAAGTAGCTGAAGCACATACGAACCAGGCAGAGCATTTAGGGAAGGCACATGGCCACACAAGCACCCGACAAGTAGTGCTTGAGTGTTAAAAGCAAATGACACAAGATTTTTGATTTAAGAAAATCTCTCAATTATCAAAGTAAAGATGCATGCTTCAGACCAAAGCTTCTTTTCAAAATAGAGTTCAAATCTAGGGAAAACACAGCTCCTTTGTGAGAAGCATCCTTGACCTTGCAAGTGCAACTCACTAGGGAGCATGTGTTACAGGTCCCACGCCGGGCTGATCCACAGAAGATATCAACTATTACAGTCCCAGATACCTGACCTTAATTCTGGCTCAAGCCACAGCCACTCCTGCTTTTTAGCTCTGAATGTCCCTGGTTTAGTCACGGTACATCAGCCAAGACAGAGGCTGTCACGTAATTGGGGATTCATCTGGGATTTGAAGGGCAACGGAGCTCAGATGCTCGGGTAGTATGTAAATCCCTAGCGCCTGTGTGTTACAGGTCCCAGTCTGAGCCAGTCCACAGAGGATATGAGTTGTTGCAGCCCCATTTACGCAAACACCTGACATAGGAAACCTTCCCGTTTCAACAGCCTGTGTGTTTTATGCACCAGCATGATGCATAATGGATGAAATATGCTATCAACTTGTTTTGCTCCCTTCTGATTATAGGCCTCCAAATTCTACAGTCCTCTCAATTCATGCACAGAAATTTGCATGCAAAATCACTTACACATCACTTATTCAAACTAGTTTGAAATGTCTCAAGTGAGGGGAGGTTCCCTGAGGTAACTATTCCACAATCTAAAATCGCTCCATTTGCAAGATTTTTCTAGTATTTAATCTGTTTTGTTCTGTTCTTCATTACATCCCATTATCACCAGTTACTTTAATTTCTTTTGCCCGTTTAAACAATTTGTTTCCTTTCCTTATGAAGACACATGGCAATTTCAGCAAATGTGTTTGCTTCATTTATTTATTTTTGCTTTTCAGCTAGCCCCAAAGTTACCACCTTCCCCCATCCCCAGTTGTACTTAGGTCTCCCGGAAGGCACCAGACTAATGACTCCAGGAACATGAGTGCTGGCCCATAGAGCCGATCAAATAATGAAAGAAGGTATTTGATGAGTAATTCAATTGCCAAGTTTTGCCATTCTCCAATGAATAAGTTCTTTGTTCAGAATGTTCAAGCAGCTAGTTGAAAAATACAAAGGTTTATTTCATTAATAATTTATTCAGAGCATTGCCAGCTCTCCTGATTTCATTGCAGTCACAAGCTGAGCATTTTTAAAGCCCGTGCTGCTGGAGTCATGTGATTCCACGAGCATCTCAATTTTCATTGAAAACAAAAATAAGTTTCTAGCTCAGGTGGTTGCAGAGAAAAAAAATGAAATTATTACCGAAGTGCCCCTAGAAGTTCAAAACCCAGAAGGCAAACAAAAGAACCAAAAATGTATTCTTTAAAAAAAAATCTAATCATTTTAAGCCAATCTCACTTTTGGGGGGGGGCCTCATTCATACATTTTTAAAACTTGGGGCTAGCGATACTGTATTCACTAAACAACCAAATTCATGATTATTAATGGAATAATCTTCATCTTGTTCTAAGCGAGGGTTTTGCAAGAGCAGTTTCCTACTGCAAGGTGACAAGGTAAAGCCAGGTCTAGTTCACGCCAACAGAATGACTGAGGTTTTTGATCTTCTTGTTTAGATGAGTATTAATCACGAAACCTTTGAGAGCCAAATGAGCCTTAGCAGTTACAGGTGTGTTGAGTTTCGGGTCAGCATCTCCAATGGCCCCAACTCCTATTACGTTTAAATGCCTCGGAGGAAATACTGCTCCCCCCATCGATGTACAGATTTCACCTCTACTCCCGTGGGCTAAGAACAACTCCTCTCTTCTCCTGTTGCTTCAGATGAGAAGGCCGCGGTGTGGAGAGCATTTTTGTTCCTGGTGTGGGGCCAACCACTAGTGTCTAATTTCTCATTCCCTTTGAGGGAGCAACTAGCTGTCAATCCCTGACACCATCATATGGCCAGACTCATATACCCTCATATACACTAGGGGAGGAGGTTCGACCTAAGATACACAACTTCAGCTATGTGAATAGCAGAGCTGAAGTTGGCGTATCTTAGAGCAACTTACCTGGGCGTTCACACGGCAGCGAGTCGACCACTGCCACTCCCCCGTCGACTCTGCTTCCACCTCTTGCGGAGGTAGAGTTCTGGAGTCGATGGGGAGAGCCCTCAGGGATCGATTTATCGTGTCTACATTAGACGTGATAATTTGATCCCCGATAAATCGATCACTACCCGCCGATCCAGTGAGTAGTGTAGACGTACCCTTAGGCTAAACAGTACTTACTCCTTGAGCAGCTCCGTTGATTTTAAAAGCACCACTCATGCAATAAAATTCTATTTATTGTCAAAGGAGGGTATCAGAATCTGGCCCATAATTATCAGAACAACAACATGAAATGTGAAATCACTATAAGTGAGCTTTGTCTTTATCCGTCATGGCCGGTCTCTGCATTATGCAAACGGACTGCAGGAAAGGCTTTGTTGGCTTGTATGAAATCAATTAGGGTGTGCTCATTTTTAATTGCAAGGCAGCTGCTAAAAGCAAACCTTTTATTCTTCTCATTGCAATAACCAGAGCTATATTATGAAGCGCTAGACAACCTCAGAATTATCCAGCCTTCATGTCAAGAGGAACAAAGTGCTCAAGACATGAATAGATTCCCAGATTCCCAGACCAGAAGGGACCACTATGATCATCCAGTCTGATCTCCTGCATAGCACAGGCCAGAGAGCTGCCCCAAAATAATTCCTAGAGCAGAGCTTTTCAAAAAACAGCCCAAACCTGGAAAATTGATCCTGACCCAGTGTTCCGGATCCAAACACCCTAAAGCACCGGGCTGTTCAAATGGGGGGGCTCTGGGTGGGTCTCTCGCTCAAAGGCCACAGGTTCCGGGGCCACAGGTTCTCAGAACAAATCAGGATTCCTTCAGCCAGCCAAAAATTAGGGTTCCACAATCCTCATTTGTGGACATTATTTATACTAAGCTGAAGGGTTCTCATCATCTTTATGCTCCTGTCTGCCCTGAATCCGACTTCAGTGAAATTCCAGTCACAGCTTCCCAGAAGTGATCATTCTTGTGGGATAATTATATTTGTGTTAAACTCATCCGTCACCTAAGTGCTTGGCAAACTTTTAATAAAAGCAACTGAAAGTGCTTTATCATGCTGGTGCATCTAGCCAGTCCATCATTTTAAATAATAAAGTGCGCTGCAGTACCAGCAGCCTCCTCGTTCTCTGTTTAAAATGCATTGCTCTCCACAGTTTATTCTTTAATGTGCCGAGCAAAGCAGGGTTTTGTTTATCAGCAGGAGCGTTTCTGACATCCTGGCAGTAGCAAGGAGCCGGAGCACAGCCCTAGGGCTTAGTGAATGTGAACAAGCAGGTTGTCAATTTCTATGAAAAAAATAAGAGAGAAGCAGGCAGTCTTGACTGCATTCACACCCACACATCCACCTCTCTCCTCTCCCCTGTAAGATCAGCTGGATAAAATTAGACTCCCAAACCACTGCGCTTTGATGTCACACACATGGCTTTTCAGTACTGAACAACTGCTCCTGAAGATCTCGGATGTTAATTGATGACAATACTGGGAGATAGTAGCTGGGAACGTGGCTAGGCATAGAGCCAAGTTACCCACAGCACAGCTGATACCCTCACCCATAATCTAGACTGGATGCCTCTTCACTAATTCAATCCTTAGATGTATAAACGGGGGAATCCCAAGGAGAGAGGCTATAGGACTCCTGTATTTGACACTGGCACAGTCATCACTGAAATACTGTGTCCAGTTCTGGTGTCCACACTTGAAAAGGGATGTCAATAAATGGGAGGGGGTCATGAGACTAATAGAATGGACAGGAGAACATGCGGTCTGATGATAGACTCAAGGAGCTCAATCCACTTAGCTTAACACGGAGAGAGTTAAGAAGCAACTGGAGCACAATCTGTGAATACGAACATGAGGAACAAAAATTTGATAATGGGCTCTTCAGTCTAGCAGACAAAAGTACGGCAAGATCCAGTGTCTGGAAGCTGAAGCTAGATAAATTCAAGCTGGAAATGAGGTATCAGTTTTTAACAATCAGGGTAATGAAATATTAGAACAATTTCCCAAGAGTTGGATGGTTTTCTAAAAGTTCAGCAAGGATGTAATACAAGAAAGCCCTATAGCCTGTGTTACACAAGTCAGACCAGACGATCACAGTAGTTCTTTCTGGCCTTGAAACAGATGGGCGGGTCTACAGTACCTACCTAACCTAAGGTAGCAATCAATCTTTCGGGGGGAGATTTATCACGTCTAGTCTAGATGCAATAAATCGATCCCCAAGTGTTCTCCTGTCGACTCCAATACTCCACCGCCGCGAAAGGCGCAGGTGGAGTCGATGCGGGAGAGGCAGCAGTCGACTCAGCGCCGTGGTAAGTCGACCTAAATACGTTGACTTCAGTTAGGCTATTCCCGTAGCTGAAGTTGCATATCTTAGGTCGATTCCCCCCCAGTGTAGACCAGGGCTATGTTTCAGTCTGTTCTTTTAACCCATCAGCAACCCAACCAGGGTAGGGATATTCAGAGCCCCTAACAGTCATAAAAATAATACACAATGAACCAACCATAGCAGATTCGTCTCTTCACCACTCCTAGGCTCAGCCATTTACACTTGGTAGGACAGAGCTGTAGCTAAAAAGAAACAATGTCGCTCCACTGAAGCAAGTGGAACCATGCTGATTTTCACCAGCTGAGGATAGGGCCCAGTGATAAGTAGGTTGGGCTTTTAAATGATTTCTTCTTTGATTTCGGCTCTTACGAGAACAAATTGACCCCCAAAATGTTGAGTGTTGTACCGTGTCCTGAGCACAGTCTGCTTCAATCTTCCCTCTCTTTGGTTATTTGGTTCAATAGTCCCCATGACATGGGCTGATGGCATCGGATCATTTTCTAATGAGCAGGTGATCTCTGCAGCTGTTTTCCTTGGGGGAAGTCCCTGTAGAGAGGCTGGAAATAGAATGTGCATGGAGACCGAAGGCCAGATTTTCAAAAGGGAGTAGGGAGTTGTAAATGCATGTACTGCAATTGCTCGCAAAAATGAGGTTACTGTATTCGTGTCATTGGAGGGCACAAGCCTTTGAAAAACTTACCCCGTGTTAGCCTCTCATTTTAAAGATGTTCCTCTCTCTCAAGGTCAAGTATATTCACTGAGGAGTGCAGGAAAATGTGCATGGTCAGTCATTAGCTCTCTGAATTAATAAAGAGCAACTTTTACTGGCACTGAGGATGGTCATGTTCACAATGATAAAAAAAATTAAACTTTCTTTCACCTGAAATTAGCTTTTTGAAATCCAGTCAATTTAAAACAATAGCTGCAAAGTCATTTCAGGGGCAACACCTGTTCCTCGGTCCCTCTACCGACTTTCGTGGATTTTCTACCTTATCCTCCTGTTTTCACTGTCTTTCTCTTCTCATTTTTTTTCTGTGAAAGACTCACACAAAGAACAGCTGCAGCTGACTAACTGATTCCAGAAGAAACAATGAAACTAACTTTCCACAAAGGGCTACTAAAGTGAAGAAACTGGAAAATCAGAGACAATATTTTTCTCTCTAATTTCTCTCCGTGATATTGAGGCTCGGTGTTACATGTAATAATGGTAGGTAAACATTTTCCAGACAGATATTTTAAGTGTCCATTTCAAATTGTAGCAGTGGCACTGTCTTGTTTTAGTAGAACTTCTTAAAGGGAAGAGACTGGTGGGGAAGGTTCATCTACTTATCTCTTTCTTTTGGATATGAGAGGCATTTTTCATACCTTGTAATTTCTCTTATTGTCACAATGGAAATAAAGACTTCTTTGTTACTGTGTTGGTTCTTAACCACTGTACCTCCAGCAGTATTATTGATGACTCAATTTTCTTCACTAGTTAATTCTCCTATCCAGGAGGAGTAAAACCAATTTCCCATCATTTTGCCTTATTTTTTAGGCTCCTTTGTATAGCTTTGTACTCACTTTTCATTGTACCTGACAATTTCGTGATGGTTCTTAGTCAATAGTGATCTCTCAGACAAGGAATTCTAACCAATTCTGGAAGCTACTTGCTGTGGGGATAATATATAATATATATATGATTGACAAACCCCCTGCCCGGGAAGCATAGGTTCTATTCCCTTATCCTTCTGACTTATCTCCAACAAAGGAGCTCGTTCACTTGTATAGAGATAGCAAGTCAGACTATTATTATTGTTATTTGGGGTCTGGTTTGACCTCTAGTGTGGCTCGGTCCTCAGCCAGCCTTTCAAAATGATTCTGCACTGTGGCAGGTGCACCTGTGCAATGGTGATTAGTACATCCAAATGAAGAGATGAGCTCACCCAGTTTCCCACATGAGGCAGTGTCCGGCATCCAAAGATCAGCTGGCTGCCTTCTTGGCCTCCCATGTATGGGCACTTGGGGCTTAATCTACTTGGTTGCACTCAACACTTTTTGTGAATCAATGAGAAGCCATGTGCTGAGCCAGAGTTCTCCCTTCCCAGAGTTCCTGCACCCAGGCAAGCTACTCCAGCAGGACACAGTAGGGAGGAAGCAGGTGCCCTAAGGAAACTGAAATCAGGAGACAGACAGAGATAAAGGAGGGGAGAGACAGCCGGGTGAGGAAGAGACAATGAAGGAATGTTGGAAAGACATGAGGGAGGAGAGACCAATGAAGGAAACGGGGAAACAAATGAACAGAGGGAAAAAAGAGATAATAGGAAACCAGGGTTAAGAAAAGCAGAAGAGGATGCACCGACAGCATCCACAAAAACTGCCTCTCAGAGCTTCGGACAGGAAGGAACCTCTTTCAGCAAGACCCGTCCACACCCCAAGAATCAGCAGAAGAGACCACAGTGACAGTCCGAATCATTTGCTCTGTGGAGAGAGAACTAAAGAGAAGTGACAAGGGGAGTGTAGCGGGGTGACCACCCGCTCCCAGCCCTAAAAGGCTTAGAACAGCCCAGGAAGGGGTTGTGGCTGGGGGCAAGCAAGCTCCCAGCCTGATTGGGAGAACAAGCTCAGCTGGGTGCCACGCCCCAAACACACTAGCAGGCTTGTATAAAAAGGCTGAGAGGCAGGGGCCTGAGAGACTGTCTCTTCTAGCAGTAGAGGAAGACTGGTCTGGTTGCTGGGGAAGCTAGACAGGGTACCCAGAGTGAAGCAGGGCTGGGGCAAGGCAAGAGGAGCTGGGTAAGCTCTGGCCTGGAAACCCCCAGGCTGCAGGGCCTAGGAGAAGGCCCAACAAAGGGGTACTGGGATTGCAGGGGGCAGCCCATGGCTATAGAGATAGAGGCAGCAGGCCAAACCCTCCTTGTCAGTGATGAGTGGCAATTATACTGCAGTCTACCTCATTGAACGGGGGCAAGTGGTGACTGGCAGTTGCTAGACTGAAGCAAGGTGGGGATAGAGGGTGGGGGTTTCCCAGGGAGGGGGGAGTAAGAACTGTGGGGGTACTGCAGGGGTGCAGCACCCTTGGTAAGAGGGCACCGGGGTCAGGGAGGGACACGGGGCCAGAGCAGCAAGCGGGACATCGGCCTGAAGAGGGCGCTCCGGATGCTGGTGAGCTAATTCCCGGATGGACCAGCAGGAGGCAACGCAGGGGTGAGTCACCGCCCTGCTACAGTGAGTCACATTTCATTTGGGAGCAAACTGCTTCCAGATTGCTTCCATTCCAGCCTCTTTCACTCAGCTAAACCCAGGTGTCCTGGAACCGTAGCCAGAAGCGGCGCTCCCAAATAGGCCATCACCAGCAATGCCTAGAGTAACAAAGGACATTTCAGTTAATTAATTCCCTCAGGGATCTACGTACTATCTCTTGGGAATAACAAATTGCTGCTGCTTTCCTGCCTAGTTAAAAATAACCTTCAGAGAGGGTAGACAAGATTCCGACTGATGTGACAATGACTGTATGTTGCCTTCCATGCTACAGACAAAACCATCTTGAAATCCACCCCTACCTTGCGGAGATCTCTCCTTTCCACTGTGCTACTTATTCAAAAGGGACTAACACTTTGCCTGCACAAAATTCACTTGGGAGGAGCTGATTTATTATTTAATGAAAGAAAAAAGGCTTGTAATACCCTGCGGGAAGGTGGCATTCCCTATGGCACTACAATGATGTGACATCATTCATCGTTAAAGCTAGCCTGCTTTTCCATAGATTGAATGGATCTTTATAGATCGACCAGTTAAACAGAGCTGCGGCACACCGGCATCACTGACTATTACAACCTCACTTGCGGCTTGATCCCGTGAAGGTGTGGACACTCTCAGCTTCCATTAATTTTAGTGGGAGCCCTAGACACTTAGCACCTGGCAGAATTGTGCTCCAAGGCAGCATTCGCCCCCAACAGCCTCATCGCTTCTTCAGCTCCATTCACATGTCCTCTGAAAACATCTCTGGTCTGTATCTCTCCCTCCCGCTGCTATAATTTAATTCGCCAGCTATGTCATTGGATGCTGAAAAGTGTTTTGGGACCCCTTTGTGTGCATGATGTGTTAGAAAATAAAGCTGTGTTGCATTCTCATCTATTGAATGCGGGGATGGGTTATGCCAGGCAAACCATAACAGCCCTATTATGCAGAACAACCTGATCATGTTTACGATACATAAGGCCTAGATTCGTTTTTATGGAAGGCCTGGTTAGACGTAGAGTGAAATGCACCAGTGATCCTAATAAGCTGTATTTGTAAAGCCTTGGTTCATTTAAATTAATAATCCCTGGCACTGCAACAGAATCTTTCATCCAAAGGCTTCAAACTGCTGTGTAAATATTAATTAATTGGGTTTCACAAGACCAGAGGTAGGTCACTGTCATTAACCCCATTTTACAGATTGTACAAAGTGACATACCCAAGGTCAGCTGACTGAGATGGAATAGAACCCAGGTCTCTGGAACAGGCCTTAAATTCAGCGGGAACTGTCCGGAGTGGCGCTCCAGTAAAAATTTTCAAACCCCATTGAATTTTTATAGCACGTTGCAGGGTAGGATGCTCCAGGAAAAACTCTAGGACAGGGGTCTCAAACTCAAATGACCACGAGGGCCGCATGAGGACTAGTGCACTGGCCCGAGGGCCGCACCACTGACACACGTACACACCCTCGCTGCCCCAGCTCCACCCCTACTCCACCCCTTCCAAGAGGTCCCACCCCTGCCCCACCTCCTCCTCTCAGCACACAGCTCCCCATTCCCTCCTGGAAAGCGCTAGGCACCACCAGCAGCTGTTTGGCAAACAAAGCAAGAGCAATATAGGAAGTCCAGAGCTAGAAACACGCGTGGCCCAGCCAGGCAGCAGAGAAGCCTCTGCTTCTGGCTCCTCCCTCCCGCAAACTGCTATGGGGGGGGGGGAACAGGAAGCCTGGCGGGCCGCAGGAAAGGGCTTCGCGGGCCACATGCGGCCCCCGGGCCGCATGTTTGAGACCCCTGCTCTAGGACAATTTAAGCTTTGCTCTTGAATCATTCCTGGCTTTATGTGAATTACTAGACAATGCTCCCCTGCAGTTGATCTCTATGTAGTAAGGTCCATAAACCAAGAATTCTCAGCATTTAGCTCCATTCTTTAGTCTTTGCACATATCAGAGGTTTTTTAATCATGTTTCTCCAGACCAGATTCGTTCTGTTTATTCAATTTTCCTAAAACAAATCTATATTGCAAGAGTTGATGTTGTAATTACTGAAACGAAGATAAATCATGGCTTAATTAGTTTGTAGCTTTTGTTCAGTACTAAGTTTCTCAGCTGGTAATAATTCTTATCACTAATGTACAAAATGTATGGGACATAATTCAAATATCTTAAAATGTTCCCTTTATCTCTAAATAATGCACAGCTTCATATATGCAGAAAAGATATCAGGGTAGAAATTAAAGATGTTAGAATACTAAATGTTCTATTCAAAGATAAAAGTATACCTTCAACTGGCACTAAGGAACCAAGAACTTCAGAGTTGAGTCTTAAATCACCCTGGATTTCCAAGAGTCTTCATATACAGGGTTATTTTACATATCATTAGGCTTCAAAGGATTCAAGTTTTATCAGTAAATATTGGTAAACATTGATTTCCCCCTACACACACAAACAGATGAAAAGATTTTTCACGTCGATGTAATAAAAATGTACAGAGAGGCAATGTGAGAAAAATGCTACTTGAGAACTTGTTAGGGTTTGATTTGAGTATATTTACTTTGAATATTTTGACATGCGACACGGACCGTTTGCATTTTAATGATGATAAAGCTTTAATGTTTTGAATCTCAACATTTACTGTCATTAAATAATTATTGTCTGAAAACCCTCTGATTGTCTGGCCCCCCTTAATTTCCTGCACCTGTGAAAATGTAAATCAATAAAAACAGGAAAGAACCTTCAAACCTCTTAATTTTGTGCAACAGTGAAAATTTAAATTGATGAAAATTAGAAAAAAGGCCTAAAAATTATCAAATATTATCTGCCAAAATTATAACAAAAAAATCAGATTCCACCAAGCCTATGCCTATCCATCCTATCCACATATCATCCATGCCAAATACCATAGCTATCTATACATACATGCATCATCTACCCAGATGTATTGCATACTGGAACTTCCAGCCTGGATCAGAACTGTAATCTATCTAGTCCAGTATTCTGTCTCTGAAACTAGCTAGTACCAGCTGATAAAAGGAAAGATGCAGGAAACCCTACATATGAAACATACTATAACTATGAAGTTTCATAGCACCATAAAATATATAGACAGAAACTAAAGAAATTTAAATTGCAATATCTATTAATAATCAGAACACTGTTTAGTATTCAGTAATCAGCAACGCGTAGCACTCTGAGCTGGAGTACTGAATGCTAAACATGCCTCAGGTGCATTGTGAGTCATAAAGTCAAATGTCAAGTAATTTCAATTACCCCAAGAAGGACCGTTATCTATTTGCTCCAATTTACTTTGATATAGTGCCTTTCCTACACTGCCCCTCAGAACAATTTGCAGCAAGAGACTTTACCAAATTGAGTCTAACTGGGTTTCTAGATTGCTTTTTGCAATATATTGTTTGCACTTTTGTAGTGATTGGCTAATGAATCTCGACCCAGGTGGTTGCATGGAATGGCCTACAACTACAGAGTCAGAGATTTGCCACTTTGATCAGCCAGTCAGACTCCTCATTTCATAAAGCCCCCTTTAGAAATCCCTTTTAAAACAGAGTGGTAATTAATTATTTGATGTGGGCATTTCTGTTGAGCTTATCACCGGAGTATCTAAACAGGAGTCTTAAACATAATATCCCTTCTAATTCAGTCGGTTACAGGCATGTATAATATATGAGCCCATGTCAGACATATCTTTCTATTCAAGCGCGTGAACAATAATGTTCATAAACTAAATCGAAGAGCAGTTTTTTGATATACAAACAAAGAGATCAGCCAGCGGCCAACAAAGCCTTGGAGTATTATTACAAACCATGTGATCACCGCTAACAAGATACTGGGGTTCTGTAATGTGTAATAAGGAAGTGTTTCTAGGGCTGCAGAAATCTGTAGGACAATGCTACAGACGGTATAACTGATCTAAATCTCCAGAGGGAAATAATAGCAGAGTAGGATGCAGAAGTATAGCTCACAGGTCATGGATATGTGGCTCCAGGGATGTCCTCCACCTCTCTGCGCAGAGTCCATTTCTGTTCAGTGTATAACTGGTGCCCATGGGACCATGAAGTTTTCCCCGTCAGCAGGGACCAAATGCTAAGCAAAGGCATGAGGTGCAATGGTGTCTCCTGCAAAGCGTAGTGGTGTCAACTGCAAGGTTGTGCTTCAGCCCGTTCCATGAAGGGCTGGGCACAGAGAAAAATACGCATAAGTTCCCACTGTGTGTGGTTGGAGACATAAAATCTGGTCTGTAACCAACCTGCATCTAAGCCATGAGACCAGCTGTATAACACCGCCACAAGTGGCACTCACCGCGCATAATCACAAAGCCCTTGTGGATGCTGGTTCGGCAGTCTCACCCCACACTGGAGTATGGTATCATTACTAGAAAACACAGAACAAATCACTGGTGCGGGGTTTGGGGGGGGGGAAGACCCCTGAAGATTTTCCCATCGAATGTCAAGAATCCAGGCCATGGAGGAGACACTTCTTGCCCCAGCTGATGCAAAAACCAGTGCAGCTGATCAGGTGGGGTGTCATGAACCTCCAGTTCACCCCCTCAGAATCCCGTCCCCTCGAGCAATCGTGTCCTGAATACAGGAGCTCCTGCCGCCTGGCTTCTCTTGGGATCTTCCTCTCCAGCTTTGGTGGTTCTCACTGTAGATAAATAAACCTGGCCTGGTGCTTATCATTCCCTTTCCCAAGCAATCAGCAGCGGATCTCTTATCAGAGAGTTTGCAGGGCCTTTCAGTAGCATTTTCAGGACTGTGTTCCCAAGAGATCATGATAAAAAGAAAAAAGAAAAAGCGTGGAAAAAAAGCAAAGCAAGCGCCCCGTGCACTGGCCTTTTACATTGCTTAATAACTCCACAGAGGGAAAGACACGGCAGGGAAGGAGTGTGATAAAGCACCACCAGTACAGTTCTATCTTTTTAATATATCAGAAAAATGAGGCATTTCTGGCAGCTGGCTGTAAACAACCCTTATGGCTTTTTCCTTTACTTTCTTTTATTTATTTGAAGAACAGAAGAACGGCCAGCTGAAATCACGCATGTTAAATGCGTGTAAGATGCGACTCGCCTGTACTGGAAATGTTCACAGATAGGGCCCGGGCAACCAGTAGGCAAACTAGGTGGCTGCCTAGGGCGCCAAGTGGTTGGGGGTGCCAAAAAGTGTGATTAGGGGAGGCGGTGGAGCGGAGGTGAACTGGGGTAGGGGAGCACAGGGAGGGCCGCCCGCAGCAAGTAACGGGGGGGGAGGGGTGCACAGGAGAACCGCTCCCTGCCCCAGCTCACCTGCACTCCGCCTCCTCCCCTGAACACAGCTTCTCCTCCCCTCCCAGGCTTGCCACACCAAACAGGTGGGGGGGAGGGTGGGGAGCTACCACAGGGCTCCCGTGGGGAGGGGGCACAAGGTGGAAGTTTCATCTAGGGTGCAAAATATCCTTGCACCGGCCCTGCTCACAGATATTAAGCTCAAATGTTTGACTCTTTGCCAGAGCAAAGCTTGAATTGTCTGAGTGATGGTAAAATGTACAACCCATACTGTCGGCTTGATTAACGGATCATCATCGGGGATCCGAAACAACAGCACGTGACTTACGCAACTAACAAACCCAGCCCGGATTACTAAAATTTGCAACAGACTGTTCACCAACAACCAGTACAGCAAAGATTATTTTGGACGAGATTTGCAAAAAGAAATTGATTTATGAAACTATCTGAGGATTTCACCATCTGTTGGCCAACATTTCCATGTTGGTATCTGTTTGCTGCAGCAGCTCAGCCATCAACAGAGAAATCAATCATCTAGCCCTTTCGATTGCTCGTCTAGGATCAGAAATGAAAGGGAATCACATGAACAGAGGAAGACTATCCAAGTGTTTTCAGAATGAATGTTTACAGCTCGCGAGTTTTGTGTGTGTCTTTCTGTGATCCTCTGGAATTTCACTTCATGGGCGTGAGTCCCTTTAATACTTTTATCAGCTGATCTGACCCTCCTTTCGGCCCAGTCTTAAAAACTTAGACAATATATTTGTATTTTAACTGGAAAGTCAGCAAGAAGAAGATCAATAGCATCAGACCCCTTCCTGCCCTCTCTCCTTAGTCACTCGTTATGCCTCCATGCAGCCAATAAAATTAGCTTTTCTTTTCTTTTCTTTTTTTGAGGCAGCACGTCAGAGCCTTGTGTGATGTGCATTTAAAACAGAGGCACTGTGAGAGTAGATGGAGAAATAAAGGGATATAGATTGCAAGAGACTCAACCAGACAGGAGTTACATGGTAGGCATGGGTAGTGGGAAAGGAGGAATGACCACCTCACAAGGTCTGATTCTCACCCTAAATCTTCTATACATGGTTGCCATATCCTGGGGAGAGGGTGGGGGGGGACACCAATTTTGCAGGTGTTTCAGGTGTAAACAATCAAGTTTGCTGCCCAGCACTCAGTCATTGCAATATGTGAGTGCATTCAGTTTCGTACCATTAAGAGGACCTCACACTGGCCTTGGGTTTTGTGAGTTCACTTCCCATGATGGAGGAATCTTCAACTGTCTCTTTAGGGTAGTTTCCTGGACTTTTTGCTCAATTGGATGGACACAAAGTGGTTATATTGATGGCTAAGCTCCAGCCCTAGGTTTAAAAAAATCCATTATCCTGAAAATTCCATTTCATTGTTCTCCTATTTTAAATAAACCAAAACAAAGTGAATGAGCCAACAAGAGCTTAGTACGGCATGCCAAGTATCAAATTAGATAGACCGATATTGACTAATCAAGAAGACACATTGCAGCATGCTGATGAGGCCAGGGTTAAGAATGATCAAACCATTCAGATAAAACCAGGAACAAATGGGCAAGGCCAAAGGTGTGTTTTGCTCACTCAAAAAAGGTGCTTGCATGCTTGTTTAGACGCATTCCCCTGCAAAGGTTTCAAAGCTGGAGGCCAGCTTGAGGGTAGATGAGGATATTCCAAAGTTGAAAATTATTCCTAGTGATCTGTATCTTCCAAATCCAAAACCATATCTGACCCCATCCAGGAAAACTGGTCAGGAGTTTATCCATGAAACATTTTTTAAATTGAAAAAATGTCGATTTGTCAAAACCTAAAGTTTTTGTGGGAAAGGGTCAGATTTGACGAATTTCTTGACTCAAAATATCTGCGGAAAAACATTTCAAAACATCCCATTTCCCCATTTTCTAAATGAAAAATGTTGGCTTTCAGGTTCAAAATGACTTTTCATCTAGAAACAAACTAATTACAGTACTTTGTTTTAAATGGTCAAAATCAAAATCAAAATGTTTCAAATGACTGAAATGAAACATTTCAATCGATCAGAACTGATTTTTTTTCCCCACAAACATTTTTGAAATGTCAACTCTGTCCCAATTTGGACAGGGAAAATGTCTGAAATCTCAACAATTTTCACAGAACAGGAAAACTATTTCCTTCCCAGCTCTTACCATCTTTGTTTTGAAACAGCTTGGATCACTATGAATAAACATATCAAAAGCCACCAGAAATTTGCAATGAAAATCACATTGAAAAAGAACAAATTCCTATTTCCTGGGAATGAAAGAGAACTGAAGAGCTAGCACAGGCTGCGGAGAGGAAGGAAAAGTTCTTGGGTGAGGAAAAAATAAAAGATTCCGAGTTAATTTAGTTACAAATTCTTGAAAATGGTTAATTTTCTTCCTAATCAACCTTACTTTGCTTTCAACTTAATCATTTCCAAATTCAGCCTGGGAAGCAAGATCTGAGAAAGCCTTGCCCGGCAGAGTGAAGGATAAATATGATAATAAGGTGCCTTTGGAGGATACAAAACTTAAAATACCCTCCCGGCCTTCCCTTTCCACACTATCACAATTTGAATGCAGTTTTTTCCCTCTATGCTGCACAAAACTTCTTCAGTTTCCTTTCCTTCCTACCTCAGCCTCAGGAGAATCCAGGCCAGAACTGAGCCAGATTGGAGGCTAAATTATTTTTCAGGCCCTTGACAGCAGCCGCAGAGACCTGCCAAGGAGAGATGTAGATTTACACCATTGTATTAATGTGAATACACTTGGGTTTCCAGGTGCCATTGTGACAACTTCATCTTATTCTTTTCCAGGCAGGCAGCAAAAGCTATTGAGTTGAATAGAACTGAATCAAGTATTGAAGCAATTTAGTTTATTCGTTGGCTCTCAGGACCTCTCTCTCTGCAGAGGCTTAGGATGGGCTTTAATACCCAAATCCTGCTGAAATTCAAGCCTTAGAGCCATTTAACAATAATTCCATTATCTTCGAGATTCTCCTAGGAGATATCTGAGCTCTGGGCAAAGTCTTCCTCTTGCATCCTTGCACTGCTCTGATCTCTTATATCCATGCCATATTTTGCAGGTGGAACTCCTGTTGACCAACAGGAGGTGCTATCTGTCCAGATCAGGGGAAGAACAGAACAGAGATGTGGGGTGAAATCCTGAGCCCATTGAAGTTAATGGGAAAACTCTCATTGACTTCAATGGAGCCAGGATTTCGCCCATCTTGTGTAGATCAGACTTGCTGGAAGTATCCTAGAGTGGTGGCCTTATGTGAGGTCACATAATTGGTCTGCTTCTTCCTATTCCTTGTTTTGTCCCTCTCTGGTGAGCATCTCCCTTCAGCCTCTGTCCCCTTATGGCAGAGAAGCATCACTCTTTGGAGCAATGGTCAGTATTCACCTTCATTTACCTCTCTGTTCATCAAGTTGTTCCAGCCCCTTTGTAGATGTTAAGGCTAGAAAGAACCATTGTGGACATCTAAGCTGACCTGCCACATAACACAGGCCATAGAATTACACCCAGAAAGCCCTGTCCATGTTGAACCTATTCTTTGGATACTGTGTTTACTCTCTCATCCTTTCTCCATCTGGAGGTGAGGAAGAGAAAAGAAAACACTAGTGTTTGTTTGCGGGATATGTTCACAAAAGCCCAGATATTCTGAGGGCCGAAGTCTAGAACCTCTTTAGGGCAGGGATGGTCTCTATGTGCCTGTACAATGGCTAGCACAATAGCACTATCATAATACAGATTATAATAATATTAATATTCATATAGAATGGGTTTGTAAATGGCTGATAAGAATCACTTCCACTATGCTATTCATTTTTGCCTGCAATTGTTGCAAGAGTGCATGAATAACTGTGCATGCATTTTGAGGGATAATTAGGCCAAAATGTTTCAATTGTATTTTAAATGTACGGTATTGGGGAATAAAAGCATTGAGATTTCCCCAGGTCCTCCACTCCGTTGCATATTTTCCATGTGAGGACTCCACAGCTATTTACAAAGTGAATTTACAATTTTCACCTTTCCTGACAGTGAGAACTCAAGAAACGTATGCCCCTCTCAGCAACCCATGTCTTGGGACCTCTTCTGGCAGTACTGAATATTCAAGAATTTCCAGCTGACGAATGACTTGCCTGTAGTCAGAGACATGAATATGAGGGATAATGAACAAAAAAAGTCACTCCACTGAAAAAATGTCCTTATAAATTTCCTTGTGTGTGTGTTTAGTTACACAGACTGCATTGAGAAAGCAAAGCATTCTGTTATGTAGCCCTTTTAGGAAAATGAAAACACTGTTGCTATTTAAAATTTAACTGAAGTGCATTTAAAGCCAATATAATTTACTTCTTAACATGGCTAAAGGCTTTCATAATTTCATTACAATTCCTTCAGTATTTAGACACTGCTCCGGGATTGCAGGGGAATGGTAAAGTTCAGTTGAAAGAATGGCGTTAAAGCCCAGAAATATGCAGTATGAATGACAGCTCCCATGTTGTAGGTGACATTCAGCATGGAGTACGGTTTAACTGATCTGTATTAATATAGCTTTTTCTCCTCTATCAAATCCCCTGGCACGTCCCCATGATATCCCAAGTCAGGCTCAAATAGGGCAATGGAGGATTTCTATGGGGTCCCCCATAAATATAAGTCAGTTTGGACCAATTCTTACAATATCCAGAGAAAATCCTATATCCCAGAGTTGTGTCTATCTGGGAGAACTCTTGCCCCTGTTCTGACTTCCAGACAGATGTATATGACTTAGATGTAGATGACTCTAAGCATCTGCTTAGAGGTTAATGCCCATTTTAATGGAGGCAGATGACCTAGCATGGAGAATATACACATACATTCAACCTTCTGACTCCTGCTTGCTTGTCTCTTTTGTATTGTGATGTGAGGGAAGAACAGTAAGCAAGGAGAATTCATTCCCTGCCTGTTGTTAATGAGGAAAATCTCATTCCAGTGGAGTTTTACCAACTTGATTTTTGGTTGCTGTTTTTCCTTTGCTGATAAGGGGGAGAAGAAAACTAATAGCCTAAGAGAGGACAGGAATAGAAGTCTGGGGATGATTGCACAAACAATCAATATAGCTGTGTTTCTTGGTATAGTGAAAGGTCACATGTCACCCTTGGAATGCAGTGCTCGTAAAATTTTCATGGAGCTGAATTTGCTTTAGAAAGATGGGACCTTACAGGAAAATATCTCTAGGCTCCGCATTGACAGTTACTCTTTCTATCAGGTGGTAAGGTTACGAAATGACATTTCCTCCCCACATCTTCATCAGCAAGGAGAAAAGCAGAAGTAATTAAATGGATTAGAAGGAGTTGCATGCCAATGGACGGCTTCTCTTTTCTATTATCATGATTCTTGTTTCCCCCAGGACTTTAAAGAGATATCTAAATTTTAGCTCATTTGGGTAGGATACTCACTAGTATGACCCTAGAAAATTATTAATGCCTCATTTCTCCAGCAGTCCTGTGCAGGTGGCGTGACCCTCGTGCCCCCACCCAAAAATGCACAATAAAACAGCTACTTTTCTAGAATTTATCTTCTCTTCCCTCCATTTAGGATCACTCAGGTTTATGAGCCATGGCAACTAGATGTCTAAGGAAATAAATTCTGGACAGACCACTGACACATGGGAGAATGCAATCACAGAAATGTTATGGGAGACTGTAATGCTGCAAAGAGCAAGAAGGAAATGACCAGATCTCTAATACAGCCCTTTGGAGCAGGAAGATGAGGAGCAGATTGACAAATTCCACTATTATGTCATTTGACTTTAAGGACAATTAGCCTCTCTCCTGGGAAATAACATAGCCTGAGTTGAGGAATCCTAGTGGTACAACTAAACGGATCTCTTCCTACTGTTATACCAATAAAATAAAAACCAGCAGGACCATATTAAAGGGGATAAGGCAACATGCCATATTTATTGTGAAAACAGAAAGAATCAGCAATCTGTTATAGCTAGAATATCTCATTCACTCTCTCTCACACACACACACACGTTCTGCAAGGTTGTTATAGTTACCAGCCTAGGAGTTGGCTCGTGCCAAATCACTGGATGTGAGGATGGAGCGTTGCCTTTTCAGATGCACATCCGATGCTCCTGGAGGTTGGTTTGCAGAATCAGACTCAAAGTCCTCAGTCTTCAGGGTCTGTATTTATAGGGATTTAGCCTCATACAAGTTTAGAGGGTTTGCTTCATGATGCTGTTCTCATGTTTGAAGTGATAATCAATCATGCAAATGGCACAGCAATGGGGAAATGACATTATGTTGTTATCTTGTTCTTCGGCCCTCCTGTCCTTGGGGCAAGTACACTCTTAGGGTTACCGGGCTCTCTCATCCACTGTATTCTTCAGTCAGATGATCTTATTTTAAGGCCTTTAATCTTTCATTCCTCATTCAGTCACACATACATACAATCACACTCACACTCCAACGTAGATTCTGTCATATCTGCATTTTAATCGCCTACCCATCCGTTAACATAACCATTCTAAAATCAGTGGGACATGGCAGACTTCAAGAAGTCTATTCATCCCACTTGTTATATCAAAAAGGAAACAAACAAGATAAGCACATAGAAGTGAGGGGTTCACACATCTTATTCCAGAGTTCAGGAAAGCAAAGTCGTACCAGCCATAAAGGACAGCTGTTATCTTGTTCCTTTTAGAACAATCTCGGTCTCTGGATTTGCTTCTACAATTAACACTGACCTTGTAAAACTGACAGCCAATTTCAATCAACACAGGCTCAGCAGGGTGGCTGAGAGACATATTTCTTTCTAAGGGTCAGGCCAAAATTTGGGATCTGCGGTGCAGTCACTCTTTCTGATATTTCCCTTATCAGAAATATACCTGTTATCAATCTGGCCCAACACTACTTTTTGAGAAAGTCTTATAGAAATGAATAAAAATGATCTGTAGAATTCTTATGCCACCCTACAAAATGTAACAGAGAATGGTACACCTGGCAGGGTTCAACCAGAAGTTACAGTAAAGATCACATTCTCTATCAGATTCTATTGGTTTTAGAATCATGTCTCAGTACCCCTATCGGTTACATCCCTATTAATGGTTTCAGTAGATCATGTGAAAAAGGAGACATAAGACACTAGTAGGCCAGAAACACTGGCTGACTCATCAGTTCACTAAGGCTGGGGCTTGATTTTTGATTCACCATCATAGGCCAGCTCTGTGCAGTAAATAAAAGAATAAAAGTGGTCATCGTAGAGGGCATTCTTCGCCCTAATTCCTCAGGGGTAGACAGGAAGTGATGTCAGCCTCATGGCTCTGCCCGCCTCCAGGACACCAGCCAGTGACACTATTTGGCTGAGTGGGAGAGTCAAGCAGAGGTAGTAGCGGGTTCTCTATATCTATGTAGGATATAAAGCTAAAGGAGGTTTCCCATAATAAGCACTACTCCCCACTGCTGTACACCAGGGAAATTCTGCTGACGTCAATGGAGAATAAGCCTGTGTGTGGGGGGGGTTGTTTGTTTAAATTATTTTAGTCGATTTTTTACAATAAAACATCTGTTCACATCATGATCATCACATTTCAGGTCATAAATAATCCCTCCCTATACTTAAATAACATGGGAAGTGAGGTAGCCCCAGCCTGCCTGCCACACACTCTCAGTACCTTGGACAGCACCCACGACTCAGTGCAGGGCAGCTGCAGGGAAGAATTAAGGCTGGATTGAGATGCAGGCTGGAAGATGGAAGACATTTGAGAGCCTGATCCAAACCCCACCGAGGTGAATGGCAATCTTTCTATTGACTCTACTGGGCTTTGGAACAGAGTCTCGCTTTGCAAACAAAGTGCACACCCAATGTCCCCTTCCAATAGATTCTGGCACCCTGTCCAAGAACCTGCTATTGTGACACCATCCAAGAAGAAACAGGGAGGAATTACATTATTCAACACAATGAAAGGGGAGGGTTATGCCCGGAGCTGAGCAATGGTATTCAGATTTATCTGAGTTAGCATCCAATTATATGCACCCAGAGAAATATGGCCCATTTCTAGGTGGCGTTGGATAAAACTCTTTAAGATGGCTCAAAGAATGATAGACTCTGTTCCACATAATTCCATCTTCCTTTTCCTCCCCTTCCTGGCCCCCTCCTCCCCTTCTTTTCCCATTTATGCAATGTATCCCCATTTTTATTACTGTAATCCCTGCCCTAAAATCGTATGTCTATGTAATATTGTCTTCTGTATTGTGTGGTCTTGCACTTTGCCACATTGTAAAATTGCATAACCGCATCATTCTATTGGCGATCCCGTGACGCGTGCAGTATTCAGAACCATATACAAGCCGTACATCATTCACTTTTTTGTACTTCTCACTGTTTCTCTTTTTTATAAAAAATCAGTAACAATGTAAGCACACACAAAAAACCAACCATATCCATTGATCGCAAAACCTTAAACCAAGGGAAATTTCTGCGATTATCAAGACAAATAAATTCTGCAGTTCAGGACAGGCCACCAATAGACAGAGGAGAGTATCTGGATGCAAAGCCAGCATGGCTAAAATGACATTGAGAAAATGCCTGTGAAAGAGAACTGTGTAGCTAGAAACACGGCCCCTTAAGTTTTCTCTGTGCACTACCTGTATGTCTGTAGGCACTCTCCCTGAACACAGAGCTAAACTGACATTTTGTTCCAAGAGGAGAACAACAGCTTGTAAAAAGGAGATGCACACACTGAGCTCTCACCTGGAGACCAGTCTTCTGTTCTTTCTTAGTGGTTTTTTTCTCTTCAGTCTGAAATAAAAAGTCATTTTAGACTGAAACGTTTGCTTACTGTATATGGAAATATAAGAAGGAATATGTGACCAGGAAGAAGAACAGATACCTATGATTTGAAGAGACCCATATCTTTTGCTGGGCAGACAAGTTTGCTGCCACTGCTGCTTCTCTAACAACCTCTGTGACTTTTTATCCCCCGTGCTTGCTCGGTATATATTACACTCTGAAAGGCAAGTTTTCAAACTTATGGCAATTAACTGCTCAGCATAAATGCAACTGCAGATAGATAGAAATGCAAAAGTCACATCCTGTGGAACCTTTGTCTGTATTGGATACAAAATATTCCAAAGGAAGATTTTCTTGTATAAATAAATTGGTTTCCTAAAACTCATTTACAGAGCTTTTTCATTATATATCTATGTCTGCTTCTCATTGTTTTAACCATATTTTGGAAATTGTAGCCACCCAATGCTATAGATGGATCTTCAGGCTTTGAAAGTGAATTAGTAGCACATCTTTCCAGCTGCCCTTCTCTGTAGGGCAATTTCCCAGCTGAAGAGAAGGTGACTTGTACAGAGACAGCAGATGTAGATTGTTTCTCAGTGACAATATTTTAAACCCAATTAACTTTCCCCCCCACGGGGAGTCTGAAGAAAGATTCCATAGACTAAGATAAATCTTGTTACAATACCCATCCCAGGGTATTTTATTGGCACATATGCTGTTCAGCTACAAATCTTTTTCTCAGCTAAAACCAAAACTGTTTATAAAAAATATTCCCACTTTCATGCTAGTCTCAGCAAACAATGATAGATACACTAACAGTGCAATGGTCATACTCCATCTCCAATCTAGACCATCCCTGACAGGTGTTTGTCCAAACTGCTTTTAAAAATCCCCAATGATGAAGATTCCACAACCTCCCTAGGCCAATTATTCCAGTACCTTAACCAGTACATTGTGAACTAGACAATGTTGGTTTACATGTAAACAGACTGACAGTTGAGGATTTCCTGCTTGAAAGAAAACCCTGTTTTTCACCTTTACTGGTAACCAGCCCCTGTACACAAACCTTAAGAACATAATTAAGTGCAAATACATAACTCCTTACACAAAATCTGTATATGTGTTTTGCAGTGATGTTGCTGCCCAGTGTGACACAAGGTTTTATTAGAGATCTCCATGACTGTCTTTGGTGAACCAGAATATAAATTCCAGACCCCGGGGATTCCTGTAACCTGCCAGTCTCATGGATCCTTTATGTCCACCGCCAGTTCGATCACAATGACATCTTTTATTTATATATATCACCCATGTGAGTTTATTATGCTGTAAATGGTGGCCTAGATAGAGTATTGTGGGTATGCAGTACTTAAGCATTTCAGGAGGAGATACTTTATATGTCAATTATTATCCCTAAAGTATATTGTTAATAATGGACAGGAAGCAGAACTCAGGACACAGGATCAAAATATTGATTTTCTATCTTTATCTATTCTGTGCATTTCCATCCCCCTAGAACGCAGAGCAGATTGCTGTAGCGGGTCTGGGCATAAGGATGTGCACAATTTATAGACAGATTTCAGAGCGGCAGCTGTGTTAGTCTGTATCTGCAAAAAGAACAGGAGTACTTGTGGCACCTTACAGACTAACAAATTTATTTAAGCATAAGCTTTCTTAGGCTACAGCCCACTTCATCAGATGCATTGAATGGAACAGACAGTAGGAAGATTATACACACACACACACACACACACACACACACACACACAGAACATGAAAAGATGGAAGTTGCCATACCAATTCTAAGAGGCTCTTTAATTAAGATGAGCTATTATCATTACACAAATTGAATCTATTTCTCCATGTTACGTATCCTCACCCCTTCTTGTCAACTGTCTGATATGGGCCATCTGGATTATCACTACAAAAGTTTTTCTCTCCTGCTGATAATAGCTCATCTTAATTAAGTAGCCTCAATTGGTATGGCAACTTCCACCTTTTCATATTCTCTGTGTGTGTGTGTGTGTATATATAGATATAGATAGATATCGTTATATCTTACCTACTGTCTGTTCCATTCTATGCATCTGATGAAGTAGACTGTAGCCTACGAAAGCTTATGCTTAAATAAATTTGTTAGTCCCTAATGTGCCACAAGTATTCCTGTACAATTTATAGAGCTACTGAAAGGAGAGAAAGACTGCATCTTGGGAGGGGATGCATCAGCGCTAGTTTATAACTTTTGGGTGTCCAGAAGCGCTGTTCTGTTGCGTTTCATTCACCCCTGCCAGACGCAGAGACAAAGCAATAATGGCAAGAGCTGCAGGTTGCACATAATAACGAGCCCAGCCAGGCAAGACTTGAGGAAGAGTTTGGAAAAGAACAAAAAAATATAGTTTGGAGAAGGCAACGTGTTGTTCCGGGGGAGGATTTTAGATCAGTCACCATAGTTTTGTTCGCACATTAACATGAAAACAAGGACCCGATCCTGCTGTACATATTAAGTTCGATATTTGCAGCATCGGGCCCTTAAATAGAAAGTTCTGTTTGTGAGTGCAACAGACGCCTTTCACAGGCCCAGCGTAAGATCTCAGCATTGTTTAAGCCCACTTAAGCTTTTTTTCCAGCTGCCTTCGGTGGGACACAAGTGGTTTATAGACCATCGGCAAAGGGATGAATTTTACCCTGGAAGAATAAGCCAGATCAGCGAGGCAGGGATCCCAGTTCAGGGTGGAACTTCATAAAGAAATCAGCCATAATTCCATACCCAGGCAGGCGGACCAGGGGCCCTATTGTCTTGTTCAAGGGTTATACCAAGAGCAGCTGGTATCGTCTTCCTCAGCGAAGAACTCCCTGTCCTGGGGCAGGACATACTGCCCACCTTGGCAATTGTTTATACGCAGCAATAACTCAGGAGATAAAATATTAATGGCATTCAACAAATCCTGTCATTTTTAAGTGCTCTCCCTTACCAGCTACTGCTGCGGCTTCTGGCAGAGGGCAGCAAGCGGTGACGTTCCCAGTTCACTCGCAGTAAACAAGTTCTTGGCCACTTCATCTGCCACCTTGATCACATCACTGCGGCACAAGGGGGACTCAGTTCTCAGCCGATGGGAATCAGTGTGGCTCTATTGAAGTCAATGGAGCTATGCCAGAAAACCTCCAGGTCCAGGATGTTTGAGGGGCTCAGACATCCCTTCTGCACCCTCCACCCCCAATTAACGGAGCATGATTTAATGAACACAGACGGCAGATCAGCACCCTGCAGTGTCACACTGAACACGCCGCACTTCTCTGGCACCCTTGCCTCTGAATTCCTCTGCAGTCAACAATCAAGTTAACCTCCCGGCTCCCCTGCACGGGGGCTATTCATCGGGCCCCGCGCAAAGAGGTGAAAGCCACCTGATGCAGGTTGGAGGAAGAGACCCCAGACGTTCTGACTCGCCCTCCTCCATTCTAACCACTTGAAAGCTCTATCACTGGAGAGAAGGGTGTCAGGTCGCTGGCAACGGTCCCCTACCTCATGTTTCCTTGACCAGCAAGAAGGATACATTCACCACTACTTGCTATAGCAGTGCCATAAGGACATACGGCAGCCTCTTACATTGTCAGTAATATAAAATCATCCGGGAGGGACTAAGCGGGGAAATGAAAGCCCTTGAATTCCACCTCTTTTCATACAGGGAGGTGCATTAGTCATCTTTCCCACTTCCTTTTATTTTAGTCTAAAATGGCAGTGGTCAGCCATTCCTGCCATTAAAACATTCTACCCAGACTGCTAATGACACTGATCATAATAGTCTCCTTGTTACCATCTGCTCCCCTCTTATCATATAATAGGTTGCAACCTTTTGGGGGCAGAGGCAGCTTTCCATTGTGGGTGTACAGCCGCTAGCAATGAGGCCCAGATTCTGGATTAGTCACCTGTGTACTGCAAATGCAATACAGCTAATAATGCTATCCTGTTTAACTTCCATCCTTCCTATTTCTCCTGCAGTCTGATCAGTGACACTAACTCCACAGTAACCTTGGCCTGGAGTTTTTGGCTCACTTGCCACAGCTGATCTTTGAAGAATCTCCTATGCCGGCTTAGAGATAGGATGGGACTCTAGCGTCACTAAGAATAGAGCTCACCCTCTCTAGATCACTAGTTTCTGTTTCAGGGCAAAAGAAATTTTTGGGAAAATAGGAGGGGAGGAAGAAGAGGAGAGAGATTATCCTGTGACGTTTGTGGCAATTTTTTTTCTTTTAATTGCATGATTTATTTCACCTTATTTGTGGAGCAAATGGTTATAGTAACTTCAGTGATGTACATCCTAGGTATTCATGTCAGGATAGTGCTTTGAAGAGTGGCTTTGTTTCCGACTCCCAGTTAGTTGCTTGAGCCCTAGCAGATTTAGAAAAACATTGTGTGAAACAGTCAGGGTTGGGTGAAATTTTACCCTATTTAGTTCCTGTCAGCAATATTTTGTGGCTGAAAATGCCTGACTACTAGCTGTTTCTGTAGCTGATGACCACACCCGACGGACATCCACATAGGAAAACATCAGAGTTTTTGAGTTCCACTAGCACAAAAGGAATAAAAGGCCAAAGCACCACCACATATGGAAATCATAAAAAGGAGCTGTAAAAAGTGCTACTTTGCACTCGGCTCAAGCAGAAGTAGGCAGCTCTGCTTTAAGTGAAGCTGGCTGAATGGAGCTGTGAGACTTGATGCATTTATAGGCAGTGCAGAAAGATTTCATGTCCTTCGCTGATTCTAGCTTCTTGTGTCTGCGTCTAATGGATTCTCAACAGGGCTATAAGTCGTAGAGTGGCAAAAGAACACATAGGGAAACAGCATTTTAGTTCACATCAGCATACCATTTCTGGCTGCTGAAAAATTGCTCTTCTCTTACAAAATAGCCCTAGTTTCAGTAGTAAAGAGGACTATGAACTAACTCTCCATGAGCCCTGACTTGGGCCACCCAGAGATACCTGCAGCAGCGAGAAGGGTCTCTCTCACATGCCCGGAGCAGAGCTATCATAACCCTAGCACATTTCATCTTAACGTTCCTTTTTTAATTACTGAAGATGAGCTCAGCTTTCCAACCACAGCCAAGTTCAGATCAATGCAATTCAACTCAAGCCGGATGCATCTTAGAGCCGCAGTCAGATCCAAGGAACAGCTTGAGCTCTGACGAGCATGAAGTAATCTGAACCCTGGAAGTGTCCCTTTGTATAAAGCCAGGAGGGATTTTAAACTGAAGTACACCCACGGCTGAGCAGACACCTGCAGCTCTATGTGCCATATTAGTGATAGACTAAAAAAGCTCAGGCCCCTAACCCAGCGTGCTACTTCCTGCCTGCATAAGGCCCAAATATAGAGGCCACAGAATTCATAGAGTCATAGAATGTCAGGGTATCTAATCCAACCCCCTACTCAAAGCAGGACCAATCCCCAACTAAATCATCCCAGCCAGGGCTTTGTCAAGCCTGCCTTAAAAACCTCTAAGGAAGGAGATTCCACCACCTCTCTTGGTAACCCATTCCAGTGCTTCACCACCCTCCTGTGAAAAGGTTTTTTCCAATATCCAACCTAAACTTCTCTTACTGCAACTTAAGACTATTGCTCCTTGTTCTGTCATCTGCCACCACTGAGAACAGTCTAGATCCATCCTCTTTGGAACCCCCTTTCAGGAGGCTGAAAGCAGCTATCAAATCCCCCCTCATTCTTCTCTTCTGCAGACTAAACAATCCTAGATCCCTCAGCCTCTCCTCATAAATCATGTGCTCCAGCCCCCTGATCATTTTTCTTGCCCTCCACTGAATTCTCCTCATCACCCCCAAAGCCATCAGAGCTTACATTGCCCAAACCTAAAGAGCCCCCACCCAGCTTCCACCTCTGGTGTTTTATAGCCCTCCCTCTGCTCCCACCCTTCATAGAATCCAGTGCCTTCTGCCAAATCAGCTCATTACCACCCCTCCAACCATCATCTGCTAAGCCAATCATCCTCCTTCACAGAGTGCAAGGACTTTTGGCCTGCTGGGGAAGTGAGTTTTATTAACCCCCATCCTTGGTAGGCTTCTTTATTGCTATTTACAAAAATAATGCAGCCATCCAGTGCCCTGGGTGCATGAATTGTTATAAAAACAAACCACAAACAACCATCAGGAATAACTAGCTTGATTTGTACCCTTGTCTCCCATTGAGTCTGACTGAAGCACTCAATGCTCAGTGCCTAAAAGCTCAGATCTCCCGGACCTCTGCAAATTAGTGCTCTAGCCCTCTCTCCAGCCTAGAGAAAGCCTGAGGGAGCAAATAGGATCCCAAATAGCAGGCACAGTCTGTGCAATCACCTGCACTGATTAGAACACCACCCTCATCAAAGAACGGTTCAATTTGGGAAATTAGGGTTTGCGCCTGCCTTCAGCACACCTACACAAATGCTTCACAATCAGCACCTGAGGAGCCAGATTGAAATGGCTGGGATTATTCACAGTCTTAAAGAGAAGAACAACTGTTTTACAGTGTCAGGGCCTTGGATACATATTTTTGCACAAACGGATAAATTACTGCAAGGTATAGAAGCAGGTATATAGCCCTGTAAGTGTAACCCACACACATCCTGGGTGTGGTGTCTGTCCCTGAGGCCACTTAGAGATGAAAGAGTCGGCCACAACCTTAGCTAAGACTCATAAGGCTCATCAAGCTCTATAAATCCTTTAGGGCTAACCCAGGTCAAGCACTGGGGATCCCTTGCTCATGCTTTGAGATCTTGCCCTTCCAAAAGTCCAAGCAGCAGAGAAATTTAGTTTCTTCTGGTCAGGGACTTTTGTTCCCTTCCCCCCAGTGCTCAAGCTGATGGGACGTGTCCGCCTGCACATTTCTTCATGGCTGGGAGAAACAAAAAGTCTTTGTTCTTAGATGTTTCACGGTGGCTGGTTTGGTTTCAATGAGCTTTCCTGGTAGGCAGCACCTAACACCTTCTGTAGGAAGCGGGCATTTTCCTGTGTGAAGGGTTACACAATTAGCGAGGTTTACAATGCAAATACTCAATGTAACCTTAGAACATGGGGTATAGATATAAATGAGATTGCTACATGCTACAAGCATTTCATAAAGTCTAAACACTATATACATTTTTAGAAACGTAACATCTATTTTAACAAAGCTCAGTGATTTGAGCATTGGGCTGCTAAAGCCAGGGTTGTGAGTTCAATCCTTGAGGGGGTTATTTAGGGATATGGGGCAAAAAATTGCTGGATGATTTAATTGGGGATTGGCCCTGCTTTGAGCAGCGTGTTGGACTAGATGATCTCCTGAGGTCCCTTCCAACTCTGATATTCTATGATTCTAACCCAGAGGTGAGCCAGTCTGGTTTCCAGCAATGTTTGGTCAGTGTTCAGTTGAGGCCTAGGGGCTTTGGCATGACCTGGCTCCTAGTCTGCCAGCATCACAGCCTCGGTTGGTATGAATTAGCATAGCTCCAGTGAAGTCAATGGAGCTCCAGGACTTAACACCACCTGAGAATGTAACTATATGTATATAGTAATATTTGTTGAGTGCCATTCTTTCAGACATCAGCTGTTCTGTACAATCAAACACAACCAAAGGGTGGCAGCATTTTTAGTTCAAGTGAGTCAAAAAAATTCCAATTTTCAAAATATTGACGACATTTTTGGACAGGAGATGGCTGTTTTCCCACCAGTTCTTTTTTCTTTTCTTTTTTTTGGCTTCCTAAAAATAAGAGAAACAAAGAAACAGACTGTCTCGCTCACTTTGATATATGTGATCAGTTTGGTTCTGGCCATCAGCCTGACCTCTCCAATTCTCAAAACCGTGTCTGGGCTATAAGAACACTGGCCCAAAGCCTCAACAGTATTTAGGCACCTAACTCCCATTAACATCAATGGAAGTCAAGCCCCTAAACACCTTTTGAGGAGCAGAGACGCTATTTCTTCCCCAGCATGTGGTAACCACCCATCTCACTGCCATCTGAATAGAGTTAATCAGTTCACCTAACTCCGCAGAATATGAATTACTTGGTCATGTAGCTGAAACCTACCAGGAGTCCTTGTAACAGTTTCATCCATAACTGAATATAAACAGCCACTGAGGACTAGACATTTTCTATTATGGGACATGAAAGCCAGGCATGCATGAATATATTCTTGCCATTATTGCATCTCTAGCAATAAGAATAGATTGGGTTGTTAAAAGACTTCACTAAGCAGACCCTATAGAACATCTGCACCTGGGTTTCCCTGAGACTGCAGAACTGAACATTTCTGTGTGAATTTCCATATGCAGAAATGCCAATCCTCCAACAAGACCTCCTCTCTCCAAAACCTTTCCCTTGAACACTGATAACTTTTAGGGCCTGGTCTTTTAAGGTACAAAGCCTGGATGGTGCTAGACACCTTGCTGAGGGCACCCGGCACATTGCAGGGTAGGTACATTTTAGTGAGTGTCTTTTAGAGTTCAGCCAAGGCACCTTTTTCAAAAGAGCCTCTCCAAAAACAGCATTTTCAATTTCAAAGAGTGTTGTGAGGATCTCACGCTTTTGATCTGATCAACATGCAAATTAGAACAATTAGATATATTGACGTGAAGACAACTTAGCGTTTTGGCTAACTGCTCTTTGATTTTATGAATTTTCAATAAAAATTCAATTCCAATGGGGTTTGAATGTGTTGCCTTTGAAACACAAAGCAGACACACCTTTTATCCACCAGAACACACAGTGTTTGCATAACGTCCTCGGGAATTTGAGGCTTTTCATTTGGACATCAAAGATCATCCATATTTGTCCAAGGAATGCAGTAGAAATATATAATACCAAGCACGTGTGATAAAAACAATATTGTACCAAATAGAAGAGCTATGAAGTTCAAACATATTTCACTGCCTGGAGTTCATCTTTGCATAGAAACCAAAGTAGAAAGAGAAAAATGGCTACATTTTAGCAAAACATTTCTCCATACAAACTATTAACATGATTTAGTTGGTGATTGATCCCGCTTTGAGCAGGTTGGACTTGATGACCTCCTAAGGTGTCTTCCAACCCTGATATTCTATGATTTTGTACATTGTTTTACATCATAAGAACAAAGGAGAAGAAGAGACCTCCTCCATCTCCATTGCCTGGTATACTCAGGGCCAAATCCTAGATCCCCTCACATCCAGTCCTATATAGAAAGCACCAGTGATTGTAAGAAAGGATTCTCAAAAGCATTCAGAAGGGGCCTACTTTGAGCATCCATTTGGTATATTTGTCAGTGCTCTTTTACTGAAAGACAGACCCTTTACAAAGAGGGTCAGACCCTGACAGATGCGTGTAACAGTATGTCTACACTGCAACGTAAGCCTAGGCTTAGTGAGACTCAAGTTAGCTAACCTGTGTTAGGGAACCCTGGGCTTGCACGTTTAATTGTATTTTAAGCCTATGTTAAGTGACCAGTTAGCCAAGCCCCCCACCCAGCAATCACTACGCCGTGATGCTAACTCTTGAGATGAGATTCGTTTTTTTAAAGCCTCGGGTGCGGTAATTGGGATATTGCATGAGAATCTCAGGCTTTCATTTCTGCATGTTTCTAGTACTCGCGGTTGCAGAGGAAACCATGAAAATGTGAAGTGAATGCACCAAAAGGATGAGGAATAGAAGGCAAAGAAACGAACCCAACATTTACTATTTTTTAAAAATCTCACTCTTTTAACCCAATCTCTTGATATTGGGGTCCTGACTGTTGAATGCTCAGGGTTAGCAATACAGTTTACGCACGTGTTCATCTTTACACACGTGAACAGACCCAAGGATTTCAATGGGACTACTCATGGTCAGGGGTTTCAGTTTCCCTTTTAGATTCTGATCCTGCTTCTAGTGAAGACAACGGGGGAGTTTTATCATTGACTCAACGGAAGCTGGACTAGGCCTTTTCATCACATCCATTTCAGCCAGGTTGAGCTTGGCTCAGTTTACGGCTTCCATTGCTTTTGTTATTTAAGCAAACTGTTTTCTTTCTTTTCCTTCTTTACTAGCTTTGACTGTTCCTTGCAATCTGTCTGCTGCTGTCGAGTTTTCAGCATAGCCCTACAGTTTAGGATGTCATTTTCTATAATGATGTATTTAAGGGAAATGATACCACACACAGAGGCATTTTGGGACGATTATGGGACATGGTAGGCAGAATCATTAGACATGAGTCAACCAGCATTAATTGGGTCTGTGTTTAGCAGTTCAGCTGGAGTCTGTTTGTCTCTTTTGATGTGTTTTATTCAGACTTTTAAAGGTGTATTTTCAAGAAAATAGTATACACCCAAATTTCATGAGAGGGTCGTAGAAATAATTAACTTGGATCTAATCCACATGATGAGGGGCAACCTAAGTCGAGGATTTGATTGCTGCTGGGTTTTTTCAGTTGAGTGCTTTATATATAGTGAGTTTCTAAAACAAGAGTTTTTAAGGCCAGATCTACACTACCCGCCAGATTGGTGGGTAGCAATCGAACTATTGGGGATTGATTTATTGCATCTAGTCTAGACACAATAAATCAATCCCCAAGCACTCTCCCGTCAACACCGGTATTCCACCGCTGCGAGAGGCTCAGGCGGAGTCGATGGGGGAACGACAGCAGTCAACTCAGTGCCGTGAAAATGCCATGGTAAGTGGACCTAAACATGTCTACTTCAGTTACGCTATTTGTGTAGCTGAAGCTGTGTATCTTAGTTCGAAACCCACCCACCCCTGCCCCAGTGTAGACCAGGGGTAGGAACTGGTTAGACAGACAGCTGTCAGGAATGGTCTAGTTATTGTGTAGTTCTGCCATGAGTGCAGGGGATGGGATTAGATAACCTCTTGAGGTCCCTTCCACTCTTGAACTTCCATGATTCTATTACTCCATTTACCAAATTACTTCTGAGGGATTTTTATTTATTTGGTTAGTTGCAACTGCTGTAATTGCAATTGTTTGTAAGTTACATGCATTTTCTCTTTTATATATACAAGTTGAAATGCTAACACTGGCTCAGACACACAAGGATAGTCCATCAATCACAGCCCATGAATCCCTTTCTTCCCCCTTATAAGTCAAGAGCCCTATCAACTGGGGGGAAAAGTGGAAATGACTAAAATCTAAACAAGAACAAAAAAATCAAAAATACAAACCCTACCCCAAGCAGGGTTTCCACTTAGAAAAGAGAGAGCTACCAGAGAGACTCCATGAAATCCACTAGAGGCTTTCCTACTGCTATTGATTTTATGTGGAAGGCATCCAGACACTATGGTGTCGGGCAGCAGGATAGATAGATTTGATAGCATGCTCTCATTCAGAGCTATGTTTGTATGGCAAATCCTCTGGTGGGACCACAAAATGGTCCACATTTTTTGCATTAACTTCTCCATTAAAAATACATGAAAAGGGGAAAAATACAAAATCTGTGTTATACAAAAAAAAAAGATGTTTCCTTCATTTATATATTTTAAATTTCAATTTGGACTTTTTTCTTTCTTTTTTGCATTTGTATTTGAAACACAAACACTGAAGCCGGTCTGCAGGGACACTTTAGGCCATAATATTTACTGTCTCTTGACGCAACTGCTGCTCACCTTGTCATATGAGTTATTACATAGTGCCCTGTAAAAGACTGTCAAGCAAGAAGAATGTATTACTGTCTGTCACAGCGTTTTCCCATCTCAGTGCACAGGCAATGATGCACATTGCTCCTTGTAATGAGACGACAATGCGCTCCTTGGATGATGGGTATGGAACAGTTGCATGACAAATAATGGAATACAAATGTGGGTGAGGATATAAAGAATATATATGAACTCTTGGAACCAGATCTTCAACTGGTGTAAACCATTCAAATCAATGGGGCTATGCCAAAAGGACCTACGCACAGTAGAAATCCAAGTCTATAAACTCAGCTATGGACATGCGGAATGGAAGGAAAAAAGGCAATGGAAGAAAGAAAACCTGAAGGATCACACTGGAGAGAGAGAAAAAATGTTAGAAGAAAGAAGAAGCAATTGGAGTGGTAAATGATAGGCACAGGAGAGCAGTGAATGTGATTGTGGGTAATTCGTCTGTGCAAAAAATTAAGGTTGACTTGTTTCTAGGGTGGACTCAGCTGGCGTATTATTTTTCTTCTGTTCCCCTGGCTATTTTAAAATGGCACATCTCTAAAATACCATTCCAGGATTTTCATTGTGTGTGTCACTCTGAAGCCTAAAATGTCATTGAGTCAGTGTGAAGGGAACTGTTTTCTGTGATTCAGTCTCTTTTTCTTTGCTCGGGCTTATCCGTTTGTTCCAAATAATGCCCCATTGGACCAACCTAAACACTTCTCCTGGAGTAAATCTGGAGTAATGTCATTTATTGCTTTAAGTGGAGTTACTCCAGATTTACACCTATGCAAGAGAGAGCAGCATCTGGGCCTTGGTGTTTACAGCTTACAAATGTTGCAACGGGCTGTACATTTTCAATGTGTATCAATCTTCTCTCCCTTACCCCTTTTATACAAAGCACTTATTTAGGAGGGAGCTGCAAATTACCAAGCTGTTGCCATGCAGATTGTTTGCCATCCCTAAACATTAATGTCTAATCTATAATTTTTCTAAATGTGACATTTCAAACATGAAATACAGTGTTCAAGGCATCAGTCGGCTGGATTGTAGCAAGTGTGTAATTTAAAACAGTGTGTCACTAAATAAGAACATATATCTATGTCATTTTCAATCACAGCTACATCATTTAACATGCAAAACAGACTGCGGCTCTTGAAGCGATGGGAAAGTCCCTCATTGTCCGCAGCGCCCTGCTCATGTCTCCCACAGGGAGATGCAATTGTCAGTCACTCCAACTCTGTGAGGCATCGCTATTACTTACAGTGTCTTCTGCTGTTCCCAGAATGAAAAGCTGCATTGACTTAGCACTTTGCACCTTTACAATAGCCCCGTGTTGTTTCCGTTATGGAAACATGCATCCTGGTGAAAGAAGCCATGGAGCTGCAAGAAGACTGGAGAGACATTTCCGTGAGGTTGAATGGCAGCCCAGGGGGAAGAGAAGCGGGCCAGTTGTTTCACAAAACTTCCACGTGCTGGAGAGCTAGCGAGGAAAGGAGAAAGACAGCCAGGCAATAGGAAAAGGAGAAGTGGAGTGTAGCATTATAGTATAGTCAGATGCAATTACTAGTGCCGTGCACGGAACTGGCCGGTTAACATGCTGTCTGCATTTGTATTTTTTTAACTTCTCCCTGCTCCCAATAAATCCACCTCCACAGAACTGACATGCTATGAGAAGAACATGCAGGCAACTGGGCTCAGAACACCCCCTAAATAAAGGGTCGGGAGCCGGAGGGGCACAGCTTCGAATATTGACTATACACTGCTGGGTGGGTGTGTGGGGGGGGGTTCCTTAGCTGCCTCTTTACCATTCTAGGTGTCCAGCCATAGAGCTGATCCTGCCCACCAGCTACAAGGCCCAAAATAACCCTTCATAGGCAAAGTGAACTCCTCAGCCATATTCTCAGCAACCCTTCTTGCTCAGTAAAACCCACATTTTCCCACCAAGCCAGCTAGCTGTGCAACCATTCGTCCGCGCAAACTGTGTGTGCAAACAGAGCGGCTGCTTTTCGTCCTCCAAGGATGCAGCCATTCAAAGCTGGAGGTGGCTGAGAGTTTCTTCCTAAACATTTATGTTGAAAAGTTTCCATGTATTGTAGGCTGGCTGGAGCATCCATCCATGGCTCTGTGACTATAATTCTCCCACAGCTTAGCTGCTAGAGACAAAACCTGGGTTTGTGTGATTGTTTGGCTGTATTTCTGCATGCTCAGTGGTAGTTTTTCAGTTGTTAAGGGCAGGAAGTACAAGAAGTTGACAACATACAGGGTTATATATTACAGGTACCACTGACCACAGTGGGAGCACATTTAAGCCAATGGTGAACACTCTTGAAAACCATACCCATGTTGTGTTTTATGGACATGTTGCAGAAATAAACAAGTCCACTGACAACCACAAGGGACAATGTCTTTACTATTGTTGTTTATGTGAACAGGTTTAGAAGCAAGGATAATAGGGGCTGGTCTCCACTACGAGGGGGGATCGACAGCAGATACGCAACTTCAGCTATGTGAATCACGTAGCTGAAGTTTGCGTATCTGCAGCCGACTTACCATCCGTCCTCATGGCGGCGGCGCGCTCCCCCGTCAACTCCAGCTTGCGCCTCCCGGCAAGCTGGAGTTACGCAGTCGACGGGGGAGCCGCGAGCGATCGATTTCTCACGTCCTCATCAGACGCGAGAAATCGATCACCAGAAGATCGATGGCTACCCGCCGATTCGGCGGGTAGTGAAGACATACCCTAGGTCAGGACACAGCTACTCTGCATTTCTATGACATTGCTTGAATCTACCTAATTTCTTTGTATCTTTGCTGATAATTGCATCTGTGTGAGGGTGAATGGGAACGTGTCTCTATTATATTTATATCTACCTCCCTCAATCATGTTTTGTCCGAGCTATAAATCCAGATTCCAAGAACGCCTACCGAATTCCAATAATGGCACCGAGATAGCTATGACAGAACACAAGAAAACTCATTTAAATACATCAAAACTGATGATAATAGGCAAATGCCTACCATTTCTAGCAGCAGTCTGATGACACAGTGAACCATCAGCGGCGTGGTTAGAAAACCAGCTGTTTCTGCTCAGCGGAGAATCACTCCTTAGACATTACTGAGACGAGGCCCCAGAATGGAATACGTCCCCTGATTACATCTCACATTGAGTTCCAGATATCCCTATCTGTGGGCTTCTTACTTAAGAGATTTCAGATGTAGCAATCTAATCAAAAGCCACTCTTGAAAGTCTGAATGGCAGTAATATACAATCAGTTTTGGATAAGATTTTTTTCTGCTGTTTTCCCCCATGCTTTTCTGTAATGTTGCTGTGCACTGTGAAACAGCTGCCAAATTCTACCCCGGAGATGTCTCATCTCACTCATAGACAAAGTGATTCCAGTATTGCATATGCAATGTTTGAAAAGTGCCATAGCAATGCAAGAGGTTCTTTGTTATTGTTATTTCCCGTAGGCTCCAGACAATAGCTGTCATTAAAAGAGTTTAAAGCCCAGCTAGTGTGTTAAGAGTCTCACCTGGGGTGGGGCTCGTCCTCATTTTACAAATGGAAAAAACTGAGAGAGAGAAAAATTAAGGGCCTGGATTTTCAAAAAGATCTTTTATTTTTAGGACCCCACTTGAACCCACTGGGAGATGTAAGTTCTTTGTACTCATGAAAATCAGGCCCCAATAGGTCTTGAGTTGAGAACCCAAAAATTAAGGCCACCAAATTTGTGGACACTTAAAAAGTTGTCCTAAGTGACACAGGGTAACATTTTCAGAAGCAACTAACTGACTTTTGGCAATGGGGCTTCGTTTCCTCGGTGACTTTTGAAGCTTTTGAAAAATTGACCCATGGTCAATGGGCAAAGCTGAGGATAGAATCCAGGGGGCTGAATGAACAGCAGCTGCATGGGCCCAAATCCCATGGCCCTCAACAGGAGTTGTGCAGAAGCATTGGTTGCAAGATGCTTCCCTGTATGTTTTAATTCCCAGGCCTGGGCTACACTAGTGAGGGGGTTCGAAGTAAGATATGCAACTTCAGCTACACTATTTGCGTAGCTGAAGTCAAGTACCTGCCTAACTATATGCATAGCTGAAGTCGAAGTATCTTAGTTCGACTTACCTGGCTGTCCTCATGGCGACGAGTCAACCGCGGCGGTTACCCTGTCGACTCCGCTTCTGCCTCTCGCGGAGCTGGAGTTCCAGAGTCGATGGGGAGCACGTTCGGGGATCGATTTATCATGTCTAGACAAGACGCAATAAATCAGTCCCTGATACATCGAACACTACCTGCCGATCCCGTGAGTAGTATCGACATTCCCCAGCCACACCCAGGACCATGCTTCTGTTTCCTACCTCCAGTCTCAGTCAGCCTGTAATGGAGGAAAACTACCCGTCATTGAAGCTAATAGAGACAGGAAACAGTGTCGATGCAGAAGCAGGGAGCCGGAGACTGTGGTCCCACTTCCTCAGCTCTGTAAGCTCTGGAACAAATTATCCACCCTGCTGCCGTTCAGGATGAATGACGTGTGGCTAGAAAAACGGACAAACCGGCCGGGGGGGAATAATTGTTCCTGAAGCTCCAAGGGGTTGGGACGCTAATCTGTCATTGCAGAATATAAGCAGTAGCCACTGAAGTTAGCCACCCTGCAGTGAATGATGAAGAAAAGACAGAACAGCCTCAGCATAACTGAGAATCGGGCCCTGAAGTTACATGTTTGAATTCCCCTCTCTGAGCGCGTCTGTCACACACACACACACACACACACACACACACACACACACACACACACACACACACACAGAACTAATAAACAAAATTCCAGGAAATCTGACATAGTCTGGAAAGCTCCGCATTTTAATCTGCTCTATGTTCTGTCTCCAAAGACTTGAGCATCCCTGACACGGAGTGAGACTTTCATTTTCCAGTGTGGGTCCCCTTTTTGCCATTCACGATTTGTTCTCGAGCATCCTGAATGGTCGCCGAGGGATATCCCAGCGGGGAAAGGTAATGGTGCGCCTGGCAATTCTTGCACGTTCTCTGAAAATGACCTGCTCTGGAGAATGAGCGGCCATGGCATTACCAGTACCTGCCTAAGGCATGCTGTTTCTCCATCGGTGACATTAATGTGCTAACTTGATGGTTTAAGTAAGGATCACTATATTCATGACTGGTGTTGAGATTATGGCTCAATTAGCCCTCAGTTCCCAATGTAGGCCCAGCCCCGCATCCTTCTGCCCCAGGGCTGTGTTAATCATTTGATCATATTCCATGAAACATATTCCAGCCTTTTTCCCCTTTCCCGAGAGAACAGAAGTTTGTCAAGGAGTCAGGCCCGGGAGGTAAGGTCAGTGCCACGCTGCTACGCCAGCATGGAGAGAGAGAGCGCGAGCTAATCACCTCTGTCGCAGTCCTGACGAAGCAAAAGTAATCAGCAGCTGGCAAGAGCCCAGGCAAACCGCTATATCCCACCTTGCAGGAGGAAACTAGCTTTTCTGAGTCTGTTCATCATTCGATATGGACCAGACGGCAGCACGGTCCCAGCATCTGAGCAGCATTCACTGGTCAGTAAACACACAGGCCTACTTTCATTATCGCTGCAAGTGTGAAGAACAGAAGGGGACTGACAGCAAAAATCAACCAGGAAAATTAGTTCCACATGGGGGGCAGGAGGGAAATGAACTGACCCATGAGTAGCTGTTTCACTCTATGCAATTACATGGTCTGGAACAGCCACATAAATACAGCATGGGATCGAACATAGCAACAGCATAAGCCACCTGGAAAAGACACAATTCTGCTGTCCATAAAATCAAGGGGGTGAAAGAGAGAAAGGGGCTGAGAAATGTACCTGACCCAGAACACGCTACATCCGCCTCCTCTCAGCACAATGACAGCTGGACCCCCTGGATAAAGCACTGGATTGGAACTCAGGAGATCCGGCTTGTATTCCAGGCTCTCGCTGTGATTTCCTGTGTGACCCTGGGCATGACACGTAACCTTTCTGTGCACAGTGAAAAAAGGGTGGGGGTTGCCATGCTTCCCGTCTCCTGCCACTGGCTGCCTTCTCTATTTTGCCGTAGGCTCGTCTGACACTTTCCCTGTCTTTGTATGGAGCTGAGCGTCCCAGGGCATCAAACTCAGGTTGGGCCTCCACACATAGGCACATCCCAATGTACCCTGCATCCAAACCTGCCGTCCCGGCCCCTGGGCATCTGGCAATGTAATGGACGGCTGCGTATTTGGACGGGTATTGAAAGCCCCTCAAAATGTGCCTGCCCCGCGCCAAGGGTGAAAGCTGATGGGGACCTTTTAACGAGCAGCCCATACTCGTGAAATTGGGCCTTATTCAGTGTATTTGGGGGAAAGAACCAGTCACGGGGCCTGAGGCCAAAGGGCGGATCTGTGAATAACATGACCCCAATGCCTCTGAGCACTCACCCTGCACATGCTCAGCAATCATGTGTGGAGACATTTGCACGTGCTCACTAGCAACAAGGGTGTATTTTGACAGGCCAGGCAGGCCCAGATGAAAAATAAAAGACTCCCCCTGACCAGCCACATGTCTGAGTGGCATGTGGCCTGTTCAACTCAGCGTGCCCAAAACCTTGGCTTCAGACAGCCGGAACCAAAACCAAGCTGTGGGGCCAAATGGACAATCCCAGGCACTCCATCTCCAAAGAGGCCTTGGTTGAATTAAAATGCCCGGGTTCAAATGTGGCAGAGATACAAAAGCAACCTGCAGTCGGCTCCCATTTGCCAGAGGTTACTTCCCAGGAGCCATCAAGCCAAAGCACGACCCCTTCTCCTTGATGGATTTTTCTCACACCGTGCAAAATGAAAACCACCGAGCTGCTGCCTCCCTCCTTATCGTCCGGCTGCCCACTTCTCTGTCCTCCAGGGAGGCTCCTGAAGACAGAGATGCATCATTCAGCAGCACCTAAATGATCCGTGTCACAATCAGCAAACGGTACATGAGTCATTTTTCTCCTCACCTCGCTGCAGCATGGCGAAGGAGAAATGGAGCTAGAAATTACCCTCAGGACCCAAGGCGGGGGAGCAGACTGCAGACATCACATTAGCAGAACAGTCACTTACCAGCCCTCGGAACAGCATCCATTCGCCACAAGTAACGGCTAGTGATTGCAGTCCAAACGAATTCTTCACCATTTCAATCTCCCAGCACTCACTCTCTTCCACCTCACTCTCACTCCTCACCCATTTCTTCCTCCTGCCTTCCCTCTTGCCCACCCTCCGATGCCAGGACGGATACCAGTCTCCCATGCATTACCCTTAATATTCAGCTGTGGCACTGGCTAGTGAAAGAAAACAGGAGTCTACCCTCTGGTTCTCATAGGAGTGTTCCTGGTGCACGAGAATCCAGTTAACCATGGGTTGATCCAAACAAAAGACTAATTTGCATTGTATTTGAATATTTGTTTCAATTATTTTGAAGTGTTTTATTTCCTTGAAATTCTCTGCCCCGGTAAGTATTTAGCAAAATCTATATCCCCATCAATAACGGACTCAACAGTAGAGCTGCGCAGGATTTTTTTCAATCAAATGTTTTTCCATTGGAAAAGTTTATCTCAGTTCCATGATCAAATTTCTGATGAAAATCAGAACTAGAGACAGTAAGATCTAGCCCAGTGGTTGGGGTACTCAGTTGGGATATGAAAGACCCCAGGTCTGAATCCTTGCTCAGCCGAATTCAGGACTCGGTCTCTCTCTTGAGCCCAATTAATATTGAGCAAGGAGCTGCACCTCATTCTTTCACATCCCAGATGAGTGTCCCAACCCAACTGGCAAGTCTGGCATGGAGCTCTCTCTCTCTCTCTCTCTCTCTCTCGCTCTCTCTCTCACTCTCAATCTTGCTTGTGTTTTTTCATGGCAGATTCCAAAAGGTCTCCGTTTCATTCCAATGTGGAACAAAAACAACTCCCAAAACCTGGACATGGTTCACAAAATGGAATCCTTGTGTTCCAGCCAGCCCTACCCAGTTTGAATTTTGCTTCATCTTTGAATCATTAGTTCTTTTTAGCATGTATTCTCCAGTCGTTTCTTAAATCTCAATCTGCCCTCAATTGTAAACAGTGTGATCATCATCCAGCCCTATTCATGATGGATCCAGTCAGAAATGAAAGAGAAGTAGGGCCATAGTTTCAAGAAGGGCCTTTAAGCACATGCACAGGCATTTGCACCTGAGAAAGAGCAAACGCTGGCATGCAAATATAATTTGGGTGTGCCGATTCCATCTTTTGCACGTGGTGCGAATTATTGCACGTGCAGAAGTGACAGGAGCATTCGCTCGATGCCTTTTGAAAATGAGACAATTTCAAATCTGCTCTCGTAGCCCTAAGCATACCTGCCTTTTCCTGTTCTGACAGACTCTGCTGGCCGCTTTGGGAGCCCTACGGAAATGCAAGTTAGTCGTGGCAGGGAGAAATTCACAGGGGCTCTCAGTCAGGAGATCTGTTGCTTCAAAGCATCAGCTGGAGCCCAGAAGAGGTTCTCCACAAGGTCTAGAATTGCATATTTACGAATGTTGTAGGGAGTTGATGTTTTCCCCTGGAACAACTGCCCCACACCCAGGCCAGAGACAGAATGCCAGAGCATACGGACCATCGATCAGTTTCCGTGGGCACATCACTGTGTTTCTATGAAATCCTTCCTCAGCAACAGCAAGTGCTGAAGATTTCATGGAGGGATTTTACCACAAGTGTGCCGCTCAGCGTCGACTCCGCAACGGTCAGGAGCTATTGTTTAATGCATTGGCTTTGAAACTGTCTCCCCGTTAGCGCCATAATGGGGCTGTCAGTGTGTCTGATGAAACAATAACACAGCTCCCCAAATGATCTCTTCATGTTTTACCACACAATGCCCAGCGCTCCTGACCCAATTTCAGCTGTAAAAATCTGTGCTCCATAGCTTCTGTTATAAATCGGGGGCCTGATTTTAGGTTTTAACCAATAAAGACTGAGAAAACACCCCCACTAACAAAATCAAATCTGTATTTATCCAATAAACACAGGAAAAACACCAGAAATGTTTACATGGATTTAAGGGTTTGTCTACAGGGAGCAATAATGCAGACACTTAGGGCCTGACTTCTAAAGTGCAGTGATGTGTTGCACATTAATTGTTCCCTATAGACCCTGCTACTGTTCATTAATGGTTCCTTAGTGCACCTTGAGATAGTTTCATAGATTCCAAGGCCAGAAAGGACCATTGTGATCATCTGGTCTGACCTCCTGTAAAAGACAAGCCATAGAATGTCCCCCAAAATACTTCCTAGAGCAGATATTTTCAGAAACCAGCCAATCTTGATTTTAAAATGGTCTGTAATGGAGACTCCACCACGACCCTCGGTAAATTGTTCCAATGGTTAATTACCCTCCCTGTTAAAAATACAAGTCTCATTTCCAGTGTGAATTTGTCTTGCTTCAACTTTCAGTCCTTGGGTCGTGTTATACCTTCCCCTGCTAGATTGAAGAGCCCATTATTAAATAGTTGTTCCCCTGTGTGGGTGAGAGTTATCAGTTGGCCAGTTTTTAATCCATTTAGTGCGTGTTAATTTTAGATCATTTTAGGTTTCTAACCAAAATGTTGTTTAGTACGATGTCAAACACCTTACAGAAGTCTAAGTCTATTACATCACCACTCCTGCCTTTATCAACCAACCCGGTAATCTTTTGTTGAATGTGTAATACATAGAGAGCTCAACTAAACAGTTTAAGAGTTTCATTATAATGGGAATATTTGGTCTCCGGACAAAAAAAGTAACCCACTATTGTTGCTTATGGTATTTGCTATGTGTAATTTAGGTCTGAGGCTGTGTGATTAGTCAGCTACCTCACAAGATATCTGTTCTCTCAAGTCTCTCACACCGAGCTTTCCAGATGGGCACATGAAAACCTCCAGCACGGATGCTCTGTTACCTCGGATAGATGCTCACATGTGAATTTGGGACCCTCTCTCGCCCCAGCCAAGAGAGACAGCATATAGCCTTGGCACCACGTGAGTTTATTTGGAGGGTGTAAGTGGGATTGAAATAGTACTTTGGGTTGTGCCGGCCCCTCAATTTCACCCTCCCTGAGCACTGCGGCAAACAAAACCGGGATTGTGGGAATGCTGACAGCAGAAAATTAAAGGCATCATCAAAATGTTTTTTCCTTTGAATAAAATGTTTGCAAATTGGGGACAGGCAAACTTTTTTCTGCCAGCTCAAGGCAGCTCTTTAGGTTCACAAGCCGGCTTAGACAATATAGATGCAAAACAGGCAGCCTAGAATAACCGATGCAACGCTCTGAGGACGAGCGTGCCGTTCGTCGGTTTATTCTATATATTTACATTTCTGCCTCAAAGTTGGCAGATTTACCATGCAGATGTTTCAGGCGATGTCGTTCCCAGAGTTATGCAGACTCACAAATTCCATCTTTACTGCAGTAGGTTCTGTTTAGAGAGAATAGCTCCTTTTCACTCTGTACTGAGCAGTGAATATTTTAGTGCCACTTAAAATCATCCCTTGTCCTGATTCTGATTTTGGCACCAAGGATAATTACCAGGAGAGTGACACCTTCTGTTCTCATTTTTGCTTTCGAAGCTGACTCCAGACATAAAACTGTGTCGCCGGCGTGCATAATACAGCCAGGCTTTGTGCAAGCGCTTCCCCACACAACTCTGCTAGTGCAACTCACTCCTAATCCTTTATATCCTGCACCCATCTGATTAGAACTACAGCTGCAGGGACTTCAGGCTTGGCATGAGGCTGAACCAGTTTAAATCCCCATCTCCAGAACAAAATTATTAACCCCTTCTTCCGGTGCGAGGGGTTCTGCGCCCCAGCATATATACGTACCATGGCTCTCCCAGTTGGGATTTTTAAAAATTATGGTGCTCAGACCCCAGGGTGGTGGGCAGGATATAGAAACCTACAGAGAACAGCAGCAGAGAATATAAGGTGCTGGGCCCTTTGCAATATCAGACATGCAGCTGCCCCGGCAGACTTCTGGGGAGATGAAAGGAGGATTTGGCAGTGGGTTGAGTTTGGGATCCCTGACACGGGGAATACCGGAAGATCCGGGCCACTGGGATGAGAGCAGGGTCAGCTGATATTGAGCAGCAATAGAGGGATCCTGGAGAACTTTCGGATGTCATAGTGATGGGCTTGGGATTGGCGGGAGGTGAGAGATGTGTAGGGACGAGGATGGGCGGATGGACAGAGATAGAGATCAGGGAGGGACAGACAGATGAAGGGAGAGGAGTGTCCCTTCCAGGCTAACCTGCTCGTACCGCTTCTTCCCTCTCTCTCAGGAAGTCCAGCTCACTCTACACATGCTTGGGGCCTACCCTAGGGATCAACCACACTCTCCCACTGCAGCCCTCCAAGAACCTTCTTGTCCAAACCGGACCTGGTCTTTCTCCAGCAGGTTCAACTAAACCTGACATGAGGTGATGTCAAGAAAGGCTGAGACTCCCTAGAAACCCAGGTTCAAAGCCTGGGAGAGTTAAATCAAACCATCATTTTTCAGTTCAAGCAGAGACTACCCCCGCCTCTGCTATGGGAGACAAGGCTTTGATTTCCCAGTGGGGAGTTTGTTGAATATATTTACATAGTCGTGGAGAGTAATTCCCCCCTCAGCCCCAGTGTGGGTATCACAGCAAAATTCGAAGGCCCGTGTTATGCACGAACTCCGACGAGATGATCCTACTGGTCCCTTCTGGCCTTAAAATCTCTACAGACTACAGAGAATCCTCCCAGTTTGGTGGCTTGGAAGTTTTCCAGCTAGTCATTATTCCCCATTGGGACAAAGTTTGTTGATGATGGGAAATGAATGAATTCAGCCAGTGGCTGAAAATCCAGCCAGGACTGGGGAACTGCTGCCTTGGCACACAGTGCAATGACATACCCCAAACCATGGGGAGAGAAGCGTTTGTCGAGGAAGATCTGCAGCCCAGCAAGACTTTTACGTGGATGCAAAATAGCCATTAATTCCCTCTCTGTAAATGGCCAGTTTGGATTGGATTGGATGTCAATTGGATGTCTCCTGATTTTCATCCGTTTAACTGAGGGTGGAATCCATAGGCCTACTTTGGCTGCAACTTCCAGATTCACCTAAGGTGTTGGGATGTCAGATTCCACACTGGAGATGTGGCGCTTTGGAATGCTCATCCTCCGTGAGCTTGTTGTCATGCCAATGTAATTTAAAATAAAGGACTTTGAATATGCCCATTACAGGAGCAATCTGCCTGTTGAAACCTCGGTGATTGTCCCGACAAATGCACCTTGATTTCACCTTGATATCTCACCGCTATCATTTCTCTGAGCTAATGCTTCATTGTTGCAGGATCTGTGGTTTGCTTAAAATGTGTGTTTAAACAGAGAGGGAGGGTCAGAGAACACGGAAAAGTCAATTACCTTAAATATTTAATATTAATCGAGGAAACGGACAAGAAAGTCAAGCAAGCGCTGAACAACGAATAAACATGCCGGCTGGATTGGAATCACTCTAAGCACCGGGTTTAGCAGATGTCTTAAGAGGGAAATGAAGCGGGCCACAGAGCAGCAGAAGTGGCATTCGATAAATATTTCAATCAACAGTCATTAAAGCTCGGAAGAAAAGAGGACATTTACGAACAATTGTGGATAATTGGCGCTCTAGGATTTGAATCATGGGACATCACTGTTAATCAGTAAAACCTCAGATTAAAGAGCTGTTGATGAAAAAAACTGGAAACCAGCCCCTTGAAAAGCAACACAGTTCCTATAGCCTGCATGTTTCCTTTGCCCTTCTTCTCGCATTATTTATCACTGCGTCTATTGGCAGGAAGACTTTTCTAGGACAGGCTTCCTTTTGCCCACACAATCTCCACCCGCATTTTGGTACTGGCGGTTGAGCAGGAGGCACAAAGCGAGTAGCAAGGCCTCGGATTGTCACCCGCAGTTGAACCCTGAGTGCAAACTTTTGTGCTTGTGACCTGCCATCCGGGATGCTGGGCCTCGGCACAGCTGCAAATAGAACCTGAGCTCACAGAAGGCTCCAGTTGGCATGGAATTGGGATGCCCACCTTCTCTGTGCTTTACGCTGCTGTGACGATATCAGGCCTTTGCCCCAGTTCCTGGCCTGGTTCCCCATCCACTTCCATTGCTGCTTGCAACTCTCAACCCTTGGTTCTGTCATTTTAAAGCCGTGTGGCCTCTTTATTTCCTTAAGGATTCCTTTGTTCCACTCTCAAGAGAAGCAGCAAACAGACACCTCTGCTTTGCCTTCTTTGTATCCCTGCCAGCAAACTCGTTTTGTCGACTATCTGCAGAAAGCAAGCATGGTAAGGCTCAGGAGCATGGACTAAGCACATTCTGATTTCATTCAAGCAGATCTTTGCAGATTTTTCTTCTTGTAAGTCTCCGCTCAGCTGCAGCTTTGTCCCTGCAAAATTTTTGTACCACCCAAAATGGAGGGCCACTGAAAATGTAGCTACAAAGATTCACTTGAAGCCATAGAGAGGATGGGATGGCCCAGTGGTTAAGGTGCTAATCTGGGACTAGGAGACGGATGTTTAAATCCCTGCTCTGCCACAGGCTTCCAGTGTGACCATGGGGAAGTCACTGTGTTTCTTCAGGCCTCAATTTCCATCTGCGAAATGCTCATACGTCCCTACCTCCCCAGGATGTTGCAAAGATAAAACACATTAAAAGACTGTGAGACTCGCTCAGATCCTGTGCTGATGGGGGCCTGATAAGCAGCCTAGCTAGATAATCTTGTTTGCAGCATGGCTACCGGTTGCTGAGGAAATGGTGCCAAACAAAGAGGACGGTGGCTTCGATTTGGAACAGTCGATAAGATGTTGTCATCACCTGCTGGCTCACCCATTGGTTCGGCATGCTGATTTAAGCGCTACAATCGCCCCTTTGCGTGATACCGTTCCAGAAGTGCACACTCCCTGAGCCCCTGCACTACGCCGGGGGGAAACTTGGACATTCTCATTTTTCTATTTGCTGCCAATGCAAAATTGGAACACTGCGTCCCCAAAAAGCAAATGGCACTTGCATCTGAATGACCTGCCTCTCTCACCGTTAGCAAATGTAACTGGCCTCTCTGAGCTGACTCCAGCAGGAAAATCGCTTCTCGTTAGCGCTGCTCTGAAAAGCCTTCCCTGCATTCCTGAGAGATTTTACCAGCCTTGGTCTGACTCTCCTCATCAGGCCTCGCCTGGGGCTGGCACAAGGTGGCTGGATTGTGAAACTGCAGCTGACCCTGTCAGCTTCTCAAATAGGAACTTCATGTGACAGAGGATGGCTGCCCACAGCCCTGGAGAACACCACAGACAGTCCACACGCATCCCCTTCCAACCATGGCGGACATGTTAGAGATAGTGACCTGGAAACAGGTGAGGTTACGCTTGTTTAGGTAATGCCAACCTGCTTTACGGATCAGCATTAAGTGGGATGCTTTGGTCTACTACAGTGTTTCTGAACCTTTCTGATACCAGACCAGCTTGCTGCCTTCCTAAACTGTGTCAGGGAGATCTGAGGGTCCGGTGCCGATCCAGGGACCAGTCATTGAGAAACACTGGTCAAGTATATAGAGTGAGCCGAAAGCTGCACCGACTTACATCACCGCAACGTGGGCAGTAGTTTGTTCAGTTCACGTAGCACAGGGAAGAAAATTAAACTATTTTTTACCATTAATGTCATTTTTGTCATCGCCTTTACAGATCAAACTAGGAAATCTAATGTACCGGAGACCCTAAACTGGCATCAAGAAGGGACAATTTGTTTCCAACCCACGGGGTTTGCTTCTGATCCACACCATTTTCTAGTTCGCTCCCTGTGAACTACAAGTCTGCTTTTTATTTTATTATGATGAATCATTGTTTCAGTTACAATGGAACCTTGCATGACAATGTCTGATGAACGTGAACCTGAGAGTCGGTGATGTCAATCAAAATTTTAACTGAAGGTCAGTCCTGATTTTGCTGGTGCCTTATTTCGAAATGGGCCTGAATTCTCTGCTGCTTTGCCCTTTGCAGCAAAAACCAACACCCCTAGATCCCGATTCTCCCCCTGTCCTATATGTTATGTCCTCATTTATGCCCATGCAAACAGCATGCAAAAAGGTGTAACAAGCTACCATGTCAGAGTCCTTCACTCGGTCATACCAATGATTGTTTTTCACACTCCCTTTGCACAGGTGTAAATGACCGTGCAAAGACACATTATGAAATCCATCCAGAGAGCTGAAATGTCTGAAAATAACCAGGCTAGTCAGAGTATTGAAAATGTGTGGGAGGAAGAGTGTGAGAGCCACAGCTGGGGGTGGAAGAGAAAAAGGAGCAATGACAGACAGTAACTCCCATTCCGCCAAAAATTAATATCCATGACATCCCATTAAATCTATCTCTACATTTGGCCCTCACCACTGCTGTATTTGTGGATTTTATCCTCCCAACACCCTATGTGAGAAGAGGCAATATTATCCTTGTTTTTTAAAATGGGAAACTGAGGCACAAGGCAGCTTAAGGGACTTGCCCAAAGTCACACAAAGTTGTGACTGAACCAGGAATTGAACCTTAAATCCCAGTGCAGGGCCTTAGCCACTAGATTATGCTTCCAAGCCTCCTAGGCTGGTACTCTTGGCTCCAATCTCAAACCTCCAGCCCAGGTTACATAAACACTTCCACATTCGTAGTGTCTACCCCAGAACCCCAGCTACTGCTCACCAGGCATAATGGCTGCCTCACAGATAAAGGGTCATTTTCTGTATTGCACATGAGTGTGGTTAGCAAACTCTGGTTCCTCATTTTGTCTGCTGTTGGTAATCAAATTCAACTGACTTCATACAGTGATTGTCTTGACTTTTCCTTTTATCCCACCATTTTTAAGACAATACGAGCTGCCATTAAGTCAGTGAGAAAATAACCCAGTTTAGCTTGGTGGCCTGTAATTAGTGGGTGTCACATTATGAACCCAGCAGATCAGCAAGGAGAGAAAGATCCGTTCATGTTAATCAGATTCAGGAAGCTGAAGGCCCAGCAACTCATAGAGGGTCGCAGCGGAGAGGGGATTAAAGGCAGAGCTGGGTAGTGGGTTCAGGATCCATAAAGAGATGGTTCATTCCATTTGGAACGTGCCAACTGCATTGCAGACCAAACCCTGAGCTCCTTCATTTTGATATTCTCCTTACTCAACCCAAACTTTCATTGATGTCAGTAGGGGTTTGCCAAAGCAGGGAGAGGGAGAAAACTAATTATTATTTATATTATACAGGCATCAGGTGGCCCCATCCGTGATTGTGCTAGGCACTGTCCATAGACATAATGCGAGACAGACCCTGCCCCGAAGGAGGAGCGGTGGAAACTCCCTAAAAGTGTCCCCACCAGCACTTGATACTGCAGAGGAAGGTGACAAAAAAACTGGTTGTTTTTGTTCTGTGTTTGTACAGCCCCTAGCGTAATGGGGTGTACGGCCATGATGGGGGGCTCCTAAGTGCTACAGTAACTAGACTGTTGATTACACCAGTGTTATTGTAACTAACGTCCACCGGAGAACTGAAGTCAAACCTCCCATCTCAGTGTAACTCATTGTAAAAGAACTCAGTTGTGGACGCCTGCAGATCTATTACCCGTAACGGGGCCTGGGCAGACCAAAGAGGGTGGTGACAAATGGCCCGTGTCAAATGACAGTTTGCTCTCACAGGGCCATTATTATCAATTGCCTCAGAGCCTGGTAGCTACATGATCTGCCCTATTGATTCCCAAAGCCGAGAGGAAAAACAAGACATTAGTTATCCAGCCAAGGAAACAACACTGCTCCTTCAGCAAGGTGGACAAGTAACACAGAGTAACAAGCAGGGCGTCCTTAAGCACTTAAGGGATTGCTTGCGTTCTTAGGAGGTGTGCCCAGACATGGTTAATCCCCACTGTCTGATCTCCCTGTCTGGCAGCTTTGGGGTCCTGCTAATGCTAGCTGGCCCTAGCACTGGGGGAGGTGCCCCTGGATGACACTTGAGGGCCAGGGATAACCAATATTGAAAGGAGGTTTGGGTTCAGTGTAAAGGTTGGTGAGCTGTGAAATCAATTTGCATTGTCACCCAAGGAGGACTGCAAACACAGGTCCCCAGCACCCTATGTTCTTAAGAGTGATCCTCATGGAGTCTGTTTGCAAACCTCCCACGCTGGCTTTGGGGGTTTGCATCACAATTCAAATCCACAAGCCACTGATTCCTGTCATTTAGACCCACACCTACTTTTGTTTAGGGCGATGACCCCTTTTTATTTTCTTTGTTAAAGGCTGTGCTATGTAATAGGATGAGAAGAGCACCCTCATCCCATGCACAGCAAAACTGGGGCAAGCCACTGGCATATTGATTTCAAATACATCATTCTATACAATTGTCTTTCCTCTTCTCTGCTCCTTGCTTTCCAGTCTCTCCGGATTTGCTTTTCTCAGTCTGCTTTCATTCACAGCTTATTTTTAAATAACATTTTCCTCTCTCCCTCTTCATTGCTTTCTTTCCAGGCTCTCCTACACCAGAAGCAAACCCAATAACAGCCAGGCACAAGGGGAAATTTCCCAACACACAGCCTTCAAACCTCTTTATAACTAGGCCAGAGGAGCTGGCTCATCCCCATCATCAGTGAGGGACAGGTGCCATTTGTTATCCAGCTAGACGATCCTGATCTTTTCTTCATCAAGTGAGTTAAAAACTTTGTGTGTGTGTGAGTGTGTGTGAAGGAGAGAGAGAGAGAGAGAGAGAGAGAGAGAGAGAGAGAGAGAGAGAGAGAGAGAGAGAGAGAGAGAGAGAGAGAGAGAGAGAGAGAGAGAGAGAGAGAGAGACTCCCATTACTGATTTAAAAAGTCTCAGTGAAACAAGAGGCATGTTGTTTCCAAATCTGCAGCCAATAAACTAATGTATCCCCATCAGAATTCCCTCCTGCTGCTGAGGCAAAAGGAGGAGGGAACGTAATTATTTCTAATCACTTGGCTCCTTGACCTATAGCTGTAAAATTGACCCCTCGGTGTGGTTTATTATTCACAGCTGATTGAAAGTGGTTAGGTTGTAGGAGACATGTTACCTACTAAATGCTGCCAACACTCAGATTACAAGAGTCACAATTAGAAAGCAGACTCAGCAGCTCCCCACGTTTCCCCCTCTTCTGCTTCTCTGACTGATTTTCTGTTTCATAGGAACATAGAAATTGCTGCAGGGGATCAGATCCAAGGTCCACCTGATCTAGGCTGACCATATTTCCTTTAGACAAAAACGGGACATTGGGATGGCAAAAACGGGACGGGGGGGGGCATGGCCCCACCTGGGCCCCCCAGCGCTGGGTGGGGGGAGGAAGAGGGGGGTTGGGGGGATGGATGGAGGAATAAGCAGAACAGGGATGGGGGATGAAGAGGATGGAGGGAGAGAGAGATGGGGGGATGCGGGATGAAGAGGATGGAGGGGACGGAGGGAGAGAAGGCACGAAGGTGAGAAGGGAGAGGATGGATGGATGAGAGAAGAGATGGGGGGTAGGGAGCAGGGGGGATGGAGGAGGCAAGGGACAGCGAGAAGGAGGGATGGAGAGAAGGGAGATGGAAGAGGAGGCAGTGGACGGAGGGAGAGAGAGAAGGGAGGAAGGGAGGGATGGAGGGATGGAGAAGGGGATAGAGAGAAGGGATGGAGGGAGCGAGAGGAGGCATCCTGCAACTGTGTGAACCCAGAGTAGCTTCACTGGAGTTCTGCCAGACTGCCACGAGGCAGGATGACTGGGCTCAGCACCTGGCTCTCTGGAACCACTTCAGGATGTATGGATCCATCAAAATGGAAACACTTCCTGAAAGTGGGTCAATGTCACTTCAGAGGAAGATGCGGGGCGGGGCGGGGGGGGGGGAGGAGATTTCTGACAAAGTCAAACCACTTCTGTTTGGTTTTTAAGTGACTTTTGATTTAGAACGTTGTATTTTGTAGAATCGTGGCTAGCACTAGAATACAATCAAAAGAATACAAAGAATGGACGGAGGAAGAGAGCAGGGAGGAAGGGAGGGATGGAGAAGGGGGGTGGAGAGAAGGGAGGGATGGAGAGAAGGAGGGAAGGAGAAATAGAGAGGAGGAGGCAGCAGCGGGCGGCGGGCTGGAGGAGGCGGCAGATCGGAGCTGTCCGGAGCTGCAGCCGGGGGCCGAGCGCGCCGGCGGCGGGGGGCGGGGGGGGGACACGTTTTATGAGTCCTGCCCCCAAAACGGGACAAAATTGATATTTTGGACAAAAAGACGGGACGGTTAAAAAACATTAAAAAAACGGGACTGTCCCGTTCAAAACGGGACGTATGGTCAGGCTAACCTGATCTGATATCCCAACTGTAATGCAGGTCAGTGCCTGATGTCTTAAAGGAAGATGCAAGGGCCCTACCGTAGCAGAGGGGGATAAAGTCTCATCCTAATCCCTACCCATAAGAAGCTTCACCATCACTTTCCTCAGGGCCTCAGCCTGTAAACCCCAGCAGGAGCTGCCTCTCATTCCCCTGGTCCCTTCTAGCAGCACCGCTCTATCTAGGGTGCTGGCAGTTCTCTCAGCCCTCCAGAGACACAGTCCTTCCTCCCTGGACTCCTCGCAGTGAACCTCCCTCCTCTGCCCTGCCACTCCCTTTTTATATGGGCTTTCTTGGCCCTGATTGGCAGCTCCCTTCAGCCCTTCTCTGATTGGCTGCCTCCTGAGAAGCCGCCCTAGGGCTCTATTAACCCCTTAGAGCTGAGTGGGGGACAGGTGCCCCTTTATACGAATACTCAGGCCTGGTCTCCAACTCACTGTTACAAATGTACTTAGCTACTAGAGCAACTTACCCAGGGACATGGTGGAGTCTCCATCATGTGAAGTCTTCAAACCAAGATTGGATGTTTTTTCTGAAAGATCTGCTTCAGCTCAGAGAGAAGTTCTGGGCTCGATGCAGGAATTACTGAATCTTTTGGCCTTTGCTATACAGGAGGTCAGATTAAATGACCACAAGGGCTCTATTCTGGGCTTAAAATCTACACAAACAATTTAACCCTGTCTAACTAGTGCAATTTTGTGTGTAGACTCATACACCAGCTTGTGGTTGCTTAATATGGACCTTCACTAGACTGGTCTCAGGAGAGCAGAGCCCAGAGGCTAAAGCACAAATATCCATTGCTGGGTATTTTCTTTACTGGCGGTTGGAAAACGTAGCAGGTGGCATCCGATCTTCTGAATCGTGAAAGAAATGAAATGCAGAGCTTAGCTTCTTTCAATGCGGAAAAAAAAAAAAAGCACCCGGAGTGAAAATCATTAAATAAGCATCAATCCGGAAGCCTCTAACGAGGGAATGCAAGTGTTCTCACTGTCAGAACACAAGCTCCTATACGTGGGAAATTCAATCATTCAGTGGCGTCTCCCTCCCCAGAGGGGTAGATGAAAGGAATGTTTGCAGCATCCCAAGCATTCCTGTTTCGCCACCTTCTTTGATTCTGCACCTTTCAGCTCCCTGGCAGAGTTAAAGATTCAGGACCTGACTGTACTGTTATTCGTGGAGCTGGTTCTTTGGGAATGCTGGGGACGTTTGACCTCCCTCTCATCAGCATCAAACGGCGGGGACAGAGGATCTAGCTATGAATTATATCCTCAAACAGGGGGGAAGGGATGTTCAGGAAGGAAATCAGACCAGTCACCCCCACTGCAGCCCCAGGTATTCTCTTTTATTCTCTCTTTTGTCTATTTTCACTGACTCTCATTCCCAGAGAAAGCATATTTCCTCTCTCAGGTCCATGAGTCGGTGTTTGGAAGGAAACGTTTGGCCTGGAAACACCTTGGGTCCCATGAGTGTCTATCTCAAACCTATGTCCCAGGTGTGCAAGTCATCAAGCGGGTTTGATGACAGAGACCAATACCAGGTTACTTCCCCCTGTGGAGCAAGAGCAGAACCAAGAAAGGGACCGGGCCTGGAAATCACAGTCCTCCCTCTTGTAGCCACTGCACCGATCATAAACCTTGTTATGAAGCACACCCACAAACCACACCGGGCAGTTTGCAAAGTTACACCCTACATCTGCGGGGTCAAATGATCACCGAGTTCTCCGTTTCCCTATTTTTTCAGCATTTCCAGTCATCTTTCCCAATTAAAACCACCGGGGAGCCGTTAGGCAGTTTTCACTGCTCGGCAAGACTAGTACTATAATTGCAAAAGAGTTCTCAATTTACGGGAATGACAGGAAATTAGACTCCTCTATTCTCGACAGTATTAAGCCTATGAGCCGATATCCCCAGAGCAGTGATGAGAGATGCCTTCGCCATCACACGTACCGAGGCAGTCGCTTGCTCCAAAAGGCTTAATTCACCACAACCGTCTCAGTCATATTCACTGTGACAGTTAAATGGGTTAAGGAGGATGGTGTGAAAATACAGGTTCTGCTTAAGTTCTTTTCTGTCTCCCCTTTGACTGGATTTTCCCACTCACTGCCAAGGGAAGCTGTTGTTATTTGTATTACTGGAGCACATAAAGACGTGTGGCAGGGGCTGTACAAAGACATCGCGAGAGACAAGCACAGCCCTGAAGAGCTTCCAGGCTGAACAGCCAAGACAGACACAAGATGAGGAATTGAAGTACCCCATCCACGATCCACAGATAGGAAACTGGGGCACAGAAAGATGAAGGGACTGGCCCAGATTCATACCGGAAGTCTGAACCCAGATTTCTGGAGTCCAAGCCCGGTACTGCAACTGCAAGTCCAAGCTGCAGTTCTATAGAATCGTCAGAAAAATAGATTGATTGAAAAACACTAATTAATGCTCATTAGATCCAGAAATCTGATTCCCTTCTAGATCAAGAGGGTCTGGTAATTAGACAGGTGTAAGCTTTGCCCCACAAAGAGCTGTTCCTTAAGTGAACAGTCAGGGCTTGTCTACAGAGGGAAATTGACTGGAATAGCTACTGAGGGATAGGTGATTCCACAGTAGCTTTTCCAGACACTATTCTGGAATAAAGTCACTTTACTCTAGAGTAACATGTGCTTCCCAAAGCAGAGTTCCCTCGCTGATTCTGCCGTGGCTACAGAGCAATAGACCCATAGCAGATTACTTGGCCCTGGAAGCAAGAGTAGAACTAGGGAAGGGACCATGACTCTGAAATTCACAAACCTGTTTTGCTCCTGGGACAGTACAGCAGTGAGCTCCCCCGTATTCGGGGCTGGTTATAAAGTCACGGCCTCTCTATGTGGTTAAACCATCACCAATTCTTCAATGTCCGCTATGTTTTCTGCATGGCTTATGCCGCCAGAGCTGCTCACCTACAGAAGCCCTTGGACATGCTCTGCCTGGGTGGAAAATCCAGAAGCGCGACTGGGAATCTGTAAGCGAAAGACAAAGTCTCCTGTCATAGGTACCTCCTGACAACAAACTTCCACAGGCCTCACTGCTGAGAACAGACTCCAGAGGTCCCAGAACCGATGGGATTATGGTTAGTCAGTGGACCAATGTTTGTTTAGTGAATGAGTGGGTCAAAATGCTGCCACCAACTGTTTCTCCCTCCCTCCCTCCTCTGGATGTTAACGTCCTGTCAGCACAATAAAGTGAAAAACCATGTTCCCCGTCTTCCAGATCATTGATAAGATTGTTAAATAGTGTAGGACCCAGAGCTCATCCCTACTGGGCCCCATTGGTAACATACCTGCTGCAAGAGAATAATGTTTGGAAAGTGCTTGGAAGTTCTCGGGTACAGGACTTCATAGAATGGCAAAGTATTATGAAGAGCAAAAACTGTTTGCTCGTTGTGAAACGGCCGCAAGGGGGCAGCACTGATTCATAATGATGATTATTTTTTATTAGCAGCTCTGCGGTGGGGGAGGGGTGGTTGGTTGGTTTGTTTTTGGATCCATCTGTTTAATAGTGATCATCACGTCTTGTGCGGAAAGGGAACGCTTTGGAGGGTGACGGGACTGTGACTCATCAAAGAGGTTTATACAGCCCTGTTTGTCCCCGTTCAGAGTCAGGGAGTCATTAGCAGCCGTTCAGATCCTCTGTAAAAGTGACACTCGATGATCTTGTTTGTCTTGTGTATGTTTCTTCCCAAAACAATCCAGAACTTGCCTACCCCATCCTTTGATCTGCATGCGTGTCAGAGGAAGGGGAAAATTCACTGACTGTGTTTGGGTTTCAGGCCAATCCTAGCCAGGACTGGGGGTATTTTTCACCTCCTTTCATTGTTTAATCCAACACAGTCCGCCCAGAAGTGTTCAATACACTCTGTCTGTCTCACACAACGTCGGGTTTTCGCCATTGTTATTATGGGTGAAACCCCCCTGACTTCCCTCCCTCTCCTGGCAGCCTAACCAGCAGGCTGGGCCCACAGACAAGTAAGGGAGAAATGAACAAGGAGGAACACAGAAGAAGAATTGTGATTCTCTGGGGAGGGGAGGACATGCTGCAGGCTGAATCTGACTCTTAGCAAGCCATATCCTTGAATCGCTTGTGAGTTCTCACCAGTCCAGGCAGCAGTGGGGCTGTTAAGCCTTCAGCTTCCTCATTGGCAACAGGGTGAAACTGCCAGCGATTCAAGGTGATCTGTCCTTTATATACTGTGTCTGCATCTCTCCGGGTTTTTAATCATTTCTAAAGAATCCAACAATTTAGGCTGCACTAAAGCTTGCTTTGTGACCTTCCCATGGAGAAACAAAATCTGGGGCGCTATAACGATGCTTTAAAGATATAGCTTAATTAATCAATAGCTGGATAGAGTCAGCTTTATACGCACTCAGCAGTACTTTAATCCACATTCATCAGTGGGACCTGATCGACTTGGGTATTGATGGAGTAATCATGCTCCAGAGGACCATCAAGACTGATCACGAGTCAGTTGGAATCCACACTGGACACAGGATATCAGAGTTGAGAAAGGCCACAGGCCGCTCGCTGAAAGAAGCTGGGGACGGCACCTTCATGTAGGGTGACCGGACAGCAAATGTGAAAAATCAGGACGAGGATGGGGGTGATAGGAGCCGATATAAGAAAAAGACCCCAAAATCAGGACGTCTGGTCACCCTACCTTCGTGCGGTTTAACATTCCAGCTAGGAGCACTTGGAGCAGACAGCAATTGACAAGCAGCTGGAGTACTCTGTGTGTTGTAAATTGCAACCTGCCTGCCGATTTCCATCTTCACCAATCCAATTGTGCAGAAAGGGGTGAGGTGAGAGGTGATGAGTGAGGGAGATATATTCCCGAGGGCTTTATTTCAGGAGGTGTGACTGTGCAGACACTGTGATTCTGTCCAGCAACGGCATTCACCAAATGTTCTCTTTCTGCTAACGAAAGGCAGCTGGGTCATTGTTATATATTACAGCCTCAGATGGTGTAAACCAACCTCAGGGGAGCGATATCAATTGATTCCAGCTCAAAGCTCTGGCCCCGAATGGGATCAGAGGATGTCAATTGCCTAGGAAGCCATGGAAAGTGGAACACGACAGGATCTGTCCTGTGAATTTACAGGACCCTTCACTAGTGCACTGGAGAGGAAATTAAAGACAAAAACAGAGGGAAGGAGATTTCTGCCCCATGCACCGGCAGCAGGGGAACATCTTCGTTTTTCTCAGGAGAGCAACAGTTGCAGAATATCTTTGGTGCTGGGCGGCTGGTGAAGATGTTTGTTTTAAACTAGCTTCAGGAGCTACGGTCCCTCCTCCCGCACAAGTGGCACTAGTGCAAAACGAGACAAGGAAAGGGATCTTTGAAAAGGCACTCAGCACTCAGCCACCCCAAGGGTCTGACCTGTGCCTTCCGAGCCAAGAGAATTCACAGACAAGCATAATAATAATAATAAATGGAGATATACCAATCTCCTAGAACTGGAAAGACCTTGAAGGTCATCGAGTCCAGTCCCCTGCCTACACTAGCAGGATCCGCCTGCCTACACTAGCAGGATTGAGTACTGTCCCCTGACAGATTTTTTGCCCCAGATCCCTAAATGGCCCCCTCAAGGATTGAACTCACAACCCTGGGTTTAGCAGGCCAATGCTCAAACCACTGAGCTATCCCCCCACCCAGCTGGGCTGCCAGCAGGACGCTCGCGCCTGCTCCTGCTTCTGGAAACTCTGCCGTCGTGTCAGGAATCAGGCCCTGGAGCAGAGGCGATCTTTAACGAGTCCAGCTGACTGATTGCCTACGCCACCTGATTGGCAGGAAGAGTCTGCAGACCAGCTCTGAAGCCCAGCAGCAGTAGCAATTCAATGGCTGCTCAAAGTGCCTCCCGTTCCCTGCAATAGCTCCTGAACTTGCCTCGTTCCAGCCCTGCCTTCCCTCGCGCTAAGTAACCCAGCTCGGACTCTCGGCTCCAAATGCTGACCTCTGACTTGGGCGCTGACCTTGGCGCCTATTCTTGGCTACTAACTCTTTCTCCAATTAGCCACAACCACCCACATCCCAGTCTCAGACACGTCATGCACATTTGCTGCCATTGTGGACGGAGGCCGAGACATTCAAAGCTACGTAAGAGATTTAGACACCCGTTCCCATGGAAATTAATGGGAACTGGGCATTCAAATCCCTTTGGAAAAACTCCACTCACAGAGCTAAATGGAACCAACCGGTTATGACAACAACATTCTTTACTGCCTCTGCCTCTGAGAAGCAATAAGCAGAAGATGGCCTTTTCTTCTGAGTTCCCCACTCTTCTCTCTACAGCCAGTTCCACTGAAGGCTTTTTACGTGTTGTCCACCTCCCAGTTTGTGAAGTCCAGTGATCCCTGCTGTAAAACTGCTTCCCTTTTACAGAGCTAGTTTAAAAGACTGCCAAGTTTAGTATCAGCTCAACTGCCTAGTGAATTAAGAAATCTAGTAGAACTAGATGAGCTAGGAAAGGTCTGGCTCCCAAATCATTTAACCCGTCATTGGAGGGCTCGGCATGCAGCACCTTCCCCCAGCTGGGAAGAGCCATCCTCTAGAACAGGGGTCGGGAACGTATGGCTCGCGAGCCAGGTGTGGCTCTTTTGAGAATTTCCTCTGGCTCGCAGAAAAAACGCCGGAGGAGAGGGGCGGGGTCAGTAAGAGGTGAGCAGGTGGGGGGAGAAGAGCGGAGGTGGAGCCGGGGGGAGAAGAGCGGAGGCGGAGCCGGGGCCGGGGCACGAGGCGAGGCGAGGCGGAGCCGGGGGAGAAGAGTGGAGGCGGAGCCGGGGCTGGGGCAGGAGGCGAGGCAAGGCAAGGCAAGCCGAGGGAGGGGGGGAGTGAGAGCACGGCCGGAGCCGGGGGAGGAGAGCGGAGGCGGAGCCAGGGCCGGGGCAGGAGGCGAGGCGAGGCAAGGCAAGCCGGGGGACGGGGGGAGTGAGAGCACGGCCGGAGCGCGGGGGGGGGCGGGGAGAAGGAGAGCGCGGCCAGAGCGGGGGGGGCTATTATATGCCTCTTACTAAAATAAATTTCCAAATATTTTGTTTTCATGGCTCTCTGAGTCAAAAAGGTTCCCGAACCCTGCTCTAGAAGGACTCTGCATTGCTACAAGCACTCATGTCCCTCCGGAGGGTTTGGTGCTGCTGCTTTTGCAATCAAACCTCCAGTTGATTGAGAGAAGAACCATCTTCCAGAATGCAGCCATTTCAAGTGTTTTTTTAAAAAGTAGCCTTTAAGGAACATTTTCCTCTCTTGACAATGGAAAAAAATTGGTCTTTTTTGCACTGAAAGGTTGAGAGCTGTCACCGAAAAAGACTCATTTCTAGTCAGTTACCAGGGTGGGAAAGTTCAGTGTGAGGCCAGCAGCATTCAACCTACGCTCACCATGGTTTTTTCTTAATGTTTGCAGCCTCTGCTCCCCAGTAATGACTGGGATGTGCTCTAGGCTGAGCTCTGCCTTCTTCAGAGACCTGCCCAACCCCAAAGGTTTGCAAGAATACTGAGTGAAAAGTCTCACACCTCTAGCAGGACTGGCTAATCTTCAGTTTTCAGCATATACACAAAAAGCCCAGGGGAACCCAGAAGGCCTGTTGTGGATCCTACCATCCAGCTCCAAATCATGTTAGCAACTTTTCTTCCCTAGATCCCAATGCCCGCTACAAAGCAGGCTGGTCCTATTATCCCCACCTTTAACATGGGAGAACTGAGGCCAATACAGGTTGAGGTCCAAATTTCCTAAAGTTGCTTCTAGTTCTGGGTGGATGTCCATCTCCAACTTTGGTTGCCAAACTTGTACACCTAAAGGTCCCAATATTGAGCACCCTGAGCTCTGATTGACTTTAACTGGAGTTGGGCTACAGCTCGGTGCCTCTGAAATTCATGTCCCACTTCGGTAAAACTGGTCCCCCAAAAACGTAGGCACCTAAATTAGAAGCCACTTTTGCAATGTGGCCTAAGTTATTTTCCTAAATTGACTCATAAATCAGTGGCAGACCTCAGATACCATGGGGAGAGGTGATCGTATGAAACCTGGACGCGTAGATAGTCCCATGTTCTGACAGAAAAGGTAGTTTTGCCAAAAACAAAACACTTGGTGAAATCATGTTGATTTTTTTAAATTTGTATCAGAGAATAAAAATGGGGGAAATTTTCCAACAGGGTTGAAACAGGTTGTTTTGACATTTTCAGAACAAAGCATTTCCGTTTTTCATTTTGAAATAACTTTATATTTCAAAAGGTGAGTTATTTGGTACATTATAATATACATTTTTTAAAAGTCAACAGTGAAAGGAAATGTTTCTGTTTACCCACATCTATTTGTTTCCTTCATTTTCTTTCTTGGAGGTTACTTACATTTTCAGGTTTTGTTTGAAATCAAAATGAAAACATATTTTGAAATCTCAAACTCCATAGTGAAATGGAATTTATTTCCTCTGGACAGCCCAGATAGATAGATAGATCCCTAGTCCATTAACTCCTAGCCCTATACTACTCTAGTTCACAGCTGACTGTATCCAATTGAAACTTCAGGGCAGGTAGGAAGTGGGTAGTTAACTGAATTGGACGTTGGCCAGGACATAGAAAGTAACAGTCTTACTTGGGATCTTTGACCACAGATGGTCTGGACCTCAGTTTTACATCTCATCCGGTGGCTGAGTGGGGGTAAGAAAAGAAGCCTGATCCCTGCAAAGAGGGAACGTTGCCAACATGACTCAGGGCCGTAGCGACGGTTGTGTGCTGAAGGTATTCCCAATGAATCTATTCAAAATACAAATGTATTCTCCACCGGACTCAGGTGTGGCTGTCTTGGAGGAAATAAAGGTGGATGTGTCTCACCTCTCAAAGGGTCCCAGGGGCTCTAGGCAGAACTAATTTGACCCAGCCGTGCAGTTTAACACTCCAGCTGGAAAATCTCCTACTCCACAGCGCAATGTTACTCATCTTTCTCCTTGAGGGGCTGTCATTATGGAATAAAGCTCTCGCTGTGCCTTCTAATCCCTCCCTGCGTAATCTGCTAGAGAATTCTGCTGTGATAATACTGGGTGCACCATAGGCAGTGCTCTCCAAGGGCACATCCCTGAGGGCTTGTTATCAATGTTCCTTTGACTTTTAAATAGGCTTTGATTTGGGATTTAGGTTATTTGGTGTTTCTTTTGTATAGAGAAGAGAGCAGACATCCCGCAGGCTGTGCTGTGTAACCGACACGCACCATGTGACAGTCTTATTTCATTTGGGAGCACTGATCGCAGACACAGTTCACTTAGGGTACCTCCGTGCCCATCTAACCCCTGTTCCTGTGCAGGGTCCCAAGGGGGGAGACTGGGGGTGGGGGGAGGGGTTTGTAGCTGTCTCCACTGAGAGCTTGACTTTAGTAAATCAGCCACACTTGGAACAAGCCAGAAATTGCAGAGCTGGCTGGGCCAAGGACTTGCCCTGACTCTAAAAGCCAGTGATCAGCCATGTTGGTAGGAATGTTTAGCCCGTGCATACCCGCTATAAGCGCCCAGCAAGGCCTCCTCACGTTTGCTGCAGCTGGTCTGCCGCGCTCCGGAGATGCAGGAAAGCCACAGGAAATGCCAGCTGGAGGGTAGCTCTGGTGTTTGGCTAGTGCCCTAATTCCACCATGTCCTTCCCCCCTCCCCCCTCCCGGTCCTGGAGGGTTTCCTGATGGAGCGTTTCAGCAGCTCAGTGCGTTCGCCGCTGAAATGCACCAAAGCTGACACATGGGTCTTCAGCATTGCCGAAGGACTTAGATTTGGGTTTGATCTCTTAAGAGACAGACGACACCCCGGAGCCGCTGGTGAAATTTCACATTTGGCCTTTTCTCTGCCTGGATCCGTATTATTCACCATCATCCAGCACAGGCTGGAACTGGAGCAGTGACTGCTTTAAACCAGTGATTTAATGCAACGCTGTGATTGCACTGCTCACTGTCAACGTTTTCTCCATGCGGTTTGGCCACCGTACCATGATCTGAACCGAGCTCCCTCCTGCTGCTTCAGTTCTGTGTGTCCTCCCTTCCCCCAGCTCTGTCCTTGCACCATAGGGCAGATTTATAATTTGCATCGTTCTCCACTTTTATTCACCCATCCCCTGGTCCACCAATGCAGTACAGTACAGACCTGCAGCACTTCTGAGATCTTACTTCTTGCCTTGCCCGCTGCTTTTCCAGTGCACTGCCATCCTGATCTACAGCCAGGCAGATAATCTACTTCTAAACCCCACAGTTCACCATGCTCCTTGGTGTTATTCTCTCTATTCCAAGTCCTGACCGTCTCCTAAGCATGGACTCCTAGGCATGCAGATTTCAATTGTCTCGTAGAAAAACACCCCCAATATCCTAAGCCAAAGTGAGCAGACAACTGTTATTTATTTAGGAAGTAAGCTGTGCAGAGAACACTGAGAGGTCTCCACTGTAAGTGCAGAGATAGAGAAAAGTGAGTCAATCGCATGACTTTTTGTGACTTGTTCCTTCTTGTGTTCCCTTCCCTGAGAAAGACAAAAGCAAAAGCCTCTTCCAACCCAGCCGATGAATGCAGTTGGTCCACAGCCGTGGTAAACAGCAATCTCACTCAAAAAGAGGCCTGGCAAAAAGAGGCCTGGCAAAGCAAGATGGTCTTTTAGAGAGGCCCAGAGCAATCTTCATCACCCACTCACTGTTAGCCAACCCCTTGCACCGGAATGGATTCCAAAGTGCATTGCGAGCTAATCATAAAAACAAAAAGAACTCTACCCACGAAGTGCAGCCATCTCTGAGGGTACACGTCTTTCTCCGGCATGTAGTGTACACATCCCTGTAACCCCCCTAGCAGAGGGATAAACAGCAGGGTAGACCATGCGGCACGCCTTAGGCAAGTATAGAAAAGGCACACTCCAAGAGTGTGCGTATAGAAGCGAGTATATACCCTACACGGCTCTCTGGTTTCCCAATCTGTGCTTCCCCAGGGTAGTGTCCCGCTGCGGGATCCAACCCGGTACAGGGACATGGCTGAGTCTCTCCCCTCCAAAGCCTTTCCCCGCTTCAGTGAAAGGTTCTGGAAGTGCAGCCCCCGCTCTGCCAAAATCTTTCACTGACCACGTACAGGTACAAACTGCGGGAGCCTGCTTTTCCCTGCGGCAAGTAGCTGCATGTCACCAGCAGTATGTAGTGGAGACGTAGCCCGAGGCAAACGTTCCATCCCAGAAATGTCTGTGCTTCAGTACATGGCAAACCACTTAGCAGCCCCCAACAATGCTAGACAGCCAGGTACCCAAGGAAGGGAAGAAGAATGTAGTATCTGATAGAAATTATTAGCGGGATTTCAGATGGGGTAACTCCATGTGGGCCTGGAAATTTGCCCACACATTGCAAACTGCAGGATCCGAGCTTTGGTCTCCGTCTAGTTAATTCCTTCCCCTTCAAAGAAAAAATAACGACAACGAGATTTCTAGGGAGCACCTGTTGTCTGCACCTGCATTCTACATTTAATCTGAAAAATGGCATCTCCAGCAGTACAGATTTCTCCCGCATGCCACGCTGAAAGGCCCCGCTTGATAAAACCCTGGCTGTGATGATTTAGTTGGGGTTGGTTCTGCTTTGAGCAGTGGATTGTACTAGATGACCTCCTGAGGTCTCTTCCAACCATAATGTTCTATGATTCTATGGTTCCATGATCCCAATGCTGGAGAAAAAGGTGGTGCCTTTTGCCATCGCTGAAATAATTAGCTACTCCCACACAATCTGAGTCAGGCTGCAGTTCATCAGGGTTATTTCCCTGGGAGGCACATGCTGCTGTCTGATTGTAATTGAAGGTTGATCAGTTTGGGGCCAGGGCCCAGGCAGTGGATAAGGGGGTGGACGGCATTGAGAAGAACATGTTGGAATGATCCAGGATCGCTGAATCTCTCACATCCCTGGCACAGATGCTTCCAAGATAGTAATTTTGTCATCTTCTTTTCTAAAATGCATAATAATTTATTTGTATTCCCCTCCTCTGGTTGAAGGGAGGGAAAGAAAGACTTGTGCTAAGACAGGAGGAGCTGGGAAGAGCGGAAAGAAAACTGCGGAAAGACTGTTAAAAGCCGGGGAGGACAACAACAAGCAAAATAACGTTTTTGATCTTTCAGACACTTTCAAAGCACTTCAAAAACTCCTCTCTATACATCTGGCACTTATGAAATGCGGCCACCTCTGGGGCAGAGAGCAGCCTGCCCGCCATCAGCTTCCAGTACATTGCACAGCCATAGAGGCAAGGGGGACAAGGAGCGAAGGGCACTTAGGTAAGGCTCTGCTCTCCACACAATGTGACGTGGGATCTTTCAGCTCTGGTTTTCAGAAGAGACTCCTAGTGCCCCTGGACTCTGCACTCAGAATGGGAATCTATCCTTAAGCATCTGATGGGAATCTAGCCCTCTGATTGCACCTGCCAAAGTGCTATAAAATACACCAGCAACTCTTCGGTTTTTTGGCGGGAGTAGGGGGCTAAAACAATCATAATAAATGTCGGCCCAGATCAGGAGCTAATTCTAAAAATGTGTCTGTTTCCCTCCTCACTCGTAAACACAATTCTAGGGGGTGGTTTTGATTTGGTTGACATCCCTGGCTGCCTCAGAGATCCCCTCCCTGTCTGTCTGTCGTCACAAGAGATGAAGTGAGCCGGGATTGGATTCTTTGATTAACAATCCCTAACAGGTCAATGCTGGCAGGGCATAGTTGCTAAGTGCCCTCCAGTGCTCCAAGACAGAGCCCAATCTTTGGGCACGAGGACATGGCTGCAGGTCTATTAACGGTACCTTTCTGACAGAGGGGAATAACTGGGCTCACAACTGAAATTCTGGCCTGGGAGTAGGAGTTGATCTGGGAACGAATTCTCTGTGTTGTTTTAATTTTGGCAAGTGCCCCCACACACTGTTTGAGGGGTGCAGCTGCAAAACAGAAAAATTAAAGTTCCAGTTTCAAAGCTGCCTTGGGGATTCGGATGCTTAATTTGATAGGGAAATGGGGTGTCTAAATCCTTTGGGGATTTTGCAAGGCTCAGCCTACATCGATAAATCTCTGTCACACACACGTCCCTGGCAAAGGATAGATCTGGGTTGGCGCGAGTAAGTTTTGACATTTTTCTCCTCTCTTTTTTCCAACCCTTTGAATTCTGATGTACTTGTTTGCGTAGTTCCGAAATGCTGTACAAACCCTGTATGCGGCCTGAAACTTCACAGACCGTTAATTATTCTTCTCTTCTAAGATGATACAGGAGTGGTGGCTTTTTTTAAACATTATTATTATTATTGGGTAACGGTGGGTTTTGGTTTGTTTTCACTGTGCTCTTCAGATCCCCTATTTGTCTCCCTGCTGTCTATTGCACCAGTCGTGAAAATGAAGGGGCTGTCAGCCGTCTGCTATCAACCTCTCTTTTCACATATCCAGGACTCCTCTGTAAAAACTCAACGTGTCAGATCAATCTGTTCCTTCGCGTTTGAATTATAACCTGATAAAGGAGCAGACACCTATTTCATTTCCTGGATGCAGTTTGTTGGAGAACTCAATATTTTCAGGCCAGATCTTCAGCGGGCATAAATTGACACTGACATCCAAGGGACTGCCCTGATTTACATCAGCTGAGGAACGGGTCTTTTCTTTCTTTTGCTCCAAATGTTTTCAGCTGCTTCATCCACAGGCTAATAACCCTGAGAACAAGTGAAGGTCAAACTTCCAAGAGGTGAGCCATTGGATTTCCAATAGCATAGATTATATCAAAATCATTGTCTGTCTGGATGTAATTAGTCCAATTTCCTGTGAAATATAATTAATTAACAAAGCATTGCACATGCACAGACATTCCCAGAGGAAGAAGACACCTCTGCCCAGCCACTGAGTGGCAAAGCGTCATGCAAGCTGGCATTGCCTTGTGCAGAACCAGCCTGGCCAGGGTAGAAAGCATTTTCAGCATCCCCCACCCCCATCCCGAGTGCTTGAGCCACACACAAAAAGCTGGCCAACCGGGAGAGGAGTGGGGGGAAACAAGCTAAAAGCAGCACAGCTGTTCGGTGCCCCCTGGAAGTCGGTGCCAAGCGCTCTGCTTCCCTGTCTTTGTGTCTGGGAAGTGGAATGGTCCATTCTGAACTGTGAATTTCTTGACTTCGATGGGCTTCACCATTGCAAACCTTAACACCCCTTCTTGTCTGAACCGCCAAACACTCCGCATCCCACCACTTCCGCCCACCCCACAGCAGGTTACCCCCACATGGTTGGCATATCAAGATTTTGTGCGAGTACCAACCGGCACAAAGGGAAGAGTCTGATACGCGGACAAAGGGAGAGAGAACGAGAAACCCAGAATCCAAAAGGCGCAGAGGAAGGGGAACGGTTAAGGGAGTAGAAGGAAGGAGAGAGACAATTTATAAGAGAAACAAGAAGCAACTTAATGGTGACTGGTTCAAAGTGACTCGGCAGCAACATTGGTTTCGGTCTGCTCCCTCTGTAGGAGTGACCGTGGGCCAAATTTCACTCTCGGGCAGCCCCGGTCAACCCCACCAAATCAGCGTCGCTGGATGCTGAAGTCATGCATGCCAAACGCTCAGCTGGGTCTAGCCCAGAATTGGTAAGCAAACGAGGGTTATTTCAAACGTACTCAGGGGCATTCGCAGCAGCAGCAAGGAGCAACACAATTCCAGACAGGGCTAAATAAATTGGACTGCAAAGTGTTTCTTAATTATGTTGGCATGAATCTGGAGAGGGAAGATCTGCTTTTACCTCTGTAATCACACAGCCGCCATCTGAATAGAATGGACCAAAGGCAAATAATTGCATCCTTGTGATTAATGTAAACATCTGGTGGAAAGGCCTGACGGAGCAGAGCCTACTCGGCTCCCATTAAACTCAGCACTCAATGCATCTCCCTGGATTTGGTCCGTAAGTGCCCTGCACTAGCATCTGCTTGCCCATGCAGCTCCGCTAATGGGCTGCTAGCATCCATCATGAGCAGGGAACCTAGGGTGACCAGATGTCCCGATTTTATAGGGACGGTTCCGATTTTGGGGTCTTTTTCTTATATAGGTTCCTATTTCCCCCCACTCCCTGTCCCGAGTTTTCACATTTACTGTCTGGTCACCTCATGGGACCTTTTGCAGAAATGACAAACTCACTTTGCACTTCCCTGTCCCATTTAGACCTTTGCTGGGTGCCTAAAACAATTACGCCACTTGTCAAATGGATTCATTAGCTGTCAAGGATGACTCACTCCGGCTCGTTGTTGGGAATAAATCCACCAGAGGTTGCTGCTAGATTCCTGAATAATTGGAGGCTCAACAGCGGAGGAGGCAGACTCCTTAGTGACCTGTGCTCTCTGTACTGCAGCACAAGATACTCTCCTGCTACAAAAACCCAGGGCCGGCCCACAACATTTTGGCACCTGAGGTGGGGAGCTCAAATGATACCCCCATGCCCCCTTGCGTGGGCAAAACTTTGAAAGGTCTCTTGTGCCTTCCTTCCTCCAGCACACCCTGCACCATCTCTGTGCATCTAGGGCAGAGAGAATACATATGCACCAGCTGCAGACACCATTTTCTACACTCTGGGTTCTAGTGGCGCCCGCCCCCTCGCCCCCACCCCCACAGTTTGGCACTTGAGGCGGTCACCTCAGGCAAAACACAAAAATGTCCACTGAAACCATTCGAAGTCGCCTTCACCAAACATCCCTGGTCACGTTTACAAAAACTGCTTCCAAAATACTGTAGAGAAAATGTTTTGCCCCTCACAGGCAATATTTTTTATGCCCAAATTCCTGCACATTCAGAAACTCAGGTTTTGCACATGTGTGTGTTGTGTGGCAGTTGTGTTTGCAAATGTGATGGTTCAAGATCTTTGCACCAAGCAGCAGCCACTTGACGCGCGCGCACGCTACCCATCCGCTTTGTGAAGACACAAGTGCCGTTTGCACGTGCAAATCCAAGGTGAGGGCACAAATATTTTGTAGATGCAAAACTCGGTGTGGAAAAAACGTCAAGTCCAGTTTCAGAGGATGGATTGAGGCCCCTGCATCCAAAAAATAAAGAAATATTTTCAAGACTTACTTCTGAATTCATGCGGAAATTCGAAGTGAGGAAAGACCTTCCTCCATAGTTCAATAGTAACTCACTGATTCAAGAGACATCACTATATAAACCAAGTCTCCGTTTCCATTCTGTCACAGAAAAATGAAAAAGGGAAATGAATCCTCCTAGAAATATAAGGCCAGTTTAGCATGAAAACCGAGGCAGCATATGGGTGACAGAGCAGGAGAATTCTGGTGGGTTTTTAAATGCACCCAGTAGATACACAGCAAGCTGGAAAATCATGCTTGGATTGCAAATATATATATTGTCTTGACCTGGAACAAGGAGGGAGGTTTTTAACCAGAGAACAGATTTCTAAGGGAAGCTTTTACCTAGGCAAAATTCCACTCTTCTTTATCCACACAGGTAATTGGCACCTTTTGCCCCACCGCTCCCACAGCACAAGGAGGCAAGTAATACAGCAAACTCTGTCCTGCGTCTCTCTTGCGTGCCGGAGCAGTCGGTGTGTGAGCCTTCCATTAGTCCTCCTTAGGGTCTGGCAAGTTCTCAGCAAGTTCACACCCACGCTGACAAAAGGAAAGTATGTCAGGCCGTCGACTCCTTGGATAACTGCAGCAGAGACTAAAAAGAGACAAACTCAGTGATGCGCCGGGCTGCTGGCTGCAAATCAAACACAAATCCACCGTGCTTTCCAAAGGGGAGAAAAACGAGACACAGAACAGATTTTGGTTTTCCTGGTACATTTCAAAATTAACCTTTCTGTCTTTCCTCCTCCCCTCCCCCCATTAAATTTCTCTAAAAACAGGAGACTGGGCTTGGCCTTCCCCATCCGTGCTTTACAGAACTCACTTAGGCACCGTTTGAAATTGCAATGAGTCATGGAGAGAGGGGGAATTATATTAATATGGCTTTGAAAAAGCTTACGGACACTCAGCTCATTAGATCTGACCTTTCGAGATGGCATTTTCCCTCGCTCCCTGCCATTTCCAAGGCAGGAGAGGAACACAAGACGTGGAGGGTGGGTGTTCTCAGTCTGAATCTCCATTTCAAGCCAGTAGGAACTGAAGAATTATTCAAATCAGGTGCAGATTTAGGAGCCTGGCACAGTCTAGCTCCAATGCTATTGCCAAAAATCTTCGCTGCCCCCTGTGTGGTACAGGTGTGTGAGCTGCAGACAAAGAGACATCAGGCATCTCAGGTCCTCAGAGGAAAGAGTCTTTAGTAGTGCAAAGTACGATCACTACTTTCCCAGGATCAAATGGTGAGTCTCCCCGGTACATAACCTGCCCCCCCAGTCCTGGCCTCTCAGACGGGCAGCCAAACAAGTGAGTTTTCAACAAGACTGTGGGGGCCACAAGAGACCTGGAATTGTTTGCCATGAAGGGGATCTGATGTGCACAGTTGGGTGACCAAGTCGGCCATCTGAAAAGACTGGGGAAGGCAGCCTATGATCGCGGACATATTTGTCTGTATAAATTTCCCCAGCTCAGTCCACAATGCAGCTACGAAGTGCAGCTTATTTTCTGTCTGTCAGCAATGCGGAGAAGGCAGCAAACTAGCTAAACAGATCAAAAGTTAGCCCTAGATTTGGGGAAGGAGAATCGATGGGGAAGCTTCAAGGTTAATCATCAACCACAACAATTGATTTCTCCAGTGACCTGCAAAGGAAAGGCCAAAGCAGAAGAACAGTCTATTGCTTTCCTTCTGAGCCTTCACACAACCAGCTGCTGCCCCATCTCATCTAGCCCTGTGCTTATGGTAATGTGCTGTACTTAGTTCTTAGGGGTAGGTTGCGTAGCTTCGTGTCACATCTGATCAGGGATGAGGATTTGGCTGTGTTCCTAGCAGCAGCACTGTGGATAGCAAATCTCAAGTGATTTTTGCCCTCTCCCTGGGGTGTGCTTCATATGTTTGATGCATGCCAAAGGCTTTTCTGTGCTTCCACTGCAGTCATGGACAACTAACAGAGGTAAGATTTGTGCTGCTTTTCTGTCCATTATGCTTTCCTCTCCAATGCTGATGAACAACTCACTATTGGTTGGCAAAAATGCCGGCACCAGAGGAGTTTGTTTTCAAATGGAGGCACCTAGGCTGCATCCACCAAATGTCACTGCACCAATAAACCCATCATTTCAGGCTCGGTTCCCACTACAAATGAAGTAACTGTGCACATGAGCAGCTATCTGCATGTAGAACGAGTTGATCTGCAGCGGGAACACTTATTTGTGTCCAGAAATGTGAGGGCTGAAGCGACACTGGGTGCATGTGACAATTTGATGGTGCAATCCAAGTGCTCACCTTGGAAATTATAGCCTCCGGGAAGAGTTAGCCTGGGGTCTGAATGCTTTCACTGGAGTGCCATCAAAAGTAGCTCAGGCCAGAATATTTCACTAGAGGAGGGTAAACAGCCAAACTAACGAAAAAGCGTCTCTGGCAGAAAGGAACGCAGATTGCCCGGGTCTCACTGGGTTCCAGAGGGCAGCCACTAATTAGCCCCGATGGCTGAATAAGGAACTGGTTGGAAGAATCTTTTGAATCACTCTGAATCCCGAGGCTTGAGGTCAGGGATGGTGGCTGAGTCGTACAGGTGGCTGGAGGTGGTAATATAAAGAAGGAAATGATGGATTTGGGCTCCTGCAACACAGGATCAGAATTTAAGGACAAATGCAGACGTGTAAACCTGGGAGAGGGGCTTTGAAAATGAGATGAGGAGAGGAAAGGAGGGAGGGGGAGATAGTTCATATTCTGGTTTCCTAGCACCCTGGGGTGTTCAGGAGCTCACGTGGAGACCAGGTCTTGTCCTAGCTGCTAACCATTCTGAGCAGAATGGGCACGGCTTTATTTAAGTTCCTCTACCACACGTGTTACTGGGTGAAATTATCTGGCTTGTGTTATATAGAAGATCAGACGAGATGATCACAGTAGTCCCTGCAGGCCTTAAAACCCATTCACCTATGAATCTGTGATGCCACTGCCAGGATTCCTGTGCCACTCCAAAACAAGCCACCAGCATATTATTCACCACTTGTTCTAGAAACTGCACCTCCCAAAGGACTGAAAGGAAATGAGAAGATATACAGAGACACCACGCAAATGAATGGGGAGCAAGGTCATTGAAAATTGTACGAACAAAAGTTTCCATCTCGGCATAGCTTCAGACACTAGGCAGTCCAAGAGGATGGAAAACAGCAATCCCTGCTGAAATGAGAGAAACATCCCACTAATATACCATAATCGCTGTTTATCTGAGCAGCTCAGGAGAGTAAACAATTACCTGAGCCTAACAACTAAACAAACCGATCAATTACACATAAAGAGATGGGTAGCAAGAACCAATTGACAGAAATCACTGCAGACACTATAATGCAGCCCACTTTCTTTCACATTTGTCAGAAACAAAAGAAAAGAAAAGAAAAGAAAAGAAAAGAAAAGAAAAGAAAAGAAAAGAAAAGAAAAGAAAGTTTTCATTTATGTTTGACTTGGAGAACACAGTTCCGAGATATCTTTGTAATCCTAAAGGACCTGATCTCATGGAAAACCTGAGTTAATTTTCTTGGCCATTTAATTTTTATGAACACTAATGATAGTGAAATCTTTTTCTTTGTGTTTTACTTTTAAGAGCAAAGTGCATGTTTCAACGACACACGCTGGAAATAACATTAGGAATGAGAATCACCCCCCGCCGGCGTTTTATTGCAGACATTTACTTCCATGCTTCCAGTTGCTATAACTCTGCAAATTACTTCTAAATAACTGAACTCCAAGGAAGGAATGGGACTTACTCGGGAGCTAGGATTGAGATCTATGATTTCCCTTGCAAGACTAATGATAATTCACTTATTCGGTCCCCAGCACTTTGCATAAGTAAAACTCCAAGTGCTTTGCAAAGCAGGGTAAGTGCCTACACACCCTGGTACTGATGAGGAAACAGGCTCAGGGAGAAGATGGGACTTTGTGCCCAACGGCACCCAGCAGGTGAGCAACAGAGCTGAGACAAGCCTGCAGATCCAACTCTCCGCCCAGTGCCCCGGCCACCGGATTACTCTGCTTCCCTAGTTGCTCTTTCACGACAACTTAGGTTTTGTTCTAAGTGTGACGCTTCTGAACTCAGTGGCTAAACTCACACGCCTGGGGATTCAAAAGTCTTTTTTAAACATAGGTTTTTGCCTTCTAAAATGGACATCCCCGGCCTGGGTCCCGGGTTAACAGATCCCTCCCCCATCATGCTGCAGGAACAAACAGGTGTCAGATGAGCTTTCACGGAGGAAAGCCCCGGCTTCAGCATTTGACTCCAGTGGGAGTTGTCAAGGCTTGAAAGTGTGGCACATGCCTATGCATCTCACTGAATCGAGGCCAAATTGAGATTATGGCTGGGCTGGGGCTCTGGATAATTCCTCCCCTGATAATTCCTGTTTCCATGTCAGTCGCTTGGGAGAGGAAAATGCTTAGAGCAGAAATTCCCCCATGACCAGCCCTTGGCTAAGGTTAAAGGCAGTGGCGCTTCCATTATATGCCACATCCCTGCAGAATTTCACGTCAGGAGCCAGGCAGGGTGGGCGCCGCAGAACCAGGACAGTTATACAGCCCGGGGGTATGTGCCGTGGGAGCGCATGCAAGGCCCTCAGACGCAGTGCATGCTAACAAGCTCACCGCCACGCAAGCTCCCAGAGCCCCATGCAGAGCAGGCTAATGGGCTGCTATTCCCCCAGGCCGAGGTGCCAGCTCCCAGGAGGCTGTGCAGCCAGAGAAGCTGATTCCCTGACCCCTGTGGCTCTCCCCAGCACACAGCCCCCTTAGCCACGCCGCATGCTGAGGACAAGATGTGGGCCTCGCTAATCGACCTTTCATAATTACAACCTTCCAAGGAGGCGGCCTCCTTAAAGAGCCTTTAAACTGAGCAGCAACCCAGTCTCCTTGACTCCCGGAGTTAATAACGAACTGAGGGGAAGCCGAACAGCAATTCAGGAACAACTATAGTCTGGGCTTGCTTAGGGTGAGATGGGGCATTCCCGTCCTGCTCCACAGCATTCCAAATTTCACCCGCTTCCCGGGGCTTGGCTTTATGAATAATGTCAAACACACCAAACAGCTTTGCTAAGCCAAGACGCTAGCCCAGCCTGACCATCCTTCCCAGGGCTGGCTGTTCCTCCGAGAGGTCACGTTCCCACTTCCTTTATGTAAATCTTGAGTTATGGAGCTGCCCTTACCAGAGTGCAGCAGGGCTCGATTTGTATCTTCTTGCCGCCCCAAGAGGCTAGGTCCTCAAAACTCAATACACATGTAAGTAAAAGCATTTTTCAGCTGCCCCAGCTCCGGGCCTACCGAGAAAGTTGAAATAGAGAAAGATCTGCTAAAGATTCAGAGTTATTTGATTGAGATAAAAGTTTCAAACAAGGATGGAAGATCTGATACATTTTAAAACACACACACACGAGACGTGGTTCAAGAATATTTCCCCCCAAAATGTTATATAATGAACACCTGGGACATAGCTTCTTTAATCAACACTTGCTGCCGGTTTAATTGTGTGTGTTAAATGGCAGATAGATGGATGGTGTTAGGGAAATGACACGAACACAAAGTCAGTAAATGAACTAATTGCAGCTTACCTGACAGCTCTGCTTCACGGTACAACCGAACTTCCAGATCTGATATTTACACATTATACAGTATTGATTTCCGAGGATAAAGTGTGGTATCGTATGCAATGACAGCTCATGATAGATGGGGGCCATATCTTATCAAAAACCAAATGGATTGCTTTGTCCGAGTAACTTCAATTGAAAAAGAAAGCTCCATGCTGCAGAGTCCTATTTGATTTATGACTGTGGGGTACTTGATTTATGGCATTTCTGTTCATATTTCAGCAGGGTTTCTTTACACAGGGAAATAATGAAGGGTTTTAATGAGGATGGATAGCGGGATTCCAGTGCTTCTCCATTCCTCCACGGGCATGAAAAACCAGAGGCCCAGGCTGGCATTTGACACACATACCCCCCCCCTCCCCAAACAGGACGCTACAAGTGAAGAAAGTGAACTGTGACTTGCAAAGCAAACAAGAAAATTCCATGGGTCTGATTCTCCAACATCATAGGAGTTTGGCTTCACTTGACATAATGGGCAGAGAAATATGGAGGCAAGTGAGTAGAGAGGCAGCACAAATCTGTCCGTTAGGTTCACTGATGCTGGAACTGATGCAGGCAGTGAGTGGTGTGACCCGGGTGTGCTCTCTGGGGAACAATGACAGACAGATCTGCTCCTATTTGACTCCAGAAGCCCTTGATTCAGCATCAAGCCGTTTTTGAAGAGGAGAAAGGATGATTATCCAGGCTGGGTATAAAGCTAGGAGCACATCTTTCTGCTGTGGATCATCCGTATAGTATAGCAATCTAGCCTGGCATAGACAAAGCTGGGCATATGCCGTAACTCAAGCACCGTTGCGATGCTCTGATATGCAGATGATGCTTCCAGTGACGTGAAGTCAAGTTGCACACCCATGTTGGAGGGCAGAATTAGCTGAAGAAATGTATCTCAAAGCTCTTTATAAAGCAATGAGTTAAATGCTAGCATTGTAGGGAGTCCATACCTTGTATAGGCATTATGCACTCAATATTAGTTCAAGCTTAACCTAAGAACCTGATCTTCCCAGTAGAACCATTGACTATGGCACTGAGTTTATGATCTATCCTTCCCATTAACAAAAAGTGGCTTCATAGATTACAAGGCCAGATAGGACCATTTTGATCATCTCTAATCTGACCTCCTGGGTAATACAGATCAGAGAATTTCATCCTTCATCAAGTCAATAACTTTCAACTCCTAAGGCCTGAGCAAAAATGCTTTTAAACATTCTGTACATTTACATGCAAAGTCACAAAGGTTCGCACTAACCCGTGTGTGCAATTACGTGTCTAATTTAAGTGTGCAGCTACTGTGAATACATGTGCAAAAAGGTCACTGCACCTGGAAATGGCCAAAGTTGCACAGGCAATTTACAAAACCTCAACCATGGTTTGCAAGATGCCGTTTGATATAAAAAGAGACACATTCGCAGGGCCCTGGGAAACCCTGAGTATGTCAAAGTTCCAGTCCTCAAGTATTTTCCCAGAAGGCATCGTTCAATGAGGAAAAGAAAATAAATAAATGAGTTTAAAAAACCCCAGCATCAACCAAAGGGCTGATCCAGAGCAGGACTGCAAATTAGGACATAAGCTTTATTTTCCAAAGAGCTTTCTGAAATAATTACTCCAAAAGCACATCAAAGCGGCACAAAGGAGTTCACCATTGATCCTGCCATTAAACCACCCAGAAAACGCACAGCGGAGCACATGAAAATGCACAAGTCAACTCATTTGGTTTCTCCGCTCCTTGAATCGCAGACACTGGATGTACTGTCGTTGAGAGTAATCATCGGTCATTTCTTCACTCTCAGCTCTTCCGTAGATTCAGTTGAGAGTGAGTTTATTGTCTTTCTCTTATTAAGAACAGAGTCTTTAGAAGGATTCCTGGTTAACTCCCTCGCAGCTGGATGCAACCTGTCCAAACAAACAGACCGTCTAGAAATAAGCCTGTTTTCCCCATCAAGTTGACTTTCTCTGCTACCTGTGCAGTGACATCAATAAAGAAATGCTCCCCAGCATTTTACAAACCCCAGTTCTGGATCTGACACCTCCTTTTTCACCCTTGCTGGGTCACTTCCTCTTGGGTTTTAGACCTAGGCGTACCCAGTACTTGGAGGAAAATGGATAGGTTGCCAAAGCAGTTTGGGCTGATCAGCTTTCACCAGATTTTCCATCCCACAAGACTCTCTGCCCAAGATAACACTGCTGGGCCCAGCAAGGATGGTATCCTCTCTTCTGGACACAGGCGCCTCTGAATTCCAAAGTGCTGTGCTAAAAACCATTAGGGCTTCCACCATCAGATGGGCTATTCGGGTTAGGGTTAAGTCTAATCGTAATTAATCTGCATGTTAAGCCTCACAAAGAGGCTTCTGGGCCCTTCAGGGATACAGACTAAGGCGATGGTCCTGCAAAGGCTTATGCGTGTGCTTAACTTATCACTGTGAGCTGCCCTACTGAAATCAAGTTGTGGAGGGAAAAAAGCTGCCCAAGGGACATCTCACTTATGCTAGCCAGCCCAAATCTCGCTCAGCTCAGTTCAGATCAGAGACCTGCTTCCTCTTCAGCCTACTCCCTATTCCAGCACAACTAGCCCTCATTTTCAGGACCATTAAATTTGCAGTGTGAGTAAAACGATCGGATCGGTTCATCACATTCGGTGCAGTGGATCTGGAAAGTCCTTCCAAGGCAGAGCTCCCGCTTAGGGGGAGCCAAGTCAGCAAAGGAGACCCCAGCGCAGTGCCAGAGCCTGGACCCTCTGACACGTCCTCGATGGGGTAGACGATTTGTGAGGGGTCTGTCAAGAGGGCTGAGCGAGTGGCACCTGGGGCCGGCCTCGCCTGGGATCACTCCTACGTTGCACCCCAGAATTGATGGCCGCACTGGCCGAGAAACAACAAAGGCAACGCCATGTCATACAATAGCCATCATAAAGGACCAATCCATCCCATAGCAAATTTGCAAAGAGAAAAACTTATTCTGGATTATCAAGGCTGCTTGGAGGTTTGTATGGGGGTGTATCGGGGGGTCGTTACAATCCACAGGAATAGCAGAGTACCAAATGGGCAGCGGCACTGAAAGGCAGGAAGTATTTTGCTCTCTCTGGGGCCTGTCTTTCTTTTCCTACCTCCACAGGCCAGATTCCCCCCTGCCCAGCAATCTGAGGACCCACCTGTGCAACTTGCAAAGCTGAGTGTCTCCAACGAGACTTCCCACTCACCTTACAATAACAGGAACAACTTATACCCACTAGGCACTGGTGCAAATGACTCCGCAAACTACAAGCCAAGGAAGGATCAGGGCATTTGATACTGTGGCCCATAAAATGTTACTAGCACAATTCCTTTAGACTGCCCTCAGGATGTAACTAGCGATAGGGCCTTATACATACCAGATCTTCAGTTGGGCAAAGCCTCCATGGAAGTGACCTGGAGCTATGCTGCTGGCCATCAGCCGAGCCTCTGGTATAAACAGCAATCCATGGAGTTGCCCCTGTTTGCCCATTTTCCTTAGCATCTGATCTGGGAGAGCTGGCAAAGGGCCCCTCCATTATACCCACCCCAGATTTTAAAAAATGTAACGCCACAAACAGCAGGGAGTAAAAGAGACACACAGACTTCAGTGGGGTTAGAAACCCAGTTCAAGCTGGAAACATTTGAGCTAACGCACCTGGGAGACATCACCCATGACGTAGCTCTTCAGAGAGAGGGAGATACACTGGAAAAGACCCGGGGTTCTGCCATCCAACCAGCTGCACCCAGGACAGCTCTAAGGGGTAGGGACAGGCTCTGGGGTCCTAGGGCTGGCCAGAGAGCTGGAGTTGCCCTAAGCAGCCAGAGTGGGGGTTAGAATCTGCCCTTAGGGGCGATCATGGACAGCAAATTAGATACAAGTTAACGATGTCACACAGACCAAGGGGATCAATGCCCTTCGGGCTGCCTGGCCTGGACCAGGAAGGAAATACTGCTTCCCAGAGGGACATCTATGATGTTGCGTGCAGTTCTAGGTACCTCTGTACCAGACAGATACGGACGCATGGTGCAGAACTCAGAGACTGACAACAGTGATTAAGGGCCTGTTGTTGATTTCAGTGGGAATTGCAGGTGGGCGGCATCTCGCCGGATCCGGCCCTTCGGAGGGGAAGGCGGGTCCCCGGAGTGAAAGGCTCCCTGTGCCACGGTTGATGCACACTATGAAAGAGTCCCCTGGGCTCATGAAGCTTAGATGCTCCAGCACTTTGATCTAGACACACACAGGGAGCCTGGCTGTTGTATGGATAAAGCCCCTCAGAAACTCTCTGCGCTCAGGGAGAGAGAGAGAGAGACCACTTGGATCAAGAGATTCAGTCTTGGTTAAAGGCCTCCCAGCAGCTCCTTTGTCTGGTGCAGACAGCAAATTCTCTCCAGCGCCGCACAGGAAGAAATCATTTTGTTTCCTATCAGCCAGACTGATAAAAGAGGCTTTAACAACCTCTGATTTCCCGGGGGATGCAGGCGGCGGGAGAGGAGCGGTGTGTGACATTTCCTTTGCAAGCATAACCGTGCTGCCGGCGCACTCTGATAGGGATGGGGGGGCACACATGCGTGCAAGGCACAGGTGTCTCTCCTCCGCATCCCTTTGTTCTAGTCCCCCAGTTCGCAGGCATTGCACTGCTGCTCCTCTCCAGAGCCCTAATATTTTGGGGTGGGGTGTTCCTATGTGATTTGTTTCCCAGAATCTCTCACGGCGTGGGGTGGATTCTCCTCTGCACCCAGAGGGTGTAGAGCCCATTAGCTAAGACTGCTGGACAAAGACACAACACCTGGCTCCTTTCAATGCACCCACCCCCACATGCTGCACTAGTACTTGGTAGACACATGAGACAGCAAAGAAGCGTCCTGGCCCAGGATTCAGGTGAGGTGGTTCTACTACTGACCTAGGAAAGCGAGCTCGCCTCTGTTTCCCCTCCCAGCCTTTGTCTCTGTCTTCTAGCTGCACTGTAAACGGTTGGGGGCAGGAATCGTTCCTTGCTCGGTGACTGTAATGCATGGGGTCTTGCTCAGGTAGGACCTCCAGGTCCACAGCACATAACAACAACACAAAGGGTTGTCAAAGGAGACCCGGCTGATGTGTGGAATGCCCCAGACAGCCATGCAAAGGCACTAGGAGATGGTGCATATAAGGGGTTTACCCTGGAACATTTCTAGTTTGTTTTATTCCCAAATTCCCCCAAAGTGGCAGCCGGCCATGCACCGTCCTGTCCCAACCTAGCTCCCCGCACAGGACCCCAGCGGCGCCTGGAGACAGCTTTGGGTGGGGCGTTTTCATTTCCAGCTTGTACCAGGAGGTTGCAAAGATTAATATGTATTTATTTTGCACCCCACATGAAAACCGCTAAAAGACCCGCGGCTCCCCTTTAAGCCCGACCTTCTGGAGGCTCTGGGTGTTAATCAGCCACCTGCCAGGTTGGGATCAATATGTCCCAGGTCACGTCTCATGCGATCTATGAAATGAGCCACGGAGCTCCGTGCTCAGCCCCTGCAGAACGGACAAGAGGGTTGAACTTAGTATTCAGCAGAGGAGGGGGGAAGCAAACGCTCACGGCAGCAGAATATCAATGCAAAGCTGCAGTGCCTCAGATCCGCCTGTGCGGCTGGAACATTTTCAGTGGGGAAGGAGGAGAAGCTTGCTCTAAGTTGCTATCATCCAAGAGTGTCTTCCCCTGGGAATGGGTGACAGGGGATGGATCACTTGATGATTGTTTGTTCTGTTCATTCCCTCTGGTAGTGGCCACTGTCAAAGGACAGGATACTGGGCTCGATGGACCTTTGGTCTGACCCAGTATGGCCGTTCTTATGTTCTTGTCTGCATGCATCTATCTTTTTGTTCTGTGTTTGTGCAGTACCCAGCACAATGCGGGCCGGGTCTGTGAGGGGGGGTTTCTAGGCGCTACAAGTAAATCAAAAATAATAATAACCACAACCCTCTGAAAATGGACCGATGCCTCAAAACTGATCTGATCCAACCAGAGGTAAGGTCACAGCAACCAGGCAAAAATCTAACACCTTGCTCCGACCTCTTACCTGTGAGGGGGGTCTTTTATCTACAGAAATTCAAGGGTAGAGATAAGAGAGCTCCCTTAACACCCCCCAGGAAATGGAATTTCAGCTCTCTCAAGCACAGAGCACATTTGACATTCCCTTTCCTAATCTCTCAAGTGCCAGGCGTCTTTCTATTTGTTGCATTCAGATCAAAGTTGGAGGGGGTACAAAGGGGTGTGTGCTTTCCTCAGGGGCCCGAGGTGCTTCTCCGGGGAAGATGATGAACCCACAGGGGCAGAAGCAGATAGAAAGGCTGGTCAGGGAACAGCTTTCAATGGAGCAAATGCTTCAAAATAATGAGCACCAGACAAGTCAAGGTGCTCATCAGTGATGGAAGAACGCTGCCAGCTGATGTCTCTTTGGCCCTCTGTATGAAATGGGACATTAGGCTTGGTCCAGTTGCCATGACACTATTCCGCCCCCCCCCCCTCCGGCCTCCTTGCTGGCAGCCTCCACAGAGGCTGGAGTGAACTTGGAGACCTAGCTCCGGTCTCGGCTCCAGCGTGGGCAAAGCAGGCACCGCCCATGCAGTACATAAAGAGGGACCGTCATGCTCCATGGACGTCAGACGGTGCAAACGTTAGGGCTACGCAAAAGAACGTGCAAGCCCTCACGTGCCCTCAGGATGGGAAAGGGGTGATCACAGTCCTTGGGCTTAGAGAGCAACCTGCTGCTTGTGCCTGGTGTCTCAGCACCCGCATGTCTCCCATTGCCACAGCAGCTGAGCACCTCACAATCTTTACTGCATTTACTATCCCTATTACACAGATGGGAAACTAAGGCACAGAGAGACTAAGTGACTTGACCACGGGCACATTAGAAGCCTGGAGCAGAGCAGGGACCAAACCCCAGGATTCCCAAGTCCCAAGCTAGATCTCTAACCCCAGCACCGTCCTTTCGCTCTGTCATCTCTAGACCCCTGAAATCAAATCTGAATGAAATCACATGTGCTCTGACCGGCTGGTCTCAGAAGAGGCTCTGGAAACTGAGCTGGAAACCAGACTCACTTAGAAAGCTAAGCTATGCTTTCCAGTGGGAGAGTCGCTGGGACGTAACGAGCCAGGGCACGCTCTCCCCAGACCGGGAAACAAACCCATTTTCTTGATCATTCTGAGCTGGGCTGATGGCTGCTGCAGGGTGGCCCGTCCCATCTGCCTGAACTGGAAGCAGAGCCAGGCCCAACGGAGGGAGGGACTTTAAAGTGGGGGCAGCTTGGTTCTGGGAGAGGCCCCTGGGAAGAGAGAAATCGCTGCTCTGGAGAAGTCTGAGCCGCGGATACTTGCCCTGCAATTCTGGCTGCTCTTTTTAAATGGCGCTTGAGGGACCAGGACACAGACTACGTGAAGCAGGCAGCCTGCTCTCTGCTAGCCTGGGATAGATATCACCGCGGATGAAAGTGCCAACACTAGAGAGCCAAATCCCATTGTGTGTACTGTGGGGGCTAGACTATGATCCCACTCAGCCCAGCGTAAATCTGGAGTCGCTACAATCACTTGCCTGGGGGGGATTTGGGATTTACACCAGTGCCTCCAGCGGATCGAGAGCTGGCCCTTCGCTCCAGGAACCTGCCATTCCTCCCTCCCTCCCTGGTGAAGCCCTTTGCCCTGTAGAAGCAGCCGCAGCAGCATTCCTGACTTTGCAGCTTCTCTCCTCACCCAGAGGAGCCCTGGCTGGTCTGCAGCAGCAGAGAGACGGCTTATGAAATGGGAACATGTTGCCTCCTGCAGACTCCTGCCGGCAGTGCAGGGAAGCTGGGCTGACATTCCACACGGTCAAGAGCATCTCTCTGCAAACCTGACAATCCGTCTCCTCACTGGAGCCGCACAGCCGCCAGAGGCCTGCCAGGAAGCCAGGCTTAACCCCAACAACCTGTCCAGACTGGGTGATCCTTGCAGGCAGGAAGGCTCCCCGGTACGAGGTGTTCTCAGAACACTGCCACCAGCAGGGCAGAGAGCAGCTAATGAACGAGGGATGGTAACGACCTGCAAACAGACGCCATCAGATGAATGCTCAGAGAGTCGTGTGTATTCATCCAAGTGTCAGTTCCCATGGTATTTTAGCTGGAGCCCTTAAGGCAAAACACCTGGGGCTGCTTTCTTTACAGACAACCAAATCTGACAAACACTGATAGATAGATAGATAGATAGATAGATAGATAGATAGATAGATAGATAGATAGATAGATAGATAGATAGATAGATAAAACGGACAGGCTGACAGCCTGTAATCCCCCCACAGCTGGGGCCAGGAGCAGGGTCATTTCTCCAGGAGGGGGGGGGACCCAGACAAGGGTAAGGGGGCCAAGGCTGGGGGTGGGCACAGGGCCAGTGGCTGGGACCCTGCGTGCGGGCCTGGGAGCAGAGCTCTGGGCTCAGGGCCAGCAGCCAGGACCCTGCGTTGGAGGCCAGAAGCGGTGCCCCAGGCATGGGGCCGGAAAATCTCAGCACCCCTAACACCTCTAGTATGGGTGCAGCACCCCATTACAGGGCTGTAAGGCCAGGGTAGAGGAGAGCTGAGTGACAGAAAGATCCTACACTGCATAAACAAAGCAAAACAAGCAAACCAAAAGGTCAAAGCCGGGACATTTTAGGACATCTCCTAAAAGTCAGAGGAAGAGAGTCTCCAGGGGCCAAGAGAGAAACACACAAGTGCAGCAACTGCTCCCTGTTCTCAGTGGATCAGGAGGGGGAGGGGTCAGAGGGGAGACCAGGGCAGGGAAGGGGGAGCCAAGCAGTGAAATCTGAACAGTCACCTGTGTGACACCCCCTCACCTGCAGCTCTTCCCAAACCCAGGGACCACCACTGGTCCATAAACACGAGCCGGCAGCTTTGCCACGTTCGCCGCTGGACAAGCCTGGAGAAGTAGCACATCTCCTTCCGACACCCAGCCATGCTCAGTGCGTTGGAATAGCACCATGGGACACAACCGGAGCAGGCACCCGGCCAGACAAGTCTCGATTCCTTCCCACCAGTCCCATCCCCATGCTGCGCCTTTCAGACCACCCTGCTTGTGGACACATCCGCAGACTCGCACTCTGGATTCCTTGACTTGCAGCTGCCTTCGCTCTGCTTCAAGCCAATGATGTGCCCTGGAAGCAAAGGGAAGATGCTACCCAAGGGACTGAATGAGGGAGACAGTAACTACTCCATGCTCAGCAGATTTTGCCACACAGCCTTCCTCCTCCCCCGGTTCTGGACCCCTGCCTGGCTGGCCTGTCACCCACTCTTCAGAGTGACCCCAGATTCACAGGGAAATGAACCTTTACAGACCTCTCTACCCTCACATTCCCCCTCTGCCTTACAGCAAATTCCACTCCCCCTAGCCCCCGGGAATCCTTGCAACTTTCAGCCACGGTTCAGCCTTTGGCACTTGTCCATAGGAGCACATGGAAGTACATTTCTCTGACCTACCAAGACCCTCCATATAGACCTGATCTAATGCCCCTCCCCAGAGCACTACTAAGCACCTTTAAGGAGAGGCAGTGTAATCTAAACTAGTAGATGGGTGGCAAGCTTCAGTAACTTGTTCTCTCTTGGGCCATTTGTTGCTTGTTTCTCATCCCGCACATTCCTTTCTATTTAGAGCTGTTGTCAGCTAAGCCTTGGCGATCAAATGTTTGTTATTTCTAGGGTATTCCGAGCCAAAATAAAAGGCAGCACTGTTTAGTCTTTTCTTTTTTTCCTTTCTCGTCATGTCTGAAATAGGACAGCTGAGTCAGCATATTGCATTACAAAGCCTGTTGCGTTCCCCAGGGACAGATGGTAAACTCCAACTCCTGTAACTCCTAGATATTTTTGCTGCCTATTGAATTTCATTCCTGTTGATCTTTCAAGCCGCGGGTGAGAAGAAATCCTAAAAATGATCACATCAGAATGGATTCCCACAAACACTCCCATAAGGAAAATTTTGGTGGACCCTGCGAGGCCTATACTTTCTGCCAGTGTAACATCAGCAGGGTTTGAACATGAAAACTACAGTACCACAGCATGAAAACTACAGTACCACAGCACTATTACTTAAGCTAAAGGAGTAACTCCATCAGCTGCTACCAACAGCAAGTTGTTATCCTCTGTTAGATCAGCCATTAGAGGGAGACATGACCCTCACTGTCATATTTAGTACACCAGTGTAATCTAAACTAGTAGATTCCAGGAGAAAATATCTCATTGGTGTAGAGACACAGAAGTGGTCCATGTGGCATGCACTGAAGGGGTTAGGTACAACTGGTGAAAAGCCTTAATTTTTTCCATAGTAATTAGGGATGTGATTTGTGGGAAGTTAATGCCACTGACAAGAAAAAAAACCTGACGCTTTTGAAATGTGGTGCTGGTGAAGACGCTTACATACCTTCTATACAGAAAACCAGATAAATGCCTATGTTAGAAATATTATTGGAGAGAGGCAGACCCTGATGTTGGAAATCAACAAATGCAAAATGATGTGCTTTGCTTACATTAGGCAAGAAATAGAACTAACCTTGAGAAAGTTATCATGGAAGAAATAGCAGAGAATCCCAAAATAAGTCCTGAAGCAGCTCTTTTAGAAAACAGCCTATCTTGATTTTAAAATGTCGGTGGTGGAGGATCCACCATGACCCTTGGTAAATTGTTCCAGTGGTTAATTACTCTTGCCATTAAAAATGTATTGCTTGTTTCCTGTCTGAATTTGTCTAGCTTTGCCTTCAAGTCATTGGATTGTGTTGTACTGTTCTCTGATGAAGGCGGTTGCTGGGTTCGGCTACGAATATCCCCACTGCAGATTCTGTTCTGTCACTTAATATCGAGCAGGTGATGAAGACAATGAGAACGTATCTGACCACTGCTCCTCAGTGTTCATCAGGGCCCGTTTCACTGACATACAGTGGAGTTGGCAGAACCATGATTCCATAGGGCTTGGCTACACTTGCTAGTTAGAGCGCATTAAAGCAGCCCTGGGCACCCTAACTGGTAAGGCACATAGAGCGCCTGGACTCTGCAGCTGGAGAGCTCCTGGTAATCCACCCCCATGAGAACCATAAAGCTTGCTGCGCCTCATCTGAAACGCCCTAGCATCAGTGTGGACAACATGTTGTATTACTGCACTGTGATTGGCCTCCAGAAATGTCCCATAATCCCCTGAAGTCAAGTGGCCACTCTTCTCATTGCTTTGAACTCAGCTGCAGGCATGCAGTATCCCCTTTCAAAGTTCTGTTTCTGACTGCCGGCATGCTTATCTGCTCCAAGACAGTGTGGAATGCTGCTGTTGTGCATGTGCGAGGAGGGGAAGGAGTCTGCTGCTGTCTGAACTTACAAGACAGCAGGCTGACATGCTTTCAGACCTCTAAAACACACTGACTCTCCCCTCACATACACACAACACACTCCCTGTCACACTCTCCCCCATTTGAAAAGCACACTGCAGCCACTTGCCCACTGGGATAGCTACCACAATGCACTGCTCTTTGTGGCATTGCAAGACCTGCTCACATGGCCACGCCAGCACGCTTGCAGCTGACAGTGTCAACACCCGGCAGTGTTTTCCCTCCTGCAGTCTCCGAAGGCTGGTTTAACTCCCAGCGCTCTACACCTGCAAGGGTAGCCAAGCCCTTAGATCTCCAGCTTCACAGGAAGCGCCTGATGTCATGACATCTCCACAGAGGCCACCAAAGGTTCTTGAACCCCATGTTCTGCTCTGGATTAAGCTTCCAAGTGGTCTTCCAGGGTATCCCGAAGTAAAGTGCATTAACCCCACCCTGAGGTGACAGAGGTATGGCTGATATTGACTCACTGTACGTTTTTCTCCTAGGCAGACTGCTTGTACCATCGCTTATATTGTTGCCGGTTATCAATGCCCTTCAGAACTGTACTCCATGGAAAAATAGGAATGTAACCGGACGGAGTCATGGACACTCACCTCTAGTTCCCTGCCAGAGTACTTCCACTGCTTGCATCCGACGAAGTGGGTATTAGCCCACGAAAGCTTATGCTTCAAAACTTTATAGTTAGTCTTTAAGGTGCCACAGGACTTTGTTACCTCTGCTATTCCAGACTAACACGGCTACCTCTCTGATTATTGTTAGGCTGACCATACGTCCCGTTTTGAACGGGACAGTTCCGTTTTTTTCGTGTTTTTGAACCGTCCCGTCTTTTTGTCAAAAATATCAATTTTGTCCCGTTTTTGGGGCAGGTCCCAAGCTGCTTTCTAGGGGGAGGTTCTTTCTTTGCAGGACTCCCAAGAGCACAGTTGAAGAATTTTGCTACCTAGGGACTAGTATCAGATGTCAAAATCTCCGATGAGCAAACTGCGCTCATCGGAGACTTTGACATCTGATACTAGTCCTTAGGTAGAGAGAGGAGGCAGCGGACGGAGGGAGAGAGCAGGGAGGAAGGGAGGGATGGAGAAGGGGGATGGAGAGAAGGGAGGGATGGAGGGAAGGAGGAATAGAGAGGAGGAGGCGGCAGCGGGCGGCGGGCTGAAGCCGACGGCAGATCGGAGCTGTCCGGAGCCGCAGCCGGGGGCCGAGCGCGCCGGCGGGGGGGGGCTGCTGGCCGGGTTTTATGACTCATAATCACATAGATTCAGTTATGTGAATATGAGTCATAAAACATCCGGCCGGCAGCGGGCAGTGGGCTGAAGCCGACGGCGGAGCGGAGCTGTCCGGAGCCGCAGCCAGGGGCCGAGCGCGCCGGCGGCGGCGGCGGCCGTGGGTGGGGCCATGGCGCTGGTCACCTCACCCACCGAGCTGGAGTGCCTGGCCAAGCCGCTGTTCTACCACAAGGGGGCGCTGCGCCAGAAGGTGATCCACATGGTCAAGAGCCACAAAGTCACCGCACGCTTGTGCAAGCAGCCCATGTTCTGCAGCCACTGCACCGACCTCATCCGGTGAGACCCCCCTAGAGCTCCCCCAGCGCCCCTCAGCCCACGTTCTGCAGCCACTGCACCAACTTCATCTGGTGAGACCCCCCTGGGACCTAGAGCCCCCCTAGATTGCCCAGAGCCCCCCAGAACACCCAACCCCCCCCCCAGCGCCCCTCAGCCCAGATTCTGCAGCCACTGCACCGATTTCATCTGGTGAGACCCCCCCCCCCAACCCCGTCCCGTTTTTGCCATCCCAATGTCCCGTTTTTGTCTCAAGGCAATATGGTCAGCCTAATTATTGTGCACTGGCGCCAGTCACTGAGAAAATGCCTTTTCCTCAATTGTCAGGAGCTTGGGAGAAGAACAGTCTATGCCAGGCACCCTCTCATTGTGAAAAACACTCTGCTGGGGTCAATGGTTTTCTGCTCTTGTTTACTTTGCCATTACAGAGCTATTCATGTACCTATTTATATCACCCACTAATGAAATTTCTCCGGCAGGCATGTACTTGACTGGTCACTAAGTGAATCGCAGCTTTGTCTTTTGATGATTCGGGAAAGCTCTTAGCGTGTGTCTACACTGGAGCAGCAGGCGTCATTTCCATCTCCGATCAACGTCCGCAGGCTCGCTTTGACTGTGCCGGCACACTCGAAATAGCAGCGTAGCTGGGCTGGCACAGGTGGCAGGCCCGATGAGACACTCCAAACTTGGGTCCAGGACAGGATTGTGCTGCTGGGACAGCTAGCCCGACCCACAGCCTGCCCTGCTACGGTCACACTGCTATTTTTAGCACGTTAGCTGCATCAGAGCTAGTGCACCTACGTCTACCCAAAGTCCACCTCCCAGATGCTGCGTGAAAACAGCCTTAGGCACATCCTCAGCGCTCTTCACACGTTGAAGTCTCATGGAAACCCATGACACATCAGTCCTTTCCTAAACCGCAGCTCTTTGGAGGCAGGGACCGGCGCAGGAAGCTTGGATGTGATTCTTTTTCATCCACACTAAAACCATCTCTTCCATTTCCTAGGCATGAGGTGCCCCCTCCTCCCCCCAGCACTCTTGTGAGTGCTTCCCTAAGGCCTACAACCTTATGTGCTCAAACTCAGCCTAGGTGCCAGGAGGTGCCTGAGCACATTTTAAAACAATGGTATGTTTAACATGTCACTCGCATTCAGAGGCGTGGGTAAATCTGTGCATTGGTCCTTTAATATATATAAAAGTCAAATGGTGTATGATATGTACGTTCCCTTACTCCTTCCACACCGTTTCAGCTAGATACTTGAAATTTGGTACAGTTATAGACTTTAGGGTCCTAATCAGGGTAAGAATCGAATTTTTTTAAAATCTCACCTCTAGGGGTGAAATTCTTTAAAGCTCATTAACATCAACTACACAGCTCACATAACATCAGCTGGGCAGCAGGTTAACACCTGCTGTTCTCTGTGACATAGTTATGATGTAATCATACAGATACCCAGAAAGCTTACTGTTGGGGTAAATTTGGAATCACCTTGCTTTTCCCATGGTCAACTATATGTGGCTTGCTCTAGAGTGGGCACTCCCAAAGGATTATTCATTTTTACCCCGAGACAACAAAACAAAAAATGTTGTTTATGATAAAGCATTACAATAGTCATTTATGGAATGTACTGACATACAGTAAAAACAAAATTTGTATTAATTAAAAACATTCTGGTCTTTTTACATCCCAGTTTCCAATTACAAAGAGTCCGAGCAATGCCGGGTATCTCAGCTAGTGTCTAAATAAAGCTCTCGTTGACTTTCTCCTGCCTTACTCATGTCAGAAGAGAGAAATGTGCTGCTTTTATCATTCTGGATGAAGGGAATGATAACTGTATCTCACAGGGCATTTAGCATTCACAATACATTAAAGGATAGAAACTTCTTTTGACTTTGATCAAATGTACTGTAAATTCCCCCATCCCTTCATGATTACCAGAAAATAAATACATCTACTTGGATCAGAAAAAATTGCAGCAGAGACACTATTGACTATGTTCCGAGAGCTTGGAAATAAAGCAGAAGCTGCTTAACTGGGACATCCGAGTGGGTTTGTCCCTTTTCTGTGCTGTCCCATTTTAAATGGGTTGATCTGAATGTTGCTTCCCCACTTCTCTGCAGCACACTTCATTTGGATTGATTCCCCTGTTATCACCTGTCATTGTAACCCAGGGGACAGTTTCCTGATTGCTCACTGCGGGAGACAGACAGAGCCTGAGCCACCTGTGATCTTTGCTTGTTTTATTAACACCTACTGGTAATTAAATCAATAATCATCCCAGCCAAACTGCTTGAGCAATGAGGATTATCCAGACAAAGTTATAAAATGCCCATTCAGTTCACTAGGGGAAGCCTGGCTACCCTGAATCTCATTTTTGAAGCACTGCCCCTGGAGTTGTTGGCATCCTATTTAGTGGCTTTGATCTTCTTTTGTTGCAACTTCCATGTGTAAATTGCTCTTAGGTCTTGTTTGGATTTAGGAATTCAGCCTCTGAGAGAGCTGCACCAATGCAAACTTCTAGCATAGGCTATAAATTGTTATTTGTGCGGGAGCAGTTTATCCCTGCTTGAAACCAGGATATTATTTGTACTACCAGAGTGCCAAAGAGAGCAAAAAGATGGTCCTGGCACCAAAGATCTAAGTGTAAAACAAGAGATCACAGTTGGGAGTGCAACAAAACAATGAGACAATATGACATGACAGCAAAGGAGAGTTTTAAAGAGGGATTTGAAGGAGGATAATGAAATAGCTTTAGGGGGAGCTCCTCCCAAGCATGAGGGGCCCAATGGTGTTTGTTTGGAAACAGCATCTCTGTTTCTCCTTTAATTTTCACCAACCATGAGGATGGGGCGGGATGGGAAGAGTGGGGAAGGCTCCCCATTGGCCCAGCCCTGGTTTATCTTGGGGTATCTGACCACCAGGTGGCAGGCGAGACTCATTTATAAATGGTTCTTTCCTTTGAGCGTCTGGCATGGTGAATCAATTCCTGGTCCCCTAAATGCTAACCTATCACCTCAAAAGGAAGCCTAGGCTTCAGCACTCTGGAGGAAGAGGAGAAAAGAGACCATTTGTGCTTCTCTGAAAAGCAACCACCATCTTGGAGACATTTCTGCAACCCAGACCAATGTGTGTCACACACCGGAACACCTGATTCATTGGTTGTGGAGGACAGGGCTAGCCTACTGAGAACACTTTTTCACTCAGCTAACCTTCTGAATAAACAACAGCAAAGAGAATATACGGAGAGGCACATACGTCCTCATTTTAAATCATCCAGTGCGGTGTTCCAGACCCTGGGAGATAGCATTTGCAATTTCCAAAACTACCATTAGAAATAGCACTTATTTTCCAAGAGAACTATGCAAAAGGTTGACTTTCCATTTAATAACATTTTGCCCCATTTAGAGTGATATATTTTTTACTTTGTCATAGGAGGCACGGATCAGCATTCATGTCGCACTCCCCGTCGGTACCCGGCCCAAGCCGGGGAAGCTAATGATCCAACCCGCGCACCAAATGTGATGATGAATCCTGGTGACGAGTCACATTGCAAATATGATAAGAACTCTGTCACAGGGCCTTGTTTGTGCAACACCTAATAGGAACAATGAGATTTCTCCTACTTCAGTGGGAGTTGACGGTACACCCTACTCTTTAGGATTAGCCATTGTGTATGTACATCCCCAGACACTGAGAAGCTCATTTGTTGGATGAAGTGATCCTTGCATATGAATATTTACTATGAAATACTACACCCACTTGTGTCAATGGCAAAACTCACATTGATTTTCGGGGAGCCTGGATTTCACCCATATTCTATATACCTCCTGAGGAGCATAGTGCTTCTGGATGAAAGGCACTCTATAAATGTAAGACGTTATAATTACTATAAACAGAGGCATTAATGGGTGTGTCCAAAGAGTTGGTGGCCATAACCTGGGACCGCCAAGCTGGACAGGGATGGAAATGGAGTCCTTCAGAAATATAAAATATTCTTCAAATCCCAGAAGGGGTGAGGTGTGTGGAAACTGGGCAGGCAGGAATGGTCAAACCATTTCTGGTGGGACAAGGAAGGTCCTACCAACATTGTGCAGATTCTGGGTGGCTTGAATGTCAGTCAGATAGGGAATCGAGTTATGTTCATTATAGACTGTAGTAAACATTTGTCAGTCTTAGACAACTGTTTTCCATGTGACTGTTTTCCCACCTTGCATAAATTGGCTATCAAGAATAAGGGGCATAAATCTAGCTCCTTGGGAAAGTGTGGTGATATTAAACACTGCGCCGTATTGCTGACTCTTTTGACTGGAACAGTTTTCTTTCAGAAATCTTTCTCTGTGCAAGTCACTTTCGCAAGTGACAGGTACTTTATAGCACAGAAAGGGAGTCATTTCCAGGGGCATTAATTTGGTTGGCCATCAAAGTAAATCACAGCAGTGGAAGGAGAAGTAATGTTTAAGTGGCACCTTCATGAAATAAGACAACAAATCACATCCCCTTTCGTCTGTCAAACAGAGTCAAGTGGCAACTCTGATCACAACACTTCCCCTTTGTGATTAGGTCAAAGTGTTAATCTGGAAACCTCAGTGCTCTTTCTTTCACTAATAAACTGTCTGCTGCCACCTCCTGCTTCATTACTAACTGCCGTATCCCCTTCCTCTGTTTAGGTAGCCGTACACATTCTGGGCTGTTTTCAAACTCAATGGCCTTGAAAAATACAAGCACCCACGCTTCAGGAGCACCTTTGTTTTGCAGGCAAACGCATATTTTTGCTTATGCAATCGCCTGTGCTCAAAATTGTGTGGGTTCCCATTGAAAATCTGGTCCTCACCGCTTACTATATGACCTAACTGGATGTGGAACCCTAAGAATCCTGCTATGTCTATTAGAAAGGGCCTCTTGGGTAGTTCCAGGTTGTAGGAGGAAGAGAAGCTAACAGAGGGCATTTTGTTGCCCAGTCAGGTTTGTGAGATCCATTTGTAACTCTCTGCAGATATGATTCTGAGGACTCTTACGGTTTTGCAGAAGAGCAATCTCCTTTCAGTAGGAGACATTCATAAAGGGCTGCCAATCACCTCTAATATTGTAAGAAGGAGCAGAGACACAGCTATAAGCATGAGCCTTCTTAAGCACAGCACCAGGAAACACAGGGCAAAGCTGGCCTTTAATAGTTTATTTGAACATTTACACATTCAGATTTTTATTGCACTCTTCTGTGCATGTGATCAAAATAGTATATATGTGATGACACACCCTAGGTCTCTTCCCACAGCCATAAGTCACGTGTGTGGCATGCCTCTCACTTCACTGGCATACATTACATGTGACTCAAAATACTTTGAAACCATACGGCAAGTGTTCCAGTACAGAACAGTCATACACACAGACCTGCTCACTGGAACATTTCAGAGTTTAGAAGCTAGTGTTGAGGCACTAAATTGCTTTGCAGGTCAGAGTCTGTGAAACCCTTAGATCGACAACATTCTGCTGCCCTAAGAACCACAGGTGCCACCGGACTTTGTTACCTCTGCTAAGAATCACAGTGCCACAAGCAGCCTTCTCATTATGTACCGTTGGCTCATATTTTGTGACATTTTTACTAAATGTTGCTCCAAAAAAAACCATTGTGGAAAAATAATTCTGATGATGCTTCTTAATAAATGAGAGGGATTGCTGCTAACAGACATGTACTCCCGCCTCCCCGGAAACTGAATGAACCAGACGTAAACTCAGGAATGCACGACAGTTTGAGCGCTACCTTTATCATCAGGGCATCATAAAAGAAAAATTTTGAGTGGTGTTAATGTGACAAGTGGCCAATTCATTAACCTAGAATTAGGGGAACTTTTAATTAAATCTATTCAGTGGGATATGTAGAAATGGTAAGAATGCTCTTGAAATTATTTGAATCAAGGCAAAATGCTCTCCTATACAGACTCTTTCTTGCTAAAAACTATTAATAAGCAGATCATACCACATCAGTCTCTGAAGGTCAAAGCAATCGCTTCACTAACCAGCACGTATAAAGTTCTATAGACCTGCATTTTTCACATAAATATGCTCCTTTAATGAGTGCAATTTTACATCTGCTCAGGTGAAACTCGTTGTTCTACATTTGTGGTTTACTATATATAGATATAGATATACACACACATACATACACACTAGAATTTGGCAGAAGAAACCCAGCTGGAAAGGAAAGACAGGTGCTGGGGGAATAAAAATGGAGTTCCTGAATGTTTTTTTCTTTAGAGTAAAAATGAGGGTCTTCTGAAGCCATGTTCTTCATCACTTGTTTTCTGAAGTGTCACTGTATCACCTGTCTTGTTATAAAATAGCACTTAGCTGAGATAAGAAATGCAATTCCCCTGCAATGCACCTCCTTTGTCTGCAATTCTAACATGTACATGAAAAATACAAGGGCTGGGAATGGTTCAAAGGGGACACAAACAGCGACTACCATAAAGACCATGAGCCAAGTTCATCCCTAATATAACTTCATTGATGTTAATGGAGTGAGATACACCATTTGGTCCCATGCTCCTATCAGATGACACGAAATGCTGTACAGAGCCAACTCCTGTAAGCGGGAGCTGCTAAGGAATCCTAGACGACTAATACACAGCAAGCTAATCAAGAATAAAATGAATTATATCTCCATCGGGGGGAAAAGTAGAATGAATACCCAAGAGATGACCAAGAAAACACTGCAGCTTTGTGAAAATTAATGTTGTTGCAGCAGTGTCCAGGAGCTCAAGTCAGGCATGGGGTCTCTTGGTGCTAGGGCTAGCACTATATAGGCACACAGCAGGAGACCATCCCTTCTCCATGGAGTTAACAGTCTAGTTTAAAACTAGAGGTGAAAAGGGTAGAACATAAAGCAGCAGGGCTGGGAGGAGGATAGTGAGGGTAGCAGGCAGAACTAAGATTGCCAAGCTCTATAGGTTACATCTGTATACAATTAGCCTTTATATATAAATTGTAATTTGTAGTACCTCACAGTCCCAATCAGGAACCAGGGCTTCAAGATGCTAGGGACTGTACAAACACACAACCAAAAAAGGTGTCACTGCCCCCAAAAATCACAAATTAAGGAGCTTCTACCACTGGTTGGAGACACACACATGAGCAGAAACAGCATAAACTCCTCATGTAGCCCTGCCAAAGCCCCACAGACTGGATCAGCAATACCCCCTATACTTCTAGCCCTAGGCCTGCAGTGAGCAATGCCAAACCCCGCAGGCCTGGCCTGCGCCCTCCCATATTGCAATCCCAGATCCCATACTTCTCTGCCCATGCCTAGTTTGCAAACACAACTTGCTACTATTTCAGGCTCAGGTCCCAGGCGTCTGGCCCTCCATCCCCACTTCCAGCCTGCGGGCATAAGCCGCTGCTATTGCAATTCCAGGCCCTATCGTGCTCTGCTCACACCCCGCCTCTCGCCCTGCAGCGTCTCGCCCAGCGCAATCCAAGGCCCCATACTGCTCCGCTGCTCTACCCCCATTCTTCGTTTGCAGCCATCCCTACACTGCGACCCCGCAATGCAATGCAATGCCCCTGCCATTGCCATTGCGACCCCGCAATGCAATGCAATGCAATGCAATGCCCCTGCCATTGCAACTCCTCCAAGCCCTCTGCGCGCGCGCTGCGTACGGGCGCGGGAAGACGGGGCGTGGGGAGGCGAAGTGCCCCGCCCCCTCCACGCGCACGACGCCCCGCCCCTCCCATGCCCCGGGGAGCTGCCGCCCGCCCACTCCGGCCCCTGCGGCGCGCGGAGGCTGACTGCCTGTCACGTGGTCCCCGAGCAGGGGGCGGGGCCGCGTGGCCGGGTTGCCCGGTAGCGCCGTGTCCATGGCAACGTGTGTAAACCCCGCGAGGGGAAAGCGGGGCCGTGACGAGAGGAGGAGACGGGACGGGACGGGACGAGGCGGGGGCGGGGTAAGAGCGGGCTCCGCGCGGGGGGGGGGGGGTTGGATCCGCGTCCCCCCCCCCCCCCGGGTCCTCAGCGCTGCCCCAGACTCCCCCGCCCTCTCCCATTCCTAGTGCATCCCCAACCCCCCCCCGTCCCTAAATCCAGCGCAGCCCCCCCGCCACAGGCCCCTTCCCCTAGTGCAACCCCAACCCCCCCCGTCCCTAAATCCAGCGCAGCCCCCCCGCCACAGGCCCCTTCCCCTAGTGCATCCCCAACCCCCCCTCCCCGTCCCTAAATCCAGCGCAGCCCCCCCGCCACAGGCCCCTTCCCCTAGTGCAACCCCAACCCCCCCGTCCCTAAATCCAGCGCAGCCCCCCCCCCCGCCACAGGCCCCTTCCCCTAGTGCATCCCCAACCCCCCCCGTCCCTAAATCCAGCGCAGCCCCCCCCCCGCCACAGGCCTCTTCCCCTAGTGCAGCCCCAACCCCCCCTCCCCCCCCCCGCCTCTAGCACAGCCCCAAGTCCCCCCCAGGCTCCTGTTCCCAGCATTACCCCCAAACCCCCCCATTCCTGTCCCTGGTGCAGCCCCAACCCCCCCATCCCTGCCTCCAGCGCAGCCCTCCCCCCCCCCCCCACGCCACAGGCCCCTTCCCCTAGTGCATCCCCAACCCCCGCCCCCACCTCTAGCACAGCCCCAAGTCCCCCCCCAGGCTCCTGTTCCCAGCATTACCCCCAACCCCCCCCATTCCTGTCCCTTGTGCAGCCCCAACCCCCCCATCCCTGCCCCCAGTGCAGTCCCAGGGCACCCTGCCCTCACTCTCCCAGCTCCCCCTCAGGGCAGGCCTGCCTCCTCCCCACTGGGCATAGCAAGGACCCCAAGCTGCTCTCCCAGCACGGACCCCACACCAATCCCAGGGTCTAGGGCAGCCCTACACATGGCCCCTGTTGAACTCTCCCCTCACCCTTCCAGGGCTGCGTGTGGCTCTCCCCTCACGCTGCTGCTGTACAGCCCTGGTCCCAAGTGATCCCCAGGGTGATGGGTGTGGTACAGACAGGGTGCAGAGGCCTTGCAGAGGCTGCAGCTCCCCAGGTGCTATATTTCGCACAGAAACTGCAGATCCTACTTTCCTGTTTCAGCCAATGGGCTACAGGTCACCCCCTGACAAAAATTCTAATGCTTCTCTGAAGCTTGTCACAACATATCCTAATTCCAAACCGCTGTAGTCTGGAGATCAGGCTGCAAATCACCCAACTGCCGGGGGCCAGTTGGGTCAGAATTCATGCAGATATCTCGGCAGCCTGCTGATTCGATTGATTTGGGAGCAATGTATAAAATTGAAAAAGAAAATAATACACAAAATTCCAGGCTTCTTTGAATCTCAAATATGGTTTGATTCTGATGCAGTTCAAGTTGTTTATGAGGCTGATTCCTATTGCATCCACATATCCTGTCATTGTATCAGCTGGATCTGCACTTTGCAATGCAAGTCACAACAGAATCACAGTTTTGTAGTTATTGTGGTGAGATGGTGACATTATTTGCAGCATCCTAGGTACCAAAACTAAGATGGCACAACTGAATATTGGTGGTGTGGCCGACTCTGTGGTTTTGTTTTTGTTTTTGTTTTTCTTAAAGCCCCAGCTCATGGACTTACATGATTACTTGATAATATCAGCTTTGATTTTTTTAAATGGTAAATTTATAATTCACAGTTGTGGAGAAAAGCTTGATGATCTAAGCCCTAAGACTTTAAATCCCAAAGGCAAATAAAAATAATCCAAATGTTTTTTAAAAAATCAAATAGAAATCATAAACATGTAGGGCTGGAAGGGACCTCCTTAGGTAATGTAGTCCATCCCCGTTCACCGAGGCAGGATTTTTAATTATGTTTAAGTCAATTTTATGTATTTTGGGTGCCTGATTTATGATTTTTTGAATGCTTTAATTTGGCACTTCTATACTGAGGCAAAGCAAGCACCCTTAAAGGCAACAACAGGTGAACTCTTCAAAACCTCAAACTACATCCGGTACAGACAACTAAACAGAGCTTTGCAGGATTTTGTGGACATTTCATTTAACAGCTGTGCTTGTCCAACTGGTTCCTTGTACTAAAAAAGGTCCTTTTGCTATATGGAGTCGGGGGATTGTTTCATAAAAATATAACTTTTACGTCTTCTAATTTGTGTTACCATTTTATTAATAATAATTAATTCTGTATTGCAAACAAGTGTGGTAAGCACTTCACAAAAGAGTAAGATGTGATCTCTGTCCTGAAGAGTTTATATTCTAATTTGTGGAAATGACAGAATGAGTGAGGGACACAAACATTAGAGAGGTGGTGGGGATAAAAAGGACTTATGAGTCAGCCACTTTAATGAATACCTGCTAGCCAGCTTCAAGTTTTGCTTTTGTTGAAAAGCTTCCAGAGAAGATACAAGGGTTCGGTATCCAGTAGCTCCCATTGTGACACTTCTGGATATGTTTTCACACCCAGAGTGCTGAGTTCTTTTCAAAATCTGGACACTTATTTTGGTGCCTAAATGGGAGCTGAGTTCTTCTGAAAATCTGGCCCTGTGTGTATAGGGCTAGAATTTGAGACTTGCTGAGGACACACAGCTCCCGCTGAACTACTGCTCAACCCATCTGACTCACATTATGAAAGAGTGTACAAAAATAACCCCGACAGAAGATCTTTCTGGTGACTGTATGTGATACTTTTATACTTCCAAAAAGAAGGACTTGACTTGCTGTCTAACTTTTATGAACAGGAAAACCAATGTTGTCTTAACTAGGACCACAGGCATACACACCAGTGACCAAACCTGACCTCTTCTTAAGAAAGTGGCTAAGCATTAAACCGCACAGTGCAGCTTTATATAGGTTGAGAACTATGTGTTTTAACCCTCACTAAGCCTGTGTCAAAAAACTAGAAACCTTGAACCCAAAATGAAGAATTACAATTGATGCTTGTTAGGCTATGTTATCTTTCTTTAGCAGATGTTGCATGTAGTTATATTTTATTAGATGCCTAGAGGCCATTCAGGCCCACAATCATAAAATTTTAATCAAAAGTTTATGCTTGGTGATTGGATTTTCAGAGTATTTCTGTGATCAAAATGAGTGTGACTATTTAAGGGGATTGACAGAAATTAAGTTTTTATACATTTGAATAATTATAGTCAACATTCATGTTATAAACTAAAACTGCTTAAGTTAAATAACTGTATACATTAAATATAATTAGAGAAATTAACTAGATAGTAGAACAACTTGGAAAATAAAATCTATATTAAGACCTACATTTTTTAATTAAAAAATACATAGGTTTTCTGAAGTTATACACACAACCATGGTAATTGTCATGCACTTATGTGCACTGTCTTCTTATAATCTATCTCACAATATTCTAAAAATTCAGTGCTTTCAAAACCGAGGTTAGCCATGCAGCTTCCACGAAGGCAAACACATGAAGTACAGCAACCAGTGAATCTATCCATCATACTGATAATGTAACGGAAAGAAACAAGCCAACTACCTCTGTAAAAATGGGTAATCTTGTTACATGTTATTGCTTAATAATGGCAAGGGAAATGTTTGGTGTCTGAAGGGCTTGTGAACTTTTCCCTTTTTTTCACAAGAGTTCCTGCCTTCTCTTTAATTTCTGTGTTTCACACACGTAGTATAGTGAGCCAAAGAGAATTCAAAGTGTGTGGGTTCTTCACCAAATAGCTCAGCTAGACTTCAGAAAGTTTCAGTTCCTGAACAGGGTTTTGTAAAAGCAAAACTCTGAAGTAATATATTACAGGACAGCTTCTCTGGTTTTGGGCATAAGCCATAAAGTCTTCAAACAACAAACATTTCATCATAATATGCATATCTCTTCTGGCATCAGAAGATCAAGAAAGCATTGGCAGTAATGATATATTAACAAGAAAAAGATAGGTATGTGTTTAAAATCCCATTTGCAGCATCCAGTATCATCCTTAAAACCAGTTCCTCTTTCTTGTCAATAGCATCCTGTGTGATTTCCTGCCATGGTTGTGTAAGATCAGTACAAATGAAAGGAATCTTCCTTTCAATAAGTCTATTTTCTTTTCTTTTCTCTAACTTCTTATTTTATTATCTTTTTAAAAAAAAGACTCTCTGAGGAGTCTTCCATGGAGTCAGAGTGGTTTCTTACTATTGTACTGTCAAAATATTTCCCCCTAACTTTGTATTATATGACTAGGTTCAGTGTACACAGGATACAAGAGGTATAGCAGAAATACATTGTTCCTGTTACAGAATATATAGCATATGTATACGTATGTATATATGCAATACAGCATAGCTATGTTGTTACTACACGAATAGGAACTAATTTTCAGAGTTAAATAATTCAGTGGTTTTACTGACTGCAAAAGTATTGACCTTTATCTCACCGAGGAATTCTCTCTCACCTTTTGCTACTACAAAATTCCCCCCCACCTCCAATTTTGCAAATTACTATAAAGTAATTTAGGCGAGAGGTTTATTGCAGGAGTGGATGGGTGAGATTCTGTGGCCTGCGTTGTGCAGGAGGGGGCTTGTCTTGTTTGTTTGTTTGTTTTAGTGAAAATAAAGTTTAATGAAAATCCATCTTCTGAAATAAACTTCTGGATCTGCAGTAAGTAGAGTCTAAGGCTTGTTACATTCTAGTCACACGGCTGTCTGCACCAGAAGCAGACTTGCTCCTTACCGACATTATTTCCTGTGACAAGAATAGCTTCTGGTTACTGCAGACTGGCACATATTGCTGGAAAAATTCCACATTCTGAGAAATAAATGAGCAGTAATCAACACGGCCCTTTGTTCATTATAGAGCTAGGTGCCATGTTTCACATGGGTTGGTGTAAAACATTTTGCACTTCTGGTTGACATGTGGGTTCATGGGCACACCTCCCCTTATGCCTGCCTCAGTTTCATTGTGTGTTTCACCCAAAACTGCCATGCTCTGTCTGGTTTCAGGTCAAAACCATAGAAAATCACTGCATTTAGTATGGGATTGAACCTAACAGGTAAGGATCAAGTGATCTCTCTCCTGCCATCCATCTCTACCCTCTGAACAACAGAGGGTACCAACTAATTTGCCCAGTACTGACATTCGACTTACTGGTCTGTAATTGCTGGGATCACCTCTAGAGCCCTTTATATATATTGGCATTACATTAGCTATCTTCCAGTCATTGGGTACAGAAGCTGATTTAAAGGACATATTACAAACCACAGTTAATAGTTCCACAATTTCACATTTGAGTTCAGAACTCTTGGGTAAATGCCATCTAGTCCCGGTGACTTGTTACTGTTAAGTGTATCAATTAATTCCAAACCACATCTAGCGACACTTCAATCTGTGACAATTCCTCAGATTTATCACCTACAAAGGACGGCTCAGGTTCTGGAATCTCCCTAATGTCCTCAGCCGTGAAGACTGAAGCAAGGAATTCATTTAGTTTCTCTACAATGACTTTATCGTCTTTAAGTGCTCCTTGTGTATATCGATCATCCAGGGGCCCCACTGGTTGTTTAGCATGCTTCCTGCTTCTGATGTACTTAAAAACATTTTACTCATTGCTTTATAAAACTTTATTCATTGCTTTTAATCTACAGGATTATCTAAATCCTGATTTGTATGTTTTACGTGTAATTACAGCCTTTTGAGGCTTTGACTCATGTGTTTGGTTCACACTGCAAACTAGATGGCTGTTGTTTACCTCAGTGCTTGGGCTGAAACTGAACTGAAGTTCCAGAAATCCTTCTTGGACCAGATCCTCTGCTGATGTAAATTGGAGTAGCTCCATTACTTCAGTGAAGCTACAGTGATTCACATCAGTTGAGGATCTGATGCCCTGTATCCATCATAAATATAAACTTGTACAGATAGCAGAGTGCTGATGAAGCAGGGGGAAATCCATCAGGATGTACCTGACAAGCTGATGCAAGCTAAGACATGAACTCTTAAAACAAATATTTAAAACATTTTCTCCCAGGGATCCTCGACCAGCATCCCATTTTACTGTCCAGTTTACACACCCAAATTCAGATAAGATCCCATTTTTCCAGCCTCAGAAGAACTCAGTTCATAGCTTGAAAGCTTCAGTCCTTAGTCAACCCAGGAGATCACAGAGTGACAGTACTTGTAGAGGTTCCGTACATGTCTCTGTAGTGCTGCCAAGCTCAATGTATCTCCTACATAGCAGTACAGAAGAGTACAATCATTGGGCCTTCAGGCTGGTCTAAAATGTTTCTAAGATTGCATTAAAACTGAACTAAGACTACTAAATACTGGAAAACAAAAGGGACTGACTGGCCCCACAACTGACTCTCTTAGCACAACAGCAATGATGTGCAACTGTCTGAGCATTTCTAAACAACACTCAAGTACAGTTTTTAAGAGCTGCCAAGGAAATTGGAGATGAACGTGTAGCTTAGACAAAAAAAAAATTATAGGAGAGAGAAAAGTACCCACCAAAAAGACAGATCAGGCAGTTGGAAGTTTAATGCACGAGTAGCCATGCATATCTTGTAGTGGCCAACACAGTGTCTGGATCTTCTCAGTTTGAAGAATTGAAATAATACTGATTAAAGAAAAATGTGCAAAAAAGTAAGGCTAGGCCATTATGATGATGTATTTTGCAATGGTGCCTAGAGACCCCAATTGAGTTCAGCGCCCCATGGCAGTAGGTACTATACAGACACAGAATAAGAGACAGGCCCTGTCCCCAAGGATCTTGCAATCCTAGCTGAGAAGACAGACATAAGGTGAAAGAGAAGCAAAGTTAACTTATCCAGGGTCAAAGAGCAGGTCAGCCACAGAACCAGGAATAGAACCTGGATCTCCTGAGTCATAGTCCAGTGCACTATTTACTGGGCCACACTAAGTAACCTACTTGTACCATTATACAGCAACAACTAAGAAACCTGAGTATGAATCCTGCCCTCAACTTGACACTTCCTAATCCAGATGGGGCTTTCAGCAGCTTCCCCACTTAAAGATTGTAGGATTTTCCAAAGCGCCAAGTACTCCAGACCTCACATTGTTACAACTCTGGATTGTTTTCTTCTTTTTCAGTCTTAACCTAGAGTAAAGATGATGGCAAGAGAAACAGCTGCGCGCAAAGTGACAATTACTCCTAAATCCCAGAAGAGTTTTCTTTCACTTGATGTAAATGCAGTGTCTCCAAAGCAAAGAGAGAGGTATCTGGCATTTGGTGAGCCCACTGAGGAACCAATGAAATCCATGCTGGCTTCAGACATTCTTATGATGGATAAAATTTCACATGAGCACTCCATGCTTGAAAGAGATGCAGAGCAAAAGAAGCAGGCGAGGGTCATTGGGCTGCTCAAGGCTGCAGAAGCCCGGAATCGCCTTCGAAACGTGAGACTCCGATTTCAGAACATGAGAGTAAGTTACCCTCAAAGATCTTTCATCAACAGGCCAGGCTGATAGTATTTTGCGAGATGGGACTGAGCAAATATTTCTTTATCATAAACTGAAATGTCAGTTTTCTATTGCATACAAATGATTATATTTTGAAGTGAGCAAGAGAAAAAACAATATTAGTTTTTCTCCTTCATGCCCAAAAAAGGGAAATTTTTATCCAGTTGCACCTTCAAACTTGTTCCATAAAACATCCTGAAATGTGTGGGGAAAATTCTAAGTCATCATCCATTTTTTCAGCTGACAAACTTTTCCTCATCCTAATATAGAAAAGGGGTGAAAATGAAGATTATAATGGAACCTCAGTTGCAATCTTAACAATGGATATATGGCTATTTCTCCACAGTGTCTTCTCTTAGAGGATTTGCCTGCACTGGGGCTGGAGATGTCATTTCCAGATCAGGGAGACATACCCTTGCTAGATTGATGAGCAGAAGCAGTGGCATGGGCTAGTCATGCTGAATACAGGGCCAACCAAGATGTTAAATACACAGACAGCTGGCTTATCCCACTGCTTATGCCGTTGTGGCTACACTGCTGATTTCAGCATGTAGCTCGATGAGAAATTACAGCTCCAGTGTAGACATAACCCATATACAACTTTAACCACTAAAATGAGCCCCTTTTCTCTTCTGAGGTCCCTGTGATGCTCTATTACATTCAAGTGCAGGAGAACATGCATTTAGGATCCATTTGCAAAATGAAGACAATCCTTTTGCTGAAATTTGGCCAGGACCTGCAGAACTGTGCGTGCATGCCCAGTTTTAAAATAAACCTACCACAGTTGTGTGCGAAGCCATGACAACTGTGAATGCAAATAAGCAGCTATTCCTCTAGCTGATTATTTGCTTTTCCACTTGTGCATGCAACCATGAAAATTGTCTGCGCAATTGTCTTTCTAATTGTCATTAGAAGATTCTAACTCCTAGAAGGAGGGTTTATATGTTGCTTCACATAGCCAACTGGTGTTGGAACAGATCACAAATCCAGCACACTGTCTTTCATTAAGGATGCCATTTTCTATTTGCCCAAGTGATTTAGGAGCACATACACCATTGAAAGTCAATGGGGCTTTTTGCTAACTCACTTGGGTGATTTTGAAAATCCTGTCCTAAAAGCTCAGCATATGGCCCAACACATTTAATCTCATCAAGCGCACTACCATAACCCTTCAAGTTTACAACTGCAGACTGGAGTTTCTCTTTTTATTCCCTATGAGAAAACCAATTCTGGAAAAGTTGCTTATTTTAGACCTTATAGCCTCAAGGAAGATATTTTCCCCTAATCCCAAACTAAATGATATCATACTTGGCTAGCACTGTAACCATGGTACTGAAGTTATTTATGACTCTGAAATTAATATATGCTATAGTTAGCAACAGTGGAACAGGGTTTCTTCTATACTACTGTCCAACTGCCTCTCTCCCCCAACCCCAGGCTACTCTGGAAAGCAAGACAGACTGTCTCCAGAGGGTCTTTAGTTTGCAGTTACTGATGTAAATTTTTGCTGATTTCCAAAACTTGGCAACACACACTGAATATGTGCAAAGATGCATCTTCTAAACATAAGACAGTGCTTGGCCGTGTTTTTATTGATCTTCATTTTGCTGGCAGATTTGTTTGCTTTAGTGTAGATTTTATTTAAAGTGAATTATAGTGTCCATGAATGACCCTGGAATGATGGGACACAGAACAAGGACTGGCCGCAGCTGGGCAAGCTTTCCTACACACTGCTCCTCTATCCTGACCAGGAGAGACCTCCTGTGGAGTGGAAAATAGAGTTCAATCTTTGTGTCTGGGACACTCTGCTCAAGCCGCCTACAAGGGATCCATTTGGAATGAGGTCATCTGAGAACTGGCCCGATATTTCCCAAATTGATTCCTCTGCCGAGGCAAGTCCAAATAGAACACAGCAAAGTGGAGAGGAACAGAGAAAACTGCACGATCCTAAATCCCACTCTGGACATATGCTATTGATGGAGGTCAGGCAGCTACCAGCTTCCACTGTGACCCCTCAGCAGACAGCCAGGAGAACAGCTGCTGTTCAGAACTGCAATAGTCAGGCACAGCCCATTGGCCCAAGCCACTTCACTGTGCTCCTATGGCTCAGCTTAGCAGTAGTAGCTCATAGGGTGTGCCACCTTCTCCTGGGGAGAGAATGAGGAGGGGGAGGTTCACCACATACGGAGGAATATCAAATAAGAGAAATAGAAGGGAAAGTCAAGAAAAAAAGAGAGAAGGAAAACAAGATCAGAGGGGAAAACAAGAGAGAGAGAGAAGGAAAGGGCAGAGAAATTGGGCAGCACAAAGAATGATGGAACATTTTTCTGGGTTACATTATGTGGGGCACAAGGGATGCCCAGTTCCTTTGTCCTCTCCTTATGGGGCAGTTGGAGGGGTTACCTGTAACAAAATAGGCAAGACGCTCTCTGTTCTCAAGGACAGTTTTGGATCATGATCTGATTGGATGTAGCCAATTGTTTTTCAATACCCACTCCATGTACACACTTTCATTCGGGGTAGCATTCCCATTTCATTGCAGTTCCGTAGCACGATAAACCTTTTCATGCCTTTCGTTGTAATCTCTAAAAGCCTGTCTATAGAGCAGTAGGATTCTGCTAACCAAAGTAAATCCCTACCCATATTTTGAGGCTTTTCAACCATGCTGGCTTTGGGCCCAGACCTACTTCCACTTGAAGTCAATAGAAAGACTCTGTCAGACTTCAGTGGGAGTTAGATCAGGCTTTCTAAAACACCAGAACCATAAAAAGATTTCTTGGGGGGGGGGGGGGATATGACAGGTATTGTGAGATTTATTTGTTCATTTAATTTAGGTTTGTTTTATAGTCCTTAACCCCCCCAGGGGGCAAGATTCATCCAGCTGACTTCAGAGTGATTACCCCTACACATTTATTTGGCCCATTTTGGCCTAACCTGATTACTTTCTTTATCCTTTGGTCTTTGGGTTTTTTGTTTTTTTTTACCACAGGCTCAGGAAATAAACCATCTGATATCCTGCCAGAAAACTGCCAGAGGCGCTGTGAGACTGGAGGTGTTTCTCCCACCCCGAAAGAACATTCAGAAACTAGCAGATAGCTTGGACCGAGTTCAGGTATGTCTGAGCACATACCAGCAGTTAAACTGATTTTCTTTCACTATCTTATCTGTCCATTTTCTAGTTTTAAAGGAGAGGAGGACTTAGCAGGCAAGTTACTCTTGGAATGTGCTCAGTAAACTGTAGATCATCAACAGAAATAGCCAGAGGTATAGACATATTATTGAACTAAGTTTAACATCAAATAAATTACATTGGTTAGAGCAGGGGATTTAGAGTCAGGATATCTGGATTCTGTTCTTAGCTTTACAAATGTCTTCATATATGACCTAGGATAAGTCACTTAACCACTCTTTGTCTCAGTTTCCCCACATGCAAAATGCCTAATTCACAGCTGTCCCAGGCAGATGGAACTCTCCATCTCAGAGTCTCTTGGATGAAAATTTAAAGCTTACGTCCTGTCTGATCTCTGTGCACTTTTCATAAGACTGAGTAGGCTTTGGTTCACTGCCCTTGGCCAGAATGCTCTCCCTGATCTCCCACGCAGCTGTTTTTGAGTGCACTAAGCACCACTTGTTTGCCTGGCTGCACACTTTCCCCTTGGGACAGGTACAGCTTAGGTGGGTATATATAGTTTGTGAAACTCTTTGGGATCCCTTGGGAGGCAAGGTGCTATATGAATGTTACTCATGGCAATATATATATAATACATTACAATTCTGCATAAAATTAGTTATCAAACACATGAATGATAAATGATCTTTGCCCAGTTCCTTACTAATAATTGTGGCAAAAGCATCGGAAAACCAGGCAGAGTGGATTTGCTGCTTGCTGTCTGTGGTTGTTTATTAAAGACCATTTCGTTTAGAGTGACAGCTAAAATACAGGCTCTTACACTGGATTTGCCTCCGACTTTCCTGCCTGCACTCCCCTCCCCCTCCGCCAGCATTTGTAAACATGTCTTTCTGCTTTACTCCTGACTCCCTTGAGCAGATTCCTGGGATGTTAGTGCCAGATACAGCAGAGGCCTTGGAGTGCTGAGAAGGGCAGACAGTCCCACAGCTGTAGCAAGATGGAACTGGATTACAGCACAGAGAGCATGTGAACGTAATGGAATAGTCTGCTAGAAAAGCCCGCCCCAACCTTTCCAGCCAACTGTACTAATTTATTAGGCTGGCCTTCGTCGTCCCAGATAGTACCTACCACCTCTCATTCAATTGAGAGCAGCAATCTGCCATCATAAGACTTGAGTTTTTTTGAAAAACCCAAGCTCCTTTGCAGGCTGGAGTACACAAAATTAAATGGGAGATTGGTAGCATTGCTGCTCCAGGGCTAAGTACCAAAGCTCTTCCTTAATGCTGGGAGGGAAACCTAGAGTAACAGAAACAAAAGCATGAAGTACAGTACAGTGCTAGAATTTGTATGTGTACCAGGGACCCACAGTCTGAGAGCATTCTGGATCAATGTAACTGCTGCACAAAAACAGGAAACTGCCCCTCCCTTTGTCAGAATAGAGGAAGAGGCTGCATGCCCACATCTGTGTCAGAACTGTGTCAGTGAAACTGAGTGATGGTTCCAAGCACCAAGCAAAGAGGTAGGTAGGGGTAAGAGCACATTAGTCATTTCACCCTCACCTGAACCATGCAGCTGGAGAAAAAAGTTTTTACAAGAGCACCATCTCTAGGAACATTTAAAACTAGCCTGGACAAAGCTCTCAAAAAATAGACTGCTAAGAGATTCCTGCACTGGCAGAGGGATGGACAATAGGGTGACCAGATAGCAAGTGTTAAAAATCAGCATGGGCTGAGGGGTAATAGGAGCCTATAGAAGAAAAAGCCCCCCAAATTGGGACTGTCCCTATAAAATCAGGACATCGGGTCACCCTAGGACCACATGATCTAAAACATTTTTTCCCTTTTCTAATTTCTGAGTGTGAAATCCTGACCCCATTGAAGTCAATGAGAATTTTGCCATTGACTTCAAACAGGGCCACGATTTCACCCTATGATTCCATGGAATGCAGGTGCTTTCACTCTAGGTCAGTGGTTTGGATTCAGCTCAGGCTGGTAGCAACTGACATTAGTTGCCATCTGATAGCTGTTTAGTGATCTCTAGGAAATGAGTTCCCACACACCTCTCCTCCACATTCATGCCTTCATTGGCAGTGTCAGCAGGGAAGCCTGTGATTAAATCTATGTTGAAATTGAACAACTTTTGGCTAGAAATGGTTCCTCCAGAAAAGGGTTGAGGCACTTTGGTGGGACTGTGAAGGGAGCATTCATTGTTATTGTTTCAATTTGACTTTTTCTGTGGATATAGAGAGGACCTCTACTGTCAGAATAACCCCTTCTTCTAAGCATTACATCCATTACAAATAAATAGACATGAAGTGTCTGTATTTTTCTATTAGTTTCTCTACACACACACCCCTCACCCAGTCTGGCATTTCTCTGGCTTGCAGGTGTAACTTTTGAAATAGCATTTGATCACACATTGCTGCAGTGGACAGTTTTATGCTGTTGTTCAGTCTTACAATTTCTTTTTGTCTTTGTTTCACAGAGGAGTAGAGTTGAAGAGATACTAGAAGATGAAAATGGCGAAATATTCATTAGAAGAACCTAAAACCTTGGAGGAGCTAGTTAGAATAATGTACTGTAGTGACTGAACTGGGAACGAGCCCCGAGGAAAGCTACAAGTTATCTCAGCTACTGATAATTACTGTTAAATAAACCACTCCAGTTTCTTCTCATGGGCATCCAAAGATGTACAACAATTTAAACTGACGGGCAGATCCACAGAACTCACCAAGAAACTGCTGAAGGAATGGAAGATTCAGCCTGGTGGGCCAGGTTCTGACTTCTCTTACACAGTTATAAATCCAGAATTACTCGATTTACTTCACTCTGATTACTCTGGATTTACCCGAGCATTTCCGAGGTCAGAATGTGACCTGTGGCCTTCCTCAGTAAATGTACTCGCTTGATTAGTTGGAAATAGGGACCCTTTAGTGTTAAGCCAAATTGTATGTGTAACAATGACTTTCAGCCTTTAATATACATGGGTGAGAAATTTCAGTGCCATTACCAGACTTTTCTTGTGGTGAGTCCTTGGCCTTGTAATCTTAAAAGTATTGAGGTATTGAAATGTTGCTTGCTTACATAGTTATGTCTGTAATGTCCTTTAGCCTGTTGCCTCCACAACTGATAGACAGCAGCACATCCCTGCATGTTTTGAGATGTGTCAAATATCACCCTGGAAAAACCCTGCAATAAAGGTAACAATAGATGCAACAAAGGAGATGTGATTTCATTATTACTGATGTAGACGGAGATCCATGTGTGAAAAGTAATGCTAGCTTAGAAAAGTCCTCATTTCAATACACGTGACGGAATGAAAATTCTGCAGTTAGTAACATTTACCGTCAAACAGGGATGGATTTTTTTAGAGAAATAAAAGTAATCAGATTGAACAAAGTGACTAAAGAGGAGGAAGTGATGCACAGCGATTTTCTTTTCATTAAAGAAGAATAAAAATCAAAGCACATTGCAATAAGTTATGTGTTAGCTGGTTTATACAACCAGGCCTTTCTGCTTCCTCCCTGCTTGTGCCAGAGAATTCTTTCTCTTGACATTTTTGATGGGCTCCTCTCACTGATTCCTCAGAAGACCTTCACCCCAGATAGATCCCCCCCCCCCCACATCAATATTTTATGTGATTCCGTCCTCCCACTGAGACCTTTGATACTCTCCTTTTCCCTCCTACATATCCACTGGGGCCATTTCACCTGTAGGGAGACACTAGCTGAAGATCCCATATAAGCCACCTCCCCTGGCTCAAAGAACAGCTCCACCACACCCAAAGATCTGGCCCCTCCGTTTTATCTCCATCTGTGTGATTCCCAACTTCATTTATTCCCCATTCCCTGTGTCATCTTCGGTCAATCACTTAATCTCTGTGCTTTAATCGCCCCAGCTGTAAAACAGCGTTAAGAACACCTACCTGTATAAATCCCTTTGAGATCCTCAGGTGAAGGATACTGTGGACACGCAAAGCATTATTCACTACTGCCACTGCTAGCAATAAAATCAATTACATTCTGAAAAGTAATACTGTGATCTGGAAGAAGGCTTTTGCCCTACTTCTATTTCTGACTTGCACTGACCCGTGATACTTCTGTTTGGTTTGGTTTTGCAAACAGAATACATTTTGGAAGCTCCCCAACACAGAAAGCAATTCTTAGGTGAGTTACAATATATAAATAAATTATCTTGAGAACATAGCATGGGCTTGATTATACTACTGCTCAGCAGAGCCGATAATCTTGTTTCTGCCATGCCAAACACAATACATTGGGTCCACAGCCCTACAGTCTGTTCTTAATCCCAGTCCTGGCATACAATGACCAGCCCCCTTCCTTCTCTCCGCAATTTTTCCTATACCTATTTTTTGAAAGACTCCAAAAACATCGGAGAAAAAAAAAATCTTGTCAGTGTTTGTAAGTCTCCACTGGACTTACTAGAGGCCCCCAGGGACAAAGCCTTTGGCTATGCAAAGGCCCTCATTTAATCCTCTTTCTTCTATCGCCTGTATGAGATCTGCACTCCAGGACTCCAAACTGTGTTGGAGGGCCCGAGGACAATGTCTGCACCAAATTTCAGCTCTGCTCCTATGATGCTACCCTGGGAAAAGGATAGATTGTCCTGAGCCATATGTGATTTGTGTCTGTGTTGAAAGGAGACCAAAAGGGGGGGGATGAGGCCTGGCCAAACCTCAAGTCACATCAGACCACCAGGAAAAGGCAGACAGAAGGAATCAATCTGCATATTAGTGTCAACCTTTGCTAGAATAACGCTGCTCCTCAGCCCCCACAGGAGTAGTCGCCAGGGAGTTGCCTGGCTACATACATTTTTATCCATCTGATGGCTAAATCAGAACCCCAACTGCCCAACATAGCATGCGGAAGCTTTCTGTGGGTTTCTGATACTCCCTAGCGGACACTTGAACCATAAACAAGGAATAGGTTACAAGGAGACATATAGATCGTATCCTCCCCATAAATGAGTAGTCTGCAAAGATGCTTCCTCTGCACAGAGTGGATCTCAGACAGAGACACAGGGGAGAATCTAACCCTCTGTGTCTGTCTCTGAGATCGAATCTTCCATTTAATTATTTTAATGGGTTATGCAAAACCTATGCACACTTCTTCAGTCCTTTCTATAACTTCCACTATCATTGCATTAACTCAAATGAGGTGCTACCATCAAAGGGCTAAATCCTGAAGCCCTTATTCATTTGTTTCCCCTCAAGTCTTATCTCAGGCCAAACTTCCATTGGCTATGAGTAAGGAGTAGGCAGACGTCTAAATAAGGGATCTTTCCTCTTAAGGTGATAAGAGCAGCTATTCCCCTCCCTCCCCCCCCCCCCCCACAGGCATGCAGTCAGCAGGAAAAATCTTACTGGATCATCTGGGTAAATGTAAGTGAAGGGGTAAATGCAAGTGAAGGGATGCTTTTTCAATAAACACCTTCTAGAACAGAGCAAAAGCACTCTGTGTAATTAACTGTTCAATCCTTGTGGGTGCACAATCTAGAAACAAATGGATAGCAATTTGGAGACATTTGTTCCTTTGGCATCTCAGGTGATGGTGGTATCCCCATGCTTCTCCTGGAGATGTATCTGGAGCAGCCATTCTATGGCTTCTTACTCCATCACAGGTTAGTTTACAGATGACAGGGGGAAAGGATTCAATAGGGAGTGGGGCCATGCAATTCAGCCTTGAGACTGGCTGAGTCTGTCCTCAGGTATTCATTGAAAGGGGCTTCCCTTCCCCTAGACATTCTGCCTGGAGTTACTGGAATTCTTTCTATAAATGGAGAAGTCAAAGGTTCAGATGCTCTTTCTGGGAGCTGTTATTGTTGTGATAACATGGTGTGCTGCTCTAGCATGCCTGTCTCTTAGGATCTCAAAGGTCAGGTTACACCCTCAGTTAAAAAAAAACCCAGTGTGATTCTGGAGTCGCTCCAGGAACGCTCCACTAAATAAGAGTGACTGAGGCCAAAATTAGCCCCTGCCAGAGGCCTCACAACACTCCCGCAGGGGAGATAAGATATTTCTTTAGATGGCAAGTCCCTCATGGGGCACAGACTGTTCCTTCTTCAATGTCTATGGAGTGCCTAAAATATTGTCGCTGCGACACAAATAATAACAAGCTCACTTCCCCCACCATGGAAATGCAGCTGGCTCTGGGGTGGGTATTTATAGCTGTTAACAGGGACAGCCACACTCCACCTCACTTAGGCTTCCCCCAGATATTCCTTGAAAGCCTTGGTTTCCATTTGCCTTTTCCTAGGCAAGGCGGTAGAATCTCAACACCTGCAACCCAGGCTGAAGCTGTGTTGTCTGTATTGAAGTCTTACCCATCCTTATATATTAGAAAGGGCCAGCGAGCCGGCATGACCTGGAGATGCGGTGCGGAGCAGATAAAGCTGTAATCTCCAGTGGCATCAGGAAATCCCACGGGGATCACGCTCTTGGCTGATACAAAAGAAGAGTCCTCTAGTGGTGGAGTTGGGCGACACCTACTGGATGTACTCGGTATTACAGCCCACCCCAAACCCATCCAGGAATGAATGCCTCCCCCTTCCTACGTGGAGTGGGTATTTAATTCAGTTACCAGGCAATTCCCCAGGTAAGCCAAATGCATTGAGAAACTTTACTGCAGGACCACGACAGACTCGTGTCTAAAAATGCAGATAACAAAGCAGAGTCCTTAGGTCTGTACACTTGGTTTGTGTAAAACTAGTCACTTGGGAAGATTTGGTTTTTGACCCACCAAACACTGAGCCGGGCAATCGCTCACGACTGGAGTCATTACATGCGGCTGAGCTGCAGTAAACTATTGCCAAACCCGCCCAGGGGAGATTCCCCGTCCCGCCCTTGAGTCTCTTTCAAAACCCTGCTCAGGTGAAGTGTGGCCGCCCCAGGTTCTGTACCCGTCTAAGGGCAGGAAAATGCGCTTTATTCCGTGCTAGTCCGGGGCGGGGAGTGGGACCGGAGTTAGCAGGGCAGCTCATCCGAACCGGCTCCCGGTTACTCAACGTGGCGGTGGCAACCCAGACTCGAACTCGGGGCGAGAAGTGGATGACGGGGCCCTCAACCCCCCCAGGCTGCCAAACGGGACTTTGGGGAATGCAAAGCCCCCAAGTCCTGACGCGGCTGAGGGAGCCTTGGAGCAGACTCGCCCGAGCTCCCAGCTGAAATGAAATCCTAAAGCGAACCCAGCGCCTGGGAGGGGGAGGGGGGGGGGGGGGACAGGCTGCCAGCTGCATCATCGAAACGGGGGGAGGGGCGCTTTGGGAAAGTTTATGTTGGAAGGGCCCGATCCTGCCCCCCATGGAGGTCAAGGGGGATTCCCCACATGGGGGGGGGGGCGGATGGGTGAAAGGGGGAACACGTGCATTCTGCTGGGAACGCTCCCTGGAAAATACCCAGAGGCCTGGGGTTTGCTCCATCACCCCGGGATAAGGTCGGAAGGGCTAGTGCCCAGGTGTGATCTGGGGAGGGGGGTCGTTGGGTTATCACGGAACCAGGCACAGCGGGGCCTGTTTGAAACCTTCTCCCGGCCCAGTCGGCTTGCAGCGAAAATGCCCCTTGGTCTGGCCCTAGCTTCTCCCAGGGACACGGGTTGAAAACAATCCGAGGGGACCATTTCTCCCGCTGGAAGAGGATGCCCCGATGCGATGCAGGGTTTCCCCCCCCCCCCCAGGAGTTTTATCGTCTGATTTTTAGTACCAAATACCTCCCCTTAAACAAACAACCCCCCCATGCGGGGAACCCCCACTTCCTCCCCGCCCCCCATGAGGGGAACCCCCACTTCCCCCCGCCCCCCATGCTGCCCCAAGCTTAGCACAACCTTTTGCAATTGCAAAAAACCTGCCAGGCAGGAAGGATGCGCCCCCCCGGGAGGGGGGCAATGCAAACGTCCAGTGAATGCACCCCTCGCTGCGGGTCCGGGCGGAGGTGAGGGGCCCAAAGCGGCTCGCAATGCAACCCCGGAGCAGCGAGGGATGGAGGCGCAAACTTTGGAGCCGAAGCTGCCCAGTGGCCCCGGCCCGCCTGTGGATGTGGCGCTGGTGGTGGAAGGCGCAGGAGCGGGGCTGGCCCCTGCCCCGGGCAGTGCCCAGGGAGGGGGGAAGGGGGGGGCTGCTTTTGGCCGCGAGGAAGTGCAAAAACCGGCATGCAGTTGCTTTAGGAAGTCAATCGCAGGGGGACGCGTGCGCAGTGCAAGCCCCTGCCAGCCTCTCCAAGCCCGTCTCTCCCAGGGTGTCGATTCTGGAGCTAAAAAAAAGGGGGGAGGGGGGTGAACGGATGTGCCTCAGCCAGGGGAAGGAGGCTGCGCTGCTGCGGGGGACTCGGATGCACAGATTGTGAGTAACCCCCCCTCCTCCTTTGCACCCTGGCTCTGCAGCCAGGCTCCCCCCCCCCCCCCCCCGCGCGCTGCTGCTAGAAATGTGCGAGCATCGCTGCAAAAAAATCTTGCTTCCCTTTTGTGTGAGTGGGGCAGAGAGCGCGAGCGGGCCGGCACCGTCTGGGCTGGGGGGGGGGGGGGGAAGAGAGGGGGTTTCCTCCAAGGAGGGAGCACAGCTGCAGAGGGGGAGGGGAGGGGAGGGGAGGGCGCCCCCAACCTTGCAAACCTCCCCCCGCACTGAATTGCAAAGCCTCCATTCCCAGTGCATCGCTCGGGATTGTATCTCCTGGGAGAGAGACGCTAAATCCCCCCTTCGGGGGCTCCCACTCGTGTATTCACTGGGCTCCCCCTGGCTGCCGCCGCCCCTTTTTTATCATCCCCCATAAATGCATCAAGTGCCGCTGAGGAAGGGAGGGAGGGTGTGTGGCTGGTGGGGAGGGGGAGGAGAGGAATCAGCCCCCGGGAGCCGCTCGCATTCCAGCTGAGCCCCTCTGCATTTGCATCCTTGCTAATGAAACCCATGTGCAATGGATTGCAACTGATTACAGGGAGCGGGGGGGTGCAGATACGGAGGGAGGGGGGCGTCACCGAATTGCATGCCGACTCATGGGGTGGGGGAAGCCCCAGGAAGGAGGAAGAGCCGGGGGGGGGGGGTTGCTGCTCTCCCGCCCCTCCTTCCCCCCCCGCCTTTGCTGTCTGTCTGACCCGGGGATTTGCCTTGCCTGTCGCGTGGCAGCGCTGTCAGCTCGCACGAGGCGGGGAGAGGCCGGGGCCGCTGCAGCGGTGGCCACTGCTGCCCTTCCCCCATGCAAAGTCAAGGGGGGGGGGATTTCCCCTGGAGTAGGCTGTGACAGCCTCAGGCAGTGCAGGGAAGAGGAGGAGAAGGGGGAGGGGGCACAGCTGACCAACCTCTTCCCCCCCCCCCATCCCCCCTGCTGGCCCTGTGAGTCAGGACTCCTGGGTTCCCTTCCTGCTGATTTGCTGTGTGACCTTTGTGTAATTCGCATACATACTCCGTGACTCGGTTTCCCCGGCTCTCAAGCAGGGGTAAGGCTAACCGGGGGAGTGTGTGCATGGGATGGGGAATGATACAGTGGGCTCCTGACCTTTGATCGGAGCTCTGGCCACTACAGGAGTGTAAATCGTATGTCAAGGAGCCGTGTGGATCTCAGATGGGTTAGAGACGGGCAGGCTGCTGTAGCGTGGTGCCTTCGAGCATCACCTGCGGAGGTGCTCTGGGAACGGGCCGCTTCCTCCGGGAAGCTCTGAGGTCTCAGGACGCTTCCTCGGGCAGGTGGTCTGGCGCAGAGCCAGGGCCTTTTTAAAGAAACTAAACACAAAAGTGTTCGCGGTGAGGGGGAGGGATTTCCCGGCTTGTAGGGGGAGTTCATTTCCCTCTCGGAGGCAGCCAGGAATTATTCTTAATCACAATCCAATGTGTGAAGAGCCTGGTGCTGCCGCTCTCAGCCTTGGGAGCGCGGGGCACCCAATGGCAGGTCTTTCCAGGCTGTTTTCCTGGGGGCGGATGCCACTGCAGATTCCCCTGTATGGCCTTTTGCCCCCTCCCCCCAAATGACCGGAGCTGAATGCTAATAAAGAGTGCTTTGCTGTGCAGTAACTGTTGGAACTCCTTGCTGCTAGAAGAAGCAGTGCGGGGTGGTCATTGTGATGTAGGTCAGTAAAGGCCTGGCTGTTTCCATATGACGGCACCAAAGCAGCCCTGGAGAGGGTGGGAGTGAAAATACAGTGAAGCTGTCACTTACAATAAGTCGTATCACCGGTACAGGGCTAGCTGCACCTCTCTCCCCTCCTGGCCTTTGAGGGCACCCCCGTGGGTATAAGGCCTTGTGTCTCTGCCTATCCATGCGGAGACCAGGCCTGGGCTAAGGTCCTCGACGTATCAATTGTACTTACCCAGTAGATCCAACTGAGTTTGGGTCCCCGTGGTTCTTTCCTGTGGGTGTCTGTGACCAGTGGTATTCAGTAACCAAAACAGCCCTCTTAAAACCCAAGTGGTGTTTGTTTTGACAACAGGAACAGAGCATTTAGAGAAACAGGATTTCAATACAACGGGTGGGCTACACACACACACACACACACACACACACACACACACACACACACACACACACACACACACACACACACACGTCTGTTGTGTACTGTCCCTCATGGCAGCCTAGGCCAGCTGAATTTCTTCAATCTCCCTGTCCCAGTGGTTGCTCCCTGAACAACTCCCCTTTCTCTTGCGAGAGAGCCATTTTAAACTGCCAGAATTGTTCAGTTCATCTGAATTTCTGGGCTTGGGCCCTTCAGGACCAAACTGGTTCTGCAGGTTGGCTGGGAAGGGGTTAAAATCTTCAACACTGACAGTCTGGGCCTTGTTCCTTCCCTTTCAGATGTTTGCTGAGGAGCCCCGATCTTGAGTCATTCTCTTCCTTCCTGCTTGTTTTTCCTCTTAAGCTAAACCAATGTGTGTGTCCACATGCCAATAACCAGGTCAACCAACATACACTATTCATAAATTAGCATAGCAGCTCCAGATCTGTCACAAGGCCTAAGAAGAGGAAAGCGGGAGGCGATGCTATTTTACTGTTGCCTTTGCACTCAGTTTCTCCTGGGATTCTGGGCATCTTTCTACCCTGCAGTAACCCTTTACGCTCCAGAGTTTACTCCTGGTCCACGAAGCTTCTTTTCACTTGTTCGGTTCCTTACTTGGCTTTGCATTGGCATTTGCATTCTTGGAGCTGTTTATGGGAAGTATTCAAAGCGGGTGATTTTAGATACTTCAGTAACTAATTTTTTTAAAATGTTCGATGGTACCAGTAATTACTGAGAAACAGGGTGAGGAAGAGGATAAACCGGGGTGGGGATCCCCCAAACATTTCACGGTGGTGTAAAATTGGAAGCCGGGTTGTGCACCAAGTAACTTCATAGGAATTCTAGCAAGCTTTCGGGAGTTATTGGCAGCTAGTTACCAGGAAACTTGAAGTGTGAAATATCTTAACTATCTACCTGCTCAGATAATTATAACTGTCATCACCTCACCGTTGTCAAAGACTTCTTAAAAATTCGGATCTGCAGAGAACAAACTGCACGCACAATTGTAACTGTTATGAATGATACCAGGGCCCCTCCTAGTTCTACATACTGTACTATTCGTCGCAGCCAATGAAATTATTTTCCTGATTGCTTAGTGCTCTCCATCACGGGTTTGTCACAGCTTTGTACTTCATTCCAGTCCATTCTGCTTCTGCCTTTTCTCTTCTGAGTGGTAAATGAAGTGTTTTATTCTGCTCATTTTTGTCAGTTCTTTAAATCCAAGCCAGCCGGGCCCTGGGGAGTTCTTGTGCTTTTGCTAGGGCTCCGTATCAGCATTGGGTGTCACTAGAAACCAGGGCTGCAGAGTGGTTAATTAAATCCAGAGTTCCTAGCAGCGTCGTGCCATGGTTCACGCTAGTAGCTGCAGCATTCTGAAGAGTCTTGTACACAAATTGCCACCACAGTGTTTCACTAGCAATAAGGAATGAGGCAGAGTTGTAGGAAAGAGATTGTTATCGAGTATGTGGAGTGGCCACGGTTATACGCTGAGGCTCTGGAGTTTGGACGCTAGCAATTTGGGCTCAATATGTGATGCTGGGCTCCAGGAGGACATCTAAGTAGGTTCCTCCAGAAAACTGATCTTTCTCCAGTTCTGTTCAACATACTACATGCTGTATGACTTCTTTTCCCCCCAGCCCAAAATTTTCACACTATTTGGAAGGTAACTTTTGGCAGTAAAAACACAGGGAATCGATGAAGCATCACTAGTTTTCATTGACAAAGCAGTTTTAATATTCAGGGTCTATTTCGGCTTGAAACTGGTACTGACGTACAATGAAAACGGCACGAAAGTGGGATCAATTGCCAATGAAGAATGAAAAGCAACAATTCTGAACATTTCAAATTCACTATGAATAACACACATTTCTACTACGCCATCTTATTGAATCATAGAATCATAGGACTGGAAGGGACCTCAAGAGGTCCTCTTGTCTAGAGCACTGCACTCATGGCAGGGCTAAGTATTATAGACCAGCGGTGTCCAATAGAAATTCGATGCTAGCCACACTGCTAGCCACACTTGTGGTTTTGAATTTTTCTTGTTAGCCACATTATAAAAAAGCCACATGCATTAGCCACAATTCAGTAGCCTATTAGCCACATGTGGCTGGTGGCAAACGTATTGGACACCACTGATTAGGCCATCCCTGACAGGTGTATGTCTAACCTGCTCTTAAAAATCTCCAATGATGGAAATTCCACAACCTCCCTAGGCAATTTATTCCAGTGTTTAACCACCCTGTCAGGAAGTTCTTCCTAGGGCTGGTCTCCACTAGGGGGGGGGGGGGAGGGGGGGACTCCCCCGTCGACTCCAGCTTGCGCCTCCCAGCAAGCTGGAGTTCCGGAGTCGACGGGGGAGCCGCGAGCGATCGATTTCTCGCGTCTTCATAAGACGCGAGAAATCGATCGCCAGAAGATCGATGATGAAGACATACCCCTACTGTCCAATCTAAACCGCCCTGGCTGCAATTTAAGCCCTTTGCTTCTTGTCCTATCCTCAGAGGTTAAAAACAATTTTTCTCCCTCCTCCTTGTAACAACCTTTTATGTACTTGAAAACTGTTATGTCCCCTCTCGGTCTTCTCTTTTCCAGACTAAATGGAAAATACCCTGACCCTGCAAAGACTTATACATACACGTGACCTTTTTGCATGTGAGTAATCCCGTTGAAATCAATTATGCATGCACTTAAATTTTTGTAAGGTCAGGGCATTAATGTGGAAGCCAACCATGCTCATGTCACTCCTAAAGTTGTTAGAGAGTTAGCTTATGTTAACAAATGTAGGTAGCAATACTGTGTCAGATTCAGTAGTGTGTAGTCAAATGGGACTGGGAATAAAACTGTACTTATGAAAAATGTTTGGTAATTAAAGCATCCTGCAACCTGCAGTCAATAAAAAGCCGTCTCTGAACTTGGGCTCGGAAAGAGAGGTAGAAACACCTCAAATGTGGTCGGGGGATTTCCCCCCTCCTTCCCCCCCCCCCCCCCCGCCACCGCCCGGCTGTCTGCGAAAAAGAAGGTGTTATTGCTCGATAGATTGTTTATGTGGCTGCCAAACATAAATCTGGTTCAGGAAGAGGCATCTTCCTCCACAGGTGTGTCTGGGGGAAACCAAGCAGAACGGTGATCCCATTGGTACTGTAAACTGAGAATAAGCCTTTCTGAAGCTCGTTTTCCATTTCTTAGGTACTTTCTTTCTCCCCCCAATCTCTGCTGGAGCTGCCTCCGACTTCTGGGCTAGTATGGGTCGGATACGTCACGGCTGGATTGTTGTTTCAGTGGGGCACAGACTCTGCCGCTGTCTAGGGGTTATGGGCATTTCGGAGAGTAAAACCTTCTCGCTCAGTGTGATTGGCTCATAGTAAACGAGGCCTGTCATGGTTACCGACAGTAATGGGTTTAGCCCTAAATTGCATGGAACTGTTTGAGTCCTCACCTGCCCCTGCCAAGCCTGTACCTTTGGACAGTTGGTGAAATCAAGAGATTTAGCTTGAACAAAAAATATTATTAGGACCATTAGAAATGAAAAAGGGGTTTCCTGACTTTGGGAAACTGCGTATTAGAGGTTTGGGTTATATAACAACTTGCCCGTCCAATTCTCCAGCCATCCTCCTCCCTCAGACAAGAGTTTGAAAGGTGTGGTTTGACCCTTGGAAGGTGCTTCCTTAACACACCATGGGATTTTGTGTGATTTTTAACAGTTTTTTGTATCAAATACGTCATGCAAAATTTTAAATCCAAAGTTTTCTCCTTTGCAACAGTGCTGAATGTTTGCCATACTGGTACTATATTGGGAGTGGGAAGTCAAAGACTGAGACCCCCTTCTTGCTTGTGGGGGTGCAAAATCCATGTTAATGATGATAGCTCTGAGGAAAGAAAAGCAGCTGGCAGGTTTGTGTTAGCGAGGCTTGTGTAGCCAGCCTGCTCCGTGGGAGCTGAGCTTTGCTGTTAACGTAGTGTATCAGAAGGGAAGTCAGGCAGCCAGCAAGAAGGGTTTCTTTTCCCCTTCTCTGTCTCATGCCCAGACACGAGACTGACTAGTTTTTGAACCGTTTCCTCCAGCAGAAAGCAAATGTCCAAGCAATATTTTGGATTAAAGTGCAGAGAAGAGCCAATGGATACATAGCCCCCAACGTACAGCGTACACTAGCAGGGAACGCTTGAAGCTAGTTCTTCAAAAAAAAACCTCGGTGATACAGACGCAGCTTCCCAGGCAGAGAACTTTCTTTTGCTTGTGGTGAGAGTGACTTCAGTGCTAGCGGGAGGTATTTTAGTGACAGTCCCGGAAACGGAACTCCTCTATCTTCAGACGTGGTGCAGCCCGGGCAGTGTCAACTCCTCAAGACCACTCTGCCAGCCGGCCTGCAGCCTGACCTAGCCCCTCTCAGTTCTTTGTGAAGAGCCCTTCGCGGCCTGTCAAACCCAGAGCCTCTACTGAGCCTGCCAGCAAGGGCTACACCAGTAGTGTGAACCCCCATCCCCTGGGAACATGGGCTGAGACCCGAGCTGCACTGAGCACAGCTCGTTGTGTTGACTGTTGGGGATACCGACCCTATTTGGCCTGTAGCAAGTAGCAACTTCCAGACGTGATCGACGTGAGGTAGAGCAAAACGGACGGCGCTCCGGGTCGACAGCTCCCTGTGCCCTTAATCACCCGTCCCCCGAGCCATCCGCTTTCACATTTGCGAAAAGATTCAAGATCTGGAGGAAAGGGAGTGGCCGGAAGCCGTTTCTCGCCCACCTGCCCTGCTTTTTCATCGCCTTCAGGTAGACTTTTGAGCGACGTGACAGGCATTCCTCCTCTGGAGGCTGGTGCCTTCGTAGCACTCCCATCACCCGCTACCTGGGCAGCAGCTGAACCGCAGGGCCTCTTCCCGTGGCAGTACTAGCATTTTAAACACCAGGTTGTGTTGGGTGAGCTGCCTGGCTCAGAGGTGCAAGCAGAAGACAGGGTCCTCCGTTACCGGTGGGTGGGTGTTTGCAGAGATGTTCCCGCGTGCTCTCAGTACTTAGGAGGGGCTCAGAAACCATGGTGATATGGAGGGGATGTGATCGGTCTAGATAGATGGTCTTGTGTGGGGAGACTGTCACCATAAAACATGAGGAAGAATGGTGTTCTGGTCTCCTGGCTCTGCTTCAGCACCTGTGGGACTATGGGCAAGTCACCTGGTCTCTGTACCTGGCTTTCCTCACCTGTAAAATGTGGATAATGCCTCCTTACTTCATGTGCTCTGGTGATGGGCGCCCCCTGTAGGTATCTAGGTAGAAAAAGACGGACAATAGAGATGGAGGGGGGAACTGGGGGTTGGGTTAATTGGATTGCTACCTCATTGGTTTCTAGGGGTTGTGGTTCGCAGGAGATGAACTCTCACATCCTCATGACACCTGTGTGTTAAACTCCTGTGTGCAGCCTTCAGAGAACCAAGAGCCTCCCCCATAGCAAATAAGTCATGAAGCCAGCCAGAGATTTTCTTTCTAGGAACATAGCAATTTCCGGGCTGGATCAAACCCACGTTCAGTCTTGCTCTGTGTCCTGTCTCTGACAGTGGCTAGCACTAGTTGCTTCAGAGGAAGAAGCCTTGCAGATGAGATGAACCTAGGAGATAATCTTCCTCTGTGCTCCCAGGAACTAGAAGTTGGTTTATGCCCTGAGTGTGGGGTTTTATAGAACTTCCAAAAACTGTTGTTTGTTTCATTAATATTTGCTATGAACTCTGGATACTCTTGCTATGCATACAAATGTCTAGTCTTTTCCTGAAATCTGCTGAGCTCTTGGCCGCAGACAACTTGTGGCAGTGAGTTCCACAGGCTAATTTTGTGTTGTTTGGGAAACTGCTTTTATCCGTTACGAATTTGCCACCTTTTAATGAACAATCCATCTTCTCTAAACCATTTGTTACACTGTGATTGGACTGATTATAATTGGGAACTAGTTGTTGTGTTTTCTGGTGTGCATTCTGACACTTACAAGTTCAATTCACTTTGCTTGTATTCACTTAAAGCTTGTTCTGTGTGTGAATGTTCCTAACGGTTCGTTTGCTAGAAAATGCACAGACAACAATCACAAGAGGAAAAGTGTGGTGAGCTGGGTACTAGTGAGCTGGGCATTAATTTAGAACAAGATTTGGGATGGAGGATGGCCGAACAGTCACATGATCTACTTAAAACATCTCTTGTAGAGAGAGCTTTTTCTCCAGCCAATACTCAAAGCTTTTTATGAGATCTGATTCCTTCTCCTTTGCAAAGGGTTTGGAGTTGCATCTGGTCCATTCTCCCCCCCAAACTGGCTCAGCGGTTTGCTTAGGGTTTTTTTGTTATCAGAAAGCCTTTTAAATGCTAAACAGATCCAAGTGTTTTCAACTAGGTACTCCTCCGTATGATTAAACATGGAGGATGCTTTCCTGGATGTTTACAAAAAGTTTCCAGAACAGTTCCCATGTGTTAGTCAAATTGAATGTAACTAGAATTTTCCATGGAAGGCACCATGTCAGCAGAAGAGGCAGCGTTTAATAACATGCCGCACGGCAGTGTTCAAAGAGCGGCTGCCCAGCAGTCCATCCCTCCCACCCATGGCTCTAAGGAGAAGTGGTATAAGGTTGCTTCCCCCACCTTCAGTTCTGCATGGTGTTGCGTGGGGTTGGAAAGGTTCTTGGTTGGGAGTACCCTGGGGAGTACTGGGGATGGTGAAGAAGGGCTGGTGCTGTGATTGGTGAGTGTAGCAGTGACACACATCCAGTTAACGGAGAGAGATCCTAGTGTCGGCCGCGCGTTTCCAACTGGGTGTGAGAGAAGGAAAGGCCATTTGGATGGCATGGGGTGCCTTTTGAAGGAGTGGTCCTTCAGCCTGTGCGTGGCAGTTCTAATTTCCCTTCGTCCTTGTGCTGATGAAAGAGAAGCACTCTGAGTCTCATCTCCTGAGATGAAGGCTTGCGGCTGAGAGGCATTGCAGGTGTCTTTGCTTTCTCAGCGCATGGATCCGGGTCTTACCCTTCTCTTCTCCTGTACTGAGGATTAAGCCCCTTGCTTCTTGTCCTACCTTAGTCGACACGGAGAACAATCGACCACCATCCTTTTATAACAGTTCTTAACATATTTTAAGACTGTTATCAGATTCCTCCTCAGTCGTCTTTTCTCAAGACTGAACATGCCCAGTTTTTAAAACCTTTCCTCTTTGGTCAGGCTTTCCAAACTGATTAGCATTTCTGTAGCTCTCCTCTGGATTCTCCCCAGTTTATCCATTATTGGACACAGGGGTCCAGTTCAGGTCTCACCAGTAGTGCAGGACGTTTACCTCCCGTGTCTGACATATGACACTCCTGTTAACACACCCCAGGATCATCTTCACCATCTATATTCCTGAACTGTTTGTGCATCTGTGATCATAAGATAATTGTCAATAACTCATTTAGCCTGCGTCTTTCTTGAAAGCACTGACCTATAGGGTGTATTCCACGTTTCTTCCTCATGCAGAGCACCCAGCGGTGACGCCTGGGAAAGGGGGAAGAGTGGAGAGCAGAGTGTTGTCCTTGCTTGGTACTGGAAGTGTTGTCTAAGGCGGTCCCACCGGAATAAGTGCTCACTGCAGACGGTTTTGAATTTGCGCTGCCCTCCTTGGAGGGGGGATTAAGGTTCCCGGAGGCTCTTCATTAAGCATTTTTCATTGTTGTGTGACTTCCTTCTAAAGGGCCAGACTGGCACTGTTTTCATAGAATCTTAGACTATTAGGGTTGGAAGGGACCTCTGGTTTTGTGCATGTTTAAAAAATAAAAGAACCTCTTAGAATTAACAAGAGCAGGCCCCTGCCCAAAGCCCCTTCCCAACCTACAGTAAGACCGGAAAGGACCATTAGGTCATCTCGTCTGACTTCCTGCAGAACACAGGCCATAGAATTTCTCCCAGTTATTCCTCTCTGGGGCCCAGTGATGAGTGTTTGACTATGGCATCCATTCTTGATATGAACACTTCAAGTATGCTCTCCCGGGTGCATCAAATCCTGGGTTAAACTGGATGGGAAATCTCTTTAACTGGCAAAAACATCTAAAGGAGTTGAGCCCTCAAACATCCCTTGGTAATTCAATGAGAATCAGGTGCCTTAACCCCTTGGGCTCCTTTGACTATCCCAGCTGAGACAACCAGCACATTTTCCAAGGGATTCAGACCCATGTAAATGTTTAAAGAAAGAAAACGAATGTTGCTTATCTCAGAGAGAGCGCCCGCCCGCTGTTATTCCAGCAAAAAAGACTTGATCAAACTCATTTACTTGGATAAAAGCAGCTTAGCCAAAATGTCAGTGGTTTCTGACATTCTTGCCTCATGTCAGCGTTTCTCAGTTGCATGTGAGGTTTGCTTTTCTAAACATTCATATGGGTTGAGTCTCTCACTGGTGACTCATATCCTTGGAAGGTGCGCTCAGTCACCTTCTTGTCTTTAACTCTGAGTTCAAATGACAAAAATTGTTCTTAACTATTTGTTCCTCCTCCTTGTTGGGGGCAGGGTGCATTTAAAGTGGCAGTAGCAGATCAATTTCTTGCCCTGAATAATTATAATTGTAACCAATGTTGAGAATGTTATAATTGGCAATGTGTGTCTGGGTCCACCCCCAAAATATTAATTCCAGGATGGGAAGAGTTGAAGAAAAACATGGGTTTCCTTCATTTTTCAAAGAGATGCCCAGGATTTAACTACTAGATAACTCTGATTTCTTAAGGTCTAGATCCTACAGCAAATGACACCCCACATTTCCAGTCTGTGCACAGTACATGCAGTAACTTTATATATGTTTTAAATTGTTCAAATTGATCATTGCTGGATTGAAGTAAAACCTTCAGATGAAATAGCAAGTGCAGTTCAATGATAGTATACAACTTCCCTGTGTCTCAAAGCCTGCACCTGTATTGTTTAGCCTCTCTTGGGGGATGAATTGATTTGAAGGAGCAGGGTTATTTGTGGCTAGCTTGCAGGTTGCTTTAGCTTTCACCATAGTCTCCTGGCTGAATCCACTTTTATCTTGGGCATCCTGTTCTTCTTTTTTCCTCCCTTCTCTCTTTCTATGCACCGCTATATTGGTTGATGGCGCCATGCCGTTGAAGGAGAGTTCGAGTATGCCTTCAGTTCAGTTGTAAGCAGATGCTAAACAAATAATTATTGATTGTTAGACATCTTTTTATGGAGCATCAATGACTATTTAATAGCTGCCTGTGTATCACAGTGGTACAGTATTAATCCTCCTATAAATATTCTCTTTAACCTCCACTACTTGTCTTTTAAATTTTTCAGTTAGAGTTGGTTATTGTGTGTGCTGCTTTTATTCTATTGAATAATTACTTACGTTTTTATGGAAGTGTAAGGCTAAGGCAAAGTGTTGTAACAGCCATGTATGGATTGCATTGTTGTACTGCAGTACATGTTTTTCTAGTGAACGCGTAACAAACTACAAGTCCCTTACAAGATTCCCATTAGATATGTGTGGGGAAATAAATTTATAACCTTCTTTGGGCAACTGTTTTAACTTCACCTCTGTGCCCTGAGTTGGCTGGAGCTCATCAAACTCTAGGAATGTCACAGTTTCTGGATCGTGTTAAGCAGAGGTTTCAAAATACCTTTGGGGACCCTGTGCAATTAATAAATATATAACCTAATATGTGTGGACCTCATAGAATTTCACTGCTACTGAGGAAACCCAGTAAGTCCCTAGAGGAAAACAAATTCCGCAGCGCTGAGACATGTTTATGGCTGAGACCTTTCCGCTAAGACAGATCTTTTGATTTGGAAGTTCTGTACGCCTCCTCTTGTTTTGATCCGTCTTCGCTGGTTCAGGGGACAGGCTCGCTCTGAAATTTGGCGCCCCAGCTGAGACAGTTTTGCAAGGCATTAGCCACGCTTGTAGCTTTTCACCCCGTACAAGATTCAGCTTGATTTTAAAGATAGCCATTCCCTCTCCCTGCCTGCTACTCTTAGAAGTTTGGTGCTTCTGTTGCTACTGTAGCTAAAAAGGGCTCAGATACTTGGCATTTTATATAACCCTGTATGGCTGTGGACAGATTTAGGACAAGGCAGTCGATTACAACTTGGTTCCCCCCCTTCGTAGTGTCGTTCATACAGAGCTACAGCCGTATACTGATGTTTTTACAAGTTGCTGATGGGCAGACTTTGCAGCTAATTCTGTTCCTTTGGATTCTGAAGGAGTTCAAAGTGGGATGAGTAAAATATGCTACTAAATTCCCACTGCTCCAATGGATACAAAATATATTTGGGGCACCTCCTCAGCTGGGGTGGATTGTCACAGCTCCGTTAAAGTCAATGGAGCAGTGACAGTTTACACTAGCTGAGAATAAGCCTGCTTATGTGGCTTGAAATATACTTCATTATCCTGTGCTTTCAATCAGCGTAGGTGGAATCTCTGGGAAAGTTGCTACAGATTAGGGCGAGAGATGGGTTTTGCCCTCACATTAGAACACAAGCTATGCAAATCGGTTTCAGGCTTTTAACCATGGAAGTGCTGCCTATTGTGGGATGTGGGGTAAAACACCCCGGGTAGGTATATCTGCTTCGCAGCACTCTGCTTTGAGCATATGGAAGAGAGTTGTCATGCTATGCCATTCTCCCACAGAGATGGTGCCAGAAAACAGCAAGCGAAGGGTTAACAGAGGCCAGGTTAGGGTTAGTGTGTTGGACTGTTCCCACAGCCATGTGCCATCTACGGATCCAGCGGGTGAAAGTGCCTGGGAGCCCTGTAGCAATCTGATTGTTATCAGCAGACCAAAGTAGATATTAGGCTTGGGAAAGATCCATCCGAGGAGAGAACACTGTCTGCCCATTGGCTGTTGAGCTACGTCATTGATAAGGAAACACCTGAGTAGGAAGAGAAGAGCTTTTAAACAGCCCTGCTGGGATCTGTCCACTACCAGCGCCAAGGAGAGGGCTGGTTTTCCAGTAGGCAGTTGTACACTCTACCCCAGCGAGCCTGTGTGTGTGTGTCTCTCTCTGTCCCCTGCGTAGGTTGGTTTTAACACAGATCCGGTTGCCAAGCCTCTGGGCTCATATTCCTCCCGGATCCAGCCCTCCCTGTGGTTTTGGTGCGGAGGAAGAGGCCTGCAGCAATTCTTAGGGCTGCCTGCTGACGGGATGAGTTCTATGGGTTGCCCCGGCCCATGGTGCTCCTTGCCATCATCTCTCCCTTTCTCGTCTTCCATTGTGCTGAATCCTTGATCCAGCAACGAACAGGAACATACGTCAGTAAGAGCTAAACCCGGGGGGGAACCGTGCTGCAAATTGAAAATGGGATGTAGAGATGGCAGACACTGAAGAAGTGGAGCTGCGAGTCATGCTGCCGGGTCCGGGGAATGACTAGGGCTAGTCGGGGGTGGTCACTGGAGGTGCAAAAGTTCTCTACCTGCTTCAGCAGAATGCTGCAAACTCAGTCACCTGGCTAGAATCACTGAACGAGTAGGAAATCTCTTGGCTTTCTAGGTGAACTAGCCAACCTGGAGGGCGTCTAGACAGGTGGAAGGGAGGTGAACAAATAACTAGCAACATGTAACCTCTTGGACAGACTGTTGAGTATCAGTGTAGCGGGGTGACCACCCTCTCCCTGCCTGAAAGGGCTGGAAGAGCCTAGGGAAGGGGTTGTGGCCGGGAGCCAGCAAACTCCCAGGCCTGATTAGGGAGTAGGCGCAGCTGGGTGGCCACGCCCCAAACACTGGCAGGCCTGATAAAAAGGCTGGGAGGCAGAGACAGGGAGTCCAGAGGAAGACAGGCCTAGCTGTGGGGAGCCTGAGCAAGGTACCTAGACTGGTGCAGGGCTGGGGCCAGGCGGTAGGAGCTGGGGAGGCTCTAGCCTGGGAGCCCCAGGTTGCAGGGCCTGACAGCAGGCTCGACCCAGGGGTACTTGGGTTGCAGGGGGGCAGCCCATGGCTGGAGTTAGAAGCAGCAGGCCAACCCCCCTTGCCGGTGATGAGAGGCCATGATACTGCAGTCTGCCCCAGTGAGCGGGGGCAAGTGGTGACTGGCAGTGGCCAAGTCTGAGGCAAGGTGGGGATAGTGGGTGGAGGGTTCCCCGGGGAGGGGAGACCCTTAGACTTGAGGAGGTTCTGCAGGGGTGCAGCACCCTCACCTAGAGGGCACCGCGGTCCGGGAGGGACACGGGGCCAGAGTAGGAGCAGGACGTCGACCGGCAGAGGGCGCTCCGGAGGCTGGAGAGCTGATTCCCCAGACGACCAGCAGGAGGCGCCGCCAGGGTGAGTGGCCGCTCACTTACAATCAGTCTCCACTGCCTTGCAATTTGGTTAGTCGCTTAAACCTATGCAAAGCAAGTGTTGAACACTGCCCGTGGTGCAGAATCCGGATTTGGTAGTCTCTTGGCACAGGCTTGTATGACAATGCTTGGTGTGGTGGAAAATTGAGACCTCTGCCTGTTTGTTTCTGTTCACAAAGGGGTGTCAAAATTCTTGAACATTTGGGGACTTTATATTATTCAGATTCACAGTCTGCAGGTCACTTATGGACAGTATGTTGTGAAACATAGAAATATAGGGCTGGAGGAGATCTTGTAAGGTCATCATGTCCAGACACTTGGATAGCTCCATTGTTCCTGAAGTGCACAGCTGTCATGGCTGTGGAGGGAGAGTCGGTCTTTTCAGTAGCTCGGGCTTGGCCTTTGAAGGTCAGGGCCTGGTCCTTGGATGGGTTTGGGCATTGGGGGGGGGGGGGGGATATCTCAGTGGTTTGAACATTGGCCTGCTAAACCCAGGGTTGTGAGTCCAATCCTTGAGGGGGCCATTTAGGAATATGGAGCAAAAATCTGTTGGATGATTTAATTGGGGATGGGTCCTGCTTTGAGCAGCGAGTTGGACTAGATGATCTCCTGAGGTCCCTTCCAACCCTGATATTCTGTGATTAGTTGGGGAGCCATTGCAAGGGTGGCAGCCATCAGTTCCTTTCGCTGTTCTCCTCCGACCCTTAGCAGACCCACCATCAGTTCCTTTGCTAAGGGTCGGAGGAGAACAGCGAGACCCACAGAAAGTGGAGCACACTGGGTTTCTCTCCTAGGGGTTGGCGTTGTGGCCTGCAAGTGTCTGGTATGTTTTCAAGACCCACCTTCTAGTCTTTTTCTTAAAGCGACGTTGCTAAAGAAAAATACCAGCCCTAATAATAGCTCCTACAACTTCCTGTACCGCTGCCAGGTAGCAAGAGCAGGCTGCCGAGGCTGTGAGACAACCGTCGCGGTGCGGGGTGCCGTCGTCTACGTAGGCAGAGCGCTTCTCACCGCGTGGAGACATGCCAGGTGTTTTGGAGAGCAGCTTTGGGAGCCCCTCTGGAGCAGTGGTTCTCAATCTGTTTACCGCTCGGGGATGCATATGTAGCTCTCTGTGTGTTATGTGGGCCGCATCCACACAATATATATACACAGGACCCTCGCTATAGCCTGCATCGCTATTGCGTGGGTTCGCGTACAGCATGGTCGCGGCGATAGATCCAGTATTTAAATTGGGATCCATGGCAATGTGTTAACGCGGTCCCCGAACCCCGGGCTATAGCGAGGGTCCAGTGTACTATCTGTATGGCCCTAAGGAAGCCACGTGTGCTGATTGGGACGCACGTGGTCCATGGGCATTAGGTTGAGAACCACAGATCTAGAGCCTGGAGTGTCCTCCCTGCTGCACCCTGTCCTGCAGCAAACGGGGCTTCACCAGCATGAATTTTGTCATCCACCGGGCTTTCTTCTCCGTCCCTCTTCCTTAAATTGACTCACTCCGTTTCCAAGCACTGTAGCGTCTCTGTCTTTAAAGCATCACGTCCAGTCCCCATGTGGTGTTACAAAATAACCTAGAGCTGAGTCCGGGGAACTTCTGCCTGCTCCGTTAATTTCACAATGGGACCGTTCTCCGAGTGCCTGGCAGATGGGCCCTTGCGGTGTTGCTGAACTCCTAGTGGTCTGACTGCTGTGAGGGGAACAGGCAGGGGATCGGAGGAGAGGTACGGTTCCTGGGCACACGGGGCTGACCTGAATAGCAAATGCAGCGTTTTCCTGCCTATCGGGGCAGGATGGGGGAACTGAAGGAAGCTCTCCTGAGTGCACATGAGGTGCAGAAGTGCCTCTGAGCCCGATTCTGTTACCTGATGCCGCGAGTAAGCAAACAGACATAGTGACTGGAGGGTCGAGAACTCTTCTCCCTAGGGAATGGCATAATCTCCTCCCACCACCACCACCAAAAAAAACCCTTTAGTGTACAATGCAAATTGGTGTGAAGAGCATAGCTGAATGTAATTTGAAATCCTGCGTGGGAGTCTGTTCAGGGGTCAGAGAAGTCTTGGAGAAGCCCTGCTGCTAACTTGTGTGACTAGGGGCCAGTCACTTAATGTCTGTGAGCCTTTACTGCCCTGTCTGTGTGCTGGGGGCATTACCGGCCCCTTTGGCAAAGCGCGTGCGTGGATTGAGAGCTCTGGATTGCAGGAAGGCGCTCTGCTGGGGGACCGCTTTTCAGTCCCATCAAAAACATCAGCAGTGTTGTAGAACCATAGACGGGACCGCAAGGCTCATCTAGCTAGTCTAACCCCCTGCCAAGATGCAGAATTGATGTCTAAAAATATATAGACCTCAGCGGCCCACCTTACAGAGCAGTTTAATGGTGGAGCATCATACACCTGTGCTTTGTAATCTGCAAGGGCTTCCCGCTCTGTTCTGGGTGAAATTCAAGAAGCTGACTGCTTTATAAAGGTCAAAACTGTTTGGGTCTGGGTTGCTATAGAAACTGGGGGGTTCCCCTCGTGTTCTGGCCCCACACGCTGTGGGGGAAGACGCCCCTGTTCTAGAATTTCCAAGGACTTGATCTAAAAGAGTCCGGTTTGCTGATGTCCCAGGCACCTTGAGAAGCTTATTCACTCAGGCTCTTCCTAGGGGGTATCTGATAAAAGAGGAAGGGTCTTTTTTTTTCTGCTGCAGGGAGGGTGGAGGGCGAATCCTCTAGTGGTGTTGGTGTTTTTGTCAGCGTGATGGTGTCAGCGTGATGGTTTTTTCTCCCTCCTCCGTTAGCGTGTGTTCAAAACCCACTGAGCAGGAGCATTGGGTGCACAATGTAAAACCGAAAGCATTTCGGAGTGGTCCCCCGGGCTCTTCAATATGTCAGCCCTTGGCACCGTTGTGAGTTGCTGTTTCTTTCATGTGAATACAAAGGTTTGCGGATTGCCGCAGTGTGAGCGTGTGAAGTCTGACTGTCCAGCTGTTTGCCACTTATGGTATTTCCTTCGTTAGTGCCGAGGGTATCAGCGTTTCGAATCAGTGTCTCCCACCCACACGGTGTAGTTTCAACTTCTCCTGCATCCTGCAGCGAGTCTGATGTTGGCCTCTGTCTTTTCTAGCCCTGTAAAAGGTCATGACAAACCCAGGCTTCCTCCCTTTTTTTTTTTTTTTTTGGGGGGGGGGGGGAGGCGAGCCAATACATGCTCTTATTTGGGCCACCTGAAACTGAAGGAGGTTATAGAACAATACAGCTTCAGTTGCTTTAATGTAGTAACCAACTTCAGAGGGGGCTGGAAGTAGCCCTCAGACTGGGCTGTGATGGCTGGTAAGGAGAGGCTGTGTCCTGCCTGGGCAGAGATAATAGTCGGGGATAGAGGGGGCCGTTCTCTAGAGCAGTGGTTGTCAAAGTTCGGGGTGCGACCCGGTACTGGGGCATGGAATGCAAGGCTCTGGCTCGCTTTGCTCAGCGCCGAGGGACCCTGGTGGCCGGGCAGAAAATACTACTAGTCCCTACTTGTTCTGACACCGTGCTGTGCCCCAGACATAGCCAGCAACAGATCCGGCTGGCAATGCCCTCCTGGGGGATGGGTGCGGCGCTTTATGGCCATGGGAAGGGAGGTGCCTTCTTGGCAAATGGCGAGGAGCGGCTGGGCCTAGCCGGAAAGCAGTCACGCTGAAAAGGGGAACCCCTGGTTTTCCGGCGCAGGGAAAGAGGATGACTTTGCAAAAGGAACCCTTTCTCTGAACCACTTGCCCAGGCTGGGCCGGGGGATGGCTGCTGTCAAGCTGGTTTGGGTTTTAAGGGCATGGGGCTGTCGTGGAGTAGAGGGGAGATAACGGGTCTTTGTGCCCCCTCGTCCCCTTTCGAAGCTGAAGAAAACAGCTGGTGTGAGGCCTTGCGCTTGACTGATAACCCAGTGGTGCTTCAACGGGGGGAGGGGCTCTCCAAGCACCCGGAGGTCTGGAAAATCAGCTCCATTTTATTTTGGCTGTTCAGATGAGGACACCCCACCCCACCCCCGCACACTCCCACCTTGTTGATCTCATTGCTCAGGGGCCCCTACCCCAGAGAAGCTGTAGAAATACCATGTCCCATGCGCTCTCCTGCTCACAGACCTCGGTGTCGCTCACTTTCATTTCAATCCCGGTTTTGCCCTTCGTGCTGTGGGGTTGCTTCTCCCCGGTATAAACTGAAAAACAGGGTTGGGTGGGGGCTGGCATTTCAGGGTCTCCCTCTGGCTATGCCTCCCCCTCTGGCAAATGCTGGGATTGGTGACAGCAGCAGAGGAGGGGAAGCCCAAGCGTGGCCATCTCAAATCAGTTTTCACTCTGCTTCAGTCTCGGGTTAACACTGTGGGGGCAGAGCTCTCAGCCGGTGACAGTGTGGGGAGCATTTCATTGAAAAAAGGAAACTGAGGTTGCATTTCTGATGGTGTTTTACTTTGTTTGTGAGTCACTCTTGGTTAGGAAACCCAAAAGAGCCAACCTTACGTTGTGTATGAAGCGGGAACGGCCCCTGCTTGGTTATCCACAGGTAACAATGTGTAACTCGGCACTCAGATCAGGATGGGATGAATCAGAAAGTGACAGCCCTTTGTGTAGGCTGAGACCAAACTTCTTTCACTCTTGTTGGTAACCGGTGCTTTACGTCAGTGGCCCTTGATTCACGACTGCAGCTTAGAGTGAGGGAAGGTTAGAAGCAGTATCGCACCCCTAGCTGTGAGGCGTCCTGCTTGTGGAAGGGACAAGCAATGTCTGCATGATGTAGGAGGTATGTTCAGGCTGTAAATTTAACTCTTACCAGATACCCTGGCATGTTACTGGGAAAGTGGCCAAGTGACTACCAGAGACCTGTGCTGCTCATTCAATAATGCCCATTCCAAGAGAGGAAAATCAGCATATCATTAACCGTATTAACACTGCTGCAGCCTCAGCAGCTGTTTGGCTGTCGTAAATCCATGTAACCAGCAGGAATGCCAGAACATTCCCGCTTTTTCCAGCAAGCACTAAACTTGTGGGTCCGATCCGGTGGGGGCACCTTCTTGGTTGTTGGTTTCCAGTTGTTGGGGGTGTTAAGTTCTCAGGCATAACGCCTTGCTTTTAGCTTTGGCGGAAACTCTTGGGAAGTTGCTCGTGTATCACAGGATGTTGTTATCTCAGAGTATGTGGCTCTGTAGCTATGCCCATAGCTGGCTATGCAATGACAGTCTGTCGTACATGGGAGCACAAACTACAGTCTTCCGGGGCACTTGAAGTGGGAAGAAAAGATGATTGTGAGATGCTAGAGGAGTATGTTCTGCGCCGTTTCTGTCCTTGACTTTGATCAGCCCCGGTTTTTTTAACATCATCCTTCCTAGGAGAAGCGAAAACTCAGGCAGTAATTCTGTCGGGGTAAATATCTTTCCACTCCCCAGTAAAACATTTGTCTAGTCGACGTATGAAACCCAAGCTCTGAGTTTCCTGGACCACGTCAACGCAGATGGGAGCCATCCGGAGACAGGCCTGTCAGCTTTCACTCTGCACAGGAAGGCACACCGGCGAGGAGAAGTCATTGATGGTGCTTTCCCAAAAAAGGTCTGAACTCTTCATTTGATTCTGCCACTTCCCTTGCCACTCCCTTTCCTGTTAGAGGAGGTACTCAGTTTTTTATTCCTTTCTTCAGATCTGCACCGTCTGTTTAAATGCTTCACGTAAACTGAGATGCTGTATCAAGAACTATAACTGGGCTGCTGCTGGAGGGGCACGCAGAATGGCTAGATTGAAGGTTTCCATCCACAGAACAGGTACAGCAGTGGTACAGGCGTCTCCTTTGCTGAATTGATTCAAAACACCCGCCTAGGTTCTCCGGTCTGGGCGAACTGTGCTCAGTAGAGGATCAGGGCGGGAGGGGGGAAGTAGCTTTATGTCCTCCTTTGAAGTAGCCCACTTCTGGCTAACGTAACTTAGAGCAGTGACAGGCCTGCTCTTGTGTTCTTAACTGTCTGTGACGTGTGTGTGTTGTTTAATAAGACTGGGACTTTTCAGCTTGGAAAAGAGATGACTAAGGGGGGATATGATCGAGGTCTAGAAAATCATGACTGTTGTGGGGAACGTAAATAAGGAAGTGTTATTCACTCCTTCTCATAACACAAGAACCAGGGGTCACCAAATGAAATGAATAGGCAGCGGGTTTGAAACAAACCAAAGGCGGTATTTCTTCACACAACGCGCTGCCAACCTGTGGAACTCCTTGGCAGAGGATATTGTGAAGACCAAAATTATAACCAGGTTTGGAAAAGAGCTAGATAAGTTAGTGGAGCAATGGTGCTGCTTTAGCATATGTGCTAAAGCCTGCGGATGTGCCCGGTGTCCTAGGTTCCTAGCTGGAGTCGGGGCAGCCAGCTGGCCTCCAGGATCCCGGGGGGGATGGCCCATGCGGCGGGGGTCCAGGATCAGGGTCCGGGCTGCCATTGCCCTGCTACCCGGCCCCTGCGGCCCAGGTTACACATTGTGGGCCGCATATGTGACCCACAATGTGTAATATGTTGAGCATCACGGTCATGGAGGGATAGGTCTATGAATGGCTATTAGCCAGGATGGGCAGGGAAGGTGCCCCCTAGCCTCTGTTTGCCAGAAGCTGGGAATGGGCGACAGCGGATGGATGACTGGATGATTCCCTGTTCTGTTCATTTCCTATGGGACACTGGGGATTGGCCACTGTTGGAAGACGGGATACTGGGCTAGATGGACCTTTGGTCTGACCCAATATGGCCGTTCTTATGTCATGACTATATTGGGAAGTGGCTCTAGATCACTGAGATTTAAAGGGGCAGCCCTCAAGAAGCCAACTTCCCAGCTGCTTTGCACAAAGAGCCTGAGGATCAGAACTAACCACATCTGCCAACAAGGAGGGTGCAAATCACCTTCTGTGCCCAGAACTGAGCAGCTAGCAGCTTGTAATGACTTGCACTCAGAACTCCACTGGGGCTGAGGTTTGAACCAGCAACCTGTGGGGGGAAGGGCTGTTTGATCTCATGGCAGCTCTTTGGAAGCACCCGGTTCCTCCTCTGGATTGTTTAGAATTAAGCACGCTCTCTCTCATCTCGGGCAGTACTGCCGGAGCCTGGGATGTGCAGAGCTCACTCTTAAAATGTCCCTTTATTTGCGATTTCCCATGTGATAACTCCCGGTATGGCCTGTATTCGTGTGAAATCCCTGGCTGGCAGATAAAGTCGGCCCAAAACGTTTCAATCCAGCCAGCTCTTGGTTCTCTCTTGCTAACACCTTAAATTCTCGTACGCTCTCTGTTCATGTGATGCCCTAAAGCAGGGGTGGGCAAACTACGGCCCGTGGGCTGGATCCGGCCCCTCAGGGCTTCAGATCTAGCCTGCGGGATTGCCCCCCTGTGGAGCCGCGAGCCTCGCGCCGCTCCGGGAAGTGGACGGCACCGCGGCCCCTGGGGGTGGGGGCACAGGGCTCCGTGCGTTGCCCTCGCCTCCAGACACCACAACCCACAGCTCCCATTGGCTGGGAACGGGGAACCACAGCCAATGAGACCTTGAGGGGAGGTACCTGGAGGAGCATTGCGGGCAGTTCGTGGAGCCCTGTAGGGCCCCCGTCTCTCGCCCAGAGGCCGCAGGGACGCGGTTCCGGCCCTTTCCGGAGTGGCGCAGGGCTGGGGCAGGCAGGGAGCCCTGGCCCTGGTGCGTGCTGCTGCCACCCCAGTGCCTGCACCCCAACCCCTGCCCTGAGCCCCCTGCCGCACCCCACATACCTCCTGTACTCCAACCCCCTGCCACATCCCTCCTGGACCCCAGCCCTAAGCCCTCTCCTACACCTCAACCGCCTGCCCTGAACCCCATCATACACCCCGCACCCGTCCTCTGCCCCAGTCCCTTGCTCTGGGCCCCTTCCTGCACACCGCACCCCCATCCCACACTCCGCATGCCCTACTGCAACTCAACCCCTTGCCCCAGCCCTGCATACAGTTTCCCCACCCGGATGTGGCGCTCGGGCCAAAAAGTTTGCCCACCCCTGCCCTCACCTCAAGTGATACTTGGGTCCACTTCTATTCTAATTGTCGTTTCTCCCTTCCTACTTAACTTGGTGGACTGATTGTTAGTCTCTGTCAATCCAGGATAGTGAACGTTGTCAATAGCAACTGTGTGCTCTTTAGTACCAATATAGGAGTCTGCCCCAAGTCGTAAAATATAGATGGAAGGTGTGTGGGTTCCATATTCAGTTTATTTCCGTCTACTGTTACCATCTTTGCATTTCTCTGGGACAAAGTAATCTCATTGTGGATTGCCACGGACTCGCAGGGGCGAGGAAAAATTGCAGGCCTGTTATTTACCAGGTTGCACGTGGCAATAAACTATATAGGTAAGAGACGCAAGGAGAGTGTGGGTCAGGACGTGAGCTGCAGATGCACAGACACACACACACACAAGTAAAAATAAATCAATTCAAAGTTTTACTGGGGATAATTACAAGGGGTAAGGGAGCAGTTTTTTGATTAGCTAATAGACAATGAAACTTAAAACACACAATGACTAAAATGCCTGCTAACATTATTTACAAACAAAGATGCAGCATTTAGTAATAATTCATACTTACAAATACAAACCAACGCATGACACGACACATAAGCTCTATTTGAAACACGTGAGCTGAGAGAGAGGCTTCGAGTTGATCAGGCTCGGTTACGTGGGGTACACAGGATACACGGATACACGGGATTCGTTTCCTCTCTCTGTCTGCACATGGCAGACAGACCCATAAGTACCAACTATGACATCATAAAAGTGTCATAGGGGACGGGGCCCAAAACTTGTTTGTGTTCGCTTCTGATTGGCACAAGCAATGTTTACACCAAGTAGGGGAGCAGGTGCCTCAAAGTCTGGCTTCGCCCCCAAAAGGGGAGGAAATGCATATAGTTATAGAATGCACACAAAACTGAATGACAAAAGACGAGGCCAGGGCAGGAGCAGGTGACCCAAAGTCTGGCTTCACCCCCAAAAGGGGAGGAAATGCATATAGTTTTAGAATGTGTTCAAACCTGAATGACAAAAGAAGAGGCCAGGGCAATACTAGGATGGGCAAGTGTTACAGGATGCAGACAGGAACTCATCAGAACATGCCCCCGTGCCCTGGCCGAAATAGTTTGGCCGACTGCCTAAACTTCCCAGTCCGACTCCTCATTCCCACCTACGAGGGGATGCGCTTCGGGGGTGGAAGCGATGTAGGCCGAGGCAACAAACTTGTGAATGCAGGCTTTAATGAAGGCACATCCGAGACAGAGAAGCGTGAGCCCAACTAGAAGGGACACAAAACAGGGATTGGAAATAAGATTTGTAGGCCGCAAGGCCAAGCCAATTGAGCCATGATCAAAACTGGAAGGACTCTCGTGACTCTCGGACATCAGAGCTTAATGTTTGCAGGTCTTTAACAATTGAGGACCAATTAGGAGAAATAGAAGGCAAAGAAACATAGCATTTATCAGCAAATTCAGAATATACTTCAGCAAATTTAGTAGAAAATGAAAAGGATTGTAACAAATATTGAATTATTAATCTATTTTGAATACTATACTGAACAAGGGAATGTAACTGCTGATTAATTAAGGAGAGGCCCTTGGCCGTAGTATTAACAAGCATTTCAATAGCAAGGGATAGAAACAGCACTTTATCACGTAACATCATATAACTAACAGCGTTAAAGCTAACAACAGAGGAGGTATAGAAGTTTCCAAAAAAATTATAATTAAGATGATAAGAACAATTAATGAGAGGGGGATAGGTAAAATTAAAAGTGGGTTCAGTTAGGGAGGTATTAGCATAAGAAAAACTCCACATAGAACAATTCACACTAGAAGTATTAAATGAAGAAAAATTATAAACTATTGGTACAAATTGAAAGGGTAATGGATATTTAGGTGAGAACTGAGTGGAGCAAACAAGACAATCTTCTGGACTCAGCGCTGACAGGGACTGGTTTCTGCTGACTTCCTGCACCCAGTAGGCAGCGAACCAGGTTTGCAGTTCACCTTCTTCCAGGGCTCCATGGACAAAGATGTTGTGAGGGAGGGCAGCATAACCTGTAAAACAGAATAATACGAGCCCTACTCGGGGGCATTAGTTTGCTTGTTAAGAACTACATTTGCTGAGCCAGTTTTTAAAATCAGAGTTGGGGGTTGCTGTTCGCAGCATAGTCTTTAAAACTGCTGATTTTTCACTCCACAACACCATTGCTTTGAGGATGATATTAAGTATGGATGTGAAGAGAAGCCCCCAATTCATGGGTTTGTATCTTGCCAAGAGCTAAAGAAAACAGCTACTTTACCCATACAAGCTCTGGCAAATGTTTGGAACCCAAGTAACATCAAATCAATATAGATATTGATGTTGTTAATAGCACAGAAATCTTGGCATGTAGCCATGGAAACAATATGGTAGTGTGCCTCAGTTTCCCTTGTTATACTGCACATCAGGTGTGGAATGTCTTTTCCCTTTGGAAAGTCTTACCACTGTTTACAGGCCTTAACTGTGACACATTAGTAGAACCAGGCCTTTTAACATCAAGTGTTCCCATGTATTCCTCTTAACATGGTTAAAGGATTTTTTAAAAGATTAGGACCATTGTACAATTTTACAGTTTCTGGTAATAACACAGTAGTTACAACAAATTACCATTAGGTTAGTCAAGCTATGCCTTAGGGTCAATACCATTAGAATTTCAGCTTTCTAGGGTCTCTTTGCAGTTTTTCCTTTATAAAATCAATTCTTTCCCTCCTTGCCCCGAAGGGACAAAACTTGCCCTCCTCTTGCTTAACAGAATTTCCTGGCTGATGTGGAGCACCCCCCATTCAGCCAAGTAATTTGCATCTCCATAGGCAGAACCAAGCTTCCAGGCTATCATTAACAAGCTAGTTTCAGAGTTCCATTGTCCTTTCTTTACCCATTTCTGCTTCCACAGGGGATCAGATGTTAGGTTCCCCAAAAGACTGCAAGTCACATTCAAAGTGTCTAGAGATGAGATTATATCTCTCATCCCCTGCATCCTTATGGGACTAATTACACCATCTCTTTTAACCTGGAAAACAGACTGTTCACTTGCAGAACCAGCATGGATACATTTCTCTCTAAAGAATTTTGTCTCCCCATCAAACTGGTTAAACACAGCCACTTGGTTATAGGGCTGTCCCAATTCCTCCTCAAAGCTATCCCCGATCAAATCACTTTCACACTTTTTAACTGCAGCAGACTGCTTACACATTTTTCCCTCAGGAACTTCTTTAGGAAACAATTCACCACTCACAGAAATCCCATTCTTCCCCCCTTCACCTAGGGCTTGCTCCCAAGGAATACTTTCCTGAGCAATAAGAGACTCTTTCTGGGCTTTACTCACATCCCTGATCATCCTTGGCCCATCAGGCAGATTTCTACAAAATCCCCTTTCAGGCAAACTCACAGACTCACTGAACAAGAGGTTAGAGTCATTCTTCTCCCCTTTGCCAGATACCAGTTCAGGAATTTCTTCCTCCTTGCTCACTGTTGTAAAGCTGGTGGTAGGTAACATACCCAAATCACCCTTCTGCTGCACTACACTAGCAGCAGGCAAAATACAAGCACCAGAATCATCTGGTCTCTGGGATCTTGCTAAGACATTAACCAGATTAAACTTAGTTATAGAGCCTTCCTCCCCAGCAGACACAAACTCAGAACTATTCCCTTTATGAGCTTTAGCTGAATCCACAACTAACTCTGACACTACTGCACTATTGTTACTCATTACAGGCTGAAAAGCACCTTTTGTTTGTTCCACAGACAAAGAAGATACAGACACACATTCTCCTTCACTAGACACACAGCCTGGGATCTCACTTCCCTTGTCCCAGCACACAGACAACTGCTTAGAGACTGAGGTAGCTTCCTTCATAGGCAAGTCAATACTCCTGACAGACAAAGGCACACTCCCAACAGATACACTGCTGCTTTTTTCAGGTTCACTTTTACAAGCTGTACCAGCTAAAATTATTTCATTCTTTCCTTCCTCAGTTAGTACTTCCACCTGCTGATTCACTTTAACCTGCTTCAGAGAAACCCTTTCCTGACCAATGAGTTCCTCCTGCACTGTATCTAATTCCAGACTCACTTCTGAGACATTAGGCAGGCATTCAGGAACTTTATTCACAGGCAAATGGCTTTCTTGCACAGACAAACACTTGGAGAAACCTTCTCCAGACGAACAGCTATTTCCCCCCTCCTTAGGGGAGCTTGGGGCTGCTTGCTTAGCTGCAAACATTGTGCCCCCGTGGAGGACAGAGCACAGATCAAGGGCTTTGCTTAACATGCTAAACAGGACGGTGGAAACATCCTCAGATTTACATTCATCAGGTCTCAATTTTTCGGTTTTCTTAATTGAATCCAATTCTACTATCATTTGGCACAATAATTTGTGTGCCAGACTCATGCTCTCTCCAGTCTCCGTGCACTGAGACTGTAGAGAGCAATCTAATTTTAGATCAGTCGAATTTTGGCTACTTAAAGGGTGAAACTGCAAATGTTGGAACTGTTCAGTTTCATCATCTGCGCGATCTGCAGCATGCCACAGGCACGGCCCAACTCCCTTGCGCCCTGTTCGTGACGCCATGTGGATTGCCACGGACTCGCAGGGGCGAGGAAAAATTGCAGGCCTGTTATTTACCAGGTTGCACGTGGCAATAAACTATATAGGTAAGAGACGCAAGGAGAGTGTGGGTCAGGACGTGAGCTGCAGATGCACAGACACACACACACACAAGTAAAAATAAATCAATTCAAAGTTTTACTGGGGATAATTACAAGGGGTAAGGGAGCAGTTTTTTGATTAGCTAATAGACAATGAAACTTAAAACACACAATGACTAAAATGCCTGCTAACATTATTTACAAACAAAGATGCAGCATTTAGTAATAATTCATACTTACAAATACAAACCAACGCATGACACGACACATAAGCTCTATTTGAAACACGTGAGCTGAGAGAGAGGCTTCGAGTTGATCAGGCTCGGTTACGTGGGGTACACAGGATACACGGATACACGGGATTCGTTTCCTCTCTCTGTCTGCACATGGCAGACAGACCCATAAGTACCAACTATGACATCATAAAAGTGTCATAGGGGACGGGGCCCAAAACTTGTTTGTGTTCGCTTCTGATTGGCACAAGCAATGTTTACACCAAGTAGGGGAGCAGGTGCCTCAAAGTCTGGCTTCGCCCCCAAAAGGGGAGGAAATGCATATAGTTATAGAATGCACACAAAACTGAATGACAAAAGACGAGGCCAGGGCAGGAGCAGGTGACCCAAAGTCTGGCTTCACCCCCAAAAGGGGAGGAAATGCATATAGTTTTAGAATGTGTTCAAACCTGAATGACAAAAGAAGAGGCCAGGGCAATACTAGGATGGGCAAGTGTTACAGGATGCAGACAGGAACTCATCAGAACACTCATGACTGTTCTGATGCCTTGCAGAGTATGTTTTGGTGCGTGAAAACATGGGCGTGTTGTAAAGTAATGGTGACTTTGGAGGCAAATTTACATCCTGCTGACGGTGTTTGTAGCTCTATCCTGTTAAACAGGACAAACAGATAATCAACCAGACATACCCCCCACGTGGGACACCTGACTTAGTGGTAGTCTGCTATGTGAATTAACAGGAAATGCTCAATGAGAAGGGAAAACTCTGTTCTCAATGATCTGCTTCTAGTTTAAAAAAAAAAAATACCCAACTTTTCTATACAGTTTTTTTCTCTGTATTTTTCAAAAGTACAATTTTCCCTCCTGATGGAATTGAAATTAACATGGCTTTTGTCTGTCTGTGTCTGTAGCCCAGACTCTTCTGTGCTAGAGGCAGGAAGGCGCACCCATGTGGCATCAGTGTTTAATTCCCAGGGGAAACCGTGGCTCTTGGAGAGGAATAGTATTTCTCAATGATAGCGGTCAACTTTGAATTTTCAAATTGTAAAGACCTGCCCTCTCTCGGCTTTCAAAATGGTGAGGTCCCGTGTTCACCCAGAGTTTATTAAATCCTTTTCCACGGATGACCCCCCTTATTCCCTTTTATTACTGATAACCAAGACACGTGTATTTTGAAGTACAGCCCTGGATGTCCCCTTTTCAGGTGCACAGCTGCTGTGACTACCAACACAGAATGTGCTGTTGTTTGTACAAAATGGATCTACCTAGCCACTTGGCTGCACACTTTGTATGTATGTATGTGTAATAGCTCACCAATTCAGCATGCAGTTGTATACCGCAGGCCTTGCAAAGACAGTTACATCCCTAAGGCCCACACTGTTATGTTTTAAATGTACTTTGTACACCCAAAGCTGTGGGCGGGGGCACCCTTTGGTGGAGACTTTTGAAGATCAAAACCGAAATTCATAAACTCTTGAAAATCTGTCCCAAAAACACACTCACACGCTGCCCTTCTCCGCTTCAGAATTTCTGGCATCAGAACTGGGCCCTCAGCAGTGAATTCTGATGCTCCCAGATACTAGATTCTGACATCCCTGAGGCAAGGGGACCAGCGCAAAGCAAGAGTAAGAGGGGCCAAAATGGTGCTTCACGGATACACAGCCTGTTGGCTAGCGTTGCTGTTGCTGTTGGGCTTTGGGACGCTTTGTCAGAAATGAGCAAGGGCCCCTTTAAGGGAGGTTGCTGTTGCTGTTGGGCTTTGGGACGCTTTGTCAGAAATGAGCAAGGGCCCCTTTAAGGGAGGTTTTATTCTGTCTGCTTGGGAAATCTCCCCTGTTCAAGTCTTCCTCTTTTCAGAATTATCTCTCTCTCTCTTGCACATCCTCTCCTAGGCTCTTGAGACAACGTATTTCAACTCAACTCCAACTGCTGGTATCAGCTATCCTAGCTGAACTTCCTTCTGTGTGCCGTAGTGTGGCCTCTCTCTGTGAATTGCACTAGTGTCTCTGTGCACTGCCTAATATTGTGTGTGGTACGTCCATAAACACCCTGTAAAATATGTGCCCGTAATTTCTACGAGAGGAATTAACTCTCCAGCTGCGCTGCAAAGCAAGGTCCCTCTCTTCCCCTCCGACCCCCCACCAGTCAAGGGCTAGCCAGGTACACCAGAATACACCGATCGACATTGGAGCCTGTTCCACGTGATTCCGGATGCTACCCTTCCAAATTCCATGTGATAGGGACAGGAGGGAACCTGGTTTGTTACTAGGTGTCCTGACATCAGTAGTGTACTTTTTTTCCTCTTCCAGGCCTTCTACGTCCCCGAATTTTCCCCTCTCTTTGTGCCCCATGCTACTGAGGCTCCTCCTAGCCACCATTATTCTTCTGCCCCGGGTGGGGCTGTAGCCGGGCTCTGCTGAGAGCGAGTCAGAGCTGCCTCCGCGGTTGGCTTGAGGGGTTTCTTCTGAGCCGCCTAACGAAAGCAAATCGTCTTCTGCCCTCCATGTGCAGCACAGTGTGACCCAGGTCTGGGAACAGTCTTGCATGAGGATGCAAGTTCAATTGTTAGGGCCGGACTAGATCTGGAGAAGACGTCTGGAGATAAATGTGAGACGGGAGGGACAGGCAGTAGAAACAAAAGTGAAACTGTTTGAGCCGCATATCCCAGAAGTCTTGAGGTCTTTCTGGGTGTAGCCTTCATTGATCTGAGATCTACCAGACCATTCTCTCGCTAGAAGGGAAAACCTTTAATGGCAGCAGGCCGTAAGAGACTCAGTTTGGGAATATTTTAAGGAAGTTCCTCTACCTGTGGGTAAGACAGGCATGCAATGGTGGATTAAACTATAAGCAATAAATGCATGTGCTTAGGGCCCCAAGAGAAAAGGGGCCCCGAGCAGCAACAAAAAATGGTCACAAAATTACAAGTTTGCACGGCCTTAAATTAAAAAAAGTCTCAATTGACGTCTTGGGCCCCCCCAATTCCCCCAATGTTGCGTCGATTACACTTTGTGAGTAAAAGCTGGGTTGTGAATGGGGGTGAGAGTTGAAAGGGGGGCCCATTGCTTGGCTGTGCTTAGGGCCCCAGGAGCAATTAATCCGCCCCTGCAGGCATGCGTGCCAAATGCAAGCAGTGCAGCAAAGAAATGCAAGGCCTGGTTGCCCGACTGAAGCAACGTCATGAGACGTGTTCCTTCTCAGGAGGAAGCTGCGTTGAAGATGATAAAGGGAACGTGCAGGATCTTCCGGTTGGTAACAACCCACAAGGATGTACTTTTATGTAGAATCCATGATCAAATCGAGTCTTCCTGCCGAGTGGTTTAAATCAGTTCCATCCCGCTGAGCAGCGCTGGTCTGCACCCGCTCCCTTGACCCCCTCTTCCTACCAGCCATACCCCGCACCCGAGGGCTCCTGTGAGCCAGTCCCCGGCAGCATTTCATCCCTGGTCCCTCCACCTGGGAGTCCTGCCCCTGCTCGGCTCCTCCCAGGGTCTCCCCTTGCTCCTGGGCACAGTCTCCCGCTACTTCTCCCAGACCCTCCCTCCGGGCCCACCACAGTTTCCCCTCAAGCTTCAGTTCAAAAGCCCCTTTGACCTAGGCTTCATTCCTCCCAGCTGCTTTTCCCCTGGTTCTCCTCGGCTTTCCTGCCCACTGCCTGGTGCGCCTCCCCAGCCAGGCCTGACCCTCCTTTACACCCACCACCCTTGGGCTCAGGTTCTGGTGAACCAGTGCAGGGTTTCTAGCGCCCTCCCCCGCCGTGCGTCCCTCTCGGCCGCTCTGGTTCGACGGGGCTCGTCTCAGTCACGAGCCCGAGATCTCGTGAGGGCCCCGAGTCCAAGAAGGGGGAGCCAATGAAGGAATGGTGTGTGATGGCCCAGAGTTCAGTTCGTTGGTAACTTCGGTTATGGCGGGTGTAAACAGAGGCCTACGATAAAAACCATTGGCTTGAGTTAGCCCAGGAGTTTGAGAGGGAGCGCAGCTCGCGCCTGCCCAGAGGGTTCGAATGCGATCTTCCCCTCTATCTTTCCTCTCCACCTTCTCTCCAGCCCCGGCGCTCACCTCTCTGCCACACCCACGCACCTCTGGACCCCCTGAGAAGTGGATCTGGGCAGAGGCATAGCTGAGTAAGCCCTTTTTAGGATTAAAGGGGAAGCTTTCCAAATACCTGGGCTAACCGGGTTTCCTCATGTTTCCACCGTTCTGGCACATCATCCCATTTGACTGTAATTAGAGGCTCTGAGCACTGCAGTCCTGCTGGGAGCCGCTACCCTGTTGGGAAGCAAGGATTTGTATTAGTGGATAATTACTTTTCTACATCGTATTGAAGCTTTGGCTGAGTTATCGCTTGTTCCAAGGACAGGAGACCCGCACAAGGTTGTCTATAAGGCCGTACCCTATTTCCGTTTGTTCGTGGTTAGCCACTTCCTTTTCCTTGGAACAATCAGGTTGCAAGACTAGGGCCAGGGAGCCGGTTTTGGTAAAGCCTGGAGAGTGATTGAGGCTGGGTTGCTGCTTGGATTTAGGTGTTTGCTGCTCGCGGTCACTGTAAAATGAAACAGCGACCAATGCAACGGGAACGGTTCAGTTGATAAAAGCAAAGCAAAAAGAGAGCGGCTTTCAAAGGTTGCCTGAGTGCAAAGCCCCCTTAAAGAGAAGCCGAGATTGCTGCAAAGCAGGTTAACAAGATCACAGGCACTCTGCCAGCATCTGAAATCTAAAAATAGGGGCATTTGAGGAGAGAAATCCAGCCGCTCCCTTTTAGTGAGATGTATTGAATAGTGGAGTTTCTTCAAAGGCCCGGGAGAGAAATATATAAATATTGCTGCCAAAAATCAAATAAAACAAAATTTGTGACTGCCCCTTGTAAAGGAGGATTGCTGCGTTGTGTTTCCTGGGGTGTACAGCATGCCTCACACAATTTGTTTAGATGTGCGCGAACACACAAATCACACTCCATAGTAACGCCCTGCCAGAAAATTTAGCAGGGGCGTGTACACAGGGTAACAGCCCAGTGCAGCTGGCTATACAGAGACAGACAGATGCTGTGAAGCACCATAACAGTTATAGGTCTGAAAAAACAGCCTCATGTAACATCCCAATTCACAAGCAATTCTCATTATGACGGGGTGTCTCCCAAAATGCAAAAGAGTGGACATACCACCGAACTCAGCCTTCCCCTCCCATTCTTGCAGTCATCTTCCTGCCTTTCCACATGGTCCATGGTCATCAGCAATGAGACCCTTTCTCTGTCCAATCCTTTCTAAGTCCTGGAGGCAGCCCTGCGTGAAGTAGAGTGAAGGGAGTGTAGAGAGACAACATAGACTAGTGTATAGCGTGCACTGAGCTGGGAATCAGGAGATCTGGATTCTATTCCCAGCGTTATCACTACTCTGTCATGTGATATGGGCAAGTAACTTTGGCTCTCTGCTCCTATTTCTCATCCCATCCTTTGTCCTCTCGTCAGACTCTAAGATCTTTGGGGCAGGAACTGTCTCTTGCTATATGTTTGTACAGCTCCTAGCACAATGGTTCCTGATCTCGGTGGCATCCAAGTGCTGAATTATACAGAAGCCTGACAGGTTTATGGCAAGCACCAAATGATTTTAAAAGTGTTGTTATTGACTAGGAAATCGACTAACCAAGCCAAACTATTTTCTGCTGCCTCCAAGCGTGCATTTCACTGTGCTGCGGATTTTCTACAGGCAGCACAGAACTGTGTTGGGGGGGTTATCAGAGGGGTGGGGAACTGGAGGCTTCGACACCTGGGTGGTGAAAACATGGGGCATTGGTGCCCAGCAAATCTGCTGGTGTGAGCACCAAGCAGCGTAGCTGAGGGTTTTACTTTTGGGGAGAGGCTTTTGCTTTTACCTTCATGTAATGGGCAGTGGCAGAAGTGATATGTAATTTTGGGTGAAGGGCATCAACTCTTAGTTCCTCATCCTTGACAGCAGCCACCCTCCTCACTGCCCCAATATCCACTGCTGCATCCAAAAACGATGGCTTCACATGCTAGCTGGATGTTTCTGCTAAAATGATCAGCAGTGGGAAAAAATCATTATTTTTATAACATTTTAATTGTTGTCATTAAGATCCAGAGTCAACAGGGATGTATTATGGCTGAATTGGGTCCTGTTTGGCTTACATTATGAAGATTCCTTTTGCAATCATGGTGTTTAAGTTTAATTAAAGCTTAAATTTTGGAGCATAGTTGTGCCGTAAACTTTGCAGTTGGAAAGTTGTGGAAGACGTGAGCCCGGATCGAACATGGCCCTAAAATGAGGTACCAGGTGCAAAGTTGAAGTAAAAGCAACAACGGCCGTAAATAAGCATGGAACAGCTGGTGTCATGATCATGGAGGTAACAAGGTCAGAGTAGCCATAACAGTGAGATGACCCAAGGACAGTTGTTTAACCAGTGTTACCGGTCAGGATTGACTGTGGAGGATGGTATGGGATTGCCGTGCAGCCTTTGAACGATACTGTGGGGAAAGGTTGGTAAATGTAGTATTGTTATAAGATAATAGTCTGAGTTGGGGCAGAGGTGCCTGGCTAGAAGGTGTCAGGTAAATTTTGCCTGGAAAGATTCCAGCCCCAGAGTAGGTTGGATTGATTTAAACGTGGTTTAAATCCCCAAATGGAAAGCCTTGATTTCACCTTTTCCCATTTGTACTTCTGGAATTTTCTCCAGAAAGATGCATTCTCATTCACTGATATAACCATTAAAACGTGGTGATTTACAGTTAAATAGAGAGCCTTGACACAAGATTTGGTACATCTTGCACTACCTAGGAGGATATGCTGTTATAGCGATATACATTTATTTAAGCAGTGATGTAGCTTAATATGTTCAGATTCTTATTAACTGTTCTTTTTAGTATGTTAGAACGTGGTGAAGGATATATTGCTTTTTTACTAGACAATTTTTTGTTCATGTTTTGTGTCAAGTTGCATTTGGATGGTAACTGAAATTTAATTAAACACACAAGACAGCATATACAATTTATTTTTATTAAACAAAACAAGCCCTTAATGCAGTACATGACCTAGTGTGCCATATTTATAAAACTTGACCTCAAAAAAGCTGGATGTTTTTCACCAGATTCTTTCTTTATATAGAAAAGCAGCCTTTAACTCGAAGTTTTTGCTAGACACTCAGGGATTCAACATATTTTTTTATTTCTTTTAAAGGATCGTAATAAGTTTAGGCCTTAACATATTTTGTATTAAATTCAAATTGCATTTTAAGCAGGTTTATTTTTAAAAATAAAAACTTATTATAATTTCAAAAACAGAAACAAAATCGGATTCCCCGCTGCTCCTCCAACAAAATTCACAATTTTTTTTATCCAGCCTGGCCCGCGGGCTTGTACCGAGCCCAGAAACAACCTGAGAGCCTATAAAAGGTGTGTTCTCTGTGGCTTCTCCTGCTGAAGAAGTGGGCGGCAAAATTCTTCCCAAATTGAAGTTTCCATGTTGTCCCATCATCAGCCTGAGATACAGTGACTCCAGTAAGGAGAGGCTCAGTGCATGAATCATTGTGGCTAGATTCCCAGCTGAGAGGACGGGGCCTAATTCCCTGCCACGCTGAAGCGACTTCTCACCATTCTTCCTATGGAGGAAGACTCCCCTCCCCCTCCCCCCCCCCCCCCCCACTTGAGGCTACTTTGATAAATGGAGGGAAAAGGTTGATGTTATGGCTGGATCCTCCTTGGTCTTGCTTCGGCTCCCTTTGGCCCGGCTGGTCCCTTCATCGCGGGGCTAACCTTCTGCAGGCATTGTTCTTGTTTCTGATTTGTGTTGCATTCGTGCTTAGAGATCCCCATCGTAGTGCCATTGTGCTGGGCACTGTACAGACACGCAGCAAAGAGACGGCTCCCGCCATCCAAGCCGGTTGTGGCACTCCCTTGGCCGCTGAGAAGGAGCGGTGCAGCGCGGTGCTGTCGGTGCATCGTGGTTTCTCCCAGTGTCTCCGCTGGGGTCTCTGGTGGATTTTAAAGAGGAGGGAGGATTGTATGGATACTGCAGAACTCCGGCCTCTTAGGGTACAGGGCAGTTGCTTATCACCTCGTTACCTAGGACTGGTGTGACCAGATGTCCCGATTTTATAGGGACAGTCCTGATTTGGGGGTCTTTTTCTTTTATATCGGCTCCTATTACCCTCCCATCCACTGTCCCGATTTTTCACATTTGCTATCTGGTCACCCTAGTGTGCCCATCCACTCCAGCAGTAAAATGGGGGTAACAGCACTGCCTCCCAGTCGGGTATGAGGCCGTTGGGGGTATAAAAGCACCGACACTCACAAGGTTTGGTAAGTTGGGGGGGCAGCACCTCGGGGAGCGGCTGAGTAGTACAAACGTGAGAGGCTGGCAAGCCTCCGTCGCCATCGGTCTAGAACTGTGTGTCACGGCCTGGTAATTGTCTTCTGTCCTGCTGCGGCCGGGGGGGGAGTGTCCTTCCCCCAGCCAGTGAAACGTCTTCCAAACGGGCTGGGAGTTCTTGGCAAGGTTGGGGCGTGGGCGGGTCCTCTGGTTGGCACAGCCCAGCTCAATGAACCGCTTGGCTGTCTGCCGCGGTGGAAGAGGAAGAGGAGGTGTGCTGGCCTCCCTCACCGCGTGAGTGCATTGTCTCCCCTCAGGCTTTTAGAGCAGCAGTTCGAAGAGCGTCTCTGTACCTGTTCCATTGACTCGCGCCTCTTGGCAAATGAAAACCGTTGAGCCCGGCTTTGTAAGAATATTCCTTTTCCCATCTCCCTGCGCTCGGATGGCCCCATCTAACTCTCCCTCGGCCTCTCCAGTGCAGTCCCGTCCTGCATCACTGGACTGGCCTCTGGCTCCTGAGTCTATGGACTTACGCCTACTGGGCTCCCAGGGGGAAGGCAGCTGGGTCTTAATATCACGGTGGAGCTCGCCCGGGGAGGCAGTAAATTCCATGGCTGCGGAGCGCACGGCTTGCGCAAGAGAATTCCAAGCAGAGCCTTCGATCATAATATTTGGTGTAACATGCCTGTTTCCCCGGCCTGTGAGGCTCTCGCGTCCAAACAAGGGGCCCTCCCTGGGAAGACTGTTCGGGGCTGTTGCCTCGTAGATAAGGAAGGGCTTAATGTGATGTTTGGGGGATTTGTTTGAGCTGCCGTCCAGGTGGAAGTCGGAGATCTCCCAGCCAGAAATCCTTCTCTCAACAAAGCCAGTGCCGGGAAGGCCAACACTTTGTGGGAGGTATTTCTGATTACGTCTTAGGGGCCATGTTTCACCTAGTGAGGTGACTGCACCAGGGTCTGCCTCCCTGCTTGGTGAAATGCTGCGCAGGATACCAGAGGCCAGAGCTGCCCCTTGGGTACGGCGACTTGGGGCGACTCTGATTCTGTGAAGCAGCTGCTTGGACAGACACTCCAAAATGAGCAGCGCTTTTCTCCCTCCCATTCGATTTCCTTCCTTGCATCCTTTGTTTTCTTGCCCCTCCACAGCGGTCAGGAGTTCTCAGTTGGCTCCAGTGCCAGACAAGAGCCCTTGCTAACTTTCAGCACCTCCCTTTTCAGTGGCTCTTTCCTGCCTAATTGTCCCCAGCCTGCAGGAGAGGGGGGTCCCTCTTTTGGCCTGCAGGTGGATTTAGCTTAAGGAATGCTTCTCTGTTCTCATAGGCTCCATCCAGTAGGCTGCAAAAGCCCTAGGGGGGAGTGTCGACAGTACAGGTCACCGGCACGCGGGAGGACAGACGAGCAGAGGTGGGCCAGCCGGGAACATACAAGCTGCCCATGCCGACTGTGTATGAAGCTGGGAAGCAGGTGAGCTGGAGAGATTAAATAACCATCGTAAAGGAAAATCCTTGGACTGCCTGGCTGGGGGAGAGCCTTAAAGAAATCCCCATGGGCCACTGAGCAGGTAGCAGGGCATATGCAGGACCTACCCCCCCAAGACTTGGCATTCTGTGCAGCCAGATTCCTGTCTGTGCCTTGCATTCTGGGGGCAGAAAGAGCCCGTGCCCCCGCCCCACCCCTTCCTCTCTAGCCCAGCTGCTACCTGCCCAGGTTGTCCGGGTGCCTGGTTGTTACATGGTAGCGACTCCTAAACCCTGGTAATTCCGTCCAGAGCGTGTCTGAGCTCTGTGTTGCTGCTGGCGACCAGTGCTAAGCAGTGGGAGGAATCCGGGTTCAAGGACGTGGGATGGAGTCGGCGGCGGGTGGGTGGGAGTTGAGCCAGGAGGGGTCCATAAGACCTTGCGGCTCGTTTATTCTCTCCGTGCTTCCCTTCCAGTACATGGGACCCGAGTCCACGGAGAGACCCCTTTCGATGTCCCAGCATGAGACCTCTCCGACGACGGTGCAACCGGCCGGCAACCACCGCCCCAATGCCTGCTGCTTCTGCTGGTGCTGCTGCTGCAGCTGCTCGTGGTACGTGCTGTACCCCCTCCCTCCCCCTACGTTCCTCTGCCCAGCTCTGCCAGTGCCCCATGGCGCTGAGCTCTCTAGCACCTCTTTGGGGGAGATGTCTGCAGGCTCTTCTGGCCGGCTGGGACGTTGGTCCAGGCCTCCGAAAATGCAGAGCTGCCTTTTCTTCATCTGCCACTAGCCACTTGTTGAGCATGTGCGGGAACGGCTTCCCCCGCCCGCCGGGCTGAAGCATCCAGGACATTTGTGTATTTGCGCTTGGTTTATAGTTGAAGGCTAATTGGTGCAGTGTTTAAAAACGGACTGTAAACACCATTTTGAGCAGATGGCCCTGGTGTTTGTGCTGCGGGTTGATCTGAGGGGTGAGCCCCCTGGAGCACACTGTGCGGGGGGGGGGGGGAGGGGAATCACCCTCCTCCACGCAAGGCATCGGGAGATTTTTGTCCTGAGATTCTGAACATAGTAAATGGAGAAAAGAGCCGAGTTTTCGGAAATGAACGGAGTGTAAAGCAACTTGCGGTCTGGGGAATCCTTGAGGCAGGGCCAATTAATTACTCTTTGGAAACTCGTTAAATCCGCAACGAACTGTGCTGCCCCTACCGGACGGCACAGCATGGAGAAGTGTGAGTAACACTTCGGGGCCAAAACCTAAATCCCGTGCACAGAAATCCCATGCAGGTGATAAGACTCTCGGACCCCCAGCTCTAAGGTGACCAGATGTCCTGATTTTATAGGGACAGTCCCAATATTTGGGGCTTTTTCTTATATAAGCGCCTATGACCCTCCACCCCCGTCCCAGTTTTTATCACACTTGCTGTCTGGTCCTCCTACCCAGATCTAGTGCCGATAATCTATTTCAAATGGGCCTAAAATAGTCCACAGTCTCCTGATTCAGAGGTGGGAGCCCCTGCCTGGCTGGTAGCGGCACCGATTGGTGAGGTGCTGTATTTGCTTCTCTGGTGCCAGTCTCGCTAAATACCCAGGCCTGGATTTCTGAGCCCAGCAAGTGGGGAGTCTGGTGGTCTGGGTAGTCCCATGACTGCACACAACCTGCTCAGGATTAGGACGCCCACCGCAGATTCTTGTATTTTATTTAGCCGGGTCAAGGGGGAAAAGAACGATTCTTCCTGGTTAGAATCTCTGTCACTTTTGTGCTGGGACCTGCTTAAAACCAGGTCAACACATCTGTAAGAGCAGCCGCGGCGCAGTTCAGTGGTCCAGTGTCCCTGCCCAAGCTTGCCTCTCCCTGTGTCTCCTGTCCACGTCTGCTGTGCGTCTGGGCGGGAGTCACAGAACCCATTGTGCTGCTTGAGGATCTGTGATCGGGCCGACGGCCCCTCTTCTGACGGCCCTTTGATGGCTCCCCAGACTCTGCACAGTTACTCCCCAGCTCATCAGGGCAAAATCCCTCCCCGGCAGCTGATTCCCAGGATGAGTCTGGCCTGCTGTGGTCTAGGGAGGTCTTGGCTATGCAAGATGCTGAGTAAACCTACAATTGGTTGGATAGGCCCCATACAGGCAGACATGAGGTGCTGTGTCCGGTACTGTCTCCCCGCTGGGCCTCGCGGTCTGATAGTCCCTGTTCTGTGCTCGATCCCTCTCTGCACAGCTAGGACTGGAGAATGAAGGACTCCAACAAAGCCACCTTCCACACAAGGGAGAGTCCACAGATCCATTGCAGCGGGTCTCTCCTGTCTGTGTGGCTTCCTGCAGGCAGAAACCAGGCCTGTCGATCCAGGCAGACTGGCCAGGAGTGGACCCTCAAAGACCCCGTTGCAGAGTACCTCTCCCCCCATCTCACCCCCAGGGCTGCAGAGGAATCTGTTGCTGGGTGGGGAGACAAAGGCAATGTGTCTACTGCTGTCCACTTGTTACCTTCTGCTGGAAATCCCTGCTCAACCCCCGTCCCCAGTGTTTATGTACATGTGTGTACACACATAGACACACTCGTTTTCTAGAACCCGGGTAACCATGCTGAGAAACTCGTTACACAGACCCGTGCTTTATCCCCTGGCGCTTTTGGCCTTGTTGATTCAGACAACTAATAGTTTTTTCTTGCAATACACTTCCCAGTTGAAAACAACAACAGCACAGCGTCAGCTTCCCCCAGCCACAGAAACTTTTCAGACTGCAAACGAAGCAGGATTGGGCTGTGACCATGCTTTTAAGGGACATGTAGTAAGTGCAGGAGATGGTATCGGTGACTCAGTAGGAGGCCCTCTTCCCTCTGTACCGAAGCAGCTCTCCTGCGTAGCGCTAGAGGTGCGGGGTGCTGTCATCCGGATGAGACCTGGTGGTGCTATCTCTACAAGTAAGGGGGTTAATGGCCAGAGTCCACTTGGGCTGATCACATTTTGCTGCTTTGAATTTCCCCTGCACGTTTTGCTTTGTCACCTGTCCCAAACAGCTGCAGGGTACCCACTCAACAGCTAAGCTCCACCCCAGAAGCGGTTACATTTCAGAAGGAGGAAACGTGGCCCCGAACTACCTCACTGAGGGGTTGTGAGAATTACTGGATGTCTGTAAAGCCCTCCGCAGTTCTCCCATGGGACGAGTGCTTTGAAGCACAAACCATATCAACAAAAAAAACCCAACCCAGCACAAAGTAACTGAGAAGAGAGTGGGGAGCGACCCTCTGCCATGCCGCGGGGATGGCAGGAGCACCGGGCCCGAGCAGTACGCAGGAGAGCAGGCAGCTGTGAACCAGCTGACAGCCACCCTCAGGGCAGAGCTGCCAGCGCCCATCCTGGTTCTCACCCCGCCTCGGTGCCCTTCTACAGAGGGGGCCTGGAGGAAGTGAGAGGTTGCCCTTGTTGTTTTCGGCCCCTCCCTGCCGTGCAGACGTTGCCTTGCAAAGGAAGAAGTTTCTGTCTTAATCTGGCAAGAGCAGAGCAGGGACAATGTCGCAAACAGGAAGTGCTGCTCCTGTTGCGGTTTTCCCCGCATGTGAAATTCAAGAGGCCCAAGGGAAGTTGCCTTGCCTGCGTGCTGCTTTCCGATTGCACAGCCCCCTTCCTGGTGAGAGAGGGGAGACCAGGGTTTCACTTGGGGGGGGGGGGGCTTTAAAAAAACCAAACCCAGCCTAACCCTTTGAAGCGAAACCTCCCAGGGGAACAAGGCCGGGCTCCTGGCCCTGTCGGTGGCATGGTTTCCGCAGGGAGTCGCTTACATAGAGCAGGCCCCTTGCCGCTCTCAGTGGCAAAGACCGGCCTGCAAACTTGGTATTGGTAGGACCTACACTCTCCTAGCTCTGGCGTCCGCTTTGCATCAGTAGATCTCCTGGCTGTAGCGTTAAGCTTCTCTTCATGTGACTGTTGCCAGGGCGGGGCTTCCAAAGTATCCAGATTTGGGTAGTGTTCATTTTATTGTGGGGAAGCGGATCACCCTATGGAGAAGTAAAAGGGTGTCGCGGTTAAAGTGCAGAACTAGGAGTCAGGAGTCCAGGCTTCTTCAGTCCTTGCTCAGCCACCAACTTCCTAAGTGATCCAGGGCAGGCCATACAGCATTTGTGCCTCAGTTTCTCCACCTGTAAAATGGAAGTGATCCTCCTGAACTAACTCCCGGAGAGTTTTAAGAGATAATTCATCAGTTAGCTGCTGTCCTTAGAGCTATGGACGTGCAAAGCGTTGCCATGAAACCTGCGCAAGAAGCTGCTTTTTAGTAGCCAATCTCCTGTTTTCGAGGCCATTCCCGTGCAGACAGACTCAATTCTGCTCCAGTTTCATTTGCCCCGCTCAGCTAAGGAGGTGATTTTTGTCCGTCATTTCCTGATGAAAGCTGTTGCCTTTCCTAGGAGCTTGTAGGGCTAGGAGAACCTGAGCTGCCTCCTGACACGGCTGCTGATGCTACTCAAGACTTGTTCGAAGTGTGAATGCTCATCCCAACCCCATTCAGGGAGGGCAGCCAGGACGTCTCAGCACTGGATCTAGGGGGTAGGCCTTTGAAAGGCATCGCGGTACCTACAACTCCCATGGGACTCCCTTTCTCAGACCAATGTGCCTCGCTCCAGTGAAAATTTGGGGCGATGAGAAAACAAAATCCAAGCTTGATTTCCCCTCCTGCAGCTGTCGGACACTGAGGCAGGCGTTGGCTTCTCTCTCTGGCTCTGTCGAGGGGGATGTGCCCTCTCCCATCACTGTGGGATCCGAGTGTCTCGGGGCATTGATGAAACAGCCAGAGGTTCCCCCGCTCTCGGTGCACTGGGGGCTTCCAGGAACTAGATTAGTCGCAAATCACGTTACTGCAAAGCGGGCCCTTCTGAGATGCTCTGCCACCGACTTCAGAGAAGAGCCAGCCTCGAGGCATGGCCCCCGACAACGACTCAGCTCACTTCCCAGAGTCGCAGGGGTTCATATTTTAGTTATTATGGTAAATGCTTCCTGCTGGGTTCAGGGCTCCGCTGTTGTTGTTGGCCTGGGGCAGCAGTGACCTCTACTGGCAGGTGCCCGTCATTGCCACTTTGAATTTTCCGTCTCTTGGCGAGGGAACTTGAGGTCAAGGAGAGCTCTGGGGAGCCCAAACGCTTGTGTCTCACCAACCGGAGTTCGGTGCCGTCAAAGCTTTTCCCTCCCCCACTTCGCGTCTCTAATATCTTGGGACCGACACGGCTACAGCAACACTGCGTGCCTCTGTCTTGGCCTTTATACGGCTCTCGCCTAATTCAGTGTCATCCTGGATCTCCGAGGCTTGGACTGTGGAGTGGGGCAGACAGTGGGGTCTCATATACCTCGGGCACTGTGTGTCTCTGTCTCATCGGGTCACACTGTAAGTTCTCTGGGTCAAGGACCGTGTGTGTATGTGTGTCTCTAGCACCTAGTGGAATAAGGCCCTGGTTGTGTGGGCGGCCCCTGACGTGGTATTGAAATATTAATAACAACCATCGGAACCAGGCATCTAAAAGATTCTTCTCGGTTAAAAACACACCAGGACACCCGGTGCTCTTGGCACATGACTTCGAAGCAGGGAGGGAAGAGCGTTGATGGTTTTTGGCCTCTTACAAACACAAGCCCACCAGAAGTGTTTCTGGTTGTAGAGCTGCCGTACTCGTGGCTGGCAGAGAGCAAAGTGATCACGGGCAGCTGGCAGGAGAGAGTGGCCGGGGCTGACTTTGCCCCATAGCAGCTGTCTCGGGGTAACGGCGTTCGGAATTAACCTGGCCAGTAGGCGAGGTCAGGCACGCTCAAGTTTAAAGACTTGGGTTAAGAACACGCAGCGTTCAATACCATGCAGCGTACGTAGAGCGAGGGAGGGGGGCTGGAGAAATCCAAGTAGGCCAGTGGCTTCAGTTTCACACTGGGGCCAGGCTAGAGCAGAGGTGGGGCTTTGGGCTCTGGCGCACCCGGGGGAGCTGGGGGAGGAAGCAGCCAGGTACACATCAGGTAGCTGCTGCCTCTGGAGGCCTCCGCGTGTGTAACAAAGCAAGAGGCGATTCAGCAGCCTGAACTAATTGGGGCTGTCACACCGGTTGGTATGAAGTGGCCTTTCCCCCGTGAGCTTTGTTGAAAAGCAAATGCTAAGAGTGGTTGGTAGGGAAACTGTTTACGGGCTAATCCAGGTGGCTCCTGAGGATTTGAGTGCTCTGTAAAGCCAGGGAGTGACCGGCCAAGGGTCTGTACCAACAAAGGGCTGCAACCTCTGTGCAAAGCTCCAGAGAGAGCGAGAGACCCGATCGGTTGCGGTTGCACCAGCAGAGAGCGAGCGTTCAGGGTCATTTTAAAAGGCCAGCCTGACCCCTGCTGGCTGGGCTTGGCAGACGCCAGATGCCCGGGGTGGATCTGTCTGGGTGCCTAGTGCCATTGTGGAAAGGTGCCACGAGCGCATGGGCCTCGGCAGGCGGCCGTTCCCTCTGAGCGCCGTTTACTACCTTTCCCTCTCCTCGTTAGGAACGAAGATCGGGAGCGAGCGTGGCGGGCGTCCCGAGACACCAAACTGGAGACCATCCCAAACTGTGAAACTTGGTGAGTGGCTCTGACCCTTGATGTGACTGGCTAGTGGCCGGCGGCTGCTGGCAGCCGTAGGTTGGGCTGCCAGACAGGCCCTTCCGATGTCCAGCCAGTCTGCCGAGCAGCCGGCAGAGTGTGTTGGATACGGACTCTTCCCCATCCCCTGGCACACCCGTATGGTCATGCTGATCTGCACCGGCAGCAGTGGGAACAGGGAGTCAGGACTCCGGGGTTCTCTTCCCTGCCCTCCCACTGGCTTGCCACTTTCTCCTGGGTCACACACAGCGTCTCCTTTCTGTGCCTCAGTTTCCCCCAAATGGGGACATTGTAATACGTCCTTAACTCGTGACGGTGCTCGTGAGACTGCATTCGTTCCCGTCTGAAGGCGCCGAGGAGGGTGTAAATGCCAGGCTGGGGGCAGTGCCAGGGCAGCAGGTGGAAAGTGTTATTTCCGACCCAGCCATTGGTGCGCGCCCCCTGGCCCCACGTTTGCTGTGTGCAGTGTGTGGTCTCTCGTGCACTGGCCGGGCTTTGGCTTATTTGCTCCCCCTTGTTCTGTTTTGTTCTGAGCTTTCCAGTTGCCGCTGCGCAGTCAGCCCGGTGTGAAGAGGCTGCCAGCTGCAATGGATTGAACCGTCCCGTGCCAAGGCGCAGGTGTCAGGGCTTGAGAGGGGCGGCTCAGAGGGGCAGTTTATGAACAAACATTGACAAAGCTGGGGAAGGAGTAACGATGGGCGAGGCCAACACGGTTCTGCTCCCTGGCCCTACCTCCCAGCCTCAGACACCAGCACCGCATGCTGCTTGCGCTTTGCCCAGCCCCTCCTGATGAAGTAAGAACCCTTGTCTAGCACCCACCTACCACTCGAGGACCTTGGTGCGTTACACACACCTGTGCTGCTGCTGGTGATCCTCCCCCGTTAACAGGAGAAACTGAGGCACAGAGAGAGGCCAAGTGGCCTGTCAGGCATTGTTGCCTGTGGCCACAAGTCAAGTGGCTGGCAGAGGCAGGAATCAGACCCCATTCCTCCTGGGTCCCAGGCCTGCGCTTCAAGCACTAGCTAATACTTTGCCTGCTACAGGAGACCAAGTCGACAGGGAGAAGAGGCGATCAGGGTGAAGGCACCAGCTTACCTAGACCCCGGCTGTGCTCTCCCCCACTCGACTGGCACGCTCACGGCAGTGGTACCCTACTGCTGTTCCAGGCCTGTTTTTCCCACACTGAAAAGGACAGCGAAACGTAGCCAGCAGTGAGCTAAATAAACCTCGGGCCGTAAGGTCACAGAATGCCAAGGCTGAAGGCCGGCTGCTGTGGGAGCCGTTGCCATATAAGGATTTTATAATAAGTCTGCTCCGTTCTGTTGGCAAAACCAGGCTCCGTTTGCCTCGGGAACCCCAGTGGATGGGTGAGGCGTGGCCGGCAGCTGGCAACTGCTTCTCTCTGTCTCCCCCCTCCCAAGGCCATCAGACCTGTCTCAAGGGGCAGGGATCCCTTTGCAGCATGCTTGGCTTTGGAGATGGCATGAAAACCCTAGCGCTTCCTCCGGACAGTGCTAGAGAGCCGGGCTTTATAGTCTAAATCCTTCCTGCTGCTGGAAGAACAGACTGAGCTCCTGGAGACAGTCCAATGACTTGAACTAAGAACAGCTGCAGTCTGGGAGCTAAAATTAGGAATTTTCTAAACGAGTATCTGGTAGTTGCTGAGGGTACATCTACGCTATCCGCCGGATCAGCGGGCCGTGGTCGATCTATCGGGGATCGATTTATCGTGTCTAGCGTAGACGCGATAAATCAATCCCTGAGTGTGCTTCCTGTTGACTCCGAAACTCCACCGCCACGAGAGGCAGAAGCGGAGTTGATGGGGGAGCGGCAGCGGTTGACTCAACACCGTGAGGATGCCCAGGTAAGTCGACCTAAGATACGTCCACTTCAGCTACGCTATTTTCATAGCTGAAGTTGCATATTTGTAGGTCGACACCCCTCCCTCCCTGCCCACTGTAGACCTGGCCTCAGTGTGCTCCAGTCCTGGGTTTGTACAGCACCGAGCACAGTGGGGTCTTGGCCGGTGACTGGGGAGCCGAGAGGCTAATGCAATGGAAACAATAATAATAAAATATAACATACGTTCCTGCCGAGTGGCTTTCTCGCGCTGCCCTTTCGAAGGTGGCGAGGAACACGTGGTGATATCGAAGATCCACTTCTTTTCTCAAGCTCTGTGGCGTTGATTGTTTCCACGTCTCCAGAACAAATTCCTGAGCCCACCACTGTAAAGGCTGTCCGAGGCGATAGGGAGTAGAGCAGGTCAGACGTGCTGGGCTGGCAGTCACCCACCATAGGGGATCCACTCCGAAGTCCTCCATCTCGCAGTCCGAAAAGGAAACCAACAGTAAATGCGGTTTTCTGGTTTGGGGCTAAACTGACATTCTGCAGAAGCAGCTCTGGTTTACTTTTTTCCCAGAGTTTACAAAACAGAGCAGTGCTCAGGGCCAGGAGATGAGATGTACTCTCTCAAAAAAACCTTTCGTTACCACAATAAAATAAGGATGGGGGGGGGGAGAGAGAAAGGGGCGTTTTAGTGGTTCTTCCGTTCCCTCGTTGACTGCTTGCTGGAACGCCGTGAAGTTGCTGCCCCGCAGCGAAATGGGGTGTCTCAAACTTGAAATCCAGTTGAGATCAAGAACAGCCGCTCAAGCAGTCAAATGGACGATTACACAAACCGAGAAACCCCCAGTGTGAACATTTCAGGAAAGCTACCAAAGGCGCGCCTGGTATTAGTAGTACGTTAGAGCACTACCATGTTAGACTCAGCAAGGTCCAGATCCTACAAAGTAGTTAGGAAAATCATTGAAATCAGTGGAGGTTGGGAGCCTAAATACCTCTGAGTGCCTTACTCTGAAATACCTTTTCATTTCCACCTGGCTTCTCGTGTCAGTCAGTCCCAGAATTCTAGGGAGATTGAAGACCTGAGCAAGCCGGAGAATTAAATGCAACAGTTGCCGTGTGGTTCCTAAATTCTATTGTCCAGGTGCAGTCGGAACAGAGAGGTTGAGGGAGAGCTGTGGGCAGGTTTTCTAACAGGTGTGGAGGAGCAGCTGGTCGATAGGTCAGAGGGTGAGAGTTTCTAGCCTCGCCCCGCCTGCCACGGCTGTGTAGAGGGTGCTGGTTGGGAGCAGGCAAGTGGCTCAGGCCCACAATAATCCTGTTTTGTTCCCTTCTGTCTCTGTCTTTCTCGCAACTCCCTGTTTATTTTGGTGACGCCGGGGCCCGACCAGCCTCAAGCCAACTCCCGATGAAGTGCAGGGCTGGGCCCAGTCGTTCGACAAGCTGATGAAGAACCCAGCGGGCCGGAACGTGTTCCGGGAATTCTTACGGACTGAGTACAGCGAGGAAAACATGCTTTTTTGGTTAGCGTGTGAGGAACTCAAAAACGAATGCAACAAGCACACCATCGAGGAGAAGGCCAGGATGATCTACGAGGACTACATCTCCATCCTCTCGCCCAAGGAGGTACTGCCCTCCCCCCGCCCCGCATGCTGGCAGGCCAGGCGGGGGTGATTTCCACGCCCCTGTGCTCTTGGGAACTCCAGGCTGCTCAGTAGCTGTGCTCCGGCCGGGGTGGGTTCCCTGTCAAGGCAGTGAGGGAAAGCGAGTTCACACACTCACATAATTCAGCCTTGGCTGGCCCCTCTGGGGGGCAAAGGTACTGATAGGCCCCCAAAAAAGGGTTGGTTCCCCATTTGCAACTCAGAACAGAACAACCTCAGCCGTCGCTGAAATCCGTTCAGGGCCCATTGTCCTCATGTACAGCCTCAAGCCTCCGGTGGGAGCCGGAACCGGGACTCACCTGGTGGGGAGTGAATGCACCCGAAAGGTGACATCCTTCCTCCCTGACTAGGCGCGAGAGGGCATCACAGCCGTCTCGTGTGTATAGCGGGTACCGAGGAATGTGGGTGTAATTCAAGCCACTGTTCTTTGGGTCGGGGAAACACAAAGCCAGAGCGGAAAGGTAAAGGACAGATCTCTGGTATGCATGCCTTGGGATACTCAGATACTGGGGCCACTGCCCAATAAAGCAGAAGCCGTGTATCTAGGGGGCATGTGGAACCTGCCCAGACAATACTGAACAGCGCTGCCGTGAGAGAGATGCTGAGTGCATGGATGGGAGACGGGGTGCATTACCGGTGTAAACCTCAAGAGGGCACTGGAAAGCCACAAAAGCCACCTGCTTGCATCCCACGAAGTGGGTATTAGCCCACGAAAGCTTATGCTTCAAAACTTTATAGTTAGTCTTTAAGGTGCCACGGGACTGTGTTACCTCTGCTCCCCTCAGGAGTTGCAGGAGGGATGTGAGGGCGGCCGGAGGGTTTTGGGGCATCCCTGCTCTGCTCCGCCGCAGCTTGTTTTCCAGAGGCCGGTGGGCCCCTTGGATCGGCACACGGCTGCTCCCAGAGCCACAGGGGCAGGAATCCTGTTCCCGGCCCAGTGGCACTCACTGCCCACACGGGGCGCTAGTCACTTAGGGTACGTCTACACTGCTGGCCCGGGCCCGCTGACTGCCTGAGCAGCTCGGGCTCAGGGGCTGTTTAATTGCAGTGCAGGCGTTTGGCTCAGGCTGCGGTTAGCCTGGGGCGTGGGCCAGCCGCGGGTTTTGAGGGGCAGCATAGACAGACCCATAGGCACCGTGTTAGAGCCGCTAACTCTGCCGGCCTAGGGGAAGGTCCCACCGCCGGGGAGAACAGCCAGGCCTGGCAAATGCAGCCACGGGCCCAGTTCTTTCCTGCTCCCTTTGCCCCATCCTCCTCCCCCGCCCCCCCCGGGAATCCCAGATTTGGGCTGAGGTCGAGGGGTCAGATCCGGTTCAGCCCTGACCTCCCTGTCGGCACCCCGTTGGCGGGGTTATCCCAGGGCTCGAGTCCGCCATCTCACCCTCCTCTTCGGCCAGCGCGGCCTTGTCCCCAGAGCCCAGGAGGGCTACGGTGCAGGGCAGTCCCGGAGGAGGCCCCCTTGGCCCCACTAGCCTCGCCAGGGGAAAGTAGCTTCTCCTTCTCAGCCCAGGCTGGCCTGCGCTGTCACGGGGACCAGGGGAGGCTGTTCTGAAAACCACACAGCCTCTCTCCTGTGCCCAGTGCAAGCCTGGGCCTGCACCGTGCAGGGGGGGTCTGGTAGAGTGGGGGGAGGGGAAGGAGGCTGGGCTTTGCCGCTCTGGGCGCGGGGCCCCGGGGCTGCCCCTCCCCTCCCCTCCCCTAATGGCCTTGCCTTCTCCCCTCCCCCTCCTCAGGTGAGCCTGGATTCCCGGGTGCGAGAAGTCATCAACAAGAAGATGCAGGACCCCTCCACGCACACCTTCGACGACGCGCAGCTACAGATCTACACCCTCATGCACAGAGACTCCTACCCCCGCTTCCTGAACTCTGCCATCTACAAAGCGCTGCAGCAGAGCGTCTCGCGGGCGTCCTCGGAGTCCTAAGCGCCCCCCGCCCGTGGCAACGCCACAGACTCTTCTTTTTTTGGACACCGGTGTCGGGGGAGATCCCTGAGCCCTGGCTGTCTGGGGCAGACGGGGAGGCCTCTGGGCCCAGGGGGCCGGAGCTCCCGCTACGCTCACCCACCGCTCACCATCCACCTCCACTTTTTAGCTTTAGCAACGAGCGTCAGCCAGGTTCCCCGGCCTCTGGAAAACACGGTCACCCCTCAGCCCCGCGCCATGTCCCCCCCACTGCTCCCCACCGGGGCCACCCGGGGGCGCTGCTGAATCGGACCGGGCTGGTGCTGCTGTTGGATCGTCAAACTCTGGCCTAGCTCTTACTACTGAATCCCCGTCGCCGTCTGGAGCAAGCGGGGGGAGAGGAGGATTGTTGGGGGGGAAGGGGAGCCCCAAGTGACTGTACTCTTCTCCCTCCCCCCCCCTTTGAAGAGGTCACTTTATCCCCTCCCTGCCACGCCCGGGGTCACGGCCAGGTCCTGTCTCTCTCGCTCTCCCAGCAGTCTTTTGGACGGTTTTATTTTAAATGCTTTTTGTTGGCTTGCCGGGGGTGGGGAGCGGATCTCACAAAGCTCCCATGTCTGTGTAAACACAGCTCTGCCTGTTCGACGGCCCCACTATTCGATCCGTGACGGGGGGCGAGACCCAGTGGCCTGCCCTTTGTTTACAGCCATTCGATGTTAGAACCTGAATCAGCCGGCAGCAACCAGCGCTGCCAGCCGCCGTTCACCGAGCTGGGCAGGGTCCAGCGAAGGTTGCGCTGTAACGTCCTGAGGGGCAGCAGGGCCTCAGCGCTTTGCGCCCGTCCCTGTCCCCCTCACCCTTGTCCTCCCCCCAGCCTAATAGTGTTTCTGAATTGGGCTCCCTCCAGGCCTGGAGAGCCGAACAGGCCCCCTGGGCCACCAAGCCGCGCCCTGGGGTCGCAACCCCACACGGTGGTTCCCAACCAGGGGGGGCGACTAGTTCTCAGCCCCCATGGAAACCAGTGCTCACCTGCCTGCAGGCCGGGGCTCAGGGCAGCTCGGGAGCCTGGGGAAATGGCCGCACGGAAGGCCGGTTCGGTCTGTGAAGAACAAAATGTCTGAGGTTGGAAGTTCTCCAGAAATTTTAAAATGTTGAATTTTTGTTCCTGTTCAGAACAAACTTTTTTTAAAAATTTTTGTATTGTCCCCGGGGGTGGGAATTCCAGGAGCCGAGCGGCTCCCTCAGGGATACAGAAAATAATGTGGGGAAGCCCCCCCCTTTTCCTCTAGTCTCCCGGGGAGGGGGGGGGGGGACGGAGATGGGTGCACTGCGGAGGAGATGAGAAATGGACAGGAGGGAGCTGAGATGTCCTAGCCCCAAAGATGCCATCACGGATTACTGGAACTAGATTCAATGGACTTCTCCTTTGGGCTTGGATCTCTTCTTCCTCCCACTCCTTCCCCCATCCTGGCTCCCGAGGCCTGAGGCAGGCGAGGGGGAAAGGAGAAGAGAAATGCAGCATTGTGGAGAAGGGAGAGGCACAGGCAGCTCCGGCTGCTCCCTCGGGACACTGGACATAGTCAGGCCTGGGGCACACACACTGAGCTTGCTAGAAGAGGCTGCAGCTGTTTGGGGAAGGGGCCAGAGACCAGCTTTGTGCCTGTCTGGGGGCGGCTGAGGGAGATCAGCCACAGAGCGTGGAAGGGGTGTGAGACGGCTGCCGGTCCGGCTGGTGCAAAGGGGCTGCTTTTGGGAGGCCGAGCCTAAGGCCACGCAGACAGTCAGTGTCCCATGCCGGGCTGTTGTCTCCTCCAGACGCCCCATCAAGGTTTGGCCCTAGAGTTCCAGGCTGGCTCCAGAGCACGTGGTCCTGTGCGGGGGGGGGGGGGGGGGGGTGACCAATGGCAGCGGTGCCTTGGAGCCCCAGCGTGGGTGCCATGTCCACTCTGGCCCCAGAGTGTGAGCCTGGAAGACACAGATGGAAACATCACCATGGGGGAGGGGAGGCATGGGGATCGGGCTGCAGCCCCGTTCCAGCATCATCCCAGCCCTCTTCTGCAGTCAGGGCTAGATCCTTCCAAAGGCAAAAAGCAGCAGGGAGAGTCTTTTACAATATCCAGGAGCCAGCAGGGCACACGCAGCTCATAGTCCACAAGCGATGGCTGCTTGCAGGGGACTCTAGCAACCTCCATTCCTGGCTCTCGGTGCCCTCCTCTCCTCGTGACTCAGGGGCCCTTTGCCGCTGGCCTCGTGTGGTTGGTTTCTCATGAACCTTGATTTATTTCGGGGCTCATGAAAGCACCGACGGGGGTTGTTGCTGAGCGAGACCGCCCCAGGGTGACCATCCTCCAGGTAGTTTTGCCAGGGCACCCTGCTCCCCCCCCCCCCCCAGCATCAGCCGCGGTGTGGGGCCTTCCTCTTGGGAACCATGATGGAGCTGGGAGGTGGCCACGTCCCCGAAGGACGAGGTGCATGTTGTCGCTGCTGTTGGTCCCCCCGATCCAGCGTCAAACCGATCAGAGACCTACCGACCTGCTGCGTTTGCCACTCACTTAGGGAAGGGGTGGGTCTGCAGTTGTTCTACCTAAGCCCTGCGCCAGGGCTCGGGGGGATACATTTCTCTACCTGCCTTGTGCAGTTCTTGGGCCTGGAGCGGAGCCAGTTGTAAAGAATGAGCGGCAGGGTCTCATGGGTACGGTAGCCAGGCAACCCCACCATATCCACGCCCCTCCGTTTCCCAGGGCCACTTCCAAACCAACGGCAATTCCTGACGCGGCCCCTGAACGTGCGCTTGCAGCTGCCTGGGCACTTGATCCATGCTGCAAATCAGAGGCCACTGCAGTGAAATCCAATTCCTGCCTTGCCCTGGGGACTCCCAGCTCTGGATTAAACACCAGACAGAACAAACCAACCAATCCACCTGTTTGGATCCCTTCCCCCCCCCCCCACTCCGACAGACACACCTCCCCTGGATTAATTTGTAAGGAAACTTGCAGGTGTCCCTTATGAAAAAATTCTCCAGTACAATGGTGCCGTGCAAACCAGCACTGCACAATAGCATATCTGTCACTAAAGGGATTTCCTTCTGGAGCGGGATGGGTCTGTGTACGACAGTGATCTTTCTCCGGGGGGGGGGGGGATGGGGGGGGTGTTTGCTTGGGATGGAAAAAGCCTTGGGTGGAGACTAGAGCTGTATATTTTTGTAACACACGAGGAATGATTTCTGTGAGCTGCCGGCTGTAGCTCTCCTATTTAGAATAGTGCCGATAGCCCCTGTCCCTCGGTATGAAATGAACCAGACACCTCACCACAGCCAGCCGTGCAGCCCCCCCACACACACACACACCTGGCTTGTGTAGCTTCAGATCATTTTGAAACTCTCCCAGTGTAAAAGGATGCTGATTAGTCTTGTCTGTCTGTGTTTGACCAAAAAACAGCCCACGGTTTTAATATTTATCCCCCCACCCCACCCCCCCAAAAAAGAGAAAAAAACTTAGGAACGTTGGTTCTTTTTATTGAAGATATTTTTTAAACAAACAAAAGAATTCTCTTGTATTTTGTTTCCTTGCAGGTGGTCGCAGTTGTGTGGAAAACCATGTTTCAATAGTGCGAAACCTGGTTCTATTTGCCAAATGGGAAATTCAGTCCTCCGTCTCCCGCTGCCCCCTCCCCCCCCCCCCAAAGGTGAGAGTAACTAGAGTGCTCATTTATTAAGGCCTGACCTTATCTTAATGAGCTGGTTGCTAATGAAACAGGCTCATGCACCTGGGTTCACTGCCTCCTAGCAATGGATGGATTGCATCTTCAGAGACTGCAACACCTAGTGTGAGAAGCTGTAATGACTGGGCCCAATCCAGCAGTCCGAGCCCATCGTACCTGGGTCATCTGCAGGATTGGCCCAGCGCAAAAAGCTTCCCGGGAGGTAACTTGTGGCCTCAGCACTGCACCAGCACCTGTCTGTCTCCAGTGCGAGGTGTCTGGAGGCAGCATGTTGCATGTGTCAATCAATACACATCCCGTCCTCAGGGGAGAAGGGTGGGCATTGAAAAGTGTTTGTGTGCACCAGACTTTCACACGTGCAGATTTGCATTGCTTAACTTACCCCCAGCCATGTGGACATGGGGGGGGGGGGTGTGCAAACCCCAGCTTGCACACACATGCACAAGCGGGTTGGGAGTGCACAGGCCAAACCGATTAAAACCGCAGCTTTCAAAATCTGGGCCCTGGATTTCCAGGCCTTCCTCTTCCCTTGATCAAAGCCAGTGAGTGAGCAGCGGCTGATCGCTGGTTACTCTGCTGATGAAGGGGCATAGTCCCACCAGGAGTCTTGTGCCCACAGTTCTCACCCTCCTAGCCCCACTTGCTGTAACGGCTTTGTGCCGCTCTGCCCCAGCCAGGGCCCTGGTGGATTGGAGAGGGGGGTTTCTCCACCGGTCCAGCCTGGTTTTTGATGTTGGATTTAGGAATAGGCTACTTCCGGCTCAAACCCTGCAGGCCTGACTCTGACAATGCCAGAACGAGTGGGAGTTTTACCTAAGGAGCAGCAGTGGGTATCCACGGTAATTGTGCCCCCTCGCTTTGCCTGACGATCCGGAGAAAGGCCGGGCAAGGATTCTGGTCCAATGTGTATAGTGGGGGTGCTGAGAGCCAGTGAACCAGCCGTAAACCCTGCATATGATGGAAACCACTAAAACAAACCCTCCCTCCCCCGATGAGGGGCGGGGGAGGGCGCTCACCCACCCAGCTCTGGATTTTCAACCTACCAAAGCCACCCCCTGGGGAGAAACAGCAGAAGCAGCTTGTCAGCTCAGTCCAAAATCTTTACTGCTTTCCTAGTGTGGCCGACCGCGGAGCACAACCCCCTCCAAGCAGCATAGCCCTGAAAAAGCAACAGTGGCTGCTGATTGGCTAGCTTGCTATTGCTTTGGTACCCAGAATGCCTCCGTGCTGGGTTGTTTAAACACAGGTGCCTCTTTGAACGTTTACGGCCAGGAACCTCCTTCCACCACTCCTCTGCTCTGAGAATCTCTAGTCAGCAGCGAGGGGCATGGAATCGAACCAGTCACCAGCCTCGTAGGACCTGCTCGTTCTCTGCAAATCCAACGGCCTCGCACGAAGCGAAAGCCCTGGGCTAACCAGCCTCGTGGAACCATTTCCTCATGCTGTGGAAAACCATTCCCGTCAGATCTGTAATGGGTCTCACATGCCTGACCCACTTTGGAGGGCTCCGAGGAGCATGGGATGTGCTCCAGCCCGAGCTCTGCTCAGCCTGCCGAAGGGAGCGGCTCGTTTTTTGTGCCGAGGTGTCGCTCCTGGAGCGGACAAGCAGTGTAACAGAACGAGTGATTGCAAGCACCTTTGTCACCAGTGCGAGCCAAACCTGGAATCACTCCCTGGAATGCACGGGAGACGCTCCAAGCCCCCCGGCCGCATAGCAAAATGCAGCCCTTTCAATGCTCATTTATGTTCCTCCCACCCTTCCTTTACATTCCTGCCTCTCCTGGGGAAGGCTCAGAACCCTGCAAGAGAAGCAGGCTGAGTCCCGCCTGGGTCTCAGTCGGCTTCTCCTCTGGGCTGCTGAAGGAAAACAATGGCCCAGCAGGTTCTGATTATCTTACTGGCTAACTCCCTGAGTGCTCACGCACACGGACATGGGATTTGCAGCAGGCCTCACAGGCAGGCAGAGGGAGCCTGGGGCTTGATCCAGGTCAGCTCCCTGCTTCTGAATGCTGGTGTCCCAGGTTTAAGGAAAGGAGCTGATGAATGAGTTCCGGTTTACAGGTATTTTGCAGAAGTTAAGAGCTAAGGGTTATTAGTTACCCTGGCAACCCACATTCCTCCCAGGCTAGGATCTCCCCAAACTTTTCCAGGGCTCACCTCCCACCTGTTTCCATTGAACTTCTCCACCAGGAGCTGTTGGCTGTTTATTCAGTGGCGCAAGAGCTCACCCAGTCCTACTGAGAGCATTTTGCCTGATGCCTCATGGCTCAAAACTTTGCTAGAAACGTACTGTCCAAACAACTGACCCGAGCCACAGGGCTGATTCTGTAGCTGGGCTGGGAGAGGGAAACAAGAAGCACTGGAAAGGAAGCGGCCAAGCATCCAAAGGAGATCGGCCCCCAGCAGCTACCACTGTTCTCATGTGGGCTAGGGGGGCAGAAGTCCTCATTGTTCTCAGTAGGGGCAGTTGAGTGCTGAGTGAGTGGCCATGTTCTGCCCCACACCCGCAGTGAAATCGGGGCTGCATACATCGATTGTAGGGCAAAGTTCCAAGAGGCCAGAAGATCCCTGTGGAAATTTCAGAGTATGGAGATGAAGGAGTTAATCAATTACAGACTCCGTCACAAATGGATTCCCTTCACCAGTTGTTAGAACTGGCCTCCCAGTTACATCAAGACTTCCCAGGCCTGCTCTAACTGCAGGCAGGAACCTAAGGCCAGATGGGGGCTCCCAGCCAACTGAGTGGCATTTAGTAGCATGAGCCAGCTAAATCAGAACGAACAGATACAATCCCTTTGTTTTTCACAATGTTCGGAATCGGCTAGAACAGTGCTGAACTTCCAGGCCTGTAACATGGGGCCTGGTGTTAGGGGAACCGTCACCAGCTGCCAGGTTTTCTGTATTGTATTACAACTGCGAGGACTCGGTCTCTATAATATGGACTTAATCTGGGGACCACCAGCCCCTCTGGCAGAGGGTATTCCTGTGGGTTCTCAGCACTCTTCCACCTACCCTCCATCGGGAATTAAACATCTGTATTCAGAGCTGCTGTGTTTTTTTATGATCAGTGACTTTCCAGACAATCTGTCCTTGATTTGTCTTTACAAAACCCTCCTTGTCATTCGCCTTCTCCAGCTGGCGTTAAAAGGTACGAGACAAGCTGTGGATAGGGCTTCTGATTTTAGCTTTTAGAACATCCCCGCTACAAAAAAAAAGAATGGAAATTGGTGTTTATCCAACACTACTTGTGTCTATGGGCTAGTCTACACTGAGCAGTAATGTGGACTATGGGGGTGTGATTTCTAATGTTGCACATTACTTAGTCTGGACACCTAAAGGTGGGACACTAAACGTTCCCTAGTGTGCGTTAATTCAACCCTGTTTGAACAGTCTGACATTAAAGTGCAGTAGGGAACATTACAGTATATACTACTGCAATGAATAATGTACATTAAAATATACACTGCCGAGATTATACATTATTCATTCAAGTTTACAGAGAGCCCTCCCCAAACCCCATTTTTGGACACCTTCATAAACCTCAAAAATTGCTAAAAATAACTCCCCTCACCCCCCAAAAACAGAAGTCCTAGCTATGTACTAACACAGGGACCGTTCTCACTTATACTGCTGTAAATTCAGAGTAACTCTACTGACTTCCAGCGGCACCTGAGATCAGAATCTAGCCTTTGCTCTGCCCCACCACTACATACAGTCAATGAGCCGTGTCCTGCACTTGATATCTGAGCAAAGCTTCCACTAACTCAGCTGGAACGTGGCCTGTGTCCAGGATTTGGCTCAGGGGGTTTTGGTTCATGAGCTGATTAAAAACAAAATGTCATATGTTTAGGACTAGGAAGTGTCCCAAGGAAAACTGCAGTGTCAGTACAACTGCCAGGGTATTTTTCACAGCCAGGATTTGGACAGCTGAGTGGCCCAGTGGGGCTAACAGATAGCCCTATTGCCTAACAGAGAAGGAAGACCAAATTTCAGGGTATCTAACTAGATCTGTGGTAAGTGGTGTGGGTTTCTGGCTGGATGGTATCGCAGGAAGTGCCCCTCCACCGAGTCCACATGACATTTGGGCAGGAAATGCAAAGTGCTGCAAGCAGCAAGTTCAAAGAAAAGTCAGAAACTGGCCCCAAAAAAAAAAAAAAGAAGTTGTTTAATACTGTTATGAAAAAATGACAATACTTATCTGGATGAGAAAATACAGCCAAAATGCATGGAGTGAACTCTGCTGCCAGTCTGTCTGCCCCAGGGATTCCAATCACAGCTGCTCCTCTCCACAGGTCCACGACCGGAGAGCCAGGCCTCCCCCCAAGATGATGCAATTAATGCGTGACACAAAGGAAACTCACTTGGGATACAGTACACAATGGCTGGAGAAGTCAGAGAATATGGGTTGTGGTCTGTCCGGGTTCGGCTGCTGCCGTCGGGCTCACAGACGTCTCAACAGAACTGCAAGAGATTGAAGTTCAAACCCGGATTAGAAAACCCCCTTGCAAACAAAGGCCGTGGGCAGCACTCGGAGCCACGGGTCTGGCTGATAGTCTCCCTCCTCATGGGGCTGGGGGTCTTGCTCCTCCTGGAATAGGGGGAACCTTCTCGTGATCTCACTAACCTTCAGCTCCCAGAGCAGGGAAGCTACAGGCACCACCCTGTGTAAGTGAGGGTGAATAATATAAAGGAGAGGTGGGCATAAGGAGGTGCCACTCTCATCAAGGGGCTGGCGTCCGGGCTGTTCACCACTCACTCTAGCTAAGGTTTCTGCTCCGATCCAAGTCTGGGCCTACAGCCAGCAGCCAAGTCCACCCTAACCGTGATCACAACAGAAGTCCTCAGCGCTGGTCCCATCCCCAGACTTGCTGGACATGTTACGCTCTGTCTCTCCCTCTAGGCTGGGTGTGACAGCAGTTGGGGCTTGGAAGGGGGCTAAGGATTTATTCCTAAAATGACAAATGACAGCTGTCGACACCACCTGTCTTAACACATTTCACACCCTCATTCAAACAAGTGTTCGCCGCGCTCTACCTTCCAGCGGTTCCCACACTCGTTACACACGACGAAGGTGGTCATGGGCTCGTCGGAGCTGCGGGTCTGCACCTGTGGGAAGGAGACAAGAAGGGAGATGGGAAAGAAGAGCCCCCGCTTGGAGCTTCCAAAGAGATTCCCGATGGGCTCTCTCTGGTTCTCCTCGAATACCCTCCGGGTTCATCAGTCAGAACCCGGCCTGGGAGCCGGGGCAGCATGCACGGTCTGGGAGAAGGAGCCTCACACTCCTACAAGTCTGAGGAGTCACCGCCCCCCTCTCCCTGGGCTCCCATTCCATCCCCCCTGCTGCGTCCGGGCGGCAGAGCCGACTGAAAAGGCTTCGTTCCTGAAGCAGTGAGGGTGACGAAGCAGGATGGCTTTACGTTGCCGCAGTACCGGTCTCCAAACTCAGGCCTCACACAGCACACGCGTACCATGGGCACGGACTGGGAGAGCCCAACCCTGACCGCCCTGAAATCGCAGTGCTCGGAGCCGGAAGGCCTTCCCTACATGCGCAGGGAAATGGTGCTACCGCGGCTACACTGCACAAAGCCCTGATATCTGCTGGAGGCACAGAAATGGCTTCTCAGCGGAGTTTGGCAGCAATGCCGGCAGTGCCTTCAATCGGCGTGAGGCTGCAGCGGACAGTGGAAGCAGCCCACCCCCTATGAGGACGCTGGAGAGACGCTATGTTGCTGACACGTACAAGGAACACTTTGGCCGTGTCTCCGCCCCAGATGCTTCTCAGCCACATCCTCCCGTCGCACTAGTCCCAGCTGACAACAGGGACAGTGGAAGCTGTCACAGTGGAGGTAGGGCACTAGGATTGTCACCATTGTGTTGGAGAACTGCCAACAGAAGGCGTAGACCAGATGGTGGTGAAAAGACCATTTTACACTTCATTAGTGTGCCCACCATGGCTACAGACAAGGCCTAAGGGGGCCCAGCACTAGCCTGGCTGGGTCACACCCGGGGCCTGGGCTAGTCCAAGGAGGGCATATTCTGCTCATCACCATGGCAGCTCTCTGCAGATGATCTTTAGGTGGCTGACACCTACTGCCATGGGGGATGGTCCATCTATCTGCCACCGTCTGGCATGACACCCGCTGAAACCGTTGAGTGTTGAAGCAGCAGAGCCTCAAAACAGCAAGGGTGGTTAAAACACCCGCCCAACGCAGTCCGTTCTGAAAGCAGGTCACATGCTGTGCGCTCTAGCTAGGGTGACCAGACGTGTGACACATCGGGATGCGAGTAATAGGGACAGACCCCCAAACATCGGGACATCTGCTCACCCTAGCTCGAGCTCACGGCTGATCCGTTCCCATTCTAAAATCTGGAAAGAATACAGCTCTCAGGAGCCATGATATTCATGCTTTGGGTGGAGGCAAGTGCCTAAGGAAATTGCTCTGCATCTCCCAACCCTCCCGCCACAGGGTTAAAAGGAAAACATAAAAAAGCACTCAAACCATTCCCTTTTACAGGCTAGTCCTAATCTCCGCTTTACAGTCTGCCAGGGCCATATGCTGTCACTGCTGCCTGCAAACTACCAGTCTGGTTTGTATTTAAGCCGATAGGGGATCCTGGTATTTAACTCTGTGACCGCTGCCTCGGAACAGGCTTGTCAGACAAGGGACTTTACTAAACTCTAGAAGCCATATATGTTTTCAAAGCATGCAGGTGAAACTGGGTGTCTCCTTGCATGTCAAATCACCGCAACTACCTGGCAAATACATTGTGGGCCTAAACAACCCTGAAAACCTGGCCCCGGAGGTTCTCCTGGTGAGCTGCAGGATCCATGCCACCTGACAGTGCCCAACCCATGATGTGCCAAGGGCAGCTGGGGAGACGCTGAATATCAACATCCACTGGTCTGACCGGAGCGGAGACTGCTCAGAACCTTGCAGGACGGTACCCGTTATAAGCAAAGATGGCGGCTAACCTGAGTGTAAGTGCAGTTCTTCTTCTTGCACTTCCCACAGGTGAAGAGGTCAGTCTGGGTCCCTCCCGTCCTAGCAATCTGGTGCTCCCGGATCGCTTCCTTCGTCATGGCTTTCCTGATCTCCTTCAGCTCGTTACTGGCCATTTCCTGTAGGGAACAAACAACGGCACATCAGCTCAACTTCCACGCACTGCTGCCGGGCCCACTGAAGCAGAGGGACGGCTAAAGGGACAGCTAATGGGCCACAGGTTACCAGTTCAAATCCAGCCCGTGTCCCCTATGGCCGATGGAGAGTGACTGGGATGCTCAGTGTAGCTTCCAGCAGACAAATGTTCCCACCACTACCTGGCCCCTTGTGTGGCATTCTCAGCTGAGAGGCCAAGTCCAGAACTGCCCATTTAACCACAGTGGTGCTTTCTCCAGCTAGCACTGAGACAGTGCAGGACAGCCAGTGCTCTGTGGAGCCACAGAGAGCTTCAATTTCCAGAGCTGTCCAGGGCCAATCTCTGGCGCCAAACTCCTTCAAGTAACTAAGAAGCCCCTCCACACATGGCTGACCCTGACCAGCACATCAGTGGCTACTGCTGATCTGAACCTTAACAGAGCTGCCATCTTGAGAGCAGACTTGAAGTTAATCAGCAGGATGGGATCCCTTACCAATAATGCCTATGAACGTTTTCAGACCTCCCCCTCTCCTCACCTCTGAGGTCATCACTGCGATCTGCTCCGGGGTGATTGCTCCACACAACACGTTCTTTCGGAGCTCAGGGTTTTTGGAGTCCTTCAGGTTGGAGATGCGGCTCCTCACACGGTTTTTGTACTTCATGTCGGTGTTCTTGACATCTTGGTATATACGTGCGAGGACAGTTAAGGAGCTACAAGGGGAATAATTAGCCCTGCCGCCTACCGGCGCTCGGATCCACGGATCTCAAAGCACTCTCCAAGCATTAAGGAATTTCGCCTCAGTCCCTTGTGAGGTAGGGGTGTCACTGCAGCCAGTGGACCGATGAGGACATAGGCACTGAGGGGTTAAAGTGACAGGCCCAGGGGCAATACAGCAAGTCAGTGGCAGAGCTGTGAGTAGAAGCCTGGAATCAGGCCTCCCAGGTCCATACACTGACTTACCAGGCCATGGTTTTGTTTAATTTAACTGAATTTAAGCCCTTGCAAAGGCCAGGATTAATACTGGGAGACGCTGGGCTCTTTCCCTGCTCACACCGCAGGAGCTGTCAAACGTGGGCCGGGACCAGTGCGGAGTTGCTGCAAAAAGGGGTTCTCCCAAAGCCAGTTTAGGACAGAGAGGAGGGGAGAGGTCCCAGTGCTGCAGCAAATTCCCTTCTAACGAATGACTTCTCCCCGGCGCTGGAATGGCAGCGTGGTGGAATTCATCTCTGATTCCACTTTCCTCAAATACCTCCACATGCCGTTGTTATCTACTAGAGCAGCTAGAAAGGTCTGCAACCCTACACTCACAGCGTGTAACTACCCCTCCCTCACACACACACACACACACACACAGCTGGTACTCCATCTTACCTGAAATTAGCAAGCTACCTGACACCAACTGCTACATCTTGCCTGGCACTGCCCCATGGCCTGGTGGCAATGAGAGCCAGCATGGAGGTAAGTGTGGGGAAGTTGCCAGGGAACGTCTGTGGCGCAGAAGGCTGGGGCAGTCCAAACAGGCGGCCATGCACGATCTCACCCACCGGGGGGATCCGTTCTGAGTCGACAACAAACCCATCCAGGGGCTTCATCTTCAACCTGCGACTCTGCTAATCCAGAACAACGCTGCGACCCAGCCCAGAGCCCCAGCTGAGCGAGACCTTCGCACAAACAAGGCCATTCGCCCCGCTTTTCCTGCTGGCCTGTTAATGTCACCCCCCGGGGGTGCTGCTCGCGGAACCCTCAATAGCACAAGGATATATTCTTCAATCTGGGCAGAGAGGTGCTCGCAGTCAGCACCAATGGCAACGTAGTCATCTGTAAAAGAACAAGGAGCACAATGACTGATCACTTTCAACCACCGAGAGAGCCCTAAGGGAGACCCTGGGGACCAACACCGAGCTCTCTGCCTGTCTCGACTCACACGTTCCCTCTATCACAGACAGTGCCTCGGCACCCCTTGACACATTTTTAAATAGAATGACAAAAATAGAGGACCCCAGCTGACTTTCACCCTCCACTGACTCCAATAAGGGTGGCCAGAGCTAAAGCAATGATTGGAGCCAGTAATGTGCATTGTTTGCCAGTAACCAGCACGATACCGGGAACTTATAGCTTAGCCTAAAGGGCCTGATTCTGACCTCACCTTGGTGTAACCTGGAAATAACTCCACTCCGATCCATGGAGTTACACAGCAGTAAAACTGGTGTAATCAGAATCAGGCCTTCACTGTACTTATTCTTGGCCAAATGCCCTGCAACCTCCCTCCACCCACACCCTGTTCTCCCCCCACATCCTACTAGCTCTAATTGGAGCAAAGAGCTGGTGAAACCGAGTAAGCAACCTTTACTGTAGAAGGAACAGCCTGAGTGATGTAATGACTGTGTAATGACTGTGTGGCTGGAGCCTGGATGTGGCAAATGACTGATGAGTAGGAAGGGGATGTATTGTCCCCTCACCCAGACAAGGGATGGCATGAGGGGACAATACAACAGAGAGGTTGAGCCCCAGATCCCCTGGGTGAAATAGGTGGTAGCCAGGGGATTAACGGCTACAGTCTTGTTTGTGCCTGGAACTCCTCCCTACCGCAGCACTGACCTCCACGCACAGGCAGTTCTCACGCCTAGTAGGAATGCATGGCAAAGGGGCCTCTGGGAGTTTACAGCCAGCCCTAGGCGAGGCTCCTGGGTACTTACTGTCGGTCTGCAGAGCAGAAGTCAGCATTTCTCTGCACTTGTTGCGGACAGCGTCGCAGGTGACGGGCACCGGCGGAAAGGTGGTGATTTTGGGCGTGGTCGGAGTCTTCGGCGGGTCCTGCCTTTTGTTGGCGCTAAAAAGAGAAACTTTGCTTGTCAGAATGATTCAGTTCAGGTCACTGAGAGTCGCGCGGGGCTCAGTGGCAATGTGGTCAAGTATCCTGTTCATTACGGCGCCATAAACCAATCACAAAAAGCAGAGCAAAGACCTTGGCCAATAGCCACCCCCCCCAATGCATACAGATGACAATACGCCAACCAATAGGGCTATCCCTGGATATGAACACAGAGCTCCTGGGAGCTGGAGTGGCTCTGCATACGTGGACACTGACAAATCCTTATAACCTATCCATGAAGCCTGATACTATAGATGGAGAGATTTCAGAAGACTGGAAAAGGGAAAATATAGCGCCCATCTATAAAAAGGAGAACCTGGAAAATTAAAGACCAGTCTGCTTAGCTTCTGTACCTGGAAAGATAATGGAGCAAATAATTAAGCAATGAATTTGCAAACATCTAGAAAATAATAAGGTGATAATTTGTCAAGAAGAAATTGTGTCAAACCAACCTGACAGCTTTCTTTGGCAGGGTAACAAGCCTTGTGGATGGGGGGAAGTGGTAGATGTGGTATATCTTGACTTTAGTAAGGCTTTTGATACTGTTTTGCATGACCGGCTCATAAACAAACTAGGGAAACGCAACCTAGATGGAGCTAATATAAGGTAGGTGCAAAACTGGTTGGAAAACCATTCCCAGGGAGTAGTTATCAGTGGTTCAGTCAAACTGGAAGGGCAGACCGAGTGGGGTCCCGCAGGGATCAGTTCTGGGTTCTGTTCTGTTCAATATCTTCATTGAAGATTTAGATAATGGCATAGAAGAAAGTTTGCAGATGATACCAAGCTGGGAGGGGTTACAAATACTTTGGAAGATAGAATGAAAATTCAAAATGATCTGGACAAATTGGAGAAATGGTCTGAAGTCAATAGGATGAAATTCAATAAGGACAAATGCAAAGTCCTCCACTTAGGAAGGAACAATCAGTTGCACACATACAAAATGGGAATTGACTGCCTAGGAAGGAGTACTGCTGAAAGGGATCTGGGGGTCATAGTGGACCACAAGCTAAATATGAGTGTAACGGTGTTGCCAAAATACCTAACATAATTCTGGGATGTATTGGCAGGAGTATTGTAAACAAGACACAAGAAGTAATTCTTCCACTCTACTCCACTTTGATTAGGCCTCAATTGGAGTATTGTGTCCAGTTCTGGAATGATGTGGACAAATTGGAGAGAGTCCAGAGAAGAGCAACAAAAATGATTAAAGGTCTAGAAAACATGATCTATGAGGGAAGATTGAAAACATTGGGTTTGTTTAGTCTGGAAAAGAGAACACTAAGAGGGAACACGATAATAGTTTTCAAGTACATAAAAGGTTGTTACAAGGAAGACGGAGAAAAATTGTTTTTCTTAAGCTCTGAGGATAGGACAAGAAGTAATGGGCTTAAATTGCAGCCAGGGAGGATTAGGTTGGACATTAGGAAAAAAACTTCCTAACTGTCAGAGTGGTTAAGCACTGGAATAAATTGCCTAGGAAGGTTGTGGAATCTCCATCATTGGGGATTTTTAAGAGCAGGTTGGACAAACGCCTCTCGGGGATGGTCTAGCTAATGCTTAGTCCTGCCATGAGTGCAGGGGACTGGACTAGATGACCTCTCGAGGTCCCTTTCAGTTCTGTGATTCTATGATATTGTCTAGGCAAACTGATTTACTCCACTGAACAAAAAGAAAATGGTCCTACTCGAAGAGGTCAATGAGAAGGGCTATTACACAGCTACTGGACACCGCCAATACTCCATGCTTGGGTTTTGACTTTCTGTTACCTGCCAACATGGAGCCTGGGAAGTTTGGCGCTGACATTTTGGCACACAGCCATACGAGAATTCACAACTCCACATCAGAGCTCTGGAACGTGACACCTCCTAGATGACATGCCTAGACCTGAAGAAGAGCTTTACTCAGGCAAAACTCCCAATGCCAGTTAGCGACGATGGGCTCCTCAGGGATTGCCTCTTTTCCGAGAGCCCCTTTCTGAGGAATTTAAAATTAATTTTTGCAGCATGAGGGGGCTGTATATGGGGCCTCTTGACTTGAGGGAAGGGATGCAGCAAGGTCTCTATGCCCAAAGGGAGGCCAGCACGAAGGACTATTAGGAAGTATACCAGGAAAGAAGTAACGGGATTCATGACTATGCAGACCCAGTCACCAAAAAACTCTCATACGGGGGGGGGGGGGCAGTCCTTCCGCGTTGCAGTCTCCCTTCCTGCCTAGAGGTAGAGGGGTCTACATCTCCAGCCTCCTACTTAGTTCCCTGCTACTTCACCTTTAGAGGGGAAGAGGCGAATTCCACCCACAATTAGTGACTTGATTTCTGAGCCTTGGTAATGGCACACTGCTTTGTGAATTCCCTATTTGTGATGGGGGTTTCAATGAAGATTGTTAGAATCCCAGCTGAAGACGTTCCCTGTTTCTGACACCCCAGGAAGCCTGGCTCTGACCAGGAGTACTATCCAAAGTAGGATAGAGGCAGAGAACCTCCTCTCTGTCCCATGGTCATTTCTCTCAGCACCGATTCTAACCTCTCTGGTTTCTATGTAAAGCCTCAACTCTTCAACACAGCAAGTCCTGCCACCAAAACAGTTCAAACAAACCCCATGGATTTGAGCGGAGATATAGCTGTAAAACCTGGAGAAAAGGGCAGCAGATAATGAGAAGTAGCAGGTGAGAGACCTGGGCTTTGTCTGTACTGTAGTATTAGGTGACAATCACAATGGGTCAGGCAGCCAGACCCCCCAAAATCTTTTCTTACAGCACACTGGTTAGTAGGGTGACCAGACAGCAAGCATGAAAAATTGGGGCGGGGAGGAAGGGGGGATGGCGTAGGGAATAATAGGAGCCTATATAATAAAAGACCCCAAAATCGGGACTGCCCCTATAAAATTAAGACATCTAGTCACCCTAGTTAGGAGAGACACATCTAGGCTTCTAACTTGGAATCATTTGAGGCCCAAATTTCTAGAGGCGTTGGGAGCATGCACAGCAGCTGTGAATTAACATGCTAATTGAGTAACTGCACCTGTAATGGTGAATCACTGTCATTTTCATGTGTAGGCGGAGTCATTTGCATGCACAATTGCACACCGGTTTTCTCACATCAGGCCCCCTAGTGTTCAGTTTTTATGTACAGATGCACTTACGGCAGGTTTGACAGCCCTGGAGTCTGGCGTCCTCTGTGTATTCACACAGCAGGTACAGTCCAGACAGTGACCCTGCCAGTTTCTCTAGCCCCATAGCTTAACCCTGCGGTGGGAAGGACCACTGCTCGGGCTGAAAGGGCAGGTGAGGGTCCATGCCCTCTCAGGCGCCCTCACCAACTGAGCTGCTAACAAGCATGAGTGTAATGTGGATAAATCACCATTAGGAAACAGCCTGAAAACACCTACTCACTCCCTCTAGGCCCCTTCACAAGAGGACAATATTGTCCTGACCTGGGCTGAACTTCAGCTAGTGACCTGGAGGTGAGAGCCTCTGGAGTGCACACCCAACCTTGCAGGATATTTGGTCTCCTGCATATACAGACAGGTTCTCCGCCCTGTTCTGCTCTCCTTGCACATTCAGGCAACACCAAGGAAGCAGAAACCATCGGCCTGCTGCTAAGGTTTTCCCCAGCATCTGGCTCATGCCTCCCTTTCCACAGCCCCCTTGGCAGAAGACATGTCAGCAGCGGGGGGGAGGGAGGGGGCAAAACCCCATGCACTCCAGCTAGCCTCTGCTGATATGAGATCTGTCGGGACCATATCCAGCTGTTTAACCTGTTCAGGGGCAGAGGCACAGATTCAGGGGTCTATAACCAGCTCCCCCCCAGTGGGGGGCCACAGAGAACCCAACTCGTTTCCTGTCCATTCTATGGAAGAGAGAATAACTCCCTTAGAGTTGACATTGACAGCCACTGAAACAGACCCCCCTCTATGATACTAGGTCTGCTGGTGTCTGCGCAAGGCCATGAAGCTGTCCTAGAACCTTGTGTGTTTATCCTCTAATCGTGAAGCTGCGACTGCAGGACAATGGGACTGGGACAGCTCAAGGCATGGACCCTGGAATAGTTCAGTAACACTAGTGCCAACCCAGCCTAGCATATCAGTGCCCAGAAATCTTAAGCTGTCCATTGCTACATGAGAGAAGGCCGGGGTTTGACTCTAGTTCCAGACACACCTACCCCAAGTTTAAAAACCCTACTCCAAATGGCACCCTGTGGCAGACAGCAACATAGGCAAGGATGGTTAGGGCACAGTGATGCCTAGAGAGCTTGAACCCTGGCGGTTGTGGAGGGGTTGAACAAAAGACTTTAGGTCCAGGTCCTCAAAGGATTTTTAGGCACCTAACTCCCACTGATGCTTTCAGTGGGAATTGGGCAGGGAACTCATTTAGGCATTTTTGCAAAATCCACTAGGGGTTCATCTACATCTCAAGGTGTCTAAACATCGTTGTAGGAACTGAATGTGCAAAGGGGGGGTTGCAGGACCTAGTACAATGGCCCAACTAAGAACGGTCACATCTGTGCCAATGAAACATCTTTTAAAAGGAGTAAAATAAGCTCCATGTACTTTAAGAGCTAAAACATCAAATTTGGATGCCAAAAATTTGATTCCTAAATCAATATTTTGGAAGCTACGGCAAAGTGGCCTGATGTTTGAAAGGTGTGGAGTACCTGTTGGTTTTCAGTGCGATTTGCACATACCAACTCTTGAGTGCACAAGTAATTGTACACATGCAAATGGGGCCTATAGCAATTGAGGTTTTAAACACACAAAGAAAAAGTCATTCAGGGAAATGTGCAAAGCTTGCTGTACTTAGAAGCTCTGACATGAGCGTGGGGCTTTGGTAGAATTCAGCAGCCCCAGAAACAACCATCCACCAAAGCTTTGGAGGAGTCACTTGTTGACGTGTGTATAAAAACACGTTGCCAACCTGAGAGAATTTGATATTCTGCCCCACAAACCTCACCAGGTGTTGTGTGCCTAAGTGCACTTCTACCTCAGGAACAGACATCACTTAAGCCCGCCCCAGGAAGGTTATAGCTCGAAGTAACCCCAAAACCCTGAAGAGCAGCTGCCTGCTTGTGCAGTAGAATGAGTACAGACAGGCAACAAATCCAGACACTTCCAGTAAGCAGCCTAATGAGAGTCCTGGCAAAAAAAACCCACCGCAGTGCTGCCGGAGATGAAGATGTACTATCCGCAACCTATTACAAAAATACTGTAGTAACAGTCCACAATACTACACCATCCAGTAGTGAGACCGAGTGCTTTGAACCATAACAATACAGAACTGCAGGATATCATTTTATAAGGGATACCACATTCTAGTGTATCACGTAAATATCTCGCCTACCAGAACAAGCTCCACCTCCACATTGGAGAATTGAGACGCTCTGGATACACCTGTCCTGATGTTAGCTCCCTAGTCATTACCAATGAAATTCCCCATCTGCAGCAATCAAGAAAAGTGATGGGCCAAGAGGTGTCAGTGAAAAATTTGGAAGACAAGGGTAAAGGCTCAGCCAAAATTTGTCAGACTCCATGGCTGAAGGAAGTACATTTCCACACAGGCTGGCCTCTCTATGGCTTTGATAGCAGCCTCATCAAACCAGCATAGTGGTAGACTCATCGCCCATAACTCAGCCATACCGTCTGACTAATTTAGTCTCAGCCTGTCCTTCACAGACACACCAGGGGCAATTCCTGGCCAATAAGTTCTCTGTCAGGGCACGCTGGGAGTCTCTTTTGTACCATCAGAAGAAAATATGCTCTTCTCTCTGTAACAAGACAGCATGATGTACATGTTGTCTCTGGGCTGGGAGACAGGAGCTAAATATCTCTAACCCTAACTTTCGCCTCGGTTTCCCCCTCTGTAAAGGGAGAGGGTACTTCTACCTGACAGCGGTGTTGGAGGTTTAATGTCTGCACCGCACTTCGAAATGAAAAAGCAGCAGTAGCTGTGCAATGTCTCCTAGAGCCTTACTAGCGGAGGACAAAGCATTTGGTGGGACTGACGGGTAATCCATCGGTCCTTGCTTGCTAAAAAAAGAAGGGAGCACCATATTCCTGCCTCCATGACCACAATTGTTGGGTTATTTGGGGGGCTGACACAATTCCAGGCCACTTCCTCTAAACGGCATGTGTTCCAACAGACTGGGTTTGTTTTACTCACACAATTCTCACCCTACTCACTCTCCCAGGTGCTTTGGGAGCAGCTAAGGAACTCTGGGCCATGTGCCCGGAAAACCCCCTTACTTTAGACTCACAAGAATCTCCTGAGAAAAGTCTATTAGAGTCTATGCCAGAGGTTTCTCTGGTGTTATTTCCTGACTTTAGGATACCATCAGCCTAGCACAAACATAATACTTTCCCCCTTGCCGACACTAGTGAATGAAGATTCACCAGATTCCAAGATGGCTGGCAAGTATCATCCTCCATTTACAGATTGAGAAATGGGAGTAAGAACTGAAGACTCTTCCCCAAGGGCACAGAAGGATCCAGTGTCAGAAGGAGGATTTAGACCGCAGGGGTTCCTGGGTCCCAACCACTCCTCTCTCAGCTTACAAAATACGTGACACTCTGCCCCCTGCGTACCGGAGAAATCCTTGCCTTTGCACAATGCAAAGGGAAAACTTTGGCTGGGAGATTCCAGATTAACGTTATTTGTAGAATTAGTACCTAGGAACGCCAGTCAGGGACCAGAACCTTTGTGCTCTGCACTGAACACACACAGAACAAGAGATGGGCCCTGCTCCAATTTTACACTGCATTGCGGGTGGGCTTATGGCCTCAAAACCAGAGGGATCCATTGTTATTAAAAACATTGCAAGGCACATGCCAAATCCTGATCTTCTGGAACATTTAATTCAAGTTTATACACAAGCGGAGTAGCAAGTTAAACCGCTGTAGCTCAGCTATCGTATCAGTAACTTTCACTGTACCAGCCCTGCACTAAATTGCAGAGGTTTGAAAATAACTAAGCTGCAGCAGCAGTCACATGACAGTTCTGAAACAAGGAGACATGGTAAAAAGGCTAGTCAGATAGGGACTGACTGACTGGGATACACAGGGATGAACTTTAATGAGCATGGGAAAACTCGCAAACCGGAGAGAAAAATACAGACCTAAGGTAGCTGTGTTAGTCTGGAATAGCAGAGGTAACAAAGAGTCCTGGGGCACCTTAAAGACTAACTAAAGTATTGAAGCATAAGCTTTCGTGGGCTAATACCCACTTCGTCGGATGCAAGCAGCTTGCATCTGAGGAAGTGGGTATTAGCCCACGAAAGCTTATGCTTCAATACTTTAGTTAGTCTTTAAGGTGCCCCAGGACTCTTTGTTACCTAAACCTAAGAAAGTTACTAATAAACAGATACTAGAATTTGGTTAAGAATCAGAGAGGTAGCCGTGTTAGTCTGGAATAGCAGAGGTAACAAAGTCCCGTGGCACCTTAAAGACTAACTATAAAGTTTTGAAGCATAAGCTTTCGTGGGCTAATCCCCACTGCTTGCATCCGACGAAGTGGGTATTAGCCCACGAAAGCTTATGCTTCAAAACTTTATAGTTAGTCTTTAAGGTGCCACGGGACTTTGTTACCTCTAGAATTTGGTTATTAGCCAAGATGGTCAAGGATGGAACCCCATGCTGTGGGTGTCCCTACATTTCTTACTGCCAGAAGCTAGGAATGGGAAAAGGGGTGGATTACTCAAAATTGCCCTGTTCTATTCATTCCTTCTGAAGCATCTGGCACAAACCAGTCAGAAGACCGGACCTTGACTAGCTGGACCATTGGTCTGACCCAGTGTGGCCATTCTGACATTCTTATTAATCCTTAAGAAAGCCACTAATCCACAGGTGTTTTACACCTTATGAAATGGTCAGGTTCCTGGAGTCGGAGCGGGATTCTTGGGAGCACTCTGGCTAAAAGGAAGGATCAGTCTCTTGCTTCTGGGAGGCACAGCTGGGACTCTGGTGAAGCTGGTCCCACCCCGTAATCTTTCTGCCCTCCACCCGGGCCCCACTCCCCCTTACTGACTGTTCTAACTACACTTGCCGGATGGGGAACAGGCTGGGGAGCACCCACTCCATGAAGAGGGACGAGCCAACAGCAGACTAGCTAGATACTTGGGGATGGCAGCCGACTGCAGGGCAGGTAGACTTCTTCCACCACTTGTGGAGGGGAGATCATTGCGCAGGGAGAAGGGGGTGAGGCTCCTGCTAGGAGCATCTGTGAATACTTGGCTCCTATGCATCAGCTTAGAATGCTATGGCTGAGTATAGTCACAGCCCTACTAAAGGACTCCAAGGATTTACAACAAGTAAGGGAGAAAATATAAAAATGCAACACAAACAAAAATCAAACCCAAAGGAATACTTTATTAACAGAGAAAGAAACCAGCATGAAACAGAAGGAAATGGAAACGTGAAGGTAAAACAAATCATGAATAACAGAAAGCAAAAAAACTCACTAAAGCCACTGTATTTTGTAGATGTTTATTCTTCCATTACAGTTGTAGTTTCTCTTTATTATAGAACACCACACGGATCAACAGGCAGCCTGTCTCCTTTGCTGGGTAGGCTGGACTGGCAGGTCTGACCAAAATGAGGCATTTGAGCAGACTAATTGCACCAGCTCAATAGACATACTAAAGATCAAATGTTAACATAGAAAGCCCCAAGTGACGGAATAACATGTACTAAAGCATCATCTTGGGCTAAAGGGAAGGGTTACCTTTGGTCTCTCGAGTCACCGCTCTCCTTTGAGGAGGATGCCGACAAGGAAGAATTCCTCCTCTTCTCCTCACTTTTGTCCTCTGAAGCATCTGCACCCAGTGAGAAGAGGGGGAAAAACCAAACACTTAGACACTACAGAGGGTTCAGGGTTGATCTTCACACTACAATCCCGACTACACTAAGCAGAGCACAAAGGATGGCTAAGAGCCTGGATATTTGGTCAGAGACAAGTTACTAGCTCCAGAAGAGCAGCATGGAGGAATAGGTCTAGGCAGCCTCAAGTACTCTGCAATGCACCCATGGTAATCTTTCTGCTTGCCTTTGGAGTGGCAACTGGCAAATGTACCACAACCCTTTCCCTAGGTAGCCATTGTGAAAGGACCCATCCTTCATTCCATGAGGAGATTAGCTTCTTCATGAGGGAAGACCTATCCAGCCAAAGTTTCTTTTCTAGTGAGGCCCCTGCTGCTGACTGTACAGAGTAAAATTTTCAAAAATCACTTTTGAAAATGGGACTTAAAGCCAATCCAATTTTCAAAAGTGCCTGCGAGAGCCAGCTCCTCTCTCAAGGTCGGTGTTTTAAGAAGTGTATCCCTGGCCTTCCAAAGAATAAATTGTATTTCTTTTCCAGTTAGTTCACTGCTGTTGCAAGGTGATGGCTTCACACTCCTGGAGACAGAAGTTTTGGTTAAACACAGAACAGATGCAGGCTAGGGGCTTGTCTTCACTTGAGCCAGCAGGGATCGATCTTTTGGTGATCGATTTATTGCGTCTCGTTAAGACGCGATAAATCAACCACCAGCGGCTCCCCCGTCGACTCCGGAAGTCCAGCTCGTGAAGAGGCTCAAGCTGGAGTTGACGGGGGACCGCGCCGCCGACCGCCACCGCCATGAGGATGGGAGGTAAGTCGGCTGTAGAGACATCGATTTCAGCTACGTTATTAACGTAGCTGAAATTGTGAATCTACAGTCGATTTCCCCCCCTAGTGGAGACCAGCCCCTAGGAATAGGCAGTGAATACTTCCCCTCAGGGCCCTACCATTACGTGTCCACTCTGACATAGAAGGACCAGCCCTGGCGGCAGGTATGAGGAAAAGATCGTCCAACACCCATTTAGTCTTTGCCTTCTTTGTCAAGTTATTTATAGCAGGTTTCTTTGAGATACAGACTGGAACTAGCAATTCATTTCCAATACACCTTGAACAGCCCCTGATGGTATTAAATATTTGTTTCCATTGACTCAGACAGACTTTTTAGTTTTGATGAAACTCTACCCTAAGCTTCCCCACACATACAGGTACAGTAAAACCTCCATTTAACGGACTAATTCGGGCGAGGGGTGTCCGTTAAATCCAAAAGTCCGTTATTTAACAAAACAAAAAAAACGAGCTGTCGGAGCAGCAGCCCGCCCGCCACAGGGTCAGGGCAGCAGCTCCGCAGCCCGCCTGCTGCTGGGACCCGGGCGGCAGATGGGAACCGTCAGCCAGCCCGCCCGCTGGCGGGACTCGGGTGGGAGCCGGGAGCCGGCAGCCAGCCCACCCGCTGGTGGGACTCGGGTGGGAGCCGGGAGCCAGCCCGCCCTCTGGTGGGACTCGGGTGGGACCCGGCAGCCAGCCCGCCCGCTGCCGTAAACCGGGCGGCAGCCGGAAGCCGGCAGCCAGCCCGCCCGCGGCCGGGACCCCAGTGGCAGCCGGGAGCCGGCAGCCAGCCCGCCCGCGGCCGGGACCCCAGTGGCAGCCGGGAGCCGGCAGCCAGCCCGCCCGCAGCTGGGACCCCGGTGGCAGCCAGGAGCCGGCAGCCAGCCCACCAGAAATTGATCAGGAATGCATCAGACTTGCTCAGAAATTTTGTCCGTTGCATCCGAAGTCCGTTAAATCGAGGGTATGCTGTACTGCCATATGGCTCAGAAGCATGCGTTATGCTAAAGACAATTACATCAGTTACCAAGGACACAAATAACCCACTCAAGACATATCCTCTCTTCTGATTTGAAATTAAAGGTCTTAGGATTTCATGTTCTGTATTTTTTAAAAAAATTCAGTGGTTCCATAAGTCCTATACTCAGGGGGAGTATTTCCATTTATTCTTGGAAATTCCACAAGGTTGTTTATAAAGCACTTTTATTTCCAAGGTGGTCTAAAGGAACGAACACAGAAGTGGGAGAGAAACGCCTGAGCTCGAAACCCTGCCGGCTAACGTAAGTAATCTTCGACAAGTTGACTGACTTTTGCAAAAAAATGAGGCCCAGACTAACTAGCTTTTTTGAAAGGGGGTTGAATGGGTTAACACGTATGAGCAAGCAAAGAGCTGCCCTTGTGCAAAGTACTGTCTCCAAAGAGCTTCATAAACATTTGCTCATTGAGCATTACAATAGCCCATTCCAGGAAGTATAGTCAAGCAATTAGATTTTAAATAAGACCTCTCACTCCAACCCATCACCACTGGAAATGCTTTCTAGCAGGTTTCTTACCATGTTACACGAGTTGGCTTTTTATCGGTTGTGCTAGTTTATTGATATTTTAATATTACATTTACTTTCAATTGCAACACAGTACCCTGAGCACCTTGGTCAGCAGCTGGAGAACTTTATAAATAAGATCATTGCATTATTATCATTGTCACACTAACTACTCTTATTTCAAACCTCACAAATGTAGGCAAGTGCACATTAATTACATGCAGTCCTGGCTTAAGTCCACTTCTGCAGGGACCATTTTATTTTAAAACAGGAACTCAGTGTTATTAAATGGAATTCACTGTGTAGTCCTTGAAACCCTCCAGATGAGGAGTCTAATTTTAAGGTTCTATGTTCTGTGGCCTGCTAGAACTTCCTATCTCTACTGATGCAGACAGAAGCTTGCAAAAGCAACAAAGCCTACAGAATAGCAAAGCAGCTAGAGTTGGCTATTTGGTAAACTGAATCCAACAAAACCTGCTTATTTTCTTACCTAGAAGCTTTTTCCAGGACTTGATAAGTGATTTGGCAAGCGATATCACTTCATCGTCAGTGCTCTGCTTTCTCAGTGCATTCACCGACATCCCAATCCGGGTGGACTGCAAACCAACATTCAAGAAGTGAACCACTCAAGAACTGATTAGTTAGCCAATGGCACTAAAATTAAAGAGAAACAGGTCTCAAAACACAAGACAGCAGAATTGACCAAAGTGTACAAATCCCTGGAGACAGAGCCAGCTGCTTGATGCTTCTACAGAAGGGCAGCTACCAACAAGTTGGCTTCTTCAATGAGTCCTGAATATCTGGCTTATATAGCATATGGCTCTCTTGGAGGACTCCATCTACCATGGCACCTTTTCCCCTTCCCTAACCACCTAGAATCAATATATATATTACTCAAAACTGAACAGGATTTGAAAGAAAATCCCTTAGAATCCTAGAAATCTAAAAACAGGGCCAAAATTACAAACAGATGCACAGCTGTAATACAATACTCCAAACCTTTAAACCACAACCACTCTTCTAACAGGATTTTCTTTTAAAAGGATGTTCAGCGCCTTAATTGTAACAGAAGCCTGTAAGGAGCATTTTTAAGTTTCAATATATTACTAAAGCCCTTAATTTTTATTAACTATTTAACCTAGTTCTAAAAACCAGACTGGGGTTACCCCCCCCCCCCCAAGAGTTCTCCCTACAATCTCATCCGGATGGAACATGCCCCCCAACTTTTATGGACTCCCATCAATGTAATCAGTTTGGTGGGCTCAAGGTGATGTTTCCCCTTGAGCTCTGCTTCAGTCTCTGTCTCCCCACTTCAAATATACCTTGATCCTCTCGTTGGTTTGTAGTTTTACAAAAGCTTTTTTAAAAACATGGTTGCTGCTTGCCTCACGTTTGCTGCTTCCCCAATCTAGTTTCCCCTTCTTTATTCCGATCCCTCCATTGGTTTTGCAGAGCATGGTCTTTTCACTTCATGTTTACAAATGGAATTTTAAATTTGTTCTGATGATGGTGATGAATAGTACCCAAGCACCTCTGTTGGTGAGGCTTTATCAATACAGCCTTGCATAGCTTTGTTTGATGTTTTGGGGGGAGAGGACAAATGGTAGGGAAGAGTGTCTTAATCTCATTCCAAAGACATCAGCATTTAATCCACCTACGTCTGGATTTTAGTTTTCCTTGCCTTAGTTGCATGATTTACCTGTAACAGGTCCAGAGTTATAGGCATACTTTTCAGTTCCTTCAGCAAATCCATCGCACCATCCTGTGGAAGAAGGGGGGAGGGAGGGAAATCTACTAGTTACTTAAAAAAAAAAAAAAAAAGTGATTATGGGCCTCTTCTACCATATCATCTAAGGAAGGACAGTTACTTAAACTCAACCTACTGGCGGCCCATACCCTGACTGGGGTGACGGGCATAAGTAAGTAAGTAACACAGGCCAATAAAGCAACAACAGTTCCTAGAATATGAGGGAGCCAACCAACCAATCTTGGGACTGATATTTTAGATCAGGGGTCTCCAAACTACGGCCCGCGGGCCGGATGCGGCCCGCGAGGCCCTCTCATCCGGCCCGCGGAGATCTTTTTGGCTATTTAGGGAATTTTTGGCTCTCTCGCTGGGACGGCTCCGCGCTGGGGCCTGGAAGCGCCGCGCGGGCCGCCAGCCGCGGGGCCGGGACCCGCCGCGTGCTCGGCTGCCGCCCCGGGGCCGGGACCCGCCGCGTGCTCGGCTGCCGCCCCGGGGCCGGGACCCGCCGCGTGCTCGGCTGCCGCCCCGGGGCCGGGACCCGCCGGTGCTCGGCTGCCGCCCCGGGGCCGGGACCCGCCGCGTGCTCGGCTGCCGCCCCGGGGCCGGGACCCGCCGCGTGCTCGGCTGCCGCCCCGGGGCCGGGACCCGCCGCGTGCTCGGCTGCCGCCCCGGGGCCGGGACCCGCCGCGTGCTCGGCTGCCGCCCCGGGGCCGGGACCCGCCGCGTGCTCGGCTGCCGCCCCGGGGCCGGGACCCGCCGCGTGCTCGGCTGCCGCCCCGGGGCCGGGACCCGCCGCGTGCTCGGCTGCCGCCCCGGGGCCGGGACCCGCCGCGTGCTCGGCTGCCGCCCCGGGGCCGGGACCCGCCGCGTGCTCGGCTGCCACCGCCGGCCAGGGACGGCTCAGAGCTGGGGCCGGGACGCGCCGCACAGCCACGCAGCTACAGGGGGCGAAACAAGGAGCCACCCACTGCCAGGCGGCGAACCGGTCTGTGGGGAGAGACCGGGTTGAGCGGGTCAGTTGGGGGGTGGGTGGGAGGGAAGGAGGTTTTGGGGTGAGAGACCTGGCTGGGTGGGTCATTTGGGGGCGGGGGGGTTGGAGGAAAGGAGGTTTTGGGGTGAGAGACCTGGCTGGGTGGGTCATTTGGGGGGTGGGTGGGAGGGAAGGAGGTTTTGGGGGGAGAGACCTGGCTGGGTGGGTCATTTGGGGGGGGGGGTTGGAGGAAAGGAGGTTTTGGGGGGAGAGACCTGGCTGGGTGGGTCATTTGGGGGTTGGAGGAAAGGAGGTTTGGGGGGGGAGAGACCTGGCTGGGTGGGTCATTTGGGGGAGGGGGGGTTGGAGGAAAGGAGGTTTGGGGGGGAGAGACCTGGCTGGGTGGGTCATTTGGGGGGGGGTTGGAGGAAAGGAGGTTTTGGGGGGAGAGACCTGGCTGGGTGGGTCAGTTGGGGGTTGGAGGAAAGGAGGTTTGGGGGGGAGAGACCTGGCTGGGTGGGTCAGTTGGGGGGTTGATGTGTAGTGTTCATGTGTAGTGTTCATGTGTAGTGAACAGGTGTTCATGTGTAGTGTTCATGTGTAGTGAACAGGTGTTCATGTGTAGTGTTCATGTGTAGTGAACAGGTGTTCATGTGTAGTGTTCATGTGTAGTGAACAGGTGTTCATGTGTAGTGTATCAATGTGTTATTAAATAATAACTGAATAAAATAATATTAAATAAATAATTAAAAACAACATCCATGTTTTGATTCTTTTTTATTTGGACCTCGAGTGTGTTGTCGGCCCCCGAACTGCTATTTGATAGTTAATGCGGCCCTCGGGCTGAAAAGTTTGGAGACCCCTGTTTTAGATGATACTGGAAACAATGTTCATTATATTCCTGAAATTACAGTACATAACGAGGCCTTAGCTAAGGTATGGGAACCAAGCAAGACAGAGAAGCCTCCTCTTTATGTAACATATCTGTCCTGGCACGCAGCACATTTCTACTGTGCCTACTACTTACACAGTTGACTATTATCCTAATCCAGATAGTTTAATTAGAACTCCTAATCAATGCACCTCAGGCAAGAATGGACAACTAAAAAACTTCCCTCCCATCACATTTTTCCTTGCGGAATAATCCTGTTCACAAATCTCCGTTTTAGCCAACCTGGTTGATGACACGGATACCTTTGCCAAGGTATTGCATCAGAGGCTCCCAGAGCACTTCACAGTCATCCCTGGGGGTAGTAGTTATTTTGCCGTTAGAATTTGTGGCTAGAAGGAAAACTTGCTTTGCAAGGGTACTCCGGACGTCCACCACCACCCTTTAGAAAAGCTTTGATCGCTGTATCAAAATTGATAAGAAGCAAGGAAGTTCGGGAGCAGGTCACCTGGATACGGGTATGTAAAACATTCATTCATCAGCTTCACTGTATCCAAAAAACTCAGTCTTAAAATATCAGGTACGATTGCAAACTCTGTGGACAGATGATAGCAAAGCTTCCCTTCTGTAGTACTCTCAGTGAAAACTACAGCCTGGAATCTGTCAGCCTCCATTCAGACTGTAGTTTCTACCACTCCTCTCCTAACAGACAAGGCCTACTAGTGTTCATATTTAACAGCTCATTTAAAATACTAACCACTCCAGGCTCATTTGGAACACAAAACCTACAGACTATCATTGCAGTGGTGTGAAGCAGTCTGAACTGACAGACATTTCAGCTTCAGATCCCTCCCCCTCTCATGCAGAAAGTCTGTTTCCGATTCATCTCAGGAAGAGATCCAGCTGCCAGCATCATCCTGCAGGACAGAGGCTGCGAGAGCTAAATCAAAGTGAAGTTGAAGATTTCAATATGCACACACACAGGCAATTCACTCCCTCAGGAGCCTTACAGCAACTTACCCAGAAGGAATGGCCATTCCGAGATCAAGAGTCAAATAAATCCAGCCTTTACAGGATCAATCACGGGATATAGTGACCCACCTGTTAAACTACCAACTGGGCAGTCCATTACCTTACACTCCAATGCCAACTAGGCCAAAGCACTCAAGACACTACTTCTCCTTGCTGATCACTGACACCTGGAAGCCAATTCAACAATAACGATCCTTTCATGCTTCCTATTCTAAAGAACACCCCACCACTTTGAGGCTGAGGACCTCTTCAGTGATGTGATTTTAGAGGAAATCAGAGACTGTCATTTTATCTTCAGAGTGAAGGGACAGAAGAGAATTAGGGAAGATGACGACTACTGGGGAGCAGGCCTGCATGGCAGAGAAAGCATATTGGGGGGCAGTCCCGGGGAAGACGATTGGAGAAATAGCTATTGTATAAAGGGAAGGTTAAGAGGAGACATGGATCCACCCCTGAGGAAGGAAGTCGGGGATTGAAGTGGGAGAACTAGGGCAATCACAGAAGTTGGGGAGAACTAATAGGTGAGGAGGAAGCAGGAAAGGATCAGTTCCCAGGGAGGAGATGCAGGAGGAGCCTGGGGGGGAGAAAGGAAATGAAGGAATTCCCTCACTTCAGCTGAGGAGATTTATTGTGTTTTCCCACCAAAGCTTTCTAGGGTGGGAGGCAAATGGGATCCACAGGTAGGTAGGAGACAGCAGAAATCTTCCTGTAATGCTCGGAGGAGAAAATGGGAGTGGTTCCCCTCTTCTCTGGCCATTTGAGAGGAAGAAGGGAGCTCTTCACACCTTTGGCACCAGAGAGATGATGGGCATTTCCCTTCTCCTCTCACTACTACAGCGGAATAGGATGGGGAAGCACGGGGAGGTGATAGTGCTCCCCTTCTGAGGTAAGGCAGTGATGACCAAGTGATAGGAAATAATGGAGACCACAGAGTGCTGAAGGGGCTGCAGGATCTACCCTTCCCTGTACTGCAGGAGGCTGAGAGGATGTGATGGTGGCTGCAGGTAAACTGGTGGGAGGGGGCTACAGGAGTCAATGATGTTGTAATAGGAAGGTACCAGGGAGCTGAGGGGAGGATTTGGGGACAGCAAGAGGGGCTCCCCCAGACTCATCATGCTTTTCTGCGGAGGTCTGATGGTAAACGATAAGACCACCAAAAGGCAAAGGAAGGTTCCCTGCGTGCATGTACTTTTCAGCAGAGCACTGGAGAGGGGACTGTAGGGGCAGAAAGGCGTAGGTAAGGGCCCACGAAGCATTTCCACAAGGAACGCACCAAGGAGGGGGACTAACAGGGCTGGAGCAGAAAGCAACAGGTGGCTCACATACAATGCTGTAGATGGCTAACCCAGAATGACAATGCTTTGCTGCAAGATGCTTGATTGGTAGAGCCCTACCAAATTCACAGTCCATTTTAGTCAATGTCAGGGTCACAGGATTTTAAAAATCGTAAATTTCATGATTTCAGCGACTTAAATCACAAATTTCACAGTGTTGTAATTTTAGGGCTCCTGACCCACAAAGGTGTTGAGGGGGTGGGGAGATATTATTGTAAGGGGGGGTTGCAATACTTCTGTGCTGCTGCAGGAGGCGGGCTGCCTTCAGAGCTGGGCAGCTGGAGGGCGGAGGCTGCTGGCCGGGGGCCCAGCTTTGAAGGCAGAGCCATCTCCTGCAGCAGCGCAGAAGTAAGGATGGCATGGTATGGTATTGCCACCCTTACTTCCACTGGCAGGACGCTGCCTTCAGAGCTGGCCACCCAGTCAACAGCCGCCACTCTCCGGCCACCCAGCTCTGAAGGCAGCGCAGAGAAGGGTGGCAAGCCCCCTCTAAAATACCTTTGTGACTCCCCTGCAACCCTCTTTTGGGTCAGGACTTCCAATCTAAGAAACCCTGATTTCTCCCTTGAAATCTGTATAGTATAGGATAAAAGCGCGCACACACACACACAAAGATTTCACGGGGTCGGGAGACCAAATGTCATGGTCCGTGACGTGTTTTTCATGACCGTGAATTTGGTAGGGCCCTATTGATAGGGAACATGAGGACATTGGAGCGGTGCTAGATCCACTTTCGAGTAGGTGAACGGGTGCTGTGAGCACACACATCGGAGATAGGGGGTTGTATGGGATAACACACTGGGGAGCAGCAGCAGGCTTTGGGGGGCTGTGCTGGGGAATACTAGGTGTTCTGGGGAGATACCAGGGGGCACAGTGGTGGGGACATAACTGAGAACAAAGGAGGGAAAACTCCACGAAGGCAGCAAGGAGAGGGGACCCCAGGGCTCAAAAGGGGCCAGAGGGATGCCCCAGGGCAGGGCTGTAGGGAGAGACACATGGCAGAGGAAAGGGGGTTGCACACACCTGGTCATGAGAGGGATGGAGGCACACTCAGGAGAGAAGGGGATAACCAGGGACATTAGGGAGCACTCTAAGGGCACATTCTGAGGGAGGAGACATTCTGGGAGATGGGGGAGCTTTCATGGGGGGGAGCACAGCCATGACTTCACTACTTTGAGCTTTCATGGGGGGGAGCTCCAGACATGACTGGAGAGCCGTTGGGGCTCTCTTCAGGGAGGGGGCACCCCAGTGGTGGGGCACTGAGGAGGGAAGAGGGGCGCACTGGGGGGGGGAGCTGAGGAGGGAAGAGGGGCGCACTGGGGGGGGAGCTGAGGAGGGAAGAGGGGCGCACTGGGGGGGGGAGCTGAGGAGGGAAGAGGGGCGCACTGGGGGGGGGAGCTGAGGAGGGAAGAGGGGCGCACTGGGGGGGGAGCTGAGGAGGGAAGAGGGGCGCACTGCGGGGGGAGCTGAGGAGGGAAGAGGGGCGGGAGCTGAGGAGGGAAGAGGGGCGGGAGCTGAGGAGGGAAGAGGGGCGGGAGCTGAGGAGGGAAGAGGGGCGGGAGCTGAGGAGGGAAGAGGGGCGGGAGCTGAGGAGGGAAGAGGGGCGGGAGCTGAGGAGGGAAGAGGGGCGGGAGCTGAGGAGGGAAGAGGGGCGGGAGCTGAGGAGGGAAGAGGGGCGGGAGCTGAGGAGGGAAGAGGGGCGCACTGGGGGGGGAGCTGAGGAGGGAAGAGGGGCGCACTGGGGGGGGAGCTGAGGAGGGAAGAGGGGCGCACTGGGGGGGGGAGCTGAGGAGGGAAGAGGGGCGCACTGGGGGGGGGAGCTGAGGAGGGAAGAGGGGCGCACTGGGGGGGGAGCTGAGGAGGGAAGAGGGGCGCACTGGGGGGGGAGCTGAGGAGGGAAGAGGGGCGCACTGGGGGGGGGAGCTGAGGAGGGAAGAGGGGCGCACTGGGGGGGGAGCTGAGGAGGGAAGAGGGGCGCACTGGGGGGGGAGCTGAGGAGGGAAGAGGGGCGCACTGGGGGGGGAGCTGAGGAGGGAAGAGGGGCGCACTGGGGGGGAGCTGAGGAGGGAAGAGGGGCGCACTGGGGGGGAGCTGAGGAGGGAAGAGGGGCGCACTGGGGGGGAGCTGAGGAGGGAAGAGGGGCGCACTGGGGGGGGAGCTGAGGAGGGAAGAGGGGCGCACTGGGGGGGGAGCTGAGGAGGGAAGAGGGGCGCACTGGGGGGGGAGCTGAGGAGGGAAGAGGGGCGCACTGGGGGGGGAGCTGAGGAGGGAAGAGGGGCGCACTGGGGGGGGAGCTGAGGAGGGAAGAGGGGCGCACTGGGGGGGAGCTGAGGAGGGAAGAGGGGCGCACTGGGGGGGAGCTGAGGAGGGAAGAGGGGCGCACTGGGGGGGAGCTGAGGAGGGAAGAGGGGCGCACTGGGGGGGGAGCTGAGGAGGGAAGAGGGGCGCACTGGGGGGGGAGCTGAGGAGGGAAGAGGGGCGCACTGGGGGGGGAGCTGAGGAGGGAAGAGGGGCGCACTGGGGGGGAGCTGAGGAGGGAAGAGGGGCGCACTGGGGGGGGAGCTGAGGAGGGAAGAGGGGCGCACTGGGGGGGGAGCTGAGGAGGGAAGAGGGGCGCACTGGGGGGGAGCTGAGGAGGGAAGAGGGGCGCACTGGGGGGGGAGCTGAGGAGGGAAGAGGGGCGCACTGGGGGGGAGCTGAGGAGGGAAGAGGGGCGCACTGGGGGGGGGAGCTGAGGAGGGAAGAGGGGCGCACTGGGGGGGGAGCTGAGGAGGGAAGAGGGGCGCACTGGGGGGGAGCTGAGGAGGGAAGAGGGGCGCACTGGGGGGGGAGCTGAGGAGGGAAGAGGGGCGCACTGGGGGGGGAGCTGAGGAGGGAAGAGGGGCGCACTGGGGGGGAGCTGAGGAGGGAAGAGGGGCGCACTGGGGGGGAGCTGAGGAGGGAAGAGGGGCGCACTGGGGGGGGAGCTGAGGAGGGAAGAGGGGCGCACTGGGGGGGAGCTGAGGAGGGAAGAGGGGCGCACTGGGGGTGGGAGCTGAGGAGGGAAGAGGGGCGCACTGGGGGGGGAGCTGAGGAGGGAAGAGGGGCGCACTGGGGGGGGGGAGCTGAGGAGGGAAGAGGGGCGCACTGGGGGGGGGGAGCTGAGGAGGGAAGAGGGGCGCACTGGGGGGGGAGCTGAGGAGGGAAGAGGGGCGCACTGGGGGGGGGAGCTGAGGAGGGAAGAGGGGCGCACTGGGGGGGGGAGCTGAGGAGGGAAGAGGGGCGCACTGGGGGGGGGAGCTGAGGAGGGAAGAGGGGCGCTGGGGGGGGGAGCTGAGGAGGGAAGAGGGGCGCTGGGGGGGGAGCTGAGGAGGGAAGAGGGGCGCACTGGGGGGGGGTGCTGAGGAGGGAAGAGGGGCGCACTGGGGGGGGGTGCTGAGGAGGGGCACTCTGAGGGACCCTGGGGGCGGGCACAGGGAGTTGATGCGGGAAGAGGGGCACTCAGATGGAGGGGACCCTGGCAGCTGAGGAGGAAAGAGGGGCGCTCGGAGGGGGCACCCCAGGAGGGGTCAGTGCGCTGAGGAGGGGTTGGGCGCACCGGGGCGGGGCGCTGAGGAGGGAAGAGGGGCGCACTGGGGGGGGAGCTGAGGAGGGAAGAGGGGCGCACGGGGGGGGGAGCTGAGGAGGGAAGAGGGGCGCACGGGGGGGGGAGCTGAGGAGGGAAGAGGGGCGCACGGGGGGGGGGAGCTGAGGAGGGGCACTCTGAGGGACCCTGGGGGCGGGCACAGGGAGTTGATGCGGGAAGAGGGGCACTCAGATGGAGGGGACCCTGGCAGCTGAGGAGGAAAGAGGGGCGCTCGGAGGGGGCACCCCAGGAGGGGTCAGTGCGCTGAGGAGGGGTTGGGCGCACCGGGGCGGGGCGCTGAGGAGGGAAGAGGGGCGCACTGGGGGGGGAGCTGAGGAGGGAAGAGGGGCGCACTGGGGGGGGAGCTGAGGAGGGAAGAGGGGCGCACGGGGGCGGGAGCTGAGGAGGGAAGAGGGGCGCACGGGGGGGGGGAGCTGAGGAGGGGCACTCTGAGGGACCCTGGGGGCGGGCACAGGGAGTTGATGCGGGAAGAGGGGCACTCAGATGGAGGGGACCCTGGCAGCTGAGGAGGAAAGAGGGGCGCTCGGAGGGGGCACCCCAGGAGGGGTCAGTGCGCTGAGGAGGGGTTGGGCGCACCGGGGCGGGGCGCTGAGGAGGGAAGAGGGGCGCTCCGAGGGCCCCCCCCAGGGAGACGAAGGGGCTGGGGGCGGGGCGCTGAGGAGGGCGCGGGCGCTCCGGGGCGGGAACTGGGGGGGGGGCACACCCGGGTCTCCCCGCCCACCGGACTCACCGCGCTCTTCTTGGACACCATCTTGTCCAGCCGCTTGGCGATGCGCACGATCTCGTCCTCCCCGCCCATGGCTCCGCTCCCCGCAGCAGGGGGACACGGCGGGGCCGAAGCGGGGAGGGGGGGGCTGCCGATGCACTCAGCCACCCCGGTGTCCGCAGTCCGCCCGGCCCCCCGCCCCGCCTGCGGAGCGCGGGGCACGCTGGGACTCGTAGTTCTTCCGCCCAGCCTCCCGCGGCGGGGTGACTGGGTGGGACTACAGCCCACCAGAGAGCAGTGCGCCGGCGAGGTGCCCCGCCCCCGGCGCGGGGCATTGTGGGATTTGTAGTCCAGGCGGGCGTTTCCGCCGCGCTCTTCGGGCGAGACCAGGACTACAAGCCCCAGCAGTCACCGCAGAGCCAGGCTGAGAACGGACCGGCATGGGTGGCTGGGCTACAGCTGTTTGCAGGGGAGGGGCAGCTTGGGGGTGGGGGGGAGTAGAGGGGGAGGGGAGGGGAGGAGAATGAAGAGAACACACGAGAGAAGGATCAAGAGGGGAAATCAAGTGGGGGTGGAAAATGCAGGACAAGAGAAGGGAGAATAAAGGGAAGCCGGTCAGCTGAGCCGGAGGCCCGGTCTCTACTACGGGCTTACAGCCCCGGAAGCTGCCTTACCTGCCGGAGGGTCTTCACTTAAATTCGTCCCCTGCTGCCGTGAATTTGTGCTGCTTTACTAACACCGCCTCCCCGACTGGCGCAGCGTCCCAGGCCAGGCAGTTAGGTCCAGGCAGGGTCCGCGTAGGCGCTGCATTGCTTATGTCAACCATGGCTGGCCTCCAGGAGCCATCCCACAATGCCCCACGCTCACAGGACAGTCGATACAAGCGCTCCTGGTGAGGACGCGCGCCGCTGATACACGGCGCCAACCGTGCACCCACATGAGTGATTTCACGACTGCCGTGGCTGTATGCCGGCGTGAGTTCGGTCAAGCTCATTTTGTAGTGTAGACATGGTCTGGGGAAGCACTGCTGTTCCAGGCTGCCTGGCTCTCTCTGGTGCTGGGGAGGCCTCTCCCCATCTTGGAAGGTGCTGGTTCTTTTCATTGACTGGTGTAGAATAAATACACAACGAGGGCTTCAACACAATTGCTAGCCCAGAGCTCCGGGGTCCTGCTGACCCCACAGGGAGGAGAGCCCAATGCCTGGTTTATGGAGAGGTCTGGGAGGGATGTTTTCGTCATTTACTTTGGAAAGGATTCCACAGCCGAGTAGAACTTCTGGGCTCAGTTCTGCATGATTGCTAGGCACGGATTTAATCGGTGTAAGAGTGACCATTTTAACTTAATTGATTAAGAAACAAAACAATTTTAGCAATCAAGCCTTGGTGCAGAAACACCATACAACACGCGCATGCTGGAAGTGGCCTTTTAAAGTGTGATTGGATAGTGCGCAGAGCTGAGGCGGGACAAAGGAACCAGCAGGCTGAGTAAGAAAAGGAGTCTGGTTAGCTCCTATGCTAGCTCCTATCCTTCCTCCATAGCTCAGCAGCTGCACGGGAGGGGAGTGTTGTGGCAATGGACCAACCAACCTGGCCTGCCTCCAGGAGAGTGACTGTAACAGATTTAAGAGCCAGGGGGCCTAGAACTTTAGGGGAAAAGCTGAAAATCGTTTAATCAAAGCCATGTTAACAACCACGGTTTATGCTGGGACCTCGATGGAGCTTTGTTTAAAAATGGGATTTGTGACGATATGTTTTGAGACTGCTCAAGGTTTTCTTGTTGCTGAGCGGAGATTGTTTGGGTTAGAAAAGCTACTAGAAACGTTGGCAGGATGGTTGTGAACAGCCTGGTCATTTCCCATGGACTGAGAAGTAGGAGACCCACTGTAAACCAAAAAGGGTTTCACTGGCTGGGGCTTTGGCTTTGTTTGGTGTCTCTTCTTTTCTCTTTGTGCTCCAAGTTGTGGGTGTCACGCTTAGAGAATCTCATGCCATGGGGTTTCTTGAATTTCAACAGCCTGGTCCTGGATTTGATTTTGTCTGTTCATCTGATACTACCTCCTGCACCGGGAGAGACGGGGGAACGTCATCCAACAGTAGAACTATACCTCTAATCCAGCCTTCCCATCCTGACCGCTAACGGATCAGGGATTCGGCCTGCACAAAGAAAGAGGAACGACCCTCACCTGAAACTGACAACAATCAATACTCCTCTTCCACCAGAAAAAGACCATCTTTGATTTCCCCCGACCCCTTTTTAGCTACTCCTGAATGTTTACACCCTACTCATCACTTGGGCAAGCTGCTCTGTAGAAATCGATATGTAGAAATCAGTCAGCTGATAGCGCTAGGGAGGCAGCAGGAGCTGCTGCTGCTGTTTTTATAGGTAGGTTGACCCCATAGCTGCTGCACCCCTCCCCCCCTTTATAGTGCTACCTGTATCCATCCTAATCCATTGAAGGCAGTGAAGCATTAAGATCTATCCACTATGTGTAGCCGCGTGTGTGCAGCAGTGCCTGTGATCTAATGTGCATGTTAAGCAGCGTTCAGGTAGCAGACAGCGTTGCTGTCATTCCTTGTTCCGCCACCCGTGTAATGCCGGGGCAGGGCGACGGCTCTTTGATGTGGTATGGAGCAGACAGCCGTGTTTCCGAGCAACAGATCAAGAGAAAATATTCCAGATGCCCACATGCATGGAATATTACCCGGTAACAAAGCGCTGCCGCAGCCTCTCATTGATATTCTACACCTGGAGTGTATCTAAACCCTCTCCTTTCTGCCTAGCCCGCTGGCAGTGTGACTGCGCTGCCTTTACCAAAATTCTGGCTAGGTGGTTTCACAAGGAAAACAAGATTTGTTGGCCAAAAAACATTCCTATGGAGGTGAACAGAGGCACAGGCAAGCTTGATTTGTTCGTGATATCATTTATAGGAATAACAACAAATCCTGCCGCTGCTTATCAGACCACAGAGGTCTTCTGAGCTATAAAAAAAACAAAAAGTGGATGCCAATGACTTCTGCTAAACCAAAATGGCAATGAAAAGTCCATGGTGCGGAGCTTTGATGAAATAAAAATTGACTAATGACTCCAGAGTGTGGCCTCATCTAATCTTGTCTTCTTATCGTGTACAATATGTGAACCCTTTACTTGCTGTTTCTGGGCATATATATTTTCCCTACCTTGGCTATATTCTTTTTCCTTTCTTCTTTGCAAGGGTTAGTGAAATGGATGGAGGTCAAGTTAAAAATGCTCTCTCGGAAACAGGCGTTGTCATGGAGGAAGGGTCCCAGACGTGTGGCTGGGGCAGATTGCTTCTTTCTCACGTGGTCACACAGATGTTCCTTTCCTTTGGATCTCTTCATTAGTTTTTTCCCCCAGACAGAACTGATAAGTTTAGTTTCCAACATACAGGGCTTCATTGACCGAGGCTGTTTACCTGCAGAATAATTGCGTGCCTGGTTTGCATGCAATTACTGTGACTATGCACGCAAATTGGATGATTGCCCCCTCAGACGTCCTTCATGGGCCTTTTGCATGAGCAATCCCCCAGGTTTTACACAACTGCAATAAATACCCACATCAATGTGATTGCATACGCATTGTGCACATATCTTTTGTTAAACTAATTTGGTGAAAAATCTGGTCCTTCATTAAAAATAGTACCTACTTGCTGTTTTAAGAAGAATAAAAAGAATTTGTTAAACTGATACCAAACTGGGAAACAAAACTCCCAGGGTTCATTTTTGTACCATCAGATGCACGCCGCGATGTGTGCACTATTGGATGCTTAGTTTGAATATGTATTTATAAAACATTTGCAAGGACAAATGAGGTGTTTGTGGATGCAAATAGTGTGATAGGCTACTAACTGTCCTTTTGCATATGCCAATGCCTGATTTGCATTGTATATGCATTAATTGCACCATCTTATTTTTTCCTATGGCTCTAATCTTCTTGTGCTTTGAAAGTCAGGCTCAAGATGTCTTTCTGTACACTAATGTGTTAGGTTAGAGTGTTAAGGCCATCCATATCATGTCAATTCCCCTATGCATGCAGCAGCATTTGTTTTTCAGATCCCAAGCACAGAAGCACCTGAACCTCCAACAGCCAAGGCGACAGGCAGGACTTTTTCTGGTAGAATAATACATCAAATGTACCTGCCAGAATTAGTTAATGGAAAGGCCAGTTGAAGGTAAAAGCAGAGTTGTCCCTTCCGTAAAGCGGGGAATGAAGATTTTCAAGATTTTGGAAATTATTCCTGCTCTGCACCGGGATGAAGCTGAGATCCTTCAAAGGCTTTTGCAAAAAAAAAAGTGTCGGGGGGAGGAGGAGGCTCACTCCCTCTTTCTGAATTTGCCCAGAAATCTCTCCCAGCCTTGAGAAACCATTTCCCCACCAAAGGTTTTTCCAGACTGATCCAGTCCCATGAAAAGTTTCTGTTTCTACAAACAGACATTTTCCAGTGAAAAAACACTGTCAAAAAATTCCCAACTAGCCATCTTGGGCCTTCCACCCCCTGCTGCTATGTGAGTGTAGTGTCAATGTCTCCGAAATTCCTCTAGATGGGAGTCTTGAGCCATATAAAGACCATGTCTGGATGCCTATTTACTAGTGAGTTGGTTCAGTGGGGTCCACTTATTAAGTGTAAAGCTCCTATTTATGGGACTTAACCTAGAAATGTTGCTTTCTTCAGCTGATACCCAAGAGAAGGAGAGCTTTGCATTGCCTCTGCAGTTAACTACGGCCAGCTGCATTTCTCTTCCGAAGGGTTGTGTTGGGCCATTGTGCGCTGTTAGACTGCTACTGCGTTTTGCCCCAGAGGTGATGGGTTAAAGCAAAACCCTCAGAGAGTTGATACTAACTATGAGCTCTGGACCACGAGTCAGGAGCCAGTGAGTTCTAACCTCACCGTGACCCTGAATTCTGTGGCGTTGAATGAAAGTCAGGCCAACAGCTCTGAACGTGGGTGTTTCAAGTTAGCTGCTTACATTCATATTTAGGCACCTAAATCTGTTATTCAGAACTGCTGGGCACCTACAGCTCCCACTGAAGTCGATGATCCCCACTTTGGGATCATTTAGTAACAAATATACAGTTACTTACTAAAGGGACAATAATGAAAGTCCATAGATGAGCAGAGATGGGCCAGACCCCGAAGCCTCGCTCCACATACTCTCATCTCTGTGGAAATTTAGATCCACCTTGGAAACATCTTTACAAATTAGGGCTCTGTCCGAACCAGAGTTTGGAGATTTCACAGCATCTGGACAGCTTCCATTATTTCGCAGGATCTTAGCTTGGAAGGGGGAAGGTCATTGCAGAGGGAGACTGTCTCTGAAAGAGAGAAGACATCTCAAAGCAAGCAGAACCGAGTGGGATGGAGTCCCTCCCGGCAGGAGACCCTGAAAATGGGGGAGTTCCTGGGATACCCCATTGGGATACCCCAGTACTCTGCTCCAGAGGAGCTCGCAAGAGGCTCTGTTGACACTGAAAATATGGTTTGTATCATCTCAACTCAAACGTGATTCATAACCACAAATATGGACTATGGCGCGTCTCAGATTCCAGAGAGCTCAGTCACTCGGAGCTGTTGTGGAGCACTGTTGCCCCCTTTGTCCCCTACCCGGAGCTACCTTCAGCAAGTCTCCACTGATGGATGCTGGAATCTGCTTCCCCATTGCCTCCATACCAGTTTACCACGATGCTGGCCAGTAGTGCTGGCTCCAGCGCCTTCCTCCTCACCTCCAGGGCCCAATGGGGAGGGATCCAGGAGGGGCATCACCCAGGTAAAAAAAATTGCACACTCTACCCCTGTGATCCCTTCACTGGCTGCATCTAGCCTGAAGTGGGCTGAAAACCTTCAGCCCCCATCTCTCCCTAGCAGAGACAGGGATTTCAATCAGTTCCTGAGCCTGGGTTTCTGATCTCACCAAGTACAGTCCCCTCCACCCACAAGCTTCCTTTTAAAACAGACAGGGAGGCTTGCAGAGTTTGCTGGTTTTTTTGGACGACCTCAGCTGTGAAGCAGCAGCGGTGGCGTCGCTCAGCCCGGCCTCCCGAGTCCAGAGCGGATCGCCAGCATATTCTCCCCGAGCCTGGGTGGAGAACTGGAGGAAACTCCACCTCCGCAGGAGCCAACCTGCTGCAGCAGGAATTCCCAGAGAGATTCCCGCTTGGACTGATCTGTCAACAGATCCATGAACTTTCCCTTACCTCTTGCAAAACCAGCCCATGAATGTGCTAAAAGCAGACCCAGGTTGCTTCTACCCCTAGAGCAGAGTTTGGGGGCTTTGACTGAACACTGCAAGCTGAGAGCCACCCTTTGACATCTGTGTACACAGGGACCCCGGCTTCTCGTCTCCCCCACGTGAAGGGGGAGCAGTGGAGCCATGAAGATTGCTCACGGCAAAACCTGAAGCTCAGCTGGTCTCATGCCAAGCCCGGAGCTTGACTCAGGTTTGTTGGAAAGTTGTGAACCTCAGATGATTTCCGGCTTGGGCCAGGTGAAACTGGGGAGCCAGGGGAGTTTCTCTGAGCTTTTGGATTTGTTTGAGCCCAGAACTTAAAGCCAACCTCCAGAGCGCCAATGTCCCACGGATCTGAATCGGAAAAAGCCCAAGAGATTCCCATGAACGAATGAATTCAGGAAATCTATGCCGCTCTCAGCACACGGGCAAACTCTGAAGTGCATCTCTCAGATTAACCAACTGATGGGCAAGAGCCGCAAAGCTAGTCTGCAGTCATCTAGCATTTGGGAGTGTGGGGGTTGGATCCAGGTCATTATTAAGAGGAGAGTGTAGCTGCAAAATTCTGATTTCTATTTGAGATGTGGGGTATGTCTGTCTGCCACACGGATCCAATGTAAGTAGGCCACTGCACCACTGATTCCAAACATGGGGCCTGATTCTCCTCTGCCTTACACTAGCTGAGGAACCAGTTTGGTATTGATATAATGGATGAAATCTCTGGCTCAGAGCACCTGACCTTTGTGGCGTTTTGGCTCTAGATCTCATGAGCCGTCCAGCCAAAACTCTTGATCTAAGCACCCCTGCAACTCTGGGAAAGTTTGGACCCAAATTCGAACATGAATTCTGCAGCCTGGGCGGGATCATCATCTGGGATCATCTCACTGTTGTAAGAGTCTAAACTCTCTGGGCACCAGCTCTTGTGAAAGACTGTGCAGCATTTCACAGGCTCGTCAATAGAGTTCTATAGAAATTTCACAGAATTCCATAAAAATGACTCTGCACTTAATGGATAGTGGCATCTTGCCATCGGTTTGGTGGGCGAGGAGGGATATAACTGAGGCTGGAGCTTGGCTATTATCAGTGGTGGCAGATGACAGAACAAGGAGCAATGGTCTCAAGTTACAGTGTGGGAGGTCTAGGTTGGATATTTGGAAATACTATTTCCCTAGGAGGGTGGTGAAGCCTGGGATGGGTTCCCTAGGAAGGTGGTGGAATCTCCTTCCTTAGAGGTTTTTAAGGCCCGGCTTGACAGAGCCCTGGCTGGGATGATTATGTAGTTGGTGATGATCCTGCTTTGAGTAGGGGGTTGGACTCCTTGAACCTCCTGAGGTCTCTTCCAATCCTAATCTTCTATGAATCTATGATAATTCTCCATTAATTCCATAGGATAGTTCAAAAAAGCAATAGGAAGTTGATTGTTTTCTGTTCGGTTCCAAAAGGGAAATAAATGCAGCTTTTGCCCTGTCCTGCCTCCCATTAACACTGGTGAGAGTTCTGCATGAGTGAGGACCGCCTGATTAGGTGTGGCTGGAGGATTTATAGTCCAAGCGTCCCCTAAAGCCTACCCCTGCTGCATTGGGGTGAGGCTAGGGATGAGATTATCAGTCCCCATGGGCTAGATGCTGCTGGGCTTACGCCAGGGTGGCATTTGGCCCACTCGCCCTGCTTTTCTGAGCCCCTGGGGCTGCTTCTTAGATCTCTTCCCTTTCACTATGGTCATTATTTTGGCTGCTGCTCAAAGTAGCAACAGCCTCATGAGGAAGAAGTGCTAAGTAACCACCTTCATCTCGAAACAAGCCGCTCTTCGGGGACTGCGGAGCAGATCCTCAGCCGGCGTAAAACAGCGTCGCTCCACGGACACCAACGCAGTGATGACTGTTGACACCGGCGGAGGATCTGGCTCGCTGGGTTGGGGTCCGGGTGGGCGGGTGGCCGTGGCGCTCTATTTGCCTACATGAAGCATAGGAAGTCCAAGTCATTCCTACTGCTATTTGCGTCCCCCCTCTGGCCTCCCACCGCCTTTCTCCTCTCGGCCTGCCCTGTGACCTCGACCCTGAGAAGTCCGGTGTTCAGACACTTCCCGTTTGGCCCATGGAACGTGCCGATCTGAAATGGGGCCGCGATAAAGGCTGTGTGGGAAGGCAGGGGCTCCCGAACTCCCACACAGGGCTTTCCCGTCGAACACTTCCTATATTGTCCCCGCTCACGGGCGTGAGCTGCCAAGTAGGGGTGGCGAGGAGGCTTTCCAGGGCAGCTTTGCCCCTACCGTGCCGCAGGGCTGTCTCTCCCGGGGTCGGGAGGCTTGCTCCATCCAGGGGCCGGTTCCAAGCCTGGAGAGCAGTGTGCCCTGGAGAGGAGGGAGCGGCTGCAGGGGAAAGCACCGCTGTCTCTCGTGCCAACGCCAGCGGCGCCAGGCTCACCCGTGCTAAAGGAACGAAGGCAACGCCCTGGCAAAACCCCTTCACGTCCCCCAGCTGCGCCGTTCCTTTGTAAGCAGGACCCCGGGGTTGTCTCCCTCACCAGCGTGGTCCGTGGGGTGGTGGGACCAAGAGGGTGGTCTTTAAGAGGGCAGTGCCTGACAGGGCAGCAGAGGGCTGGGAGGAGGCTGGGGGACTGAGTTAGCAGGGGTGTTAGAGGGCAGAATTGCCATGGGTCAGTGGCGGTGGGGGAAGGGGGCAGATGTAGAACGGCAGTGACACTGCAGGTCCCAATGAGCGTGCAAGGCCCTGTGTGGGACCCGTCCATAACATTGGGCCGTGATGTCCCGTTCTAGCCAGCCGCACCGTTCAGGACTGTGCTGGCAGAGGTGTTGCTAGCCAGGAGGGACGGGTGCTGGAAGAGCCGGATGAGCGAAGCTCGCCCTTGACGACGGTCTGTGCTAAGAGTCTCTGCTCAGGAGAGGTCACAGAGCAGGATGGTGGCAGTGACCCCTAGAGGGAACCCTGGGGGCAGAATTGTGGGGGTCTGAGGCAGGTCTCTGGACTGGCCTCTCAGGGCTGGTGCAGTTCTGGACTGGCCCAGTAGGGGGCGGGATGGTCGGGTGTATTTGGCGAGATCCAGGTGAGGATGGAGGAATGCCGGCAGGGGTATTTTGGACTGTCAGGAGCGTGGCTTGTCTGCATTGAGGAGCCGTGGCAGAGCGGTATGTTACGTGGGCATATTCCCTTCCCCACTGCTTCTGGCTCTGCCCAGGCCATTTGATCACTTTCTTAGCAGGGAGCGGGACAGGAGAGCGGAGTTGGGGACAGCTGGGTTTTAGGAGCCTGCGTTCTGCTCCTCCGCGGCGACTGGATCTGCCCCAGATAAAATCCATCTCCAGTTTATCGCTTCATCAGCCAGGGTGCAGACAGCCCCGCTGCTCCGCCACCGAGCCCCGAGCCCTGATCTCATCCGCACACTGCACACTTGTAACTCAAACAATAACCTCCTTCCCCGACCGACACAATTCCCAGAAATGCACAGCCTCTGCTAAAGCCTCCCTGGGGAGACGCATGCCAGCCGGCCTGTCGGCACCAGCACAGACGGTCCCTGCCAGCTCCCGGCCACCGGAGTCCGCCACATCCCTCAGCGAGGCTGGTATGGGGCTTTCTCACAGCCCTGTGCAAAACAAGGGTGTGGGCGTGGGGCGGGGGGAGCGGGGGGGGGGGGGGGAGCACTGGGAAAGGCTGAGATGGAACCTGGCAGCTGGGCCTTTAGTTATTGATTCTTGGGAAGATCTTCCTGGAGAGACACACATTGGTAGATGCACTGCGGGAGCCGCAGCCGGCAGGTATCGATTTATTGGCAGAGCGGTCAGCAGGCCTTCTGCTTTCGTAAATGTTTGCCAGGCGGAATTATAGTGCTCAGAAAACTGAAATACTAAGAGCGCCTGCTGGGGTGGAGCGGAGGCAGGGGCTCTGCCTGCTTCCCCCCACCCCAGCATTATGAAGCACCCCAGTCCTGCTCTGCAGAGGCCTCAGCACCTATTCTAATAGCACGTAGATGCCCAGACGGCAGGGTGATGGGCACGGTATAACCAACCCGCCCCAGGGGTAGATGAGACTGGCTGCAGAGAGGTGGATTCGATCTGAGACTTCCCTCTTTGTATTTTCCAAAGGCTTTCTGGACATTAGTGGGTTCTCCCCCACCACAGGACGGTAAGGATCTGTGGGGGAAAGTGACACAGACAGAGGTGAAGGTAACAGGCTCAGGGGCAGAGCCGGGGACAGACCGCGCTAGCGCCTGCCTCCCAGTTTGCTGTTTGAACCCTCGCCAGCATCGCTGGGTTAAATGGGGTTTCCTCTTGGGTGGGAGCACTAGGCTTTCTCACACATGCCCCTCCCCAGGGGCCTTCGAGCACCGCTCCTCAGGGGGTACCACTCCCAGCTCCCCTGCTGCTCTACGGGAGTCCCAGATTCGTACACCGGAAGGCTGGATTCAGCGCTCTTCTCGCATGCCCTGTTTCAAGAGGGGGGACAGAGGGAAAATAAGGATGGGCCTAGCTGGTTGCAGGCTGGACATTCACTGAATCGTCCGGAGCTGGAGCTAGAAAAGAGCCATTAGCTCCCACGAGGGGCAATTCCCTCCTATACCATTCTAGTGCTTGGCCCAACCCACGTTAGTTTGAAGGGTGTGTCCACACTGCCGGCATCCCTGCCCAGGTCCACAGATGTGGGCTGGTGGGGTCACACTCGCTTGCTAAAAATAGCTCTGTATGCAGATGGCGCCTTGCCATTGCAGCTCTAGCTGGCAGGCTTCAGAGCTGAGCTGCAACATCTACTGCAAGTCTGCGGACCCAGGATGGGGGACGAGCCCCGAGGGGCAGTGTAGACGTCCCTTATAGGTCCCAAGCCATGAGCCTTCCGCCATGGCCCCGAGGAGATTATCCCTTCACAAAGAGCCTTTTCAATCCAGGGGAGCCGGTCTCCGCCACAAGGAGGACGCTCCGGACACCAGCCCTCTTCTCCAGAAATTGCTGCCTCACATCATGTCCGCTGTGGGGACGCATTGTTCATTGAAACACTCAGGGAAGGCTGAGGAAGAGAGACTTGCTGGCTGCTTCAGGCTTCCTGCTTCCTCCGCTGCAGCAGCAGGGGCGTTGTAATGACATCAGTGTATTGGGGGAAATCTCAGGCCCCAGGATCCAGCTCATTTGTCTGATGGCAATTGATGAATTTCTTACCTGGGGCCCGGTTTTACCCCTTCCTCCCCCGGTTCTTTTTTTTAGCAGGTTTCTCTCTTTCATTGTCTCTCTTTTTTTTTTTTTTGGTCTTCATTAGACCTTCAACAACCTTCCCTCTCCTTGTCCACATGCAGGGCGGGGTTGAAGTTCTCCAGGCCTGGGGGAGCTTCTGCCCGGTGGGGCACAAACCACAGGACTTCAAGTCCAAAAGCCACAGCTCTGCGTCTTCTACTATTGCACCCTCAGGGAGTGACCGGTTTGCAGCCCATGGATGAACGGTTGAGGGCAAGGCTGCTCGGTGTGCCTGAGGTGACGCGTGTCGTGGTGGGGAACTCGCCCCGATGGGTTGGCAAGGCGAGGCGGAGACAGGACTATGGATCCACTCAAGGTCAGGCTCGGAAGATCCTTCTCTGCATGCGTCACCCCCCGAAGAACAGGGGAGCAGTGGGGGTGTGGCCCCAGCCCCCAGAAAGGAGAAGGGGAGTTCGGAAGGGTTGTGCAGCCCTCCACACTCCTGGGTGAGCGGGAAAGCTCCACTCCATCCCCCACCACCCCCGTAGGACTGTGCCCGAAAGACATGGAGCTGCCCTCACTAACATGACGAGGGAGGCTGTGAATCCGTGGCAGAGTCGGGCTGAGACCCCAGTCACCCCAGTGTCTAACTCTAGGACACATGTTTCCTCTGACCCCAGAGAAAGACCCGGAGTCACGGAAACGCAGAGGTGAGTACTGCTGGGAACAGCCCTGTGGGGTCACAGGAAGTGGGTGGGTTGATGGAGGCGGAGGTCGGCTAAGTCTCTCTGCGGTCTAAGGCAGTGTCCAGCAAATTGCCAGAGCACAGGGAGAAAGCAAAGGCACCGCGGTGCTGGAGAATGAGCCGGCCACAGGCCTGCGCTGTGAGGACCCAGCCCTGGAGAAGGGGCTAAAAGAAGCCTCTCCCCTGTGACAGCCAGCCGTTCTTTCAGAGCCTGGCCTCTTCAGAGCTGGGTTCATGCTGTGAGGATGTCAGCCTCACTGCAGTGGGGTGAGAGGTCAGCGAACTCCACTAGTAAGCGCCGAACCAACGCACTTCGGGTTTGCACTTGTAGCAAGAGGGGCTAGGCGCAGGGCAGCAGGGGGAGATTCGCACAGGTAAAGTTGCAGCTAGGCACCTTGTGAGACCTACAGAGCACCTCCGTGAGCTACGTGCCCAAACTGAACATGAAACCATAGGGCTGTGGTTCTCAACCCGTGGCCCAATCAGCACACAGCAGCGGCCCATGGGACATCCTCAGGGCCACATCGGTAGTATATCTATTGTGTGGATACGGCCTACATCACACAGAGAGAGTTGCATAGGCATCCCACAGCGGTAAATAGGTTGAAAACCGCCGCTCTAGGGCAAAACCCTGCATCCACCTCTGCTCCAGATCTGTCTGGAAGAGTGCAAAACTACACATGGTGGGTTTTATTCGGGCCCTACTAAAATCATCAGCCAAATCTACCCCAGCGGGAGTCACCCCAGAGACGAGTTTGGATCAGGCCGTTGAAAGGCCTGTTTCTGGGCGGAACGGATGGATTTTGCCTTCAATGTGTGGAATCTGGATGTCATTTGCCACCAGACTGGAAGACCCTGTAGATATAATTTTGAGCTATTTGACCGTCTTCAACAATTTGGGCTGTGAAATGATCTTCCTTCTTCACCTCGACCATTCATACGCGCCTTCCCCCAGCCTCCTCTCCGTTCTGCCTTGTGTTTTCATGGCATGGGGTCAAGGCTTTGCCACGGCCTGAGCCCCAAAGTGCCACAAAGAGGGAGCACAGCACTTCCTTCCTACTCCTCTTGCTGTTTCCCGCTCTGCGCTTATTGCTATGGAAACACAGGGACTGCCACTAGGCCAACTCCTGGACAGTCTGCTGCTAGCTGCAGCTTCCCAGATAGGGAAAAGGAAAATTGATTGGAAATTCATGGGGTTGGGATGGACGGGTGGGTGTTAAAATTCATCTGCAGCGACATTCGGGGTGAATGACGCCATGCAAGGCTAAACAGCCAACATCTGTACAGGGAATGAACGTCTTGAAACGCACCGTCTGAATTTCACAGCATCAGTCCCATGCCAGGGCCGACTTTAAGCATTGCTCTAATTCAGTATAAAGACAAGAGCTGCCTTGCCCTCACTTACACAGAGGATGCCAGCTGTATAGGGAACGGACTGCAAACGTCCTGCAGAAACACACACTCATCTAACACAACTAGTAGCAACACACAAAACAAACTGATGCAAACCTACATGGGGAGAATTCATAGATTCAAAGGCCATAAGGGACCATTGTGATCATCTAGTCTGATGTCTCGTATAACACAGGCCATGGGAAGTCCAATAGCTGCAGTTGAAGTAGAGCAGACCCTTTAGAAAAACATCCCATCTTCATTTACAAATTACCAGGGATGGAAAATCCACCATGACCCTTAGAAAAGTTGTTCCAACAGCTAATTAAAAACTTGTGCTTAATTTCTGATCTGGAATTGTCTAGCTTCAACTTCCAGCCTTTAAATCTTATTACCTTGTTATACCTCTAGCTGCTAGATTGAAGAAGATTCCTCTATTATCGAATGTATGTTCCATGTAGCTCCTTATAGCCTGGGGTCGTCACCCCTTAACCTTCTCTTTGATAAGCTAAGTAGATTGAGCCCAACTGATTTATGATGAATAAGGAATGAGATGGAGAATAATACAGAAATTATTATAATGCCATTATATTAATCAGTGCTGTAGCCCCATGCACTATACTGGTCAACCCTTGTCAGAAGGATATCAGAGAATTAGAGGGAGATCAGAGATGGGTGACAAGAATGATCAAGGGCCTGGAAAAACTTTTGTATGAATAAAGATTGAAAAGATTATTTTACAAAGGAGATGCCTAAGAGGAGACATGATACAAGTATATCAAATAATGAATGGTCTAGGCAAGTTAGATTGGGAGGTTCTTTTCTCTCTATCTCATAACACAGACCAAGGGACCATCCAAGCAAATTAAAAGGCAGCAAATTCAAACCTCATAAAAGGAAATACTCTTCATGTAACATGCAATTAGACTGTGGAACTCATTGCCACAGTAAGTTATTGAGGGTAAGAAGGGATTAGGCTTTTAAATGGATAAAAAGTATATCCAGAGTTATAATTGTCATTGCTAACAAAAAATCTGGAAAGGATATTAAGCCTTGTGCTCCAGGGTGTAAGCCAATTTCTAACTATCGAAAACCAGGATGGGGGGGCAGATTATCTCACATCTGCCTATTGTAAAGCTCTTATGCCTTCCGCTGAAGCATCTGGTGCCAGCCACCCTCAGAGACAGGATACTGGGTTAGATGAACCTTGGGTCTGATCCAGTCTGACAACTCCTATGTTCCTCAATCCATCCTGAACCAGTGGTATGATAAGAAGCTGGGCTGGTAGAACTGTAGTCACATGTGGTTGGAAAAGAAGTCATGGTATATTCATGGGCAGACGTTCATAAAATCATAGAACTGGAAGGGGTCTTGAGAGGTCATCTAGTCAAGTCCCCTGCACTCATGGCAGGACTAAGTATTATAGCCCATCCCTGACAGGTGTCCGCCTAACCTGCTCTTAAAAATCCCCAATGATGGAGATTCCACAGACTCCCCAGGCAATTTATTCCAGTGCTTAACTACCCTGACAGGGAGGAAGTTTTTCCTAATGTCCAACCTAAACCTCCCTGGCTGCAATTTAAGCCCATTGCTTCTTGTCCTATCCTCAGAGGTTAAGAACAATTCTTCTCCCTCCTCCTTGTAACAACTTTTTATGTACTTGAATGTGGGCGTGCAATGGCACATGCAAAACACATAGTTAATATACACTAATTGTGTGCACAAACCACCTAATTACTGATATTTTCATTGTAATTACTAGTATATGCACAATCAGGGTAACTGCATGCATAAATTCGATAATTAATTGTACACCCAAACTTTCCACACATCCAGGTATTCTGAAAATCAGGGCCATGCGTCGTATAAATTAGAGGATCTGGATATAAGGAAACAAATCCCCAGATTTCTGATTGTCACGGTTGTATCACTTCTTTCCTGGAAATCCTCCCATGCGTTAATCAGCAGCTTTGAGAATCTCTTTCCTCCTCCAAATCAACACGAGGCTGCAGTAGATTAATGTGGACCCTGGCACACTGGCAAGCTTGCCCATAAGTCTCTAGATCAGCTGGGAAAGCCATTCGTTGCCTTCAGTTCATTTCATGCCCTTTTTCTAGGCAGCCAAAATCCTCCCATTTCCTATTTCTGGCTCTGAGCCCTTTTCAATGGCAGATTTCTCCTCCGAGAATACAAATATAATTTTAATAATCGGCTTGTCCCTGCTGTTGATTCTGACTGCACCCTCCTGCCTTGAGCCTGCATGAAGCGTGCCTTTTACACTGCTTATAGCGTGGCGCTCCTTCTCCCATCATTGTTGACTCCACAATGAAACCTGTTTGTATTATTCTGTCCCTGAACCTTTGCCAATTGCACATGTGTCCCGAGCTGATAGCAGCAAGCTTTGGCAAGACCACAGCTCCATCAGAGAAGGGCGCTAACCTTATTTCTTCAGCTCTATCATGACCGGGGATGAAGAGGAGTTCTGGGGCTCGGTTTCTCTTGCTCCTCGCAAGTATTTTCGTCACTGGCGGGGTTCAAAGACTTAAGAAAGGGGAATTGTTATGGGGAGGAGGTAGGAACTGAGGTATAGAGAGAGGGTTCCTTGGGGAATGGCGTCCAAATGGGTGTTATAAGATCCCTGGAGGGACGTATCCTGGGCAACTGGAGCCCTAAGCATTAAGCCATCAGCTGGCTCCTTTGGGAACTCGCTCCACCCAGCATCCTCTGGGGCGGCCAGCCTCAGGGCAAGGCACGTCCATGTAGGGGTCTTCAGGAGCGAAGGGAAAGAGCAGACCTGTGAACCCCAGAGCCCATCACACTCTCCCAACCCCCGCTGGACCAGCCGCAAAGGACCGAGCCGAGGATCTCGGATCCTTTGCCTGGACAACTTGTCTTGACACTGAGCTTCGGAAAGTGACGCGAGATCCCTTCCTGGCCTCCCGCTTCCCGACGCCCGTCTGCCAGGCAGGAGCCCCGCGCTCAACCCCTGTCTGCCCTGGGTGGCGGCTGCTCTGGGCTGCCTCGCCTCCCGGGGGCACGGGGAGGGTAAACGCATTAAAGCTAGTGAGGTGCTCGGCTCCTGCGGGGGTAGCGGCCAGAGGAGAGCCACAGGCAGGCTTGACCGGGAGCCCCGTGGGGGGGAGCCCCCACCCTGCCTGGGATCACCGCCGTGGGCAGGCGGCCCGGGGTCGAGCGTGGGGCTGGCTTATCTCAGCGCTGACTCCGACACCCAGTGCCAAAAGGGAAAAGGGTTTCTCCACTTGGACCTCTCAGCGAGACCATCAGCTGCCAAGGCCTGTAAAGAAAAGGAGCCATGATTTCACAGCAAACTCCGGGGCCGCCACTCCCCCCACCCAGGAAAATGACCCCTCGGCTGGGAGACCCTTCGGGAGAGGGGGTGAGATCCAGGCTGTTCCCCCTCCTCCCAGCCCCTGGACCCGCACTGACTAATCAGCCCAGCGGCTCCAGAGCCGGGTAGTGCTGTCAGCTTCCTCCTGGCCCTTTCCTTTCCGCTCACTTCCCCTCCCAGCCCTCTGGTGATGGGAATAGCCAGGGGTCGTGGCAGAGGAAGCTGGGAGGGACCACCAGCCTTTCCTTTCCGCGGCAGCGGCCTTTTGCAGGCACCGCTGCCAGACAATAATCATCTGCTCTTTGCACTCCTAGGGGGTCCTTCCAAAGAGCTTTACTGACAATAGGGCCGGCTTGGCCCCCGCTCCTCATTATTATTGTTTGTGTGACCGTAGTGCCTAGGCACCCAGTCCTAAGCCAGGATCCTGCTGCCCTAGGCACTGTACAGATACGGAACCAAAAGCCTGTCCCTGCCTGCCCCAGAGATCTGGCAATCTAAGTATCCCGGGAAGCAGTAGATCCAGAGCGGCAGGGGAACCCAAGGAAACAACGAGACGGTATCGGTCCCCATGGTTTCAGCACAGCCGAAGCCTCGCCACTGTCAGAGTTTTAAGTGCTGCTCCTGATCCTTGTGCTGACAGACTGTCCCGGGGTGAATTTCACCCCATGAGGAATTCCACCTGCTGCCGCCTGAGAGGTGCGTCGTAACATTATCTCCATTTCACACCGAGGGAAACTGAGGAACGGAGCTGTGGCGTGAATTACCTGAAGCCACAGGGCAAGTCTGTTGCGAGGCCTGAAAAAGATGCCGTTTCTCTTTAGCCCTAAACGTATGCTCCAGCGATTGGATGTTTCCTGCCCAGCCTTGGGTGAATAGGAGGTGATTGTCCACTGCACTGATAGCTATAGGCTGCCTTGCAGTCGGCAACCCATAAAGGAAATTAGCCATATTTGAGTTTAATTCTATTGGGCATGGTCAGATATACACCATGCCCTGAGAATATTACCGAGCTGGCCATGTTTCAGGATATTTGCAATGTATTCCACTGCCTCATACGTAAAGAATAACACACGATCTGTGGATGTTGCATCTCACATAGCCATACAAAGCAGATTGGACAAATGGCCCCTCAAATCCATTTTCCTCTCTCTGGCAGGCATTTCATGCCTGATGTTTCTGTGGACGGTGCCTTTGCCTCCAGTACAGCACCCAGCCACAGCGCAAAGCTGTGCTTCGGAAGAGGTGGTCTCTTCCTACTCCAGAGTCAATCCACTGATTCTTGGAATCGTGGGATATTGACAGGTGTATCTAATCAGGAGTGACTCTAAATGTTATCATTAGTCTGAACCTGATGCTGATGTTGGTTCTTCTAAGACACATCAGGGCCTGCTCATGTCTCTAGAAGGCAAGGTTTGCACACGGAGCCCTGCAAATCTGCGGATAGCCTCTGATCTTGTTTGTGGATCTGATACGCCTCCAAATTTTGTATCTGCGCAGGGCTCTATTATTGTAACATTCCTCCTCCGACCCCCACCCCGGAATGGGTTCCTCTTGTTATGAAGCTGCTATTAATTTCTGTAATATTCTCTCTCTTTATGGTGAATATTCACCGCCTCTGCTTCCTGAAAACCTGGGCGCCACTCGGTGAGTCGTGACATCAGACGCAATCCAGGGTTCTTTCATTTCATGGTTAGGGTCAACCTCCAACCTCCCACTCCATAGTGAAGACTGTCTATGCAAATCTTACTACAGGACATTTCCAGGATCCCCAGCCCCCAACCTAGTACCGTGCAAACGAAACAAGTGCATGCCAATCCCACGCCAGGGTTGCAATGAGGAAACCAGACGAAACTAGGAAACCAGACCGAAAACCTAAAGGAGCTCGGTTAAAGAGCTGCAGACTCAACTGGGAAAGCAAGAAAACTACTTAGTGCAGTTTGCAGACAGCAGCCATCTGCAGAAGGCTGGTGAGGTAATGGTCTGTTCTAACTTACAACATGTCAAGGACCACAACCCTTTGGAGGAGCAGAAAACCTTTCCCAGATGTCCACATCCGACATTATTATATCAGATACTTCTGAGCCGGGGGAATGTTCCTTTTCACTCTTCGCTGCGTTTCTGCAGGCTGACAGGCGGTGCTGTCTGGCGAAGTGCAGGAGCAGAAATCACCACTTCCCGCTCGTGGAGACGCTGCTCTGTGCTCCTGAGGTTGCTTCCTTCCCCAAACAATCAGAGGCCTGTATTTCTGGAGCACAAGCTCTGGAGTGCCCGCTTCCTTCTTTGTAGATGTGCTTTACTGGAATTCACTGAGATATTTTCCTGCATCGGGATATGCTGGGTGAAGCCATAAGCGTTTAAAAATCATGTATCTATAGTTCTGCCGGAGGAATAATAACTCAGCATAGCATCACGTGCTGGGGATGCCCTGGCTTTCCAATGCTTCTGAATTGTCCTGACAGTAGGTCATTCGTTTCCCTTATTTTAAAGTAGCATTGTTTTCTGTGAGGCCATGTGGAACCTTTTATGATGACATTGTCAATGAAATGAAGTTTTGGTAACAAGACTTAAAATAAATGTCGGGCAAGGAAACCTGGTGATTAGGGAACTCAGAGCAGAGCCCAGGAGAGAAGGTTTTCCACAGAAGAAGGGGGAGGTGTTGTTTTCCTGCCAATCACCTGATCTGACACTACCCGGCATGAGAGAGACTTTACTGTCAGCAGAAAGGGAGGTAACAAAGTCCTGTGGCACCTTAAAGACTAACTATAAAGTATTGAAGCATAAGCTTTCATGGGCTAATACTCACTTCGTCGGATGCAAGCAGTGGAAGTGTCCAGGACTCTTGCCACGGGACTCTTTGTTACCTCTGCTATTCCAGACTAACCCGGCTACCTCTCTGATTCCAGAAAGGGAGGGAAGCTCTTTAGGAGGCCAATGTACTGGAGTACAAAGGGCTATGAAAAAACAGCCTCACCCAGCTCATCACTGGAGGCAAACTCCCCATAGACCAGGATACAGCAACTCAGTTACAGATGCAAAACCCCCTGACATAACTCCACCGCTTCAATGATCAGTACTCACCAACACACGTGTCAAGATCCATGGGTCCTCCACACGCCTATCACAACCTGTGGCGCACCTCATCCGGTGCACTACGTGCCCCCAGTCACCCCTACGTGGGTGAAATGAGACAAGCGCTGCGCTCTCCAGTGAACTCTCACAGAAAAATGGGAAAGGACAAAACCAGCCCATCGCCTGTAGGCGAGCACTTTTCACACAACACGTGTACACCTCACAGTCCTCGGCTGCAAGGGAAAATGGTGCAACTTCTTCAAAAGACAAGCTTGGGAATGTAAATTCCCAACTCTGCTAGACACCAAAAATCAGGGTCTTAATAAAGACTCTGGACTCCACAGTTCATCACAACAATCTGTAACCCACTAACTCTCCTTTGTCCCAGACCACAGAGGTGTTAGCTGCCCACTTTGAATGGTCTCTTGGAACAGGGGTTAACACCTTCTCTGTTCCACCTTGTATTTACCTTCCCCAGACCTAAAGAAGAGCTCTGCCTAAGCTCTAAAGCTTGTCTCTTTCACCATCAAAAATCAAAAGTTGATCCAATAAAAGATTTTACCTCCCCCATCTTATCTCTATGGAAAAATGGGCCACAGCAAACGTTTGTCGTACTGTAGATTGGTGGCTGAAGGACTGTGTGTGTGTGGGCACTGGTCCATGTGTATTGCATGGACACAAGTGTGCAACATATTACAAAACAACACAAAGACTGATGGGAAACCGTCTATGGTAAAAGTCAGCGTGCAGAGGAGTGAGATCAGGCACTTAAATTGGTCCTGCTTTTCCTCTCCAGCAGCATCATTTCTGAGCGTACAGTTTTAGGAAAAGATTTTATGAAAACAGATGTGTGCTTTTCTGTTCACGCTACTCCCAAACCCCACATGCAAGGTGGGCTTTGTACATACATATGTGCATGCATAATATCCATCGGTATGTCCATCAGGGGCAATGCATGCACAAGGCAGGGTCCACACGTTTGAACAGCAATTCCTCAAAGCGGTCCACAATTTTTTTTTCCCCCTTTTGCGATTGCAGCAGATAAATATAATTAACTGAGCTCCCATAACGTACGCAGTGCTGCCATAGCTGTGTCAGTCCCAGGACATTAGAGAGACAAGGTGGGTGACATCATATCTTTTATTGGACCAACTTCTGTTGGTGAGAGAGACAAGCTTTCCAGGTTACACAGCTAAGGAGCACAGGAGCTCCTATAAGACCGCTTGAGATTGTACAAACTCAACCAATTTTTACAAACTCAGTTATGCAAAACTCTCAAGGCTGATGGCACCATTGATTTGGCAGGTCTTTTCCTGCATTTCTTGCACACACACCCCCGAGCCACTTAACGGACTCAAAGCAGCCACGTCAGCAGAGATCTGGCCATTCAAGGGACTCAGGATGGTGTGTATCTTTTTAACAAATACTAATGAATAATATTTTCTGCCGGCAATTAAAAAAAAAGAGTCAAGCATAGCAAATGAACAGTTGAAATGTTTCAGTGGGGACCAGATGCTTTCTCCTGCCCGAATGGGATGCGGTGCCTCAAACTGATTTTCGTGCTGTAATCAAGAAAATAAATGGTGTCGATCGGCGCTGGTGAACGGTAGCCAGTTCTGTTTCTCGATGGCTTTTCTGCAATCGGCGTCCACGTATTCGGCACACGGCTGGCTGTGCATTGAGGTAATTCATTAACGCCGAAACAAAAATGTGTTTATGGGAGTCTGGAAGTGGTTGGGGGAAATGGAATACTTTCCTTTCTGAAACATTGGGCTGCTTTGGTGATGAGCGCTGAATACTAAAATAAACACAAATGACTGTTCGGAAAAACACCCTCGCGCTCCAGTCAGACCCACCTGTACCCCCCTATAATACGCACATCAACACCCCCCCTTATGCCCACCCAGGATGCTATCACACACAGTGGGACTTAACACCTGTGTGACACTATTCATAATCAGAGGGCTTGACACACTACCTGGCTATACACATAACGGGTGGAGTTGTCCAAAGCACTAGCTTTGCTCCCATTCGAGACAACGGGAGTTTTATCATCAACTGCAAGGACAGCAGAGTTAGACCGGCATTGGAGCTCCCATCGCTGGTGTAACAGGGGCTCTCAGACTTCACCGCACCGCAACCCCCTTCTGACACCAAAAATTACCACGTGATCCTAGGAGGGGGAAGCGAAGCCTGAGCCTGCCTGAGCTCTGCTGCCCTAGGTGAGGGAGGCGTGTGTGTGTGGACTGGAGCCAAAGCCAAACCCAGAGCCTCGCTGCCTTGGGCTTTGGCTTCAGCCCCGGGAGGTGGGTTGGGCGTCAGTCCCAGACCCCGGGAGGTCTAAGCCAGCCCTGGCAACCCCATTAAAACAGGGTCACAGCCCACTTCCCGACCCACAGTTTGAGAACCGCTGAACATACACCAGTCAGTGAGACCTAAGGACTCACCCCCATTCTTATTTCTGCACCATCCCGTTAAATACCCAGGGCCACACTCCAAAACACGGCTTCCCTTTGTGCCTGTGCAACTTCGTACGCACCAACATCTTTCAGGGGGTGCGTGGGGATAGAATTTGCACGTGCAAAACCCTCTCTCGGCTGCTGTGCAATTCCAAGACCTCCACATGCACACAGCTGTCTCTGCACGCAACACTGTCAGCTCACAAATCAAGGACAAGTCGAGGCCTTGAAAATACTGAGTCATGACATCACACACACACACACACACCCATCCACCTCTGCCGTGTCACTGAGAAATACCCAGACCATCCCATCCCGCACACCCAGAGCCAGCTCAGTGCAAGGGGTGTTTTGTGCTAGCTCAGTACTGAAACACACATCACAAGTGTGACGAGTTTCCCAGTTCCAAGCTGGGCGAGAGGGGCCGGTTTAAAGAGAGAGGTTTCTGGCTGGCTGCACTCTGAGTTACGGAACAGGGAGTGGGAGACAGGCAGTTGGAGCAGTCATGGCAATCCCTCGGTTGAGGGCCTGATTTTTAAGACGTGCTGAATTCAGTGGGCACAGTGCCTCGGAGACCCGGGCAGTGGAGTCTTTTTGGGCAGACTGCTGATGAGGGGCTAGAGAGGAGAACAGCAGGGTCCGTGCCAGAGGAGACTGTCTAGAGGCGAATGATTCTGCAAACGTCCAATGGAAGCGAGAAGGAAGATTTCCTCAGGTGAGGAGTGTGACCTCCCTGAGCACAAGGGAGGTGCCCCTGAAATGCTGGCCAGGCAAAACTTGAACCATTGTTCCTGGGATAATTGCTCCAGCTGTCTGGTGGGTGGAGCATGTGAGGGGCACAGCTCTTCTGGGTTAGCTGTGGGTTTCCTCTGCTCAGACAAGGGGATTTGTGGTTGCGGTGGGAATCCTGTATAAACAAGGATGACTTTGGTTTCTTACGCAGAAGGAGAAAACTTTCTCCACTTCCTTGCGACTGGTGCCCGGTTTCTGTGCTGCGAAGACTCACTGGGCCGGGGTGCAGACCAATGTTCAGCAGGTGTCTCTTCCTTGGGAGTTCTTTATTTATTTGTGTGTGTGTGTGATCCAAGTACCCAAGAGCCCCAGTCAGGACAGAGGAGCCCACTACACTGAGTGCTGTACAACAGACCAAAGCTGGCCCCTGCGGAGCAGACATCTGGGCTCAGGTTGGAGCCCAGGCTCTGGGATCCCACCCCCCATCCTGGGGCCCACAGCTTGGGCTCCATCCCAAAGCCTGAATGTCTATGCCACAATTTTACAGCCCCACAGCCCAAGTCAGCTGACAAGGGCCGGCCACGGGTCTTGAACTGTGGTGTGGACAGACCCTCAGTGGCAGTTTAATGGCCCATGCAAAATGTATTTGTGGGGGGTCGTGGGGGGGTCTAACTGTGGTCTGTGACCTATCGCTTAAACCAGCCTCTGTACCAGATGACTGGCTGATAGCTAATGTAACGCCGATTTTTAAAAAAGGTTCCAGAGGTGATCCTGGCAATTACCAGGCCAATTGATAGAAACGATAGTGAAGAACAGAATTCTCAGATACACAGGTGACTACTACATGTTGGGGAAGAGTCACCATGGGCTAAGAGGGAAGGTCCTCTCATGGATCAGAAGCTGGTTAAAAGATAGGAAACAAAGGGTAGGAATAAACAGTCTGTTTTCACAGTGGAGAGAGGTGTCCCCTGGGGATCTGCACCAGGACCAGTGCTGGTCAACATATTCACAAATGATCTGGAAAGAGTGGTAAAAAGTGAAGCGCAGACCATACTAAATGACTTAAGGTAGTTAAGTCCAAAGCTGACCGTGAAAAGTTACAAAAAGATCTCACAAAGCCGGATGACCAGGCAACAAAATGGCAGATGAACTTCAGTGTTGATAAATGCAAAGTAATAAACATTGGAAAACAAATCCCAGCTATCCATACAAAATGATGGGGTCCAAATTGGCTGTTACCACTCAAGAAAGAGATCTGGGAGTCATTATGGATAGTTCTCTGAAAACATCTGCTCAATATGCAGCGGCAGTCGAAAAAGCGAACAGAATGTTAGGAACCGTTAGGAAAGGGATCGATAATAAGATAGAAAATATCATAATGCCACTATATAAATCCATGGTATGCCCACATCTTGACTACTGTGTGCCGTTCTGGGCGTCCCATCTCAAACAAAGATATATTAGAATTGGAAAAAGTACAAAAGAGCAACAAAAATGATTAGGAATTTGGGAGACCAGACAGCAAGTATGAAAAATCGGGATAGGGGGTGGGGGATAATAGGCACGTATATAAGAAAAAGCCCCTAATAGGGTGACCAGATGTCCCGATTTTATAGGGTCTGTCCCTATAAAATCGGTACATCTGATCACCCTATTAGGGATATGTAACAGCTTCCATATGAGGAGAGGTTAGAAAGACTGGTACAGTTCATCTTAGATAAGAGACGACTGAGAGGGGAAATGATGGAGGTCTATAAAATCATGACTGGTGTAGAGAAAGTGAAAAAGGAAGTGTTATTTACCCCTTTACAGAACACACGAACCCAATGAAATGAATAGGCAGCAGGTTTAAAACACGCATAAGTACTTCTTCACACAACACACAGTCAACCTGTGGCACTTGTTGCCAAAAAATGTTGGTGAAGGCCAAAAGTGTAACTGGGTTCAAAAAAGAATTAGATGAATGGAGGATAGATCCATCAATGGCCATTAGCCAAGATGGTCAGGGACACAACCCCATGCTCTGGGTGTCCCTAAGCCTCTGACGGCCACAGGGGATGGATCACATGATGATCAGCTGTTCTGTTCATTCCCTCTGAAGCACTGGATGCTGTTAGATGGGAAGGACCATTGGTCCGACCCGCTGTGGCCATGCTTTTTACCTTATGTCTCCAGCAATTCCTGATTGGGCAGATTATAAATGCCACCATCTCATCTGGCACTAACTGGCCCTTTGCTGATTGCCTCAATGGAGAGACCAAGAGACAGAATGGGCCATGGAGACAGCTCCTCGCCTGGCCTAATACATGGTGCCTTTAGGCTAAAGCAGAGACACCTTGGTGGGTAGTATCATAGGGAAGCCTGCTACATCTGCTCTGCAGAGAAAGGACTTCACTCTCCAAGGCTGGCAGCTCATCACCTTTCAAAAGCATGAAGGTCGCTTCCACATAAAATAGACACTAAGAAAATGACCCCAAGCAGGGAATGCAGACGAGGGAGTCACAGACAGGAGGGTGTCCTCCCAGCCTATGGGTCCTGATTCAAAGCCCAGTGGAGTCAGTGGAAAAGTTCCCATTGACTTCAGTGAGTTTACATCAGGCCATAAATCTCCATAAATCAGATGCAGGGGGTAGGTTGGTGCATGAATGAGACAGTAGGGGTCAGGAAAGGTGCATTGTCAGTGCAAGGGTCGAATGAGTCTGTGGAGGGCCCTGTTAATCATAGAATATCAGGTTGGAAGGGACCTCAGGAGGTATCTAGTCCAACCCCCTGCTCAGAGCAGGAGCAACCCCAACTAAATCATCCCAGCCAGGGCGTTGTCACACCTGACCTTAAAAACCTCTAAGGAAGGAGATTCCACCACCTCCCTAAGTAACCCATTCCAGTGCTTCACTCTCCTAGTGAAGAAGTTGTTCCTAATATCCAACCTAAACCTCCCCCACTGCAACTTGAGACCATTACTCCTTGTTCTGTCATCTGCTACCACTGAGAACAGTCTAGATCCATCCTCTTTGGAATCCCCTCTCAGGTGGTTGAAAGCAGCTATCAAATCCCCCCTCATTCTTCTCTTCTGCAGACTAAATTATCCCAGTTCCCTCAGCCTCTCCTTGTAAACCATGTGCTCCAGCCCCCTAATAATTTTTGTTGCCCTCCGCTAGACTCTTTCCAATTTTTCCACATCCTTCTTGTAGTGTGGGGCCCCAAACTGGACACAGTACTCCAGATGAGGCCTCACCAATGCCAAATAGAGAGGAACAATCATGTCCCTCGATCTGCTGGCAACGCCAGCAGCCCAAAATGCTGTTAGTCTTCTTGGCAACAAGGGCACACTGTTGACTCATATCCAGCTTCTTGTCCACTGTAACCCCTAGGGCCTTTTCTGCAGAACTGCTGCCTAGCCGCTCAGTCTCTGGTCTGTAGCAGTGCATGGAATTCTTCCGTCCTAAGTACAGGACTCTGCACTTGTCCTTGTTGAACCTCATCATATTTCTTTTGGCCCAGTCCTCTAATACACTGTATATCTGTGAATCCCAGGTTTGAACCCTAGTGGGTCCGGAGACTGGGATCACAGCAATCCAGCTCCAGTGCCTACTCTACTGCGAACTGCATTCTTATATTCCCTGTCTTATGCCATGTACAGTATACCCAAACTCTGGGTAGTGGATACTCCATTAACTCCAGTCATGCCCCCACCCCAAAAGCAATCAGCATCATCCAGTACAGTCTTGTGGATTGTCCGATGACACGAGTAGGGGTGTGTTAACCCATGTCCCCGCTAACTTCAAACTCAGGTAATTAACTCTTACTTAAATCCCACTAAAGTTATCGCTGGCTACATTCATCTTCTTTATTTCCTGCCCTCCCATTTTGTATAGTGCTGTTATGTGCTGTTAAACGGCTACTATGTTCCATTCCAGAGGTGATTGCATTTCAGTAGGATGTGAAATTATCTCATCTTTTAAATGTAAGCTTTTTGGTGTCCAGACTTTCTATGTCTGTAGAGCATCTAATACAATAAGACCCTGATTTTTTTAGCCTCTAGGTGCTACTGCAATATAATTTTAACCAATAATAAAATAATAATAATAATAATAATAAATTATTAATAAATATCCTCCTGTTTAACGTTTCACCCATCCAATCAGAGTGTAGAAGTGGCACCATGTGAAACAATCCCACACCCCGGACTGTGAATAATTGGAGTGAATGATTCATGCCGTAGTTCCTGAACCCGCCTAGAGTCTGAACATTGTCCTAACTAGTTGAGGAATCCTTACAAACAATGGTTCCATTCTCAGGAATCAGGAGTGACTCCTGAATGATTTTAATATGACGAATACTATTCCACCGTTGGCAGTGTTGTCCAACGGATAGGACATTGAACCCCAATTCAGGAGACCTGCCGTCAATTCCCGGCTCTGCTACAGCCATTGCTGGGTGACCTTGGGCAACTCACTTCAACATTCTGTGCCTCAGTTTCCCAACATGCCAAATGAAGCTAATGACCTTTACCTTTCTCGGGAAAGTGCTTTGAGATCATTGGCTCCTTGGGCTCCCTCGTCTGTCTGTCTGTCTCCACATTTTGTCTTTAACTTATATTGTTAGTCTTGCAGGGGTCAGGGACAGAGACTGTCTTTTTGTTCTGTATTTGTACAGCACCTTGCGCGCTGCCACCATGTTCCATGACTCCTCCTCCCAAGCGCTACCTCAAAACACATAATCAGAAATAATAGCATGAGTTAGCTCCCCTGAGCAGCCCCACTGCCCATGGCCTTCCTCCCCTGCCTATCCCCCTACAATGCCGTTTCCCAAAGACTCTGGAGAGCTCCAACAGAGGCAGGAGGCGATGGGCCTATTTTTAGACTGGTGGGAGCGGCCCCAGCATCAGCCGCTTTGACAAATAATCAGAAGCGCGAAAGACGAGGGGGGGGGACTCAGGGGGAAAAAAACTTTTGTGTTTAAAGAGCGTTTCAGCCACAGAGTCTGCATCCCCCGCCAAACTTCCTCTCCTAGGTGTGGTGCTGCAGGGCGCTGAAGCACAGGAGTCTATAAAGGGAAACCGGGGGAGCGGGGGCGGGGGAGAAATCCAAGGGCCCAATAACCCCCACCCCCCCCATGCAGAGTGACGGCTGCTGGGCTGAGGCCAACTCGTCAGACGCCAGCCCTGGTGAGGCGGGTGATGGGAGAGGTCACCCAGATGGCTTTTACAATGATCTTATCTCTGCCCAGGAATATCCAACATTTCCTCTCCCTATGCCACTGCGAATCCGAACTGTGAGAAGCTGGAGGGTCCAGGGCAGCCCCCCCCAGTGGCTTTCCCTCTCCGTCCCCGGCTGCCTGTCTCTCCGGCGCTGCCTCCCCCCACTTTCATCCGGGCTCTATTTATTTTCGCCTTCTGGTGCGTGGGAGGTGCTGTGTGTATATCTGAATACACAGGAGTTGGAAGGGGGGGCAGATTTTTTTTTCTCCCAGTGAAAGTTAAGAGGCTAGAGGAGCGACAGGGATATTGTTGCACCAGGAGCCGGGAATGTGTGTTTATGTCACACCCCAACCCTGGTGTCTGCTGGGCTCGGATGATTTATCCTCCCTGGCCTTGGCGAGGGTGAAAGTCAAGGCACGGCCCATGTAGCCGTCCCCGACGGACACAGAGCCCCGCGGAGGGGACAGGCCTCCCCACACATCAGTCACTGCGCCTGGACAAAGTTGGCTGACTCAGGCCGTGTTACCATGACCGTGTCTGGCACCAGCGACAGTCGAAAGCTTTTGGTTCCCTTACTCATGGCTCTGCTCTGTTTGCGGCCCTCACCACTTCCTCCTCTCCCTGCTTTCCTGCCTTTGTCATGTTTCATTTCCCCTTCTGTCTGCCTCCTTCTTCCTTCACCTGTTGTCTGCCTCCCTCCTTTCCCTCCCTCTCTGGCTCTCCTCCTCTCTAAGCTAGCCAATCTAGCATATGAAAAGTGTCTACATTAGGCATTTCCATTGTGCGGATTGTTATCGGTAGAAACCGCACACCGCCTGGCACGAGCCCACCTGCACAGGTGTGTGTGTGCGAACGGCCACACAGGGAAAGAGCAGAACCGATTTTCCAAAGAGCTCAGCACCCCATCCCCAGCAGGCCACGTGCATTTCAAAGTCTGGCTCCGTATGTCTGGCTTCCCGTCCGAAAGTAGAGGGTGTGGGAAGTAGGCTGATGCTGGACAAGAAAGGTGCGGCTCTCCCATGGAGCAATAAGTAGCAATTGTTTATTATGTGCATGCTTCACCCCATGCTGACCGTGACAGGTGCAGCAGACCCCAGTCCAGCCAGCGCCGCTGTGATGGATTTGGGATACACTCACAATGCAACAAACCAAAAGCATGAGCCGTGGTTCTGCTCAGCGTCCCAGTGGAACAACCTGTCGGGTGTGCTGCATGAGCCCAACCTTGCAATACAACCCACGCTGCAGATCACACGCCCCTGGATATGAACATGGCCTGGGAGATCTCGACGGTTTACGGCAACGCTGGGCAGGGGGTTACAAGAGCGGTGGGGGTCATGTTTACTAGTCATCTTGGCCTGGAAATTGACCAGACAGCTTCAGTCCCGAAATGTAGAGTTGCAGAAATGGCTCCTGGCCTGATACCCCTTAAAACAAGGAAATAATAGCACATTGCCCTGCCCTGGAGTTACCAAAAGGAGCGTACCCCAAAGATGCACGGGTTTCACTGGCAAGCATGAAATCTCCATTCGAATGCATTGGCCCTGCTGTCTGCACTGTGGCCTAATGTTAGGCCTCGTGTATCCCTGGAAACCTGCAGCAATTTCAACCAGGCATGGCCCCCACACCAGAAGAGAGAGCAGACAGGCCAAACCTCTATACACCACAATTTGCACCAACGCCGTTTAGCCGATTTCAAGCCCGGTAAGGCCACGCCTGCAGTGGCTTTGCCTGTCTATGCAACTAGCCTAGGAGCTTTGCTAAAATCAAGACAAGTGTCCAGAGCAGGCAAGGCCCCATGGAGCTGTTCTCGGAGTCCCGAAAGGAAAGGGGCATCTTATATTTCATGCTCCCAACAGTTTTTGTCTTTAAAATTTTTGGCAGCGCCGAGAGAACAAGCTTGGGCATTTGCTGCATTGGAGCAGCTCCTCGGGCCCCTTCTCAAAGGGGGAAGGGGAAGCTCCCTGCATTCCTCCCAGCTCTAGGCTTCCCTCTTAAGCTCCAGCACACTCCGGGCTCAGCTAGATCCTGCTTTTGTAGCCCGAGAACACGAAGCGGCAGCTGAAAACGTTGCAGTCACGGCAGGCCCAGCATCGCTCTAGATTGTTTGACTGTCAGAAAAAAAAATCCCAAACCACCCTGGAGTTCAGGAATAAGCCGCAGACAGAGGCGAGCTGATCCAGGCCTGGCCACTCTGCAGGCATGAAACGCCCCCCAGAGGCACCCAACCAAACTGCCCGTTCAAAGAGAGCCTCTGAGAGGACGTGGGTTTGTTGGGGGGGCAGGTGGAGGGCTGAGTGTGGAAGCACGTGTCCCAAGGCAGGTGTGGAAGGCACTAGGATGCATGCGCCTAGCCAGAGAGGGGCCGGGTTGAATAGCAAGGGAAAGGGGCTGGTTGCAGAGGGGCTGGGTTGCTCCAGGGATACTCAGGCTGTAGTTTCCCTCCAGGGACAGGCCTTGGCCAGGTCTAACACGCTGCCCTTCCCCTCTCCGCTCCCCCGGCCTAGGCGAAGGGCAGCGTGTTTCTCTCACAGGGCAATGCAGCGCCCTGGGAGTTCCCCGCAGCTCCCAGCCCCGGGGTTGCAAGCCCCTGTGTGTGTGCTCCTTAAAAAGAGCAGGGTGCAAACAGCTGGCTCCCTGGGGGGGCATGAGAGGGAATGGCTGGGGGGGGGGGGGGCTGAAAACTCTCCGGATCTCTCCTCCGCCCTCACTGCTGATTTGTTCTTGCAAAACCTCAGCGAGGGACTCCAGGAAATGGAGCTGGAACCGCGGTTGTTTCTGTCTCGAGACTGAGGGGTAAATGGGACCGTTTCTTGTTGTGTTTTGTTTAGGGTTAAATGCAGCTTGGCTCTTTTCAAATCACTTCCAGACAGGCCGTGGCATGCAATCCCCCCCCCCCCCCTTGCTCCAGAGAAGGCCCGGAGTCCCCCGGACGCTCCGGTTCAGATTTCAGGCAGGGGGGAGTTTGCAGACAGAAGCGGGGGGCGTCCCGGGGTGCGGGGCCGGCTGGCGGGGAGCCCTCAGGACACTATATCCCGGCCGATCCCCGAGCTCCCCGGACACGCCAGTCAAATGCAGCCTGTGCAGCGCCCCGCGGGCGGCTTCTTGCACCGGGAAGCGGGGTTTTTTTCAGCCCCGCCGCTGCAAAGGGACCGCGGCATTGAGCTCGAGGCGCCGAATGGGTACCCGGGGCAGCTCCGCGCCCCCCCCCCCCCCCCCGGGAGCCCCGGAGAGCGCCGCTTCCAACCCGGGCCGCGTCCCTCGCCAGCGCAGAAGCCGGGCGTGGCGGGGGTCGCTCGCTGCCGGGTCCCGGGGCTGCAAAGCAGCGCGCACAGGGGATCGCCCCCCCCTCGCTTTGCCCGGGGAGGGGGGGTCCGTCGCGCCGCGGATTGAGGAGACCCAATAGGGCTTGCAAAACAATCAATCAAATCAAGCCCCCCCGCCGGAAGGGACCCGGCCAGCCAAGGTTTCAATCTACCCCCCCCCCCCTTCCGAGGCAGCCCGGGGACGCCTCCTCCCCCCTTCCCCGCCGCTGATTGGCCCGGGCGGGCTATATTTGACCCCTGCCCGCTTCACGGCGTCCCAAAAGTTTCTTGGGAGGGGAACGCGGCTCTCCCTGGCTCCCCCCCTCCCCCCGATCGCAGGCGCTGCGCCGGGACCGGTTTTCTTCTCCCCTTGGCCCCCGCACTGATCGGTTCCGATCCAAAGGCCCGTCCAGCTGGAATGCATAGATCTGAGCCCCGCTACTGCAGAGAGGAGACCTCGCAACCCAGGGGCGGCCGTTCATGGGGACCCCCCGCCGCTGAGCCCGGCCTCGCCTACCAGCCGACCCCGGGGGCAGACGCCGCTTCCAGCCGCACCCCCAGCCCCGAGCCCGGCTTCGGATTTCGCCCCGGCGCGGCGGCGGCGGCTGCGGCGGCGGGAGAGCCAGGCGCGCCCGGGTCGGCTCCCAGCCGCTCGCCGAGCCCGGATCCCGGGTATGGATACAGCCCGAGCTCGGGCAGAGGCGAGGGGAAGCCGGGGGAGGACTCCAGGATCCGCCGCCCCATGAACGCCTTCATGGTGTGGGCGAAGGACGAGAGGAAGCGGCTGGCGCAGCAGAACCCCGACCTGCACAACGCGGTGCTGAGCAAGATGTTGGGTAAGCGGCCAGGCGAGGCGAGGCGCTGCAGCGCCCCGGGACCTGGGACCGGCTGCCCCCACCGGGACCCGGGACAGGGACCGGCTGCCCCCACCGGGACCTGGGACCGGTAGCCCCCACCGGGACCCGGGACCTGGGACAGGCTGCATCCACCGGGACCGGCTGCCCCCCCCCCCGGACCTGGGACCGGCTGCCCGCACCGGGACCCGGGACAGGGACCGGCTACCCCCCCCGGGACCTGGGACCCGCTACCCCCACCCGGGCAGGGACCCGGGACCTGGGACAGGCTGCATCCACCGGGACCGGCTGCCCCGCCCCCCCCCCCCCGGACCTGGGACCGGCTACCCCCACCCGGGCAGGGACCCCGGACAGGGGCCGGCTGTCCGCATTGGGACCCCGGACAGGGGCCGGCTGCCGGCACTGGGATGCGGGACCTGGGACAGGCTGCATCCACCGGGACCGGCTGCCCCCACCGGGACCTGGGACCGGCTACCCCCACCCGGGCAGGGACCCCGGACAGGGGCCGGTTGCCCGTACTGGGATCCGGGACCTGGGACAGGCTGCACCCACCGGGACCTGGGATAGGCTGCCAGCAGTGGGACCTGGGATAGGCTGCATCCACTGGGACCAGGGGCAGAGGGCACCCCCTGGCATAGAGACAAGCACCCCTCATTGGATCGGGGCCAGGGGCCAGGTGGGAGCTGGGGTAAGGACAAGGCTGCAGGTCCCTTGGTGTCTGGGTTAGGAAGCTCCTGGAACTGGTGCTGTTGCTGACTTTCCAGTACAATGGCCCCTCCGCCTCCTCTCTTGCCTTGCAAAGGACATTGACTTCTACACTTTCCTATTGGGGTTTATTTCCCTTTTCGGGGTGGGGGGGGATGTGCAGTGCCCCACTGCAGGGGGAGCCAGGTGTCTGTACCTGGAAAGCGTTGGCATTCTCCGCAGAACGGGGGCTCCCAGTCAAACATTCCAATCTGCTTCTCTGCAGGGCTGAAGAGTTAAATCCCTTATTTGTCGTTTTGGGGGAGGGCGGGGGACTTGGTATCACTTTTCAGTCCTCTCCCCAGAGGGGGGTTAACCCAGAGGTTTGTATGTTGCCAGTTTTTTAACCACCATTCTAGATGTGAATCCCCCCCCCCCCCCAATGCCCTCTCATGTATCTTCACGCGTCGCTTCTTTGCAAAGCTCGGTGCGGCCCGGAGGAAGGGTGCTGGGCTGAGCTCTTCTAACCGGCTGTGCTTTCCCCTTCCAGGCCAGTCCTGGAAAGCCCTGAGCGCCAGCGACAAGCGCCCTTTCGTGGAGGAAGCGGAGCGGCTGCGGATTCAGCATCTGCAGGACCATCCCAACTACAAGTACCGCCCAAGGAGGAAGAAGCAAGCCAAGAAAATCAAGAGGATGGAACCCAATATCCTTCTCCACAACCTTTCCCAGCCCTGCAACGACGGCTTCAGCATGAATCATCATAGCGGCAGCCAGCCTGGCCACCACCAGCCTCCCCCGCTTAACCACTTCAGAGAACTCCACTCCATGGGGTCGGATATTGAAAACTATGGCTTGCCAACTCCTGAGATGTCTCCCTTGGATGTCTTGGAACAGACCGAGCCGGCGTTTTTCCCTCCTCACATGCAGGATGACTGCGGCATGATGCCCTTTCGAGGCTACCACCCCCATCACCAGATGGAGTTTCCCCAAGAGAAGCCCATGGGGCGGGACGTGGCACTGCCCTATGCTCAGACCCCATCGCATTTGGCTGATGCTATGAGGACTCCCCACCCATCTAGCATGTACTACAACCAAATGTGCTCTGGACCGCCGAATGTCCTTTCTGCCCACCTGGGCCAGCTCTCACCCCCTCCTGAAGCCCATCACGTTGACAGTGTAGATCACTTAAATCAAACTGAGCTTTGGACAGATGTCGACCGCAATGAGTTTGACCAGTATTTGAACATGAGCAGGACTCGTCCTGACACCTCAGGACTTCCCTACCATGTCTCCCTGTCCAAAGTGACTCCGAGAAGTATCTCCTGCGAGGAGAGCAGTTTGATATCGGCATTGTCTGATGCCAGCAGTGCTGTTTACTATAGCTCTTGCATCACAGGCTAGGTTTGCCCCGTTGCTCACCCTGGAGAACGGATGACCCTTCAGTGCAAAATCCATCTTCCTTTAACCATTGAGCTCCATAATATTTAGAGTATCTCATTAAATGCATCGCTTTTTAAAAAAAAAACATGCTGAACTCACTGATATACTGTATAACTATATAACACAATTAGATGCATTTTCCAACGCAGAGGGTTAACGTAGACAAGAGGTCACTCCATCTCTTAACTCTATGCCGACTGGAAAGTATGGCAAAGCTTCTTACACATGTTCAGCCAGGCATAGCTGTAACTTCTAAGATCAGGTTGTTTGACCGTGTCTTTCAGACAAACTACAGTGATTCGTGTTTAAAACAACTGCCAATGGGACCTGCTCAAATTGACCATCTTTAACTGAAGGGCAAGCTAAATAGCCTGGGAAACTTTGGGGATATATTGAAATGTTTTTTTTAAGACTGGGTACCTATTAGAGGTGGTTTTTAGCACAGTTTTCACTGTATTCTCAGCAATATATTTTAACTGGGCAACGAGGCTATATTTTTACTAAGCATTTTTATATATAAAATTATATTTAATATGTTTGGGTTTTTTATTATCAAACTTTTTAAAAAAATACATCCAAGGATATCCATGAGCTCTACAGCATTTATGTAGCGAGGCTGGATTTCCCCAGAAGAAATATTTGGAGAAAAGGGAATGGTGATACCAATATTGTTGAACAAGTGACTAGAATTCTGTACACTCCCTACCCCTCTCTTTCCCCTGCCCCCAAAATAGAACTGTGTCCATTGTCTAGATCCGTGTGGAGAGCAAACTGTCCGGGTTTGCATACTGGTTCATCATTAAAACATCTTCAGATAATTATTGCCATCTTGTGTGCTTGTCGTGTGAACACATATTTTCCGCAAATGCACGTTGTTCCAACCATTTCCAGATTATTGGATCACTTGATTAATGTCCTGACAGCCTAGCAATTGTATTAATTTCAATAGTCTCGCCCGCCAGCACTGGAAAGCCTTGTAAAAGCGCTCCGAGGATATATGAAAGGCGGCTAGTGCTCAGAGACTGTCAGCGGACACAGCCCTCATTGCTGTCTCACCCGCTCTGAAATTTCTCATTTTGTAAGTGTGAAAGATATGTTTCTGTGGGGAAAGCATCTGTTCTCAGATCAATGACATTTAATAAAACATGTGATATCCTTCTCTTGACGTGTGTGTGCCTCTGTGTGGTTATTAGTTTGCTAGTAGGGCTGTACACTATCATATATGGCCTGACCCCGTACAAGCTTTTCCTGTACCCTCATTCGAGTCAAAAAGTGCAAGGATGGGTCCCATAAAAGTTGCAAACGGGAAAGACTTCAAACCCAGCTTATTCCCTGTAACATCTTTTCTAATGCTTAGTTATAAAACATTCCCAGCAGCCGAGCTTCCACCAAGATCCTTCGTACCCGGTAGAACCTCCTTGCAGATATGCAGTGTACATGTTCTTTTTCATTGTTTCAACCTATTATTATGCTCCTTTGGGTCCCCCAAAGCAAATCTTATCCCTCTTTCCTATTTTATGCCGCTCACTTGAATTAGTTCTATTTATTTCTGGTAGGTGCAGCATTTGCACCGGAATATTTGCAAAGGAAAATGCCAATCTGTTGCATAAATTGCTAGCGGCATCCGTTCATTGAACGCTGGTGATTTAAACCAGATTGATTTGGCCCAACGAAGCTACTAAAACAATGACTAGCTAAAAGGTTTTTGTTGCTGTTGGCAGGGATGTGCCATTTAGGAGAGAGGGTTATTTAACAAATGACATTCATTTTCAAGCTTTTCCCTAATCAGCCCCACGTTAGTGTTAACAGGACTAAATCCTGCCCCAAATGAACTGAGTGTTTGTTCCCATTAAATGACAGAAAGGAACTCCATTGTGTTTCCATATACAGTATGTAAAAAGAGGGCGAGAGGGGGAATACATGGAAAAATGACATCAGAGGCTAAACGGGAGAGCTGGCTCATGGCCACCAGTGGTGTGGCCAGCATGTGCCAGGATCCCCGGCTCGAACAAACAAACAAAGAAATGGGAAGCATCCTGTGTGCCTGGATAAACGACCGTGAAAGGAAACAGCCTTATATAGGCTGAATCCCATTCTAGTCCCCAGAAACAGCTTTGAAGGAAGCGGGGGGGGGGGGGGGGGGGAGCGAGCTCTGCCTTATTTTCCAGTTCTGAGCTTCCAACTACCTTGCATGTTACCATGTGATCACTTCCTGTGATTAAAAGGAAGAAAAGCACACTCAGCCCCTCGCCCATCTGCCCTGGAGCTCTGACAGGGAAAAGGGAATAGGTAGATTAGATCACAGAGGAAATGCGAGTCATTGTCTACCTCTAGAATTCTCTTCTTTCCCCCCACTGTTGGATTTAAAAACTCATTCTTCTGCGGTCCCAGAGGATAGCTAGATGATTCTTTGCCTCTTGTCCTACAATGATTTGGGTCCCCCCTGCCCCGCATTTTCATTGTTAATCGAATGCTGGTCAGGATGGAGGAAGGCAGGGTGACATTTACAAAAGTGTCTGAGTGACTTGGGAATGTCTGAAAATGTCACCAAATCCTATCTGCAGAAAAGGCTCAGTATGGGTAGCAGAGGTCCCGACCAATGCGCCCTAATCTTGAGCTGGAGGTCAGATGCCGCTTCAGTGTCCATGACCCAGTCAAACCTTGGCTTCTCTCCCTCTAGCTCTCCATGGCTGGAGTTGAGGAGAGGACCGGTTTTGTATCCCATCCCCAGCCCCCCGAGTCAAGCAGCCATTCACCAAAAGGAGTCGAACAACAAAATACAGGATTCTGGCCATTGTATTGTATGTGTGTGAGGTTCTCGTAATCACATTGCTGTTGTTTAAGATGTAGGTGCTTCACAGCTGCAAAAATACATGGAGCGAGTGGGTCTTTGTCAGCTGATGGATGCATCTAGCAGAGAGAGACTATACTGGCCAGATGTTTGAAGTGTTCCTTCACTCTAGCCATTGTTATCATGGGAGAGAGTCCCCGACAGCTTCATGGCTCCAGATTGTGTTCTTTTTAGATGGACAAAACCCTGCCCCGACACACACACACACAAATCTCACTTAAGCAATTTCTCGATAATGCACCAGATCAAGACAGAACAAGGAGCAATGGTCTCAAGTTGCAGTGGGGGAGGTTTAGGTTGGATAACAGGAAAAACTATTTCACTAGGAGGGTGGTGAAGCACTGGAATGGGTTCCCTAGGGAGGCGGTGGAACCTTCTTCCCTAGAGGTTTTTAAGGTCAGGCTTCACAAAGCCCTGGCTGGGATGATTTAGTTGGGGACTGGTCCTGCTTTGAGCAGGAGGTTGGACTAGATACCTCCTGAGGTCCTTTCCAACCCTGATAGTCTATGATTCTAAGCCCCCAGGTTTGAACTGCCCTAGACCTTGGAAGAGTTCAGATCTGGATCAAAAGGCTGAAGTTTGGGCCCATCTCTAATTCTGCTCCCCTGCGGGGCTCACTGAGCAGGAGGTCGGTAGCCAAAGGAAACCGAGAAGCGACAACTGCAAACTAGAGGCAACTGTGAGGCAACTGCAAACTAGAGATTTGTTTGGAAAAGTCAGAGGCAGGCTGAACCTCATTCCCACTGCTTCCCCCATTCCTGCAGCCCAGGGCTTTCTAATTCCTTGGCAATGGCTCACCACTGAAGTTAATGGCTTGACAGGGACCTACTCTTTGTTAAATATTTCTGCCACAGAGCATTAGGAATCATACTGTGCAGTTCTGTGTATTAGTGGCCATTTGAGACTTAAGATGTTCAAATCTCTATGGCACCACGACAAAACAAAACTGAAGGATGCAGTCCCTGGGAACTGCATGGGCTTCAACGCAAAGGTACGTGCAACAAAACAATCTCCACCCCACCCACACACTGTCTCTCAGACATGCCAGACCAGATCCTCACTGTCGGATTCTGCCCTGATCCAAGACTTCAGTGTTGGTTTTCTTTAATTACACTTGCTACACTCCAGTACCTCTCCCCTCTGCTAGTAAGGCCTTTCTTTGACCGCCTGCACTCCAGTCTTGACCAGGTCACTAAGCACTCTAAAGGTAGGGGGATGACAGTGACAACAACATACACACACCCCATCCAACTAGATGACACTCGGCTCCTAGGCCTGACTGAAGATTAGCTGCTGGTCACGTAGGTGGGGTGTCTCCTGAATTCTCAAAGGCGTATCCTGCAGCCCAGGAAGACTTTTGACAAATGTGCCATTGCTCCTTGTGCGTCACCCTCACTCCATCCCAGGTTTTACAGTACAGGCTGCTCTCCCTTCTACATCAAAGCGGCAGAGGCTCTGCCAGCCCTGTAGTCTCAACGAGGCATGTGTGTGTTTTTTAATAATAAAGCATAATTGCAACCAATACCGTGAACAATGCAAAGCTTCACACACACACACCCCGCAGCCTTACCCAAGATCAGAGAAACAAAGAAGGAAAACAAAACCACAGCACAATGGCAGATGAAAGGTTAGGAGAGCCCATGTCAGTCGCAGATTTCTGTCTCACCCCTTTGGTGACAAACGCCTTGTCTTGATCAGTAAGAATACTGTGTACAAGTCGCTTTAAGGAGTCAAGGCTTCACAAGAGGCCTGGTGGGGGAAGAGGACAATATTATTAGCCCTGTTTCCCAAGCAGAGAGCATGAGCCCTTGAAAGGTGACTTGTCAAAGGTCTCATCAAATTCAGCGGTAGAGATGGAAGAAGGCGGGATTCCCAGCCGGGCTCCCGTTCTAATCACTAGACAATACTTTGGCTCTTTATAAATAGATGTATAGAAAAAGCATCTGCCTCCCCTCTCCACTATCCAACTAGCCGTAGGAGGAGCCAGACTTGCTCTTTATTTCTTCCACACTGCCGGTGCTGAGTTTGTCTCAGAGTGGTTGAGTCCTTCCGGACCATGCTCTCCCCATAGACAGTCTCTCCTGACCTTTGGGCCAACCTCCCCTTTTTGTAGCATCCACGGGTAGCTATGAAGGTCTCTCATTGAGTTCTGGATCCCAAACCCACCACTTCTTTGTGGGTCAGATTCAACTTTCATGGATTTCAATGAGAGTTGGATCCAGCCATACGGCTGTAGGCCAAGATACAACCTACCCCAAACTATGGCTCCTTCCAATTGACTTCCCCTTGTCATTTTATACCTCAACACAATCCCAGATTACCTTGGCCATCCCATAATGCTATCACCAACGATGTCCCAGGGATGCGTTTCTTAATTCTTCACATTTGCAGGCCTGGAGGTAGCATTCTGGGAGCCCGATCTCAATCTTCCAATCCAAAGAATGACCAAATAAGCAACCAACTGGATAGCCTTCTATTCAGGAGTATTGTGTCTACTCCACCACAAAACCCAAAAGGTCCCCATATTTTGTACTGGGTTGCATCATGCTTTTGGAGCACCTGTTCGTTGATGGACAGCCCCGAAAGCACCTTTGGGGGGGCAGTTAGCAGTCTTTACAAGTACCCTTATTATTAATGTCACTTGCCAAGCACACCTTTTCAGGTGCCCAACTCTCCGATTTGCACACTGGATGCACAGAAATGTGCATGTCAAGAACTGTGCAGCAGAAGCCATTTATTCATGCCCATTTGTGGGTGCAGGTTTAGGGGGCATGCTTGAAAATTTGACCCTCAGTATCAGATAGCGGAGGTGCCACAGATTCACAGTGCTCTGTGTTTATAGAATCTCCACTGCAGTCTTTTCGGAGATAAGCGGGTGAGCTAATATTTGTATTTTAGCCCCAAAGGAGCCCAGAGCACTTTACAAGCTTTGTACATACAACACAGGAATCACTGAAATGTGACCGTTTTTGGAGGGGGACACAGGAGCTGCTAAATGACTGCACTACACGTTAGCACGCTAGCCCACTAGCCTAGGACTCCCAGCTAAAGAGCAGATCATCCCAATGCATCGCACAGAGAGCAGCAAAATATCAAAGGGGAAGTTATACGGCTCCGACTGTAGAACAGAAACAGCTGTAGACGAAAGAGCAGTCCCTCTATGCGCATGGCTTCGTGAATGTATAACTGGCGTTTTCCCATGACTTCAGTTCCAATTTATTGCCAGCATCGCATTTTCTAATTATTTTGTAATCAGAACATTTGCAGAGTGGTTGAGATCATGTCTGTGGATGGACCTGTGAGCTCAGATGTCTCAATACACCGATGGATCTGCTGACTGATTATCTGGATATCGTTTTGGATCCGGGGACTTTCGGAGTCCAAAACTACTGGAACGAGGAGGGTGTTCATTCACAGACAGGTGACCTAATCGAATGCTATTAGGAAGCTCCATTCTGATTTGGCAAGAGAGTCCTGAGGAAGAGTTCTAGCTGGGAGGTGGAGGAACCAGCCAGGCCACCATCTTAAAACACAGGGGGAAAAGAAGACGACTTGCCTGTCTGCCTGCCACTGCTGGCCTTGGGCCACACAATGTTTCCAAAGAGATTTGTGCTTCCTCCATCCTCCCAGCTGCTCCACTGAGGGGCAGGAGTCCAGAAATGTGCATCAACAAGATTCAACGTCTACAAGCAAATAACCTCTAGCCAGCCAGCAAGTCCACTGATGTTCAAAAACCTGAGCTAATAAAACCCCCAAGACGTTTTTTCCAGCTATGGACCAGTTTCCTGAAGCAGAATGAAACCATGAGAGTCAGGACAGCCATCCAGCATAAACAGCAACCTTTCCTTCACCAATTTTTATTAGTAGGGGGAGACCTGTACTTCAGCATTTGTGTGTGTGTGTGTGTGTGTGTGTGTGTGTGTGTGTGTGTGTGTGTGTGTGTGTGTGTGTGTGTGTGTGTGTGTGTGTGTGTGTGTGTGCGTGCAAAAAGATCGCACACACATGTATTTCCTGGGTTCGGAGATCTATGCCTAATCCTGAGAAATCACGTTATTTTCACCTGATTTTGGCAATGGAATGTTAAACATAATAAGCTGCTTCCTCATGAGTTCCACTGGCATGTTTAATGTAACCTCATACTGGCGGGGAGGAAGGGGAGAGAAAGAAACCGGCTATTAGCTAACCCCCAATCCACCACTACTTTGGGCAGGCTGCCTTATCTGACATCAGAGCTGTACTCTCAACGTTAGAGAGTTGAACCTCCCTCTATCAGCCATTTGAACTTAAATGCATCATTTGCCACTGAGACGGAGACTGATACTTTGGGGGCTGATTGCTAAACGAGATTGCTGCCTTCCCAAATTCTTACACTGGCTTTATACGGAAGAGTGGGTTCACGTGAATGGATTTACTCAATCTGTTTAGTAGATTTATGGGATGATTTGATAATAACCCACTTCATTTACATTTGATTTGAGTGATATATATATTTATTTTATATTTTGTGTCGTTATTTCATGTAGGTAATAAAATTGGACATCTGTGCGGTTTGGCGGTTTCCGCCCCAGATGTCAGGGTTCCAGACCTGAGGGGTCTCGGGTAAATAAATGAGACAATCCCGTGACCCACTTTGGGGTGTCTCCTATGACTCCCCCAGAGATTTCCCATAGCAGGTGCCCAAACTGGGACACTGTCAGCTTTTGATGGAAAGCTGATTTATATATTGATCATGTCTCTCAATAAGTGACATGGATTTCAGAACCCTTGAGTGACTGGGATGAATATCAGCTGCTCTGCCCCATAATAAGTCTATGCTCCTTGTGGTTGGTTTAACATGCAAGACAGCAAAAGGATAGAGCTTTCGTCAGCTTGGGTGAGAAGTAAGTCATAAGAACGTAAGAACGGCCATACTGGGTCAGACCAAACATTCATCCAGCCCAGTATCCTGTCTGCCGACAGTGGCCAATGCCAGGTGACCCAGAGGGAGTGAACCTAACAGGTAATGATCAAGTGATCTCTCTCCTGCCATCCATCACCCTCCCTCTGACAAACAGAGGCTAGGGACACCATTCCTGACCCATCCTGGCTAATAGGTATTAATGGACTTAACCCCTATGAATTTATCCAGTTCTCTTTTAAACCCTGTTATAGTCCTAGTCATCACAGCCTCCTCAGGCAAGGAGCTCTACCGTGCGCTGTGTGAAGAAGAACTTCCTTTTATTTGTTTTAAACCTGCTGCCCATTAATTTCATTGGGTGGCCCTTAGTTCTTATATAATGGGAACAAGTCAATAACTTTTCCTTATTCACTTTCTCCACACCACTCATGATTATATACACCTCTATCATATCCCCCCCCTTAGTCTCCTCTTTTCCAAGCTGAAAAGTCCTAGCCTCTTTAATCTCACCTCATATGGGACCCGTTCCAAACCCCTCATCATTTTAGTTGCCCCTCTCTGAACATTTTCTAATGTCAGTATATCTTTTTTGAGATGAGGAGACCACATCTGTATGCAATATTCAAGATGTGGGCGTACCATGGATTTATATAAGGGCAGTAAGTCCAATGTAAGTCCAGACATTAGCAGACCTATAGCCCTGGTAAGCTAGTGGTCCCTAAACTTATGGAAACCAGCATCATTTAAATAAATAATAATAACCCAAAAAAGCCCATAGGCAAGGTTTTTATATCAGATCACAAGTGGGTCACATGCTGAGGAGGCAGAATCAGGAAGAGAGCAAAAGGCTCCCAGGCGTTCACTTACCCCAGAGAGAAAGTCTGATTGTTCTGATTTTGCCCACAAACGTAGTTCCCCTTTGCGGTTTGATTAATCTCTAAAGGATGCCGTGGCGGGATGGAGGGGCAGGCACTTCCTGTGTTCCTAGAGAACAGGATGTTCTCTTACGATGATGCCTTTGGAGTGGGAGACCGGAGGTCCTGCTTTAAAGGGCTTTCATTCCAGTCCTTGACCTGGTATTTACAAGGGTTTCGAAACCACAGGAGATGTGCTTCAGTGATTGGGCTTCAGCGGGCTGCCGGGTCCCTTGAGGATACAACGGTGGATGCCCTGGCTATTTATTGTCGCTCCTGCCCTTCGGAAAGCTGGGTGTGTGAATTGCTTGGTCACACATCAGGGAGAAAGACGTAGAGAACTCGGTTCTTGCTCTGCTTCCTGGGGGTTGCACCTGGTTTCCTTGAAGTCATGGGGGGTAGTTGCCATTGACTAAACTGGGATGAGGATTTGACTCTATGACCATCAGCTGAGACAACTGGAAAGACCGGCTCACACATCCACCTGGGACCTCCCCTGCAGCCAAGTGGAATTCAACTCTACCCACTCCCGCCCCATGCCACCTCTGCTATCTCCACCAGCAACGCTCTGGGCACCTCTTTGTGCTGCAGATTCCTTCTCTGAGGGGACTGTGGACTTACACAACTCTGTTGCTGTAACCACCAGCTGAAGGACAGCAGGGAATCTCTCAGAGATGGGCCCGGCTGAGCCTACATGGGGGGAAGAAAAGGTGGGTTGTCTCCTCCCGCAAGACGAAGCCCTGTGTTTACGTTCCCCGGACCCTTGGCTTTGGATTTGGTGGCGCGAGGGTGATGCAGTTTGGGAGACGGAGCTGACCAGTCACCCTCTCTCTTCTTGGCACCGTGGCTGCTGTGAGCTAGGAGACTCCTTCCCATGCAGATAGGGATGCTGGCCCTATGGGCGCTGGCTCCAGTCTGCAGCTGCAGATTCAGTCTCAGCAGACTGCTACCAAAGTTGGGGGCCATTTTACAAGTGAGAAGAGCATGCTGTGGGGGGGAACACTTGAGAAGAACCTCTTCTTTCTTTCAGGTGTTAACTTTCCAAAGCCACCTTCCCCTCCCCCCCTTAACATTTGATATATGTCAAGATATTTAGGGATTAAATATACAGCTCAGTGCATGGCAAATATACAGCCATGCGCCCTTTCTTCGTGCTATTTCGAGGGTGGAGCAGGTCGGGACAAGTGGGGCAAAGAAAATGAGGTGAAGAGTAAGAAAAATCCTATTATGTGTGTGTTCTTGTAAGACTCCTGGTGGCAGAGGACCCAAGAGGCAGAGATGAAAAAAGAGCAGCATGGGAGAGAAGGAGGAAGGGAGGGAGGGAGGGAGGAGAGGAGAGATGGAGGGAAAGATAGAGTAGGAGGGAAAAGTGAGCCAAACATGGGCCAGAGAGAGGGGGGGGGGAAGACAAGGGGAGTGAAAAAAGAGAAAGCCAGAAAAAGAGAGAAAGGAATCACCTTGATAAGGGCAGGAGAGAGGGATGAGGGAGAAACGTGACCAGAACAACACACCTAAAGTTGGCATGAAATTCCACAAACGGAGCAAGAAAAGAGTGGACACAAGAACGGCCAGTCTGGTCAGACCAAAGGTCCATCTAGCCCAATGGCCTGTCTGCCAGCAGTGGCCAATACCAGGTGCCCTGGAGGGAATGCACAGAACAGGTCATCCTCAAGTGACCGACCCACCATTCCCTTTTGCCCATGCCCAGCTTCTGGCAAACAGAGACTAGGGATCCCTGGTCGAGAAAGCTTAGCTCCTAGTTTTCACAATGGACCTCGTAAAGGTCTCTCACTCCTTCCAGCCCCATTGGGACATGTTTGAGACGGCCGTGCAAAGCCAGAGAATCGTGGAAAGATTCTTTTAAAAACGCTAAACCCAGGTACCCCTCCCCCCCCCCATTCCTTTTTCTGGCAATTCTGGAATTCAGGAAACAATACACGAGCTTTTTATTGTGTTGAGTAACTATTGGGGGAGGGGGTCAGGTGTGAAATGGAAATGGACTTTGCTGAAATAGTTTGGGGATGAGTTCACTGCTCTTATGGCCCAGGCCGGGCCTCTTACCACGCGGCCCCTTCTAGTTTTATGACTTAATCTCTCCAAACCTTGGTGCCTGATGGTTTAGTATCGGGAGAGGCGGAGCGCAGGGCTCTTAACAGATCGTTACTGGAGAAATATGGAGACGGTATTTGACAGGTATATTTCAAAATGGACAGCTTCATCCTGTCGACTTTCCTAGTGGTGGTTACTGGGGGGGGGGGGGGAGGGGAATTCGGGAAGAGGCAGAATGGGGAGGAAATGTATTTGGCTTAATGGGCAGGTGGTCTCTGTTCCGAGTCCTGTCAGTACGGTTTGGAAGCCATTCACTAGCTCTGGCTCTCCTCCCGCTTCATCCCACCAGCTTTTATGCTCTGTGGACGCGTGGGTACGTGTCTGGCAAGGCTCCCAATGCACGCTAACATGTGTGCACAGGGTGCAACACGGAGCCTGCTGGGGGTACCAGTATGGAGGCCTGCTGCATAGAGAACAAGCCATCTCTGCAGCAGGGTGGGAAATGCAATGGCTCAGGCAGACCCGAGGGACTCATGGGGGGGCACAGTGTGCTCCCCACCGGTTCGCAGAACATGCGTGTTAGCTAGGGACCGTTGCTCCCTGTGCTGGTAACATGGTCTGGGGCAGGACACACATGGGAGCGCGCTCAGCCTGGTGGCAGCGGTGGGGAATCGGGATGTACTCTTCTAAGAGCTCCTCCTAGAGGCAACACCGGGCATGGCAGGGGCAGCTGGGAACTAGATCTCCCCACTCATTCCTAAACACAAGGCAAGGCCCTGGTCCTAGTCTTTAAGACCCTTAAAGGCCCCAGCTATGCTAGGGATAGTCTCTCCATCCCCTCCCATTGTCCTCAGAGGACCTGCGACCAGTGATGGAAGAGCAGCCCCGTGAGGAGGTCACTAGGCAGGGAGTGGGGAGACCTGGGTCCTGCTCTGTCACAGGCAGCCGGTGTGACCCCCGGTCAAGTCACTTTGTCTCTGTGGGCCCGTCCGTGCCGTGGGGTATTCGCCCACCTCACGGTGACAATACACTAACGCTGGCGAGGGGCTGAGTTACTCTGGTACCGGGAGCCATGTAAGTACCTTAGAGACAGTGATGGCATCTGGGTTGAATCCTGGGGGAGCTGCCGGCAAAGGTTTTTCCCAACGGAGTCCAAACAGGCCCATTTTCAAGGTCTCTTTTGGATGCACTCGAGGTGGATATTAATTTTGCAGGGAGCAGCTACATACTGCCCGGATGGGTGCATTAGAAATGCCATTGGGAGGCTGGAATCGCTAGGAAGATTCATTTACATGACGTTTCCTTTTGAGTGTAGGGTTTTTTGGGGGAGGAGGGGGTTGAATCTGAGACCCACCTGGCCAGGGACCTAGAGAAAAGATATAGGATGCTCCCAGGTAGCAAACCTGCAGAGATTCATCCCATTCAACTTGCCCCTAACCCCACCAGTGCACAGCCAGGAAGGGCAGAGGGGGGGGGGGGATCCCAGCTTGACTCCCAGTCTTACCAACATAATATGCAGAGAGGTTTTGTATTTTGTGTGCATGGGCAGGGGGGAATTTGTCTATGTGGGTCAGTGTGCACTTGGTATGTGTGGTAGCGGAGATGTCTGTGTGCGTTTTCTGCTGGCCAAAGCCCGGTCCCTGCACCAAGCACATGGAAACAGGCTCAGAGCAGGGGTTTTATATGACAGTCCCAGGGTGGGGGCCCATAAGCCACAATGCCCCAGGGGGGTTTCTCCAAAGTTACTGCAGACTCAGCCCTCCCGTTCAGCAGCGGGATTGCCTGGTTGATGGGTAGCTCTCTCTCGGAGGAGCTGCGGGGGAGCTGCTTCCAGGATCTCCTCATTAACAGAGCCCCCGCAGGGCCGACAGAGTAGACTCCCAGCTTTCCTGCATCGTGCGAGCCTGGCTGCCCTTGTGTGTAGAACGTTCGCATGGCTGTAAATGTTGCATCCAGCACTAGTGACATTTGTGTGCGTGCGTTTGTGCGAAGGAGCACCTCTGCCCCTGTGTATTCCCTCTGGGGGCACAGGCCATGTTTGGTGAGTCTGTGTTTCTGAGAGCAACCCTCTGTGCGTTTGTGTAGGTGTGAGCATGCGGGGTGTGTAGGGGGGCTGAGGAACGCTCTGACGCTGTGTGTGTCTGTGGATGTGTTTGTGTGAGTGCCCGGGTCAGTGCACAAGAGCCTGTGTGTGTTCTGCTGGAGGATGATTGGCCAGGTTTATAGAGGTTCTGGTTTTTTTATGGCATTATGAAGTACTCGATGACATCAGCCAAATATTAAAACAGCATGGGCCATGCGGCCTTCCAGTGGAATATGCAGATTTGAATCTGAAGTTATTCAAGGGTGAAAAACCAAAAGAGCAGCTTTGGAAAATGGGGCTTTTTTCTTGTGGACTCCACCCTCACTGGCTCCATCTCTCCGTTTCTGCTCCCCAGCCTTCACCTTCAACCTCCTTCAGCTTCTTTGTGCTCAGGGGTCACACGATTCTAGACATGGAGGTCTGTGGTGGTTCCATGGACCATGCAGTGCTGGCTTGAGTCCTATTGACTCCCAGGGAGAGTCAGGAAGGGAGGGAAGGGGGGTGAAGAGAACCAGATAGGGAATCAGAGCAACAAGTAAGCAAAGGTGAGATTTTAGAGGGAGTTGGAGACCAAAATCCCATTGATGTTCAACAGGAGATGGCCCTCTATTGACCCTGGATGTTTTAGAAAAACTCATTCATACTCCTCATGCTGCCAGTCCTCTGGAATGAACATTTCTAGATGGCTTACATCTCTCTCTTTCTTTCTTTCTTTCTTTCTTTCTTTCTTTCTTTCTTTCTTTCTTTCTTTCTTTCTTTCTTTCTTTCTTTCTTTCTTTCTTTCTTTCTTTCTTTCTTTCTTTCTTTCTTCCTTCCTTTCTTTCTTTCTTTCTTTCTTTCTTTCTTTCTTTCTTTCTTTCTTTCTTCCTTCCTTTCTTTCTTTCTTTCTTTCTTTCTTTCTTTCTTTCTTTCTTTCTTTCTTTCTTTCTTTCTCCTCCAGTTGCCCAGATACCTGACGAGCGAAGAGACGTCTAAGGACAGCACAAGGTGCTGCCGGGAATGCTGCTGGAAAGTCAGCAAGCGGTGGTCTCCTCCCTGCCTCCCCACTCGCATGCGAAGGGGGATGCTGTGCGGTCCGCTAGAGACACACTCTTTCGAAGGAGATGTAAAACGGAGGATCTCGACGCCTGGGGGTCACTAAACGCCCCTGGCTCTTTCCACAGGAGTCAGGCTGTTTAATCGTGGTGTCCTGGTCAGGCTCCATTGCATTCTGGCCACCTAAAAGTCCCCTTCTGGTTTGATACGGTTACATTTCTGAAATGTATGTTACGTCACCGGGCCCAGGAAAGAGGCAGGTGGTCAGGAGAGAGCTAGGCAGGCAGGAGGAAACAGGAAGTTGGTCTGCAGCAAGGGAAGGGTGGCGGGTGGGAAACACAGCAGAGCCAGATGCTAGCCGGGAGATGGCAGCCATCTTTGATTCATTTATATCAGGGTTTGCTTCTGGTGATCAATGAAACACTGGGGAAATTCCACGGTCTGTGCATGAATCAAAGCTCCCATCAAAGAGGCTTCACATCCCTGGCTATCACGGTTCTTACTACCCCGTAGCAGAGGGCTACCCTCCTTCTGGGAGTACGGAGCCCATCCCAAGGTGTTGCCTGCAGGCCCCAGAAGACCTTTATATTTATGCATCTCTTTCATCTCTGGAGCATCGCCTCTCCAACAGCCAGTGCCCCCCTCTCCCTCGCCTCTGCACGTTGCGGGCCTAGGCCCAAGAAGTCTAGTAACAACAACAACAAAAGAATTTCCATAAAACGCAGATCTAAAATGAACAGAGGCCTTCCTGCTACCCCGCTGCTTTGGCAAATAACTTACATAGGAGCGGGTTTTCAAGGCGGCTGAACACGCATGGCTCTCATTGATTCAGAGGCTGTGGGCCTCTGCACCGGAGAAACTCAGACCTGGAATACACAAACACACACTCAGACCTGGGATACACAAACACACACAGACACACACACACACACACGTGTGCAGTATGGATCAAATTCTCTGCTGGCACCACTCCCCTGATTTCAGCAGGCTTACGATGCCAACAGAGAGTTTGGCCCATCATCTCATCCCTATTATAGGCTTTGCAAAGACGCAACGAGCCAGCACAGAGTCTGTAAATGAGTTCCTGGACGAGTTCCCCCACCTGAGACTAATTTTTTTCACAGCATTTCTACTGTTGTGAAGCTCAACAACCCTGGAATGGAGATACCGTTGATTGAGGGAGGTCTGGCTGCTGTTCCACAGGCTCTGTCCCCGCGCCGGCTCCCCCCTGCCCTCAGTGCTCCCCCTGCCCTGCACCCGATAGCTCAGACCTTGCTTCTTCCTCCTCTAGAAACTTGGTCTCCATCTCCCACCGGCAGACCGGGAGCAGCTGCCCCGGCAGTCAGCTCTGTGTTCTCAGAGTGCCCAGGCCCTCCTCGAGCACCCAGGTACATGGAGGCCACAGGCCAACACTCCCCATATGTGCAGCGACCCCGGGGCCAGTCTGAAGAGACGAGCCCAAGCCAAACCCTCAGATCCACAAGGGGAGCTGCCAAGCTGAGACCCAGGCTCTGGGCCAAGAGCTCTCCACGCTGGAGCGCTGTGAGTTTGGACCCATCCCTAGCGTCACACTTGCAATCAGAGACTCCCTCAGTGCGCATTTTCCCCGGCTCTGCGCTGAGCTTCCGTGAGCACCCTTCTAAGACACTTGGTGGTACCTCCCTGGGAGGGAACAGCCATCCCCCCAAAGCATTATGGGCCTGATTCTCAGAGGCGCTGAGTACATCAACTGAAGTCGACAGGGGCGCCCCCCCTCCTCCCCCGCCCCCGTCTGGAAATCCCGGCCTACATTAGGGCTCAGAGTTAACACTCTCCAGGACAACATGGAGATTTCAGCTGAAACCCTTCCTTACTTTTCTCTCACTTGCCTTCCCGGGGGGGGGGAAAGCCCTGTCAGGGCTTTCAATCACATCCTTCTCCTGCTGGAGCAGAGACGTCACAGACTGTCTGAGGCCCATCAGGAAAGCCAGGCCAGGCCGCACGGGGGCCATTCTGGGAAGCACTCCAGCCATCAACGGAGGAGCCTGCCTAAAAATGACTCTCCTGGCTCCCCTCCACACGCCGGCCGGCCCATATGGAACAAATGTACATTTTCCATCAACTGTTTGTATTTTGTCATTTTTTTAAAACCCGGGCTGCGTGTCCATGTGAAATGTCGGCGACAGCGGATCGGCTCCGGCGTGGAGATGGAAGCTCTGGCCAGCTTTCCAGCTACTCAAACGTATGGTATGAAGCCATAAATGTTAACGGGGGTTGGACATATTTGGTGGTCTCTGCCTCACGCTTAATGAATGTCTGTCCACATTATGAACGAACTGCGCGGCTTGAGAGCACTGGCCGGGGGAGCCAGGGGGCCGGAGGTCATGGCTGCGGCAGGGCTGGCCGACGTGGGTGGAGGAAGAGGGGAGCGACAAGGGGTGCTCATGGTGGAAAGAAGAGGGGCATAAAGGATCGGGTCTCAGTGCACTGGGGGGGGAGCATGTGGGGACCCAGCAGGCTAATAGCAAATACTGCAAGTCAGGAGACCTGACAGGGCTCCGGGCTGCTGCAGGTCAGAATGGAGATGAATTTGCAGAGCAGTGTGGGAAAGCAGGAATGCTACAGCTGGGGATTGCACAGAGGGCCGGGAGGCTGAGCAGGAGAATAGGAGGGGTGCTGTGGGTCAGGAGGGAGGTGTGCTGGCAAAGCAGTACAAAGGCCTAGGACGGGAATAGCGACGTTCATTGGGGTGTCACCGTGCCTGCCTCGCTCTCCGTCCGACGCTCACCAGCCTGGCACACGAACCCCTCCGTCGGCGCTGGGCTTCCATCCCTTTCCCAGCCACCATCTTCAACGGACATCCCTTCCCAATGCAAGCCAAAAAAATAAAGGAATGGGGCAGTCTGAGTAGAGGCCCCTGGAATCACTGCCACTGGGATGTGCTTCGAAATGGGCTGAACCACACCAAAACCCTGCCGCTCAGTCCTTCACGTGGGTTGGTTTTTGGAAACCTGTAGCTGCGTCCTTACGTTGTTAGATCCCAGATGTGCCGGGCTCGTACCAGTTTTATTTCTTTGGCTGGAATCGGAACCTGGGTTCTCCCATGGTCCTTTCAGAGCTGGCACTGAGGGGGACAGACAAAAAGAGAGGAAAACCAGAAAGAACAGACAAAAAAACACCCAATCCTCCCCCGCACCCTTCGCACACCTCGTTGGGAAGCCAAGCCTGCTGGTCTCCCCAGAGTTTCATACAGACAAAGCTTGATCCGAAAAATGGACATGAAAGTGGAGTTTGGCTCTGTTTTCTCTCCCATTCAAAACATTCAAAAACTATTAACTGTGGTGGGGGTAAAAAACCAGCTGGTTCTAATATCATGCTCTTCCAATTGTGTTTTTTTTTTCTTCTTGAGCACTTTAAGTGACATGGTTACATGTATTTGATTAAAAAGCTGTAATTCAACAAGTACGTTTTCTTGTACTGTACAAAAGTGCTTAAAGAAACAGGGTTTATTTACAGCGTTCCGTGGACAGCCAACAGGACGGGGGAAAGAGAGGGCGAGACCGTCGGACCAACTGACAATCTAGTATCTCTTTTAGAGTTTGGCAAATACTGAAAAAAATCTTTCCCATCAATATTAGCTCTAATTTTGTTCAGCCACGTTGGTCTCTGTGAACGTTTTCATAGATTCCCAGGCCACATGGTAGTACTGTGCTCACCTAGTCCAACCTCCTGTATCACACAGGCTGGAGAACTTCCCCAGAAGAATTCCTGGTTGGACTAGTTTGTGTGAGCAAGTTTTACAGATATGACTGTTCACAGAAAGCCAGTTCCAAACTTTGCCAGGATTGTTTGTGGAAGCAGAAATTTAAATTCACACGGGCAAGGCTTTGCGCGAGAGATGCCTGTGTATCGTCCAATTAGGGAACAAAGACGATGCTGTAGGATTTATCTGACCAATCCCACGTAACCAACACAGCTCGATTTTCAAATATTTATGTTCAATCCATTGAGTAAAAAATCCAGAAAGCCATCTGAGCAGCAGGAAAATGTGAGGGGACCCTAAGCGGCTGGAAGAATATCCAGGCTCAAACAGAAGGAGGCTTATCCAATGAATGGCTGATTTGCTCCACTGTCTAACAGGAACGCAGTGAAACAGAAGGGCAAATGCAAGGAGCATCTCACACACCTGATTAGGGTGCACAGTACACCCCCACACTGCCCCATTCCTCCACCGTCACCCCGTTTGTACCCAAAACTCAACGTGAATCTCAGGGAATATGTAAAAGTTCATTATGACCCCCCCCTCCCCTGCGCAAACTCAAACCACTGGGCTTTGCCTGGCTTTTATGAGTTACTGTCACCAAATTATTTTAGAAGGACCTTCTGCTGGGGGTTGGTAAATAGGATTTTAATAAAATAGGGACCAGTGCAAACTATTACTCCGTACTTGACGTTAGCACCCCAGATGCAACAGGAATGAGTCTCAACCAAATTCCCACACCTGACTCTCTCTCTCTCTCTCTCTCTCTCTCACACACACACACACACACACACACACACTTATGCATGTTGGGTCCATCTCTAAACAAGAGCCATTTATAAGATTCAAATCCATTGACTCCATTTCTGGAATTTAATCTGCAAGCATCCTTCTGTTCCTTGGAAGCAAAAGCATCAAAACTACCATAAGGGAGTGTTGAATCTGAACGGAACAAGGAAGTACCAGAAATCTCCCAAGAAGCTCGGATCTAAGGCGAATGCAGTTCCTTCTCTAGAGCAAAGAGATCTGGGTACATTTGGAGAAGCATCTGATTTTGAAGATGCTCCTTATCGGTAATTATTCTTGAATATGAATCGAGTGCTATCCGTGATTGCACGTGGCTTTATAAACATGAAAGCATTTATTTAACTTCACAATCCTTCTGTGACGTGGGTCAGTTCTCTCCCCAACTGACAGAAGATTCCAATTTTCAAAAGTGGCCCCTTATGTTCTCCAGGGGACAGCGACGGGAGCTGCGGCTACTCACCAAGTCTGAAAATCTGCTCCCCAGTGTCTAAAACCCAAGGCACCTAAAAGTCAGTGGTCGCGTTTGTAAATGCGTCCTAAGTGACTTTCCCAGGGTCTCAGAGTGAGGCTGTAGCAGAGCTGGAAGCAGACACCTGGCAACTTGATTCCCTTAATCACAGACCCTCCTACTCAGGGAACAAGTTGATTGGGATCGAGGTACTGGTGGATTTACAGATGTTCCATTCTGGAGACTTTAATCAAGTCAGTCTGACAGCCTTGACTTAATGCTAAAGAGGGCTTTGGTTTGTTTACGCCCTGGGATGAGGAACAGCTGTCAGTCTCAGAAGAAAGCCCCCCCCCACCCCCCCACCCCCCGAAGAATGGCAGGGGCTGTGGTTTGAAAGTGCTGATAAACAGCTGTGTGCGGGGAAGTGTGAGCTGCTCACCTGAACTGTGCTTGGCTCCCACTGCAGGCAGTCACTCCGTTTCAAGGGAACCGAACTGACTTTGGAAGGGGGGGAAATAGGGGAAAAGGAAAATCCCTCTAAAATGGCCAGTCTACATAAAACTCTCCATGCAGAGAGGGGAGCGGGCTGAGGAAGACAGTTGCGAACCGGCTAAGCAGAGAATCACCCAGGCTGACAAGACCACAGGAATTGCAGCATCTTCCTAGGGATAGTCACTTAGAACAGCATTTGGCAAATGCGGCCACCGGGCCGCATGTGGACACAGGGCTTTTCTTGCGGCCACAGACTCCTGGGCTGTGACTGGGGGGAGGAGCGGCTCCTCCCCTGGGGCTGCCTGCAGGGTTTGGTCCCTACCCGGTTCCGGAGCCACCAACGCTGTAGGAGCAGGCCCCAGTGGGAGTTTCCCACCTTCCCAGAGGGTAGGGCTCAGGCTTCAGGCTTCTGCCCTGGAGGGATGGGCAGCAGGCTTTGGCCAGCCACAGGGTTTGGGGCTCCATCCCTGGACTCCCCCCTCAGCATCCTCTCGACTCGCGCTGCCTCCTCCAGACCCCCATTGCCACTGCCCCCTCACCCCGCCTCCTTACTCACCTCCTACTATGCCACGGCTGAGTAAGTCTGCGATGAAAAGTGATCGTAACATATAGACAACTATCACTTTTCACAGTCGCCGACTTGCTAACGAGCAATATAAAAAAATATCAAAAACATGCAAAGCACCTTATTTTTGTTTCTATTCTCTTTGGCTCCAGTAAAGAATAGCGACAACTGTACATTATTTTTATTATTGAATCGGCAAAGGAACCCCACATAAAGAAATGACAATGATCTGGACGTGTGCATGGGCCTATTTCTTTGTTTTGCTTAAAGTTCATGAAGTATTTTAGGAAAAATTCTCAGAGCGGCCACCAGCAAGAGTTGGTGGCCGCACTCTGAGGCCACCCAAAAATAGGTTGTGAGAACCCCTGACTTAGAGAGATAGTCCTAAGGGGCCTGCCAATTCAGGGGAGGGGAGGGCGCAGCAGAGTTGAGGCATCTAGGAGGTGGAGCTTGGTGATGAAGCAACAAAGAGAAGTGCTAAGGCAGATCTGTTGGAAGAGTTGTCCGAGTCCCCGGGGAGCTGGATTAACAGGGATGCTGCGTATCAGGATTGGAGTGCACTGGAAGAGCTTCCATGGCATATGGGCACACTGTGCCCGGCTCTGGGTGCCTGTTCTGCCCGGACACCCATTACCATCAAATTCATCCCCTTCTCTGGCCAAAAAACCCAGCACACTCAATTGCTCAACTGAGCTAAAATGAAGTCTATGCAGAGACGACCAGAGTGGTGGGCGACCTAGAGCAGTAAAAACTAGGCAGTGCCATTGTAACGCTAGGTGATTCTTTCTCCCACATGAGGGCCACACAGACCCAAAACTGGCCCTGACACTACACAAGAGCCAGGAAATTCAAAGATACAGCCTGCTACCAAAGCGGGAGTGAAATGTCCTTTACTCACACCTCCGTGCATGGGGCTTCATCGTGGCAAGCTCTGCCCACCATCCTGAACTTTGCAGGATCATTCCAATTTCTCCAGCAAAGTCCCACATCCTATAAGCCCATGACAGTAGACGCTGGGAACATGTTTCAGTGCAATATTGCAACGCCACACGTTTGTCCTGATGGGACAAGCTGCAAAGGCTGCTGTCTTGCTCTATAGCCCGTGTGGTGCAGAACCTCTTGGTACGGTGAGGGAGAGAGGTCAGGGCGGGATGCCAGTTTCCTTCTCAATGCTTGGCCTTTGGTTGGTTCGATTTCCCCGCATTTCCATTCCTTGAGGGGCGCTTCTGTGTGTGGCCCCGGACGTGCTGCGGAAATAAAATTCACCCTAAAAAAAAGCTGCCCTCCCCACTACAGTTTGGTTCATAACAAAGATTAAAAAGAAAAATAAATATTTGAAACTAGAACTGAGCCCGCACCAAAGCCCAGGACCCAAGAAGTCTCAAATCTCGGGACTTGGGATCTGGAGTCGAACCTGGTGATTGACCCTGTCTCTGGAAAGGAGTGGATGAAAACCCTGGATCTAAGCACCCTGAAATACTAAGAATGTTCACACCACAGCCCAAACTTTGCCCCCATCGTTCTGTGAACCCCGTTAGAGCCGGTCATAGAGTCATCAGCGTGGGATCCAGCTCTCCCACCACAACACAGAGAAACCCCTGGACGAATCCCCTTTTGTTTTGCCTCTCAGTTTCCCTCTCTTCCCGCACTGTTTCCAAACACTTGCACTGGTTCCATTGACAACCTTTAGGAATTTCTTGTTATGTTACCAAGTGGCAGGATTTTGTATCCAAGCCGCTTCCTGGCCGCTCGGACTGGTGTCTTTTCCTTGGCTCGGGCCTGCTCAGGGATCACCTGCGGTTCATTTGATTTATGGACGGAGAATTTTTTGAAACGCCGTTTCCTTTTCATTGTTGTTTCAGTTGCTGCTCTCGCTTCCTCCGCGCTTTGAATAACTCCTGCCCTGCCGCAGAGGCTGAGAATCATTGGGAATAAACACTCACACTCCAGCAGGGATTCTTGGCCTGCCGGCTGAGTGGAGAGACCACCCCGGCCCACCCCCAAAACATTGGAATCCGCCTGGCTTGACATTCAGGTGAGGAGCCTGATGGGAAGAGAGCTGCCTGCACCTGTTGCTTGGTGCGTGGGCTGATCCTGTGAATGGGGCGTCTGTCATTAGGGGAGCCAGCTAGTCTCACACCATGTGATCTGCCTCAAAGGCCTTCCAAAGCAGAGCTCTGCGCTCTCCCCAGCAGCCTGTAAGGACGGCCCCGTTCCCAAAAGCCTCTCCCAGTCTGCGCCGACATTGCTTCGTCCTTGGGATCAGGAGTGGGTCTCCTGGCCTGTTTCGGGGTTTATAGGAGTCAGTCCTTAATTCCAGGACGAGCCGATGCCCCCTGGAGGCAGTGAGGCTGCAGCCCAGCGCCCCTAGGGAGTCACTGTTCAGGAGATGCACAGACGGTTGGGGCAAGATCACCCCTCAGGTCATTGCTGGAGGGCATTGGGGAGGGCGTGGGGGAAGGAGAGGAATGACAGGTACCTGGAGGCCTGGACTCTTGCTAACCTACAGCAGGCCATTCATTGGGAGCTTTTGCAAAAGCTACCACTGGAAACTGATGTCCTCCTTCCCCCCCTTTCCCCCACCCCACAGTCCAGGCCACGGCAAGGCAAGATTCCCCATCAGACTGGGTCACCATGTCTCACTGGAAGGCTCCCATCTAGCGGGAGGGGCCCAGCTCATTTTTGTCCTGGGAACCAGAAAGGCTGGGAAGGCTGGAATCAGACGGGTGAGCAGGCAGCCTGCCCCCGGCGCCGTCTTTGCTCAGGGGCTAGCCCGGAGGTCGGGATGTGTCCCCTGGCTCCATGGCTGCAATGGAAGCACGGCAGGGCCTCGGTGCAGATCTGCAGGGGCGATATCCCACGGGTTGGGGTCCTCCTACCACGTCAGCTTTGAGCGTGCAAGGGGAAGGGACAACCCAGCAAATAGGTTTTCCCGGTCCATCCCCAGCAGCTGCCGCATGTCCCCGGGCCTGTCTGTCCAGGAGCGGGGCTGATTTGCCCTCGGTTTTGTGTGGCATCAGGACCCAGGAGATGTCGGGACACGTTCTCCAATCTCTATCTCCTGATGGCAGCAAAGGACAATGCAGGGGTAGGGAATTGCCTCTGCTTTCTTGTGGGACTTGGACTGTATACTGGAAGCCACCTGTTCCAAGGGAGGTGCGGATCTCCCCTTGGATTTTCTGGAGGGAGGAGGTATCTCCAGTAGGGCGCTCCCAAATCACCTACTGTTCTTCAGACACCTTCCCAGGGTATCCCCCACCCATGAGGCCCTCTGGGAGGACTTTAGTCCAACCCCCTTTCTCCCCTCCTCCAGGCTGAGTCTGAGGGAAGGTTATAGGAACTAGGTTCTCAGCATCACCGCTGAGAACAGAACGTGGCCAGCGGGGGTCCCTCTTGCCTGTCTCCAGAGAAACAGCTTCTCTTCCTTCTCCCTTCAGGAGAGTGATGTTATAGACTCTCCGGTGCAGATAGGAAACCCCAGAGAGATGATGATTAGATTTATAGCATCCCTCCCCAGGACCACCTCCTATCCCAGCCCTCAATCCTCCACCACTTGCTCCTCAAAATGTTTCATTCTGCTGGTGAAAGAAAGATCTGCATAGACCCCTGATTATTCCCGGACCGTCAGATCTACCAACCTATTGATTCAGGCTGGCCTACGTCAGCAACAGCACCATAATTCCCTGGCTGTCCTGTTATAACACAGCCATGGCCGCCGAAGGACGTCCCAGCATCATTCTGCTGCACACTCATGGTGTCTCAGTAGCTGCAGAGACGGGCCCGGGATCTTCCTGCTCCGGAAGGGCAAACATCTGCCTCCAGAGCTAAAGGGGAGCCTCTGGTGGCAGTAGAGGGCATATGGCACACAGTTGAGCCGTTGTGATTCCACACAGTAGAGGGCAGCGGTCTCACATTCACCAGGGTCAGTTAATTACAGTGCTTTGCGCTCCCTCGGAAGTCAGAGTGGACCTGGCTCTCTCTGTGAAACCTGCGGCGGGCTCAAGCCATTCCCCTCAGGTTCGAGGCTGCTTGCCTCCCCAGCGCTCACGGGGGGGCGAGCCGCCCCCATTCCCTTCCCCACCCTATTGTCTTCCATCCCCCCGTCCCCCGCTCCTCCTGCTCCCTCCCCAAGCGAGGCTCCTCCAGGCCCCCGCTGTGGCCGCTCCGGGGGCTGGCTACAAAACAGGAAGCTCTCCCCAGCGTGATGCAGCGGAAATGAGACAAATGAAATGCAGCGGCAGCAAGGAAGCAGGCGGAAGCTGACAGGATATTTGGAACCGGCCTGTGAATTCTTGAGCTTATCTCTGTGCTGCAGAGGCCCAGAATTCCTTAAAAAACAGAGCGCAGCTGGAGGGAGGCCCGCGGCAGAGCTGGGATGTGGCTTGTCGGGCCAGGTTTTCCCTCCGGCGAGTCCAGGCCCCGTCGCCGTAGAGGGCTCTAGTTCCGAGATGGAATCTGGGCTCATGTTTTCGGCTGGACTCCGTGCTCCTGCCGAGGCACCAGGTGGGGCCTCTAGGGGAGCTTCTGGAGCTCCAGGTCCTCAGAGTAGCAATCGAAGGGAGCATGTCCTCTAGCACAGGGCATGATCTGATGCCCAGCGAAGTCAGGAGAGGTCTTTCCACTGGCTTCAATAGGCATTAAGTCAGGCCCATAGTGAGTGAGGACGCAAGCCTGGCAAATCCAAATGGGAAGGGCATTCGACGGCCCTATCCAAATCCCCATTCGCCAGCATCCCTAAATCACCACCCAACCGGGCCTGGTCTGCTCAGAATGGGAAGGATGCGCCTGTGCAGAACTGTGTGACCATCTTGGGCGGCGCCTGCCCGCACTCTTCCCGGATCGAGCTAGGACATTCAGCCCATCCCTTCCGGGAGCGCTTCCTTTGCTCCCACATACCGAGCCCTCCCGCCTCTGACCCCCTCCCTCCCCCCGGGGGTCAGCGGAGAGGAGCTCTCCGGCTAGCAGAGAACCGAATCGGTGCTGAGTTGAATGGAAGGGGAAGTGGGGCCTGGTGATTCCTTTTAGACAGTGATGAGTCTTGGCACAGAGGAACTTCATGGAACAAGCATGGAAGCAAAACGAACCCCAGTGAGCACAAAGGAAATGCCAGTATTTCTATGGCAGAAACACAGCGGGCTCTGTCTATAGCCTGGGGTCACCCTGCAGGGCCAATCATGATGGTCCTTCCAGTTATTTTCATGTATGCTCCATTGCAAGGATGGAGGAGAATGGAAGACTGACCGTGCACTTTGTTTCCTCCAAGGGAGCTGGGTTGCACTCTCTGGAGGTAGAAGACAAAGCGAAACTTGTATATAGGAAAGGGAGACGCGTCTCCTTGCTACTGCGAAGGACCCGATCTCCAGCGTGGAAGATCGGAAAAGAAGCAGCCGGGAAAGAGCTCTCTTGGCATAAGGCCACTTGCTTCTGCGATCTTATTGCTGAGGAACGTTCTCAAGAACTTTTTCTGTCCCTCTCCCAGAGGGTGGGACAGAGACTGCCTTGTACTAGGCAATGGGAAAGGCAGAGACCCTATCATGTACCCTACCCATAATCTCAATCTCAACATTTCATCAGAGGACCTCCTCTTTTTGAACCTACTTTTGGGACCTATTTTTTGGACCTACTTCAGTTTGATTGATATCTGACATTAAGTCAGCTTGGGAGACCTCCGCCTCTTTCATTCTCTGACCAGCCCTACCTTTATCCAGACATCTGGACTCTACTTTCTCCCTTATAGGTCATCTTTGGTTCACATTCTCAACCTTCAGCTTCCACCACCTCCACCATGGGGTCAAACCACAAACAACAACAACAAAGCCAAACAAACAGGAGGAAGCCAGAGCCAGAGCTTCCGTCCCGGGTTCTCTTTTCCTTGATGCCACCTGTACATAGGGACAAAACAAATCGAAATCTGTCCCGGACATGCAGACATATAAATATACACAGCACAGGGGCAGACACAGCCCCTCCAGATGCAAAGATTCCCTAAGGAATGTCCCACAGTGCAGGTCTCAAAGCATCACCCCTCTTCCCCCATAGTCCAACCGTAGGGAGTGTAAATTAGCCTCTTTCTGCCTTTATGTTATTGACCCAAGATTTAATTAGAGCCTAAATTCCTCTCTATATGAAAAATCACTTCCTCAAGCAGGTGGCTCTGCGACCGCCGGGCTCCTGGGGGGTGGTAAAGGGGGGGGGGGAAGAGTTTGTTGTTTATTTTTGTATTTACAAAGCACAGCTTTTTCCTGCTCCCGGGCATGGGAAGAGTGACAGGATGCGAACTCCATCCATCGCCTCCGCAATCAGACAATACCCCCGGCACAATAATGATTTACAGTAGAGAAGAAAAAACGCTCCCGCCTGAAGCGCCGGTGCAAACACCTGGTGCCCTCACACACATGGCGTTAGTGTCACAGGCGGAGCCGGACATGTGCATGTGTTCCCCCACCCCCCACCCCCTCGTTCCCAGCTGTGTTGTATCCTCTCTCACACACACGCACACACACACACACACACACACAACGCAAGGTTGCAGATTTCCTCTGTACACAACAAACTCCAAGGCAGAGAGAGACAGAGGCATTGTGGGAAGGGAGGGAGGGATTAGCCATTATCTCCAGTGCCTCCAGGGGTGTCCATACCACCCAGAGGGTCTCTCCAGCCCCCAGGGTAGCCCAGGTGCAAAGATGGCTTAAAGTCACCGCAGCTCCTCTCCCACTAGGCTGGCAGTTCAGTGCTGTATTTCTTAGCGGCACCGTGCTGGATGTCAGCCCAGTCTTTTTAATTTGCGAGGGAGACCTGAGGCTGGGTTAATACCGTAGGATGAGCAAATGGGTTTGGATAAAATAAAAAAATGACCTAAATCTCTGCCAGCGGTGAAGTTCAGAGGTTCAAAGTGCTCACTCTCTCCCTGTCTCTCTCTCTCTTACACACACACCCTTACGCAGTCCCCTGGACACACAAAGCCCATGCTGTCTAGGACAACCTGGGTGGACAGCTGAGATGCAGGAAAGAACATTCCCAGAGAAGACAGCCCCTCCCCCATGACACAAAGGGAATCTCTTCTCAGCTGTAGCAGACTGGAGTTCTTGCGAGAAAACCCAATCTTTGATGATTTCCAGTCCAAATGAACCCAGATCCACTGAAGGAAGGCGCAAAGCTTTAGCAGGAAGGGTAATTACTCATTGGCTGATTTTACCAAAGATTATGGTGGAATCTCCAACGGCTGGAGTCTCTACATCAAGACTTGTCTTGATTAGATGCCGCGCCACATCTTTCCAAAAGCTATTCTCTAGCTCATCCACAAGGTATTGGGCCCAATGCAGAAGTCGCCGGGTTACATTATGGCCTGTGTTATACAGGGGGGTCAGCCTAGATGATCCTAAACACACCTTCTGGCCTTAAAATCTCTGAAATTGACAAAATGGTGCTTCTGTGGAGCAGGTGTTGTGGGAACGGTTCTTGTTTTGTTCGCACTGGGGATGTGGTAAAAGGAGCAGCTGTATTATGAATCGAAAGATAAAGTGAATTCATGCTTTGACATTATGTTAATTAAATAAAAATATGAATTGTAAAGCACTTTTTTTTCAATAAGCTGACTCTAGTACTGTCTCTTTTGTCTTGCAGCTGCGTTTGCTCACGTTTCAATCTACTCTGTGAGTGAGGTTCTGAGTCAAAGCTATAAAAAGTATAATGACCAGGCTTGTCTTGGAACCCTGCCCTCCACTGTAGGGAACCAGAACTGTTCTGCATTGTGTCATAGGCCTTATAGTGTTCGCTGATACGGAGATTCTCTTTGAGCCCAAGTGGTTTCAGAGCAGTAATGTTTGAGTTCTAACCTTATTGCCATTAAAAGCTCTTGTTTGTACGCCACATGGGGATAACAGTTAAGTCCTAAGTGACTAGGAATGTGTTACATTCTTTTACATTTCTAGAGGGTCTTTCATCCGGAAAGAACTTCACAAGCTATGACTGCTGCGCCTTAAACCCAAACGATGCAAAATTCAACTAGTTTCGGGTTTCATTGCAACCTGAAATCTCAGTGCAGATGAATCAGGAATAACCCTGGGCCCAATCCGGACAAGCCTTGATGATTTATGGCTTCACTTTGGCATTAAGCAAAGCTCACCCACTGGATTGAGATTCTCTTTGAGTTTCCAGGTTTTTTCAACCCCCAAAGCACAACTGAAGGAATGCAGACCCCACATACATCATAACCAAGGAGAATGTTTTCACAGTGCTCTGCATACATCAGCTGCCTGGTTTCACACAGCTCTGCAAACTCTACACAGGGATCAGGGCAGAAATGGAGCTACCTCTGGGGTAGAGGGCAGCAGCCACCCCATGCCCAGTACTCTGCACAACGGTGGTGAATAGGAAGGGGGAAAATTGGCCCATCCCCCTGCTGTTGTGGGAAGGAAGTGGGAGCCTTTAATGCCCACCCAGGGCAGACACCCCTCTGGAGATTTAGATCTCAGCCCTGAAGAGAATTGCAAAGCAGGGATCGGAAAGTTCATCTTTAGCCTATCGGTGTTCCCCGTATTTCAAGAGAACATGTACTGGGCTCAATCCGGCGCCTGCTCAAGTCAGCAACTAAACTCCCATCCACCTCCATAGGAGCAGGTGCAAGGCAGCTGCGAGACACCGTACGTCTCAGGGTAACACACAAAACTCTGGGCTCGCTGGGTGTAATGGAGGGCAGAATTAGGCTGGTCAGGCTCAGTAGACGTTTACCCTCTCCCATTATTAATCATTAGTATGATTTGTATTATTATAATGCATAGGAAACGTAGTCATGGACTAGACTCTATTTTGCTAAGTACTGTGCAAACAAAGAACCAAAAGGTCCCCCTCTGTCTGGATCCTTACTCTGTATATACTCCTGGAACGGACACGGTCATTCCCTGACACTGCTGTTCCTGCTCAGTGACACACCCATCCACACGCACACTTCTGTGTACAGTTGGTTGTAGTTACAAGCATTTGGCGCAAGTAACTTCCATTTGCATTAGCAGGAGGGGAGAGCGAGAAAGAGGAAACCCCGGCTCAGGGCGATTTAATAAGTTCAGCTTTATGAGTTGGGGAATGAGTGGAACACACAAGTGGTAACACAGGATTAATCTCTGCTTTAGCCCTGGGAATTATGCTTTCATTAATCCTAATTTTTCCAGATGTTTCACTCCTTATACCACGGGCTTCAAAGCGTCTGTGGCTGCGAGTTCCAATGAAGCCATGAGAACATTTTAAGAGAAAGATTCAAAGCTTGAATTGCTTCCTCCCCCCTGCCTCCCGGCTGTTTGTGAGTGCGTGTGTGTGCGGTCCTGCTGCCCCAACATGTTGTGTTACACAATGTAATAACAAGATGGAGTGGGGCATTTGGACTGGGTAATGAGAATGTGACGTCTTTATATTTTTCCCCCCAGGTTTTACAGGGTTTTGTTGGAGGTTTGGCCACCTGCCCATAATTTGTCAGTATTTTACAACTGTAATAACTCGAGAGACAAGGTTATTTGGGTCTGAAATAGCTAGTTGCTTTTAAATATATTTATTCCCCATGCTGCTATTGACCACATTACCCATGAAGCATTAACAAAAAGACAGCAACAGATCCCGTTTATGTAGGACCTACAGTATCAAGGGGTTTCAGAGAAGGCTGCAGCTATTCTCCTCCATCTACCATGAGAGCTCTGCCAAAACTTTAGAAAGGCAAACTGGAAAGAGTTTAGAAAAGAGCTACAAGTCTGGAAAACCTGCCTTACAATGAGAGACTAAGCTCAGTCAGTTTAGCTTCAATTAAGGTGCGGCTGGGCCATCTCAGCACATACCTGCGGGAGAAGATTTCCATCAGCAGAGAGTCTTTAATCTAGCAGGGCCAGGCAGAGTAAGAGCCAGTGGCTGGAAACTGAGGCTAGCCAAATTAAGACTAGAAATAAGGTGCAAACTTTGAATGGCGAGGGTCTGTCAGCACTGCAACAACTTACCTAGTGACGCGGTGGATTCTCCATCACTTGAAGTCTTCAGCTCAAGTCCTCACTCCCACACCAGCCTCTTGACAGCACATCACAGGGATGGAGCTGCATAAAAGACCCTAAAGACTCAGGTGGGAGCAGGCACTGGGGGAGCTATTGGGGGGGGGGGGAATTCACGTTCCTTTTGCCCCAGCCTCAGCTCTCCCCAGATGCCTCCTTCGTCTGGCTGGGAGTTGGGACACCCCCAGCCTCAGCTTTCTGGGTGCCAAAGGAACACTGCTGCTAGCAACAATACAGTCAGCGGAAGGGACAAAGCCACCCCGCCACTCTCACCCCTTCACACACTACAACAGGGGGTGGAGGGAATGGAGGGTGGAGGGTGGGGGGATCCCCCAGATCGGTGGGGGAGGGACCCCCACTCCTTGGACTGGGAAGGGTGTGACTGGTGACTGCTGGTGCAGGAACTTCAGACTTCTTAGGGACTTTAACCCTTTTATAGGTACAATAAAGATCTTTTTTTTTTCACTCTTAAAACAGGTATCTTGGGTTTGATCAGTGGCCCTCCGATCCCCTTCCCACCTCTGGTCTGACGCCCGCTTCATGCAGACTGGATGAGGGCAGCCGGTGACTGTGGCGGATTGAACCCAGCAGACCGATCCCTTCCTGGTGTTACTGGTGATGGTTTTAACCTGTCGCGGTCGAGCTGCACTCATCATGCAGCGGGGCACGCGAGGTGCTGTACACTTCTGATTTCTAGGCGTCTGGGTTGGAACCGAGTCACACTGACATTTCGGAGCTATTGTGTCAACTGGACCGACCACAGGGCAAGGAACCAGGAGCTCCGGAACTCCCATCCTGACGTGACTTGCAAGCCACCAGTGCGCCTTTGTGTGTCTCAGTTTCCCCACTGGTAAAACTGGGAGAATAAAACCCTCCCTCCCTCCCAGGGGAATTGTTTGGAGCCCTGCATAAGGCAGATTTCTTATGATTAATTACCGGGACGAGGAGCCGACATGGGCCTGCTGCAGGACTCTTACGCCTTCCTCTGGAACATCTGGTACTTGCGGCTGTCACAAACAGGATACTGGGCGAGGAGCCCTTGGGGCTGCTCCAGGCTGGCGGCTCCTAAGCTCCTCCTGTCCTGAGGACATCGGAATAACGTGTGCGGATTGAATCATAGCTCCATGGCGAGGAGTCTCCGGGTCCCAGGGCATGAGGCCGTTTTGTCCTGGAGATATTATGATGGGTTTACAGTGGCTACAGGGGGGGTTGCAGGTGCTGAAAGGGCCCCTCCCCATACCACGCTGGCTGACTCACCAACCTTTGCCGTGATTCACCATTGCCTCCCGCCTCGGGCAGTCGCTGACGCAAACTGGGCGTGTGCTGAGCTGGAAGCCTTTGACACCTGCTTTGCCCTAGCGTAGGTAGCGGCACGAGGCCGTGGCGAATCCGGTGGAGCTGCCAGCAGCCCTCGTCTGGCTGGGGACGCCCCAGGTTTTACAGACCTGTCTCAGGCGTTCTAAACCTGGAGAAGTCCTCAATTCCAATCCCCTGCGCTGAGGCAGAGCCAGCTAAGCCTGGACCAGGCCTGACAGAGGTGTCTGTCCAGCCTGTTCTTAAAAACCTCCAATGACGGAGATTCCCACAACCTCCTGAGGCAATGTGTCCCGGACTTCAGCCAGTCTTACGGCTAGAAAACTGGTCCTAATTTCTACCCTAAATCTCCCTCGCTCCCGGACAGCTCCTCCCTCCATGGCGCACGTCGGTGGGTGCTGTCTTCGAGTCTCCCCTGGAAGCGCTGGCTCCTTTCTGAGGACCATGACAAACGGTGCATTGCCCGGGCAGGAGCCCAGGAACGGGGGGGGGGGGAGGGCTTGGGGAGCCCAGTGAGGGAACCGCCACTGGGACGAGACTTGGGGGGGGGGGAAGGGAGCGGCTGCCCATTGGAAGGCGGAGAAGCGGCTCCATGAGGGGCCAACATCCCCTGCCCCCACCCAAAGACTCCTGGGATTCCAGGGGCAGCCCCTCCTCCCCGCGCGCCCCCTTGCACACCCCTTCCATTGCCCCATGTGGTGGCGGTCGTCCCCTCCAATCCTGCTGCTGTTGCAAAGGGCAATGCCCCAGAGGGTGTTCCGCTTGCAAGGGTGCCCCGAAGCACCCTTCCTCCCCTCCCCCGCCCTTGCTTGAGGAGTACGGAGTCCCTGCGTGGCTGGAGGTCCAGTACACAGGGCGTCCAGCTGCCGGCATGGAGCCAGCACCGTCCACTTGATGGATTGCTCTGCAAGCATCTCGCCTCCTCCTGGCCCAGCGCCATGGAGAGGAAGCACCCAGAGCAAGGCTCGGGAGTCGGTCCTGGAAGAATCAGAAACAGGCTCGTCCCCATCCCCACTATCAGCAGGCCGGGGTGAGCTCTGCTCCAGAGCAATCAATGGATGCCGGGAGTTCGGCATCCTCGTGGCCCTTCGATGACTAGACCTGGGCAACACTGTAGGACTGAAACATTTTTCGGCGAGACCTGCAGAGTCTCCTGCACCAAAACATGTCACGAAGTCGTGTCAATTTTTGCTTTGGTCGGAGAAAAGAAATCGAAAGGTTCCCCTGCCGTCCTTTCCAAACAAAAATGTGTCCCTTTTTTTGTATTCGAAACGTCCTTTTGTTTGGGAACGTCAATTCATTTGATTTAAAAACGTAAAAGGATACAGGAACTCCCCGCTTAAAGTCGTCCCGGTTAACGTTGTTTCGTTGTTACGTTGCTCAGCAATTAGGGAACGTGCCCTGTTTAAAGTTGAGCAATGCTCCACTCTTACGTTGTTTGGCTGCCTGCTCTGTCCACAGCAGGTAGCCTCCCTATGCTCCTCCCTTCCCCCAGCGTCCTGTCCCCCCCGCCCCCTCCCGCAGACGCTGGAGGGAGGGGGTAGGAGCGCGTTCTGGGCGAGCAGGCTCCCCCTCCCTTCCCTGCCTCCTATATATAAAATGTATGTAATGCCTTTTGTCTGACCAAAAAAAAATTCCCTGGAACCTAACCCCCCTATTTACATTCATTCTTATGGGGAGACTGGATTCGTTTAACATCGTTTCACTTAAAGTCTCATTTTTCAGGAACAGAACTACAACGTTAAGTGAGGAGCTCCTGTACTCAGCATCGAAATGAAACACTTCCTTCAGCCGGCAGTGATGTGTTTTCCAACTTTTGGAGTCCCCAAAACTTTCGAATCACTTCATGTTCGATTCGCCTCAAAACAATTTGTGGGGAGGGGGGGCGGTTTTAAATGGCCAGCGAACTGAAGAAGCCGGTCTCGGCTCGGGTCTATTGAGGACATCCATTCTCAGTGGCCCCATTCATGATCTCCGCTCTGGAGATCCAGCCAGCCACTCTCCAGAGAATGACAGGAGGAGTAGCCCAGGCGTGGGAGAAATTGTTATCCAGCCGAGCACGTACCCACTGGCTCCTCTCCCTGTCTTGCCTCCAGAATTTCGAATACAAATTTGGTGGGTGCAGGAGAGACGGGGGTTGGAGCTGCGGCGACGTCGGCCTCACTTGATTTCTGTAGCAGCTGCTTGGGCTGGAATCCCCCCTCTGGTGGGGCTGGGAAGGGCTGGTCCCGTGAAAGGAGCATCCCCCACTGAGGACAGCCCCGGAGCAGGCACGCCAGGGGGGGCCCCATGCTTTGTGGCACTCAATCTGCTCGGCAGATGGCAGGAATGTGTATTGTCGTGCGGGAGCCTGGAAACCCGGCAGCAGGACCCGAGCAAGGGGGAGGTTCCCCCACCCACCCAGGGAGCCTCTTTCTTATGATTTAGCCTGAGGTTTTCAGGGTATTTCTTGCTCACGGGTGCTGCCGAAAGCCTGGCATGGAGCTAGCAGACAGCGTGAGCTGCCGCCCGCCCCAGCGACAGCCAGGCGCCCTGGCGCTGCTCTGCCGAGGCAAAGGCCACGCGGGCCTAGGGGGATCCCTGCTCTTCTAGCCGCAGCGGGGCGGGGCTGGTGGGGACAGACAAACGTCCGCCAGGGCTTATAACCCGGCCCCCGGGGTGGCGGGTTTCCACAGCTGCATTGTCTGGGGACAGCCTGCGTGTCTTCCCATTGTTTTCCACACCTGGGGGGCGCCCTCCCCCCCCCCGGAGTGCCTCTCCTCCCGCCGGAGCCGGGGAGGGCCTGCAGATGGGCTCTCCGAAAACAACCGCGCTCCGGAGGATCGAGCCGTAAAATATTAACCAGAGCCCCTAGCGTTTATCACACTGTAAATCTGGGCTTTCAACAGCTTTATGACGCTGCGCAGAGACAGGGAGAGAACAACACACTGTTCCCATTGTCGTACACAGACTTAGCAGGCCAGGCCCATTCCCATGTTCCTCAGTGCCCCTCGCTCGAGCTGGCCGGGGCGGGGGGTGGGGTGCAGGCACCCACGTCCCGGGTCTGGAACACCCACCGGTGCTCTGGAACTACAGGTAGGAGTGCCAGGGTCCAGTCCACCAGCCTCCCTTCAGGGCCGGGGGGGGGGGGGAGGGTACGGGACAAAAGGAGCATCGCGTGGAAGGTCTTTTGAGTGAGACCTTTGAAACCAAGAGTCGGCCCCGTCTGCAAAGTCGCCACCCAGGGCGTTAGCGCTCAGCCAAACCTCCACCCCAGAGGCAGCTGCATTTTGGCAGGGCAGAGCGCCTGGCAATCGCGAAGCCCTGGGGTGACCAGTGCTGTAGAAATGTGAAAGATGTTATTAAATGGCATCCTTGGAGGAGGAAATGTGACAGCGCCGATCCAGGGGGTCCCTAGAGTGTCCCTGGACATGGGCAGATACAGGATCAGCTGGTCTGGACGCCAAACCCAAACCGCACCTCTTTGGCCATTACAAACAGTTGCCTTAACTGCGGCTGTCCCTCTGCCTCCCCAGCTCCAGCGGCCTCCTGCTCTCCAGCTCCGAGAGCCCCGGAGCTGCCCCGAGATGTTCTCACGGTGTTTCTGAGTCTCCGGGAATGGGTCCGCAACAGGATGGCCAGGTTTGTACTCTTCCAGGTTTGACCCCCCGTAGAAGAGTTTTGGGGAACAGACACGCTGCTCGGGGTGTCTCTGCTCCAACCCTTTGGCATCCAACCATCAAGGGGCTGGGCTAGCGCCCCAGGGCTCTCCAGAAGGAACAGCTCACTGGATTTCTCCATAGTGGGGCTTCCCACCCCAGAGCTCCCGCTCAATCTAGCCAGGTCTGTCTTTAGCAACATGGAAAAGGTGGGGAGAGAGGGGGGCGGCCCCCTTGAAATCTGTTCCCAATCCCCCTGGGAGATGGGACGTCCCAGGCTGAGATGCCACGACCTACCCAGCCACTCCCTGCACTACCCCGGTTAGGAGACGGGCTCTGGGATAAATCGTCAGGAACATCCGCAGGGAGCGGCTACCCCCTACAGGTCCCACCCCAGGGGTGCTGCTTCCCCGGCGCAGCTGGGGGGCGGTGTAATGAGTGATACTTACACACCAAGTGCCCCAGAGAAGGAAGGCTGGGTTCAGGTGTTATCAAGGGCGGGGAGCACATCTGGGATGGCCGTGAACTGGATCCCTGCAACACACGCACCTCATCACGTACCCGCAGACACACGATGGCCGCACACCCGGGCTCTTCCACGTGCATGGTGGCCAAACGGGCTCCACGGCTCACTCCTGCCTGCACCCAGACCGACAGAAAAACACCCCCCGGGCAATCCCAGACATCCCCCCCCCCACACGTTTGCTTTTACATTCAACAGCCAGCAGGCAGAGACCTCACAATCCTGCAAAGTGCCAATGCCCCAGAGGTGCCAACTAGGGTGACCAGATGTCCCGATTATATAGGGACAGTCGCAATTTTGGGGTCTTTTTCTTATATAGGCTCCTAGTACCTCCCCCCCCCCCCCCCCGCCATCCCCCTCTGGTCCTGATTTTTCACACGTGCTGTCTGGTCACCCTACTGCCAACCGCCTGGCCCGGCGAGGGGGAGCGTCCAGGGGCTGCCAGGTGCCATTGGGGGGGGGGGGCCACTTGCCGGGAGCGCGCAGCCTCAAGGAAACGCACTCGCTCCCGCGCTTGGCCTTGCCTCCCTTCTATTTTTATTTGACTTTTCAGGCCCGTTTCCTTTTTCCGGCTGTTTTGCTGCAATTCCACCATGGCCCCAACCTCCCTTTTCCCCTCCCTCCCTTCAGCATTTTCCTTCCTTTCCTTTCACTCATCCCGCCCTGACGGTCCCGAACGCTCCGCCTGCCCTGCGCTGGTTCTGACCCCCCCCTCCCCCCCGTCCCTCCCCGGCTTGCTTCAGTCTCCACCAAGCCCTGCGCACCCTGCTCCCAGCCGGCGGGGGATGGCGGAGGCACAGCTGTGTGGCTTTGGGGAGCAACGAGAGGCCCGGACTGGAGTGGGGCAGGGCTTGGGGGGTGACTACTAACTGGTCTTTCTTGCAATCGTGTCAAAGTCGCTGGTGGTAGCCACTGGAAGGCGACCTGCTCCCCATCCCCCGCCGCCAGTGCGTCCACACCTCACTTCCCTGGCCTCTGTCACGTTCTCTCTTGGGCAGGACCTGAGCCGTGACGTCTGGACATGGATCCAAGCGTCCCCCAGGCTCCGGCGTGCCTGGATCCGAGTTTAGACCCCCCCCCCAGGCAGCAGCTTGGGGGTTTCACGGCTGCTCCACGTTATGCCCCATGGGCCAAGAGAACGGCACAGTCTGCCCTGTCTTGGCTCCGCTTTCTCCGGGACGGGGCTGCCAGCTCGGGGGGACTTTGCTCCAGGGCTCCCGCGAAGAACCGAGTGAGTCGTTCAGACGGTGCAAGTCATGGAGCCGCCGGACCCGTCCCGCTGGGAGGCCGCGTCTGGACTCCCCGTAGAAGGTGGCGGGCTGGGGGGGGATTTGGGTGACGGGAACATGCCGTTGTCCCCCGTCCGTACAACCCCATAGCAAACCCTCCTCGCTGCCCGGCCCTGAGCCGCCCCCGCAGCCCGAACGACAGACACGCAAACCGCCGCAGCCACGCATGGGGCGAACGCAGCAAAGCACCTTGCCTCAAATGGCTCCCGCAGGGCAGGCGGGAGCTGGGCAATCCCTTGGCTTCTCCACTGTCTCTGCAGCGGGCCCAGCATCCTACCCTCCGCCTCCCGCCGCGGAGAACAAACAGGAAACCCGGCAGCGCTGGGGGACCGGCGGGAATCACACTTCCCCCGTGCACTGGAAAGGCTGACGGCTGAGATGGGGGGGGGGGGTGATGGAGGAGGGGGCATCCCCCCCCCAATACTGGGATAAACCCTGGATGCAAATTGGCAAAATCTTTGCAATTTTAGGACTATCAGGGTTGCTGGGGGGGGGGGGGGAGGGGAGCTGGCCCCCACTCCCATCCATTTAACAATGAAAATCCTCTTTGCATTTGATCTTTTGTTTAGGGGGAAAAGCCCAAACCCAAACAATGGTTTCAATGCAAAGCTCCCCGCAGCGCTGATAGAACGAGGAGCAGCAAAACACGCCCCTGTTTGTTCTCTGCATCTATGCAGCAAACTCTGCCCCCCCCCCCCCGCCGCCGCCTTCGCTGGGGGGGGTAAAGTGCTGCTCCCCGCTGAGCTGCCAGGCCAGCCTGGGGGCCAGCCTGGGGGCCCTGACCAGATGTCCTGATTTTATAGGGACAGTCCCTATTTGTGGGTCTTTTAGAGGCTCCTATTACCCCCCACCCCATCCCGATTTTTCACATTTGGGTCACGTTAGCCGGGGTGCATGCACAGGAGGGGGCTGTGCCGCTGGAGGAGGCTCTGGGAGTTACAGGGAGGGTCCCTGGATCCCTACACCGGCTTGGCACCCCCATGGGCATAAACTCCAGCCTAGCTCCAGGGCCCATGAGTCTGGAAAGGTCGCCAAGGCTGCAGCTACCCCCGGGAAGGGAACCCAGAAGCCCCAGGCGCCATGGAGCGGGACAGGGGAAGCGCAGACGGGGCTGGAGACAGAGGGTCAGGGGTCAAGGGGGAGCTAGTTTGGTGAGACATCACCTGGCAGGACCACAGTCCGCGCGCCAGGCTGCGGCCAGCCAACGGTAAAGATCTCTTTCCTCCGACTCCGCCGCAGCGCTTCCTGCTAACGACACGGGGCCAGGCTGGGGAACGGGGCAAACCAGCCATGCTGCCCTCTCGGGATTGCATCACAAGCCTGGCGACAAAGCCCCAGCTCCTGGAGGCAGGTGATTGCGGGCCACGCTCAGCTCTCAATCTCTCTCTCTCTCTCTCTCGTTTTAAAGTCAGCTTCTAGCCCTCGCCTGCAAACATGAGTCCAGGGCGGCCTAAAGGCTCAGCACCCAGAAGGCAAAGCACAAGGAGCCCCTGGTTTTTTTAGCGTTCGTGATTTTTAAGCCTTTCTGGCAGGGTTCAGGCTGTCGGAAGGTGAGCAGCTGATTTCCCCCTGGCCAAGAACATAAGGCGGGTGGGGGTGGCCGGCTGGGATCCCCCCCAGGAATCCGCCCTCCAGCAAGTCTTTGGGCAGCCCCACACAGTGGCCGCCAGCCACACGGCGTGGCCTAGCTAACGTGGCTCGAAGCGCAAGGTCCCTGGCGGCTGCGCTACCCCCCCCCCCCCCCATCTTTCCAGGATGTCTCCGGCACAGCCTTGCTGCGCAGCCCTCTCCTGCCACCTAGCGTCGTGCAAAGACCGGGAGACCCCTTCCCAGGGCCAGGTTCTGCGCTCCACCCCCCCCCACCCCCTGCTCTCAGGCTGGGACGGGCCAAGGGCCTTGGCTGGGCCCGAGCGCTCTTTGATGGACGGTGTCCCGCAGAGGATGCGGATGGACCCCGGCCGTCCCCCGGCCGACGCAGGGCCAGACAGGCCCCGGCTCTGGCTGTCGATCTCCTGCCTTGCTGCAGGCGCGGGCCCGGCCCCAGTGCAGCGGCTGCAGAAAGCCCCCAGCGGCCAGCGGGCTCGGGAAGGAGAGCGACGTGCAGGATTAAGAGACGCCAGTTCTGCCCTCTCCTCCCCCAGCAGCAGTGGCGCTGAACAGGTTCAGCTGGGGGCAGTGTTTGGCTCCCCGGTGCCGGGAGCCGGGCTCGGGCCTCTCACAGAGGGGCCGGGAGCATTGCGCTCGGCGGGAAGGGGATGCTCTCTGGGGCACAGAACAAGTCCCTCTGGGCTTGTACGGTAGGGCCTCTGGGCACTCCCCAACCCGGAGTGTCAAAGAGAGATTAGCCCCATTTCACAGCTGGGAAAACCCAGGCAGGGAGCGAGGCAGGAATTTCCCCAGGGTTACAAAGAGAGCCAGTGACAGAGCTGCCCTGTTGGCTGCTTTAACCACTAGCCCATGCTCTCCCCCCTTGCTGGGGACAGGGAAAGTGCATTGCGCAAGGAGGGGCTCGTGGTCTCTTGGAGGGGAGGGGTCAGAAGGAAGAGCCCCCTCCCCCCCACCGTTCGGGTGTGAACGTTAGCCACTGAGGCAGCCTGCGGCATCAGGAGGGGGAAGAACATGAGGACTGGGGGGTTGCCAGGGCACCACACAGCGGCAAGGCGAAGGAGGGAGCAGGAGCGCCGAGACGAGAGAGGGGGTGGGGAAGCTGTGGAGCGTGAGGGTAAAGGGCTGGGGTGAGGAGAAGGGCCGGGGCAGAGCCCGCTGGACACGGCTGAGGAGTGAGTTCCTCTCTGGCCTGCTCCAGAGCTCAGCCGCTCGGTGCCCTGGCCGTGGGGCCCTCAGAATCGGGCCCCAAGGGGCTGGTTGGAGTCACTGCCACCATTTTACCCCACGTCCCCTGGGGCATCGGCGGTGTCTGGGGGCAGGAGAGGACCAAGGCCAAGCCTGCCACGCCCATTTACCCTCTGCCAGCCGCGCCGCTCCGGGTGGGTTTACACAGGGGCCGGGGAGGAAGGGGGCTTTGCTGTGTCAGCCCTGAGCAGCTTCATGCCCGCAATGGACCACCCAGCCCTCGGTGCCGCTTCTCTGACAGGTTTATTCACCCCGTCCGGTTCCTAACAGGCTGGCTCAGGGTACAAGCCGTCCTTGCTAGAAGAAAACCCGCAGAACCGTTTGCATGTCCACAGTTCCCGCCAAGGCAGTCTGGGAGACGGGCACTTAAAACGGATCAAGGGAATTTTTTTCACCCAGTGTATAACTAGCCTGTGGACCCCCCTGCCACAAGATAGCACCGAGGCCCAATGCCTAGCAGGGTTCAGACCAGGACCGGACACTGATAGGGAAAGGACAGTAGGACTAAAAACCACCCTCGGTTTTGAAAGGGATCTAAACCCTCATGCTTCAGCGCATGAGCCTCTACCAAACAGGGGTCAGGAGGAAACGTGCAACATGGGCAGGTTTTGCCCATTCCTGCCAGCTGCAGCGTTCTTTGCGCCTGTCTCGGAAGCGTCTGGTTCTGGCCAGACACAGGACACCAGCCTAGATTGGCCCCCAGTCCAAGTTCGCATGACAAGTCCTGCGATGAGTATCATATCTGCTTTACAGCAAGAGAAAGGGAGCTTGACAGGCTGGGTGACTTGCGCCAGGTCAGCCAGCTGCAGAGTCAGGAACAGACCCCAGCGGAATGATGCCTCCCAGCCCTCTGTTCTAACCACTAAGCAAGACTGCCCCAGTTACAGTAGGAACTCCAGTGTCAGCAGTGGTTGACGGGTTGTCAGCAGGGACAGGTGTGGGAGGTGTGAGAGGCATGGGATAGTGGCTGTGGAGTGGGGGGCTCGTAGGCCAGCGAGGCACACAGAGAACACGACACTTCCCTGAATGAGTCCCACTCCCCTCTCCCTCAGCATCCAGAAGTTCACACAAGGACCGGGCGAGCCAGGAGATCTGGCTTCTCTTCCTGGGTCTGCTACCGACTCGGCGAGTGACCTTGGGCATGTCACATCTGCCCTGCAAAAAAACGCCCTGCAGCAGCTAGTGTCTGAGCCTGTGGGCTGGGGCTCACGCCGTGGTGCTAAACATAGCTGGGTAGATGTTCCCCCGGGCTCTGAAACCTGGGGAGTGGGGGGCTGTCACGACTCGAGTGCCAGCCCAAGTGGGAACACTGGCACGGCTACATTTAGAGCCTTTGCGTTAGCCTGCTAGCTCTGAAACCCGCCACTGCCAGGTTTGGTTGGGTGTTTTTTGCAGTGTAAACGTGCCCTGGTCTCTCTGCGCCTCAGTTCCCCCTCTGTCCTCCAGTCCAGGGATAATAAACAGCACTTCTCTGCTCCCAGGGGTGTCAGGAGGGTAACAGAGCCATAGATGTATCTAGACCGGTCATTGCAACGGGTTACTGTTGCACCAGAGGGGCTGTACCCGCAAGACAGCCCCACAGAACAATGGGGTGTTGCACAGGATGCTCTGATGAGTCTGCACCACCTCCTTCGGCCAGCAGAGGGGGGTCTAGTTCAGAGCCATTGCCTGTATTTTGGCAGCAAGGACGGGAAGGACGGTACTAAGGCGACTGCAGCTCGCCTAGGCCAGACCTGCGCTGACTTGAACTCAACGGACATGGCTAAGAATAGCAGGCAAGGCGCAGAGGCCCGGACTTCCACCCCAGCTCTAGAAGAGAGGGGGAAATCTGCGTTTTCCAGATAAAATATCCAGAATCGGGAGGGGAAGAAGTTTCATTTTCAAGTTCCAAGATGCTGCCAACCATGGGGCGTTCGCACCCAAGAACTGAGAGCAGGCAGAATGGGGCGGGAAGAGAAAATTAGTTATTCACAAAACAAACTATTCTCTCCCCCACCATCTGGGGTTTTTTGAATCATCACCATGATGGCCTTTCAACGTTTGATCCACGGGGGATTTCTGGATTTCCCAAGCGCAGGGATTCGAAGGCGCTTTGCTGGATGTTTGCAGAGTTTGTGTTTTGGTGCATGGAAAATGAGCTTCTTTCCGGCGCTGCTCTGTCGGGAGTTTCGTATTTAAATGTCAGGCAGCCAGTAAGCGAAAGGATGTCGCTTTACGAGCTCTACTCATGACATTCACTTGCCTGCGCGGACGCTTTTCGAAGAGCGGCAGGTGCTTGGTGAATCACAGAGCAGCTCCTGAACTCCTACTCACTGCGGCGTAAGAGGGCTCAGTGACTGCAATGGAGTGGCTCTCCCTAATTCCAACAGAGAATTTGGCCCTTGGTGTTGGGTTTCTAACCAAGTAGATACCTTGACCAATGGCCACCCGTATATGTAGGGGCTTGGCTGCCACCAATCAGGATGCAGAGTACAGCAGCGGCATTGACCCATGACGAGCAGAAAGGAGATTCACAGATCCCAAGGCCAGAAAGAACGACTGTGATCAAATCCTTTCCACTCCACCTGCTACAGCCAGAGGGGGATTCCAACCGCTACTCTCTAGCATGGCCAGGAGGAGCTGGGTCCCAATGCACCTCAAACAGGTGCAAGGCTTTGCTCAGTCGCCACCGGCGAGGGCGTCTCTGAATGTCCCACTGCACCGCTCAGCATGAATCCACACCAAGTCATGTCTTCTGGTGAAGCTGACGGGAGCAGCGTTGCCTCCGGGGCTGGAGCCCGACCGGCAGCCCCTGGTTTTCTGGAACTGATTAAAGGGTGAGCTCTGACCCCTCTCTTCTCGAAGCAGGGGTTTGTTTTGCGGGTAGGAAGAGGACAGAAGTTACAACAGCATAAATGACCAGCAACTAAAGGCTGGTTTTATATCTAGGCCACGCAGCCCTCCTCTTAGCACCACAGAGCAACGTCGGGGCAGCCCTGACCCAGAGGGAAGACCACTGAGTCACCAACCCCACTTCCTGCAGCACGTTGGCTTCACCTCGTCCTCTTGCCAGTCTCCATCCAAAGGATGACGGGACGAGAAGACGATACAAGTGGTTCTCAATTGTCTCTTCGTCCTGGTTTTCCCAGGAGATGGTAGCAGCTGTATAAAGTCCATTTCGTTCTCTGAACCAGCCTGTTGAGCGCGGGTGGGAAGAACGAGGGGAAGAGCTAGTTCAAACCCATGGACTGTCGGGGTGGGGGGGAAGAGGGTTAAGATTTCCTAGACTACTTGCCACTGTGGCTACCAGGCCTGGCCTTTCCTGAAGCACCAGCCCTTCGGGAGCTCGCTGGCTTCCTTCCCAGCACTTTCCAGGCTATGAAGCCAATGTTGCATGTCCATGAATAGCCCCGGGAAAGCAGCAGACACCATCTCAGGTGGTGCAGCTGGAACCCACACACCTCCTGGGTCTGGTGTCTGTCCCCTCTAGTGGCACCGAGACCCCAGAGAGAGAGAGACAATGAGTCTGCTCTACGGCGTGAGCTAACGGCCAGTGGGCTTTTAGCTCAGCCGGTACAGGCTCAGGCACTAAGCTCCCGAAGAGGGTCCCAGGTTTGATCCCAATGACCGGGGTCTGTCAGCGTTACATAGTGGAGGAGATTTCCTAGCAGACAAGAAGCATTTTCATGATCCAGGAGCCTCTTCTTGCCCTATTACCCTCTGCTTTCGCTGCCCGCTCATTGCCGTCCTTCCAAATTCCTCCCATACAGAGCTGCCCGAGCCGAGCCCCCGCTGGGGAAATGCCCCCCAAAGTGTCATTCAGAACGAAGGAGCACTTTCGTTGATGCCAGTCAGGTGATTTCAGGGCTGAATCTGACCCTCGGTGTTTGCTACCTGGAAGAGTCGCCGAGCGGGCCACGAACACAGAAGATGTACCGCTGCAGTCCCCACAGAGCGGGGCGGGACGCAATGGAAAGCAAGCCACAGCGCTGCCTGCTTCACTCAACGGCAGAACCAAGAAATCAGAAGGCAAGGAGTTCCCATGAAATCAGTGTTGCTTACTGGCTAGTACGGAGGGGGTGGTAAATTCCCAGGTGCTCAGCACCCATCGGGAGAGCCCCATACACGGCTTCCTCCTGGCTCTATGTGTCCCAGTCCTTTGAGTGGAGAGAGAACAGCTTCTCCCAGCAGACGACCAGGTTCTCCACCGTTCGCGCCATCGCCTTCAGCTGCTTTCTCCTGTTGCCCTGGCCTCTGTGTCGCGGTTTCTCGGTAGCTGTCGACAGACTCTTCTGTTAGCATGCAAAGAACGACAAACAAACAGTCACGGCAATGAAAACCACGGCCTAGATACCGACGTCAAACAGGTCAGAGACCGGGTCAGGGCTGTTCTTATCCCAGGAGCGCCTGGGGGAAAGCAATGAAGAGGGAGAGAGCCTGGAAACTGAGGGTCCCCGAGCATGTATGTAACCCAGTGGTGAGGGTGTGGGACCCTGTATCACACACACTCCCCAGTGGGTTGCGGGCACTCTGCTAGATCCCTGGACACTCGTCCCAATGGGCACCTGCACAACTGGCAGTACAGGAGAGAAGCCACCTGGGAGAGAGATCCGGGAGGAAGATCACTGTATTTTTTCTTGCCTTTATTTTCTGAGCGGGGCAGAGTCCAGGCGCCCCACCGGCTAAGCCTTCCCTGGGCGTACTCCTCTGGACTGGGACGCCAGGTGAAACACTGGGGAGCCCGTCAGACTCCCTGAGCTCATATCAGTGGGGAAGGGGTGCAGGACGGCTGTACCCCAGACTCAATGATAGCCCTGAGCTTGGACAAGCAGGACTGTGGGAAAGGATTTGCCCAACTTCCGGTTCCCCCCTCCCCCACCCATGGCTGCGGTGTTTTGCCCTGTGCCCGCTGCCCGGCAGAGGAGAAAAGCAAGCCCCCACCTTGTGGATTTTCTTGCAGTTCTGTCTGGTCACGGACTCCGTGTTGCTGACCACCTGCATCACGGCCACCACTTCCCGATCCCTCCAGGGGCCTCTCACCATGTCCCTGAGAGACCTGCTCATGGTGGAGATCGACAGCAGGATTTTCTGCTCCTGAGCAAAGGGGGAGGCAAAACCCAGCTGTGCAGAGCCCCCTCAAGCCGAAAACACCGGGATTAAGTAGAGGGGCCGGTGCTAGCTGCATACGAGCTCGGGGGCCCAGAGCCTTAGATCACTGGAGAAAATAGCCCCCTGAACTATAGTCATTGCCCACCCCTGCCAAAAAATTTAAAAGGTCCCTTCCCCCACCCTGTGCCGTCCTGCCCACTAGAATACAGCGTCCTGCTGACAGCCTGGGGAATGAGGCATGAGGCTGCGGCCACAGGCAGCGACACCAGGGAAGTGATACACGTGATACATCCGCCCCCCAACCTACACCGCCCCCGCCCCGCAGGCTCCACCCCAGAGACCCGCCGCCTTTCCCTCAAAGGGCAGGGCATGGGCACGAGCTGGCCGGAGAGCGAGCGCCAGGCACTGCCCTCTGCTGAGAGCAGTCAGAGCAATTTGGCCGTGTCTCTGCTGCCATGAGAGGCTGAGCGGCCCTGGCATGAAGGTTAGTCCCTGCTGGGCAGTCTGGGTGCCCCCCCCCCTCCTCCACCTACCCCCCATCCCACCGGCACGACCTTGTACACAGGGGGGCATAGGAACTCTCTCTGCAGCTGCCACTTTGAAGAGCGCGCCGCTCCACCCCTGCTGGGGCGACCTCGCTCACGGGGCACGCGTGAGGTCACGTTGCGAGGATGACGCCATTTTGAAGAGCGTGCCGTTCCACCCTTGCCACGTGACCGGGTGTGCGAGCTCACAGCGAGGGGGGCGGAGCGGCGCGCTCTCCAAAGCGTCCTCCGCTGTCCGATACTGGGCAAGACCACATCTGGTTTTGTCTCCGTCCTGGACGGAGAACAAGCCACCCAAGGAGAGGACTCTGCAGCTTCAAACCAGACAAGCGGCCTGCCTCCAGGCACTGCGGGATGGCCTGACGTGTGACCCAGGGATGCAGACTCATAACTCAGTCTCCACTCTCTTTCTCACACACAAACACACTCGTTCAGTGGCCAGACCTGTGTGAAAACAGGAAGAGACCCCAGGTCACCCTGTTCCACATACCCAGACGGGGCTCATTGAGCTGAAGGGAAGAACTGGCTGTTCGCTAGCAGTATGGGGCTGATGACACACAGTTGAGCAGTCCTGATTTCATCTAGTACAGAATGCTGGTGTACTCTCCCCCCACCCCCAAAAGCACATGGAAAGCATTTATCTAGAAGACAGCATTTACCTTGTTAGACAGGCAGGCTAGGCCGGCTCTCCCCCTCCTCAGGGTGTCAGCAGATCCAGTCAAGTTTTTCTGTGTAAAATAAAAGGATTACAGGCTGCTCCGCTTTGGGCCTTTCCCCCCCCGGCTCCCCTGAAGTGACTATCCCCTGCTCTGTGCACAGCGCGCTGGGGAGAAGCGACCCACTGAACTGTGCAGAGCACCCCCCTGCTCCATCATGAAGCTCCATGGCTGGCGTGATAGGGGGGGCGAGCGCTCCTTACGAAACCCCCCTGGCACTTTTCATGGGGGTGGGGAGTTTGCTGCCCCCTCGGCAGCTGAATTCCAGCGGCACTCTAGGCGCACGCTTCCCATTCTCGGGGATCACTGTTATCTTCCAGCAGTGCCTACAGGCCCAGGCAGGACGGAGGTACCCACCTCAGCGAAGCCACAGTCCCTGCTCCAACGGCCCGAGGAGTTGAAGACACCCCGCGCCGTGCCACATGGCCAGAGAGCTACATTTTGATCCCCGCCCGCCTGCCGGGGACTGGCCACTCACCAGGTTCTGGAGCTCATCAAAGATGACGGCTTGGTACTGCCGCAGGATTTCCACAATGCTGCACTTTGCCTTGCCCTTGCTCAGCACCGACCCGAGCAGCAGCAGCAAAACAGCACAAAAGAGAGTCCTGGGGAGAATCTGGATGGGAAAGAACAACCCGGCTTCAGCATGGGACAGTAGGGCCAGCCAGGCCCCGGAGACCTGCCCCCGCTTTGCCGTTTCGGCAGAAAGGAAGCTGGTTTCTCGTGTGTGGTTTAAAAGCGGGGAGGGGTCAGAATGGACTCTGACTTCAGAAGTGCCTCTGGGGAGCTCCTATCTAAGAAGTGGGGAGTATTAAGAGTGCATTGCACTGCAGTCGGAATAAGGATCCTTCAGGAAGACGTCTCTGGGTCAGCTAACCAGGTGGTGCCGCATTCCTGACAGATTTGGGCTTTATCACCCCGGGGAGAGGAAACTCCAAAGCTGACAGGCCCTCCTGGAGGACACGCTGCCGGCACGTCCCTCTCCTTTCCAAGCAAAGGAGTTTGAGTTTCTCCCCAGCTTGCGGCTCGGGAGAGCTGCCGTGTTAGGTAGGATGGTCCCAGGCCCTTTCGGGGCCAAACCCAAAGACTCCATTCAGAACGAATGGCAAGAGCATCTCAGTCCTCAGCGAGGTGTTTTTATGTATCCAGACAAAACTGGGGGCAGCCGTCGTGATGGGGCAGAGGAGGCCTGAAGAGGCAGAAGTAGGGCTGCTGGGTGGGAAGCCTATTCCGTCACATTTTGAAAAGGTGCTGAATACACCATACAGGAGCAACAGAATCCAGTGAGACGCCGTCTCTCGTACAGTTGTTCTGCGCTGGGGAGTTCTGTGCTGGCTCCGGCTTTTCAAAACGTCTCCTTTCATCCAGGTGCTCAGGGGTCTCACACAGACGCTCTTGAGGGCTAAATGGAGGGGAAATCGCCTACGCAGCTCTCCGCTTTCACTGGTGCAGCACGGATCCCTAGTCAAACCTTCCGGCTTCACGCGTTCCACGCAGCACTGCAGCCAGCTGCGGCATAGCCCCGAAGCCAAAGCTTTGATATCTGAGACTGTGGAGCGGACGGAGTACATAGATTTTATCTTAGTGCTTGTCCTGTCTGAAAAATCAATGATCCTCGCACGCGTCAAGGGACGGTCTAGGTTTACTTCCTTCTGCCCCAGCGAAGGGAGAGGAACTTCTGTTTGAGTGTGGCACAATCTTCCCAGATAAGCCCATGGCACGGCCTTGTTTTCTCCGTACATTTCCCCCAGAGGAAGGAGATATCGCTCCAGAGCAACCTTCAAAACACCCCCGAAGATATAAACAACGCTCCAAGCCTTTCATCAACATGCAAACGGAATATCCCTTTCCCCATGGTTGAGGCTCAGGAAGGCTTCCCCACGGAGGAAAGAAGGCCGGGCAATTTCACTCCAACTGTTCAGCAAAGGACTCTTTCCAAATCCCGGAACAGAGCAACACTTGCACCATTTCCAAGCAGCTGGCCGGGTGCTCCATTCTCAGCCCTTAATATGTGAAGAAACGCAGTCTGTCCGCAACAAGACAGGCTGAGCTCTCAAAGGCCATGACCCGTGATTCTCACAACTCATGTGACCACCTGGTGGAGGGGAGCCCGTAAGAAACACGCTTGTGGAATGAACAAACCATGAGACCGGTTTCCCCTTAGTCACTGGCACTGTTCAGGGGTGGAAAAGTTCTGAGAGTTAATCCACAGGCCCGGGGATCATTAATTCTCTCTCCATGACAGTGTGGAGGATTCGTCCCCTGCCCCCCTAACACACACACCAGTTCAAAATCAGCCTCACTTCATCCTTGGTAGCAGGAAAAGTTCATTCTGGGTTAGAAGTCACCTCCCGCCATGGCAGGGGCAGGAGTTACTTGGAAGGCTAAGAACAGGGCTGTGGACTGGGTAGAAAAACTTTGCACATGCGGGGAAGGGGGAGGGGGACTAATCTCTTCTCTCCCGGCTTTAATCCTCCGGCAAACACGGCCAGATAAGGGAAATCACCCGCATTGCCAGAGCAGAGCAGCTCACCAACCGGATCCGCCCCCGCAGAAATCACTCCGGTCCCCACGCAGCGGCCTGATGAGTCTGCCGGAGGGGCGGGACCCCTGGGGCTCCCCCGCCGCCGGGGCAGGGATGCATCCCCCTCGGGGCTGGGCCTTCCTCTCCCCCTCCTCTCTCCCGCGGGGGGGGGGGGTCTGTCCCCGGCCCGGCTGCTCCCGTCACACCCGGAGCCTGGTGCTTTGCGATCTGCTCCCAGAGCTGGGAATAGCCCCCAGCAACCCCCCCCCAATCTGCCCAGGACGGGGGGGCGGGGAGGGGGAGGGTGTCCTGCCCTTCCCAGAAACAAGCCGCCCCTGCTGCAGAGATTTCCAGGCAAGCCTGGCCCGCGCGAAGCGGGGTTTCTCCCGGTCCCTGGGGGCCGGTGCCGGGCGGGGGATTTCCGGCTCCTTCTCCCGGCTCTGGCTGGAATCGGTGTTTCTCCTAGGCGTGGGGGGGGGGGGGGGGCCCCACATGGCCCCCCAAAGACCCTCCCCAGCAAACTCCCAGGGGTGGGCTGCCGCCGGCCGGGATCCGACCCCCTCCCCCCCCCCCCGGGACACTCACCATTTATCGCTCGCGGGGCCGACCCCCGCGTCTGCCGCTGCCCGGGGCGGGAGGCGAGGCGCCCAGCTGCATGGTCCCTTACAAGCCCCCCAAGCTCCGGGATGCCCGGCGCAGGGCGCCCGCCCCAACCTGCGCCCCCGCCTGCCCTCCGCGCCCCTGCCGCTGCCGCCGCTGCTCCGGCTGGGTCCCAGCATTTGAACTTGGCTCCAGGATCCCCGAGGAGGAGTGGGAGGGGATAACGCCCTGGCGGCTCTAGTCCCACCCACCCCCCCGGCTCCTGCCTGCCCGAGTTAGCCCAGAGGGAGACCTGCGAAGGGGGCAGGGAGCGAAGCGGCCCCCTAAAAGCCTCGGGAGGGGGGTAGGATCAGGGCAGGAGAGGAGAAGGGGTTTGGAGAGGAGATGGAGAAGGAGAAGAGTCTCCCTACCCGGGAGGTCAGATCCCTGTTTTACAGAGCTCCTGAAGTAGCCCTTCCAAGAAGGTGGGTTTTGACCTGTGTCTGGAGCAACAAGGGCCAGTCCCTTCGGGTTTAAAACTCAGATGTTAAACCTGGATTGTGAGCTCTTTAGAGGCAGGGACCTCGTTCCCTGTAGGTACATTGCCAAGGCCCTGGGGCCAGGGCCGGACTCCCACACTACAGGTCATAAATCATCCCCCACTTCCTCAATCTTCCAAACACCACAACCTCCTCCAGCAAGTCTCCTGGAAGCCAATCTCAAGCTGAAACACGCGGTGCCGGCTGAGGTACGCATGGGCCAGGTCAGGCTTCCAAAACGCTCCAAACGAAGTGGGTATTAGTCCACAAAAGCTCACGCGTCAATACTTTAGTCAGTCTTTAAGGTGCCAAAGGCCTCTCACTTCTGTAATTCCAGACTAACAGGGCTACCGCTCTGATTCCAAAACACTATGGAACTACTCCTGCTGAAGACAGCCATGCCTAGGCCCAGCCCGTAGAAGTTTGAAGATCCTGAAACAAAAGGAAAAACTTGGGAGTTCTGCTTTAGAAAGGCAGCGTTGGCGCCATCCTTGCTCTCACAGCACCACCTTCGGTTCTGCTATGGTGCTAACTGTTGTCAAAGACCCCAGATGATGGCAAGCCAGACATTTCCCTCTCCCGTTTCTACTAACATGTTTTAACCATTAGCGATTTCTGGAAGTGTTTCAAAAATCCATTAACCTACTTCAGTGCTCATAACGGCACTTTGTACTATAAAATCATGTTGCTAGACGTTATCAATCTATAGAACTTGTTGCGAGTAGCCAGGGTGAAATGGTTAAGACACTTCAGCACTATACACACACACACCAAGAGAGGTCAACAAGGTACCATTGTTGGCCTCAGATGAATGAGCTCAGAATAGTATTTGGTGTGAAGTCAGCTAAGCCTAATATAAATTCTTTTCACCATGATTTTTACAGAACAAATTGTGGATGACTAATCTGTTTTTTCTTAGCGTTAATCCCGCACTATGGCAGGGTCCACTTCGGTCAGCATATCCACCTCCATTCGGAGCTCGGACGGGACCAGTGATACGACCGGGGTATACTCCAACCGATGCATCGCGCCACCTGTCGTTGGAGGCAGTTTATACCTACTGCCAGGTGTTAGCCTACAGCACCTAGTATTCCCAGGAGGTCCCCCATCCAGGTACTAGCCAGGCCCGACCTTGCTTAGCTTCCGAGATCTGACGGGATCGGAATAGACGGGTAGAGCCGTATTGTGGATGACTAATCTAAAGGTATTAATACGAGCTCTCCAATGCCCCAAACGTTTACAATCTAAGTTCATACATGATGCAACAAAGATTAATGGAACAACAAAGAAGGAATGAGTTAACAGCAATAAAAAGTTACTTGGCAAAGGAGAGGGCACAGAACCATGAAGCAAAAATGTGTGGCTTTTTAGTAGGACATGAGTAACCCAACATAATTCTTATAGACACCTTGGCAGAAGAGAACCTTCCAGAGGTATCAGAGGGGAATGGTTTGCTGGATCATTGGTTGAAGCAGTAGGAGCTATGTATACTCAACGACACACCACGGAAGGCTGGCTCCAGTCATGTTTATTGTGCTCCATGTGCATTTAAATAAAATTTACAGGTTCAAAAAACCCATTTTCAAAATTTTCAGATATCTAAAAACATTAAGCTGGTGAAGGGAAGGGTCCCCCTTTTTAAAAAAAAGCATTGACAATTAAGGGTCTTTTGAAAGATAAGGTGATAGGTAGAAACACTGGGTGGCAAAAGGAATTTCATAATTAAAGGAAACAAATCCACCTATGGGTACATAGCCCTCACATCCTGATGCTTTCAATACCCCCATTCTGTGCCTCAGCACTGGGAGAGAGAGTACATTTACCCTGAAGGTGAATTTTTGCATTAGTATGTTGCTACATTTTGTGCTCTAACGGAAAGTTCACCCCAATCTCACACAAAGCCTGAATGAACGGACTTTGTGTTGGGAACAAAGCAAGTGCGGGGGAGGATGGAATTCGGCCCTCAACCAATGGGCAAGGGTGCAATGTGGAGGTCAGAGTCCCAACCCTACAAACCCCTCTCCCCTATTTGGGAGTTTCCCAGACACTGGATCCCACAGCCTTTCCCCAGCCCATTCCAAAGCCAAGTGTGTTCCCTCCAAGACAGCAGGGCTTACGTGCCATATAGGGCTTTACAAACCCTCTGTACCTGGGTGACCTGGAAGCCCAAGCCTGCTGCCCCGATTACTATTGTATGCAAATTGTCCAGCACACTTCTAGCACTATGGCACTTTCCAGACAAAAGGAACAGCCCCCTCCCCAAAGACCTTACAGCCTAGAGACAAAGGACAGGAAAGGGACACCACCTATTAGCAGAGGGGTCAGAATAGGTCCCATAGGTACTCAATATGTAAATTAATTTGTTAATATATGCATATTGGTCCCAGGATATTAGAGACAAGGTGGGTGAGGTGGTATATTTTATTGGACCAATTTGTGTTGCTTTAAGCTTGTCTCTCTCGCTAACAGGAGTTGGTCCAATAAAGATATTACCGCACCAACCTTGTCCAATTTATCAATTTTTTTTCAAGCTGATCCTTTGCAGAGCCATTATTAGTTTGACCCAACTCTGGGAAACCCTAGTTAAGCTATCCCCTCCCCAACCACACACCCTGCCCTCTCAGTAGGGTTAACCCAGACTCCGCCGCTTCACTCTCCCTCTGCTTCAGCCCCCATTCTCCAGCAAAGGAAAGTCACTGTTGGTGGTGGAGAATCTCTCTGGATAGTAGAGGTCTTCCCTCTCCATGCTGCTTACCCTAACAGCTGCAAGTCTGAAAGCATACAAGCCCACAGCATGCCAATGCCTTTCTTAATGAAGGTGCCATTGTACATGTTCTCACCCCCTACCTGAGAGAGAACACCTGGGCATCATTTCACATTTATAAAGCTGGAAGAAAAACTTTCATCAAGAGCGGCCACTTCTTAAACAATGTGGCACTTAAAGCAAAAGAACACGAGAAAGCTTGGCGGACAGATACACAGATGCCTATGTGAGGAATGTAAGGAGTAGCTGGCCTTTCATAGGATGCCCACCCACTAGTCAGATCCAAACACCCTGCATTTACTCTTTGACGTGCAACACTCAAGGCAATGGTCAAATAGAATTCAAAGTGAAACACAAGACAGAGTTGTATTTTATAGCATCCCATTACATCTGTACAGTTTTCCAGGCAAATGACAAGTTTTTGTCAGAACACATTCTGTGATGATACATGCTTAAAAAAAGTCACTATATCCTAATATACAAATGCTACTAAATGAAGTTGGAGACATTTGCATCTTTCAGGTAGTGAAGAATAAAACAGATATAGTCTCTCTGGAGGACATTTCTTTTCACTCAAAGAAGGATCAAGAGAACGAAAGTCACCCCTTTGGGTAAAAAAAAGACAGCTCATAGATTTGGAAAAACCTTACTCATGAACCTAAGACAACTTACAGGGGCTACAGAGATCATCACCCCCAACAACAAGCTAGTTTCTCCATCTGAGCTTCGAGATGTTTTTCACATCCATCCATCCTGGAGATCAGCTTCAGCTGTTAAAGCACATGGCTTCTTAATGGTGCTAAGAAGGATTTTTCCTTGAGTTGTTTTTACCATGTTGTTTTAATACTACTGCTATAGTATTAGAGAGAAATTATTCTATTAAAAGAATATGCTTCCATTAGACCTTTAAAAAATAGAGAAAATATCACTAAAAATAGGCTCTGGTTATTGAACTACACAAAATGCTCAATTAAGAATAGTTTTCAACAAAAATCTGACCAGGATTCTACCCCAAAAGGTGAGGAGGCCGTTCCAGGCTAGCTCTGTCATACCAAACACACGTTTTTGCCTTCCATTTCTGCCACCCTGCCCTTCCTTCCACCCCAACATCCCAGGCATGTCTTTCAGCGACGATTGTTCTTTGGTTCCTCTATTTACTTTAAGCCTCAGTGTCCTTAAATATCAAGGAGACAGCTTTGTTGACAAAGAGTCATCATTAAATGGGCCAAACACCAAGAAACTGAAAAGGCCGGGTTGACAGGAAGAGAACTCATGCCAGGGAAGACACCAGAGGAGCTGTTAAGTCATCAGAAAGCGATAAAGTAATAATTAAGGTTTAAATTTACAGAAGGGGTTCAGACATCCGAATGAGAACGCCTATCAAACCTACGCAAAATTACTCTGCACCAACACCTGCCAGCAATGTTCACAGAAGACATTACAACACAAACACATCTGATTATGCCACACCAAGAAGGGCAATGTGCAGTCTCAAGGGCTACCGCAGGAGTGGAAGGGACTGTCTCCTCATCGCACTATTTTTGGGGGGAAAACCACGGATCCTCATTTGTTCCCCCATCTTCCTTAGTTTGCGCTAAGCGATTGTGTCGATGGCGGGGTCGAGTGTTGGAAACGTATAGCAAAGGGGCTGAGTCCTCCGGGGGTGATTGACGCAGCTGAACACAGCATACTCTAGAAGGCATTTTTAATTTTGGCTGCCACAACTACTAGGATCTCTCCAATTTTTTTCTGCCAGTTCTCTATGTCCTTGGACACTTCACACCACAGTTCTCCATGGCGGGGCTCAGCGTTCTCACAGCGCTTCTTCACCTCTTCCTGCTGCTCCTACAGAGGAAGAAAAACAACAGGTTGGGATTATCTTAATGCCCCAATTCTTTCCCCTAGCTGAGCAAGAAGGTCTGCAGATCCTACCATTCCTTCTAATGCATTGGTACATTGTGCTGAAAGTTAAGAGCTTATACAAACCATTAAAAAAAAAAAAAAAAGACAGAGAGACACGGAAATCAGGGTTAGGAATAACTGAAGATTAAAGTTTGGCAGCAATGGCAACTGTTTTGCTTTGCAAAAGTGGCCTAATGGGATGCCAAACTATGTTTGGTTTTCCACCATCTACCTTTCCTCACATTCTTTATCTAGTTGCTCTTCATAACAGAATCTAAGATTTGTTTTGAGAGAACACTCAAAAAGGGACATTTTGCAGCGTTATGAATCTAACAGGGCACTCTATAGCCTAGTCTTAGTACACTCTAGGTGGCCAGACAATGAAACTGTTCCCTAGTCACAGATGAGACAGAATCAAAGCGACTGTGGTGGACACTTTCCTTGTGTTGCCTAGACACTTCAAGCACATCGAGGGGGATTCATTTCCCTGAAGCTGAGAAGTCTCACATCAGCTCAATACCAGGCTTCTCATGAGCATTACATAGGAACTGTCATACTGGATTAGAACAATGGTCCGTTGGATCTGGTATGCTATTTCCAACCACAATCCATACAGATATTTCAGGGGACGGGATAAAAACCCTCCTAAGGGGCAATTATCCAGCAACACCTACAGGGAAGCTTCTTACTAACCCCAAGCAGTTAGCGGATGGCTTACGCCTTGCAGAATGAAGGTTGATCTCATAGAATTTTGCTAATGTAACTGTGGATGGCAAAAACGGGCTGCCAGCTGTGTGGAGTTCTTTGTGGTGGTGGTTTTTGAGAGTGACTCCTTGTGGACTGAGTGGAAATACCATCTTTGGAGAACCACACAGAAAAGTTAGTGTGCTTGGGGTCAGTGCTCAACAGTGCACATTTTACTGCAGCTATTATTTAGGTAGCAGTTTCTAATTTTAAACATTTCTATTATTTTTCCATGCTGCGATTTCTAGCGGACTTGATTAAGGAACATGCGTGTAGAGAGAAGTGCATATCCTGCCTAAACGTGTAAGTGTTACATGCACTGCTAACTGATCCTGAAGAATCCCCCATCCTCTGCTCAAGAAGCAGAAACTACACACTTCAGTTTAACAACAGCCATGCAATGGCAGTGGGTGTTCAAGATGGCATTTGGTTTGACAATTACCATTTCCTGCAGAAACCCAGACAGAACACAAGTGGGGTACACTACACCGACTTGCTCTGATCTATAATCAAACATTGGGCTTGCACCCAATTGTTTCCCAGCTACATAAAGCTGCTCGTTAAGCTACACAACCTTTTTAGTTTAGAGTTTTGAGATAGCTGCTCTGAAAGGTCCTGGATTCATAAAATGATTAAGTCATTTGTAAGTTTACATCTTCCTCTTCGTAAAGGCAGTCTGTAGGCAATTTCTGAAGGTGAAATCTACAAAGTAATTCCCTCTATTAACAATGCTGGTTTTAAAGACATCATGTTTTAAGTCACGCTGCTCATAATTATCTAGTAGCAAAAGCAGTCTCAGCCTCTCACGTCTCAGGCCAAGTGTACTGCAGAGGCAATGAACTCTCTGCTAAGAACAGGATGCTCTTAACGGCCGAGCAGTGATTCCTGTTGCTGATTAATGTATAGTGACTATGGGCTTAAAACCCAGTCCTGTTAGCCAGCAGAAGGTGGGGTGTGGACGCCACACCACTCCCCAGGAGGTCAAGGCTTTTATCTAGAGAGACAGACACACTCTTACCTCAGTGCCATGCTGGAGCTCGAATTTGTAAAAGAAAGCCCAGGCATCTCCCAGGTCTGAATCAATCTTCACTGTTCGATGGAACCATTCTCGGGCCTTGGTTATTTTACGCTCGCTCCAGAACAACCTGTTGTGGGAAGGAAAGGGAGAAAAACAGAAGTGGACAGTTGTCAGGGCACTTTCTACTTGCAGAGACAACTAGTCATCTGACACTGCCTGAAAAGTTCAGCTCTTGGCTCTCCCAGCTTCGCAAGAGAGATCCTTCTGCCTGGGAAGGTGGAAGAGGGACTGTAGAGGTAAAATGGTATATCCACTGTTTCCTTGCTGATTGCTGACTGAGTTTAAAAGGTTAAATTAGCCCCCAACCAAGGACGGGAGCAGGGGGAGAGTCAGATGTTCTGAAGAAAGAATATTATTTTTTTGAAATCTTCCTCCGTCATTTGCTTACTGTCAGTCAACCATGCTGCACCAAATTCAGAAAATGAGAGGATCACGCAGGCAACCTTATCTCCCACCCCATGTTCTTGGTGTTTTAAGATGAACTTGTAGCTATCTAACAAGCTATGTACAATCTTTAGATATTTGGAGCTTATTTAAGTCCTGTACCTACAGAAGAGTGTCCAGATTTATGAAGGCCAAGCTCTGAAGCAGAACCCACCGTACTGTGCTGCAGAGCCGTCAGTACAAGTGCATGTATATAGTGAAATGCTAAAATCTACGGAAACAGATGCACACTGAAAATCTATTTCAAGGCAAAATGGTAGGAGTGGGATTTAGATGTTTAAACCACAACTTCTGCACTCACATTGCCAGTCACCATTTCAAAAAGTGGCTCATGAATTTCAAAACATCTCCCCCCAAGAACTAATCAACCGTGTTAATATTTTATGGGCTTGGTTTCTGTACATCAAATAGAGTTCAATTAAAACTAACGAGGTCTTTATGAATAGGAGGCTGTGTGACTGGCTAGGCTGTTATGCTGTATAATTTTATGGTTTGATAACATGATTGTTTTTTAAGCCTTATGATACTCTTGATTGTTCGGTGTTAGATAAACTGATTTAAAGAGCATGAACACTGATAGGAAACAGACAAAACACCTGCAAAGTCACAATTTGCAGTAACTTATCTACTTTTAACAAAAGCTCTTCACAATCATGTTGCAGCTCTAGGTATCAAAGACACATACATAAGACTCATCCTGGGAGGCGGAAGCATCTTGTGCTGGGTTTAGTTTAGCCAGTAAATAGTCTGAGGCTGTCCCAGAAGGGGTCTGGAACCAGTTTCCCTAAAGCGAAAGTTAAAATTCTTCTCCTTTGCTGTCAAAACTGAACAAGTCAGCTGTCATTGTCTGGCAGACCCTAGTGTCACAGTAACTGGAGTGAATCTGGTATGATTTGCTTAGGCTTACAAGAAAAGTTGTGAAAGAGTTGGGCACTGCTCTACAAACTTCCTCTATTAAACTCTTCTGGTATTTACAAAAGAAAAGAACAGCTGGTTCCAATCACTACTGCACTAAAGTCAGCCCAGCACTTGAATGGAGGACCTTAACATAAAAGAACAGGAAAAAAGCCATAAAGCACAGTGGATTAATGTACTCGCCCTTCAATATTAGATAACTCAAAATTTGGTCTAGGCAACAAGAGAAAATAATGACATTTTAGTCTTGTTTCAATTCCTAAATGGACATTTGCCCGCTTCACAGAAGCAAATTCAGCGTAACTGGCAGCTTATACTCAGGAAATGCCCAAAATGAAACAGCATGGGATGATAGAAGCAGCAGAATACAACAGGTCAAGATTATGGGCCATTGACAGAATTTGAGGACTAAGAGGGCAGGTGGGGAGTTTAAACACCACCTGTCCACACTGAACTGGCACATTGGCCAACACAAGCAGCTTCCATGTGCATGAAGAACATATTCCCAAAAGGAAAAACAATGACAGCTTGACTTCAAGTCTTTGTCAAGGTTATGTACCAAGGTATCCCATGCTATTGTACCTGCAACGGATCTAAGCATGAATCCACTGCACTCCTACACTTCCCAGCTGACATTCGTACTCTGGGGAAAAGCAACAGCTTGTGTTCAACCAAGAGAAAGAAGCCGATTTGCACTGATGCTCAGAGGCAGCGATACAGATGCATCAGTTGTTCCTGGGTTCGAGGCATGTTAAGTAAGACCACGTGATACTGATCTGCAGCAGTGTTTTCATGGCGTATGTGACCTTAACTTGTGTCCAGAGACAAAATGTCTATTGTTACCTCATTGAAAATAGGAACAGGTACTCACTTGGCTACAGCCAACAGGACGTGAGGGTCGTGCTCACACTTCTTCAAGGCATCCACACTTTTGGTCTTTCGCTGTGGTCTTGCCTCAAGGAAAATTGCTTCTGACCATAGGATTCCTAAAAACCAAATAGAAAGAGTCCACTTTTTGTTAAGTCAGAGATTCAAAGGCCACATTACCAAGAATAATGAGTATGGTAGGTGCTTCAACCCAGAATGGAGTGTCATTACTGCCTCAGACTTTCAGGCCAGAAGGAACATCATGATGATCTAGTCTGACCTCCCGCATATGGCAGGCCACAGAACCTCACCCACCCACTTCTGTAGTAGACCCATAACCTCTGGCTGAGTTACTGAAGTCCTCAAATCTTGATTTCAAGCTACAGAGAATCCACCATGTGCTCTAGTTCAAAACAGCCAATGACCCATGCCTCACTCCGAAGGGGAAGGCGAACTCCCTCGGGTTCTCTGCCAATCTGACCTGGAGAAAAAAAAATTCCCAACCTCACCTATGGCAATCAATGAATCGCTGAGCATGTGGGCAAGAAAACCACCTGTCAGACACCTGGGAAAAAATCTTTCTAACTCAGAGCCCTCCCCCCGCTAGTGTCCCATCTCTGACCAGTGGAATATTTGCTAATAGCAGTCACACAGGGCCATAGGCCATTGTAGGCCATCATACCATCCCCTCCATAAATTTTGCAAGCTCAGTCTGAAAATAAGGTAGGGTTTTTGCCCCCACTATTCCCCTTTGAAGGCTGTTCCAGAGCTTCATTCTTCTGATGGTTAGAAACCTTCATCTAATTTAAAGCCTGAACTTATTGATGGCCAGTTTATATTCATTTGTGCCAACACTGACCCTTAACTTAAATAATTCCTCTCCTTTCCTGGTGTTTATCCCTCTGATGTATTTATAGAGATCAATCATATCTCCCCCTCTACTTCATTTTGTTAGGCTAAACAAGCCAAACTCCTTAAGTCTCCTCTTGTAAGATAGGTTATCCATTCCTCTGATCATTTTAGTAGCCCTTTTCTTCACCTTTTCCAGTTTGAATTCATGTTTCTTAAAGATGGGAGACCAGAACTGCACACAGTATTCCTGATGAGATCTCACCAGTGCCTTATATAATGGTAATAACACTTCCCTATCTCTACTGGATGCCGGATGCATCCTAGGATTGCATTAGTCACTTTCACAGCCACATCATATTGGTGATTTATAGACATCCTGTGATGGACCAACCTAATGCTCAAATAGCTCTCACCAAAACTCACTAGCTTTGTCCTGAATGCTTCTTTGTTTTGTGCTCTGCAGAATCAGATGCTATTCCCTGAGTACTGAGTCTCCAGCTATGAAGTGCTTCTACAATACACACTCTTAGTTTTCCTTTTTATTTTTGGTACTTCATATACTAGGTATGTGCCAGCCCAAAGACTTTTGGCTGAGACCACCTCACAATGGGAACAGTGCATATAGAACTATCCTCAAATCTCTTTTGCAGGCCCCGCATCATGCAACACACACAACTAGTGTTGTGCGGTGGCCATCAGCCATCTCTGGATGCCTCTGTAAGCAACACTGTTATCCCACAAGTGCAGGTAAATATTTTAATTGTACAGACAAATCACACACATTGCCTTACATACTAATTCAGTTAATTCACTCATCAACTTTCAAGTGGTTAGCATGAAGGGATAAATGGTCTGGCAGAACTTTCCACAGCTCTCTTTATGTACCCAGTATATTTCCCAACAACACTGCTAACAAATTATTAGAAGCGAAGCTAAAATGCCTTGAAAACATATATTTATAGTAGTATGCTATGAAGGGGGGGACTTAGTATGAAAATAATAGACCATCCAAGGTTATTATTGGCAGCTGGGTGGTAGCCAAATTTGAGCCTGGTCTACACTACAAAGTTTTGCCAGCATAGTTGTTGGCTACGAGTCTGGGGGAGGATGGAAATCACACCCCAATCTCAACATAGTTACGCCACCAAAACCCTGGTGTAGATGCAACGATGCTGACAGAAGAATGAGATGGTGCAGCTATGCCTACAGAAGAAGTTCTGCCAGCTTATACTGCATCTGCCGTAGAGGGCTCTGTTAGCTCTGCTCTTCAACAGATGGGAAGGGAACTCAGCAATTGTGAATGGCAGGAAAGGAGGTTCAGGACGAAATACTTTTATGTGATTCATGCTACAAAAAAGTTTAGAAACCCTTGACCTATTGGGAGGGCAGGAGTCAGAAAACTTGCATTCCTAGTCCTGGCTCCAACACCGATCTGCGGTGTTACCCTGGGCAAGTCACTTGCACACAATCATTTTTCCCCACTCTATAAAATGGGGATATTTACCTATCCCATGGAAGTGTTGTCAAGGTGCCGACAAGCTCAGACAAGGAATTCTTATGAGTGCACATCTAGTCACGGAAGATGCAAAGAAATCTCATAATTCTTCCACTAAATCATACTCTGCTGAACAGTTCTACTGCACAAATGATTTCTGTTAATTCAGAGTGTTTTCATTCAACTCCAGAACCCATCACCTCTTTTAAATAGGAGCCATCACTTTAGTTTTCAGAGGAAAAAAAGTCACCCATGTCCAAGACACACTCTCAGGAGACCAGGAACCATATACCAGACACAGGCGTGATAACACAATCCAAGCAACACCGCAGGAAAACTGAACCACCTGTCAACAATCCATGCCTTTCTCTTCAGGCAAGAGTCAAAAGCATCTGGGACTGCTAACATATCTGCAACACTTTTTTTGCAGAAGGAAATTACCACCTCCTAGAGCAGTGGTTCTCAAACTTCTCTACTGGGGACTCCTTTCACACAGCATGCCTGAGTGTGCCCCCCCCCCCCCCTATAAATTAAAAACACTTTAAAATATACTTAACACCATTATAAACGCTGGAGGCAAAGTGGGGTTTGGGATGGAGGCAGACAGCTCATGACCTCCATAGGCCATAATCTTGTGACCCCCTGAGGGGTTCTGCCCCCAGTTTCAGAACCACTGTCCTAGAGCATATCATAATTTAACCAATACGTAAGATGATGTGGCTAGTAGAAACATCCTAGAGAAATGAGGAACCTTCTTATCTACCAAGCAAAAATAACTACATTTCAGAAAAATCTGCTCCTCCTTACCCGAGTTGGGACATTCCTGCAATGCCTTGGCCATCAGCGTATTAGCAATGTTCTTTAGTCCAGCTCTGTATTCTAATCGCACAGACTCTAACCTGGTGTGGAAAAGACACCATTGTCAACATCTCAATTCGGTATCTAAGAAAGCAGGAGCCAACCTGTGAGACATTTCATTTGAAGGACATGGGACTTGTTAAGAACACATCCACCAGTGCTTTCTGCACAGCTTCCAGGAGACTAAGTTTGCTCACTCTCATAAGCTCATTGGACTAAATGTGTTCAGCAGGAAATCATAGAAGAATCAATGGCTATTATACTCTTTCCATTCCATGGGTTAAAAGACAATTCTGACCTTTATTTTGTAACAGTTGTCTTAGTGTTTAGAGACTGAATTAACACGGAACTGGAAAGACCTGGCTTCAGAAAGTTAGTTTAGATTAATCTACAGTTTCCATTACAAGATGACAGTTGGCAACCAACTGCATTCCCAAAACAAGTAACGTGATGGCAGCTGTGTCCTAGAAGAGGACTGCAAGTATTCAGAAGGGAATTGTTGTTCCCAAAGCAAAAGAGTGAAATACCCAGGATTTCCTTATGGCTATATGCGATAATAGAGAATTCATATTTGGATGGCAGGAGGTTGCTCATGTGTACTCAGTTCAGCTCTACACTTACTCACCAGAGGTCTGGATTCTTTGGATTCTTCAAGCGAGATTTCTCCAAGATGGCTCTGGCTCTGGTCAGTTGCCCAACTTTTTCCTCCAGCCTAGACAGCAAGAGCCACAGGGGTGTGGAATGGGGGCACTTCTTCAGCTGTTTAATAGAAAGCAAACAAACCAAGGTTTGGGGCACCAGGGAGAGAGGGTTATAGTGTTGACTGCTTTTTATTCCAAAGCTGCAGGAGCAACTTCCAGAGAAGTGAATCCCCAATGAACTCCATCTCTGTGGAGTGTGTGAAGGGAGAAATGGGAGTCACTCATGTCACTTGATATTTTTCACACCTTTCTGCTGAGTTCTAGGACAGGAATCCCTGCAAAAAAGGGGATTTTCTCTCGTCTCTTGAATTTCTAGGGATAAAAAGGCCAATGTACTGTATATTACTAAGCTGCCTCAGTGTTATGGGGAAAACACACCTTGACTAATGGGTGTATTTAAAATCTATGTTGCCTTGAGATAGAACATAAAGAGCTGCACCAGCAGATGAGAACATGATATCCAAATTTAGGTTTCCTTTGACTTTAATGGACTTTAGGTTACTTTCAGCCTCCAATTACTAACAGGTCTCCACGTCAGTTTCATGGCTAATTTTAAGAGCATTCACTCTCTTATTCCACATCACTCCCAAGACATGCCCCAAATAAATTTGAAATATATGGCAGCATGTACCTTTCTGTTGGCTAATGCATCTCTCTGAACTACATACGCTCTCTCCTTGCACGTCATTCCTCATAAAACCTACCAATGGACACTTTTTCCCCTTTGGTAGGCAGTAAATTATTAAATAGAAAAAGTAAATATTTTAAAGAGGAGCTTCAATTCCCCCAACCCCCTATCAAGAATAAATATATGGCCAACTTCCTCTTAACACTGTCAGTACATCCAAAGGAATAGGTAACTCGGTTACAGCATAACCACAGTCAATCTACTGGGAGGTGTGGCTTGATGTTTATACTATAGAGAATGAACTTGTGGCGAAGAAGAGATTAGCCCCTCATTTTACACAGACAAATCTGAATGCACCAAATATATGTAACTTGCACTGATCTTGGAATGAATGTGACTCTAGTGGAGGATAAATTCTATCCAGATGCTCATCCTCATCACTTAGCCATTCCTATGTGATCATTCTACCCTTTTAGCAACATGTCAGCATCCAGCCTACCAGTCTGCCAGGGACAGATTCCTACAAGTTACGGCTCTTGTTTTGAGGAAGACAGTCAATGCACGATTTCCCTGTACGGGAGGCCTGAAGCAGAGACGGAATCATGTCCACCCTTACCCCTTGATTATAGGCTTCCCGAGCTTTTTCTATGAGCTCGTCTTGTTCTTCGATCTGCCCTTTCATCATCCACAGCTTGGGGAAGTCTTCATAGTGCTTCAGGGCTTCCTCACAGAGTTCCTGGGCGGCAGCAATGTTCCCGAGCACCCATTCCAATTTCACGGATTTCATAAAGACCTAAGACCAGACAAGAAGGTGCTTGTACCATTAGCAGTTATTGATCCAGGAACATGTCAATGCAGCGGATTCCTTGTTCCACAAACACACAGCTATTACATGCACAGACTAGGAACAGACTTCTGAAAACATGGAAATTAAGGCTAAAAAATTCTGGGAGTCAACAACAACTTTTGTGTTGATCTCTAGCTATCCAGGAAGTGGAACGACAGGATCAAACTTAACCTTTGCCCCAACTATAAGCAGAATGCAGCCAATGATATTAAAGAAGTATTCCATGCACAAATACTTAGACAGTAGAAAAGCACATGAGTTTTCTCACTGGCTTTCCTACCACACACCACTTTCCCTTCCCAAGTCTCTACCACAGTTGTAAATGTGGCTCCCAGGACCTCTTTCCCTCCTTCCCCACACTCCAAAGCTCTGAACTAGAAGGCTAAGGATTGCCACATACTGCTTTCAATTCTTTCCTTTACCATTTAGAAGGGCCATAGTTGAGAAGTATTGGGCTTCCTACTGGTCCAGATTGTGACAGACCAAAGATCAAATACAGACTGCAAGATATTTAGATACTATTAGCTTCCCACGTCATCCTTGAACACCCCACATAGCCCATCCAAGGAGCAACAGCATCGAATCGGACATACCAAATTTTCGCAACCCTGACTGCCAGGTAGAGAGGAATGTTTAAAAGATCAAGGATGAGGGGTAAAAAATTTTAATTAAATTTTGCTTTATTTTCCCCATTATGTAGAGTAGATCTATTTTGTTTGAGGGCTGGGGCGGGAGGGTGTTTTAAAATGGTCCAGTTGAAAATTGGCAAATAACTTATGACTACAAATATTGCTAGCTACATCTTACAATTGACACACCAATGTAGTTTTATATCACAAACCAGAATAGTCTGGCCTTTTAGATAACATGCCTGTACTAGGAACTCAAAAAAAAATATGCATTGGAAAGTCTTCCTTACAAATAGGATAGTTTGCATTTAATTTCTCGCTTGGCAAAGATGCAAGACATGCTTTATGTAACATGACTATTATATAAACTCTCGTCTATAACTGGGAATTTCTTGACTTTTGCCATCTGTGTAACATTCTAAAGTTTTATTTGATCCTAGTCTTTTTTTCTCCAGAATACGTTTACTTCATGTTGCAATGCGCTGGGGAAGCATTTTAACAAATCAGCCATGTCCCTGCAAAAAACAAATAGCAGGATGCCATCTGGTAAGTCTCTGGGGCGATGAAAGTGATGGAACTCCCTCTTCCTTCCCTCCCCTCTCCCCCACACCAAAAGACGATGGTCTTTCCACCCATCACATGTTCTTACTCTGGCCGTGGGGGCACTGCTACGCGCTTTCGCCAGTAATCTCCTCGCTCTTTCATATTCGTTGTTTTCAGACTCCAGCTTCACAGCAGCCAGCCAGATCTCTTCACTGTTGGGGTTGGCCTACGGGAACAGAGTGACAAATACATACTCTGATTCATCAGAAGATTTAATCCTTTGTTTGGTTCGGATTAAAACTGTAACCAGGCCCTTGTCAATCTGCACCAGGATTCTTTCAGTTCACACTCTTCCCATCATCTATGGCCTTTTAAGGTTACAAAGAGTTCACCCAAACAGACCCACAATCCAAGGACCTACGCCAGTTTAGGAATTGGACATTTCATTTCTAAACTGCTCAGAAGAGTTGGTCCTTGAACCTTCTTTTGAACCGTCAATTAAAGTAGTGAAAAGATTATAATGCCGACGCAGGGACTTTTTTTATTACCCCTGTACACAGTGCCTGGCAAAATGAACCCTTGATCCCTGATTGGGGTCTGTAAGTGTTCCTGCAATGCAAATAACGTCAGGGCATCAATGCTGGGAAAGGTTCAGAGCTCTAAGAACATTTAAAAATTCCCAGAACCTAGCAGTGGAATCCAAAATCAGTCCCCTCCAGTAAGGAGTCTCTGCTCTCATTCAGTTTTACTACCACACTGCTTTGGAGGCCCCATTCTCAGCACTATGGAGCTCCCCACCCTTTCAGTGTCAGGAGGATAACTTCCTTCATTATGCAGTAGGCTGATTATACCGGTCCAGGCTACAGACGATTACAGGGGGCAAATCTGAGAGCACTGCACTATCTGTAGGTGTGAGCCTGGTTCTGGAATCCAAACCTTTACATTTCAGTGAATGGCGGAAGGAGATTAAGTCATCCAGAGGAACTGCTGATAGTGGGGAGACCGCTACTCAGAGAAACTGGGCTGGGAGTAGCAATTTTGAATGGCCTGCAGTCTACAGGGCTGCTTCCAGCCAGGAAAAAGTGAACTGGGAGTTTTGCCATTTTGAAAGGCTAACTTTGCTGCTGCAGGAGCTTAGAAGGGACCTACCACTCTAGAAGGGACCTACTACTTGCGTTGCTCTGTCCCATCCTGGCAGTAATTCATTTATGCATCTGCCACGTGCTCAAGTCTGCCAAATGAAGGCTACACCCACCTGGAAAGCCAGGGCCAAAATGCTTCTGGCTGCAGGTACATCTCCGGCCAGCCACTTGGATTTGGCTCCCATGAGCCACAGCACTTCTGCTTTCGGACAGTGAGCTACAGCTCTCTGCAAGAGAGCCTCCAGCGATTCTCTGAAACGAGACACCGCGCGTTACGATCACTCGCCGGCCCAGCTATAAAGCTGAACTGCCAGACCCTACTTCCACTTATTACTCCATGTTATAAATAGTTATTGTTGCAAAGTCCAATGCCGTAAACTCTGATAAATCATGTCACAAGGAGGAGGGGATGGGCTCTTTTTCCATGAAGTTTCTAAAATCAACTCCTGAAAAGGGCTGTACAAAAAGTGAATCGTTGTTAAGAAACCATCATTTGAAGCAAGTGTTTATGGAGAGACTTCGTATATAGCTTGTGTGTCTTGGAAAGTTCTGTTCAGCCAAACAATAAACCATACTAGATATGGTGGCAACTGTGGAAGAAGTCTTTTCCAGCATGATCAGCTGAAGTAGCATAGATCACACTGATAAGAAGCTGTTTTCCGTAGAGTAAAAATTTATTTTACAAGTGAAATGGGGGGGGCTAAAAGTCAGTCACCACCAGGAAACTTGAAAGGCTCTTGACAGCGGTGGAGGGGGAAAAAACCCAACAACAACGTGTTGAGAAAGTGCTCGAACATTACAAGCCACGTCGCAGTTCCCGCAATCAGTTACATTGGCTTAAACGGGATTACTAGCTAATGTGTATGTGTTTGGAGGATTGCGGCCACAGGCCCTTACAAGATTAGCCCCTCTTCCAAGCTTTCTAAGAAGAAAATATTAAATGCATGTGACGCAGCACAAGCTTTAAGATAAACTTAAAAAGAAAAGCCAAACTGCAGATAGTGCAATTTCAAGAGTGATTTCAGAGTATTTATCGGATACAAATTAGAAATTGTTTTTATTAAAACCTGACTGAGGGTCTCCCTGCACACACACTGGCTCACTGACCAATCAGTGTTCCTGGAGAAGTTTAAATGAATCAAATACTAGATTTCTAAGTGACTTACCATCCTACATTCCCACCATTTCTCAGAAGTCCCATTCACAAGAGGTTTAATACCACCTCCATATTATTCCCACATATCAGGCAGCCCTGTTCACCAGGAGGATTTTTAATGACTTCACCCCAGTAGTAGGTGCTGTCTACCACCATAAGAAATTAAACTCATCTCTGCATACAATTCTAATGGGTTTTCACCAGCTCAGAGACTTTCTAAATCCTGTTATTCAATAGTTTATGGTCAATTTATTAGCTTCTCTGCCTACAATAACCCCGACCCACACACTTTAGAACTGTAAGAACGCTCTTTGGATCGCATGAGAAACATGCAGCATACTTACCTGGTTCCATGGTTCTTTTCAAAGTAGGCTGCTCGCAACCAAACACTCTTCTTGCTTGGGAAAACTTGTAAGGCATAAGCATAAATTGCTCGAGCACACTCCAGGGCATTGTGAGCAACACACTAGAGAAAAATGAAGGGGGCGGAGTAAATCAAAAGGGAGTCAGAGGGCCTAGAGATATAAAGTGCAGGACAGAATGACGTACATACCGTGTTTCCCCGAAAATAAGACAGTGTCTTATATTAATTTTTGCTCCCAAAATTACATTACATTATATTACAGCGAGAGGCAAAACTGGAAGTACGTCTTATTTTCGGGGGATGTCTTACTTTCGGGGAAACAGGGTATCAATAGTGACACAGAGCTCAAGTTTTTACAAAAATTCCGGTGAGCGGTATTTGCCGAAAGTCTATATATTAGCAACAGGACAAACTTCTCAATAGCAATCACTTAGTGGAAATTAAATCTATACTAGATTAGAAATAATGTTTTACTCTAAATAAGGTGCAATGGTGGGGTTCTCACAAGCACCTAGGAGTCTTAGGAACATGCATGCTATTGATTTTTCAATTGGGTTTATGCCCTTAAGTTATTTAGGTGATTTTTAAAATCCAATGTTTTTTAAATTGGTCCTATACGCTTGCATATGCATTGCTTAGCTACAGAACTCACTGGTGAGCAGGATTACATGTGCACACATGGTTTTGTAGGTTTAATTCCAGGTCAACATATTGAAAATGTAGCTTTGGAAGTTTTATAAACGTAATAACTAAATTACCAGTATCAGTGCATATTCAGTCTGTTCCAGATTACATAATCTAACTGGATTTCTTTGTCAAACATTTGAGCTAGAATTTTCAGAGGAGCCTAAGGAAGTCTGCCACCTAATTTCCTTAGGTTCTTTTGAAAATTGCCATCTTGGCCTACAATATCTACTCATATTACAAAAACAACTGCAAAATTTCTGCGCCACTAGCAGTCTCTAGAACAGGAAGGTTGCTGCAACTCAAAACTGAGACGTGCTGACAGAACTCAGAGACGAGCTTGCACAGAGTCTGTTGGCATCTGGCCAGTAATATCAGCCCTTCATTTTCATAAAAAACAGCTCTAACTTCCCAATGGTCGGTCCCGTTGCCCTACGATATTCCAAAGAGAACAGAAGGGACATAATCGGACATACGCTATCTGCATCTTCCATCCAGGTATGTTTCCGATCTTCTTCTTCAATCCCAATCCCAATCACAGCTCGCATAATAGCCTGACACGTAGCCACACTCCCAGCTTTATCACACTCCTCAGCATCCTAAAGACAATCAGAGCAACACTAAGACAATCTGTTATTTCAGTGTGAAAAGCCAGCAAAGGAGAGAGCACATTCTATAGCATCCTTTGAGCAGGAGAAGGACTGACTAAGCATGACCTCATCAGTCTTGAAGGGTCTTTTCTCTATTTCATGGATTCCCTTTGGCCTGAGCCAAATGTGGATTTTTCCAAAATAAAATGCTGAAAACTATGAAGGAAGTAGGGGGAGAGAGCATGAGAAGATAAGAAATGCTCCAAGACAGACTGAGCCATGAAACCTAACAAAAATCATGTGTGTAAAACAAATACATAAATGGAAGAGGGTGGCATCAATGCTCAAGACCTCAAAATTACTGAACTTCCTTTATGTTTGGATTGATTCTCAGATCTCAATGTTTAAATAAAACCCTGTTGGCCACCACCGAGTTAAGAAACATTTGGCACATTTATCAGAATACACAGGGGAAAAGGTTTGTTTTAACAGACAACTCAAAAAACGCTACGAAGATTTTGTTGAAACCTGCAAAATAAATTCTGCTTTTCACAGGACATCCAGCATGGAAAATTCCAGCACTACAGAAGTTTGAGAAAGGAGGACAGCAGGTTTATAATGGAATTTTAATTTCAACCCTCATTAGATTGGTTCCTACCGTGTTTCCCCGAAAATAAGACAGTGTCTTATATTAATTTTTGCTCCCAAAATTACATTACATTATATTACAGCGAGAGGCAAAACTGGAAGTACGTCTTATTTTCGGGGGATGTCTTAATTTTGGGGAAACAGGGTATTACTATAAATGAATCTGGTTTAAATGGTAATGGGAATGTTAGTTTTATAAATTAAAAAATATAGTTTCCTTACTGAAACTCTTTTGAGTGGTGTGCCAACTGTGCAATGCAGAGGTAAAGAAAAGCTCTGTGTAGCTCAAAAGCTTGTCTCTTTCACCAACAGAAGTTGATCCAATAAAATATATTACCTCACCCACTTTGTCTTAGTGCATATATGTGATTAAGTCAACAGGGGTAGGTTTAGACACGGCCTTGCTTGAATTTTAGTTTGCATTCAGAACAAGAGTGTAGCACATGAAAACACTTTGCTGCTTCCATGCACTCCACTAAGTTCTTTAGGCCAATAAAATATTTTGTACATTATTTTAAAATAAGTTTTTAAACAGAAGGATTAGAACATGAAGCCAATTGAGAGGTACATTGCAGAGGCTATTGCCAATCCAAGGGCTTTGCAGGCATCATTGTTACTCAAAACATTCATATATGGACACTGCGCAAAATCACTACTTTTTGCTGTCCATGTGCAACCAATTACACCCATTTCTTGTAATGGGTTGTTGGAAAAGGTCTCCTTTTGGTGAGTAGATGGCTCTTAGACCAATAAATACAGGTGTAGATAATACATAAAAGCACAGCTGGAGGCTTGTGCCCCCAACATCCCCTACAGCAGCTGTTTGAAGTTGCATCTTTTTTTTAAAAAACTGCAAATCTGTCCACAGTAAAGTACATTCCGTGTTACTCCCAGATATACCACTTAATCATGGCACTAGTCTATTTCCTTCCAGATCAGAAAGTGATTGATCAGAAATGACTCCGACATGGACACTGGTTGATAAACTATATCAGAAACGATAAGCTCCAGAAGGGTTTTTTAAAAAGGGAACACACATGAGTACCTGGATCCACTGCTCCCTGTTGATTTCGACCCCATTTGCCCTGAGGGACGTGATAGCTCTGTCAATGATTTTCTCCACCATCTGAGTGTTTCCATTGGCTTCCTCCAGTTTGGCAGCAGTTATCCAAATGTGACGGTCTGTTGGGATGTTCTCACGGGCTTTGTTTAAGACTTTGCGAGCGTTCTCGTATGTCTCCAGTCTCGCCAGAGCAAGCCAGAGCTGGACAGCAACAACAAATTATATATTAAAACAAGGAGACGACAACACTTCATACAGCAATATCTGCCCAGTCAACAGGAGAGAGAGAGAGGCGGCTCTGGTAGATTCTCCCCATTCCACACTGTAGCTTGCCTGCACGATGCCAATATTTAAGTAGTAAAATAATCAGAGTTTACCTTTGGCCTTGAAAATTCAATACTTCTTATTCCAAATGTGTGAATATGTTCTCTCTATTGGACTTCTGCAGTAATATTTTCTGGTGTGTTGACAGTTGGATTTATAGCTCAATATATGTTTCAATGTGTTTAAAGTGAATAGAACAGTGGCCTAAGTAGTGTGTGTATGTTTCTGCAATTATCATAAATGCATGTGCAAATTAGGTAACTGTGCAAGCAAATATGCCGAATTAGCCATTTATAGGTAATTACCCAATTTACATGTACAATTACAGTAACAAGCACACAACAAAATGAGGTGTAAAAACATGCTAAAACCACTGCTCGAGGCGTGCAAATTAACCCAGAAAGATATTGCCAGACCTGTCTTGCTGGTCAGTTAAAATGCCTGGTAAATCCACACATTGCACATTACTGTCAACTTTGCTTTTCAAACCTTGTAAACATCAGACCCTTTATATAGGAATATCCTTAACCTGTAGCAGAGATTTGTTGACTTACTTCCACGCTGGTTGGGCAGCATTCCACTGCTCGGCTCAGCATTATCCTAGCATCTTCAGGTTCTTCTAACTCCACTGCTGCCTTCCACAAGCGTACTGAGTTCGGAACATGCTCAAGGGCTAGAAAGGTGAAATAATAATATGAATCTCGGTAAAGGCGGCTTTTACAAGAGAATGCTATATTGGCAATAATCATTTCTGCAAGTACAGCTATCCCCTTTTCTTTCGGAGAGGAAGTCTTAACAAAATTTAAAAAGTTTTGCTCACTGAAAAATAAAAGTGGAGCTGAAGAGGAAGAAAAAGTATGGTTTGTCCAAACCAGAAAGTCTTCTCGTTTCTCTTCAGCCAGTACAAGATGGAAGAACTGGAGCAAAATCTAGCCTGAAATTCCACAGGCTGCAAAAGTCTTCACTGGTAACATCTATATTAACTCTTTCAGATACTGCTTCAACAGTTGTCAGAACACAAAATCAGGAAAGCAGGGAAGCCATAAAGCACTGTTTCCCCAATTCAAGCCAAACAAAAGTGATTTTCAGACAACTGTTGTGCATGTTAAAGGTTTTTCCACTTAATTTTGACTGTGCCCAGATTGAGATTTTAGAGCGGCTAGATATTACAGGTCTAAGTAGGGTTCAAGTCAATTTTAGAACATTATGACAAATGTTTTAGCTCTTTAGGACAGTCATTTTGTTACTGCGTCTTTCACTCAGGTATAAAAATAAGCATGTAGGGATAATTCCGACAAAGACAGATATGACAGAGGGCGTTCTATATTTACTTACAAGCTGTCTGCGCAGAGCTGGGACAGCAAACAGGGAGATCACACACACGCAGCCAAACATCTAACACCATATTCTAATTGTCAAAACCAACCCTCAACAATTAAGCTCTCTTTTAAGCATTTGCTGACAGTTTAATGGACAGTGGTTTAGCTTTCCCCAAAGCGATCTATCAACATATTACTCAAAAATATATAAATGATGGTTTGGGAAGAGCTTTGAAAAATATGTTCCAGGCCAAAACTAAAAATATACAAGCCACTGAATTCTAAATTTCCTTTCTGTAAAGATTCCATTTGACCAAAAGTGTTTCAGCTTATTTTAGTGTTGTCCAAGCATTTACCCTTAGTAGAAATACGTTCCCAGCAGACTTTCTTGGATGTGCTGTCTGAAACATTAAACTTCAGAAACAAACAACCTCTATCAGCCTACCTTTTGACACCTTGGAATTTAAAGTGACTGTGAATTTAAGAAAAAAAATCCAACTTTAAAAAAAATAATCTTTTCTTACTACAAGCAACACCAGAAAATTACAACAACAGACTATTTCTCTACTTTTAAGGTGTTTTTTATTTGATGCACTTCGTGTACATTTAGTTTCATTGTTTTGCCTTTCTGGTTAGTCTTCCCCATGCTTATATGTGAATGTTATAGCAACAGGGAAGAGAAACAGTTTTAAAAACAGGAAAATGTGATTGTAAGACCCTCCCCCCCACACACACACACACAAAGAAAGAGAGAAAGAAGGCAAGTACAACATCTGAAATTACTTTTAAACTCAGTTTTTGAAGTTGAGCAGGTTTCACTTTAACGGTGTCCTTTTAATTGTTCCAAAAAAAGTCCAAGGAAGACAAAGATTGTTATCCTGACCTTCTCTCAGGCTCAAACCCAGAAGTAAATACATACTAAAAATTACTATGGTATTCTGACTAGCTGGACATTAACCGTTCTTCATCAAGTTTACAGTGGCAGGAACTTAAAGCATTCTAAATGAGTAATGTCAGCCTTTGATAGCTTCAAGGGCTACTTGGCAGGAAAGAGCACGTCTTCACAGACAAGAGCATTAATTTCTACACCTCAAAATGGATTCTAGCACTCAACTTGCTGCCTCACTAGAGAGGATAAAAGCATTAAAAGCTCTAGAGTGTTTGCTGGGTGATAGGCTCATACAACTACAGAAACAAAAGAGAAGCACATTACAGGATCATATTTCAGCGTTGCACTTGGCCCTGATTATTTTCTGGTAAATACTGGTTAAAATTGCCAGTCCTTACATGATTCCCGATCCAAATACCTCCAGGCATCCGTTTTGTGCTGCACCATAGGAAGCAGTAGCCTGCCCTAGGAACACCATGAAGCTGATAGTAAGGTGTGGAAATTAGAAGCAGCATGATAAACTTATATTCTCTTCCACCAACATAAACAGCTATACACCAAACGTTTTACCAGATAATATTTTGAACTGAAAACTAAAAGCTTCTCACAGAGCATACAATCTCTCTAATAGTATAAACATCAAATAGAAAAAAATAACTTGTGTACTTAACATGCTGTAAATCATCATTATAATCCAGCCCACGAGTCAGATCCAGAAATCTATCACTTTCTCATATGCCCAACATCTGTTTTTCTATTTAATTCTTATTGCAACTCTTATAGGCACACACACAGTTTAATAGCAGCAGCTGTGCTTAGCAGCACATTGCAGAACAAATTCTTTTGCAGCATCTAACCCATAATTAAAAAGCCACACACAGAATAAATATCGGAACTCTTGCAAGTTCCAGAACAACAGCCGCAACCCTGAAGTGCAAATCTTTTATTCAAATGTTGGCAAGTACAACACAAGTGTCATTTCATCAAAAATAACCAACTAGGTTGCAACAGTCAGGTAGAAGGTAATTTACTTCCTGTGGTCCTAATCCTTGCAGTCATCATACTAGATCATAGAATCATAGATATCATTGATATAGAATCTCAGAGTCGGAAGGGACCTCAGGAGATCCTCTAGTCCAACCCCCTGCTCAAAGCAGGACCAATCCCATTTTTGCCCCAGATCCCTAAATGGCCCCCTCAAGGATTGAACTCACAACCCTGGGTTTAGCAGGCCAATACTCAAACCACTGAGCTATCCCTCCTATACTATACAATTATTTAATACTGTAGATTGATGCATATTGAAGATCTACACAGACATTAAATCCTTATCCTTTCCCCTGGACACTAGAAAGCTGCAGTACCTCTGAGTGTTTGTTACAGAATTTAAATGCTAGGATTCAGCAACTTGACAAGGAAGAATTTTAGTCTCTTCTGAAAAGGGACTGGCACATTGACTTCAAGCAGCAAAAGAATTAATGCTGTGGTGCCAAGGGCAAGACATCTAATTTCAGCACACCAGGATGAATCAGTCATGAGAGAGAAGTGCCAACCCTGCTGTTGTGTGCTAATTAATGAATAGGCATTACGAGTTTGAAGGAGGCAGTACACTTCAGATGGATGAGAGCTGTGATGGCAACAGCATAAACGAGGCAAACGTTTGAGTAAACAATGAAGAGAAAAACTATTTGTCATAAGACCATAGGAATTTCGATACTGGAGATCTAGCCAATCCAATCTCCTGGATCCTCTGACCAGATGCTTCAGAGAAAAGTACAATACCCACCCCTTTGAAGTCTCTAATAGTTAGAGACCGGCTTAAGTCCTGAAGCACAAGGTTTAATATCCCTTCCAAATTGTTGGTTGTCAAAAGTATAACTCTATACCCAATCCCATTTTGATCCTGTTAAGTTCTTAGTCTCGACAACTTCCTGTAGCAATGATTTCCACAGTTTAATCACACAGTGTGTGAAAGAATATGTTCTTGCTGATGACAAGAACAACATTTAAAACCCCAGGACATGCCCTAAAGAGTTAATGTTTTATTATATTTTTAGAAGACTGCTTGCAGGAAATTGAAGGGTCAGTTGTTATGACCCTATAGACGGTCTCACCTTTCCTAAGGACACGTTTCTTTGCTCGTATATCTGTCTCCAGTTCTGCTGCTCGGATATAAATCCGGACAGACTGTGGGAGGTGGCGGACTGCCTGGGCCACCACAGCTTTAGCCGTATCTCCAGGCTGCAGCCGGGCAGCTTCTAACCAAACATCTTCACTCTGTGGGTCAGCAAACAGTGAAATTGACACCCTTTCCATCAGAGTAAACAGTGGCAAAAGTCCCATAACAAGTTTAAACTAGAGCTTTTGGATAAACACTGTTCCAGCTCCTCTGATAAGTTACAGGACAGGTTATATTAATCAATACACGGAAGCTTAATGGAGGAAAATATGCTTCTAGTAAGAGAACTAGCCACACTATTTTCACAAACTTTTCACAAATAATCAACAGGGAGGCAAAATGACTCTTACCTTGGGGCACATTTCTGTCCCCTTCATGATGAGGTTTCGAGCTACTTGCAGTTTGCCAGTGACCTCTTCCAGTCGGGCTGAAGCTATCCAAGCTGGTGGATGATGAGGGTTGGTCTCCCGCACAGACTTGAGAAGTAAACGAGCTTTCTTGATGTCACTGGTAAGGGAGAAAATACAAACAAAGCTAAGGAACAGCTCTCCTTCACCAATAAGCTCCCCACACCCAGTTCCTCACAATCACACTCAGATGCACATTAACTCGGACCTCAGACATTTTTTACACATAGATATCACATTATATACTACCACTACACCACTGTGGAGAATATATTTTAATGTAACTGAAGTCAGGGGGAAGGTTGTGTGTATTTAAGTGAGCTTTTGAGGAGCTGCATGTGTGCACTGTGGTTTGTTGCAAGCTGAAAGTGAAAGCTTGTTGTGGAATTGACAAAAGTGTCTAAGCATTTTTTGGCTATTAAGGCTTAGGATATTTAAAGCAAAGGAGCTGGGGTTCTTGTACATGTAAATGTTGGTTTCACTTAGAAACTTCCTGGATCTTTAGTGCAGGCACTGAGAAAATGAACTTATGCTACCTTAATTGTAAGCAAGTCTTTTTTATATGACTAAATACAGATGTCAGAGAGGATTGGGCTACAGGTATTTTCACAAAGTCACCAGGTCAAATGTAGGTCAGTATTGACTAAGGGCAATCACTGATCAGCAGCATGTGTGAAATGTATTGGGTTATTTCCTAGCAGATAGGTAACTGCATTACAAAGCCACCAGCACATCTGGCATACTTGTAGGCAGTTTACGCAAAAACCGAATGGGTACAAGGACTGTACTCCCTTAGTCAAAGAGGCAGCTTATCCAGGCCCAGAATCTAGGTGAGGGAGGACTTGCAGTACCTGGCCTATGGCACATCAGTCTCCAATCTAGCAATCTTCACAAATACAACACGTTGATAAAGAGTAAAGATAAGTGGAATCCTTCAGACATGTACAAAGATCACCTGGAAGCCATTTTGGCTAGATACATTAGAAATATAAACTTCCATTACATACAGAAGGGTCAATCATTAATAAATGCTAAACCAATTCACCCCAAACTAGACTTACTTGATATCTCCTCCATGTGTAGGTATCATAGAATTCAAGTCTGTCAGATATCCCTTTGGGTCCACCACGGTTTGGCCACTCACAGAGTCAGACACCTGGGAAAGTAAATCCAAAGCTGATGAAATTATCAGTCAGAGCACTAAAGTTCTGGCCATGAAAAATACATTAAAAAAAGTGAACACACACAAAAACTGTTCTCTCAACTTCAAAATGGAGTAAACTGGAAAACTTTGCTTATACTCATCGGTTTTTTGATTGTTTTTCTAAAACAAATGACAATGCAGCTTTATTTTGCAGAGCATTTTACAATGTATCCTAAAATGATTTACACAATTAAGCCGTATTATCAGAGTTTAAGCAGAGAGGGGAATTAAGAGGGTTAATCAAAAGGTGAAAAATGTTTGCAAATGAGATTAGAAATAAAAGGGAAAGCTACTGAGGTAAAAAGATCCAGAAAGGGTGATCCAAATGGCAGCTGTAGAGGAGACATCTTTTGTACCAACACTAGTAACTTTGTAAAGGAACTGAGAGGACAGGACTGAGTTGAGATGAAAAAGATTTGTGAAGCAGGATGGAGCCTGTCCACTGAGAATGCTTTGTAGCTAGAAACTGTTACAATCAGAAAATAGGAATTGAAACCAAGGCAATGCAATGAAACCTCTCTACATGTGAGAAAGCAAGCAGAAATAGCCTGCATGTTCTGTGTTGATATGTGTAACTAGGACGGACTGAATTTCCATGTTCCCACTGAATTACAATCTTGAAATCTGGGGCACTTACTATGCACTGCCAATTATCAGATCACCAAAACTTTAATGGTGTAGACTTACAAAAAAAACCCATTAATTTCTTCAGTGAGCTGATCACAGTAGATATTAAGACCTTCAGTGTGGAGACATTAAGGGCATCTGACATCACCTGTCCTATTGACTAGATTCAGTCAAGAGAACCGTCAAAGGCACGAGAACTTGCTGCAGGCACCAAACCCACGAACTGTCATTTGCTAATATTACATACACTCTATTTTATGTTTTTAAAAGTCGGCAAACACATAAGAACTATTGATTTTACAAGAAATGTCACTGGCACCAGCTTGCAATTAAAGATAACATGAAGCTGACTTGCTTAAGGAACTCCCCAACAGAATTAACTAAGGAATTTACCTGAAGAGTAAAGTAACTATTAAATATTTGATTTAACTGGGGAGAAGGGACAATTAGTGAAAAAGAAAAAAGGTTTTGTAATGTTGTCTATAGAAACATTCCCATGACTATGTCTCTAATGGGCGTTTGCCTTTAATGTAGCTATTCATTCAACATTCTATTCAGTCATATCTGATGGCAACGACACGGTGCATTTTTTACTTCTGCGACAGCACTGCAGAACTAACATAGATCTAGGAAGATAGATTCTGTTCTCTCCCTTGAATCAACAGGTCCGTTAGTTAAGTTCCAAACACCTGGCCAAATTTTGCCTTTAGTTATACTGCGCAATTCCTCTCAGATAACAGGTTGGACAAGCAGAACAAAGAGTGCAACTAAGTCTGACAAATCTTTAATAACTGACTCTATAGCTCTGATGTCCATTTCTGCCATGACTGGCAAGCTCAACTCCTCTGTGATGGTCCAGAATGCACTGACCCATTTCCCAGAGAATTCCTCTAGAACAGGCCTATAGCGAAGGGCAATAGGGTATTCTTTTAATTACTATTACTGCCTTGCATTTCAATGGTTTTTCCACTATTTAATATCTCAAAGAATAAAACAATAGTTTTGCAAAACCAGGCTTTGCAAAACAGGCATTACATTTACAGGCATTACAGAATAGGTACACCTTTCAGAGTCATCATGTTCCTGGGCCCTTACCTGGCTCAGCCTCATATCCATCAAGGTATTCCTGGCCTGTCCAATCTTCCTCATATCTAGTTCACCTGTCCCAGGTGTCATTAGCCCAGGTGTCATTCCTCCTGGGTACGGAGTGTTCAAACCCCCTGGATACGGAGTGTTCAGACCACCAAATTGCTGTCAAAAAATGAAACATGTTATTAAGGTTTATGCTGGGATTTTCAACAGAACCCAAGGGAGTTTAGATGCACAGCTTCTCTGGAGTTTCAATAGGTGCTGGATCGGGGCTAGGCAAACTACGGCCCGCTGGCCGCTTCCGGACCGCCAGACTTCTTTATCCAGCTCCCGAGCTCCCGCCGGTGAGCAGGGTTGGGGGCCTGCTTTGCTCCGACTCAACTCCCTTGATGAGAAACATCTTCTGGCACGCAGAGCCACACTGTGCAAATGCGACTTCACCAAGCTGTTTCCAGGACTGGAACCCCGCCCCTACACGGCAGCCCCCCCCCCCCCCCCATGTGGCAGCATGCCCAAACCCCTCCCCCAGTCTCCTACAGCCCCACCCTTGAGAGCCCCCCACCTCGGTAACATCCCTTATAGAGCCCCATGCTACACCCCACAGAGTCCCCATTCCCCACCAGGCACTCATGGCCCGCCGTACAATTTCCATACCCAGATGCGGTCCTCAGGCCAGAAAGTTTGCCCATCCCTGTCCTAGATGTTTATGAGTTCAAGAACTGCCTTTCAAGGCAATGTATGAACAGTGGTTCTTTTATTGGGAGTTGAATAACTTCCTATCGACCATCAAGTGGTACTATTCAACAATACATCATGAGAACAGGTATGTTCTCAGATTTATTTCATTACAGAGTGTCAAAAGATGATCATGACAATATTAACTGAAAGAATATTAGCAATAGAGTCATGTAATCATTTCGCGTCAATTTAAGTCCAATACATTTTCTCTTCTATCAGCCAATCACAGTACTCTGCATCCATTAAACAATTAATTATGATCCAAAAACTTAAACCACTGACCTGTCAACTGAAAGTGAAATGGCTAATGTGTTCAGTTTCATCTAGAACTAAGACACTAAGGGAAGTCAGATTCCACTTCGTGTTACATATTTGGAAACGTTTCAGTCAATAAGAAACATAATGTTGGTTCATTGACCAAAGTTAATTATGGGCACCTCTTAGCCAAACAGGGCTAAAACAAAAGGATTTTTAGAATCATCCATTGTTAAAACAAAAGACTATTTTGATTATTCTTGCTCAGATTCTGCTCAGCTCCAGAGTTTGCTGAATAAACTAGAAGTTTCCAATAAGCCTGGGACTGCAACTCACAGTAACCTCTTCTAAAGGCTCTCATACTGAAGAGGTCTTTCCACATGCTATTCACTTACGAAAGGGTTACAAGCCTAGTGCTTTTGTCTTTAATTTAAATGGAATTGCAGGATGTGTTCTAGGCTAAGAATAAGGCACATATCACAGCTAGTACTTGTCTCTAGCTACTATTCATCATTTTCTCCAACGTACCATGAGTAAAGCGGTAATTTCTCCATGTTTGTTTTCATGCTCACCGTTTGCCGGGGGTCCACAGAAGTGTGATTCTCTCCAGTCTGTAAGTGTTTAGCAAAGAAACTATCAGGAACAGGAGTCAGTTTCTCATAACGTGGGTTCCTCTGACGTTTGTTCCTAGCATCACCAACTTCTGGAATACTCAGCCACTCTTCCTCTGTGACTTCCGCTAGCTTCCTCTACACAAACAAAAGCTGTCATTACTGAGTTTAGAACATTTTGTTTTTAAAATTTACGATTTTTCTATCGTTTAGTGGACTATCAATCTGCTTCAGAGAATTCAGGGTCAGTTGGGTCCCATTTTGAAATAAAAGGTCAACACTAAAGAATTTCAGTGCACAGGGGAGTTGTATACTTTTAGTAGGAGCCGTCTTTGTACAGACTGGGATCTTGACCTGATATTTTTATACTGACATGCTTGTTGGCAGTTTACACAAGAACCGAATGGGTACAGAGACTGTACTCCCTTAGTCAGAGGCAGCTCATCCAGGCCCAAAATCTAGGATTTGAGAGTCAGGACTGAAACTTTTCTCCCTCCACATCAGTTATGTCAATCATGGACATTTTCTTTAAAAAAAAAAAAAAGCAGAATTGCAACATAGCTTCTCAGCTGGGTGACCAGACCAATCAACTCTCAGGTGTTTACACTTGTGGAGTCAAAAACATTGAATATCAAAATGTGTGTATATGTCAATACCGTAATATGCCCATTTGGCAGAGACGAAGGAATGGCAATGACTATATACACCTAAAACTAAATGGCTGGTAAGTATTTAATCCTACCAGTCTTGAGAGTACACACACAAACATTACCAATAGTTCTGATTTACTGTTAACGGCATACACAAACAGTATTCTGGCTTAAATCAATACTGACCAGTTTAAAAAAAAAAAAAAGTGTTCCCAATCCAAAACCATTTGCTGAAAATCATCCTACAATACTTAAGACATTATCGGCCTGCATTACTAGCTACTACCTTCATACCCATTCTTGTCTGTTATTTAATGGAAATCAGTTCTAGTCTGAAGGCAGGGGACATGCATAACATTCTTAATAAGCTCTCGTATAGAAAATACTATAGAATAGGAACAGTGCAAATAAATGCCCAAAGTCACATCCATCCCTTCACTCTTAAAATAGGCTATTTTCTTCATAATGGGTAAGACAGGAATCTCCTTACTTTTAAATCTGAGAACTGCTGCTGAATTTTGGGACGTTCCATACGGTACTTTTCAATCTCCTCTTTCTCCCGTTGTTCTCTAGAAAATAAAGAGTGCTGAAGTCAAGCTCAAAAGACACACTAGATCTAGTACCATTATTCTAGAAGAAACCTATTTGGTCAGAGCTCTTAAGGCATAAGCCTATATCAGAGAACTGTTGCACATACTGCATATAGCAAGTTGAAGTTATTTATATATTTACAGAAGAATATTAAATATCTAGTCAAATAAGGCATATTTCAGGATCCTCGAGCAATAATACTATAGAAAAAAAATTGAACTTTGAATCCAGGTTTAGTCTTAATCCCCAGCTTCCTATGGATCTGATAAAATACTGGTTTTAGTAACGTTTGTTAATAAACATACAAAATATCCAGAGTAGAAGACTTTTCTAACAATATCTCTCTTGTTGTATGATGCATTTAAGTTCAATGATATTAGTTTTAGATTAGTATATCTCTAAATCACTGCCACCTCAGCCATACACAAGAGAAGCTAGTCAGTATTAACATCTGTTCAAGCTGTCATGCAAAAAGCGAAGCACTTCTGAAAATCAGACCTAGCATCTCTCACATTGGCTAACCAAAATCAGTGGCTGCTTTGGAAATTTTTCCTTTTAGATATTTGCCCAAGAATACAGATTGAGACAGTGGAAGGGCTGGAAACAGAAGTCATAAGTTCTGACTCCTAGACCCATTCCCCACTAAAATCAGCAAATAATGCCTCTCAATGGTGCAATAATTATACCTTCTCTCTTTTCTCCGTTCATCCATTCGCTTATCCAAAGCGGCATAAATAGCATCAGCTTCCTCATCGTCTTTTTCATATGGACCACTTGAGAACAGGCTCCCAGCATAGCCGTTAAACTGAGAATTTTAAAAACAGTAACTTCAGTTTAAAGATGCTATTATATATCTAGCACAGTTATCAACATAATTTGAGATAAGGAAACGACCCAGCAAGCTGCTTCTAATAAGAGCATCCAGCTAACACAACCCTAAACAAAAGCAAGCCTTCCCTTGCCCATATGGTAAGAATTTCAACAGCAAAACCTTTTAGTAAATAAAAATTCCCATAAGGGAAAACCATTTCCTTCCATTAACAAAAATATTTTAATACTGAAATCAAATACAAAGCAAATAATATAATTTTTCAGTTAAAATCAATTTTGCCTGGTTCAAGAAACTATCCAAATAAAGATGACATCAAAGGGCAACAGAGCTCAGATTTTACTTGTAGAGGCACATGAAAGACACATCCCACAAAGTACCAAGACTAATGTTTTATTTATAGATCCCTCCCAAGATCCTCAGGGCATGATATGGACAATTAAACCATAATATGCAAACATCAAAACGAAAAAATCACAAACAACGCTGTGGCATCTATACAACCAAAACGAAGTGTTAAGTGACTCCACAAGGAGCTCTGCCTTGTATCCTCTACTGGAAATCTGCCATGATGAAGGGGTTTGGTTAGTGTGTGTGTGTAGGAGTAGAGGGGGAGCAGAATTATAGACACCAGGAGGAAAAAAGCTAACAGGAATGCTACAGCTACCTCACCTCATCATAATTGGTATCATTCAGATCTTCATCATCATCATCAGCCTGGTTTTTCTTCATCTGGTCCCCAACGGTTCTCTTCCCTGGCGGAGCATGACGATCATCCACTGGGTCGTTGGCATCTCGAGCGGGGCCAATATCAGAACGGGTGGTAAAACCCGTGGCACTATATTGAGAGACCAGTAGCCACCATTTAGCCTGTAGCAATAGTGCTACAATATACAGATGTATGTTTCAATCACTCTGAAAGTGAGGCATTACAAATCTTAGAATCCTAGGACCGGAAGGACCTTGCGCGGTAACTGCCAGCTTTGAGTGCCATTCGGGCCATACAAATCTCAGGTCTATACACTTGCCTGTACGCCTTGTGATAGGCCTACGCTCTTGCATAGATGAGTTTTCTTTCCGCCTTATGAAGTTTCTTTTGAACCACTAGCCTCTTCAGTGCTTGGCCTTTATATCAGCAAAAGTCTTTCGCTTTTTTTAAAGGTTTCCTGGGACAGATGGCCCCTTCTTTCCGTCTACGCCCGCCACGATCCCCACCGGAAAAGAGGGCGCTCGCCCAACCCCCGGGTTAGAACGGCAGGACTTCTCCCACCGACATAGCTACCGCCTCTGGGGGGAGGTGGTGAACTTACCCCAGTTAAATCGGTTTAAACTCACCCTCCCCCCCCCCCCCCCCGGGCTACAACTTTCTCGTGTGGACAAGACTTAAGGTGTCAGCAGGAGAGAGGTTCTCTTTGGCCTCACTGGGACCCGCGCCCGGCAGCCCCAGCGCCCCCTCCCACCCACAAACTGGGGGGGGACCCCGTCTGCTCGCCCACACAGCATGGCCGTGGAGGGGGCACACAGACCTGAGGGGGGGGGGCTGGAAATAGCGACACTGCGTCCGGGGCGCCGGGTAATCCCGGTTCTCCAGTGCCCAGGCCCGCAGCGCTGGGTCGGCGGGGGGGGGGGGGGGGGGGAGGGACCCCGACTGGGGGGACTCCGGGGGGGTTGGGGGGCCCCCGGCGGGGGGGTCCCCAGGCCGCCTCTCGCTCACCCGCGGCCCAGGCCCGGCACGTAGCCCAGCGGCGCCGGCATGCCCAGGAACGGCTTCTTCTTCTTGTTCATGGTGCCGGTGATGGAGGCGGTGAGGCCCGAGGCCCCGCCGGGCCCGGCCGGGTTGGAGCCCCCGGGGGGCGCCGCGGCGGAAGCGGAGGCCGAGGCGCTGCTGGCCGCCATGTTGGGGAGCCGAGCGAGGGGGCGGCGCTACCCAGGCGAGCAGCGCGGCCGGAAGGGCCCGGGCGGGGCGGGCTCCGTGTCCCTCCTCAGGCGGGGTGTGTGTCACGCACACACACACACACACACACACACACACAATGTTACACACACGTGTGTGTGTCACATACCTAGACATACACCCACAGTGTGTTACACACACACAGTGTTACACACACACTTCTGTGTCATATTTATAGACATACACGCACATACACACACACAGCGTGATACACAAAACACACAGTGTGTTACAGTCATAAATATCGGTCCGCATTACACATACACACCATGTGTTACATACACAAGACACATGTATTGTGTGTTACATATGCACACACAGTTGTATGTCACATACATAAATATACACCCACAGAGTGTTACACAGAGACATACACATAGAGTTACACACTAACACAGTGTCATGTAGATAGACACACACCCATAGGGTGTTTTACATGAACACAGACATACACAGTGTTATAGACATAGTTACATACACACACAAAATGACACAGAAATACAAAATGACACAAAATACAGTGTGTTGCATACACAGTGTTAAATAGACGTACGCACACTGTTGCATACACACTGTTACATACATAGACATATACACAGTGTGTTACATATGCATATACACATGTGGAGTGTGTTACATATGCACACAGAGTGTTACATCCATACACATATATACAGTGTTTTATACTCATGAACACGTGGTAATTACCCATGCATGCACACAGTGATATGCATGTGCACACCCAGCATTACATACACACAGGCACACATAGTGCATTCCATCCATTCACACACAATGCATTATTTATATACTGTTACTCCATTTTGACCTGAGTGGCTAGTCAGGACTTTGTGGGTTATTCCAGTTGGGAGCAGAAATTGACGATGGAGTTTGGTATTTTCTTTGATGCAATTTTGTTTATTTACAAGGTATGTACAGTGTTCTACTTTTTACCAGGAGGAACACTAGGTCTTATCTTTTTTTTCCCTTACATTTCCCACGGTTACTGCTGCTCTTTTGGGCTGGCAAGTGGGAGCACTTGCGCAGACAACGCTCCCAGTGGCCACTAGTATTTCGAGCACAGGGCTTATCTACACTAGAAACTTACATCGGCGCAGCTGCACTTTATTTACGTAGTTGTAGCGAAATAATTCTGTAGTGTAGACCAGAGCTGTGTTGCATAGACCTGTGCTGAGTGTGTGGAGTGGGACATTATGAACAGATTTGTTTTTCAAGGGGGCTGTCTTTGGGGCCATTCATTGTTAGCACAGAGTTCAGGGAGTATTTGGGACGCAGGGGTCTTTGGGCCCAAACCAATGGGGATATGGGAGAAAGTAATCTGTTAAGGAAGTGGAGTTGCAGCTGCACAGTTTCCTTTCTGGATCCGGCCCTCTGTTCATAAACCTCTGAAGTACAGCTGAGGTTTCCCACTTCATCAACGGGGAGAAAGCGAGTATTGTAGTCTGGAGAGAGAAAAATCGTATATTGTAATATTAGGGTAGTTACTTCCTCTTGTTGCCTTAGCACATCATGAAGATGGGATGTCTGTATGTCAGCATATCTCTCGCATCGTCAAAACTTCACTGCTACTTTGCTTTGCCCAGTTTCCATTCACCCAATAAAGCTATCCAGGTTCTCTGGAAGGAATCTCAACCCCACTTCATAAAAATGTCCTTAGCAGAACTTTCAACATATTCTGGCCTGAGTGACAGATTTGTAGCAAAACCAGGCAGAATTGCTTTAAAGCTGCATTAGAAATATTACAGAGTTCCACAAAACTCCACTGCATTGACTCAACTCTCAAGTGACTGACTACTCTTCCACTGTGAGAGGCTTTTAAGAATTTGTTGAGGAGTAGAGACTTTTCTGTGACATCTTGATGGTTCCTGATGGCCTCTGCTTTTTTGTTTACCACCAGATGGAGCACTTTGCACATGAATTTGTCCATCAGAAATAACCGTCTTTCAGATGCATAGTTGAAGAGGAAAAGAAAGGTTCTTTTTGCATATCCACACTTAGCATTCAAACCCACCTTTCTGAAGGAAAGCATGTGAAATCTTCACACTGTACTTCTTACTAGAATTCACTCAAAACTCAAGGGGAAAAATGTCTTCATAGCTTGAGTAAATTTCTATCCACTCTTTAGCCTAATGATTACAGCCTACTTTTGTACATCAAGTGAACTGGTATCTCATCTAACAGACCTTTATGAGAAAATTGATTCCATATCTTAGCTCTCTGTATGAAGTTAAGTTTAATCTGTCTGGGTGTATTTTGCTATATTGCTTATTTAAGGGATAATATCCATGGTACTGATATATGCATAGCAAATAATTGAGCTTGTTGTTGATTAAATGCTGAAGTGGAGCTGTGGCATTTAATCAACAGCAAGTGCCATTTATTGCAAACATGGTTCAGTACCATGACAATTACTGCCATTGTACTACTAGAGAGCACTTTTAGGAATCTATTCTTATTTCAGAAGGGTTTGCAACTGGTATGTTGCTATCACCATCTTTGTAGGACTTTACAGTGATGTTTATATCTGGGATAAATCTTAGCTGAATAGGTGGGTGGAAGTAACTATTGCTGCTGGCTTTTAGGACCCTCAAAATAAGTGTAGCCCTCTGTCCCTCTCCATTCCTAGAAGAGCGTCGAATTGCAAAACAGTAGAATATTTTACATGTGGTTTATTGCTGTGTCAGTGCATTGATTACAGGGGAGGGGGAAAGGAGATTGAGAGGGGTGCAAAGAAAGATGGATTGAGGGGATTTATGCGGCATGTGGAGGGAAGAAATGACGAAGGCCTTTGCCCTCCTAAAAAGTCATACTGATGTCCCCCAGAATTATAAAACTGGTTCCATTAACTACTGATGAAGTGCAGGACAGAAAGTGAATACCTGATCAAGAGTGGGTCTTTAATGTGAATAATTGATCAAGTGTGGAAGGCATGTGTGGAGAAAGAAGTGAAACCCCCAGAGATGGGGTCTGAATGTGAGTCATGGTTTCAATGTCATAAATAATGATAGTGCTCTCTCTTCAGGACTCCATTCGGCTTAGAGTATTCTTTTCTTCTTCACTGTGCTCAGTGTCACTGTGATTAGTTATTATTTGTTTGGCACTGGCAGTGTGCTTTGTGTTTTATCCCATGTGCATGCAGCAACCTAGGGCAGCAGGAAACAACAGCAGTGGAAAGAGAAATTGGATACATATATACTTTGGCCCAGAGCCACAAAGTTACTTATATGTCTAAACCCATGACTTAGGCGCATGAGTCCCAGTTTTAGGCACCAGTACAATCCACAAAACCACTGCTTCAGCGCTGCCTAACCCTGGAGGTATGTAAATTTCCACAGGTGCCTCTGTTTCTGCCTCTGAGCATGCGCACTGCTGCCGCCTTCTCCACATCTAGATACCTATATCCCACCTACTCTCTAGTGTGAGCCACAAACCGGGGGAAGCTAGGTGGAAGCCACCTCTCACCCATGGGGCACAATCTGACAGGTGTGCTCATAGCCTGCCACTGGATTGGGTCCCATTTGAAATCTGGAAGGTGGTGGTTTTATAATTTATAAACTCAGTGGTTAAGGCTCTCACCAGGGATGTGGAGACCCAGGTTCAATTCCCACTTCAGGCGAGGCGGGGCGGGGCAGGGGAAGGATTTGATATGGGGAGTCCAACACCTCTTGGGAAATGGCAGTACTAACCACTGAGCAATTCTGGGATGATTGAGTTGGGGATTGGTCCTGCTTTGAGCAGGGGGTTGGACTAGATGACCTCCAGAGGTCCCTTCCAACCCTAATATTCTATGATTCTGGTGTAGATCTCCCTCAGTCTTTCCTATGGAAGCTCTTGCATTGTAGATTAATAATTAAAGACTCACTGGAGGAGTGGGACAGGAACATGGGTCTCTCACCTGCTAGGTGGGTGCCCTAACCAGGGGGCTATAGAATCATTCTTTTGTTGGCTTGCCCAATGACTATGATTATTGCAACACATGATGCCCTTTGTAGCTCTGGACACTTCTAAAATGTTTCCAAATCTGTTGGACCAGACTCCATGGTACGTTTTGCTATTACTGGATGTTCTGTGAACTGGATGTCCAGTACTTAATGCATCCTTGCATATATTTACTTGATGTTTTGTTTCTTTGCCAAAATTAGGACAAGGACAAGGCTTTATGGTCTTTTATTTCTTCCCCTTGGCACAGAGCAACATTTTCAGTTTTGGTTAAGGGCAGCAGAAAGGGCTTATCCTCCGGCAATTGTAATTCATGTTCTACGTGCCTCTCAAAATATTTTTATTGTGCAGTTATTTCACTTTTACAACATGTGTGTATGATACTATAAAAACGAAAAGTGAAGTATTGCACGGGACTAGCGTAGCTGAACTTAATCAAAAGCAACCCAGATAAGTCCTTTGACAAGAGCTTTAATATCTCTTCAGCACTATTGCGTTGTGGCACCACAGTTCTGCTCAGAAGATAGAAAAAGATCGTAATGCGGCTCACCCTGTTGCATGGACAATCTCCAATGGTATAAGTCCACCCTCCCCATCCATACTGGCCAATCATGGATGGTACAAACTGCCCAACTGGGACTGCTTCACAAATTATCCCTGTTGAGACTGAAGCAAGATCAGTGGCATAAGACACACAGTGGAAACTGTCCTTGGACAATACCTGGAGCATTTCCAGACAGTTCCGGAATGTGCTTACGAAGGACAAATTTTAGCTTCCCCAGCCATGCAATGAAGACTGCTTGATGGATGGACCTCTTTATATGTGCTAGCTATGAGTTAGGCCATCCAGGTCTAAATGATAGCTCTTGTCCTCCATTTCATCCCCAAACATTCATCCCTTTGGCATATTCCAAATTTTAAGTTTTTCAGGAGCTTTAGTAAACATAAAGAAGGGAAGTCTGCATTGCCTAAATATGATTTTAAAACTCCTTTCCGTGCCGCTCGCTTTGCTACATAAAAGGCACAATAACTTAAAATTAGTATTTAGGACTAGATCCTTACCAGGTGTAAATCAGCAGATTTCCAGTGAAAAAAATGGAGCTATACCAATCTACTACAGCTGAGTATCTGGCCTATAAGAAAGAGCAATAGCAATTTTCCTCCTAATTTGTGTCTAATAATGAGAAAATCCTAACAGATTCATGCCATACTGAACAAAAGGCGTGTGCATGCATTTAAATAACTTGGATCTTTTTGCTGATTAATTACAAATTGGGTTCTTCTTCTTTTGCATTTCCAATTAAGAGTTGGAACAGATGGTGAAAGCTTAATTTAAACTTATATATCCCTTGAAATAATCAGAATCTCCCTGTGCTGGGGTTTCTGCCACATCAAGAGGCTTTGAAAAGAATCAGGACTATAGGAGAACTCATCTTTTATGAGAAATTTATGATTGGGTAAGCTAGATGCTAATGCTCTGTGTTGCCTTTTGCCTGTGTGTCACCGGTTCATATCCATTCCAGGGCTGTAGACTGAAAGTTGTTGAAATCAGATGGATGATTGTGTGGTAATGACTTCAATCTAGTTTTTAGGGGATAAAACCCACATGATAAAAACCATCATCAAGATTAGCACCCTTGCAACCAGTTTTCATCTAAGCATAGAATCATAGAATATCAGGTTGGAAGGGGCCTCAGGAGGTCATCTAGTCCAGCCCCCGGGTCAAAGCAGGACCAATCCCCAACTAAATCATCCCAGCCAGGGCTTTGTCAAGCCTGACCTTAAAAACCTCTAAGGAAGGAGATTCCACCACCTCCCTAGGTAACCCATTCCAGTGCGTCACCACCCTCCTAGTGAAGAAGTTGTTCCTAATATCCAACCTAAACCTCCCCCACTGCAACTTGAGACCATTACTCCTTGTTCTGTCATCTGCTACCACTGAGAACAGTCTAGATCCATCCTCTTTGGAACCCCCTCAGGTGGTTGAAAGCAGCTATCAAATCCCCCTCTCATTCTTCTCTTCTGCAGACTAAATAATCCCAGTTCCCATAGCCTCTCCTCATAAGTCATGTGCTCCAGCCCCCTGATCATTTTTGTTGCCCTCTGCTAGACTCTTTCCAATTTTTCCACATCCTTCTTGTAGTGTGGGGCTCCAAACTGGACACAGTACTCCAGATGAGGCCTCACCAATGCCAAATAGAGGGGAATGATCACGTCCCTCGATCTGCTGGCAACGCCCCTACTTATACAGCCCAAAATGCTGTTAGCCTTCTTGGCAACAAGGGCACACTGTTGACTCGTTTCCAGCTTCTCGTCCACTGTTACCTGGATGGCATGTGACCAGGATTCATCACCAAATTTGGTCCACTGGTTGGATCCTTAGCTTCCCTGATCCGGGCCAGGTACTGACAGGGAGCACAACATGAACATTGATTAGGAGTGAAGTGCAATATGAGGAACAGAAGGCTAAACCTCAGGAAATTATTGGGATGTGTTACAGTCCGTCCACACAGGAAACTGAAAGAAGGCTATGGAATTCTGAGCTAGAACAGGCTGTGTGGGGAACTTAGTAAATCTTGTCTGAGAGCAGTAGCCAGAGGAGAGCTTTAAATACATAAATAGATAGAAAATTGCAGGTTAATGCTAAGCCTGCTTTTTTAAAATCAAACTACAGTTTCCCATTGTTTTGAACAAACAGTTTTAATGAGGTCTCTGAGAAAGGATTACTTTTTTTTCTCAACTATTACCAAACTCCTCAGCATCCTCCTTCACTGTCCTTTAATTGTCCCGTGATAGTCCAAAGCATATTAGATATGGGAAAGGACACTTCCTTTATGTGACATTATAGTGGGCATAATGTCATTATTGCTGAATTCCTCTATGCAAATGTGTTTATGTTTAGGGGATATTTGAAAGGTTTAGAAACAATATTCTCCTGGGAGCCATATTAATCATAGTCAGTCCCTTGGGCTTGAGCTCCTTTCTTAACCATGAACTTTAATACTGAAACATTTTCTAGCACAGCACTTTCTGAACAGAGACTAATTAAGCCCCAAAGCAATTTTCTGTCCAACACCAGAAGCAGGAGCAGGCTGTCATCAGGTGCAAGTAGCTTTAATTTTCAGTTTTGTCTTCCCAGAGAAGCAGAGGTGTCTGTAGAACTGATGGCCTGTTGAATGTGAACAGAAATGGAAAATCAGCTTGTCACAGGTAAAGCTCTGCTCCTGCTTTCCAGCCCCATGGAAACACCTCTGTCTCCACCTCACAGATGTCCACACTGTGCAGTTTATTTCAGACCCCTCCTCAAATGCCTTTACAGATCCATGGGGCAATACTATTTAGAGCAGTGATTCTCCAACTGTGGGTCAGGACACCATTTTAATGGGTTTCCGGGGCTGGCTTAGACTTGCTGGGGTTCAGGACTGAAGCTTGAGCCCCACCACCCGAGGCCAAACCCTGAGGGTTTCAGCCCTGCATGTTGGGACTCAGGTTACAGGACCCCCGCTTTGAGGCTGAAGCCCTGGGGATACAAACCCCACCCCAAGTCAGTGGGGCTCGGGTGGGCTCAGGCTTCATTCCCCGTGTCCCCTGCAGTGAAGTTTGAGAACCCTTGATTTAGAGCATCCCCAGGACTCAAGAGGTCTACCTCCCTTCCTTGAGAGACTGAGATGTCCACACTAGTATTTTGTCCACACTAGTATTACATACTAATACTAATACTAGTATTTTGTCCACACTAGTATTACATACTAATTACTAGTATTACATACTAGTATGTCCACACTAGTATTTTGTCAGTAAAACTTTTATCAGTCAGGGGGTGACTGATTGGAAATGGGGCCAGACTGGATCATCAAAACTGCAGATAATCAGAAGAGTTGTTAAAGAGCTTTCTATCCCTTATTTTAAGATGGCGGAAGTCAGCTTGGGCAGTCAGCTTTGCACGGCTGGGGCTCAGGAGGCTGGTGATTCGGTTAATATGGAGAGCCAGATCATGGAGGCTTGGTTAAATGGGGTGCTACAGTATATCAATAAAACATTGAGTTCAACTGATACCTATATATCGTGTGGCCAGGGAAACTAAAGTTCAGCATTTCATTTTCATTATGGAAAAACATGGATTTTTAAAGTTTTTTTAATCAGAGAAGTTTGGAGTTTTTTTCACAGAAAACTAGGATCCCTGCCAATTAGATAATTACACTCCATCCCTCAATCAAACCTCCCTGGGGGGCCAGTGAACACAGTCATGGCTCCCTTGCTAGCTCCCAGCACAGTGTCACACTGTCGCTGAAAACAGACACTGTTCAAATGTATTATTCTCAAGGTGATTAAATAGCAAGGTGAAAAAATCAGTGTTTTCAGAGGAGAGTTGGGGGAGATAGTTGCCTTTATAAGACGAAGCCCCTAATATCAGGACATCTGGTCACCCTACTCTCAGCTGAGTAGACAATATCAGACATGGCTGCATTCTCTTTAGACACTTCATGATACTTTTGCAGTGGTAAAACATTGCTCAAGTTTGCTGCCCCTCTCCAAAATGCTCCATTGATTCCTTCTTTTCACTGCTGCAAAATGCCTTTTACTTACAATGAAAATCTTGTGAAACTACACCAACGAAAAGGGATTTGAGTTTTGCCATTTTGCAAAATTGACAAGAAGCCAAAATAAATCATTTAAAAAAATGTCTTGAGACGGGTCATTTATCATCTGAAAAAGAGGTGTGTGCCACCCAGAAGTGTGTGTTTTGTACTGTATATTTTGGTTGGAGAAAAGAGCTCACCTTGCCCACTTTGTATTTCTGTTCTTGTTGGGGACCCATACAACAGCTCTTGCTATTTGCTGTAGCTGTGATTGGCTGATTACAAAAATGGCAGATTACAAAAATGAAATTCACCCTGTTCAGAGGGTCGGCATTAGACCTGTAACCGCGTCAATCACATTTAAGATTAATATGTTTTAAGTGGCACATTAGTCTTATGCTGGCCTTCTTCGTATGGGTTAATTTCAACCCTAATGATCAAGATAATTCGGAAGACCAGTCTCTTGATCTGAAGGTCCATATTTCCTGCTGAAGACCTTTCCCTGATAATCTGTGGACCAGCACAGGTGTGGAAACTGCTTATCCATTTCCCCAGTATTGCTGCACCTCTGCTATCTCTTGACCTGACTCAAAGCCCATTGAGGTCAACGGAAGCCCGTTCCATTGGCTCCAGTGGACTTGGGATCAGGACCTCGAGGGAAAGGAAAAGAAAAGAAATTGACCAGACTAAAGTTCTTTGTAATTTAAATCTTATGGGGTTTTGCCATTCTACTGAGATCACTGAAAGCTCTTGCACAAGCAATTATAGAGTTCATTTCTAATCATGCTGGAGAGAGAAAGACCTACTGTGCCCTTGTCCTTTTGATAGATGGGTTTCCTCTCCTGAGCTATCCTTTTCTAAGAGGATTTTCTCCATAAATGTAAAGCTGGTTGGGGAGAGAAAGAGAACTTTGCTTCTGCTTTGCAGATGGAGTGACTGTAGGGAGTAGCCTGATTCTTTTCTCCAGAGCATTGGACAATGCTTCAGAACAATATCTGGAAACATAATGAATTGGGAATGAGCTGGGGGGCTGCCAGAGCACCTGGCCAGAATCTGGGGAACACTCCGTGATTTAAAGATCCAAGTTAAATATTTTGCATTCATCTTCCAACCAGCAGCCTTGAGATTTGCTTAGCTGGAGCTCACGTCTCCTGGATAAGCTGTTAAAATTGTCAGTAAAGGACTGAAAATAGAGAAGGTTTTCAGGCGCTGGAGGGCAGTACTTAATCTCGCCCAGTGGGCACAAAAAGGGACATTGATACAGGAGCGATTTACATTAACTAGCGAGAAAGGGCTCTACAAGGCTCCTAGGTATATTAGAAGCTTCATCTCCTTTCATAGCCTCTTGCTGCTGCAGCAATGATTGCGGTGTCATAAAACCTGAAATTATTACTTTGCGTTAGCATCAAAAACGTAGCCGAAGAAGAATTTTGGGGCGGGGGAGGGATCTTATTTACAAGCACAGGAAATAGTAACACCCTCTTCTCTGGGACAAGTGCAATGAGCTAGGTAGTCTCAATCCAGTTCCCAGAAGATGGCTGTACCTATCACAAAATTTAACCCACCTTCTGCTGGCTGTCTCATTAGAGCTCCAGGACTGAATGGTGATGAAGACTTTTACTCCAAGACTGAGGCAAATGGGTGGGGGCCAGGTGTGGATGTTTACTGTCATACATTCTGCGTTCTAAGTGTCCAAAGCTGTCAGGCCAGCATCTTTCCCCAGCACAAAATTCACATCAAAAAGGTCTTTAAGAATTTGTTTTAAATAACTGGATTTAAAGGAAAGCTACTAGAAGGGAAGTGATTAATACATATATGGTGGGTCAATGTAGGATTGCCTAAACCCCAGTGAGGTTGATTCTAATAACATGGAATTCAGATCACTAGGGACTGCCCGAGCTTGCCTGACTCATACCTAGGGGGACCAGATGTCCTGTTTTTAAAGGGACAATCCCATATTTAAGCCCTCCTGCAGGTGTCCCGAATTTGTCTTTAAAAAGGGCAAACTGTCCCGTATTTTCTGTTTCCACATCATCAGTACTATCAAGTCCTGCTGCTGGCCGGATCCCTGTTCGCCAGCCACCCACCTACTAGCCAGCAGGGCCCCACTCCCCATCCCATTTCCAGCTGGTGCTGGCTGTGAGCTGCGGTGGCTGATGAGTACAGGCAGGCAGCAGCCGGTTACGTGTCGCCTCAGCTGCCCACCAATCGTCCCTTTATGTGCTCCCCCTCTCGCTTTCCTCTCCCTGCTTTGCTTTTGCAAACAGTCTCTGTATTTCTAAGGGGATGGGCCAAAACCCAACCAAAATCTGGGGCATTTCAAATCTGGATCTAATGCTTGCAGATCAGGTGGGATTTCTGTGTTCTATTTTTCTGCATATTGGCATCAGGAACTCCCTGGATTTTATAGGACGGGGGAAGAGCATATGGTTCATTCAGCAGTAGTCCAAGTCAGTTTGCAGACAGTCCATGGACTGGTGCTGGCTGGCCTAGATCCTACATCTGGCAGTCTTAGTTGGAGGACAGAGAGAGAACTATGTGCTGATGTACAGTTCCGGGAAATACCTGCCTCTCATCTTCCACATGAGAGCACTCATTTATCTCTAGGGGAAAGGGAAATGACTCCACAGAGGCTCAGAGGCAAGAATTTATTAGAGAATTCGACCGCTACCATGTTCCTGTGACCTTTATATTACATCACATCTGTTAAAACAGCTGTGTCATCAAAAGGTGGAAGAGGTAGCCATGCCGCCAGGGGAGGAAAGCAAAGGCCTATCAAAGACTAAAGAAAAAAGAACTATTCCTTTCTCTCTTTCAGTGGGCTTCTCCTGCTGTTCACATTAGCCTGTCCCAGGGCAGCTCACTTCCTGGAGGCTTCCACCCAGCTCCACTAATCGGCCTGGTCCTCTAATTACACATTTCATGGTTTAATGAGTTAACACATATAATTCAAGGCCTCTGAAGGAGACTGCAGCAGGTGCCTGAAGCAGGATTATTGTTTGTGTAATCTCTTTAAACCACTGGCAAACGCAGCGTCCTTCATTTGGCGCAATATTTGATTATGAAGTTCTTCCCTCAATACAACTGGAAAGATCCCAGGTCCCAAATAAATGAGGGCATTGATGAATTCTCAATGGCACACAGCAATCTTGCACACTGAATAATTTCTATTATTTCTTTTAAAAAATGTGTTTTTTTTTGTAGTTAGGGCATCACGTCTGTTTCCCTCTAGTTATAGCAAAGGTAAGACAAATGGACCGCAGCTATGGCCTAGCTCCTCACAGGTATTTAGGCACCTAACTCCTATGGAAGTCAATGAGAGTTAGGCGCTTCAATTCCTTTGAGGATCTGGGCCCGTGTGACAGTCGCCAATAAAGACACAACACAGATTTAGACCCCAATCCAGCAGGCAACCGCCTGCACTGACCCAGAACCCCGTAGAAGTCACTGGTGTTCCATGTGAGCAGAATCCTTAGAATACACTGAAAATGCTTCTATAAAATAAAAGGCAAGTCCCTCTGTGGGCATATAAAGCGTGCCGTTTTGTGCATCCCGGAGGAGTTGGAAGCACTCAGTTTTGTTGCAGTTCTCACACCATAAACTGCAAAGTAAATCTCTGGTGAGCCCAGAAATGCGGGAGCTGGTGTCAGGCACATTCTTAACAATATTTTATCCTATTGCTGTGCCTTTCATGCCCACACCTTAAAGTGCTTTGCGAAAGCTAATGAATTTAACTTCTGACACCCCCCGGTAAGACAGCTCTGTATTATCCCACTTTGTAGAGGAAGAAACTGGCCCACAGCAGTGAAGCGACATGCCCAAGTCTTCATAGCAAGTCAGTGGCAGTGCAGCGAATAAAACTCCCAAACCCTGACTATCCATGCAACCTCCTGCAAAACTAGACCACGTTCCGTCCTTTCCGTATCCCTTTAGCTTTTGTTTTCTACTTGCTTTCATTTACAAAACCCATCTCAGAAGCTGGAAATAGACAGTTTTTAATCCCCTACCAATTGGTTCTTTTCTATTTGGCAAACATTGATTTCCTCCCCTCACCCCACATTGTTTCTAATGGCTCTTGAAATTAACATGCTTCTGTTTGGCTTCCTGTTTGTGCCACAGTGGAGAGGACAAAAAGCAAGGCCTGCCACAGGGTGGCTAGTCGTTTTTAATTTTTGGGGGAGGGAGGAGGTTGTTGGGGGGGTTCCATTTGAGGATTTATTATTTTGTTCGTGTGCTGGATATTCTCTTTTCCCCTGTGGTGGGAATTGTGCTAACAAATGCGAAAGTGAATGGTGACAAGTTCTAAATTGTTGTAGAATTTCAGTCTCTATTCTATTCTATTCTATTCTATTCTATTCTATGTAGATTCTTAGACTGTGCTCATCACCATAGTATCTATGTCCTCCAGTAGCATATTAACATGACTAACACATCTGTCATGGGCTGTTTGTTTTCTCATCCCTCTCTCCAGGGGCACAAGGATGTGCAGTCGACTGCCTTGTTTGTTTGGATTTAAGGATTTGGTTTGGGTTTAAATGTGCATTTTGCTCTATATTTATGTTAGAGAAGACAAGCCCAAAGAAATGCACCTTGGAGTAGTGAGGTTTTGTGATGGTCCTTAAGTTTCTCTGTTTCAGATCCTCAAAGATATTTATGTTCCTAACTGCCACTGAAATCAACTAGAGTTTGGTGCCTAAATACCTTTGAGGATCTGAGCCTAGTTTCCAATTCTGCAACTGCATCCCTGGATAGGCCTTTAGATGCAGGTGGGCTTGGGCCCACCTGTGCCCTGGGAAGTCAGTTGGTACATCCATGGATACAGGCCTGCATGCCCAGGCAGAACCCGGTTGAAGTCAACGGGGCTCTGTGCAGGATGTCCCTTGAGTTTATAGAGAGCTCATTGACTTCAGTGGGGCTCCACCCTAGTCCAAGGGTCCACCCACATGGATGCCATTGCAGGATCAGGGCCCTAATATATAAATCTTACCTTGTTGCATAAGGAACTGCCATGGGGGTGCCTGGCTGCTGCTGTCTCATACAGTCGGTTTAGCCTTGCTTAGGTCCCAGGTGCAGTAAATTGGCAATCTCTTGGAACCTGAGTCTCAGGGCACTAGGGTGACCAGCTGTCCCACTTTTATAGGGACAATCCCGATATTTGGGGCTTTTTTTAATATGGGCTCCTGTGACGGAGTAGGAATACTGTGTGTGTGCCTCAGTTTCCCCTATGCATTTCTTGAGGGTCTGGGTGAAGGGATAAGGATGTGTAGCTGATGCAAAGCAGAGCCTCTCTGCAGGTGTCCATACCTGAAGCTGTAATCTGACTCCAAGTGGGGGAGGGAGGTCACCTGACCTGGCTGAGCCAGGGGGGAGGAGGGGCTGGAGAGAGTGAGTTTCGGTTTGGGGTCTGAAGCTGGCTGGAGTCAGGCAGGGAGGCAGAGGAGCTATCTGGCTCTCTGGCCCCCAAAATGGATCCAGCTGAGGGGTCACATTCACTGTATGGTCTGTGTTAGACCGGTACCGGTCATCGAATAAACCTCTGTTTTACTGGCTGGCTGAGAGTCACGTCTGACTGTGGAGTGGGGTGCAGAATCCACGGGCTCCCCCAGGACCCCACCCGTGCGGCTTCCCTCCGGGGAAGAGCGCGGAGGGGCAGAAGGTGCTGAATGCTCCGAGGTCAGACCCAGGAAGGTTGAAGTGGGTACCCGTGAAGCTCCTAGCCTTGGAAACAGGCTGTGTACGGAGATGGGACACTTCCCCCGAAGTCCTGTCTGGCTTCCTAGGGAGCAAGTTCCAGACCATCGCCCGGGCACTCCATGACAGCTCCTATTACCCCCACTCCCTGTCCTGATTTTTCACACTTGCTATCTGGTCACCGGAAGCGCAGGAATATAAAGATGAAACTTATCAGCAGGGTAGATAAGGAAGCTACGAAGAGAGAGTCGAATGCCAGAGCTGGCTAGAAAACCTCATTCTGCTTTTGATCTAAAGATTTTACTTATGATATTCTTGTGCCTTTGGCTCCTTTATCTCCACGAAAGGAGGTTAATATATTTTTATTTTACCCTGCTTGGTCTGGTCTCCTTCTGTGTCAAGATCACCTTCCACTCCCCGAGCTATCATTATTGGTACAAGGGCTGCTTGTTCTCCTATTTATCAGGAACTGAGCAGCCTTCTGTTTTCTGAACCCAGTTTAGATATTTAGGAGCAATCTTACAGCCTGAGATTACTTGAATTATCACCTTAGGCCAGGAACTCTGCTCAGGGTCTAGCATGCTGGGGTCTTGTGTCCATGACTGGTGTGTTGTATTAACTCCGTATAGTTAATAATTCTGGTTGACTACTTAGTTTTGCTAGAACTAAGGATTAAAAAAATCATGTCACGCCCCCCAAAATTGAGATTTTTTAAAACTTGCTTGCTCGTTTATTAATCTTTTAGGGTTCATATTTTCAGACTCTCCATGGCAGGAATCCGGCTTTAAAATAACCAAAAGCAGAGCTTGAGGTGTACTAAGATTTAAGAAAAACCACAGCTTGTGTAAGACTCAGTTTACACTTAGGAGAGTTGGCAACACAACATGGAAAAATGCCTGTGATTCTACCTAAGTGATGTGTAATTATCTAGTTGGATTTAAAAAATAATAAAGAAGCCTCGCTGAGGCTTTAGGCACCTTAATCTAATTAATTGCCCAATAAATGCAATTACATCAAAACTCTGCAGCAACTAAATCGATTCCACAGGAAATTGGCTGGTTGGCCACGTATCCTTCCATCATCCAGGAAGCATATCCTCAGCCTTCTCCAAAGACCCTATGAAACAGGTGACTCTCAGGGTATACTGCAAGACACCAAATTTAGGGTATTTTGGACCAAGGGGGAGATCAAACTCTAAAGTCTTGGAACCCTCACAGAGAACATCCTGCCGGCCACCTTTCATAACCACAGCTTACATTGGCTTTATGTGCCAGTAGTCATGGCCCGGAACTGGTCTGTGTGCGCTGGATTATGTAGAAGATCCAATTCACCTTGGATTGTTTTCCCTGGTATAAAGTATATTAACCATTTTAAAGGAAAATTATCCCTGTGAATATGAAGAGGTTTTTGTGCTAATTGGTTTTGGTGTGTTGAATAATTTCATCAGCCCCTTGTCGGTTGCCCTTTGTTTTGCCAGATTTTCTTCTCATCAATTGGCTTGGTGAGATGAGGTTTAGTGGCTGCTGGTCTGTCTGTATTTTTTGCGCTTTTAGGCCATGTTGGATTCTATATCCAACTCTATGGCAGGTTTAGGGGCTAAAATTCCATAGGTTTTAGAGTCCAGCTAAACAAAATAAGGGGTAGGGTGGAAATTCCTGGAATCTTTCCAAGGTTTGGATTATACAACCACCAAGTCAACCACTGAAAACACCAACTTCTCCCCTCTCTTTAGACAAAACCTGAGTCCTTTCCTTAACCGAGAAGAAGTCAGAGTCTGCCTCCCTTACTCTGCAAATAGGAAAGAACCACTCAACATAAGTAAGAGTGGTGGAACTTTGCCATTATGACATGCCCATTGATGGGGTCTCTGCCCACACGGCTTACTATAAAAAAACTCCTCCTCCTACTACTACTACTACTATACAAAGCAGGCAGCCATAACCACACCTTCCTTTCCCCACCCATGTTCTAGTCAACTGGGCCAACCCACCAATTAGAAAAGTCTTCAGAGTCTAAGCCCAAGGACAATTAGACACCCGGTGTCTCGTTTCTGGTGCAGTTTATTGTCCATTCAACTGGTTTCTGAACTCTCTTCATGCTTCCTCACGGCTCGGCTCTGGGCAGCTGCCAGGGAGATAGCCCTGCCAATCAGCCTATGCCAGTGAGCGAATCCACAAAGAAATGCAAGAGCTTATAAAAGGATTCCACACAGACTCCACGTGCAATGGCATCACCTTATACGGGTAGGGATAAACCGTGCGGGAGTTGGGGGGTTGCACTCTCTCTGTGACCTTGTCTGAACTAATGATTTGCCCCAATTTCACCCATCAGTTGCCCAGGCATTGGCACAACCCTTTGTGTGGACAGGTTACATTTGCACTAAAGCAATTTGTGGCCAATAGCATCTTCACCTGCCTACGTTAGGTTGAAGTAGGGACAATTCATCAGTGTAGACCAGCTCTGTCAGTCTCTCTCTTCGTTTTGTGCAGAAAAGCAAAACTCCAGACTTTGTGAAAATGATCCATTTGGTGCCGCCTGCAAAAGCGATCTGGGACTGATATGCATGTTACATCTAGCTACCAGGGGAGAAGCCGAGATTCAGACAATTTATCTTCCTGCAGGCTGGAGTCTGCAGTGCTAGCATGGACACTTGAAACCATTTCTGGGTTATGGGGAGGTAGATGCGTGGATGTTTGGCACGGCATCCCCCAGAGTCAAAATGATCCCCCTTCTGACTCCATCTCTGCCATACTGGCAGTGCATGTACTGGGGAGCTGTCTACTGAGGCTGGAGTTTGAAACCATCTGTACCAGTTAGCCGCCCATTAAGAGTAGAGGACGTTCACCCCCCCTTGCTGTGCTGGGTCCATCTGTCTGAAGACAGACTCAGAGATGCCCTGTTTACCCTGAGGATTTGGTGCAGCTGGGATGGGTAAATGGGGAATAAAACAGCAAATTGTGGATTCACATGAAGGCTCTTCACAACCACAAAGAGCAGAGGGTTCTTTATTTTAATGAAAGCCCAGACTCTGAAGAATTGTGTGTGTGTACACAAGGGAAGACATTAGTTACACAACTCAGTAACTTAAGCAAAGGGTTGGGATTCAGGGACCACTCCGTTCTAATTCTGTTTCTGACACTGATTCCCTCTGTGGTCTTGAGTAAGTCACCTAACCTCTCTGCCTCAGTTTCCCCAGCTGTAAACATGAGGCTGATTATTAATTTGCCTTCCCCCTACAGCTGGTATCAGGATTCATTAGTTGAGATGTGCAGTCTGGTTGTGAAGTGGACAAGCGCCAAGTATTAATATCTTTCTACACAGATTTAATGGGCCCGTGGAGTTGAACAGCCGTTATCCTAGAATGCACAGAGCACAGCTGCTGTCTGCACCTCTTCACGAAAGGTTAGGGCCTTGGCTGGGGCCACATCAGTAGTGCTCATTAGAGCTCTGCGGAATTTGAGGCTGGCATCTGTTTGCAGTACAGAGGCAGGAGCAGCACGTACAATTGAATCTTAGCAGAGGAAGGGGGAGAAGTCAGAGACTGTCTGAAAGAGAAAGTCCGGGGAGATTTTTCTTCCAACAGGCGAGCCAAGGAGCTTGTACTGACTTCCTACTCGGCGAGGGCAGGGAAAAGAGAGAGCCCCGTGGCTCTGGAGGAAAAGATGTCGGCAGATGAACCCGGCAAGCACAACCTTTGCTTTCCTCACTGTTCTAACAGCCTTCCCGCAGGATAGCTCTGCAAACCTCGCTGCTCCTCCGGCCAGTGGCTCCCCCTCTCTTTTGAAGTCCCTGCCAGGTTGCTGAGCTCTGGATTTTGAAGTGTAAAAGAGCTGTAGCTAGGACACATGGCTGGGTTTCATATTGATCTCTCTGGTTTTAGTTTTGAAATCCTTCACCTTCGGCGAAAGGTTGGGGTAGCGTGAGGGTCAGGAACGCTGGGCACAGAGCGGCAGGCGTCTGTCCGAGAGGCTGGATCTCAGAATTCAGCTGCAGCGTCGGGAACAAATTGACCCAGAACAGCTTTCTGGGGTGAGGGTTCTCAGGAAGAGCAACGGGGCTCCACACTGCTGTAGGAGGCCAAGTGCCACGTGTTAGCTGCTGCTCCAGACTGGTGGGGAGGAGATCAAGTCAGGAGTTGCCTGTGTTCTCATTCCATCCGTGAGCCCAGAGCTGGCATGAGTTGCCTCCCATCCCGTTCCTGCTGCTGGAAGGAGAGAGGGCTCCAAGAATTGCTAAGTCGTTGCAGGATCTTCCAAAGTGCTAGCTCCCCAGGAGGTCACTAGCTTGTCCTCTCAAGGCCAGCCCTGGAAATGACCACAGAGATCTGAGGCTGGACCTCAGAAAATGACTTATCTGGCAGCCTCGCCCTAGGAAATCCCCAAGGCCGATGCAGTCCGGAGAAAGCTGTGCATGGGGGGTTCTTCCCTGTGTGCACCAGGCCTGGGTCCCACCAAGGCAATTAGCCAGTTGCTTTTAGAAACACAAACGTCACCTAGTTTAGGAAGAAAATAAAGGAACTCTGGTTCCCAAAGGCAGACTTGCCCCGGCTCTGTGGTTCTTCCTGCCATGAGCAGAGTTGCAATAACTGTGTCGTGAATTGGGCGCTGCTAATATTTCTTTGTCCTATATCATCTTGTGCACTCGTCAATTTGCTAAAAGAGAGCAACGCTGTCAATGCAAGCAGCAGAGAAGAAAGCAGCCAAGGCACCCCACCCTAGCTGTGAAGTGTCAGTCTGCTGAGCGTAATGTTGTCTAGCTGCTCAGCTGCCATTTTCTATCTAGACAAATATGGCAGACCAGGCTGGAACCCCTTCTCCGCAGCCAGAATTTGCAGTGTTGTAATAAATGGGAGAGCAGGGCAAAACAGAGCTATGCACATAAAAGCCCGGGGCTTGCTTTCCCTGTGATTGGAGAGGGAAATCTGGTGTTTGGATAGGCAGACAGACACGTAGGCTCCTAAACGGCCATTTGCATGCTCCATTACTTTTTTTTCTGCACACAAATGTCACTGTGCAGTTGTAGGTTTGGGCTGTACACTTGCTGCAGTACAGTTGCAGGAGTAACAGCATAGGAGGCCTTTCAGACCAGGGCCTGGCACTCACTAGAGAGGAAAGGCCAGGCTAAGAGTTGCATGTGGCAAGGTAGGAGAGACCTTGAAGGAGCTGGCTTTGAAGTTTCCCTGGTTAATAACGTCAAAGAGGAGAAAGGGGAGCTGAGAAAGAGGGATGGGAGGAATAAGCCAGTGTCCCACCCTTGTACCAGTTCCTTTCCAAAGAGGGGTCTAGCAGCAGGATGAGGTCAGGGTAAATCTGTTGCACAGGCAGCCCGGGTGTCCGGTTAATATTGTCAGCCAAGGTCCCTTCAGAAATCACATCAAACAGTGAGTCATCTGAGGAACCCTTTGCATAAGGCAGACAGGTACAGGCTGTGATGGAAATTACAAAGGTGACCTTACCTGTCTTTCAGCTGGCTGCGAAGGTTGGAGGCACATTAAATCAACAGAAGGAAGAGGTGCCACTGCACATAAGTCTCTGGGTGAAATCTTAAAAGCCTTATTAAATTTCACTGATAAAATTACATAGCCAGACCTCTCTCTCTCTCTCTCTCTCTCCTGCTCTCAGCTTCTTCCCTCCTCCTCCTGGCTGGCTACAGACACAAAGTGCTGGGCCATAGCTTCAGCTGGGAGAGGAGAAGATTGATCTGTTTCTTCAGATAAATGTGACAATATCTTCATTATCGCTGGGTGCAGCAAGTGAACTGTGCGCCCTTCCCAGTCACTGCATCTGTCTACAAGCAGCTCGTGTGTGTGTGTGTGTGTGCGTGTGTGTGCGTGTGCGTGCGTGCACACGCATGGGTGGTGTTCCTTTTGTTTTTTTAATTTAGAGACATGTCTCCGAAAAGACCCTGTTGTTCTGAAATACACAAGGTGGATTCATGTGCATGGGGAACAAGGTTAGAATCAGCCAGGGCTCACCTCTGCACCCCTACAGGTGCCCTATCATTTCCTGCTAGCTCTCTAGGCCCAGACGTTCCACAGTAGACTAAGAAGAGTTTAAACTCTTCACAAACTACTTGATTTCCAGGATGCCTAATACCTGGTGTGGCAACGTTGGGCGTCCTTTCCGAAGGCAAGTAAAAAGGCAGAGACTGAAAAAAATACATAACTCTTGTACTCATAAAATCCACATTGGTACATACAGCCATCCATTGGTGTTAGAGTCACAGGTGGAGGGAAAACAGGGAGACAGAAGTGTCCTGCGGCTAAGGCACGTAGCTAGGAGACCGGGAGTCTATCCCCAGCTGCGCTAGCAACCTCCTGGGTGACACTGAACAAGCTTTGTGGCTCAATATCCCGCTCTGTAAAATGGGGATGATAGTACCCACTACACGGGAGGACTGAGGGTACATTGCACCTTGAAGGGGTTAAGCCTTTATTACTTGCCAGCTGGCCTCTTAAGATTCAGGCATCCTTGTGCCGCCGTTATGGAACTGTTCGGCTTTGATCCTGACTTACAATCAGAGTGCCACGGTGGCTGAGCTAATATCTTTCATTAGACCTCACCCACTTTGTCTCTCTAATATCCTGGGAGCAGCACGGCTACGACAACACTGCCTATTACCGCCCCAGTGGCAGGCTCCTGGATTCCAAGCCCTTTAATAGCTTTTCCCTTACAAATCTGCCTAAGCACTGATTCACTCTTAGGTCTCAAAGTTTTGGCCCCTGGTTGTGACAGTGTATTTCATCTTTCACCGGGTGGATACTGACGTTGTGGGTTTCTGGAATGGAGACAAAACAATTTCTCTTTTTTTGTCCTGTGCTGATGCTTGGGGACCTGGTCGGGGATCAGAATCTGCTGAGCTGGGGCAATGTACAAATATAAAGAGACGGTCTCTGCCTCAAAGAGCCTACAGAGCCTAAAGACTTCCCAAGAATACAGCGTGAATGGCAGTGATCTGGATTCTGATCTCAGTGACTGGCATGTCATTCCAAAGTCATAGGAGAGTCCCACTCAAGCCACTGAGGGGTTCCCCCCCCCCATTGGTTCACTTGATTCATGATCCACTCTTCACATCCTGAAAAGCTTTGCTGCACGTGTGAATGGATGCGGTGGGAATATGAGCAGCAGCCCACTCTGCTCATCATGATGTTCAATTTTAGAGGCATGCGTCTCAGTGATTCTTGTGCTTGAGGAGGGGACAGAGGTGGAGGTGTTCTGTTCCCCATATTCCAGAGCCATGCAGGGGTCAGCCCAGCTCCCAGCCGTGAGTTAGAGCAGCCCTGGGGCTCCTTTAATGGGCTTTTATTTCCTATGGCCTCGGGAAAGCCGAGAATAGCTGTAATACAGGGCACTCCAGCCAGGCCCCCGACGAGCCCCTTACATCTGGGGCTGAGAAGAGCTGAGGAAGCCCTTTTGCAAGTTCTACACTGGCCAAGGAGTCCCGCTACATGGGGGTTGTTCTAGGGGTCCATTTCCACCTAGTGAGGCTGCCTCAGTGCTGTAAAGGGCTTTAGGATAACTGAGACTCAAGCCCTAGATTTGCTTCTTCCACCCTCCAACTTTCTGATGCTACGCTGGGTCCTGCCGACAGGATCTCCTACCCGTTTGTAGGAAATTGTCAGAATGGGGGGGGAAATCCCACTGTGCTTTGATGGCGTGCAGAGACTAGATGCAACAGAGACAGGAAGGAACTATTGTTATTAGAACCAAACATCACAGAGGGCTTTGTGTTTGTTGTTTTGTCCTGTAAGAATGTGCTCTAGGTCAAGCGGTGTGGCTGGCTACACATAAAGATGCCTCCGTAGTCCTCAGGTGCTTTACATACCATGCAACAATATATTCTTAGGATGCTTAGTATAAGGTGAGACCAAACTATGCCCGAAGGAATCATACAGTGGGGTGTCCCCCTGGAGAGTTTTTGGTGAGAATGTACCCCAGGGGAATTAAGCTTAAGCCTGAAATAAAAATGCACTCTTATAAAAAATATGCAGTTCTACATTCTTTGGGAGCCAATGAAAATAGCTGTGTGTTGAACCTTCCATCTGATCTCACAGTTCAGAACATTTAACTCTCCCTTAATGTATCTGATCTTTACTTTTACAGATTTCTCTTGATCAAATAATGGCCTAGTAAATCTGGGGACGTTGTCACAATATTGAGTAATTTCCGTCCGCCCCTGTGGCCCAGAAGATGACAAGCGGAATCACAGCAGGGAGAGACGGTTCGTGTCCGCTTGGAACAGGGAAGGATAAAACTCTCACGAGACAGGTTGTCTTCTCCAGACTTCCAGTCTAACTGTGCATAGAGTGGGACATTGCCTTCTATCCAGCAAGTGATAAGGAGAAACCCAGGGCAAACTATTAGAGCTGCTCAAAACCTTTCCAACGGAACAGGTTCCATCAGCATGTGCTAGTTTGTTTGATAAAAATGAAATGTTTCTAGGGAGACCAGACAGAAAGTGTGAAAAACTGGGACAGAGCATGGGGTGGGGAGGGGGTAATAGGAACCTATATAAGAAAAAGACAAATAATCAATTTTGTCAAAACTTTCATAGAAAATTATTGAAATATGCGCGCATATGAACACTGCTTTTGCTGTATGTGTATGGATACACTCAGTATGGATATATTTCTGCTTAGAGGTAAAGTTTGGCCGTTAGCATGCGTTTGTATAGACAGAGTATATACATGTTGCATCTCTGCTACGATGTGCGTACCTCCTCCTAGTGATTTGTGTGTCCAAAAGTGATATGGTCCAATTCACCGCTGGCACGAGCATACACAGCTCCATAGCCTTCAATGGACTTGCACCTGTTTATGCCCACAGTGAATTCAGCTCATGTTGTGGTTGCGGGTGTGATAGAGGCAGCGACACCAGCATTTCCTGTGCAGCGCCATCCCAGCCACGTGGGGGTTCCTAGAGTTGAAATGATAAGAAGGTTCTTTCTGTAAATTCAGTTGTTTGTAAGAGGATTAAGTAGCAGATCAAACAACATTCAACAATCAAACCCACCTCCCTTGCTTGGGATAAATTATTCATCATCTGCTTATCCAGTGAAGGCTGCAGGAATTACACCAGTTAGTTACATCCGAAAACAGCGCAAGGGGGTTGATTTCTAGTGTGGCCGGTGTTTTATGACAAGCAGCAGTGGAACAGTTGGGTGGGTTTTCTGAACCTGGGCAATACAGTCACTCCCAAGGCTGGGCGTGCACTCATGCTACAACAGGAATAATTTGCAGTTTCAGTGAAATCAATGGCAATGACTTTTCATCGAGCTGTGTCTGTAGATAATACGTATTATGCAAAACGGCGCATAAATTAGAAACACTAGCGTGATGTGAGCCATTCTCTGTTTGCTACGCTTTGCTCCAAAACTCATGTATTATTATGAATGATTATTTAAATGCTGGTTCCAGCATGCTCCGGGCTACACAAGAGACAAAGACAAACAATCTGGGCCTTTGTTTGATTTTTCAGTTTAAATATTTGGGGCCGGATCCTCCGTCAGCGGCATGTGGCTGACTGACACCAGCTCAGGATCTGGTCCCTTGATTGCTGGAATCCACTCTAGGTCCTGCTGCGCTGGCTTTTGCCCTCCATTTCACCTGGGGGTCTGTAACTTTTCTCAGGGCTTGATCCTGAGATTCTGTACCCTTTGGGGGCTTCTTCTGTGCTCCTCATTGTTATGGCATTTGAGCTTCTCCGTAATGTGCTCAGAGAATAAGCCGGAGGCATGGACTTGCCTGAAAGCACAAAGCACTTGTCCTGGCCATGCTGGTTACTTTCCAGGAGCACAAGGGACAGTTGAAAACGGGACAGACTGAAAACTCTTTGCTACAGAGGGCCCTGACCATGGAGATTGAAGGCCCCACTTTGTAATACTCCCCTCTTGAAAAAAGCATCTGTCCTCCCCTTTAACAAAGAGGCGTGGGCCACCAGGAGAGCAGATCCCAGCATCCAAAGGAGCCGGGGCCGCTTGTATGTTGGGATCCCCAGTCTCTGTGGCCGCTGTCAACCCTGAGGGAAGCTGGAGCCAGGCTGTCGAACTTCAGGCATGTGACCCCGAGTCACACTCTGGCTGCTCCCACCAGACTGAAATTAACATGATGTCATTTCCAATGCCCCCTTCATCACACAAGCCCTCCACTGAGCCTCCGAAAAACCAAATGCCACAGAGGACAGGGCCGGACTGGCACAGGCCCTTCCTTTTCCATTGAGCGGGGCTATTTTCAGCCTTAACAACGGACAAGGGGCCACGGAGTCGCCCTCCTCTCCCGGGACAACAGAAATACAAGACGAGGAAGCCGGAGTGGGCTTAGCCGGGTTGTATTCATCTGGCCTCTGCCCACACTGTTCTGTTCCAGTGCTTTGGGAGGCAGGGCTGGCTGGCTATTCCGTCACTTCTCTGCACAATGCATGGTCTGTTTCCGTCTGCGATTGATTTCTTGTTTTTTACAAATCCTCCAGTGTCGCAGGCTTGTTAGCGGGGCAAGCGGCCTGATGAGTAGCCCAGCGTCTCCGTGGAGACAGCTAGTGAAGACACCTTTCCTGGCAAAGCTGGCCTATCCCACCGGACCTCCGTTGCCCTCCGTGCTGCATATGGTGTTTTCTTAACATCTTTTGTGGAATCTGTTGTAAACAGTGGAGGGGTTATAACCAGGTTCTGGGAACCCCTGGTCTTTTCCTCCAAGCTTCCAAAGCCGGCTAGCGCTTTATCTGACCGAAACTCAGAATTCCACATAGGCCTAGAAAGTAACGTAGCAAGAGCACCATGCACTGCAAAGCAAATGGGTAACCAGTGATTATCTCTCTCCCCAAATCCGGGAGTCAGCAAATCCAGGGTAGCTACTTTAGGTTCTCCTGGCTATAGTTCCACGGGTATGCCTGCACACCAGAAGCTGGGCACGAGCTAGCCTAGAGAGGGTATCTATAGCAGCGAGGACAGCACAGGTAGAACAAGTCCAATGTGGCCCCTGGGTCTGTACTTCGTGCAGAGCATGCTGGCAAACCATCTTCACTGCTGTTGTTATGCCTGCTAACTGAATCAAGCTAGCTCAGGTCAGCTAGCCCCTGCCCAGTTTTGTTGTGTAGACTACAGACTCCTAGAGCTTGGGGGTAGTTACTAAGGACCAAATCCTGCTGTTTTCTTTATATGGGCAAACCTCCAATGGCCAAGCCTTGCAGATGCTGATCACGTCCCTACTGATTTCAGTGTGAGTGCAGAAGTCAGTGGCAAGTAGCCATGGGCTCCAAGGAGCAGGTTCTCAAAGAGTGTGGCAATTACATGCTTAATTTGCGTGTGTAGTTACTGAGTTTGTTCATGCAAATAACCAGCTTTGGTCATTTGCGAGTGCAATTAACTAGTATGTCTGCCCAAAGTGATTATATGGAGTAATTAGGCCCATAAATAGATGGTGAAAGGTTTTAAACCCAAGCTGATCTAGTCTACATTACAGCCCTATACAGGTATAACTATGTTGTTATGGGGAGTGAAAAATCCACACCCCGAGTGACATAGTTACACCAACCTAACCCCCTGTGTAGACAGGGCTATCAGTGGGAGAGCTTCTCCTGTTGACATAGCTACTATCTCCCTCTGGGGGTGTAGAGTGGCTTCACTAACGTGCTCCAGCAGCACAGCTCCGATGCAGTGTTTCAAGTGTAGACCAGCTCTCTGTTTCTCTTGTACACACACAATGGCTTGTGCACAGCATTAAAGCTCATGTATGCTATGAGCTGGGGAGGAGGACAACTCCCATCTCCTGCACTAATTCTCCCAGCAAGAGCGAATATATTTATAAATAGCAATCTAGCTACAAACCCACCCATTCGGCCCAGCTCAGCCATGCCACTGCTTCCCACACTACCATGGCTTTGCTATGTAGACTCATGCTAGCTCTCCACGAGCTACCATGAGTCTGTGTACACAAGCCGGGAATCACACCCTACCCCTAGTTCAACTCATAGATGTAGCCTGCAGGCAGCTCCTTGGAGGTGTAAGGAAGGGCTCCAACTCACGAGGGAAAAAATTACCGTGAGGTGTCTCATGCTAACACAGATGTCAAGCCCAGAGTCCTGAAATCTGGAGAAATTGGCACCTGCATGTTGCAAATAACTAGCTCTGTTTAGGTGTTGCTGCTTTATAAGCCTCAATGTGATAATGACTTAGATTTCAGCTCAGAAAGTGAGAGAAAGGGCTATAAAAAAGGACTTGTTTTTAATCCTGTGTCTGCCTCATCAACTACTAAATCAACACTTCTGGAAACTATTCTCACTTGATCAGCACTGCCGAATCCTCTGAAGACAGGGTGTCCTACTTAGCGAAATCAACTCTGCATTAGGTAAATATACTTCCTGAAATATTAAGTAGTCCCATGCAGCAACCTTGAGGGGCTCCCTCGGGATACGGCTACCACATCTGCTTGCTTCAGGATGGGAAACAGATGCTCAAAACTCGCCGACCGTAGGGGAGACTTTCAAAGGCTCAAACGGTAACTAGCTGCCTAATTCCTATTAATGTTCCGGGAGAATTTGGAGCCTTTGAAAATCTCCCCCCGTGACAGAGCGAATAAGAGAGCCATGGATGTCGTCCACCACCCGCAGTGGCCTTCAGATGTACATGTGGCCCCTTTTCAAGCATATCGTGCAGTTGACAAAAGAATTGTCCCACGCAAAAGCTGGCAGGTGACCCTGCGCCATGCTCCCGTGGCCTGCGGGGCAGTGCCCGGCGTGCTGCTCTGAGCATTGCTATCGGTGGGGAGGGTCGTGTGGTGCTGGGACCCTATGTGCCAGGTCCCAAAGGCTCTCACTCGGAGTTGGCCCAGCCATCCCTGCATCGTAGCCAGGCCAAACCTGAATGGCCTTACAATGGAGTCAGGCGCCAAGCCCCGGGGCCATCACTGCTAGGTGCACACGGGGGAGACTCGCTCTCCAGCCCACCACCAGTGACCCATCACCATCCCTAGCTGCAAAACCTGAGTCCGCCATGGCCTAAGCCTGCCGATATCCCAGAGACAATTAGCAGGGCCTGTCTCCCCAGTCCCCTTTCAGCAGCGTAACAGGCTATAGAGGGCTGCCCCGGCAGGGAGAGGTGCCACTCCCTTGCCCCCAGTCCGAGAGCTGCCCCAGTGGGGAGAGACGCTCTCCCTCAGCCCCGAGCCACTGCGGTGAGAGAGGGCTGGGGGGAATCCTCTCTCCCTGCTGCAGCCCCAGGGCAGCCTGCACCCCAACCCCCTCATTCCAGCTCCACCCCAGACTCTGCACCCACAGCTGGAGCCCTCTCTGCCTGCACCCCAACCCGCTACCCCAGCCCTGAGCCCCCTCCTGCACCCTGAAACCCCTCATCCACAGCCCCACCCCAGAGCCCTCAACTGCAGCCGGAGCCCTCATCCCCTCCCACATCTCAACCCTCTGCCCTAGTACTGAGCCCCTTCCTGCATCCCAAACCCCTTGGCCCCATCCTCACTACCCATCACCTCCATATTGGTGCACATAACAAAATTCATTCCACACATGGATGTAAAAAATTAGAGGGAACATTTCCTGTCTCAGTGAAGATATTTCCTGTCCTCAGTGAAGAGCTTGCGTCCTCTGAAATGGTGCAAACTGGGTGAATGTCAGCTAACAGCTTCCTGGGAATAATCCCCATTTTAGGGACGGCCCAGAGAAAGCTACAGGGCAGTAGTTCCTTGCCAGCAGACAGCTAATGATAATACTTAGCATGGCTACAGCACCGTTCCTCCAGAGATCTCAAAGCACTTTACCAAATAAAGCCAAGATTTATCACAAAAGAGATCCGTGATTGTGGGACTTGAGATACCTTAAAGATTTCCAGAAAGCACGGAGTTCCTGCCCTCTGAAAGACCCTTTAAGGTGTCTCTCATTGGACACCCAAAATCACGAATCACTTCTGAAATTTGTGGCTTACCTGTGAAAGAGGAGACCTGTTATAGCCAGTTTAGAGATGGGGCAAACTGTGGCACAGAGCGGTTAGGTGATTTCTCAAGTCTTCCCGGCTGGGAGTAATAATCCTTAGCTCCTTCACATAAATGAATTATTTGTAAAGCACATGGAGCTGACAATTGATGTGGAATATTATTAATAGTCTCAAAACAACCACTGATTGGGATTATAGAATGTATAAGGGACTGCTGGTTGTTGCATATAGAATTATATATGGGTCTGCAACAACTGAACGAGCTCTCCAGACCCTCCTCTACTCTACAGCTCTGATTTATACCCAGAGCAAGTCCAACCTGGGCACTGAATGACGCAGGGGCCTGTGAGTAAAAACAGTATGTGATCACATAATAAAAGACTGCCTCATACTGCATATGCACAACGGGGCTGAATTAAGGTTACACAGGCACCCTTAATTCTGATATTTCTTAAATTTTGAGGGCTGGATTTCACAATCTCACTGATGTTCTTTCAGTGTGGGGGCTTTTTGGGGTGTAATATAACTATACAGCAGGCTGGTGGTTTGCGGTTCACAAGTTCACCTATCACTTATCAGATCACGTAACACCACGCAGTTATAATCAGGGCACGGCTAATCAGTTCAAGCCGTCCTCTACCTTTTCTAATCAAGCAGTGTAAATAATAAATCAAATGCCATACACAATTAAAGATAGCAAGCAAGCACTCAAATCACAGTCCTGCAGCAGAGTGAGAACTTCAGGTCGCGTGTACGTATATACCGTATTTTTCGGCATATAAGACGCCCTTTTAACCCCCCAAAATAATCTCAAAATTAGGGGGGGCGTCTTATATGCCGAATATATGAAACACTTACCGGGCAGCTGGAGCTGGGGCGGCTGCAGGTGGCCCGGCGGGCGGGGCGGGGTGGGGCGGCGCTTCCCCCCCCGAGCCCACCCACATGTGTTCGGGGCCGGCTGGGAACGAGAGCAGCTCGGGCCCCGGGGCCCCTGGGAGCGCCCGCCCGCGCGGCGGGGACAGGAGAGCAAGGCGCTTTTTTTTTTTTTTTTTTTTTGTCCGGCTTTTTTATTGAAAAACTCGGGGGCGTCTTATAGGCCGGAGCGTCCTATAGGGCGAAAAATACGGTAACTACTATACTTCTCATGCAGGTTAGCAGCTGGGGGCTTAGAAACCCTTCTGGGGTAACTTTGTAGGGCCTTTCCCCAATAGCCCTATTGATCTCAGTGGGGCAGCTTGCAGAGTAAAGGACTAGTCATTGAGAGTACGGCTGTCAGATTGTGGCCTCTTGTTACATACGGCCATTTCAAGAGCAAACTGTGGCGCACAGACTCACGTGAGCAGCCCCATTGCCTTCAGTGGGATTCACTTGAGTAATTGCAAGCTCACCGGTACTTACAGTGGACCTGCTGGCCCTTAGCTCACCCTTCCATTGAGGCTTCCAGACTCGTTGCACTCTTTCCAGGGGTTATGAAGTTTGCTCGCGTCCTGGTGCCGGTTCTCAGGGTCTCATCCATGATGTACGGTTGTTTGCGGCGAGACTCTACAATACCTAGACGCTGTGTCCCTGGGGGAGTAGGGGGCCAGGCAGGAGGTTCAAGGCCAGATTCCTCAGCCGTGCAAGACCGTCGGGTTTTCTGGTACCACTTCTCTTCTTGGCTGACAAACCCCTGTGGGGTGCTGATGACCATCCCCTACAAGGTGCGGAGGTCTCTCCACTCACAGTGAAGACAATAGGAAGTGAGGGCACTTAAACTGTAAGCTGTTTTGGGCAGGGACTGTCTTTGTGGTGTGTGTGTGTGTGTGTGTGTGCGTGTGTGCGTGCGTGTGCAGCGCCTAGCACAATGGGGTCCTGACAAGGCCTCCTAGGTACTACAATAATACAAACAATAACACAAGCCCTCCCGGGAATTTGATCAGAACCTCCAGGCGTGGGTGGAACACTCCGTAATCAATGAAGACTCGGATAGATGCCTGGGAGGGAGCTCCCAAAGGAACAGACACGTGGATATGTTATCAAGGGAGAGCATGTTACAAAGTCCTTCCATTAAGCCACTAGGGATTGTGTCCCCTCTGTCTTTGCATCGCAGCGGACCGTGGTGCCTGAGGATGATGAAAGCGAGGAGAACGAAGCCAGCAGTGTAATTTAACTGGGCTGAGGTAGGATGCTGGGAGGAGAATGAAGAAGCAGGAATATCACAAGACTAGAGCCCCAAGAAAAGTAGCCTCTCTACATGTTTGTATTTACAAAAATACCTTTTCGCCCTTTGCCAAAGCTATGGCTGATGGGGGTCACCCGTCTGTAGCCTGCAGTGACACCTGACAGCTGATCAAATCCCTGCCCTGAGACCAGCAGTCATTTATATTCAATTGGATTTTTTATTATTATTTGTTTTTGCTGTCTTGACATAATCCTGATTAATTTTTCATAGCCCTGTAGAGCGCTACCACTCCAGTTATAAGATGGAGTTAAAGGTGAACTTTCCTCCTCCTTCAAGCATGCTAAGTATAGATTACTGTTTTTGAATACAGTTTTCTGACTTTTTCCATGCAACATTCTCACTGTTGAGAATGTTTGTAAAGCTAAGAGAATATTTTGGCAAGGGACTAAATTCTCCATTGACTTTAACTCCTTTTTATGCTCATAAAATATCCATACCTACCTACCCACCTATCTGGTCATCCAGCCATGGAATCCTTCCCAATTCTATGTCCTCTACAGTCACCTCTGGCACCAGGAGTTGTAATCACCAGTTGCCCACCTGGAAGATAGCTCTCCAACACCACCACCTGGCTTTCTGGTCCCTATAGGATGGTCACCAGAGGCTGTGCAACCTCCCATGGAGGTGAGGAAGGGGATCATAGTTTAGACAGGAGGGCACCCCAAGGGGAATATGGGACCTGATGGTAAGCTGAGACAGAAGACAATATGTTGCTTCTCAGGGGACCCCTCCCCCACCAAAATTCAGGGCCAACCCTGTTTCAGAACGACAGAATAAAAATGAGAGACATCTAATGCAGCTGAATCATTAGTACTGATGGACCTTGGCATAGTATTGAATTGAATGCTGATGGTGAAGGTTAATAACATCCTTTAGATTGGAGATATACTTAATGGCCTTTTTGATTTATTCCCATCATACGCTCTGATTTTTCCGGCTGATGAGAGGTTTCCGTTAATGAATGTGTGAGTGAAGTAACGGTGAAATTATCCACTTCTCTTCCTGCATTTTTCTCCTTATACAAATAACTTCCGGCAGAAATCTTTTTATCTCATCTTCCTCCTGTAAGATTGCATCAAGGGCTTAAGCTGGAGGGAGAAAAGCGAGTGCTTAATTACTGTCTTTCTTCTATGCAAAATGAACTTGCTAAATCAGAGTTAGGAAAGTCTGGGCCTTGCTTTTTAGAAATGTGCATGCCAATTGCATATATGCTGCTCTAAAACTCAGGCCCCTCAGTTCTACTGCACAAACCCATTCATTGTCTGACCTGGATCGAGTCCTACCCTCTCTGTGATTCCATTTCCCTGGCTTTAAAGGAGAACTAATAAATACTTACCCACCTTTACCTGAGTATCTCTAATGAAGAGGGTGTTTTGTCAATGCACAGCTATTGTTAAAAGACAAAAATCTATGTAAGCGGTATGTAGGGAGTTATGCTGGCATAAAATCAGAGTACCACAATTGTGAATTGGGCCCTTCCTGTTTACCCGCCTTTCCTGAACTCGCAGTTCATTCACTTTTAACAAACTTACCCGAGTAAAATATTATGCTTCAATACTTTGGTTAGTCTTTGAGGTGCCACAGGACTCTTTGTTACCTCTGCTATTCCAGACTAACACGGCTACCTCTCTGATTCTTGACATTATGCAAGGCACTGCATTTAGCCGTATGGAGTGGAAATCCATCAACCTCATAAAGAAACTTGCACAAGTACAGACAGATATCTTTCTCTCCAAATGCAAACAGATGGGCTTTCTTGCCACTGCTTGCATCCGACGAAGTGTGTATTAGCCCACGAAAGCTTATGCTTCAATACTTTGGTTAGTCTTTGAGGTCCCACAGGACTCTTTGTTACCTCTGCTATTCCAGACTAACATGGCTACCTCTCTGATTCTTAAAATATTATAGCGCACTTCCCCAAAACAGCCTCACCAGGCACAAACTCATTCCTGAGTTCAGCAGATACACATTTAATTTCAACCAAGTAAATAAGTTGTAGTCCTGGGTGACTCTCAATCAGTTTTATCAATGTATTTGGCACTGAAGGTCTCTCTCGAGTAGCAGTGGGTGAACCTCAGCATGCTATGGGTTTTCCAAACCTCCCAAATTGTATCGGGAGTTTTCAAAAACAGGTTAAATTCACAGACCTTTTTCCCCCCTGTTTATTTTTCTTTAAGGTGTGATTGAGTAAACAACAAACAGATGCTTTTCTAGCTCGAGAGGAGCCCATGCAATGTAGGATGGTGAGAAGACGACTATTGCCATAAGTGTGTCTTGTAAACAGTACAAGGACTTGTGACATTCCCCAGAGTGCAACCTGAACTACTGTGTCCCTTTAGCTCTCCAGCCTGGGATGACTTTTACACTGCTTTGCTAATGAACAGCCTGGGTTATGGTACAGCTGAATAGGTGGCTCCGGGCTAGGGGTTGAGATGGCTGGTGGTTGCAGGGCTGAGGTCTGATTGGTGCTCTGGTCATGTGACATCAGTCGCTGGCCTCAGTCTAGGGTTGTAGTGTGGAACAATTGTCAGGGTTTTGGTTGGGTCCCCTGGGTAGCCTCCCCTAGTATCAGGGTTGGGGTCGGCAGGTTTCCTCACACTTAGCATGGGGGCTGGTTGGTGGCCCCTTAGGGTGCAGTTTGGGGATGGTAGGTAGGTGATCCAGGTCTAGCATTACTGTTGGGAGGGGAGGGGTGGGGTTAGGGGGTTGGGCAAGTTTGATAGCTCTGGCTCATGTCATTATGGGGTCATATTTATTAATCACTGTGTAAAACTTTGGAAAGGGCCTAGGGGATCTCACCCCCTTTTTAAAAGTGCCTTAGACACTTATGGGCCTAGGTCCCATTGATCTGAATGGATCTTATGCCATAATGCGATTGGGTTATCACCAGTGTTCATAAAAGCCCTGTGGTGCAGTTTAGAGCAGTAGCAAGGTGCTTTCTCAGTATCACCTGCTGCCAAATGCGGACTGCTCAGGAAAACAATCCCAGCTAGGAACCACATGCCAGAAATGCTCAGTCCTTGCTTCTTTTCTAGAGGCATTGGTGAACTATCCCCCCCCCCTTCCCCCGGCCCCATGCGGGGTTCCTTTGTTACACAGATCACCCTTCCTCATTCACTTCCTAGCACCTTGTCAGGGAGCTGCGGAATCTCCCGTAGCTCTCCCTGGAGCCCGGGGGAGATAAACCGGCTTTGTGCAGGGAAGAGAACGGGGCTTTCTGCGAGGGAAGGGGGTTCGTTTCCCGGACCTCGGAGGATTAAGGGCCAGGGGGTTGCACGGCCATGCTAGTCTATACCGTGCAGCTGGATGGCTGGTTTCCCTCCGTGGGGAAGCAATGTTGGGTTGATCTCTTCCTATCCGCCTCTCCCTCGCCGAGCGCTCCTCGAGGGTGAACTGACCGGGCCTTCGCTAATCATCCGCCAGGTAGCGGCTGGCCTGGCGGTCCCGGCCGCTCCCAGGTGAAATCCTGCGCGGACGGGGAGTGGGAGTGGGTGTGTCTCCCCCCCGCTCCGGGGAATCCCTGGCGCTCGGGGTTGCGGCTGTTGCCCTGAGGGGGTTAAGCGGAGAAAGCAGCGCCCGGGTGGGGGGGGGCTAATCAGCTGGAAACGGAGCAGCTTCCCCTTGTCCGCCTGCATCAGGCGCAGAGCCGGGATTGAACCGGCGGCGCCGGCACGTGTGACCGGGTGAAACCTCCCAGCGCCCCCGGGAGGGGAGCGCACAGCCGCAAAGGAGCGATCCGCCCGACGCAGCGAGCCTGGGGGGGGGGGAGACCACTGCACCGCTCCCTGGATCTCCTCCGCCCCGGGGCTGGGCGGACCCCGGCGCGGGAGAGGGGGGAAGACCGCGCCCCCCCCCCCCCCCCCCCCCGACCTCTCCGGAGCCCGCTGATCCTGCAACCAGCTGTTGACGGACTCGCAAGCGCCGCGGGAGGGGCGGACCCCGAAATGGGGGCGCGGAAGGACTGACTGGCTCCCGCCGCCCGCCCGGGCTTCTCCCCGAGCCGGATCGGCCACGGAGACGGGACCGGGGCGGGCTGGGACGTCGCCCTGGCTGGGCTGGGCTGGTGACCTGGCTGGCATGCCGGGGCAGCCGCGTCGGGGGGCTCTCCCGCCGGGGACACACAGGCGAGGCAGCCGGGCAGCGGGCGGGGCCGGGCAGGCGGATTCCTAGTGCCCGGAGCGGGACCCCCGCCGGGGCCGGGGCCGGCAGGAGAGAGGAGCGGGCGCCTGGCTGGATGCGCACACGCAGGGAGGGAGGCGGCGGCCGTGGCTGGACCCGGGGCGGCCAAGCCGGAGGAGTCGGGCTCGGTTCTCCCCCTTCCCCAGCACGGTTCTCCCTCCCCCGCGGGGAGCCGGGCCCCCGATGTTCAGCGACCTCCGAGCCAAGCTCAGCCCCCCCCGAGGCCGAGATGGGGCGCTGACCATGAACTGCGGCGACCCCAAAGAGATGGAAGGTAAGGGGCGGGGGGGGGGCGCTGAGCGACGGGGGGGGGGGGCTGCTGTTGCTTTCTACCCACGCCTCTTGCCGGGGGGGGGCAGACCCCGGGCCGGCTCTGGCTCTCGGGGGGGGGGGGGTTCGCCAGCTTACAGCCCGGGGTGGGTCCCCCCCACTTCCTTTATCTGAGCGGCCAGAACTTGCGGGCATCGGTCTCCTGTGCCGCAGCGCGCTGGAGCAGCCTGGGGGGCGCGGGGTCTTGAGCCCCTTCCAGGCAGTCCTGGGTTTGCAGGGCCAGACGGGGCGGGCGGTGGAAGCGCAGGCCCGGCGGGGGAGGCAGCTGTGCTGGGGCGGGCAGGGAGGGGCTGGGGCTTAGCTCAGGGGTTGGGGTGCCGCCCCGCTTTGTTTGTGGGCTGGGGAGGGGGCAGATAGAGAAGAGCCCCGGGGTAGAAGGACCATGAGCGAAGCACTTGGCTAGCCTCCCTGTGATGGGCTGGAAGGGCTCGCAGGGGTCATCCCCAGGGGCCGGGGTCCATGCCCAGTGGTCTTTGGCTCCCCTCCCCCAGGCTCTGGACTCGATCACACCCAGGAGCTGCCCTGCACCCTAGGGGCTGAACATTTGAACAGCCCAGAGGGCAATGGGGCAGCTTTATCTAGCCATCTGCTCTCCTTTGTCTGGGCACCTCTTGCTGTTCGGATTCAGGCTTGTCCAGGGCATCCTCCACCTTCTGTCCCCGTCTCTGCCACTCACCCTTGCTAAGCACCCTTAAGCAAATTCCCCCCTCTGTAATAATACTTCCCTCCCTCCCTCCAGGGTGCTGGGAGAATGACTGTAAAGTGCTTTGAAACCCTCCGATGAAAGGTCCCTGTAAGTGCCAAGTATTATCTAGGACTCGCCGCCAACCCAGCGGGCAAACCGAGCCCAATTGTTCTTTCCAAAGACTTTGATCCAGAGGCTAGATCAGACCTCCCAAATGCAGCAGCCAACTCGCTGGCTTTAGGCAAGGAAGGAACAAGACCTCTGGGCTAAATCCTGACCCATGCTGAGCACTAGCAACTCACATGGTCCTGAGCACCTGACAGCATGTGACCCTCAGTGCCTAGATTTTCTGTAGTCTTGTTCTGGGGGGGATGAAACACCAATTCTCCTGTCGAATTGTCAGGGCCTTTGAAATATTATATCTACAGATACATTAAACAAAGGACCTGTCACTCAAAACCAGCACAGGCAACTCATCCTGGTAGTGCCCGTCTCTTCTTTGTGTGCCCATCCTCACTGGGTGCCTTCTAGTTCTGGCCTGGTGGGGAATCTTCCAACATCTGCAGCTAAATCCAGCAGATCTATTCTAGCACTAACTTTCCACCAGATTGCAAGCAGTCACTTATAGGAACGCTCCTTTATTTTTTGTCCTCACTGCTTGCGCTTCGCAAGCTTTAATTTTCAAACCAAACCCAGGAATTCAGTGCAGGGGACAGAATAAAGCCAGAGTCGTTTGTTGTCTTCTCTCTTCTTTCTTCCCCCTCAGATGAAATAGCAGGAAAAGGCATCAACCTGGTCTCTCAATGTAAATTAATTTTAAAACAGTATTTACAATGTAAATATTCAATGAGAGATCTTTAAAGGAAGACAGTGTGGAATATTGGGATTAGCGTAATCCAGGGCTCTGATGCACACTAAACAGGCCAGATGTGTCCATAGAGTGACTTCATTGACAATAGAAATGAATTGGTTCATTGGTGTCAAACCGTCCCTTTAAAGGCATGTAATTTCACTGAAGCCAATGGGGATCTCCGGATATAGCGGCGGATAGACTATAGGCCAAATATTGCATTGAAGCTTGGGCTGGGTGGGGGTGACGGGAGGAGTGAGGGGACCATGTCATAATTTGGAGAGTCAATGATCCGATGTGCTAAGAACCACTCACGCTCCAGTGCCCAGGAATCTTCCCCACGGGGTCGAGTAGAATTCTCCTGCCTTTGCAGCATTTTAAGATCAGCTAAAGGAAAAGTAAAATAACACAAAGGCCAGTTTATTTTGCGGTTCACGTGGTGAAGGTGTCAAAGGCCAGGCGTGACCTCTGGGGACCCATTCCAGGAGTGAATGATGTGATTTTTCACTAGTCCGAAGAAGCCCCAGAAGAACCTTGATTGTTTTTTCTTTCCCTGCTGCAAGCAATGAAGGAAATGCACCAGGCCTCTAGTTAGTCTGAGCCACAGATCCATCTTCTTGATTGCAGGCTAGTTTCTTGCCCCATTAGGTGCTAAATGTCTCTTTCCCATGTGGAAGTTGGAAATGCAGCAAAATGACAAACAGTTTTGATTCATCATAAAGCACATTTCTCTAAGGCATTGTATGAAGTTTAGCATTTCTACAACTGGGTATAACCCACCATAGATACTTATGTGATCCACATCTCCATAGTGTCTGTGCACATCAGGATCTTTACACCTCCCAGCACCCCAATGAGGTGAAAGGGCTATTATCCCCATTTTACAGCTGGGGAAGTGAGGCACCAAGAGATTAAGGGATTTGCCGAGAGTCCTAGAGACTGGCGTGGCCTAGCTGGAACTGATCCAGGTCTCCCACCGCCTAGCCCAGCATGCTGACCACTAGACCATCCTTCTCTGAGGATGGTCAAGATTTTGGGGCCCAGTTTTCCCAGAATTGTGTGTAAAAGAGACACTTGTGCGTGTGTGCGCGCACACACACACACATCACTGCACACAGCTGCAGGAACAGTGCACACAAAGCAGATGCAAAAGCTGTCCCTTTCTGTTTTGTATGAGTTTCAGTTATTTGCTTTTTCTTTTTTTATTATAAGAGACTCTGCTTAGATCACAACCAAAGTAAGTTTTATGGCCCTGTATTTAGGCCCCCTATTGAGGTTTGCCCCACGCTGTAAACCCCCAGGAAGTCTGACGTGGTTCAGGAGCATTGGCAATGAGAGAGGAAACAGGTGCAAGGGGAAGCTTGGAATAGCAGGAGTGTCCCAGGTCATGACTGAGGTGCACTGGGGAAGGAATAGCAGGGCTGCAGTACACATAGGACTTACCTGCCTTTCTCTGGGTATTAGCTCTTCCTTTCCCTGAGCAGCAAAATCACGAGATCTGCATGGGGAGAGCTGGATCTCCACAGAGATCTGCCATTTTTACTTTGCTCTTAACAGGCCCCTATTCCCATAGTATCCCACTGCCTCTAAAGCTTTCAAGTATGTATCCTCACAACAGCCCTGTACGGTCAGGCAGATAAGGCTACTTTATAGCTGGGGACCTGAGGCTAAATGATTTGTCCAAGGTCATGTAAGAAATCTGTGGCATAGTAGGGAACTGAATCTGGGACTCGCCGGTTATGTCTACACTGCAATAAAACACCTGTGGCTGTCCTGTGTCAGCTGACTGGGCTTCAACTGAGGGACTATAAGCCTGAGTCAACTGAGGTGGGCCACCTGCAGGTGTCTTATTGCCCTGTGGACATATCCTTAGTCTTAGGCTAGTGGTTTAACCACTGGGCAATCCTTCCTCTTTGCCAGGTTATGGGACTCTTGCTCCTCATTTGTATGCTTCTGGTATGAATTTGGCTGCTTGAAATTTCTCCTTCAGGGGGTGGTTGGTAACATCTGCAAATGGGTTGGCAAAACTGACAGCTCAGATCTGTTCCAAGCAAATTTACAGCAGCGGGTAGCGATCAAACTGCATCCGACTCAAAACACTAGGCACTCCCTACCCTGAGCCCCTGCCACTGTTTGTCTGTCTCGTTCCCTGTTGTCAGGTCCTGGGCTGAGCAGTGGAATCTATGGTGGAGGATTCAGAAATCGTACAGTTTCCTCTCCTCCCCTGCCCAGTGGTAGCTACTGTTGCATTGAGCTCCTATAACAACTCTTTTTCATCAAGACGTAGCTTATGTTGAAAGTGACTGGGGGCCGGGGGAGGGGGAATTGAAGCTGCTATGTATTTTGAGTGAATTCCATCTGTGCTGTTCCGATTGGCAGCTCCCAGCCTTTTCCTAGCCAGGCTCTCGCCCATCCTGAACCCTACCCGGATGCACGCACAGTGAAGAAGGACCCTAGGCTGTGAATGTATATGCAGTGCCTATGTTCCTATTACCCATCACAGAAAGCAACCGCTGCTATAGGCTTCCATGCAGCAGGTCCGCCTTGTTCCGTCTCTCTGGCCTTTCCGGCATTAGGGGAGAGGCACTGAAATAAATCAAAGTGCAATGAGAGAAAACGAGGCAGCAGCAGGGGATCAACCAGTGTCCTTCTGTTCAGAGCACACGTGCTAACCTGGTAGTTTTTTGTCCCCAGACTTCACCTATCTTCTAGGAAGATTGAGGACGGGTTCATCTCTAGTCATTGCTGGTGGAGGCTGAAATGCCAGAGGGATGGAATGAACCAGGTTGATTAAAAAAAAAAAATAACCCTCTCTTCCTGGCTTGACACTTACTTCTGTTAAGCATGTCAGCTTGGCCTGATAGGGAAAATGCAGCAAGAGGGTACAAGAACTGGAGCTGTCTAGAAATTCAATGAAACTTACTCTAAGGGAGGGAGTGTTGTCTAGTGATTAGATGGGGGGGGGGGGGGAGCAGGTCAGGACTGGAATTCAGGACTCCTGAGTAGAGCTGGGTGGATTATTATTATTATTATTATTTTTTGGAGAATAGTAAATTTGCTGAAAAAGGCATTTTTCAGGTCACCAAAACTATTCATGAATTTGGATCAAATTGGACAAATAGTTTCATGCAGGAAAAAAATTGGAAGTTTTTTTATTTGTCAAAAGTTCATTTTGAAATGAAACCTTTTGACTTTTTTCAAAATGTTTCATTTTATCTTTTTTGTTTCAAAACAGCATCTTGTTTCAAAATTTAGCTAAAAAAAATTTAAGGAAGAAAGAATGAGACACCCAGAAATGATCTGAAACCAAAACTTCACTTTGGGTTAAACAAAACATTTTGGTTAACCTGAAATGATTTTTTTCAGATTTTTTGGTTCATCCCCAAACTGAAAAATCAGTTATTTGCTCACATCTACTGCTGGGGTCTGCTCCTATCTGCTTAAGGGGAGTTCTATCCCTTTGAGCAGAGACCTGAAAGTCAGGAGTCCTGGGTTCTATTCCCACCTCTGCTCCCAAATTGCTGAGAGACCCTAGGAAAATTACTTAATCTTGCTGCTTCAGCTTCCCTCTTTGTATTTAGCTCCCAAAGGTGTTGCAATATTTAATGAATGCTAGTCAAGTGTTTTGCAATCTTTGGCTGGAAGCCACTGTAGAAGTGCTAAGTAGTATTATGATTACAAAAAGACAATACATCAAAGAGAATAATTTACAAGGGTTTTTTTTATTGCGGAGTTTCATTCTAGGCAAATGATTGGTTGATGACCCCAGCAGAGATTTTTTGAAATGGCAAGAACCCCATAAAACAAAGAGACATCCCCTGCTCCAAGGCAAGCTGCAAAGAAGGGACAGATCATGAATATTATTTTTTTAGGAAAGGAAGTGTGGTGGGAAACAGGTAGGCTCGGAAGAAGCATCAACTTTCCATAGCAGAAGGCAAATAGCGTTTTAAGATGGGGAAGGTGGGAGAGTGAGATTGCATAGGAAGAATAGACCAGATGAGGGAAAGTGGAAACTACATTTGGCTAAATGGAGTTGCATAGGAGACCGGAACGCCTGAGCTGTCTCTCCATCTCTGACATGAACTCCCTGTGTCTATGGCCTTGGATCCTCATTTTATCTGTGAAATGGGGCTAATGATATTGGCCTCCCTCACATGGGTAAGGGAGATGGGGGAGGATCCGGGGTATGTAGGAGGCCCCCAAAGCAGGGTGTGTGGCCAGGCTAAAAAAGGCCCATACAGGGCAGGAGGACTGGCTCCCATTCTCCCCCCCTCCCCCCATATATGAGTGAAGAACTTGGCCTTTGAGTGCTGCGGAGAAGGCTGCAGGCAGAGGGATTGGGGGTGAGAACAGGAGCGGCACAGGAGCAGCAAGTGATCTGCTGACTAGCCTGGACGTGCGGGAGCACCGGGGACATGAGTGTCCCATAGCACTGGATTGGGGGCGGAGAGAGGTTACATCCCTCTGAACCCAGCTGAAGTCCTCTGGCTGAGGCTCCCTGTGGCTGTGTCTACACTACCGACTTCTGCTCGTATCGCTGTGTCGCTCAGGGATGTGAAGAGGTGTGATACTCCCCTCGGCCCCCGGACTGGCAGAAACCCGTCATGTCTAAGTTCTGCTTCCAACCGTGTTTCACCTGACGGTAGGAAGATGGAATTGGCTGTACCAGTAAAAGCACAGCTGGGCCAGTCTAGCTGGGTCCACATTAGGATCACTTTGCGGGTGCAGTGTGTTCCCGGCCCAGCAAAGCACTCCGAGGAGGGTAAACTGAGGAATGGAAACATGGGGAAACAGAGGCACGGAGATGAGAAGTGACTTCCCCAGGAGCATTCGGCAAGTCTGGGATCAAGCCAAGAACAGAACTTGGGTCTCCTGTAGGTCAGCCCCAAGGCTGGGGTCACTTTCCTGATTCTCAGATGAGTTGTTTTCCAAACAGCATGGGCGGCAGGTCATCACAGAACTGTGCCATCCGGGGTTTCCACAGGCCCTTACCCTCAATTTGGGTTTCCACTGGCAGCTTTGTCTCCACTGGGGAGCTGCTGCTTAGAGGCTCCTTCCCCTCTGGGAGAACTTTCACCTCCACCCAGTCAAGCCAGTTGAAATCTCCCTTTGAGGCGGGATTAGAAGGGGTGAGGGGAGGAAATGACAGGCAGATATTTAGGTCCAGTGGTAGCGGTTAAGCCCTTTCAAAGTAGATTACATTCTGCCCTTCCCGTGTCACTCCCTGGCCATGTAAATGAAGGAGCTCAGCGAGGGGGCGGTGGGGTGGGGGACAGGAGAGGGGATTATCGAAGGACAAGGCCGTGGGGGGAGGGGAGCTGTGGCAGTGCTGTCAGCAGGAGAGCGCGGAGTATAAGGATGCCAGGGTCTTAATCCGCCTCTGCATTGCTGGTTGGCTGGGGGTAGGGTGACCACATAGCTGGATGGGGGGGGGAGGGGGGGACAGGAGCCTACATAAGAAAAAGACCCCAAAATGGGGACTGTCCCTGTAAAATCAGGACATTGGGTCACCCTCGCCGGGGCGCTGCCCAGCACGCAGAACAAGCAGAGGGCACGGGGTGCTGCATATTGGCCGGAGGGCTGAAGCGGCAATCAGCAGAGTCAGTCAGGTCTGGCAGAGGGCTGAGGGCAGAATGGACGCACACCCCTGCGCTCGGGACAGCTGGCCCTGAGCCCTCGCCCGGCGCTGGCTCGTTCCCATTCGTTCATCCTCTTCTGAGGCTGCAGCCAGGCAACCACCCCCTCTTCCACGGCTCCGAAATACGGCACCGTCCTGGTGCAACCCGGGAAGGCTGGTGAACCTGTGGTGCAAGGGCCCACTTCCCCGTCGGCGTCAACAGCAGGGGCTCCGTTGAAGTCAGTGGAGCGCTGCTGACTTGCATGGGCAGGAAGATGTGTCTAGGAACAGGAAGGGGCTGGGTCGTGCCCCTGGGTGTTTTTCACGGAGGTGGGCAGAGGTGTCTTTGCAAATCCTGGCTCAGGAGAGGCGGACCTGGGGACAGCCAAAGCGAAGGGAGTTAGGAGCCACAGGCCTGGCTGATTTCTGAATTTGTTCCTTTAGGGTCATCGTAGGAGGAAATCGGTGGGTGCTTTTGGTTTTGTGGCCCTGCTGTCGAGCATTCACCTGGGTGTGTTTATTACTGTGTTTACTGTAGTGTCTGAGAGTCCTGGATCAGGGCTTGGCTATGCAAAGACAGGAAATCTCTCCCATCGCCTCCAGTGTGTCCTGGGACAGTCAGGTTCTCAGAGGAAAAGCTAGGGATGGCTCCGTTGCCGGTCTCTTCTATGGCTTGCTCATCTGCCTGTGCCTTGATCCCTCTTGCTCTAGAAGGAATGGATTCTGGCCCCTGCTAAGCGACCCCTTGACTTCTGCTCCTGTGCGGTTGAGTAAGCAGAGAGTGGAAACCTGAGGGCTGGTTGGGAGAAGGGAGCAGGATGTTTCCAAGGAACTGCTCTGGGATAATACAACTGCTGCCTCTCTCCATCAGAGCATAAACCCAGCGGGGCGCTCTGTACGCTGCCTTTATTCCCAGCTCTTTCGTTTTGCCTTTCTCCCATCTGCTCCCTGACACGGTTGGCTCCAACCCCTGCTCCCCTGTGTACCCCGTCTGTACTACACGCCGCAGTAGAGGCAAGTATTATGGGGAGGGAGGCAAGTCCTGCTGCGATGAAAGCGGAAGCCAGCATCTCGTTCACTCAATTTGATATATGTAAATAACACACACAGGGTGGGTACGTGTGTGAATGACATTACACAGCGCGTGAACTACACCGGAGGGGTCCTGCAATAGAGCTGTCTGTCTTCAACAGCCTCAGGGTAACAGCAGGACCAGCTGCTAGCTAATAATGGGCTCTTCAATCTAGCAGCGAAAGGTGACACAATCCACTGGCTGGAAGTTGAAGCTAGACACATTCAGACTGGAAATGAAGCGTACATTTTTAATGGGGAGAGTAATTAACTACGGGAGCAATATACCCAGGGTCCTGGTGGATTCTCCATCACCGACAATGTTTAAATCGAGATGGGATGTTTACCTAAGGGATCTGCTCTAGGAATTATTTGGGGGATGTTCTCTGGCCTGTGTTATACAGGAGGTCAGACCAGATGGTCAACCTGCTCCCTTCTGCCCTTGGAATCTATGACTGATGGTCCCATCAGCAAAGGAAGTAAGCGGCCAAACGCAGCGTGGCTTTAGAATCTAACATCCTCCTAATGAGGGCGCATAAACACAAATGGTACTAGAGCGAGCGATCCGGCTGTGGGTGCATCATGTCTATGATAGAATACTTTTGTTTCTAAAAGGGGAAAAAATCCCAATCTTTGGTCTATTGGCTCTTGGGTTTCGGAGGGCAGCTGGTCACCTCTGTCACCCTGGCTTGGAACATTCAGCCACCCATGGGGCTTTAACTTCTGGGACGGCCATCTTATAAACTTCATAACCTGGGGATGAGGTCAGCGTTTACATCTCCTCTCTGCTCTGAGACAAGGTCCCCTCCCATCCGCACCAGTTCCTCCAACAGGTGTTTTCCTTTGAAGGAAAACTGGGCTGGGCCGTGGGAAGGGAGGGGCTGGGGGGGGACTAGCTTCTAGTGAATGGGGACTGGGGAGAGAGGGGGGTTAGCAGCAGGACTGGGGTAGTGCTGGGAATGCCCATAGTGCAGACCCACTGTTACTCAGGTCGCAGACTCTGTTGCCACGGTAACAGCAGCCCTCTGAACAGACAGGATGGTTTCCCAGGCGCGAGGTGGCAAGAGGCAGCGCCCCCGGCACTCGCGGTCCCCCAGCAGCCAGCCAGACGACACAGGCCTGTCCCGCTCTCCCCGCCAGGCCCCCAGACCCTCCTCAAATCCGGCTCTGGGAACGGCGGGTAACAAGGGCCTGGGCATAGGGTTACACAGACCCGCCCTGGCAGTTTCTGGAGCAGAGGTGTACGGCTTTTGCGCACACACTCCCCTTCTTGTCCTCCTATTTTTACGTCCTGCCCCTCGGGACTCGTTTCCACGGATCACGCCCCCAGCATACAGCCCCTGGGATGTTGCCCCCTCAGCATTTTTGGTGCAGAAAAGGCACCAGGGTTGCCCGGCAATGGCCCGAGACTCTGCGCCTGCCCCATTACGAGCCCTGGCATGTGGGCTCCTCACCGCGGAGCTCTCTAGCATTTCCTCATGGGTCTTTGCTGGCAGTGCCCGGACTGGAGAAGTTTTAGGGGATCCAGTCAGCAAAAAGGCACTCCCCTCCCCCGACAGGAGATCAGCATGTGTGGGGGAGGCCAGGCCAGTTCAAGCCACAGCTGGAGGGTCCCGGGCATGCTCAGAGCTCCATGCAGCTACTCCCCTTAGGACTGGCAAGGGAAGCAGCTCCTTGCTCAACCTCCTCTTTGCTGCCCTTGCCCCCATCACAGCATGGGGCCCCGCGAACCAGAAGGCCAGTGCCAATGGGTTTAAGGCACTGCAGCTTCTAAAGGGTTAATGGGTCCTAGCTGGTCACATGGCCGCTTGGGGCAAACTCCCCTCCAATAAGCCTGAATTTGCAGGGACACTGAATGGAATCGTATTGTCGGTGTGTAGCGGTGTCCGGCCCAGGGGACCCTGTTGGCCAACCCTGGGCTCGTGGGAGCTCGACATCAAAGCCTCCAGAATCAGCATCCATCCAAGGTCCGTGTCCGAACCGAGCGCTGCTGAGCTGAGGGACTCAGGAGCCCGCGTGCCAGAGGGGCCTTGGGAATATACCAGGGAAGCAGCTCCAGAGCCAGCCTGTTTATTAACGGAGCTGGGACTTGTCTTCGCAGCTCCTGAAGCCAGTGCCCGTGGTTCCTCGTCCGTGGCTGTAGCCCTGGAGGGTGTCGTTTTGCGCTCACGTGCCTGCGGCCTTGTCCGCTGGCCGCCAAAGCTGGTCACTGAGAACGGGGGCTGATTTCCTGCTCCGTCAGACGAGCCGGGATTGCTAACGGGCTGCAGCTGCTCCCTACGCAGCCCACAGACCCGGGTCCTTCCTTTAGAACGGCCTCACCTGCTGCTTATTGGAAAATGGCCCCTGTCCTCCCAGCCAGCCCTTCTCCCGGCCGCAAGCACTGCCATAGCAACAGCCCTCTCCTGCATGGTTGCTCAATGGAGTTTTGCATCTGGGACTTGTAGAACAGACTTCTGCCACCACATCTAAGAGCAGGTAGCAGTAGTAGGCTGTTCTCCACTAGTGGACCAGCCACTAGAGGAGAAAGCAACACAGGCTCAGGGGCAGAGAAGAAGACTGGGGAATGTGGACTCAGTCCTGTGTCTCTTGAGCAGCAGCGCGCAGTGCAATATAGGCAGCTGTGGGAGGACACAGGTGTGGGGGGGATGTGTGTTGTCTTTCTGATATAATTGTTCTCCCCAGCCGCTGCCGCTCACTTCAGCTTCTGCCGCAACCTCCTGGAGCACACGGTGTCGGCCGAAAACCTCCACTACCGTCTGCAGCGGAACACGGGCAGCAGCCTGACCTGGCATGACGGGCGGAGCCAGAGGTCAGCAGGAGGCAGGACCGTCAAGCTCCTACAGCAGCCGGGAACTGAAGGCTCACAGGTACCAGTGTAGGTTCCCCACCCTCTTAGGGGACATTAGTCATGTGTCTGTGCACTGCTGGATGGCCATTTCCAGCATGCTCTCCCCCTAATCCCCACCCACTGCCAGCGCGGTCATGGGCTCTGGCTTGCTCAGATCTCCGAGCTCCCGTTCCGTTTGCCGGCCTAGCAGGGAAAGAGAAGGCCTATTCTCCCGACTGGCCCGGTGAGGTACTGAGCACCCTCCAGTCCTGTTGGTTTTAAGAGGAGCGTCTCTCCCGAGGAGCTCAGCACCTCCCGAGAGCAGGCCCTTGATTTTGCTTTACGTTCTCAAGGTGAGTTCATAACCTGCTGAATTTAAGAGGTGGTTATTGAAAGGGGACTTTACCAAGCCCACCCCGTGGAAGGAGTGGGGGTGGGTTGTGGAATTTGCCTCCCCACAGGCATTGCTAATTCTCTTTTTTGCAGGCTTTGAAGCTGAAAAGAGAAGTGGGACTTTGGTTCGGGGGTCAGTGGCACGTGGGGACATCAGCAGAGTGCAGACTGGGGTCCTGCGCTGAGCAGGTGTGGTGACCTGGGGTTGGACATGGGCTCTGTGTTGTGCAGACGGTGCTGCAGCGTCCCCTTAGGGCCGGCGAGGGAAAACGTTTTGGCCCGAGGGCTACATCAGGGTTGCAAAATTGTATGGCGGGCTGGGTAGGGAAGGCTGTGCCTCCCCAAACAGCCTGGCCCCACTCCCCATCTGACCCCCTCCCATTTTCCACCTCCTGACTGCCCCCCTCAGAGCCACCGACTCATCCAACCCCCCATACTTGTCCCCTGACCGCCCAGTCCAGAGACACCCCCCAGCACCTAACCACCCCCCTGAACTCCCCACTCTAACTACCCCCCGGTACTCCACCCCTATCTACCCCCCCATCTCTTTGTCCTCATGACCGCCCCCTCCTGAGATCCCCCAACCTAACTGTCCCCCAGGACTCCTCCCCCTGACTGCCACATCCTCGCTCCCTGGCACACCTCTGGGACTCCCACGCCTACCCAACCCCCCTTTCCCTAACCCCTGACCGTCCCCCCGCCCCCCGCAGAACCTCCGCCCCATCCAGCTGCCCCCTGCTGCCTCCCGGGACTCCCTGCCCCTTATCCAACTCCCCGCCCCCTTACCATGCCGGAGCAGCGTGTCTGGTCCAAGAGCAGGGACCCCCTGGCCAGTCAGTGCGCCACAGATCCACGCAGGCTCTGGATCCATACGCCCTGGGCGACTCCTGGTGATTCAACTCCTGGGCAGCAGGACTGAGTCTTCAGGGACGGGCAGGCCAGCATGAGGAAGCCGCCCCACCGGGGTCTGTGCTGAGCGCAGTCTGTGGCTAAGCAGAATCCACGCAGGGAGCTGAGCCGTCCTGTCCAATAGTGACCACCCTGCTCGGGGCCCACGGCTGCATCCACAGACATGCAGGCTCCTCTCTCCCGATGCAAATGTCATTTGCTCAGAGAGAAAGTCAAAAGGCCTCGGGATTAACAGAGGCTTGATGAGAAAATCCCCAGCCCTTCCAGCTGATGGAGCTGGAGGCTGGGCTGATGGCTGCAGCGTGGGTGGTTTTATTTTGGTGCCGGCAGTGAACCCAGGGTGGCCTCCGGAGGTGCTCCCTGGAGGGCATTTTTCTCTGGGATTACAAAAACAAATCAGATCTCGCCCCCTCCCTGTGGGGATCCATCTCTGGTCCCTGAGTAGTGGTGACCCGCAGGCGGGGCAGTGGTTCCGGGAAGAAATGCAGCTGTGGTCAGCCGGGCCTCTTGCTAGGAGAGAGGAGCATTGAAGTGGCTACCATCAGAAAAGGACCAGGCAGCAGCTGGGGCTCCCGCCCCGTCCTATGAGCCCTGGGTGCCACCCCTGACTTTCCCAACTCTGTCCCAAGCAGCCACCCTCGTACCCCTTCCCTGTGCGAAGGGAGGGGGAAGCGGAGCTGGGGTTGAGTCCTGGTTCTCTGGGGACTAGGAAGCAAAGCTGCTGCCCCCTGACACACAGACCCATCAGAGACGGGCCATGGTCTCCACTAAGTGCTCTGAAGCTTGTCTCCCCTCCCTGCTGGCTGACTCCAAGCCCCCAGTGCAGGGATTCAAGGGGAGAGAGGTTTCAACTGTTGCTCTCCCTGCAAGTGAGAGAAGCTAATGAAGAAACACCTGGTGAATTAATGCAAAGCGATCTGACTGCATTCGAAACCCTGGCCTCGCAGCCCTTTGACACCGGACCCATGGAAGGAGGACACTGAAAGGCAGATACTTTGCAGATGGTTCCTTGGTCTCTTCCCAGTAGAACAGGGTTTCAGGCAGCCTCCACCTCGCTGGTGTTTGATATTCATGGCCGTGACTTTATCAGAGAGACAGTTTTGTTCATCCAGCTGGAAGACGAGCCATTGATTCATTACCCGTCCCCATTTACCACCTTCAGGAGCCCAGGGACTCCTGCCGAGCTTCCAGCTGAGCAGAAATAACGAGAGAACCTGCAGATGCGCAGGGCTGGGGGCCTGTTGTTCCCATCCTCGGAGCCTGGTCCTCTGCACCTTGAGGAAGCCCCGTTGTGACCTTGCTGCCCAGGCCAGCCGAGAGAGTCTGGAAATCTCTGTGGTGGGGGAAGGAGATTGGGAAGATCCTGACCTGGGGCGAGCGAAGGAAATAGTTGATGATCGGCTTGCAAAGAGTTTCCAGGGGCAGGGCTGCGTCTGGCTGAGTGCTCACGTCCGAGGCACCGAGGTGCAATCTAGCCAGTTCGGGGGAGAGGCGACTTCAGACGGCTTGCCAATTTGTGCAAACGTGCTGAGCCTCCGAGAGTTCTGCAGGGCTCAGTCCTGTCTGGGGAAATTGCGGGTTCCTAAGTGCCTATTACCCCGTGGGTGGGTTATTTGGATAAGTGGTGCTGTGGGCTCCGCATTGTTTCTTTGTGTGGTTTTAAAGAGCCCTTGTTATGCTCAGGCACTTTGTTTTCCTTTTCCCATCCTTGCTTGTTACTTTAACAGCTGGGGGCAAATAGTCGTGTTCTGCATTAGAACCAGCCCCTCCCCTGCCTCCCGGTGTTCAGCAGCGTGCGAAGGGGGGGTGAACGGTGGGGAAGCAAGTCAATTTTGGCCGTAATAAGGAAAGGCTCCATACAGGCAGGTAACGGTCTCCTTCCTGTCCGTGCTGCCATTGAGCTCACTGAAAGATTTCATAAATATGAGGGTTGGAAGGGACCTCAGGAGATCATCTAGTCCAACCCCCTGCTCAAAGCAGGACCAATCCCCTGTTAAATCATCCAACAGATGTTTGCCCCATATCCCTAAACAGCCCCCTCCAGGATTGAACTCACAATCCTGGGTTTAGCAGGCCAATGCTCAAACCACTGAGCTACCCCTCCCCCTGTGTAAGATCGAAATCCACTGAGTCCTCCGCGGTGGGGAAGAGACATGCTGAGATGTGCATGGCACTTAAATGAACGACTCGTTTAACACCTGGCACCGAATCCTGGGTGCTTTAAATAGCGTTTTTCATCTTTGCTAATTCCCACCCCCATTGAATTCATTCTCCCAACACCCCTACTGGGGAGGAAGGGTCGTGACCATTGTTGTCACCAAGGCCCGGAGAAGTTAATTGATTTGTTCAAGGCCCCAGCCAGAATTGGAATCATAGTTGGGATTAGGACCCTGGATTCTCTGGTTCCCACTCCTGTGCTCAGACCACTAGGTCAGGCCTTCATCAGAAAACGTGTCGGGTGTTGGAGAGAAAACGTGAAAGCCCAAAGTCCTTCCCCTCCTTCCCCACCACCCTGGAATATGAACCTTCTGAATATGTCTTGTTGCGTTTATTTCCATGTAGGGTGACCAGACAGCAAATGTGAAAAATTGGTACAGGGGGTGGGGGGGAAATAGGAGCCTATATAAGAAAAAGACCCCAAAATCGGAACTGTCCCTAGAACATCAGGACCACTGGTCACCCTATTCCCATGAGTCATGAGATATCCAACAGAAACTTTTTGTGACTCCTGGGCCAGATTTCTCCAAGGGTCTCAAAGTGCATTTAACTGTGCATGCAAAGGGGGTAACTGCATGTGCAAATGCCACTTCTGGTCACTAGTGTGTGCAAGCCCCCAATTTGCACTCACAAAAATCACAGCAGCTGTGCACACACATGGGGTGTGTATTTAGGCTAGTCGGTTGCTATTCAGCTTCTTTGAAAATCTTGCCCTCCTGCGCACGCAGCCCCAACGCTCGTTCATGTGCCCACGTGCACCTGGGCTTTTTTCCCCAAATATCTCAGGAGGGATTCTCCCGCCCCTTGTGTCCCCCGTATGATATAAGGGGGAATTCAGCTTCCTTCTGTCTCACTCCATGGGACAGGCTCAGAAAAGCTCAGTCTCAAAGGAGACGCGGAAGAGAGAGCTCCTCCTTCCATAGAGCTGAGGACGCGCAAAGGTGGAAGTTCCCTGTACAGGATCCAAACCAAACTGGAAGACGGGCGTGGAGTGGATAAGAGCAGGAGAGCCGTTCTAGGGTCCTTCTTCCAGCTGCTCCCCCGACCTGCATGTCAACTCGTGCTGTGACCCATGGAGGGAGCGAGAAGTTAAATAACTCGTCCGAGGGCAGGTGGTAAGCATGGGGCAGAGTGGAGCGCGGAATCCCGATGCCTGGTTCCCTGCTCTAATTACTGGCCGACGCTTCCTCCTCCAACACTAGGGCTAATAAACATTTTAAAAAATTCAGCCCTGGGCCATATGGACGGTGGCCAGGCCCTGTGATCATTGGTGGACTGTAGCAGGGCGCTGACTCACCCCTGTGGCACCTCCTGCTGGTTCATCCGGGAATTAGCTCACCAGCGTCCAGAGCGCCCTCCGCAGGCCGATGTCCCGCTTGCTGCTCTGGCCCAGTGTCCCTCCCAGACCCCGGTGCTCTCTGACTGAGGGTGCTGCACCCCTGCACTACCCCCACTGGTCTTAGGGTCTCCCCTCCTTGGGGGAACCCTCCACCCCCTATCCCCACCTTACCTCAGAATAGGCAACTGCCAGTCACCAATTGCCCCTGTTCACTGAGGCAGGCTGCAGTATCATTGCCAATCATGACTGTCAAGGGGGGTTGACCTGCTGCTTCTCCCAATAGCTACAGGCTGCCCCCTGCAGCCCCTCAGTACCCCTGTGTTGGGCCTTCGTCTAAGCCCTGCAGCCTGGGGCTCCCAGGCTAGAGCTTCCCCAGCTCCTCGTGCCTAGCCCCAGCCCTGCACCACGCTAGGTCCTGCCTCAAGCTCCTCGCAGCCAGGCCTGTCTGCCTCCTCTGCTCGAGAAGGAGACTCTGTCAGGCCCCTGCCCCCTCAGCCCTTTTATAAGGGCCTGGTCTGTTTGGGGCGTGGCCACCCAGCTGAGCCTACTTCCCAATCAGCCCAGCTTGCCCTACTCAGCCTGGGAGCTGCTTGCCCCAAGCCATAGCCCTTCCCAGGGCTGTTTTAAACCTTCTCCACTGGAGTGGGGCAGTCACCCCAATACATGGACGCTCTGAGCCCGGTTTGACTCGGTGCTTCTGTGCAGACAGGGGTCGTCTTATGGCCCCCAGCCCCGGTAGTTCGGCAATGAGCTCTCCTGGAGCCCCGTTGCCGAACTCATGGGCTCCGCCAGCCTCCAGCTGAGGCTCTTATTACCTTCCTTTTCAGAAGCACTAAAAAGGAACTAGTCTCCCAGGCCTATTCCCCCGCCTAATTGGACGGACTCCTGCCAGGGAGAGAACTCCTGCTGACCAGAAACGTTCTCCGTGAAGGATTGGAATCATCCACTCCCTGCTATTGCTGCTCGTGACATGTTATTTGCTTTGTCCTGCGCTTAATCCAGGTTGCAATGACCTTGCAGTGCTGAAGTTTCTGTAAAAATCAAATGGGAAGAAGGAAACTTTACCACGGCTCCAGAGCCACCTGCCGGCTTCGGAACTTGGCAGGGCAATGAAGACACATGATGTGCACCCGGGGGCCAATGCTCCGGTCCCTGATGGGACATTCTGGTCTGGGTGACGTAGCGCCGTCCAGAATCAGAGGGCATGGGCCAGCTGCAGGAGGCAGCTTCTACGGTGGGAGAGGGGAGACCGTGTCCCAGGTGGGCGATGGCAAAGGCAAGAATTGGGTGTGAGGAGTGTCTTTGTGACAGCCTGGGAGGCAAGTCGAACCCGATCACATTGCCACCAGGATGAGTTTGAATCTTGGACTTTGCTTGCCATGGAGGGTCTGCTGGAGGGAATGAGAAGTGGGGTGAATTCTTTATCCCACTTCACTCCCAGGGCAAGTGGGATAAAGAAATTGGGGATGAGATGGAGACTAGGAGCTTCCTGAAGCCGAGGGGACAGCAAGGGCCAGATGCCCAGAAAGAATGGGGGATGGCAAAGGATGCTGGGCTGCAGCTTCCATACCCATCTCGTGCGCATTGCAAAGCACAAAGTGGTTGTGTGTGGGGAGGGGGTTTCTAGGCAGCTTTAGTGTCTCCAGGGCCGGCGACAGGAATTTGGGGGCCCCATACGCAGATCGTGCGGGGGCCCCCCCCCGGACGGTCTCCCGCCACCCGTGCCCCCCCCCCGGCCGGCGACAAGGGGGTACAGCAGCGTACCGGGCCCGCCCCGGATTTAAGGGGGCCCCCCCTTAAGTCCAGGGCCCGGTACAGCTGTACCCGTTGTACCCCCCTGTCGCCGGCCCTGAGTGTCTCAAAAGTTGGGCTTCAATTCTGGAAGGACCGTCCTGGGGCGGGCTGGGAAAGGTCGCTTGAATTCCCCATTTGAATCTCTTGGCAGCATTTGGACGTCCCAGTCCAGTGCTGTGTACGTGGCCTGAAACCACGGGGTGGAGCACCGAGGGGGGTGGGTGCTGTAGGACAGCGCTGGGGAGTCTTGCGCTCTGGCTTTGGGAGCCAGCCCCTGTCTTGGAGCAGGGGCGAGTGAAAGGCGTCCTGGGGGTCTGGCTACCTGCTGGGCGGAGCTGCGCTCTGCTGGAATATTTATGTAAAATATAGAAAAGAGAATCTCTCTCCATCGGGGATGAGCCAACCTCGGACTGCCAGGGCAGGGAAGTGACCTCCCCAGGAGCAAGCGGCCCCCACGGATGGGGTTTGCCCCCTTCCTCTGATTTCATCTGAGACGGGATGTCAAACTCGGTGCATCACCGCTCTGCTCTGGCAGTCCCTATGGGGACAGCAAGGCACCGAGCACGGCTGGGAAATGCCCTGGCTTGCTCAGTGGGGCACGTAAGCGTTCAGGTCGCCATTGGGCAGGCCTAACCTCTTGTGATTTGGAGATTAACCCTGTCCCCTGCCAGCACGGTGACCCTGCACCCTTATTCTTCTTCCTCACTGGACCTAGGGAACACACTGCAGTGGGGGGCTGATTTTGCAGCTGATCCCCTTGGTGGGTGCAGTAGGTCCTGGGTGAGCCTTGTAGCAGCTAGACCCGGGAGCTGATTGCTATTTGCCTTCAGGCGCACGCCCCCGGGAAGGCGGTTGAGGAAGGAGCTATTATCTCCCCGCATTGTGTGTGACTGAGGATTCAGGGCAGGTGGAGGCAGGGGGAAGGAATAAGCAAGTGCTTTCTGGCCTGTGCATTAGTGCGTAACGGCGGCCCTGAGCAGTCGTGTAATTGGATTCCTAACGAGCAAAGTCACGGCTGGCTGGGGCATTTTACAGAATGGTTCCCTGGGACGTCACACACGCTCTTCTGCAAAAGGGAAGGAAACGGCACGTGACAGGCCCCCTTTTCCATCCCCCGCCCCCCATCAAGCTCTACCACAGCACCAAGTTGACAGTAATGAAATGGGAGTTCAAAGAGGTGGAGCTGTCCCATGTATCCAGGGGAAGATGCAGCAGCCCCGCCGGCATTAAATCCCATACCGCAGGGGAGTGGGTGGTGTGACACCCCATTATTCACCCCTGTCATAATTAAGATATGTGTTGTGCAAAGTACGCCTTGAGAGGTATCATTCTAAAAGTCTTGATCTGCTGGACAGTAACACCCCGTTGGATTGTATGTGTTACCGTGGTAGGTGACGTTCTGAAGTTTGGCTATGTGTGTGTGTTACTGAAATATGTTGTGAGGTTGAAAACACCCACAAGCAGCCTTTCGGGTACAACCATAAAAAGGCCAGATGATGTTCATGGCTCATTGAGGAGATGCACACAAGCATAAGGATTACCCCAGGAACTGTGCACAATAGAAACCTCTCAGAGACAACACTACCCAATGGGAGCTGTTTGACCCAGGTCACAGCTAAAGAGCTTTCCAACAAGGTGGAGAAGATATAAAAGGGGGAAATGACATCACAATGGTACCTCGCTCTCCCTACAACAACACACCTGGAAACACCTGAGGAACAAAGACTGAACTAGGGAACGTGATGGTCCCAGGCTAAAGGGATTTCTAGCCTGTGTATGAAAACCTGGGAAACCCAAGCTACAAAGCAAAGGCAGTTTGTGCCTAAGAATCTGCCAACCTGTTTATTGCTCAGGGTGAGAATGTGTTAATTCATATCCTACCTGTCTAGTGTGTTAAGATCAGTTTGTGATTTCTTTACTAGGTAATCTGCTTTGATCTGGTTGCTATTACTTAAAAATCTATCCTTTTGTAGTTAATCAACTTATTGTGTGTTTTAATCCAAACCAGTTTGCATTTCACTAAAGGTGTCTGGGGAAAATTCCAGCTTGGTTATCACAAGTGTGCATGATCCTCTTCACATTGAGGGAGAGGCGGACTGGGTATTAAACCCATAGACTGGCCAGATTTGACCAGAGCAGGACTGGTCCTGGGCTGGGAGGCTGGTGGTTAGAGAGCCTGCGTGTGACTACAACTCGGCGTGTGAGTGCTGGTGACCATGCACGCTTGGAGGGCTTTGCAACTTGTCACAGCAGCACCGTGTGAGAGGGAGCCCAAGGGAGAGGCTTGCCATGGATCTGAGTTCTGGTCCCTTTGGCAGTTGGTTTGTTAGCTTCCATCCATGCATGGTTTCCTACATCTCGGCTGGGGCTGCTTCTGGACAAGCCAATAAGAAAAAGACCATTAGGAGGATTAGGATGATCTTACAAAGTATCTTGGGCAATTGCTGCTACCACCAGTGGGATTCTCCCTTCCAGGCTATCCAAGCATCTCTCTTCTCCAGCGAGGTTTCAGCCTGGTCTCTGTTCATCCCATGGCTGAGTGTTTTCCTCCTGGTGGTACTGAAGACCATTAACACCCTCCCCTTTCTCTGTTTCCTATTTCCCAACCTCTGTAGGGTCGTCCTTGTGATCACTATGGCATTTACCATACCAGCCCCACGCTAGGCAGCCTTACCAAGCCGGTGGTGTTATGGACCCAACAGGATGTGTGCAGATGGCTAAAGAAACACTGTCCCCATAACTATCTCATCTATGTGGAGGCCTTTTCCCATCATGCTATCACAGGTACAGTAGCTGCTCCCTCTCCAGCTGGTACTCATTGAAAAGTGCTGAGGATGAGTAAAGTCTTTTGGGGGTTGTTGCATACAGGGGGGTTGGGTTATTCACAGAACTAGCTGAATGCGATTCACATTCCCCAAGACCTCTCCCTCAAGACAGCCCAGTCCTCACCTGTAGCTAACACCATCACCACACTCGGAGCTACAGGGGAACCTTCAGCCAAGCCCCTAGATCCAAATTCCATTTCAGGGCCCAGGGGTTTGGGATCAAGATCTGAAGTTTGCAGGAGACCCCTGCCACTATGAATCAAGCCAGAGTCATGCCTCTGTAGAGTAGGGTGCTGGACCCCACTCTGATCTGTCTACACCTGGAGCCAAGGCCATTTCAAGGCTGACAACTGTGGTGGAAGTAGGACACGGTGGGTGAATGTCTTGTGACAGGCAGAGTTGGTCTTTGGGTCCCATGAGGGCTTTGACATCCCTGATTTAAAGGGAAATCTCCGCGACCTTTCTTTCTTTAAGTAAATTTCTCTCCCATTTCCCTACTCAGACAGACACAGGGAGAGGCAACAGCAAAAACTGCTTCACGTGCCCATCCCAGAATGCTAAGACTGGCTCCCCCTGAGCTCAGAATTGGCAAAGTGGCGCCTTTTTTACTCCCCTGTGCCGGGGGCGGCTGGAGCAGGTGTGGCGCCGTCTGCTCCCCCTGAGCCCAGAATTGGGAAAGTGGCACCTTCTTTTGGCGGCATTTCGGCAGATGTGCCCATGCGCAAGGGTAAGGTCGCCGAAACGCCACCAAGAGCATTTCACGCGGCGCCTTTTTTCTGGTGCTCGCTCCTCCACGTAGGCAAACCTGTACGCCGCTGTGTAGACCAGGGCCCAGTTCCTAAGCCATTCTTCCTATCTGCCTTGCTGTTTATTGCTCTGTTCAATGCAACAACATCTCATGTAATATTAATACGGAGCCTGATGTGACCAAAAAAGGGGGAGTGACTGGGAAAGTCCTAGAAATGCAGAGATGATTGAGGATTAAATATTAAACAAATCTCCTGTTCCTCATAATATACATTTCCTACCTCGTCGTTCGTTGCTGATTGCCTTGCATGCCGAAAACTGCGGGGTTAGACATGGGAATATGTTCCCCTCTTCATTCTGCAGCAGCCAAGGAAGAGACTGAAAATGCCATCAAATGCCTTTAACTGAATGAGATCCCGGACAGCGGATCTGCACCTCAGATATGAGCAAAACGTGGAACTAAGAGGCTAAGGAATGTTTTGCAGAATGTACATGTGTGACTGGAACATTTTGCTCCGTTTGGTATATTCAGGTTCAGTTTACTATAGGTTTAGTTTGAGTTCAGATGCATCTAGAAGGCAAATCATGTCTAGGTGTTGTGTTAGAAATCAACAGCAGCAAAATCTCATAAACTGTTCTTGCAAGAATGTTGCGCCAAACTGTCAGGAATATCATAAGATCCGCAGGATAAACATCTGAAAAAATTGTTTTTTGCAAACAATTTCAAAATGTCTAAGTTGTTTCTGTTTTGCAGCATTCAAAACACCTTTTTTTGTTATTGTCTGGAATTTTTAAAATGTGGTGTTTTTGTTTTTGCGAAACGCTTTAATCTATTTTCATCAAGACCAGTTTTCAATACATACAAATATTTGGATCATGTTTTTGCTAAAGTGTTGTGGAAAGTTTTGGAAAAGAAGACGAGCTTATAAAAGTCACCAGCTTTTTGTGAATGTTTTTGTTTTCTAAAAAAGGGCCATTTTTTGTTTTAAGAAAAATCAATGAAGCCAGCTCTGGTGATATCCAGATATTTTGCCCACCTCGGAAGATGTCAATATAGTGAGATCAGCAACTGTAGTAAGACTTCCACCATCTTCAGCAAAAATCTCATTAGAGCGACTGTTCTCACAAGATTTTGCTATATCTAAAGAGAAACCAGAAAATACCAGATGCCTCTCCCAGTTCTGGATCCAACCTAGAACCAAAGCCCTAGGCAGTGGGTTAATATGTGAGGATCCACCCGCTTCTCCCTCAACCTCTGAAAAGCTTCAGATCTGTGATTCTGCTACTGTCCCATGTCCCAGCGACACATACTGTAGTGTAGACAAAGTTCTGCCCTGAAATGCATCCACATGAATCCCTTTCATTTCACTGGATGTCTACATTAGCATTACAAAAGGAGGACTGATGAATATTTTAGCCGAGCCCTCACTGGGAATAATCATAAAGGCCAGGGCTCATTCGCTTGCTACAGAAAGGTAGTCAACAGCTCTTTCCTTGCTCCAGAAATAACAGCAAAGCAAAGCAATAACCTAGTTCAAGAAGTTTCGTTATAGTTAATACTTGCAGTTCTCAAGGGGTTAAAGGGTCTTTGATCTTCAGCCTCATTCTGCACCATCTACCCACATTCTGCAGACATTGGTATCACTCCACATCTGGCCAGGTGTTGTTGCTTATATTTGTATTTAATAGTTAGGTACTTGATATGGCCATATACATTAGACTTTTTTCAGGTGTTAGACTGCAGCAGAGTATCCTAAAATAGTCAGCCGGGGACTGTTTGATCTTAAGAACAAAGGGATGTTTGTAGAAGAACATCAAGAAAGACAGTTAAGCGAAGCTGCAGAATTCGTATTTTGAAGTTTTCACTTCGCTAGCTGGGTGGTGGTAGTCAAAGCAGTGTCCTCTCCACAGATGTGACTGTCTGAGAGGAGACCCGGAAAATGAATCCAGTCCCCACAAAGCAAATGTGATGGGCTCAGTCCCGGCCTTTTCCCCTCCCTCTCCACCTTGCACAGCATCACGAGTCTGCAGCCTTCTTTGTGAGGCAGAGATGGGTGATAAAATGCTTTGCCAAGAGAAGGCAGCCGGGAAGGGAGCGAGAGAGCTGGGAAGCTGCATGCCTTTGTCTCATGCCCTGGCCTAGAGGAATGAGAGGGCACTAATGTAACAGCTCACCCAAGCCCTCTCAAATAAAGGAAGTATTAGCGAATGCACTCTGGGAGACAGGGACAAAAGCTGGCTGTAAAACCCCTCCTCTGATCGCCCCTGGACTGGAGGAGAATGGCTGTGACTAAATGGGAACGTTAATGTGTTCCGATGGGTACTTCAAATTTAACTCCTCATGTTGCCCGTGTACCAGAGGAGAGCGGCGCCTGGTGCATTCCAAACAATATGTCCTGATGCAGGAGCTGGAGCTGACCAACAGAGAGCTCCTGCCTTGAAGGATAATGTGGTCCGAGGGGCAGACGTCAGGATTTCGGATGGGCATTGCTGGCGAGTTGTCCTTTTCAGGCATGCCAGGGGATGGGGAAGGGTGCCCAGTGCCTGGTCGGTTCTGGTTGATTTAGCCCAGCCCTTAACAAGGAGGGTGGGTGACTAGATCTTCTGCTGAGACAGAAGCTGGTCCTAGCCTTGTGTGAGCCCTCGCAGGTGTGTCGGGGGAGAGCCCCGCGGGTTATCCTCTAGGGCAGGCTCCCTGGGCCCACAAATGGAACGTTTACACCGAGGTGCAATGAGACTCTCCCCATGAAGGGAGCTGGGGAGTCGTCAATTTGCTGACAGTCTTACCGGAGCTGTATTGTGCTTCAGCCTAGGAACATGATCAACAGCAGCAAACACTACGTGTGTGCCCCTCTGGTGTGATTCCGTTGTATTGTAGGGTTGCTGCTGAGGCTGTTGCATTGCTGTGTTAGATGAGCACTGTTGGAGGGGGCTGTATTTGTCGTCATTCCCCCCCCCCCCATTGCGTTTCTGATTAGCACAATGCAGGTTCTTCTTTGTTCTGCATTTTGGGGCTGAATCTTCAACACGCCCCTCCCCATAAGCAGATGCAAACGCTGGGTTATGCATGTGGAGGTTTGATGTTTGTAGCTTGATCCTGTGGCCATTACTCCTGGGGCACTTTTCAACCTGGCCCTCGCTGTGCTAGGACTCTGCCTGTTGGAAGCATGCACCTTTCGACCTGAGCGGTTAGCCAAGAATTCAAGGTCTTGTGGGCTGTCCCAGTCAGGGGGAGAGACGGTGATGGAGTCAGGCGAGTCTCTGCTGCAGTCCTGTTGATTTGCATAGAACGTGCCAAGTCCCGTTTCCCTAACCGCAGTGAGACTCAAATAACGAGAGCTGGTGTCTTTGTCCCAAGCCCCCTTTCCAGCCAGCGCTCAGCCCAAACGCGCTCTTAGCTTTTCTCAGGCCTACCTTGCCAGTGCTATCTCTGACCGCGTCCTTGGCTTTCTGCTGCTTCTCACCCTACTTCTCGGGTCTATCTCCTGATTCCCTGAGACACCCAGACACACGCAGCTCCACCAACCAATGCCCCAGCCCCTGTGTTTGCCATGACAGTTCCCAGGAACCCCCTTGGGCCTAGGGTGACCAGATGTCCTGATTTTATAGGGACAGTCCCGATTTTTGGTCCTTTTTTCTTATATAGGCTCCTATTACCCCCCTCCCCCGTGTCCTGATTTTTCACATTTGCTGTCTGGCCTCACACTTCAATTTTGACTCCAGTCTCGCCAGCTGCCTGTTTTGGGTGGTGGCTCCTAGTGTTTCAGCTGTCTGGTTATAGGAAGGAGCGTCGTGGCTTTTTTACATCCATCCTGGCAGCTGTTACACCCACCAACGTTTTAACCCAGAGCCCGCCTATGGAACCTGGCCGGTGTCCCCACCGCCTGGCTTTCCTCCGCTACTCGCCCTTTCGCGGCGGATGTGACTCGGAGCCGTGCCGCTCCGTCCCCCTGACCGAGCGCGGGCTCCGGGCTTGTGTTTGGCAGGTCGGGCACTGCTGCGGCTCAACGCGGAGAAGCTGCAGCGCATGGGCATCACTCACGAGTCTCAGCGGCAGGAGGTCCTCCAGCAAGTCCTGCAACTCCAGGTGCGGGAGGAGGTCCGGAACCTACAGCTGCTCAGCCAAGGTACCTGGGGAGGGGGCCCAGGAGGGGCTGGGAAGCAGCTGCCGTGAATCCTTTGGTGTCTGCCGCGGGGTAGGTGCCCTGCCCTGCAGTCACTGAGTGAATGCCGGCATTCTTGGGGCTTGAAAGGGGAAAAGGGTCAGGTGGCTTGGGACAGGTAATGGACCGTGGCATGTTTCGTCTGTAGGTCCCCGGTTCAAATCCAGCCCACGTCGGCTCTGACTGAAAGATGCTGCGCCCAATGGCTATGCAGGGCCGGCGACAGGGGGGTACTACGGATTCAGCTGTACCGGGCCCCCCGACTTTAGGGGGGCTCCGGTACACCGCTGTACCCGTTGTGTCCCCCCTTGTCGCCGGACCTGGAGAGCGGGGAAGGGGCGGGGAGGCGGCGCGGCTCTCCCCCGGACAAGTGTGCCTGGCCCCGGCAGGAGCTGTGAGCTGGCGGGGGTGGAGGGGAGTGCCGGTTGGGCTGGGGGGGGCAGGCTGGGCTGGGGGGGGGCCCAAACTATCAGAGTAGGGGGCCCCCAAATTTCTGTCGCCAGCCCTGTGGCTATGTGGTGGCCCACATGCAATGGGTTTGAGGATGTCAGTTCCCTGGGGATAGGTGACCTCCTCCCCAGAGCAACCCCCAGTAAGGACTAACTAGGATCCCATGCGTGAGAACTGGTTTTCCTGCGCTAGGCATTGTCACTACGGAACAGGGCTCAGCTATAGTCCGGAGCTTCTGCTTTCTTGGAGATTAGCATCAGTCCGCTCCTGCTGGCACGGGCAAGGCCATTGTTCCTTTTGCAACACTGTCTTAGGCCCAAGCCAAAGCCACGAACCCTCCATGGTGCCTTAGCCTGAGGTCCCAGGATTTCTCACGGCTCAAACCCAAAATGAGGACTGCAAGGGCATAGAGGAGGAAACTCCGAACCATACAGGACTGGCTTCCTTTAGCCCCTACGTTGCCAGTGCTATCTCTGGCTTCCTTTAGCCCCAGTTGCCTAATGCCATATTCCCAACCTAAGTCATAGCAAAGGTGGGTCTAAACCACGGGCCCCTTCCGTTGACACTGAGGGACGCTGGCTCTCTGGGGCGCAGCAGGGCATGCGTGGCAGCTCTAAAGGTGCAGCGAAGTGCTCTGTGCTTTGCAGTGGGCACACTCTCCAAGACCTGGTCTGCGCTAAAAAGTTAGGTCAGCTCAGCAACATCACTTAGGGGTGTGAAAAGTCAGAGCTAAGCCGACCTAGCCCACGGTATAGATGGGGTAGAATAATTCTTCTATTGATCTAGCTACTGCTTCTCAGGGAGGTGGATTACGGACTCCAACGGGAGAGCCCCTCGCTTCACAGAGGTAGTGTCTACACTGAAGCACTATAATGGTGCAGCTGTAGCCATTCCGCTGTAGAGTTTCAAGTGTAGACCAGCCCTAAGCTCTTGCCCTGCAGGGCTGGCGTTCATCCTCTTCTCTCTTTCCTCCTTATTCCAGCTTCTTTTGGAAACATCTCCTAGCCGAGCCGTCTGCTCGGCAGATTGTTCCAACACTGTGAACCGAGCACCTCTGGGATGGACCGTGGGCCACAGATATGAAAACCTGAATCGCATGCTTGGAATATAAAGAGACAGTTTCCAAACCACTCAAGGGTCTTCTCTCCCTCCCTCCCTCTCTTATTAATATTTTCCTGTGCAGAGATCAGACATTTTCTCCAGCAGACACGGCTGACAATTAGAGGCAACCTAGGAAAATGGTCACCAGGACAGGTGACGTGCGCCTCTCTGGGATCCAGTCAACCTCAGGGGGAAAGATCTCAAGATGAATGTGGTAGCCGGAGGCAGCTCATTTTCAGAATGGAGTTGCAACACGGTCATTCTTGGAACTAATCAGAACCATGCACCGTGAAACCTCATGCATGGAAATGACATGCTTTAACCGGGAGGACCTCTGGGCCCAGGGAAGGCTGCAGGTGTCCCCAGACTCTACAGGGGTCAATACCTCGGAGCCTACAGAGGCAGCTTTAGTTCTCTCCAGACTGGGCTGTCTTCCAGTGTCCTAGGAGATAACGTTAGCAGCAGCAAATAAGATGACTGGACAAGCCACAAAAAAAAAACGAAAGGCAAAGCCAAGCCCCTGGCGATTGTCTTCGCTTTGTGAATTAAAACAAGAGCTGAGTCACTGACGGCAGAACGCAGACCCATCAAGGAGAAAATGCAGGATCAACCCACTCAGCGAGGTCGCTGTGACCGCCAGGAAACGTTCATTGGGTTGGCCTCATTTTATGGGCACGTGGAGGAACCATGATTAGTTGGTCTGCTTCAGCCTCCTTCGGCACCACCCGCCTCTGTGACTGGTTTCCGCGCTGCCGACGCAGGCAGAGCTGAGGGAGAACAGGCAGGCCTCTTCGTACAGCTCAGAAATGCTGGCAGAGAGAAACTATGCCGTGGCCAAAGGCCTTGCCGGACACCGAGCCTACAAAACGGCAGGCTCCTAACAGTTCATGAAGCTCACGCGGGCTGCATTTATAATGCTGTGGCTCCTCGGGGGTGGTTTGGTTCAATAGGATGTGGTGGCGGGACTGGGAAGGAGACTGACTTAAGGGCTGAGAATCAAGGGTTCTTTGGTGCAATATTCCGTTGCTTTTGTGTCCTCTTGTACCCTTCATTTAGAGAACTCCTGATAAAACCTCCATGTTTGTATATATAGTTTTCACCTGGTTCATTTGCATTTTGCGCCTCCAACCAGTGTTCTGTTCTGAATCCTGATTCTCCACCGCAGACAATAATCCAGGGCTGAAGCCTGAACTGCTACCCAGCAGTGTCCTGGCATTGCTGCTGCTTGCCCTGACTCTGCGACATGATTTGTCCCAGCAGCACTCCTTTCCCGTCACATCTAGCCCCCTCCTTTCACACCCCGCATTGCTTCTGGAACAGTCAGCTGGTATTTCACATATCAGGTAAGAAACGGTGAAACAAACCCTGGAATTTTTGTCTTGGGTGTCTCTCTCTGGAATGTCTCAGACTTTCCATTCTTCTGTGGCAAACCTATGCACCCAGAAGGCAGTCAGAAGGGTCATTGGCCCTAAGTCTCTGGGCCCAGGGCGTCTCCACCCACATTTGCAGTCACCCTCTCAAACTTCTCAGACCGAAACCAAACAAAGCTCCTCTAATCTGCCTGTTGTCTTATCTAGAGCTGGGCAAACTATTTGCAGCCAACAATTTAGCCCAGGAATCTAGCTGTTTTTTCTGTTCACAAAGGAACAGGCTTTGCTTTTTTGTGCGTATTTGCCCATTATTTGATATTACTCAGCAGGTGGTCTTGTAAACATTTCAAGTTACGCAGAGCAAGAAAAGGGAAGGTAGAAACATTCAAACTGGAAACAAGATGAAAAATGTTAATGGCAAGGGTAACTGACTTCAGAAATAGCTTCCCAAGGGCTATGGTAAGTTCTCTGTCTCTGAGTATTTAAATCAGAATTGGATGCCTTTCCAAACAAGATGCTTAACCACAAGTTATTAAACTAAATGGGTGAAATATTGTGGTCTGTTATGCAAGGGGACAGACTATTGTATAATAGCCTCTTCTAGTCTTCAAACCTATGAATCAGTCAGAAACAATTACTTTGAGTATTCACTCATCAATATCTGTGCGACTGGTCACTTAAGTCACATGAAGGAGGAGTACTTGTGGCACCTTGATTGGATGACTCATGGGCAGGGATCCTATTTTTTGGTGATTGAAAAACAAAACAAAATTCTCTGATGAAAAAAAAACATCAGATCCATGGTTTTCAGTGATTAAAATGCAATGCTGAACTTTAGTTTCCCTAGCCATGATATACAGAGCTATCACTTAAACACAAGAATTTATGGATATATTTACAATTTTTAAGCTGACAGCCCGAGCCCTGCCTATTCTCTTGATTATCTGAGCTTTTGATTAGTCGATCTGGCTCCTGTCCCAATTAGATAAAATAATCAGGGTTCCGCTGTGTATGTTTTTATTGGTTCTTCTTCTTCTTCTCCTCTTTGCTCTTGGTGGAGCCTAAGGCGCCAACCATTCTTCTCCATTCGCTGAAGATTTGGTTGATGTTTCTGTAGCATTCGTTTTTTACATGGTGGGTTGCTAGCCCAACGCAAAACCTTCCTCCTTTCACATCTTGGGTTTGGGATCAAGCAATGGCGGAGGTTTTTTTATTGGTTCACAACATGTAAAATCTAAAGATTCTCTGTAAAAATGCAGAATCCCTATTTTTCTATGGCAGACGGATTTCTGCTCACGAGGTAGCTTTCGAGATGGTTGTGCAAACTCTCCTGATCGCAATACTACGGAATGTACTCCCTCATAGGCATAACCACAACACTGACTCTTTCCGTGAACATCCTTGGAAATGAAATAGAATAGAATCATAGAATATCAGGGTTGGAAGGGAGTTCAGGAGGTCATCTAGTCCAACCCCTGCTCAAAGCATGACCAATCCCCAATTACATCATCCAACAGATTTTTTCCCCCCATGCCCCTAAATGGGGCTCACAACCCCGGGTTTAGCAGGCCAATGCTCAAACCACCAAGCTATCCCTTCATCCCACAAAGGGCTAAAATAAGCTGCAAGAACCTTCACAGGAAATTTGTGGGATTTATACCTAGATAACACTTCTGCCTCGTTCATTCCGAAACGGACTTGCACTTGGGGCCTCTTGACTCAATGCAATCAGAGTTTGCTCAGAGACTATTTTTTCTTTTTAACAGCCCAACACAAAATACTCCGAACGTCTGCGGCTTAGAAATAGACCGGACCAGCCTGTTGGCTCTGTCGTGATGAAGAGGGCAGCTGTATAGGTGACATCCAGAAAAGCAGCACACTTCAGAAGTGTCACTTGGGGGGAGATGCAGGCGGGAGGGAGGGAGGGAGGGAGTCACAGCTGTCTCAGAGTGGCCCCTGTGGTGGGCAGGGGTGGCCGGTGGGCCCTCTAAAAAAAGAGTTGGCCTTTTAATTTTTGACTGTTTAAAATCCAAAACGATTCCACAGAAATGCTGCAGAAAGGAGAATCAAGAAGCCTGTAATCTTTGGTGCTGCAGGAGCTGGGGGGTGGATGTTTGCTCCTAGTTAACAGTTCAGTGCAGCTAACAATGCACGGGAAAGGACAGGCTGCCAGTTTAAGTGGAAGCTGCATTTCCAGAGTTAATCTGTGGTGGTAAGCAGGATATGAGCATCCAGCGCTGGACCCACTAATGAACACATCCGGCGGTGCAGGCTGCGAGCTGGCAGGGAGCTGGCATGATCCCATGAGTGTCACTATGGTGGATTGAAAACTGTGTTAAAATGATAAACAATCACTAAATTCTCAGGGGACTTCCTGGTCCTGCTTGCAGGCAGGGGGCTCTGTAGGGAAACGTGTGATCTGGATCTTCACTCTTTAGAGTCAGTCTGCAAAGAGCCAGGCTAGAGCAAAATGGGTTGAGTTGTGCCTTGCCGTAGGGAGCAGCCTGCTTTGTCTCTCACTGGTTTTGGTTCATCAGTATTTTATGTTTTTTATCTAACTTCTTCATAGTTTTGTTGTGACTATAACAGAGGCCACTTAAGTGTCACTGGAAGGGAGCTGGAAATTCTCATGTTTAAGGAATTGCAAAAATTAAACTGGGTTTTGATGTTTTAGCCCAAATGGGTGCCAACACTGCAGAGGTGCAGCTTGCAAGCCATCCCAGCACTGCATCTGGCAATATCAGGGGTATCACAGAGGTGCAGCTAGCAGCTGAGAAAGTGTGCAAATACCCGCCACCCATCTGCTTCCCCTGCACACTCCCCAGAGCAGAAGTATCATTGCAGACAATAGCATTGCAACAGCTGGGCAAATACTGCAATTTTCACTTCCGCTTGTTAAAATGTTTACAGGGATTTGCTTTGTCTGCCTGTAATATAAAACCTTAACCTTAAGATAAGCTCCAGGAGAGGAAAACTGGGCCCTGACCCTACCTTACTGAACTCCCTCCAAAAAGACATGGAAGATCTCCAAGCCCTGTATCTTTCCTGAGGCCTACAGCATGCGAACAGCGAGATCTGTCTGTGCTTCTGCCTCTCTTTGCATCCGTCACGGCACTGCTGCCCTGTGCGAGGCCGAGCGGAGAATGAAGGGTCTCGTGGAGGGAAGGGGCTTGGAAGCTGCAGGCTCCTTGGGGATATTGTCCACGCAGTTGTAATAAAAAACCTGTATTTTTATGTTCATTTGTTAATTCCGTTCTGCTCTTGGCTAACCCCAGCTCAAGCGCATTGGCCGGCCTGCCTGGCAGGAAATGGACCAAGGCTTGGGAAATGGGATTTGATGGGAACTCTTGGGGGGGAGGGGCTGCAGGGGTTGATTAGGATCCAGAAGGGAAGCTGTGTGGGGCCGGGATGTGTGTCTCTAGTAGGGAAGTAGGGCAAGCCCCAGGCTCTTATTAATAATGCACAGAGCAGGATGGCTGGAGCTTTCGGAAGGTCCCAGGCTCATTTGCTTCAATTGCCTGGTTTGCTTAGTCACACTAATATTAGCAGCTTCAACAGAATCTTTGGGGGGCTCTCCGCCCCTCACCCCCCCAGCCACCTGCCACTGTCTCAGGTCATCCCCAGGGGACAGCAGCACCCCCAGAGCAGCTGATGACTGCAATGACTTAGGGATCCAGTACAGCTGCTCCAAGTGGAGTTTCGGTCCCCGCAGTGGCCTCTGTGTCCCTGCGGCTCATTCAAAGCCCAGAATGGGGGGCCGGGCTCCAGCAAGGACTCGGGGTGCTGGGGGTGCCCAGTGACCATAGGAAGGGCCTGCTGGGTCAGCTGGCTGAGAGCCACATTCTCAGCACAGTGCAGGTAAACTGGCCAATCATGGTCTTGGTTGAATGTATTTTAGAGAACGTGGTGAGAGGGAAGGTGTCTGCGAGTTTTCTCTCTTGCTTTGTGGTACCTGATCCTTTTCCTGGGCTTCGAATGTGGTGTGGGGGGTTGTTAATTTGGTTTTGGTTTCAGCGGGGAGTTCGATTAAGAGATGCACGATCGCTGGACCGCTGCTTTTTAGACCTGACTCGGATCAGGAATAAAAACTGGTTCTTGCGTTGAACAGCTTTGGTTGGGTCAATTGCTTTGCCAGATGGTGCTTCGATCTCAGAGGCCAAATTCTGCTCTCAGTTCCTCCCGGGTGACTCCAGTGATCTCGGTGTTACTCTGTGTTTATCATCCCTCAGCTTGGAATCAAAGATCTGATGCTGCTCTGGAGGCAACTCAAGGCTGAGATCAAACGCCGCTCTTCCAGCATGGGGAACTTTGGATACTGGACCAAACCAAAACACCACATCCAGGCTCCCCTCTTTCTCAAACGTTGGTTGGGTCCTGATCCCATCCCAGGCGCTCAGCTAATTTCCACTTGTGTTTGATCACCTGCCGTGGGTCGAATGAAAAAAACCCGCCAGCCTCCATTTGTGTGAAATGTTTTTTTTCTGCTTGGTTGCTGGCAAAACCAATCTGCAATCTGAATTTCCTTCTCTGCTTACGTTTGACCTTTTCAGAAATGCAGCTGATATTGTCTCCTGCCACCTCTCTAGCACTCCGCAAGTCTGGGCAGCCCAAAGATCTGTCAGCAGGACTCCTCACGGCTGCGGGAATGGGGTTTATTAACAAGCTGCGGGGCTGACGCCACCTGAGCATCACGTGTTGTTCCTTGGTGCATCAGGAAGTAGCAGCCAGCAAGGTGCCCTTAGTCATTCCGAGAGATGTCAGTATTTCCTCGGCGTGATCCTCGTTTTACAGAGATGAAACTGAGGTGCCTTGGGCCATGCAGGGAGTCACTTCCCTGTAGCCTCTCTTTCTTCCCGCGCTACCATTTATAAAAACCCAGTGACACTTTTAAACTGAAGATCAAAGCGAAACAAAACCAAAGCTCTGAAATTCGGTGGACAAATGCCCCAGCTCCATTCCTCGTCCACTGGCTTTAGCCCCTAGCACTTTTTTTCCCCTTCTAAATTTAGCTTTCAGCCCCCCAGAAAGCCTCTGGTGGAGTGAGCAGACTTTTCCTCAAAGCACAGGCTCAGAGAGAGTGGGTTTCTAAGCTGCTCCAATACGTACCATGGCCAAGCAAGTGTCCGAAAGAGAGAAGCATCAAACTGAAGCTTCCGTGTGTGGATAAAGAGCTGACACCACAAGCCAGAGCTGAGTGAAACCAGAAAAACGCCTGAGCTGGGGATTAAGCTGCAATGGAAGGTGTGGAGCGGAAGAGCGTGAAAACGTTTCAGCTAGAGGAGTGCAGGGTGGGTGGAGGCAGCTAAGGGAGGGTTCCGAATTCAGATCCTCCTCGAGAACAGGATGGTTTTCCAGGCAGAGAGCGCGAGTGGTGGAGTTCATGGAAGAGATCAAGGGTTTCAAGTACATAAAAGGTTGTTACAAGGAGGAGGGAGAATTGTTCTTAACTTCTGAGGATAGGACAAGAAGCAATGGGCTTAAATTGCAGCCAGGGAGGTTTAGGTTGGACATTAGGAAAAACTTCCTCCCTGTCAGGGTAGTTAAGCACTGGAATAAATTGCCTGGGGAGTCTGTGGAATCTCCATCATTGGGGATTTTTAAGAGCAGGTTGGACAAACACCTGTCAGGTATGGTCAGATGTTACTTAGTCCTGCCGTGAGTGCAGGGGACTAAATGACCTCTCGAGGCCCCTTCCAGTCCTATGATTCTATGATAACCGCAGTTCTTGGGCACGCGAGCAGATTTGCTGGACGATGGCCCACATTCTGGAAGAGAGGCTGCTGAGGTCAATGTCAGGTGCCGTGTGTGTGTGTGTGTGTGTGTGTGTGTGTGTGTGTGTGTGTGTGTGTGTGTGTGTGTGTGTGTGTGTGTGTGTGTGTGTGTGTGTGTGTGTGTGTGTGTGTGTGTGTGTGTGTGTGTGTGTATCTGTGCGCCTTTGCATGCAAGCCAGGTGGCCAGCAATCCGCAAAAGCAAAGCAAGCAGCTTCCTGGGCTCCCAGGAACCTGCCCCCTTGTGAAAGCTCCGCGCACAGGCAGCCTTAGCTCTGTGCCTCATTCCCACGGTGATGGGCAACTTTCTATCAATACCTAAAATAGACGGATTGATGAGAGCTCCCTCTGCAGCAGTGGAAGCTGATAGAAGGAAGCAACGTGCCAGCAGACAGACACACACACACAAACACACACACACACACACACGCAAAGCAACGTTGTGAAAGCAGGAAACAATTCCCGGGCTGAGGTTTCAGTCCTGCTGGTATTTAGGGACTCTGAACATTGTAAGGCCGGCTGTATACACGTGCGTGCACCCAGGTACGTATCCCCGCAGTCCAGGCACCCTGAACTCCATGCAGATCCATGTTTCCCCCATTGTATTTAGCAGTAAAGTTCCTTGGGAAAACAATCACCTTCCCCAACGGCAAAGTGAATTGAATAAACATGGAGAATAACGGAACAGGCCTGCTCCGTGCGGGGCCCGAGTGATTTCTGATTTCAGGTCTCCCCCTGACCGCTGCCCTGGGCTTTGGACAGTGGCCGTTCCGCTGCGCCTGGCCCGTCTCGCTGTCGGCGAGCGTTGTATCACTAGCGGGAGACGCTGCACCTTGATTTGAGGTGGAAAGAGGAGTGAGAGCGCATCATGGCTGGGTTTGACTTCAGGCCCCGCTACCCGCTCATCTCCGGCACAGCCGGTTCCCCTCCAGACACAACCTGGGCAAGGTGGCCGCTTGGTCCCAAATGATGCTTTTTTGCCTTGTTTCAGGTTGTGACCCTGGGAGAAAGAGCCCGTGGTCAGCACCGGCCAGCTGGAAACGGGCAGGGAGCAGCAGGGAGCCCAGCAAGCCCTCAGCTCCCTGGCACATTGAAAGCTAAGAGCCCAGCCCCAGTAGGGGTCATTCAGATGCCAGCGGATCTGTTCTGTCCCCTAGATGGCAGCAGCGCGCTTCCACGCCAGCCATCAGCCAGGCACCAGCTGTCTGGGGCCTCTGATTGCCCTGGGTGGGGGGGAGTAGGGTGACTAGATAGCAAGTGGGATGGGGGTGGGGGTGGTAATAGGGTCCTATATAAGACAAAGCTCCTAACATCAGGACATCGCTCACCCTATAGTAAAGGGCCAGGGGCTTTAACTTCCCCAATCGGGGAGGGGAGGGGAGCTCATTTTATCTGCTCTGCTCTTGCAGGGAGTTCCTTCCCCTCCCTCACTGGGCGGGTGCCTGGCTAGCGCTGTCTGAGGGCGCAGGTGGCAGGCAAGAAGAGGGCCACTGGAAGCCACGCTGGGGCGGGTAGACTCTCGCCACGCCCTGATCCCGGTGAGCCCTGCTACACCCAGCGGAAAGGTCCCAGCACTGAGGATCCCGGAGGGGCACTCGGGAGCTAGTGTCTGGCACAGGGCAACTCTTCCCTGGGGCCAGGGGATGCCGGTCTGCCTCCAACCAAACACCTTGACTCCGCTCTGCTGTCAAGAGAGATCACAGCTGGATCCGCCTGGCTGGGGACGTGGGAGCATAGGGGGACAGTCACAGCTGGATGGGTAGGTGTGGGCCCATGCTGGCATATAGCTGCCTGGGTGACCCTGGATCACGGATCCAGCCCAAAGAGAGATGCAAGCCGGACCTCACATGCGGGGCAGGCATGTGGCCTGGCGGGATGCAGCCCTTCCTGACGGGCAGAGCGATTTCCCTGCTGTTTCTGGTGGTCATCTTCCAGCACTAGTGCCCTCGGGGCTGGGGCCTCCCCGGCGGAGATAAATCCCAGATTCCCAAGGGGGTGGCCCTGAGGGAGTGCAGTCGCAGCCGCCTCTGTGCGCTCTGCCTCTTCCCCCGTGGCCAGCCTGCAAAGGGACTCCCGGCCAGCTCGGGCCGTTGGCCCAGGACCCGCTGTGCTGTCCGGAATTAGAACCCGCTGCCCCCGGCCCCCGTGAAGGCCGTGGCCGGGTTATAAAGCTCTGTCCCAACAAGCCAGCCGAGGGCGGGTCCCGAGCGATGAAATGCCACTGCAGGTAACGCGCGGGCCCAGCCTCGTCGGGCTCTCTCTGCTCCGGAGGAAGAGTCTCAATACCGGCCCTCCCCAAAGGCCTAGCTGACAGGTCCCAGTGGGGAAATCCGCACTCGGGGCCAGAGACAGGCGCCCCCATTAACAGCCAGGCCCCTTCCTTCTCTGGAGAAGACGACTGCAGTGGAAACAGCTCTGGCGCCATCTAGAGTCCCCTGGTTTCCATGGCCCCTTGCCGGCTGCTTTCAGGTGTGGATACGGTGGAGGGCTGCGATGGATGGTCCCTCTGGTGGACCATCTCCTAGCAACTGCCGAAGATCGGGGGCCCATAATGACCCCCTAGCACTACCAGCCGCCTTTGATACTGCTGACCGTGAGGTGTGGGGCAGATGCTGGCAGGGTGCCACTCCGTGGCGTCATTCTTGGCTCTGTGGGGTGGGTGATGCTGAGTGATTACCTGGGCGCTGCATGAGGTTGGCACATGGAGCGCTGTGGGGTTCTGTTCTCTCCACCCCCCCCCCCCCAGTCACTGTGTGTGCAAGGCCAGGCAGGCACAGTGTCTGTCTGTCCTCTCTACTGATGGTATTTGTCCATCCTTACCAAAGGAGGTCTCCAGTTAGGGCCCTTCTGGGTCCACAGCTGAGGCTGGATTCCCAGGTGGCAGCCGCACCCAGAAGTCTCCTACTCCATCTTGTTTGGCCCAGAGCTTGTGACCTTCCCTCTCAGATGTGGACTGAAGCAGTTACGCATGGCTGTCCCCTCACTACTCTGCCCTGTGTCTGATGCTACTAGGGCTGGTCTTCACTAGGGGGATAGATCGACTGTGGATAAGCAAATTCAGCTACATTAATAACGTAGCTGAATTCGGCGTATCTACAGCCGACTTACCTGCCATCCCCACGGCGGCGGCAGTCGGTGGCGTGCTCCCCGTCAACTCCAGCTTGCACCTTGTGGCGAGCTGGCGTTCCGGAGTCGACGGGGGCGCCGCTGGCGATCGATTTATTGCGTCTTGACGAGATGCGATAAATCAATCGCCAAAAGATCGATCCCTCCCCGCTGTAGTGAAGACAAGCCCCTAGAGATCCTGCGTCAGGACTGCTCAGCCCACTCCCTAGATCCTTCCAGAAAACCACTCCCCCTCTCTTCTCTCCTGAGGGGGTAACGAGTCAGCAGGACCCTCTTCACCAGGCATGTCCAAAGTCCGGCCCGGGGGCCAATTGAGGCCCGTGTTCTAATTTTACCCGGCCCGCAGACGCTTTTCTAAAATCAATACTATGCGGCCCGCCAGCACTGTCGCCAACCAGTGCGCGGAGCCGCAGCCGAAGGAGAGGGGCAGGGTCAGTAAGAGGCGAGGGGGGGGGAGAAGAGTGGAGGCGGAGCCGGCGGAGAAGAGCGGAGTCAGAGCCGGGGACGGGGCACGAGGTGAGGCGAGGCGAGGCAAGGCAAGCCGGGGGAGGGGGGGAGGGAGGGGGGAGGAGGGAAGAAGAGCGAGAGCGCGGCCGGAGGGGGGGGGAGGGAAGAAGAGCGAGAGCGTGGCCGGAGGGGGGGGAAGGGAAGAAGAGCGAGAGCGCGGCCGGAGGGGGGGGAGGGAAGAAGAGCGAGAGCGCGGCCGGAGGGGGGGGGAGGGAAGAAGAGCGAGAGCGTGGCCGGAGGGGGGGAGAGGGAAGAAGAGCGAGAGCGCGGCCGGAGGGGAGGGGGAGGGAAGAAGAGCGAGAGCGCGGCCGGAGGAGGGGGGGAGGGAAGAAGAGCGAGAGCGCGGCCGGAGGGGAGGGGGAGGGAAGAAGAGCGAGAGCGCGGCCGGAGGGGGGGGGAGGGAAGAAGAGCGAGAGCGCGGCCGGAGGGGAGGGGGAGGGAAGAAGAGCGAGAGCGCGGCCGGAGGAGGGGGGGAGGGAAGAAGAGCGAGAGCGCGGCCGGAGGGGAGGGGGAGGGAAGAAGAGCGAGAGCGGGGCCGGAGGGGGGGGGAGGGAAGAAGAGCGAGAGCGCGGCCGGAGGAGGGGGGGAGGGAAGAAGAGCGAGAGCGCGGCCGGAGGGGAGGGGGAGGGAAGAAGAGCGAGAGCGCAGCCGGAGGAGGGGGGGAGGGAAGAAGAGCGAGAGCGCGGCCGGAGGGGAGGGGGAAGGAAGAAGAGCGAGAGCGCGGCCGGAGGGGAGGGGGAGGGAAGAAGAGCGAGAGCGCGGCCGGAGGGGGGGGGGAGGGAAGAAGAGCGAGAGCGCGGCTGGAGGGGAGGGGGAGGGAAGAAGAGCGAGAGCGCAGCCGGAGGAGGGGGGGAGGGAAGAAGAGCGAGAGCGCGGCCGGAGGGGAGGGGGAGGGAAGAAGAGCGAGAGCGCGGCCGGAGGGGAGGGGGAGGGAAGAAGAGCGAGAGCGCGGCCGGAGGGGGGGGGGAGGGAAGAAGAGCGAGAGCGCGGCTGGAGGGGAGGGGGAGGGAAGAAGAGCGAGAGCGCGGTCGGAGGGGAGGGGAGGGGGAGGGAAGAAGAGCGAGAGCGCGGCCGGAGGGGGGGGGTGGAGAAGAGCCGGTGCCGGGGGGAGGCAAGTGGCAGGAGCCCCGCATGTCTGCCGAGGAACAGGGCTGTGAGGATTGGTGTGGACTGTGGAGGATGTCTGGTGGAGGGTGCAAAATAAAAAGAACAACAATATCAAGACTATCAAATTATTCATTTATTTTCATTAAATATATAAGGTAAATAATGAAATTACAAACCAAACATATATTCTAATATGCAATGCTACCTTATGCAATATTCATTTAAAAAGTTTAAAATAAGCTGTGCTCCAGGAAAAGGGAATGGGGGGGGGGGCAGAGGTGCAAGATAAAATTTTTGCCAAGTTCGCTATTTTATAGCAGCTTCCCTCTCCTGCAAATCTGGGTCTGTGTCCATTGCTCCTTTTTGCTGCTTCTCGCTGGTCTGGTGCTAACCCCTGAGGGTTATGTCTGCTCTTAGTCAGCCCACTTGACAAGTTTGATTGTCCTTGATCTGTCTCTCCTTCCTCATTCACACCTCATTCATTCAACATGGCACTTGATTATAAAGTCGGGGGGGGGGGGGGGGGGAGGGGGGAGCGAGAGCACGGAGGAGAGCGGGGGGGGGGGAGGGGGTCGGCCCTCACACATCTTCACCTTACCAAATCTGGCCCTCTTCCCAAAAAGTTTGGACACCCCTGCTCTTCACCCTTTCCCAGTAGGATCAATGCCTGTTAACAAAGTGGAGTGTTTCAGGCAAACACTGCCCACCTTGATGCTTGTTTCAAAGATCAGAGATACCACCAGAGGGTCCTGAGGAGGAGCGATTAGAAATACAACCCCTCACCTGCTATGGCAACTACTGTAACAGCATCATGAACTCACCTTCTTAGAGACACTGTTGAATGGCAAGTATATCAGTGCAGCCGGGCATATACCTGTATTCTCAAGGTCATGAATCCCATTTGAGCAAATACTATGTGAATGGAAAGCACGTGCGCACACAAACCCTCCTTCTGCCCCCCCCTCCTCCCCCCCCCCAACTCCTCAAACCTTTCTATATTCTTTTATTTTATATTTTTGGCATGATGCCTCTGCCACTTCTCAGCTTTCCCAGAGCAATAATAATGCCTTGTATTTATCTAGCGCTTATCTGCCAATAGCATTCCAGGCCCTGCACCAAAACCAACACACAAGCCAATGAAACGCAGATTAATAGGGCTCAAATTCATGCAAGATTAAAAACAGACAACAATTAAAACAAACAGAAAGCAACAAAAATCAAATCAAATCAATGCCGTGCGAAGAAGGACTTTGGCAACAGAAAGGCTTTTTTGAAAACAGACCATTTAAGACTCAGCCTAAAGCAAATAGAACTGGAACTGGTAGATATCGGGGGCTGTCTGACTTTTTCTGCTTTCAGCTATTTTTTGTAATAAGCTGGAAAATGCACCAATGCATCAAATATAATGGCTATCATTTTCTTTTCCCTAAACAATAACAGTCTTGGTGACAAGAATCAGAGAGGTAGCCGTGTTAGTCTGGAATAGCAGAGGTAATAAAGTCCTGTGGCACCTTAAAGACTAACTATAAAGTTTTGAAGCATAAGCTTTCATGGGCTAATACCCACTTCGTCGGATGCAAGCAGTGGAAGTGTCCAGGGGCAGCTATAGAAAGGCAGGCAAGAACCAGGTAGGAGGTAACAAGGTTAGTCCAATTAGGCTGAACCAGCTTGTTATCTCCAATCAGGGAGGGTGGGTTATTCTTCTAGCAGTTGCATAGGGGGTGTGAACTCGGAGAGAGGAGAAGCTATTTTTGTAATTAGCAAGCCACTCAAGGTCTTTGTTCAGTCCCAGATTGATTGTGTTAAATTTGCAAATGAATTGCAGCTCTGCAATTTCTCTTTGCAGTCTGGACTTTTTTTGCTGCAGTATGGTGACTTTTAAATCTGTAATTGTGTGTCCAGGCAGGTTGAAGTGTTCTCCTACAGGTGTTTGTATATTGCCATTCCTAATATCTGATTTGTGTGCATTTATCCTTTTTCGTAGGGACTGGCCAGTTTGGCCGATGTACATAGCAGAGGGACATTGGTGGCATATAATGCCATATATGACATTGGTAGATGTGCAGGTGAATGAACCAGTGATGGTGTGGTTGATCTGGTTAGGTCCTGTGATGGTGTTGCTGGTGTAGATATGTGGGCAGAGTTGGCATCGAGGTTTGTTGCATGGATTGGTTCCTGAGTTGGAGTTATTGTGGTGCAGTGTGCTGTTGCTGGTGAGAATCTGCTTAAGGTTGGCCGGTTGTCTGTGTGCCAGGACTGGCCTTCCTCCCAAGGCCTGTGAAAGTGAGGGATTATTGTCCAGGATGGGTTGTAGGTCACTGATGATGCGCTGCAGAGGTTTTAACTGAGGACTGTAGGTGATGGCCAGTGGTGTTCTGTTGTTTTCTTTCTTGGGCTTGTCTTGCAGCAGCAGGCTTCTGGGTACACGTCTGGCTCTGTTGATCAGTCTTGGTGACAATGCTCAGTTATAAATTTTAACGCTATCAGGGCGGAGTTTTGAGCAAGTAAAGCAATTCAATTGCATATGCAAAATAAATGCCTAATTTGCACACATAGTTACCAAGATTGCCTGGGCAAATTGGGTTTCTTCATGTCTTACTTGCCTGCAAATCTGGCTGATTATGTCTCAAATTCAGCAAACACTCACTAGCCAGCAAAACACTTAAATGCCTGCTTAACATTAAGCACGTGCTTCGGTTCTAGTCACTTCAGTGGAGTTTAAGCATGCTGAATAGGGATGGACATTAGGGTGTACTTAAGTGCTTTCCCCCTCAGATTAGACACCAGATCAAATGTAAGGTTTGAATACCTAGACTTAAATTAAACAAGTGTCAACAGAAAATGACAAACTCATACTTGCCCTAAACAAAACCACTTCCTTTTCATCCGTATTCTCCTTCTAATAAAGGAATTGGTACACCTGCAAAAGCAGTGGGGAATGCAAGGCAGCAGGAAATAATATAACAAACTGATAGGTAGGAAACAATAAAATAAATATTACAGTATCATATGACAGCCCAGGAGAGTCCTCCAATCCCCTCTAGGCACCGCATGCATCCGTACCAGACAGGTAATCCTCTTTGGCGGTAAACATTTATATAGAAGGAGAATCTCATTTGGGAAAAAAGTCAATCCTTACTTGCAATCATTTTAAGGTATCTCTTATCAGATGATGCGCACGCTGGAAAACCCAAGGGCAGAAACATGTGCAAAGCCACTGTCGCCACCAAAAATACTAAATGCAGCTACTGATTTTCTTTAGAGTTCTCCAATACAAGGACAGCTGCAGCTAAATTCCCAGAGCGTGGGACAGGCTTACATGCTTTTCACCCCTAAGCAGATCTCAAAGCCCTTTACAAAGTGAGGGAGCATCATTCTCCGCCTCTCACAGATGGGGGAACTAACAGGCCAGAGTTAGTTTGGGTGGAAAAGCTGCAGCTGTGCTCAGGAGCTGATCCAAGTTACCCAGTGAAACACTCGTTCCCCCGAAAGACAAAATGTCTTCACAGAAGATAGCGGCAGGGCTGGCCTCCCCCACATCACTTGCCAACGGATCTGAAACAGAGGAGAACCCTCTGCACCGCTGACTGACAATGAACATGTGCAGGGGCAACCAACTTCACCAGCCATTGTAGCAGAGCGGGGTCAAGTGGAGAGGCGAACACGCTTTGCTACGATACAGCCAAACCTCAGTAGCCCCAGCCCATCTCGATGACAGCGCCATATTAAAACACGAGCTCGGCGACCGTTCCCTGCGAAACCTGGGCTCAGGTCTTCAGGACTGCTCATGCCCCTTTCACACCCACCACATCTGAGACGCGTGGGGGTAGAGTTCCAATAACGCCCCACGGATGCGCCGTCACCAAGGTCGCACTGTGGACCCCTCAGCACGGCAGCACAGCCTGCTCCTGCCTGAGCTGAAGGAATACTTCCGTTACCCTGGAGCACTGGAGCAGGCTGTCATCCTCCAGGACTGTAGCCACTGCAGAGAGAAGTAGCGCCATTTTGCTAGCGCAATACACCCACTCTTGGGCATGTGCATGCAGAAACTTTGGCTTTGGTGTGCCTGGCATCAAGTGCTCGTGGGCATGTCTGGGGCACACAGACTTACCTATTCATGCACATTATTATTTTTATTTGATTTGATTATTTATTTATTTGCCTCACGGTAGCCCTGAGTGGCCTCAGTCCGGGATCAGGTCCCACTGTGTGACGTCTCCCCATACAGAGACCAAGAGGGCTTGCAGTCACTTTCTGATGGCCAACACAGCCACAACCTGACACAGATGTCTCTCTCTCTTGTCTCTTCTTTCAGGGTCGTGACTCTGGCGGCTCCATCCCACTCTCTCGTGGGCATTTCTCCACATCTCAGAACTGCCGCCCGATTGTGCATGCCCGGGGCCCTTCCCCTAGATCCAGATGGGAGCCTTACAACACTGGGGCGAGGATCTTGCTGCTGGAAACACCTCGGGTGGCTGCAGCTCACCCTGCGCTAGAATCCCGTCAGGCGCGTCTGGTCATCAGCACTAACCCTCCGAAGGGACAAGCCACACCGTCCTCCACCTCAGGAACGGGAGCCGTCGCCCCAGTTCAGTGCGGATAGGACGGCTCCGTTCTCCTTTACTCACGGCACAAGGGGAAGAGGCTCGATAGACACCTGTAATGGAGACTGGCCTCCCCTAGGGGATTTTACTGGCATATCTGTCTCCTTGGAAACTCCTTGGAATGGATTTCACCGGAAGCCTTACCCATTCAAATGTCCTTGCTGGTATTTCCAGGCCTAATCAATCTCGATTCCTTGCTAATGAACTCAGAACGGTGCCGAACGGATCAGATGCCATTCAGGGCGAGATTGATAATATCATTAAGATTTCCTCCCAGGTCCTGTCTTTGTTACCTTGTTAATTAAGCTGGCACAGGGGAGTCCACAACACAGAATGCATAATGAGGCTTGGCCGGCCAAAGGGGGACCCTGCCGTTAATGGGACACAGAGTGGTTTCAAACTCATCGTCAACCTGTCTGCGCGGCAGGGATAACGGGCAGGCCTGGTCCGGGTGGCTGCAGGGAATAGTTTAACAACTGTGATTTTCAGAGGGGTGGAGCAGAGCAGGGTCTGAGAGGGGCGGTGGCTGCATCGTTTGCTCTTTACATAACATGGCAACGTGGAGCAGCCACGTGACACAGAATTAAACCGATACAAACCTGGAAGGCCGGGGGAGGTACGCACTGCTCTCTGGCTGGTTTCTGGAGGCCTCTAAAACCATAGAACATGGGGAGCTCCACTGGGGAGCTCGTGCACTCCTGATACAGAAAAACAAAGGGAGAGAGGCCCCGATCCTGCGACGGGACCCAGGCAGCCACAGTCCTGTGGCAAAGCAGAACCCCCTGAATCATGATGACACCTGGCGAAGAATGCCGGGTTGACCTGCCCCTTACATGGCAGAGAGAGCAGTGGCTTCTAATAAACAAACAGAGGATTCTTTATCGACCGTGGGCAGGGCCCTGCAGTTCCTTCTAGCTCGATTCCCCAAAATGAAGGGTGGGAGAAGGGGCAAAGTGTTCACACACAGCCCCCCAACTCCCATGCACATCTTCACCAGCCAGCAGAGCTGGGCCAGCGTGGAAGGCAAATCACTCTGCTCCCTGTAAGAGTGGGCAATGGACGGCTAGCCCCTCAAGTCTTCCTTGGCTGTCATGCCTCTGGGAGCAGCAGCCAGCATACAGAGTAGCCTGATTCCCAACATGAACAAGTCCTAAACCCAGAAGGCTGAACCCTCTGTTGCGCTGAGCCAGTGCACAGTGCAATGTAGTGGGTGTGAAATGGTGGTTTTGCTTCCTGTGCTGGCTAGGGAACAAAACAGCCCACACAAATCAGAGCAGCCTCAGGGCTGCTCTAGCGAAAGCCAGCTGGAACAATCCCTAGGATTGTTTTGCTGGTCCAGGATCACTAGAGCTATACAGTGGCCCCACCTCCTCTCACCCTCCCAGTATGCACCTATGGTGGTACGGAGAGGGAGTGACATGAAATATCCCAAAGTAGGATTCCGCCCCTCCCCAGTGGGATCTTAGCCACCTATTTAAGAATTCATTTCGACTGCTCAAGTAGCCAAGGAACCAGCCAACAGTCTTGCAGGGTGTGTGTGTTTTCAGACGGGGTGTGGGTAAAATGGAGGAGATCATAGAAATTAGGGACCAAGTGTTTGGGGAGGGGGCGGTTAAGCTGTCTTGATAGTTTTGGAATAAAAGTTCCAGTAGATGTGGATGGTAAATTAATGGACACTTAGTAAGGGGGAAAGTTTCCTTAATTGGAATGCATCGAAGCAGGGATAATTGCTTCATGGAGGTTGGGGGTTTTGTAAAAAAGGATTTCCTTCAATTTTAGACTCTCATTTTTAGCTCCTAATTGACCATGCTGAGAGATTTCTCCTTTGAACCGTTCTAATGAGACTCCGAGAAAGTTAGCAGGTTTGACGAATGAAGTCACATGAATAGGAATGAGCAGGGGTCAGGACCAGGAGAGCTCAGCTTTCTAGCTAGCGATTTCCAACAAGGTAAAATATAATCAGTCAAAACAGGCATCTTTGAGGAGAACTTGATTTCAATGGGACTCCTCAGAGGGCAACACAGGGTTAACAGTGAGACCGGGGGAGACTGAGGGGAATCTGGTGTTTCATCTTTACCACCTGCCTTGAGAAATTTCAATCACTTATCAAATGTAAAATAGGATCTGGATGTTCAGTGGGAAGGGTTTGAAATCCGTAATTCAGCTGGGTGGCCATTTATGGGGAGTGTGGACTCAGTCACAGCCGTGACAGGCCTAATTCGCCTTCCCCGGTGGAGAAAATGGGTCATGTAGCTCTACCAGAGATCTGTGGTAACTGCTCGAGAAAGCTGCCAGAAGCTGAAGGCTCCTGCAATACACCCCGAGACACGGGGGAGAAAAGACTTCAGGTAGGGCTGAGAGTAGCTTGAAAGACTCCAAGCAGGAGGTCATGGGAGGGGCTTGGTGAAGAGTGGGGTGGGATGAATATATGAACTTTGAGGCCTTCGTTGTGAATGGGCTGTCATAATAAACCAGGGTATTACTGGCCAAGGGAAAAGCCTGTGTGGAGTTCTTAAGGAGCCCCGAGGAGAGGGAAACCGAGGCAGGCTACAAGGGAGTAACTGGCGGTAGGGACCCTGTTACATCAGTCTAGGAAGGACTTTTGTTTGGGGCAAATTCACCAGATACACAGGGCCAACAGAAGGCTTTTTCATCATTTAAATTCCAGTTAATCCCTCATGATAGCATGTATTTTACCCATTAAAAGGATTAATCCTCGCTCTCCGGGAGAGCATCAAAGACATCCAGTCTCATGAGGCTTTACTCATTTGTGAGGGGGAGGGAGCAGAAATTTAATTCACATAGTTCCTCTCATCCTGGAGACGGGAATACTCCTGAATCAGTCACTGAGCTCTGCACCTGGCCCTCGGGGGAGGAACGAGCAGGGGCTGCTGACGACGCCAGGAAAACGAGAGAGCGAGCAGCTCTGTTTTACCTAGACTCGTTCTAAACCTGGCTAAGAAGTCAAAGGTTCCACGTGCCCTTCTGATGCCTGGCAGAGATAAGGGGACGGTGGTGAATGTGTCATCGGCGGCTGTGCTATTTTAAGAGCTGTCTGTGATTTACAGGAAAACCTGAAAATTTTCCTGGCGTAACTAGGTCAACGGCTCTCAAGTAAGGGTATTGAAAAGGTAAAAGAGGGGAGCCCCGTCTAGCACCTCCAACCAGCACACGCCACTTGACTAGCCTCCATTGATATTCATGTTGGATTATTATATATACTCCACTGAATAAAATGTGGGCCCAGGCCTGTGTCCTTGGCCACTTCGCCCAGACAGAAGCCATCTTGATGCCTTGAGGTAGAAGCCCCCTGTAATGGGGTAGTGGCTTTTAGTGCCAGAGGAGAGATCCTCTGGGAGGCCACTTGCCTTGTTCTCTGTGGCCAGGGAAGGCAGCCAAAGGCCAGAAAAATACCTGATAGAGTCACTGGATGAGAAGATGGCCCTATGGAGCAGTTGGTGTCTGGGACAGGGAAGATATAGGGCCCTCCTAGACTGTTGTTCCCTTAAGGGCCTGAGACCAGGCGCCCTGTAGAGTGGATGGGGCAAGACTCCCCCCTCACCCAACCAACACAAACAGGGGATTGAGGTTACTTAGACCCCCCCCCCCCGGGGAGGATCATGACAGTGGTGAGTTGGGATCCTCAAAAGGAGACCCTAAGCTTAGTCAAGGGAGGAGCCACTGAGCCTGAGAGGAAGAACTTAGCTGGGATACGGTCCCAGGAAGGAGGGTTGTGACCCCTGAATCTGAGGGGAGAACAGGACTGGAAATCACACAGCCCTACGGAGGAGGACAGTGAAGGGAGAGTTTCACAGACTGGGGACATTAGGGCTAGAAGCACACAGCCCCAAGGATGGTGAAATCCTGCCTCCAGAAGAGGAGCTTTTTGTGGGAGGAACTGGTTCATCCAGATACACTAGCCCCAAGAGAGGGTAAATATTGTTCTTAAAGAGGCTGGATGTAAGTGGACTATTCTTGTAAATTCAGAGGGACTCTGAGGCCAGGTGCCTGCAGGGCCATCTCCGGCCATAAGGGGCTGCACTGGAACAGTAGCTGTCTCCATCCACATTCTCAGATAGTGCACAACTGTGTGTGCAAACATACACGTGAATTTGCCGGCCAATAGCTATATTCAGTTACTGACGGACATACAAGTGTAGCAAAGCTTTTGCCTGAATAAATAGACACTGAGTTTAAGTCCCCCTGAAAATTTGGCCCCTTTACGATTGAGCTAAACTTCGTTTGCTGAGTTCCGTAATAAAGCAAATCTGTTGGTTGAGATGCAGCGCTGTTGTCAATGGTCCGTGAGGCATGCACTCGGTGGTGGGATGGGTGTGTATGTGAATGTGTGTATGTACCCTGATTCACGGTGTATATACACCGTAAATAACACCCAGAGCTGTTTCAGAAATGCAGGGAGCGGCTTCTCCCATTCAGTTCCAGTTCTCTGCCTGGGTCTGCCACTGCTCTGCTGGGTAAGTTCCCTTGGGTAAGTCGCTTCCCTGCCCCGGGCCACCATTTCCTTTCTGTAAAATGTGATCATGATACTGGCCTCCTCTGCAAAGTGCTTTGAGATCTCCTGATGAAAAGAGCAAGGGATTGTCATTGACTTCAGTGGGTGCAGCACATTCCTTGTCATGCACACAGCCTGTTTGGTTGGGCTGCATCTTTCTTGCACCAGGTATAGCTAAGATTGCATGACGGTGATGTAACAGGATGCGCACGATCCTATCGTTCTAGTAGTGACGTTGTGTCAAGGATTCCCTCCAGGGATAAGCCTCCGAGCAACCCTGTCTGTAGGGGGGGAGCTCACAGGAAGAGATGGCTTAGACTGGCACTGCTGTTGTCATCTGATTGGTTCATGTGTTCTGAAATATACCCTGCACACTTTCTAGTGACCCTCTAACTACTCCTGGCATCACCTTTCCTCTGCGCTGGCTTCTGGCAGGCCCAGAGTGTAAAAGTGGGAGTGGATTGGAAGGGAGGAAGGGGAGATATTAGTGGGAGAAATATTTTGTTCACAAATTTCTGTGATTTATTTACCTATTGTACTTGAGACGTTTCTCGGGAAAATATTTTCAAAATATTTCAGTGGGGAAAAATAAACACTGCTCACTGTCACTTTAAAAAAAAACTTTCCTCCCCTGGAAAAGGGGGAAGGGAAGTCTAGAAGTGAGGCGAAGGGGATGTTGGTTTTGTTTTGCTTGGGTGAGGGAAACAATTGTTCAGGACAAGAGAGGGGAATCCAAATGTTTTCTTTTTGAAAAATTGTCCCAAAACAAAAATAACCTCAAATTGATTTTTTTGTGTGTGTGAAAATTTTCATTTTGGTCAAAAAGACATTTGACATTGGAAGACAAAAGGTTTTTTTGGAACACGGTGGTAGTAAAAACCTTCCCACCACTAAGACAGGGAACTGCTTCCCCAGGGCAAGGGTGGAACCCTCTTTGCTTGGGACCTTCATAATTCGACTGGACGAAGCGCTAGGAAACGTAGCGGACAGACCTGGAGTATCGGGGTGCTGGGTGAGGTGTAGCAGAGCAGATTGGGGCATTTCCATCTCCAAGCTCTGTGGCATGCACAGACAGAAGGGAGTTCCTGGATGCCTTTGACACGGGGCTAAGTGTATTATGAGTTTAACGAGCACCGGGCAAAGATCACTGCATCATAAATCTTGATTAAACAACGGCACGTCCACCCACCCCCCTTACAACAGTCAGCACTTGATTTACCGTCGCTGCCGGGAAGCTGTTGAAGGAAGCTCAACAGCATGAGCTTGGCAAACATCATTTATCCTAACAGCTTTGGCTTGATTCATTTGTAGGAGAGAGACAGGCCGTTCATTTCCAAACAATTATCCAAGCAAAGGGCAGGACCAGCTAACCCTCCCACCAGCCCTCCATAAGTCAGCCCTCCCCGACCCGGATAGCCACTCATGCTGACGCTCGGGTAGGCCAAAGAGCTACAGAACATGCTTCCTGGTGTGCAAGGTGGGCAGAACCCGCCAGGTCGTGAGCCTGGAGACACAGTCAGACGTTATGTGGCAGACGGACAGGCCCGATTTTATGAGCAGAATCATAATCCTGGCTCCCCGTGGTCCATGAGCACTGAGACCCTTGTAGACATGAAGTTTTGCAGGGAAGAGATGTTTGTTGTTTTTTGGGAGGGGCAGGGAGAAGCTGAGGAAAAATGAGGGGCATCTTCCGCAGCCCCTGCTGGAATGATGTTTTGTAAGGAAAGCTTAGACTGCAGGGGTAGGCAACTTATGGCACACATGCCAAAAGCGGCTCATGAGCTGATTTTCAGAGGCACACCCGCTGCCCGGGTTCTGCCCACCAGTCTGGGGGGGGCTCTGCATTTTAATTTAATTTTAAATTAAGCTTCTTAAACATTTGAAACACCTTATTTACTTTACAGACAACAATAGTTTAGTTCTATATTATAGACTTAGAGAAAGAGACCTTCTAAAAACGTTAACATGTATTACAGGCATGCAAAACCTTCAATTAGAGTGAATAAATGAATACTTGGCACACCACTTCGGAAAGGTTGCCGACCCCTGGCTTAAGGGATCTGTCCCATTTGATAGAAAGGTACCTGTGTGCTAACTAGAGGGAATTTTAGATCTCTGCATTCTGGCTCTGCTTCCCCACTAACCACTCTCTTTATGCCTTTTGCTGCCAACTGTAGACTTCAGGCAATATTTTCAGGGAGTTGTAGGGTGCATTTGCCTGGTTTGTGAGTGTGCAGTCCCAGCAATTGTGCATGTCAGGTGGGTAACTGTGAGCGGAAACCCAGGAACTGAAAATGCAAATCAGGTAGTTGTGCGTGCTAGCCCATCAATGGTGTGTGTGAAACTGGTGTGCAATTGCATACCTATCCTACTTGAAATTCTGTCCCTTTATCATCTTTCATGCTCCCCATAAGCCTCCCATTTAATATACATCAAGTTCTATCACTTCCTAGCTTTGTAAACATGCCTCTAACCACATCTGTTCCACAAAGCATTCCAACTTTAATGCCATGTTCCCCCTTGGGTTTGTTCTGCATTGCACCTTATCATACCAGCTTTTAGATGGTAGTTTCTTCAGGGCAAGGGTCTCTATGGATGGTCTATATCATCTATCATACAGTCACTGATAATGCCACATAAAGAATAAATAACACGGTGTTTTGATTTCTGGGGCCTCGTTTCTATCTCCTGGGAGGAACATTCTCCATTAACCTTCCTTCTTTTCACTTCTCTGTTTGCATCGCAGCCATTTTGCTCCCTCGCTCTATCTAAAATTAAATCTGTTTGGGTTTGGGGCCGGTTTATTATTATTTTTTTTGCTTATATTTGCTGAGTGCATGCAAGCACAGGAAAACATCAGCATAATTCATACCACACACAATCGTCTTGGCCTCGGTTTACAATCAAAGGCACATGCTGCGAAATAAGTGCACTTCGTAAGGAGGTCTGAAGATAGCCTGGGTGCTGTTTCACAAACCATTAGCGAGTCTCTCTTTGTTCTGATATCGCACCGCGCAGCCTAAACCAGGCGCAGCCTAAAATGTTTCTGAGCTGCAGCTGATACTGCCAAGTGGCACGACACTGATTGATTTATTTTTTATTATTAAAGATGACAGCAAAAAGTGACTGGTATTGATCCCTTTGATCACTGCTACCAATCTCTAATCCCTGTGAACTGGGCCCTTGGGGTGAACAAACTATCATGAGGACTGTTAGGGGCAGGAAACAGCAAGCTTCCTGCAGCAAGAAAGTGAGAGTCAGATGTGAGGGAGGTGGCTATCTGCTTCGTGACTGTCTGCGCTGCGCTGCATGGGAGTCCGTGTATGGCCAGCGAAACGCCCCAACGTCCTGGCCTGGGATAGGCAGCTACCATTAGCGCTGGCCCCAATGATGGAGAGAGACATGGAAGCAGGGCTGCACCTGCAGCATCGCACAAAAATCCACCATGCTGTTAGCGGTGCCGCTCCTTGAATGACCCATTACACCAAGCCCCAATTTGTGACTGTACAGCCAGACATTAACTGCTCCCAAAGCAGCCCCCCCCCCTACCGCTGATGTTCCGGTGACGTACTTTAACCTGCAGGCAGGACCTGCCCCCGTTCCCATGAACCCCACGGGATTTTTTGTCATTGTCTAAAATTGGAAGCAGAATCAGGGCCATACCGGTACATGGGCCGCACCGGAGGAGTTGTTGCCTCGTAACGTAGCACTGAAGCAGCTTCTTTGCACTGTGGAGAGTGCGGGCCACCTGCCCTCATCAATGGTGTGCATGTGTGTGCGTACTTCCCGGCCACTTCATTGCCTGTACGGTCCCTGCGCTCCTAGGAGTTATTGTTACTTGGTAAAGTGCCTGGAGGGTGCTGAGGGATGAAAGATGCTCCATAAATCTAAATTCTATTTGAGTCCACCAGATTTAATGGCTCTGAAAGAAGCTGTTACAGCCTATTGGGTATTAACATGTGTTTTGAAATTATTCACCGTGTAACAACCTACTTACAGGACAGACCTGCGGGGAAGGGGCGTGAGGGAGAGGAAGCGTTCCGGTTTAATGAAGAAATAATACCCGTTCCAAAACTGGCTTAACACCTACTTGTGCGCGTGAGTAGACTCTGAATTTTCAAAGGTTCATCCCTGCGTGTTGTGAAACGGTTGTTCTGGGCCGTCGGGGCATGTTGCAGACTCCAACAGGAAAGACATTTTGTTCGTTTTTAACTCTCACCCAAGTGCCTTGCCACGTCCGTCCTGAACGACCTCGGGAAATCTGGAGTTACGGCTAAAGACTTGGGGTGCTACTTTGTCCTTAATTCTCCCAGTTGGGGGGGCTGTGTCTTTAACTGCTATCGAGGGCTCTATGTTATGAGTCATTCAAAGTGGAGGCTGTTTAGCAGCTGGCGGGAGTGGGGCCCTAAGAATGGAATTTAATTTAGGGCATGGGGTTCATAGCCTTGCTCTTTGCAGAACAGAACGATATGAATGAACCACCCTGCCACAGCTGAGTCCCACATCACATGACCAATGTCCCGACTTTGTAGGGACAGTCCCGATTTTGGGGTCTTTTTCTTATATAGGCTCCTATTTACCCCCCCAGTCTCATCCCAATTTTTCACATTTGCTGTCTGGTCACCCTAGTCCCAAATAACCATGTTTAGTAAGTGCACACAAATAGCGGAGGCCTAGCTACATCTGTGCTGCTGCTCTGACTGATTTCTGGTGGCTTCTAGAACACCATGAGCATCACTAGGGGGCTTTCAAACTGTTAAGGGATACTACCCTAAACCAGGTGGGGAGAAGGTGAAGAGAGAGCTGGATGGGAGAAAACAAAGAAGGGTGAAGTTAGGTGGACCTTAGGAAGTTAGGCCATTAAAAAAGGAATTCATCCAATCTATGTATTGTCTACAGTCTGCTAGGGGGGGTTGTACTGTTGCGTGCTCTTTGACTTTAACTAATAGTAAATAGGTTTTGCTATGAAAAACTAAAAATATAAATTATTATCAAGAAGCACAAAGCACCAGCACAGAGTTTGGGACACGTTTTCCAAAAGCTCCAGCAGTAATTGAGTGCACCTGCGCAAAACCACCACATTCGTGATGCTGATCTAAAACTGTACATGCAAATTGGGTGCGTCTGGCTTTTTGCAAGTTCAGCTACTTCCCTGTTGGCATGTGCAGTACTCCAGTTTGCTTGGGCAGACACAGGCGCTTCCGGATTCTGCTTCCAGAGTTTGGGACCCTTTGTCCAGACCCTCGCCTGCTGCAAACCAGCTTCGCCCCATTGAAGTCAACACAGCTACACCGGCTCACTCCAACTGGGGAGCTAGAGTCTGAACCCCAAAGTTATTTGTTACTTAAACAAAATCAATCGCTTTTTACAAAATAAATAAAATAAGGCCAGATCCTCGGCTTCTTCCTTGACCCCTTGGCACTACAAAAACAGGGGCTCAGTGGTTTGCTGCGCTCCATGCTCCGTGCTTTTTTTCAGCCCCTCAAGAAATCAGTTGAGGACTTGGCCCATATTTTTATATATCACTTGAATCAACTGCTGGCCAAAGATGCCAGTTTGACAGCCCTGGAGGGTGGAGTCCTCTTTGTATCCAGAGGATAGCTGGTCAGTAGTGGGGCAAGCTTCCAGAGACTGCCCGGCTGGTTGCGGCTCACTCCTGACCCAGCTTGGACAGGGGAGTTTGGTCTCAATGCTCCTTCGGTCCCTGGCCCCTCTGCCACTACCAACAAGGGAGCAAATGAGCGCCAGCAGCAGCGGTGTTCTTATGACGTGGATCCGAGACCCCGTGAGCCAAACTGCCCTCATCAATAGCGCTGGCAGAAGGGTAGGACTTGAAGCAGGGAGGTGTCAAGCCTTTGGGGGGGGGGGGAGATGAGCACCCCCCACTCCCACTGAGCGCTCAATCCTTTGCAAGGACTGAGTTTGTCGGGCCCTGGCCTTCGGAGCCATGGAGATCCCTCCACTGGGACAAGCCGGGCGTGAGACAAGCGTTCAGAGACAGGGGTGTGAAGAGGCATTTGTCCCATACGATGCCCTTTCAGGTCACATAGTTCTAGCTCTCAGCAAAATCCTCCTTTGCCAACAGTTAATAAATGATGAGCCGAGTGCCTATGGAACAGCAGGGCTGCTGGATGCCAGCAAAGGCCGAACTTTAATATCGCTTTAATTTTCCTTTGCCTCTCGGGATGATAGTGGCTGTTTGTTTTGCCCTTTCTGACGAATGCCCTTGGTTTTCCCCCTTCAAGATCATCGGCAGCACTTCTCTGTCCCGCCTGGAAAGGCAGGAGAGCTGCTGCAAGAGGAAGGAAGGAACCACAGATGTATTTTAGGATGGAAGAGGATGTGTGAAAATGAAAAGGCCTAAATCGAGAGCATGGTAAGATGGTCTCTGGGCAAATATTTCGCTGATCCTGGCCACGTAATGGCTCTCCTCTTTCCTCCTCGCAGGGGCTGCAAATCAATTTAATTTACATCCTTTGATTGCTTCATCTGCCACTGCCTTGCACCTTCTGTAGTAGTTTCCTTCTGCGGGGGGGGGGGGGGGGGGGGGGGGGGGGGAAGGGTGCAAATTGCCACCATTCTAAACTGGCTGTTTCACACCCAATTTGCATGCAGTGTAAATGGTGACACAAGGTGCAAAGCACTGAAGAATCAGAGCCGTCTATGTTATGGGCCTGATTTCCCCACTCCAGCTTTATCCTAAAGTGAATCAGGCATAAAACTAGCATAAGCGTGACTGCTTTTCTTCTGTATTTGTACTCTTGGGCACTATAAGAAGAAGAGGAGGCCAAACTCTGATTTTAGTCACACTCATGTAAATCCAAAGAAGCTGTTGATTTCAGGGGCATCACCTCAAACTCACACTCAGGCAACAGATCAGAATCTGGGCTGCAGCTCTCACAGAGGATCTCTAAGAGGGAAGCTGCAAAGCACCTTCTCCTCCCCCCGGCAGTGCAGGGCGATTTGCCTTGATGAAATCCCCCACGTGGTGTAGTTGTTTTTACGTGCAGAGGTTATATGCCAATAAGCTTTTTACAAATCCAAGGAGAGGGGGAAGCTAATCCGTTCTTCGTGGCTCGTTCCCCCTTTCAGATCTCTAGCGCTCCTCCGGCACCACCTAAGTGCTCCATACGGGACCTCCGAGGTTTCCTTCCCTCTGGCTCCTGCCGCCCCTCCTGGAAGGCTATTGCACATGGTTACAATTCTCTGCCTGCAGACAGCTTCCCGACATCTGTTCTAAATTTGCTGGGGGTGGGATTTCCAAGTTAATTTCTCATCCCCCCCTCCCCCCCCCCCCCCCGTCCCAGCATGCTCTGAAAATTGTACAATATAAAGTCCATCACAGTTACTGTTTAAGTGTTCGGTACCTCAGTTAAACCTGCTGTTGGCTGCTAGCCGAGCCTCCTCCTGCTGTTCTAGGTGGTTGGACGACCTTTCACTCATAGCTCATAGGTAGAAAAGGCTGAGAGCAAACCTCCTGGCACCTGAGCAAGGGCTCCACTACATCCTGTTTGTAAGGCAATGACAGGGAAGGAGAGCACATCCCAGGTGGCTGGGTACATTCCCTTTCCCCCTCCGAAAGCGGCAGCACAGAAATAAGGGTAGCAGTACCACAACCCCCTCCCACCACCACAATCCCCTTGTTACCCCCCTCCAACTCCTTTTTGGGACAGGGCCCCTACAATTACAGCATCGTGACATTTCAGATTGAAATAGCTGAAATCGTGAAATGTAATGCTTTTTAACATCCTAGGATGGTGAAATTGACCCAAACGGACTGTGAATTTGGTCGGGCCCTAATTAGGCGAGGTTCTGTGACCTTGCTGAGAAAGTTGCAAGGGCTCGGCTCGGGCATCTAATTTCCCCACTAACAGGGGAAGCTGCTTTTGTTTTAGCTTTCCAGCAGGAAACGTGTCATTAACACCCCACTGGCCCATTTCACCTCTGCCATCACTCCACTGGGATCAGTGAAGTAGATGCCCGGGATGAATCCAGCGTGAAGTTTTAACACACGGCTGCACAGTATCTTGGAAGGCTTTTTTTGCTGCAGAAATTGCTAAATTTGGATCCCTTCCCTGTGTGTGCTGCTTGCAGCATGAGGTGGTGAAAGAGTCCCTATAGGGCCCAAGGCTGGGGTAGATTACTGTTAGAATACAGGACTCGGACTCCTGGGTTCTGTTACTGGCTTTGGTAGCCTTGGGGTGGGCCAGTCCTTATGAGCATGCACGCACAAATATAACTTGACTAACGTGAGTAGTTCCTGTAAGTATTTTTCAGAATTGGGCCCTATTTTATCATACCGCTCTGTGCCTCAGTTTCCCCATCTGTAAAACGGGGATAATAATACTTATCTCCCTCAGATGGGTGGTACGAGGCTTAATCCACCCATGTTCCTAAATCATGTGGCAAGCCAGGGATGAAGGTTCAGGTATAAAGGCAGAGGGTGTGTGGTGTTATATGGACTGTGACAAAAGGTACTTAAAGGTTGAGGTCTGGGACAGTGAATGCCTAGGGGAAAATTTACCAATCCTTCTGCCAGTCTGTGAGAGTGCTCGTGTCTTAAATGCCAGCCGTGAAAGCCAATGACATTTGTCCTGAGGAACTAGACTCAAGATTCCCACCATGACAGCTCTCCAATTCTGGCTACAGCTGTAATTTCTATTAATTGTCTTTACAGTAACTCTCTTTGGCACTTATACAGCGCCTGGTATTATCCTCAATATACAGATGGGGCAATCAAGTCATAGAGAGGTAACACATGTTCAAGGTCTGAGGTTTAGAATCATAGACTATCAGGGTTGGACGGGATCTCAGGAGGTATCTAGTCCAACCCCCTGCTCAAAGCAGGACCAATCCCAGCTAAATCATCCCAGCCAGGGCGTTTGTCACTCCTGACCTTAACTTTTTCTTAACTCCCCATTCCCTGTTCCCTAATGACTCGACATCCCTGTTACGTCAGAGGTCATGGGACTAACCTTCCAACCTACCCTCTGACTCCCTTCTAATTAACCCCATCTGGGGGTGACTTTCTCTTTGCAGTACTTGACACTTGGTGAGAAGCAGGAGGGTTTTTTTTCCTCCCCAGAAAATAATCTCCGTTTTGGATGCCAACAGCTGAGCTTGATTTAGCCCTCGCGTGCATTTGCAAGAGCAACAATCAGCATCAATACCAACCACAGGCTGGCTTGGTTCCATCTTCTTCGGTTCAGAGTTTCAGTGCACTCCTTTCCCACCCTCTCGGGGCAGCTCCTGGAGATCTGCTAGCGAGTCATCTGCTCCTGGGGAGCATGATCCTGCAAACAGGGCCGGCTCCGGCACCAGCCTAGCAAGCAGGGGGCTGGGGCAGCAGGGGCAGTATTCCGGGCACTGTCAGGGCGGCTTTCGGCAGCACGCCTGCGGCAGCTCCACCCAAGAGGGAAGAGTATTGAGCTGCCGCCGAAGAGGGAAGAGCGACTTTCGATGGCACGCCTGTGGCAGCTCAAAACTCTTCCCTCTTGAGGTGCTTGGGGTGGCAAAGAAAGTAGAGCCGGCCCTGCCTGCAAAACCCTCCCTGCTGGGGAGGACCTTAGAAGCCGGACCTTAGACTTTGACCTCTTTGGAGGAGGGGGCTCGACTCTCCACAGCTCAGCACCAGGTCCCATTGACGGTTGGGTAAGGCGGCTGGGACGCTTTACCCTGCTGATGTGGCGGAAGCAGTGAGCACTCCCTTTCCACGGGGTTGTGTGAGGACACAAGCTACCTGACCGAGAACAATCCAGGCCATTGTCTTATATGCTTGCAATGCACGCTGTGCACACAGGCCCGCCTCCTGCAAATTCTGATCCGTGGGCTTAACTTCCTCCCATGGGTGCTTCAGAAAGACCTGGGACGCCACAGAGAGGGGCGGCTTCTCTTTCATTCCTGCTATAGACACTGTCCTTGCTGATTTAATCCAGATCCCTGGGAGCACGGCCCCTGATTGCTAGGGCTAAGGAATGGGTGGGTATGTGCCAGGGAGTCCACTTCTGCTGAGGAGGGGGTGTAAGGGCTGGAACTGGGGGTGCTGCTGCACCCCCTGGCATGAAGGGGTTTCTATTAAATACAGGGTTCATAGTTTGGTTCAGCAGCTCTCAGCACCCCCCCCCTATAAAAATTATTCCTGCCCCCACCCCAAGAATTAACCAGGGCTGGGCACAGCCCTTCTGGGAATCGCCTCAGTGGAGGGAAAACCCATGGGGGAGTCATGGTCTGTGTGCACACACACCACCCTCCCCGTTGTAAATTAAACCGGGAGTCTGGGAGGACCAGCGTCCCCTTTGGTCTGGATGCGGGGTGGAGGCTGGACTATCCCCTTGATCCAAAGGGGCCTGGGCAGAGGCACCCTCTGGCAGCCAGCTCCCGTCTCGGGGGCCCAGGCAGCGGGGGCCTTGTCCCTCCGCCCCCAGCCTGGTCTCGGGCCCCACTTTTGCACGAAGGGGGCCCCGAGCGCTGGCCACGTTCCCAAGCGCGCTGCTCCGGGGCGCACCTGCCTCCTGCGCCCTGGGCGCGTCGCAGGGTGCCGGCGCTCGCCTCTCCAAGCTCCCCCCCGCCCGGTCTCCACCCAGGCGCCCGGGGAGGAGGATGGGGGGGGGGGGGGCGATCCCACTGTCTCCGAGCCGAGGCTTGTTGCCGTATTAAAATAATAACGCGAGAGTTGCAAGTTGCTTCCCTCTTCCCCGACCGTAAAACTGTCAAGGTAGCCGGCGAGGGGGGCGCGGGGGAGCGCGCATGAGCCGGCACCGCCTCGCCCGCTCCAGCGCGTGTGTGTATGTGCGTGCGGGGGCCCTGGAGAGCTCGCCACAAGCCCCGAGGTAAGGACACCCCCCCCCCTCCGCCCTTAGCAACCCTCCTCCCCTCCGGCCCTTTTCCACCCTCGGCCCTGCTTTTACTCCGCCCGGGCGCCCCCTCCCCGGGCCCGATCGCCCCCTCCCCGGGATTTTGCTGCTTCCTTTCGCGGCGCGCCTGGGATTCCTTCCCCCCCCCCTCCGCCTTCTCTCTCCCTCTCTCCTCCTTCTACATCAAAAAGTCGCCATTTTGCTTCACTGCCTTTTCCTCCTCCCCTGAATTTTCCCCCCATGCACGAGAAATAAAAATAGTTTTTCGCACCCTCCCTTTTGCAAAAAAAACCCCGACAACCCCAAAACCCCCACCCCACCCCCTCCCTTTTTCTAAATGGAGGGTGGACAATGCACCCGCGGGGAGAGGCGATCTGGGGGGCTGGGAGTGCGGCGGGGGGGGGGGGGTTGTTGCTTGTTTTTTTGCAGCGTTGGCACTTTAAGGAAGGGGGCTTGGAAGTTGCTCCCCTGCGTCCTGCAGCGCTGCGCCCCTCGCCCAACGCGGTGACAGGTGACACCTCCACGTGGGGCTGCCCTGCCGCACCTGAGCCTGGGAGAGGGGCCTCAAGGCAGGGGGCCTGTGGCCGGGGTGAGGTGCGGGGAGTACAAGCAAGGGAGCTCAGCTCACACCTGGGCAGGTCCCATGGCAGCCAGGTGGGAAATGGATGGAGCAGGGCAAGGACACTAAGACCAGGTGGGCACAGCCGGGCAGGGCAGGCCAAGGTCACGGGGAGCCCAGGGGAATGACAGCCAGGTGGGCGCTGGGAGGGGTAGGTCAGGCAAAAGGCAAAGCATCGGGCAGGTAATGACATGGCCAGACAGGGACATGACAGCTGGCTGGGCTCCTAGAAGGATGGAGCAGATCAGAGACCATACATCCAGGTGGGCACTGCCAGGGGCCAGACCAGGGATGTTACATTGACATGGGCTGGGCAAGGCGGGGGCATTTCAGCCGGCGGAGCACTTCCAGCAGGGACAAGGCAGCTGGCTGGACGGTTTTCATAGGACGGGCTAGGTCAGAGACATCCCAGCTAAACTGTCCCTTTATTAAAACCAGCCCAGAGACGGTCTCTCCAGGTTGTCATTGTCGTGGGCAAGCTAGGTCAGATCTGGGATGTTACAGCTGCGTTAGATCTCCCATAGGCTGGGGCTGGGGGCAGAGACGTCTATTCTAGGTGGGCAGTTGGCTAGGGAGGCCAGATAGGGCTGTGAATCCCATAAATCAGATTAGGTTAATTCAGTTTAATGTCTTTTAGGGTTCATGCTTTGGCATTGGCTTTGGTGCCAGGGGGCAGGGAGCTAGTATGTTTGAAACAGAAACTTTCAACCATCAGACGGGTGTGTGTGTGCGTACACATTTTGATGAAAGATGGGCACATTTATACCCATTTTAACCTGATTTTAGGTCTGGCCTTTCAAACTGAATGATATAAATGTAAAAACTACCAGCCCTTCATTCCAGCGCAGCTTTTGTGTGCCCGTGTTGCTCCTCCACTGCTCAAGGAAGAAGGGAATTAGTCCGCTGAGTGCCGTGTGCCTATAGACAGCGTAGGGATATCTGTGTAATAATACACAGAACGTTTCTGTAAGAAAGTTACCAAAGAGCGGATCAGCACGTGATTTGGAGAGAGACTCACAGAAATCGCTGTGGAACTAGGCGACTGCTCAGTCCATTCATCAGAGCGTTGCCCTGGTTCCCGTCTACAGCCGGAAGAAACGATAATCAATACTGAGGGAAAGTGAATTGTCAGAAACTCACAAGAACAACAAACATCAGTTTCACCCGTTTCCTAGGTTTCTGCTAGCTGCTGTTTCTGACTCGCTCCTCGAGCCTTTAGCCTCTACGTTCTCCAGGGCAGGGATCTGTGACCTTTTCCGCACTGTCCTACCCCTGAGCAACACCGCGAACATTTGCAGCAGTTTATAAATTATTAACAATAAGTTAAAGCAAGTGGCTTTCAGCCTGCTGCACATCAGGTGTATCCTTGGCCCCATGGTTAGCACTTTACCTGAGACGGTCACGCTGATATGTCAGGGGAAAGGGATTTATTAAAAACCTTCAGGCCATTGGTATGTGGACTTACTAGGGACTGTTAGGTCATGGCAGTTAGTAGCCAGTGGGGATCAAGCCAGGAAATACTGGGTTAGATAGTAAGGGCTAAATTCAAGTGGCAGTGGACGTAACTGCATCAACTTGCACCAACGTATCTAGTGATGAGCAGAAACGACTGGTTTTTTGTGCATGGCACAGGTTTCCCTCCTGAGGTTAGTGTCACATTAACTCAAATAGCCATAGATTTCCAGGAAGCAACATGCCAACCTCCTAACTGCTACCTTGAAATGCCAATATCTAGTTGTCAACGCTGGTCCCCCTGGACCCAGTGACCTCTACGGACCCCTGCACCAGATCAGCTCACAAGATAGAGAAAAAATTGCCTGAAAAAGTGAAGTAACTGCGGTAGCAGGTTTACCTGTGTAAAACACGACGGACTTTAATAGGACTAGTGCCAGCTTAGGTCAGGGCTGAATATAGCCTGCATTAGAGTGAGATACGCTCTCCAGGCCCCACTTCATGCTATTGGGAGGGGCTCTGGAAGCAATTCATGCTAGCCAGACGCTTTTGCATGAAAACAAGTTTGAAAAATATATGTCGATTTTTGTCAGCTTGTATGACTAGATTTTTCAGAGTCCTCTGGTAAATAGTCTCTCCCTCCTCTTCTTTCTCCTCACTCCCATCCTCGGTCTCTGCTTTATCGGGAGTCCCCGTCCTACGGAGCTTTTTGAATCTTGGCTCCCCTCTTGTTCCACCGCATCTGGCCATTTGTACTGGTCAGAGATGGTTTGTTTTTGGAGTAAAATATGTTGCTTTCTCTAGGGTAGAATGTGGTGCTTTACAAGCCTTGCTTGGGAGCTCCTGGCCCAAGCTGCAGGAAAGAGCTGGAAACTTGAACTCAGCTTCCCTGTGTAGAGTTCAGTCTGATATCTCTAAACGACAAGGCTGGCCCATCTCTTCTACACTGCAGGGAGTCAGCTGGATCCATTTCTTTGTTCCAGTGTGATCAACATAACTCCTAGTGCTGCTATATTTAAGGTCCTTTGCTTTCCCCTTTTTCCACCCGTTGTGAATCGCAACAGGGTTTCAATGAAAAGTTAAGGAAAGAATGGAAAGAGGTTGGAAGTAATTGATCATCTGGTTCCAGCATGTGCCTTAAAAGAGTAAGAAGTTTGGTTCAAATATGATGGGTTGATTTCTGCTCTGTTACCCTGGTGCGACTCCACTGAATCCATCGAGTTGTACCAGATTTGGCCTATTGAAATCAATGGGAGTTTTCATCTAAGACCTCCAAATGCCTGGGGGTTGTCCTTGTGTGATCGTAGCTGCTTCACGTGTCTGGGGGACAAACGCCCCCCTCTGGCATTCATGCCTCCTATCCACAGCCTGATAGGAGACCATGTGATTGCAACCTTGGTCCATCTGAGGCTGGTGCCTGGCGAGTCTTTCATGGGACCTCTGTTCCTTGGGTTAATTTCACTATATGTGCAGGATGGGACTATGGGTACAACCAAGGGAGTTCCTGAGTCCCAGACCTAGACTCAGCCCAAATTTTGTCTACCCCTCTCTTCCGTCTGTGTCCTTACATAGCATGTGTCATTTGAGGCAACAAAGTTCACACCATGAGAGAACAGAGAAAAGATCTCAGGAGTCCTGATGCCCTGTCTCCCAATCTAACCACTAGATCACACTGTCTCCCATGGTTTCAAAGGAAATGTTGCTGTCTATCATGTAAATAATAGACTCTTCATTAAAAATTGTCTAAGTAGATACTCCATTTATGCGACAAACATGGGTATTCTGGTTTATTGCATGGTTCATGAAAACACTATAAATACCCAATAGTATGGTATACCTGAGCTATCCTGGTTTGGTAAGGAATGTACAGTTTTATGGTTTATTGTGTTAACAGGCTGAGCGTTGCCATGTCAGGTTGTTTTCTGTTGGATCTTTATCAGTACCGTTATTAGTACGGTAGTAGTACCGTATTTTTCGGCGTATAAGACGCCTTTTTAACCCCCAAAAATATCCTCAAAATTAGGGGGGGCGTCTTATACGCTGAATATATTACTCACCGGGCAGCTGGAGCTGGGGCGGCTGCAGGTGGCCCGGCGGGCGGGGCGGGGCGGCGCTTCCCCCCCGAGCCCACCCGCATGTGTTCGGGGCCGGCGGGGAACGGGAGCAGCTCGGGCCCTGGGGCCCCTGGGAGCGCCCGCCCGCGCGGTGGGGACGGGAGAGCGGTGCTCCCCCAGCAGCCCGCCCGCGCGGCGGGGACGGCGCTCCCCCAGCAGCCCGCCCGCGCGGCGGGGACGGCGCTCCCCCAGCAGCCCACCCGCACGGCGGGGACGGGAGAGCGGCGCGCTTTTTGTATGTGGTGGTTTTTTGTTTTTTTTTTTGTCCGGCTTTTTTACTTAAAAACTCGGGGGCGTCTAATATGCCGGAGCGTCCTATATGGCGAAAAATACGGTATTTATTAGTTTGTATTGTTGTATTGTATAGTTAGATCCTAGTCGGGAACCAGGACCGCATTGATTTAGGTGATGTTTGCGTGTTTATGTTTGGGTAGCCAAACCAATTAAATCACAAAGCAGTTGTATACAGCCGATGTCCCGGGTTTGAGCTGACGCTGCGCTGGGTGAATATCTCCACCTTCCCTCTTCGTGTTTCGAATTTTCTTCCTTTTTGTGTTTATGTTTCTGTGCTTGAATTTACTGGAAGGGATTTTCCAGGGAATAGAAGATATTAGAAAATATTTGTGGAATGGGAACTTTTACATTATTAACGTGAGCCCCTGCTCTAGAAGTGGGATTCTAGCCGTTACGCTCATCCAGTCAAGGAATGGGAACAGTACCATGTGACCAGTTGGCCCAATCAAAGCTAATCAACATGGCTCGAAAGCAGAATATTGAATGTATGGCATGTAGAAGTCCCTGGGCCTACTTTGTGGATCAATTATTCATTAAATCTCCGTGAATAATTATCTCTAATAACCAATGCATTTCAGAATAGCAAGCTGCTCACAGACAGGGATGCTCTTTGGTTAAGGCCCTGGACATGGGAGCTCTGGTAAATTCCCAGCCATGCAACAGTCACTCCCCGTTCCTCAGTTTCTCCTCTGTAAAAAGAAGATAACAATGCCTCCTTTCTCCCACCGTTTGTCAGTCCTGTCTGCTTGGACGGTAAGATCTTTGGAGCAAGGGCTGCCTCGGGCAATGTGTGCAGTGCATGAGTTACAGAAAATAACCATTAAGAAATACACCTCCACCAGAGGCTAAATGAGCTGAACGAGTGATTCTCTCTGTTCAGCTCCAAATATCAGAGAATGCAGAGTCCTGGCTGTAATCCCTCCTTTGATCTGGAGACTGATGGACCCTAGTGTGTGTGCGCACGACTAAGCTTTCACTACCAAACGCCATCCGTTGGAGAGTTTCGACATGTTATCACGTCTCCCAGGACAAACCACGTGCTGCCGACCTGCACCAGGAGTCCCATGAAAGACACGTCGTCGCCTCTTGAAATTCTGTTTGACCCTGCGTGACCTCTCTGCGCCTGCTAGTCCTTGTCTAGACTTCAACGGCAATTCCATGCGTGGAGAGCTTGCAGGAGCAGGTTGCTTTGCCATTGATTCTGCAGCCCAGCGCCTTTGGAGGCAGAACTCCCGAAATGTCTCCTGCGTTCAATGACACTGTGGTAGATTGTCACGCTGCACCTGGTACATTGGGAAGCACTGTAGGAATGTTTGCCTGGTATAATGTGCATGGTACATTATGAGGATAATAATCCCTAGCTCTTCCATAGCGCTTTTCACCAATAGATCTCACAGCCCTGGATAAAGAAGGTCATTATCTTTGTCATCTCTGGAGAAACAGACACACAGTGAGGGAAAGTGACTTGCCCAGGGTGACCCAGAAGGCCAGTAGCAGAGTTGGGAATAGACCCAGGCTCATTCTCTTGCCACGAGGCCATGCAGCAGCAAGGTCGGGTGCCTACACACAAGCTGAATTCCAAATGATTCTGTTCCCCTAGACCTTTGTCACTACTCGGGATGGGACTTGGGGTAAGTCCTTAGCACGTGCTGAACGGTCCAATGAAAATTCTTTTTGTATCACTGTGGCGGAGTTGTGGCTGCTTGGATGGGCCAGCTGGGTTTGCTGAGTTGTGCGTCTATTGGTGTCCAGTTAGGGACAGTGTTGTGTAGGTTCTTGTTAACCGAGTTAAGGCAAACTGATGCAAAAAAAGGATTTTTGTAGGAAGTTCTGAGGTGAAACATCTGATGGGTGGTTTTTAAAGTTTGGGGTTTCACTGGAGAACAAACCAGAACTGATTTTGACAGTTCCTTAGCCGTGTCGCTGGGCTGAATGGATGAGCGCAATCAATACATGCACGGTCATAGAGCCAGAGATTTTAAGGTCAAGGGGGACCATTATGGTTATCTAGTTTGACCTCCTGCCGGCTTCAAGCCAGGCTGTTGTATCGGGGGCTCCAGGAATGACGCGCCGATGTGACAGAGCCGCCCATAGCTGTTCAGCTCTGCGAAGCTGCAGGGTTGGCTGCACCAAGGTGGGGAAGTGCTGACACAGACAGTGATTTGGTTATATTGCTCTACAGACGATACTCTGAAGTGTAAGTCTGATATTTATATTCCAATCAATTTATAATGATATGGTAAAAAAGAGAGAGAGTCAGTAACTGTGCAGCACGAGGGTGGCTGTGACACTTTTGTATTTTTATGTCTGGTTTTGTAAGCGAGTCGTTTGGAAGGGAGGTGAAACTTGGGGGTACGCCAGACAGATCAGACTCCTGGAAGGGGGACGGGTGTCTGGAAAGGTTGAGAGCCCCTGAGTTACAGCCCTTGGCCAAGTCCACGTGGTATGGAATTGCCGTTTCAACCCTGCGCAGCCCATATATTGGAGCTGAGCACCAGTCATGCAACCTTTATTCACCTGAGCAAAAGAGGCAGGGCGAAGCCCTCCGGTCCTCAGGGAGATCAATCGGGCATTCTCACTTAGATCCCACTCGGAAAAGGACTTGTGCATTAGAGGAACAAACTGCCAATGTAAACAGATGAGCCAAATTCATCCCTCGTTCAGCCCCATTGATTTCAGCTGCATGGCACCAGGGACGGATTTGGCGTAGTCTGTTTAATCATTTTTTACAACAGAGGCAGGACTAATGGGAAAGAGCAGCGCTTCAATTGACTCCCATCTACTTTGTCTCCACAATGCAGCTAATTATAGAAGCTCTGCTTGCCTCTCCAGTCCAGCCTGTAGATACACCTGCCCCATGCTGCCCTAAAATCACCAGTTACTCAACACTAGCAGACTCATTACCTACTTTTAAGAGGCTTCCAAACTGAACCTCTGCAGCTAATGACTTCCGGAGGACCCCGTCGTCTCTGCTGCATGGGTGGCCTAGTTCCCCATGTGTTGGTGCCCCTTGTTTTAAGCCTTCTCTCCCTCTGTTCGTTTTATCGTGATTTTTTTACAGTGTGTTTGAAAGTACTCCCACTCGGGCTGGAATTGTAACAGCCAGCAATTCCAGGGACGCAGCCTGCCACCATCGAAGTCAATGGAGTTTTGCTGTCGGCTTCCTCGGAAGCGAGATAAGGCTTCTCACGATCAGTTTTGATGTTCATTATTTACAGCGAAGCCAAACTGAATTGTTAATCCAGGGGGCTCTAGATGACATCCACAATGCTCAGTTTAGACGAGTTTGCCGTTCATAACAAAAATTGGAAATTTATCACGGGATCAGTTCATTAAAACTCACCTTTTTCTCTTTTGTTGTCTTCTAATGAAAGCAGAGAAATACACAAAGAAGGAAAGCCGTGTGTTCCTTGTTTCTTTGTCCCGTCGTTGCTAATAAAGTCGTTGCTCTTGTATGCGTAGAGGAAAGGGGTTTATATATTGAAAGCAGCTCCTCAACCATGTCTATAGTATCCTTCAACCATCAAACAAATATTTGCAAATATACCCCGCTTCTTTTTAAATGAGAACATTTAGTCCTCTTTAATATTTTCTCCACCCTAGACGCCATTCTTGCTCGCAGCATACGCTTCCTCTGCAACAGAGGGTTTGTGTATTTTTTAACACGCCTCTTCTGCTCGTTCTAGAGATGGCGGATTCGTATTCCTTCAGAGGTGGAAGGAGAGCTGCAGGGTCCAGCAAAACCAGCGCAAGCAAAGGCAGCAGGACAGAGATGAGGGTAAATCCTGCCCCTGAGCCCCCCAAGCTGGGTAAGGAATTGGGTTTTCTTTTCTCAAAGGGGGTGGAGGAGACCGGGCACGTGGTAGGTCTTGGAACCGTCATCTTCCAAACCAAGGGGAAGGGGACAGACCTCTCGGCCTGCCAAAGGCTGCGTGTGAGGCAAAGATCCAGACCGAGGGAGACGCGTTTTACATGCAGACCTGGGAAAATGCTGGCGGATTCGGTTAGGTAGCGTGACGCTTTCTGCTGCCTCAGTTTCATCTCTGTTGCTGACGTAAATGCTTTCCCGCAGTGAAAGCGAGGGGTCCCTAGACCTGTGTGGGAGGCAGGGAAATAGGCGACGGAAGTGAATGATGTCGCTCGACACGAGGGACAGTTGAGAGGCAGGGAAGCAGACTCCCTGAATGCTGTCTGTCTGCCTAGTCTTCTGCGCCTGGGGTCTCGTTCGTCACACGCACGCAGCCCAGACTGCCGGGTTGGTGAATGTGTGAGGCCAGCGTGATTTGTTTGCTAAAGGTTGTCATAGTGGTGAAAGCCGATTTTCTATCCAGGGACCTATAAACCTGCCGTAAGTTTGAGTTCCTTTACGCAAGGCCCTGGCTGTATAAGACCCAGTCAGGAAGCTCAGCCTCCCCATTGAGCGACCTTTCATCAGCGCTGTGTGACTCACAAGGCCTCCGCCATCCATCAACATAAGGGAAGTCTCTGTCATCCCCACAGTGCAGCTCATTCAGATGTCCAGGACGTGGCCCTAGGCTGTCTGGATACAGCACTCTCGTTCATGTGGATTCTTGGTCCTGATGGCGTGTCATTCTTTTGATTCTTCTTTATTTATTTGTAATGAGCTTTGTCACATGGCTAGTTTGTGCCAGTCCACAGAAGAGCCTGAAACTCTCCTCCCCCAGCTGGCAGAAGGGAGTGGTGCATGCGCTGATCTTCCTGTCTCCTTCCAGGAAAGGCTGTTAGAACATTCAGCCAACGGGGTGATCTGCTGGGCTGAAGTCTGTCGGTGCTTTCGCTCCACGTTAAGAATGCGGCCGCCCAAAGATGGCTCTTTTCCTAGCGGAAGTTGTTGTTGGCTATTCTGACGTTGGCCTGTGGGCCACGTTGGCGATGCACAGAACGGGGACTTTGCCTGTGCTGATGCCTGGTGGCGGCCACATGAATAATGGGGGGAGGGGGGGATGGCTCAGTGGTTTGAGCATTGGCCTGCTAAACCCAGGGTTGTGAGTTCAATCCTTGAGGGGGCCATTTAGGGATCTGGGGTAAAAAAATCTGTCAGGGGACAGTACTTGGTCCTGCTAGTGTAGGCAGGGGACTGGACTCGATGACCTGAAAGGTCTTTCCAGTTCTAGGAGATTGTTATATCTCCATTTATATTATATTATATATTATGTGGTGACAATGACCAGTCACTCACTGAGGAAGTTCCCTCTGAAGCACTCGGCATTGGCCACGATCGGAAGACAGGATGCTGGGCCAAGTGGACCTTTGGTCTGACCCAGGATGGCCGTTCTTATGTTGGAAAACTGGCTGCTTACGAGAAGCTGGCTCTTTCCGGTGATTTTTAGGTGCCCAATTTGCGACACTTTAAAGGGCCCTAGGATGGGTACTCAGCACATTATGAAAACCAGGCCCCTTTAAGATGTCTCAGGTTGGGCCCACAAAATCAATGGTCACTCAGTAACACTTAGGCCAAGATTTTCCTTTTCCTGATAGGCCATTGCCATAGTTGCTACGGGGACGTTATTCAATTGCCGGTGGGATGGGATGTGACTCCCCTGATCGTACACGTGCAGGAGAGTGTTCATGGGATTAAACAGTGGTCCAGGCTCTGAAAAAGTTTGAGAACTCTTCTTCAATTGGGATGAAAGGCACCCCCGGGGTAAAGAACGAGACATCCCATTCCACAGCTCAGCATCTGTCCCGCCCCAAAACCAGGTGTCAGAGACGCTCCGACGAGCAGCCCAATTGTCTAAGCCCTCACAAGTACTTATAGCTGCAGCGAGGTAGAAAATAATTAATTATGGACATATAATTGTTATCCGAGCGGTGTTACTCAGAGCTGAGGAGAGGGAATTAAATCTGTCTAAAGGCTTTTTCGGTTTTTGCTGTTTCAGCTCTTGTCAGTGTCTTTAAAATAAAAAATTTAATTCCTCCACTTCTGGGTTTAAATGAATGTGATGGAGCAAAAACTTTTCATTATTCCCGCTGGTGGGAGAGTTCGGTGCGGTGTTAGCACCTAGCAAGGTTCACTTCACAGGTGTGAAATTAAGCTTCTTGCCAATCCAGGGAGAAGTTGTAATAGCTTTGCTGGCCCTCTCTGGTTTGCAGTCATTCCAAAGCCCTGTGCCCAGCCTGTCTGTTCTGTGATCCATTTCAAGGAGAGCCTGGTTTTCCTTCTGTGGCTTTGGTCTTGACCATGACGGGCTTTGGATACCTAGAGAATCTGCACAGGACACCGTGTGCTTTAAAGGTATAGTGTTTGACCCTGCCTCGCAACTTATTTTAGATGTACACTCTGCATTTCTCTTCCTGGCTGCGGGAGTGGAGGAGCAAGGCACTTGTCACAACCTGGGTCAGGCAGGCTTGTTATAGCAGCCTCCCTTGTACATGACTATAACAAATCTGGGTTTAACACCAGCAGCGTTGTGCTGTGCACTGCATGCCAATGCAGCACGTAATCCCGCCACACTAACCACAGCTGGCTTCCCAGCAGCTGTGTTGTGGAGCTGGCAGGTGGTGCAGATGTGTAGCTGTGAGCCCAGATGTTGGCGACATAAGCAATACTCTCTTTCTTCTGGAATAGGCCTCCGATTGCTCCCTCTTCTTCATCCTTGACGAAGACGCAGTGTACACCACTGCCAGTGCTGGAAATGGATGAACGAGGATTTAAATACATAAAAAAGTTTTTCAAGTCTTTAAAAGTTTTTTAAAAGATAACAAGGAGGAGCTGTCACCAACCATTCCAAACCAGCCAGGCCCCTCACTGGCCTGCTGCTTTTCCTGGGGAACGACATAGAAAAACTTTTACAATAAAGTTTCTAGCCCTCATGGTTGCATAGAAACGCTGAAAATCTTACCTGTGTGCACCTTACAGTCTCAGAATCCAGGAGGCAAAGAAAAATATGTAACCAACCAACAGAATTTCTAAGAAGTGGAACACTCTTACGAGAACTCGGCTAAGGGTTTTGAAAGGGGACCTGCAAACCTTACTCCAGAACTAAGATGATTTCAAAGCAACCATGCAAAATTCTATTAACCCGTTTAATCAGGGTTAGTAATTGTTTCTGATGGGCAAGTGCATAGCATTCTTTTTTTTTCTCTCTCTCTCTCTCTCATTATGCTCAATCATGCTGGCAGGGGAAGAGCAGGCAGAGTTTCCATCTGCATGGGTGTGTTTTCTGACAATTTTGTGAGGCTATTTAACGGGCTCCAACCCCTGCTGTCTCACTAGCTGGCTCCTGATTGCTCTGACCACTAGAATGCATCATTCTGTGTTATTGCAGCTATGGGACCTGTGTAGGAGCAACGAGGTTACCTTATGGGGGTGGGAGGGGTCAGATATGTGGCTTTATAAGGCAGAGAACTCCGCTTTCAGCAATTATTTTCTATTCCATACGGGTTATAACTGTGCCATAGATAGACTAAAAGCCACATATTACACACACATTGTTACGGATCAGCGGAACAAAGGGTTCATGGCTGTCAAAGCCGAGCAGAACAGCTGGTATGACTTTATGGAACTAGAAATAAAATACTAGCCAGTCTTATTTTCTACATGCCTTTTGGTCCCAGGGTATTTGGGGCATACGGCATAAAACTTGAGAGTTTGCTTATTCTGGGGGAAAGTTTTGTAGGTAGCCAGGTAGCCTTTCATTAACTTGTAACAGCTGTTCCAAAAGAAGAACCATTTTTTAAAAAACCCTGCAGATCTAGCTTTTAAATTAGAGCCAGATTTTGAGCCGGAATCTTTGAATTCTCTGGCAGTGCAGCATGTGAGTTTGCAGAGTTTATTCTTGGGTTGTTTTTTGTTTGATTTTTCTGGTGGTGGTTTTTTGTAGATGTAAATTGATCTCCACAAGCTGTTTTTGTTTTCCCTTCAGATGGAACATTTACTAGCAGTGGTTCCCCCTCCCCCCCCCCTTTAATGAAACCCTCTGCATCTAAGCCTGAATCTTCATTTTACTGCTTACTGTTTCTATTGGCCTATTCTGGATATTGTAGAGGGACATCTTTTCACCCTGCCTTTGGGTTACATTCACTCTGTGCACCACTTAAGTTGCAATTAAGCCCTCAAAGCCCACCTTTACAGTACAGCTGCAAATAAGGTTGAATTTAGTTATGGAAAACGTTAAGAATTTGTTTTCACGATTCATGTTTCTCTGCCGTACACTGGGGCCTGCATTTTCAAAATGCTTCTATTGCGGTTGCCAGATTTTTAAAAACCTGGCGGCTGGCTTTTCAGAAGTGCTGAACACCCCTATCTTACATTGAAATCAGTATATAAGCATGTGCCAAGCAATACGGATCATAGCTAAGATCATATTTTAGCTCAACTCTCTCAGTAGTTTTCTTAGAGCCCCAGCTCCTGGAGTCATGTTATTAAATGAGAATTGCAACTTTCATTTAAAAAGAAAAAGTAAGATTTAGACGACATGGTTATGGACAAACGTGACTCTTTAAGGCTCAGACACCAGAACGCAAATAACCCCCACACCCAACCCAAAAATGTATTATTTTTAAAGTCAATCTCATGACTTTGGGGGCCCTGACTTATGATTTTTGAATGCTCGCCTTAAACTATACCCTAGGTAGCTGGAGGAAGCAGGAATAGAGGGAGAATGCTAACAGTCAAAGAAATGGGCACATGGAAATGTAAGGAAAATCACTAAAATGTCCCTTAATATAACAGAAAAACTGGCATTTGCTATTTTTTGTCATTCTTAATTGCTTCTGTCATCTTAAGAACATAAGAACGGCCAGACTGGGTCAGAGCAAAGGTTGATCAAGCCCAGTATCCTGTCCTCTGACAGTGGCCAATGGCAGGTGCCCCAAAGGGAATGAACAGACAGGTTATCATCAAGTGATCCATGCCCTGTCACCCAATCTCAGCTTTGGTGGACCTATCTTCCATGAACCTATCTAGCTCCCCTTTGGACCCCGTTATAGTACTGGCCTTCACAACACCCTCTAGCAAGGAGTTCCCGAGGTTGACAATGCGTTGCCTGAAAAAATACTTTCTTGTGTTTGTTTTAAACCTGCTACCTATACATTTCATTTGGCAACCCCTAGTTCTTGTGTTATGAGAAGGAGTAAATAACACTTCCTTATTTACTTTCTCCACACCCGTCATGATTTTATAGATCTCTATCCTATCCCCCCAAGTCATCTCTTTTCCAAGCTGAGAAATCCCAATCTTATTAATCTCTCCTCACATGGAAGCCTCTCTATACCGCTAGTCATTTTTGTTGCCCTTTTCTGAACCTTTTCCAATTCCAATATATCGCTATCGACCTAGTGGAATTTTCAGAGATGAGCCCCTTTGTGAAGGTTATGTTTGAAGGGTCCATTCTGCTGGCTGTAATGCAGGATGCTAGGAGATCTTTTGAAAATACAGTCCTGTGGGATATCAGCTTGGCCGATGGACTCTGCAAACCAGGGTCATTGGGGTAGGTATCTTGCTGCTGTTGATATATTCAGCAAGTTTGGCAGCAGAAAAACAGTGATGATTCAATCTTAGTTCACGTGGGATGAGTATTAGAACTGGGTGAAATTTTTCGAACAAATAGTTGGTAAAAAAAAAATAAAATGCAGTTTCGGGCCGACCAAAACTCTTCACGAATTTGGGTCGAATGCGATGAATAGTTTTGGCGGCCAAAAATGACTTTTTTTAGCGTTGAACCATTTCATTGTCTATATTTTGAAAATGAAAACGTCGGCTTTTCCGTTCAGAACGAGGTTTCGTTTAGAAATGTAGCTCGGTTTTGTTTTTTAAAAAGTGAAAACTGGGAAAATAACATGGAAAACTACTAAAAAAATGGCAAGGTGGAGGGGGGGGGGGGATTGTTTCAGCTCAACAGAACCAAACCATCAACTATTCGTTCAGCTCCAGTGCAGTTCATCCCTGGAGAGTGGAGCCAGAACAAGGGCGAGACATCATGATAGTCCCACGTAGGCCTGTGTTGGAACATGCCCTGTCCATCTGCTTGTTCCCCAGGGAGAAGTGAAGTTTATGAGGGGGAGACCACGCACAGAAAGGTGGGGGAGTGTTCCCCAGGGGTTGCTAGTGAGCTCCAGTAACAAGGGGAGCGCAGCCTCAGGCTGTTGCTAACCTTTTTCTTCAATCCCCCCATCTGAGGCAGACTGATCCTATAAGCTGGATGGGAGCGAAGGCCCTGGAGGGCTGCTTCCAGCCTGTGACCTGTGGTGGGGTTTTGGGAAGCGCCGCCAGGAGCTAGAGGCGAGGTCACTGTAAATCGGGCTCTGAAAAGACCCCAGGAGCGAGCTGAACTTCCACTGGGACCAGTAGGGATGGCCTGGCAGTACGGGCTCCTGTGGGAACCCAGGGACAAGAGGCTCAAAGCTTGAGACCAGGCTGAGGTCGGCCGCGTGCAAGGCCCTCAGGATAGGACGTAACCAGTTGACAGGCCGCGTGAGGGGTGAACTTCCCCCATAAGCAGCCTCCCTGCGCTGATGTGCGGCGTCTAGCCTCTCTTTAGGCCCCATCCTTTTCCTCCATCGTCTCTTCTTTCTTCCTGGCCTTACTGCCTCCCCTCCAGTCTCTGCAACGCCCCATGATCAGCACCAGAGCCATAACGCCTCACTCTCCTCTACCCCTGCCATCTCCTAGCTCTCGCCTCCTCTCCCATAACGCCTCCACCCACACCTGTAACTGCCACGCTGCTGTCCATCGCGGGGAGAGATGGGTGTGCAGGCAGAGTGGGAGTGATACAATTCAGTGCATTAAGGTGGGGCAGGACAATTTCTGTTTTCCAGCCTGGCGTGGGCTACTCAGTCCCCTGGTTGGATCTTTGCCCACGGTTCCCTTCGCTGGGCATCGGGGTGGGGCCCTTTTCCCAGCCCAAACCTGTTTATGGTGAAGACAAACAGAAAAGGACGAGCAGGGCTGGGGTTTCGGGAGCCCTCCGCTTTGGCCCGGCTCTGCCGCCGCTGAAGCCAGCAGGTTAAACGGGAGCAGAGGGAGCCCAGAGCTGAGCGCTTTGAAATTCCCGCCCTTGGAGTTGGGCTGCTGGCGTGCACTGAGGTTGACTCTGACCCGGGGTTCGATCCAGGCGGAATCGTGGCGGGGTGAGGTTTGGACAGTCCCCGCCCCGTCGGGAGGGAGGGTTAGGAAAGGGTGGGCTGTCTGTGCCCAAGGTCTCGGATTGCTGGCTGGGTAGCTGTGCGCCACATGTTCTGTGTTTGTTTGCAGGAAATGCAACCAGCGACAAAACAGAAGGCAAGAAGAAAGGGAGGCCTAAGGCAGAAAACCAGGTGCTGAAAGACATTCCTGTAAGAATCCAAATCCATTGGTACCGATCCCCCCCATGCCCTCGTCTCTCTCTCTCTCTCTCTCTCTCTCTGATTCTCTCTCTCTCTCTGATTCTCTCCTTCCCTTTCTCTCTTCCTCATCCTGTCCAGCCCCCTGCAAAGTAGCTAGTCAAAAGCCAAACCCCTAAGGGTCCGAGGTGGGGCAGGGCCAGCACCAGGGGCCCAGGTGGAGTTCCTGATCAGCCAATTTTAATTCCACTGACTGTGAAGCAATCTGGGGGTGATGCTGTTACAGAGCCTGGGTTGGGCATCTGCCAGAGAGAAGGGGCGCGACAACAGCCAGCCCAATTCAAAGCAACTCCCCCTTCCAGCACGGAGGCTGCTTTGCAGGCTGGGTTAGCGGCTCAGGCGCCGGTCTGAGTCCTTCCGGCAGCCCTTCGAGCGAGGTGAGACCTCACTAAAGCTCTTTGAACGTGGACGGTGCAATATGGGACTGACCTGCTAGGCGCCCACTGGACTCAGCACCTCTCAGGAGCAGGATCTAGGGGCGCTGAGGTTAAAACCGGACCGCGCAAGTGTTTGTTCCTGCGGTTGCATGGGTGAATGGGACATCGGCACACACAGATGTCAGCCGTCCCGCTCCCCCTTTGGAAGGGTTTTTGCCCAGGCTGGCGCTGCTGTTGCATGTGCTAATGAAGCCGTGTTTGCGCCCATGTCTGTCGGCACAGCTGGGGCCATCCCCTGGGAACAGTTTGACCCCAAGTGTGATGTGCTTATGGGAGCAACGTGGGTGACTGGATGGTGTGAGCTGTGGTTTATTTATGGGGATTCTATGTAAAGTACGGCTTAACACACCTGGCATGATCCACAGTGCGGTTTCTTCAGTAGGGTGGCCAAAGGTGGGGTGTTTGATGGGTGGGATTGGAATTCTTCATTGCCATAATGTGAAAACTAGCTGCCTGATTGCAAGGAGTGTCCGGCAGGTTGGGTGCCACGCTTGAGACACCTGTGTCATTACTCAGCATTTTCTGAGAACCAGGCCTCTTCCCGGTGTCTCCAGTTGGTCGCTCAGCATCGCGAGTCACTCAGAGAGGCTTTTGCATGGAAAGACGGTGCTTTCCATTCGGTGGGTTAGAGATCTGGCTTATTCATTGGGGGGTGGCAGAGCTGGTTTAATTATCGGGTGGCACGTCTTAAGGTGTGCGTTACTCCCTGGGGAGTTGTACAATATAATTTCAGCCCTGTCGCGTGGACAGCACACGGAGCAGGTTGTCATTAGACGAGGGTGCGGCGTGATTGCTGACTAGATGAACTTTGGGGGTGGTTAAATCACTGAGGTGGCATTTGGGGAGGGTCCTGGGGCTGGGCTAGAATGTCCGTTCATCACCTGAGAAACACAGCGAGAGACGGGCTGCTTCCCTTTTGCGGGTGCAATGTTTGCATCCCCGGTTGAAGCACACCTGAGTGCATGTACCTGGCTGAGGGCAGAAAGCAGGCGGTGACGGGTACAGGTAGTTCGTTTTGCAGGTGCACATTTTGAGGACACGCTGGGCCGGCCCACCCTGCCCCGGCCTTTCTGAAACGTTCGCCCCGGTGCGGGTTGTGTTCACGGGATGCCGGAAGGTGTTTATTCAGCCGCATGCCACCATGTCTCCCTTTCTCAGCTGCCCCTGATGAACCAGTGGAAAGATGAGTTCAAGGCCCATTCCAGGGTGAAGTGCCCCAATCCCGGCTGCTGGCTGGAGTTCCCCAGTATTTACGGCCTGAAGTACCATTATCAGCGCTGCCAAGGGGTAAGGAGGACGGAGGTTTGTGTTTCATTTTGATGATCAGTTCCTGTGTGTGTCATTTTGCGGTATTCCGCTTCGCTTTCAGCACAACATGCCAGCCTGGACCATTTCTCAGCAGTGGGGCTAACCGGCCTGGGTCCCTCAAGTTTTTACAGGCGCCTTCATACGGAGTCAATATTTGATCCCCATCCCTCCTCTAGCCATCTGCCCATGTGCAGGGCCATCCTGACGTCTGGTCTCTGGCTGGAAGGGGAAGCTGGGCAGTACCGGTCTGCACCTCCTCTGATGTGCATTCGCTCCCTCGCCCCGGCATGCATTCCCCAAAGGCTGCACTGCCTTCTCCCCCTCACCGTGCCAGGGAGCTGGGTTGGTTCTGCTGAACCTAAGGCCCCCTGTTGCTCATGGAGGTGGGCGATAGATTTTCCCCAAATAGAGGGGCCAGGCCAGAGCCTGCCGTGGCCCTGTTTGAATGTACAAGGGGGGAGGCAGGGCACAGGGGGACCTTTGCATGTACTAATCCTGCATTTCTTGACCCGTCCCAGTATATCCGCGAGGGGAAAGCCTGCCCCTGTCGGAGTCCATGGGAGCTTTGCCATTACTTTCAACAGGGTCGGGGTCTCACCCCTGATCTCTTTAATGGAGACCGAGCGTTCTGATGCTCAGTTGCCACTTGCATCCATTCAACTCCAACTCCTCCTATCCAGACAGGCTGGACTAATGCTGCCTCCCCTGACACTTCCCTTGTCTGCACACACCTCTCAGTGCCAAGGGGCAGCTCTTTCCTTTACCCCAACAGAGTCCTTCCGTAGGCAACCCCACTCCTGCCCCCACCCGCCTGGATTCCCGTTGCCTGGGGAAAGACTGGTGGAGAACTAATCAGGGTTTTCCCTAGCAAAATTACCCAAGCCCCACCTAGCCTACTCCGGTCAGAAATCTGAAGCAAGTTGAGAGCCCTCAGCGGGGCTTTGCCTAAGATTGAAATGAACAGGGAGCCCAGATTGCGTGAAAAGAGAATGGGAAAGGTGAGAAGCTGCAGCTTGAAATCAACTGGCCCCTGTTCTCAGAAAGCAGCCGTCTGAATTGTGCACAAAACTCCCAACTCTCTAGCAACCTTGCAATTGCACATCTCGTGTTCAGATGCAGGATCTGGGCTTGCAGTTTGGACGGCTGTTTGGATGAGGATCTCAGTTATGCATTTATTAAAAAAAGACGGTGTTCTCTTTTCATCCCCACAAAGGATCAGGTTCTCCTTTTGCTGCACCGGGGTATGTGTAGCTCACTAGAGCTCTCCCTGGCACCCGTTTAAAATGCTGTCTGGAATTTCCAAGGGAGCCCAGGAGAAATAACCCTCCACTTCCCACTGAAAGTCCAGGGGGGTCAGGTACCTACCTGCTGTAGCGTGTTGCCGATGGCGCTGGGGGAAGGGGATTCTTCTACCTCCTAGGCTTGGCAGTGTGCATTTGCAGGGAGGTTCTTGCACTTGCTGGTCCTTTCCCTTCCCACCTCTCTGCTCTCTTGCAGGGGGCGATCTCGGAGAAGCTGACTTACTCTTGCTCTTACTGCGAAGCTGCCTTCACATCCAAAACCCAGCTGGAAAAGCACAGGCTCTGGAACCACTTGGACAGGCCAGCACCAGCGAGCAAAGCCAAAAACAAAGGGCAGAAAGCCGCCGGCAAGGCCAGTGGCAAGAAAAGGTACCGGCGTGTGGCTTAGCTGCTTGCCTGTGGTTTGGTGAAGGCTGGGAAGAGAGAAAGGGGAAACCCCCAATTCTCTTCCCACTGGCCGCTGTGGTGCAAGCCGGATTGGCCGTTGGGTGGGAAGAGGGGTTGGTTTCTTGACTCCGCTTTAAATGAGCCCTGTATGCTTTGCCCTAGAGCTGCTGAGGGTTCAGGTTCCCCCACCATCCATCCCAAACAGGCAAAGGTGGAGAAACCTGGTGTCCAGGAACTCCCCGAGAATGGAGAGTGCCTGGTGGAGAGCAGGAGGAACAAAGTATTTCAGATCACGGCCGCGCAGGCAATGGCAGCAGCTACCCCGACGGCCAAGTCTTCGAGCTGCAAGGACCCCAAGCAGCAAGGGGGCGCACGGGCTTCCCTCCAGGAGGAGGACCCAGAGAGGATGAAGCACAGTAAGATGAGAGCCTGGGGCTGCGTTGGGTCAGGAGGGGGGTGTCCCAGGGCGAAGGGTAGAGTCACTCCCGGTCTCCAGGACAGCAGTGGGACGGAGGGTGACTCCGTGGAAAGCAATGGCACCGATCTCCGTCTACACTTGTGCATCCGGCCACAGAGCCACGTCCACGGAGCAGGCAGGCGGAAGGGAGGGCACAGGTGGGCGATGGGGGTGGCGCCTGCCTTGGGGATGGAATGTGGTTCTGTGGAGTCCCGCTCCCCGAGCACCTAATGAGCCGTGAGCTAAGGAGACCGTACGTGCAGAAACCGCAGAGGGGGAGAGGGGAGCCATTAGTCACCAACGCCAGGTTGTACACCAGCCGTCAGATCTGCCCTAGGAAGATAGGGAATAACATCTCAGGTACTAGGGGGAGGTAGTTTTCGTTTAGGGTAACAGAGCTTTTAGCTGCCGTGGGATCTGGAAAGAAGGCCAGTGCCTCTAGTGCTATCCGAGGGTGTTAGACTGAGGGTCCCATCCTTAGCAGCTTCATTTCGGGGCAGTAAAGTCCCTTGAGGGGGGAGGGTAAAGTGAGGCTGGATCCCTTACTGCTCACCTCCTGATCCAGAGTTCCTCCAGGTTCCTTTGCACCAGGTGGATTTAAAGCCACGCTTGCAGTGCAGTTATTTGACCAAATTTTTATCTCTGTTTTCTCTCTCTCGAGTCAGGAAGGAAACAGAAAACTCCTAAGAAATTTACTGGGGAGCAGCCGTCCATCTCGGGGACATTTGGATTAAAAGGTAACATCTGGGGCAGCCCTGTTTCAATTCCAGAGCCTAGAGCTTTCCCCCCCCCCCCCCCCGCCGCCCCTGTGTGTTCCCAGAATACTGCGCCCACCTGCCTGCTCCTGTGAAGGCAGGTATCTGTGATCTCTTCATTACCCAGGACACCCCTAGCAGCGCCTACAACAGAAGCATTGATTAGACTCTGTTTCCAAGATGGGACCTAAAACTTCATCTGTGAATGGCTTAGGACAGAGATCCCCTCTGATCTAGCACCCAAAAAAGGAGGGATGGGACAGCACCAGAAGTATGGCTGCATTGTACCGCCGCTGATTTCATATTCTCCACCCCGAGTATGCTCCAGCATCCTCTTCTCCTTCCCCATCTCAGATTTCGGCAACTGATTTCAGATTCCCTAGTGCCCATAGCAGCCAGTTGGGGCCTGGAGTTTGTGGAACATTTTTGCATCGGTATTGTTTGTGCAGTTCCTGCCGTTGCCTGAGCAAATAAGACCTTTGTGCTCACAAATATGCATCTGCACTTGCAAATGTTAAGTTTTGACCCGTAACCCGTCCCATGCAGGCATGTGCAGAAAGAGTACGAAGCAGATGCCGAAAAATGCACTTAGCTCTTGCCTTCTAAACTTCCAGTTTGCGGGTGTTGGACCAAAAAGTGATTCTGGGCAAACAGGTCTTCCTGCAACCCAGATCTGCCCCCACTGGCCAGATTTTCAAAAGTGGCCTTTAAAACTCTATCTTCCATTTCTTGCACACACCCGGGTGGGTAACCTGCCTGTTAACTGCCCATACAACGTGGGGGTTTTGTATGTGCAGAGCAGAGGGGCAACAGCTGGGGCTGTTGTTATTGCTATTTATTTGTTGGTCCGTCAGCTGCTTGTCTGGCACTATACAATACATAGGGGAAGGCGTAATCCTGGCCCCTTTCCTCGGCGGAGTGTGGCCAGAAAGAATCACATCAGAAGTGTGTCTTGAGGGACCAGAATGAAAAACAAGTAATCGCTTGTTCCAAGCATGGAACAAGACGCAAGGATGAGGTGGGAGAAAGGACACAAAGGCATGATTAAGCGGGGAAGCTGGACTGAACGCCGTTGGCTCTGTGTGTCTATAACTCTGCCTGCTAATCCCTTTTCCATCAAGAGCAAATTTGTTTACCTTTGCAGTCAGACTTGGCAAGGCAACAGCACAGGTGGCAGCAGCCTGGTGTCCCCAGGGATTTCTGTTCCCACGTATGCCTGGCACTCGCTCGTACGTTAGCCCTCCTCTCTGCTCTCCTGTTCCCAGGCAGTTTCACGCAGTCTGACAACACGGCGTGTTTAATGAAGCCCCAGGTTTTATGATGGCAAATTTTAGAGGCTATGGGGAGCAAAGATCCCATTTGGGATCCCAGAACTGTGCTATTGAGTAGTAGGGGCCCTGGATTCTTTTTGCAAGCAGCTCCCCAAAGCTGTGTCCTGCATGCGTCTCTTAGCAGAAACAGCCCTTTAATATTCCAGTGTCTCAAAAGCAGATCCTCCATCAGGTGTCCGGCAAAAATCTCTCCCAGCTTGTTCCCCTGGCCCTCCATCCCTTATCTGAAGTGATGTCCTCTGGTCTGTCTTGGCTTCAAATGTCCCAAGCTGTCAGCTCTTTGGGAACAGGAAAAGGGTCTTGCTTCCATGCGTGACTCTGTATATCGTAGTCATGGGTCAAATCCTGCGGTTGCTGCTTAGGCAGAACTACCATGGACTTCAGTAGTCATTGCGCCTAAAGGACTGCGGGATTTTTGCCTCATGAATCAGTTCGATAACATTCACTAGAAGAGCGTCCATCAAATCTCTTTGGTATAAGGCCCCAGGTTCATGGTGTAGGTCTTTAATAAAGGTTGCTCTCCTTCTACAGGCCTGGCAAAAGCCGAGGACAAGGCAAAAGCCCATCGGGCCAAGAAACTGGAGGGGACCAACAGCACGGATGAGCTGAAAAAGAAGCCCCCAGGAGCTGGCGTGAAAAGGGAGGCGGTCGCGCATTTATCGTCAGGTGAGGCGCGCGGGTTCCCTGGCCTGCTGGGAACCAGGCCACTTGGTAGTCACCTCCCAAGAGCAAGGGAGGAAAAACGAAGCAACAGTTTGGTTAATGGAGCTAGGAGAGGAAGAGACCAACGTCATTTTGCCTGAGTGAGGAATGACTCGTGGTTCAGAAAATGTTTCGACACTTGTCTTTGGAGCTTGGAGCACTCAGACGTGGCACATTTTTGAACCTCCCCGTTCACTATAGACTCAGTTCTCAGCATGGACTTTGGGGTCTTCGTGACATTGGGCCCAGATGGCAAGCCGAGGCTGAGGAGTGCTTGGCAGAGCTCAGGAGAGGGTGGCTGAGAAGATTATGCCCCCGTGATCCTGGGCTGGTCTCCATTGTTCCAGTTCCCCATGACAATTTAGAGCAGCCAATGGGCTGCTCTGAGTTACCCCAGCGGCATGTGGCCCTAAGGGGCCATTTTAGCAGCAGGCCATTCTGCAGCGGGGTGGGGTGTCCTTACCACAACCCCTTTCTCTTGGCGTTTCCCCCATACCTCAGCCATAGGGAGGGAGGGTGGGATAGGAGCAATTACAGCTGATCCCACTGATCCTGCTACACAGGAGAGATTGCCCAGGGCCCAGAGAAAATGGCCTTAGGGCAGCTTTATGCAAGGAAAGCATCACACAACTTCCCCGAGGCAGCCTAGAATCTGCCCTGTGGCTTCAAGTCATGACACTATAAGCAACGGAAAATAGCATAGACCCAAATCTTGCCCCTTGTGCATGAAGTCGCTAGCCGAACTCCCACTGACTTCAATGGGACCAGCGTCTGGACTGTCGGCTGCGCTTTGTCCCCTACGAACTAAGTGAACGTACCGACCATGTTCTCTCTGGAGCCTGTGTCTCGGAGCTCTCCCTCCAGCGGCACTTGCTTTCGCTGGCAGGCTTGACAGCGAGAGGCATGCGGGAGGTGCCGAATAAACACAGCTGCAGTGCTTTTCACTGATGGCACATGCAAAGAAGCGGCCCTCTGCACTCATCACAATGCGGAGAGGTTCAAATAAACAAGCTCAATGGGCCACACGCTGCCCCTACTTCCCCGGCGTAAAAGCCGAGTCTCCCTATCCGAGTCAACGGAGAGAACTCCAAATTGACGTCCACCTACGATAAGAATCTGCTCTCCTGTGTGTTTTTTTGTTTTAATCTCATATCACACATTTAAATAAACGCGCGTCGGAAACTTGGCATGCAGACAGTAGCTGGGTATGTTTGTACAGGTGGCAGAGATACCAGTTACAGCTTACGGCCACGCAGTCGATTCAGAAGCCTGACGCTGACGTTTCTGTTTCATTCCTTCTCTGAGTTTCTCTTAGGGGAGATGAGTTGCTAGCGGGGAGGAAGGATCACTGTCAGCCACTCAAGGAGCCATCATCTAGTGGTCCCAGCTTTCCCCTAACGGCCTCTAAACTCTATTATACCGTACCACTGCTAGGTGGCATTGTGTGTAAAATACCATCGGGCAGAGCATTAAAGGATCTTCTACACACCAGGTGTGATCATCATAAGCAAGCTCGGTAGCCAGTCCGTATCTGGTACAGGGACGTGACATGGTATCGGGAGTAAACTAAGATCACAGGAACAAAGCAACAACAGTTGCAAGATCTCCTCAACATGCCACTCTTCAGTGCCCCCAGAGAATTCCAGCGTTGATGGGCCTTACCAGTGGACAGCCTGGAAGTTCTGTCTTGCAAGATTTCGAACTGCAAACAAACTCCGTAAAGAAACTGGAGACACACAGGTATCCTCTTTAATTTATGCTATGGGGAAGCAGACAGCATATTTTTAAACCCTTTGACTTTACTGAAGATATTCTCTCCAAGATGTCTATGAAATGGTTCTGCCTATATTTGATGAAGACTTCGTACCTCGTCAACATGTGTTCACCAGAAAATTCAAGAACCAAGGGGAAGTGTTGAATTTTTATAAGAGCTCTGCATACATTGGCTGAAAACTGATTTTAAGAATGCAAAACATCAGACTATCTGAGTGAGAGACTGGTTATTAAGTTAACGGCTAAAAAACTTTCACAGCAGCTACGGTTCAAGAGAGGTTTAAACTTAGCTACAGCTATTCAAATAGTAAAGCTGTCGGTATTAGTGAAACAACAGAACAAAAGGCAGCAGGAGCAGCCCGAAAAATCTGAAACTAGCATAGAAGCTATGAGCAGACACTTGAGAGTTAAGTCATTATCCTACAACTCCTGAAGGCAGGTAGGTGAGAGAACTCCTGGCTAAAAGGAAGAAATTCCAGCCTCCATGCACAAGGAGTGGGAAAAGTCATATCCCAGGAGATGATGCATGGCCAGCCGGGGACGCACAGTGTAATACGTGCACGGATATGGACGTTTTGCAGCTGTTTGCTGCACCGAAGCAGTCAGGGAGTTGACTCAAATTACAGACAATCAAGAGGCATTGTTTCTGGGATCTATCCCTTGTGATGACACAGAGCCTGCCTGGAAAGTGAAATTGAATACTCATGGCAGAACTGTTGACTTAAAATTGACTCAGGTCCTGATGTCACAGTCATCTCAGAAAGGACTTACAATCAGGCCAGAGCTGAAGTCACCTGACTCGGCTGTGAGTAGCCCTCCAGGGATTCTGAACTGCATGGGCCAGTTCATCACAGAAATAATTTACAAACGCCAATCAAATGACTCTGTGCAAATGGCTCTGTTTGCCCAAGCCGTTGCAATAATTGTATGTGCAAATTAGACACCCAACTGCATTTTTGCACCTATAATTTTGGAAGTTGGTTTGCAATTTGGGGTTTTTTTTCTATGAATGATTTGTTGCATTAGACAACTTCAGTAGCTTCCAACCTTTTGAACCTTGATGTTTCTCTTATTCATGAATCCTGGAAAGGGTTTTATTCTAGCACCAACCTTTGTACCTGTTTTGCCTTTCTTCCCTCTAGCAAGCCCAGAGGATCAATGGCAGCGGGAGATCAATGAGAAAGGAGAAGTTGCCTGTCCTACGTGTGGTGTTATAACCAGGAAAACCATTGTTGGGCTCAAAAAGCACATGGACGTCTGTCAAAAAGTAGGTGCTTGCAATGTTCGAGTTTAGCTCATTTATTCTGGTGGGGAAGAAATGTGCACACCCTAGAATGAAATCTATATATATAAAAGTCAAATGGTGTATGTATGTATGCGTGTATGTATGCGCGGATGTACGCTTACTCCTTCCACACCGTTAGAGCTAGAGACTTGAAATTTGGTACAGTTAGAGGTCTTGGGGTCCTAATGACTGTAAGAGTCGAAAATTTTTCAAATCTCACCTCTGACGCCCTTGATGTGTGAATCCATGTGAGGGCAGTAAAACTTGCTTTTCCACCTGTAAACAGGCGTGTGGGTGTGCAGATGAGGTAGCTGGGGCTCTTGCTGCCTGCTGGGCCGCTCAGAGGGGCACCGTTCTGTGGCGCTAACTGTGTGATTCAGCCATGGTTTCGGATTTGCAGTGGTGTTGGTGGTCCCAGGATATTTTAGGGACAAGGTGGTGTGGACTGAGGATTAGAAATCTATACTTGGTGCATTGGAGAGAGAGGATCAAGCTGACAGCTGAGACTGGACCCGAGGGCTGGGGTTCTGATCTAAGGTTCTGGTTCAGATCCAGCATCATTCGATAGCCTTCAAAGTGTCATCTTCTGGGGCCGACATCAAGTGTTCCCCATTGGGTTGGGGCAGAATGCACTCGTTGGGGAATTCAAAATGAAATGGCCGGCGTGGTGACTCTCCTTTAATCTTTGCAGCTGCAGGATGCCTTGAAATGTCAACACTGCAAAAAGCAGTTCAAGTCCAAAGCTGGGCTCAACTATCACACCATGGCAGAGCACGTCAACAAGGTAAGGGCGCCTGGAACACGCCCTGATCTCCAGCTTTCATTCTCTCGCTCTATCTCACTCCGGGAGATGCAGGTGAAGAAGATGAATGAAGAAACAATTTGTCTTCTTTTCTGAAAGGGTGAATTTGGTGCTTATGCAAACAATGGACTGGAAGCACTGGCTTTTCACCATCCCCCACACAGCTCCCAATATGTACCTCACTCCAGATCTTCAATGTGCCCTGCTTTCCCTGTTCAGAGCGCCATCCGTCCTTAGCACCCCGCGTACATCCACATATACAGCCAGGTCACCCACTGGACTCCGCACGTTGTAGCATGACCAGAAAAGACTAAAATTGTGGAGCCAAATTTTCAAAGTGTCTAAACTCTGCCTCCAAAATTGGGCTTGCAACACCATGGGCAATGGGTAGTTACTTACAGGAATCACATAATTGGGCATTTAACCTCCCAGTGGGCATGCAACAGAGTCTACTTAGGACGTGAAAATGTGGGGTTTGCACAAGAACTTCTCTGTGCATGCAAAACCTGGCAGGCACAAACGTTTTGAGGCTGCTCTTAAAAATCTGGTCCTGTGTGTTTCTGGGAGACCAGGGCAAGGCAGAACTGTATTTTCTATATGTTCTGAATTTCTCAATTCCATCTCGCCGTTTTGTTGTGAATCAGTCTCCTGTGGTCTATCGTAAAAGCAGGTTTTTTCACTTATGAGTTGCATATGGATTTTCAAATTAGCCGTTTGCATGCAAACACATGCTAGCTGCATGGGCAAATTAAGCAAGCGGTTTCAAGGGCATTGTAATTACGGAAAATCCAGCCCATGATTTTTAACACGAGACTCTCCTCTAAGAGTTCAGAGAGAGTAATCCCTTGAGAGGGCGAAGTTTGCGACAGGACTCAGGGCACAGAGGACACAAGTGAATGGCTGACTCTGTCGCTTCTGTTACTTCCTTGTTTCCAGCCTGGTCCTGTGGAAACCGCTGGAGTTGGTGACCAGGAAGAGCGGGAAAGGCTGAGGAAAGTGCTAAAGCAGATGGGGAAACTGAAATGCCCCAACGAGGTATAAGAACAATTCCTATTTATCGTTCTGCAAAAGGATGAAAGGAATAAAGAGCCCAGATATTGAGGTGGACAGAGACTGTAGCACAACATCTCTGTGCTTGTGGGCTATTGAAAATGAATTCACCACAGCTCAGCTCTCCCCCAGGATCTGTGTTAGTTCCTGGCAGGAGCGGTCAAGGAAACAGGGAGGTTGAGGATTCATAGAAGGGGAATTTCCAACTGGTAAACTCAAGTATCTCCCCCAGAAAACTGAGTCTCCCCCAGTCAGGGAACAGAAACAAAACATGCCTGGGCTGACACGTCCAATCGTACCTAACCCATCCCGTGGGAATTCTGAATACTTGCAAACAACAAACGGCTCCCAAGCAAGCTCCAGGGCAAGAGTTATTCACTGAAGTTCTTCAGTGAATAGCTGCAATTACGTGAACGGGGAGCTATTGGCAGACACCTTGGGAACAGGTAAAGGGGCAAAATAACTGGCAGTGAATGGCTTGTCGGGTTGGTCCACATGCAGCAGTTCTTTCCGCCCCCAGATGTTCCCTTTTCACTCTGTCATACGTGTTTCTGAGAATCCTCGCACCTGGATGCTGAAGTCCTGCAGGCAGCACAAGTCAAGCCCAACCTGGTCTCCTCCCTCTGTTTCTCCTTGTCTGAGCTTAAGTGTAATTTTCTGGGGATGTTTGGGACTGAAGGTGTCTATTGGGCAGGCCAGGGGCAGGTGCCATTGGCTGCTTTCTGTGCGTGCTCTAAACAAGCAGAGAGCTCAGGTTGCTCTGGATCCAAGTCTCAGAATTGTTCCTTTGGCGGGTTTGGCGGACGGTACAAAACTGCATGGGAGGTGGAGCACACCAGCTGGCAGAGCTGAAATCTTAGGGACGTAAACTGGGACAGATTCCCCAAGAAGCGAGGAACGTCTGCTCCATTCCTGGGGCAACAAGCTGAATAGGTTTGGGGCAGAACATCCTTGTGCAAAATGAAGGACATGATAAAAAACCTCCCAGACTAGTTAAAGAGAGGTGGTGGGGACGGTGCAGTTGCCCTGTGGTTTGCAGCTCCCACGGGAGTGAAATGGGGAAGTCCAGGATCCATGCCGTGGAGGTGCAGAACAGCGTGGTAGACGGTACTGACGTGTTCCTCCTTGAAATGTTGGAGTGACGGTTCTGTCACCTTCTCAGCCTGTTTGCATGCATGTCCAGTGAATGCACCGTCGAACCTTCTCTTGTTCCCATCTCCATAGGGCTGCACAGCCAACTTCTCCAGTCTGATGGGGTACCAGTACCACCAGAAACGGTGCGGAAAGCAGCCCTCTGAAGTGGAGAAGCCCATATTCACCTGCCCACATTGCAGGAAGAAGTATAAATCCAAGGCAGGACACGACTACCACGTGCGGTCAGAGCACACTTCTTCGGTGAGACCTAAGAGCAAGGTGGATTGGTAAAGCTTGTGTCTCTGCTCACTTAAGTAGATCATGTGATTGGTGCAGCAAACCCCCAAAGCCCACGTTCTGTTCATAGGGCAGCCGGAAACTCTCATTACAATGGGGCCATTGACTTATTTAAACACTGTCTTGGAGTTTGGAGACAATTGAGAGAAGTTCCTGAGTGGAACCACCACGGTCAAATGAAGCTTCAGTTCCCTGCTGTTGTGGACATTTTAAGTTCAACCAGGCATGTAATTTGAATGTGAAATTTGCTCTGTTAGGGCATGAACCACCCATCCCAAGCCCAAAGAGAGTCCCCGCTGGAGGCTATTCTTGTGAGTGACTGCTGCTGCGTGTGAGTTGGGCTGATAGAACAGACTTCTGAGAGTACCTCTATACTGGGGCTGGAGGTGTAACTTCCATCTTAGCTCGACATAGATGTGCTATCGGTGAGCAAGCTAGTGTGCTAAAAGTAGACGTGTGACTGCAGCGGCGTGGGCTAGGTAGGGTCCCGGGGGGATTGTGCTCGCGATGGCCAGCACATCCCACCGCCTGCACCAATGTGTCTACATGGCAATTTTTAGCACCCTGGCTTGATGAAATTACTCCTGCAGCTTCAGTGTAGACGTACCTCTAGTCAGTGTTTTATACGTTTTGATGAACTCTACTGATGGGACAGTCACTCCCTGCTGTAACTGCTCCGACTGAGACATTAACATCTGTGGGAACATGGCTAGGGTTAAAAGACCATCGCACTAAAGAAGTTCGCCTTCTAGCTCCGTTAAGAAGGAAGCTTCACTCCAGTTGGAGGGCCGGATTTGTAGCCTCTAACTTTGCATGTTTGCAGAGAAGGGCTGGGAAAGTGCCCTTAGCATTTTGCAAGCCCCAGACTTACCTGTGTTTGAGAGTTTATTTGCAGTCAGCGGTGTGTGCAAAAGCTGGTGTGCAAGTACGCAAGTCCTGGAAGCTTCCAAAGGCAAGATCTGAATTTCCCTGCATCAGAGATAAGAAAACTTTCCTTTTCTCATAGGTCTTTCCGCTCACAGCTGGTAGCCATTCTCTTTCCTAACTCTTTCCTTATTTCAGCCTCCCGCAGAGCCAGAGGTGAAGCCGGAGGCCAGCCCCATAGAAGATTTTGAAAGGACTCCTAGTGGTCGAATCCGGCGCACGTCAGCTCAAGTAGCGGTCTTCCACCTGCAGGAGATAGCTGAGGATGAACTGGCCAAGGACTGGACCAAACGAAGGATGAAGGACGACCTAGTCCCTGAAACGAAGCGAGTAAGAACTCCTGATTTTTCCTGCCATTACGCTAGGTGTGCGTGGAGACACTGGGCTGCCACACAACCCTGGATGCCAGGGAGTCAGTCTGACAGCTGGGGTGGATCATTTCTCCCGAATTGGTGAGTGGGCCTCCGGGGAGCCATTGCTCTTCGCAGATACACACTCTCCTCACCTCGCCTCTCGCTCACCAGCTCTAATTCAAGGCCGTCTGCATCTCCCCGCTTGGCGGAGGGGGAGTGGGCCTGGAGGAAGCTGGGTGATTCAGGGTGCGTCTACACAGCACACGAAGCCCGGGCTGTGACTCAGATTTGAGCCCAAGCCCCTCTTCCACCCCCATCCGCGTCAGTCTGACTCGGATCAGCAAGTCCTCAGGAGCCAGGTCCTAGGACTCTGCCGGGGCATGGGCCAGAGTCCAAGTCCAGTTGTGATTGGGGTCCAAGCCCGGTCATTCTGCAGTGTGGAAACAGGTCGTGCCACAGGCCCCAGTCAGGTGATCTACATAGTGCAATAGGGACCCGTTGTCATGGCAGGGAGGCCCAGGTCTAATCCATTCCGGCTCTTGTGTTTTCAACAGACCTGTTCAGTAAATTCTGACTGCAGAATGTATCCTCACTTGCGATGCATAAGCCCCAAAGAACCCAGCCTGACTCTCGGATCCCAGCCTGCCAGGGCAGAGTGGGCAGTTAGAAAACTCATCTTCCTTCTCACTCTCTGAGCAGATGACATCTGGGCGTGGTTGAGGGGCAATGAAAACGTACCAGGGTGCCGTTGTCACAGTCTATTTTAGAACCGAGCTGTGCCGGAAGCCCGAAAGCTTAATAGCTCCTGCTGGCTGAAATCTTTTGTTGTTGAAAAATTCCGTTTTGCCCACACCAAAGTGCTTTTGGAAACCAGTTTGACTTGGATTACGTTTTCCAATCAAAGAAGAACACATTTTGAAACATTCTGTTTCGTTTCGAATATTTTCACTGAAAAATTGATTGATTTTTTTCTGAAATTCAAATTGGATTTTTCTTTTTGTCGGCTCCATTTCTGACCGTTGCTTGAATTGGCTGGCGAGAGAGGCGTTCAGCTCGCGGTCAGTCACTGCTCAGATGTGGGCTTTCACATCCTGTCAGGAGCTTGCTAGCAATCTCTTCTCTCTGCCCCCCAGTTGAGTTTCCCTTCTCTCCTTGTATTGCTTTGCTTGGACTCGTGGTGATGATGATGATTTGGGTTGCCATAGCACCTCGGAGTCCCAGTCATGGACCGAGACCTCCGTGTGCTCAGTGCTGTATAAACAAATATTAAAAACGGGAGGAAATCCCGCTAGAAGTAATGTTCCTTTTTATTTAAGACGTTTAGATTTTAGTAATATTTTCTCTTGTCTGCTTGCAACCAGGGACACGAGCCACAGTCCTCTGTTAAGAAACAAAACTCATTTTTCAATGAGCCTCGCAGGGGAAAGGGCATTTATTGACACTTTCAAAGCTATAGTTAGAACCTCCTCCTGTGAAACGCTGAGTACTCCCAGCTCCCTTAGACATCGGTGGACAGTGATGGCACTTTGAGCACCGTCTATGTGGCACTGCCACTAGCATGATCAGACCCCTGGTCCACAAGAAATAGGTTTGAATCTGGATTGAGACTTCCCCAGAGTTTGGGGATCAGGAGCCTTGATCATTAAGTCTGGGGGCCGGGGATGGAATTCAGATCTGGATGTGAGTTCTGAAGCTGTTCCATTTGGCCTTGCTCCACCATATTTCTTCCAGAGTCTCGTCTTCCCCCGTGTTCTTAGCCAAAACACTGATGTCCGCCCTGTGTGGGAAAGTCACTCCTAGTTCCTACTTCTTCTAAAAAATATGATTAAAGGGTCTTCATCCAGATCCTGTCCTCCAAGGAGGGGTCCTTGCTCTCAAGAGGTCTGACTGCAAGCTGACGTATCCAGGGGGTTGTTGTGGGCGAATCACTCCTGGACTTTTAGGTAGGGTCGATATCACAAAGATGATTATTTTTTTTTCTCAGAGAGCCTTGAGTGTGTTGCAAACAGGGCCTCGTTGCCGTGACAACTCATCTTTTTTACAAGTAAATTCATCATACGCCCTATTCACTGGCAAAAGAAACAGCCGCCAAAGAGGCAGGAGGGTCTTTGCTAGGCTGCCGATAGGAGGTTTGCTGACTCTAAAATATGCTGCTAGGTGTTGCGTTTTCTTTCTTTCTTTCTTTCTTTCTTTCTTTCTTTCTTTCTTTCTTTCTTTCTTTCTTTCTTTCTTTCTTTCTTTCTTTCTTTCTTTCTTTCTTTCTTTCTTTCTTTCTTTCTTTCTTTCTTTCTTTCTTTCTTTCTTTCTTTCTTTCTTTCTTTCTTTCTTTCTTTCTTTCTTTCTTTCTTTCTGACTTTTTCCCCACCAAACTGGCTTGCCTCACCCAGCCCTCATCTAAACTTGTCAGACAGAAGGGGGAAGAAATCCCTCCTCTAACTGCCGGCAAAAGGCCTCGGATAGGCACATTCATACTGGCAAAAAAAAGTCCTTTTGCTCCTTTAGCTTATTTTGTTGGGGAAGTGGTCTGAGCTGGAGTGGGGGATAAACCACATCTCCACTGGGGAAGGGCTGCTGTATAGGATCACCGTAAATCCTTTCGAAACAAGGCTGCCATTTCAATGGTTATCAGGGTGTTAACCCCAATTTTGGGTGCCCAAGGCCTCATGCCCTTTTGTAAAGGCCAGCGCCAGATACTTGCCATCTGCTTTAGAAAGTGACCCCGTCAGTCCCCGGCCCCTCAGAACTCCCCGTCTATTAGCCACCATTTCCAAGGCATTCCAACAAATCCAAGGTGCGGGCAGGAATGAGTTTTGGACACCCAATGCTGGTTCCAGCCAATCTCAAAAAACAGGGTTCTGTGCTAGGCTGAGACTCACAAACTCCATACGCTTGTAACCCAAACTACATCTCCAAAGGTGAATTGCCTAGTAACTGTATCTCCTCTTCCTCCCAGAGATTTTGCTCTGCAGAGACAGCATGTGATCACAGAACATGTCTTATGCTAAGCTAAGAGCAACTCTGACTCATAAAGCCTGCTTGATTTGCAGTTTGTTGGCTCTGGTTTGGGCATTAAGTGTGGTTTTGATTTGTTATGGTGTATTGTAGGGAAGGAGAGCTGTCTAGAGGGAGATGATTGAAATATGAAAGCTAATTAAATACAACTGTCAGTCAAAAAGCCCACCCCACTCCAGCCCCCTACCCCAGCTATTCTCCTGAACTGATGATGGGCCTTAGCCAAATACAGTTGTAGCTGCTTAATGATTTGGCCACGAAGATTTTCATTTACGGGCCGTTTGAGAAAATAAATGGAAAAAAATAAAATATTCCATGCCTGAGGCTCCTTCTTAATAGAGACATAAAGATGATGCTGACGTCTCTGGAACCACAGAGCTCTGGGGAAACAGGGGCTTTGTAAGTTATTGTGACCCTGATTTCTCTCTGGAGCTGGGAAACTGGAGTGACTAGAGATGATGGAATCTCAGGCCCCTCGTGAGGCTATGGGGACGGGCAGCTGCTGGCTCCGTATCCAGTTGCTATTAGTGTTCGTTTGTGTTATTTATTGATTCTTTTTTTTAAGTGTAATAAAGGGGGTGGGACTTTTGCTACCCAGCTCTAGGCACCAATGACTGAAACGATTTCAAGGGCAGTAGTATTGCTTTGTGTGCTGCTCCTCACTCAGCTATGGCATCCCCACACGGCTCCAAGCAAAGAGGCCTGTCAGGAATCTGTCTTGGCTCCATCTACCCTCCAGTTAGGGCCTTTTCAAAAGCACCTTGTTTCTCCTGGACAGAGCTGAGCGCGTGGAGGTCGCTCAAGGGTCTTTCTGAGATGTGGCTCTTTCATTTTTCGGTTCGATTTGATGGGCAATGAAAGGCCTGTGTCTGAGGACAGGCCTCTGAGGTGATTGAAGTCATCTGAACTCGGTGGACCCTGGCATCCCCTTTCTCAGCGAGTGCCGTGTTTCAGAGCAGAGTGCCAGAAATCCCCATCCCAGGTAGAAGGCGGCAAATTCAGCATGTTCAGAAAAGTCACAGATGGGAAAGAAATGTAGACTATCCGCTCCCAATTCTGTTGGAACATGTGAGCTTGAATTCCTTTGGGAACGCTTTCAAAACAAGTCCTGTTCATTTGCAAGCACAGTTAATTTATGCATGATCACGTGTGAGCACAGATGGTGGAATTCACACATACAAAATCCATCAGTCTAAATTTTCAGAAAACTGTCTGCAGTTCCACACACACAAATGTATGCACAAATGCAACCCAGTAGCTGCACAGGCAGCTAGCCAATGAGACTCTGCAAATGCCCATTTATGTGTGCAATTACCACAACACAGCATGCAAAGTTAGGGTGACCAGATAGCAAATGTGAAAAATCGGGACAAGGAGGGGGCTGGGGGGGTAGTAGAAGCCCATATAAGAAAAAGACCCCAAAATGGAGACTGTCCCTATAAAATCGTACATTTTCCTGAAAACTCAAGCCAATGTATGCAAGAGTACAGCACAGAAATTGCCCATGGGTGTGATTGTGTGTGCAGTGTTGCGCATACAGAAATGGAGCCCACAGTGAGACCCATTGGAAGGTCTGATCCCTTACACTAAGCCCCAAAGTTCCTAACAAAGCTGTAATGAAAAGCACTTGGAATGAGAGGCCAAGCCAAAAACGAGAGCGGACAGAGACAGTCTTTCATTGTTTAATGGACTAGCCCTGTTAATCAGTGGATAGAAGCCATAGAGGCTGTTGAAAGTTAGACAGCACACCCTCTGCCAACAATTTAGAGTGTTGTTTGTTAAGTGCTTAAGAAGTGCAGCAATTAAGGGGCATCGTTAGCCCAAAGCCGTGGAAATGTTGGGCCCAGTCCTGCCCTCACTGAAGTCACTGGGAGATCAGACTCCAGGACAGTTAAGTTTCTGTCTTCGGAAAACAGCTGTTTCAAATAGCACTGGCTGGCCCCGGTTGTAGTGTAGACAATTTCTCCCACGCTACTCTGTCCTATATCTTAACCAGCCTCCCTTTCATTCCCAGCCCCTGGCCACTCCAGAACAGAGACCGACTCTCACGCTGGATTGGGTTCAGTATGTTCCGTGGTGAGGATGACATCGCTATGAAGGACTTGGCTGAAACCTCCAAACTCCTAGTTTAGCCCCGAGTCACCTCTTCACGGGGGGGAAACCCATTCAAAGGCCCAGAGGGCAGGTGCACGCAGCTTTGCTAATAATCTTCTGTTGTTTGGCAGCTAAATTACACCCGGCCGGGGCTTCCGAAGTTAAATCCGAGGCTGTTGGAAACCTGGAAAAGTGAAGTGAAGGAGAAAGGATACATCAACTGCCCCAATAACGTAAGGAGGTTCTCTGTTAGGGTGACCAGACAGCAAGTGTGACAAATCAGGACCCAGGGTGGGGGACAATAGGAACCTATGTAAGGAAAAGACCCAAAAATCGGGATTATCCCTATAGAATCGGGATATCCGATCACCCTATTCTCTGTACATATCACGGGTGTGATTTTTCCAAAGAAAACAAAGAGCTGGAATGTTCAGTCAGAGGAGGGAATTCTCAATGGGAAAACCCCTGCAATGAACACTGAGATGCTAGCTCAGGTTTTCATTCAGTCTGTACTTAGGCAACACTCCCAAGGAAGTTAATGGCGCATGGCCTGAGAAAAGATTTGCCCCATTGACGTATCTTTTTTGGTTTTCCTTTTGGTGGCCTTGATGACTGTTTGAAGCATGTCCAATCGCAGTGCACTCCCGGGGTGCTCATTGTAATACTGATGGACATAATTGCCAGCAAGAGGCTAGAGAACCGGGAATCCGGGGCTCATTGTTCTAAGGGGAGAGCTCTGCTTGGTCAGCTAAAGCAGCAGCTCAGAGGGACCTTCCCTAGCAGGATCTGGGTGAGGGGGAGCTGCTTTTTGAAGTCATGGGGAGTTTTGCCTAAATAAAGACTGACCCCGGGAGTCTCTTTTTGTACAGGACCCACATTTCCCTAGACTGTCCCTTATTAAAGCAGGGTCTGATTTCTACTCTATTCGATAGAGGTAACCAATGTTCCCTCTCATTTTTGACAGGCCGTGCACGCGAAACATTTCTTCTGTGCACATTTTTGTGTACGCAGTGTTTCGCCATGTGCACAGGGTTTAGGATTTGTGCACACGAGCACAGCTTAGAGGGAACAGTGGATGTGACTAGAGTGATTGTGCAACTCGAGTAACTGAGTGTGCAAAGAGCGAAGATTAGCTGTTTGCACGCAAAAATTCCCTGTTGGGCATGCGCGGGCACAGTCCTTTCCCCTGCAGATGAGGTGCGTGCGTTTTTGGGGTGCACGTCTGCATCCAACCTCTTTTGGAATCTCAGGCGCTGCCTGACTCCTCTGAATGTGAACTGCCTCCCTCCCCCCCCTTCACTGGGCCAGATTTATAATCCGGAACGAAGCCTTGCTAGTGGGAATTTGAAAACCAGGGTGTTAGCAGGGTGAGACGTGTTAGCTAATTAATGTCCTAGACGTGCACTTTGAAAAGGCGTTGCTCAGAAACTGATTACGCGACTGCCTGGGTAATTAGCCTTTCTGCCTGGATCTTCTGCTGCGGCTGTAAGCACGTCGGGAGCTCAGCAGGGCCTCCTAACCGCTAGGAAAGGTCCCTTTTTCACAGAGACATTTAGGGATACATTTTTCAGTCCTGGTGCAGAGGAATGTAGCCACATGACTCCCATTAGCACTAATAGGAAACGTGTGGCTCCATCCCGGTGCATCACACAGAAAATTAACCTCATGCTGCTTAGCCAGGGCTGGCAATCAAAGACAGCCTCCCGGGGAAGGTGGGCTGCAGTCCATGAAATCTAGAAAGACAGGAAGCAAGTTGCTAGCCCTCTCTGCCTCTTTGTTTCTTTCTGCAGAGCTGTGAAGCCATCTACTCCAGCGTTTCTGGCCTGAAAGCCCACCTGACTAACTGCAACAAGGTAAGTTTGCCTGAAAATGGGTCTAGGCTTTCTGCCCTTCTGCTGCCATTTCTGCGTAGGGCGGGAGGTCTTCTCTCTCATTCTGCTCCCGCTCACTAGGGGGAAATGGGCCAGGTGCCCCCGATCGGTTTTAAAAGGCCTCGGAATTACTCTCTATTTCTCGCGTTGGGTCCTGGGGAAAGGTTGATGCCACCGGAAGCCCGACCCCGCTGCTCAGCTCCCACGCAGGCCGTGCTAATGGAAACTTCCCCAGGCCGCCCCACGCACTTGCTTTAACACCTCCCTCAAGGAGCCACATCTAGGGGTGAGGAGAGGCATATCAGCCTCATGCTGGCTGAAATCAGGGGCCTCGGTTGCCGGGTAGAGCCGGCGGGGAGAAAATTATCCTGTGCAGGGGTCAGGCAGGAGACCAGGCACTCCCTGAACCCCGGACTCCCACCATGCTTGTACAGGACCAGTGCAGGGGGAGTCGCACCCATTCCTGCATTGTCACCTGCCAGCCGGTTTCCGTGGCTCCCAGCCTCCGCCGGATTGGAACAGGAAGTAAAAAACTCCACATCTCACTGATCAAGTCCCCTGCCCCGTTCCGACGGCCCAAATAGGGCGGCAGCCGATTCATTAACCCCAGAGTGCTGGGGCTGGAGAGCAAAAGCCACCACCCGAGCTGGGACAGAGTGCGGGACCAGCGTGGCCTACTCCCGCCTCACAGGTGTACTCGCAGCGCAGGGTCTGGTCTGCCGCTTGCCCCCGGTATTCCTGTCTGGCCACTGAATTCATGGAGTCTTCAGTTCCTGTGGGCCAAATTCTGATTACTGAAAACCTACACAGCCCTCTCCCCCACTAGCGTCAGCTGGAACACAGACTCCTAATGAGGGAATTTAGAGAATCCTATGTAGAAGTCCTGCACAAAAAGCAGAGTTTCCCCAAAATAAAATAGCACGGGTGGGAGATTTTAACTGTTTGGATGGATTGCAAAATCACCCTGCTTGCCAGAAAGAGGCCCCTTCACAGCAAAGCTAAGAGACTCCAGACCACACAGGCCTGCATTTGCAAAAAGGAGTCATGCAGTTGCACCCTTAATTGTAGATGGAATTACGACGGCAAAACACAGGGAACAAAGGCACAAAGGACCTGTTCCATCCCAAGTTGGTCATTTGAGAGCACCGCTGTGGAAATGGCACTTACAGATCAGCCAGACAACTGCCCATGTGTTTTTCTAAATGCACAAATCCATGTGCTGTATTCTGCAATATGGAGACTGTGCTAGACCGCAATCTACAGCCTCGCTGCTAGCCTCCAGGGTACAGATCAAATCCTGTCGGCCTGACTCAACGGCCACCCCTGTTCTCCAACTTGTGCGGGGAGGGACCTAGACTCAGGGCAGATCCGCGGCATGGGGAATTCCCACACAACCAGCCTGCAGGTGTCCTCTACCACTGTGTGGAAATGTAGTTTGGGACTCCAGTGTGGGACGGGCAGGGCAGGGAACAGGTGGCTCCCACACACAGGATACTATGGAGGAACCTTGTGGGAGGATGCTGTGCCCAGTGGGTGCTATAGCACTCATAACGCACAGGTCAGCACTCCTGTAAGGAACTGGGCCTCAGCATTGACTTCAGAGGGAGTTTTGCTGGAACGAAGGCTGCAGGATTTAAACCTGCAATTATCCTCTCTACTAATCAGCAGGGCGGGTAGCGGGGGTGTCTGGCAGACACCATCCAGTAATTCTTCTGCCAGCTAAGGAGCTGAGCTGAATTACATTTTTCATGAAATCCCAATGGTATGTTCAGAATATGTTTGTTGATCATTAAGAAGGGTCAAACGGACGCACACTCGTTGCACTGGGGTCAGTATGGATCAGTGATCTGCGATTTTGGATGATGTGGTAAGTGGGAGTCTGGGCTGGCCAGGCCTGCCTGAATGCAGACACACAGCTAGGAAATGAAAGAGCTGTCGGCCATAAAATTTACAACATGAACCCAATTATGAGGAAATTCCCACGGAGCCCATAGATCGCCCGGAGGGCCAAATATATAATTCCCTGGTCAATAGAGAACACATTATCTCCTCTGTGTCAATGGGCCGAGGCAGTCGAAAAATCATTCATTTTCACAAGGACTCTAATAATGAAAATCTAGCAATTTAATGGCCTGTCCAAGAGTATAAAGGCAAAATTAGGAAAGACCCATTGATCATAAATTAGAAGTTTAACTCCCAGTAGGTGTTCTTAATGATCGCTGAATTTGCTGACAGCAAAGAAATTGTGTAGCTAGCGATATTAAATGAAAACAAAAAGGTCTGTTAATGTAATATTACAGTCGAGATTTTAAATGCCCAGACACCAGGAAATTCACATTTTGGCTTCCACAGAAACCATCATTCATTCCCCTTGGGGTGCATATGTGGTATTTTGTTTTATTGTAGGCAGGGTTACTTTTATGCTTTGATACACTGGTACAATTACAGTTGCCATGGGAACGGTAGCTTTGAATTTCCTGGCTTTCAGGCCATTAAAATCCACACCGTTGTGGAGGAAAACATGCTTCTCTGTTTCGGTGTGAAAGCTCCCCTTTCTCCTTAGCTTCCCCAGGGAATAAGTCTTACGCATCCCGTCCCCTGATGGTTTTCCTGGGTGTTCCAGGGAGTAGGCCCAGGTTTTCAGGTACATGTGTATACCTGGGCACCTGCTTTGCACATGTTGTGTGGGTGATTGCACGCACGGGTGTCTAAATAGAGCCCGATAATGTTTCAGCTTTACCACAGTTGCAGTAATTGCCCACACAAGTCAGATATGCGAATGTGCCTGCAGCTGCACACACGCCTAAAATTTGTCTTCAGAGGAAGCTCCTCTTCCTTTTGGATCCTTCTGAGGGGTAGGATCCCCCCTCACTGTCACAGATAAGGGGCCGGATTACATGGTAGGCTCCTGGCCTACAGCTCCAGGGCACTGGAGTGGCCACATAAGCATGGATGCAGTATTTTAGGACATCTACTCCTTTGAAGACACAGTCTTTGAGCTCTGGATGCTGAGGGGGGATTTGTGGCCTTTGAGTGGCGCTGGACCCATCATCACGGGCCCAAGCCGTTTTCTGCAGACAATGCCTAGCGATTTCCTAGGGGGTTCTGGGTGCTGAGGAGAGAGGGAGGCTGTATTCCCTCCGGCCCGGCTTTGGAATACAGGAGGCTGCACTCTGCCTTTCAGGGAGACCACTCCGCTGGGAAGTACCGGTGTCTTCTCTGCCAGAAGGAGTTTAGCTCCGAAAGTGGAGTCAAGTACCACATCATCAAGACGCACTCCGAGGTAAGGAAGTGGGGGGTACAATGGGGTTCCGGGGCGTGGTTGAGGCTGTTTCCAGCTAAGGTTCATCTGTGTCCACTAGATACTCCTGTTGGAGCTAGCAGAGTTTAGGCAGAGGTGGGGGGTGATCTTACGCCTTTTTACTCTTCAGGCCGCCCTTCCTTGTCCCACCTGTTTGACCTTCATCTGAGGCCCCAGAGCACCCGGCCTAGTCTCAGGCAGTCCAATGGCCTTGTTTTGCACACTTGGTATTCAGGGCGGGCATTGGCAAACTCATTCAGCTTAATTTCCAACCCCTGGCTGAAAAGCTCAACCCTGGTTTGAAGGTTGTCGGGTTCCTGCTCTGCTTAGGGGAGACTGAGAGAAAGGGAAGGGAGAGAACTGAAAACATAGGGTGAAAAGTGGAGTGGAGCCGGGGGGTGAGGGAAAATAAATAGAGAGAAACTGGGGGGATGATGGGGAAGAAGAAGAGAGAGAAATTTTAAAGTGAAGAGAGAGAGAATCCAGCCCTGTATAGCGCATACAGAGTCCACTGTTCCTTCTGTCCTTAATACACAGCACAGATTTTTTTGCCTTTAGATAGAAAAATGGTTTAAACTATATAGGAGGAAAAAGTTTGCAGCTCAGGGCCCTGGTATGAGAGGCAGTGTGGTCTAGTGGGTAGGCACCGGCCTGGGAGTTGGGAGAACCCAAAACTAATTTGTGGCATTTGCAAACTTAAGCTTGCACAAAGATTCCCCCTTTTCCCGCTTCCCCTCCTCCTGCTTCCATCATTACATGCCAGTGGACAGATGCTACGAAAAGCATTCAGGCTGTGGGAAGTTAAAATTGGAGGAACGGGCCGGAGGACGGATATAGGGGGGATTTCCCCATGAGAGGTAAGAGAGGGAAATCTAGGGGGTTTCTCAGGTGTGTAGGGAATACAGGAGGTTTTCCCCGGTGAGAGTGAGGCCAGGGGGGAAAATAGGGGTTTTCTATAACAAGGAAGGAGGGGAGGTGTAAATGCCGTGGCTGGGACCAGTGCACCCCGGCCTGGGAAGGTCACTAACCGCCAGTCCTGTTCTTTTGCCCTTTGAACACAGAACTGGTTCCGAACCTCTTCGGAGGCTTCCCGGAAAAAAAAGAACAGGGACCAGATTTCCTCCGGCCAGGAGCAGAAAAAGAAAAGCACAAATGGGAAGAAAAGGGGGAGGAAACCCAAGGAAAGGCCCCCGGAAACGTCCCCGAAAGGCAAAGAGAGCCCAGCAACAAAGACTAATCATAAGAAAGCCACAGAGCACTGGGAAGGATCTAACTGCAGCCCCGAAGGCGCCAAGCTGCCCACCAGCAGGAAAGGGGGAGCCAGTAAGATGCCGGAAAAATAAGAGGTTCAGAGACTCTCTGAGGATTAGTTTACAGCCCAGGGTAACGGGGTGGGGCCCCTCCCGGTTTTCTCTCCCCCGCCCCCTGCTCATCCGTTCGTTTGTTTTTAAGAAAACAACAAACAAAAAAACCACTTTAAGCAAAACCATGGACCTTGTTTCACACTGGAAAAAACGAAAAAACTGCGATTCTCCATCCCTTCCCCCCCCCAGCACCTGCCCATCCCCCACGACTCCCCTACACACACACACACACACACACACACGCGTGCACACTTGTGCATACACGTGGGCTGCACGGCTCTTCCGCCGATGTGCCACGTAATGCAGCCAAACCCCTGCAAAGCGGGGAGCCCCCGCCCCCGCCCTCCCACCTTCCGCTGACCGTTTCTTTCAAATTCTGTGCGCTGGACTGGTGATGCTTGAGCAAGCGGGATGTGCAATAGGGGGGGGGGGGGGGTAAAGGGGTTTTATTTGGGATTGCTTATTGGGTTGCAGTGCCAGCATAGGAACCTGGTTGGTTTTGGGTGGGGCAGGGCGGGGGGGGGGAGGGGTGATGATCTTTTAGACACTGTCTGGACCACGCCCACAAAGGGCGCGACGGCCTGTGGCTCGCTGGTTGGGACGAACGAGGGGTGGAGTTGAGGTGTCTCCAGTGAACAGGCTTTGCCTACCTGTTGCAGTGGCTGGTGAGGCTTGGAAAATGCCAGTCCCGAAGCCAGATGCAGAATATGGTTATAGCCAGGATCCAAAGCACTGTGCCCTTAGGAAAGATGGGGGGGTTGTAAGGGAAGCTGGTGCCCCATGGCACCCACCCAAAAGAGTCACAGTTAAGTTTGTTTCTAGGAACGATGCTAGTGCTGGATTCAGGGAGAGCTGTCGGAAGCCCACCTGTCGATCTCCGAAGAGGTCGTGGGTCCAAGCATTTAACCCATGTTGTGTTGGTTTCATGGCCCGGCCAGTGTGTTGGGCCCGGTTTCTTCTCCCCATCAGGGCAGACAGGTGTGGTGACCAGAGGTAGCGGCGCATTCGCCGTAGCACAGAGAGTTTGTCTGTTTTGGCCGTTGTCGTTCACAAGTAGCGAAGAATGCAAGAACCGTGCCTGAGGGGCACGAGAAACAGATGACAACCGTCAGAGGTGCAGGGCGCATGGGACTCCAGCAAAAGTCCACCGGAGCTGCAGGGGCCTCAGCACCTCTGGAAATCCGGCTCAATGAAACCAGTCCCGGGGAAGAGTTTTTTATGGGGAGGAGAAGGGCATTTGTTTTATTTTTTTAACGGAAGGCCAGGCAGTTGCAAAATTATCTGAGCTCCATTGCCAGATTGAAGGGGAGAAAAACCCTCTGGATTTTGAGAGAACTTTTCCAGACTTTTTTTAAAGATGTACATCAATATAAAATACTGTATCAAATTGATACTGAGCTATTGGTACAAGTAGCCCATTAGCGACAGAGCTGGGTGACTGCTGCAGAAAACATGCATGGACATTTATTTGAATTCCTCCTTTCTGTGCTCGCTTTCTGCTGGCAGGAATGTTCACTACAAGAGCAAACGCTGTGGAGGATTGGCAGAAAGAGCCTTTCCAATTCGTGATCATGAGCCTTCATTCCAGACAGCTGACTGTAAGACTGAGGCTCATTCAATCGGGGGGTCAGAAACAAACCACGCGACCTATCTGAAATCAGCTCCACTTTTGAATATTGAAGACTCGCAAAGACTCAAGAGGGTGAAGAACTTCTGATGACAAAGCCATTTGAGAATATTGCGGAGATGTTCACAGATGGAGGCAAAATTCATCCGTGTGCTCTATGAATTAGACACCCAGTTCTGTTTGCTAGGCCAATGAGATCTCTCCAGCCTGAATTTGGTGCACTGGATGGACACCAAGTGACAATCACAGGTCCTGCTTTACAGTCACACCTCCGTGGCTTGATGGATGCACTCCTCTCTTGGCTTGTTCTCTGCTCCCTCCCTTTGGAAGGGACATACCGGTACTACAGCCCAGGGGAGCAGCCTCTGATCCCCTGGAACTCGTACTGACCTCAGTTCATCTTCCCAATTTGTCATTACTGGGAGTCCCTTTTAAAGAACTGCACTTGTTTGGCGTTCATATTTCCCTGAACTGAAATTCTCAGAACACCTCACCCTGGGCTGGAGGAGAAACTTCCCCAGACCAAAGTCCATCGGCTTCTAGGCAAAAACCAGGCTACCTCGCTCCTTGCTAAATGCATGGGGCTCGCTGCAGTTCATACTACAGGAGGCTTATCGGAGCACTTTCGTAACACGTTTTTCACTGACCAGTGGAACAAAACCCAGGAGCTTTTCCCTCATTTGTTCCCAGTTGGGGATTTTGGAAGGCTACATTCAGGGGGAAGAAATTCTGCTTATTTAGTCAATTACAACCTTGATTTTCACTTTGCTTCACTGCATTTCACAGCCTGTCCTCCAGCCCCTCGATTCCTAGTATTTTTTCATGCTCTGAGGAGCCATTCAGTAATAATTAACGTCCTTCTCCAGTGACACATTATTACTGCCTCAGAGATAGAGCAGCCTACTGCTGATGTCAAGTCAACGCCTCTGGGGAATCCTTGCTGAAGTGCCCACCATATATCCTGACAGCTGAATTAAAACGTGTGCATTTCCCCTGGTAGCACTACAGAGGAAGTGTGGCGAAAGCCTCCGCTACTTGCCCCTGAAAAGTGGGGCCTAAAGAGAAAATCCCTCCCTTGCACTTGGCCATTGTTTACAGAAGGCTGTAGGCCGCATTTTAAAGCAATTAGTGAACAAATTTAATTAGCCGGCACATCTGGTCCTGTTTGCTTTTTAGGTGTCATCTGTTCTGTTGTTTATCTTGTTGTCAGTAGCTCAAAGTACAGACCTTATCCCCCAGGAGAAGACAATGCTTCTTAGTAGCCAGACGGCCTGCGACTTCCTAGCCTTTGCTACAGGATAAACTGGAGCTAACTTTCCTCTCAACTTTTCAGTGCATTACAAAAGGAAGTAGGAAAAAGACGACCCGTTGAAATTTTGCAGTCGTTTTGGTGATATTCTAGCCAGACAGAGCTCAACGGTAGGGCTGCCTGTTTCAAACGGAGTCATCAAAGCCGAAATTACCAGAAAGCCATTTGCATTACAGGTTATTATGCCCAGGGTGGCAAAACGCTGTTAAGCTGTATCCCCCCCGATGCTCCAGGGAGGTGCCGTCCTGCCCTTGTTCCATGCTAATCCTGCAACTTGCTGAATGGTCCTGGAGCAGCAATAGCATTCTGCCGTGCCCTCGCAGGAGTGGAACGCAGCCCAAGAAGGGCTGGGAGAGGTACCAGGGCCTTGGGTTTTCAAAAAGAGCACATCCAGTTATGCTCCTAAATCCGTACATCGGCTCCTAAATCAAGTGACCTGATTTCTCAAACGGGCTGAGTACCCAGCTCCCGTTGGCATCAGTGGACACTGCTGGACGCTTAGCACCTTTGAGAAATCGGGTCCTAAATCGGGACTTTGATTTCAAGCGCCTGCTTTTCCCAATCCCGGTGAGAACTGTCTGAATAGTTACAGATTAAACTCCAGCTGGAAGATGTTTAGATGTTCAGATAAGGATGCTGACTCAGCGGAAAGCCTGGCTGAAAGGAACAGAGGAAAGGCTGGGGAAAGCGGCGAGGAGAACGCCTACCACATGGCAGCCTATACAATACAAATAGCAAGATTACACTTAACCGCCATTGGTATTGTGTAGTCCCAGGCCTTGAAAAATGCGGGTCCCAAAGCCACACTTGCTGCCCCCTCAGAGAGTCGTGGGTCTGATTGTGCACGTTGGCTGTCACACAGCAGGACTGTGTGTCTTGGGCACGCTTCTGTACTCCTGCTTTTGCAGGGGCACTCACAGCTACCTCCCTTAAAGAACCGAGCCCCTAGGCCCAAAAGCTTCCCCTCGCCCCAGGTAAATGGGCCAGGTGCCGGGGACTGCAAGGAGTCCTCTTCTCATGGCATCAAAGCAGCTACTCCAGGCTAATGGCTCCTGGCTCCAAAGTCACAGTGTCCTGCTCTCCAAGGAGACCTCCCTGATCTGGGCCGTGCAGCATGGGTGAGGTTCCAGCAGTTGGGCTTCTCTTTGCACAGGGGTCTGTGCACCCCGCAGAAGAGGAAGCAGGGCTGGCTCCTTCGTACCGGAAACACCCCGACCTTCATTGTCAGTGACAGTCACACGTTCTTCATTAATAGAATTGCAGGAGGACACAGGGGGGTTGTGACTTCCCAGAGGGAGAAACTAAAGCTGCTTTGTCAGATACCCTCAACACGGGGGGAAATGCCAGCACCACTTCGGAGGTCTGGTCCAGCTCTGTGCTATTCAAAATGGGATCTTATGGATAGCCACTGTCTAGGGAGCTCCTCTCATAGGGTCTGTGCACTCCTGGGGCCTTTCTGGAGTGTGGAATGGGTTGTGATTAGACAGGGGCCATGGCAGTTGTTTATATCTATGACATGGGCATGTCTGGAATGGGCCTGAGCCGCAGAATCTGGTTCTGAAGCCGGGTCGCCAAGATGTCTGGATCTGGGAGTACTTGGATCGGGGGGGTCCATTTGGTCGGTGACGGAGAGGAGAAATTTAGAGCCGGGTTCCAGTTGGGAACTTTCCAAAAGTTTGGGGGCTGTTTGGATCTAGGTTTTGGCTTCTGGCCCTTTTCTGATTGCACGGTATATGCTGACATAAATCTACCCCAGCTGTGTGAGCCTCGCCCAGCTAAGGCCTGAAAACGTAGCTGAGCACTATTCTCAGGGACAGCTGATGCGGGGGGTGTCTCCATAAGCTCAAATAGAGCAGCAGCAGCTGCTGTTAGATCTCGCGTTCCTCGGTTCAAGTCCCAAAAGGGAAGGATTCCACGCAGTGGCGACCAGTCTGTGGTTCAGTCCTGTTTGCGGCCCGTTGTCTGATGCTGGTGAAGAGCGGTGGGCTGGGTGGCAGGACAGCTGTGTGCTAGATCACGGGCATTTGATGGTCTTGTCCTCTGTGGCCGGGGACTTGACAAGTGACAGACGTCTGGGTTGAGAGCAGAGCTTTTCCCTTAACTGAAGTGGTTGAGATGCTCTCCTGGGCTCTGTGCTTCTCCAGTTCAGCTCCCCAGGGAGCACTGGTCGTCCTCAGCCAGGGGTTAGGACATGGGCCGGGATTTGAGCGTTCAAACGTGCACAGAGAGGGCTGGAATCAGACTGGAGCTGATAGCACCTCAGTAAGGGCAGAGCAGGGGAACATCCGGCGGGCGAATGGGCCTGTAGGAGGTGATGTTTATCTGTACCACACAGCTCTCGGGGTGGAGTCCTGGGCCGGCACTTTGGGGCACCCTGAGGAGTAAAAGGCAAGAACAGTCCTTCTTCGAATGCTTGCTCATGTCGATTCCGTTCGAGGTGTGGCGTGCACCCATGTGCACCATTGTCAGCATTTTTTGCCTTAGTTGTATCCATAGGGCCAGCGTCTGGAGTGCTGCGCTCATGCAGTGGTATAGGAGGTGCTGCCGGCCCTACTCTCTCCCTTCCTTCGTACTGCCATGATGGTTGGTCAAAGCGCCTTCCTCTTGCCTCGCGAGTGGACAGTGGTTCCTCCTGGTACCTACTTGATCTAGAGTTGTTTACAGTAGTTTCATACCAGCCAGGACATATACCTACCGGTCTTCTTCCCGAAAGCTCTTTAGTCAGCTGAGGAGTGAGATTAGGCTCTCCGGATGTCACGAAGGCGCTGGCTTTCTCCACAGAACGGACTAGGCCATTCCGTAAGTCAACGTGGCTCTTCGTTGCATTGGCAGACAGGATGAAAGGCCTTCCTGTGCTCACTCAGAGAATCTCCGCTGGGAACACCACCTGAATCCGGTTTTGCGATGAACTGGCGAAAGTGTCGCCGTCGGCTATGGTACCCGCCCATTCAACCAGGGTACAAGCCTCGTCGGCAGCCTTCCTGACCTAGGTGCTGATTCAAGATATCTGCAGGCTCTCCTCTGAGCTCAAGGCCTGCAGTTCTCTCTGCAGCTCCTGCAGACCACACAGCTGAGGGCGGAAAAATCTCCCCACCCCCCTCCTCCTGCTGCACACCTGTGTGCGGGCCAGGGAAGAACAGACCCCTCGGAAGGGAATACAGTGCCTTCAGGATCCTGCTTGGGAGGGCGTCTTTACTACTCGCCTTTTCCACAAATCTGCCTACCAGCCGCCTGCTTTTCAGGGGTGCTGATCGCCTGGCAGCTCCCGGGACCTGCAGCTGCTCGGCCCCTCTGAAAATCAGCCTGTTAATGGGTACTAGAAAAACAATCCGTATGACCCCAGCCGGGTGCATGGGTCAGTTTGTACCCACACACTGGGGCTGGCACTGGGTCCTGCAGGCTGCTGCGAAATAGTATTTGTTTTGCCGCATCCGCCAGATGCCTCCGTCTGGATCAGGAGCCCAATCGGGATCAGGGCCCCTCTGCGCCGGTACAAACGTTGAGGAAGGCACAGCCCTTGCCTTGCTAAGAGCCCCCTGGCACTTGTCATGTGCAAAGCACATAGAACCCTGCCCTGAAGAGCTTACATCAGAGCTGTGCAAAGAGGGTTTCATCTGACGCCCAAATCCATGGTGCACGCATAGGCATTGCCTTCCTCAGGAGCCTTACAGGCTAGATGGATGCCCTTGGGGCGTGTGAAAGGTGCACTCCCGAAGACTGGGATCAGAAGGACTCGGTGCTCCTGCTCTGTGGGGTTCCGTGGTACGAACCCAGTTCCGAGCACTCAGCAACGTTAAACTTCCTGCCAATGTTGACGATGCTGGGGGGGGGGGGGGGGTGTTCGTTCATATCTAGGACCAACTCGAGGAGGATTCTGGGGTTACCCTGTGTATGGAAGAACAGTAAGACAGCCTCTAGTCCATTTCATTCCAGGTCACAGCCGCGTAGATTACAGTTGGTGGCCTTTGACCTCCATCATCTCTCTAAAATCTCCTGGGTTACGTTTGGGCTGCCTGATCAGACCACTTGAAGCATCATCTGCCCACCCTTAAAAAAAAATCTTATTAATCTACCGTCCCAAAGTGTCCAAGTCAGGACACTTCAATTTGCCCTTCTCTTTATTATGCTGCAGTTTCACCACCAGTTGTGAGAAAGGACAGGAAAGTCCCAAAAATTCCCTGTCCCAGGTGGGGGAAGGCTACAAATCAGTGGAGTGTCCCCAGCCCACCAGTGGGGAAGGTGTATAGTAAACAGAGATTGTTGAAGTACCCGATTCCCTTCCTTTATAAATCCTGCTTCCCAAGAGGAATGTGGTTTAGGAATAATTTCCCAGGCCTCTCTCCAACTTGCAGACTGGCTAAGCAGCTGCAGCTCTATTCTTCTCAGCAGTGCAAACAGGGTTGAGACTTGCCTTAAAAATAGCTTTCCATTGCCCTGCCTCCTTTCTGTTTTCACAGCACAAACAGCTGCAGAGCCAGGGAAGCAGCCCGGGACAAAGCCTAGGAAAATGCACATCAGTAAAATGAATGTGACAACAAGATTCAAGGCAGATTTCAAATGCGTTAGGTGTGTACACCTGCACATCTAATTTGCATGCCCTTTTACCGCAGTTGCGTGCACACGCTGGGTAACTGCACATGCAAATTCACTTCATTGCCTGCTTGTGCACACCGTTTCCAGGATCGCACATGCAGCAGCAATCACTGTGCATGCAAGTCAGGCACTCATTTGCACACTGGGCCCTGTAACCTCCCGAGTCATCAATACACTGGGGAGAAGAACAATATCAGATATTTCCGGAGCAGAAAAAGACCATCTGGCCCAATGTGGCAGCCATATTAACATTTCTCGTACTGTCCCAGTCTCAAGGGCCTTTCCATTCCTGTTCTCTCTCCGGAAGCAAAGCTTGGCGTCTCTTGAGCTCACTTCTGCTCCCATGGCTGTCCCCGACAGTTTGCTCTATGTGTCCGTCACACCCGGATCTGATAGTCAAGCCAGGGTTCCATATATCCTCCTACTTTCCCACTTTCCAGATTCCTGGTAATGAACTGAAGCCTGATGACCCAAAATTTCCAGGCCTGCCTTTCCCCCGGACACAGTGACAGCCAAGCGCTAGGCCTCCGATCTGATCGATAGTTTAATGGTCAGTGGCGTATTTTTCACAGTAGTTCGTTCCCTTCTTTCGCTTTCCGTTTCTAATCGGTGCTGATTCTCTTTCTTCCCATTTTCAGCTCTCGAGCTCTGGCCGAGGAGGACTGGGGAGAATTTCCTCCAGAGCCCGTCACTGTCATTCAGCCCGTGGGAGCTTTCTGTGGAGACATGAGGCTGATGTTCCCTGCCCCTTCTGCCCAGCTCAGTTCTCAGGGATCAAAGTGCGGTGCTAGTGCCTGTTACTGCCCAACCAGTGAAATAGCCATCTGTCCTTCTTAGCCATTTTGAATGCCTTAGTATCTGGGTACCAATATCACTGGTGTCTGGAGACCAAGAGCCATGTGCTGGCAACCCCTACAGCCTTTTGCACTGCTCTGACCTGGCAAAGGGGCCATAGAACTGCCCTTACTGGGCAGCTGCGGATTGCCCGGATATGGGGGAATCTCTGAGTGGTAGAGATCCAGAATAGTCCCCCTTGCAGACCCCCGCCTCAGTTCCTACACTGAGCAAGGACCCACGGATTGGGGCCCAAACATTGCAGATGCAATTAGCTCCTTGCTGGTAGCCAAAAGCCATGAAATATCTTCCTAAGTCATTTTAAATTTGTTACTGGTAGTTTCAGTGACTGCTAGAAAACATCTGGCCCTTCTGCATGCAGGTGGGGCTGTGTGAGTATCGCACACCGGACTGTATCTCATCTGGGCCTGATCTGTCCCTGCTAGAGGAGCACTACGCCGATCAACTGCAGTGGGAGTTTTTCCTAAGTAAAGACGTGCCAGGCTGGAATCTCAGGTGGGAGCTCAGGTCAGCGTGGGAGTGAGAGTTAAGAAACAAACAGAAGAAAGACATTTTCCATAGCACTGCAGTCAAATCCATTAAATACCGAGGTAGCGATCCTCAGCAGGTAGAAATCGATGTCATTCCATTGCTGTGAATAGCTGCACTGATCTACACCAGGAAAATCGCAGTAGCACTTAGTCTATGTACAGTTAGATACAGGGTTACTACAAGATCCCTCATATGGGGAATGTGCATGTAATGGCGTCCATTGTGTGCAGAGTGGGTTTGATTGGGTGTTGCTGATTTACGATTGTTTTAAGAACATAAGAACGGCTGTACTGGGTCAGACCAAAGGTCCATCCAGCCCAGTATCCTGTCTACCGACAGTGGCCAATGTCAGGTGCCCCAGAGTGATTGAACCTAACAGGAAATGATAAAGTGATCTCTGTCCTGCCATCCATCATCCCCCTCTGGCGAACAGAGGCTAGGGACACCATTCCTTACCCATCCTGGCTAATAGCCATTAATGGACTCAACCTCCATGAATTTATCCAGTTCTCTCTTAAACCCTGTTATATTCCTAGCCTTCACAGCCTCCTCAGGCAAGGAGTTCCACAGGTTGACTGTGTGCTTTGTGAAGAACTTCCTTTTATTTGTTTTAAACCTGCTGCCCATTTTGTGTGTGTTTTTCTGTTTTACGGCACTTGGATACACATCTGGAGCAGGTCATCTGTGTGTTTGCCTCTCCAAACGGGGTAACTGTGTCCCCAAATGGCTGCTGGTGCGTGCAGTTACCTGTGCATGTGTGTGAAGTCGTGTGTCCCCGGTGGTAGATTTTTGTGTGCACGCACCAGTACATACATGACCTAAGCCACGCTGTTTGAAAAGTTTGCCTCCGAGTCCACATGGTGTCCCCATGGGAGTAAAACATTTTGACCCTGATGCTCATTACCACGAAGGCCTCTTTACCCCACTCTAGCAGTATAAAATGGGGCTTTTAGTGCAAACGACATCAGGCCCTTTGAGATCAGCAGCCCCCTATGATCCAAAGCGCTGTCTGCGGTTCGTTCCCGGTTGGTAGCAATGCCAGCAGGGTGTTGGCCGCTTCTCCAGATACAGCAGCTTTGCAGCACATCTATTTAATATCAGGAAGCTTTTGAAATGGACATTTTGGCCCAGACTCTGCCCTCTGAGAGATGCAGGAACCAGCTGCTCACTGAATCTGGTCATATAAACCTTTGCGACGGGCCTTTCAAATGGTTTTGCTCCTTTGCTGCTTCCATTAAAACCCGTGTGTTACCTGCAAAAGCCGGTTTTAAAGTATTACCGTTCCCTCCTGACTTGGTAATAATCAGAGAGTGTGTTTTTCTTAGCATTATTCCCACACTATGGCAGGGTCCACTTAGACTGGACACAACCCGTGATCCGACTGGGGTACACTCCAACCGATGCGTGGTAGACGAATTCTAATTCAGTGTGGCCACGTGGGTAGTGCACTGAATTGGGGCTTGGGAGAGCTGGAGTCCTAGCCTGGCTTTGCTGCTGGGTGGCACTTGGGCTCTGCCTCAGCTTCCCCATCTGTGAAAGGGGGCTGATGGTCCTGACTCCTTTTGTAAAGTGCTTTGAGATCTACAGGTGAAAAGAGCTAGTTATAATAGGAGTTCTCACTGTAGCTTTTATCACTGCTGTTTTTTCAGAGCTTCACCGACTGCAATAGATGATGTGCATTTTGATATTTACCATCCTAGGGTATGTGTCCTTGCTGTCTGTGAAATTTCCATTGCTAGTTGTGACTAGTGGTACCATATTTTATACCCTTATTTTACTCTGTATTGTCATAAATATCGGACTCTCTGGCAGTAAGGTTTTTCATCAGGGTTAGAGATTTGGATTTAAATTTATTTGAGCCTTTAATTGAGCAGAAAGATTTTAAAGTTGGTTGTGAGAGGGTCGGTTTATTCTTGCTGGGGGGGGGTTCCCCCGGGGCTGAAGTCTGCATTGGTCCCTCCACCATCTTGGTTTCATTCTCAGTGAGGAAGTGTTTTATTGTTGGAAGAAGTTCAGAAAGTCGATGGAAGAACGTACTGTAAACATTGCACGAGTATATAAATCTGGATCCCATCCTGCTTCTGTTGACGCCGATGGGAACACTGCCATTGGCTTTACTGGGAGGAGGAAAATCATGTCCAAGCTCCACTCATTAAAAGTCCATTCTCATGGAAAGGGAAACATATGGGGGATTGTCTAGCAGGTAGGGGGGCCCCATTGATTTCAAAGGGAGCGACTCAGGGTTTGCAATGACACTGGACTGTATTATTCTGCTTGCAGCCAGCCGTGGTTGCCCATGTATCAACAGAAACAGTGTCATCACGTGCACTCATCAGGGTTTTAACTGCTTTTCTGCTTGGTTCTGCTATGTCATGACCTAGCTTCCATGATTGCTGTATCTGTACTGGATGCACGGGGCAATGCTGGCATGTGTACTGCCTTCACGACCCTGATGTATTAGAGGCCAGTCCTGTTCTACTGAAGTTAATGGATGTTAGATCAAGTCCTCAGTCAGCACAGAAGCTGGGGGGGGGGAACCCCACTTCTTAGTAACTTTGGTTTCAATGGGAGCTAGGTACCTGAATATCTTTGAGGATCAGAAACATCCTGCCTCCCCCCATAATCTGTCCTCTGTAATCCTGTCTATTTATAACAGCACAGGTGTTTATAACAGCACGGTGAGAGTGGCATGGCACTTTAGAGTGGGCACAGCTGGGGCTTTTTGAGACGTCCCATCGGATTCACGTACTAAAATCCTAATACCTGAATCCCTGCTCTGTGGAGAAATGCATGAGTAGGGCCCATGAAAAACACGTTACAGGCCATGAAAGCTGGTCTCCCCCCATTCAAATCTGGCTATTGTAGGGGAGAGCAGATTTCACAGAGCTTGAGTGGCTGGAGAGCAGCGGCTGCTGACTGGGAGCCCAGCTCTGAAGGCAGCGCCAGCAGCAGCGCAGACGTGCGGGTGGCACGGTATTGTATTGACACCCTTACGTCTGCCCTGCTGCTGGCTCCTCTTCCGTTTCATTCCACCCGCGTACCTGTATATATGAGACATGAGCACGCAGCCATTTCAGTTTGGTTTAAAAGGAGGATGAGATCCGGGAGCCAAATTCATTTCTCTCACTTTATCAGCTTCAGATCTAGCTGAGCTGGGTTACGGGTTGATGAGTGGTTCTGAAGGTCCTGGAGCATGCTGCGTTCGGGGTCCATGCACACCTCGGAATTTGGTTTTATTGTATATCCAATAGGCATAGGAATTGAATTGTTTACGGCCCAATTCTTCACTCCCGACGTGTGTAAATCCCATTGAAGCCAATGGGAAGTCCTACAGGGAGAAGGAATTCATGACCGGGCCCAAGGTTTCGTCAGGCTATAGCTCTGCTGGCATGTGGGCTTGTTTCTCACGCAGTCGCATAAGCTGATGACGTGTCTACCACTTACTTACATGCTGATCCTACCGAGCTCTCTCGGACCCTTGGCCCATGGTACCTCTCTCCTGAGGGTTTGGTTTATCTTGGCCGTCTAAGGAAATGAATCCAGGTGCAGCCCACTGCCACTTCCTGCAGCTATCACCTGCCTCTTCTGTATTTTGGAATGAAGGAATTTCTTCCCTCTCCCCGCCATGGATTGATTGTTGGGAAATGCTGACTCCTAATCAGTGCAGGATGTGACTTTTGCGTCCGTGCTGTTCATTTGCAAATGGGGTATCCTCCGTGGCTGTAGCGCCTCTTCTTCTAGTCTGTGCAATAACTACACCCTAAACACCTAAGCCATTGGGTCACCCCAAAGGAGACGCCGCAAAGCCTTTTGGCTCCATTACCGAAGCCAACCCTCGTGGGATGAAACTGATGAATCTGGAGTCCAGACTCCGGCTACGGATCCTTCGTCTAAAATGGCTTGACAGAAGCAGAGAAATTCAAACGAGGTTTGTTGAGTAGTGCGAGTTGGCCCCTTTGTAATATACCCCCTCCATGTGACTTAAGTTGATGAAGGCCTGTTGCAAGCAAAGAAAGGGATAATAAGAAAGGTCTGAAAAACCAAACTGTTTGTGAAGGTCTGGCTAGTTTATAAATGCAGGAAGGTATTGCAGCTGGGCAGCCATGCTGAGGACCTATGTTTTGGGGAGGTTAAAGGCCTCCATACACGCTCTTTGGGTTATTGCTTTCTGTGCATAACACCATAATGCTTTAAATGAAGGCATCCAAAGTTCTGTTTAATTTAGATTTAATAAGGCAGCTATCCCATGGTAAGTAAATCCCAGAAACTTCTCGGGCTTTAATAACTATGGAGGAGAGTCTGTTACAATCTATTGTCTTCTTAAATCTAAATGAAGGGCCAGATTTTCAGAACCGCAATGATCCTGACTGCGCACACAAGTCAGGTAATGTCACCGATTCTTTTGCACACTGTCCTGGTTACTACACACAAATTTTGCACACATTTTGGCACATGCAATACTGCATCTCCCATGGGTGAAAATCTGGCCCTAAACGTGTGTCTGCAAATCATAAATTGAAGGGCTAACGTTTCAAAAACTCCACGATTCAATTACACGTACAAAGTGTGGCTTCGCACTCGAGTTCCATAACCCCATTCTTCACAGCACGCTGTGAAAATCTCACCCAAACTGTTACCTGAAACACCAGCTCCAGCCTTGATCTTAAATTTCCTCTTCCTTTCGGGGAACTTTGAAGCAAAAATGAGAGTGCAGTGTATCAGGAAAACCTTTGCACGCAATGACAGCAACTATCATGGTTCAGTACGGGGAGAAAATCAATCTCTGGTCAAATTCTTGTTACTGTAGTTCTACATGGGGACTGATTCCTGATTGGAGTCACCGCTGAGAACGACCCAGCCAAAATGGGCACAGGAATTGCTTTTATCCCAGTAGACTCACGCACATCAACGCAAATGTTTGGGATGGGTTTTTTTCCGTTACGTTCTCTTTGCAGCACCCATTCCACGATATGTCCGAATGTTTCTTGTTGATGCCAGTTATGAGTGCATAAGTGCATTTTGGAAAAAAAGATTTTCAATTTATCACTTGTAACCATATATATATAAATAAAGTGTTTATTTGCAAAAAATAAAAAAATGTTTTAACAGTAAACTATCTTATAATAAAGTCCCAATTTGTGACGATCTGTTCTTTTGTTAATCATAGACAAAGCCTCCACTTGAGAGTACTGTAATGAATAAATATTAACAGCGCCACTGAACACTTAGAAGGGATACATCTATGTACTGTATATATATATGTGTATATATATATATATATCTATAAAAAAATGTATCAAATAAATGTTTATTGATTTTTTTTTTTGTAGTTTGGTGTGAGTGAGTTTGTTCACCAAAAGATCAGGGTTCTCCTCCAATCAGCATTGTATGTCCTCTCTCCTTTGCCTTGAGTTCCATGCAGGAATGGTCACTGGGTGCTGAACAGGAACTCTCCCCCCAGCAGAGAAAATATATTGTTACTGAGACACGGTGAGACTGGGCCCACTTGGTTTAAGATGTGACGTGGCCTGGTTAGAGTTAACGGGTTGCATTACGAAGAGGTAAGCAGCTGCATCCTTCTCTGCACTTATACAAATGGGCCAGGACCCGGTAAGCTGAGATAACTAAACCTGCTTGGGACAAGCTGCATGCTGGATAGTTTCCCAGCCAGGAGTGCAGGCAGTCAGAGCCAGCTGTGGCTGGCAGCTGGCCCAACACGCTCTCTATGTCCTTTTAAACACCCTCTCTGTGTTCACAGGCCGGGTAGAATAATGAAGGGCTCTGGCGCGACCCAGTGACACGCATTTTCCCGCTGTTCCAAGCCTGGCTGCAAAGCCCCCGGCTTGACGGCGGCCCCAACCTCTCGAGGGTTCAAACCCAACGCTGTCCTTGCTGACTGAGCCTCGTTCATCAGCCAATGGGTCAGCTGGGCTGAGCCGAGGGGTCCGGTGGCCCGGCATGAAAGCAGCAGGGGAACAGAGCCCGAAGGCTGCCCCCCAGGGGGGAGATCAGAGGGATGTGCTCTTGGCAGGCGGCGGGGGGAGGGTGGGGAAGGGGTGTTTGTTTGCTTGGACCGGGCGGGGATGTGAATAATGAACGTCTCTCTGTCTAGCCCACCGCTGGTTGCCAGCTCCCTCCCTGGGACAAGTGCCAGCGTGACAAGAACTCCTGTCGTTCTTTCAGGAATAAGACTCGCTGCCCAGCACAAACCGCTGCTCTCTTCGGCCCATTGGTGTAACCCGCTCGGCACTGAAGCGAGAGGTTTCTAGGAACTCAGCCCCTCCGGCGCAATCCGCTGTTCCCGGGATTAGACCTGGCTGGTCTCCGCTGCAGGTCCCATCCCCGGCAGCCCCCACCAGACTAAATGTCCCCTCCTGACCTTGAGAACAAACCTCTGCACAGGCCCTGGGCAGCCGGGCCGGCCAAACAGCGCTGTGGGTTAATGCACCCGTAACGGACAGGTTTGGGGGAGGCCTTAGACCCAGTCTTGCTTCCATCAGAATCAATGGGCGCTTGGCCCCTGACGTCAACGTGAGCCGGATTAGTACACGGGTACTCTGCCGACGTTAGGAAGGGCTGCCCTGTGGGAGGCTGCTCCCAAGACAAGGGCCAAAAGGATCTGCAAATCCCTCTGATAACGGGGAGATTTATGATCTCTGGCTACTAGGGGAAGAGGAAAGAGCTCAGGTCTCCTGAATTTTGACAGCCTGACTCAGCTCCCTCCTCTGGGGGAACTATTCTCTCTAGGGAGGTAAGGGGAGGGGGCCGCGGAGTAGGAATCAGCATAGAAACCCATCCTCTTCCCACTAGAAAGAAGGTCGGTGTTAAACTAGGCTCAGTTTAGTGGTCAGCAGACTCACCTCCCCCCATGCAGACCTACATTTCCACCCGTCCCCTTGGTTTAGCTGGGTGAGGTCAAGCCTGATCTTGACACACCAGTCCCTATGTCAGACTTCCACATTCACTATGTCAGTCAGCCCCCGAAAGTTTCCATTCCTGAACATCTCCAGGGCTTATGCCCTTGCAAATCCTTTCGGGCCACTGGATGGAGCTGTTGTTATTTGAAACATCACCTCGTTCCTTTTAGCCCCCCTGGTTCCAGGGGATGCTCCAGCACCAAAAATAGAAAGTTGAGGCCTCGGGAAATGCTCTCCCCCTCCCGGAGAGGAAAAATGGGAATCGTTAAAGACATGGGAATGTGGCAATGTGTTTCCATGGACGGTGCCTCCCGCTCTGCAAGAGAGCAGTGGCTGGTTTCCATAACCAGATGGTTTTCCTTCCGTCCATTGCGATTGGATCTACGATATTGTGCTAGGTTCCATTGCACTCTGTGGCATTCAACTTGGTGAGTAAGAGACCAGGCAGCCCTCCAGTGAATAAGGGAGATGCTGCTTCTGTCTTCTCAAGTGTCGGCCAAGAGGACTTCAGGCGGTGAAAGAATGCAAAAGGCCAAGAACGTGCACAATGTCCTGGGTAAGCAGATCAACAGCATCCCCCCACACCTCTCCCCCCCCCTCCCCGGGTGCATTGTTAAACCAGTTCTTTTCTGAACTGAGCATTGTTTGCACACATCTCTCCATTAGCCCTCTTGTGACCGATGCTATTAATGCCTCTGCCAACAGCTGCACCTCGAGCTGTTGAGAAGGGGAGGAAGCAAGTGCTCTTGTCTGTTCCCTCCGCCTTGGCTACCAGTGTTTGTCTTTCAGGGGCTGCTGGATGATGTTCTAATCACTATCTTCTATTTCAGTGCCTTGGGGCAGGGAACCCAGGGGTTTTCTTGCTCCTGCATTCAGCCAGGAGGAGACTGTCTTTTTTGAGTTACTGCCCAGTCACAGAGAAAAAGCCGTCTTTGCTGTGTGGACGGCACAGCCATGTTACTATCAAAGAGACATTTTTACCCTTTTGCATGCTTTTCTCTTCCAGTATTTTCTTCTGTCCCTTTTGAGTCTCGAGTCACATTTATTCCGATTTACAGTCGGTTGTGGGAGAAAGCATTCCAGTCACCTTTGTGATCACGGAAAGAGAAACCCCACGGCCCGATCCTGCAAAGCCACGTGCTTAGCTCTACACCCAGCGTCTGCGATGGGACCACTCCTGGGATGTAAAGTTAGGCGTGCACAGAATTCTTTGCAGGATCAAAACTTCCAAATGATCATCAACCACCTTATCTACGGTCTGCTAATTCAGTATGACAGCTAGTGTGTGCCTCATCTCTCCATGAGCTAATTCATAAATAAAATATGCCTGAAACATGCTGCGATGAGTCGTAGGCATGAAGGAGGAACTACTGGGTGGAATTCTATGAGTTGAGATCAGACACGATGATCATAATGGTCCCTTCTGGCTTTAAAAATCTAGGAAGGCTCAGAATGGAACCCGAATTCTGATGCTTCATTTAATAATAATACAATAACCATTGGCCCGGTCACACACCATCATCTAAGAATATACCCAGCTCATGTGACTTAACTTATAGGACTTCCTGCACAGTCCTGCCAAGTCTCACTCCTTGGGGGAGGGGGAACTCATTGCTGATTACTGCTAAGGCAGTTTTTTAAGGCTCAGCACCGAAGGAATGTGCAGCGGGCCACTGAGACATTTTAACTCTCACACGCAGTTCTGGGAGATCTCCCTTTTCCCCAGTTCTTCCCGTTTGGCTTAGCACATGGCCTAGTTCTATTGCTCCCATATTTAGTGGGCCCACGATTCTGGAAGCTCACTGTTAAATAGCTCTGGCATTCTGCAGGCCTGGTGTCCTCTACCTCCAATAGTTTGCAGGCGTTCTGCAGACTTGCTGGTGCACACTCCGGTCTATTGCGAGCTCTGTTTATATTTAAACCGGCCACAGGACTTTGTGTGGCCAGCAGCATCCATCTCCTTGTTTTGCACCCTATGACCTCCAACTAGGGTGACCAGATGTCCTGATTTTATAGGAACAGTCCTGATTTGGGGGTATTTTTCTTCGCTCGCCTCCTATTACCCCTCACCCCATCCCGATTTTTCACACTTGCTGTCTGGTCCCCCTGCCTCCAACCCATCCTTTTCAGTTTCCTTTCCTTGCAATGACGTCCAGTTTCCAGACCTGCACACGCAAAACCCAAAAAACTACAACTCCCATGACGCAAAGGGCTCCCAGGCTTCCGGCTAGGTGTAGTCCGCCCCGGGTTCCTCGCCCTTGGGAGCAGGGCGTTCGCTCCCGCCTGTGGACTACAACTCCCATGAAGCCCTGGGGCGCAGAGAGGGTCCCGCCCTAGCCCCTCTCCCAACAGCTGATCGAGCAGCGCAATGGCTGCAGCCGCTGGTGATGGTGGGGGAGAGGGAGTGAATGAGGAGCGAGGAGCGCCAGGAGATGGCAGGTAACAGGGCGCCCCGGGGAGCCAGGGGTGGCCCCAGGGCTCTTTGGGGTGCAGGGGGTGGGACCGTGGGTGTTTAGGAGAAGGCGCCAAGATGCATCCACTTTGCCCCTGCGATTTGCTGTGGGGGGGTTTCTCAGAGTGCGGTGGGTCTGTCTTCTGCATGGGCACTGGTCATCTCCCCGGCACTGCCAAGGAGCAGGATCATCCCTGGCGTGGTTGTCCAAACTCTCCCTTGCTCCTCTGTCCTGCATGGTGCTGTGCACCTGATAGGCGCCCTCCTCCCCAGAGCTGGCTGCATTTCAGAGGGGCAGTATGGAGAGCATTTGGAAAGTGCACTGGGATACATCAGGGTGACAAGTGCTGGTGTTTGCGCTGCCCTGGACTGAATCCGACCTGCTCAGCTGCCTGGATGTCATCGGCCCTAGGTTGCTAGCAGAGATTGAAATATGAAATACCCTTTGTAGAACTCATCATGGAGTTTTGAACATTTCCCCTCTGGAGCGGGTACAGGCCCAGTGATAACAGTGGTGTGTCCAGTGGGCTTCGTGCTTTGTGTAGTGGTCACCATTCAGAACTGTACGGTTTTACCTTGTAAATGATAGTATGATATTCCCTGCATTCATTAGGGAATAGTGTGGTATCCTTCCGTCCTTGCAGATCTCAACTGTAAATATTTAGGGGTGACCAGTGTAAGCATCACAGAAGCTCTTGCAAGGGTTAGAAAATCTGCTGTTTGTTCTTCTGGGGTGAAATTCTGGTCCCCCTGAAGTTAATGGCAAAATACCCACTGACTTCAGAGAGGTCAGGACTTCACTTGATGTTTATAAACACAACTGGAACCTTTCTGCACTTGTGAAATCTCTTATCTGTTGCTATCTTTAAAACTGTGAAAACGATCTCTGTGTTTAGCTCTTTCGGTGAGGAAAGATTCTAAGTGGGCGTTAGTGTCACACACCTCAAGGTTAGCAAAGGGTTCTAGTCTGCATACACCAAACCAAGGAATTAGTCACTTTCTTTCTTGTTGCTCTGTAAATGGTTAACGGACTAAACTGCGGTGAGGATTAGCTTACTATTGTCCAGAAAAGTTGAGCTGTTTGCAAATCATGTGTGCTTTTGCGCGTTTGCACACATCCCTTCCAAATAGCATGCTGTGCAAAAAGTGTCTTAAAATTTGCCATCTTGGGAAAAGAGAAGCATATATTTTTTTCCCTGCACATGTAACAGAAAAATGGGTGGATGGATTTTCCTCACATTTTCTTTTTTTTAAAAAATAAAATTCTTTGGGCTGCGACCATGCATTGAATGTACCCGCTCCAGAGGGGAAAGGTTCAAAACTCTATGATGAGTTCTACAAAGGGTATTTATAATAAATATGCCAAGTAACGCTTACTACAGTGCAGTGCACTCAGGACAGCACAAACTAGTGATTGGAGCAAACAGCTGGGAATCCAGAGTTCCCGTGTGTTCTGCTCCAAATTAGTCAGACACGTGTGGCTGTGGGCAAGTCACTAAGGCCAAACCTTTCAAACTTGGGTGCTTAGGTTTTTCGGAGATGTTGCACACACTGATTTCCAGTTGAGTCAGTGACAAACAGACCGCTCGCTTGTGGAGAAAGAGAGACTCGGGCACCTGCGTTTGAAAATGTTGCCCTTACCCTTTTGGTGCCTCAGTTTCATCAACTGTAAAATGGGGCCTATGAACACAATGAGTTTACTAGAGGAAGGAGGTGCATTACTGAGTAATAGCTAGAGAAGCTGATGAGTAGCTGGGTGGTAGCACAGTGGCTGTTTTAACCAAGTAGTAGGGTATCCGTTACACTGACCGCTGAACTGTCAGAAATGCAAAAGGGAACAGATCATAAACAGCGGTGAGAACAGTGCATGATATTTCAACTTCATTTAGCTTTGATAATCAAAGTCATTAACAGAGGATAAAATTGTGTGTGTGTGTGTGTGTTATTCCATGGGACCTCTGTTATACCGCTGTATTCTCCTCTGTTATACCGGTGTATTCTCCTCTGTTATACCGGTGTATTCTCCTCTGTTATACCGCTGTATTCTCCTCTGTTATACCGCTGTATTCTCCTCTGTTATACCGGTGTAGCGGAATAATAATTCCTTCACATTCAAGGGAGTCACTCCAGTGTAAATGTGATGTGTGTGCGGAGGGTCAGACAATGATTTTTAAGTGGATGGTGCCCCTTTAAATGATTTGCCTTATGTAAACGCTCCTTTCCGTCCAGGCTTGAGCTCTCTTCTCAGCTAGCTGTGTAGTGACTCTGCATTCCCCGCCCATGAATTTTCATTCAAGTTGCTTAATCATTGTGGAATGGTGTTGCCATAGAAGGAAGTGATGATAGTGTTAATCTCTGTTGCAGTATTTAAATATTTGGGCATTTACCACTAGGGGGTGCTACTGCCATCCCCTTAAACTTGTCCCTAGAGGCAGATTAAGGTGCTGCTGGTGGTTATGTCCTGGAGTGGAAACTTTTTAACTCTTTGGACTGTAGAGCATTTTCATCCTGTGCAACTGGTGATCTGGACTGGCTGCACTAGCGGCTCTGCCAGTGTCAGGAGCTGGGTCTTGCCTCTCACCAGGATAATGGGACCATATCCCTGTCTTCCTCTCCCCGTTCTTGGTGCAGGTTAACACTGCGTCATGCACCAAGCCACAGTGACACTTCTCACGCTGGTGGTCGTGGGGCCGGGAGGGTGGAGAACGCTGCTTCCACACTGCTCCCTTCTGCTCCCGGGCTGAAGTTGCTGATCCCAGGAGGTGGCGGGGGTCAGGGGGAAGGACCACTGCTCCCTTTCTGGGCCAGTCCTGTGGTCCCCTGGAGGAGCCCATTCCCCAGGCCTGTTGAACATGCTGGAGTCTGGGTGGGAATAACTTTCAAAACCGAGCTGAGAAATGCCCACACTCAGATCTGCTGCTGCCGCAGACAAAGATAAGCGCAGCCCCTCTGGTACCCGCTCAGCGCAGCCCAACGGGAAATGATAAATGGGGAGGGGAGCAGCCTCTGTCCCTGAACTGTGCGCACGCTTCCTGCACAGAACCAAGCAGGGCAGGACCGGTGGGCTCACGCCTTGTCTGCTCAAAGAAAGGATTTACCTTTGTCAGTTTTAAAGCATCTGAAATGTACCCATGCTAAGGAGACTGAGGGATTGTTTAAAGAGGATCACGGAGTTGTTGTTTTTCTTAGCGTTCGTCCCGCACTATGGCAGGGTCTGCTTCGGTCAGCATATCCACCTCCATTCGGAGCCCAGACAGGACCAGGGATACGACTGGGGTACACTCCAACCGATGCGTCGCTCCACCTGTCTTTGGAGGCATTTTACACCTACTGCCAGGTGTTAGCCTACAGCACCTAGTATTCCCAGGAGGTCTCCCATCCAGGTACTAGCCAGGCCCGACGCTGCTTAGCTTCTGAGATCAGATGGGATCGGGCGTGTCCAGGGCGGTATAGCCATACTAAAGAGGATCAAGGAGTAATGGGGTGAAATTAACAAGAGGGCCTGTTTCAAGAACTCTTTTAAATCTACCTTCTTTGATTTTCACAACTAACCCGTTGCCAAAACTGGATGAATCAATCGTAGGAAACGTAGGTGCTTCTGACGCAGGTTGCCAGCTCTGATTATTTTATTGTGTCGCTATGTTTAGTCCAAGGTCTTGAACCTCATTCTCACTTGATGGCAAGCTGAGATTTTCACGCATTTCTTTTTAAAAGAAAGTTTCTAGCCCTCCTGGGCCACATCTGCATTAGAAGCACTTTGTCAGTGCAGGAATATCCATATGGGATGCAAGCAAAGCTCTCCTAGTATGAATGCAGCTGTATGGCTTGTGTAATAAGGTGAGACCCTGAAGCATAAATTCTTGTATCAGAGGCCCAGTATGAGACATGAAGCCTGAACTAAAGTAATAGTCAAAAACATTGCTAAGTAAAGCTGGACTGTGAGCCAAAGACAGGTCCCTGCTCATAGAAGTTGGCAAGAAGAGGCTGCTAGAAGCACGTATTGATCACTAATAAAATGAACATGGGCCGAGATGGCACCAGAACAGCCGGGTACGAACACATCCCCCACAGATAACAAAGAACAGGCAGACCTAGAGACAGTATAGAAGGATGATATGATGCATAGACAATTTGAAAGGACACTACGATGTGATGGATGGATAGTTTGTTCGAACCAACCTGTGAGAAAGGCAACCCCCTAATAGAGGAGCTGCACCTCAATGCGTCAGGAGTGACGTGTAATCTGTTTGCAAAAGTGTATAAGAATACAGCCCTGAGTGGTCATCTTCATCTGGCCTAGGGGCAGTGGAAAGTCCCATCACTGACTGAGCTTGCATCCGACGAAGTGGGGATTAGCCCACGAAAGCTTATCCTTCAATACTTTAGTTAGTCTTTCAGGTGCCACAGGACTCTTTGTTACCTCTGACTGAGCTGGTCCATTGTCGGGGAGCACATATGTGATTCATTTGACACTAAACCTGGCTGGGTTCCTTCGTACCTTACTAGAGTCTGTGGTCTTTGGGGGGTCTCTAGGGGTCTTCTATGTCAGTGATCTGTGCAAAGCTGGGGCAGCACACAGAGGGAACACGCACGCAGCTGACGGTTCTCATCCTAGAACAAGAGCAGAGCACCACAGTCTCTGACAACAGCTTGGGATGGACAATGCTGTGGATCGTTCCTTTCAGACTCTTCTTGAATACCAGCGAGCTCTTTGGGAGGCAATCTGCGTGACCAGGACGTGCAGTCCTTAGCACTGCCTTCAGACTAGGTTTGATTTGATGCACGCCTGTTGCGTGCCGCCACCGAGCCTTTGTTCAGTGTCCGAGACGATTTGCAAAGATAGAAAATGTTGTTGTTGGCATAGATTTAAACCGGCACAACGTGGAATGAAGAAAGGCGGTTTTGTCTGACTCTGACTAGCTTAGGCGCTAGATTAGACTGTGGCGTGGACTCTGTCAGGAGAATAGGTGAGAGCCCCGTCATTTGGACATTGAAACAAAGACCGGAAACGGGCTCTCTGATGTTCACTGTAAAGAACAATAAAGCATTGGTGGGGAGGGCTCCAACTTCTTACGTCTTTTGCTTTAATGGGAAAGAATAGAAATGGCTGGGGAAAGATTTTATTTTTAAACTTCTGAAAGGGCTTTACAGACACGGGGGAGTTTAAAAGAAAATTACAGCACGGAAAAAAGTTCTCCGCGCGTTCCTTTGAAGTTCACCCACTCTGCCGTGCGAGCGGCCTCATTATTGAGGGGGGACGGCTCCGTATGATGATTTGAGTGTCAGCTTTGCCTTTGAATTCCCTTCCCTGTGGCCGTGTGCCGCAGTTTTACAATTATTTCAAGCGGAAGTTTGGGGCACATTTTTGTGTGTGTCTGTTTCTTTACATGTCCTCATTGGTCCAAGCGTTAGTGACTTGATACATGTTTCGGGGTAACAATCTCTTCCCTTAGTCTAGGTGGTGTGCATTGGTGCTAATGTTACATCCCAGTACCCCAAAATCCCATTCACCCACTCACATACACAGTCCTGTTTATTTCGGAGTTGGGCCCAACAGACTGTTGAGGGTTGAAATATCAGAGACAGTCAGAGTTCGGCTTTCAGACCCCGCAGCTTGCGATGACCAGTTGGGGTGGGTTGGTTGGTTGTGGCTTCTGAAAATCAGACCCCGAAGTGTCGTCCCTGCCTCAGCAAAGAAAACCAGTGCAGAGACGTGTTACAGCCTTGAAAGGTCACTCACAAAAGCTGTCTGTAGTGTACCGGTTCCTGAGCCCCAAACAGGATCTAGGCCCCATTGTGCTGGATGGGGCTGCGGTGTTCTTAACACCCATGTTCCTGGCACACTTGGGTTACAGAATAGCCCCTCTGCTCCTGGGCCTTTTTTTGGCCTGCCCTTCCCCCTCTCCAGACACACTCCCTGGCCCCTTCTTCCCCACAGCCCGGGCAGATAGGTCATCAAAAGTCAACCACCGAATGTGGCAAAACAAAGGAAAAACATCATTGGAAATTCTGTCCTGGGGGGCTGGGCCCCCCCTCAGTCCAGGGGAGCCAAGCAGGGCCCCGGTTCTGATCCGGGTGGGTTGTGGGGCGGCAGGGGAAGCGTGTTTACTATTCCTGGATCGTAATGACTGCCCACGTGAGGGGTGGAAGCCGCCAGTCAGTCTGGGTGTTTACCCAACACGACTTGTCTTTTCTCTGTTCGAGTAGTGCCCCTTTTGCTGCACCAGGGATCTGGAGCATGGCCCAGTTGGGTGGCGCTCGTGTGTACAGCTGGGTTTTAATCAGCCCGGACGTTGCACCAAACACCTGCTGCTAAGCGGCTGAACGCTTCTATATCCTGATGCTCCTAGTGCCCCAGCCCCTACCAGCTCCGCTGTGCCCGCCCGTCTGTGGTCCTTTGCCTAGAATCCTGCCCCCTTCACACTCCCTGCGTTCACTGTGCTAATTCCCCTCTTCCTGTATTCCGCTGCTCCCTCATGCCACTTGGCACCTGCTGGCAGTCAGGTATTTCCCCAGGCCAAGCTCCCTGCCTTTCCCCAGGCACAGCCCTTCCCCCGTTGTCCTCTCTGCCGGGAGGCTGTGCTAAGCCGGGAGAGGAGCAGCGGGTGGAAAATTGCTGCCGAAAAGGCAGGGCTGGCGGAAAACACCTGGCAGCAGGACGGCTGAGGGTGCAGAATGCAACGGCCTTATGCAAGGGGTGGGTGGGTGTGAGAGTGGGGGGGGTCTTGTTTGCCTGGTTACCCAGGGCCGGGGGTGTTGAGTTTCACCGACTTGTTTATGCCGGGGCTGGAGGCGGCTCAGGGGATAGCAGGAGAGTGCGGCAGCTGCAGATCCACCTCCACCCGCCGGCTCAGCCGCGAGCTGGGCGCTCGTCAGAACGTCCCTGCTCAGCGTGAATTTGAATTTGCAGCTAAAAGCCAGGAGGCTGGGGGCTCCGGGCTCCCTCCCCGGCAGAGCTGGGGTCTGCCCCGGGAACGCCAGGGCAAGATTAATACCCCGGCTCAGCTTCCGGCTGCTTAGCACAGGGAGTCTCTTCTGTCCCCACTGGCTCTTGGTGGGGTATTAGGCTAATAGCTGATACATTCCCTAGGGGGAGACTCTCTGCCCTGGCAATGGGATGGGCCTGCTAATCCGCTCGCTCTGATCCCTTCCGAAGGACTCCGGCTCCCCCCCAGCCCCAGCTGCAGCTCTCCTTACCCAGACCCTGCTACAATTGCTCGGGTGGGGCCTGGCCCATCACTCCCCCCAGCAGTGGGGCGTCCTCGCTGCTTCCCCCGGCGAGCCTGGGCACTGAATGTCAGCAGCAGGTGAGGGAGCCCGGTCCCAAGCCGTGGGGCTGGGTGTCGGGGGGGGGGGGCGGGGAGGAGGTGCTGCTGCGTTTAACAAAGTCCGTGCTATTAATATCAGGTAATGAACATAATCCCTAGGATAAGCTATCTCGCTCCTAGGCGCGTGGCTGCTCTGGGACTCTGCTGCTGGCTCTTCCTCTCCCCCCTCTGTCTTCCTGGCCCAGCCCTTCACGAACACCCCAGCCCCTAGGACTGCAAAGCAAGCCAGGCTGGGCGGCTGAAACCCTTCCTCCAGCCCCCCGGGGCTCTCTGGGGGTAGCGAATAGCCCCTCGTAGGACAACGGTGGTGTCGTTTCTCCAGAGTGCTTCATTCACGTGGTACAGTGCTAGTGCCGTGCAGGCAGCCATGTGACAGGCGAGCCAACACGCGCACACACACACACACACACACACACACACACACACAACTCCTGAAACCCGCCCCTCCTTGCCCCCCACTTGAGCCTGATTCTGCTGCAGCTGAGTGGAATGAGCAGCCCCCCAATGTATGCGGGTGTCGGGATATCTGGCTGCTGGGGCCTTGGGGCTGAAGGCAGGTGAGTGTCATAAGTTTACTTGCTTTATTTATTTAAATCCCCGTTTGCCTGCGATGAGTTCCTAGCGCCTCCAGACCCGAAAGCACCGGGGCTGTTTGTCCGAGGGCTGGGAAATGGGAGACAGCAGCTGGGGGAGAGGATCAGCTTCGCCCAGGACACCTGTGCAAAACCGCTCCTCTTGCTGCAGGGTTTAGGGGTGGCTGTTGTGGTGAGGGGAATAGCTGGGAGGAGAGTCTGGCTCAATGGTCAGGGTTCGCATATTGCAAACCGGGGTGGGAGCCCCTTTAACTCACTGGCCTTGGATCCAAGGTCAGCAGCTTTCCCTTTCCTGGCTGTTAGGGGGAAGGAGGAACTGTGATTCCCCTTCCACACCCTCTTCCCCCCCACACACACACACCCCAGATTAGGAGTGTTTGGGAAGTGTGAGAACTCTTTTTTCTACTGAAAATGAAAGCTGCTGCCTTTTTAAATGGCCCGACCCTCGGGAGTGGGGCGAGAGGGTCTCTTCTCTTTGGCCTCTCAACCCCTCTGATCCTCTCCCTTAGTTTGCGCCAATATTAATCTGCATGACTCATTCCCATCTCGCAGCAGAGAGACTGGGGCTAACCGGTCCATCACCAACAGGAGCGCAGTTGATTGACTCACCTAGATTAACGGGCAGCTTGGTGGGACACCGGTGAAGGAATTGCACTGGGGTGTTTCACCCTGGGAAAGGAGCTGGAATTATCCCTGGGGCTTGCTCCCCCTTTCCCAGTCAGGGCAGGTGGGAAGGGTTTAATCTGGAGTCCTGTTTGGAGGAAGGATTGTGTTTGGGAATCAGGAGGAATCTGCAGAAACAGGAGAGAGTTTTGTGAGGTTGGGAGTGTTGTAATGAGTGTCCAGGGCTGTGTAGCCAGAGCGTGTCTCTGTCCTTCATCTGGTCAGCTCTGCTGATAAAAGCTGAAGTAATACGTCCCTGGCTTCTCCAGAATCCCCGCGTCTCTGAGTGGGAGGGGATGGGGCAAAGGACAGCAAGGAAGGAGAGAGAACTTCTCTGTCTACCCAGCAGTGGATGATAATTTTGCACTATAAATACCTAGCTCTTCTCATTACAGATCTCAAAGCATTGGATAGGGAGGGTAGGTGTCAGTATCATTCTCCACATTTTACAGATGGGGACCATGAGGCACGGAGGGAGGAAGTGACTTTTCCAAGGTCTCCCAGCAGGCCAGTGGCCAAACCAGGAACAGAGCACAGGTCTCCTGAGTCCCAATCCCATACAAATACCGATCCTATGGCCTTGAGCCATTAACCCAGAAATGACTGTAGCCCCCTTGCCTAAGGGGCAGGATTGCGTGTGCTAAATGCCCCTGCTTGTTCCTGTTTCATGTTTCAGTCAAACGAGATCGGGCCCCACTTAGATCATTTGCTCTTTGAGGTGGGGAACCTTCGTTTGTCCCGTGTTTGTACAGCGCCGAACACAGTGAACTCCTGTTCTGTTACTAGTGTTCCTAGGCGCCACTGCAAGGCAGAGAATTCTAGTTCGGTTTGAATGCGGTACCCGCGTGGTAAGGCTGAACCTTCTGTAAAACCCTTACGATCTAAGCAGGCGAGATTGCATTATAAGTACATTTTAGTCACGGGTATTTTTAGTAAAAGTCATGGACAGGTCACAGGCAATAAACAAATATTCCCAGCCTGTGACCTGTCCATGACTTTTACTATATATCCCTACCTAAAACTTAGGCCAGGGGGTTCGAGTGCTCTTGTGGGGGGTGCCCAGCAGCCCGGGACTCCCCGCTGGTGCTGGAGGGCTGGTGGGGCTCACAGGCTCCCTACCTGGCTCTGTGTCCCTGCTCCTAGAGGGAGGGGCGGCCAGGGGGCTCCGCGTGCTGCTCCTGCCACAGCCGCAGCTCCCATTGGCCAGGAACCGCAGCCAGTGGGAGCTGTGGGGGTTGTGCGCACTGAGCCACCCTGGCCCCTCTGCTTAGGAGCTGTGCAGTCATGCCCGTGGGAGCTAGGGACTGCCAGCACCCCCCATACCTCAACCTCCTGCCCCTCCTACAGCCAAACTGCTGATACTGGCCTAGCTCAGGCAGCCCCTGAGCCAGGAATCCGTGACAAACACGCAGCCTTAATTATAAGCAGTTGGTCATTGACATTGTGAACTAAAAGAGAAATTGGAAGTATATCTGAGAATTGCCATTACATTGGATGAGTGGGAGATTTCTGGTGCACTATCAGAAAATAGAGCCATTAAACACAGCAGTGAAAAAATTTTAATTAATAATGAATTAGTAATTAATTGCATTTCCTGAGTTACTGACTACAGATCTCCATTTCAATAGGTGTATCTCCTTCCTAGTGATAATGGACCATCTACATTTAACAGCCCTCTTAGAATTGGTATGCTAATGTACAAATTTTTTTTCTTTTCTTTTTCTTTCTGTGTGTATAAATGCATCTTACTTCTGTTCCATTCTATGCATCCGATGAAGTGAGCTATAGCTCACAAAAGCTTATGCTGAAGTAAACTAGTCAGTCTCTAAGATGCTACAAGTATTCCTCACTTTCTTTACAGATACAGACTAACACGGCTGCTATTCTTGAACCTGAAAAAAAATTAAGTGCAACATTCGTTTCTGTTTCATGGTCTTTCTTGGACTCCAAAACAGCTGAAACAAATAAACATATGTTCACTTGATACATGGATTATGGGTCTGTGATAAACCACAAGACTCTTGGAATAGGATGAAAATTCTCTGCTAGATCCAAGAAGGGTTCTCCCGAGGGACCCTTCAAGATGATGGTTCTACTTCTCATGAATGGAAATTTCTAAGTCATCTTTTTCCTTTGCGCATTTTTCTGCGTCCCATGGCAATGGAAGTTAGAAAAGGTCCCGGCGGTCCATCCGTGGACCTCATTGGTGGAACACCACAGCTGGGTAACCAGTGGGATTGCTGTGTGCACATAGTACTTCACAAGCTCAATTGCTGTACAAATGTCAGCACAGCACCCTGGAAGGTGGGTACCTGGAGAAGAGAGTGTTATAGTTGGGGAAATAGAGGCACAAGAAAACTGCGGTTTAGACTTTCAAAGTGGAGCTTCTAATTCTGGGCGTGGCTTGAACCACCTGGGGTCAGATTTTTCAGAGGAGCCGAGTATGTGCAACACCAGTTGGAGTTTGTGAGAGCTGCAGGGACTCGGCACCTTTGGGAACTCAGCCCGCTGGTGTCCCGTGTTGGACATCCAATATTAGAGGCCACCTCTGAAAATCTGGACCCACTGAAGCTGACTGAACCAAAGGCAGAGGCAAAGCAGGATGTGCGAGATCCTGGCTCCTGGTCCTAGTTTATATTTGTAGGAGGGTGACTCCTCGAGATTCGGGTCAGGGACAGGGAATCTGCTGTGCTGGGCTCCTAATGGTTTGAAAGGGTAGGAACAGTTGTGGCTTTAGTCATCTGTGCCAATTGCAGGGGTCCCAAGGCAGCGAAGGGGCCCCTGAACGCCAGATCTGACCCGAAGGGGCCCCTGAACGCCAGATCCGACCCGAAGGGGCCCCTGAACGCCAGATCTGACCCGAAGGGGCCCCTGAACGCCAGATCTAACCCACCAGGTGTCAGCTGCTCTGTCCGGCCAGGGCTCAAAATGGTGCCCTCCAGACAGCGCGATCTCGCCCACGGATCACGTTCAGGAGAAACAAACATTTTTCCCCCTGGTAAATAACAATTGTGTCTTTGTTGTCTTTGCTTTTCTCGAGCTGGAACGTCTTTGTTGACTCACCAGCATCCTTCTTGCGTGTCGGCGCCGCTCGGGGAATAGTGGGCGCTGTTTAATTGCTGCTGCAGGGTCCCCCAATGGAGAGCAGAACAAAAAAATACCCAGGCTGGCTGTCCGTGCTTTCCCCACTTTCTCTAGGCGGGAAGGAGCCCTTCCTGTTGGTACAGTCCAGCAGACTTTCCCTGTGGCCTCACCTGTTTGGGATGGTGGGTTTTAATTCCCTGTAGTGGACGTTTGGGTGGGCCGATCCCTGCACTTGGCTGAAACTCCATTGAAGTAAAACCGTTCTCTGGTCAGATGTGACCGAAATCGAGAAAAGGGAGGGCAGCTGTTATCTGAGACACAGGCCCGTGCGTCACTCAGGGTCATGTAGGGAATCCGTGATGGGGCTGGGATCTGAACCTGGATTGCCTGGTTCCTGGCCCTTTGCCTTACCCACCAGCCTTTCTCCTGCTAGCTAAGACACCGAGATTGACACCCCTTCGCTGCTTATTCTGCGTAGCTGCTGCGGGTGCTTTGAACGTTGAAACTTCCGTTTGTGCTTTCGCCGAGGGGTTTTCAGACCAAACTTTGACCCGATTTAAAATGGTTATAAGCAGGTTGGGAGAAAAAGCTTTTAAAAAAACCCATTAAAACTTACCATTGGTTAACAAGAAACATAACCCCGCCTAAGCCAGCCCTTTGGTGTTGGACTCCGAGATCACGCTGGATCTGCAGGGACTACCGTGCCCTGTCCACCAGTACCCGACCGCCACACTGGGGCTGCAGGGGTCGTGCCTTTACCGTCCGGATAAAGTAGAAGTTGTTAAAGGCGAGATTGCTCCATTCAGACCCCAGGGAGTCGGGAAAAGCGGGAGGCGGGGGGGAGTTGGTGTTTGCTAGGTGGGGAAAACCCCCAAAGGTAGTTGGGGGGGGAAGGTCCGTCAAGCCAATAGGAAAGAAAAAAATTGTCCCCACCGTCACAAACAGCTCTCTGAGGGCAGCTGGCGCTTGTGGGATTGGTGAAGGCCGAGGGCCCATCTCCCCTGCAGCCGGGCGAGTTTCGCTGGGAGATGGAGGCTGGCATGTTGTTAAATGCCGGGCCAGGTAGATGATCTCTAATCCCTTGGCTGGTTGCCTGCCGCTGAGCCTCTCAAGCCGGGTTTGAAAGGTTACAGCCAGGGCTGGTCAGAGACCAAATGGGTCTGGAGTGAATCCGCAGCGGACCGGGAGTTGCTGCAACTTCCAGGAACCCGGTCAGCCTGCGTGACTCCGCTGCCTCTCTCAACTCACGTAAAGATCATCTCGTCCGCAAACACCCCCCTTTTCCACCCTCCCCATCCCGCTTCTTAAAGAGCGTTCAGCATAGAAATAGGATGGTATTGAAATTGTGCTGCGGGGGGAGCCCCTGGAAATAAATGGGGGTCCCACCAGCACAGTGAACAATTTCCTGTCCTGCGCAGGGTGATTTCCTCTGCCTGCCTTTTGTGGCCTGGCCGTTTTCTCCCGGGCTTCATCCCCCTTCAGCAAATCAGCTGGGATCAGGGACCGGGGTGGAGAGTGAAACATTTGAGGTCCAAAGCGCCTCTTTGTCTCCAGTTCCTTCTGTGTCCTGCTAATAGACCTGAACGGACCCCTGTGACCATCTGGTCTGACCCCCTGGATAACTGGACATAGGACGTTCCCTGGATAATCGCTGCCTGAGTGAGAGCAGATCTGTTAGAAAAACACCTAATCTGGATCTCACAATGGTTGGCAACGTTTGACGTTCGCTCTGCGAGGGTGATGGCTCTGCGGCTGGCCATGAGGATGCCCCCCCGGGGGGGGGGAGCAGCGTCAGGTGTCATGACCTCCTTGCTCTCCCCAGGTTGCCGTGAGGGCCGGGGGGCTGTAGGGAGAAGGCTGAGAGGACCCCTCCCCCCTTTGTGTGGTCGGGGTCTCAGGAATAGCTTGGCTTCTAGGTAGGAGAAGGAAGAGTAGCCGCTCTCTCCAGGAATGAGCCAGCTCTGGTCTTTCTCCACTGGGACCCAGGTGGTGCTAAGCCTGCTTCCCTGCCCGGGCGGCGCCTGTTGTTATCCCCTTACGGGGGCTTAAGACGGAGGAAAGATCCCCTCCCCCCCCCCCCGCGAGCCTCGGAAATGGAAAGCGGGAGGAGCAGAGGCCAGAGGCGGCAGGCGCTGATATAATCTGTTCCATCCTGGGCACGCTGACCCGGCGGCACCGGCTGCAGCTTATCTCCTGGCCGGGGGCCACCTAGCACCACTCGGCGCCTCTGCCGCGGGGCTGCCAAGCGCCAGAGGACTTGGGCAGGAGGTTGGTTCCCCCTCTCCTGCCGCAGCAGCTGGTGAGAGGAGGCGGAGGTCCAGCTCCCGCGCTCCCCTCCCCAGGGGCTCGGGGGCTTGTACTACAGCAGCCTGCGGCCCCCTCCGGCTGGGAGCCCAGAAGGGCTGGAGGTGCCGAGCAGACTGCCACTGCGAGACGGGGGAGGGGCTACACACACAGCTCCCCGCGCCCGACTCTGCTCTCTTCTGTCGGTGCCTGGCTATTTTTGATCCCTGTATATGGGTGATTTTTCTTTAGCTCCCCACGAACCCCTCTGCCTTCCCCCTTGGGGGCCTGGCTCGGGGGTCTGCTCACCCGGGGGTTGCCACGTGTTGGCATTATGATGTGGAGTGTAAGCTCTTCGGGGCAGGGACTGGTTTTGGTTCCATGTGTGTACCGCGCCTGGCACGGGGCGGAGGGGCAGCCCTGCTGGTGGGACCTCTAGGTTCTGCTGCAAAGCAAAGAATCCTCATTCTTAAATACAGAAACACTGACTTTCCGCAGCACTTCATAACCCTGGGCACCCGTTCCCTGCCCTAGAGAGAATCGGAATGAGGTGGCAGGGTGACCAGACAGTAAATGTGAAAACCCGGGCTAGAGAGTGGGGGTAAGAGGAGCCTGTATAAGAAAAAGACCCAAAAATCAGGACTGTCCCTATAAAATCAGGACATCTGGTCACCCTAGGTGAGACTCAAGAGGGCAGTTCAGGGCGGGGGAGGGGGCAGTTTGGGAGTGGCTAACGGGGGGGGGAGGGGAGGAGATATTGCTTGAAGAGGTGTGGGAGCGTGTGGCTTCATATACACACTTGTGTGTTCTCCAGGGTTGTGTTAACATGTCTGGGCTGGGCCAGGCCAGGCTAGAGAGCAGAGATGTTCTTACCCTGGCACACGGGCTACACAGAATTCCCAGCTTGCTGAGAGCGCTTTCGAGCGGGGAATGTCTCCATCACGGCACTTACCAATGCTATGTGCTTGTGTAGCCCAAGGACCCTCCTCTGCCATCCACCCTGCGGGGTCCATTCCTGTCCACTGGCTATGCAAAGAACTACCGCAGAATCCACTGCGGAGATTGCCCGGGGGGTGGGGAGAGAAGGGTTCGTCCTTAACCCCTGGGTGAGTTCAGGAGAAGATGGTTTATTGTTAATCCCTCTGGCCTCTCTTTGGATCAGCGCGTCAATTTCAGCCTCCCGGCACGGCTCTCAAGAAAATACCCTCGCAGATCAGGGGCTCCCCACTGCGAATGTTGCCTCCAATGACCAGGTTTCTTCTTCTTCCCGTCTCCTAGCGCCAGCGGGACGGAGTCCTTAGACAGACTGTACCCCGCGGTGGGTACCGCGCGGCCGCCCCGGAAACGGACCACCAGCCAGTGCAAATCCGAGCCGCCCCTGCTGCGGACGAGCAAAAGGACGATCTACACCGCCGGGCGGCCGCCCTGGTACAACGAGCACGGGACGCAGTCCAAAGAGGCCTTTGTCATCGGTAAGGCAGCTCCTGGGAGCTTTCGGAACGCAGGCCTCTCGCATCCGGAGGGTGGCTTCAGAGCCCTGCTGGTGCGGGGCGTGTCCCTTCAGGTCGTGAAGTCTGGTCTTAGCTTGGCATAGGCTCCTGCCTCCCTAGCACCCTTCACTGCCATGCCAGAGACTCCGCTTGGCTCCCAAGATGCCTGGGGGGGGGCGGGTGTCCTCTGATTAGTCTGTCTCAGCGGCTGCTCCCTTCGGGTCCTCATCTTTCCCCGGGGGCAGCTGAAAGCTACGATGCCGTAGGAATGATTCTCTGGCCCGTGTTCTGCGGGAGGTCAGACTAGCCGATCCTGATGGTCCCTTCTGGCTTTGGAGTCTATAAATACAGGACCGCAAGGGAGTGGGGCGGGTCTACAGTCCTACCTGTGACCATGGCAACGGAGTGACCCCTTGCGTGTGCATCCCCCCCCACACACACACACAGTATCTGACATTGGTGCATCGGACTTATCTGTTTGTATGATGGTGGCGCTCAGAGCTCCCACTCAGATCAGGGCCCCATGCCACTGGCAGCTGGACAGAGGAGAGCTGGGGTCTGTCTGTCTCCAATCCAATCCAATGTCAGCAATGGCCCCCTGTTTGCATCTCCTGCTCGTGGGAGGTGTCACCGAGTGCCCGGGCGATGGTCTGGAACCTGGCGATGGTCTCCCTAGGAAGCCAGACAGGACTTTGGGTGAAGGGTCCCTTCTCCGTCACAGCCTGTTTCCAAGGCTAGGAACTTCACGGGTACCCACTTCAACCTTCCTGGGTCTGACCTCGGAGCATTCAGCACCTTCTGCCCCTCCGTGCGCTTCCCCCAGCGAACCCAACTGGGTGGGGTCCTGAGGGAGCCCGTGGATTCTGCACCCCAAATCCACAGTCAAACGTGACTCTCAGCCAGCCAGTAAAACAGAGGTTTATTCGTCGACAGGTACATGGTTTAACACCGAGCTTGTAGGTACCCGAACCCCTCTGCTGGATCCATTTTGGGAGCCCAAGGGAGGCCAGACCCTGCCTGGGCCTGCCTCCTTTCCGCCCATCCAGCTTCAGACATCTTTCCAGCCAGCTGCCGACTCCAAACTGAAACTCACTCTCTCCAGCCCCTCCTCCCCCCTGGCTCAGCCGGGTCAGGTGACCTCCCTTCCCCACTTAGGGTCAGATTATAGCTTCTGGGATGCACACCTGCAGAGAGGGGAGGGCGTTGCCTGCTTGCTTACCCTGTGTCTCTGCTTTGCACCTTATCCCTCCACATAGACACTCAAGAAATTCATAGGGGAAACTGAGGCACACACACAGTATTCCTACTTCGTCACAGGAGGAGTTTATATTTTGCTGTCGTGTGTGTCCGATACCAGGACTCTCCCCAGGGTGAGTCGAATGCTGGCTCCCCTCCTAATCCGATGATTCTCGGCTGAAGAGCCTTCGCCACCCCCAGACACTTGTAATTACAGAATCCTTCGTTTGGAGTGGCCCCACGTTTAACTATGTGAATTGCAAGTCCTGCGCTATAGATTTCCAAAGGTTCCCTCCCGACTTGGGTGCAGCCGGGTAAGACCTGCCAGCGTTAACTGAGGTTGGAAGGTTGAACTGCCCCTACGTTTGCGAGCTCCTCTCTCCTCTCTCCTCCCCTCAGGCTTGGGAGGGGGCAGTGCTTCTGGAAAGACCACCGTGGCCAGAATGATCATCGAAGCTTTGGATGTGCCCTGGGTGGTTCTGCTCTCCATGGACTCTTTCTACAAGGTGAGTTGCGGCCAGCGCCTTAGCCCAAGTCGGGACCCACAGCCGGCGCTGCCCTCTGGAGTCCTCACCCCGTCCTGATGAGTGGGGTGTGCCGGCGCCCTCGGCACAGCAGGTCCGGGGGGAGACAGGCGACTCTTGAGTGCATGTCCGTGGCCTGGCTGCATCAGGAGTGATGACAGAACCAGGCCACTGGCGCTGCCACAAATCCCGCCTGCGTTAGGCCTTTGTCTCGGTTGCCGGGGGACCAGGCCTGGAATCACATGGTCAGGACTGAGCTGTGTTCGCTGAACGACACACGTGCTCAAACGTTAATGAAAGGCATAGTTTCGATTGAACCCCCACGGCTGTAGGACCCAAACATCTCATTAAAGACTCGGAGCGCCTGTGAGGTAAGAAAGTGCCATCATCCCGGTTTTGCACATGGGAAACTGAGGCATGGAGAAACTTGACCTTGGCTGGTGGGTCTCTCTGTGCCTCTGCCCTCTCGCAGGAAGGGCTGTGGCAGAGAGAGGATTTGAACCCAGATCTCTTGAGAGCCACAGGGCCAGCCTTATAGGTGGGCACCGTGGTCAGGTGGTACTGTGGTCACACACACAGCCTGCCCAAGGCCCATTTAATCCCTGAGTGCTGGGTCTGGAGCTGGGGAGGGACGGGGCTGGGGACTCCCCAGCCTACTAATCACCGGGCTCCTGCTGCTAGTCCTAGCTGGGAAATCCCTGGCTCTAGGGCCGTTCTTCACAGTTTGCCCGTCATGCTGCTCTCTGGTGCGTCAGGGACGTGCATCCGCACATGCGTGGCGCTGTCCGTCCCGCCGCCCGGGCGGCTCTGGGCTGAGGCTGGACCGCCCCCTGCTGGGAGGGCGCGGCAATGAGCCCTGCAGCGCCCCCTTCTGTCTCGGGTAGGTGCTCACCAAACAGCAGCAGGAGCAGGCGGCCAGCAACGACTTCAACTTCGACCACCCCGACGCCTTCGACTTTGACTTGATCATCTCCACCCTGAAGAAACTCAAGCAAGGCAAGAGCGTGACAATCCCCATCTACGACTTCACCACCCACAGCCGGAAGAAGGAATGGGTAGGAGGACACACAGGGACTGGCGGGGGCTGGGGGTGATTCCTGTGCTGGGGGAAAGGAGGAGGGGGCTATGCTGGGATGGGAAGAGGGATTAATGCACCTGCATCTTCAGACTAAAAGCCCCATCCCTTTCAAACACCACAGATTGAAAACCCAAGATCCCAGGGGTCACGTTCCTGGTATAGGAAGTACAGTGCCTGTTTCCGGAGCCCGTCAAATTATTCCCTGGCTTGGTAGGAACCTGGCAGGGGCGGTGTGCTCTCCCTAGATAGGCCGGCTTGGTGTGCATGAGGGAGGAAGTGATACTGTCATCAAGAGGCTGGCAAACAAAAGATAAAGGATCTACTGCTCCTGGCAGCAAAGGGAGTTCCCCACTCGCTCAAGTGGTAGAAGCCCCGGGGTTTTGGAGCCGACAGAGCAGGTCTTTGGTCCCAGCTGCCCGGGACGGGAGCGGGTGTGTGTGAGCACTTGTGCAACACTGACCCCGGCCGTGGATATGCAGAATAGCACGGAGAAGGTCTGAAGGGAATTCGATCCTTGCAGGGAGGATGGTATCTGCAGCATTCAGTCTTGAGGGAGGGGGGCCGAGATTTGACACGGCTCCGAGTGGGTGAGATTCCCCCGTGTGGGGAAGGAGAAATGAAAAGCCCCTCTCTTCAGTGGAGGCAGGGCGAGTCGCCCGTCTCGGGCCTGGTATTCGTGAGCAGTCCTAGGAGAGGTCTCTCCGCAATGGGCTGGTCCAGCAAGCGTGCTGCAGACCGCCTGTGGGGTAGAACAGGCCGACACTTTCCTTCCTTTTACGGTTGGCTTGAAGATCAATTTAAAAGAAACGCGGCTCGTCTCTTGCCTGGAAACGTGGGAGGCCAGGTCCTGCTCCCTTTATCTGATGCATCCTGTCCCTGGGGGATGGTGTCTCTTAAGGGACTGGACCCTCTGATATCATTCATAGGCTGGTCTTTTCCGTCACTGTTTCTCTCGTTGGGGTCCAGCAATGGGGCCTTAGTTGACCCTGGAGTCCCAGGACGTTCAAATCCTTCCTGTGACGCTGAACTTCACACTCCTTTATCAGCTCTCCCTCCTGTGAAGTATTTTTCTCCTCTCGTTCTCTTTCTAACTGCACTGGGTTTGACCGATTTCCTTCCCTTTCCCCCCAGAAAACGCTGTATGGTGCCAATGTGATTATCTTTGAAGGCATCATGGCTTTCGCGGACAAGGAGCTCCTGGAGGTGAGAGAGGGTCCTGTAGAAGGACAATAGGCCGCAGAGGCAAAGCCAAGAGGGGCTCGCGGCTTTGTCTCATGTCCTGGCTGGGAAAGTAGGATCTGTAGCGGAGCATCCCTTGCTGTACGCCTCTCCATCCACACACACAGTGTAGCGAGGAAGCGAAGGTGGGATCTTCCCCTTAATGGTCTCCAATGTCTGGGGCCAGGGGGATGTATTCCTGATTGCCGTGGGAGGTTACTGTAGGATCTCAATCGGCTTCCGCTGCTAACGATTACAGAGCCAAGTGGAAGGACGTTGGGAGAAACCCAGGCTGATGCCCTAACGCGTCTGTAGGGATGTGGAGGCTGGCGATTTGGTGTAATGAGCTTAGTGGTTACAATCTAATTGTCCACTGCACAAAAACACCACGAAGTCGGGCGCAGTTCTGCACTCCTCGTCTAAGCAGTCTCTACACATTACAGCCTGTTTGCTAGGATGAGCTGGGCCGGCAACCCCGAGCTTATCTGATTCTTGCCAGGGCTGTGAGTTCCTTGTTTTTTTTATGAGCACTAACGCAACCCAGGAAAAATGTCACCCGAGAGGCCAAGCTGTGTACAAATCCAAATGTCTCTGCCCACTTCCATCCAGCAGCCTTTGCTTTCTTGCTCAACACGCTCCCCCAGTCTGCTTCTCTGGAGCAAGAATGACATCCAGTGGTCAGCTGGGTGAATCTCACTTGGAGCTAAGGGTGTGATTCCCAGCTCACAAAGCCACACTTGCTCTAGCTCACGTCAAGCTAGCATGCTACAGACCACGTAGCTGGGGTGGAACAGGCAGCAGAAAGTAGCGTAAGGACTCTCTAGCCTACCCTAGAACGTGCCCGGGGGGGTCGGGCAGGTTTATGGCTCACGTGGAAAGCTGAGCTGCAAGGCCCTGATATCTGCTATTACTCGGCAGAGGGCTGACCCTGGTGTCAAAAGAAGGGTGACAATAGGTATTGTCTTCCCTCCCCCCATTGGTGAGTCTTTGAACCAAACTTCCTGTGCCTGTACCCATTCCCGGCTCTGGCTGTATGGGCCCCTATTCGGTGGCAGATCCTCGCTACCGGGTAAATTACAGTCTCCTGCCCATGGTCCCGTTGAGCTGTAGGGGGACCCCGCAATAGAAGAGGAGATTGGATTCCCTTCTCCCGGGGGAGGCCGGCGCTGGGGGGGGCTGGTCCTCTGTCCTGATGTCGCAGGCGTGTGCAGCAGGCCTCCAAGCGCTGCCCTGAGATATCTTGGTTCCCCTGCTGTGATTTCCAAGGCTGCTTGAACCCTGGTGGCTTCCCAGTGGGTGATTTCCACCGCCCTTTGAGGGGCTTGAACCTGCCCCACGGCTCCCTGACAACAACGGGGGGATCGGGGATCCGATAACAGCAGAGGGAGAGCTCCCCTTCCTCTCCCTGGCTTGACTGGGCAGGGCTCCACCCGCGGCTTCCCCTCCCTGATCGCTGGTGCAGGGAGGGCGGCGGGAGGGGCGTGGCTCGAGTGACGCTCCACCCGCGCTCCACGTTCCGCCTCCTTCCAGCTTCTCGACATGAAGATCTTTGTCGACACGGACTCGGACATCCGGCTGGTGCGCCGCCTGCGCCGGGACATCGGCGAGCGCGGCCGGGACATCGAGGGGGTCATCAAGCAGTACAACAAGTTTGTCAAGCCCGCCTTCGACCAGTACATCCAGCCCACCATGCGGCTGGCCGACATCGTGGTGCCCCGAGGTACCCAGCGCGGCTCCTTTCCGGCCGGCCTCCTGCCTCATCCCTCACGTTGGCACACTGAGAAATCCCGCCGCTTGTTGTCTCTTAGCAGAGCTGTACGCACGCCAGCTCCCGCACTACGTCCCTCTGCTCTTGCCTCCGGCCAGTCCCTTCTGCCCTCCCGCTGGCATCTCTGCCAACTGCGCACTGCCTGGCGGCAGACAACTAGGGCACTGAATGGCCCTGCTGCCCATCCCTATAGCCCCTGCTCTTGATGGTGCCCAATCAAAATGAATTGGCCTGGTAGCTCCCTGGGGGAATGTGTTGGCACAAAGGTGAGCTGGCTGGCTGTGCCAGACCCTTGCCAAGGAGCTAAGGGGGCTGCCGCGTGGTGGGTGGTTTTTGGTTCAGTCGGTGGGTCTGCCTCGGTTCACCCCGGCTGACTCCCTGGGCCTGCCCCCAGGTTCCCCGGCAGGGAGCGGCGTTGCCGTCCTGCGGGGTCCGGGGAGGCAGGGGACCCAGCGTGATTTCGGAATCCCGGGCGGCGGCGAGGGTGGTGCTGACGTGACGCGGGGTCCCGGGAACTCACCCTGTCCCTCTCTCGTTCTTGGCGCACTGAAGGTAGCGGGAACACCGTGGCCATTGAGCTGATTGTCCAGCATGTGCACAGCCAGCTGGAAGAGGTAAGGGCTGGGTGGGGAGCTCCCGATCAAAGCCAGGCCTCGGGGAGGGGGCAATACGGGTGCTCGCCGCCGGGGGAGAGCCGGGGCAGTGGCGTGGCTGGTGACACCATCCAGCACCTAGCCGGGGTATCGTTTGGCTTGGGATCTGCTCGTTCTGCTTGTGAGAGCAGCAGGGCAAGAGTAGAGATTCCTGACCTCCTAAGGGATCTCCCCTCCAACCAGGCGAGTCTACCCCCTCCCCCACACCGCACTGGCCTTACCGCTGGGCATGGCAAGCCACGCATCCATGTGGTGCTAGGCTGGGCACATGCCAATGTTTCCTTCCGTGCCTGCAGACCCTGCCTGTCCCTTCCTGGGTGCTCTTGGATAACAGCAACGTCTTGCTGGGAGCCGAGAGCTTGCCAGTAAGCGGAATCCACGGGGCTGGCCTCCTCCTCCGGACAGCATTCCTAACCGCAGGCCTAGGAAACTCAGCAGCCCCGGGGAGTTGAGCACAAACCGGGCCCCGACGTCTCCCTCTGGCGCGTTGCTCGGGCCCGTGATTTTCCTCCAGTTCCTGCCCAGTTGGGTTCCCGGCTCGGAACAGCTCTCAGAAGAGGGCAGCTTTTCAAATCCGGTTCAGACGCCCACTCCCCCCACCCACCCCCAGCCCCCGTTGTTTGAAGCCTCGTGAAAACAGCTGAGATCTGCTCCTTGGGAGCTGAGACCCTTCAGCAGCATCAAACCCAAATACCAGGATTCAGCCTCACACCTGAGCACTCGTCTGAACTGGCTCCAAGTCGGATCCAGATTCACACTTCCACCTCCTCAACTGTCTCTCCTTTTCCCACATCTGGAATCCGTTAACTGGACTGGAACAGCCCTGGAGGGTGGGTTATGTCTGAGCGCCCTCGGAAGGGGGGGGGGGGTCAGGTCAGCGTATGAGTGTGCTTCAATTCCTAGTTTCCCTGGGAGGATTAAGGGCAGGCTGGTGATCTCAGCCCCATGACACCTAGGTTCTTATGTTGCTTTTGTATGTTAACACGGGGGTATGCTGGGGGTGGGGGGGGAGGGGGTCTCTTTGCACGTTGATTTTTGGCATTGGGATCTGCTTGCTTTTCAAGATAGCGAGGCTCAAGACAGAGGTCCCGGAGGGCGCATGCACACAGAGGTCAGATGCACTTGGAAATAAAGTTCTTCACTCCAGTTGACCTTTCTAAGCTCCCACCTTGCTACAGCCACCTGGCTGCCTAGAAGCCCAGTGCATGAGACTGTATGTCATACCACGCAGGCCAGCAAGCCCATATAGGAGACACTGCTCCTGTACGCTAGCGCGTGCTTAGCGTGTGCCCCTCCAAAAATGTCTCCTCTCCTAGTTAGAGTCATAGACTTGAAGGTCGGAAGGGACCACTGTGATCATCTGGTCTGACCTCCTGCGCAACGCAGGCCACAGAATCTCACCCACCCACTCCTGTAATAAACCCCAAACCTATGTTGGAGCTATTGAAGTCCTCAAATCATGATTTAAAGCCTTCAAGGTGCAGAGAATCCTCCAGGAAGTGACCCATGCCCATGCTACAGAGGAAGGTGAAAACCCCCAGGGCCTCTGCCAATCTGCCCTGCAGGAAAATTCCTTCCTGGCCCCAAATATGACAATCGGCTAAACCAGAACATGTGGGCAAGACTCACCAGCCAGACACCCAGGAAAGAATTCTCTATAGTAAATCAGATCCCACCCCGTCTACCCTCCCATCACAGGCCGTTGGGCATATTTACCACTAATAGTCAAAGATCAATTAATTGCCAAAATTAGGCTACCCCATCAAAAGGGAGGTCCCTCTATTTTCCTGCAAACGGCCCTATTAGTAGAGTTGAAATAACTGCCGGTCTCTAGGTTGTGAAATCCAGGTTTCATCTTGCTACCCGGCCATAGGAGCTGTTTTCTTGTATGAGTATGAAACGCTGATGTCATATCAGAAGAATAACCAGTATCTAATGCAAGATGGAAATTGGTTTTGCAGTCTCTGAACTGACTCATAGCTGGGGTCCGAGACCTGGCCGGTTTCCATGGAGATGGGATAGCTGCTGCTACCAGGAACGGGCCTCAGGAAAAACAAATTAGAGCAAAACTTTCTTTCAGATAATCCTCACGGTGGGCAAGAAATGCGGGTCCCTCCCAGTCTGCTGGTTTGGGAAAACCTGTGGATGCTGGGTTTTGAGGGGTGGGAGGGGCTTATTGGGGGGGGCGGAGGGAGAAAGACAAAATGTGAACGCAGGAAAATAGTCCTGTTTTTCCCTTTTTTTCCCATCTCTAAACACCCGTGGGCTTGACAATGCTTAATGCCGGTTGCACTGTGTCTTTGTGTTACTGCTGCAGCGTGAACTCAGTGTCAGGTAAGACCCCCCCATGACTCTGTCCTGTCTGCGTGACCAGAGGCACTTCCAATGCCAGGCACTGCTTAGGCTGCGCTGTCTATCAGAATCCAGTAGCTTCCTCACTGAGCTCAGACCAGAAGAGCTCAGCTCACCCTTTGTACTCGGGTACAGCCAGGAGGGCAATAATTTAATCTCTGGGCATATATAGCAAGTGAAGGTCCCTGCAGTCTGTATGGCCAACATCTGACCTGACTGCATACCCAATCCAACTCCCATTGACGCTGGATCCGGGCCTGAGTTGTTCTTCGGTGAATCAGACACGTTCACAAGGCTGCCGACTTGCAGAATGGGAAAGAGTTTGGTATTTTTCACCAGAAATTTTTGTTGCACCTCATGTGAAAAGCTTTTTGGAAAGCTCTTCATCTGAGCAGCGGCTGCTGGAAAAGGATAGGAAAACCGAGGCCTTGTGCTCATAGCCCAAAGGACATTTTAATCTGAACCCTCACCACGTTTAAACGGAGTTCCTTGAGAATTTAGGCTGCCCTGGGGAGCGAGAGGCTAAAGCAACAGGGATAATAGCACCAAAGGGGACTCGGCTGATTCTGAGTGGTAACTTTGATCCAGGAGGACAAGTTCTATGGAAATAACTTCAGGAAATAATAGAATAGTATCTGCGTGTAGAAGATGGGGCTTCTGTTCTTTCACTGCCATTAGGCATTCAGCTAAGATTTCAGCTATTTTTGTGGGAAGCAAAAAGATGCATTTCTAAAAAGGCATTTCCACTTAGAGGTATATCTTTGTTTAAAGAGACACGTAACTCAGGTAGGCCTGAAGTTTACATTTGGCATAAAAAAGCTTTTACAAACCCTCAGATGAATAGAAAAGCTTCTGTTTTTTTCCAAAGCTGGGTATTTTCAAGCAAGTAAATTGGATGGTTAAAATTTCACTTTTAACAATCTCGGGGCCTAATGTGGCAAACATCTCTACGTGTGAGTAACTTTACTCCTACGGGGAGCTGTGCTCATGTACGTAAGTGTTTGGAGGTTCGGGACTGAAGGCGGCAAATAGTGACACAGCCCTGAACAGTTTTTCAGTTACAAATGTATAATTTGTAACAGGCTGGGTTTTTTTCCCCCCAAGATGATACTGTTCTGAAAGCACCACTTGTCATCTTGATTTTTGCCCCTTTGTCATGCGTCTTGCAAATCAGCAAATGGATAAAATGGTGCTGATTTTTGTAATGGAGAGTTTAGTGCCGTAACACTTTAATTGCACAAATAACGACAACCACAACACTTGGGTAACCTGAGCATTCTTATCGTGTATTTCAATCACGGCTTCCTTTCTGGTAAAAGTCTGAAAAAAAATGAAGGTCAGGAGCTGGAACATGCCTGCAAACATTTGGTTTAAACTCATGAAGCCAAAGGTTTTTATGCTGTCAGCTGTCCCCAGCCCCTGTCCCCGCAGAGGCAGCTGTGTGTTAGGTAGCGGATCAGGGCTGATAGATGGGGACATGCAAAAAGAGTGAAATGCGCCTGGAAAAAAATGGGCTTTTCAACTAACCAAACTCCCCAGCCTCTGTTCTTAATGGCTTATAACAAATACCAAAATCCCTCATTCTAATGACGGTGCCTTTCAAATGCTGCCTTGGTGAAGCTATGCATAATCTGGAACTGGTGGAGAAAAACCCAGATGTTGGATCTGGGCCCAGGCTAACCTACCTTCCAAGCAAACTGTAGGTAAATTTGGGTAGGGATCCAGCCCCAAACTCCATCGCTTTGGCCCTTCTCTAGCACTTCATCAAGGGAACTTCTTAATTATTATGGAGATGAGCTGATTCTAAGCCCAGTGTGTAATAACAGGGTAAATTACAGGGACGAACTGTTGACACATCTAACTGGATATTAACAAAGTTAATTGCTGATGCCTCCAAATTCTCACTCATTTAAAGAAAATTGTAATAATCACTGGACATTCAACTTTTCAGTTTCACACCCAGAGGCGTTTCCTGTCTCAAACTGCAGCACATTACGCCAGCCGTGTGCAGGCGGTACACCCCGCGTGCCGTTCCCAGTAACACCAGTAGGAACAGACGCGTACGCTTCCTTGGCAGAGCAGACCCTGGTGTCCGCTTGCTTGCGGTGAAGTGCGATGCTCTGGGTGGTGCCTTTATCCTTTTTTTCCCCTTCCCCCATGCTGTTTGAGAACTGGGCTTGCTCCTAAAAACGGGTGTCCTCGGAGATGAATCCACCGTTGCCAATCGATACTTCCCGTCCCCAGGTCTAGATCACCTCCATGTGCCCTTTGCCAATGGTGTCTTTAAATATCAAGCCGTGGCATGGTGTAGTGCTCCTCGCTTGAAATGTCAGCCGTTAAAAGCCAGCTGCCGTACGTGTTTGAAATGCCTTCCCTACGTTAGCTTCTTTGTAGCTGGCTGTCTCTTGTCTGCTTCCTGTCTGATTGCATGTACAACAAAGAGCCGGTGGTGTTCACCGTGCCTTTCGGAGAGACGGTCACCCCCATATTTCTTTTGCTTTCATTTCTCCCTCCTCCCCCCCCCCCCCCCCCCGCCCTTTGAAGCTTTCGTTCTGGGGAGGGAAATATGTTTCCAAAGTGAGACATTTTCTCGACCTGCTCACGGCTGCTTGGCTGAATGTTCCATTGCTGGCCAGCCACAGCGAAGGGGGGAGAGGAAATTCTGCTCACCTGCCTCACCCGCAGGATGGCTGAGAGCCAAAAACTCCTGCAGGCCTCCCACGCCTGGCCTGGCCACCGTTCTCAAGCACAGGGGCGAGAGAGAGAGCGTGACTCTTGTTCTCGCTGCCCCGTTTGCGAGGCCCTTGTATGGTCACCACCGCGTTCTGTTCAGCGGGATTGCTAGTGCCTCTCCGAGGAACGTAAAATACTCTTCCCATGCGCGTGCAAATGTGGAATGTACTTGACTGCGCTCCCGTTCCACTGGGAGAGGAGCCCGGAGTTGGGTTCTGAGCCGGGACTGTCCCAAAGTCAGGCAGCCACTTCAAGCCGTCTCCGCACGAGATGTTCTTGTCCATCCCAGGCCAAATCTTTAACTGGGCCTCTAGCAAGAGGCACCTGCCACCCAAATGCGAGGGTTTGTGTTCCCTCATGGTCGCCGGGCACCTTTTCTGCCTCTTTGAGTGTGCGAATGGTGCATTGTTTTTGAGGCCCACCCAGCTCCAGGGTTGGCCCTCGGTGTGTCCTTCCCCTGCTTTCCTGGTTACTGGGATCTTGGAGTAAACGAAGGTTCCTCTCTCTGATTGTGGGACTGCATCGAGTCCTGGATGAGGGGTCTGGTCTCTCCTCCGTGCAGAGGGGTTGGGGGGAGAAGCCCTAGACATCAACCCCCATTAGCGTCAGCGGGAGCGAGGTGTGCAAGTCTCGGAGGGCGCAATAAACTCCCGCCAGTCCGGCGTTTGTGACATCACGCTTCTCTGCCAAGGCAGCGGCTGGGTTGGGGCCTCGCTCCCTCGAATGCACAAGGGACATAACACTGTTGGTTTCCCCCTCCCCCCCCCCCCGTGCTAGGTTGGTGTGAATGCTGTGTGGGGTCCCTGGGAGACTGTCCAACAGAGGGTAGCACACCTAAGACAATCTGTTAAGCAAACAGGTTCAGTGGAAAAGAGGGTTGCTGAGGGATCTCTCCCTGATGGTCAGGCATTGATCGAATCCAGCGGTTACTGTTTAAAGTTAATAAGGATCTTGGCTTCCCCCTCCATCCCCCACCGCCAGATCCTTTGACTAATTAAAATGCTTTCTCCTTTTTTTCCCCCTCCCCCTTCAACCCTTGTATTTCCTGCTTTGTGTCTCCCTGAACGTCCGTCCCATCTGGTGGCCAGAGGAAGCTACGCTGGGATATGTGAGGAGCGATTGCAGTGTTTTGAGTTTGATACTAATCCTGGGTGCTGCGGGGTGAAGGGGGATGAGCCAGGGCTGCATGCTGAGCGTGGGGGTGCACTGAGACAGAGCATGTGCAGGTTCTTACAAGGGTGATGTTCTTTAAGCTGAACTGAAAGGAAGCCCACTCACCCACCCACCCCCGACCCCGTACCTGTACCTCTTCTTCAGACCAGATCCTCCTGAGAATTAAAGTAAGGAGCTATCTGTCTTGGGTACCTATACGGTCCCATCGCCACTGTATTAATGTATTTATCTTTAGAACACCCCTGGGAGGCTGGGCAGTGCTATTATCCCCATTGTACAGATGAGGATCCGAGGCACAGAAAGGCTAAGTGACTTGCCCATGGTCTTGCAGAAAGTCTGTGGCAGAGCAGGGACTTGATTTCCCCCCCCTCCCCGCCCCAAGTCCTAGGGTACTGCTCCAACCACTGAGCCACCCTTCCCCTCTGCTGAACCTGGAGAATTCCCCAGAGCATGAGGGGGTCTAGTCTCACCATTGCTATGGGGGATTGTTTGCCATTAGATCCAGAGCAACTAATCCCCGGGCTGACTCTCACCCCACAGAGTGGTATAGGGCCGCATGCTCCCAGGGGTTCCTCCGCTGTCACAGCCTGGAAAGCAAAGTGCAAGCATTCCAGGAACACATGGAAACGTCAGGGACGCAATAACAGCTTCCCCCGGGCCTGTCCGCAGCTCGGTGGCGTGGGAGGGGTGTTCCTGGTTGTGGCAGCCGAGGGCTGCGTCTTGGTGTTTTGTGTAGGTGCTGGAGAAGACAACACGGGCTGATCCTCTCTGGTGCGGCACCCGGTGCTGTACCACAGTGTGCGTGGGGGCGGAGAGTGGCATTGACTAGCGCTTGGATCGGCTACCAGGGCAGCAGGGAGCCATGACCTCTGGGCCTTTGGGTTTGTGGCTCATGACAGTTGCTGACCTCGCTTTAAGGCATTGGTCCCGATGAGTCTGCAAAGGCCGAGCTGAGGCCAGTGTCCTAGTGGCTGGTTCAAATCCCACCTCTGGGAGCTTTCCCTCGCCTGTAGGTGCCCTGCCGTTCGATCTGCCGCCCTTCGCTGCTGTTGCTGGGCCCTGCCACAGAACAGCCTCGTTCCCCCCGGGCTTTGAGTTTTGGGTCAGGTCGTGCTGTGCTTTTGAGATCCAGGTGCTGTGTAAAGGCAGGGCACTGTTACCCTTACCCCAGCAGCACTGTGGGGACGGCAGCCCGTTCTCCACCCGGGGGGGAGGGGGGGGGGAAGGTGGCGACGCCCCAAGCTCGTGTTTCATGACACGGAATGCTGGTTTCTTTGATGATTTCTCTTTTTTCATTTTTTTTCACCCCTATCGACACCTCGCCCCCGCTACACACACACTCTCTCTCCCCGCCCCCGGCCAGAGTGGGCCAAGTCAAAACCGGTGTGTGGGCCCGATCCTGCAGCCACACCCCATGTAAAGTGGCTGCAGGATTGGGTCCTTGCGAAGCGTGAGGGCCTCTAGCGAGGCTGCGGTGCGGACCCCGCCCCTCCGATCGCCCTGCAGAATCCTGGAGCAGCGGCACGGGGAAGGGGACGCGCCGGAGCGTCGCAGCCTCTTGCTGCTGGCAAAGCCTCGCTGTGGGCGTGGGGGAAGGGAGAGACATGAGTGGGGGGGCCAGGGAGACTAACCCGGGGTTCTTCCTCGCTCACCGAGTGCAGCTCATTTCGCTGACTACCCGCCCCCGAGGCTTTGAAGGGTTTGTCTTATTTCAGAGTCCCAGTGACTTTGGATAAGGCTCTTGCAAAGCCTCCCCCTAGGGGGAGTACCGTTTTCCTGCAAACTGGGGGTCTCTGCCCTTCAGCATGGAGAATGTTCCGCCCTGGGGGAAGAGGGGTGTCCAGATTTCCCCTCTGAGTATTTCACGAATGCCCTTTCCCAGCTTGGCTCCTGCCACTGAAATTTCTACCCTCTATCTGAGGAGTGGGACACACACACACACACACACACACGAACCTGTGCTACGTAACGACCTGCTGCCGCAGGGTGGGATCCCTGCCCGCCCGCACATGCAGCGTGCTCACAGGCGGTCGACCGCTCTGGCGACATGGGCGCGGAAAGCGTCGGGTTCCGTAAAGAAACGTCTCTTTGGTTTTTAACACTCCAAACCGGAGCTAGTGGAATAAGCACGAAACCCTCAAATGCTCCACGGGCTTCGCTCGCGGCTTGATTTGCATTTGTTTCGCCAAGGCCGGAGGATGACCAGGTAGATGGAGGAATCTGGTCACCCTGCCCCTCGTCCTCAATCCCTACCTAGTCATCCTCCTCCTGGCTCGCTTGTGTGTGTTGCATGAATTAACCCAGGTGGTTCTCTACTAAATCTTTCCCGGCCTGGTGCTCTTTCTCTTTTCCTTCCTCCAATATCTTCCCGACCCCGACCCCGTTGCAGTCATTTCTGTGTGTGATCCAATGCACAGCTGTCTGAGGCCAGCGTTCCTCACCTGCCAGGCAGGTTCGTCCTTTCCAGCCATAGGCTACATCTTTCAGCCAGAGAGAGGCGGACTAATGAGAACCCATTATCAACGGCATCTCCTTGATCCAGGAATAGGCATTGCCCTCAGCCATGGTAACTGGCTTGTCATCCAGAGATGCGTCAGCCCTGCCGCCAGCCCTGTCCAGCTCTAAAGCGTCTCGCGGCTGTTTCTAATTTTGTAACGACGCGAGTGTCTCTGAATGGACCAGAGCTCCCACACCAAACCCTTCCTAGAACAGTCGTGCAGCCCAAGGAGTGCGGTGAATCTCCAGGGATCAAAGCCGTCAGCCGGTGCTTGGGTGTAGGACACCCTAACCAAGTACCCTGTTTCTGATGATGTACCAGAAAATATTTGCTCAGAGAGGGGCACCTTTTATGGGGTTAAATTTGAAAGGCTTCACTCCTGAGTGGTTGCCATGACTGGCCCTTCCTCATTCACTGAGGGAGGGATCCATCCCGTGAATTAGAGCAAAGAAAGCAAACGAGACCCGTGAGCAGCGGGAGTGTGGTCTGTACTATGGAGAAGCTTTCTCGCTCCGACCATGACCGGTCAGTTACAGTAGTTGGCACATCCTGGGTGGTAAATATGTTTGTGCAGCCAATCGGAGCCTTGACATCCCAGCTGTCTCGTGGGCTGATGGGATGCGAAGGCTCCGTGAGTCTAGCCAGGGCTTCTCATTAGTGTCGTTAACCACCCCCTTATCACCTTCCGGGGTCTTCCTCCCCCCGGGGCTGCAGGCCTTGGGTGCTACCCTTGGGGTTTGGCTGGGTGACTGTGAGAACAAGCGCTCACCTCGCTGTGGTTTTGTGTTGGTCTCTAGGGCAGCGCTGGCCTCTGCCCACCAGTGCCATCCCCTTCCTCGGACCCTCAGCGTGCTGAAGAGTACCCCACAAGTGCGCGGCATGCACACCATCATCCGGTAAGCGCGCCACCTCGCCTTGGAGTGGACGAGGCTGGGGGGGGGGGCCTTTAGCATCATCCCACCTTGTTCTGGGGTTTGACATCTCCCACTTGTAGGTCCCTCCAAGAGATGAAATCCTGCCCCAGGCCAGAGACCCTAGTGGGGGCTGGGCAGTTCTCACCCACTTCCTGGAATCATCCATTTAAAACGGGATAATGTCAACCCCTAACTCTGAGCGTCTGCATGTTCAGTGCCCTGTACAGCCAAGAATGGCTAATCCTACCACCACCCCAACGGCTGGGCACCGTCCCTGTTGTGGAGACAGAGAGACAAGAGACCAGCCCAAACCCCCACAGCAAGATGGTGGCCGAAGTAGGATTAGAACCCAGAGCTGTGGCCAGAGCGATTGCTCCACCTCGGAGCTCCCCTTTGCGAAAGTGCCTGTGTCCCAGCAACAAAACGACAACCCGGGATGGGCCAGGACGACACGGGATCGTGCAATTCCTGGTCGAGGGGGCTGGTGAGGTTCGGGGTCCTTGACTGGATCTCCCCCGGTGGAAGGACCGTGACGGTATCAGCTGCCTCTACCTGGGAGGAGACTGAAGAACCTGCCATGTGTATCTGGTCCACCTTTTCTTTCCTACCTCGCCCTCACCTCAGCATCTCACGGAGAGTTTCTCCCCTCCCCGCTAGAGACAAGGAGACCAGCCGAGACGAGTTCATTTTCTACTCCAAGAGGCTGATGAGGCTGCTGATTGAGCACGCGCTATCGTTACTGCCTTTCCGGGTACGTGCGGGAAACGAGGGGAAAGCCCCTTGTTCTCCTGTCTGATCCCAGTCTTGGCGGGGGGGGGGCAAGGGGAGGTCTGTGTTTGCCCCTGGATGACGTCTCTGTGACTTGCCCTCTCATGGGAAAGGCTAAAAGGAAACGGTTCTCCTCGGTCAGACAGCCGTGGTCGCCCGTGACACACACACACACTGTCTCCGTCTGTCTCCTGTATGTTATAAAAGGCAGATCAAAGAAATGCACCTTGCACTTGGTGCGGAAGCTGGGGAGGGTTGGAGTGGTCCTTCTTTTCGGGGGGGGGGGGGGTTCCATTCCATGGCCTTGCACTGCCCCCCACCCAGAAAGCGGCGTCTCCGCCGTCGCTGCCGCTGTGGGGTGGGTCATTGTATCTCACCAGGGCGCGTCCGTCGCTTGGCTTTGGGCGCAGAGATCTCCGGGCAGGCGCGGCCATGTTTCTACGGCGGCTAAACCCCTGGCCCTGAGTAAAGGGCCTTCTCGGGCTCCCACGGCTAGTGCCCAGGGCTCCAGCACCTCCCCTGAGCCCCGGGCTCCATGACTGTCCAGGGGGCCCCCGCCTGTGGCTTTCGGGCCCTGGCCCCGCTGTCGGAGCCTGCGTTAAAGCTTGCGCTGTGATCTTTCCAGAGCTGCACTGTCCAGACCCCGCAGGGAGAGGACTACGAAGGGAGATCCTACAGTGGGAAGCAGGTAAGGGGAAGCCTGGATTCAGTTGCACTCAGCAGGGCAAAAGCCAGTGCCCACTGAAGTCTGGAAGAGCTGGGCCTGCTCCAGGGGACTGGCTGGCTTGCTGCTGGGCAGTAGAGACCAGGGGATCCTGCAGCCTACAGCTTAATTAACAGCAGTGACGAGTCAGGCGCACTAATTAGGGGTGTGCGCGCCAGTGGCTGCTCCGAATCGCTCCTCTTCTCATCCTCCCATGTATCCTGTTGGGGAGGCAGCTGTGTCTTGCTGGAGTGGATGGAGCTAGCTGCTTAACCCCGTCACTGCTGGAGGAGATGGGGTTCACACGCCGTTGTGCATGGCTCACTCCCTTTGCTGGCCCCGGGGACCAGGCCTGGGGGCTGTGCACTGCTCTGAAACTGACCTCAGGTGGGGCCCGTGACCTCGTTGATCAAGGGTGGATAATCTGACCTGCGGCTGGGAAGTGCTTTGAGGGCTCTGGATTCCAAATCGCTGTAGATCTGTGTTGGGTCCAGTCCCTTTAGAGAGCGGTGGTCACCCTGCTTCATCCCCGCTCTCTGTTGCAGATCACAGGCGTGTCTATCCTGAGAGCAGGAGAGACTATGGAGCCGGCGCTCCGAGCCGTGTGCAAGGACGTCCGAATCGGCACCATCCTCATCCAGACCAACAGCAACACGGGAGAGCCAGAGGTAAAGAGTTTGTTCCCAGGGAGCCGCGGGCGCCTGGTGAGCCGTGACCATCCGCGGGCACCTGGTGAGCTGTGACGAGTCTCTGTCGCAGGGATCTCGGACACTGCCAAGTCATTGCAATCAGTTCATTCATTCCTGCTGGGCGCAGCAGGTCTCGTCAGGAGGTGGCTGGTTGTTAATTAATTGGTTTTCATATTTAATGAGCGTTCATCGGTCACCCAGGCCCAAAATGTCAGACGCCAAGCGAACCTGGAGGCTTTCACGATCAATTGTGAAAAAATGCATACGTAGTTGCACGTGCAGTGACCGGCTAGACATCTAGCCAGTTGCGCGTGCACCGGCCACAGCTGAGTGTGGCAGGAAGGTACCCGGGTGTGCCAGTGAGACACGGAAACGTGCGCTTTTTGGTGCACTCGCCGTTAAAAAAAATCAGGCCGTGGTCGTTGGGGGCTTTTTACATGTTTGCTCTCCGCTGAGCGTTTGTCCCGGCTGGTAAGCACCCGCCCATTGCTTCGGTGCCGCTGCCTCATAAACGAAGGGTCCCGGTAACAGGCCGGCAGCCTGTGGCTGATTCAGCCCAGCCCAGGAATCCCACCAGCAGCGGGGGAGGTGAGCTCTGCTGACGCCCTGCGGCAGGCGGCACATCCCCCGCCCAGCTGGGAACGATCAGAGCTTTCCCGCCTGCCTGCCCCACGTCCCTCTCTGGCCTGTCCCCTGCCCAGCTCCACTACCTGCGGTTGCCGAAGGACATTAGCGAAGATCACGTGATCTTGATGGACTGCACGGTCTCCACGGGAGCGGCGGCCATGATGGCGGTGAGAGTGCTGCTGGTAAGGGAGGACGGCGGGGGCCCGGCTCCGTTCAGAGAGGGAAACCCGGGGGGAGGGAGGGCTGGGAACTCGGGGAGCGGGTTGGTCCAGCCCAGCTCTCGGATGCAACATCCCGGAGTCCAAGTCAAGGTCAGGGCGGTTAAACCTGGGCCCCGCCGCGGTGAAACGAGGAAGGAGGCGGTTGGGTGTGGCGCAAACGGCAGTGACCGTCTGCTGGATAGTCGCCCTGCGGGAACTGAATTCACGTCCAGCACCAGCCAGGTCCTTCCCGAGTCTGGGTTCCCGGTGTCCCCAGCCCAGCAGGGAGATGGGGCCCTGGGGGGGGCAGGAGATAAGACTCAGAGAAGGAGCTGAGGAAGGGGGCTGCTCTCCATCCCTGGAGGGCAGGGGCCCCAGTCATAGTGTTGGCCCTTAGAGGGGGAGGCCTGGAAGCGGAGCTGTCTCCAGCTCAGGGGTGAAGTGTATTCGGAGGGGGGCACACAGACCCTTGCACCGCAGTGGTCGGCGCATACCGCAGAGGGGCGTCCCCCGAGCGGTGACGTGGCCCCTCCCCCGCCTTCACCCCGCGGCGCTCTCCTAGGATCACGACGTCCCCGAGGACAAAATCTTCCTCCTCTCCCTGCTGATGGCGGAGATGGGCGTCCACTCGGTGGCCTACGCCTTCCCCCAGGTGAAGATCATCACAACGGCGGTGGACAAGAAGGTGAACAACCTTTTCCGGATCATCCCCGGCATCGGTGAGGACCCGCCGGGAGCAGGCTCCGGAGCCCGCGTGGGGTGGGAGGGCTGGGCAGGAGGACCCGGGAAGGTGATGGGAGCTCGCCCTGCTCTGCAGAACCATGCAGCCCTAACCTAGGCTCTCCTCCTCCTTCCCCAGACAGCGCACGGGAGTCCCAGCCCCTGCAGAGTCCAGAGGAAAAGACAGCAAGGCCAGCATTAGCTGCAGGGTTGGCCAGCTTGGGTCAGCCCCATCCGCTGTAGCCCTGGGGCTAAGGAGAAGCACTGGGGATAGCTAACAGGCTGGCTCTTGCGGAGTTGGAAAGGGGAGCGGCTGATCCCTGGTCCATGGCAGACTGGGGCGATTGCCCCGCTCTAGAGGAGGGTGCTCGCTGACAAGAGCCGGGCATGCTGGAGCCCTCTGTTCTTGCATGCTGTCCTGGGAGCGGGGGGGCTCTCCCACGGGACGTCGGAGCAATCGCCCTTTGTGTTCTTTGGGAAGCGGGTGTAGTTCTCGCCCGGTGGGGTTAAAGGTGTCCGGCATTCCTGCGACACCCATCTCCGGGTGTAGTTTCACATTGATGCCTCGAGCGTGCGCGTGTCTCTCTCTCTCTCCCCGCCCCGCGCCCTAGGGAATTTTGGAGATCGCTACTTCGGGACTGACGCCCCCCCCTGACTGGAGCGATGACACCGTGGACACTTAGCAGACACCCTCGCCTGCCCTGGCTCAGAAGACGAGACCTCCTTCTCCCTCCCCAGAGACGAGGCAGCTGTGACACCGCACCTTACTCTTGTACATTTCCCCATGGGCAGAGAGATTTTTTTCAGCTGTTGCATTGGAAGTCCAGGGCATATTTTTTTAAAAGGAAGCCATGCAAATCCTAGCTGACTACGTGCCCCGGCACGGGTCCTACGTTAGAGCGGAGTTAATTTATTTTAATTTAAATATTTGCCGATGTAATTTATGTGAGATTTTATAACGGACAAAATAAAGATTTTCTCCAGTTTTCTTGCAGCATCGCTGTCGGCGGTTAGACCCAACCCCCTGGCCTGGCTGCCGTGCAGGTAACGGGGTCTAATCCCCGTGTAGCTCACAGATAAACCCATGAGAAGCTGTAAATATGAGCTTTATCACTCTGAATCTGACACCCAGGTTAAAAATGCTCCAATCCCTTCTCTACTATCACCACTCTGTCCTAGGACACACGGTACATCAAGTAGCAGGGCAGAGGCCCGCGTGGGGGTGGGAAAAGTAGCAGCACATCCTGCTAGACTCTCTGGAAGGCAGGGGTGTTATGCCAATAAAATAAAAACCAGCAGGATCTTATTAAAGGGGATAAGGCAAAATGCCACGTTTGTTGCGAATGCAGAAAGAATCAGAGTAAGCAATCCGTTATAACTAGAACATCTCATTCACACACACACACACATTCTGCAAGGTTGTTATAGTGACCAGCCTAGGAGTTGCTCGTGCCAAGTCACTGGCCAGGGGGCCTGGACATGAGGGTGGAGCCTCGTGAGATGCGCCTCTGATGCTCCTGGAGGCTGGTTTGCAGAATCAGACCCAAAGTTCTCAGTCTTCAGGGTCTGTATTTATAGGGATTTATCCTCGTATAAGGGTTTGGTTCATGATGCTGCTCTCCTGTTTGAAGTGATAAAAAATCACGCAGATGGCAGAGCAATGAGGAGATGTTTGAGGGGTAGCCGTGTTAGGCTGTGTCCGCAAAAACAACGAGGAGTCCTTGTGGCACCTTAGCCACTAACACATTAATTTGGGCATAAGCTTTTGTAGGTTAGAACCCACTTCGTCAGATGCATGGAGTGGAACATACTGTGTGTTCTAATCCATACATCTGATGAAGTGGGTTCTAGTCCACTTATGCCCAAATAAACATTAGTCTCTAAGGTGCTACACGTACTCCTCATTCTTTCAATGATGAAATGACAATATGTTATCACCTTGTTCCTCATCTCTTCGCCCCGCTGGCCTTGGGGCCAGTACGCCCTCAGGGTTATTGGGCTATCTCATCCACTGCTTTCTTCAGCCAGACGATCTTATTTTAAGGCTGGCACCTCAACCTTTAATCTTTCATTCCTCATTCAGTCACACATACATACAATCACACTCACACTCCAACTAGATCCTGTCACATCTGCATTTTAATCGCCTACCCATCCGTTAACATAACCATTCTAAAATCAGTGGGACATGGCAGACTTCAAGAAGTCTATTCATCCCACTTGTTAGATCTAAAAGGAAATGATATAAACAAGATAAGCATGTAAGAGATAAGCATGTTTTATTCCAGAGTTCAGGAAAACAAAGTCGTACCAGCCATAAAGGACAGCTGTTATCTTGTTCCTTTTAGAACAATCGCTGTCTCTGGATTTGCTTCTACAATTAACACTGACCTTGTAACACTGACAGCCAATTTCAATCAACACAGGCTCAGCAGGGTGGCTGAGAGACATAGTTCTTTCTAAGGGTCAGGCCAAATTCTGGGCTCTGCTGTGGAGTCATCCTGACACTTCCCACAGCAGAACTAGACGTGTTATCAGGCTAGTCCACCCAGGCCGAGCCATGGCTGAGGTCTCAGGTGCTGTGGCTGGCTCCCACTCCAGGGGCTGCTTGTTCCCAGCAGTACAGCCACTAGCAGGAGGGCTAATGGCCCAACCTCCCTGTGGGAACCCGGAGCCCAACGCAGGAAGGAGAATGCCGCACGCATTGCAGCCAGGCGGAGAGCAGCCGAGGGCAGACACGCTGGCTCCTATGGTTTGTGATCTCCCTGGACAGGGCCTGTTCTCTGTGTCCCCTCCTTGGGCTTGGCCTCGCTGAATCAGAGCTGTCAGGCAGCGGTGGGGGGGGGGGGGGGGGGCAGGGACTGTCTGCAGGAAGCTGCTTGGGTTTTGTAAACCTCCCAGGAAAGGGGTTGTGCCAAAAGAACTGGATTATGACTGAAAACCTGAGCCAGTTGCCTGCAGGATTTCAGAGCAAGCTCCAGCATTTTCCCCTCCTCACGGCCACTTCATGGTCCCACCGGAGCTGCCGGGAGCCAGAAGCAGGAGAGATTTAATCCACCCAACCCTGCTGCTCTGCAGGGAAAGGCCCCAGGGAGCACCCCGGAGCTGACAGCTGAGGCGGGACTGTACTTATTGGCCGGGCCTAGCTAAGGTCGTGTGGGCAGGAAGCGGCGAGGGCGGGGTGGGGGCAGCGGGGTGGAAATCGGTGAAGGGTTTGGGCTCAAAATAGCGGCACTCGTGTGTGGCTTCTGGCGCAAATCCTGGACGAATTAAAACAAAGTCACCCTGCCCCGGCGCACGCAGGCGCTCGACACTTGAAAGCTGGGCTAGGAGGGGGGTGCCCACACCTGATAAGCTTGCACTAAAAATACCTCCCAGCGTAGGCGGCCCGAGCGCTCCTAAGGCCCAATGCAGTGGAAGAGACGCCGTTTCCGGGAGTGCCCCACAGCACTAGCGGCGGTGCCAAAGGGGGAGCAGCAACGCAAGCTGCGCAGGTGTGACCCGAACCTAGCAGAGGTGCTGAGTTATGGGGGAGCGTGGGAGTGGATGGGAGACTTGACCTCCACTCTGCCTCAAGCCATGCCCCATTCAACTCCTTCCCCCAAACCCCTGCTCTGCCTCTTCCCACCCCGGCCCTTCCCGCCCCACTCCTCTCCATTCCCTCCTGCATGCCGCTGAACAGCTGATTGCAGTGGGGGAGCGATGCTGGGGGGGGGGGGGGGCTGCTGATCTGTGGGGTTCTTTTCTGTGGGTGCTTCAGCCACAGTGCACCCCCCCCCTTAACTTCCCCCCCCCCAGTGTCGGCACCTATGCTAGCTCCGTTGCTGGGAAGGAGTTCACCCCCCCCCCCCCGGAGAGGGGTCGTTAAGGTGCCGTAAACCCCAGTGTGGACACGCCTAGGTCACCAGAAGAACCCTTCTGTCAATCTAGCCCCTGCCTGCAGAGCGGTGGCTTTACTCCAGCAACGGCCAATCCGCTGAGCCAGGCGTAGGCCTCGTCCTTCCTGGGCTATGGGGGCAGGGGGAGGAGGTGAAGGGGCCGGCTGGAAAGGGGCTCGGCCACACACATCCACACAGCGAAGTGCAGCCCACGGCCCTGGGAGCTGCCGGCTGGGGCCTGGGAGCAGCAGGGCCGGAAATCCATGATCCCCCTCGAACGGGAAACCGGAGCCTCTCGATTTATACGGTGGGCTCCCCTTTGAAAACCCCACAAGCAGGAATTGAGGGCACTCCAGCCCCCCACCCCAGGGCCCTTCTGGTGCCTCAGCAGCCAGGGATGACTGCTGCCACCCAAAAGCATGAAACCCATCCCCCCCCCCCGCCATTGTGTAGCATGGGCTGGGGGTGAGGAGGGGTTTAAGTAGCCACCTGCCCCCCACCAGCTAGGAGCAGCCACCCCTGCCCCGGCGGCACGTGATGCAGCCCTCGCGTCCTGGGCTACCACGGACCAGGCAGTGAAGGTGAACCAAGCCGGCGGCCCCTAGACTGCAAGGCCGGCTGTGGTTCCTGGTGGAAGAGGAGGATGGAGGCTGGGCGGGGGTAACTGGCAGGGTCACCCTCACCCCACTGCTGACAGTGAGCCTGGGAGCCCCTCCCGCGGGCCGGAGCTGCACCTTCCCCAGCTTCGGAAGATGGCACCCAGCCTGTCTCCCGCCTCCTTTCCTTGCCGCCTGCTGCCGGGTGCTGCCAGCCAAGCACAGCACCGAGGGGGCAGCGTCGTGCGGCCTTTCGGCTGCCGCGGGGAGAGCTGACGCGCCGGGAGACGCCGGGAGGAGGCTGCAGCTCAGGCAGCATTTCACAAAACTCCTTTCTGGTCCCTGGCACATCCACCAGGACACCCGGGACCGCCCGCTGCTAGGAAATAACAGCCTCCTAGCTACTCCAATGACTCAGCCTAGGCACCCCCCTGCCACTGAACTCACAGGGTGTTCGGCGCCTGGATACCTGGGAGGCTCAGGGCCGGGGGATGTACGAAGATAACGCTAGGTAGGCAGCGGTGTGGCCACGCGGACAATGCACCGGACTCAAGCCATATTCCCCACGCCAGGAGGTACCTTCTAACCTTTCGCACGTCACTTTGCTTCTCCGTGCCTCAGTTTCCCCACTTTGCAGAGAATGAGCCAGTGCTGCCTGGGTAAAGCATTTCAAGAGGCAATGACGCCTGAGTGGCTTGAAATGGGCTTTGAACCGGTGCGGAGATCCCGGTAACCCTGGCCTTACTGCGCAATGGAGACATACCCTCCCTGCCTCCTGGCCTCACCAAGGTGACCCGCTCCCTGAACAGAGGGCGGCGGGGTGGCAGTGATGCCAGGAGAGGAAGGTCCAGCGTCGCAGGGCTGGGGGGTGTTTCATGAGGAGGTGGCTTGCTGAGGTTAGGCTGGCGTTTTCAAAGGTGATGCAGGGCGGCAGGTGCCCAACTCCTACTGGATACAGGTGCCTAACTCCTTGGACATTCCTGGCCTTTACCTTTCTTTAAAAAATGTAGCTAGGAAACTCACCTGCCAGGCCTTGCTCCCATGGGGCGGGGGGGGGGGGGGGGCTTTTCTCAACCATGGAAGCAGCCAAGGTAGCGTTCCCCATGTTGCTTTGGTGTCAGCTAGGAGACGCCCACCCATCATAGCGGAACCAGGGGGACGCCAGCCTTGGCCCCCCCCCCCCCCCCGCTCCCCACTGACTCTCACACCTCGCCGTTCGCTTCCACAAGCAGGCCTGTGGGTCAGCCGTGTCCTGGGTCAATGAACGCCCTGCTGTGCTCTGAAGCCCCCCCACCCCCCGCCCCTCCCTGAGTGCTCTGCGAAGTCACCACACAACAAGGCCTGTAACCCTCAGAAAACCGAGCTCAAGTGGCCAGTCTGCAAACGATCCCCTCCCCCGCCCGCCCCCCCCCCCCCCGGGTCGCCCCAGCCCCGTGCAGAGCTCCGCGGGGGGGAGGGGGGGGCTGTGTTCCACTTATGGGAGACCCTCCTCAATCAGCCAGCGAGTGCATGACCCCCCCCCCTTTCCTTCCCGCAGGCCAGCCCATGGCCGCCTTATGGGCCCTCTCCCTGGCAGAGACCTTCAGGGAACCCTGCCCTGAAACCCACACTCAGCATGTTTTCCTCCCGCTGCCCGGAGCCGCTCGCCCCCTGCTCAGACACCAGCCTCCCCGGGCAGTTCAGTTCATTCGCTGGGCCGGCGCGGGCAGGGCGGAGATACCCGGACACCATCGCTGCCAGGCGCCCGCTCATTGTGCACCTCCCCACCCTTCCTCTTTCAGCCGTTCAAGAGCCACTTTCTATTGTTTACAGCAAACTTCTGGCGGCAAAGCCACCACATCGGAAAAACTGCGTGGGTGGGAGGCAGCTTGAACCCTCTCTCTGCACGCTGGCCGGACGGCAGCGCACACGCCCACCCAGCAGTGACCAGAAAGGCTGAGACGCTGACAGGCTCAGGCAGCGAAAACAACAGCCAGGCTGAGGTCTCGATCTCACCGAGCCCCACAGACCCCCCCCCCCCCCCGGCTGCCTTAAATAGCCTGAGAGAAAGAGCTGTGGCAAATGGGGGTGTTTCAGCAGCGGGGGGGGGGGCAGGCCCTTCTTTTCATCTTTAAAGATTTGAATGGGCACCCCCGGATTAGAAATCACCTGTGCCCGCTTGTTCCAACAGCCCTCCGAGGCGGGAAGACGTGCCCTTCTCTGGCCTAGCTCAGGTTTGCCCACTTCCCATTGAGCGCCTTGGTAAAAGGAGCATGTAAGTCTTGATGCCCCTGCGCTGGGTCACTACGAACCACACTCTGTTTAGAGGCACCAGTCACAAGAGAATAACCATCACCCTCCCCCATCGCGTGGAAGCAGCAGCCAGTCGAGACTGGGGATCCCCTGTTAAATCCATGAAGCACGCTGCCAAGGAACAAGCGTCACATCGTCTTCCCCCTACGATCGTCAGTATTGAATACGGCACAGCCATGCATTAATAATACTCATTATTCTAACTACAGAGCTGCAAAGTGTGCTGGGCACGCCGCAGCCAAGCTGAAAGACAAAGCCCCCGCACCCAAGACCTTACAGTGCAATCTGTCCTCATCTCTGCTGCCCTTTCCCCGGGCTGCAGGGTGAAAGTTGTTATTGTGAGCTGGAGGGAGGGACATTTGCAAAGCTAGTGCTGGGAGCAGTGGGCAGCGCCTGGAATGGTGATGAGAGGTGTCAGGATATGTTGAATCGGCATTCCTTCTAAACCTGAGGTGTGTAAGAAAACAGTTGTAGCAGCAAATAGGCTTCCACACAGTTCCTGTTCCAGCTTTGTCTTCCTTGTTTACCAGGGACCACACCCTACTTATTTGGTACTGAAAAAGCACACAGAGACATCTAGTGGCTGAACAACACACTGCAAGAAAATATAGAACTACAAGGTAAAAGGCTGTCAGACAGTAGCCCTCAGCGGGCCAGCAACTGCCTGCCCTGTGATTATTGTAGGCCAAGACATCAATCCCTCCCATTACTATATTAAATAAAGGGGTTGCAAAAAATAATCCCCTGAAAAAACTGGGATACTCCTGGGAATGAGAAAAGCATTTACCAAGCTGAAGCTACTGCACCACTTAAGCACTGAGGAAATGTTACACTATTCTCCCTTCTGCCCCTGGATTAAATTAGTCCAAAGCATCTTCAAAGCACGTGATTTATTCCCAGCATCTACTATCGAAAAGTCCATCAGGCAGGGCTCAGGATAACTGCTCCTGCTGGCGTCGCCCCCCCCGCCCCCTCCATGTCTCTGAGCAGGAGACCCTCCCTCCCTAGTAGCTTCTGCAAACTCAACCGAAGACCAGGAACTTCTTATCTGACTTCCTGCCCAACACCAGGAGCTAACCAAACCACAAGTAGCCTGACCAGCAACATAAGGACTTGAACCTGGGCCCCTCGCAACTAAAAATAGACAAGAGCAGTAAAAATTAAATAGCTGCTTGACAACGAAAGACAAAGTCGCCGCTCACGCATTTCAAGCAGTGTACGCTGGCAAGCAGAGCTTTCAGACAGTAGTTTCTCATGCTACAGAGCAAGAGACAGCGCTCTCTTAAACATGTGTGGTGCTATCTTATTAGCCTCCGGTAGGCCTCAAGCTGGGACATCTCCAATGTGCTACTTGTAACCCACTGGTGTGTGGATGGAAGCTCGGATGGGCACAGAGATATTTTATAAACTCTCAGCTCAGAGCAGTACATTCATTTTCCTTTTGACCTTTCAAACCATGTGTTTTCTTCAGAGAGAGAGACCCACAACTTTTAGCCTGACACATGAAAGTTCTGTACTGTAGTCATCTGAGCACTTGAGCAATTTACTCCAAAACGGCACGATTCTACGCCAGAGCCCTGGATTTATCCCCTTGGATGCATGGATCTGAAATAGAGCAGCGTGGCAAAGTCATCCCGTCTCGGGAATTCGCCGGCCCATAATGTCACAGGATGCAAATTTAGCCAATTAAAATGACTGCCTCACTCCCGCTTGCTGCACACAGGGAAACATGTCTGAAGCAGCCACCGAACAGACCGACAGTAAAGAAGGTCACCTAGCAGCAATGAAGTTGATATCACATTGTAGTGGAAAATGTGGGGATATTTTTAAAATGTCTAAGGGGAGGGGTGGAGGACAGCGATCAGTGTGTGACATGTTTATATACACAACAAGGTTAGATAAGATCCAAGATACTGAATTACTGGAAACTATGATTCACCGATACCGAAAATTAAATTCATATAGTCTGTCATGTAGTGCATTCCCCGGATTGGGACCACTCACCCGGCTAACACTTACATGAGCCAAAGAAAGTTGAAAGCGTTTGTTCTCTCCGCCTTATACCAGGAGAATTAATCTGGATAAAAGACATTTACAATGAGAAGAATAAAGAGCCTGTAAAAGAATTCAATAAGATAATCAAAAGAGTCAACAACTGTCATGTGTCACCCCCAGAGCGGGCGACAATTCAGTGAAGACATATTTCGGGCTGTCACTTTGTAAAACAATTGCTTTGAGATCTTTCAAGATATAAGACGATTATCTCAGCACTTGGGCTGGACAAAAAAACCCTCGAATTGTTCAAACGTTAATGAATTCTTTCTGCAGGGGGAAGATCACATTTGACCATCAAGCCACATAGTTCCAACGTTGTGCAGGAATTATTTAATTTTTTTAAATCCACTGCTGTTCCACACGGGGGGAATGGGTGAGCGAGACCTACCGTACATATTAATTACATTATGGGAGGTGCAGGAATTTAGTTAAAGCAAATAGATACTGTATATTATTATACATACATTTAATATATTTGCTAACAGTATAGCCATATAGCCAGGTCAAGTTCGTCCAAGTGCAACCATTATTTTTTAGTGATTTTTACAGCTCTTTAACTCATTTTGATCTAGATGGAGAGTTTTACCACAGGACTAGAGGGTTTTTTCATTTAAAAAAAAAGTTATCTGGCAAATAAAAAGTTTTCAAATACTAGTTAAGATTTTTTTTTAAACAATAATCTTGCACCATAAAATTATTTTAATAGTCCCAGTTTACTGAGCGTTAGTCCATAAAGATAGCACTTGTGTCTTGAGAATTACACACATAGACATACGCTTGAGAAATAAGAAATAATGTGGCTGATTTTATTATCTATATCCCTGCACACCTAATTATCCAGGGCTGCAGTCAGGTTCAAATACCCCAAGCTGAAGTCCGTACTGGGTGACCAGACAGCAAGTGTGAAAAATCGGGACGGGGTGGGGGATAATAGGCGCCTACATAAGAAAAAGACCCAAAAGTCTGGACTGTCCCTATAAAATCGGGGCATCTGGTCACTCTACGCACCTTCACTATCGGTCCGTGAGCCAGCTAGATTAAAATTAGCTCAGTTATGTCTTCCCATGCTACAATGACACCTCTCATTGCAGTACAAGACATACCCTTAGGGCACCCAGCATGCTAGACCGTACCAATGATATGGGTCTTTATGGCTTGCTGTGTCCATGATCAGTCTCTTATGGGAGTGTCTCATGCTAAGGTTCTGATCATAATGGCTTTGAGAGAGGAATAATAGTTCTCCGAAAGGGCCTCATAACCTTATATACTGTATGCAAAGCAGGACCCGGAGGCAAAATAGGGTGAGTTCAAACTGGAAGGAGAAAGCTAAAATACTAAATATTATTTTACCATATTTTTTCCATCTTTGAAGGAGAAAAGGCATCCAAATATACACCTAATATTCCCCAGCCCTTTCTTCAGCTCCTTCCCCCCCGTAATAACCGCTACAAATAGTGAATTTAGTGTGAAACATAAGGGAAGGTGTAAACTTCGAACACCCACCATTACCAAGAAGTCCTTTGAAGCCAGGCAGTGCCAGTGACACTAATGGACATGAAGATCCCCACAATTGCTTTGCAAGAACAGCCTGCTCTACGCTAGCCTTGATTATAGCCAACGATTCGTTTCTGTGCTTCCCCCTCCTCGCAAATGATTTCTGGTCTGGCACGGAAGACACGGCACACCGTCTAATGCAGAGCCTGGCCGTTTGCAGTGAAAACGACAGTCCTCTTGCCTGGGCACGCGGCCTCGTGGGTCAAGGATTTTTCATAATACTGCAAAGCACTTGGCCTGAAGAGGTTAAACCAACTTGTCCCCCCTGGCCTAAGGAATGGCTTTCAAGAGCTCCTGGTCAGAATGTACCAAGCGGATGAAGAGCTTTGCAGGATGCATGCTAGGGGAGGGAGTGGAGGGGATAATGTAATTGCCTCCTCTAAATATACACCACGAAGTGAATGGCAACGTGCCCACCTCCCCACTGTGAGGAGCCCCCCCACCCCACTTTCTCTTTGACAGCTGGTCCCTGGGGGGGACGGATGGGGACAGGGACATTCACCATGGATCACACGCTGCACTTCCCTAGCGCAGTGATTCTCAACCAGGGGCTCGGGGACCCCAGGTAATTACCCAGCTTGCTAGCCCCTAACACTGGCTCTGGCTTGTATATGCAGAAAAACCTTTGTTGTGGCACAGGCTGGGCCGTGAAGTTTTTAGAGCGGGAGGGGGGAGGGGGGAAGAGGGACACTCAGAAGGAAAAATGTGGAGAACCCTGGTCTAGTGCCTTGCAGCCGAGGATCCCAAAGCGCTTTGCAAACCGTTCTCTCAAATAGGGTCTGTCACCACTGGGGATCTTTGCAAACCTCTACTGCTGAGGCCCCGGTGCCGCCTATCCCAGTTTGAAAGGGGTACACAGATGTAGCGCTAGTGTCAGTGCACACAGGGGCTAAGGCTCCCAGCACCTTTCTCCCTGTCGGGCGGGTATTAGCCCCATTCTAAAGAGGGGGAAATGGAGGCAGGAAGAGGTGACCTATCCAGGATGTCTGGCCTAGAGTCAGGAATAGAACGGAGGTGACCAAGCAGTTCTTTACCCACAAGATCACTGCTCTTCCCCATTAACACGTGGCTCTCGTAGCTCAACTCCTCAGCCACACTGTGCCCTTCTCTAGCTTCTACCGCGGAGAATTTGCACAGCAGCATTTCCACAAGGTTTCACCGGAGCTAAAAAAAGGCAGGCACCATTCCCCTCCTCCCCTGCCCCATGTGTGCCACTCACAGCTATGCACATCATCAGCCCAGGCATGGCGACACAAGTTAGGCAAGGAGCAACCACCGGCTTGGCCTGGGAGCCAGTGTGCTCCAGGAATCAACGGGATCTATGTGGCTGGGACAGGCTTGGTTCTACTTCTGACTAGGCTATGGGATAAGTCAAGCCATTTCTCAGACCATGGGCACATCCCATGATATGGGCTTCTCCATACCCCAGGTCCCATCTTTTCAGTAGGATAATGCTAGTCAATCTCCTTGGTAGTGCTCTGTGGGAGCTCGGTGCTGATATGTTTGGAGCACCTTCTATATTCGCAGTATCTTTTATGGCACCCCATTTTTCACCTCTGCCCTCAATTGCTTGGTACCTTGAAGGCCAGTGAACCAAACCTCAGTTGGATCAGAGGTTCCTGAGGCAGGAACGATCTTGACTTTCAGCTCCCAGTTTGCAGAGCGGGCATCTAGAAAAATACATATTTCTGTTTGTAAACTGAGCCCGTTTTACCTAGGTTCCTTGAGCGGAGACGTACAGAGAACCTCCTAGTGACATGTTCACAGAGTCGCTTCTACCTGTGAAAGTTTCCATTCTAACAAGTGCCCCAGTGACCCAGGATCGTGTAGAACTTAGACCCAGGGTTCCACGAAGCGAACACAGATTTTCCCTGTTCCTAGGACACCAGACCTCTGGTCTTATCACGAAAGAAACCCTCTTTTAAGTCTATTTTGAAAGTGAAGTGGCTTGGAAATGTTCCAGTCCTTAATTTCTAGTATGCTTAAAGAACCTCTCCATTGTAAGCCTTTTCTTCTTCTTCTTCTTCTTCTTCTTTGAGCTCTTTTGCCGCCTCGTCTGTCCAGTGGTGTAATGGAAATTTTACCACAGACGTACGCGCTGAACAAACAGGAAGCCCGTAGAATGTGTGGCAATTTGCTACTAGCTGGCTCAACTCAACTTGTGCTGAGGAGGGCCATAAAAGCAGGAGCGGGGGAGGCAGTGGAGGAGTGAATGTGAGAGGCGGGGAACTGAGTCTAGGGCTGAGGAGGCCAAAGAAGAGAGACCAGAAACCATCAGCTCTCCTCCCAGAAGAAGCCACAGTTTCCCAGGTAAGACAAACTTTCTGCTCTGTGCCTTCTTCCCCCCCAACCCCCAACCTCTTTGCAGAGGTGTTTTCTAAGTAGCCTTTGGAGACCTACAATGTATTTAAATGTCAAACCATTTTCATGCAATGGTTTGTTGCTGAGCTGGAAGTCAGTTAGGAATTTGCAAATATCTCATCAATGCTTTATAAAGAGATTAAAGCTTCAAACTGCTCCTGCAAAGGATCTGTAAGAGAAGGCAGAGGGCGTATTCTAATTGATTAAACGCATCCTTGCTTTTTGGCCTTCACAAACCAAGGCATGGGAGCTAAATCTGCCTATAGGGCTTCATGTGTTTAAAATAATTGTTGACCACGGATTTGAAATAAAAAGTAGGAGCACCCATCAGGATAAGCCCTGGTTATAACTTCACAATTCTCTTCACTCCAGGGAGCCAAATGTTGCTTTCATTGATGTTGGTATGAATCCTGAGTAACTCCACTGAAATCAGTCGAGTTATTTTGGATTCACACTGGGGGAGCTGGGAGGAGAATTTGGTTCAATGCCTAGTAGAGAGTGTGAAAATAATAGGACCTCGGAAGCTAACAGGTAGAACCAGATAAGGAATTGAGTGTAGGCAGCAGGTTCCTTTATGCGTTTTTCTAATGAGTTACTGGACCTAGTGGGATTTTTCATGAAGTATTATCAGCCATACAAAGGGGAAAAAATCTCTCTTCTCAGGTTTCAAATAATTCGCTTTTTAAGTCTGCAAACTTAACTAAGCATTTCCCCCGATTATGACAAAGTGCCCTACAATTAGACTGTAAAACGAACAAATCAAAGAGATCTTGTCTGTGTACTGGCCCAGGTATAACTCAGTTTTATACATAGTTAAGAAAGTGAAAAGGAGCCTTTTTGAAAGGGTGCCGGTGAGTGGATGGGTGACCTCTTCCTTACATGGGGGCTTTTGTGCAGCTGAAATTCAAACTCCCAGGAACCCTTCTAGAAATACCCTGCAGCACTCTCTGTAGCAGCCACCCAAATCCCCATGGTTTGCAGGAGTGCTACTGTGACGTTTTGGACCACTACTGTGCTGCTAAATATGTGATAAGGAATCCCCCCCCCCCTTTGCTCCTTTATCCGCGCTCAATGCTGCACAAGCGTGCACCAAAGTTTGCAGTTACTGGTGGGCTCTCTGACCTTTGCTTATCTTTAAGCATGAGGGTATAAATAGTCTTGTGTGACCTCAGTGAGCACATGCTGGTGAGCTCCATCTCTGTACGGGGGGGATCTTAGACTGCTGCCCTCCGTTGTTGTTAAGCAAACTGCCTGACACAGAAATTTGCACGCTAGCTTTATGCTGTGCATTCGTATACAGGCACAGAAATAGGAAGAAGAGTCTACTTCTATCTAGGCCAGATAAGCATTAGTGCAATCCATATATCTCTATGTCACACGCACAGAGGGAGAGTACAGCTCCGTGTAAGCCGTAATGCACACACCTATATGGACGCCGTAACACATGACAGAGCACCTAGTTAGCATGTAGTAAAAACCACACGGGAGACACCCTGGGCCAGAATTTCAAAGAGTCAGGCACACATCACTACCACAGTGGGAACTGGGCTCTGCAGTGCTCCCGCTGAAGGTGTTGGCAAACTTCCCATTGACTTAAAATAGCACCAGTTAACCCTCCAGCCCTGCTCGCCTTAGCTAGAAATATCTGGCCCTGCAAATCCATCCTCGCTGGCCTCCGTTTGCATTGAAAATACCAGCCTACCATGCCACTGTCTGCTCGCACATGGCGGGAAGCTCCGGTTTGCCGGCTCTGTGGCCTGGCTTGTAGAACCTCATGCTAACCACGCCATTGCGCCCGAACTACCTGGGCCGATTTCCCACCCTGAACTCGGCCGCTGTTTAGCTTCTAACCCAGCACTTGTCCTAGAAATCTGTAAGGCAGATTTACCATACATATTGGCACACGCTGCTCGAGCGGCTAGGTAGCTCCAGTGTTACAAGTCAGCGGTCACAGAGTAACTATCCCCCCTTCTACCATGAGTGTTCATTAACAACACGCCCCATCCTTAGCAGATATTAACGGGAGACACACAGCCTTCCTCTCCCCAGCCTACACACGCGTGTGTGGGATATGCCTGACCGTGCCTGCGCTTTGCAGATGCAAGCACATGTGCTGTGCAGATTTCTTGTCGGCGCAAGGACGGGTGCAAATTCTATGGGCTTGTCCATATTGCAAAGTCGCATCCGATTTAACTTCAGGTCAGAATTGAAACCCGTTTATTTAAAACCGTGCACGGCTCCTTGCAGACACTGAGTTTGGTTTTAAAACGGCGTTCTTTGGGTTCGCTTTAGTCGACTGGGAACAGGCTCACCCAAAATAAGTCGCCTTTAAACTGGAATAAGTGCGTCTCCATGGGGGTTTGCACTGGCCTGACTGCATCGGTTTCGAAAGCACGTGAAGTTATCCAGTTACAGGCTTCCCCTGCTTGAACCTGCACAGCCCAGGCCCGGGTGCGCTTGCACCTCAAGGCGATTTTAGGCCTTGCTGGAGCACATGCCAAACTGCCGTATGTCCCTTCACTGCTCTGCCTTGCACACCCACGCTGGGAGCCGCCACGCTTCTCCTGCACTCCCTGGGCTCCACAGCATTCTACAGTCGGTGCTGGGTTGGAATGAGCCCTGCCGAATGGGCGGTAGGCAGTGCTATTGTGCCAGTCTCTGGCCCCCCGCATTCAGACCGGGAGAAAAGTCACATTCCGTACCACTGGTACTAATGCCGCATGGGCAGCAATGCTCAGGAGATGCTCTCCCAACAGCACACGCTCCTCCCGGGGTAGCATGCTCACTGGCCGGACTGGAGCGTGCCACTCTGCTAGGCATTAGGGCAGCACCGCGGCGCCGGCAAGCGCTTGCTGCCCAGGCTGGGTGCCTCGTGGAGCCAACGGTCACCATCTCAACGGAGGAGGCGGAAGTGTTGCTGCTCTGGACTCAGTCAGCTCCGTCTCTCGCAGCAGGGACAGTGCGTGGAAAAGCGGACTCGGGAATGCTCCCCCCAGCCCGATCACGCCACTCTGGTCGCTCCTCGGGCCTTTTGGGTGGTGATCATCAGCCGCCCCAGCCTCGAAGTGAGATTTGCCCTTATATGGTCATAACGCAGGTGCCCGTCGAACCAGCGAGCAATGGTAGTGTCACCGACTGGGCCTTCCCTGGGGCGGGCAGGGGCTCTGTAATCGCCCCATTCACCACTCAGCCAAACCCAGTGTTGAGAGGCACCGGCCAGGCACAAGAACAAGGGTTCCAGCAGCGGGAGAATCCCAGCATCCTAAGCTGTATTTTCACTTTGCCAAATGGTACCCTCCCATTTACCGGCTTAGGCCTTGCATGGCCCAGCAACCCAGCCTGGAAGCCAGCCCCTGCCCAGCCCTAGGGGGGCTTTGAGGGGAAGATAATTCACTGCTCAGGCTGGTGTGGAGGGGAAGAAGCGGAAATGCCTGGCTGGGAATAGAGATTGTAATTGGGACGGTGTATCAAAGGACTAGTTCACGTTTCCCCAACCTCTTCCCCCCCAAACGCTCACTTGAACTCCAGAGTGGGGCTGAAACTGACTGAGCTGGGAACCTTCTCTCCCCGTATAAAAAAGGGGGCACATTTTAAAACTGGAGGGCAGAGATTCCCCGTGCAAGAACGTGCGCACGATTGCAACCCTCTGCACGTGCATGCAGTTCCCACGACCGCACGTGCTGTAGCCATTGGCCGGCCCGGGAATTGCACGGGGAATCTCTGGGGAGTTGCACGGGCTCTCAGGGCAACCGCCCGCACGTGCTCTTTTGCACAAGGCCCTTGGGTGCTGAATACCTGATCCCCGCCAAATGCAGGAGACCCGTCATGTGATATTTCACCCAGTGTCTGCCATGACAGCAACACATTCCACTGAGTGCAGGGAAGGTCTATGATCAACACAGCCACGCAGACCACCTGATGCAGTGGGGCAGGAGCCCCCCCGGCACATACAACTTCCCAGTGCAGAGGAAACTTTCCAGTGCAGAGGAAACTTTCCAGTGCCTGTATATGGTTGAGTGGCTCTCACTGCATCCACCTCTTGTTATACAGATAAAACCACACAGGATTGTTTCAGGGGACAAGACAAGATGTCACATTTATTATAACACTATTTGATTTATGACCAATAACTACTAGCTAATGCATGTGTATACACACACACACACACACACATATATATATATATATCACATGTTCTGCAGCTCTGTATACTTACCAGTCCTGAATGTAGCTTGAGTTCGTGGATTGGGTTCGTAGCTTGTGGCGGCTAACTGGCCAGGAAAGCCAGGCACAAAGAAGGGCTGAGTTCTCTGTTGGGCGCACACTGATGCTCCTCCATGTTGGCAGAAGACTGTTACCCTTCCGGCTTCCATCTCATCCATCCTTTTTGTAGGCTTTAGTTTGAATCCAGAGTCTGTAGGTCTTGCTGTGTCAGGTGGCCTCTGGGGTCGGTGTGATTGATCACCGGTCAATTGCAGACGTGCCTCTCAGCCTAAGACCTGACATTGACGTTTCTTCAATTGTACTTTTGTTCTTTTCTTTTTAGGGTGGACTCCTATTACTTTGTCAGGGCTGTTGTCTGCATCTTCAACTGCTGGGTGTTCACACTTTATTTTATCAGGAAGGGCTGGGGCTGGAGGCTGATTCCATCATCCATACATACCTCATTCACCCATCGAACCTAAATAAGATTACATCGGGTTTTAAAGAATAGAGTGAGCATTTTAAAATGGAGTTTGAGTTACAGTATGGACAAGTGCAAGGAAAGGCAAACAGCAAGCAGACGTTACAATGCTGAAACAGTGCACATTTCAGTGATTTAAGCAGCAATTGGATTGAAAGTGAAACTCAATGAGCCAGTTATTGGGGTAACCGGTTTTATGAATGAATGTTGTTTCATTCATAAAATTTGCTGTTGAAGTTATATTAATAACATGAAAAAACTATTTCATTGATCAGTTCTACATGCTGGCCTAGCCCATGGTAGACAGCTACACAATTTGCTGCCATTAACTCATGCCATCAGCTGGCTGCTGTTTCGATAACTAGCCCCTTGGATGGTTATTAATACAGCACAGTAGCTGCATACAGGGCCGGCGACAGGAATTTTGGGGCCCCATACGGCAGATCGTACAGAGCCCCCCACCGGTCTCCCGCCGCCTGCGGGGGGCCCCCCCTGCCGGTTTCCCGCCACCCGCGGCCCCTCCCCCCCCCCGCTGGTTTCCCACCGCCCGCGGGCCCCCTGCCAGTTTCCCGCCGCCCACGGTCCCCCCCCCCCGCCGGTTTCCCGCTGCCCGCGGGCCCCCCACCCCGCCGGTCTCCCGCCGCCCCCGGCCCCCCCCCCGGCCAGTCTCCTGCCTCCTGTGGGCCCCAACCCCCGCATGCGCTGCGGCCGCGTGGCCCGGCCGGGAGAAGCAAAGGGGGGCGGGGGGAGGTTGCTGGGTGCCGGGGGAGGGGGCTGGTGAGCGCGGCAGCGGCTGCCCGGAGTCGCGCCTCGCTCACAGCCCTGGCGACAAGGGGGTACAGCTGAGTACCCACCCCGGACTTCAGGGGCCCCCCCTGAAGTCCGGGGCCCGGTACAGCTGTACCCGTTGTACCCCCCTGTCGCCGGCCCTGGCTGCATATGGCATGGGGGCTGTTGGGGACTGTAATTCACTCTAGCCCATGAAGAGCTCCGGTGCGGTGAGCAGACATGGGGTGTAGACATTGTCACCAGAGCGTAAAGAGGGAGGGGGTGTCTCATTCTTCTCTCTTTTTCATCTGCACTGCAGGGGCCCGGCGGGGGAAGAGGTCCCACAGGAGGAACCTGGCCGCTGCCCACGTGAGGGGTGTTTCCAGGACTGTCTAACCTGAGAATGGTGAAACATGAAGGTCAATCTCAGGTTCGTCAGCCCATGAGACGCCTTCTCCAGAGCTGGGGAGGCAGCGCAAACCTGCACCTCGGGCTGGCAGCTGGACCTGTCCCAGGGGTAAGATATGTGAAGGGTCACCCGTCCCTCTCAGAACAGGGCACTACGCAGCCAAGCTGCCCCACGCGGCCTCTCGGGTGAACGATGGAAACGTTCTGGGTGACACTGGTGTTGCCTGTAAAGCCCTCAGGCCTGGTTACCTCAGAGAACTCACCACTGCCTGTGGCCTACACCACAGCGAGACCCACCCATACTCCCTTCATATACACCAGAGGGAGCTTCTGGCAGGGTGTTTTCTGGGGTGGGGGGGTAATTGAGTTGGGGACGCACCCCCCCCCCCCCAACCACACATCTGGGCCCAAGTGTTTAATCTTTTCCGGCACACGACAAAATCCATCTCTCTCCCCTCCTTGCTAAGGCAGCTGATGAGGGCCTGGGCAGAGGGGGAGAGTTGGCTGGACAACCCCGGCGTGTGGCAAGGGCTGGGCACCCAGAGCACGGGAGGGCACTGAGAGGTGGAATTTTTTTAAAAAATGGAAAAAGAAATCAATACAAATGTGCCCATGCCACGGCCTGGCCTGGTGAATTAACGCGCAGGCCTTGTAGCGCTCCAAGCAGGAGAGGGCTTTCATTCGAACCCCAGGGCCACCCACCCCACAGAGGGACCTGGAACCGGGACATCCAGCAGGAAAAATAGGAACCTGTCATGAGCTATAGAGCGAAGGCCTCGATTTGCAAACGTGACTCGTCATCTGAGGCGCTTCCCATTTAGCTGCTCGACCTGAGGCCCCTGAGAGGGCTTGATGCTTCAGAGGGCGACTTCCCAGCAATTACTGAACAGCAAACCCTCTGACGTGCCTCAGGTCGGACACCCAAAAACGGGGCACCTAAACAGGGCCGCCCCTTCTGAAACGCCTGGCCCGTGGCCCTAAGCATGAAGCAATGACAGAGTTGGAAACCTTCTTGGTTAACCATCCACTAGGTGGGGCTAAAGACCCACATTCTTCTAGTCGCAGGGGTCGCAACAACATAATTTGGCGTCTGACCTTGGCTAAGTCAGGTCACCGCTCTGTGACTCAGTTTCCCCACAGTGAAATGAGGATGAGTCCACCTCTGTCAGCCCGGCCCCCGTGGAAGGTGTGGTGTAAGTGCAGGAGACTTCCAGCTACAGTGAGTGCAGAGTTTCCACTCACAAGTGGAAGTTCATGTCAGATGCTGAGGGCCGAGGTAAGGGCCTTGACTCATCTCTTCTGTTATTGCTGGCCAGCCGTCAGCACTCACCGATGTTCTCTCCCCAAGCTGGGATGCAGCCAGTGCTGATCCTACCTGGCTCACCCCAGCCCATTGCAGAACTTTTCTGTTCTGCTTCTGTCCGGCCATCCATGCCAGGGTTTGCGCCAAGCCAGGGTGGCACCTTGCCAGCTCTTCTCAGCGGGCTTCAGCGGGGAGCTGGGAGAAATGCGGTCAATGCCAGCTCCACCTAGCTCCACCCTTTGCCCTAGTTTTTAATCTCAAAGGAGTGAGTGGGATTGTTCAACTGAGGAGTGGGGAGACGTCCCTCGTTTCTTTCTTCCCACTAGGTGGCCAAACCTCCCGTGCCCTTCTCTGAAAACAAACTTTGCTGCCCAAGGACAGCACCCAACTCCCAGGAAAACATAGCTGGTTCAGCCTCTCCTTCGGGCTCACTGCAGCCGTGCAGATCTGGGAGAGACCAGCCATAGAAATGGGTTCAGACACGGCTGCAGGTTTAATGAGAAAAATCATATCGGTGCCCTGTCCCACCTCCCCTTAGGCACACACAGACCATTCCCCTCTGTGAGAGCGCCCAGACTGCTCCACAAGCAACCTATGCCTTATGCGAACACCTGCCTCCAGGACAGAAGTAAACCTACATGACATGCCCTGATGAGTTTGCTGGGGAATGAGTGCTACAAATTCCTGAGTCTATGTTTCCGGATGGTCTCATTGCTCTGAACATTACTAAGATAGTTTATCAAAACTTTCTGCTAGTCCTTTCTGCAAGACAAAGTTGCAACACTATGTCCTCGTCTTCTTCATCAAGATGTTATGATATGATTATGGCATAACGATGATCTATTTTATGCAAGATAAGGCATTGGAAAGGTTCTGAATGACTGAATATGATTATCCTAGTTGTATGCATGTATCATTTTTGTAGCTGAAGTCGGGAATCTTGTCTATGCATCTATTACAAATGTGTTTACATCTGGGGAACGCCCACTAGAGAGAGAGAGTGACTCAGTCTGGATGGCTGGCTGGGAAGGGACATTAGGGAGTGTGACCAAGTCACCTGGTACTGCATTCCACGATAATACTGGTGTTTTTCTGCTGACCGGAGGTGGGAATCAAACTGGGAGACAAAGGATTCCCACCATATGCAAAGACCAATTTATGGCAGGGGAGGGACATCATCGTGGTTCATTCTTCAGTGACTCCCCACCTGAGAAAGAGGATTGCTGGAAACACTTAAGAACAGAAAGACTGGCCTAGGGGAGAAGGACTGAGCCCAGGCTGGGAAGGGGTCTGGCCTGCAAAAGATATATCTGGAGTTTTACTCTACAAGCAGATGTAATTTGCCTAAAACAACATTTAGGGTGAGAATTTGCTACTTATAACCAGTTTCTTTAGCCTATTAGCTTAGTTGTGTGTTTGTTTCATTTGCTAAGTAATCTGCTTTGTTATCCCTTATAATCACTTAAAATCTATCTTTTGTGGTTAATAAATGTGCTTTTGTTTTGTCTAAAGCCAGCGTGTGTTTAAATCATACGGGGGGAGGGGAGGCAGAAAGCTGCGTCTATTCCTCTCCACATTGAGGGAGGGGGCGAATGCAACGAGCTTACACCATACAAACCACTGTGAAGCACAAGATGGTACAATTTTGGGTTAGGCGAGCTCATTGGTACCCCAGTCTCAGGTGGCACGCCGAAGGGTGGGGACCCATCACAAAAGTATTGTCTCTCAGTTGGTTGTCTGGCTCAGGTCCCAGCCTGGCCACATCATGTGTAGGAAGAACCCAGACCACTCTGAGCCTTTAGCCTCAAGATGTCTGTAATGAGTAAGGAAAGGAATTCCAAGTGGAGAAAAGTTTTCAGTGCGGTTAGGAAACCCCCATTTGTCAGGAGAAAGAAGTGAAAGTTATCCATGCTTTGCTGCAGCTGAACTTGTCATGGTCCCTAGTTCAGAACTGCCATAGCCACGTCTAGCTTTTCAAGAGAGGGAACGCTCCCGTGACAAGACGTCCCTAATTGGGAGGCTCTTTGACTCCCAAGGGCCATGGGACCGCTTGGATGATCCAATGAATGGAGCAGATTGATGAGTTTGACATCACGGAAAGCCTCGCGAACACTTAGCTGCCTTCCGTTTGTACTAGAGGAAAACAAAATGACATCCTTAGAAATAAAACAATAATTAATCCCCAGGCAGCATGTGTGCATGGGCTTCTCGGTGATGAATGTGTCATTGATTCTGTGATAGAACAACAATGTTTAAAAAAATCCTGAGACAAGATCTCTAAATACTATACACACCACTTATTAGGCCCAGCTGTCGGTGAAGTTTTAAATGTCTCTCCTATGATTAAATGACTAATCTTAAAACACCAGGAGCAAAAGAAAAATATTCCCAAGCACTATCATGAAGGATTTGCCATAAGGGAAAAAGGGATACTGAGGGACAAAACTGGCTATACAGTCCTGAGACAGCTTTGCATGATAAATGTTATCTACAAAACAACCTCTACTCACCCAGTTAGCATCTGACTTTCCAACTTAGCTGAAACCACTCGCACCATCACACAGAGAAGGGCAGTGATGAAGGGGGTTAGCAGCTCGGCTGCCGTGTGACAGTGAGCTAGGAGTGTCTGATCTTGCAGCTCGGGCACGGGACTGGGGCTGGGTTCTGCTCCCTGTTCTGCCACAGACACCTGGGAGAACTTCAGACAAGTCTCTGAATTACTGTGACTCAGTTTCCCCTTCTCAACGACATTGGGGACAGACCTGATGCTGACTTGCAGAGCTGCAGTACCCACAATTCCACTGAAAGTCCTTCGGCGCTGCGGGTGATGAACATGCTGAATATTGGGCCCCACGTCGTGTTTCTAAAACCAGGCCCTGAAAAAAGGGTCCGTCTGAAACTTTGGGTCGGTGAGTGAGAGGTCTTAGGGGGAGATTCTCAAATGGCAAGCTCTCTGGGAGTGCAGAGCTGTTCTGACTGCAATGCCAAAGTAAAGACTTCCAGGACCTGCCTTTGGAAACCTTGGTGACTCCAATAGATGAGACTAGAGAGAGCTTTACAGCAAGTACGTAACAGAGCTATGCAGGTGTGACGAGCTCCTGTCCTAAATGAATTCCAGAGGGAACAAGAGAGGATGCTGGAGGCAGACAGGCTATTGCATGTAAATACCTCCCGGTGCAATGTAGCCTAGGTTAAGATGATCAAACAAACACATTCAGACACTTTAACAAGAGACAGCCTGAGCCATTTGCTTACCCTGTAAGAGATCCAGGGATCTTCGGAGGGGGACAAATCAACCAATCTCAGGTTTTAGCTCACTTTCTGCCCTTCAGCAGCTGATGCTGTTTACGTCAGCAGTATGGGCAGGCAGAGAAGCCTGTACCCCAGTATGGTCAGCATTTACCCCATAGCCCCAGTAAAAGGAGGGGTGGAATCACACATGTTGAGACATGCAATGCTGCAAGGCACAGCTGACGTGTCTGCATGCGTTAGCTAAAGCAGAGGTAACAGAAAATATAAATCAAGGGGCATAAAGGCATTAGTGCCCGAATTCCATTGAAATCCAATAGCTGTTGCCCCCAAATCCCTCAGACCAGGTCTGCAGGGAAAGGTTTGTCAGCCTAGTTAATGCTCTAGACAACAGAGCCTAGACAGGCTCCCCAAGTGACATAAGCTAGGCCAGCAGAAGCACTTGTATGCTGGTGAAGCTTCACCTACCTTAGGGCTTCTGCCAGTAAAGCACTTAGGGGGGTGATTTAATATCGTTGCTATACCGGCAAAAGCCCTAGTGTAGATGCAGCTAGAAGGGCCTAAAAGGGCTTTTGCCGGTAGAGCTTATTTCACTCCTTGAACTAGAATAAACTGCGCAGCCAAAAGCACCGTGGTCTGGAATAAGCTGGTTTTCCCCTCGGCGGGTTTGCTGGGATAGCAGGTTTGCTGGCCACGCTTTTCTTGTGTAGACCTGGCCCAACACTTCTTGGAAATCTGACCCTAGATGACCCACCTTTGCCCTTCCACACAGTCTGCACACCGGCTGCAAAAGGAATCTGAGCTCTCGCTCCACCTCAGCACTGGAGCCGGGCCACTTCTAAGCTGATTAACTACTCCACATGCCATGAGCGTCTCCAGGCGAATCGAGATTCGAGACAGATTTGGCCGCATCCATTCCCAGAGCAGCACCAGCCAGCCGGGTCCCTTTTGAATCTGGAGTGATCCTGCAACTCGACACCCAGGAAATTCATCCATCTTCAGAACCACCATTTAAATGGGAAAAAACCTTCCACTTCCCCACTACTGACTCTGTAGGTACTACTCTACTTCTCATGACCAGGCACATGAACGAAACACCAGGCCTGCCATTTGGTGACCGTCTTCACACCCCTCCTTGCCATAGCTGTTCCCCGAAGAGCCAGAACCTAAGAGCACAACAGCCTAAGGTGCAAGCTAGAGCAGGGCAGAGAACTGCTGTCCCAACAGACAACTCCCTGCTGGTTTTAATTCCACGCACAGTGCTCACATACAGTCGGGAGAGGGAGAGATAATCACGTAAAATAGGAAAATGCTCCAAAACTTTAGTCCTTTGTCTCACACTTTATGGTTTCAGCAGGAAAAATATGAGGGTTTCATTTTAGAATCAGTTATAAAATGTTCTCATGTCGACGGCCAATTCTTCCCCACCAAAGGAATTTGAATGACAAAAAAGAAAAAAATAAATAAACCAGTGACCCACAACTGCAGAATTAGGAGACATTCTGAAACTTCTTTCTCAGCAGAATAGATGGTTTGAACATTTTAATACTTGTTCCTTCCCAGTTATTTAGCATATACATAAAATAAAACCTAGAAAATAAAATTGGATTTCAAGTGTCACTATGTACTGCCCCTTAACAAATGTAACTACATCAGACAAACAAGGGCCTTGAGTTTGCAAATGTTTATGCATCTGAGTAACTTTCCACATGCAGATAGTGGCATTAATTTAATTGGGGCTGTTCATTTGCGTAAAGTTACTCACATGTGTAAAGGTAACGAAGAGTCCTGTGGCACCTTAAAGACTAACTATAAAGTTTTGAAGCATAAGCTTTCGTGGGCTAATACCCACTTCGTCGATGCTTGCATCCGACGAAGTGGGTATTAGCCCACGAAAGCTTATGCTTCAAAACTTTATAGTTAGTCTTTAAGGTGCCACAGGACTCTTTGTTACCTCTGCTATTCCAGACTAACACGGCTACCTCTCTGATTCTTCACATGTGTAAGTGTTTGCAAAAATCAACCCCTATCTGGCTGTAAGTGACTCTTATCTATGGGCGTCTTCATTCATTTATGACACTAAGAACTTGTTAAATGTCATAAATCTGTCACGGTCGCATTCACCCTCAGGAATTACTACCCATATCAATTATTTAACTTCCAGACCTCCTCCATACCATTCGCAGAATCGGATGTCACACAAAAAAAGGCAAAACATTATGAAAGACACCGGCAATCTGTGCAGAACAGCGTCCTGCGTTTGAACCAGGAGGGAGAATGAAGATAAAAAGCATCTATCACCAGATCTTCCTTTTCTTTAGGTAATGATAGCGGCAAGATGCCATTATGAATGATTGCTCAGATCTATTATACTAGGAGTTACTATAGATGATGCCTTCACACACTAGCCGTTGTTATCTATGTCTGTTACTTGCCATCCTGTCTACCTAGGGAGAATTGCATTTTATAAGGTGTAATCGCTGTAGATTGGCTTTTATTATCTGAGTGAGACACGGTGCTACTCATGCATAACCAGGTGAAATGTGTTCTCTTGTTAACTCTTTCCATGTTCAGAAAGAAACCCATCAAAGCGTTGACTTCAGTTTACAATCCTGATCACAACCCGAATGGGACTCTGTCTCTCTGTGTGTCTCTATGTCTCTCTCTCTCTCTCTCACACACACACACACACACACACACACACACACCATTTCTAGAGCATCACATTCAAACCGAAATGGGAGACATTCATATTTTTGACTAAACTTACACCAGATTCAAATATTGCTTGACAGGAAAATGGATAGGGAGCTGGCAGACTATGAGACCTACAGTCCATCTAACCCAGTATCCTGTCTCTGGCCAGCACCATGCTTCAGAGGAATACCTACGAATCTCACAGTAGCAGATGTGAGGTAATCTGCTGGCTCCATTAGGTCTCATTCTGGTCCCCTTAAATTAGAGATTGTCTTAATATCCCTGAAGCACAAGGTTTAATATCCCTTCCAGAACTGAGGACTCTGTATACCAGCCCTATATACATCCACATCAGAAAGCCACCATTTGATCACCTGGATTGTGGTCCATGGAGCGATGGCGGGAACACAGTCCTTGTTCCTAGCTGCTAAATGCCATAATGAAGCTAAAAAGACATAAAGGAGGAGATTTTTCAAAGGCAAGAAAGGTGGTTCCACTCCCACTCTCTCCGGGTGTTGGGTGCCAGGCTCTCATGTGTGTCTTTGAAAATCTCTCCCTAAATATTTTTCCCATGGATTTTAGCCCACGAAAGCTTATGCCTAAATAAATGTGTTAGTCTCTAAGGTGCCACAAGGACTCCTCATTGTTTTTGCTGATACAGACTAACACGGCCACCCCTCCGAAACCTACTTTCCTGAAGTGACTTCACCATGTGAGCAACTGTTGTAGTTGTCCAAGGGATGTCACTCAATTGCCAGTGAGAGGGGAGAGGGCCACAAATGAGAAAGGAGGCTTCCATCTTCTGGCATGTGGCCCACACCTGGAAAAAAAAAGTGACAATCCAGGTACATCTGACTGTCTGGGGTCCTCATAAGGCCTTCTGCTTTGGACCAGCCAACAGAACTGCCTCTGGCCCCATCATTGTGAAAGGGCAAGATTTTCACAAGTGACTGGTAACTTTGGGTAGCAGACTTGAGACATCTTAAAGGAGGGTCTGATTCTGGGGGGAAGGTGCTGTCCAGCACTTTCTGAACATCAGCCTCAAGCTGAGCACCCTAAATTGCAGCCGTGGGCAATAACTGAAACCCGGGAAGGAGCAGCTACCAAAGAACTCCAGTAAAGGGAAAGTGGGGAAGATGAAATTGACATTGCAGTCTCATTCCCTGGCCAATGACACCCTTTGCTGTTGCTTTCAATCAATTTGCATTTGAATGGCTTTCAGGCGGCGATGTTCAGGCAAACTCTGCTTAGAGTATTTTGAATGAAGAGCAAGACAGCAGCCTCCCTTTTGTCTTCACCACGAGCCGGCACATAGGGTCACCCAGGCAGCCAAGCTCCGACATGGCGGACATTTCTTCACCCTCCAGCTGTTTATTAGGCCGAATCTTAATTCCCCAAGATCACCACAGTCGTTTCCAAAGGCTGAATGATATAGGCACCAGTTGGGGGGGGGGGGGTGAAGAACCACCCTGCAAGCCACAATTTGCATTCCGAGGCATATACCTCGGTGGGTGATTAGGCAAAGGAAAGTATTTACCTCTGTACTTAGCCAAAGGAGGAAAATTGCTTTCAAGAGCGTAAGTGAAGTTTTAATCTCCATGAGCTCATCCAATGAATCACCGTAAGAGGAGAATGGCAGACGCTAGGCGGGTAAAGCGCTGAGCTGCCCGACGGATGAGAGAGACACCTCAGCTCCCAGGTTTTCACTCCTCTAAAAAGGCAACGCTTCCTTGCTTAGTCCCTGGTTCGGGACCGGCCCGGCCGCCGGCAGCCCAGTCAGCCCATGGCACCTGCTCAGGGTCATACAGGTCCTGGAGCTATTGTGTGGGTAGGGCCCACATAACACATGGTAAATGGGTTGAGACCCACTGGTCTGGCCCAATGGAGGCCGTATTCGTGGGCAGGCTCCACCATTGGCGGGCCCAGATCAAATTGATCCCTGTTCTAGTGCACAGAACACCCCCACTGCACCCCCCCCGCATGGACTCACACGGGTCAGCGGGGGGGGGGCTGTAGAGGGGCCGGTTTCCTTTAAGAACTCAGCCCCCAAATCCCAACCCAGCCTCCTGCCCACTTCGTGGCTTCTTCGCAAAAGCGCTGAACACCCAGCAGTCTCCAATGCGGGGCGGGGAACCAGGCCACTTGGGGGAGGGGGGTGCCGGTGGGGGGAATTGGGGGCCTGACCTTAGACCCTGGATGCTGGGGTGGGGGTGGGGAGGGAGCCGGGGGTACCAGTGAGGAGAGGGCGCGTCTAAAGCCGACTGCTGCCGTTGGCAACGCAGGAACCGGGCGCCTCCGGGGTGTTTCAGCACCGGGGACAGCTCCAGAGAGTCAGGCCAGCGCCGGCCTCGCCACGCCGGCAGAAGTTTGTGCTAATTCCCCCTCCCCCCCCCACCCCCCACCCCCAATGCAGCCCAGCGACCCAGCACCGCTCCGCTGGGACCCCAGCTCCCCTCCCCCGGCCGGTCTCCAGCACGTCTGGATTCCTGCCGCTCCCCGATCCGGGGAGTAGATCTGTCCCCCCCCCGCCCCCCCCAACACACGTCTCTCCGGTGAGCCGCCCGTCACGTGGCGGGGGGTATATAGAGCCCTGCCCGGGGGCTGGCGATGGTTTTCATGTGCGAGGGGATCCCGCAGCGCTCGGCACCCGCGGCTGAGTTCTCCAGAGAACCGCGACTGTGAGTCCCCCCGGGGCGGGGCGGGGCGGGGGGGTCCCGGCGGAGAGGCGCCTACCCAGCCGGGCTGCCACTGTCCAGCCTCCCCTGGGCTTCCCCCCTGCTCTGGGATGGCTGGTCCCCCCTCGCCCCGGGGCAGGGCTGCCGGGGGGCGGAGACCCACCTCTGCCCTGGAGCCGGGCGGGGAGGGCGGAGAACTGGGGGCGTTTCTGTCGCCTCCCTGCCCCGTGTTAAGCGGCCAGGGCTGGGTCCTGGGCGCGGGGGGAACCGCCCCGGGGCTGGGTCCGGCGGGAGGGGGGAAGGTTCCCGGGGGGGGGGGGGGGAGGCCGGCTTCGGGTAACCCCTCCCGGGCTGTCTTGGCAGGCGCCCCGCCCCAGAAGCCGAGGCGATGAGGATCCGGATGATATCGGCTGCCTCCGTCCTCCTCCTGCTCTTCCTCCCGTCGGACAACGGCTCCCCGCTGGCGCTGCCCGGGGGAGCGGCCCGGCCGTCCGCGCTCGTCCCCGAGCCCGCCTGGGGAGTGTGGCCGAGGAGACCGGGGCTGGGGGCCAAGCCCGCGATGCCTTCAGCGGGCCCAGAAGCGGGGGGGTCCTTCCCCCCCAGACGGCTCGGTCCCTGCCAGGCCGGGGGGCCGGAGAGCGCCCCGGAGCTGCGGAGAAAGGAGCGGGCGCCCTACGCCCCCCGGCGGAAAGACCCCAGACCCAACTCCCTGGACCTGACCTTCCACCTCCTGCGGGAGTTCCTGGCCATGTCCCGGGGGGAGCGGCTGGCGCAGAAAGCCCTGAGCAATAAAATGCTGCTGCAGAACATCGGGAAGTGAGGGGGGGGCTGGGGGAGGAGAGAGGCGCCCGGGGGGGCGTTTTGAGGTTGAACATTTAAATTTATTCTTGTAACAAGTGGGGGGGGGTCGGCCCGGCACCCCTGAATGGCTGGGGCGCGAAGCGGAGCCGGGGCGCGGGGGCAGGATAAACACCCCGCTCCCCCCGCGTCTTTGACCCCGGGAAGGGCGCGCGGGGGGGGCGCTGCCAGATGTGCGTAGCAGGGGGGCAGCTGTGCTCTCGCCCCGCTTAGCGCTCCGCCCGCGCCGCTGTTCCGTGTTCTCTGTGCCGTGGATTAAAGCATCGCAGTGCCCGAGCGCGCAATAAACTATTTTAACAAGCCCGCTTCGCTTAACGTCCGGCCCGGCTAGCGGGACCCGGCCTGCCTCAGTCACCGTGCGGGGGGGGGCGGCTTCTCCCCGCGGCGCCCCGAGGGGCTGGGGACTCCCCAGGGCTCCCCAAGGCCAGAGGCCGTTCCCTAGGGGGACAGGTTGGAACCTGCTCCCAGGGCTGGATTTACAGGGAAAGGGGGGTGGTGGCAGTTCGGACCCGGCTTGACTCCGCTGTTCCATGGGCTCCCCCTGCCCCTTGTCCCCGAGTGCGCCCCAGGCCGGCAGCCCTGGCCGGGGGACCCGGCTGGGTGGGAGGGTCCTGGGCAAAGCCTGCCCAGCCAGAACCCAACCCCTGCCCTGGTTCGAGCTCCCTGGAGCCAGCTCGGCCCCCAGCCCCCAGCAGGCCTGAGGCCAGCAGCGGTCAAAGCAGAGCTGGGTGAGGCGGGGGGGGGGTGTCATCTGTCCGGGGTGGGGGCGGGGTTTGTCCAGAAAGACACGGTCCCAGCTGCAGGGACTTACCCCAGAAAGCGAACTGGGAAACTCCCGCGAAAGGCAGCCCGAGATCTCCCCCGGCTGGGGCGTCCAAACGGCTTCCCGGGGACACGCCGGGCCGCAAAGCGCTTTTCAATCCGACCCCGCCGGGCGTGATCCCGGGGAGCCCGCCCCGCTGAGAGCCAGGGGCTGCCAGCAACGCCACCCTCCGGTCCCGACCTACCTTCCCGTCCCTCCTCCCTCCGGGCCAAGCTCTCCAACCAGCAGACTCCTGGAGTCCTCCCCGCCGAGACCGGCGTCCAGCCCTAGGCAGCGGCCCAGTACGGGAGGGAGCCTTCGCTTTGGAGTTTATTTATTTACACTTACGGTGCTTTGCAGGTTACATGCAGCCCTGGGGCTCCCAGGACGTTACTACCCCATCCTTTGCTGTTCTGAATGTAGACAGCCCCCTTCCAGGCGTCCCAGGGCCCTGTTCCACCTGCTCCCACGACTGGGACTAGCTGCCTTCTCTTCTTCCAAACAACAATCCAGACGGGTGGACGGGGGGGTTCCGATCAGGGAAAGAAGAAACTGTAAAGGGGGGAGGGGGGCTAAACTGGTGAGCTTGGAAGGTGGCCTGGGAAAAACCAATTCAATCCTGTTAGCTGCCTGACCTGGTTTCTCTCGTCGGAATGAAAGACATTCACCCAGGAAGATCCGTGCCACCCACTAAACACAAAGGAACCCCAGTACTGGGTGTCTGAGAACCTTTGAGTCTTAGACACCCCGGCTACAGCGGGGCTCTGAAATGCAGGGAGGAAACTGGGCCTGGGGGAGGCAGACTCACTAACTCTCTCAGGAATCGACCTGGCTTTCCCAGGAGGAGGATTTTAGAGTTTTGCACAATTCCCATCACAGCCATCTGGGTGGAGAGCACAAAGGTCAGAGATGGCTGAGGGCAGAGGGGACCCGTGTGACTGGCTAGTCTGATCTCCTGCACGGCAGGCTGAGAACTCCAATACAAATTAGAAACAAAAGGCCGGACTTTCAGCCGCGCTGAGCACCTACAACTGGTGTGGGATTTTGTAGGTGTCCGGTGCCTCTGAAGAGCAGGATGTGAATGTCTTAGTTACTGTTCTGGAGGTAAGAACCCAGTGCAAGCTACCCTGGGTCTCACAGCCCAGTCTCGCCATGGGTGGCTTTACCCAGGAAAATGGAAAAGGAGGCCCAGGGACGGGGGTAATGGGGAATCGCCCACCCCATGAAGCATAAAGAGCCCTGCACCCACCTTGTCTTGACATCACAGGGCAGGATTGAAGTTACTTCCAAAGACAGTTTCACTGGTTTCTTCGCTCTTCCCATCCACCACAGAGGGGTCCTGGAAAAGCAGGAAGGAGCATACATCAGTGCCGCTCCATGTGTTCCTCCTCTCATCCCTTGTACCTCTCGAACCTGCTCTCTAACCGGGGGGAGGGAAGGGGGAAGCTCAGTAACCATCTTTGGTTCAGGGTTTTATACCTGGCTTGAAACGCCTACACTCCCATCCCCGGAGCAGGCCCATGGCACCTGGTTCCAAAGGCACGTCAGGATGATCACCCAGGCCAGCACGGAAAGGCACAAAGCTACAGCCTGATGGAGAATGACAGACACACACACACACACACACACACACACACACACACACACACACACACACACACACACACACACACACACAATGCTGTGATCAGATGGGAATGAAGGCAAAGGAATGAGGATGTACAACAAACAGCTAGAGGCGCCCTGTGTGTATGAACATGGAAGCCAGCAAGGCAGGTGCTAGTCCATAGGCTCCTGTCAATCCTGTAAGCTCCTTGGGGCTGGGACAATCTGTGGGTTCTATATTTGTACAGCCCCTAGCACAATGTGGAGCTGGTCTATAAGTAGGGCTCCTAAACGCTGAGGTAATACAATCAATCCTAATGTGCCATATTCCCCAGGCCTCTCAACTGCCCTTCGTTGTGAGGCTGCTTGCTCATTCCAGCACCAAAGTGTCCCCCCCCATGTGTCAGAGAGATGTGGACACCCCCCCCCCCTTTGGCTGCTGAAAATTGCTCACAGCAGCATTAAAGACTCATCAAAGGAGGCCTCTGGGAACCTCCCCCCTTCTTCAGTTCTCCACAAGAATCATTTTGGTGGTGCCCCTCATTGTGTGTCTGTGTCGTGTCCTACGCCCCTCTGGCCTCAGTGGGCTGGAAGATGGAGTGCTTCTCTCTGGCCGGCTGTTCTTGGAGAACCAGCTATAGAGACTAGGACACTGAGATGACCCTGAGCAGTGGTTCGACTGTATCCATATCGGCCCCCTCCACTTAGCTGGGATCTAAGGAACCCCGGGTTGATGGTTCATGGTGGAATGGACTTTCAGACAGGCAGAGGCCTTCATCTGTGAGTGCAAGTGCAAATCCATCCCACTAGCAATTTGCATGAGCAGTTACCTGATGCGTGCACAGGCCACTTCCTGAAAATCTGTCCTCACCATGCCTCATTATCTCCACTACAGACAGGGAAACTAGCACCCACCTCTGCAAGAGCCTTTGAGATGAAAGGGGCAGCACCAGGGCAGAGCATCATTATAGCGGAACAATCTTCCAGAAAAAGGAGGAGGGGAATGGAGAGTCTAAAAATACATTTAGTTGGAGCAGGCAAGAGCGGTCCAGGTTCCCCAGCCTAGGTGCGAAAGGGAGTTTGATCATCGCAGAGGCAGCTCCCTTTGTGGGGATAACGCAGGGGGGTTATTCTGGGATATATATTTTTGAAAGTACATTTTTTCCCATCTGTAAAATACAATGTAAGAAATACCTAAAAGCCGCTATTTCCACTGGGGCCGGGAAGAATGGTTTCATTGTTAAAACAAGGCCATTTATACGCAGTCGGTGCTGGCAAAGTTGCCAGTGATCTTAACCCTTCACGTGAGTGCACCTCAAGTTCTTCACCGCTGTAGGTGAATAGTTACTGGCTCAGTATCTCACAGCTGAGAGGAGGAGGAAAAGGGAGCCAATGGCTGCGTCCCTGATCCTGGACAGGTTCTCTCTGAAAAGACTGACCATCAGAAAGACCTGGGAGCATAACAACCATACCCAGGTGAACAGAGGTTCTTAAATACATGAGGAGCTGGAGTACTGTGTTCAAATCCGGGTGCCGTTCTTTAAGAACGGGATGGACAAATTGGAAAGTCCGGAAGAGAGCTATAAAATGATAGAAAATCTGACCTATAAGGAAAGGTTAAAAAATCTGGGGATGTTTCATCTTGAGAAAAGAGAGCTGAGGGGAGATCTGATGACAGTCTGCAAATATGTTCAGGGCTGTTAGAAAGAAGACAGTGATCAATTGTTCTCAGTGTCCATTCCTAGTAGGACAAGAAGTAATGGGCTTAGTCTGCAGCAAGGGCAATTAGAAGGGGAGAGGGATAGCTCTGTGGTTCAAGCGCTGGCCTGCTAAACCCAGGGTTGTGAGTTCAATCCTTGAGGGGGCCATTTAGGGATATGGGGCAAAACCAGGGCTTGGTCCTGCTTTGAGCAGATTGGACTAGATGATCTCCTGAGGTCCCTTCCAGCCCTGATATTCTATAAGGATAGTTAAGCTCTGGAATAGGCTTCCAAGGGACCCCCTCATTGGCGGTTTTTAAGACCAGGTTGGACAGAGACTTGTCAGGGATAACTCGAGCCTGTCTCAGTGCAGGGGGCTGGACTTGGTGACTTCCTGAGGTCCCTTCAAGCCCTACCTTTCCATAATTCTGTTATTCTAACCGCCAGAGGATTGTTTGTGGCACTTGGAGGACTCTGCCTGCAAAAGTGCCCGGTGTGAAGATAGGGAAGACTAATATATGAAAGGTGACCAGCGATGGGGGACACTTCCCATGCACCAACTAGCAATCTCTTCCCTTCCCCTTTGGGCAAGGATTTATGGCTGCAGCTTGGCCAGCAGCATGGTCTCCTCTGGCTCTAAAGGACACAGGTTACACCAGGTTTTGGAGTCAGACCCAGCACAGGTGCTGCAGTGCGGTGGTAGGGTGGTGTTGAACTGGTCTCAGAGCCTTCCATGGGTGAGGTATTGAATCAAGATCCCACTCACCCAGAAATTAATAATTCCAGAACATTTTCTGAATAATAAAGAGGGAGGGCACCAGCACTTACATTTAGAGCTGTGAGACTAACAGGTTTTTCAGTTCACTGGCAATGTCAAAAAATTGGAGGTGGGGAGGAATTATTTTGGGTCAAATTCACAGAAAAATGAATTTTCAGTGAATCGAAAAGATCATATCAGGTCAAACTAAATGTTTTTCTTCAATCCAAAATGAAATGTTTCATTTCAATTTCAGGCTTCTTAAAAAAACTCTTTTGGTATTGTTTCTCTAATAACATGAAAAGACATTTCTAAACCAAAAATGTCATTTCCGACCCAAAATATTGTAACATTTCATTTTGAAAATGCCCAGATCAAACGTTTGGTTTATTCCAGCCAGGACAATTGAAGTGAAACTGACACAAATTTCCAACATGTTTCCTTGTTTCCCACTAAAAAAATATGTGAATGAAAACTTGCTGGCAGCTCCATTTCCGTTCTCTCTCTGGGTGTAACAAGCTCTGGAAGTTACTTCCCAGTGGCATACCATGGATTGCTAACGCACCCACACAGGGACTGCCCAGCCGGAGTGACAGCAAACAGCCCCAGACTGACCTGGCTGGAGATGGATGCCACAGCAGTAGTATATACCTCGATAGCTTTACTCACAGCTAGTCCCCCCTCCGCGCTGCCTCTGGCAGGATTGGCCTCGCAGCCGCTGGGATCAACATCCTTCATGGTCCCGGCTGTGCTGTCCGAGGTGCTGATCGTCTCGGCTGGGACACAGCACATGGCTTCTTCTGTCTCCAGAGTTCCCCTGTCCAGGGCTGCGGAGTCGGCTGGGGTTTCAAGGGCATTTTCCTTGGGGTTATTTGTGGGGGCCAGATTTGGGGTGATCATTTGCAAGGCGTCGCTAGACCCAGCTTCAGTCCCCGACCCGTGAGAGTCTAAAGCAGCCCCGTCCGGAACAGCTGCGTCCTTCTAAAAAGCAAACAGCAGGGAGGGACATGCTGGGGTGTGGAAGGAATTTAGGCCAGATGCCTTCTAGAAACCATGCCAAGATGCAGCCCTTCCCGGGGGAGATGTACTGAGTTATCTGACTAGGCTTTTTGCCTTCTCCAATGTCTCTGACAATGTGTCCTGCTTCCCAGAGTCTCTGTAAGGGCCACTTTATTTAATGACACCCTCTAGCACTGGAACCAGCTCCCCCACTCTCTCAGCTCTGCAGCTGCTCTGTAAAGCACTTTCATGATAACCTAGGAAGTCGGGTGGTTGGGGTTAAGGTGGGGCGGTGCAAACAAGTCTCAGGAGAGTCACGACCACCATGTTGCTAGAGGGGGAGGAGGCATTGGCCTAGGCCACCCTACCGGGGATTATATTACACATGTGCACACTGACACATCACACATGCTTGGCTATGCTGACACGCCTCCCTTGTACGTCATGCATGAGTGTGTATCTTTGGCTTTTGAGAGGACAATCCTACCACAGCAAGTGTGTGGACCGGGTCCTTCCGCATCACTGCTCTAGTGATCAGGAGAGTCCTGAAGCCATTACCTTCTGGGCACTGCCCGGCTCTCTCTCAGCTCCCTCTTTGCCAGCTGGGGCATCCGACTCAGCAGCTGGAGCTGAACCCGGCAGTTCAGCCTTGGCATCGGCATCCCCGGCAGTCTCACTCTCAGCCTCCTTTAACATCAGGGATTTTCCTTCTGCCTCCTCTTCCTTTCCGTCCACAGGGGCATTCATGGTCTCCTCTCTGCCCTCACCGCTGGCCACTTGCCCTTCTGCCACAGACTCTGCCGCTGCACCTTCAGCATCCCCACACACGGCGTCTTCCTCTCCTTCCTCTGCCCCTTCTTCCGACTCATCAACTACAAGGATAATAAAACAGCCCTGGCCATGTGACAGGGATGCAGGCAGCACCTAGTCCAGATGGGCACAGAGACCTGGATTTCATCGACGCTGATCGTCAGCAGAACTGTCCGCTGAGGACGCTTCAGAACAGGGGAACCCCTCGGTCTGTCAATTTACAGGGAGGTAGGGGAACTGATGGGAATACATTGTGGTCCCTCCCCATGAATGGACTCTGGGGAAGAACAACTTGATTGGGGATTCTGCTGAAGGGGAAGGAGCTGAGCTGGATTCCTGTTCCCCTCTCAAATGAGCTTTGGGGTCAGAGTAAGTCGAGCTGGATTTCTGTACCCAGAATGGAAGAGAGACTGGAACCCTGATCCAAAGCCCATTGGGGTGAATAGGAACCTCTCCATTGACTTTGGTGGGCTTTGGATTCATCCCTTAGGTGGAAAAGGTTCCCCAACCGAACACAGCACAGAGGTACCATGAGGTGCTGGTTCTGTGGCATCCTGCACCATGTCTCTCATTCTCTTTACTCACCAGTTGTCTCCCTCCCTCTTTCCTTCACTTATTCATGAGAAATTCACCCATTGAACACAGCACTGTGGCTCCAATGTGTCCATCCCAGGACACAGTGTGGAGAACCCCAAGGAGGCGGCTTCCAGAGGAGCAGCCACAGGCCTCTGGCAGGTGTAATAGGGACAAATGTCCAGTGTAAGGAAAAAGGCTCCTCCCCGACATACAGACAGGAGGACGGCTGGATTCTGACACCCTGACTCATGCTCAGGAGTACACATCGTCCCACTGAAATCAGTGACCAGTGAAACAGACAAAGTGGCAGAACTGGGACACAAGCAACGTTAGAATCAACAAAAGGAGGAAGGTTTTTATACTGGTTGTAGTAGCCCCTGACACCATGGTAAACAGCATTGTGAGCACGCAGACAGACCAGCAAACCCTCCTCTGCAAGGTCCCCATTCCCGACCAGCCCAGACCCTTTCCTCTCACCTTTAATGAAGTCCAGCTGATAAAGAACCCGCTCCTCGGCATTGAAATCCACAGCATAGTGCTCCATATTGTCATAGCCAGACTCCAGCGCCTCCACTCCGCAGCTCTGGGTCACCTCAGAAATTCTGGGAAAGGGAAGGAAGATACGATCCCAGCTGATCCTGTCCCTCAGAGAAATTGGGGTCAGGATGGGAACATAAAAATAGGGAGTTCTACTTACTTCTGTATGAGAACTTTGGCATTCTGAATAGTCAGGAAAGGAGAAGAGAAGAAAGGTGAGATTATGAGAATGGAACAAAAATGAAGATCAAAACGTGGTGAGTGTGCACATTTGTGTGAGAAAGAGAGGGACAATCACACACACACACACACACACAACGGGGGAGTTCCCACATAAGAACAGCCATCCTGGCTGAGACCAAAGGTCTATCTAGCCCAGCATTCTGACTTCCAACAGTAACCAATGCCGGGTGCTCCGAGGGAATGAACAAAACAGGGAATCATCAAGTGATCTATTCCCTGTCACCCATTCCCAGTTTCTGACGAACAGAGACTAGGGTCATCATCCCTGCCCATCCTGCGCCTTATAAAGGATACACATAGTGTATAAACCCAATACACCGCCTTTGTGGTTTGGCTGAATTGTGAACCCAAACACGCACAAAGCCCAACCCAAGTGCTCACCTCAAGCCTGGCTGTTCTTAGGGTTTTCCCTACAGAAATGGATTCCCCAAGAGCCTAGTTTCCTCTGCCTTAAAAGTGGTGCCATCTCCAGAGCCACACCTTCCTTGAAGGTCTCAAGCACGTGGGTGGCTCCAAGCTACCAAGGTGTTGGTGGGAAAGGAAGATCTGACTCCATTCCCATGGCACTGAGTTGCAAGTCTACCTTGAAAAGCAATGGTTGCTTGTATTTTAAAGCAGGTCTTGTCCTACTCAGAATTTCCCCCTCCTCTGTTCAGCTCTTGGCGCTGGGAAGCAAAGCATACTGGTTCTCCTTGGCAACAGAAGACCCAAGGTTGAACAAGACAACAATGGCCACTCAACCGCCTTCCACATTACCTGCACAAAGACGGCCATCTGCAGCTCCTCCATGGACTGCAGAGCTGCATCCACCAGCTTGGAGGATGACTCAATGTGTTCAGTGTATGACCTGGTGAGGGCCTTCAAGTGCTGGGTCTTCTCCTCCTGTTCATAGGTGATCCTCTGCAACATGATCTTCCTCCTCTCCTCCAAGATGGCATACATGCGCTCAAACTTCTCACACAGAGCCTGCTTCTGGGCCTTGCTGTTGTCCTGCTCGAAGGATGCAAAGAGCACAATCACCAACTCAATTGGCTTGGCTTGGACGTAGGTTTGGGCAGGCGGATTCATGAGGTGAAGAGCGGAGGCTGAATAGACTTTTTTCATTAGTAATACTGGATCATCTGACATTTGTACTGAGCATTTCAAAACAAAAGGATTCCAAATGCCCCCCCCCCAAAGCTATATAGAAGGCAGCATGATTTCATAATTAAAGCAAAGATCTGGGTAGAATAGAGTGAAAATTGAAATTTCCATCCTGTGGGAAATTCTGATATTTTGACTTTAGTTGGGATGAAGTTGGAATCTCAAAAAAATTCACCAAATGAAGCATTCCAAAAAATGTCAGTTTGGAAATATCATTTCCTGTACCATGGTCAAGTGATTCCCATAATGCACTATGCTGCTCAGTCCATGACCATGGAGTATCATGGGAGATGCAGTCCAGACAAGGAGCCTGCCCCATATGAGAGAATGGGAGCACAGAACACCCAAACTACATCTCCCAGGAACCTCTACAGTTCTGCAGGCAAATACAGTCTAATGTTGGACTGACTCAAAATGAAATGTTTCAGGTCACCAAACCAAAATATTTCAAGCTGGGTTGACTGGAAGCAAAATAAAGTATTTCATATTGTTTATCCCAATGGAAATTTTTAAAAATTGAGCAAACACACAAAATCAGCAAAGCCCTTTGACTTTGCTGAAACTATGGGTCATTTTGCCAAAAAATTCCTGAGCAGTTCTAGCGGTGGGAGTCAGGATTCCATGGTTCTAATCCCAGATCCTCCACTGTATGATCAAGACACATCCCCGCTGCTTCCCCACAACCTCAACTTGAAAAGGGGATAATGAACTTCTCTACCTCCTGGGGAGATTGGGAGGCTTAGTTCACTATTGCCAGTAGAGCGCTTTGACAGCCTCAGATGGAAGGTGCCTCAGAACGATATCTTAGGCCAGGGGTCTCCAAACTTTATGAGACGAGGGCCATATTAGATTTTTGAAGGGGCTTTGCAGGTCAAAGCGACTGTGGGAAAAATTAAATATATGCAAAACATACATAAATTGTAAAAAAAAAAGCACTACTGTGTCAGTGTTGCATTAAATTCTAAATCAGGTTAGGGGGCCGGACAAATCAAAGCCGTGGGCCAGATCTGCGGGTCGTAATTTGGAGACCCCGGTCTTAGGCACTTAGCCACTGAAATGCAACCCCAGAGCAGCCAGCCAAAGAAACGTGTCTCATTGCATCACAGTGCAAAGAAAAAAACTATTAGAACATCCCAACAAACTCCTGCCATGGAGTGTCCATGAAGAGCAGACGGGGACATTGGCTTTCCAGATGGTCTTCAAGTGCAGCAAACTTAAGGAAAAATGCATCTGTGCCAACAGGAGGAGCTTCCAACCTATCTGGGCCCAAGAGCTGCCCCTCTCTGAGCTCAGAATGGTTTTATGGGTCTCCGCCCCCCCGAAAGGATCCTGGGGACCTGCATGCAGTACCTCGATGTTCCTGCACGTGCCTTGCAAGTTATCAGTGAAGGCCTGGATTCTGTCATTGGTGGCCACAAGAGCTCCAATCCCATCTGTCAGCTCAGACTGGGGGGGGAAAGAGAGCAAACTCAGATCATTTACCGTTCAGCACTAAGAACACGGCCAGCAACGCACAAGACGCCAGGAGAAGATTAAGATGGTCCAGGCTCCAAAGAGCCTGCTGCTGGGGCAGCCCATTCCCTCGTTCACTCCCACCCTGGTTCCCAGCACCGATGCCTGCTGTGGAGGAAGGCAAGCTTCACATATTCAGAGATAAGAGGGAATGGCTTCATGTTGTCACTATTTGTGTAATGTTCCCAAGCACCTCTTCTGGGACATCAGAATCTTCCTACTCCACCCCAAGACCCATCTAAGTCTCTGTCCATCTACTGACAGCACAATCCCTGGGAAAAACAAAACAAAACACTGTCTGGCTTTGAATTTCTCTCACCAAGTGCAAGTTAGAGCGTAGGACAGGAATCAGGAACCCCAGAGCGTCCTGATCCCAGTGTGACCTTGAGGAAGTCATAGTCTTACCTCCATTCTATCTGTTAGGGGATAACATGTGCCTGACAGGGTGTTTTGGGACTTAATTAATGAGCATGAAAGTCTTTGAGATCTTTAGGTGGACAGTGCAGGCATACTGTGTGCACCATCTCCCTACCTTCCCCACCCCAATGAATGAACAGCAACACTGAACTCAGCACCTGACACTTGTGAATGGTCTCCTACGCTAGATGCAGTGGGAGAGCAGCTGGAAAGTGTGCATCATTTTGTCTAGGACCCTCGTAGCAGAGCCTGGAGCGGATAAAAGTCTGAGCTCTGTAAGAACGAGATGCCCAGTTTTCTCCCCTCCACCCTGGTAGCAATGATCCAGGTACCAGGCACCCTGTGAGCAAATGCCTGGGAGAAGCCAACCTTCTGTTTCATGTAGATGTCTGAGAGGGGAGCTACTTCACACTCCTTGTGCTCCCCGAAGACCTTGCAGAGGGAGCAGGTGGGCACTCCACATGTCATGCAGTAGATGTTGATCTTTTCTTCCTCATGCTCTTCGCAGCTGGGGTGTTCTGTCTTTAACAGAGGCCTGGAGCTACATATGGGGAGAGGGCACGTGAGAGAGAGAGAGGTGGAAAAGTGGAAAGTTAAGATGGGGTTTTATTTTTACTTCCCCCTTACCAGTGCCAAGATCTGAAGCCCAACAGGGCAGATGCGAGGTGCTGAGAAGTCAGTACGGAGACCCAGGCTCCAGGGCAATGGAAACCAACCAGCTGCAAAGAGCACTGGTCTTAGCACCAGAGAGGCTCACCTCATTTCCTTCCTACCAAAGCTAGCAGGAACAGGAAATGAACAAGGGGAGGCAGCATCCAGCAGACAGGAGGAGGTCAGGAGATCTGGGTTCTGCTCCCAGCCCTCCAACTGAGGGCCCATCACTTCCAGCTCTGTGCCCCTCCCACCCTTGGTCCATCTCCTCTACTTACACTGTAAGCTCTTTGGGGCAGGGATTGTCTCTCACACTGTATAAGTACATCAACTGGTACGTCCATAAATGACAACTTCTTACTCCACCAATCTAACCCCAGCTCTGCTGATGTTAGTAGGGAAGCTTCCCCCACTTTTTTACTTCTGTTAGCCCTGCAGAACCAGCCCAGCTGAGAGTGGGGGGACGGGGGATCTGTTCCCGCTCGCTCGTGGGTCATCAACAGAACTATTTGCTACGTTCTACTTGCAGATGTGTAAATGCCCTGGAGTAGAGGGTGCTACAGAAAGCACAGTTCGGCCTGCAAGACCTTTGGTACAAGGTGATGATGCATGAAAAGGAAAGACCCAAGTTTTTCTCTCCGATCCCTCTGTGAGTTAGTTAGAAAAACTTTTTTTGACTTATACAGTGGGCACGTTTGATCTTGAGTTGCCATCTCATTTACACAAGGGCAGAATTGAGTCTGTCGGAATCTATGGAATCAAAACTCATATGCGGGAGACATTGATTAAAGAAAACAGTGACAACTAGAGAGACAACCAGGCTTTCACACAGGTTGATTTTTAGCTTTGACTTCTTTCTTTACCCGGAACCAGAGTCTGTCTGGAACTCTATATAGTACAGAGACCTCTAATGGCTGAATAATATTTTGCAAGGAGACACATTGCAGAGTCTGCAGGCTATACTGATAGACTCGCTCTCTCTCTCACACACACACACACACACGTGTTGGGACACCTTGCCGACTCCTGTTTGTAAATATCAATGATGTTCTCCACTAGTAGATTCCTCTGCAGGCCATAGACACCGTGCCTGTCCAGGACCACTTCATGGCGACAGGATGGGCAGCGAAAGCGGCCTGCGGAGCCCAAGGTTGTCCCACGAGACTGAAACACAAAAAGGATCTTCATTAGATGCCTCTACAGGTGGGTTGCTCAGCTGGCCACAGACTGGTTTGATAGGAATCACATGACCAGAAGCACACTCTGCAAGCCTGTTACGTAGGGAGCAAAATGAGAAGAGGGCGTACTTTTAAAGGGAGGGATAGCAGTGCAGCAATGAAGTGTAAACACAAGCCATTTAATAGCCTGAGGGCAGGTGATGAAAATCCCCCAGGACAACAGAAGGATTGGAATAAGAACGTGCATAACCCCTCAGCAATGCTGAGCCATCTGCATGTGACTCAAGAAGATCATTCGGGCACTGCTACCAGAAAGAAAACCTTCTCTTGAAGTGTTAAGTTATTGCACTCAGTTCTTCTCAGTTAATTTCAACTAAATAAGGAATTAGCCCTTCAAAGTCAGTGGTGATCAGCAGCAAAGAGCCATGAAGGAGTTAAAAGCTGTTAAAACTTTAGGGTGTATGATCACCATGCCCAACACTCCAGCATGCTGAGGGATATCCTGATCCAATGGCCCAAGCACAGGATTCAGAGTATCTATATTGTGCTCATGACTCAACCAGACTCCTAGCATAGCCTTGTGCATGTCACTTCACCTATCAGCGACTCTATCTTCCCATCTGTAAAATGGAGACAGTAAGAGTTACAGACCTATCTCAGGTGTGGTGCTGCTTCGTAATAAAAGGCCAAGTGTTCTTAGGAATGCCCAGATTGTCACCAAACAAAAATGGCGTATTACTGAGCTGCCAATGTGCCAGCCCATTCCCTAGGACCACACTAGAATAGTTTCTCCTGTTTGGCATCAGCAGCCCCTGACAGCTCTTTCACATTTAGGCTAATGTTTCTCACTCTTGCTGGGCATTGCTGGACTTTGAGAAACTTCAGTCATTTTATTAGAGGTCAGTGAAGCACAAATTCCTCTACAACACTGTGAGGTGTGTGTTGTAACGATCTGGAGCAGACAACCATCATAGCGCCTAGGAGATCTCCTCTTTAGGTTCTCTTGCCCCAGAAATGGAGCACTTAGCATTCTTCGTACCTTTAAAAAGGACATTGGTCCCATAACATGGGGATCAGATGCATGAGTAACACTAGCTGGGTCCCTCCCAATTTTTTGCTCAAGTTTTCTATACATTAAGGTTACAAATAGAGTCTATTTGGGGGGGGGGGCAGGATGGGGAAACATGGGACAGATGTTAACGGGTGGTCTTGTGTTCAAGGCACTTGACTGGAACTCAGCTGATCAGCATTCTAGTTCTGGCCCTGCACACAGGCTCCTGGAGTGACCTTGGCCAACTCATTTCACTTCTCTGTCTCTGCTCCCCATCTGGGAACAGGGGATGGTTCACTCCTACCTCACAGCAGACAGGGTTGTTAGAATCGTTAATGTTTCTGAAGCTCCCAGGTCCCCTGACAGAGTGAGCTAACATGGCCCTGACACTTGGACCAGTGGGAAAGGAGTTGAGTGGATTAATTTCCTTTTCTGAGGATTGGGTGTGTGGAAATGTAGCAGAAGCTGGAAAGGGTTGATGACTAGGACAATTTGCAGGCATGCTCCTTTCCTACCCAATTGATCAATCCATATTCCAACTGTGTAATCTCTTTCTGCCTGCTTAGAAACACAAACACAGGACCCTGGGGTACCGATTGGATTAAATAAATTAAAACTCTCTCCCCCAGGGATCACTCACCTGAAATATGTCATTCGCACATTTCCGGCACAGGTTGTGCTGACAAGGCAGGATTACCACAGGTTTGGTGAACATCTCCAAGCAAATAGGGCATATGAGCTGCCTCTCCAGGCTGTCGATGGGGTGATCCCTCCGATAGGAGTTGTATTCCATTTGGATAGACATGACAAGAAAGCCAATGTAGCCCCTGACTCTCCCTGCTCCCCCAAAGCCAGCAGCACTCAAGCAACAGAACAAGGAAGCACTGTGGCTCGGTGGTGTCGAAGAGCACGGGAAGATATGGAAGGGGAAAACAGTCTGCCACACAGATTAAGTGAAGGATGCAGCTGTTGGCCTGGTGGTCTCTGGGGCTCTGCTTTAGCTCCACTTTAGGACTCCAGGAATTTGATGGCTGAGGCTGTTCCCATCTCATGTTACTATTAAGTTTCTTGCTCATCTCTGGGGGGAAAGGCGGCTCATCCAGTCTGACTTCATAGCCCAGTGTCGGCAGATTACCCAACAGAGACCTTCACTATAGGTGGTGAAGCTAAAAAGGACTCAAGCACATTTAAATGAGTTCACACAGGGGCAGGCCGCACACCTCCAGGAATCCAGTACACACAAGCTCTTTGGCACAAGGGTGTCCCTAAAATCTGAATCGGGACCTGCTGAACAATGCGAGATTGAGAGCAGTTAAAGAATAGCAAAGACAAAAGCTCAGCAGTTTGATTATGGGATGGAGAGAGGGTTGCATGATGGCCACGCCCCCTACGACAGCAGCAGGGGGCTACTTAGAGGTAGATCTTGCACAGCACCCATTACGGTGACTTAAATAGGAGATTGCACAGCGAGGAAGGATGATCCAGTGGTTAGAGCACTAGCCTACGACTTGGGAGATCTGGGCTCAAGTCCCTGCCGCCATCCTCCTGAATGACCTTGGAAAGTCACTTAGCCTCTGCCTCAGTTTCCCCATCTGTACAAGAGGGACAATCACGCTGCCCTACCTCCCAGGGTGTTGTGAAGATAAATACATTAGAAGATCATGAGGTGCTCAGAGAGTATGATGTCAGCAGCCAGGTATGTACCTAAGGAACCCTCTCCTTTTCAATGTGTTCTTGACAGACATGCAGACGTAAGGTTTTCCACACCCTATGGATTCTTAGCTCTGTGAAGGCAAAGATAGGATGTGCTGTCTGTCAAGCTTCATGAGGTATGTTAATTCCCATTTTATTCAAATGGTCTCGTTATGATTAACTGAGTAATCCTTCATTAGTGTTATTTTAAGATGAATAGAATGCCAATCTGAGCACATGTACAAATACTCCATAAAAGCAAACAAACAGAATAAGTGTGTGTCGAGGGGCTTATTGTCGTATGAAATTCTGGGAAAACCAACAGTCTGTTGGTAAAGCTTTATAAGTATATGTAACATTTTTGGCCGATGAGAGGTTTGCCCCTTTTTTTTTTCCTTTTGAAAATGTAAGGTATCTGCACTTATTTTACATGTTCAATATTTGAAATTTGCCTACTTTTTATGTATGATGCAAGGAACTAAAATGTAATGTTGCATTACATATCACAAAAGCCTTTTGAATCAAAACAGCACAATAGATTCTGGGATGTTGAGTTGTGGGAAGAAAAAGTGGGTGATTTGGGGGTCAGAGGTGAGGAAAAGTTGAGAAACCCCCGTGTAAGGGAATCCTAAACCAGGTTAAAGAGGAGATTTAAATACTCACATGAGTCAAGAGCCAACAGGTCTGAGCATATTCAAGTAATGGGAAAACCTTTAGTGAAATCGAATACAAGCAAAACTCCACCTTCACCTGAAATCCAACCTACAACACCCCACTATTCCAGTCTCTTCTGAGGAGCAACCATCAAGTGTGTGGTGATGTTCATGATGTGGACAAGTGTTCAAAGGTTTACGGCCACCACCCTCTGTGCTGTGGCTGACTTCGTAAAGTGATGCTCTTGATAGCCAAAGAAGGCTGCATTAAAGATGGAAAGAAAAAACCAAACAAATGTTTCTGCATTGAAAACATTTATTTTACAACAGTGGTTTCAGATAATTTAGCAATCTTTATTTTAGTTTATACTGAGACATACATTACACAAAGTACCATGCTAGAACATAAAATAATTCCTTCTGCTTTAACCGTATGTATGTACAGGAGCTCAGTAGTATCGAGTGTAACAATCCACAAAGTTCAGACAGCCACATTTACTTACATACAATTCAAAGTATGGTCCTTTAGTTACATAACAAAATATATATATGTCTATACATATATAATTGCTTTTCAGATGCTTTAATCCTTTGTTTTTACAACTGTTAACATTTTTTAAACAAGGGCTTTTCCCTCACCTCACCAGAGCTGAAAAACAGTGCAAATGTGAAATGCATTCTCTCATTACATCTTCAGCTCCCACAGGCTTCATAAGAGGCTGATATGACAAACCCTTAGTGAATTGCCTATCTCAGGGCCTCGCTAACATGCAAAACAAATTTAAACCTTGTTGGATGTCAGTGACAAGGCAAACCAATAGCCCCTCCTCTCCTACCCCAAAAAGGTGGAAGAAGGAGGGGACGTGGAATGACAGCAATTGGCTTAAGTGGCACACATGCACCAAAAAAGGAAACCTCAACAGCAAAAGTTTTTTAAGCTTGGCAAATGTCAAAGTTCATATATTGAGACATAAATGTCATTTCAAACATTTAAGTAGCAAAAAGAACCCCCCCTCCTTGATCCCTATAGATTTTCAGATTTGTGCTGATTGCCATTAGCAAATACAAAAACCAAATGTGATTTGTGCATGTACTTTGTGTTCACGTTAGGCAACACCTTCAGGGACATGGGGCCCAAGCAGTACCACCTGGCGTTCTCTAACCAAGGGGACTAGAAGTAATTTGGTGATAGTAACATGAACACTGGCCAGAATCTGTGTGGCTTAGAACTCACCACTAGTTTTACTTTACAATTCACAATCAATTCCATGGCATCCTTTTGAATTCAGTCTGTTTGTAAGCAACAAAAATTGGGGTTACTGAACCAGACAGTGCAAAGGCATCTTATTATTCAAGATACGGCCATTTTAGCAAAGAGTGAAGACTTTGTGGACACACAGAAGCTGAGAGGATTTTTACCACCCTTACATATGGCAGGACATTCTTACTCAAACACTTTTCCTAATTCTATTTATGCAACAGGATCTGTTCACTGTTTTTTTCACGTGTCATTCACGGACAGATCCACTTTTTCCTGCAGCTGAAAGCAGAAGTTGTGATTCTGGGCACACAACACTAACTTCTTCACTTGTCTGGCTGAGAGTTCATAAGAGTAGGGCTGGGAAGCAAATTTCATGTTTTACCACCAAAGACAGACAGTAGCAGTATCAGGTGCACACATATTGTATATATGCATATGTGCATATATACATACATAGACACACACACGATATTGCAATCCCATACTTACAGCACAAGATTTGGATCTTCCTGATTTGGAAACTACATTGAATCCCCCCACTGCACAAGGTACAGTGTATGTAAAACCAGCACAGGAATCAGGAACTACTGATGAATTTTGTTTTATACCTCCAGTCACAGAGTCTCATGGGACAGGATCAAAGGGCAGCTGACAGGATTCAAGTAAGTCTTCAAATCTTTTGGAAACCACTGCTGCACACAAAATATGACCAGCAACCATCCACAAACAAGGAAACATTCTTTGTTGGTTGTGAAAATGTAGTAGGGAAGAAGACAGCCATTAATTCTTGAGAAGTCTATTCAGGTTATATCTGTACGTAACCTACCAATACCCAGCATTTCCCTCCAGCAATAAACAGAATGGTGCATGTAAATATTGGCATTTTCCTTTAAAATGAAAATGTGTCTTCCTGAATTGCGGAGCTTGGCGTGGCAGGCAAGAGACAAACAGTTGCCCTGATGTAGCTAGCCTTTGAAAAAAGTGCCTTCTTGGAATGAAATAGGGACTTCAGGTTTGTAGTCTCATTTAGATAACACTGAAGTCTCCAAATGCGGTATGTGAAGCAGACTATCAGTTCTCATAGGACTTGAACACTGACAAGATTTCCTGCCTTTTCCCTTCCCAATATAGCCAACAAAATTAAACTTTCCAAGCTCTCAGTGGTATTTCTTTTAAGGTGTATAAGCAGTTCAATGGTATACTACAAACCAGAAGGCTCCTTCTATAGAAGAGAGCAGTGGCATTCAAATGGTTATGCACGTTCAGTTCATACCAACCTCACACTATAAACATCTCTACAGGAGCTGAGTTTCAGTGCTCTAGTCCAAGGATTAATGCAGGCTGAACAGCACCCAGAGGGATCAGTAAGATGGAGGAACTGCAAAGCGGCAGAAGCCTAATCAATCTACCTAGTCAGGATCCCGTGTAAAAGCTGAGCCAATATCCAGTTGCACTAGGCAGGGGAAACTGCAGCACAAACACATCTCCTAAATTATTTGGAAACATCAAGAACACTGAAGGGGATCAGTCAGATTTTAAGGGCAAAGACTAGTTAAGGGAACAGGGCACCTCTCTCAGGGCCGGTGTACACTACCAAGACTCAAAGTCTAGCCCCGGAAAAGCGTGCACAGATCTCACCAGACTACATAAAATGACCCTAGTGAAAAAATGGATCAGGAGCAAACTTCAATCAGCTCCCTGACTTAGTTATATCTGTAGTGTAAACTGGCTCGGACAAGATGGGTTTTTAAAACTGTTGTCCCTCTACCACATTATTGAACAACTTAGTACCTCGTTCTAATAGCACATCAACACCTTCTTTCTGAACAGGTACTGCACATCTAAATCTCAAGGAGCATCATATTTTAAACACTGAGCACTAATATCTAAAGCAGTTTAAAAATGTTACAAATCTAAAAATAAAACTGAAGCTATGGCTCTAAAATGTCACCGCATGGAATTAGCAGAAATCTACATATCATCAAATGCCATTAAGACGTTGACAGAAACAAATTTATATACAGATAAATAGTTAACTTCCTAAATACATTACCAATTAAATTAAACTGGCATTTAACAGACACTGTGCCCCTTCATTCACTTCAAGTGAAGATTTTGACTCGTCATTTGTTGCACTACATGAAGTTTGGAGATTTCCACATCCAGAGAGAATGGGGCACAATAAATGCACCACCAGCTACTTTGACGGCCGTTCTGCCATTATGAAAAATTGATGGTGTTTAAGTATTTGTTGATACTGGAGCAGCTGCTTTGTTTACATATCCTCTCCAGGATTCACAGCAACACTTGGAAGTAAATCAGTGGTCCTTAATATCAGTCAGAGTACTCCCCAGACTGGGCTGTGCCCAAAATCCCACCTCCTGGATACCAAGCAGTTCTGTTTCTATCTACTAAGGGAGCTAGTGCTCTGAATAGATTTTATGAGTTAGATGGGAACAACTAAACAACCTAAACAAAGACCTCAGGAAACAGAAAATTTCTTATAATGTAACTTTAAAAAAAACCAACCTTACATTTAACTCTGGCAACACATTTAACACAGAATAACGCTGCTTAGGTTAAGTGTTTTGGAAGGAAACATTCTGCACCTAAGCCAGTAACAATGGCCTTTAAGTTCACGTCCCTTTTTATTTCCCGGGCTTTGTTGCCTGTTGTAGCCTCCAAGTGAAGCTGCTATTCCAATTCTGGTAAGGACAATGCAGGTGTCCCATGAAGTTTGGAAATGCTTGCTGCTTCTTAGCATGCAAGATTTTAGCTAAGGAACCACTATTTACATTTTGTACTCACTTGGGGGGAGGGTGTACAAAGTTTGTCCATTTTGCAATTATAAAAGTGCAAGAAGTAGTTTTAGAGCTTGGGGTGTTTACGTATAATATATATATATGTCAAGTAAAAGTGGTGAGTTATTTACTGACAAACCCTTTTTTAAATAAAAAAGATGAAAAGGAGAATGGATAACTCAAGTTTTCTGGATACATAATACAGTTTAGCATCCTTTTTTGAAATAGGGAAACTACATTTAAAATAACCACGTGTTTCATATAAAAACTGAAGTCAGGAAAAACAAAGATGACATTCCTACAAAAAATCTTACACTGAAAAGATTTAAGATGTTAAAATGTAAGGGAGGGATGGCACTATGTTCTGAGATCAGAATTATGGTGTTTCCCTTGCAACATAACCACATACAATGATGCATGGTCTGCTAATTTACTGTAGATGGATGTGGATACATCAACTGTTGAAAGGAAACTACCACTTTCTGAATTTGGGTCTTCCTAGGTTACTAAAAAGGAGGAAATCATGGACTTGTGTAGTGGATAATCAAGTATATATAAATGTATTACTAGTCTGAATCTTGGTTTTATTCTTTTCCCCCAGCACCATTGTGGTGCACTTTTAAATTTTCCCTCTCATGGCTCTTTTTCCAAACAGTGCAGAACATGAACTGAGGTGTCATTTTTAACTTCAATTTTTTTTCATCTTCTTCAATTTCACAGTTTTAAGATTAGTTTGTATTTAGAAGTAAACAGGGCTCCTACACTGTGACATTGTTTACAAAGAATGCAGTAAGTTTTTACAATTGACTTCGGTGGGGTTTTAAGCTAAAGTTAACAAGCCTCGTCCTGCATTTACCGGTAATTCTCACATTGCACACGCAAATAACCTGATGCCTTTGCTGATGCAAATGAAGTGCTACAGAAACTAAGAGTATCTGCAATTTCAAAACTAACTAAAGATCAAAACTAACTTGGATCCCTGATACAAGGAGTCACAACTTCTTCACATTAAAGTGACAATTCAAATGAACTGATGTTTTGCATCAGTAGTTCTAGACTAGAGGAAGGAAGACTATTTTGAAGTGTAATTAATACATGCGGAAAGAGTCTTTCCCTCATTTTACTAGCCCCTTTTGTCAGCTATGCAGATGAATGTACAGTGAACTTTTACCCAGTAGCATTCACAGACCACAAAAGTAGCTTTGGCCAGTAAGCTTCTAAGGAATTAAGTTTGCATATATACCCTAATGTACTCCAGAGCAGAAAACAACACTAAGTACAGGTTTAGGTAGAATCTATACGAGGCCATTGTGACCCTAGTTTTGAGCTGGAAATTTATTCCCATCCAAAGGGGTTAAATAAAGTCTTTACTTAAGCAAGGATCTAAGATCAGATTGTGACTGATCTCTTGAGACCGCACCACAGTTTCTTCCCTAATGCTAAATACTAAAACAAAGAGCAGAGCAGTAAATCACTGGCTGCCCAAGATATGCTGGTAATAGTGTCCAAGCAACTTCAAGTTTGTAGGACCATCAGCTTTACTCAAATACTACAGGGGGGGGGGGGGGGAATGGCTCATAAATAACAATGCTATTTAAAATCTGTTTAGTTAAGTAGTATTACAGATTCCCTTCTCACACCACACCAGGGTCCAACATAGTCAGAAGAATACTTTTGCCTGCACCAGACTTACATGCATGCAATTGCGTTCATGCACCAACTGTTATTGTGGGGAGTGGCGGGGGAGGGGGGACGACTGACTGCTTGATTCAGAATTAAGAGTTGAAATTATTTTTGCCTAATATGTTTGGCAGGATTTCAAGCCAGAGGTTTTAAGTAATCTTTCACTATGTGCAAGGTTACAGCGAAAGATATTCACATGCACATTTCTCCACATCTGGACAAGGCATAAGCTACAACCTTCAATAACAAAAAAAACTATGCTAGGTTAGCCCAATCGTAGTACTGTGCCCTGCTATGGCAAGAGACCTTAGTTCAGTTCCTGGGCTCCTCTTCCATAGGCTGGCTGGGACACCTGAGCAGTGCTAAGCACTTCTCCAAAGTGACCCCTCTTCCCTGTGAAAGAGCAGCATGGAAGAGTCCCAAAGGGAACTGTTGACTGAAAGGATGTCCATCACTTTGTAGTGCCTGAAAAAGTGTGTGGTCAGGGCATGTGATATGAAGAAACAGATGCAAAGGGAAGAGCGGAGAAGTGATAGAGACATAAAAGATTGACGCAGAAGAGGCAGTAGCTAAGTACCAAAAGCTCTCCATGTATAAGTTTACTAGTTGTTCCCCTAAATCCTTATTCAACATTTTCTAAAGAGAAATCTGTTAAAAGCAAAATATAGCAGCAATTCAGCTGAAAAGTAAATGCTTCTGTAACATCTGAGCAAAGCTAAAATTCATAAATTAAACCACCGTTTTAAACATTATTCAGACATGATTTGATTTCAAAACAGCACAGGAAACTAAGTTTCCACAATAATTTATGTGAAGAAAAATAAATGTTTAAGTAAACAAATCTAAACAGAATACTGTGTGCAAACTATTACTTAATATAAACACAAAGTGAGGCGTTTTGTTCTTAAATAGCCATTTACACATTCCAGAAAGTTGTTCATGACAAAGTTAAAGGGACATTGTCAAGTTAAAAGCATTTTTAAAAAACAAGTGTTCCTAACGGTCTTACTAATAGCATTTTAGATTATTAAAAGAGAAATTTAAAAATCTAATTTGCTTTTCACTATTGATACCATTTGTTTACTTTCTGCGTTACCTTCACTTGGAAAATGAAAATTGACTAAGTTTCTCTAAGATTCTCAAGCACTAATAAGAGGCTGCAATAGTTGGGTTATAAACACTGCAGGGAAATGCTTAAACTCAAACAGTTTCTGCGTGAAATAAAAGTCCCTAAAAATAATTCTATTAACATTTGGTTTTTGTCACAACCTACATTTTGGGCCTATACTATCAGAGAATTCCCATTATGCATAACGAGCTGTTCATCAATTTAATGCCTGAAGAGTAAAAAACAAATTGAGGGAAGCATGTCCAGGGTAGTTTTATTTAGGCTGAAAACCAGCATTAAAGAATTACTGCCCTACAATGTTGGCATTTTTTTGGTTCTTTGCATTGTAAACTTGCTTAGCTAGAGGTGCAGGGAGAGAAGGAAGGGCTAAAAACAAAGATCTTAAGATCTTTGTTGCACTCACATAAAAATGATGAACTCTAAGGTCTTCACAGTTCAACTGTATGAAAGCAGAGCAGCTTGTATGTGACTGATTTTACTCACTTTAAAAAAGATCTTGTGTTAGGCTGGTATCACTGCTTAAAATGCAGAATGTCTCCATCATACTCTTATTGTGAAAACTCCTCAATACATAACACAAAACAGACATTTAACGTAACTCCATACATGCTATAAAAAAGGAAAAACAAATAAGACCATAGCTAAACTGCTTTAAATACGGCATGCTACAGCACTTCATGTATCATCAAGATACGACACTGAAGGTGACAAAAGGCTGAAGGGATTACAAAATATTCTCGGCAGGTTGGAGGCTGCCTTCTTACTGTGGCAAAACTTTTTCCCCTCCCTATTCGCTATTTCTAATGTTCATGATTCTAGTGTTGAGTTGGCCATGTATTTTTTTATCCATTTTAAATCAATGTTTCCTTAACTTAGTTAAATCCATCAGTATGATAGCTGGGGTGAGAGTCGGTTGTGAGCTGGGTCGTCTCTGAGGCTGATGCTGGTTGTATCACAATAGGTGTGTCTGTGGCCTCTGAAAAGAAGTGAAAGCAATGTTTTATTGCATTGGGGGAAATAGGTTCCATGAGCTTTTGGCAAGCAGCAGGCAATCACACTTCTCAGTGACAGTATCAACAGTACACTTCCACACCCTCTCTTTGGAAGCACTCTCTTAATTCATTATTTTACAGCTGGAGTTCAAATCACATGAGCTAACACCTGCATGCTAGGTACTTTATTTGAAGGAATGGTGTTTTAATTTACCTATCAGGAGTCATGCATGGAGAATCCATTACTGCTTCCCCTCTTAAAAGCATTAATTCCAGACTAAGTGAGCTAAATCATAATACCCAACTCAGGTTATTTCCTTTTAACTCAAAATCATTTTCTTGCCTCAAAGAAATAAGTTTACATAGCTCCCTGCATTGATCAGCTAACGACGGAAAGAAAATATTTTCACTTGTTAACACTGTTAGAATCTTTGGTCCATCCCTGGAAGATAAGCAACCAGGTAACTTTCTGTTCCCCTCTCTGGGCCCAGAGGTGATATCTGTGGGAACTGGGTAGGAGAAGAGTTTCAAGCCAGAGAGGGGAGGAGGCTACAAAGTAGCGGAAGAGGTGGAGTAAAGTAGATCATCCTCCCCATAGCTCCATGGTAACTGGAGTCTAGAGGAGCTAGGAGCCTCAGGGATTCAATGGGAGGTGTTAAAGCTGCTCCTTCATTTGCTCACTCTGCCCATTAACTTGAGAGGAGAGCGGCACATGGTCCAGCAGCTGAGGCATCAGTAAAAAAACATGAACAGAACGCAGGGTTTGCACTGATATAAACCATTTTAACATGAAAGCTCAGATTCTGTGTAGACTGATCATATTGGAAAGCATCCCTCTTTCCACATGCCTGAGGCGGTTTGCAAAGCTGCTCTTACATTTAACTTAGAGTGCTTTCAGTGTAAAGGGCTACTAGATGTAAGCACAAAAATCCGTCTGGGTTATTATTTCTGCTACCCCATCCTCCAATGACCTACTCCTCATCTGCTGTTAATGAAACTTACCCCTTTCGTCCGACTGTAACTGTGCCTCCAAGTCCTCTGGAGAGACATAGTATTCCTGATCGCTGCCTTCTGGAGGTTTAGGTTTACACTTTCCACAGCAACAGTTACAGCAGCAACACAGACAGCAACAGCAGTAGCAGCCTGTGATCAGCCCACAGAACACAAACAGGGCCTGCAAAAAGGAGAGGAAGAGAAAGAATGTACACAACACAAGCTGCATTTTCTAACAAAGTGGCTAGCTCCTGTTACCTAACTAGAGCTCTCACGACAGTAGAAGAGGTCAGTTTAAATGAGTTAATTATATAAACAGAGATCCAGCTGCTTTGGACATAAGGCTCATCACTGGAACAGAATCACAGAAATATGAATATGCAATATTTTATTTCCTAGTTAAGAAAATAGATATTAACATTCTAGTCCAACATTGGGCTGCTGAGAAGGACTGGATATACAGGAAGAGGCAAAGCTAATTAAAGGAATCTTCTCCTCTCTACCTTCTCCCCAAAGAGGGCCTAGGGGTCAGGATACAAAGGGACAAAGCAACACTACTTTAAAGGTAAGAATCTCACATTATTTACAGCAGAATACTGCATCCTGAACAAAGAAATTCCTGAAATTGGGTTATTCTGAGCTACTGTTTCAGCTGCATCCTAAAGTGTAGATAAGACTAAGAACCATTTACAAAATACTAATAGGAGTTCGTCTTCTCTTGCCTCTCGCCAGGTGCCTGCGGTGTTCATAGTGGCACCCACTGTTGGTAAAATGCAACTCTTTCTGCACTGCTACCCTGGAGGGTTCTTTTATTTCAGCCAATTATCCAGTCACTGAGCCATCAGTGATATTTTTCTCAACCCAAAGGAGTCAGTGAATGAAGGTGTTGGCAGCTATGCAGTTAAACATACCCAATGCCTGAATCAAGACTGTAAAACAATCTTAATCAACCATGTAGAATGATAAGTAATGTCACTGTACTAAAGCACCGTGATCTAGAGTTCAGATTTCCTAACAATCGAGTGGCTCCTAAAAAACATAATTACTCATGATATATTTGTATGTGACAAACATCATCCTCCCCTCTCTAAAAAGAGAGAACGATTTATAGATAATACATCATTCACAGATCATATTTTCTTTTAAATGCTCTAAATTCCTGAGTGGTAAAGATCTCACAATTGCATTTCAGGGTTTGCTGCATCCGAGTGTAGCAATATAAACGTGACTCAAGTAAAACACAATGATTTTTGGGAACTGGCAATGTTTATTGGCAGAAACTCACCACATTTATTACGTCTCCTGTTCAATGTGCATATGACACTATTAAGAGAGCTCTGGAGGACACATGAGCTATAGTGTTACTGACTACAATAATATTCAGCTCTGTTTCCATCACTTCGGGACCGGCTGGGTGCAGCAGAATAAATAAATAATCCATTGTCTATTAAACTAAAAAGTGGATTCAGGCAAATTGGCTGAAGCAATGGTGGGTGTTCAGGTACACGATGGGAATACTTAGTGAGCTTTCCTGTTTAAGGGAGTTGGTTTCTGATTTGTGGCTTAAGTTTGCAATCTTGGAATTTATTAGGTCGAGGGATTTTTTGTAATATCTAGTAGCAGCTGTTTCTTAAAAACAAAAAATGCATCCCCAACCTAACATCGTTTCCATCTGCATCCCCAACCTAACTTCGTTTCCATCTGCATCCCCAACCTAACTTCGTTTCCATCTGCATCTCAGTATGATGCAGAACTGGCTACTGTTATTTGTGTCTGTGTCACTTAATGACAGGTTAGTGTGATAGGCACTACCTGCAGTAGCACACTGAGACCATGTGGAAGATCAAGATAGTGCAGAATGGTGTTGCCTAGTAGTTGAGCAGCACTCAGGAAGCGCACACCGCCAATACACAGAGAGGTATTGATGAACAATACATTTCTGGGCAGTTATCTAAGTGCCTGTTTTAATCCATTAAACCTTAAAATGTTTCAGAACCTGGTTGCTTAAAGGACCACCTCTCTTTCTTTCATCATGGTGTCACAGTTAAGATCAATGCAGATGCCTAAGTTAGAGACCTCAACACAAACGGGGGGTGGGAGGTGCATTCTCCATGGTCTAGAAGAGTTCAGATTTGTTAATCTTCCCGGGCACACTGCTAATCTTATCTTTTCTCTCAATCACTTAGGGAGGTTGAGGGTTTACAGGCAAAGGAAACTGGAGAGTGACTGAGGTGTGATTCTATTAACAACTAGCTATGGTGTGTAGTTTTTTGTGGGGGGAGTCTATTAATTGGGAATTTGTAACTGGAAAATTGATGGATAAAAGTATTGCATGAAAACAGATTTTCTAATGCCGTTTTAAATGCTGGGATCTGTCTAATGTTCTGGATAGGTGCCAGAAATATCAAATAAATGAAATAAAATATCATGAATATCCAATTACCAATATTAGTACAGTACCCATTGAATGGCTAAGCATTTGTTCAGAATAAGTGCAAAGACACCTTTATTTCACTTACCTTTGCCCACCAGCTGGATAGGACGAAATATGTGTTCACATTCTCTTCTCCAAACTGCTCTGCTACGTACAGGCCCAAGGAGCCATATTTATCATATATGTTTCGTTTTGTGGCATCAGTCAATATTGCATGTGCATTGTTGATCTCTTTAAATTTATCTGCAGCCTCTGGATTATCTGGGTTCTTATCAGGATGATATTTCAATGCAAGTTTCCTGTGGGGTGGGGGAAAAAATTCTCAGGTGCTTTTTTGCAATTCATCCTCCTACAATAGGTAGATGGACCTGTCCATCTTTCCTCCCATCTAATCCAACAGGCTCTCCAATCTCAGACAAGAGTATTTACAGAGTTATGATTTACTTCACGTCTACCTTTCCATTGCTCCATTGAGTCTCCTTTAGATGGTAACAAAATACTAATCTTTCTACATGGTCTATTCACCAGCCTAGCAGAGCTCACAGGGTGAGTTCCAGATTGAGACTTCAGTACAAACACAGAGGAAGCTTTCTTTTCTGCTCATCTGATCCAGCAATTTGTACTGTTAAGTTCTCAGTAGCAATGCTCCAACTGAAGGGGGACATCATAACAGTATAGAAAGAGCAACAAATCTGTGACAGGGTTCTGAAAGCCACATCTGAGAATGCTGCCACATCTGACCTGTAATGTCTAGTAAACTAAAAATAGAACTGAATTATTTGGGATCAGCGCTCAAATCATTGTGCAGGAACAGCCTATAGTTCAATTCAAGATGTGCTTGTTGTAGAATTAACTTTCACAATTACCAGTTATCAGAAAATCATTAGAGACTCCATTAAATTTTCAACAATGGGGCTACAATGGATCTGGAAGTTTATATAGCCTGTTGAGGTTACTGAATTCAGGAACAAAAAGGTTCTTTTGATCTTTGGGTGCTGCTTAAATTTGAAAGTTCAGATACGAGGAAGAGAATAAAAAGAAGCACTGAAGAAAAACTGGTAAAATAACCTATTAATAGATATGAAAATAGAAACCAATCTTCCATACTTTATTTAAGCCACTAATTCTGTGGTCCAAAAATTAGGGTAATGCCACTGAACTATAGTTGTCACTTTTTTGTAGTGGCGGGAAAGGGTTGTTTAACCTGCTACAGAAATTTACCACATGGAACCTTAAATTAGTTGCCATATTTTCATAAATATTAATGGAAAAGTCTGTATATACTTTTGCATGTGCTAGACTTAGGTGTGGAAATACCTTGATGGGCACCTGAAAAATGAGGGTTGAAACATGTGTACACACAAATCTTGACATGCATGTGCACATATTTGAGTTTTTGCACATCTAAGATAGCATCCACTAGAAATGGAAATGTTGCTTGGAGGGCTATTTCACCAGTAATGCCATAGTCCCAGTGAAGAGAATCTATAAAACAGATTTACTCCTGCATCTTTATGTTACATAAAGCTAATGTTTCCTATTTCCCATATATAAATTCTATAACAAGTCCATAGGATGGTGAAGGAGTTTGGAGATGGTGGCTCTACTACACAGTGTTCTGTAGTTTAACACAGATCACATCACTATCATTCATGTGAAACCATCACTGTGTACTGGGGCGGGGGAAAAGGTTGCTTTTCTATGGAAATGAAATGAGGGAATAAGTCTCAGCTTTATAAACAAACAGCACAGGAAGCATGTGGTCACAGTTCATTTTCCTTACAGAATCTAACCAGGTGATCACCCTAAAGAAAATCTGTGCCATTTTCCCAATAAGGTAAAACTTATTTCAAGTGTTAGGCTAATAGCTTTTACTGCCTCAAATTTCAATTAATTTTGAGAACATTTTATCTTATCTTAGGATATCTGTGGGTCATCTTTTACTTTATGTAAATATTATTAGTACTATAAAGATAACTCAAAGATAACTCACTTTAATTTTGCCCCTACGAAAAAAGGGACAAAAATAAAAGAAAAACTATTTGCTTTCAAGAGCATTCACAAGCAAAGATTACTACTGACCCCTAGTGTAATATTCAAACCACTGCCATTTGTTAACTATAACCATACTGAACTGTAGCACAATATTTAGGAGTGGCAATTAAACATAAGTATTGTGATTTTTTTCTTTCCCTCCTCCCAAATATAAGATTAAAAAATTGGATAATGCAAAGCAGTTTCGGGCTTATTTTGTTTTTTAAAGTTGAAAGTCAAATCTGGATTTAAAAAAATCAGTATTGCAGGTTTAATGTGAAAAAATGTGAACTGATTTTTACAGATACTAAAATACATTGCTGGTACAATTTAATGTACATCGTTTGTATGTTCAGTGCATGTCCCTTTACTCAGGGAATTAGACATGATTGGACACAACTACGCTTCTTGTTGGACTGGCAAGAAATTGCATAACTTCTAAGTGAAGAGTTTAACTCTTAACACACTTGCCTACACATCTGTTAACATGTTTAAATTAAATACTGAAAGAAAAGACCTGCAAGAATTCAATCAAAAAACCAAGCAGATTAATTCTAATATCTGCGAACAGTTCATATGAAGTACTCTATATATTCTCACCCCAGTTGACATAAGATGAAGCTAGATGTTTTCAGTGCAGAGAGCTTTTCTTGTAAGAAGTTTTGATAAATATAAGCACAGACTACATAACACACTGAACGTGACATTCTGACTATCTGAAAAGATTAGCAAACATGCTCTTTGAAGTCTCAGGGACCATACTTTTGAACCTTTACCTGTATGACTTTTTTATATCATCGGAAGTGGCATTCTTGTCCAATCCTAGGACGTGGTACAATGATTCTCCAGACGTAGACAGTGAACGTTGCCTCTGGTCTGCCATGTTGAACTAACCTGAGTGGAAGAAACCCCCCATGCATTAGGATAGAGCTACTGAAAATCCCAACTAAAACAAAGATAATCATAACCGAACAAAGTCCATACCTCTGACTTCGTTAAACGCTCAACCGCCAACTCCAGTAGAGTTAAGAACGGCTATGCGGGGTCAGACCAAAGGTCCACCAGGCCCAATATCCTGTCCTTTGACAGTGGCCAATGGCAGGTGCCCAAAGGGAATGAACTGACAGGTTATCATCAAGTGATCCATGCCCTGTCACTCAATCCCAGCTTCTGGCAAATACAGGCTAGGGACACCATTCCTGCCCATCCTGGCTAGTAACCATTGATGGATCTATCCTTCCATGATTCTATCTAGCTCCCTTTTGAACCCCATTATAGTACTGGCCTTCACAACACCCTCTGGCAAGGAGTCCCAGAGACGGATAATGCATTGCGGGGAAAAATACTTTCTTGTGTTTGTTTTAAACCTGCTACCTATTAATTTCATTTGGTGGCCCCCTGTTCTTGTACTACAAGAAGTAAATAACACTTCTTTATTATTTTCTCTATACCACGCATGATTTTATAGACCTCTATCATATCCCCCCTTAGTCACCTCTTTTCCAAGCTGAGAACTCCCAATCTTATTGCTCTCTCCTCATACAGAAGCCATTCTATACCTCTCATCATTTTTGTTGCCCTTTTCTGAATCTTTTCCAATTCCAATACATCTTTTTTGAGATGGGGAAACAACATCTGCACGCAGTACTCAAGGTGTGAGCATACCATGGATTTATATAGGAGCAATATGATATTTTCGGTCTTATTATCTATCCTTTTCTTGATGATTCTCAACATTCTGTTCACTTTTTTGACTGCCACTGCACATTGAGTGGATGATTTCAGAGAACTATCCACAGTAACTTCAAGATCTCTTTCTTGAGTGGTAACGGCTAATTTAGACCCCATCATTGTATATGTATAGTTAGGATTCTTTTTTGCAATGTGCATTACTTTGCATTTATCAATATTAAATTTCATTTGCCATTTTGTTGCCCAATCGCCCGGTTTTGGGAGATTCTTTTGTAGCTCTTCGCAGTCTACCTGGGACTTAACTACCTTGAGTAGTTTTGTATCATCTGCAAATTTTGCCACCTCACTATTTACCACTTTTTTCTAGGTTGTTTATGAATATGTTAAATAGGACTGTCCCAGTACAGATCCCTGGGGGACGCCACTATTTACCTCTCTCCATTCTGAAAACTGATCATTTATTCCTACCCTTTCTTTCTGATCTTTTAACCAGTTACCAATCCATGAGAGAACCTTCCCTCTTATCCTCTGCCTGCTTATTTTGCTAAAGAAACTTTTTATATGACCTTTAATCTTTTCTTTAAAACATTATAAGTGGGCTTTGAAGAGATGCTAAAAGTTCCAAACAAAGCTATCTACCTTGCTTTCTTACATCTTTCAGCTTCACATTGTCAGTGAAAATAAACTATCAGGATAAATCTAGTCAAATCAAAACCATTACACATTTCTGGAACTGGGAAAAATTAGAAGCTGGGGCTCAACATAAATATTATGATACAACGTATACTCAGACTCTACTTAAACACATTCATCTATAATCCAGGTAATGAAATGGAACTAAGTCAGATGCTACAGAACCATGAAATGAGTAGAGGTAAACAGCTGATGTGCATATATTAAACATGCATAAAACTACCTCATTACCAGCCTCCACCGCAGCAGAGGATCTTTTAGTACCCTCACTTCATGTTCTATTCCACTCCAGAGCATTGTGTCTCTCAGTTGACGCATCCAACAGAGAGAACACAAACACTTGAAACAGCAGAATTAAAACAAAAGCACAAGAATTCTGCAAATTTCTTTCTCTGCATACACACCATCCAGTTAAGATATGAGAACAAAAATAATGGACAATGAACAATCATCCTGGCTTTAAGTAGCAGTGAGAAGGAGCACAATGCTTAGGTGGATAGTTTGAGGTAAACTGAAGCAGGTTACTGTAATAGCAAGTTAAGATAACCACATCTAAATTTCAGTTTCACTGTTTAATTCAGGGGTGGGCAATATGGCCCTGAGGGCCATACTGGGGAATAGAAATTGTATGGCGGGCCATGAATGCTCACAAAATTGGGGTTGGATGCAGGGGGGAGGGCTCTGGTAGGAGGGTGCTCTGGGCTGGGACTGAGGGGTTCGGAGGGCAGGAGAGGGGGATCAGGGCTGGGGCAGAGGTGCAGGAAAGGGTACAGGTTCCACCTGAGAGTATGGGCTTTGGGGTGAGGCTGGGGATGAGAGGTTTGGGGTGCAGGAGGGTACTCAATGCCAGGATTGAGAGCTTTGGAGAGCGGAAAGGGGATCAGAGCTGTGGCAAGGGGCTAGTGGCCTCGGGAGAGACTCAAGAGATACAGGCTTTGAGCAGCGCTTACCTCAAACGGCTCCTGGAAGTAGTGGCATGTCTCTTCTCCGTCTCATACGCATGGAGCAGCCTCTGACCCTGCTAGAGTGCCGGAGCAGGGCCATGTGGCTGCTTCCAGGGGCAGCATGAGGCAGCCACCGACCTGGCTAGAGTGCCAGAGCAGGGCAAGCCCCAGACCCTGCTCCCAGCTTAAAATAGTTTGTTGCCAGATCTGGCCCGTGGGATGTAGTTTGCCCACCCCTGGTTTAACTGGTATCAAAGGTCTTTAATGTTTTAGACATGTTTCTAAAAGGCTGTTGAGGCAATTAGTCTTGATCAAAAGGTCTCTAAAAAGCTGCTTCTGAACACTCATCCAGTTCTTATTTCAGCCTCACTAATCTAGTTAACAAATTTCTTTTAATCTACTTCAGTACAACTTCTTTTCCCCTCCATGATTAGAATTACAAGTTACAGAAGAACAAACAGAAATATCCACTTTTCATGCATCTCCTGTGCACATTAGTAGGAAAATGTACATAATATGCTGGTAGTAAAGATTTACTCCTGATCTAGACATTTCACATTGGAATCAGACTGAAAATGATTAAAGCATGTGAAAATTAACAAAGTTCAGAGCCTGGAATAAATGATTGCTATTTAAATCTATTTTTCAAAACTGAAATGCAATTAACAAGCAGGCCTATAAATGAGGAATTAGTAAAGTCAGCATAAAGTATAACCTGATTGATTACTGCAATTATAAAATTATTTACTAGTTACAAGTAACAGGTTCTTTATTCAGATGGCTAATTAAGAGGAGGAGACTGGTGAAACACAAACTTTATGATTTCAGTTATACTTGTCTCTGTTTCATTGAAGCTTATAATCAACACACATCAGTATAAGAATAAGTTAACTTAAGTTGTTTCCAGCAGTTTGAACAGCCTGTGGTCAAAGACTTTTGCAGGCATCACAGCAAGAGTTTTACTAAAGGCTGAAGACCCCAAGTGTAGGTTACAATACACTGTAAAACCAAATGTACCCAAGATATTGTCTAGTCTACAGAATCTTCCCTTTCAAGTATTGTGATTAACAATATTAAGATATGCTCTGTATCTTTAAAACGTGTGGCATCCCCACACACTCACCCGCCATCTGCTACATATTCTAATCAGGCAGGAATCCCTGAAGAGGTTCCGCTCAAAAGGCTATGAAGACAGGTAATCCCCTGGATTAAACTGCATCACTTTTAACCATCTGAACACCAGGTACCAAGACCATCATCATGTGTTTGTCACCTCTACTGAAAAGTGTGCCTATGTATTTTTTGTTGTGCTAAACACATTCTGATTGGGGGTTTGTTCATTAAAATCTTTGTGTTAATTAGATATTTTTAAATGTATTATGTCAGATATAAATTTATCTGAACAACCATTTCAGTTCCTCACTGATGCCTTGATGATTAGTTGGATCCCTACAAGGACTCAAATATTCTTTTTTAAAGCAAAGAACATCAGAACATCTGCTTTTTTTCTTGTTAAAACCCATTCCCACACTAAAACATCCACACAAGAGAGCAAGTAGGGAAACTGCGGAGAAAACGACGCAAATCAAGTTTCTCATTGTATCTAATTTTTTTAAATTTAAAGCACTAACAAATCAGTGCTGTTATAATTAATTCCATAAAGTGCCAACCAAGCAATTTACAAAGTTAGTACCTCTGGTTTAGAATCCAGACTACCAGAAACAGCTCCACTGTTACTGCAAGGTAAATTTTTGCACTTACAATAGTTTTACTTTTACAATTCACACACAAATTAAAAGTCCAGTTACACGTTTACACAACTGTCAAATCCTAAGAGGCACGATCTCCTTAACACAGTTAATCCATCTCAACACCTTTGATATATCCAACTCTAGACTTGGAGTCAGCACTATCAAACTGTGTTTTACCCTTTGCATACCAAACCTTGGTACCTTTAACCATCATCTTTGAAGTCCAGTAACCAGGCAATACTTTATTTGTATCAGTCTCTCTCCTATAGCATGCATGAGAGTAAGCTGCTCAGCCACAAGTGAATCACATTCACATAGCATGTACTGAATTTGTGAATGTATGAACATTTTCAACAACCACCATACTATTGCAAATCAAACCTTTCCTTAACAGATACTGGATTACTGCAGCGTCTCAGGAAACACGAAAGCCACTATCCTGTTCTGTATCAAGTGACATATCTCATTTTGAAGGCCACAGAGTAGGACAGCTTTGTAAAGTAGTCACACAATACTAAATAAAATAATCTCCAAAACGTTGTGTGCTCTATCAAAAGAAATACTGAAAACATTACCCTCGAGAATTACTCACACTTGACCATAAGAGTCAAGATCAGAGAAGTGATGCTGTACCTGGAAGAGGCAGTGCAAGTTGTGGACAAGCTCCAAATAATATTTTCAATTTCAAAAACTGTGAAAGATTGGGATTGCTACAAAATCAAACCAAAATAATTATTTGTATTCCCTATTAGGAAAGAGAAGCCTGACCTAGGTTTATTTATGGAAGAGCTATTGTCAAAATTATTACTATTACAAACCAGCAAGAACACTATGGATATAGAGATATAGAGCATATAAATAAAATGTAGTGTGGGTAATGCAAATTGCAGTCATTTTGCAAATCTTCAGCTTAAAGACCCCGATGCTTCAACCAATTTAGCTATGCTCTCAGTCCCAGCTGAAACCTACCTTGTCATCCTAAACTAAAATTAATAAAAAATCCTCTCCTCAGAGGTGAAGCAGACAGCCAGCTAGAAGCTCACACTTTCAGTGGTTTTGGGGTTAGCGCCCCGCCCATTCTAGTTACACAGCATTTAAAAATACATATATTTAACAATATAGGACTAACAAGAGCCAGATCACAGCTAGAAACAAACAGCCTTGAAGCTCTGCATCAGTTCATTGCTAACTCAATAGACTGCATTGTCTATGTGTCACTAGACCATTAAACTTGAATGCACATTCTAACAACGGTCACTTTTCCTTTAGCTTCTAGACTTAGGCATTAAATATTTATTAGCAAAATATTTACAAACTGGAGAGCATAAAGTTATAAAATAGGAGTTTTATATGTCTTTTCATATTTACATTTAAACAGGCCCAGAGCAGAATAACCAATGGACTGATTGCTTTAGTCCAACTCCCCAGATGAGATACTGCTTTAGAATACATCCAAAGAGAGTCAAATGGAACAGCGAAAGCTCAGCACCTCTGAAAACTTCTGCCACCCAAATTTGAAAATTTTGGGCTTAGCTCAGTTTTGCAAATAAAAATGGTGGTGTATTATTAGGGATAAGACATTTTAAGAGTAATTCTCTAGGCATCAAAATTATGCGGAAACAGTGAACCACCACACTTAGCTTATACATCTTTTCTTAACACTGCCAATTGTGATTACTAGGATACTTATGTAAACTGAAGCTCTCTCCTTTCTGATCAATCTGCTTGTCCTGCATGATTTGTTGAGCACAGAAATTCAGAATCATTTCAAAGAAGAACCGTGATGTCACAAACACTGGACTGACATCACTGAATAAATCAAAAAGGGACGTGGAATATGGATGAATATGTAGGATAACCCATATATCTGCAGACACTGATTCTTCTTGTGAGGCTGAAACATATCTTGCCTATCAACCAATGTTATGTGGGGTAATTAGACTTTCCAACAAGGAAAAGAGCAGTTAGCATAAACTTTCAATGAGGAGGAAACCTCTAAGATTTAGTTGTTCAATCTCCTATAGATCTGGGTCACAAAAAAGTCTATCAAAGGTACACAACTGTTCTTCACAATTAAGTCTGCGTGAAGGGACCTTTTCCTACAATGTAAGACTGTTCTGCTTAACCAACCCACCTTGGTATTAAGAACCATTTTAATGTACATTGTTTGGATCAAGCTGACATTTTCAAGTAACTTCCTTTGTATGTCTTCCTTAAACAGTTGAGTATTTCTGATGCTACTGCTTTTTCAGCTATGCTACAGAGATGATGTTGTCTAACACCATCATGCAGTAAGGTATTTTAAAGATATGAATCAAACTATTCTAAGACCTAAACGTTTATGCTGGGTTGTAGGTCTGTTGGACTCTATGTAAGGTGACCAGACAGCAAGCGTGAAAAATTGGGATGGGCGTAGGGTTCTAATAGGAGCCTAGATAAGAAAAAGACCCAAAAATCGGGACTGTCCCTATAAAAAAAAAAAAAAAAAAAATCGGGACATCTGGTCACCCTAACTATTATCTGGAACTGCATAAGGTTCAAAGAGTTGTGAGAAATGAAAAAGAAATCCTGTAAAGGATATTTACACACCAGAAACTAGGAATTTAGAACTGTGCCTCAGTGGATCCACACTGTAGGATTAGCATGCCATGAAGCATCTGGAGAAGGAAAAGCATCTGAACCACGTTCAGAAGTAAAAATTTACAGAATCCATGCATCTCACTCAGTCTCTAAGCCTTTTGGAACTAAGGTATAAAAGGCCCTTCCACCTAACCAGCTCAATTGCTTCCAACCTCAACAGAATTTAATTACAAAAAGCTTGAAAGGTTCTTTGAGAAAAATAAGTCTCTTGGAGGCAAATATATCCTTGGTGAGAGCGGGTAAACAACATATCCAGTATATAAAGCTGGAAACGACAACACTTCTCTCGGAAATCCTCTAGGACTCAGTGCTTGCTTGTTGACAGGCTTTAGTAGAGGAATTCATATTCTATCCTAACTAGGTTTTTCATGGTAATAGGTACGGTAAGTGACTTGTGCAGATCCTCAAAACTACTGTGGAAAGAGGGAGTCCTTTAATAACTTTTCTCTCTCACCTTCGGGGGAAAATAGTCAATGAATTTAGAATGTTTTTTTTTACTTTTTAAAAGAGCTTCTCATCCTAACCTTTATAAGACTATGGTCTCTGCCACTGATTCATAGAGAGAAGTGGGGAAAGGAATAAAGAAAAGCTCTATCAAAACTGTAGGCTGGATACATCTCCTTCCTCGGAGTCAGACAGCAGCTCTTCCCCCTGCAAGATAATTAGGCAAAGGGAGGAGCCCTGAAGCCCTAAGGACCTAACTATGACAGCTTCCCTTCTCATAGTGAAGAATGTCCACTCAATTGCCTCCAGGGTAGAGGAAGAGGATCTGGACACCAATCAAACCACCAGAGGATAAGAGAAAAGAAGTCATTTACAAGTGCTGAGGTCGTCGCTAGTTTCTGGAGTAGGAGAGTTCAGACACAGATGCAGCAGGGAGCATCTTATCTTACCACCAGACTGCTGCTCAGGTGGATTTACAGTTGAGCCATGAAAGAGGAACCTAGGTAGTTCTTGTAAAAATGGCAATACAAGCACTCTGGATAATATTTACTGAGCTCTGCTAGCAGAAAGGACATAGTTTAAGACAAGGCTAGAGAGAGAGTTCACAAGTACACTTCTTGCTCTTCTTTCTTGGGCTTGTCTGGAGAGGGACACTCATTTTGTAAGGCCATGGTTACACTTACAGGATTATAGCACTTCTGGCTATAGCTGTACCCATATACAGCAATAGGTATAGCGCTATAACGTCCTGGCGTGGCCACATTTGCGGCACTTGCAGTGGCACAGGGAGTGGTGCATTATGGGCAGCTATCCCAGCATTCAGCTGGGTGCAACGTGCTTTTCAAACGAGGGGGGTAAGGGGAAACGTGTAGTGTGTATGCAGAGGGAGAGAGCGAGGGGCTTTTCTACGGGCTGAGAGTCTTGTCAGTGGTTTCCTTTGAAATTAGAGCCTGCTTTAAGTCACACAGCTCCCTTTGTAAACATTTGCAGTGCTTATCTACTGAGTTAAGAGAGAAACTCTGAAAAGGTACTTCCGCATTCCTCCTACCGAGTTCAAAACAACGCGAAGAGACGTCAATTGCATTAAATGGCTCGGAGGCATGCCAGAGATCACTTATAGCGTAATGACTGTTTACACTTGCTACAGGGAATACACAATAGCTGTTATTCCTCAAGGAAGGGAGGATTACCAGGAGCGGTATAACTGTGGGTTTATAGCACAATGCATGCCTTGCCAGTGTGGACGGGTAGGGAGTTATAGTGCTCCTGGAGGCTTTATTGCACTATAAAGTGCCAGTGTAACCAAGGCCAGAGTAAGGGCAGAAGAGAGTTTTAACTACTCAAAACTGAGAAGGAATTCAAAATTAAGCACCCTCAGTCTTTAATATGTCAAGGATCTCAGCATCAATATCAACCATCCATCTTCTAGAACTGAGTCCAAGAATTCTTATCTTTTCCTCCACTTGAAGAAAAAAATCCCAGTGGCAAGAGTAACAGATACTATGATAAACAATCTGATGCGAATGGTAGAAAATCATCACAATAACAGTGAGTAAAACAAAAAAGCGCTATCCTACAGGAATTTTTAGCACAGCTTGTAAAAATCTACTTACCATCCTTTACAATGATCATCATTAAAATGAAGAAGCTATCCCAAATACACTGTCCTGAAAGGCTGCTGTAGCAGATGAGCATGGAGACTGATCTGGGGCTGGGATTTTACCAGCTATTACCAACAGTAATTACCTCAAGTGGGTGCTTTTTGCTATATAATTTGGTGATGCTTTAGATTTTGGGGGGAGGTTTTTTATCCTACAAGTGAATCCTGGCAGCTAGACTGCCTCTTTCCTTGTAAAATCTAAATGTCAATTACATATTTTAAAAGTCAACTTTCCAACTGAAAAATAAAGTGAAATCTCAAGTTTTCCAGTGCAGCAGATCATGCAATTGAAAGTATTAGTTTAAAACTAAGTGTTATGTTTCAACCAATATTTACCAGTAAAAGACTGCATAAAACCCCAAACCATCAGCACACGTATTAGTAAATATTGATTTATACCATAAGTGTAATACCACTACAGGCCTCCACATACAATCCATCTGCTTCATGCTAATTAAGAGCAGTTATCACAATCTGGCATCTTTCTAGGGAACTAAATTCATGTACATTTTCTAAAGGAAAAACCCACATGCACCAGACTGTAGCATGATTTACAGTGTTTGGAGAGTTCTAAACTTTGGTTTCTCCTTCCACCCCCATCAAGATGTTGGGAAATTTCTCAACCCACTGTATTTGAACCTTCTGTGGTATCTGCCAATTAAATTAGATTTGCAAACTCTGCAAGAAATCACAAAGACGTTACTTACCTTAATAAATGGACAAACTAGATCCTAGATGTCAAATACCCGTTCCCACAGAATCCACCTAAGAGAAGAATACAAGCAAACCATTTCTGTATTAGCATGGTGCTAACATACTGTTCTGTTCCTGTGGGCTTTTTAAAATCCCTGAAACCTTAAAAAAAAAAAAAAAATCATCACAGGGAGGTGGAAAACAGTGACAGGAGAAGCTCCATAGCATCACTAAGTATTGCAGCTATACCACTGCAGCACTCTAAAGGTAGACAAACTCTGAGCAACTCCTGCTTTAGCACACAAGGAGAAAAAATGTGATTCAGCAACATAAGCTGCTTCCCTTTCAGTGTTCTAGGGGGAAGGTGCAAAGATTGCTGCTGTTCACTAGTCACATACATAAGTGATAAGGGAGAGAAATGTCAAGCACCAACTACAGTGAATGGATGTGAGAAGCTGCAGGATGCTACATAATGTGACAATGACTCAGGAAAATAAAATGGGATACAGGTGTTTGGGGTTTTTTGAACATGTGACCTTTTCTACAGGCAAATCTATTCCAAGTCAATAGTGACTAAAAGTTGTTGCCACCTGAATTTATACAGTAGTTTTTGTTAAATGACTGGAAGGTGGGGGTCTCAGTCCAATTTCCAACAGGCAAGAGTATACATCTCAGGTACCACTCAAAACCAAAAATTCTTGTTGACAGATACCAAGAAACCAAAGATTGATTGAGCTTGAGCGTGAACTACCTACTCGCCCCAGAGACTGTCTCTCTACATCAAACTTGGAGTTTATTAGTCAAACAATAGAAAGACACTTACATCACTGCTGGGCATGAAGCACCTATTCTACTGTACAACAGAAGACCATTTCTTTATGGGTGTCAATCTTTTGCAAACACTGAGTACGGTTAATTAAGAAAACTGATGCTAATTAAGCTCAGTAACACCCCCATATTAAGGGAAGAATGAAGAACCCCAGCAAACATCCATCCCGGTCTTGATCAATCCCCTTGGTCACCTGATAGTTATAATAATAATAATATAAATGGAGATATACCAATCTCCTAGAACTGGAAAGACCTTGAAGGTCATCGAGTCCAGTCCCCTGCCTACACTAGCAGGATCGAGTACTGTCCCCTGACAGATTTTTTTTTTGCCCCGGATCCCTAAATGGCCCCCTCAAGGATTGAACTCACAACCCTGGGTTTAGCAGGCCAATGCTCAAACCACTGAGCTATCCCTCCCCCCTATAGTTGTGGGTAGGAAACACGCTCTGGGACATAGGGATGTTTAAGGCACCTCTATCAGTAGAATAAAAGAGTTTCTAGCCTTTATTGTGGCAAAGCCCTGGTTTACACTTAAAAATTAGATTGACATAGCTACAGCACTCAGGTATGTGAAAAATTCACACCCCCTGTATAACATAGTTATGCTGATTGAACCCCTGGTGTAAATGTGATTAAGTCAAAGGAAGAACACTTTCATCAGCCAAGCTACCATCAGTCAGGGAGATGGATTACCCAAGAAGAAACATTTTTCTGAAATAAAACATACAAAAAAAGCTAGCTGGTGGGAAAAAACCAGAGAATACGTGAAAAAGAAAACGATTTTCATGGTCTGTCTTTTCTTCAAGAATTAACTATGGAGCTTGTTTGCTAGCATCAATTCTTTAGCAGCAGAAAACAATCTACAGCTGGAAATTACTTATCAAAGCCAACATAATAAATTACTAACTGACTTAATTCTGGTAAAATACAAACATATGAACAATCCCTGTCCTGGATATTCCCTACAATCTTCTCTTTCCAGAAATCATATCTCCATTCTCACTTACTCATAGCATTTACTGTTCAGTGGCCATCTGCAGTACAGATTTCTGGGATATTACTCGCTTGGCTTCTGGTGCAACTGGCAACTCTAATTTAGTGACTCAGGAACGTTTTGATCCACATGTCCAATCCCATTATTCAACAGGCCAGATCCACTGACCCAGAGATCTACATAATACCCAGCCTGTAATTACTTACAAGTACCTTCCCTCATTATTACATTGTGTTCAGAATAAAAACAAATGGAACTGGAATAGAAAGAAAGAACCCCGAAATGAAATGGAAAATGTCCAAAGACAAAAACTAACACATGCTCCGGGGTTGTCTATCCCATTTAAAGACACAGGAGAAGTAAGAAATGCAAATGAAGATGAACAAGTGCTTAAAAGGCATGTGATGGATGAACAGGTATATAAATCAAACAAAAAGATTAAAGAATGCCAGAGCCAAGCAGATTGCAGCTGCAAGCAAGAGTACAAAATAGCAAAGCAAAATTCAATAATATACTAATATTAATGTAAAATATTTTTAAAATCCACATGAATTTTGGTTGGGGAGTACCCCTGCCCCATCGACTGTATGTATTATTTATTCAAAAAGAGTCTGTCTGCCTCATTCGCCCTAATTCTTTGAATCAATGCAAACTATAGCTTATTAAAAGATAATTTTCTTTGCTTCCCCCTCTATGCTTTGCTCCAATTAGTGTTTTCAGCATCTCTTCTTTAAAGAGTCAAGCCATATGTTCCAAGTTTTCTACAGATTCCTGAGTCCATCAATTTTCCTATCATGTTCCTGATTCTCTTTAGTATTTCCACTTCCTTGTGAAAGAAAAAGTATGCCTATTTCTGACACTTGCCCCTCTCTCCTCCCACACAGGAAGAGGGTTTTTAAAAGTAATTTCTCCTTTCAATAAAATACTGTTGTCAATCTGAGTCCAAACCCTGACCCTCACTTTTTGTTTATTATCAGGGAGTAGCCGTGTTAGTCTGTATCCACAAAAACAACAAGGAGTCCAGTGGCACCTTAAAGACTAACAGATTTATTTGGGCATAAGATTTTGTTTATAAACAAAAAATTCGTGTTTATGTATCATTAAAATATCTTACCCTGTGATGTGATACATCAGCACAGTAAGAAAAGGATAAATTCACATGGATTCAGAAAATCAGCGCAAATAAGGTGCCTGGATTTTTGGGGGAAAAAATTCATGTAACACTGCACTGATAAGTCTATACCAGCAAGCATGATATGCTCACAAGTTTGATTAGATAAAACTATTACTGTAACTAAATATTGTTCTGACGGGACATATGTAAAATGTCAAAAGTTTGATGAAAAGATGAAAAAGGTCAACTAATGAAGTGTAAAAAGGATCGATATCAGATGAAATAAACTACAGATTAAACTAATTGCTAAAAGGTAAAAACCATGCACAGAAAGGCTTACTTTTAAAACACTCTAGCCTCAGACTGTTTTACCCCATTTAAAATACTAACTGCAAGTATATTGATAAACAGATTGAGAAGATGGCTTGGTTCATTGCAACTTCAAAGTGAAGTACTTTCACATGATCCTCTGCAGTGCTACTTATAACTTCCCATAGCAGTGTCCTTTTCCAAATCACAATACACAGCCTTTTGGCTAAGATCTAGTGTTCAGTCTGCTATCTATTTGACCTTTATCAAGGAATAAATGCTGCCCTTGCAGGAGGATGCAATGTTTATTAGCTTCTTCCTACTCTAAGTACTATGTTCCTGTGTATTAAAGAGGATAGATCTTAAACTATATACACAAGAGGAAACTGATGAAGCAAACAGACTGCCTGCCAACACAGCATGGGTTAAAGAGAGCCCCAGCTAGCCTCACCCCGCTATAACTGCAGCCAATGCCGGGTCTGGAGGGGGGAGACATTAAACACATAAAATGAGGGCTATGTTGAAACTTAACTAAACTAAACTACAGTGGCACAAAGACCATCTCCATAATAAGCTTAGTGGATTAAAATTTAGCCATTTAAGGCTGATTGACCAACTTGTTATAAAGACTTGTGACCTTGTACCCTACAGAGAGTAAGATTCAAACCTACTAAAAAAGAACTTTCACATCCTGAGGAAAGAAACACCTTAAATGTAGTTCAGCTTCCCATTTAGGTGCCCCATCCTGACTCTCACCTTTTCCCCAATTAAACCAAATACATAAAAATCTTTGTTTAAATTTGCATTCACTGTTTAAAATCCCATTCCTCCTATTTAATCCTGCACAGAAGTGAAATTATTATTTGACATTACTGTAATTTCTACTCAGTCGTTTGAGCATTGGCCTGCTAAACCCAGGGCTGTGAGTCCAATCCTTGAGGGGGCCATTTCGGGATTTTGAGCAAAAATCTGTTGGATGATTTAATTGGGGATTGGTCCTGCTTTGAGCGGGGGTTGGACTAGATGATCTTCTGAGGTCCCTTCCAACCCTGATGTTCTACAGTTCTATGATAAATAATCATTGCAGGTGCTATAAAGTAACAGAGAATTACTGAAAAAGTAGATTTACAAAAAGAAACCAAACCATTCTAAATGGCCTTTATAAACATAAAACAAAGGGATCCTGTCAATTTACGTGTGGTCCAAAAATTAGATTTTGATGTAAAAGCAACTTTTTACAAAACTTAAGCCCAAACTAATTCCAATTGTAACAGGCTTTTCCCCCCACCCCAAACAAAAATTGCCTTGCAACATTTCAATCTGAGCATTGCAGAACTAGCGCAAGAGAACCTGAAAGCAAAATTGACTGGACTATTTTCATTGATCAAATACACCGATACAGCAAGATGGAAGAGAGACACAAACCTTGGATTCAGGAAAAGCTACTCACCGTCCAACCCCTCTCTGTCTGGTAACTTGGTCCCTCACATAGAAACCAGCTCATGAAACAGAATAGCTTAAGTGTCTTTAAGAAGTCACGATTTAAGAAACGTTTAAGTTTAAGAAACTATATATGCACAGACCATGAGTTTGCCTCTGCCCTCCCTCTCCCACACACTTCCTATTTCATAACTACTATTAAGCAGTTTGTGTTGTAAAAAGGCAACGGTCAAAAATGATTCCTCAATGGCAGGACTAAGTCAATTTTTCTAAACAACCATTTCATTTTCAACAACCTTAAAGATGGTCTGCAAAAGGATTTTTTTTAAAATATGGCTTATTTTTGGTTTTGCTTCTTCATGAATAATATTGGGAATTAAAAGTATGGATCTGGTTTTTTGTTTGGGTTTCCCCCACTTTCTTTTACCTCAGAAATATCTGGTAAATAAAACCTGGTCTTCCCAAGGGTCTCAGAGGATGCATATTTGATTCTCACATCTTAACTAAAGGGGTAGTAATGTTGAAGTGTTTCTTTCTCTAAAATTTTAGTTGCTCAATTTAACCAATGTTAACAAATACCAAAAATCTAAGTTTTGACCAGTATGTCTAAAAACCCATCCTCCTCTCAATTTTCATTCTCCCAGACCTTGTTATTTCAAAATTTCACTATGTCTCTAGGTACTAAAGAGACTTCCAAAAAAGACCGGACTTGAATTTCTCATGCAAAGAAAAACAAACAGAAAATAAAGACTTTTCAACTAAATTTGAAGACTTCTTTATATGTAATAAGCGAGCAAAAAAAAGGTCAAACCTTTCTCCCCCACTTTCCAGATTACATTTAAGTTCCATGAGGCTAACAGATCTAAGGGATACAATACGTATTCTGTCTGTTGAATTCCTTAGGTACTGTTGCTCTGCGCAAGTACCTAAGGAAGCAGTGATAAAGCAACACCAGATCACAAGTGTCTGGAGTAAGGGGACCAAGCATTGCCATTCTCTGCTAGTCAAGTATCACAGGCTCAACAGAAGTCACTCATACACTCTTCTCTTTGCTGAAAAAAGCACATCAAGACAAACCCATCAATATTGTAAAAAAAGGGTTTAAAACTTAATATTTCTCATATCCTTCAAAAAATAACTGCTTTCAAGGAACCTGAAAAATACTGAATATTGAAAAATATTTCCATACTATGTCTGTCAAATTAAGCCAAATTGCTGTAACTCAGATGATCTTCAAAAATGTTTTAGATCTGATTACACGCCTATGGCACTGTGACGGCATGAACTAGGCCCCGAGTCCTCTGCTGGAGGCCTTGAGGACCATGCCATGCCATGCCCCAGAAAAAGGCAGTGGAGAGGGTCCTCCAAGCTGCCTATAGAGGCTGTGTGAGATGCAGCCAATCAGGAAAGATGCTACAGGGAGCATCCAATCAGGCCCAGAAGGCTTGTATAAAAAAAGCTGCAGGGCCAGAGTGAGTTCAGTCTGCTGGCAGGGATCAGGAAAGCAAGAGGTGCTCCTGGCTGGCTGCAAGGCCAGATAGATCAGTTGCTGGCAGAGACCAGGGGAGCCCAAGAATAGCTCCTGGCTGGCTCCTGGGACCGGGGGAGCATTGAAGGAGCTTCTGAGTTATTGCCAGGACTCATCTAAGACAGGATATGGGGAAGCCGCCCAGAGAAACAGAGCAGCAATTAGTAAAGGGACACAGTATGAGGCTGATATACTTAAAGGGTCCCTGGTTTGGGACCCAAAGCAGTGGGTGGAACAGGCCCCCTTCCCACCAACCCCGGGGAGAAGTGACTACACCTTAAAGAAGGGAATTAGGACTGTGGCACTCCAGGGAAGGGAACCACACTACTGGGACTGACTTAGCAGGGAGCTGTGGTTAGCAAACTGAGTCCAAGAGGGGTAGCTCAGCAGGAAGGCAGGGATCACTGAGGCCTCAAGCAGAGGCAAGGAGTCCTCAGGGATGCTGCTCAGCACTAGAGTAGGATCCTTGCAACCTAGCTGGACCAACTGAGAGTCCTATGATGGGTTAAAGACTGAGCCCAGGGTGGGCTGCAGGACATTTTGGACTGTATACCCTGGAAGAAGTGAGTTTGTTTCACACATAGAGAGAGTGTGACACGGCTGCAGGACTAGGTCACTGAAGACCCACCTGGCAAGTGCAGAAACCAGGGGACATTCAGTCTTCAAGCTGGACAGTTAGAAAAAATATTCTGGGTCTGAAATATTGTTTGTAAAATGTTTTGAGATCCCTAAATGAAAGAAATGTTCCACAGAAGTTTATTATTTAATTCAATCTAGGGAAGGAGGGAAAATGAGATCGACCAAATTCATTGAGGGAAAAATGCAATATACAACTCACTTTCCTCCACTACCCCTCTTACAACAGTATCTTTACACACACTCATATTTAAATTTTTTTGTCTTTTTAACAAACCCTGCCACATGACAGCAAGGAAGGAAGAGTGAAATCTCTTTTATAGGATTTGTTAAAAAACACCACCCAAGAGGGACAGCTAAGGTACAGTAAAGAGTGCCAAGATAAGAGCATAAGGAAAAGAATGTGGTTTAAAATAAGACCGGACACAGGAGTCTGGGGTGGGGAGGTGTACATGAGATGAGAGCCAGAGATTAGGGGAAGGAGAGAAGTTGGATTTTTATCATTTCAAATGTATACGCATTAATGTTACAATTCTCTCAGAGAGATGGTGACAGGAACAAAACAAGTCAACTTTGCTCTTGGTTTATATTGTTACCAGAATCCCTTAATGCAACTATACTTTATGTATTGTACAATTGTAAACATATTCTTCAAACAATGATTGATGAAAATCCACTTGTCTACTCAGAGTTCGAAAGTTAAAATCATGAACTAAGTGCTATAGCAAAATGGTACTTACAAGTATAACAGGAACTCTTCCCCACAAGAGAATGGAAATCAGAAGTTCTATGGGGTAAGAGAGAACACAGTAAATGAGGTATAAGGAAGTGAAATCAGAAATCTAGTTTGTTAGTAGTTAGGGAGGGGACATTTTCTTACAGTTTACAAAGGGCTAGGATACCGGAAAGCAATGACTACAAGAGCTCCTTGCGGGCTTTCACCGACAAATGAACATTTAGCTACTCCCCCCGCCCCCCCCCCCCGATCTCTTGATCATCACATGCCTACAACAGAGGAAGTAGACTTCCACTCTCCAGTACAATATTTGAGCAAAATCTTACATGTTCACTTTGTCTGCTGACAGCACTTCTCCTATGTTTCTATCAGAACCGTGAACCAAGCAAAATTACACTCAATCCATGCCCATGGAGGAGGAAAAGGACTAAAATCCTCTTAACATTTTTTCCCCATGCCTTATAAACAGTTGCTTTAACTTCACAATACCTTAAATACTGTGATTTTTTTGAAAGATGTAAGAATTATTTTGGGAAAGTTCTGCAGCCTGCCATATATAAGGTGTTAGATTAAATGATCACAATGGTCCCTTTTAGCTATAGCAGCTACGATGGCTATGATTTTTATTTATAAAAGTATCTCACTGGAAGCACTTGAGGCTATTAAGTACTAGCAGTATGAATTTCCTGTACCTGACACATTTCTAGATAGTTACATAAACTCTTCTCTCTACTTACTGCCCTTGGCAATTTTTGTATATCAGCATTTTTTTCCCTGCAAACAGCTGATTCAAGAATTAAAAAAGTAAAAATTAACACCAACTTTTCCTTTTTACTTACAACTTAGTTTCTTCTTATGGCATTATCAAGTGATTTGAAAGCAAAAATATTTTGATGAGTGTCCCAATCTGTGCAAAAGCTCAAATATATTACCGTATGGGTCAAATGTTTAATATTTCAAAGCTTAGAGAAACAGTGTTACAAGATATCAATTAATAACAGTAAAAGAAAATCCTGTTAAGACAGAAAATAGCATTTGGCTTCATGTTAAAATATGAAAAATGGAGAGTAAAGGAATATTTAGTTGCAAATGTGACATGTCATTCCATATTCTTTATGAAAATATGCTTATGATAGGACTATAGCAGCAGGTACACTTTATTCAAGGTAGCTCATGTGGGATATCATTGGAAAGGTTATGATTTACTGAATGCGATTATTCTATGGGCAGGTCTACACTACAGCAGGGATTGATACAGTGAGATCAATCCACCGGCGGTCGATTTATCGCGTCTACTCTAGACACTCTCCCGTCAACTGCTGTACTCCACCGCTGCAAGAGGCGCAGGTGAAGTCGATGGGGGAGCAGCAGCTGAAGTTGCATATCTTAGATTGATTCCAACCCCACAAGTGTAGACCAGGGCTATCTGTATGCCTGTATCATTTCTGTATCTGAAGTTATGAATATTGAGTATGTATCTGTATTTCAACTATGCTACTTTGGGTGACGACCACTGCTAACGCTTCAGATACAACGAGAAAGCCAGACAGGGCAGATGGCCCAACAGTGAGAACAATGGACTGTGAAAAGTTTGGCCTTCCTGCAGAAGCTCAATACTGTCAATGACTCATGGAAGCTGTGATGGAGAGTCAGGTGGTCTTGTCACCTGATATTAAACATTACCTGGCACTTCTGGTAACTTTCCAATGTAAGGGAAATGGGGTCAAGTTTTGGAAACTACATGGATGGGAGAACCCCTCCCACCGCCTTTGTGAGTGTCTACACTGAAGTGCTGCAACTGTGTCACATGGAACTTTGTTGAAAGCAAGAAATATTTAAAGGGACACTACTTTAAATTAAACTTCAGTCTGAAAACTACCTGTTGCTACACAAATTGCTTAAGGATATTATAAATGAAAGGAGAAAAACACGTTTTACAATTTGTTTCCTTTGTGCACTGGACATCACTTTGTATCGTGTTTCACTATTACTCCAACCCAGTAAAGCATATGTTTGTGGTTAACTTTCAGTGCACAAGTAATCCAACTGACCTCAATGTGACTACTCATGTGTGCTTGCAGTTAAGCACATGCTTAAGTTCTTTACTTGATATAGGCAGGGGTTTCTCAAACTGAGGGTCGCGACCCCCTGGGGGGGTCGCCGAGCACTTCCAGGGGGGGTCGTGAGCTGCTGCAGCTGCCGAAAAGCCGCCAAATTGATTAGTTCCGGATTCGGTGGCTTTTCGGTGGACATACCAAGCACTCTCGGAAGCGCTCGGCATGTCCATCGAAAATAGGAAGTATTCAATTCGGCGGCTTTTCGGCAGACATACTAGGGTCCACCGCGCCGCCCAGGAAGAGGAAAAAGGGTCGCGGTTCTCAACATTTTGAGAACCGCTGATATAGGCCTACATCACGTCCCCTGTTTGTGGGGGCTTTTTATCCAGAAATAAGTGAACAAAGAGTATTAAGACAACTGAGAAGTGGAACTGTAAACAAAAGGTAGCAGGGAGACACATACAGGGGAATTACCTGAAATGACAGTAAACTTTTGAAATGACTATTTTTCAAATTGCTAGGGACCTTTTAAGATAATGCTGATTTTAAGTCTTCAAGAGCAAGACATATACTGTGGGAAAGAAGAACATAAGAATGGCCATACTGGGTCAGCCCAAAGGTCCATCCAGCCCAGTATCCTGTCTATCAACAGTGGCCAATGCCAGGTGCCCTGGAGTGAGTGAACCTAACAGGTAATGATCAGGTGATCTCTCTCCTGCCATCCATCTCCCCCCTCTGATCACTTGATCATTATCTAATTTACAATAAAATTAGTCTTACTGCTTCTTATAACAGTAGTATTAATGATTAGGGATACAATCAGGTTGAATGCTAGTTTGTAATGATCGTAGTAAACAGGAAGTGAAAGTATATGCAATATATTATCAAAGTGGTTCATCAATGCAACTTTATTACAATTTACTACTTATATATACTTTGTGAATAGAAAAAGCTTTCAGTATTTCTAAACCCTTTGAAATACATGGTCATAGCCAGGGAACATTGAATTATGAGGTTCTCCACACTCTGTATTGACCTAATTCCAACAACTGAAGGAGCAGTGGCATACCAATTACCCTGCAATATTTTTTTAAGCAACTCAATACAGGCATTTTGCTAGCAAGCAGAACCTATTTTATTCGGGTGCAGCATTCTGAAATTTCACACTTTCCAGCACATACTTAACACTTATTCAGTATACATAATGTTTAAAGTTGTTTCTTCCAAGTATCAAACCTAGAAGAGAACAGATCTGTGATGAGGTATTGGACCGTCCACCATGCTGTATCAGAAATGTTTCAGTATTATTATAAAAACCAGCAGGGACTTCAGAAATGCTCATTTTAATGTAAAATTTATTTTTGGTAAGTACAATTAGCAATAACTAACAAGAAGGGCGTCACTATGGGAACTTTAAACATTCACAATCAATCTCATTCACTCCAATCCAAGACAAAAAACAATTCAGAGATACTGAAGTGAGAAAAATAGACAAAGCTCTCAAAAAATTATACTAAATTTTCAAAGGTTCTAGAAATAGCTACCAAAAAACATAATGGAAATTACTATCATTGCTTCATTAAAAGCACATAAGCAATCTTTGGTATTTATTTGGGATGCAGCAGTTTATCTAGTTTTCCTTCATGCAAATGAAGTATAAATTATTTCACATGGTAATGAAAGATATAGCCTTTCTAGTCAGAGCTCTTCACATATTTTTATGGAAATCTGAAAAATCAGTTAAATCTTAAATTAAACATAGTAATCTAGCAATCTCAAAGTATAGTCAGACTCAAACCTCTTGCCACATTTAAGATAAAGGAAAATATGTTGGTTGGCCAATCTCACACCATCAAGTCTGACTTTCATATTCTTGTAACAAATAGCAAGAATGCCAGCTTAGTGTATTTTTCTGCTAAGAATTACTATATTGCCCTAGGGGGAAAAAAGTGACGGTGAATATCTGATACCATATGCTGGTAATCTATTCTGAGATATTTCAGAATGCAGTTTGGTAAAATTAAAAAAAACAATGAAATATGTCTAGTGTTCATTTTATTGGCTACCTACAGCTATCATTCATTGCTATTCTTACTAGTTTTAGTACTATAGGAAAGTGCAAATTAAAGTCCTAAAATCCTATCCCTTACTGAAAAGGTTCACCAAACTTCTCCATGCTATGAATTAATGCAGGAGACATCCTCTCATAGACTACACCCCCCCCCCACCCACTTAAAATGTCTTGTTTTACAGACTCTGAGTCTTTCTGAATCTCACCAGACCAATACAGTAAAACCTCCATTTAACGGACTAATTCGGGCGAGGGGGTGTCTGTTAAATCAAAAAGTCCGTTATTTAATAATTTTAAAAAATGAGCTGTCGGAGCAGCAGCCCGCCCGCCACAGGGTCGGGGCGACAGCTCCGCAGCCCACCCATTGCTGAGACCCGGGCGGCAGCCTGGAGCCAGCAGCCAGCCCGCCCGCTGCCTGGACCCGGGCGGCAGCCGGGAGCCGGCAGCCAGCCCGCCTGCTGCTTGGACCTGGGCGGCAGCCGGGAGCCGGCAGCCAGCAGCCAGCCCGCCAGAAATGGATCAGGAATGCATCAGACTTGCTCAGAAATTTTGTCCGTTGCATCCGAGGTCCGTTAAATCGAGGTCCGTTAAATCGAGGTCCGTTAAATCGAGGGTTTACTGTATGCTCAGACAGCTTATTTACAATAGATCTCTAGTAGCCACTGTACATGGCCATACAACCAACACAATCTGGAGAATTCAGAAACAAGCAATATTAATTATGGTAATTCTTTTTAAAATGTTCATCATTAAGATCATTGCTACATTTCGGGCAAGAAAAGCAAAATGCTCCATTCCTGCCAACATGGTCTGGTGGGAAAATGCCTCTCTCGACAGCACAGAGCAGGTTCTCATTCAATCATCTACACATTAGTAATATGATCAGTCAGTCTAGTGTTAGGCGCAGGAGGAAACATGGCTATCTCCTGTGACTACACAAGATCAACACTGGTGAATCTTGGTCCTCTGTGCCTTCATTCTGTTAAAGTTAACAAGTTTGGGTTCAAATAGTGAAAATGCATTGCCAAACAAAAGACACAAACAGTTTTTGAAACCTTCATTCCTCAGACCAGCAAACCTGGAGCATCTAGGAGGGAGACAGTAGCAGCGGTCCACTATGAATAGATCCCCTTCCTGGTGCCACTCACTCACCTATTCAGCCAGCCAAAGAGGATACAGGTGAAAGTGAAGATGACAGAGACAATTAGTGAGGATCTCGGAGAAAAAACCACAACTACCCTTTCATTATTCTGTGTTGGACAGCTCCCAAAGGACCAATGACTAATATGGAACAGTCCGGGTGTTTCAGTTTTCTAGATAGAGTACGATCCTTTAGCCTTACCTGAACCTGCCTTTATACTGACCCCAAAAACATAATGGTGCAACCCTGTAAAATATTAATGGTTAAGCAGAACATAAAGGGTCACTCATGACCCAAATCAAGTTTCAGATTAAACCCAATTAGTTTATTATGATTATTTAAAAATTGATCCTAATCTCTGGGTGCTTAACAAACCGTTACTGTAAAACGTAAAATATTATGCACACGATTAAATGAACAAATTATTTAATAAATTGCCCAGAACTCATAAACACTCATCATCATTTTTAAACTAAGGACTGGAGGAAAGCCAACAGGTCCAGAGGAGGACATGGTTCGGACATCACTTAGGGGAGGATCTATAAATGGAGATTCCCTATGTCCTAATAAGGAGGAAACAGAGGATGGAAGATGATAAAATACAGGTAGGATCTGATGAGAAACAGTCAAAGGAAAAAAAGTCCCATTCAATTACATTCTGCAATGGCACATAGCTAAAAAGTGACAAGTTTTTAAAGAGCTGACATATCAGTGCTAGAAGTCTAAAGAATAAGATGGGCGAACCAGAGTGCCTTGTATTAAATGAGGATATTGATATAATAGGCATCACAGAAACTTGGAAGAATGAGGATAATCAATGGGACACAGTAATACCACAGTACAAAATATATCAGAAGGACAGAACAGGTCATGTTGGTCTGGGAGTGGCACTATATGTGAAAGAAAGCGCAGAATCAAACACTACAACAGGAAAGTTTAGGCACCACTGACCTAGAGGATAACAGTGTTATGAGAAATAGCAAGCATGACTTATCAAGATCAAATCATGCCAAACCAACCAACCAACCTTTGTTACGGTTAGTGCCCCGGGAAGGGGGGCACAGAGAAGAAGGGGGGCACTGTAAACATGATATTTCTTTATTTGGTACAGCTTTTGACACAGTCTCACATGACTTTCTCATAAGCAAACTAGGGAAAAGTGGTCTGGATGAAATTACTATATGGTGGGTGCATAACTGGCTGAAAGACCGTACTCAAAAAGCAGTTATCAATGGTTACTGTCAAACTGAGGACATATCTAGTGGGGTCCTGCAGGGGTCCAGTACGATTTAATATTTGCATTAATGGCTTGGATGATGGAGGGAAGAGTATGCTTATAAAATCTGAAAAATGACACCGAGTTAAGAGGCGTCACAAGCATTTGGAAGAAGAGGATCAGAATTTAAAACAACCTCAACAAATTGTGGAATTGGTCTGGAATTGGTTTAAAATTTACATGATGAAATTCAATCAAGACACATGCAAAGTACAACATTTAGACAGGAAAAAATCAAATGCACAAATACAAAATGGGAATAACTGGCTAGGCAGTAATACTGCTGAACAAAATAAGGGGGTTATAGTGGATCACAAATTATGACTCAATGACACACAGTTGCAAAAAAAAGTTAATATTCTGGTATGTATTAACCAGGGTGTGGTACATAAGACATAGTAAATAATTGCCCTACTCTGTTTAGCATAGGTGAGGCTTCAGCTGGAGTATTGTTCCCATTCTGGGTGCACACTTTTGGAAAGATGGACAAACTGGAAAATCCAGAGGAGAGAAATAACAATGGAAAGTTTAGAAAACCTGATCAAAGAAGGAAATTTTTTTTAAACACTGGACAGATTCAGTCTCAATAAAATAAAACAAAGGGGGCACCAGATTACAGGCTTCAAATGTTAAAGGATATTATAAAGAGAATGGGGATCAAATGTTTTCCTTGTCCACTGAATGTAAGTAATGGCTTAATGACAAGAAGTAATGGCTTATCCACAGAAAGTGAGAATGAAATTAAATACAGTCGGACCCCGCAATACCGCGACGATCAGGATCCAAAAATACCCAATAGCGGTAAACGCGGTATTGCGGGGTCGTGCGACGTCAAAGTGCCGCACGCTGCTGCCATCAGGAGCCCCGCGCTATAAGCAGATTCGCGCTATAGCGGGGCGCGGTATTGCGTGGTTCCACTGTATCAGGAAAAACTATAATGACAGTCATGCACTGGAATTGATTTGCAAGGGAGATTGTGGAATCCCTGTTACTGGAAGGTTTTAAGAACAGGGATGGTCTAGGTTTACTTGGTCCTGCCTCAGCACACAGGTCTGGATTAGATGACCTCTCATTACATGATCAGCCCTACATTTCTATGATGCTAGGATTTTTGTTACCTATATTTGAAGTTTACAAAGAAAGCAAGTATGATGATCAAAGGCACAAGCATCAGTAATCAGAAATACTATCTGCCAAACAGGTTAAACTGCAATAATAATTCAACTAAATCAAGATTTTCAAAACTAGAAACCTAAAGCTAGGATCCCCCAAATTAGAAAATTAGGCAGGTACCAAAATATAAAGTACTAAGCACCCAACAGTTCCCATTGATGACTTTATAAAAGCTTTAAATACAGAAATAAGAGGAAAATCTTGGCCCCATTCAATAAGTAATTTCACTCCCTCTCTGATGATCTGTTGTCCAGAGCAACTATCCGACTGGCTGTGCTAGTCTTTGGGTGATGAATCCTCACCTTGCCATCTCATTTACAAACTCAGTGAAATTACCCCAATTACTGTAGCTCAAGTGCATTAACTTATCAAAATATAGGTTTCTTGGTATTTTAACTATGAAAGACTGCAGGAGATGCATTGATTAGTCATGCTCTTTTGAAAGGCCTTCCAAATCCTGCACAGCCAAGCCATGTGTTAATGACTTAGTAAAGTGTGTTTTGTCTCTTGCTGTTTCTTTCAGGCACATATTGATAACACATTAAACTACAGCGCACATGTACACCAAGTATTTAGGTCACCTCTGTGTGGGGGCATCAAGGTACCTAGACATTACTACCTATGACTTACCAATATGATGCATCAAAAATATGTAGCAGAAAATAAATGGTGTCAGACTAAAGTGACTCATCTACAACATGTAGTTTTAATCTCTTCATCATCACCACCACCACAAACAGTCTTTCACTCAGACTGTGCTGACATTTAACATTAAGATGAAATACGCAAGGAAGGGGAGGATATTTATTTACTTAGTGATCACAAAAGGTGCTAGATCAACAATCCTACCAAAGGCCTACTTATCCACAGAACAAATACACCCTGGACACAGGTAGAACAAGTTTCCCTACACTGCTTTCTTAAGGTACCATATGGGGAATCTAAAGAGAATTCTACCTTCTGTGCATTAGATATGATTTCTTCCCAGATCCAGCTTTGCATTAAGAAAAGCAGCACAGTTATAATTATTACAGAGCCCGCTCATCAGTATCACTGGCATCTATCCCGCAGCACTAGCTACTCAGTCTAAGACCAGGCCACTTCTAACAACAAAATATATGTACCCAATGACCCTGGGCAGTTTGAATGGTGGATATTAAAACATGAGCTTGTTCTTACAGGTTTAACCGAATTCCTCTGTTGCTTAACAAATCGAAGGGCGTGGCTACACTTGCTATTTAGAGTGCATTAAAGCATCCCCGACGTATCCAACACTGTCAAGGCACATAGAGGTCTCTGACTCCGCTGCTGGAGCACTCCTGGTAATCCACCTCCATGAGAGGCATAATGCTTGGTTTGCCCTGGCTGGAGCGCCGATGCACCAGTGTGGATGCCCTGGTCTGTTGTTATGCTCGGATTGGCCTTCAGAAGTGTCCCACAATGCCTGTTCTAGCCACTCTGGTCATCACTTTGAACTCTACTGCCCTGCCAAGTGACCAACTGTCAGACACGCCCTTTAAATTCTTGGGGAATTGTGAAAATCTCCTTCCTGTTTGCTCAGCAAGACATGGAGTGCTCTCAGCACATCTTTCTAGGTGACCATCTATCGCCCCCTCCGCAGTTAGAGAAACCCATCTGTGCAAAGCCAGTCACAATGTCATGCACATTAACCAGGGTCACGGTCCTTCTGAGCAGGATGCAATTAATGGCCCTGCAAACTTGCATCAACACAATTCCAACAGGCTTATCATAGTTTAATATACCCAATAAGATGGCTAAAATGTTGCCAAAGCCAACCATTAAATTGGCTCCAACATACAAGTTTTTGCTTCAATGGTAGCAGATTATTATAATGTCAGATATACTATAATTTCATTTTTTATTTTCCCAAAAGAAACTGTAGTAATAAAACACGATGGACTGAAGAGAGACAAACATCTGCTGTAAATTCAGGCTCATCTTTGTATTTCTCCAAGAAGACCTTTTGAATACATCATTCAAACTTGCAAACACATTTTATTACACAGATTACAGCCTCAGAGAGAGCATTAAATACACAGACATAGCAATGCCTTTCTGCACACTCTGCAGATTGATGCTTCGCTGAATCAAATGGAAGCAAGATACAAAAGCTGAAAATCTCCTTGTGTGTCACACAGTGCCAGCATCAGGCATGGATGGCTTTCACCTTTCCCTTTGAGGGAGAAATGGCTCCATCTGTATAATATACTCCAATAATAAGGCAACTGCCCTGTGTTACTATGCATACAATTGAAAGATATAGATAAAGCATAAGCAAAACAACAAAGTATGTTAGTAAACTGGCTACCCTGTCCACTTCATCCACATCACAACATCCAGACAGAATACCATTGGAATCAAAGAAGTCTTCATTCAAGCAGCACAAAATAAATTAGTTTTCCCTTCTCTCCAAGTTCCTATTTCAAAGACTAGGTTTGCCATTGGTTCTTAATGTATCATTTAACAAAACTCAAGTGTGTAATATTCTGAGCAGCCACTAATTATAAAAATCCCAATCAGCAACATAAGGGGAGACATCATCTGAAATCCCCCGAGCTGTCATATGTCATTATGAGTCTCAGTTCAAACAAACCCTAAATGCAAAGTTATTATTTATATCATCTTTGAGGACTTCTGACAGTTATTTTAAAGTCCAAAGACAGAGGACACAAGCACACAAACACATTGTAAGTCCCCCAGGTACCAGGTATGCAAGTGTGAGAGGAAGGAAGGGGAAGATGGGCTTTCTTCATACCCCCACCCCCAAAGCAAGAGGTGCCCAAGGAAAATACAATGTCCATAATTTTAATTCCTTATTATGAACAGGTTCTGTAGGTATGTGGCATTTATTACAAACTGAGATAATCTCGTCCCCCCCAAAACACATACTACCCCTCCACAGCTAATCCCATCCCCTCCCCCAAATACCCCAAAACAGCTGATCTTTAATAAGTCTGTTTCAGGATCCAGACCTAATAGAAAGCAAGGTGGTGGTGGTAACTGGGGGTGGGATGAGGGATGTTCCACTTTATAATGAGATCCACTACTCATCCCCTGCGCCCCCCCCCATTTCCATATCCCCTGCCCCCCCCCATTTCCATATCCCCATCTCCCCCCCATTTCCATATCCCCTGCCCCCCCCCCCATTTCCATATCCCCATCTCCCCCGCTTCCCCCCCGCGCTGTGCTGCAGCGTCAGACCCTCCCCCTCAGCAGCCACAGCTCCATCTTGGCCTCCAGCCGCCCAGCCGGCCCTGGGTGGGTGCGAGGTTCGGAGGCGCCACAGACCGGGGGGGGGGGGGGAGGAGGAGGGGGGACGTATCGACCCCCCCCCCCCGCCCGTGACCCCCTCACTTACCCGCGCCCTCCGCAGCGGACCGGCGGGCAGGGAGTGGCGGGGAGCGGGGCGAGGCAGGCGGCGCTCGACTCTCCCGGGGTGGGGCGGCGGCTCCTCCTCACAGGCCGGCCCGGGCTCCGGCGGCGTCTCCTCAGCAAGCGAGGACCCGGCGACACGGAGCGAAGAGGGGGGGAGGGGGAGAGAAGCGGGGCAGAGGGAGGCTGCGTGCGCGCTCACTGTTCCGCGGGGACGAGCGCGCCACGTTCCAGCGGGGGAGCGCGCGCGCAGGAGGGAGTCCCCGCCCCTCGAGGCCCGTGCGCGCGCGCGCTGTCAGCTCCCCCTTCCCCGGGGAAAGGGGCGGTCTCTGGTCGGTGTATCGCTGCGGGGAAACACACCTGGGCCGGGCCCCGCTGGGGTCAGGGGGGCCGGAGGGGAGCACGCGGGGAAAGTGTCACGTTGCTCGCGAAATGGCCGCGTGGCCACTTCAACCCCAAAATAAATCAGTCCGGGGGAGGCGGCTGCTGCCGCCCGGCACCGCAGATGTTGCAATTCTGCTGGGGACACATAGGCCGGCTGCAGCCTCTGAGCTCCTGCAGGGCAGCGTTGCACTGGTTGCTGGGGTGGGGGGTTTGCACAAGGTTGCACTGGTCGCTGGGGTGGGGGATTTGCACAAGGTTTCACTGGTTGCAGCTGCTGGGGTGGGGGATTTGCACAAGGTTACACTGGCTGCTGCTATCCCGGCGAGCGGGATGCGCCACTTGCAGCCTCCTGCTCCTCTGTCATCCAGGAAAAGCCCCGAAGGGAGCCAGTAAAAATCATTTCGCCTCTGGCCCCTCCCATCTCTGCAAATTGCTCTGGGGAGCAATCGTCACCCCCCCCAGTGGGTGGGAGAGGCTGGCGCAGCCCCTCTTAAACTCGGCCCCGGCTACCTTGTGAAATGATGAAAATCGGGACTGAAAATTAGGAAGGATGGAGGAGGGGGAATGAGACGTTCAGGAAAAATCATGTTCCCTGACCGGGAATCGAACCCGGGCCGCGGCGGTGAGAGCGCCGAATCCTAACCACTAGACCACCAGGGAGCTCTGGGTGAATATACTCAGACTACTTTAACTTCCTGTCATTGCTTCACTTTTCTTTCCATAGTCGAGATACTATTAGGCAGAGAGAAAGTGGATGAGGTCATGCCTTTTATTGGTGCAGTTTCTGTTGGTGCGAGAGATAAGCTCCGGAGCAGGCCCTGTAAAAGGCTCTGTGTAAGCCCCAAAGCCTTTCACCAGAGCTGGGCAAATAAAAATATGACCTCACCTTCCTCCTCTCTCTAATCACCTGGGTCTTAGGGCATGTCTTCACTACCACTTTAAATCGATGTTAACGACGTTAGGTCGAAGTAAACGTGTACCTGTCTTCACATACATGCCCTTAACGTCGATGTAAAGGGCCTTAAAGATCGATCTTGGCACTCCAGCCTAACCAGTGGCATAAGGCTAATCTCGACGTTCCAAGCTCGACCGTGGGCTAGTGAAGACGGAACCCGACATTAATAGCCTCCAGAGGCTGTCCCACAATGCTCCATTCTGACCGCTCTGGACTGCCTCACTACTGCTCCACTGTGACCGCTCTGCACTGCACTCTGAACTCGCTGCTCTGGCCAGGTAGATAAGACCCGGGAACATTTGAATGCCATTTCCTGTTTGGTCAGCGTGGCCAGCTCACCTGAACTGATCAGTCGCCATTCAGAGCAATCAGCACTAGCCGCCATGCAGAGCTCAGCATCACAGGAATCCATGATGAGCTCATCTACCCTGGAAACCAGCCAGAGGAGAAGAGCTCCAGCATGGTCCACTCGTGAGGTGCTGGATCTCATCGCTATCTGGGGAGAGGAATCCGTGATGTTGGAACTACGAAACAACAAACGGAATGCCAACACCTACGGAAGAGTCTCCAAGGCCATGCTGGAAAGGGGCCACAACAGGGACACCACACAGTGCCGCGTGAAAATTAAGGAGCTGCGGCAATCTTTCCAGAAAGCCAAGGAGGCAAACGGGCGATCAGGGGGCGCGCCACGGACATGCAGGTTCTACAATGAACTAAATGCCATAATGGGGGGCGCCCCCACCACCATCGCGCCGGTGTGCGTGGACTCCACCGATGGGATCATCGTCAGGGAGGAGACTGATTCCGAGGAGGACGAGCATGAAGAAGAAAATCTCACGGAGCAGCAGGAGCCCAGCGGAGAACCCTTATACCCAGAGAGCCAGGAGCTGTTTGTCACCCTGGAGCCAGTACCCTCCCAAGCCTCCCAGGGGGGTAAGTGTTTCTTTTTTAAGGGATTACATGACGCGTGATTTTGTAAAGGAAGCATTTATTAATGAGTAACTTGCCCTAAGGACTTAGCATGCTTTCATTGCTGGTCAATTTCTACTCAAAGAGTTTGTCAATATACTCCGGGATTGACCATAAGTCCTCCGCGGACATTTCAATGAAGCTCTCCAGGAGGTAGCGATGAATCCAGCGCAGCAGATTTCTGGGGAGAGCTGCCTTATCTGGTCCCCCGTGATAGGACACCAACCCACGCCACGAAAGTAGTAGGTTGTCTGGTATCATTGAGCAGGCTAGCATTGCGGCGTATGGACCAGGACTTTGCATGGACTCAAGGAGCATGCGCTCCCTATCTCTCCGAGAAATTCTCAGCAAAGTGATGTCATTCAGGGTTGCCTGTTTGAGATACGGACTGCAATTAGTCGGGAGATAAAGAGTCCCAGCTGCAAAGTTCTCTTTTCTGCTGAGGACCGACGAACCGAGCACCCCCCCCCCCATGAACGCTGACCGCCACCCCCCCCCCCCCCAGCCCGTAGCGTTAGCTGGCAGGGAATCCGAGCCGTCTGCACGCGGTCTGAAGAGCCCCAAAAAGACCTTAGCCCTTAGCGAGAGATTTTTTGGCATTTGCTTTGCAGTTTGCGGTTTCAGTGGGAGCCAGCCACGCGGTGGGGGGAAGGGGGCGGGGTTACTCTACAGTATGCAAGCGCCACTTTTAACTTACCATGGCCGGCTGCACGGTGATTTCAGAAGCCGTCTTGGGCTGAGGCACGCATATGTGTCTGAGATGCTCTGAATTTTCTGAGAGCTTGTCAGTCAGTTTTAGGTGTACAACATGACCTTGTACAGAAATCATATCAGGCCTCTGAATACTGAGGTTGCAAATGGCATACTACTCCCATTGTGTACAGTCCGAGACTGCCTCCTAACCTTGAATGTATCTGTCTCATAACTTTCAAACTTTCTTTTCCCACACTTGCCCACAGATGAACAACAAGTATCTCACAACCCCCCTGCCTCCTCATCACGCCGTGCACCGCAGATAAGAAAGCGTAAAAAGAAAACGCGAACGCGCGATGAGATGTTTACTGAACTCGTGGAGAACTCGCGCGCTGAGGCAGCCCGCCAGACGGACTGGAGGGAAAGAATGATAGAGGCAAGGGATCGAGAGATTCAGGCAAGGGATCGAGAGATTCAGGCAAGGGATCGAGAGAGAGAGGAAAGGAAGCGAGAGAGAGAGGCAAGGGATCGAGAGAGAGAGGCAAGGGATCGAGAGAGAGAGGCAAGGGATCGAGAGAGGCAGGAATGGAGAGCCGCTGAACAAAAGAGGGTAGAACGTGAGGAAAGACGCATGGATGCTTTCCTCCGCATAATGGAGGACCAGAGCGACATGCTGCGATCTCTGGTGGAGCTGCAGCATGACCAAAGACCACCTCTGCAGCCCCTGTGTAACCACCTCCCCCCCTCCCCAACTCCCATAGCTTCCCCACCCAGACGCGGGTTGAGAACACGGGGGGGCAAGCTCCGTGGGCCGCTCCACTCTACCCCACAAGCCAGCAGAAGCAGCAGCAGCAGCAGGCTTACATTCTCGGAACACTTTTGAAAGCTGCTGAGTCTTGCCAACCCCTCCTCTCCACCCCCCCCCCTCCTTTGCCCGCTCCTCCCCACTGCGACTGCCGGTTTCCCTCCAGGATACCAGGACAGTGATCCCCTGTATTTGTATTTCCGAGTAACCAATAAAGGAACCATGATTTTTCAAACAGTGATTTTATTTTCTCTGCAAGCATGGGGAGGGAGGAGGGAAAGCATGGGGAGGGGGGAGGTAAAGCATGGGGAGGGGGGAGGGAAAGAGGGTTCAAGGGCAGGAGGCTTACAGCACAGCAAGGGAGCAGATTCTCAAACGCCATCTCGGGCACTCATAAAACTGTCTTTCAAGGCGTCCCTGAGGCGCAGGGCCTCACGGTGGGCTCTTTTACTTTCCCTGCTGTGTGGCTGCTCATAAGTAGCAGAAAGTAAATTTGCCTCTGCCTCCCAGCCCGCCATAAACGTTTCCCCCTTGCTCTCACAGATATTGTGGAGCACAGAGCAAGCAGCAATAACAATGGGGATATTTCTCTCGCGGATGTCTGAGCGTATCAGTAAGGAACGCCATCTCCCCTTCAAGCGGCCAAATGCACATTCTACGGCCATTCTGCACTTGCTCAGCCTGTAGTTGAACAGCTCCTGACCCCTGTCCAGGGCTCCTGTGTAGGGCTTCATAAGCCAGGGCATTAGGGGGTAGGCTGGGTCCCCAATGATCACGATCGGCATTTCGACCCCCCCCACGGAAATTTTCTGGTCGGGGAAGAAAGTGCCTTGCTGCAGCTGTCTAAAAACCCTAGAGTTCCTGAACACTCGAGCGTCATGAAGCTTTCCCGGCCACCCCACGTACAGGTCGGTGAAACGTCCCTTGTGGTCAACCACTGCTTGCATGACCATTGAGTAATATCCCTTCCGGTTTCTGTACTCGGCGGCCTCGTGGTCCGGTGCCAGGATAGGGATATGAGTCCCATCTATAGCCCCACCACAGTTAGGGAATCCCATGGCGGCAAAGCCATCTATTGTGGCTTGCAGGTTTCCGAGTTTTATAACCCGGTGTAGCAGCCGCTCGACGATTGCCCTGCTTACTTGCATCACAGCAAAGCCCACTGTAGACCTACCCACCCCAAACTGATTCGCGACTGACCGGTAGCTGTCTGGCGTTGCAAGCTTCCAGAGGGCTATCGCCACTCGCTTCTCCACTGTAAGGGCCGCTCTCATTTTGGTATTCCTGCGCTGGAGGGCCGGGGACAGCAAGTCACAAAGTTCCATGAAGGTGCCCTTTCGCATGCGGAAGTTTCTGAGCCACTGGGAGTCATCCCAGACCCGCAGCACTATGCGGTCCCACCAGTCTGTGCTTGTTTCCCTGGCCCAGAATCGGCGTTCGATGGCATGAGCCTGCCCCATTGCCACCATTTTTGACAGATTGTCAGTCGCCCTACTTGCAAAAACGGCAGTGTCCCTGTCGTCCCCGCTGTGCACGTCAGTGTCCCTGTCGTCCCCGCTGTGCACGTCAGTGTCCCTGTCGTCCCCGCTGTCCTCGTCCATCTCCTCCTCACTGTCATCGGGTTCCAGAAAGCGCGGTTCTCCCCGGATCGCATTCCTCCTCTGCAGACGGTGCAGCAGGAACTCAGCAACCGTGATCGAGGTCCTCACAACAGCCATTACTGCAGCCGTGGTGTCAGCGGGCTCCATGCTTGCAATGCTATGGCGTTAGTTCGGCGGAGAAAGGGCGCGAATTATGGGATGCCTACCCACAGGGCACCGCTTGTAATGGGGGTGGGCGGCGCGGAAAAAGGGTGCGAAATTTGGAAATTCCTACCCACAATGCTGCACTCGAAATGGTGCCTGCTGGGGGATCAGGGAACTGTGGGATAGGTACCCAGAGTGCAACGCATGTCATGTCGACGCCTGCAAAAGTTTTGCAGACAGACACTGTCGACTTGCTGTGCTTAGCTGTGCGTAGTGAAGACACACAACATCGACTGTATACCGTCGCGTTCACAAGATCGACATAAAGGAAATCGAACTAATGCTGTAGTGAAGACATACCCTAACTGCAGTACAACACAGCAAACAATGCTCAGCCTGCATTTCATGTGCTAGATCAATGCATTCTTTTTAAATAAGTGAAATGTGTTATGATGCACTGAGTGCTCCAAAGAGCAGCACCTTTCTTTCAACCATTTCCAGATCTTCCACGTAGATATTAACGCCCAGCATGTTATTGGTAATTGTCATTTGATCTATTTCTCCCAGTTCCATGCCTGACATTTCTCAGCAATGAAAAAGCCACCAAGGCTGCCATACCCAGCCAAACCGAAGGTGAAGGGGATGGCAGGAGCCTTTCCTCTGATGCCTCCCCAGAGGTAAGTGGGGCTGAGCTGGACTCGGGAGTGGCTGTGGTGCTGGGACAGCCGGGCACGGAGTCAGTGTCTGGCAGAAAGAGGGTAGGATCTGCTGGGAAAGAGAGCCTAGGCTAGGGGCATCACCCTGGGTGGGCAGGCCAGGGTGAGATTGGTGGGGCAGTAGGAGTTCGGGGCTATCTCCCTTGTTCCCCATTCTGCCTCGCCCTGTTTCAGCCTCCGCCCCCCCATATTTTGTCCTATGTCCCCCACTCCAGCCTCTTCTGTCCCTGCATCACATCCCCTCCCCCTTATTCTGCCCTCGCCCCACTGCGGGGGTGGGACCTTCAGGCACAGGCAGGGCACAGAGCCCTCTGGCCCTTCCACCCAGGACAGGGGTGGGCAAACTTTTGGGCCTGTGGGCCACATGGGGGTATGGAAATTACATGGTGGGCCATGAATACTCACAAAATTGAGGATAGGGGTGAGGGAGGGGTTGAGGGCTCTGGCTGAGCGGGCAGGCCCTAGGGTGGGGCCAGAAATTAGGAGTTCAAGGTGCAGGACGGGGCTCTAGGTTGGGGTGTGGGAGGGGAGGTGCAGGCTCTGGGGTGGGGCTGGGGATGAAGGGCTTGGGGCTCTGGCTGGGATTGAGGGGTTCAGAGGACAGGAGGGGGGATCAGGGCTGTGGCAGGCGATTGGGGCACGGCGGGGGGGGGGGGCCCTCAGGTGCAGACTCCAGGCAGCGCTTAGCACAAGCAGCTCCCGGAAGCATGTCCCCACTCCAGCCCCGAGGCGCAGCCAGGTGGCTCTGCGCACTGCTCTGTTCGCGGGTGCTGCCCCTGCAGCTCCCATTGGCCGTGAATCGCAGCCAATGGGAGCCACAAGGGTGGTGCCTGTGGACGGGACAGCACGCAGAGCTGCCTGGCTATGCCTCTGTACACTACATAGGGGATCAGGCCGGCTGCTTCCTGGGAGTCATGTGGAAAGCTTCCAACCCTGCTCCCCAGTTGGAGATGAGGGCCTGATTAAATGGTCTGATGAGCTGGATTTGGCCCACGGATCATAGTTTGCCCACCCCTAGCCTAGGGAACTGTGGAGCCCTCCACCCCAGGTAAGCGCCGCCCTACACCTCAACTCCCTACCCCTAGCCCCCTCCCACACACCCAAACTGCTGCTGCTCTTGCTGACAGCTGCGGAAGTCATGAAGTTCACAGAATCTGTGGCTTCCATGATCTGTGACAGACATGCAGCCTTACTTATAGCATGGGAACATAGGAATAGCCATATCGGAGCGGACCCCAGGGCCATCTTATCCAGAATCCTGTCTCTGACAGCAGCCAACACCTGATGTTTTTAGAGGAAAGTATAAGAACTCTGCAGTAGCAAATGTGGGATAATCAGATCCCCTCATTGATCTAATCTTAATCTCTAATAGAGATTGGTTTAAATCCCAAACCACAAAGATTAACTTTCTTTCCAGAATTTTTGTGAGCCTAATTTATAAGAGCTCTAGCTATTCTTGTTATCCATATAAACGTTCAATCCCATTCTGAGTCTTGCTACGTTCTTTGTCTCAACTCTGACCAACTGTAACTGTTTGGAATGAATATTTCATGCTTTCTCTCTGCGTTAGCAGGGATTTCATTTTTTTAAGTTTGAGCAAAAATGATTCAGAGTTTTGAGAAATGAGATCAGTGAGATATACCATCATCGGCGATCCCTCGGTTCAAGGATGATCTCTACCCCAGATTTACATGTGGGTCTGAGATGACTCAGGAGCCTGATCCCGGAACCACAGATCTGCCCACAGTAGGTACAGATATTTCCTGATGGGCCAGCTGCCTGCTGGGAAAGAATATTTCTTTTTCCCTCCTTCTCTCGCTCTCTTTTCAGCTTTAAGGGCAAAATGCTTCTCCTCAAAGTGGGCCAGTGACATATACACATATCACTCTCAAGCCTCCCAAAATCACACCAACTGGTCCCATTTAAGTCTGCTTTAATAGCTTAACATTCACCATACACCAACATCATATGGAGTTCAGATGGAGAACAAAGTAGAGGAGGAGGTAAAGTGAAGACTATTTTTCCTGGAAGAGGCTTTATTTACTATTTCCTATCACAGCAGATCTCTGTTTCTTGCAAAATCACTTTGGATGCCAGAAAGTGTGTATCTGACCGTGCTGAGGCCACATCCGTACTCTACTAGGGCTCCATGACAGCTCATGTCAAAGCATTAGAGTAGAGCTGCCTGACACGTTTATGTATTTATTTTGTATTTTAAGTCACTCAGAGACATTTAAAGTTAGTTATTTCTCAAGCATCTTTCCTTCTTTTTGGCATTTGGGCATTTAGCACATAAAAATAAATGCAGCTCATTTTAAGACATATTTCAAGATACCTTTACAAGCATGCTTTATTTACCGTAACCCACCTTTAATCATGACAGTCAATTTGTGGTATTTATTTTATTTAAAATTATGAGGATGGCTTTTGTTTTCCCCAGAAAACATGGCACTTTCATTTTTATATATACACACTCACATAACAATTGAGGCTCAAAGTCTGGGTGTTTTTCCCAGTCCCCTAAATTTCCAGAATTCTTGTTTATTCTCCTGGTGGTGTAATTACATTGTCCATGTAATATGTTGAAATTGTGAACTCCCTTCAATCTTATGCATTTGGCAATATGAGTCCACCATTGTTTAAGCAGGGAGCCCTGGGTAAGCTTTCCACTGTTTCACTAAGCATTGCATAACTGGGTTACAGCACCAGATCTCAAACAGAAACCTGAGTAATCTTTCAAAACCTAAGGATCACTTGCATCAACACCCTTCACATTCAATCCCAGTTTGCCCTTTATTACCACTTAAGAGATCAATTAAGACAAGTGCAAAGGTGCAAAATACTAGTGAGGAAGGAAAAAATCAAATGCACAAACACAAAATGGGGAATGATTGGCTAGACAGTAGTACTGGTGAAAAGGAGATGGGGGGTGTAGTGGAGCACAAACTGAATACGAGCCCAACACTGTGATGCAGTTGCTAAAAAGGCCAATATTGTTCTGGTATGTGTTAAAGGAGGGCCGTATGTAAGACATGGCAGGTACCTATCCCACTCTACTAGGCGTAGTTAAGGCTCTGCTGGAGTCCTGTGTCTACTTCTGTGCGTCCTACTTTAAGAAAGATGTGGACAAACTGGATCGAGTTCAGAAGAGACCAACAAAAATTATACAAGGCTTAGAAAACCTATGAGGAGAGTTTAAAAAACTGGGCATATGTAGTCTTGAGAAAAGACTGAGGAGGGACCTGATAGTCTTTAAATACGTTACGGTTTGCTAGAAAGAAATCGAAAATCATTTGTTCTTCATGTCTGCTGAAGGTAGGACAAGTAGTAATGGACTTCACTGCAGCAAGGGAGACTTAGTTAGATATAGGGGGAAAATTTCTAACTCTAAGGATAGTTATGCTCTGGAATAGGCTTCCAGGGAGCTTGTGGTAGCCCCGTCACCAGTCATTTTTAACAACAGGTTGGACAAAACTGTCAGGAATGGTCTAGGTTTACTTGTCCAGACCCATGCAATGAGGCAGAAAAAGAAAAGAAAAGAAAAAAGAAAATAAATGGAGATATACCAATCTCCTAGAACTGGAAAGACCTTGAAGGTCATCGAGTCCAGTCCCCTGCCTACACTAGCAGGATCCGCCTGCCTACACTAGCAGGATTGAGTACTGTCCCCTGACAGATTTTTTGCCCCAGATCCCTAAATGGCCCCCTCAAGGATTGAACTCACAACCCTGGGTTTAGCAGGCCAATGCTCAAACCACTGAGCTATCCCCCCCACCCCCTAAAATAATGGAGATATACCAATCTCCTAGAACTGGAAAGACCTTGCAGGATAAAGATGACCTCTTGAGGTCCCTTCAAATTCTCTCTCTCTGATTCTCTGATATCTGGGCCTTGATATCTCAACATTATATGCATTAGCACAGCTTCTGGCCTTTCACTGTTCTAACAGGCTTTTTCCCATTTGACTTCTTTGACCCACATTTTTAAGAAATAAATTATAATGCTTTTATTAACAGAATAATCAGGCTGAATCCTGAAGTACTGCAATAGTGCTATTCATTCAATACATCAGTGTGCACGTGTCAATTATCCTGGTATGCACTGCAGAACTACCAAGCAGAATTGAGCTACTTTGTCACTTTACATTACAGTGCTCCAAACAAGTGAAGAGAGAGAGACATATACACACACACTAGTTAGTATTCCTTGAATTGATCACATGCTGGGACAGATACATGATCCATCCTGTCTCCAATTGTAGCCTGCTCCTGAACGGAAGATACTTCATTATTATTCAATAATATTTCTGCTCCTGGAGCATCCAGAGACTCCCAACAGAATCAGGTCCCCAGTGCATTAGGGAAAACAAACCCTATACAAAGATGTGACCTTGTTTCAAATTGCTTACACTTCAAAAATTTTAATTTCGTCCTCGCTCCCACGGTTGATCCATTTTTCAGAAGCGACAAAGTCCTGTGGCACCTTAAAGGCTAACAAAAATATTGAAGCATGAGCTTTCATGGGCTAATACCCACTTCATCAGATACATACCATATACTGAAAAAATGTAAGTACAATTGATTTATTTTATAAGTGTATGGGAAAATGAGAAAGTAAGCAATTTTTCAGTAACAGTGTGCAGTGACATTTTTGTATTTTTAGGTCCGATTTTCTAAGCAAATAATTTTTAGGCACGGTGAAACATAGGGGTATGCAAGAAATCAGACTCCTGAAAGGGGTACAGAAGTCAGGAAAAGTAGACAGGCATTGATCATTTTTACACGATATTTTTAATGAAGCACTAGTATCCTTCAATGCTCCTGCACCTTTTCCCTTCCCCAAACTAGGCCCAACGGAGTTGTACTTGAATGATTTTTCCTGCTTTGGTACTTTACTTTGCTTTTGTAGAAAGTATGTTCTGCTCTGTGCCTCAGACGATACGATGTACTGAGCTCTTTTCTGCTGATTTATTGCATAACAAAATTGTCAGCTCATATTCTCATTCCACCAAGTTCCTTTTGGTTCCAGTCTCTTCTTTTGACAGGGGCCAGCTCCTCCTATTTTAAGCTGCATGCAAGTCCCCCTATTACCTCCATTAGTCAGTTTTGAATAAAAAGTTCACAGGAGCATACCGTGTGCGCCAACTCATGTTTGCTAGTGGCTGTTATAGTGAAGTACCAGACAAGAGGTACCAGTTCATCAGCTGAAGCATAGCACATACAGAGGCTCCTTGGGGGAAGAATGACATACATTACACAGAAGTAACCAGTTTAGGCCTCCCTCCCAAAATTACTCTGCTAATTGGATATTGCCCTTGATGGGTTCATAACCTTTGCACTTACTCATTTAGATTTCTAAGTATAAAATCAGGACCAAAAATTCACTCAATTTGTTTCCCAATAGAAAGCTTTATTGACAAATTTCCCCAATATTCACTTGCAGAGAGAAACAGTTCAATATCTAAGCTCCAGCAGTCCCCCATTTAACTGACACTGTTTTCCCCACAATGAGGGTAATTTCAGCCACAAACAATAAAACCTGGTAAATGACACTCTACACTCCACCTATTTCCTATCACATTTGCCTTCTAATTTTTCATAGTATACATTCCCCCAATACCTGCAAAATGGGGGGACCAGGGTGGTTATTGAGGTTTATGATCAGCAGATTCAAATGTCAAAACTTGCTTCTCTAGAGAAGGGCAAAAAAAACAAAACAAAAACGTATCCTAGAGGAACTCAAACCACAGAAACTACTTTGATATGTAAGCAAACCTAAAGACCTGAGTAAGTCCCATTTAGCCTCTAAGGCACAGAATTGCTCACTCTAGGTTTTTATGTGGAGGCACCTTTGCCTAGAATAAGATCAGGCCACCATTGGGTAACCTTGCATTCTACGGATCCTGAGTGATAGTGCTGGACAGCAGAATAGCAAAACATCCAGACACTTGAAGAATAAGTTAGTCTCCAGGATTCTCTGCAAGTACTGTAAACAAAGATTATGGGTGGAGATATTAGCCAAGAGACTGTACCATCAGATTTAGGACCCTCCAAACTGAACTCACCTACACAATAGCAGGGTAGAGACAGGATTCTTCAGTACAGTGCCCACATTGCTAGACAGAGCTTTGTCCTTTTCTAATCTGGCCACACTGCTATCTGCCTTCAGAGTTTCTTCCTTAAAGGACGACGAAGGCATACACCCAAGAACAGAGAAGCAAGTTTTATACACTCAGGCAACAGAGTGCACCATTGAAATGAACACAATAACTCGCACACAGGCATGCTGCTACTATTGTATGATGCAAAACTCCAGTGCTCCAACATTGTAACCCTCACATTTCTCTCTGTATAAAAAGATTATAAACAAATAAAGCATAAGGTGATGTAAGGCTTGCGATTCAGCTTCAGAGTCCAAGGTATTATTTCCCTATATGATGCTAAAGCTCTCTTTTAGCTTTTATTTTTGAAGTTCATTGCATTTAAAAATAAAGATTTTAGTTCTGTTAAAGCTAGAGCATTAGTGTAACAACTAGGCAGCTGCTATACAGTTTCCTTTTGGGAGCTCAGAGAAAATGACTGTTTACCCCATTCCCATCTTAACGGGAAAAAAGATTTTCAATGCCACTCAGGTAGTGGGAGAGAGCAGTGATGGGAGACTGGGAACGACTTCTCTTCATAAATAATTTAGAACAGAGGGCTGTTGCCAGAAATTGAAGATGTGTGTTTCCCATGCAGTTGGCTTCTTCCATATTTGCTCTTCCCACCACACCTAAAGAAACAATCTTGCCTACTCAAACAGCTTATCACTGAGTGAGAAATGCACACGTTTGGCTCCAGAAATGCTATTTCTGGACTAGGCTGAGTAAACTCCACTTTACCTGCTCTCCCAAAAGGACAGCACAGTGATACATTTCATCTACAAACTTTAGTGTAAAATGTGTGTGTACAAAACATTGTTTTTATTTTACTTGACTCCAGCAGCAATGTCTGTGTATGGGTGTTATGGATACTTCTCTTTAGAATGGGAACTGCCTCCTTCCTTTATTTGCACGCTGTTGCTGTTGTGAAGAACTAGTGGGGCTCTGCAGTTGTGCACAGCCGTGCAAAAAGACACACTGAGGGATTAGAAAGGAGCGTTGTCCTGGGAGGGCTTGTCGCCAGAGCCGGTGGGAGAGTGGGGGTCGGTGCTGTTCTCCCTGTTGCCCACCACTTTGGACTGAAAAAGGAAGAAAAGTTGTTGACAATGACAAAAGAATGACACTGGTCTGATGTCCTCAGTGCAAACAGTTACTACTTCTCCAAGGGGTGTACTGACATACAGTAAAGTTGTTCTCCCCACATAATCTATTACCAATTATTAGCCTTAGTGATTGCACACTCTTAAGAACAGAGGCCCCGAAATACCAATTACCTATGAAGTTCTCTGCAAGCACTAGTTCCCCTTTGACAGTTTTAAGCTAGTTTCACACAGACTATCTTGCATGGGGATTTGCTTAGCATGGAAATAAGTGGGAGTTTAGCAACAGGACAGTTACCTTTATGGTTCCAACTCGGTCTTCAAATGACTTGAAGGTCGTCGAGTTCCTTTAAAGAAAAAAGGCAGTGTAAAGTCAAAACAGGTAAGCTACTGGAGCAACTTAGTTCTTAGTTTGAATGGAACAAGCTGAGAATATCAAGTTCCTTAGCCATTCAAATGCAAGAGCACCACAACACACACAAGGGAGTCACCACTCCGATCATCTCACCCTCTCCCTGCAAGTTAGGATTCCCTATCTCTAACTAGCCAACTGCATTAGACATGCCATACTTGGCATATAGAAGGGTCTGGAAGGCAGACATTTATACCACATTATATTTTTCCCATTGTTTGAATACAGGCCACTCAAGCTAAAAACCTAACAGGCAGGCTGAGTTCCATTATGAGTCAATGGATTACAGATAAGGTAGGAGGGGAAAGCCTCACAAACAAAGGACTGGTTTCTCGTTTATGTAAGAAAGCTGTGTTTTTAGTCCAAATGGGAAGCTGAATATTTTAGACAGACTTAAAAAAAGTCATTCAGCTTTCTACATTACCTACTATTAGCTTGAAATGGAAGAGCTCCTCGGAGTGCAAGAGATGAACAGAACGTTGAGAGTTATAACGCAACGAGAATACCCGGGACTCTATTCTCTGACCACACGACAGAATTACTCACTTGTGTCAGTGGGAGAGATTTGTGTCCTGTGGTATGAGAACGGAACCTTAGAGGTGAGCAATTAATTTTAATCCACACTGATAAATTTAGTCTTTCTGCTCACAGAGCGATCATAAATGTTTCAGGAGTAGTAGTCTGTATTGAAGAGTTAGGATTTAGCTCATATATCATGGGGAATTGTTCCCTCGATGGACTGCAACGTACAAGTTCTTCTTGCAAGAACATTCACGTGAGAACATAATTCAGTTTCTGTTCCTAGATATTGCACACAAAACTCATTTTGAACATTTGCACCCATACAATAAACTTACCTGCTTTAGTTTGCCAGAAACACAAAAGGTATGAGTACAACCAAAGCAAAACTCATCTAAGAATGTGAACAAGTGAAAAGGATCTGTGCTCTTTGTGCAGCTCTACTCCCATCATACAGTTCATTCATCCTCCCATGTGGGAAGGGGGATTACAGTTTATACCAGATTCTACTAAATTCTGAAGTTTAGCTAAAGTTTTTACTAGAAAATGAGCAGCTTTAAGGATAGTTTTGCTTGTAAAATACAGGATTAAGTGTCTCAACTTTGTGGAGATTACTTAAGAGTGAAAAGATTTGTACTGCTAACTCCGATGAAGATGAAGACACAAAGGCACATTTCTGTTCAGGACAATTATAATGTCCCAAACAAAAGTAAACTCATGCAACAAAGGACTAAGGGAACATTTTTCTTACACGTTAAAACCAGAGCTTCCAATTAAAGAGTTTATTGTCAAGACAAGCCGGGCTTTTTAATCAGTTTGTAATTTCTTCAGTAGCTAGTGATCATAAGGATAATTAAATTCTGGAAGAGGTTACATGGGGAGGTTGTGAAATCTCTTGCATTGGGTTTTTTTTTAACAGGTGAGCAAACACTTGTCAGTGATGGTGTACATATACCTGGCCCCATCTTAGCACAGAGGGATGGACTGGATGACCATTTGAGCTCAACTCTTTTATGATTTTATCAGATATGGAAGACATTGTTCTACTGCAAAAGTCAGGGTATTTTAGCATGCTGAACCATTAGCTTGTGAACCAGGGATAGAGTGGGAGGTCAGAGAAATGTCATCTGCACTACTAGTTACAACTGTATTGAAATGCTAACAAAAGGATCATAATTCTCTTTAGGGACCTATGAAAGCCATAAAATTGCAATTTGAGTTTTGGCAGGGTTACAACACTTCACTTGAATCCTCATTAGGAGAGAGTCTAACATAGCCACTAATACACCTAAGCAACAGGCCTCTAAGCCCTGAACTAGTAGGGCTGCAGGAGATATTAACCCACAATGCACATTAGAGGTCAACTGAAGGAAAGAGTCCCAATACACAAAATGAAAATTGAATTTAAAGTCCCTAGAAGTGGGTTGGAATTAACTATACCTCCCACCCATCCCATTTTTAGAGACAATTGCTACATTACCTCATAGCTGGCATACTTATCGAATGGCGAATGGAATAACTGCTACTCGAAAGCATTAAAAGTGAAGAAGGAAGAGTTAGACAATTCAAACAGACACTGGGAGCACACATGGTTAGGTCTTGCACAATTTCCAAATACTTACTATACCCAACAACATTAAGGCTGCTGCAAATAGTGGAGGCAATAGAAGCAAGCCACAAAAATCTCCTCTCTCCTGGCCTTTGACACACTGCAGCCCCAACTAGTTTTGTAATGATAGAAGTTAGCCTGAGTATCTCTAACTGAAAAATGCACGATATGGACAGAGTGAATGGTGTTTAGAGGCTTTATGCTTCAACTGCTGACAGATTTGCATATGTCAGTACAAAGAGCCAAGCCTCCCACAGAAAGACGTTTAAAAAGCTTTTCCTAAATTAAACACCACGCTATGCCCAAGGGTGTTAACAAAAGGCATCTGGCCCAAGTTCCAGGACTAGATTATTTTTATTTGAGAGAGATGTTGCATAGGCACCACACAGAAAAGAGCTGAGAGAGTCCATGCCTGGCTTTCTTGTACCAAGTTACTCTGTCAATCAGGGTTTAATTTTAAGAGGCAGGATATTCCCAGAATTTAGGAGTAACAGGGAGAGGTACAAGAAGCATGCAGTGAGCCTGAGTATAGAGCCGCACTGAGCTGTCAGCTTTTAAATAAAAAAGCTGCTGTAAATTACAGACAGCCTCATCTACACTACAAATATGAGCAAGTCAAGGGACTCAATTACAGCACTGCAGTTATTTATGTTCAACTCTCACTACCAATTGCAATCTCATTGTAAAGCCAGTCCAGGGGCATCTGTTACAACCAAGTTCTCTAACTGATCTGTATTAGCAGTGCAGATGGGCCCTACATGGTCAGCTCTAAGTCTGCAGTGCCCCCTGGAAAGATTAGCAAAAAAATAAATAAGGCTTCCCTTTTAGCACCCTGAAAAGTGTCTTACCTAAAGGAATGCGAGAAGGGATGAGCCCTGGAAGAACCCATCGGCAGCAGCAGGAGAGAAAAATGAAATGTTAGTTAGGCTCGAGTGTCCAACTGACTGCCCCGCTTGGCTGCCCAGAAGTCTTGCACACAAGTGCCTTAGACAGCAAGCCCACCTAGCTACAACAAAATCTGCCTCAAGAGGAATTAAGAAAAGCTCCCAAGACATACTTCTTAGCCTATGATCTTATGTGAACCAAAGTATGGAGTTTTGCAAAGATCAATAATGGTAGCATAGGCACCAACTTTTCCTGGTGCCAGTGGGTGCTCGACCCCCCTCCCGCTTTCCAACTCCTTCCCCAAAGTCCCCACTCCAACTCCGCCCCCTTCCTGCCCCTATTGGACTCCTCCTTAAATCCCGAGCATGCTGTGCTCCCACTTTTCTCCCCTCCTCCCACAGCTTGTTTTGCCATGAAACAGCTGTTCTGCGGCAGCAAGCGCTGGGAGGAGAAGCAGGGATGCAGTGCACTCAAGGGAGGAGACAGAGGGGGAGTGGAGGCAGAAGGGGTCAGGGCGGGGAGCCTGTCTGTCAGTGGATGCAGAGCACCCACCAATTTTTCCCTGTGGGTGCTCCAGCCCCAGAGCTCCTACAAAGTCAGTGCCTATGAATGGCAGTGTCTGCAGTAAGAAGTTACAGCCAGATCACTGCATATTCCACTGAATTTAACCCCTACCACAGAGCTGTGTTCACAAACTCAAGCATTGCCTTCATTACAAAAAAAGCTTTTAATCCACATGTTGTTCACGCTTGGATTTTACCAAGGGTTAGCAAACACTGGAAACCCACCTCTTCCCCCTACAGTGACCACACCCCAAGCTTTCATTTAAAAAGTGTTGCTAGCCCTGCTGTTGTGAATACTCCTTGCAGGAAAGCCAGGGCACTGTTTTCTTCCTGAGTCTCCTAACATGGCCGGTGAGGGCATGATAACAAGAACTGTTCATCCTTACTATAACTTATGACACCATCCCAAACTGCCTTCCACCCATTCTTGGGTGCCAAGTCACCATTACTCCACCCACTAAGACTAAACTATCCCATCCAGGCCCATGACAGCTTCTACAGTGGTTACATGTTGTTAATACAAGAGCACTGATTACACCAAAGCCCAAGAAATTAGTTGTGCTTTGTGGTTTCGCCCCCAATATATATTAAGGCCATCTCTTCAACAGCTGAAGCCAGAGCCAAAACATTGTTTAGTGGTATGTTTGAAAGTGAGAGTTTCTACAACTCATTCCTATAAAAAGATTAACAACTTGGATAATATACACAAACATGCACCACTCCCAACACTGTATGTATTACTACAAGCATGGCTCAGCCTGTTTAGCACCTGAAACTGAACTTCAGAATATCTATTGGTGCTTTTTATAGGTCTTTTCCTTCTTTGATAAAATGTTTCCAGATTACGTAAAATCATGCGGTGTTCTGCAGCCAGACACCATCAGCTCAAAATAATATTTAACAAATCAATATGCTTGTAGTAGTAGCTACAGTAGCAGACACCTTCAAACACTGAAATGAAATGTATACTAGAAAATATACATTCTGAAAGTTACCCTCCCTAATGAGGAAGAGGGCATTCCATTACGATTAGCTTTCTGAAATCATACACTACAGTAAAATGCTGTAAGACAGAATGCCTGAGCCCTGCATCAGCGGAGAAATGCAGAGATAACAGAGAAAGCTAACCTGGCTAAGACTTTTGTAGCATTAACAGCAATGCTATACACTACTTGCAGAACACCCATTCCCATTAATTAAGATAGCCATCATATGGACTAGTCTCAGAGATTAGGCAGCTGGGGAAGATGTAGTAGTCCATATGATGGACATATATGCAATATTACACATACACAGACAATTTCAAGTACCCCAGGTTAACTATTGAACATGATGAATTCTAAAGGTATTAGATTTCAGACAATCCAGCAATTCATGGCATCTAACTGATGTACTGAGGATATCTCCCAACACAAGTTATTTTGATTCTATAGTGGCAACGTTTTATACAAGGGAATTGTGACCAAACATTCTGCACATTTATGTTGTCATTACCCCCTTTCTAGAATTTTTTCAGGAGTTAACGAAAGCTGACAAATAGTCTGCAGTGTCACCTCAATCCTTTTATTTTCTTATAAAAATGCAGGCTGAAGGGACAATCAGAGATAAAGCCCCAGGAGCATCTAACAAGCAATTACAGTTAAAGGCTAGCACTGAGATTCATTGAAAACAAGTAGCATCTCACCCATCCAGAGGAAAACTGCTCACTACAAGAAACCAACCTCACTCACTGTAATCTCTGATCACATCACGACTATCAGTTTACAGTTCTATGTCGAGGAAATGGTGCTACTGAAGACTTTGCTCCAAAAATATCAATTGAATCTGTATTGAAAGTCTCAGGACTGTATTTTTTTCCTTGAAGATAGCAGAGAAATATAGAGAGCAATATAGGTTTACACACACAACAGAGGAAGACTGGAAGAAGTGTTATTAAATCTTCATGGGAAAGAAACAAAGGTTACTTTAATTTCTTTTCCACTATAGGGCCATAAATCCACAGCAACCCTGTGGAGTTATTTGGTAATGCTTTGACTGATGTTATATATATCTAAATATACAACTGATGTCATATTTGACAGAGAAGCTGCCCACAGACTGACCACATTGTCTTCCAAGAAGAAAGTGTTAATTGCATTAATATAGCATGTTCTCACAATGTTAGTGGCTGCATATTTAAACAGGAAATTCAGGAGTTTTTCCAAAGTAAATTAAAATCAACATGCACCTTTTTCTATTCACTTTTTCTAGCTGAATTCATAGTATATACTGCAGCGGTTCTCAAACTTCTGAGAACCGCGACCCCTTTTTCACTCGCCGGCTGCTGCGGCAGACCCTTGTATGTTCACTGAAAAGCCACCGAATGAATTAGTTCTGTATTCGGCGGCTATTTTCAGCGGACAAGTTGAGCGCTCCTGACATAGCTCGGCGTATCTGCCGAAAAGCCACCGAATGTGAAAGTAATTCATTTTACTTTTAAGCGGCGCCGGAAGCTGGCGACCCTCCTGGGAGCACTCGGCGACCCCCAGGGGAGTCGCGACCCCCAATTTGAGAAACCTTGCTATACAGCCTATGTATTTTGATGTGGACACTGGCAGTGCTCTTGGAAATTTAAAGTTTACAGAGTTAAATCAAGAACTAACAAGTTCACATGGCTGAACAAACAATATCTGTGCATGGGTTAGTTATGCCGGGTTAGTGGTAGCACAAATGCTCCCAATCAGACTGTGAAGTGATTGGGTTTAGAGGAGACAGAATTCACATACTTTTGCCACAGCTGCCATGTTTGGTAGGTAAACCCCTCCCCCCCCCCCCAATTACTATGCACTTATGACACTGGTAAGAGGAACCTCCATTTTGCCCATTTCAATCTGCTACTGTCTAAAATAAATGAAAGACAAAAATGTATACAAATTGTTGTGTCATTAGTAGGCAAGAGGAGTCAAACGCACACTAAAAAGGTTAGAAACCGGACTAATTCACTGCCCAATTCACACAATCTGGGTGCTATTGAAGATATGCACCGATGTCTGCTACTCCAGGAATGCCATGTGCAACTCAGTGAGAGTAAATTTTGAATATCCAGTACTATGTGATCAGAGATTGCATCAAATTCTTACCACCTGGGTACTCCCAGCCACAGAGGAAAAGGAGAATCTCTGGGAAGAATGAGAGCTGTGTTGAAGAAACTGCCCAATCTGAATTTTGTCAAATGTCATGTTTAAAGACAGGTTAAAAAAAAACAAACAAAAAAAACAAAGAAGTTATTTTAATAAATTAGGCAGCTGTGTAAGGAGAGTCCAGGGAAGAGTTGATCTCCTGCAAAAAAAAAACTCTAGAGAAAAAGTTAAATACTGTATTTTACAGGATATATTTTCTGTACACTGTCATTAACTGTCTGGAAGACTTCTAACATCTTCTTTCCCCATTACGTTTGACCCATGCAGGACAGTTGTGGCACAGAATGGAGTAAGTGGGTTTCTACTGTTCTAACACCTTGTGCAAACACTTTGATCACAATGCTTGTGCACTGAATCTGTATGCAAAGTACAGCTTTACAAAAAACACACCATTTAACTCCCTTAGCACTAATACACATGTAATGGAGTTTAAGAGCAATGGCTGAAGTCATCCTGGGACTCTTTTTCCCCCTTCCTCCCCAGAGGGGATTATACTCTACAGCAGGGGTCTCAAACATGCGGCCCGGGGGCCACATGCGGCCCGCAAAGCCCTTCCCTGCGGCCCGCCAAGCTTCCTGGTGCCCTCCCTTCCCCCCCGGTTCCCCCATAGCAGTTTGCAGGATGGAGGGGCCAGAAGTGGAGGCTTCTCTGCTGCCTGGCTGGGCCGCGCGTGTTTCTAGCTCTGGACTTCCTATATTGCTCTTGCTTTGTTTGCCAAACAGCTGTTGGTGGTGCCTAGCGCTTTCCAGGAGGGAATGGGGAGCTGCGTGCTCAGAGGAGGAGGTGGGGCAGGGGTGGGACCTCTTGGAAGGGGTGGAGTGGGGGCGGAGCCGGGGCAGCGAGGGCAGGGTGTGTGTCAGTAGTGCGGCCCTCGGGCCAGTGCACTAGTCCTCATGGAAGGGGTGGAGTGGGGGCAGAGCCGGGGCAGCGAGGGTATGTGTGTGTGTCAGTGGTGCGGCCCTCGGGCCAGTGCACTAGTCCTCATGGAAGGGGTGGAGTGGGGGCAGAGCCGGGGCAGCGAGGGTATGTGTGTGTGTCAGTGGTGCGGCCCTCGGGCCAGTGCACTAGTCCTCATGTGGCCCTCATGGTCATTTGAGTTTGAGACCCCTGCTCTACAGTTACTAGATACTAGTTTTTCATGAAGGTTCTGGACTAAATATGATCACATTTAGTAATCAGCCTTGCAAGACCAAGGCAACTAATACTCAAGCACAGGCAATAATAATATTTAGAGATGAGCTAAAACTGCAATTGTTCTTCTGAAGACCTTAAAATTATTTCCATTTGAACCACTGACTCAAAGCTGCCCTTACGGTTTGATTTCCCTGTTAGAACCATACTGAGGGGTGCAATACGAGCACTTAGATCAATATGAGCACTTGAACTGATAATTGTTCAGTTCAAGTGTGACTAAAATCTAGGAGTTTTTGGGTTTTTTTAAACCAGACTGAACTCTAGTTCTAAGATGACCTTGAACCTGAAAGGGAAGGGTAAACCTTACACAGATTTGAACACTATATCTTTGATGCATCTGAGTTTGAGATATTGTCAACTTAAGTTACCTAGGAATTCTCTTAGTTCAGCGAAGACTGTTTTAACTTAGAACTTCCCTTTGCAAAGCTACAAACCCAAAAAGCACTGGGCTAGTACAAGAGAACTAGAAGCTGACTAGTTTAGCCATCCAAGCCAAATTAAATGCAAGAAAAGATTCAGCAGAAAGTGAATCACCAGATTTCCGTAGCTCAGTTGAAGGAATTCTGAAAGAAGTTAAATTACTTTGTCACTATCCCTTTGAGATAGGTATTTTATTGACTGGTACTTCCTGCCCTCAAAATTAGGTCAAACGGATACTAGATGGCACTTACTGAAATCCTGAGTTGATCACACATGAATGCCTGGGAATGCCTCATTTCCTAACTTGCATTATTTCATTGGTTATAGCAACCTCAAGTCACTAGAGATATTTATGAGATTTAACCTCCATATGTAAGTGCAAGATAGGTGAAATATATGTGGTTTTGTGCTCCAATGGCTAATATTAATACTGGCTCATCCATCGTTTTTAAAGTCACCTTCTGCTATCCCAGTGAGCTACCTCCTCCACTACACAGCGAGACAGCAGCCGCCTTCCTGGTACAATAGCTAATACAAGTGTCTAAAACCTATGCAATAATCTAATAGTTTTACATCTAAAGATATGAGAATTTGGGGTAAGGGACATGAATTCTAGATCCTTACACAATTCCTCCTCTTCCCTTTCACCAAATTAGTGGGTTTATAGACTTCAGTAGTCACTGAACATGGAAAGAAAAAGTTCTAGTCCATATTAGTAACAAACATCTAGACTGAGTCACTTCCCTTATTAGTCCCCCCCTTCATCCAATACCCATTCTCCAATGGGATAGGTAGTTGTGCCCATCAGCAAAGAATATTGACTTTCCATACATCTAAGAACTGATGCACATTATTTTCATTGCATAATATTACATGTCCAGTTTTCTCCACCTTGAGGTTCTCTACATCTCTGATGGAGCCTGTAGTGGGGTGGCTGCAGAAAAGGGGTAAAACAGCCCTGGAGAGGGCTTTTGCAGGGAGAAAGCAGCTGAGGGTGAGCCTGGCCACAGCTGTGGCCACTCAATCAGAGCCCAGCTGGCCCTTATAAAAGGGCTGCGAGTTAGGAGCTGAGGAGCAGTCTCTCTCTAGCTTTAGAAGGGGATGGACCTAGCTGCCTGAAAGATAAGGGTACCGAGGGTCGCGCAGTGCTGGGGAAGGGGCAGGCTGAGCCCGTGGAGCTCAGGCCTGGTGACCTTCCAGGCTGGGGCCTGATAGAAGGCCTAAGAAAGGTACTGGGCTGCAGAGAAAGGCAGGAAATCCAAACCCCCCTTGCCTATGATGACTGGCTGTTACACTGCAGTCTGCCCCAGGGTGCGGGGGCTTGATGATGACTGGCAGTAGCCCTAGACTGAGGCAAGGCGGGGATTGGAGGGTTGGGGATTCCCCAGGGAGGGGAGACCCAGAGGCAGAGTGTGGGGGTATTGTCAGGGGGCCGCACTCCAAATAAAGGGGCACAGGGGTCTGGAAGGGGCACAGGGCCAGCGAGACACCATCCTGCAGAGGACACTCCGAGCTGGAAGAGCTAGTTCCTGGATGGCCAGCAGGAGGCGCCACAGGGGTGTGTCGTCACGCTGCTAATGAGCCAAAGAGCTAGACTCCATTTTCTCACTTTTTATGCTGGCATTAAAATAGAGTTCCATCTTCTTGTAGAAGAACAGAAAGGGCTCCTCTCAAATGTTTTCAACACCACTATTCAAACATTATGAATGAGCTGCAATGGAACAGTATGGTACTTCTTCCCAGCATGGGGAAGACCACAATATTTTATCAGTTTGTGGAACAAGAGAACCAGATATTTGTATGTTCTGGGAATTGTTGAAAATTAAAGCAATACGAGTTTCCACCAACAACAGGCCTCTCAGAACACTGCTGGGGAAAGTGATGGAGAAAGGATTCCTGAGAATGGAGCTTGGACCATAAATAGCTTAGAAAAACGTGTATTAAAAGCTGAGCAATATATGCTGGGTCACATGGAACAGCTGTATCAGATTCATTTTGCCATTAACTGCAGTGCACAGAACTGAAAATGGAAAAAAACTAGTCATGAATTCCAGATGTTTAAACCTCAATATTGTGTGAATCCTAGACTCCAGTGCTAGAATGAAAGTGGAACAGAGCTCTTACCTCATGTCACCAAGTTTCCGGCTGATAACAGAACCCACGTTGGAAAGGGCAGCTGAAGTCTTCTGTCCTGCCTGAGACAGGGTTTCCTGAGTCTTCTTATAACTAAGCAGAAAGATGTTGAACAACTGAAGGTTAGTAGGGAGAAATATTACAGGCAGCAAAGTGAGAAGCAGAAATTTGGAAGTATTTGCCAGTATTTTGGAAAAGATGCCAAGGCAAAGAGAGAGGGACACTAAATTAGCAGGTTGCACTGACATGGCTGAAAGCTACTCATCTTGTCTCATATGTGCTTACGGCTTTAAATTTTAGCATGAAAATACAAGTGGATTTAATTTATTTCTTCACATTTGCTTCATATTGTTTACTATGTTGATATTTTAGTTTCTCTCTAACCATTAAATCTGATTAACATCGGTGAACATTTCAAAATCTGATTATATCAGTGAACATTTCAAAACTTCCAGTTTTGGTTTTTTTAAAGTGCTTATAACTCCCCACTCTTCCTCTTCTCCTTTTAAGAAACAAATTGCTGCCGTCAGTATTGAGTAATTGTTCTCATAAATAAACTTTCAGCCCTGAGTGAAGACAAAGGATTTTTGTTGCAGAGTTCAGTATGAAAGAAGAAACTGGTAATACCAACATATTCTAAAATAGATAAGAATTGCAAGAATGAGCATCACCTTTGCAACTGCAGCTTATAACCAATAGCTAGAAAAGTTTCTAATCAGTTACCTTTAGCCTCAGGTAAATGAGAAGTCTTGGACAGCTTTACATCAGTTTGATTTTACACATATTTGAAAAGTTCATAAGAGGATTAGAGAGAAGAGGCACTTCAGAGACATGCTATGGGACCACTGGTGAATAAATACATGCTAAGTCACCTGCACAACCTGCATCCTATCCAAGCTACTCTTGGATTGGCAATTAGCATCTAAATCTACAGCAACTTCAACTTGTGAGAATAATTATCAGCTACATACACCAACAAGGGAACACCAGATTTGGGGTAAATTAAATCTGGGTTTTCTGGCTCCTGAGAATTTAAGCCTGAAGTTATCCTTCTTACAGAAACTGTGCTAGAGTATTTTGGAACAGGACATGTAAGAGTCACCCACTACTCTCACATCCCTCAAATACCAAAGCAAGAAGCAACAAGTTCAAGTAGACAATTTAGGCTGACAGTTATTTCTCTTTCTCACTCTCCAGATGGCAGTGTGGGAGATAACACAATAGCACTTTGAACCAGATTCCAAGAAGTCCTCTTAAATCATGCTTTTTTTAAACCCAACAACCCATATTCTAAAACGTGAACAGGCCTCTTGACTCGACTACACTGGTTACTGCATATGCCTCGTACTTGACTAAACTCAGTAATGAACCAGCTTTACTTCTTCAACTACAATCCGAACAAAAATGATTATTCATATTGTGTAATCTAGTCATTTGCCAAATTCATGCCCATCAAATTCAGATAAAGACATAAAATCCACGGGATATTAGATATCTAACATCCAAGTCTTCCAGCTTCACTCATGTTCCTTCTCCACAGCACAACTTGTTTTGTAAGAAGTGGTGGTAATTATGTGATTTAAGGGTGAGAGATAGGTATTGAATGCTGTTAGCTTTAACACAGGATTTGGGGCACTGTTGCAGCTAATGAATTTACACCTGACCTGCAGAGACAAAACTTCCTTGGAATACAAGGAATTCAGGCCCCATCCCTTCTGGATATTGGGCATTTCCCCTGAGAAGGCTGTCACACTGTTCAGTAGTGATATCCAACAAAACTGTGATACTAATTTATGGACACCAGTAATGCTCATAAATTGAGAGGCCTCAGGCTCTAATGCAAGTTAGGACAGCAGGTTACACATACCGGTATTAATGAAGACCAGTACTATGACAGTGGACACATATGCAATATTACATATATACTTAAATTGGTCCCATATTTAATTTTTATGAAATTGTGGAATGCTCCCAGTGCTCTCATGTTTAAGATGTAAACTCCCTTTTTTAAAGTAATGCTGCAATGTTTGGGTTTCTAACACTGCAGCATTAGGAACCTGAAAGTAGATCCAACAACCAAAAGTTAGAGGCATCATTAGTTTCCATTGTCCAAATTGACAGAAATGCAAGAGTAAACAGAATGTAATTAGAGACAGGAACATTTTTACTGTTAATCCTTTAGTCATAATAAAGTCTAACAAACGACTTAAATAGACTGCCTCTGGGAGGGACAACCAAGACTCCGTCCTCACTCAAATAAGGGCACATCTACACGTTGAGCTGGGGGCCTAATACCTGCGTTAGTGTTGAACAAGCTCAAGCACTAAAAATAGAATGTAACCACAGAGGTGCAAGGGGCTACTTCTGTCCAAGAAGGTAGGCATGCATTCAAGGTAGCTAGCCCTCCTGCTGCAGCTACACTCTAATTTTAGCACACTAACCCGATCAGAGATAGTACAGGCATGTCACAAACTGGGAGTTACAAGCCCAACTCAGAGGGTTAGATGTACCCAGTTACACCCCCCCCCACACACACACACACACAATAATTTCACACAAGCCAGAGAAAGATGGCCTTGCACTGTACTATAAAGAGGTCAAAGTCAAGCTCTGTCAGATTAGCACAGAGGGGAGCAATTTTTAGAATAGATGGAGGGCCCTTCAATAAGTATGCTGTCATCCCTCTCTCCCACCCCAATCAGTTATTTAAATATTGGGACTACTACCTTGAGAGCCCTTGATGTTCTTAACAGCTGAGGTCAAAGGCAAGAAGAGAGGTAGGTCTCTCAAAGAGCCAGGACCCAACCTATACAGGACTTCAAAGTAAAAATGTTATTGTATTTGGAAGTGACCAAAAAGCAAGAACTATTGAAGAACTGGTCCAATATGTTCCATGCGACTGACTCTGCTAGGAAGCTGCAAGTTACAGCTAGTGCAGAATGCAAGTGGTCTTAAAAAGGGAGAACACATCAGATTATTGCTCTCTGCAAGCCAAAAGCATGAGCTACTGTAGTGACATATGGATCCTGAAAACAGACTTGCAAACTGACGATATATGCTGTTGGAGAGGTAGATTTGCAAGTCAGATAGGTACCTGGGAGTACTTTCTGAACTGCACTCCTCTTGGACAAATCCCTTCAACATGGTGAAGGCCTACACCAAGACCCATAAAATCCTCCTCTCTTCCACTAGCATCACCTCTCCCTTGCTTGCTCTCATCCAGCTACCAGAGTGACACAGAGAAAGCAGAAAACAGAGAACACCTGCATCTGGACGCTGACAGTTCTCTCATCTGCCTAAATGATTCTGCAATCTCCTCCAGCCACCACATGTACACATTAGGCAAGTGCACCAGGTTCTACCCTCTCTCTACATTACATGCTTTGATTAGCTGGCAAACCACGCTCTGCATCAAGGACTGGAAGATAAGAAAAGCCTCTCAACAATGCACAAAGGATTTCTGTTCAAAAGCGCTACAAGTGTCATAGGTTAGGTCTCTGTTTTCAGTTCAGTCAGGAAGCTCGTAAATTATCCTGCCTAGCAGCTCATGCAGTGGTACAACAGAAGATGACTATTTCCTCAGCAGAAAAGACCCAAGAAACCTGGCAGGAAAACCAACCTTGTATTTCCTGAATCTGGCTACTGGCATTTATTTAATCCTAGATAGAGGAAATGGAAATTCTGCTCATTTCCCTAGGAATATCACTTTTCATCCCTTCCCACTTTATTTTAAATTTGTGTTTAGCTTGATAGAGAGACAAGGCAGATGAGGTAATATTTTTAATTGGACTAACTTCTGCTGGAGAGACGAGCAAAAACTTCTCTCACGAACAGTAGTTAGTCCTATAAAAAAATATTACCTCAGTCACCTTCTCTCTCTAATATACTGTGACCAACAACATTGTCTAGCTTGCTAGCATTTTAACTGCCAGATAACATTCTTTCTAGTGCCAATCCAAGCAGGAAAACTGGCATGCAAAAACTATTCTAGGTATAAAAAAAAAAACAGCTCTTGAACAAGCTACATAGGCAGGCTTCGTACTGCCATTTTCTAACAATTTATTATTAATAACTGCAAGGAAACAGCAATAACAGGAAGTTTCTTATTCTATGAGAACATACAGAGGGACTGAACTCTGATTAAATGCTACCAGAAAAAGTTGTTCACTGACTCAGGTAGTAACTAGGGTTTAAAGAACAGTGCTCAATATCACCAAGTAACAGCACAGCCAGGATTTACTCTCATTTTGTAATGCAAGTGGACAGTCTACTTGGAAAGTAGAACCCCATAACCTGGTAAGTTCTGATCCCTCCCCACCCCCATCCACAGTGTATTACACAATGAAAAAAAAATCTTCCATTTGCTCCCGTGACAGGAAGCCACCTTTACGCTGACACACACACTAGCAGTTAATAGAATTCAAGTCACCAGAAAAGAAACTGAATTCCATACCACGATGTACAGAAGGGAGTTCAACTACAAGTGACCCATGACCTACATCAGCCAGTATCTAAGCAAAAGTGGAAAATTAAGGCGATATAACCGGTCTCTCATAATTCACTCAGCTACAGTCCATTACATGTAATAAGCAGTTTGAGGGCTAGGGATAATTTTTGTAATATACTGGTAGCCTTTGCTCCAGAGAAGACTTCATTCAGTTAGCTAAGCAGAAAAAAAAAAAAAAAAGTCTAATTTAAGATGCAGCTCCAAACAAGGAAACAAATTATGTAAGAAATCCCAGTCAAACTACTGTGCAAGCAGGCAATTTTGGCGATACGATGACAGGCAGCAAGGCTATTATGCAAGCTAAGCAAAGTGTAGCTTTAGAAGACTGTGGTTACTAGGATTCCTGAGGAGTAAGATGTAACAATCATGATAACTCACAACAATTGGACATAGCTAAACTCACAGGTCAGTCCTAGATTTTACTGCAGCTAAAAATAGCATGGAAAGGAGGAACCTCCACCCAAAGAAGGGATTGCTTAACATCAGAAGTGTGATTAAAGAACTATTTGAGACTGACAGACAGAATACAATAGCTGTGGGGTTCGTAAGCTTTTAACATGTATTTAATGCTCTTAAAATGGTATACTGACTGCCATGGAAATTGAAGCCATATGATTTTCAGATCAGACACCAAATAGGAAAAAGTGCATGCTACATCACAACCACCCATTACTATCTCTCACCATATCTAGGTATTAGATAGCTCAGTCTGTCTAGTCAATCCATGGCTTGTCAGGTCAGACTAACAAACCCAGTGCCAACTCTGAATATGGTCAGAGTGATATGGACCCCATCCACCAGAACCTGAAATGAATCAACTCATTTCTCCCAGGTCAGTAGACACATGTTGGAGGGTAAAGATGTCACTATTAACCACAGCTGGATTCACATCACTGACTTGAATATGACTGTGTATTTATTGGGTAAACATAAAAAGGTCTTGTCGGTAGTACTCTATGGGACTAGTCAAAGCAGAACATTGTTAGCTTGGGGTAGCGAGTGTTAGAGACAATGTGCTTTTCTGGAAGTTGATTTACACTAAAGGTTAAAACACTCACGCTTCTGATTGGGTTAATTTTTCATTCCAGTCCTCCAGTGTACTGCTGGCTGAAAGATATCTACAAATACAACGGAAGTTAGAAAAGGTGCCAATGCTTTCAAGTTAGATGATCTCCTTCCTGGACCATCCACATCACTAATGCCTCTAGATGTTTAAGGAAACAAGCTCTATTCCCATGTGATAGATAAGGGGAGGGAATGGCTATTAGAGGAAAGAATTCTAACACACTGTTCTTTTAGATGTGGGCAAATGTCCAAGCCCAGGTTTCCTCTTTATTCGGTTAATGGTGGCTGGCCAAAGAAATTGCACAGATTTAAGCTAGGAGTACAGAAGATATCAGGACAGTTCAAACAAAGTTGTACGGTCTGCCACTTAGCCTCCTATGGGGAACCACTCCCTCCCCTCCACTCACACAATACAGCAGCATTTAACTGCAGCATGGTATAGCACTGAGCATAGGAACCAGGAATTTGAGTTCTATTTTCAGCTCTGACACTGCCTTGCATGACCCAGTGCAAGCCACGTCACTCATCTCCATTTTCTCATCTTTAACAGGAAATTACATAAGTCCAAAAAACTTACAAGATCTCAATCGCTAGAAGTTCTACTACATGCCATAACCTACATTACTTTAAAACTAGCATAAATGAATGCCTAATACTAACTAATTAAAATATTCTAACAACAGATGACCAGGTAATAAATGCTTTGTAATAACTACTGTCTGTTAGTAATTGCATTTCTACTGAGCACCACACCAACTCACAGCATTCTAACCTATATTGGCATCCAACAGATTAACAAAAGGCCCTTATTTGTAAACTGTCAAAGTCACACTAATATGGTAGCAGCTACCAGTAGCTGACATATATGCCCAAGTTTGTTTGGCCCTCATTCCTCCTAGCACTCAACACAGCCATTCATCTTGTCTACCTTTGTGGCCAGAATGGAGTCAGTCAGCTGGTCCTCAAAGTGTTTGCTATGATTTTTATGGAGTCAAGGGGAGAAAGCACAGAGTAGCTTTAAAATAGGAAATGCAAGGTTCACTCTGATATGGCATGGGACTTCATTCACACTTTGCCTGACAAGGGCTAGCTGACAGACAACAGTAATTCTTAACATTTCATGCTTCATTTTATGTAAAAGTGTGGCCTGGTAACTGATTGGAATTTTCCTTCAGCCATGGCAACAGGCAGCTAAAGAGAATACAGCAATATCTTTTGCTTCCATCACCTCTGCAGCAGTTGAAAGTCAGGTACCTTGTTAATAAGCAAAAGCCTTGAACATGGCTTCACTGTGCCCCAAGCATACAATTAACCCCTTACTGCCTAGAAGAATGAGGCACCGTACAAATTGGAGAATAGAGTGAGGAGCAAGTAGGTGGTGCTGATGACTAGAGGAACTCACAGTTCAGACTGTGTCACTTTCTCATTCCATTCTCCAAGTTTCTCAGATGTTTTCATATAACTAGAAACAAAAAATCTGGTGATTAATCATTTTAAAGTGGGAGCATTTTAATAAGGATAAGTCAACACTTCTGAGATTTAAGTTACATGTTAAAACCAGCCAACGATCAGAGACTATGGGAAGAAGAAATGGGTAACAAGAAAGTCCTTCCCCATCTGATAGCATTGTCTGTCAGTTCAGATGCTAGTTATAGTCAGCATGAGAACACTTATATTGGATAGTGTTAGTTGGGTTGCAAAGCCTCCCTTCCCTCTTGATCATAGTCATATGGCAGTCAATGGTGGTGTTCTTAATTCACCTCGTTTGCATGTGCTTCATACTGCCAGAACAGGAAAAAAAACCTCACTCTCAACACTAGTAGTACCAGTCTGGGATACAGAATGTCTGGAATGGTCCATTAGCCAGTCTAAACCATGACCTCACATCTTTTCATGAAGTTTAGGTGCTTCACTATATTCTGTTCCTGGTTGCAGCCTGCTATAGGTAGGGCCCTACTAAATTCATGACCATGAAAAACATGTCATGGACCGTGAATTCTGGTCTTTTGTGTGCTCACTACTCAGGTTTCACTGGGGAGACCAGTGTTTCTCAAACAGAGTCCCGACCCAAGTTACAGGGGGTCTCACAGTTATTTTAGGGTGAGTTGCGGTATTGCCACCCTTACTTCTGCACTGCCTTCAGAGCTTGGTGGCCAGAGAGTGCCTCCAGCAGCCGCACAAAAGTAAGGATATTAATACTATAAATCCCTCCCATAACCTTGCAGCTCCCCCCTCCCCCTATATATATATATATATATACACACACACACACACACACAATGTTTGAAATCTATGGCACAGGGAACACCTACGCATTGGAGCCTTGGACATCATGCCAGCTCTTTGACAGGTTCTGCTTCAGCCCATCAAAAGGGGTCAAACCCAGTTTTCTCTTCAGCTCTCCACAGTGCCTCTCTTTGGCAGCCAATACCTGACGCAAGGTACCAATTTCCTCTTCCACCTACAAGACAGGTTCCCAGTTAGAAGCGTGCCTTAGTGTTACAGGAGTTCAGCTTTAATAAAGTAGTTAAACATGGAAAAACAGGCAATCATTTTTCACAGCTCCCTCAACATAAACTGGATATATTTATACACCTAAACTCTGCTAACAAAAATGCAAGAAGAAATCTAAATTCCAGAGACACAAATTAGATTTTAAAATTTTAGACAGTTTAAACTTTAGTATGCCAAGGGGAAAAAATGTGGGGTTCAGTTAGGAAAATTTCCAGAAAAATAACCCTACTGGCCACTTAACATCACAAAAGAGTCTCAGAATCTTTTTCTAAGGCTGGATCCTCAGTTAATAGAATCTATTGTTAACAGATCTGAAAAACTGCAGAATCCTGCATACAAGGAAAATGACTTATTTTTATAATTCTGTTCCTTTGTTTTTATTAAGAAACTAAGATCTATCTATTCTTGTGGTTTATTTTCTGGTTTCAATCCTGTTTGGCATCAGAACTACAAGTGTCAGAAAATAGGTGAAGGCAGAAGGAAACAAATTTTAACAAGTCACAACTCAATACATCTGGACTGCTTTGCATTACTGAAATTTTGTTCAAGTCAAAGAATCAGAATAGGTTTCTTCAGTGAGTTCAGAAACTACAAGAAAACAGCTGTAGCTTTCACTTCCTGTTTTGTTTGAGGTGCAAGTTATACACTGACATTTAAAAGGGTCACCTTCATTTGACCATTCACATTTGAGTGCAAATTTGCAAACCCACAATATCTTAAAAGCTTTTAGATCCAAAGTCATTGCCTAAATGGGAAGGAACATTAAAAGGAACTCCGTGTCCTCTTAATTCAAGAGTAGTTTCTCCCCCATACTCCACCTGTTTTCTCATTCTATATGGAGTTTGAAATTAAATGGCATTTTGTTTGCAGAAAACCATTTTCCTTCTAAGTTCCATGACAGGAAAATTCTGATAAAGGTGCTAAGCGCTGCAGCAAAACCAGAAGGGAGAACATGAAATAAAGCATATTGTTGTTAAAGTCTACAAGTTCGTAGTTACTTTTATTCTTCAGCAGTGGAATGATGGATTTAGATTCCAGAGGACAGACTAACATTACACTACTGCTGAAGTCTAAAACATCTAGTGTTCGTTAAGCTTTCTTATAGCCAGGGCTTTGGAGCAGAGCACGGAACTGGAGTGCAGAGCAACAAGTTTTTGCCTGGAGCTGGAGTGGAGCCACAGCACCGCTCCAAAGCCCTGCTTATAGGGGATGGAATTACCACTTGTCTCTTTTACTACTCACAGATATAGAGGCACAGTCTAAACAGAAATGGTAGCACCATTTTACCTTGACAAGCTCAGCTCTTAACTCTTCTTCCTCAGCATCAGTCAGCACCTCAGGTGCAGAGGTCCTTGCACTGGCAGCATTATCCACAGGTACATCTGTCATGGTATCTGACAACAGACCTTTGTTGGGAGAGTTAAGGTTGATATCTGTCACAGACAAGAAGCAGAATGTGGAAAAAATAAGCTGCTAGCAAGCAAAGCATGTTATGCAAGCAGATGTGCTGTAGAGTACACACAGAGGGAGTCCCAGGGAGAAAAAGGAGAAGAGAAAGTTCTCATCTAAAAAAAGACTTAGCATCTTTCAGAAGAAACATTTACTAGTCAAAAATATTTTAACAGCTCCAGCCCAGTCACTCCAGTTAATAAACCTGGGTCCAACTCCCCTCCCCTCCCCAATAAAGCAGCTCTGAGGCCTAAAGTGACAAGGGGTGATAAGATCTGGATCGGAAGTTAACTATAAACTGGGCAATCCATCGGAAGCTATAACACATCAGAGAAACACTGTCCTACAGGGAACATCTGGGCCAGTACATCCCTTGAACTAGTTTGAAGTACATCTCTCGTTTATAGAACTGGTATACGGGAAGCCAACAATTCAGCTTCCATTTAATTAACAAGTATCATGACCTCAACTACTAGTTTAGTGAACTACCTGCACTACAGGTAGCACTGCAGAGGCAAGAAAGCTTTGAAGTCATCCCAGCAAGAGTGCTCTAGAGCAGCAGGGCATCTACAGAGGGACAGAATCAAACCCTAATCACTACAGAGAATGGAGTCAGGTGCCCTCATTCCTAGCACCACAAATACACCGGTTTACAGCCTCGTCCCCCGTGTCTATTCAAAACAGGGGGGGGCTCCAGTTCCTGGGGAGGTTTCCGAGAGATGAGAACTGGCCGCAGTTAAGACCTTTCCTCTTCCAAACGGAGCTCAGCTCGGATTCTTCCCACCTCGTCTCGGCTAGATCCTACCTCTTGGGGTTCCTGCCTAATGCCAGACAACAGAGTCCGGGGAATACGAGACTCCGCCGTGCATGGGGATGGGCTTCCCCGGGGAAGCCTCGTCCACCGATCATTGCTGCCTGGAGAGGGGGGCTCAGCTCCGGAGGGACTGTGGCTGCTAGTTTATCAGCGCAGGCAGAGCAGCCCCCGCCCGGAACAAGGGCGCCCGGCCCTTCCCCCCTCAGCGCCCCCCCAGGCCTCAGCAGCCAGCGCCCAGGCACCCTGACCCGGGCAGAGGGCGGCGGCAGGGCCCCTGCCCGCCCCACCGAGACACCCGGCCGAGCCTCTAGCACCGTCAGAGCAGGCGCCGCCTCGGCTCAGTCAGGCCCCGGCCCTGCAGCACCCGGCCGGGCCGCCCCTCCAGAGCCCGCGCGCCGCCTCGCCAACGGCCGCCCCTCCCCTCAGCGCGCGGCGGCCCCGGCGCAGTACCCTGGCTCGCGCTCTCCATCTCCGGCCCGCTGCCGACACCCCGCACGCAACCCGCCGCGCGACCCCCGCCTCAGCCGCCCGCTTCCGGGGAGGCGCGGGCCGAACACGTCATCAGCTACGCCACGTCCCCGGACCGGAAACAGCCTCTGAGTGGGTGGGGCCGCGAAAGGGGGTGACTTGGGCGGGGCACGGAACAGGGAGCCTGCATACGTCATGGGTAGGGGGCGGGGTCAGAGGGAACCCGATGACGTCAGGATGAGGGTGACGTGAGCAAAGAGTTAGCGTGTGGGTTGACGTCAAAGGGAGGAGAGATGGAGGGGGGGCTGGGGGAGGGGAGGGACCTTGGATAAGTTGAGGGGGGGGTATAATGGCCTGATGGGAACTTGGGGGGGCCAGTGACTGGGGGGGCTGAGGGGATAATGGGAACTTGAGGGCAGAGAATGGGGGGCTGGGAACTTGGGGGGCCAGGGACTGGGGGGGCTGAGGGGATAATGGGAACTTGAGGGCAGAGAATGGGGGGCTGGGAACTTGGGGGGGCAGGGACTGGGGGGCTGAGGGGATAATGGGAACTTGAGGGCAGAGAATGGGGGGCTGGGAACTTGGGGGGCCAGGGACTGGGGGGCTGAGGGGATAATGGGAACTTGAGGGCAGAGAATGGGGGGCTGGGAACTTGGGGGGCCAGGGACTGGGGGGCTGAGGGGATAACGGGAACTTGAGGGCAGAGAATGGGGGGCTGGGAACTTGGGGGGGCTGGATGTGCTAGGGGTTGTTGGGAACTTGAGGGACTTGGAGCAAAGGATACTCATGCGGCTACTTTGTGGCTGTGTTAGTTGATGTACCGTGGGGAGCCTCTTGATTCCTTGTGGGGGCATCGTGCACATCCGTAGCATTCTTCAGCCTCTGCAAGCCATGACTTTCCTGCCTATTCGACCCAGGAACTTGCCCCACAATGCCCTCAAGTCGGGCTCCAGCCCTGCACGGGTTACTCCCTTCTGCAACTGAGTAGGCCACATTGAACCAGAACAACTAGCTACTCCAAGCCCCACTACAGAGCTGAATAGGGGCAGCAGTGGATGGGGAATCATCACAACCCATGGGTTCTGTTCCTAGCTCTGCATGATCTTTGGCAAGTCTCTCCACTGCGGACCAAATTCAGCCCAGTAAAGTCACTTGGAGTACAGCTGAAGCTAGCCAACTTTGCCGTTGTTTCTCCATCTCTGGAATGATGCTAATGCTTTTCTACCTCAGCCATAAAGCTTAACTCAGATGCATTATGCTGAGGAGTGCCTAGAGGCAAAATGGTAGCATGTTCTGCTGGCTCACAAACTGAGCAGTAGCCATGTAGTGCTTCCCTTGGGGTTCTACTTCAGGCTTCCAGTGTGAGGGCAGTGCCATCAGAAATACAGTCAGCTTTCTGTGGTCCTGCAGCATGTCAGGATGGTACAGGGAGAGGGGAATTGACAACTCCCACTATATGCTGTCTGAGTAATTGTGCCAATTTCCCAGATTATGAAACAAATCTAATAGCAACAACCCTCTAGCACAGTTGGGACACCTAGCATTTCAGTGTGCTATTCTATAGCCCCAAACTAGCACTGATTATGAAAAACACCCCATCACAGAAGGTTGAGATGGAAGAGATACATTATGCCATTTAGTTTTTCCTTTGCCCAGCACAAGATAGTTCCAGTCAATAGATTATTCAGTCCTTTGTCCAGACTAGACATACAATGTCTAAAGAACTGAGACTTCCACTTCATCTTCTGAATAAGGAGGTACCCTACAGGGCAACATATCCATTCATTAAAGCCGATACAATAATAAAAAAAATACTCCTCCCAAATCCATTAAACCTTGTTTTTAGGTCCAGTGTGTAATTTTCTTTGCATTTTTAGGAGATACATTTCATCCAGAAAACACACTCATCCACCCCTCCAGCCAGGTTGGCTGAGAATCGGGAGGTGGAGAAGAAAGGGCAAAGCAACAAGAACGGACCACAGCTGTTTTTCTTTCAGCCTCTTCCAATTCTTGCTTGCTATGTCCTTGTTTGAAGGGGAGGTGGCAGTACCAGCACGAGAATCCTCGCTGCCCACAGCAGCCAGGACAAGTGCTATTGATGCTATTTTTATTATTATTCCACCCCAATTGTGACCTAGGAATAAGCCAAAGGCACGATGTGGTTCTGTTTAAAAAATCCCCACCTTGTCCTTCGTCATTGGAAATACCCCCTTCTTCCTCCACCTGGAAAAGAATTAATAGGAAAATCCATTTGACTCTGATCCATATTTCCTTCTCTGTTTTCAAAGGGCCCTCTCGTACCAGGTTAGTCATTGCATAACTCCTGTCAGCCATCTCTTCCTCTGTAAGACTCCTTCACAGAGGAGTTATGGGTCAGCATAGCAGACAATAGCAAAGCTCTCTTCATCTAGGACTTCACTTGTCACAAGGAGAACCCACAGCTGGTTGTTGGCTTCACATCTTGTGCCTTCATTATCACTTGGCATGACCATAAAGGTCATTCCAAGACAACTCTGCTGTTAGCAAGCATATGGCTTCCATACCACGTGACCGCAAGGAGACAAACGTCTTCCCTGCCAAGGGGAATTCTACATTTCCTTCCCAAGAGGGAATGAACTCTCAAGAGGGCTCATTAATCCTAGTTTCTTGCCCACTAGTCACCAGAGGATTTAGAACTCCCATATTGATCAGGACCTCCCTAAGAAATGCAGATTTTTTTTTTGACCCTCCATGTCTTACGGACACACGAATATCCAACAAGAGAAAAAAATCTCTAAAAAAAATTAGGTTTTTGCTCTATATTTGTACGTGTGTTTGTGTGTGACGAGTGCAGAGACTCTATATGTAGGAAATACCCCAGCTACAGAGAACCAGAGCATATAGCAACATGCTCTTCTGTATCAGACCAAGGGGCAACTGCCAGGTCAGAAATGTAGGTTTTGATAAAAAGAATGGCTTTGTTAATAATAAATGATATTAATGCTTATAGAACTTTCCAGCTGAGCATGTCAGTGCTCTTCACAAACATTAAAGGGGAATCATTGCTGTGAAAATCCCACTTCTGTGGAAAATGCTCTGTTCTGGCCAAGTTGCTGATAACTGAAAGAAGTTAGCAGGAAAAGAACACGCGTCTCTCTTTTCGCTGTGTTCCCTTTATGCTGTTTGTTGGCAGCACTTTGCTTATACTCGGTTTCACGGTACAAACGGATCGGCTGAAACCCTGCACATTATTTCTGGGGGACTGTTCACAAGCTTAAACTTCAAGAATCAGAGAGGTAGCCGTGTTAGTCTGGAATAGCAGAAGTGACAAAGAGTCCTGTGGCACCTTAAAGACTAACCAAAGTATTGAAGCATAAGCTTTCGTGGGCTAATACCCACTTCATCCGACGAAGTGGGTATTAGCCCACGAAAGCTTATGCTTCAAAACTTTAATTAGTCTTTAAGATGCCACAGGACCCTTTGTTACTTCAAGCTTAAACTTGAATATGTGCCTAAATGTTTGCAAGATCAGCCTGATAACAGTCAAAAGGGGATCAGGAAAAGCCTCGTCGGTTGCATTTTTCTTTATTTTGCCATTTGGTTGGTTGAAATATCTAGTCAGTTGTATTTTTGTTTTTAGTCAGTTTCATTTTCTGCCATTAGTCTATTTTCATTGCCCAAGATAAGGCGCATGTAAAAAGGCAAACAAATAGAAAAGGCGGAAAGTGCATTCGTTCTCCAAAATTATTTCCAATAGTAACACATGCAAGGCTGCATGGTGGTGCAGGGGAGTATAAAAGCTTTCTCAGGATGAGTATGTAATAACCCCATTATTCACAAGAGGCGAGAACTTATGCAGGCCATCCCAAACGAGTGCCCCAAACTCCTTTATGCCACATCATCACATATCTTGGACGTGCCAGATAGTTTACAGAAAACTTTTTTTAAAATGTTTTGAGGACCTTAAAACATTTTGTATTGGGACTATTTTCTGCATCTTTCCATCGATATGGGTATGTGCCTGCGTTAGTACGGTCCAGATTTTAAAACAGACCAATAACCAGAAGATCCCACAGAAAACAATGGGAGGGGGCCACCGAGTGCTGAGCCCTATTGAAAATCTGACCACTTTATTGGGGTGCCTCGTCAGGAACTGAACGCTTTTGAAAATCTGGGCACAAAACCACAGAGGTACAGGGCTCAGGAGGGGCCCTAAAGCACCCCACCATAACCTTAGAAAGCTTTGCTGTACATAATTAGATGACTTTAAAGGCCAATATCTCCAGACCTTCCAGAGATAGGAGCAAGAGCTGTGTGTCCCCCATTGGGAAGTTGGGACTCTCCCTTTCCAACAGTATAAAAAAAGCTTCTATTTCTAGTTTTGCTGGATCTCCAGACATTGGGCCTCAAATCTATCCCTGCTGCTGCACTAAGTAGTCCCTGTTCTGCCCCACTGGAGGGAGAAGTTTTGAGGGAGGGAAGGTGCAGCTCCTCATCTGGGGGGACGAAGAACCCATTTTTGTGCCAGGCTGTTGGTTTTTTGGTATTTGAAATGGCGTCTATCCAAAGCCACTAGATGGGCTGGAAATGAATTTGTGGGCAGAGTGCAGGTGACCCGACCATGTTGCCAGGTAAGTACACTGTATCCCCTGGCTTTGCTGTCTAGCTCACTCTGCAGAGGGGATGGATATTGATATGGACAGCTAGAGCTGTAACCACATCAACCCAACAGGGTCCCTTTAAAGCTGGTTCCTAAGAGCAGAGTTGACCCCAGGAGCACCCAGGACGCAGGGCAGTGAGCGCTGTGCAGCGTCCGTGCCTCCCCTGGGGGCTGTGTTCATTTCTAAACTTCCAAACAGCCCTTTTCAGAAGCATTAGCTCATTCTCGCCACCACAGACCGGCTCGCTACAGACCGTCCCGGAGTTCCCATTTTACTGCTGCGGCATTTGTCATCTGTGTGGGTTTGTCGCCTTCTCTGCTATTCACCAGCAGACTGTGACATTTGCATCAGGGCTGGACCCTGTTGTCTTTCAGTTCCCTGCGCATGGGGCCATGAGCAGAGCATGTATAATTGATAGATTTATTCCTACGCCCCCACAGGAGCGGTGTGTACTCTCCCCTTCCACACATCTAATCCCCGACACACACATGCACACACAGTGCTTCCCAACTGCGCAGGGCGCTCCAAGAGCAGCTGGGAATGGAGAGAGGGAGAAGAGGGGGGGACGCCAGCCTGGAAGGGCAAAGGGAACGTCCCATTGCTTTCTGAGAGGGAGGTGGAATCTAGCCCACGTCCCATGGGCCTGCTACATGTCTAGAGAAAGCGGGGGGCGCCGCGGGGCAGCGCACCTTATGCCAGCCCTGCTCAGCCAGAATCTAGCCACAAAACTTCCTTCTTCATCAGATGTGAGACCTGTTTGTTTTCTAGCTGCACGACCTGCAGCTAATGAAACCCACGGCCCTAGGAGTACATGTGCACTGCGGCTGCTGCTGCTTCTGCCACCTGCTGCCCGTCTCTGAAATCAGAAGCCAGTGTTTGCCCAGGGCTCAGGCTGCTGTGGGCACCAGCTGCTTCCGGAACATGAGACAGACCCAGAATCCAGTCCAGGTGGGCACAAGCCTTTCCAGTCTGTCATTTCTCCGCGTCTGTTCTGCGCTCAGACAGACTCTCTCTAGTCTGCTGAGTCCCTTGGAATCAGAAATTAATTGGGCTCAGTGCCCCTCTAAAAGAAAACCCTGACCTAGATTTCACTGTCCGCTCGCCATGCCCACCCAGTACCGCTCCCCCCTCCCCATCCTTCTACCTCTGCTGGGAGGGTCTGATGAGGGGCCCTGTAAAGCCATCCTGGCCTGCACTCATAAAAGCGAACAGAACAAGTCCTGTCGGCCGACAGGGTCATATCACTGTTGCCTAGCACTGCAAGTTTCCAAAGCATCTAACAATTAACTCAACATCTCTAAAACACCAGTGAGAGGAGGGGGAGCAAATGCTATTATCCCCACCTGGGATGGGGAAACTGAGGCACCCAGTGGTGGATGGCCATGTCTTCTCACTAGCACACAGTCATGGGGAAGGAGTTCCATGCTGGGGAGATCACAATCTCCCCATCAAGGCAGCAGTGCCACGCCCCAGCTACCACTACAGCCTCTGTCCCTTTCCCCCAGAGTATGGTTTGGCTGGGAGAGCTGCATGGTTCACGTTTGCTGCATTCCGGCCCTGCTGCAGTCCCTATTTGGGCCACAGGACTTGGTAATTTGCCCAGCGCTAGAAGCAGAACTCAGCAGTCCCAACCACCCAGGCCTGCTGTGCACAATCCCTGCACCCCACCCTCCAGCCAGGAACCCCAAGTGCCCTCTCCAACCCAAGTCACCCTCTCTTTACCTTCTTCCAGTGATGCTTCCCTTCTCTAGTGGCCCTGCCCTCTTCCATCCAAAGCCCCAGGCTCTCCAGACCCTTACCACGTCTGCTGCTCCTGGTGGTGGCTAGCAATCGAAGCTGCCTGCTACTGCCCAGCGGGGGCAGGGGCGTGATTCCCCACATGAGTAGCTCTTGCTCCCCCAGAAGAGGCAGCAAGATGGGTTGGTGGTTTTCGAAGGAGCTGCCCCACACCTGTACCCCCTCGCTGGCCGCAGCGCGAGATTCCTGCAGTGAGGGCAAAGATGTGGCAGGCTGCTCTCGGTCCACCCTGCTCTTCCCTCTGGCAACCCCAGCTGCCTCTCCCCCACCGCCTCCCCTTGGGGGCCAGCCAGCCCCTCTGGAGACTCACCATGCCCTTTGTGACAGCAGCAGCTCCTGTAAGGTGCCTCCTATCCTCACCCCCTCCCTCGGGCCCTGCAGATGCTGCCAGGGTGTGGGTCATGCCTGGGGTGTTCCATCAATGATGTCGAGCGTTACTGAGCAGTTTGACATGAACGTGACTTTTGATGTCACCCCGTCTGGTCTTAAAAAGCTACGTCTTCCCCCCACCTCCCTGAGACTTTCATCCCGTTCCCTAAAGAACCCCAGTGAGCTCATCCAACCCGCTCCCTACAGAGATTCTCTAATCCCTTAGGTTACCGCTCTTGCTCCTCTCTCCTAGAGCCCTGTGCTGAGCACTGAAACTCACCCGAGTCTTTAAAACTTGCCACCCCACCGCCACCTGCCAACACCTCCCACTGTCCCACATCCACATTGTGGGAGGCATTAAGCAAATGGCATCCCCTAGTGTGAGGACACACTCGATACTAAATGTTGACTGTCTTATGCAAAATCTGGAGCTTCAAATGCAGTGTGACAATTAGCTGCGAAATATTCCACCCGTCAAGCTTACAACCCTCACACTTTGTGATCTATGTCTAAGAGCCAGAGCCGGTCTGCCGGCAGCATCTGTTGACTCGCCCAATGTGAGGGCAACATGCAAATGAGAAGGCGGGGAGGAGAAGAAGGGTGGGGTGAGGATGCCTCTCTGCTGTCCCACTCCCAGGATCCCACATGCCCAGTGGGAGAAGGGACGAGCAGGGGAACGGCAGATGGACGACGGAGTGGGTGGGGTAATTCATCACTGTTGTCCCAGTCCCACCACTTAGCCCAGTGATGTCACAATCCCACCTCTCAAGTCTCTGAGTCACAGCTCCATGCTCAGCCGCACCCTGTCGCAGGGCAGCAGCTGAGTGGGCAGGAGGTGGGCAGGGTGGGTAGGTGGACAGGGTGAAAAACCAGTCAGCTCCTCCTCCCCAGCCTGTGACACGTTCCTGGAGACCCGCTCGTATTTTCGAATCGTTTTCAATGTCATGTCACTATATTTTGCATCCATCCGCTCCCCCCTTGGGACGGGTGAAATAAAGCCCCTCGGAGCCCGCAGTGCTTGTCACGTCACCTTTACTGGGTGCTCAGCTGGGAATGATTGGAAACTCACACAATGAGCATACTGAGGAGGGAAACCCAGCTTGTTAAGTCCTGGCCTCCGCCTCTTTCTCTCTCCTGGGATAATCGCCCCATCACTCCCCAGCTACAGCTTCCAGGGCATCTGGAACTCATTGGGCAGTAGGAGAGACCAGTGTGTGGCCTCCACATTCTTCATGTGCTTCCTGGCCAGAAACAAGGCCAGCTGCTGCTTTCTCCTGGGGGTCACATCCTTGCCGACCCTCCAGGGGAAGCTGTCTTCCCCTCCGCGACGGGATTTGTAGCCTTGCAACTTGCTGACACACCAGTCGTCATCCACCTTGAAGCGTCTGCAGATGGCCTCTTCCTGCCTGAGGCTGGAGGCTCGCAGCCAGTGACGGACGGCCGCCTCCCCTTCCCAGGACATGACCTCGGGGTAGCGGTGCTTCAGCAGCTGCAGGAGCAGCTCGTTGCCTCTGTTGGACCTGATGTCAGCGAGCTGGTCCGCAGCGCTGATGCGGGTGGTGGTGACTTCGTCCTCGGTCCTCCGGATCAGCAGCACCGGCCCCGGGTAGCTGCAGAGCTGCTCGGCCACATTGAGGTTGAAGTGCTGCCGGACCGTCCGGACCACCAGCTTGTTCCAACTCTTGGGCATGACCTTCAGGGCCAGGGGGAGCAGGTCGTCGAAGGTGGCGTCCAACACCAGGGCTCCCAGCTCCGGGTAGGTCTTGGCGGCCCAGGTGGCTGTGTAGCCCCCCAGGGACCAGCCGTAGAGGATGAGGTCTTGCACCCGGAAACCCAAGCGGCACACGGCGTACTGGATCACCACGTCCACAGCGTTGGCGTCGTTCTGGGGGAAGGGCAGGCCCGTGCTCCCAGCGTAGCCCGGGTGGTTCCACCCCAGGGCTGAGTAGCCGGCCTCCAGTGGGGTGAAGAGACACCCCACTTCGTAGAAACCAACATTCCCCTCGCAGCAGATCACCAGCTGCTTCCCTCGCTGCTCCTCCTCCGCCCCCGAGCTCTTCCTCCTGTCCACAAACATGGTGTCGATCTCGTTCCCATCGCGAGCCACCAGCTTGGCCCGCTTCCCATGAAACTCCTCCAGCAGGCGGGCCTGCCCCTTCACCAGTAAAGGCAGCAGGGCTTTCTGCATGAGGTACAGGGAGCCCGGGTAAAGCAGCCACCGGCCTAAGGAGTGAGCCACCAAATAACAGACCAGCTGGCCAGGCAACTGCTTCATCTTGCGGAGGTAGCTACACTGGACGGTCCTCGGCCCTCCGTGCGGGGCTGATCTCAGCAGACCCTCTCCGGCCGTGGTCTGGGATGCAGCCCGGTGGGCAGAGCTGCTCTCCTTGCCGCCTGCCTCATCCCATCGGAAGTCCACAGGCCAGCTCCTGAACTCAAAGTTGTAATTGGCCATCAAATATGTTTTAAACACGTGGCCAAGAGCTTTAGTGAAGCATATAATGCACATAGGGGAGCTGAGGGCCTCATCCATGCAAGAAGGAAATAGAAAGGACACAAGGAAAGGGGCTCCAAGAAAGCTAGAAATTACAGGGCAAGTTGCCGCCGAGGGCCTCCATTGGAGAGGTTCCCCAGCAGATGTCAGCGGCACCGTCGGGTTAATTAGCTGGGTTCCAGCCCTTCCACCATGAAAGGCCCCTCTACGCCGGTGTAAACCCAGCAAGGTCCCCAGGAAATGCCCAGGGCATTTCCTCCATGGGCTCCACATGCCCGGTAATCAAGGCAGCGTAATAATGAGTGGGATCAGCCTCCATTGTGAGCAATGCCTGAGAGGGTCAGCGAGCAACTGGCAAACCAGGGTGCAGTTATCACTGAACACCACTAGGTATCTTGCAAAGGAACTGCCATGCAGGGTGTGAATTCACGAGACTTACTATAGAGAAGATCTCTCCCTCTCTCTCTCTCTCTCTCTCTCTCTCTCTCTCTCTCCATCTATCCGTCTATCTAATCCAGGGGTGGGGAACCTCCGGCCCGCGGGCCTTACACGGCCCGCCAAAGCCTTCCGTCCGGCCCGCGCGCGTCCCTGGCTGGCGGCTCCCCCAGGCGCTTCCCGGCCCCTTCGCCGAACGCGGAGCCGCTCCCCCCCTCCCCCCGCCCCGGGGCGGCTCCGCGCTCGGCGAAGAGGCCGGAAGCGCCTGGGGGAGCCGCCAGCCAGGGATGCGCGGAGGCGGCCCTGCGCTCCGGCCGGCAGGTGGGCATGGCTCCGTGCTGGGGCCGGCAAGCGCCTGGGGGAGCCGCCGGCCAGGGACACGCGGGGGCGGTTCTGTGCTCCGGCCGGCCGGCAGGCGGGCGTGGCTCCGCGCTGGGGCCGGCAAGCGCCTGGGGGAGCCGCCGGCCAGGGACGCGCGGGGGCGGTTCTGTGCTCCGGCCGGCCGGCAGGCGGGCGTGGCTCCGCGCTGGGGCCGGCAAGCGCCTGGGGGAGCCGCCAGCCAGGGACGCGTGTGGGCCACCAGGCGGGGGCGGCTCGAACCTGGGGGGGCTGCCGGCGCCGTGGGGAGTTGATGGTCAATGGGGTGTGGGAGGGAGGCCGGGGTGGGCGAGGTGTGGGTGCAGGAGGTAAGGAGGCTGGGCTGGGCGGGTCAGGCATGGGGGGCAGGAGGCTGGGTTGGGAGGGGGGAGGAGGTTAGCTTCGGTGGAGTGGGCTGGGCCAGGCAGGGGTGGGGGAAGAAAAGCAGTTAGATGGGAGGCTGGGCGGGGGGTAAAGCAACATCACCCCCTACACCCAGGCTGATAGCGGGAGCTGACTGGGGCGGGCGGCAGGACCCCGGCTGGCAAGGGGCCAGCGGGGGAAACCCCAAAGAAGTGCAGGGCTAAGCACTCCGCTTGCTACTGCTTTGGGGTTTCCCCCGCTGGCCCCTTGCCAGCTGGGGTCTCAGCTCCCGTTGCCAGCCTGGGCTTCCTCGGGGGAGGGGGGGGGGAGCGGCCCGCGAAGGACATTATAAATGTCCAAATGGCCCATGACAGAAAAAAGGTTCCCCACCCCTGATCTAATCAATCACAACAAAATGCAAAATTGCCCCTCACAGCCTAACAGCAGCTCCTGGCACATCCCTTCCCACCCCACATACTGTTCCCCAGGGCAGATCAGAGACAGTTTTAATAACAAAAGAAGACCATTATTTTTACAAACCATACCCCGTTCTTTGATCCCCAATAACCCTGTGGTGAATAAGAGAACATTCACCTTCTGTAACTTATGTAATACTGCTGCACACGTACCTCTGCGCATCAGTAACGAAGGCATTATTAGACTCAACAGGAAAACAAAAGTAAAATTAAAAATGTTTATTGTTCCCCTCTCCCCAGAGCTGCTTGGCTGCCTGCTTCTGCGAAGTCCAAAGAGACAGCTCAGAAAAGAAAAGAAAGCATCACTTTTTGAAACTACCTTGTTCTTCGTGCTCAGATAAAGGGCATGATCCTCACCCCCCCAACACTTGGCATCTCTCAAGATCAGGCCCTATGTTCCGCAAGTGCCACTGAAATTCAGCCCTCTTGGGTGGTGGGTAGCAGCCAGCACACAGCACGCTAGGGAGGAGGAAGAAACATTTTGCGCAAGGACGTGGGAGCAAACCCCACTTTTCAAAACCAAGAATATCTTTAAAGGTCACCGTGAGCAAACAGGAGCTGGGTTTTTAATCGCTCATCCAGCCTGGTACTCAGTTAGTTCCCTTTGGAGGAGGAGAGACTCCTGCTCAGCATTCAACCAGAGTTGCTGAGGGGTCCAGACATTTCTTGCCCCATGCTTAGATCACTGTCTCACCCTGGGTCAAGAGCCTTCATGCTGAGAAGAGATGACATGAGCTGGTTCTATTGGGAAGTCACAGGTTTTACTGGCTGGAAACCCCCTCTCGTGCATCAGGTGAGCCAGATCCTCTTTTCTTTGTTTAGCACCCGAACTTCCCTCTGCTTCATGCCGGGAGGCGGCAGCCTCTGTACCTTTCAGGCAGGAGCCAAGAGGGAAGTGCCCGGCTGTGACTGCAAGAGGCGTTCCTCTTTCTCAGACCTCCTGACACCCCTCGCCACCCCACTGCAAGGGTATCGCCTTCCTACTCCTCAAAACAGCCGCTCACCAGAAGCAATCTTCCTCTTTTCTCAAAACCTAAAATAACCCCAAGCTCCACCGGGGACACAGCTGGGGGGCACGGTTCCTCTTTCGGCACACCCAGCATGGGGGAAGAGAGCAGGATCGTCAAGTGGGACCAGAACCATGTGGCAGGGAAGGAGCTAACCCAGCGCCGATACAGGATGCCTTGCAGCTTCCTCCATTGGACATTGTGGCCTGAGACATGGGCCCTCATGGGGGGATGGGGAATGATGTGGGGGACCATTGATGTGGACCCTTGTGGTGCCATTTGGGTTGCAAAGGAGTGAACTGGGAGGGGCAGGAGGCTCGAAAACTACATGTGGCTCCAGTCTACGAGGTGGAACATGGCAAACCTTCCGGAAGCAGGATTTTGTGGGTTATTGGCTTCTTAAGAGGGACGTCTCTGCGCAGCAGGCAACTGGGTCTTGCCCAGTTTCTATGAGGTCTCCAGTTTGTGACCCGTGCCAATTCAATATCCCCAGGTTCAGGGCACCTCCTGAGGGCCCTCCTGAGACTCACACCCATTCCAAACCATGCTCAAGGCAGGCAGCAAAAACCACCATTACACCCCCATGGGGAACAGCAAGAAGCAGGGGAAGTTCCTTCTTTGAAACCATTTCTTCCCTGGCAAGATTCAGTAACTCCCCAGCCCGGGCCTGTGTTTTCCCAGCCCAGGAGATTTTTCAGTAGCTTGTATTGAGACCGCCGACCAGGGAAACAATCCACCCCCCCTTCCCTGACAAACAGAGGGACGCACCCCACCCATGTACTTATTGCCTACACCACCACTGACTCAGACTTTCACTACACCCCAAGGGTGGAGTACCCGAACACACTTATACGTTGACACTTTGAAAAACTTCCACACCCCAATCTGGATCTATGCTGGATATGTGATATGCATGTGCCTTGTAAACCCTGTACTTGTTACCTACAATCGCCCATAACCCCAGCCTGACTCCAGATGTCCAGTACCTTACCTCTCAATCTGTGTAAGTTTTCATGTTTAACATTAGCTTTAATAAAAATTTCATCGGCTAACGATGAGCCCTTGGCAGGATTCTGTTCTTAGTTCACTTGTCACAGATAATACTGTCTTTCCTGAGGGGTACTTTCAAATCAGGATGACTGAAATCAGTCTCCAAAAAACAGATACAGACTCCTCACCTCAACAGGTGCTCCTGTACCTCTGAAAACCAGGCCACCTTAATCGAGGGGCAATTCAGGAGTCTAACTTTAATCTGCTAACTTTGCAGGTGTTGGCCCTAATTTCTTCTTGATTATCACAACTATTTTTAGCCCTGGGCCCAAGACAAATTTTTCAGTGCTTCTCAGCAGCAAACAAACCTCCTTCTTCTGGAAGAAGCGTCTGCCAGCCCCTCTCGCTGTCACCAGCCGATCTGCTCATATCTCTCCCGCGTCCTGCCCCTGTCTGGGGGTTGCCCTCCTCCTGCTTTTAGTTTATTTTGTTTTGAAGCCTTTCAATGGTTTTAACCATTTCCATTCATAGCCATGGGGTATTTTTTTTCCATCCGTTTTCAAAGGGAGGTTGATACCGAAATTGACCGGATTAAATAGAATCCTGCCAGGCTTGTGAATACAATGCAATTTCCTGACCTCCAAACATAGGCGCCGATTCTGGCGAGGCGGATGTGGGGGTTTGGGGGAAGAGGTGGACCAGGGTCCAGGCCTGGGGCGCAGCGGGGGTCAAGCAAGTCTGAGTAAACTGGCCCCTATGCCCCCAAAGGAATTCACAGTTGGTACTACACTGCACACAGTGGTCATAGATCAGCGGGAACAGAATTCAGATCTTCCTGCTGCAGAGACATAGAAACCTTGAGTGAAAGGAGAACATGCATTAGCTGTTAGCAGTATAGGGACTATGACACACAGCTGAGCAGTTCTAAATCCCTCCAGTAGATGGCAATAGTGCACATATAGCTGAGCCAGTTCTATACAGTCTATATAGGTGTGGCTGCTACTTACCGCTTTCCCCATCTTTGAGAATTTTGTGTGGCTTTCCTCCTCCCACCTGAGGAATTTCACAAATGTCACTGTCCAGACCTGGGTATTGTGTTTACTTCACAGTTTGTGGGTTAAGGGTAAAGTAACCAAACCCAAGAACTCTCTCTTTCAAAGGCTGACCCCAGGATGTGTCTGAATGCTGGTGTCTGAGCCGCAGGCCGGCCCCAAAGCACAGGCCAGAAGCACGCTGGGTTGTATCCCATTCACAGTTCCACCCACAACCTCCCTTACCGACACCAGTGGGGTGGAGCCCCTGAGCAACTGGGCATCAAAGTGTTTCTCTCACAGAATGGGAGGTTGACGGCCTAGGGCTTGTCTCCACTACGGGGGGGGGGGGAGAGGGGGGATCGACTGCAGATACGCAACTTCAGCTATGTGAATCACGTAGCTGAAGTTTGCGTATCTGCAGCCGACTTAACTCTCGTCCCCACGGCGGTGGCAGTCGGCGGCGCGCTCCCCCGTTGACTCCAGCTTGCGCCTCCCGGCAAGCTGGAATTACGCAGTCAACGGGGGAGCCGCGAGCGATCGATTTCTCGCGTCCTCATCAGACGCGAGAAATCGATCGCCAGAAGATCGATCCCGCGCCGCGCGAGTGAAGACCAGCCCTTAGTGTCAACCCTGGAGCCTCTGCCCTCCAAGTACGATTAAAATACAGGGACAAATGCTGCTGTCCCTTCCCCACTCCTGTGCGGACCGGCTTTGAACGGAGGAGTAAGATGGACTGGGCCTAGGAGGGAATTCCCCCCCCCCAACACAGCATTGGACACGTTTGTACAGCCCCTTGCACTGATAGGGGCCTGGTCATGACTAGGACCCCTGGGTTCTACAATAATACAAATAATTAATAATAATAATTAATAACGAGGCAGCTGCTCGGTGACCACAGCAGTTATGGGCTGAAACAGTAGCTGGGGCCTGGTCAGGGGGTTATGGCAGTGGATCGACTAGCAACTTCCCCTCACCCCTCTCGGCCATGTCCTTAAGCAGCTGTAAGCAGAAGCACATCCACACAGCAAACAGCTTGGGGAACCCCCCTGCGCGGTCTCCACACATCAGCCCCCCACGCCCTCCGTGCTGCGGAACCGTGTCCATCCTGCTACATTTCAGAGCCTTCCACCTCCCCAGAGGGGCAGCTACTGGGACCAGGGAGAGCTTCCCTGGAGCAAAGCAAAGCAGGGAAGTCTGTCTAGCTAGAGAAAGGGGGGTAGTTTGAGAAGCTGTGGGGGTGACCGGGCCAGGATGGGAATAGAGCAAAATGGGATCAAAGGGTAAAAAGCCAATGAGTGGATCAAATTCATCCAGGGGAGGGAGGGATAATTGATGGGGGAGAAAGGGAGAGGGAAGGGTCACCAGGGCTCCTGGTGACAGCTGGGAAGGGAGTGGGATGGGAAGTTAGCAGGAAAATGAGAGATCTGACCTGAAAGAAGTCAAGAAACAAGAGCTCGGTGGGGAGGATGAGGGAAGGGAGGTCTCCCCTGAACCCCGTCAGGCCTGTCAGTGGGCCTGGGCTCCCCGAAATCATTCTTTGAGGCTGGACCCAGAGAGGTCACCGAGGTCACCGTTACTTAGTGAAATGATGTCAGAAAACCCGGTGCCTTGAGTGATTGTCCCCAGGGACGGGGCTGGGAACGGAGGCTGGCTGGGGCTTCCTGAAGTCTTTAGAGCTTTATCACCAGCCCTTGTTTCTCCCCCTGGAGAAATTACTTTGCGTGCAACAAAAACATGTTTTCCTAAAGGAATGAGCAGAGTTACCTCTCGCTACAGGAAAAAATAAAATGTAAACCGACCTGGAGTGACCGTTCTTCCCCAGCCGCACACTCCTGCAAGGCCAGGGAGCGAGGGGCACGGCGGGCGGCGGGCAGGAGAAACTAAAACCAGTTCAAGTGACGAATGTGAAGAAGGAAGAAGGATGGTGGCAGGGTCAAGATACAGGCCTGAGCCGTGGGACAGCTGGAGGCAATTTCTTACTCAGACCCAGCCTCCCCAGCGCGAGTCACATGGGACCAAGTTTCCAAGAACTCTGCCCCCACTGTTGGGGTTGGGTTTTCTCCAGGCCTCCCGTGGTTTTGAAAAGGTGACTCCTTATTTGAAGACCTAAATGTCCTTCAGTCCTGTGGCTCAGTTTCCCCCGCCTGTAAAACAGGGAGAGGACCACGTTCCTCTTTTCCCACTCTTGGCATGTCTTGTCTGGTAAAACCATCCGCCCCACGGAGCCGGGACTGGTTCTCCCTGATTTTGGTGGGAGCCCCCAGATGCTATTGATATAAAATTATATACTAATAAACCCAAAGAAGCATGATTCTGCAGAGAGGCCATGTGATGGGGAGTCTGGGTCCTAGTCTTGACTCTCCCCCACCTCCAACTCCCAACCTGCCTCTGTAAAATGGAGGCAATGCTCATTGTTGTCAGGCTCTTTGAGATTTACAGCTGATTTGCCCCATGCCAGTCTCGGGTACCAGAAGCCACTGGGTCAGGCACTGCCACAGGGCATATGGGGAAATAGGGTAAAATTTTCAAAAGCACCCGGGAGATTTAGGAGCCAATGTCCCATTTCCAGAAGTGATTTAGGGTCCGATTTTCAAAAGAGTTTTTGAAACTCCCTCTGGGCAGCTAGTCTAATGATCTGAAAACCTGGCCCTAGGACGTTAGTGGGCTGTAGGCTGCTCTGTCACTGTTAGGCTGTTTTGAAATGTCTGGGGGTCGCCAGGTATCAGAACATCTGCACCCACTGCAGGAAGTTCCGGGAAATACCCACTAAACCGCCATTTGCGGGTCCTGTTGTAGAATTTGTTCGATTTAAATTCGTTTCCATTCTCGCTCGCTCACTCTCTTTTTTTTTTTTTACTTTTTTGGTCTAGAGCAGGGGTGGGTAAACTTTTTGGCCCAAGGGCCACATCGGGGTTTCAAAATTGTACAGAAGGCCAGGTAGGGAAGGCTGTGCCTCCCCAAACAGCCTGGCCCCACCCCCTATCCATCCCCCTCCCACTACCCGCCCCCTGACTGCCCCCCCTCAGAACCCGCAACACATCTAACCCCCTCTGCTCCTTGTCCCCTGACCACCCCCTCCAGAGACCCCCACAACCCTAATAACCCCCCCAGGACCCTACCCCCATCCAACCCCTCTGCTCCCTGTCCCATGACTGCCCTAATCCCTATCTACACCCCCGCCCCCGAGAGACCCCTCCCACACCTATCCAAATCCTGCCGCTCCCTGTCCCCTGAAGGCCCCCCCGAGACCCTCTGCCCCTTACTGAACCGCCCCGGCCCCCTTACCACGCCGCTCAGGACAGCATGCCTGGGCTGGAGCCAGTCACACTGCCGCACTGATCCACCGGAGCCCGCGGGCCCGTCGTTTGCCAACCTCTGGTCTAGAGCAATTCATTGGTCTCCAGCCTTCTCCCCCATCCAGCTCCCCTCACCTCTGGAGCCATCAAGCACCATCTGCCACTTGGAAAAACCCTGTCTGCTAATCTGCTCTAAGCTCTCTGAATCCTAACTGCTTCCTCCAGTCTGTACGCTCTGCCGGGCGGTTTGATGGAAGTAAACGCAGCCATCGCCCGGGTTTACTGGGATATATGAACAGTGACAGCCACGGCTCGTCGAAGCCATCCCCGGGGAGCGCAGGTGGAGCGTCTGCCCTTGCTGCCGGGCTCTGCCGTGTCAGCTGTAATTAAGGTTCCATTGGCATTTCCATTATAAATGGGACGGTGGAGGGAGAGGGTCAGCTTGGTTTATTTGAATACCTCGGGCATCTCCATCTGCAGCTCGCGGACGCCCACCCCACGGGCTGCCAGCCTGGAGCTTTCACTTTACAAAACAAAATAAAATACATCAATTCTGTAGACATTTTTTGAGAGCAGGACACGCGGCTCTGGATTTCGGCCCTCGCCCCTGTCCCCCGGATGGGAATTGGTGAGGGGTTCGTGAACGGTGATGGACCAGGTCATCCCTTCCCCGGAGCCAGGCTCTGATCTCCTATTCTGGGACATGCCAGGAGCTGCCCTTAATTGCAGCCCCGCTGCAGTAGCCCTGATGGACTGTCCCAGCTGTCGGGAACAGCCAGAGCGCAGGAATGCCCCAGTTATGTGTCCCCCTCCCTGCCTCATGCCCCAGGGCTCCCACATGGGATGGCACAAGGCTGGCTATCCCCAGCTGTGCATGCGCCAGGGTCTGATCTATGCCAGGGCAGATCCTTAAGCGTCATTCTAGGGGCTTTGTGGCACCTTTCCATGGCAGCCTCGCCAGAGCAAAGGGGCTGCAAAGCTGCTTGTCCCTTTGTGCTTAAAGCCGGCTGGGCAGTCATGATAATTAATCAAGCCACACATCGAAGGCCTGATTCTCCTTGGTCACTAGGAGTCACTCCGGCTTGACATCATGGTCACAGAGGAGAATCCCACCCTAGTGTTTGAAAATTAGCTGCTGGAGGCTAGTTCCTGCCTTAACATCCCATTGAAAATGGCTCGATACGGCAGGATAGGTCCTTTTTCCTGTGCACCTCCTTGCTGATTCGGCAGCACCTCCCGCCGCTCCAGCCCCCAGCCTCCCACAGCTCTGCAGATGCACCACAGGCCTGACCCACAGCCCCCCCTGCCCTTCAGAGCTCCAGCAGAGAGAGCTAATCACCCTCCCTCGCGCTTTAGGGAACTCAGCTCATGCCCATGCAGTCTGGAGAGAATTTGGCTGGCTGAATTCCACCGAGTCGCTTCTTTCTCAGGCAAGGCCAGTCTGAAGCCCATCCGCCCTTTATTTTCCAAATGGGTGTCTAATGCCAGCTTTTGGGTACCAGCTTTTGGAGCATCTTCATTCTCAGCCGCCTCCTCTGCTGATTCCCAAACAAAAGGATTTTCCAAGCAAGGCTGTCGGGCGACGGAGCCTTGGCGGGGCTGGGTTAATGGGGGGTGACCTTTGCTTGCCTTCTCTCTCCCTTTGCTACTTTTGCAAATGAGCCCGTGATTCCCAACACCCAGGGTTAGTTAGTGTCACTTCTAATCCCCTAATGATCCCTGTAATGGTGAAGGCATATGGGGCCTCCCACTGCCTTGCCAGATGACTCTCTCCCATCCCCCCACGTCACTTGCCAGACAGCGTCCCCTATTTACAAGGCTGACTTTGAGCGAAAGCTCCGGACCCTGCTTCCCAATTCTGCCGGAGCCTGTTGTGAAAAGCAGATCCCCCCTCCCCCCCTCCCCCAGCTCCAAAACACCCATCTGCTTCAAGCATGAGGTCAGAGGAGGTAGGGCCAGCAAATTGCTGCTGGCTCCCGTGGGTCCATTTTCCAGAGCACATCAAGGGAAATGCATCCTGCAAGGGCAAAGACACGGGCCTGAGCCTGCAGGGCCTCCACGGGCGAAACCCGCCTCCAGCTCGAGACCGGAGCCAGGATCGGCCCCTGGAGAGAACCAGCCAAGGAGAGAGGGGAGCAGGAGAGAGACCTACAGGGAGATGGGCACGCAGAGAGCAAGAGAAAGGGACAGACAGGGAAACGGGGAGCAACATGCAGTTAGTACAGTAACGAAGAGGGGGAAGGAATTAGAAAAAGAGGTGGGAGCCAGACAGAGGCCCACGGAGAGAGGGGCAAGCACTGATTTCCCAGGCAAACTGTGCCACTCAGGAAGCGGGGGCTGGAGGAAAGCTGGGGAGAGGCTCCAGCCTCAGAGGAAATGCAGGGGAGATCTTCCTAGAGGATGCTGGGCTGGTGGGGGCTGGGGAGGAAACAGCTGAGGCAGCTGCAGAACATCTGGCAGCAGAGAGCTCCCCAGGGACCCCAAAGGACAGCGTGACTGGCAGGCAGGCAGAGCAGGGTGGGGTCCCACCCGCTCTCCACTTCCTGCGCGGTCCTTGTTTACGAGATGTTTCTCTCCGTTCATCCTCTTCGCTCCCCAGCCCCCACCCCCTTCATGCTGAAGATGGGGGCGGGAGACTCCTCGGGGCTGCTCTAGAGAGGGCTGTCAAAGGGCGCTGGGAGGGGCATGGCCCCTCTCGGTGCATCCTTCCTCATGCTGAGGCAATGGGTCCACCCAACTGTCCGTTTGCCTCCAAACACTTGCCTAGCACCGGCCTCCCCTTGTCATCCCAGCTGATGCAACCACCCCAGAGTGGCACACTCCCTCCATCACCCCAGGGTAAAACAGCCCCCACTGCCTCCATCATCCCCGGGTGACTCCCCCACCCCTTTTCCCCAAGGAGAATCACTCCCCCTGCCACCATAACCCCAAAGTGAACCTCTCCCTCTCAGCCCCCAGGGTGTAACAGCCTCGCACTATGTGAACTCCGGTTCCAAGGTTCCTCGCTGGGCCCAGCCCTGATCTCCCCTTGGCGTTGGAATTGTTCAGCCAGCGTCCCAAGCATGGTCCTCTGGGGGTGGGCTGGTGCTGTCTTGCAGAGCTGTACCTCACCTAAGGGTCCAGTCCTGGAACCACTGACTGGGGGCTATGGCCCCTTCCCAGCCATGGGACTACACTCCGTAGCGAGCACTAACATTACACCATAGTTAGTGTCTGCAGAGTTGGATGTTGTCATGGCCTACTTATACTGTCTTGTTGGGTCAGTTGGATACAGTACTGTTACCTCCCAGTCCTGACCTGCTGCTTAGCACCACCGAGCGCTATGAAATGGCAGCTGTTTCCCACCCCACAAGGAATTGATTCGGGTGGTGGATGAAATCAGGTCAGACATCCAGTCAGATGCTGTCCCTGTTTTATGGAGAACAGTGTAAAGGAGAAAGAGCCTTGATTGGAATGGAAAGGCTGTGGATTTAAAACACACACGAGGAAATGCCTTTTATACACAAGGGGCAGTAATCCCATGGAACTCACTGCCACATGATGGTTGCAGCAAACAGCTTGGTAAGATTTTTTGTTGAAGGATTAGACACACAAATTAAAAATAGCCTCTTTCCTTAAATGATCTCAGGAAAAAAAATAACCAGAGTAACCACAGCTAATGATTCAGGGACTAAACTGATCACCAGCTGGGATCAGGACACTTTTCCTCCTATAATATTACACAATTAGGTGCATTATGGGGAGCTTATGTCTTCCTCTGAGCCATCTGGCACTGGCCACTGTCAAAGACCGAATACCGGCCTAGCTGGCTTATTGGCCTGTCCCAACAGAGCCGTTCCTCTGATCCTGGGAGTTATGCAAACTAAATCCCCTCGCTCTGCTGGGCTTTTACTCCTCGGTGTCCAATCAGTTTGTGTTATCAGGTGTTCATTTAACCCGGGTTTCCCGTCAGTCTAGGGCGTCCGTACAACCTGCTGTGTAGCAGCTTTAACCAGGGTTGAGGACACAGTCCATTCCAGACAGGCCAAGAGTCCAGTTCAGGTTACTCTCCTCGCTAGGCTGTAAGCAGAGTCAAAGTTCCAGATGGCCTCCGAAAATCCAGTTATTCTCCTCCCTAGAGGCCAGGTCAGATTGTCCCAGAAATCCAGGGCAGGATTTTCCCTACCTCAGTCCTCATGGAGAAACAGGCTGGGAGAGTCCTGTACCTCTGAACCCTAATGCAAGACTTAACCAGCAGGCTTCCCGCTGGACAGTCAAAAGTAAATCCCAGCCTGGGGATTTGAAGGTTTCCCTGAAAGAGATTTGAGCTGCTCCCCCACCTATCTATCTTTGCCATTCTGCATAGACGTTTGCAGGTACCCCCCCGCCTAGGGTGACCAGACAGCAAGTGTGAAAAATCGGGACGGGGGTGGGGGGTGGTATAAGAAAAAGACCCAAAAATCGGGACTGTCCCTAAAAAATCGACATCTGGTCACCCTACCCACCCGCCTCCAGGGGACTGCCCCCTTCTCCTTGGTGGTACTGCTGCCAGTGGAAAAACCCGGCATGGGGGTAATTTTCATGTGAAGGGCCAGGCCCTCTCGGGGAATGCTTCCTCTTTTTCTGGATCAGTACTTAGGATTCCTTTAGCAAATACACTGCTCTGATCTGTACTCTGTCATAGAATCAGAGAGGTAGTTAGTCTGGAATAGCAGAGGACTCTTTCTCTGCTACTCTGTCATACTGGCTCAGCTCCGCGGGAGTTTCGCGTTGGGTTACTGCAAAGGAGATAGTAGCTCCGAAGGAAAGAAATAGGGAGTAAAAGTCAGAGGAATACAATTAAATTAAAAACATCTCTTCTCTAATCCAGGGGATGCAACAGGGGGAGAGAAAAGCCAAAGCGGCTGAACGTTCACCTGCAGGATTTGTCTGTAGGCAAATTGTATCTCCTGTTCATTGTCCCTGCCTAGCTGAAATCTTAATCCAGGCACAGAAGTGAGGGGAAGATTTGGAAGGAACGCAAACGACGAAGGGATTTTACCAGGGCTTCTAACCTTCCTTCACAGCCCTTAAGAGTCTCCAGCTTTAGCTGTTTTTTTATTTCACCCAGAATGCTCGGCGTGGCCTTAATCCTTGATGCGTTAGCTCATCAGCACTGACCCTAAAACTGATTAGCCACAATTTTCCTACCGTTCACAGCTCGCACTTGATCTTCCCTTGAGCCCATGTGAGGCAGGAGAGATGAATTTCCCTAAAGTCACAGGAAGCAGGGGCTCCTTGCTCAAGTCCCTATTGTCCCCCAGAGGCCTTTCCATACACACAGGCCTAGTCGGGTCCCTGGGATGAAGACTCACCACGCGATCAGCAGCCTCCCCTCCCGCAAAAGGCCGACAGATGGCATATGGCAGTTGCCTCGCTCTGATGGTCATGTTAGGGTGGCATAGAGGGTCGGATAAAGTTGGGGGCGCCAAGGCCTGGATTGGGGGAGCCCTGACTGTGGCAGTTTGGGGCGTTCAGTTCTTGTGGTTGTGGGCAGGGGAAAGGCAGGAGCCGGTTGTGTGCAGGGCAGAAACCCAGGGCAAGAGATCCCAGGCGAGGTGCCCTGCTTCCATCCGTATCTGTTGGGTGATAGGCAAGGATTCTGGTCTTTGGTTCGTGTTCTCACGCACGAGATGGGCGGTCCATAAAAGAGAAGCCACGCCCGGTTCCATAAAGCGTGAGGGCTCTGATCCTGCGATCCTGGGTTAAGCTATGCCAGCCCCCGACCGAGGGCATTCGCTCGTCCGTCACCCTCGAGATTCACGGTGTGGGGGTCCCATCAAATAACAGCACGGACCAGCACAGCATCTGTCCATCCGAGTCCAGCCAGGAGGCCGCGTCCTTTCTTCCTGGATGGGCCCCTGCTGCCCCTGCTCCATAGCCTTACCGCCTCTCGGCTGGATCACCCCCACGCTCTCTGCCTGGGGCGGCTCCTTAAATCCACGTGGAAGCTGGTGGAGAACGTGGAGACTCGCTTGTTAAGAGGCGTATCTGACCGGGGGAAGGTGACACCCAGGCCCTCGGATCCTCACTGGCCGTCGATTGACTCCAAGTGGAGCTTAAAGTGTTGGGGTTGACCTGTATACCCCAAGTGGCCTGGGGCCATCCTATCGGAGAGACCATGTCCCCGCATCACCCCAGCTAGCGCCGTTTGAGGTCAGCAGCGGCACTCCCACTGGAACTTCCAAGGAGAGGGGGCTGACGGCAGGGTGTTCTCCACATGGGCCCTATAGCTTTGCAATTCGCTTCCCCTCCCTTGATCCCATGCAGATGGAGCCTGCCGCCCTTCGGAGCTCACCGTTGTGAGCCAGTGTCGTTGGGGCAGGGGGATGAGCCTGCTCGGGGAATGTCTACACCGGCGCCGGAGGGCTTCAGACGGGATTGTGCGCTGGGTCACTCGCCCGTCCCGCCACCCGCCCTGCTGCAGCTAGCCCGCTCTTCATAGTGCACGCCTTGAATCGGCACTAGCGCAGGTATGGAAGTCCCACCTCCAGCTCCAGTGTAGACACGCCTGGGTGAAAACCCACGGGGTCAGGAAAGTGTGTGCTGCAGTGTTTGACGGGCTGTACGGTGTGGATAGGGTGACCAGATGTCCCGATTTTATAGGGACAGTCCTGATTTTTGGAGCTTTTTCTTATATAGGCTTCTATTACCCCCCTCCCCCATCCCGATTTTTCACACTTGCTATCTGGTCACCCTGGGTGTGGACGGGGGCGGGAGTTTCTGCAGTTCTGGTTTTACTCTCCTGGGTTGTATTTTGAGTCGACGGTGGGGTGTCGGCAGCTTGGGAGAGCCCCGGTGTGTGGGCCAAGCTCAGACAAACAAAGGATGCAGGATCTGAGCTTACGTCCAGGGCTCGGCCCTACGTTCTCCGGCTCAGCAGGGCAGGCCTCACGCACAAGCAGGGCAAACCCCTGCTCCTTGGCAGCAGAGCCAGTGACTCACAGGCCATTTCCCCTTTGAGAGTTCAGGCTCCTGCAGGCCAGGAGGAAGGGCAGGTTCGGGGCTGCTGGGGCAGAGCAAGCGGATGAAAGTGGAGGCGGTGGGTTATGAGAACAGGCTAAGCCAGGCGGCGCCTTCCGCGGGGGCCTAGGCGGCCACACACCAGGGGAGGCAGGACCCCGGCGCTCTCGTCGGTATCTTTTTGCAGCAGCTGGGGGAGAAGCGTGCGCTCTGCCCCCCTCCCTCCTGCCCCAGTCAAGGGCCCCTGCTCCTTCCCCAGCCCCGCTCTCTATGGCAGTTTTGTGGGGCCGTGTGTAGCCTCAGCCTTCCTCCCCACCCCCAATAGTTGGAGAACGTCTCTGGGGCTAGACTGATGTCCCTCTGCCTCTCACAGTAGGAGGGTCTTTTCTCCAACCGCTCCGGCAGGAGGTGGCAAGCGAAAAGCCCAGCTGCATGTGTTAGCAGGCCCCACTCCTGCACTGAGCTGGGCCGGGACAAACGCTCTGCTTGCGAGGCACTCAGCACAGGATTGGGGCCGTAGGCAGGGCCCAAGTTGCTGCAGTTCCATCCATCTGCTTCTCCTCCAGGCCGTCCCGTGTTCGTGGCACACCCTCCCCACACAGGTCAGGAGCCAGCACTCTCTCTTCCCAGTCCAATTGCTGGCAGAGCATTTGGATCACACCCTGTCTTGTGCATGCTCTTATCACTGTCACCTTCCCCAGAGTCTATGTCATATCTCCTCTCGTGGAGGAGCCCTTTGGGGCCTGGGCTGTTTGCACAGAGTCCCACACGCTGACTGGGGCTGCTGGGAGCTACTGCGGTGCAAAGAGGAATCAAAGAATCAAAATAGCCAGATCCCATCTGCTAGGTCATCAATCAACATTTCACTTTGATACAAAAATCCCCCCTCACACACACACAGATCCCTCCCACTCAGAACAATCCCCCGAAGGAACCGCCAGCCTGAAGAACAGTGGGGTTTTACCTTATGGGGATTTTCCCTTGTTATGTTGTATGTGAGTCTTACTGTTGAGCCTATGTAAGTTTCACTGTTTTGCATGAATACTGTGTGTGCCTCAGTTTCCCTGTGTGCTGCACCAGTATCTCAGTGGGGGGAATAGGGTTGTGTGACTTTGGCTGAGACCTCTGGGGCAGGTGAGACCCAGAAGGGGGATGCAACCAGGTGAGGACCGGGTGACTCTTTGCCCAGGAAACAAGACAAAGAGGAAGAGCAACGGGGGTGTCGGAGGTTGGGTGACTGGAAGCTGGCAGTCTGCTTGCGGGGACTAGAAGAGGGGAAGTCCAGGGCTTCTGGCCCAAGACTTCCCAAGATGGATGTGACAGAAAGTCACTGATTTCTGTGTTTACAAGTTCTATTCTCCGCTGTGTTCCCTGTCAACTAATAAACCTGTTTTACTGACTGGCTGAGAGTCATGTCTGACTGCGGAGTTGGGGTGCAGGGCCCCCTGGCTTTCCCAGGCGGACTCGCTGCGGAAGCGCATGGTGTGGAAGGGGATGCTGAGTGCTCCAAGGTCAGACCCAGGAAGGTTGAAGCTGTGTACGCTTCCTGTCCTGGCCACTGTATGCTCAGAGAGAGGAGGCTCCCCCAGAGTCCTGGCTGGCTTCTTATGGAGTAGTTCCAGAGCATGGCCCCGGGACTGCGGGACACCTTATATGATGGAGGAGGGGAAGAGATTTGTGAGATAGAACAGGGAGATCAGCAGCACCCAGGCCCTTTCCTGCAATGTTGGGAGGAAGGCTCAGGTGGGGGTGGGGGGGGCATATGACCACAGTGAGTGTCTGGGAGACAGCTTCCTCTTTCTCACAGCGGCTGATAACATGCCTGAGCCACTCCTTACGTTATGACTTTGGAAAGAGTCCCCAGAAGGAACCAGGGCTACAAACACCCAGAGACGGGTTCAGAAACCCAGGCCAATGCTGGCTCCAATGGGACACCAAGCAAAGAGAGTCTCTCTCTTCTTCCATCTTTGACACGCTGGGAATGATTCTTACCATCCTCTGGGAGGTGGGAGGAGAATTCTTGCCCACAAAGCTCCGGGGAGGGTTCTGGGCTAAGTACAAAGCATCACCATCATCTGTAATAACCACGAGTCACCGGCACGGCAGCCGTGACTTTCTGCATCTCCTTTGCTGTATCAGCGGAACAGAAAGAGCCGGGAAGGATAGACTGAGAGAAGGGATCACCAGGAAGTGTCAATTCAAAGCGTAGGCTCACCCAGAAACCTTGGGCATTGGATGAACAGTAGAAGCGGCTGCAGCCCGTTGGCTTGACAGAGAAGAGTCCTGGAGCCAGAAGCCAGATGGTCGATCTCTGTTGAGAGCATCCCCTAAAGGGGGACTGAATGTCAGAGCAGTGGGGGTGGGCCGGCCCTGAAATCCAGCTGAGGATGGTGAAAGGCAAGCCCCAAACCAGACCTTCGTTGTCCCGCGAGATTCCCGTCCAGAGGCAAAAGAACCTGCAGTGAAAAATTAGTACGAGGGCAGAGCGGGATGACTCTTCTTTCCTCAGCCCATAAAGATGAACCCATCACAGGTGGGGGCTCTCTAGGAAAGTGTTGCTCTGCCCTGGGGAGTTAGGAGCCAGGGCCGGGCCAGCAGCTGAAACTGTATTAGGCTAGAGACGTTTCCACCAATTCCAGTTTTCTGCTCCCCTCCCAATCAATACTTGGAAACAGCTTTTATCAGTAACATTTCCCCTCTATTCTCCCCTTTCTTCCTGCACTGACCTGAGTCACGACAGCCACAACCGAACCGTACCAAAGCCCTTGACTTTGTGCAGCGTTCTGCAGAAGAACTAGACCTGCCCAAATGCTCCCCAGGAAGATATCATTAAAGACAAAGGGCAGTGTTGGGTGTAATTGATAACAAAGGGGAGGTATTGTATGGCAAGTGTCAGGAAGAGAGAGATGTTTCTTTACCTCTCTAGCAGTGTTGGCAACTCTACCGATTTTATTATGTCTTGCAAAAAAATCACCAGCTCCTGGAGCCATGGGAAAACAGGGGAATCTCAGCTTATTTTGTGGCCAGAGCATGGCAGAGCATCACCCTCTTTAGTTCCCCACTCTGAGCCTCCAGTCCTTCCACCATGCACATAGGGACCTCCCTGCTTTAGCAGCGCTGCCAGCGTCCACCTCCTGAGCAGCCGTCCCTCAGCCTTGACAGGGCCCGGATTCTCCTCTGGCAGGCTGCAGATCCCCCCCCCCCCCCGCCCTCCCAGTGCTATCAGCTGCCACCTCCCAGCAGGGGCTGGTCTCCACCTCAGAGGGCTGCAGCCCAGAAGTGGGAGAAAACAAGGAAAGAGGTGTTTTAAAATCAACAATCCCGAGATATTTCTAAGTACAGTAAATGAGGGAGGGCTCCCTCCCCTTGCCAAGGGCCGTCAGGCTCTGCTGGGGGAAAGAAGAGAGTGGAATGGGGGCAGGGCGGGGGGGGTTGAAGGTGGAGAGGAAGTTCAGGTTGCTGTAGCTGAGAGGAGTGACTGGTTGTGGGGGATGGGAGATGCTGGGTGGCGGGGGGGGGGGGGCGCTGATTGTGAATGTGCAAGGGATAGAATTTCTTTAAATGGGGGGACTGAAGAGAGTTGATTTGGCCCGGGGAGGGCATGGACTGAGGGGACTGATGATAATTGGCTTTGCAGAAGGGGGGCTGCTAATGAGTGGAAGGGGGGGAGGGAGGGGCAGGGCTGGCTCTGAGAGGGAGGGGAGGAGCGGGTCGTGACAGTAGCTGCCACAGGGGTGATGTGTGCTTGCAGACCCCAGGGGGTCTGGGAGGCCGGGAGGGTAGGCCGCTCACCAGATGGCCTCACCCCTGAGGGGACTCTGTGCTAGGAAAAAACCTGGGAAGGAGCCAGCCCCTGGGTCAGGCACCGGGTGTCAGAGCTTGAGATCCCAGGCAATGCTGCCAGCCCCGGCTCTGCGGGGACCGGGACAAAATGCAGCCCTCTCTCTCGGGACCCTGAGCCTCCGGATGGGTCCTCCCACCGCTCCCCATGGGTGAAGTATCTCTGTCCCCGTGGTACAGATGGCGAGCCGAGGCCCCGTGAGAGGGAGGGCGACACGTCCAAGGTCGTTCCGGTTTTGTACCCCTCAGAATACCCCACACCCATATTGAATCCTCCCCACAAAAAAAGGCAGAGCACCGGAGCTCACAATCCCGGCTCTGAAATAAAGAGGTGCTAGGAGTCTCCGGTTCCCATGGCCCCTGCGGTATCAAGCCGGAACAGACAGGCTCGGAGAGGGATCACCCCGCTCCCATTTGATCATCTGTCACCCCCTCCCCCGTGCCAGAGGATCCAGGCCCCCGCCACGCCCACAGCCAGGGCTCCCCTTTCCCCAGCCTGTGGCATTATCCAGCTGCTCTGGTGTGGGGCCTCTTTCTCTCTAAGCACTTATCCAGATTAAAAACAGGGACTGTCCCAGCTCTGACCCCAGGGGACCCCCTTCAAGGCTTCCTCCCTCTCACAAGTACTCTCTGTTCTCTCCTTCAAGCTGGGGGCTTCTATGGCTGTCCCACTCAGACCCCCCCCCCCCCCAACCTGCGGCCCCACACAGAGCCCGGGGCTGGAGGGCGGCAAGGGGTCTGCCCCGAGCATTATCTCAGTGTTCAAAGCCATTCCCTCCCATGGAAGCCAAGCCGACCCCACCCTTATCGTCTCCCTCCTTGTGGTTTCTGGAGGAGGGGGCAGGGGAATTGCAGAAGTGGGAGGCTATTTATGGGGCTGGGGGGGGGGGGAATTGCAAGCTCCGTCCAAGCTCCATTCTGCAGCCCCTCCCAGATCCAGAGCCAGCACAGAAGGGCGGACGACCCAGGACAGCTTCAGCTGTGGCATAAGTGGGGGCAGCTCCTAATGGCTTGGCTGTGAGCTGCGCCCACCTATCCCAGCCATGGGCTTGGCCTGCGGGCTTCCGGCGCTTGATCCACGTGCCAGCATCAGAACCAGAAATGGGCCTAAATTCATGGCCAGAGCTGGGCTGGGAGCCTCCCAAAGCTGCGGGGTGGGGGGTGAATCTGGGGTTGGCTTGGCTTGGCCCACTGAAGTTCTGAGCAGAGCCAGAGCTGCAGACCAAACTCCCAGTCCCCACTAAGGGGGGGGAAGGGACGGGTTTGGATCCGGGGCTAGGTTCAGCCCCTTCTCTAGCTAACCACAGGGGACAGACACGGGTGATGATCCCTGTATCAGGAGAACCCGACGCATTGATGTATTGATGCACTGTTAAACAGCTGCTCTGTGCCCCCCCAGACGCGGGGCGCATTTCAGTGGTGGGCACGATGACCTTCCTGCTTTCCTCACCCACCTCCCCGGGGTGTTCTGAGGTGCTGTCCCGTGTCTGCACAGCTCTCAGAGCCACCTGGGGACAGGCGAAGCGTGGCTGCGATACAACTATATTGAACGCGGCTGACTGAAGACCAGGAAAGCAGCTTTCTCAAGCTGTCTCAGCCGCTGCACGCTGTGGGCGCTGAGATGTGAAATTTAGACGGGGGCGGCAGGAGACAGAAGTGGGACCCAGGGTCCATTCATTGCTGCCAGCACCTCCCAAGAACAATGGCGGCTGGGAGGATCCTGCATGTCTGTCTCTCCCCAGGCCCCCCCCCTCCACCACCACCCACCGTCTCTCCAGCACCGTGGCCCCTTTGGGACACCATAGGCTGCCCCCCACAAGCTGCTCTCTGTGCCCAGGGAGGAGCAGCCTCCTCCCACCCCCCTGCAGGGAATATTTAGGGGTTGCAGAGCCCCCAGCCGCTGCCAGCAGAAAACATTTTAATGTGGCTTCTCTTGTAGCCCCAGGTTGGGCACCCGTGGGAGGGGAGTAGGGGGGCTCTCAGCTCTGGCAGATACCAGGGCTCTGCACCAACGCTGGGGGAGCTGCTGGTTGGGGGGTGGCACGCCCCCTCTGCTTTACCCATGGAGAGGATGGCAGGATTCAGAGGAACCTGGAGTTTTCTATCCTGGGTATTTCCAGAGAGCTCAGCGCTGTGGTAGCCATGGTAACTCCCTTCTTCCCCCTGACCCCTCTGGTTGGTTTGCTGGAGTCTGGTTCAGGAGGGGCAGCGTGGCAGATAATGAACGGCCCTGTGCATTAACTCCACCCATCCCCCGCATCCCGTGGGGCCGGGGAAGGGACCCCAGCACCAGGACACACAGAGCAGGGGGCTGAGACACAGAGGGGACTCTGCCGGGGGGCGCATGGAGCTGGGATTCGGCCTGCCCAGCTCCCACTCCACTAGGCCAGGCTGGCTCTGACCAAGGCTTGGCCCTGCTAGGTGGGAACAGTCCCAGCTTATTCCAAGCACCATGGGTGGTGGACATGGGCTACGAATCAGGCCCCGAGGAAGCAGCCTCCCCCACTTTGTTCCCCACTGAGCGGGATTCAAGCCCCAGCCAGGATGGGACTCCACTGGCTGGAGTGGATGAGCGGGGGTAGGCCAAGGAGGGAGCACATCCTGCAGCTGCCTGCGCCCAGCCTGGAGCTCACAAGCCGCCCGCTCCAGCTCCCAGCAGAGGAACTAGCCGAGCGACCACAAAGGCAGAAGGGGCCCCGGGCTGCTTTGATGTGCCCGGGCAGCAGGCGCGGCTAACCCTGCGCCAGAGAGACCAGGGAGCTCTCCACGGTGACTCCTAGAGCAGCGCCGGGCGCTTGGCAGCCGACGGGCAGGCCCTGCTCTCGGGCCCCCGCCACTCAGCCTCTGATGGTCGCCTGTGCTCAGATCCTCTGGGGAGAGGCACTAACGCCAGACAGACAAAAAGGGCCAGAAGGGGCAGGGCTGGAGATGGCACCTCGGGTGACCAGATGTCCCGATTTTATAGGGACACTCCCGATATTTGGGACTTTTTCTTATACAGGCTCCTATGACCCCCCCCCCCCCCATCCCTGTCCTGGTTTTTCACACTAGGGCACCCTCATGGCATCACAGTGACCGAGCTGGTGCCTCGCTGGGGGCTCCTCCCTCGTCCTCCTCCAGCACGGCCTCCCTGGTGTCACAGCCATGGCTGCCGCGGAGAGCTGAGAGGGGGATGTAGCATCAGCATCACCTGGACGCAAACACCCCCGAGCTTGGGGCTTTGCCCCCCAGGGGCACAGGAGTTGCGCTTGACCCTGCCAGCCGGATGGTGGGTCTGGCTCAGTGCTCTGGAGACCCCCATGCGGAGGCCTTGCAAGGCGGCTGAGGAGCCAGGCAGGGAGAATGGGTGGGCTCCAGGCCTGTGGACGCAAACGGGTTAATGCTTTGGGCAAATTCCTCAGAGGCCTTTTGCATGTTTGCCTCCCTGTAACTGGAGCTCTCCGAAGAACTGTTCCCCCCACCCCACCCACGCAACTGGCATTGCCCCAGCCTCCCCTTGCCCCCCTCTCCCATTTCAGCTGCCCCTCTCCCTTTCATCTCCCTTCCCCCAGGGCTCTCATTTCAACAGCCCCACACGCCTCCGGCCCCCATCTGAGCGTGAGAAACCCTCCGTGCCCTCCCGGCTTGCCCCTCCCCTGAATATCCTGCCCAAAGGCAGAGAGATTAAAGCTCAGTTTGCAGCATGCCCGGCCTGCCTGCCTCCCACATCCTTCCCTGTGAATTCCTCTCCCTCCTTCATCTCACCAGGGGAGCCTGGCTGCAGTTATCAGCACAGCAGACCGGGGCTGCAGGAGACCTTCGCATTTTCCCCTCTGTTAAAAATAGCTTGAGATTTATTTTCTGGCAGCATGGAAAGCCCCCGGGGCGTAAGAGAGGAAGCAGACAGGCTTCTGCAAGCCGGGGAAGGTGGGGGGTGTGGGGCGAGCGAAAAGGGCAGGAAATAACCCCCCGGCACCAGCAGCCCTGTAGAGGGGAAAATGCTCAAATGCAAACAGTATGTGGTTAATGTGGAAACTCCCAGGGCAGAGACAGAGTGGCCTTGTGTATCCTGCTGTCCGGCGAAACAGCCTCTTCCTGCCCTGGGCCCACTCCAAGACCCGGGAGCCGAGGCCCTGCCCAAACCAGGCCGCCTCCACCTGCCAGCTCTGGGAGAGCTGGCTGCCTTGGAGCTCACACGCACCTCTGGGCTTTGCTATCCGGCTGGCCCCGCTTCTTAGCCTCTGCCCCCCTCCTTCCCTTTGCATGGCACGCTCTTGCTGCCCCTTTCCTCTCTCCCCCTCCCCCACTCAGGTTAATGCTCTGGATACAAACACCCCCGGGTATTTCGGGGCGGGGGGGAGCGTGTCTGGTGCTCTTTAATAAGCAGCGGGTCACACACGTTGTCGCTTCTGCAGGCCGAGCTCCTTGCATACAGCAGGGGCTTCTTGTCTCCCTCCATTCCCCGCCACCCGTCCCTGCCGCGGGCTCCTGGTGTACCACCCGCCCATCCCCCTCTGTTTCAGGGACTCCCTGCAAACCTTCCCCCACTACGCACACACCCCCTCCCTCATGGCAGTGGCTCTGTGTGTTTCCTGGTCTCCCTTCCCCATACCTCCCCCATACCATACCTCCATTTCCCCCCATGCTGGGAGCTGCAGTTCCCCCTTTACCATGTGCCAGAAGCTCTGTGTGCCCCCCAGCTTATTCCCCTTTCTGTCCCCCCATGGCAGGGGTTCTGTGTGTCCATCTCCTTCCCTTCATGCTGTTTGCTCCCCTCCAAGTCTCTCCCCCATGAGTCTGTGTGCCCACCTTTCCCCCCACAGAGCTGCTGGCTTGGGAAGAAAGAAGGGGGAGAACTCCATGGGCCGCCCCCGTTCTCAATTCTTTTCTGTCTGAGAGAGAAGTCAGCCGGGGGTCACCATGCTAAGCGCTGTGGGGAGGATGCACAGTGCTGAGATGGGAGGTGCTATGCTGAAGGGTGCTAATGGCCACCATGGGTCTTTTCTTTGATCTGTAAAGAATTTCAGAGGAGGTTGAAGTTGCTGGGCCTGCTAGGCAGATGCAAAGGGCAGTGAGGGTCCCGCTTTTCCCCCTGCCCCTTTTCCGATGGTCACCAATCTATAGGGCTGCCGAGAACATTCCCTGAAAGGTTGGAATTGACAGGATGTGACATTCAAAAGTTCCCATGTTACATCCAAACAGAAAGGCTGGGAGGCTGAATGTAGGGCCTCCACCAACACCGACAGATAGCACTGAGCACTTAAAGCAGGGGGCAAACCGGACAAAGATAAGTAGTGTCATGCTTCCTCTCTCCGCCCACAAACCAAGCTCCTACCCACTTGTGACACCCAAAAGAGACGCTACCCGCAGCAGAAGATGCAGCTCTTGATAACAGGATTCTCTGTCTTTTTTCTTGGGTGCTTTGGTCACAGTGAAATAATTAACAATATTGAAATGGTTTAAGATCAGCAGCCGTGTTAGTCTGTAGCTGTAAATAAGACGAGGGAGACTTGTGGCACCTTAGAGACTAACCAGTTTATTTCAGCATAAGCTTTCGTGGGCTATAGCCCACTTCATCGGATGCAATATTGAAATGGTCGCAGTTAGCCATCGGTGCCTACACCTAGGCATTGAGATGACAGGGAGCATTTTCCCACCCCTTTAAGAGCTGCTGTTTCAGGCAGTCTGCAGACACAGGCAGACACCACTGCTCTGGTTTATATTTGGTTCACATTTTGAAGGATTTCTTTGTAATCAGACACGTCAAAGACTTCATAAAACAATGATTCTGAAGCACAAGGTGGCGGCCAAGCAGTCACAAATCACCGTATCTTTCAAAGGTTTTCTTCTGTTGTTGGTTTTGTTTTGCTGCTGGCTAGGTGGGACACACAACTCTTCTCCCCACCTCCCCCCCCCCCCCCCCGTACACTGTGCTCCTCCCTGAGTTTCTTTTTCAGGATCATTCTCCCCCCCCCCCAAGTTCCCCCTCCCACCTGCCGTGGATTCCCGCTACCCGCTCACTGCCTGTTTTGTCCTCCTTGGTGAGACACAAGCCTTGAGCCTCAACTCCTTCAGCCCAGCTTCCCCCGCTCACTCATGGCTATTCAAAGGATGATGCGGCCCCGAGTGTCCTGCAACTTACCCTCTGCGGCCACCTGTGGGTCACGGGCAGCAGAGTCTAGCGGGAGCATCATGAGCTGCAGCCACGCCCCCTCCTTCCCATTGCCCCCCTCACCCAGGGCTGGGAGTGGGGCAGGAGTCGAGTTTGGCTGGACTTGCCCCCTGCAGCAGGGAGTATTGTCTGGGGCATGGAGCAGGGGCAGCTGCCCCCTAGCCTAGCCAGGGGCCACCCTGCAGCACCCTCCCTCTTTCCCCCTCAGCTGGGCCCCTTCAGAAGGGCACAGCCCCCGTTATTTAAAACACTCCCCTGTGGCTTCCGGCAAACACAGGGGCCCTCCGGTGTCCCTCACCCCTTAGGGAGGGAGTCCCCAGCCTTCTGACTCCCTCCTGCCCTAGCAGGTCTCTCCCAGTCCTTTTAACTCCCTTTTAACTCCCCTGATCTCGGAGCCTTCCCTTAGCCTCTGCCCAAACTCCCCTGCCCCCATCCTGCTGCCCTTCACAGGGCCACCGGCTGTCTTCCCTCAGGCCCCATCACGGGCTGTTCACACCCGACAGGGCGCTGAAGCAGTTCTCTCAGCGATCCGGTTGGCGGGCCCCCAGCACGCCAGCCGTTCGGGGCAGGTCCCACTGTTACAGGGCCCAATCTGCCCCCGCCAGAGCAGCCTAAAGGGCCCTCAGCAGGAACAGGGAATCGGCCCCATTACACTTCACTGCTCGCCTCCAAGATCTCCCCCAAGCTCTACGAGGCTGCCTGCTTTCTCCAGTCACTGTCGAGCCCCCTCGACTCTGCGATCCCGCCGCTCTCTGCATTCCCGCCACGTTCCAGCCCAGTGCCTGATATTGAAATGCCCTTTGTGAGCAGATGGTCTGAGTTCCCCCCTGTTTTTCTGACGTCCTCCTCCTTGATTTCGATACCTCCTGAGTGACCTTCCTATGTCTTTCTGGGGGTCTGTTCCTATTTCCTGTAGAGGCCTGCCCCCCTCCCCCACTAGCAGATCCCCCACCTTATCAGTTTCACTAGTATAATTTCCTCCCTGTCCACCCATCTGCTTATTTTAGCTGCTTCTTCCTTCCTCTCTGCTGCCTTCCAAAGAGACTCCAGCCTGCCCACCCCTCCTCCATAAACTCTAGCACAGAGTTCCCTTGTCCTCTCAGCCAGCAGACCATTGTCCTACAGGGGTGGGGTCCCCTCCCGGGGTCCCCTCCCATCCATCCCGGGTTCCTCGTCCCCCCAGCCTCAGCATCCCGTTTCCTTTTGGCATCTCAACCAGCTGGAGCCTAGCTTGTAGGGAGAGCGTGGGAGAGTGCCACTCCCCCCAGTTGGGAGCCAGGTGTTAAGGCTTCAGTTCACACCACAAGGTGTGAATTTGAGCCCACCCCAGCATGTCACACACTCATGAGCCCATGCGCCCCTTGCTGGCATGCATTAAAAATTCCCTAGTGTGAACTAGGGAAGTCCTGTTTCCAACCCATTAATGCAGTTCCGTTTCCCTCCGGGACGGGCTAATGCACCGTGTAGACAAACACTTAGACTTAGAGTCTGAAGCACTCTTCTCTCCCGGCCCTTGAAAAATACTTCCATTTTTTTCTAATTTCACCATGCAAACCCCTCCCAACGGGAAACTAGCATCTTCTACCTGTTAAAGTCAGGGAACTCCTGGGGTTTGTTCCTGACTCCACCCCTGGAGCGGGGGAATCATAGTTACCTGCCTTTGGAAAGCTCTTGGAGGACCGCGGCTGAAAAGAACTCTGGAGCTGCGAAGAACGTTTCTCTAGCCATTATTCAGGGCCTGAAACACTTTGTAAGAGAAAATTTCAAACAGTCCCTTTCCTCTGGAGTTACCCTGTCCCTGGCACGCCTTGTGGCCTGCTCTGAATTTCCCAGCAGATGTTTGTCTCTGTTCCAGCAGGACTTCCTAAAGCATTTCTGGGTAAAGGAGACAGTAGAACGCCTAGGGAGAGCTCCCACCACTAGACTCATGTGACAGATCGCCTTCTCGCCCCTCTTCAAACACAGGCAGGAAACTCTTCTTTGGCTCCAACAGTGCTCTTTATTTCACAGTGCAAGGCCCCACCACCAATATACACAGCTTATAGTTCAGTTCTTCAGCTTACAGCTCTAACACAGCTCTATATAGTTCAGCTCTACACACAGCTCTGCAGCTCTACAGCTTACAGCTCTTTCTCTCACTCCACACTACCATACCACCACCACCCTGGGCTTCCTGCCTGGCAGGCTTATATCCTCCTGAGGAGGCTGCCAGGTGCAACCCATCCAGCCTGAGCCTTCTGCAGCCCAGGTGGCTAATTAGGCTTTCTGCAAGGGAGGTTTGCAGAGGGCTTTTCTCACTCTTAAAGGGGCGGAGGCTGGGTCAGGCCCACCCTGCCACACTCGGTACTGGCGTAAGGCATTTCTGAATACTGCTTTTATCTCTCCCTACTGCGGAACAGGGTGTCGTGGAATCTGCACCTTGGTCTGCACTACGATTTTTCTCGAAGTCTCCCTTTGTTGCACTAGCACAGGGGCAGTGCCAGTGGTGATAGCAATGGCAGGAGTGCCAGTGTGGACAGGGCATAGGTGTTCTTCACTCGACTTGCTCTGAGCGGGGGAACACTTCTGCCCTTTCTAACCTAGAGCCGCCCCCTTTGCCATTGCTCCCACTGGTGGAGCTGCTGGTAGAGTAAGGGAGGGAGATTTCCCAACAAAATGCTAATATGGTCACAGCCTCAAGCCTTGTCTACACCTAGAAATAACAGCTCAGTCAGTGTTCCAGGGCTGGCCACTGTTTGTCCTTCTCCCCCATCTGTAATCTGTATGGGCCCAGCAAAACCAGCTGCTAACAACCAGCCGTGGAAATAGCGCCCACTGGTGAGTGTGTGTTATAAGTGCCCCAACCACGGAAGACGTGTGTTTGTTTGAGCCCCAAGTAGGGAGCTGTTGTAACTTGTGCTTTTCGCTCTGGAGGTCCCTGGTGTGTCAGCCAAGATGGCCGCCATCACAAAGTTATGGCCTTCTTGATGCTAGAGGGAAGGGACATCATGTGTTGGCCACCTAGCTCCATTGCTGGTGAAGCATTGTTGTCCATGCTAATCCCTTGATGTATCTAGTCTATTCAGGAACATCTCTAGTTATGGAACCTCAATGACTGTCTAGCGGCTTCCCTGGCCCTCGGGGCTGGAGTCTGAGCCCCTCCCAAGCAATGAAATATAGAAATAACTGTAACGATCTCTCTCCTCACAGCTGGCAAGAGGCTGTTCTGGCTGTTTTCAACATGTTTGTTTTTATTTGTGTGTGTGAGCTGGTGGGTGTGTTGCTGTGGGTGTGAAGAAATTAGTGAGAGGGAAACAAAGTTGAAGACACGGGTTTTGTGTTGAGTTCTGGAAGCGGTTAGCTCGCAGCGATGCTCATCTCTTGCGGTGGTTCCCTCATCAGCGCCCATCGCCCAGGGAAATTCTGTCTCCCACACTCACAAGTCTTCCCGCCATGGGCGGATAGTTTCATTGCCTGGTTGTGGAAGGAGGCGTGTCTCTCAGGTACGCCAGGCCAATGGGGAAGTTTGACTAGCAGGACAGAGACCTCAAACCGAACTCTGTGTTCAGTAAGGAGCCAGCACTGACATTGTGCCCCTAGGGCAGGGGTGGGCAAACTTTTTGGCCTGAGGGCCACATCGGAGTTCAAAATTGTGTGGAGGGCCGGGTAGGGAAGGCGGTGCCCTCCCAAACAGCCTGGCCCCGCCCCCTATCAACTCCCACTCACTTCTGGCCCCCTGACTACCCCCTCTCAGAACCCCAACCCATCGCCCCCTGATCACCCTATCTGGAGATCCCTTACTCTAATGGCCCCCCAAAGCCCCACCCCCTATCTAAGCCCCCCCCCTGCTCCCTGTCCTCTGACTGCCCCCTCCAGAGACCCCCTGCCCCTAGCCACCGCCCCAAGACCCCACCTCAAGCCCCCCTGCTCCTTCGCCCCTGACCACCCCCTCCACAGGTCTCCTTTTCCTTACTCACCCCCCAGGACCCTATCCACTTATCCAAGCTTCCTTTTCCCTGACACCTATCTATACCTCCACCCCCAACAGGCCCCCTGGGACTCCCATGTGCCATCCAACCTCCTCCCTCCCCCCCACCACCTTCTGCCCCTTTAGGTAACCTGCCTGGCCCCGGTCCTCTTACCTCGCCGCTGCCTAGAATAGCGTGTCTGGCCCAAAGTCAGACACACGGCTGCGCTGATCTCCCAGAGCGCGCAACGTGTCTGGCCGGGAGCTGGACACGCTGTCGCGCAGCCCCGCCCAACAGCGCTGCTCACGCGGCCCTCTGGGGCCGCGGGGGAGGGAGACAGGGCAAGAGGGGCTGGAGCAGTTTCCCTACCGTGTCCTGCCGAGGCCACGCGGGAGGGGGCCAACGGGGGGAACAACTTCCCCAGTGCAGCAGCTGAGACCGCGGGGGAGGGGCAAGAGCAGCCTCCCCAGCCAGACCTCGGGGGCCGGTTTGGAGGAGCCCGCGGGCCGGATCTGGCCCGCGGGCCGTACTTTGCCCACTTCTGGGTGAGGTATTCACAGCAGCCCATTGCTGAGCTGATGGGTTCTGTACCAACCGGAGCTTTTGCAGGGCAAGTTTCAGTCTTAGCTATAATCAGCTGTAGTAACTGAGCCCGGAGGTCACAAATGCCGGGATCACCATGGCCACAGCTGCGTCTCGTGGGACAGGGCAGGCTGCGTCTCGTGGGACAGGGAGGTGTTTGCTGCCGCAGCTCTTTGGCTAGCTGAAAGGACTTGGTGGTTGGGGACAGGTGCCCTAGAGAGCAGGGAATGTTAGAGAGAGTGTTCTCCCAAGCCCTTCCCTCTGTCTGCCGGCATCACTGCAGCTCTGTCAGGAATCAGCTGTAGCCGGTGCCCTCCAGCCAGGAGCTTCAGCTGGGCATGGCTACACTTCCATTAAAAACCCGGGTCTGGATTACTGGTATATATTTGATATTCAAATACTCTCTGGGAGCCTTGACACTCTCAGGCTATTGATAATTGTCAATTCTCTAGAGTCATTCACTCATCCTTAATTTCTCCCCTTGTTACCCTGTGCTCAGTCCCGCCCAGCTCACTGCATTTGCTCCATCTACCACTTGCTATTTCCTCCGGCTCATTTTAAACAAATATTATGAAGCAGCCCAGAAAGTTGCTTTAATTAAGAGCGTCTTAAGCTGCCAGGCTCAGAGGCCTTGTCGAATTTGGGGATTATGGTCTTTCAGAGGAGAGCGCTCACTCCCACGGCAAGTTCTTGCCATGCTCTGGCAGTTTGCTTTCCTACCCCTTCCCGACGGTGGCTGCTGGTCTGGGTCTTTCCACCCCCCCTCACAGAGCCCATTAACTCTATAGTTTCACTGGGACCTATTTTCCAGGCCATCAGCCTTCCCCTGTAGTGAGAGCAGTTATTCATTTCAGGGCTTTTTTCAAAGTGTGAATTTAGTGGTGGCGAAAGGTGCTAGACAGAACCCAGGAGACCGAGGGGCTGCTTCCCCCTCATACGCCAGCCTCAGTCAGGAGTCACTCCCCGGAGAGCGACACAGCTACAGTGGGGTGGAACTGGTGGAGGGGAGGGGAGAATCAGGCCATGACCCTTTGTTTAAAGACATGGGGCCTGATCCTCCCCTGCCCTGCACCACGGGGCGTCATTCCCGCCAGGCCAAGGTACAGCGGAAGTGCTGCCAGATCTCCGCGGTGATGTTTGATCCCCACTCTGCACAGCAGGAGCGAATGAGACAGCAAAGGGAGAGGCAAGCTCTGTACGCTGCGGTGCAAGCTTCCCCCACTATCACCTGCCTGCAGGGGTGACTCAGCCCTGACCTCAAGGATGCTAGGCCAGTCTCCAGCTCTTACCCAGCCGTTGGTCTTTCACCTGAGCCTGCTGGCATGGGTATTATCTAAGCATTTTCATAGAACCCATCCCCATACTGCCAGGGTTGCCATGCGTGAGGGTGGTTTTTGTAAGATTGGCACCTGTTTACTGGAAACAAGACTGAAATTTTCCCCAACTTGTAGCACATAAGCCATGGAACCTGATCAGATCACTACTGTTCGGGTTTGTGTTCCTCCTGGTGAATGATCCTACAAGCCTGGTGTCAGACATCAGCACGTACAGACGCCGGCTTTCACTGAGAGTCACTTTCTGAGTTAAGCTGAAGCCCACACCGCCCTGCTGCCGCGCTGATGGAGTTACACAGGGGCAATTTTGCTAAGTATAGAAAAGGGGCCTGATTTTCAAAGGTATTGATGCATCTAAAGATGCAGACAGATGCTTAGTGGGATTTTCAGAAGTGCCTAAGCAGGTTAGGAACCGTTTTGAAAATCCCACTAGACACCTACGTGCCTCTTTCGGTGCTTAAATGCCTTTGAAAATCTGTCCCCTGGCTTTAGGGTAACAGGGGGAAAAGTCAAACAAACACACTTCCAGTATGAACAGAGTGCAGCCAGTGCAGAGTTGCCTTTCTGAGTCTGCAGCTGGCCTGTAACAACAGGCTGGGAGATGGGAAACTGCCCCCAACTAAGGAGCAGAAATAGCACCACTCCTAGAAGTGACTAGCCCCATTTTCCCCCCTTGCATGATTCTGAACACAAGGGTGATTTACCAAGTAACAGCCAGGAACCCCCCTCAGCATGTACTAAAGCAATTGACTAACCTTAGCCCTGGAACAGCCTATGTGCTTGGGCCCTGCCCTCGACTCTTCTGTAATTCTCCCTTTGTGGCCAGTGTGGGATTCCCCATAGATCAAGGTGAGTACAAGGTCCTGACTTTACAGCCCCAGCCCACAAACCATAAGGCAGATAATTTAACCCTCTCCACAGAGTACGTTTGACAGCCACCATTCCCAGTGGCTGTCAGTGGCTGTCAGTGGGGAGAATATGCCCCACTGACAGCAGCTATTTCTTATTACAATATGTTACGGTTCATTGGCCTGAAGTTCTGCATCCTTGGGACCTCGATGTGACTAGGAAGTAGATTCCGCTCTGTTAATTAGTTTATGCCTCAGCAGTGCTTTGAAGATATAAAGCTCTAGCAGCGCTAGGCATTATTTTGATTATTTATTTAATTTGCGCTGCCCTTGGGCAATTCATCCCCGGGATCACGCTTTGACGTTTCCCCCACAGATGAATTTGGCCCTTGATTCGATAGCAGCGAATGATAAGCCCCTTCTGCATGACCCAGACCTACCAGATCGCTTGAATGTCAAGAGGGAACGGTGCAATGAGCATGTGAATGAGCATCATAGGGTGCAAAATCTGCCCTTGAAGCCAGACGTCTTTTCAAAAGGAGGGAGGTGCTTTTCTTAAGACCGTCCCACCCCATCTTCTGGGTCAGGAAATCATGGTTTGCATTAGAGTTGGCATCTTCCGAAACTCACGCGGGGGCCAGTGAAAACCATTTCACTCCCACTCCAGTAGCAAACAAACAAAGCTGTCACTCCTGTAAATACGGGATGGTTAATTACACAGTCCCCATCTACCATGGCACTAGGAGAGAACCGCTCTGGGGTTATTTTATTTGACAAATTCTCCTTTTCAGTAAATAGTTATTAGTTGGATTAGCTTGTACTCAGCTGTTTTTAGACTTCAACGCTTCCTGGGAGCTATTGCTACACAACAGTGATTCCCACATGAGTGTGTCTGTGGCGGGCTCCCAGGCGGAGTCCCTCCCTCCTCCTCTTTCTCAGCAGGCCCTTGCAAGTTCCCTGGTCCAGCTTCACCTGGGCAGGTCACAAAAATCTTTCTAGATAAAATCGCCTTAAGCTCAAAACCTTGATAGCAAAAGTCCTTCGGCCTGGTGGTCTTGTTCCATGGGGTGGGGGAGGGAACTGCAGTTCATCCTTTCCCTCTGGGGGTTGAAGATCCATCAGCAAACCAGCCCTCTCTACACCCCACCCCCCACTACTCCCCACTCCCCTGAACAATAGGGAGCTTTTTGTACTGTTTTCCTTTTAGGGTTTTTGTCTTGATTGACTGATGGAGAGAGAGTGAAGCCTTGCCCCATGCTACATCACATGGGGCCAGGCCCTTCAGAACCAGTCATCTCTTGTCTTCTTTCCCTTTTACTCTCCCCCCACATCTGTCCCTGCTGTCCCCAGTTCTTCAACTTGGCACAGAGTGACCTGGATCTCATCCCTTCTTACAGGGTCAGTGTACCCCGCACAATATCCATGTTCATGTACCGCACTGCATGCTAGGTAATAGTGTGAGAGGACTCGGTGCTTCTAAAACTAAACTGTCTTTATTAAAAGAGCTACAGCTGGGCTGACTCTGGAGCTAGCATTCCAGCCACGTGCACACAGACTGACTTCCTGGGCTTCTCTAAATGCCTCCCTCAGTTCCACACGGGTTGCTCCAGTCCAGGCTCCCTCACTGAGCAGCTGGTGCCAGAGTTTCTTCTCTTCATGCAAAGGGCAGGTTGTCACCCTTATGCCCAAGGGATGGGTGACACAGGAGTGCTCTTGGCCTGCGTATGTGTAAAATAGTAGGATAATAGATAAGCTGCCAGTAAATGGCGTTCAAGAATATACAGCCTAGTTCCTGGATTTTGTAGGACCTATAAAACTGAGCACTGCAAATAGCTTCCTCTGGCAGATTTCTACATCATCTATTAACCTCTCTGAAACAGCCGTAGCTCAAAGTACATTGACACACTGTTAATGCACATCAGCAGGATCCATATGGACAGTGAGTCCATGGGAGGCTAGTTCAGGGGAGACCCCCATCCCAGCTTGCCGCAAATTCTGTGTTTGTGTAGACAAGCCCTCGGTGTGAGAGCTGGAGAGCCCAGAAGAACGGCCGGGTGTCTCCTTCCATCACCGTCATTTGCAGGACAGCCAAGCCCTGTCTTTTCTCTCCTGTGTGAGAGGCAATGGATCAGAGGCATGCAGAAGGGAAGGGAGCACAGTTTGCAGCAGCATCCTCATACTGGATACAGACAAGCCACTGTCAATACAGGAGTAATTCTATATCTATCTTGGTTCTGTTGGAGAGATAAGGTAGGGGAGGTCATATCCTTTATAGGACCAACTTCAGTTGGTGAGAGAGACAAGATTTTGAGCTCACAAAGAGCTCTTCTTCAGGTCTGGGAAAGGTATTCAAAGCATCACAGGTCAAACAGATAGTTCAGCATAAGTAGTCAGCGCATATTTTAAGGAACCATTCAAGGTGAAGGGGCCCGTTAACACCCTTGTAGTGATAGGACAAGAAGCGGGGGTTAGTGGCTCCCAGATTGTTGTACTAAACCGTAAACCCAGCATCTCTTTTATTAAGACCCTGATTTTTAGTATGTAGTTATGGATTTAAGCTCCCAGGCTCATCTTTAGACGCGGCTGTACAGGTTTCCTTTCAGAACGAGGACTGATCAGTTTGATACGGAGTGTTCAGCCACCGGGGATGTGTCGGTGTTGGCTTTTCTCCTTTTCCTGTGTCAGTTCCTCCGAGAGCGCAGCGATTGTCTGGTCGTTGTTATCGGGGCATTTAGTGCACTGGATGAGGTACACCACACGTCGGGATTCTGTGGAACTCTTTGGAATGGTGGTTACAGAATGTCCCAATTCCCAATTCCAAATGAATAGGTAAGGAGCAGAGAGCTCACACCTCCATCCAGCTGGAAAGCCTCTTAGCAATAAACTCTCCCCAAGCAGCTATGTTACTCTGGAATTGCCGCAGTGAAGCAGACCAATGGTCCATCCAGTCCAGCGTCCCGTCTCTGACAGCCAGCAGCGCTGGCTGCTCCCGAGGAAAACTCGAAGGTCCTATAATGCGCCTAATTGTGCAAGACTGTGTCATGGGGATTAAAAATCCTCCTGTCCCCAGCTGGTGATTAGCTCGTGCTCTAAAGCAGCAGCATTGGTGGCCCTGTAGTTTTATCCAGGTTAGGAACTGCAGATGGTAGTTTTGATCCAATAACTATACGTTGACTGTGGGTGAAAAAGGAGAGAAAGGGGTGTGAAAATCGAAGCAGAGACAGGGCAAGTTGTAGCTTTAATCCGTGTTAGCTGGTCGAGGGAAACCCAGGCGGGGATGGTCGGCGTTGCCAGGGCCAGTGGATCAGAGCGATGGCCCCAGCTTTGGAACGGTCTCTAGGAGGAATCCTTCCGTGTGCCAGACTCCCGAAGGGACTCGCCCATCCTCCAGGGTCAGCCACGTGGCTGCACCGCCTCCTTAGACTGGACCTTTGGGCCTGCTTCGTGCCTGCTTCACACTGGGAGCTTGATGGGTTCAGCGGAGACTGACCCTGGGGGGGTGACCTGTCCTTTCTTTGGGCATGAGTGCACCTCCCCAGGCATCTGCAGTGACCCACACCCAGCACTGTCAGAACAGTCGGGTTTATTAATTAACTGAAACACGGAGTCCTTAAGGCAGCACAGAGAACAGAAGGTTAAAGCACATGCTGTTCTGGTCAGCCCAGACTCAGAGGCCAGCCAAGCTCTAGGGAGCCCATTGTCTGTCTCTCCATTTGACCTCCTTGCTCGGAGTCCAGGTAAGATCCCGCACCTTCTCCTGCAGCCAACACTTATTTATCCCCCACCTCACACCTCTCCAGTCTTTTGTTCCCGAGCTGGGGAAATGCATCTCTCTGGGTCATTGGTTGCTAGGTATCAATGTCTGGGCAACTGGGTTTCCCATTGTCTTCCCAGATGCTGTGCTAATATGGGGATTAAGACCCAGACATCAAGGCAGCACCCACCCCTCTGTCTCCTAGTCTGCCTGGGGAACTGTGGCGGGGTGACCACCCGCCCCCTACCAGAAGGGGCTTGGGAAAGCCCCTTAAGGGGTTTGAAAGCCCAGGAAGGGGGTTTGAAGCTGGGAGCCAGCAGGCTTTTCAGGCCTGATTGGGCATGAGGCCCAACTGGGCGGCCACGCCCCAAACACTCCCAGCCAGGATATAAGGGCTGGGAGGCAGAAAGGGAGAAGCAGTCTCCTCCGCATTCAGAGGGAGACAGGCCTGACTGTAGGAGCTGAAGCCAGGTACCTGGGTTAGGGCAGGGTGGGGCGGGGCGGGGCAGGGCAGAAGGAGCTGGGTGGGCTCTAGCCACGAGCCCCAGGCCTCCGGGCCTGATACAAGGTCCGACCCAGAACTACCAGGGTTGCAGGGAGCAGCCCAGGGCTGGAGATAGCGACAGCAGGTCAACCCTCCTTGCCTGTGATGAGAAGCCATGATACTGCAGTCCGTCCCAGTGAGCGGGGGCAGGTGGTGACTGACAGTGGCACACTCTGAGGCGAGGTGGGAATAGGGGGTAGAGGGTTCCCCTGGGGAGGGGAGACCCTCACACCAAAGGGGGTACTGCAGGGGTGCAGCCCCCACAGTTGGAGGGCTCCGGGGTCCAGGAGGGACACGGGGCCAGCAAAGGAGCGGGGCATCAACCTGCGGAGGGCGCTCTGGACGCTGAAGGAGCTGATTCCCCAGACGACCAGCGGGAGGCGCTGCAGGGGTGAGTGTCGGCCCCGTTACAGGAACAAACAGTCACCCTCCCACCCATAACAATGCAGCATATCTGGGAAACTGAGGCACAAACAGGACTCATAAAAACAAATTCCCACTTCCTTACACCGTCTAACACATTCTAAAACTACAACTGCCTTGTCTACACTAGGACTTTAACATGTTAGCATGTGCCTGTTAAAAACACACGCTTGTTCCTAGTGATCACAAAGCCTAGAGCTGGCCCCAGGCAGCTAACCTGCTTCGAAACACCACTGCCTTTGTCTGCACTAGGTGCTCTACGATACTTTAAAATATGTTCATTACTAGGTGAGAGCTAAGAGCCTTTGCCAGCATAGATATCTCTCTGGAGGGAATCCTTACAGAAATTCCCCCCTCTCATGGATAGGAATGACTGGCCCTTTTATCCTAGCTGCCTTAGGTAATCATACCATGCCTTTACCAGAGTATCTAAGCACCCCATGATCTTAAATGTATCCTCCAGCACCCCTGTGAGGTGGGGCCAGGCTATTCTCCCCATTTTACTAAGAGGGGACTGAGGCAGAGAGATGTGACTTGTCCAAAGTCAAACAGGAAGCCAGTGGCAGACCTGGAATTTGAGCGCAGTACATCTCCCCAGCGCCCTAAGCACTGGCCCATTCTCCCTCTCGAGGAAGCTCTTGGTGTTTGCTGGATTGGTGACTTATTGAGAAGCAAGTGGCACCGGTGAAAGTTCTCAACCCTGGTTGATCAGATGACTGTTTGCGCTGTCCACCTGCCAAGGTATCCCAGCTTGTTGGCTTCTGAGCCACATGCAAAGAGATGCTGGCATGGGCCTCCCGGCAGGCTGTACTCTGGAATCGCTGATAGGGAAGAATAATCAGAACCGTAAACAAATAATAGCAATAATGAAATAAATGATGTGTTTGAAATGGCACTGCAAAGCGCACTTTACAAATACACAGCTAACAATTGCAGGTTCATGATTTGGGGCAAGTCCTAGTAGAATACTGTACCTTCCCTTGTGCAAGCAAAACTTTCAAAGGGGTAAAATACAGTCGGAGACTCTACCCTGCTGAGCTCAGTTTAACAGCAAGCGCAAATGTGGGGGCTGAAACAGAATGTAACTGAACTAATTACTGGCTAGGGAGGGAAGGGATGTCTAGTAGTTAGAGCAAGGGATGGCAGGAACTGCTGAGTCTATTCTCGGCTCTGTCACTGACTCACTGTGCAACCTTGGGCTAGGCACTTAATTCATTAATTATAAAATGAGTACATTAATCCTCACTTTCTACAGCAATCCATACGGTACCTGCCATCTGGGGCACTGGGAGGCTTAATTAATTGCTGTTTGCCATCCTCAGATGTGAGGTGTTCTAGAAGTACAAAGTGCGATTATTGTTATTATAATTCAGTGGGGAAAGTGTTGCCAGAGAGCTTGCTTGGGGAAAGGCACGAAAATGATCACAGGTACAGGTACTGCATTTTTGTTTTTTGCTCAGTGTTTCATTCAGTATTGTGTAGCTGTAACTACATTTCACTGCATCTGACTGAAACCTTTCGCTGAGAAAGCATTGTGTGGTTTTATACACTTCACTTTTGTTGGAATAACACAATTTAGAAACAACTGTATTATGAATGTTGTGTAGTATGATTTTAAAAACTGTCTCAAACTGTACTTTCACTCCCTGTATATGAACTCTCAACCTCTAGCCTGGCATGCATCTTAAACTCATGTTTACCCTACCACAGCTGGGCAAGGCGTCATAGTGTCTGAGTACCCCTAAGGATCCTGGCCTCCTGTTTACCAGACATGTAAATGGCATAGATTAATACTGAACAATGGATGTGATAGTCATTAAGTGTTATCACCTGTGTAAGTGTATTGAAAGCCCTCCTCCCTTATTCACACCTGAGTATAAGAGAGGTCTCAGCCTGGCATGGAGTTGAGCCAGTTGTTTGGGTAATAACCCCTCTGACTCCTATTGCTTGCAATAAATCTTGTTTTCCAGAAACCTACTGCGTCACGCCTGTTCTTTGTGAGTATATTGGGATTGAGCTCCAAAGGTAAAAGCAGTTTTTGAAACAATTCTGGCACCTCCAGATGGGACACCTTTGGACGACTCCGTGATCACAACAGACCGACCAGAGGAGGGAAAGTGTACACCAGGCCATTTTTGCCTGTCCTAACTCTCGATCCGGTCTGCAGTGATACCCGGAACGTTAAAGCGTGAGTCCCTACAAATCAGGCAAGACCAGAGGTTTCTGGAGTTTGGTAGGCGCCTGGGAAACAGAGCGGTGTAAGTTGTTAATTTGGTTGGTGATTTTAGTACTTTTGTATTAATTCGCCGTTTGTAGATTCCTTGTGAATCATTTGGTATAACAATGAGATCAGGTCGCTCCCGAGTGGAAGATTCCGCCTTTCCCTTTGGTTGTATGTTACGTAACTTTGGTAAATTTGAGAGTGATTATGGTATTAAGATAACTGAGAATGATTTAATTAAGTTTTGTCAGTCAAAATGGACCACATTTGATCTTGGTTGGCCCGATTCCAGGTCCTTTAATGTCACCCCTACAATCAGGGTTCATAAGAAGGTAATTAGAAATCAACATTAAAACCAGTTCCCCTATATTAAACAGTTTTAGCTGGTACAGCTTGTAAAAGTAAACCTAAGATGTGCCTGGTAAGGATAGTGAGAAAAAGGGGTCCCTATGCCTTACCTGTGTCCTGTGTGGAGGAGTGTAACAGTAAGAAAGTGTGCCTGTGTCTGTCAGAAGTATTAACCTGCCTATGGAGAAAGCTACCTCAGTCTCCAAGCAGTTGTCTGTGTGCTGGGACAAGGAAAGTAAAATCCCAAGCTGTGTGTCTAGTGAAAGAAGAATGTGTTTTTAAATCTTCTAGAAGGTGTCTGTCAGCCTGTGATGGGTGAGAATAGTGCAGTGTGTCAGAGTTGGTTTTGAATTCAGCTAATGCTCAGAAAAGTGATTTGGTTGTGTTACCTACTAACAGATTAACAACTTGTACCAGGAAGGAAGCAATTCCTAAACTGGTATCTGGCAACGGAAAGCAGGATAACTCTAACCTCTTGTTCAGTAAGTCTGTGAATTTGCCTGAAAGGGGATTTCGTAAAAATCCGCCTGATAGGAAAAGGATGATCATGAAATGTGAGTAAAGGAGTATTCCTTGGGAGCAAGCCCTAGGTGAAGGGGGTAAAAATGGGATTTGTAAGTGGTGAATTGTTTCCTAAAGAAGTTCCTGAGGGAAAAATGTGTAAGCAGTCTGCTGCAGTTAAAAAGTGTGAAAGTGATTTGAGTAGAGATAGCTTTGAGAAGGAATTGAGACAGCCCTATATCCAAGTGGCTGTGTTTCACCAGTGATAGGGAAACAAGATTGTTCAGGGAGGAATGTCCCCATGCTGATTCTGCAGGTAGATAGTCTGTGTCTCAGGCTCAAAAGATAACTGGGTAGATGTATCTTCAGAGCAGGACAGCTGTGCAGTTAGTATTGTAGGTGGTATACCCTCATCTCTAGACACTTTGAATGCAACTTGTGGTCTCTGGGTAAAGAAAGACAATGAAACTTTAAAACTAGCTTGTTAGTAAAAATAAATAGTATCTCTTGTAAACCTAGCCCCAAAAGCTTTATTCTATCTGTGAAAATGCAAATTACTTGCTAATGTCTGTCTCAGGGCCCCATTGACCTCCAAGTACCCAGGAAAGCTTATGCTTCAAAACTTTATAGTTAATCTTTAAGGTGCCACAGGACTTTGTTACCTACAGTAGTGGTGTTTCAAATCACTGTGTTTCAAAGGCAAAAGTTAAAAGTAAAAATTCTAGTAGAAATAATTGTATTCTTTTAGGCTGTAACTAGCTTTGAATCCAAAAAGCAAGCCAGAAAACATCTGTTTTCATGTAAATTACCTAATTGATAAAAAGTAACTGAAACCTGGTTTGCCTAGAAAACAAATAAGAGATAATTTTGGTAAAAACAAGAAAATATTTTAGTGTCTTTAAAATGTCTGTAAATAAATCCTTATAATAAGTAATCCAAGCACAGTAATTATTAGCTTGCAAGTATGTGGCAATAGATGGTTTAGTTCAATTTGTTGAGTGTAAATATATATATATTTTAAATAATTAATTCCCTTAGAAAGGGTGGAGATATGTTTGTCTGTTTAGTTAGTTGGTTTTTAGTCTTTCAGAAAAATCAAAGAAAGCTGATGACAGCTGACAAACTTTGCACTTACTGGCACAATAAGAATTGTATTTTATGTTCTATGTCTTGTTTGTCTAAGTCAGGGGTCTCCAAACTTTTCAGCCCGAGGGCCGCATTAACTATCAAATAGCAGTTCGGGGGCCGACAACACACTCGAGGTCCAAATAAAAAAGAATCAAAACATGGATGTTGTTTTTAATTATTTATTTAATATTAATAGGGTCTCAGAGGGTCTCGGGGGGCGAAGAACAGGGGGGAGTCTGTGTGAGTCCCAGGGGGAGCGGGGGGGTGGATAGGGGTCAGAGCAGACGGGGTTGGATGGGGGTGGGGTCCCGGGGGGTGATTAGGGGGAGGGGGTGTCAGGGGCAAAGGAGCAGCGGGGTTTAGATGGGGGGGTGAGGTCTTGGGGGGGTTAGGGGGTATCTGGAGAGAACCCCCCAAGGACCCCCGCCCAACCGCCCCAGGACCCTCCCTAGGACCCCCGCCCAGCCCCCCTCCCACAAGAAACCCCCAGGACCCCCGCCCAGCCCCCCCAAGGACCCCCGCCCAACGGACCCAGGACCCTCCCTAGGACCCCCGCCCAGCCCCCCCGGACCCCCTCCCCCAAGAACCCCCCAGGACCCCCGCCCAGCCCCCCCGGGCCCCCTCCCCCAAGAACCCCTCAGGACCCCCGCCCAGCCCCCCTCCCACAAGAACCCCCCAGGACCCCCGCCCAGCCCCAAGAACCCCCCAGGACCCCTTCCGAACCCCCCCCCCGACCCTCACCTCCCCAGTCCTAGCCCCGTCCCCCGGCCCGGTGCCTCGCGCCCATTGGCTCCCGGCGCTGCCCGTCCGCGTCAGGGCGCGTCCCGATTGGTTCACTGCGTCCGGCGGGAGGGAACGCGGAAGCCGGCGCGAGACGGAGAAGGGGGCGTGTGGGTTCCGCGGTCCTCCGGGGCATCGAGGCGGCCGGCTAGAGCGGCCCGGCCCTCCCGCCCGGCACCATGGAGACGCTGCGAGGGCGAGAGCGGGAGCCCGAGCGACGGGCGCGCGCAGGGCCAGGCGGAAGTGACGCCGCTACCGGAAGTGCGGTAGACAAAAAGATCTCCACGGGCCGGATGAGAGGGCCTCGCGGGCCGCATCCGGCCCGCGGGCCGTAGTTTGGAGACCCCTGGTCTAAGTGGCCAAAACTGTGTTTGTGATAAATTTTTACATAAGGCAATATACTTCAGAATTGAAATATAGATATTTGTTTATTCAATTTGTAATATAAAATTGTTTTTACAATGTTTAGGTTTAAATATACTTGTTATAATTTCACTAGCTAAGAACAATGTGAACAATAATTTTCAATTGAAATTAAGTACCAATAGACTTTGAAAGCATTAACATGACAAGTTAACTCACTCCTCAAATTACACATGGAATTCTTCTGGCTACCCCCAGATTTCTAGCCAGAGGGCGAGGGAGGGAAGGAAAGCTATTAGACACCAGAGGTACCAAGTGGCCTCAACAGTTGGTATGCTTGTCCTGTTCTGTTACTCCAAAGCTCTGTAATTCAGTTATTTTTATTATAAAACTGTATGTAAAACTAAAGTACTGTATAAAAACAATGTAAGATAAAAAAGGTGTGTGTATGTGTGAGAGTATGAGAGAGAGAGGGAGATCTAAAATGCTCACTCAGTTGTAAAGTTTGTAACACTGCCAAGTATTAATGAAATGTGTTAGTTTTGTTGTTGTTACTCACAGGTAAAGAATACATTACCTAAAGATCCTAAACGGCCTTGCTACATCTTGGGACTGATGTAAAAAGATTTGCCTGTCATATCAGCAATTCAATCGAAAGGATTCACAAAGTCCATCCAGAAACCGGCCCTGAGCTGTCTTTCTTTTTAAGAAGCCTCAAATTAACTTTTCTGAACTGCCATCCTGTGTAAAGCATTTCCTACCAAAAGAGCAAATGCTTAGACTGTGGACAAATATCTCTTAAATGATTTTATCCCTAGGTATTGGTACCCAAGATGACAGACTTAAACCGTGGGTCTCATTTTACAGAAACAGCTTTTCAGCAAGTTATGAGTGCCTTGAGAGTTCAGTAGAAGTGCCACATACCTTGGCACCTGCAATCTAATGGCCAGGTTAAAGGGACAAATATGCAAAGACACTGGTCTTAACTGGATAAATGCATTACCCCATGTGCTGCATAATCTCCATGACACTCCTAGAGGTCAAATTAAGTTATCACCTTTTGAACTACTTTTTGGCAGGCCTTCCTCAGTTTACCTAGTCAAATATTCCATGACTGCTGATTTGGTGCTTGAAAAAAAAAAACAGGACTAACTTCTTTTGTTTTACAGCTCCAGAGACAGACTAACTCTCTCCGCAGATATGAGACTGCTTTTAAATGTAAAAGCACACCCGATAGAACCTGGTTCTTGAGTCTTTGTTAAAGCCTACAAGGAAGTTCTGCTCCAACCCCTGTGAAAAGGACCATACCAGGTGCCTGGGCCGCCCCAACCATCATCAAGGTGGCAGAAAAGGAAGCCTGAATTCACCATGCCTGATGCAAGCATGCCCTTTTCCCAGATGACAACAAGGCAGCTGAGGCCTCAACCCTTGACAGATCAAGATGAGAATTAGACGACAGCGGGGCAACCCAAGCCCTAGCAACTGGAGAGGGGACGAAGAAGAACCCTGAAGAAAAGTGGCTAGCGGAGACCGTGCCGGGTCTCAGCCTGAAGATAAAATTCAAAAGGACTTAATAATGTTTATCAAATTGAAGTATTAATCAATTTTAAGTTATTAATCTTGTTGTAAATTAAGCAAGATTTATTTCATGAGTATAATGTTTTTTATTAGATATTTCCAGAAAGTCAAAAAACCTGTATTTTGAAAAATAGAAGTGATTGTTAAGTGTGTACTTAGTTCTTAGTAGATGCAGGATGGAAACTCCTCTGTGTACCTATCCCTCTGATTATTGTTAACATGATTTGAATGCTACCAAAATAGAGATCTGGTCCAGCATAATCTAACATGGGACCAAACTTAGTATTTTGTAACAAGTAACTCCTGGTTGGATAAAAATAAAGCTTCCACCAGTAAATTAGCACTTTTTAGAACATGATATTAAGTATGTAAAGCTACAGTCTATTATGTATTGCCCTCCAACTAGACGGGTTCATATTACTTAGCTTAACTCAAATTTGCTCCCAAGCTTCAATGTTCAGAATGTTTGTTTAAAAGACAAACCAAGCAGTTAATCTCAGTGAGAGTCTATCCTGAAACAAGTGGGCAAGTGAAAATGGCCTGAAATGTAATGTTAGCTGCCCAAGGAGGAATATATGCTCTCATGAATGAGAAATGCTATGTCTTTGCAAATATCTACCTCAATACCCCAATACTGGGTGTGCCTAAACTGAATAGTACCTATAAATTGGTGCATAATTTAAAAACTAAAAGTAATTTGCTTATAAAATATAAAAGAAATTATCTTTTAAAGAGGAGGGATTGTTGGAATAACACAATTTAGAAACAACTGTATTATGAATGTTGTGTAGTATGATTTTAAAAACTGTCTCAAACTGTACTTTCACTCCCTGTATATGAACTCTCAACCTCTAGCCTGGCATGCATCTTAAACTCATGTTTACCCTGCCACAGCTGGGCAAGGCGTCATAGTGTCTAGTACCAGTGGCGTCGCTAGGGTTGGTGTCACCCAGTGCGGAGGCAGCAGCTGGGGCGGCCCCCCCCCCCCAAGCCCCCCGGAGCTCCCCGCACGTGCGGAGGCAGCAGCCGGGGCTCCCCGCACGGCTCCGGCCGGGACCCTGCAGCCCCCCGCGGCCGGCCCGGGGCCAGAGGCAGCGCGGGGTGGGCCCGGGGGCGCCCGGCACAGACAGCCCGAGCCGGGTGTCACCCCTCTGAGAGGGTGTCACCCGGTGCGGTCCGCACCCCCCGCACCCGCCTAGCTACGCCAGTGTCTAGTACCCCTAAGGATCCTGGCCTCCTGTTTACCAGACATGTAAATGGCATAGATTAATACCGAACAATGGATGTGATAGTCATTAAGTGTTATCACCTGTGTAAGTGTATTGAAAGCCCTCCTCCCTTATTCACACCTGAGTATAAGAGAGGTCTCAGCCTGGCATGGAGTTGAGCCAGTTGTTTGGGTAATAACCCCTCTGACTCCTATTGCTTGCAATAAATCTTGTTTTCCAGAAACCTACTGCGTCACGCCTGTTCTTTGTGAGTATATTGGGATTGAGCTCCAAAGGTAAAAGCAGTTTTTGCAACACTTTGTGCAGACATTCCTATATTGATGAGACATTGGGTATAACTGTCTGTTTCTAACCTGGGGCATGATCCTGGCATCTTCTGTTCATGTGAGCTATCCCACTGGGCCGTATTCTGATCTCAGGTGCATCAGTGTGGATGGGGAGGCATTCCTCTCACTTTGGTGGAATCGCTTTGGATTTACCCTGGTGTAACTGAGATCAGACTCCGGCCCAATGGGACCACTCACGTGAGTAAGAGCTTTCAGGAATAGGCCCTTAGAGACTGTGGTCCTTCCTTGTGTGTAAGCTGGGTCTCTGAACTCCTCCTGCCGTCCTGGGGGAACTTAAATCGCAAACAAGGGAAACGGTGTGGTAGTTTGTTTTTTAATGGGAAATTTATTTAGCTGACTCTGCCTCTTGACTGACGTGTCTGCTCCTGATTTTGGCTTCTGCAGCGTGACACTAACGCCACCTGAGTTGTGCACTAATCAGCCCAGAATCCCTGCCCGGCATGTCTTGTTCGGATGAAATGAAACATGTTCCCTGAATGAGATCTGGGTTTATTCTAGGTAAGATATAGGGCCAAGTCCTATCTTCATAAGCTGGCGTACATCTAGGGTCCCTCCACTGAAGCTGATGGGGCGACTCCAGATGTACACTGATCTGTGATCAGAATGCAGTCCATAAACTCTGTTTTTCACAGGCAGCTGTGGCACCTTTTGCCCCTTCCACTTCCTGCATGCCTTTTTAGAGGCTGCCTTTCCTGTTCTCTGGGCTGAGAGATCACTGCTGCAGCTGGCAGCTTTATCGGTTGTTAGAAAAGAAAGAAACGTAAAGGGACAGAACCAAAAAAACCCTTGCAAACCTGGACGGATGGTAGGTGAGCTGGAGAGAACCACATCATTCCTAGCTGGTGATTTTGGTGAAGAGTCAGCAAAGCAACAACCCTGCTCTAGGAAACTTGTAAAAATGCATGTTGAAAAATGGACCTGCTTTTTGTTCCTATTTCAAGGCCGCTGGTCTCTTCGTTACCCAGCAATAGCAGCTATGTTCTAGTGCTTGAGAGAAAGCACCTTTTGATCAATTTGCCTGCAAAGGGCTAACATCACTGGCATATTATGGGCTGGAGAAACGTAAGCCTTTCTCTACATTGGCCTAGACGCCGCTCCAGTTGAAGTCAATGTGGGTTTTGTCATTGATTTCAAAGGGAGCAGAATCAGCCGTATGGTGCATTCACAACTGATGTGCAGAGTATGGTGTTTGATTCTCTTCTCACTTACACACAATGGTGGATTAACCTATAAGCAATAAAAACATGTGCTTAGGGCCCCAAGAGAAAAGGGGCCCCAAGCAACAACAAAAAATGATCACAAAATTACAAGTTTGCACGGCCTTAAATTTAAAAAGGTCTCAATTAACGTCTTGGGTCCCCAAAATCCCCCAATGTTGTGTCGATTACACTTTGCGAGTAAAAGCTGGGTTGTGAATGGGGGTGAGAGTTGAAAGGGGGGCCCATTGCTTGGCTGTGCTTAGGGCCCCAGAAGTAATTAATCCTCCCCTGCTTACACAGGTGTAATGACATTGACTTCCCCAGGATTACTGCACCCGTGTGTGAGTGAGAAGAAACCTAGATTTGCAATCTGGCCTCAGAACTACAGGACGGGTCTGGGGTCTTTTCTTGGGGATTTTTGTCCTCTAGCCCAACCTGCATTTTTGCAGAGGAAGAAAGCCGAGGGAGAACTGTTGAATAGCTTCATGCTGCCCCACACAGCTGTCTGTGTGTAACCCAGAACATTTGTGGACTAGTTTAAAGACTGCCGGTGGCAAGACAAACTTTTCTGTTAACAGGTGCTGGAGGGTTCTGTTAAAGATCAGTGACATATTTCGGACTGCCCCACGGAGCGTCTAACCCACTAATGGTGAGGGCTGGCTTCCCAAAGAGCTGCTACAACCCTGACTGTCTGTGGACTTGTGCTCCTCAGTCAGGTATTACTACCGTGTTTCCCCGAAAATAAGACAGTGTCTTATATTAATTTTTGCTCCCAAAATTACATTACATTATATTACAGCGAGAGGCAAAACTGGAAGTACGTCTTATTTTCGGGGGATGTCTTACTTTCGGGGAAACAGGGTAGGTGTCCGGGTACAGTCTGTGTTTAGGAGGCACTGTGTCACTTTGGGTGAAATCCACCTCTGTGCAGAGGGGCCAGAACAAGGCCCTGGCACCTCTTAAGTCCAGTGTAAGCCCCTAAAATAGTGCTGCTGAGGTCTGGTGCACCTCTGCACTTGGTGAAATTCACCCAGAGGCAGCTAAATCCAAATGTAAAGGAATGATAGAATATGGGCCCAATTGTTGTGCCCAGAAATTGTAGCATCTCACTCCACACGTGGCCCGGTGACTTGAGTGGGACAATTGGAGGACTAAGCAGTCAGGTTCTGAGTGATTTGGAGCTTAACTTCCTGCTCTACACAAGTTAATGTTACTTAAGTCCAAAAAAGGAGATAAAATGTCTAGTAGGTGAACTCTCTCTCTCTCTCTCACACACACACACACACACACACACACACACACACACACTCTTTGTTTTAAAGTTAGCTCTTGACCTTCCAAGACTTCACACTTCTACATCTACCAAAGCTGTGGTCCTGGGCAGTGCAAAGCGTGGGTGATACCGATCACTATTTCTGTGTATTCATAGAACTTAATTGTCCTGATTCCCAGAAATAAACCAGGCTGGGAACAGCCCACCCTCTAGCCTATTAATTTGAGATCCCAGAGGCCTTTCTAGATGTGGATTCAGCAGCTTGCTGCTCTCTTCCTCTCTCTCTAGTAAGCCTGGCTGAGTTTAGTAAATTTTAAAGCCTCCAGCTCATCTGAATCCCAGGCGCAGCGTGTTAACGCTGTGAGGGGACTTTATGGAAAATCACATACTTTTATTAAAAAATAGACATAAGGCCAAACCAGCTCTTCTATCACTTGTTTTCTAGAACAATGGCGCTGGTTACATCAATGGACAACAGCGCTGGGGTCAGAGTGTAGTCCAGTCTCCTGCCATAAGCTTTGATAATGCAATGCAGTCCTGACTGGCAGCACTTCCTGCTATTCCAGTCCTGGGTCCAACACGACTCCACCAATGTGCCTCAGACCAGACCGACAGAGAGATACAGTTCTAAGGGAGTCCACCTGAGCTATTGTTTTCACAATATAAACCTGCACCAGGGATCCTTCTGAAAGCGTCCGACTCATTTCCCTTGTTTCCTAGCCAAGGTGCGATACCAGTCCTGCAGATGACAAAGGCCAGTACATGCACTCCTGGTGCACCCTGAGCCGTTTCAGCAGTACTCAGTGGTAGCAGCCCCTCGCCCCTCCACAGTTTCATGGTCGGCATTGCTGATTTTCTCCAATGAAAAAGAAGATTAGTTCAAAGTAGCTGGTTTCTCCAGCCAGTCACCAAAGACGTTAGCAGAGTCACAGAGTTTAATTATCTGGGTTTTCTCCTAGGAGGGCATGAACCTGTCTCTTTGTTGAATTTATCCACTGCTGCTAGATTTTTATCTCTTGTTTTCAATTTTCTAGTAATGGTGTTTTCTGCACCCTGGGCATCATATCAGCAACTCCCTTATTCACTCTCCTGATGAAAACGGTCAGTGCTCTCTCTCCTTTCCTTCCATGGCATCTGTTTCTAGGTAGTTCCTTGATGCGCTCACTGGGGCGGAAGGAAGGAGGGGAATGTTCTATCTCTGGCTGCTCGGACTCCAGCCAAACTAGAATGCTTTGGGGGAGTTACCTGGACCTGGAGACAGCGGTGCACAGAGTAGGAGCATTAGTGATGGCAAACGCCCATTGCATAGTTGCCGTGAAAAACGCTGAATGAGTGTATAACAAAGGGGTGGTAAGATTTGATGAACGAGGCCTGTGAGATCCTTGTCTTAAAGGGAAGTGTCCCTACTTCCACCCAGCGATCTTGATAATCAAAGGGGAGTCCCTGAATTGTAGGTATTAGAATGGGCCTGAAAGGTTCTAATCTTGGCATCATTTAAAATGTTCACATTCATTATTCAGGGAGCAGTGCAGTCTAGTGGATGGAGTCCAGGGCTGGAACAAGGGATCTCCTGAGTTGTCATCTGCTGCATCTCCTCTCCATCCAGTGCTGTGGAAGAATGCTGGTGCTGTGTAAGTGCTGAGTCTTATTTCAGCCCCGTTTGGTGAGGACTGGGCCTTCGCAGCAGTTGGTTTTGCATGTGGAATACAAATGGCTTGGGCGGAAAATGGGAAGGGTTTTATTTGTGGTTCAGCAGGGTTCAATTTTCAGACGTTCTGTGCTGACCAGAGCTCACATGCCAGAATTTGGGAGGGAAGAGGAGCAGGATTTGTCCCCTTCCTCCCCTTACCCCCTCAAAATTAAAGCAAGCACAATGTTTAATAACATTTGTCATCTTCAAAACACTTTACAGACATTGAGCTTGGGATTTTTAAAGCAGCCTAAGGGAGTTAGAGATTTGGCTGTCTAAATCCATTGGGCTGTTTTGAAAATCCCAGTCTAATTAAGTCTGAAATCTCCTTCCTCCCCCTTCCCCCGTGAGATAGGTGAGTACATTTCATTAACCCATTTTACAGATGGGGAAATTGAGGCACAGAGAGATAGTGATTGCGTTTTTGTCAGTGCTGGAATCTGAACTCATGATTCCCTCTTCTCAGACCACACATCTCACGCACTCGGACATCTACTTGCTGTAACTAATAATGACTAAAGCAGCTGAACTGCCTATTAATACTTCCAGGAGCCCCTTGTCAGTTTTGGCTGGAAATTACAAAGAGGAACAACTGTGGAACCTCTCCAGCCCAAGACACTAGATTCTCTGCTTTCTTCTAACGGCGCTCTGTGGTCCAGTTAGTCATACCCAGAGAAGAAGGGCCCCCATTTTCAAGTGACTCAGACGCTCCCTTCCTTCCTCAGGAAAATCTGTGATCAGATAAAGTCATCAAATTATCTGGTAAGCACGAACAACACACCATCTGCACGGATGCAGGCAGTACCCCTTCACGCCCCCCAAGAAAGAGGAGGCCAAGTGCATTCGGTATCAGCCCTCCTCTACGGTAGATCAACAGGCTTTTTTATTAAAGACTGGAGCAGGTGACTGTGGATGTACAATGGTTCTTGCTCCTGATGTTCTCTGGGTCTGAGCCCTGCTTCTTTCTTAGTGTAACTCCACTGAAGTTAGCAGAGCTCACCAGGGATGGACTTGACCCCCAGGCAATTATGATCCATGCTCTGCTTATCCCTAGAGATTGACTCTACTGATCCTCCTACTTATTATTATTGGCTTTGTGTTATGGTGTCAACGAGACAGCCTGGAAAAAATAAGGAGGGGGGCATCTTTGGTCAGCCGCTGAAGAGGGGAAGGTGATTCATGGGTCCTTGGCAGAAGAGACGACGACGGGGGTGGGGGGAGGAGAGAAAAGTGTAAAAATGGCAACTGTAGATAGATGGGCAACTTCCCACACTGAAGTGTTGTGTTGTCAGGCTGAGGGCCTGATGTGGAAAAGAGCAAACAAGGTGTGAAGATTTCCCTTCAGATTAAAAACCAACCAACCAACCAGTGGGTCTGTTATTCTCTAACCTAAGCCCTGCCTGATAACACAGAGCTGAGTCTGGGCTGGTATCATGCTGTTGGACTGACCCCAAAGATACTAAAGGCATGACCCTCCCATACCTCTCCCCTTGTGTTATCACTGTAAAGCAGGGGTGGGGAACCTTTTTTCTGTCAAGGGCCATTTGGACATTTATAATCTCATTCGTGGGCCGTCCCCCCCCCCCCCCCCCCCCCAGGAAGCCCAGGCTGGCAACGGGAGCTGAGACCCCAGCTGGCAAGGGGCCAGCGGGGGAAACCCCAAAGCAGTGGCAAGCGGAGTGCTTAGCCCTGCACTGCTTTGGGGTTTCCCCCGCTGGCCCCTTGCCAGCCAGGGTCCTGCCGCCTGCCCCAGTCAGCTCCCGCTATCAGCCTGGGTGTAGGGGGTGATCTTCATTTACCCCCCCCAGCCCCCTCCCCCATCTAACCGCCTTTCCTCCCCCACCCCTGCCTGGCCCGGCCCATCCCACCGAACCTAACCTCCTCCCCTTTCCCACTCCCCACCCAGCCTCCTGCCCCCCCCCATGCCTGACCTGCCCAGTCCAGCCTCCCCCCCACCAAACCTCCTTCCCGCCTGCACCCACGCCTCGCCCACCCCATCCAGCCTAGTCTCCTGCCCCCCTCCCCGCCCGCCCAGCCTAGCCTCCCCCCCCCACCGCCCCCTTGCCTGCCCCCCAGCCCAGTCTCCCCCCCAGGCCCCCTTTACCATCGGCTCCCCGCGGCTCCTCCATTTGCCGCCTGGCTAACAGTGGCCGCATGAGCCGCCCCCGCCTGGTGGCCGCGTGGTGCCGGCGGCTCCCCCAGGCGCGAGCTGCCCCCGCCTGGCGGCCCGCGCACGTCCCTGGCCGGCGGCTGCAGCGCATCCCCGGCCCCACTGCGGGCCGGACAGAATTATTTGGCGGGCCGTATAAGGCCCGTGGGCTGGAGGTTCCCCACCCCTGCTGTAAAGGGAGTGCAACGTGAGCAGGTAGAGGTAGCATGTTGCACTGGTGTAAATGGTGTCCCAAAGTGTAAGGCAGTAGAGAGCCAGGCATCTGGGCACATTCAGAAGCCATGGTGGACTCAGAGGTGACTCCTGTTCACCTGTGGGTGACCTGGCCGCAGGAAGAAAAGGGTTGCAAAGGCCAGTCTGGGTGGCTCGTTTTCTCCGCTCGGGGCAGGCATTCACTAGAGACGTCATTCTTCAAGCCAAGGGCTGCCCAGGGCTGGAGCAATTCCGAGTGCTCTCGCTCGCTCTACACGCTCCTCACTGTAGCGTCTGGGCATCTTCTGTGGCGATGAGGCTGCACCTGGCAACCTCCGAGCAGTGATGCTTGCTAACAAGAGCCAAGGCCCGGTAAGGGCCCCTACAGTTTTCACAAACTGAACTCAAGCTCGGCCCGCTCTGTTGGGTGTTGAGCGGGTATTTCTTGGACTAAATTTAACGGTGTTCAGACTGGCGGATGACAGCAGATGCTGCCAAAGAGAACCAAACTGCAAAGTCAAGCGAGGGAGACATTGGAGTCCTGGGGCCTGCAGGCAGCAGCAGGGAATTGGGGACTAATACACGTGAAGTCCTCCATGCAGGGAGAGGAAATCAACAGCCCAAATGCAGAACATAGGGGGTGCAACTCAATAGCTGCGCCTGCTTCCTTCGAACTGAATATTTTCCTCTGGTCTCTTTCTATGGTCCTACTGTTGCTTTGTCACAGAGCCACGTGCTCTCCTGTAGGGGAGGGGAGGGCCTGTGGTTCAGACGGGAGGTGTGTGCGCAAGAAGCAATTCAAAAGAAATTCCCCCAATCCAGAAAGGCTGGAGAAAGCCAAGTAGAAGAGAGCCTGACCCACACATTACTCTCTTTCCAGGACAGTGAGGGGGGCTCTGGCAGTCACTCCGGAGTGGCAGAAGTAAGACCCGGCTCTGACTTCCTGCTCGCTACCATGAAGTGTCCATTTGAAGGGTACACCATTTTCTCCTAGTTCAGAGCAGTGGCCATCCGCCTTTCCGCACAAACAGGAATGCTACGTATAAAACCTCCTCGCTCTGGAGATTAGGACGGGCCCCCCTCTCGCCCCTTGTCTGAAGAGGAAATCTTTTCTTTTGCTCAGACCCTTTGCACTGCTAACTTGTGACCTTCCTGTCACAAGGGGCTGCTGAGGCCACATCTGGAACGCTGCACACCGCTCTCCTCACCTCAGCCTCAAATCGGATCATGTGACTGAGCCGAAGAAGAGAGAGTGAAAGGCAGCCAGAATGGTGCAGGCACTCAGGGAAGTTAGTTAAACAGAGAGCTTCGAGAAACTAGGTCTCTGATCTTTAGAAAAGAGAAGATTAAGCGAGATCTCACTGAAGTGTACAGAATTCTGGAGGGAATAAAGAGGAGAGACAGTACAAGGCTATTTGAACTGGTGTCAAATGCAACAATTGAGGGCATGAATTAAAGCTCAGGAAGGGTTGGACACTAAAGGGATTCATGTGGAAATTCTTTGTGTGGAGAGTAGTTAATACAGATGGAACAGACTCACCAAAGGGAGTAATAGGAGCAACTAGGTTAGGCTTAGAAAGGAGTTTTGAGACGTGTATTACATTTTGGGGGGCAGGGAGATTTGGAACTTCTAACTCTACACACACCAAACAGCCTCCTCTTTTGCAATAATCACTTGTGCTCTTGAGAGCTTCCTTGGGACATCACAGGCTTTCCCATGTGTTCTTAGTAGTAATAATTCTCAGATTGTAGACTCTTCAAAGCTTCATATTAGCATTAGTTAATGAAGCTTCACAACATCCCTGTGAGATAGACGAGAATTTGCAGCAGGCCCGCCGTGTTTGCCTGAAACACCCCACCGTTATTAAGCACTGATCCCGCTGGGAGAGGGTTAAATGGATCTTTCTGGTTTACTGAGGTGGGTGCTGGATATAAGGGAGGTGGACATGGGGAAGAGGGGCTAATGTGTGGGGTGAACAGATATGAAAGAGGAACCCTAGCAGCGGCCAGACCTGGAGAGAAGATCTCAGCTAACTATGCTGTTATTTGATTGTTGATTTCTGTGTTAATAAGCCAGACCCTCGACAGGGAAAGTTTTTACTACACACAGTGTGTGAACTGTGTCTGTAGAGCAGGCAGGGAAAGGCACCAGTTCATAGTGTTACCGTACAACTTAACTGGAGCTCACACTACTCTGGGTTGTGAAGTTCACTTTGTTTCCAGCACAGACCCCTTGCTTTAGTAAAGCATCTAGGGAACAACTTTGCAAACCATGCTGGCATGGCAGACATTTACAAAGAGCGCAGGTGAGATCTCTCACCTCCATATCAATGGCTGTGAACAAATTTCCCGTGGATAGGAACGTGCGGAGAATTATACCTCAGGCAAGTACACACCCCATTTTACAGATTAGAAACCAGGAGTAGGGACAGTAAGTGACTTATCTGAAGCTACAAAAGAAGTCAGTGTCAAAGCAAGGCTGGGAACTGACAAGTTCCTGGCCCCCAGACTGCTGCTCACAGCACTCAGACCACACAGGTCTTTGTCTCTTTCTTCTTCTAGGATGGGTCAAAAGTGCACATCCTAAACCAGAAATGAGACTAAAAATATGACCTTCCGTGACTTGCACAAGGTCACAGAGGGAGCCAAAACTAGAACTCAGCTCTTCTAATGCCCTGCTCCAACCACTAGACCACACTTCCTTCCTAATCACTCACTGTGATTATTAGGCTCAGCGTGAAGCTGCACCACATCACACCTGAAAGGATGTTGATGTGCTTGCTGGGGAGAGGTAACACATTGCAGATGAATATCGGGTCAGACAGGGATACATCAACGGAAGGTGGATATACACCAGCCTTTGTAAAACCTGAGCAGATTTACTGCACACTTCAGGGAAACTCACTGGTAAAGATAATCAATTAAAGAAGTTTATTGATTACAGAAGATAGATTTTAAGCGATAGGCAAAAAGTCAGAGTTAGTTACCAAAAGAAAAGGATATATAAGCATGCAGTCTAAACTCTCAACTCTGTTCGACTGGGCAAGATCTAGATTAAGCAGTTTTTCTCACCCCACCGGATATTGCAGATCATAGTACATTGATTTCACCCTTGAAACCTGGGCCAATCTCCTCTGTTAGAGTCTTCATTCTTCTCTGTGTCCTTGTTGCTTGCAGCATGGGGGGGACAGGAGAAAAGCCAAGCATGTGGCTACTGTGTTCTGGTTTATACCCTCAGTCATGTGCTTGGAGAACGCAAGTTCAGACATGTCTGGTGGGCATTGCTGAGTCTCTCTACGCAAGGTTGAGCAATTCCCCTGGTGTGGTCTCACGCAGGTGAGTCATTGCATTGTAGCTCCCTCGCTGGACAGTGGCTGGTGATGTCTGTTCAACAGCACCCAGCCCGGTGTTGGTATCTCCCGTGTCATTGTCTCGGTATAGGTAGCATGTGGGTGCCCATAGCATATTTTAGTGAAAACCATACAACGCAATTCTTATCTTTTCATATGTTCTGGTAATACACATATTTAGCTAGAACAATGTCTTTCAGCAGATCATAACCTTTCCCCCGATCGCTCACAAGGCAAGCTTTATATGCAAGATCACGCTTGTATACAAATGAGGACTATGGGGGTTACAGGACGCTCCCCCAAGGTGGAGAATGTCACAGATCAGTCTGGCTGTAATTTCATCTCTGGGATCCTGTAACCGTTACTTGCTGTGCGCTCAGGGCAGCATGAGGGAAATGACCGGCCCCCCGGGCTCACCCTCCCGAACAGAGGGCTGTATCCGTTTTGTGTTTCCATTTCCAGTTTATCTGACAGCTCGCCGCGCACCTCCCCATTTCATCCTCTCCCCTTTGTTTTCTCCCCACCCCACCCCTGCACGACCAGTCACCGTGGGAGTCAGCACTTCCTATTCAGAGCAGCTTATCGGCCCAGGAACAGGGTTCAGTTGTCTGAAATGAGCTGGCAGAGGTCAGATACGGGCAGGTCCAAACTACATCCAGCTGCTGGAAACATGAGGGTTGAATGAGTTTGGATGGCTCCCAGGTGGACCCCATCCACCTGGAGGAAAAGGCTGTATTGGTTCACATTGCATGCTGCCCATTTCTGAGGAGACAGGGAGTCTCTGTGAGCCGACAGCCTAAAGACAGATACTGATCTCCCTGGAACATGGGAGACTTTTGCCAACAAGTGCCACATAGCCGGCATTAATACCACCTTTCTGAGCACAGGGGGAAACAGGGAACCGCTGGTAGTACTGAGTGGTGGGTTTGAGCAAATGCTGACCTTTTCATGGTAACCACTGTGCATCACCCACAGCTGAAACACGGCAGTCTGTGGTCAGCACCTATCACCTCAGCATTTAGGCTTTTGCATTTTGCTTCATTACCATGCGATAGACATTTCCTTAGCTGTTGTTGTGTGGGAGACAGTTTGGATGGAAATGACTGTACATTCTTGTTGTAAACCAGTGGATAAGGTGCAGGACTTCAGTTAAGAGTACTCGGGTTTCGGTTCTTGGCTAAGTCACTTAGGGAACATGTACCCTGCAAATAAACACCCGTAAGCTGACTCGGGCTTGCAGAGTGGGAGCTGTACAATTGCAGTGTAAGCGTTTGGGGTCGGACTGGAGCCCAAGTTCTGGGACCCTGCAAGGTGGGAGGCCCTGGGAGGGCCCCAGAGCTCAGGCTGCAGCCTCAGCTGTAACATCTAAATCGTAATGTTACAGCTCCTTAGCCTGAGCCCCATGAATCTGAGTCCGCTGGCATGGGCCAACCACCAGTGTTTCATTGCAGCGTAGATGTGCCCTATGACTGAATTTTCAACTCGAGGGCCTAAAGTTATGCACATAAAAATGATCTGCTTTCAGAAATGCTAATGCCTGCAGCTCTCACTGACTTTAGGACTGCTCAGCACCGCTGAAAATCAGGCTAAATATGGATTAAGGGGCCTAACTTTAGGCACTCGAGCTTAAAAATGTCAGCCTGTGAGACAAACTTTCAAATAGTTTGTCTGTCTGCATGTGTGCACAAGCTCTTGCACGTGCATAATTTTTTGCACTATCACTTGTGCATGCCAATTCTAGATGTTCACTCGCACCCCCCACTGGCAGATCAAATAAGTTATGTGAAAATACATTTTGTTCTAGGCATGCACACGCTACTCGGGTGCCATTTAAAAATGTAGCCCTTACCGCATGGTGGCCTTCTGTGGTGCCGATGCTGTTGGCAGTATTTTGTGTGATATTGCAAAGGCCCCAGTTCTACAAAACCTCACACATGTACTGACCTTATGCACAGGAATATTCGGATTGATTTCAGTGGGACAGCTCACATGCATAAAGTTAGTTCACATGAATAAACTCGCAGGCATAAATCTTTGCAGGAATGGGGCCTATGACTAATAGACATAAACTTCCTGACAAAATTGTGTTTTATAGGTTTTTTCCATAAAAATCATGATCTTTACATCCCAGCCAGTCCCCAATTAAGCTAGATTTATTTCTGCATGATTCCTTGCAGATTTAGCTCTAAATGTGCCCAGTGTATTGGAATATATTTTAATGTGGGTAAACTATTTGCTAAATATCATTACATGGTTATAAACAACTTTTAGTGTAAAATAAAGGTAATTCATTTGACTTTCAACTGTTATGTGCAATGACTTTGATTTATTCAAACCAAAACTGTGATTCAGTGCATTTTTTGCCATGACTTTCCCCATTTTTTACTTAGATATCTCTGCACCAAATACTTTGAATTGCACAGACTGTGCTATTATGGGACATTGAAAAAGTGTCCTAAAATTTGGGACACTGTAGCAAATCCAGGCCAGTGGAGGTAAGGGATGCTTGATCTTGAAGCAAGTATACTTCATGGGAACATAGGCCAAATTCACCAATAGCAAAGTTTATTGATTTCAGTGGAGTTATACCAGGGCTGTTTGCACCAAACTGTTTTAAGAAGACTTCGTTCATTGAGCAGAACAAGTGAATCCTCTAGAGAAATGTTTGGCTCAGGTGTGTTCACCTGTCAACATTTTTCAGATATGTGATCAGTAAGCAGAGGTAGCCTGAAGCATTGATCACACTCTGGCTAATTTCTGGAGAGTCTGAGTAACCACATTTGCTGGAGTAGTGGAATTATGGGGAGATATCTGTCTATGCTAATTCCAGAGAGGTGAAGGGATTGGGTGAGGAGTGCTTAGTTTTTAGTTCATTCACATATAACTGAAGCTACTTAGGGGACCATGTTGTGCCCTCAGTTACATGGTGCAAGTCCCATTGATCTCTCAACTGTCATTGTGCACAGATGAGACAGAATTTGTATCTAACCTAGATAACTAAAGTCTAGAATGTGGCCTCAATTGTTGTACAAACTCCAGATTGCCTGAGTAAACCCAAAACCACACTGCACAGCCTCTTCAGTAGAGTTATATATAGTTTAACTGCTGCTTCTATTTTGTAAGTAGATATATTACTTGTACTGGTGCACTATTTATACAATCTGCATGAAACAAAGGGCTTGTACGCAAGCTCTGCAATTTGATTGGTTTCTACAGAAAACAGAAAGATTTCTTTGCAGACAACAGGGAGATCCCTCAGTGGAGTCCTTCCTATATAAATGGACTGGTTTGAGAGATTGTAGCAAAATGGTGTTAGTTTAATGGAAAACTAGTTTATTTATCTAATAATGTATATATTAGGAATCCTCTTTTAGTTAGGGGCATTTATCTGTGTGTATCTCATAACAATGAAAAAGATAATGAAGGTGACCATCCTAAAATGATACAGTGCAACTGAGCCATTGTAAACTGTATCAGAGTTTGCAAGCATGAAGGGACATAGGGTTGGAGAGGGAAAGGAGAAATCAAATGTATTCTAAACATGTCACCATTGCACTGTTGGGCTCCAGGAAAAAGAAAAGCCCACATCACTTGTTCTCTCCAGATGTACAGTGAGTCCATCATAAATAAAGACCTGCAAAAAGAAAAGATCTGATTAAAGGATAAATTGTCAGCTTACCAGTCCAAAACACGGCAATAGAGGGAAGTTGACTCCAATCAAAAGAGTCCATCTGTTCCATTCTATGCATCCGATGAAGTGAGCTATAGCCCACGAAAGCTTATGCTGAAATAAACTGGTTAGTCTCTAAGGTGCTTCAAAGTCTTCCTCGTTTTAGATTAACACGGCTGCTAATCTTAAACCAATCAAAGGAGAAAACTCGTTAAAAGAATATACTCCCACCCAATGCACCAACATATGAAATGAGTGAACCTGATGCAAAATGGCTTACTAAATGGAAGCAAAGACCATTGACATGATTGACTGGAAGAGGAAGACTATGTTGGTACAGCAGTTTTCCATACAAAAGACAACTGGCTTCTCAGTCTGCACTAAAGATGGACACAAACAAATACCCTAGAGCTCAGCACTTCCAGATGATGATGAATTTGCAGTGAGACCTGAATTTTGCAACTTCTAGGTTCAACATTTTGAGGGGAATGTATTTTTGGAGCATTAAACATCTTCTGAGTCAGGCCAGTCCCTTTCAAGAACTGCACTGAAGGAGGTCAGTAGGATGTGGCTGGTTAAATATGTTATAAACGATCATCATCCCCCACCCCTTGAGTTTTTACTCACTTGAGGACAGTTTCCTGTTGCTTCCCACTACTTGAATCCTTGGTGTTTCTGCTCCTCTCTAATGAGGTGCCTTGATTAATAATGAAGAAACAACATATTGCCCCAGTTCTGCCCTCAGTGCACAGAATAAAACTAAACCAACATTGTGCACTTAGTAACACAAATAGAAATCGATGTATCTTTCAAGCAGTTAAACAGCAAGCATGGTAATGAGAAAAAATAAGTGTGTGTATGGGGGGGGAGGGAGGAGGAGGCGATATGAGGGTGGAGAGAGGGAATTTTATTCTCCTGGGGGTTTTGTAATCTTCATTCACCATATTTAGTAGGATTGTAACTTGCCCTTGCTAGCTCATGGAGAATTCCCCCCTGTGTTTACTCCCACAACCTAGTGAATGCCTCCTTACACATCATGGAAAAAAAAATACAATTGACATGTTGACTCCCACTAGAGAAGGAATTCTCACTCACCAAGCAAGCACAGGCTGGGAGTATGCCTGTGTGTGTGTGAGAGAGACAAATACTTTTTCATTAGCCCAGTTTAAATGTGGTTTACTCCTCAAATGACCTGGTCAGGGCTGCACATCACCTCCCTTGTTTCCTTTCTGGTTCCCTGACAAAGAAACCAGACGACCTTCGATTCAGTGTAATATGGACAGGGATATGGGTCCTTTAATCTTTACTTTTGAAATAAGAGGTTTGGAGGGAAATTGGCTGAAAAAGGTGAGAGTCTTGGAATTTTCATGCAACCAGAATCACCATGTTGGGCAGTAATGGGTCCCAGTCAAATTGCTTTCTTCCAGCTCTGGTCAGAAATGAATTGGGTCTGAGGACTGGGAGTCATTTGTAGGGTTCATGGAAAACCCTCGCAGAAAGGCCTCTTGAAATCGAGAACTCTAACAAAGCAGCTTGTAAGAGCAGAATGCTTGTTATTTGGTTTTGGACATCTGTTTTAGGGTACAAAACAGAGAGAGAAAAAATGAGTGATTCAACCACTTGGGATTTTGTCTTGGTCCCCAGTACAACACATTCTGAATTTAGGAAAATTACGAAGAGCTAGAAGAAATTACTTTACATTTCTCAAATGCAATGTCTGTTATGGTTTATAGATAGACAAGGGGACAGAAGTGTGTAGAGCTAAGCAGGGGACTGGGAGTGAGGATACTTGAGAAGTACTCATGGGATCTACAACTGAATCATTCTGTGAAAACCGGCAAATCCTGTAGCCCTGTACCTCAATTTCCCAGTAAATGTGTGCACCTAATTTGTGCAGTTATTGTGAATAAATGCTCAGCCTTTGAACATGCCCTTATGATGACTGTGTATGTAGAGTGAGCATGCAAATATGAATGCATTCAAGTGTTCATATATTCCTTATCACAAGAGAACTGCTCGCAAGTATGTGACTTCTAAATGCTTCTTCAGTGCTAAAAACTAAGGCTGCAGAGATAGAAGCCTCAATGTCCCTGGGCATATGGTCTGGATTTATGAGCTTTGTGATTTGGCAGCCTTGGAAAGGGGGAGATACAGAAGAGTTACACTCAATCTGAAAACACGTGGTCTTTAATCCTTGACATATATCACCAATGGTCCACTGTTACACACTGTTAAACTCTGTATTATGCTTCCAATTGACGTGCTCTTCGTTCAGCAAACACCTCTTGGACCACACCTAGGGTGACCAGATGTCTCGATTTTATAGGGACAGTCCTGCTATTTGGGGCATTGTCTTATATAGGAATCTATTACCCCCTGCATCGCCATCCTAGTTTTTCACACTTGCTATCTGGTCACCCTAACCACACCATCCTCCCTTCTTTTTTCCTTCTCTCTTCTGTTCCCAGTCAGTTCTTTCCTTCTTTCTGGGGAGCCGCTTCCCCTCTTCTCAGGACAGATTGTGTAATTGCATACTTACTTAAATCGCAATACAAACTGCTAATCAAAAGAAACAAACAGAAACCTATCTCTGTACTGCAAAATATAGGCTCAAGTGTATTAAACCATCCAGCTTTCCCCAGCTCTTTGTGTTGTGCAGCTTCAGGAAACTCAGCCTCTCTCCACCCTCCCCCTCTTTGAAAGCATTCCCCAGGGCAGTGCCCAGTCTGCAGCTGCTGCAGCTCATGGGGGAGTGAGTCCAGCATGACACACACAACTAAATAAATAAATACTTTCCTCTAACAAAGAGAGGAGGAAGAAATCCGGAGTAGGGGTAGAACTAGGGCATGCATGCTTGGAATTAAAGGAGTCCAAGGGTGATAGGGGAATTCCTACCTGGAATCAGAGGAATCTTGGAAAGAGAAGAGACCAGGAAAGGAATAATAGGATGCTTTACAGCTAGAATCAGAGAAACCTAGCGATAACACAGAGTGTTACAAACATATTTATCTATAGTTATATAGCCTGATTTAATATGTTCCTCCCCCACAACTCAGCTTCCACTTGCACACCTGTAATTGTAGGCACTGGGATTCAGCTTTAAAGTATACAACTGCTGCAACCACAGTGGAAATATTCTAATATCTGTATGTACATGCGAGGATATGTTCATATATAAAACCCATCTGATAATTTAACATGGACAATGGGGTGTTAAAATTCTGTCACCTGCACACAGGTGGCAGAGACTTTCAACTGAATGTACAGCGATGTGCACACACAAGATTGGGTTTACATAGAAGGAAGCTGAGGTCTAAAAATCAGGCCCAATACTCTTAATTTTGTATTCCCTAAACTAAGAATTGTGCCCTTCATTGTATACATAGACAACTACTGCAAATTGTTCATTTGCATGTTATTGGTATTGTATTCTTTCTGGGAAGATGGTAGTTAGACTCCTTTAGCAACACAGAAGAAAAGGTAATTGAAAAATATACTGGAGTTAAGTCAGTTTGTTTTCATTAATTAGGTGCATTGGTTTTTTTTTTCTAAAATAAAATTGTTTGGGTTTTTGGGGGGTGGGATGGAGTAGGAAGAACGACATGCCAGAACACCTGTTCATCCACTATAAAACATACTAGGGATCAAAAGATCCTTTTAGGAATGCACTTAATTAAGGAGCAGTGGTGTAATTTGACTGACCTCAGTGGAGTAGGTTCCTTTTACTCTCTGAATAAGTGACTTTATATGTACCATGCTTTGAGGAAAAGGAAATTAGGGAGCAGATTCTCAGAGCTTAGGCACACAATTCTGTGCAATTACTGAGGTTACACACAGAAATCAGATAACTGCTCATAAACAGCCACTTCCAGTTATTTGCACACACAATTACCCACTTTGTGTGCATAATCACAGTAAGTGCATGTACTTGAATATTTGGTCTAACATCTTTCCAGCTGAATTGTGTCGTTACAACTGTACAACAGCACGGGCTTCAAAGAGTCATTGTCTTGCCTGTTAAAGCCATCTCAAGAGTGTGGTGTCCTGCATGCTCCAGAGCTATTAGCTCAAGGGTGACCAGACAGCAAGTGTGAAAAATCAGGACAGGAGGTAGGGGGTAACAGAAGCCGATATAAGAAAAATCTAAAAATTGGGACTGTCCCTATAAAATTGGGATATCTGTTCAGCATCGTTAGCACCCTCCCACAAAATACAGATCATTTCCTTGATCTTTTGGTGTTATTGTCAAAGGGCCAAATTTGGCCCCCTTATCATTTATATGTTTTTCAGTTGCAGAACTCAAGGCAGCTGACATAAGCAAGTGTAAGCATGGTCCCCATTTTACTGTGACAAAGTGACAGAATCCAATTCTCCTGACTTCCAGCCATGATCTGTTAGACCCACAGCTGCCCACTTGCAATCCCACTGAAGTCAGGGGTCTCTGAACTGAGCGTGGTTGTATTGTTCTTGGGGAACAGCTTATCCTTTATAAGAACTGTCCCTCCATGTGTAACTAAAGGAGGACTCCTTGTTTTTGCTGATACGGACGAACGCGGCTACCGCTCTGAATAAGGTATAGAGTAGCTTGCAGAACCTCCTTAGGTGTATACACAGAAGTTCATCCAATAAAAGGTATTACCTCACCCCGCTTGTCTCGCTAATATCCAGGGACCCTTATATCCCACAGCAGATCCCACAGCTACAGCAGCACTGCAAATAGTGGGATTCATTTGTATATAATACAAATATTTATTTTACAGCTTTTAAAAATCAATTGAAATGTTCACAGTGATACATAATTATAGGGGGGGGCACCTCAGAGGAACAAATACCCAAGTAACTCTCCTCCCACCCAAGGCGAATGACCTAAGTTCTCTTTCCGTCCTTTGCCTCGCTGCCCCTTTGGAAACACTCGTGCGTGGGTTTGCGAGCGTGGGGGGCGACGCTGACCTTTACCAACCACCAGGCGCACGGGGGGGGGGGCGCCGGGCCTGGCTGCGGGGCGGGGGCTGATACACCTGCGGGCCAGGTGGGCGGGGTGGGGAGGGGCCCGCTGCTCCCAGGCGGCACCACAAGGGCCCGGGCAAATAGGGGTTCCGGGGGAGGGGGGGGCGCAGCTCCACCGCGTACCCCACCCCCTTCTCGGGGTGTCTCCCATGATGCTCGGCGCGCTGCCCTCACTTCCGGTGTCCGGCAGGGGCAGCGGCTGACGGCGCCCCTGAGCCCCCGGCGCAAGGGAGCCGGGAAGGGGCGGGGCGGAGGGGGCGGGGCTTACGGAGGCCTGGGCCCGGCGTCAGCCAGTGGGAGCGCAGCAGGGGAGGGAGGGAGGCCGCACGAGCCCCTTTGGCCACGCCCCCTCCCCCCCCCGCACCGCTCTCGGGCCCGCGCCCGCGCGCCCGCCCGCCTGGGAGCGCGCGCCAGGGGGAGCGGCGGGAGCGCGCCCCGCCCCCCCAGCTTTCCCCCCCTCATCCCCACCCGTGAGGAGAGACACTGAGTGACCGACGGAGCCAACGCTCCGGCCGCTCCGAGACCTCGCTCCCCCGCCCGGGGCCCAGGTAAGCGAGACCCCCCCCGTACCCCGGGGGGGCTCGGCACGGCTACCGGGTCCCCCCTCCCCTGAGGAGAGGGGTGCGTGGGGCGCCGGCCCGGTACGGAGAAGGGGGCCTGACCCCCCCCCCGCCCGCCCAGCCCGGTCTTTCCCGGCCCCTCAGGGGAGAGGTATCGCCCCCCCCCCCCCATCGACCTGCCCTCCCCAGCCTGGTCCGGGGCTTCGGGCTCTCCCCGGGGACTGCCCCCCCCCCCCCGGCTCGGCGGAGCGCGGGGTCCCGGGGCAGCGCGTCCCGCTGAAGGGCGGGGGGGGGGGGGTCCGGCGACCCGCTCGTAGCCCCGGGAGCGGGGGGCTCGCTAGGGAGGTAGCTGCCCCCACTTGGGGGGGGGGGTATTGAGCCCGGGAGGCGCTTCGGGGGTGGGCGGCGCTGTCCTGGCGGAGGCGCCCCCCCCTCAGGCGATGGGGGGGGCAGTTACCCAGCAGCACAGGGGGGACCGTCTGGAGGTGGTGCTGGAAGCCTGGTTCACCCCCTCCCCGGCTGGCTCGGGGAAGGGGGGGTGGGAGAGCTGCTCCCTGCTCTCCCCTCCCCCCGGGAGTGGGGTAACGGGGGGGGGGGGGGTTGTCAGTGTAGCGGTTCCAGGGGCTGGGGTCTTGACAGTTGTCTGAGCCCACATTTCTCCCCTGAAAACACTCTTCGCTGCCCCTGAACCTCGCTGAGCCCCCTGGGGGTGGCTGGGCGAAGCCCACTGCACTGGGGGGGGGGAGCAAAGGGGGAAATGTTCCCTTTGTGGAAGGGGCATGGAGCCCCCCCTCGGGCACGCGTGACTGACTTGGTGTGGGTGGATGGCTTCACTAGGTGAGTGGCAGGGTTTAACCCCCCCTCCCCCATGACTCGTCCCCTCTCCTCCCTCTCCCCCTCCCCCTCCCTGTAACCTCCAAAAGGGGAATTTTCCAGCTGGTAATTTCTGCTGCGTCAACACCCAGCTCAAGGGAGAGGAGAGGAGACAAGGGGGCATTTTAACAGCAGCTCCACTTGCAAATAACAAGCCTGAATTCTGGCTCCAGAATTAAAAACCTTTCCACCCCCAAAAAATCAGCATCTGTGCAAGTTGGACCAAGAGTTTGTCAAGAGTGTAGTTCAAAACTGCTTGGAAAAAGGGATGAGGTAATAATACTGGTGAAGCATGTTGTATTTCTTTCTCTCTCTCTCTTTCTCTTTTTAAAGCCAGGCCTGTTTTGGGTTATTGTCTCCCCCTAAAGCCAGACACAGATCGCCTGGCCTTGCCTCCATTTTAATTGCAGGCTGAAATGGGGGAAGTGACCCTATATATATATTGGCAAAAGAACCTTGCAAAGCAATGCCTCTCTTTGGAGATGTAGGTGATTTTTAATTTACTTGTAACAAGTGCAAAAGTGACTGAAATGGTTTTCTGTCAAGGTGAAAAACTAATGTGCATAACCTTCCCCACCTCACCGAAAAAAACAAAGTATTTGTAAAAATAGTGAGGAGAGAACAGGTCTTTTGGAAGGGGTTTGTAAAATAAGGGGTTGTAGTACTGGATTGCCTTTGTGTCCCTGTAAATAGACATGTCAGGTTCACAAAGTAATACAAGTAGTGTCTGATAACTCAATCCCAGATGACAAATAGAGAATGGAGCAGATTTTCAAGACTCTAATAGTGGGAGGATTTATCTCTTTGATAGGAAAAAAATGTTGATATTTAGTGCACCACTAGAGAACCTATGTTAAAATGTGTAATCGAACACTTTGAAGAAATCCAAATAAGTAGAACAATATTTTATTTTTTACACCTGACAAGGAAAATATAAACAAGGAAAGGTTTAAGAGAGACTTTTAATGACTTTCCACATGCTTTCTGTTTTACAATCTCAGTGATTCATTCGGCATGGATTATAGGGACAAGATTATTATCAGCATTGTTTAAAGATATGCTAATTAGCAAACGTGTTTTGCAAACAGTGCTTTTGCAGACACCTGTACCAAAGTTATTACATGCATTTTAATTGCCTCACTTGTATCGTTTTTTTTACAGTTAGTTAATTTAGTATGGGTCTAGCTCCCAATTCTTGTCCTCAACAAAATATTTATTACATGTTAAAGTTTTCTGTCCAGTTCCATTTTTGTGAAATTACCTTAAAGGGACTTTTTCCAAAGAGAGGATGGCAGGGGGAAGAGAAGGGTAATTGAAAGAGAGAGCAAGGTAAGGTGACCTAAAAAACAGACAAAAACGTGGGTGTAATTTTACAAAAGAAGTTGTTAGTTACTGGATATTTTTTTCGCATGTACTGAATTTTTTCATATATATTTTATTGTATATCATCAACTATTATTGCAAGAGTTAAAGAAAACGCATTAACTTCTTATGGCAAGTTCTTTTTTATTGTGGGTTAAATTTGGCTTTACTGCTTTGAATTTAACCACTGTTTGTCAAGTTCTTTATTTTGAAATACTTTTAGTGATGCAAAAAATGGGTGGTGGAGTGTATTAGTCACAACATTTTCAACATGTGGTGAAGAATTATAACTTTGAGGTGTTTTTGGGAGCTAACATAGAAGATGATAGAGAAGATTGCTCCTTGGGCCACGCTGGGAACTACATAACAATATTTATATTTGTATTTGCTAGAATTCTCATACACATGTTCCTGAAACTTATGGTTTGGTTTGATAGACTGATGGGTTAATTGCAATTTAAATGGAAAATTATAGACTTTTTTTTTTGTTTTTCTGATGGGGCATTTCCTCATATTCCAGCCTCACTATTATAGTAAAATATCATCTTTTTAGATTCCAGTCAGTTTCACTTACTTTGTTAGTTTTCATGTAAATGATGGAAATAAAGTTTTATATTTTTATAGTGCTATGTGCAAACCTGAGAGTAAATTTTACAGACTTTAAGAGTGAAAATGACAATTTCATATTTTAAAAGCCATATATTATAACTTCTGTTAATGTGATGATATACATTTTAATAAATTGAACCTTTGAAAATATGACCTGTACACATGATTCTTAGAGACTAAAGAAAATGGGTCACATTCTCCCCATGGTCTGTGTTTTTTCTGGGACAGTTGTACAGCAGTGGATATGTTCTTCTGTGCAAGAGGCTTTTATAATTGGAAAGCTTAGAGGAAAACCAGTTTGGCAAGTAGCAACCCCCCCCCCCCTGCAAAAAGGAAAGGTCTTTTAGCCTGTTACTTACCGTTTCTATATTCATTCATGCTCTGGCAGGATGTTGCGTTGATGTGGGATTGGGTACGTTTAGAAACTGTTTTTGCCTTGCCTTCCCTTCCCAGTTGAAGTTTCTCCTAATAATACCCATTTTGGTCTATTCTATACATATACTTAAAGTTTTTAACAAAATGTTTCCTGTCCTGCCAGCTGAAGGCTACCACCCAATCCACATTTTTGTTCCTAGTTAGTATATCTTAAAACAGCCCAACTTTTTCTAAGGCTTCTTTCTCAGTGGCTATTTATGCATGTGTTAACTAGCTACTCTAGAGCACGCCATGATGTATTCTGAACTGTCTTGCTCTGGTGTGAAGCACTCACTTGGGTTTTCCTTCTACATGCTTAGTTTAATGGGAAAACAAAGGGGTAAGGAGAGGGCTTAGTTTAAATCTTTGAACAGCTACCTGCTGTTCTAATGGTTGTTCCTAATACTCACTGTAATTCCCTGGAGCCAGCAGTTTCTGACCATTACTGGCAACACACTATAGCAGAAAATTCTGACACTTTACACCAAAATATTAATATAAGTTTTATTTTGTTGTCAGTTTACTGCTGACCTACCTTAAACTTTCTGAATGTGCAGTGTACTTATACAGTATGTCTCTAACACTTATGTATCTTACAATTAATTAATGATGATGGAAAATGTCCTGTGTGGTTATCTGTAAATTGCAGATACAATAAAAAGGGACCTAACCAAGTTGTGGGATGCATAATTTTTGCTTAGAGTGGAATGATGATACTGTTTGTTTAATGATGCTTGTGATATTTCATGCTGCTTACATTAAGATATAGACATGAACATATTTCAAGTGTTAACTTTTAAACAAACCATTGTTTTAGAGGGGTTGTATCAAAAGAATATTCTCCGGTAGCCTTGGCTAGTTCTTATTTCCCAATCTACTTGATTCCCCAGATCTTCTAATGGATTAATTGCCATGGGTGTTCTGTCAGTCTTGGGGCAGGGGAGAGAAGAATTTTGACTCCCACAGCCCAAAGCATTAAATTACTTATCTGATGCTGCCTTGATGTATCTGTATGCACAGCAATTGGGAGATTTGGATTCTGATCCCACCTCCGCTAATGACTCAGTGTGCGAGTCACATAATTTCTATGTATAACGTTGGTCATTTGTAAAATAGTGATGCTTATGCTTATCCACCTCTTTAAAAGGCTTCCAGATCCATAGACCGTGTATTATATTAGCACACAGCATGCTTATTCTTAAATAATTAATGCAAAATAGCCTGAAATTTTGGGTACGTTTGTCAAACATTATGGTATGTTTCTGTAAGAGGGTTGAATTTCATTCTTCTGTAAAGTCATTAGCAATATAGTTAGAGGAAATTACAGTTGTAATTTTCTTGCCTAAGCACACTTTTAGGAAACATTAGTTTTTGAAATTGAAGTGTGGATTTTTCATTACTTTTGAATTCTTTGCTGACAAGATGGGATCATTGACAGAACTCTAATTAGATGGAGCCATGGTCTGCTTTATGTTAGTTTGATATACATGTGTGTATGTGTGCATGCACAAGAATGGACAGTGTATCTGTAGATGTGTGCAGTAGCTAGTTGAAAAGTAACAGGTACTTGCAGAGTGAGAGTAGGTACTTGAAGTTTCCCTTTAAATATATGCATACTTGCACTCCGTTACCATATTATTATGAGTTTTTTTTCCTGTTCAATTATTTTATTAACTTATACAGTTATTATAACTAGTATGAATAGTATATCTAAAATTCACCATATAATAAGCTTGGGGTGTGAGTTTCCAGATTAGGGACAGCAAAGAAATCTAAAATATTCAACACATAGAGTTACTCACTGGCGTATGTGCTGAAATATACTTGGTAACTAGAATGGCACGGTATATGTGCCAAGAATTTAGCTATTGACTGTACTTAGGAAACTGAGCAGGGGTTCACATACTGAGAAATAGTTATAATTGAGAGTAGTTCCACACATCCCAGTTACTTTTCACTATTTTTTTCTTATGTTATTACTAAATCTCTTTGGATATAAATGACCTGCTTTGTTCCATCCAAGCCAATCCTCTCTTTGTCACAAGTTAAGCAATGTAGAGTCAGGAAAACTTATCAGACTAGGCAGTTGATCCTATCATCCATTAACTGCTCTTGGCACTTGATATCAGATGCTTGAGAAGAAGGTACAAAATCTTAATTGTGCAATACTGTAGCATTGGGAGAAACTTCTTCCTGACCCTGGCTGGCTGCAGCATGAGGATTGATTTGTGTGTGCGCTTGCCTATCTAGTTCAGTAAACCCTCGATTTAACGGACCTCGATTTAACGGACTTCGGATGCAACGGACAAAATTTCTGAGCAAGTCTGATGCATCCGAAATCCATTTCTCGTGGGCTGGCTGCCGGCTCCCGGCTGCCGCCTGGGTCCCAGCAGCCGGGACCGGGGCGGGCTGGCTGACAGTTCCCGGCTGCCGCCCGGGTCCCGGCAGCAGGCGGGCTGTGGAGCTGCCGCCCCGACCCTGTGGCGGGCGGGCTGCTGCTCCGACAGCTTTTTTATTATTATTATTAAATAACGGACTTTTTGATTTAACGGACACCCCCTCGCCCGAATTAGTCCGTTAAATGGAGGTTTTACTGTACTTGGAAAAAGTTTTCCCAATTCATCTAATTTGGGGACTAAGCCAAATATCCTGAATGAAAAATACCTGTGCTGCCACACCCCTCAGAACTATGCCCTGATGTTTTAAATAATGAAATGGTTGTGAACTGTGTTTATTTGTAACATATTGTCAAACAGTTTTCTATTTATGATTTTTAAAAAATCTTAACATACTATCATTATATCCTTCTTGGTTTCATTCCATTTCCTTTCTTTTTTATGATTTATACCAAAAAAAAGAAAAGAAAGGGGTGTCTGTCTACCTTGCTAAATTACTTTAAATAACAAAAACAGATCGTCCACCAAACACAGTGTACTTAATTCTGCAGTGTTTTTTCTTTCTTTTATCATCCTTGACTTTCGTGTAACTTTCTTTACTTATGTTAAATTCTCTTTCTCCCGTGTCTCCTGCAAAATCCTTCTCAATTCCATACTTCTATAATGTCTTAATTCTTCCTCTTTCTTTCACCCACCCCTTTTCACATTGAACTTGGAAACTTTGTCAGACATCCCATAGGGAGTGTACTAAATCAAACGCCAAAAAACAGGAGACCTCACTCTTTAGGAGCAATACCTGGTGAGATACAGTCTCTAATGCTGAGATTGCTGCTAGGGTGCTTGCTGTTCTTTGACCTGCTTTGAGGGGCTTGACATACTTCTCAAGCATCCTATAAGGTATCCTGCTTTTCAGATGCTTTATTTGCTAATTTCTGTTTTTTTCCTCTGTGATTTAAGCCCCAGTGGTGTGAGCACCGTGGGAGCTGTTGTTCTGCTACATAGGTTACAGACTGAGGGAGCAGAGATATGGCCGGATGATAGCTACATAAGCAGTGTTCCTGTGACTTGAGGGTGAGGGAAGGAGATGGAGAGAAGGGAGGGGAATGAATAGAGGTGGGAGGACATGAGGAAATGAATTAGAAGTCAAGTACAAAGGGAATGCAGAGAGAGGAGATGAGAGGAGAAATAATGAGAAAATTGTGTTCTACATTGTATTCCCACACTGAAGCATTTTGAAGTCGAGAGCTTTATAGATCATTGTAACTTCTAATATCACAAAAGACTGATTTAATTAGTGATTTGTGAGGGAGGATGCCATCCAGCCATAAGTATCAGCAGTGTTATCAAGTAGAATACACAGGTTCTGGCTATGTAATTTTTGTGTTTTTTAAATTTTGTGTTGGTATAAAAAAACAACAACCTACCTCTTCTTCAAATTCAGTTAACTATCTAGTTGTACTTCATTTTGTATCCTTGCTATTTTTTCAGAAGGTTCTCCGATTGCTAAAGGGCAACAGTTCATCTAGTGTCCTTGTGCAGTGCTTTCCTGTAACTGTGATTTGGTCTAAATGGAAGATAGATTCAATAGGACGGAATAGAAACCGTGTCTCCTTCCTGTATTGTACTGGACAGATTATTTTAATCTTTGTCAATTTAGTTGCCTTTTCAAAATCTCCATTTTTGAGAGATCTCATGGGATGGGGGGTTATTAGGTTAAATTAATGTTTAATTAAGACTCTTGAGGTGCGTGGATGTATTGTGTAATGGAAATGCAAAGTATATTAACATAAAAGTAAACACTTCACAATGCATTATTAAAAAATTTCACATTATTTTTGGGACATATCGTTTGTTGAGATCATTAGGCAGCTTCCTTCACTGTATTCCTGTGTGCTGGAAGTGTGAGGTTTTTGTACTATAGATTTTTCCTTTGCCTGATCACTGTAGTAACTGTATTCTGTTTTGTTATAATATCAGTGTATTTTAAATATACCTTTCTTTGGCAGTGTGTCACACTTCAGATAGAAGGAACTTCTATATAACATAGAGGCCACTTCTTTAATATTCTAAAGATTCAGTTCCTGTATTGAAAGAGGCTAAAAAGCATTGAGGTTCAGCATTTCTTTTTTAATGAGTTCTGCTGACTACATGTCTATTAGTAGTATGCAGTCCTTAATTAATTAAGACTGGAATCAGTATTTTTAAAATCATCAGCACACCTAATAAAGTTTGCTTCCTATGCAGCTGATTTTATACTTAACATTTTTTTTAATGGAATTGTTCAGGAATATTTTTCTTCATGAGAGGGTAAACATAATAGTATTCTGAATGATTTAACAGGCATACCAGTTTAAAGTACATGCATTCTTTCTGTTAAAAACTTTTAATTTACTTATTAGATAACTTCCAGGTTTGTCTTTTTTTGATAGTATGTAATATCTGACTTAAAACTTACTGACTTTTAAATTGCTTAAAATTAAGATTTTTTTCCCCCTCTTCTTCCTTCCCAGTTACGGGACAGTTGATGAACCTTCCAAAGCCTGTTATCAGAAACGCTTTCCCTCTGTTCATTAAAACATGTATGGTGTACCATGACACCTCGTGGCATTTATCTTTACTAAAGAAAACAATTTTCAACTATTGGTAAGTTCTGAATACTTAAGTTGCTTTTTAGTTTGTGTGTGGTGGGGAGTAAGGGAGAAGAATTGGAGATAGCATTACCTTGAGGACTTTGAATTGTCTTTAAATTTTAACTTCACATTGACAATGAAGGCTAATTTTAAAAACTTAACACAGAACTAAAACCTGATGCAAATTTCTTTGGCTACTGTACCACTGCTACCTTCTGGCTTGGGCACCTTCATTAATCCTGATCAGTCTGTTATTCTCTCAGAGCAGATGAGAAGCAGGAAGAGAGAATATCACAGGACTCAGAACAAGAAAAAATGTAGGGGGGATGCAAAAACAGGAAAGGTAGGAGGAGCTTCACTGCTCTTACTGTTCCTATTCTAGCTCAGCCTCAGTTCTGTGAAGCCTAGAATCCATGGTCCGGTGCAAACAAGAATTAGCAGTGTTTGGCCATAACAACAGAGTGGAAATTTGTAGTATTTTTGTATTGAGAACAAACAGCTGTGGTTCCTCAAACTTTCTGAGACTTGCTGAAATAGCATAGTTTTAATACCATGTCATTAAAGAAACTGGTATTGTTGGTCTAAAAGTTGACCCTCTTCCTTAAGAGAGCTAGCTAGTCTATGACTAATAACTGTACAGAACACGGCTCTTAGAACGTGGGCATGAGAGTTTCAGAAAGTGGCTAGCCCTTTTAAAAGAGAGTGCATCTGGGACTGGGGAATATATTGAAAAAGATCTTGTTATGATGGAGTTCCAGCGCACAAACAAAATTTAGAACAAGGTAGAGTGAATAATTATAATTAAAATTTAAATGTCTTAAGACTACTGAATAACATGTTTTCTTCATAATGTTTTATAGTGGGGAGATAGGTAAAACATATAACAGTGAACCACATGTTGTTCAAGAAGATGAAGTCATAATAAATAAATATACTGCCATATATAAGATTAAACACCTCATCTCATTAACCTCTCTTTGCCTCCTTCTCCCCCCAAAAATTGCTGAAATAGTCACCTCTTCATGAAACTGTACTCTGTTGGCTTCAGTGGGACTGCTCACACTGCATAAAGTTACTCATGTGCATGATGAATCTTTGCAAGATCAGGACCAATGTTTTTAGGTCGGGGAGGTCTCTTCAAATGTTTTGTCACAGTATACACAAAATAAATCCCTGTAAAATAGAAACTGCTGAATAACACCTTTTAGTGTAAAAACTGGAATTCCTAATTTGCTTAATCTATTCCAAACTGTAGTTTAAAATTACCATTACATTTTTGTTTTTTTGTTGGTGGAGGTGTCTGAGACAATTTCTTATAGGTAGCTAGCTCTTTAATCTTGTCTGGAATCTAAATCACCCTGTTAAGGTAAGAATTCTGTTAACAAGAATTAAAATTTAATTTTAAGGTTGTTTTACTAATAATCCACATTTAACAATATACAGGCATGTCGCGTGTTAGGCGCATTTAACATACGCGATTTCCACTTTACGCGATTGACACACACACACACACCCCCACAAAAAAAGAGAGGTTTTATATTTTTAGTTTTCCCTTTCTTTAGCGCAGGCGATTTCGCCTGCCATGGAAGTCAATGGGGTTTCGCTTTACGCGGAAACCGTGGAACAGAAAACCTCACGTAAGACGTGACATGCCTGTATTCATATACAGTCCCATACAGAATGCATGTTGGTAGATATGCAACATGGTTTAGAATGAGCACAAATTATTATCTTAATCTGAAGCCAATGGGAGTTTTGCCATTCATTTCAGTGGGGCCAGGATTTTACTCGTAGTTTGGCCACTCTTATGTGGCCTTTGGTAAATCATTTAAACTCTGCAGTAATTTCTAAATCTGTAAAATAACGATAATATCCTCGGGTTATTGAAGACTAATGTGTGCAAAGGACTATGTAAGTTGTAAATATTATGTTGAATTAGCCATTTTAATATTGGTTAATTCTTCTGTACACAAATCAACCGCTATATGAATGTGAAAGAATTTTGGTAGTGTTATCTTTTTCAATCGTGTAACTACAAAACATATAAAGACAGTGCTCTCTGTGTGTGTGTGAGGGAGTGGGGCACCAGTGTACCAAACAGTTTTACTTCTGTAGTCACAGCCTATTAAAACTTCTTATTGGAAAGTCTGTCTGTTGACATATTGTGTGTGTTTGTGTGTGTGTATGTTTCGACTGTCTGGAATTTCTTTGGCCTTTTGTCTAGGAATATGGTATCATCTAATAAAATTTGGCAGTTGATTCAATATTTGCAGGAGCGCATCCTCCCAGAAATTCTATTGTTGACTGTTAAGTAAAATACAGAGTTTCTCTAAGTTTTAAGGTTAACTTCAATGTTTTATCAATTAAATGGAGAGGATTGGTGTGTTTAGGACGACAAATATCTCTTTAAAAAACAAACAAACAAACAGCATGTAGAATTAACAGAATCTTTGAAAAACTGCAAAACAAAACAAAACAAAAATCCTCTTCCAAGGAGTTTAAAATATGTGAACTCTAAAATTTGATTCTATATATTTTTAAGGATAACACTGGTGCATAATTAGGGGGGAGGGATAGCTCAAAGGGGGGGAGGGATAGCTCAGTGGTTTGAGCATTGGCCTGCTAAACCCAGGATTGTGAGTTCAATCCTTGAGGGGGCCATTTAGGGATCTGGGGTGAAAAATCGGTCAGGGGACAGTACTTGGTCCTGCTGGTGTAGGCAGGGGACTGGACTTGATGACCTTTCAAGGTAGATAGGTATATCTCCATTTATTTATTTACCACTGTGCAATTGCATGGCTTGGAGATCTTGGAATTGTGTTCATAAACTCTAGTGCCTTGTACATTAATGGACTATGTAGCATGTTTAGTCCATCAGCTGATAACTGGGTGTTCAACACTCTTCAGCTGTAAGGCTTGACTGAGAGAGTTTCAGAGTTTGTATCACTGTTTTATTTATGTTCCTACTAATTTTAATAATTTGTTTTTCTGTTTATCAGAATTGGCTTTCTCCTGTAAGAGTTGTAGGAATAACATACCAGTAATATACCAACAGCTCAGAGAGCTGCTATGTCTGTGCTGCTCTAGAATGTGTAAAGTCCTCAACTGTTATAGGTGAAACATTAAACCTTGAATTCTGCTTCTGAATATGAAGTGTAAAGTGGGTTTATTCTAAAATTTACTTTCTATGTTCTTGGACACATTCTATCATAAGAATTTCTAAAAGGAAGAATTTTTTCTGTAGTAAAGTGAGTGAAGTCCTAATATTTCTGCAGCTTGAAATTAGTCAAAACAAGGTGTCAGAATTCAGTTGTATATTTCTCAACCAGATTATGCTAATTATAGTTGCAGGCTTATTACACCATGACTATTGAAATGATCTTAATGAACACAATCAGCATTGAGAGGCTCAGCGCTATGACATCACCTGTTTTTGTTTTTTTAAAAAATTTTACAAAACAGTATCGAAAAGTTTCATATTTGTTCACTTTGTCATTGTCCCGTTAAATATAAAATGCCCTAGATGCTACTTGCTCTAGTTACCTTTCCTTTGAGTTTGGTAGAGTTTGTGATAGCGAAGATCCATAAGTACAAAGCCTCCAGATGTGGGATGCTCTTGGAAAGCAGATGTATCAATCAGTGATATTTACATTCCGTTTACATACTAGATATTGACAGCCAAATGCATTTTAGGTCTCAGTTCTACAAAGATCTTACTGTTTCCATTGAAATCAAGGCATGTGTTGGTCTTTACAGGATCCGGCCTAAACTTATGAAGAAAGTAATGTTTGCCTCATCACCAGTGAGAACCTCCGTATCTAAAGTTAGTGCTTGCAGATTTACAGGGAGACAAGGATATCTCTTTTAGTCTTTGTGTGTGCAAAGGAAACAGTTATCTCTTTAAAGAGAAATTAGAAGCTGAAGGAAAAGGGCACAGAAGACATGCTGAAATCCTCTGAGATGAATGTCTCCGAATCCTACATGTCCTAGGGATCTCTTAATTATGATCTCTTATTCTTTTAGTTATAAAAAGTTGTCCTGTCAGACTTTTATTTTGTTTCACCTTGATACTTAAGTGGGTTATCAGCTGAACATTCTCTGCTTATGTAAAAATCTAATAAAAGTAAAACATATTTTAAAATATTAGGTCTTTGACACATCATTTCCAATTAAAAGACTTCTGCCTTTATCCATAATGTTTCTTCGATTAGAAGACACTGCTTTCTAGGGGTAGAGGTTGCAGGAGTAAAAATAAGGACAAGTACCCATTCTGGGCCTTACTCATTGTCTTCATTCTCTATTATCTATAGGGACAAGATGGTATATTGGAGTACAGTGAAACCTCGATTTAACGGACTAATTCGGGCGACGGGGTGTCCGTTAAAGCCGAAAGTCCGTTATTTAATAATTTTATTAACACACACACACACACCCCCGCCCGCCTGAACAGCCCCCCCGCCCGCCCGAGGGGGGGGGGGGGGGAGCCAGCGCGGGGCTGCTTGGGCGATCGGGTCAGCTGCCTGGTCAATTTCAGGTGAAATTGACCAGGCAGCTGACCCTATCGCCCAAGCAGCCCCGCGCCGGCTCCCCCCCCCCCTCGGGCGGGGGTCCGGTGGGGAGGGGGCTGTTCGGGCGGGGGGGGGGGTCCGGTGGGGAGGGGGCTGTTCGGGGCGGGGGGCTGCTTGGGCGATCGGGTCAGCTGCCTGGTCAATTTCACCTGAAATTGACCAGGCAGCTGACCTGATCGCCCAAGCAGCCCCGCGCCGGCTCCCTCCCCCCCAGCAGCCCCGCGGACCCCCCCCGTCAGCCCACCCGCCCGGCTCCCCAGGTGGGGGCGCGGGGGGTTGACAGCTCCCGCGCGGGCTCCCCGCTGTGGGGAGCCGTGCGGGAGCTGTCAACTCAGCCGCCCGGCTCCCCTCTGCGGGGAGCCGGGCAGCCGGGTTGACAGCTCCTGCCCGGCTCCCCGGGGTGGGAGCCGGCGGCCCCCGAATAACAGATTTCGGATGCATCGGAAATTTTGTCCGTTGCATCCGGGGTCCGTTAAATCGAGGGTTTACTGTACCTTCATCACTCTTTTGCAAGTCATATGTAGTTCTCAGTGAGACCACAGGTCCCGAGGTCCAGTTTGTCCTTACCACAGACAGCAGTCTATATTTGAAAGAATCTGGAATTCACAATTTTGATATATTTTTTTTCCTGGCCAAAAGGACTTCATTTCTTGACTCAAATGAAGAGTGCTTACTTCTCTCTGACAGTTTAGTCAAGTTTTACATTTGTGCTTTTAAACATTATGCAAACAGAGTGTGTGTTTGAACATCCAATTTTCTTGAAAATTTGTATTGCAAGTACTCTATCATCCATCTTATCCCTAAGATTCTCCTTTGTACAATCCCCTCCCCCCCTCCCCCCCCCCGAAATACATCCTTACAGAAATAGTCTCTGCTTCTGGAGAGTAGCTCTTCCATTGCTAGCATGAGTAGCGGGAGGGTGACTGCTGGGAACAGTGTCCGTCAGTTTTTTCATTCTGCTGCTTCTTCTGACCTATTAAGTAGGTTGGGTAACCCAAGCACAGACAGAATCCTCTTCTGTTTTCCAATTAATTTATAGTAGTGTTTAGTGTAAGAACACACTTATGCCTAGGTTCCTTTAGGTGTGAAATTGACAAGCATCCTGTGTCCTATTCTGCAAGCAGAAGACTTGAAAGTGTGACCCAACCTAGCAGAGTTCCTCTGCACTGGAATTTTAAAAATGTTGGAATGCTCTGTGTGTGTGTGTGTGTGTGTTGAGAACATGGGCAGGGGATAAAGGAAATAGAAACATGGGATGCATTCTTTTAATTTTACATGTTAAACTTTTGGGCTGAGCTTCAGTTCTTTCTTAATCTATTAGCTGAATCTGTTTTATCTTGATATCTCTGAGCAACACTTGAATTTTGTCTATATTCCAATTAAGCTTTTCCCTAAGGGAAGTATAGAATGGTAGGTTGTTCTTAGTATCGTGTATAATACATACACTAATACAGGATGGGCAGGGATGGTGTCCGTAACCTCTGTTTGCCAGAAGTTGGGAATGAATAATAGGAGTTGGATCACTTGATGATTTTCAGTTCTGTTCATTCCACCTGAGGCACCTGGCATAGACCACTGTTGGAAGACAGGATACTGGGCTAGATAGACCTTTGACCCTAGATAGACCTTTGACCCAGTATGGCCGTTCTTCTTTTATGGCAGTTTATTATTTATATGTCCTTAGGTTTTTTTTCCACTCTCAAAGTTGTGGTACTTAATTTATTTAAATTATTTGTACACTTTCTTGTTAGATTTTTTTTAGGACAAAAACTTTCTCCTAGATCATGCTTTGAATTGGTCAAAGACATTTATCATCTGTTGTGGTAGTGTTTGTCTCTCAAGATTTTTCTGGGTGACCGTTCTGTAGACTTGCCTTGCACCCACAAAGTGTGTTTTCTGTTTATCATTTTATTCATGACTAAAGTATGATATAGCAGTTTTTTTTTTGTACCCTTTAATTTTAATTGGGTTAAATCTTAATTTTGGGGCTACTCATATATGTAATGTTGATGAGATAATCCTATAACTATTTCCTTTTTAAAGGAATGTTCTAACTTATGATTCCTCAGTTTTAGTAAGACTACTACTCTATCCTGAGGGCACACCTTTATGCCTAGGTATTGATGGTGTAAAATCAACAATTTTTAAATTACTTAGCACAGTGAAGATAAGATTAGTGCAGGATTGTGCCCTTAAGGTTCTAACTTTCAGATATTAATTCAGTCTGAAAACTAAATCGTTTTTTTCTCAGCTGTATTTTAAAATATCTCACATTAGGCTATTTGAGGGAAAAGAGAATATTACTGGAGGTGGGAACCTTATGCAGTTGAAACAATAAATATCATCTGTGCAGTGATTGATTTAGCATTGAAATGCTTCTTTTGTGAAGTGGAGAATGTTTGGTACTCCTAAAGTTTTAGAATTTATTGTGAGATTTAGAATAAGTGCTAAGATACTTTGTCCATCAAAGATAATGTTGTGAAAAGTAAGATATTGTAGTGGTGGTCACCTGAAACAGATGTAATTCAATGAAGTCCTCCTTCATTGTTGAACTTCCACAGCAAATCCATTCTAATAAAACAAACAACCTCAAGTAACTGTCATTTTGACTGAGGTTTCTAGTTTAGGCTGGTATCTAATCAATTCTGTATTACATTCTAAGAATATTTTAACAGTAGTTGCTACAATTGAAGGAGGCTACCTGATTTAGTGTTCTGAAGTCTGCAGTTTTGCTCCTATTGTTTTATGTAGTTGATCAGGTCTATTTTGTTGAGTGTGCAAAACCATTTCTCATTTTACAAAAAGTGGATTAGAACATGTGAGCAAGATGGTCCATACACTTATACTGAATAAAATCAGGCTGTATTGTATTAAATTGTTTAAGAAATAAACAAGAAAATTCTAAGTGCAGTAAATTGTTAACCAACTGATTACATTGACTTGGTTACATTTTGTTTCTGCAATTTACTAGAAAATTCTTAAATTTACATGTAGAACTAGGTTCATTCTACCAGTAATTTAGACTTGTATTTTAATACTTAATTGCAGACCTAGCCTGTAAAAATGTGAGCAGTGTCATTCTGACCTATAGCTATAAGTTGACATATGGATAAATAAAATTAAATCTGCTGAGGTTTAAGAGCCCATAGTCGGTTTTACTATTATGTGTAAGTGCATTTTTGTTTAGAAACAATCTCTATAATTTTTGCAATTTGTTATTAATATGCTTTTAGTAGAATCAAATTACTATATTTGCACATTAGCTTGTGGAGAAAATATGTTCAGACTACAGTTTGTTTGGGTGGGGGAGGATTTGTCAGAGTCCCTACAGATGAGTTTTCATGGTTCATTGGCTTCTTGGAAGGCAGTGTTGTGGCAACCTTCCTTCATCAGAGTACCAGATTTTCCTCCCTCTGGAGAGTATTATAATACCTGCTAGATCAATCAGAAAGGTCCTGTAGACTAGAGAGACTTTCTGTCTTAGAGATGCTGTCTCTGCAGTGTCCCTATTCCTCTGTTCCCTGGAAAGTCAGAGGCTGTACTTGGGGAAACTAAGATGGTTGTTGGGCATATTAATGCAGAGCAGTGGTGGGATTTACCATATTTCAAAGATAAGCCTGGTAAAATACTACACCCTTTGAATGGTCTATCTAAGATTAAAACTTCTTCTGCTTAGAGTGGTTAACAGAATAATTTATTCTCTTGTACAATAAAAGTGGTATTAAACTCTGAATAGCCTGATCTCCATCGTTTCTGTTGTACAACATTGTCAAAATAGTAGACAATTGCAGTGCTTCTGTCTCTCTACAGTGGATATTTAATTTTAGGAGTACCAAAATTTGCAGATATTTATTGGTGTATATCACCCTGAGAGGGTTGGAGAGCATGCCATTTATTTACTCCTGGTTTTTTTTCATGGGATGTAGCTTTTTGCAAATTGAAAAACAGTATAGTTTGTCTGAGTGGTCAAAGATATCACTAGTTTCTGTTAATTTTTTCATACAGTAGATGTTTCAAAATATAGAACTAAAACCCTTCATGAAGCAAAGTTAGAGTAATGCTATTCCATACACTTAATAGTAAAACTTTCAAGTTTGTTAATTTAATTGAGACCTGAATTTTAATACCCTGATGTCATGTTTGTTTAATTTGTTCATCTATTAATGACCGTATTGTTAGTGAAATCATTCCAGAAGTTGTCATTTATTATTTTAATTTTTTAAATCTTTCCTCTGGGTTAGTAGAAGTGTTGGGCACATGTATAATTTCCCCTAGTAAATATTTTCATTAAAAAAAACTGCCATTTTCTTCAAAACTAGGACTTTTCTTATTTCTATTTCTATTTAACTCTTTCAGGTACCACATTACATTTAAATACTAAGTGGAACTCAGGCCTAAATAATCCAATCCGAGTTAATTGAGATTTTATTCAGAGTATTAAAAAGAGTTTTGATAAGCTCACATTTTAATATTTTTGTCTGTATGATCTATTTTTCTAAAATTGACTTCTACTCCACAGTTTATTTTTCTTTAGTCTCAGGTGCTTCCATTAGTCGTTGGAGGGGCCACATTTCTATAGAACTCCTTCCCTTATTTCTCATAAATAGCTATATCTAATCACAAAGGAGGGTAGAAAACTAAAATCTTAAAACCACAAAGCAGTGTGTAAAACTAGAACACAGGAGAGGAGGATTTTGAAGCTTACTGAATTAACTCCTAGCAAATTGCCTTAAATTTAACTTGTGCTAATTCCCTAGTGATCCTTGACATAAAACAGATGCTCTAGTTTGACATGGGTAGACAAAAAACTAACTAATTCTTCTAAATTTGAGGCATATTTAATTCCCCCCCCCCCCCCCGACCTCTTATATGAAGAGTACAGTGACGTTATAAACATGGTGAACGTGGAACAAAGTATATAAGGTGACAGGTTCGGTGGTACATAGATCAAGTAATTTATAACTGTTTCAGACTGGAAGATGTTAAACTTCACTAGTCAAACTGAACACAAATATTCCTCTTATTGATCACAATTGAAGGTGACAGATAATGTGGAATTCTCTTGTTGTGATAGCCACTAGTCCTCAAATAATATTTTCACCACCTTGTGAATTGATGGCAGAAAGTATTTTTTTGTTGCTATCGCTCCCTTTGGAAAGACCCACAAGTAGTTTCTCCGAAGACTGAAGATAGCAGTCTCCAGACTCTCTTCAATTTAGGGAGACAGGAATGAGAAATTCAGTCTTCGTTTCCAGTAGTGAAGTGTTACCCGTTTTTCCACTTTCCTTTTGTAGCTATTCTGCCAGTTTCCGATTTATTGTTGAATGATTTTTGTTAGTCTCAGAGCTAGGTTGGTTCCCTTCCCTCAAGTAGATGAATCTAAGAACCGGAAGACTAGAAAATTCTCAGCAAGCAGCACATCTTTGCTTCAAACATAAGTAACTTGTCTTCACTTTCCAGGCCCTTCATGGCCTATCTCCTACCTGTCATATCATTCTCTATCGAGAAGTTGACTCCTGCCTCTGACTGGTTGCTGATGCCACCCTCCATTGTCTACTTATGAAACTTTTAAACAAGCACTTTCATGTTTTCTTCTATGCTGTCCATCACACTTGGGAGGAGTGCCTCCATAAACACGTGCAAAGTTGTCGAACAATGCTCCTTCAAAACTGTTCTTAAACTTTTCTTTTTCCGTGATACCTAGAAAAAGTTGATAGCACATTAGGGGTCTAACTGCTGAGACCATTGTCTGCTATGCTGACCAATATCGTCTGTTGTTTATTATTTTGTCTCTTGTGTTATCCTTAGATCGTAAGCTGTGTGGGACAGGGCTGTCTTTTTGTTCCTGTTTTTCCTACCACAGTGGGAAGCTGGTCCATGACTAAGGCTTTTAGGTGCTGCTCCAGTAATAGAGCTATGGTGCTTTTGCAGTAAGCCACCTTTTGTGGCCCTTGCAGAGTCCGGTTTCCAATACTCTTACCACTCTTGTACTTAATATTTTAGTAGAGCCGGAACTCGAAGCAGAATAATTGAACTCCCCTATTTTCTTTGGGCCAATCCACACTCCAGAGTTTCACCTCCCAAATGTACCCTCCAACCTTCTGCTTCCTCTTTAGTGCCCTTAGAAATATGGACAAGCAAGCTGGGATCATCCAACTCCTGCCCTTCTTTGGTTACTGATTCTTTCATCCTACCCACAGGCTGCATCTTCTGCCAAGGTCTTGGTGAATGGGAGGGAAGGCGATACTTGGTCCTTTATTGCTAGACTCCAAATCCAGTGAGAAGCTCTCCTCATCCAGTGAGGCTAGCAAGTGTTCTATCTGTAAGTACAAGGCTAGTAAAGATTGATTCAGGTTAGCTCCAGGGACTCAGTCTCAGAAGGGTCTACTTAAAGAAGCCCTGCTTGAATTTCAAACAAACAAACAAACAAACAAACAAGCTAAGGAAGGCAGCAGGAGATTCACATCACAAGCTAGCACAGATTCCTTTATCCTAGCCATCATCAGTCTAGACATTTACAATGATTTCATCACTGTGGTACAATGGCTTTTCTCTGTTGGACGATAACTAGTAATGAGATGACTATCCAAAAGGCAGGCAACACACAGAAAAAATATACATATAGTCAAAATAAGCTGAAGAAAATGCAAGTAGTGGCAAGTAGTGGCAAGAAAGGCTGCTACTTGTGGTGGGGCGGTTGCCCCACCCCTACGAGAGATTGGGCTAGGGCAGGCCAGAGGAATAATCAGTAATAATCAGACCTGATAAATCCAGATCTACAATGGGGACCAAAAACTCACTCCTTTCAGACATATTTCAAGGAGAAACTTTTACATCTGTTGCTCTAGAATACCTCCACATTCCAATTTCTGAAAGTCACTGGAGATGACTTAGTTTTGCCTAGTAGCTGCTTTCATGGGATGGGGAAGGAATCAAGGCATCACAACTTTTCACTCTGTGCAATGACTGACTTGTAAGGCACTCAGTACAGTAAGTATGGCAAAACAACTCAGATTTTCCAGGCATAGGAATAATCTGTCCTTGCCATGGATATTTTGTTCCAGCCTTGGAACAGGGAGCTTCTCTACTTCTGGGTGAGCCTTCTGCTTCACAGAATAATACCAAAAATGCAGCTGGAAAAAGATGAAATAATTATAATTGCCCATACTAACTGCAGCAGTCCTCGACCTCTAATATCTTGGTCTTCTACATAGCAGTGTCAACATGTTTTCATGAGAGGGAGAGCTTTCTTCTTGATCAAGGCTCAGCGACAGACCCAGGACTGCTTACTTCCAGTTAACTTGCCTCATCAAAACAAAGTTCAATTTCTAAATGAAATAAGGAGGTTTTACCTGCTGTATAATGGAGACTCCTATAGACTCACATCTATTAAACAATTAGACCCTAATTTATAGTTGCATTTTAGAATAATTATTACAATGAAGATCAAACAAGATGAGTAGACCTGATTTGAGATGGGCAAAAATTCTGCTGGAGCAGCCATAAAATAATTATGGAACTAATTACACACACAGTTGAGGTTGTAAAATTAGTGAATCCTGAGGTATGATATTGGGGAGAAGTGCTTCAGGAGGCTGTCTTGGGTCTGCCAGCTTCATGTATTCAAAATCATTTGTCTGAAAATTGAATTATTTTACCCGAGAGACAGACAAAAGATAATGTGCATAAAGTCAACAAAAATAATTCTCTCGAGACCCTGGAAGGACAACGCATGTCTGATAGAAGCAGAATGGATGATGAGCTTAATTCCTGGCATCACAGAAGAAAAATCAGTCAGACTATAAGACAGAGGTGATTTATTTAATGTCATATGGAAACCATATATGGACTATGTTCATGCTGATATTGGAGTATTATAAAAATTAAATAGTAGTTTAGCACGTCACTTGTGAATTTGTTCCTACTTGAATTATGGAAAAAAATGTTAACCTTAACACATCTTGTTTTATGAATTTCTTTAGAAGAAACAAGCTAGAACATTTAGCAACTTTAAGAGGAGAGCTTCTGCTGGCAGTTAAAAGTGTGTGTGTGTGTGTGTGTATGTATGTATATGTGTATATATATATATAAGTGTGTGTGTATATATTTTTAAAATAAAGTTTGTCAGGGAATATATACTGATGTTGGCAACGCTAGTAGCATCATCCAGTCTTGACAGGAATCTGCTGTGAGGGTCTTCTGAATTGGTGGGTAAAAGTCCAAATCTGATGCAACAGATATTGTTTTGGGAGTCAGAGGATCCTTACTATGCATACATCCACAGTATTTGGTGAACAAATAGTATTTTAGGGGTCCTTAATTGAAAAAAAGGGTGGTTGTATAGAGAATAAATCAAACCCATTCAGTTAAAAAAGTATGCCTGGCAAATTGTATATAACACTGTTTATCATGACACTAAAAATGTTTTGATTGTAAATAGAAAACGAGTTAAAGGTGAAATTAACTTCATAGTCTTTATACATTACAACTTTACTTGATTGAGTGGGGATTTAAAGTTTTCCAAAATGTGGTTTCATATCTGTCAGAGAAAAATCAGACACCGTAACAGTATTATAGCCCCAAAGCAACAATATAGCAAAGTAAATGGCTAGTTTCAATTGGCTTTTACTATTTGAGGATTTAGAGTATTTAGTGTCCTATACACAAGTTTTTTTTCCCCTGAGGAAATACTCCTGCTGTAGGACACTATTCAGTGGTTTGCATCCATTAGCATAGTTTCAACTCTAGTTCTTATTTATCAAGTCTTAAATGATAAAAACTGACAGGTATTTTACCAGGACCATTTCAGTAACACAGAGCTTGTCTACAACACTAAAGTGTTGCACGTTAATTGGGCCATGTTGACTGCTGGTGTGCACTAAAGATTCCCTAGTGTTCTCTGACTTAGTGTTGCTTAAAACAGTACTATGTTAAAGCACACTAGGGAACCTTTTTAGTGCACACCAGCAGAGTATTCACACCACAATTAATGCACATGTTATTGCACTTTAGAAATCACACCACTCATAGTGTGCATTATCCCACTGTGTAGGCAAGCCCTTATTGACAAGCTTTTTCACCATATCCTGTGTTAATTTAAAGTATAATCAGTGGCACATGTAAAATAATGTCTGAGATGTTCCTGTATACTGGAGAGTTGAACTTCCACTGATTTCTCTTAATAATGTGAATTATTTGAATACTAGCATTATGGATAAGATTAATCACATAAGGGAGAGCATTTAGTGGGGTGCAGTTTCAGTTCCTTTCACCAGTGCTATTGACAAAATACATTTCTACATTTGTTTTGCACTTTGAGGTAACACTTTCCTTTCTCCCTCCAGAGTCTGTGGACAAGGAAACACAAAGATTCTCAAATGAATAACCGAAAGGAAGATATGGAGATTGCCTCCCATTACCGTCATCTGCTTCGTGAGCTCAATGAGCAGAGACAGCATGGCATCCTTTGTGATGTTTGCATTATAGTGGAGGGGAAGATCTTTAAGGCTCACAAAAATGTTCTGCTTGGGAGCAGCCGCTACTTCAAGACTCTTTACTGCCAGGTGCAGAAGACATCTGACCAGGCCACGGTCACTCATTTAGACATTGTCACCGCACAGGGCTTTAAAGCCATCATTGACTTCATGTATTCTGCACACTTAGCACTGACGAGCAGAAATGTCATTGAGGTGATGTCAGCTGCTAGCTATCTCCAGATGACTGATATTGTACAAGCTTGTCACAATTTCATAAAAGCAGCTCTTGACATAAGTATAAAGTCTGATGCCTCAGATGATCTTGTTGATTATGAACTTGGAGCCGCTTCCAGCAGTAGTACAGATGCTTTGATTTCAGCAGTGGTGGCTGGTAGGAGTATTTCTCCGTGGTTAGCTCGACGAACAAGTCCAGCGAACTCTTCTGGAGATTCGGCCATTGCTAGCTGTCATGAAGGAGGGAGCAGTTATGGGAAAGAGGATCAGGAACCAAAAACAGATAGCCACGATGACATTTCATCCCAGTCTCTTTGGTCTAGTGACATGGGCTATGGGTCTTTGCGTATCAAAGAGGAGCAAATTTCACCGTCTCACTATGGAGGGAATGAATTGCGTTCTCCCAAGGATAGTGCAATACAGAACACTTTCTCAGAACAAGGAGCAGGGGACGGCTGGCAACCCACTGGACGGAGAAAGAATAGAAAAAATAAAGAAACTGTGCGTCATATTACACAGCAAGTAGAGACTGACAGCAGGGCAGGCTCTCCAGTACCATCTTTTTTATCTGCCTCAGGATGGCCATACAACAGTCGTGACCCAAGTAAGGTTTTGTTTTGTTTTGTTTTTCTTTTGATTTTCGGCAATGAGCAGCTGTAGAAATTAAAATATAGACAGTATTTTGATAGTAGCACACTGTTGTCGTTCACTGAAATAAAAATATTAAAAACTTCTGGGAATTGATAATGAAATATAGGACATTATATCTTTTTAGGTCATTTTTCCAAACCTGGATAGTAGAGAACTAAAGTCATAGTAATCTCATAGGGATTAATTTGTGAATAAAATAATGGCTTAAATCAGGTCCTTAATGTAAAAATTTTTGTCACCAAAACTTGCCATTGTTACTAGCAGTGTTGGTAAAGGATTGAAACTGGACTTGACCACCTGCTAGAATAATCGTTTCAGGTCAGGGTGGAGGAGAACTGATTGTACGAAATGAGTCTTTTAATTGCTACTGCATATGCTCTTATCTCTGCATATTAATGAGACTACTGTTTCTAATACTGCCTTCTGGTACCTACAGGGACGCCAATTTCACTGATCTGGCCTGGTTAGATCACTCCTCAATGGAGGAACAGTTATGGTGTTGACAGAGTGGGCAGTTAAGGACAATATAGTATCCACATTCCTCCTTAATCAAATGTCAGCCAAGTGTTGTGGCTTTAAGAATGGAAGTCCTCATGTAATTTTAAGGATTAGACCCTCTACTGGTTGATGATAAATATCTGCAGTCTTTCAGATGAGCAACTATAAATGTATTACAAGGGAGACAAACAAACTCTTTGACTCTTTTGAATCTCCATTTAAAATAATATGAAAATTGTCCAGCTACAGTCACTTTATCCACAAATTATTTAGGTTCAAGAATAAATATTCGTCAAAGTTATGGCTGAGATTTTCAGGAGCCTGAGCATGTTAAGTGCCCAACTGCCATTGAATTTCAGTGAGTACAAGGGCTTCAGCTCCCTTGGCCTTCTTTGGAAACCCCAGCCTGTCATGAGTTATTAACAAAATCTATGTTACTGAATGCACACACATAAAGCCAGGAAAGGGGGAGGGGTATGTGTGTGTGTGAGAGAGGTGTAATGTATAAAGTAAATACAATTATATGTTTTCATATATCTTGTTAGAAACAGAGCTATAATTTTAGGAAAAAATCCTACATAATTGATACTGTTTGAAGTTGAAGGGCAGTATTAGTGAAATATTTGTGGTCTGGAATTTGAATGTTAAATGTCATGGAAAGTCAAGTTAGATGGAATGGGTAACAGTCTAGAAATACTTCTGGATTTATTTTGTTGCGTGTAGCAACAAGTTTGTGTATAATTTTGATCATCCTTATTGGTTAATGATAAAGACCTAAATAATTTTAATTTAAAACTAACGATGCCAAATGATAATATTGGCTTATTATGAATTTTGGACTTACAGTTCTCAAACTTCAAGGTATTCTTGAATAAAGCCTGTTGTTCCCAGTTAAGTTTCTATGATGCTGTTCAGGCATAAGTATTTCTGGCTTGCACACCACCTCATAAAAACCACTCAAGCATTTATATTATTCACACTGTGGACATTTTTGGACTGGTTTATAGAGTAAATACAAGTATGCTGGAATGGCTGTAAAAATGAAACTGCAAAACTAATTGCAGGGATATTTTGAGGATTGTTTTAAAAGTATAGTTTCTTAAAACGTGTCAGAGCTATTCAAATGGCATAATACAAGAGATTCTGCTGTTGGAATTAATAGGGTCGGTATCGCCGAGTTCCTAATTATTAAGGCATTAAACAGTATTAACTTGAAAATGGTGACAAAAACACCCCACTCCCACCCAAAAGACAATTCCAGCATTGTTTCAGTGCAGTCCTCGTCCACTGAAGCAGATGTCTACTATCAAATAGTTTAGGATGGCCTTAAATCTACGTTTTGTGTGTTAAATCTAGGGCTGTCAAGCAATTAAAAAATTTAATTTGCATTTAATCATGCTGTTAATAATAGAATACCATTTATTTAAATATTTTTTGATGTTTTCTACATTTTCAAATATGTTGATTTCAATTACAACATAGACTACAAAGTGTACAGTGCTCCCTTTATATTTATTTTTATTACAAATATTTGCTCTGTAAAAAAAAACAATAGTGTTTTTCGATACAAGTACTGTAGTGCAATCTCTTTATCATGAAAGTTGAACTTACAATTAGAAGTATTAGTACAGTTAGTAGAATTATGTACCAAAAAAACCCTGTATTTAAAAATAAAACAATGTAAAACTTTAGAGCCTACAAGTCCACTCATTCCTACTTCTTATTCAGCCAGTCGCTCAGATAAACAAGTCTGGTTACAATTTGCCAGAGATGATGCTGTTGCCTCTTTGTTTACAATATCACCTGAAAGTGAGAACAGGCATTTGCATGGCACTGTTGTAGCCGACCTCGCAAGATTTTTATGTACCAGATGCACTAAAAATTCATATCCGTCCATGCTGGTGACTGGTTCTGCTCGATAATGATCTAAAGTGGAGCAGTTCAACCTACGTTGATTTTCATCATCCAAGTTAGATGCCACCAGCAGAAGGTTGATTTTCTTTTTTGGTGGTTTGGGTTCTGTAGTTTTCTCATCTGAGTGTTGTTGTTTTTTAAGAATTCTGAAAGCATGCTCCACACCTTAGTCCTCTCAGATTCTGGAAGGCACTTCAGATTCTTAAACCTTGGGTCAAGTACTGTAGCTATTTTCAAAAATCTCACATTGATACCTTCTTTGCCTTTTGTCAAAACTGAAGTGAAAGTGTTCTTAAAACAAACATGTGCTGGGTCACCAGCCAAGACTGCTAGAACATGAAATACACAGCAGAATGTGGTTAAAACAGAACAGGAGACCTACAGTTCTCCCCCAGGGAGTTCAGTCACAAATCTAATTAACATTTTTTTTTAATGAGCATCATAAGCATGGACGCGTGTCCTCTGGAATGGTGGCATGAAGGGACATACAAATGTTGAGCATATCTGACATGTAAATACCTTGCAATGCCCGCTACAAAATTGCCATGTGAATGACTGTTCTCACTTTCAGGTGACATTGTAAATAAGAAGCAGGCAGCAGTATCTCCTGTACATGTAAACAAACTTGTTTGTCTTAGCAATTGGCTGAACAAGAAGTAGGACTTGTAGGCTCTAACATTTTACATTGTAGATTTATTTTTGTCACATAGTTGCTTTCAAAATCACATCTGTAAGTTACTCTTTCAGGATAGAGATTGCATTACAGTACTTGTATGAGGTGAATTAAAAAATACTGTTTCTTTTATCATATTTACAGTGCAAATATTTGAAATGAAAAATAATATAAAGTGGACACTGTACACTTTGTATTCTATGTTGTAATAGAAATATATTTGAAAATGTGGGAAAATATCCAAAATATTTAATAAATTTCAATTGGTATTCTATTAACGCAATTATTCACAATTAATTTTTTTAATCGTTTAATTTTTTTTTGAGCTAATCACAGTTAACTCATACAATTAACCGACAGCCCTAGTTAAAACACATAGACCCTAGTTACTTAAACATCTTTAATTAAAACTTTTTTTAAAATAACTTAACATTCCATTAGTGCAAGTAGATCAGAAAGAAAAACTCTAATTAGAAACACTCTTCTTTATTGTTCACTGTTGAAATTGAGTGAAATTCCAGAAATAAACAAATAGGGGTGATGCCTGCACAGATAGGGACCTATAGAGATCTGCCTGCCTCACCGCAAACACTGTGGTTCTAAATAAAGGTGATCTTGCTGAAGAAGGGAGATATCTGAAGGCTGGCCAGCCCATGGTATTCCAACTTACACCAGCTCAAGAACTGATCAGAGATGGAGTTCTCCTCTCTTTACTGTTGCAGAGCGATGTTCCTTTGCAGCATATTGTACCACCTCTCCACAAGACTCTGCTTCCTGCCACAAGAGTGGGCTTGGATTGAGTGCTGCTCAGCACACTTCTGCGAGAACACTCTGTGATCCACCATAGTGCCAGAACCCGAAAAGTGTTTTAAGCGACCAAGAGACACTGTTTTTCTGTTTCATACCTTGTGTATTTGAATTCTGTTTCTGGTTATAACTTAATCTTTGCTACTTAGGATGCTTGCCAGCTGCGAATTTCCTTCCTGTGCCCAACTCTGCACATACATTGGATGAAATGAAATCTCATTAAGTAGGTTATTCACGTGAGTTCACTTCACCATTCCAGTGGGTGGAGATAGGAAAAAATCAGAGTTTAGTTGACCACTTCCTCCACTCCTATGAGTAATAGGGCTTTCTGCCTCAAATTAATATTTTTCATCTCCAGCAGGTGGAAGCAACCCTCTTGCTAGCTACGAGATCTACTAGACTGCTAAGATTAAGAGCTGAGTTTAGGATTGTTCACTGATATTTTTTGGTTTCTTTAGCTTCTTAATTCCTATTTATTTAATGTCCAAACATATGCTAAGCATCCTCAGAAACCTGTAATAGATATCCCCCCAATCCCAGAGAACTGATCATCTACATAGGTAAAAACAAGAGATGATGGCAAATGCATGCCATATGCAAGCAAAGTGTTAGAGGTAATGTTTAGAATGTTTTGTTACCATTACCTTTTAAAAAATTCCAGCCCTCTCCTTACTGTGAATTTAATAGCCTCCACCCTAATGAAAACTTTTTCAAACTGTCCCTAACTTGTTATGTAAGGTTCTCTGTCCTCTTCACTAATCTGGAAGTGGCCTTACTCATTCAGTCCCTATCCAAAGGGGAAAAAGTACTACCTCAATATTGAGGGAATGGGTGCTTGATATACCATCGTAATGTGTGTTTGGGATACCTAGGAGAAAAAAATATTTAAAACCTGCTACAGTTTTTTTGGTCCCGTCTCCTCTTCATCCAGTTGAAATCTGACTGGAAATATCTTGAGACATCTGATTATCCTGGAATCAGGTCTTTTTAGAAGAGTATTTGAAAATACTACTAGGCCAAGGGTTAGTGTAGACCTGGCAGTCTAAAATGATGATATCCTGAAGGCCATTACAGGTTTATAGTCTGAAAGTGTTGATACCTTGCTCCAGGAATTGTGCCGTATGAGCAGTTGTTCTTCCCTAGAATTTTCTCTGGACCCTATATAAACAGGAAGAAGCATGATCGTATGTGGATTTTGGAGTGGGGAGGAGAGTAATACAGGGTTCCATTGTCATCGCAAAGTCCCCATACTTTATTGGTAACTTTTAGAGTTGCTGGGTTGACACAAAAAAAGAATGAAAGTAATTTTCTTTCTTGTTAGGACTCGAAGTAACCAGAGCTAGCCCAGAAACCCCTACTGTGTTTTGAAGAAATAATTCATGTATTAAAACTTTGATGCTGTTATGGAGTTGATTATATAGTAAATTATTTTCTGAAATTCTTTGCTAGTGTACACAGCTGAACTGTAAAGGAGCTACCAGTCCTTTAGGGTAATGGTGCTTATTTCAATGGGAAACATACATGTTGTCAATACAGGCATTGCATATTAGAAAGGTCCCGAATACCAAAGCAGACTGTATTTAAACCCACTCGAGTGGAGCTTCAAACCCAGAAATATTCAGATTCTTGGCGGAAAGGCTATGAGAATAATCCATTGCTTTGTTGACTCCCTATCCCAGATGTGAATAGACACTGCTTTGCTTCCTTGAACTCCACTAAATGGCAGGCCAGTTAAATAAATAAAGCGAAGGTCTGGAGTGATTCTGATAATGTATTGGCCACAGGCACCATGGTACTTGAAGAAATAACAAATGGGGAAAGGGATTCTTACTGTTTGCCAAGAAGTCTGGATCCACTTTCTCCAGGAAGGAATGCAGAAGCAGGAATTGCAAAATTATCTGGAGTAAATTGAGGTTCTAGACTGCTGAAAATGTGACAAACGCATCATAGAATCAGATAAGTTGCGGTTTCTGAAGGATGGCCTTAATCACACACAATGTTTGTGCGTCCCCTCTCATTGAGATCTTTGGGGATATCCGGAGTGTGAAAAAGGTTCTAGCTTGGTGAAGTAGGCTAAGGCAACTGTGTGTTCCAGTTTATATGTTTCCTGACATCTGTGAACACATTATTTGGCTGAAAGGGTCTTTCATGCAGATGTAGATTAATCCACATTTTTCTTTAGTGCTTTTGCTGTGTTCCTATCCCATTGCTATTTGGATTAGTGTAAATTGTCTTGCCAGTCTTCTTTCCCTTTCCTCATATCTGGGATATGCTGGGTTTTTTTTCTCCTAATTTAGGATACTTTAATTGTCTTAGCTGTCAGTTGCTTTCCTATGAGATGCCTGTCAAACCGCCCCTTCTTTTTTTGGTTTTTTTGGGGGAAAGCATTATACTATTTGCTCTGTGTTTTAAGTGTATGCTATTTAGTTGTTCTTGTAACCAGGCAGAGCAAAGGAGGTCAGGTTCATGGATTGTTCTTGTTTACTGACAGCTCTACACTGTATTCAATCTGCCAAGTGATAGGAGCAACCACTGTCACAGGATTACTAGACCTTCACTTGGTTAATCTGCTAGTTTCTTTTCTGCAAGTCATTTATTAGAAATATACTCCACTGTTCCTTTAAGAAGGTATTAAAACTTGTGGAAAGATGTATGCTCCTGTACAGTAAGCCTTTTCTCACAAAATTTACTGAATCACAACTTTAAAAGGTAAATTGAGAAATTGTATTTTTACATTGTAACTTTTGTACAATTGTTTAACCAAGAAGAAGCTTTTTGCAGAGATTTAGTTTAAGAACTTGGCTGGCTTATTTTTCACCGTCTTGTTATAAACCCTGTAGCATTAGTAAAACAATTAAAATGCTTCTTGGATTATTCTGAATATAAAAGAAGCATCTGAAGTTTCAGACAAGGTCTTGTTTATTTTTTTGACTGTTCAATTAGTGTTAGGAATATTCCTTTTACAGGATTAAATAGAGTCAGACTCTGAACTATAGGATTTGATGGTATTAAAGGCTGGCCTCACAGAGGTCAGTTACCTTCACAGGAAGAGCTGTTAGCCTTGCAAAACCGAGGTGTTGCTTTTTTCATGTAAAAGAAACTTCTGCCACTCTTTGTTTGTTTGTTAAATTTATTAATGGTTTTGCTAATACATGTCAACTCAAGCACAGTAGTTCTGGTTCAGAAATTTATTTCTAAGGAAACACTCCCACTCGTATCTTTTGAATTTTTGCTCCCAAAAGCTTGGAGTGATTTAAAAAAAACCATTGTTACCATTACCTTTTAAAAAATTCCAGCCCTCTCCTTACTGTGAATTTAATAGCCTCCACCCTAATGAAAACTTTTTCAAACTGTCCCTAACTTGTTATGTAAGGTTCTCTGTCCTCTTCACTAATCTGGAAGTGGCCTTACTCATTCAGTCCCTATCCAAAGGGGAAAAAGTACTACCTCAATATTGAGGGAATGGGTGCTTGATATACCATCGTAATGTGTGTTTGGGATACCTAGGAGAAAAAAATATTTAAAACCTGCTACAGTTTTTTTGGTCCCGTCTCCTCTTCATCCAGTTGAAATCTGACTGGAAATATCTTGAGACATCTGATTATCCTGGAATCAGGTCTTTTTAGAAGAGTATTTGAAAATACTACTAGGCCAAGGGTTAGTGTAGACCTGGCAGTCTAAAATGATGATATCCTGAAGGCCATTACAGGTTTATAGTCTGAAAGTGTTGATACCTTGCTCCAGGAATTGTGCCGTATGAGCAGTTGTTCTTCCCTAGAATTTTCTCTGGACCCTATATAAACAGGAAGAAGCATGATCGTATGTGGATTTTGGAGTGGGGAGGAGAGTAATACAGGGTTCCATTGTCATCGCAAAGTCCCCATACTTTATTGGTAACTTTTAGAGTTGCTGGGTTGACACAAAAAAAGAATGAAAGTAATTTTCTTTCTTGTTAGGACTCGAAGTAACCAGAGCTAGCCCAGAAACCCCTACTGTGTTTTGAAGAAATAATTCATGTATTAAAACTTTGATGCTGTTATGGAGTTGATTATATAGTAAATTATTTTCTGAAATTCTTTGCTAGTGTACACAGCTGAACTGTAAAGGAGCTACCAGTCCTTTAGGGTAATGGTGCTTATTTCAATGGGAAACATACATGTTGTCAATACAGGCATTGCATATTAGAAAGGTCCCGAATACCAAAGCAGACTGTATTTAAACCCACTCGAGTGGAGCTTCAAACCCAGAAATATTCAGATTCTTGGCGGAAAGGCTATGAGAATAATCCATTGCTTTGTTGACTCCCTATCCCAGATGTGAATAGACACTGCTTTGCTTCCTTGAACTCCACTAAATGGCAGGCCAGTTAAATAAATAAAGCGAAGGTCTGGAGTGATTCTGATAATGTATTGGCCACAGGCACCATGGTACTTGAAGAAATAACAAATGGGGAAAGGGATTCTTACTGTTTGCCAAGAAGTCTGGATCCACTTTCTCCAGGAAGGAATGCAGAAGCAGGAATTGCAAAATTATCTGGAGTAAATTGAGGTTCTAGACTGCTGAAAATGTGACAAACGCATCATAGAATCAGATAAGTTGCGGTTTCTGAAGGATGGCCTTAATCACACACAATGTTTGTGCGTCCCCTCTCATTGAGATCTTTGGGGATATCCGGAGTGTGAAAAAGGTTCTAGCTTGGTGAAGTAGGCTAAGGCAACTGTGTGTTCCAGTTTATATGTTTCCTGACATCTGTGAACACATTATTTGGCTGAAAGGGTCTTTCATGCAGATGTAGATTAATCCACATTTTTCTTTAGTGCTTTTGCTGTGTTCCTATCCCATTGCTATTTGGATTAGTGTAAATTGTCTTGCCAGTCTTCTTTCCCTTTCCTCATATCTGGGATATGCTGGGTTTTTTTTCTCCTAATTTAGGATACTTTAATTGTCTTAGCTGTCAGTTGCTTTCCTATGAGATGCCTGTCAAACCGCCCCTTCTTTTTTTGGTTTTTTTGGGGGAAAGCATTATACTATTTGCTCTGTGTTTTAAGTGTATGCTATTTAGTTGTTCTTGTAACCAGGCAGAGCAAAGGAGGTCAGGTTCATGGATTGTTCTTGTTTACTGACAGCTCTACACTGTATTCAATCTGCCAAGTGATAGGAGCAACCACTGTCACAGGATTACTAGACCTTCACTTGGTTAATCTGCTAGTTTCTTTTCTGCAAGTCATTTATTAGAAATATACTCCACTGTTCCTTTAAGAAGGTATTAAAACTTGTGGAAAGATGTATGCTCCTGTACAGTAAGCCTTTTCTCACAAAATTTACTGAATCACAACTTTAAAAGGTAAATTGAGAAATTGTATTTTTACATTGTAACTTTTGTACAATTGTTTAACCAAGAAGAAGCTTTTTGCAGAGATTTAGTTTAAGAACTTGGCTGGCTTATTTTTCACCGTCTTGTTATAAACCCTGTAGCATTAGTAAAACAATTAAAATGCTTCTTGGATTATTCTGAATATAAAAGAAGCATCTGAAGTTTCAGACAAGGTCTTGTTTATTTTTTTGACTGTTCAATTAGTGTTAGGAATATTCCTTTTACAGGATTAAATAGAGTCAGACTCTGAACTATAGGATTTGATGGTATTAAAGGCTGGCCTCACAGAGGTCAGTTACCTTCACAGGAAGAGCTGTTAGCCTTGCAAAACCGAGGTGTTGCTTTTTTCATGTAAAAGAAACTTCTGCCACTCTTTGTTTGTTTGTTAAATTTATTAATGGTTTTGCTAATACATGTCAACTCAAGCACAGTAGTTCTGGTTCAGAAATTTATTTCTAAGGAAACACTCCCACTCGTATCTTTTGAATTTTTGCTCCCAAAAGCTTGGAGTGATTTAAAAAAAAAAAAACTATTAAATGTCATGTAGCAGAGTAGATGATGATTTTTCAAACCAAAACTGAACATATTCATTTTCCAAGATAGAGAGTCTGTGGAACTTATAATCAAGTTTCAGCAACTAGCACACATAATAGCTACTACATTTTGAATGAGAAGCTCTAGTTGTTATATTAATCTTATGGTGGTTTACAGGGATATAGCTACCTTTTGTGGCCAAATTCATCTACCATCATAACTGAGTCATATTTCCAATATGTACATTGTGCATTTATTATCTAATTAATATGAAAAGGCCTTAAAATTACTGGGACCTGAGAAACCCAAACACTCTCCAGTCAAAACCATTTATTCTGTGTAGGATGACCAGATGCCCTGATTTTTTATAGGGAAAGTCCCAATTTTTTGGTCTTTTTCTTATATAGTCTCCCATTACTCCCCACCCCAGTCCCGATTTTTCACATTTGCGCTCTGGTTATCCTAATGCTGTGCAACATCTACTGTTGCCAATGGCATGGAAAGCTCAGCTTCATAGTTTGATTAGAACTCCACACAATCCTGCTGCCTGCTATTGGAGGACTATTGTCTGTAGTCCTGGTGCAGAATTTAGCTGGCTGCACGCTCTAGTATTTTGAAGAAAAAGCAAGAATGCTAAATGATACAGAGGGGTGTTTGTAAAATTGAACAGGAATAAAAGCAAGAGAAAATATGCAGTCTCTTCATCCTCTGATATTTTCATAGTGTTTTAACATTCTAAATATATAGCATCAACTTAACTATTTAAATGTTTCTTTAAAGAGTGGAAGAGAGAGTGCCTGTAGGCTACCAAATTAGTGCAAGAATTTGCTGTGTGTTCAAACTAAAGTGTCAAAATGTTAACAAACTTATTTCCATTTTCTCACAAACTGAAAAAATGTTTTAATTCATTTAAGCTCCTAAGGTAGTATTTACTAAACTAAGACAACCTTGGTTCTGAAGTAAGTGTTCAGTTTGGTCTCTGTAGGGAGTAGTATGCGTAAGTGCAATATATTCCATAAAATGTTGTTTCGAGCATTTGAGAATTTTTAAAAAAAATTCAAGTAGTAATTCATTATTAAGCTAACAAAGTGTAGCACTTCTGTGAAAAACTGCTATTGAATACAGCTGTCACAGCTTATTTACCGAAATGATTTTAATAATTGGAAGGGCAATACTGTACTACCTTTCTTATTTTGCACATTACCTTGAACACTACTTGAAGCTATTTTTGAAGCAATGTGTTGGATTCTGTTCCATGAGGCTGGAGAGAAGGGTGGTCTGGCTGACCTGAAGAATAAAACTTGGCTACCTTTGATAGTACACTAAACTTATGAAAGAATATTTCTGAAAATTAAAATACTCTGTCATAACACAGAGCAGCCTTGTTTATACCCTGCTTAGGTTCCTAGTCCACAAAATTTTCTCAATACATTTTGGCTTGCAGGAATGTCCTTCTACAGGTTGTCAAGATTCCCATCACAGATTGACCTTGATATCCATAGTCTTCAGATCATGACTGACAGGGTCTGTCATGGTTACAAGGATAGACCACCTCTGTCTCCTTTCTGGTTTCTGAGTGCATGTCTACCTCTGCTGGGGTGGAAGCCACAATTTTCCCTTTGACAGATGGGGCCTTGGCCAATGATAACCTGTGTACCAACTGCACTTACACTGCAAGTCCAAGTGGGTTTAGCATTCAGTTTTCTTCCCTTGCAGCAGTTCTCAAACTTCATTGCACTGCGACTCCCTTCAGACAACTCAAATTACTATGTGATGCAGGGGCAAAGTGGGAGTGGAGCCCAAGTAGTGCTGCCCCAGGCTGAAGCCCTTGGGTTTCGGCCCCAGGCATCACCAAATCTAACACGGGCCCTGTCGACCTCATTAAAATGGGGTCACAACCCACAGTTTCAGAATTGCTGCCTTAGGGAGTCTGGGGCCAGTGATGAATATGGTGACAGGATAGCTCCCATTTCTATTGAACTATCTGGAGCAATAATCTAGTAGAATCCTGTTTGCTGAGGTAAACTGCTAAACATGAGTGCTCCCAGAAGGACTTGTGTTCTCAAGTTTATATTCAGCAAATGGAGGTTTCTGTGATGGACTTTTTTGCCACCACCAAGAACAAATGGTCTCTGTTCTTTGCCAGAACATGTACCGGCCCACGGTCCTTGTGTAGGCATTTACAGATGCTGCTTTGCTGCTATAGTTGTTCAAGGCAGCTTCATCACACATGTGCAGTCACGCTTCTGATTGTAGTGTATACTTGCCCTAATAGCTATTGTAGTACCAAAAAAGAAAAAGAGGAAATCCTTTTCAGCTAATTATTTTCTCTCTTCCCAGATATGAGTCTCCTACCTGCAAGCTATTCTCACCCTTCCAGAGTGACTGACAGCAGCTCTAATAAAAACACCCAGGCACTAGCCTTTCAAAATCTTTCTAAGCTGTTACTCGCCCATCCCTCTCTCCAACTCTGCTTCTAAAGTTTTCTGCAGACCCACATCCCATTACAATGCCACAAATCAGTATGCACTCTTCTGTTATAACCTTATACATCACTGTAGGATGTAGGAAGTGTATCTGCAAGGAAGAAGAGCTAGTAATATGCATTAAAAATCCTATTGTAGATAATGTTTTCAAAGTGTCTGGAATTTTTGCAAATAAACCAGAGATTTAGTCTATACCTGGATGAGATGGGTAAGAGACTTTTTCCCTCTGAGCAATTGAGGTTTTACAGCAGAAAAAATAACCTTATTCCATGTACGCTCCATCATAAATAAGCTTCCACTAGTTTTTTAAATATTTGCAGATCAACTTAACAGAATTTGCACTGTACTATAGAAGTATGAAAAATACTAATGCCCCAACCTGCCTTTTCTAACCTCTTGCCTAGGTTAGGTAAGGGAATAAGCAACCTTTTTTGACATAGAATCAGAGAGGTAGCCATGTTAGTCTGGAATAGCAGAGGTAACAGAGTCATGTGGCACCTTTTAAAGACTAACTAAAGTATTGAAGCATAAGCTTTCGTGGGCTAATACCCACTTCGTCAGATGCAAGCACTTTATTGACATAGTCTCTCAGCAGACTAGTCTAAGGCAAGTTTTAACAAATCACTGGCTGGGCTGGGGTTTATATCTTCCCACTAGAGATTTTTATATCAAATAGAAATACAGGACATATGATTAAAATCTTAAATGTGGAAGGTGATGAATATGGGATAAAAGCTTCGATGTTAGACTAAGTTTACATCAGGGACAGCTAACTGACACTGAGCTTCCGAAAAGAGTTGGTTTTTATTTAATTTTCCACATCCCAGATGTCATATGTTGTAGCTCCTCAAATGGTGGGCATATCTGCCATATATTTGGCACAAAAGAACACTCTCTTGTTGACTCCTAATTAGTATAGTCTTTATGGAGGCGCTTTCATATGTTGTTTCTGTCAATGAAAATATCTCTTTCCCTGTTCTTCCTCTTTCTAAATGGCAGTGACTTTTCTTTCAGCTCTGTCTTTGGAAAGATCCGGTGAGTGAGACAATGGTATTAAAGTTTAATAATAAAATTGAATGATCTCTGCAGAGTTCTGCTATCTAAGAGGGATATATTGCTTCTGAGTCTGAAAAGAGGTAAATAAACCAAATTTGCCGCAATCACCAGACAATTTATTGCTACTTAATTTGTCAGCTTTTTGCCCATGCAAAATGAAAACCATGTCAAATAATGGGTAAAGAAACTTCCTTGCCCAGCCAGACACTGTATATAGGCAGTCCTTGAGTCCTGTGTGACTCAGTGGAGCTAAACTACGTGATCAGGAGGCTTGTATACAGAGAAGAACAATGAGGTTGTGGGGACATTAAAATGTAAGTCATTTGGTGGCTGGGAGCCATTACAAATGAGCCATGTTAAATATAAAATTGAACATTAGTGTTTGAATATTGCTACATTAGTGAATTTAAAACTGGTTTAGTCAAAAGTTGAGCTGTCAGTAATCGAGGATGTTTTCTATTATAAAAGCAACATTTGGAGTCAGATTTTACGTAGATTATTAGAGCTACTTCATTAATTAGACTGTGCTTTTATGCCATTTTCACACTCAGTTTGTGAAAGATCACAACATTTCTTTTTTAAATTAGGATAGACGGAATTATGGTGCAAGGTGGTTCTTGGGAAAGCTAGATCTTGAAAAGCTATCAGAATTTTTTGGTATATAATATACCGGTATATATATATTGAAGAGCAAAATAATAGTTTTGCTCCAGTTTGAGCTTCTAACAACATGCCACCTCAAAAAAGTAACTTATTTAAAAACAGAAGTGACAGAGTCCTGTGGCACCTTAAAGACTAACTAAAGTATTGACGCATAAGCTTTCATGGGCTAATACCCACTTTGTCGGATGCTTGGGTATTAGCCCACAAAAGCTTATGCTTCAATACTTTAGTTAGTCTTTAAGGTGCCACAGGACTCTGCCACTAAATCATCTTAGTCCATGTTCTGCATTCTACTGGATTAGGAAAATGCCCAGATTTTTAAATTATTTTGGTATGCTCCCCATTTTAAATGTACAAAATGTGTAATTTTAATGTATACAAGGAAATTGGCTTTAAATAGCTGCTAGCTGCAGCAAAACAAAGAAAATACAATGAATCCTGTATTGGTCTGCAGAATGTTCAATGACTAGTTAAATCCTTGAATGTTCAAGGAAGAATTCAGATACTTCACTTAACTACAGTTATACATTTAGGAAATTAATGAGATCAACCTTTACTGGAATAGCAGTTTCAAGTTTCCATTATTAAAGGGTTAGGTCAGGTTATTTTCAAGTCTTTCTGGAAACTGCTTTAAACTCAGACTTCCATTCCCTGGCTACACCCTCGGTTTAAAATGGCTCCACCCTAAACCAGCTTTAGTTCAAAGCTCTGTCTGTTTCCCTTCCCCACCCTGCATTCCTTTTTCCCCAGGCTCCAAAGCTCTCCTCTTCCTCCCTATAATAACAGCCATGTTTCTGCTAATCTGCTTTAACTCCACAGATCAGAGAGCACTTCCCCTCTGTGTCTTTATTGCAACTTTAATGTATTTGCATCTTGAGTTGAGGCTATACTATTCCCTAATCTATATTCATAAAACTTTTCAACAAACATTCTTTTACCTTTTAAATTTTTTAATTCAGCCTTTTCTCTTAATTATAACCTTTTTTTTGAATATTGAATGAATAGAGGATTTTTTAAAATGTGAGCCAGATGTTCAGACTGCTATAAGTATTTTTTCCTGGTTTGTGAATCACACACTCCTGTAAACTGATCAGTATTTTCATCTTTATAATGGAAGGGGTCATTTTGCATTTAAGTACGATATGTAGGAGTTCATGCTGTGAATTCAAAGGTCTGCAGTCTGAAAAAAATCTGATATCTAAAAGTACAGTGAAGTTACTACTGCTTTTTTCTGAGTTTTGATTTTTCACTTCTTGAAACAAAATAATTCTTTTAAAAAGGATTTTGAAAATCTTAACATTCTGAGATAAGATGCTAATTCAATGGGGGCCATTAGCCCCAGTGCATCTGTTGTTCAGTGTTAATGCTATTTATTTATATCTCATCATAGCTTTGTATGGTCCTGTATAAAAGGCAGACAAGGTCTCAACCCTGAGAAACTTGTAATATAATACTTTGTCTAGAATTTTAGGAAATCAATATTTAAGAGTCAAGAAATTAAACAAACATACAGTAGTACACAAGCATTTGTAGTATTGCAGAATTTTACCATGTCATGTTAAAGGACAGCAAATTATCCTCTCGTTCCTATGGATTCTTTATTAATCTGTTAAACCTGAATTTAAATGATTTCTGTCCTGTGAGAGTGTTGGAGGGAGTTTTCTAATTTGGTGAAAAGATCTGTGGTCTGTAACTTGGAGTCTTCCTTTTGAAGGCCAATCGAGCTATCACTTTTTCCATGATTTAGTTTTGTAGTAGTGGAAAGAGAATTGTGTGTCTGACCAAATAGTTTAGTTTTCAAGTATTATATGTATGAAATGTCCTTATAATAGATTACATGTAATCATGGACTGTGTTAAGATTTTAGCCTTTACACATTGCATTCTCATAAGAAAATTAGGATGATTAAATTACTGTAAAGTGAACTTTCTGAAAAGGCATACTCAGAGTAGTTCTCAATGGTTCTCTGTCAAACTGTGGGGACATATCAAGAGAGGTCCCATGGGGTCTGTGTTGTGTCCAATCCTATTCACTGTTTTCATTAACAACTTGGAGTAGAAAATACACTTGTAAAATTTGGCGATGACACCAATCTGGAAGGAGTTGCAAACACTTGGGTGGCTGGGAATATAATTCAGAGCAATCTTGATAAATTGGAGAATTGGTCTGAAATCACTAAGATGAAATTCAGTAAAGACAAGTATAAAGTAATGTTAGTATAAAGTAAGAAAAAAATCAAATGTGCAAATACAAAATGGAGAATACCTGACTAGACAGCAGAACTGACTGTTCCAGTGGATCTCAAATGGAATGAGTCAACAATATGGCGCTGTTGCAAAAAAGACTACTGTTATGAGGGGTTTTAGAAAAGTTGTCTGCTAGGAGTTTTCATTTTTGCCAACTAGGGATTATCTACTGCCTCACCCTGGAGAGACATCCTGAGGTGAAATACCATTTTCTACACCCACCAACTGACCCCTGCCCAATCCCATTAAAAAAAGGTAGGGGTGGGAGGGGAGAGGCAAAGAAACAAAAAGCACTGGTAAATCAAAGAATGATTTCTGGCTGTTTGCAAATGAGTCTTGCCTTATATAAATTTAGCTCTTTTCACAGTTTTTGTTGTTGTTGAGTAGATCAAAAGTGGAAATGTGAGTGCATGTTTTTCCAAACTTGCTTCATCTTTGGCACCTTGAATAAGTCTAGTATCTTGCAGATTTTCACCAGTTCTGAACAGTTTGTTCTCCTAAAACTAGACACATTAAAAAAAGTTAAATGCATTTTGGAACAGTTAAAGGGTGTTTGTTCCACTTTCTGAATTTGGTTGAGGTAACAACATAAATACACCCCCAAAATGCGTGTTCTGATGCTTTTAAAAGGACATGAAGCCAATATAACCCCCAAATTTGCTAGTATGTATCGATACATAAATATATTGGGTTTTGAAATGTTGCGTAAGACCTGTAGAACAACTGACAGGTATTAAATTCCAATTTAAAGCTCTGTTTTATGCAAACATGAGGATTTTATAGAAGTTGAGTTTTCCAAGAAACTTAACAGAAATAAAATTCAGAAGTCAACACACCTTCAATATCCGTTCTATTGTCTGGCCTCAATCAGGATCCACATGAACTTTCAAGAAACACTTCCATACAGCACATGTGATAGGATTGTGTTTGCTGTCACTGATGGCAGTCAGTCTCCTTTATGGTAACATTGGATTCTCACTCTCCAATCAAAGGACTTCTGTTTGTAAGTTAGCAGACATTGGACAATGGCTCATGTTTCCTTATTACCAAGTGGCATGATGTAATTTTTATACAGTCAGGTTATAATGGGGAGCCTTACATATCAGGATGAGCAAAATTGGGGTCTGACCCTGATTTTGAGAATTATATGTGTCAACAGAAGAAAAAAAAAAACTTTCAGTTTTAGCCATAAAAGGAGTCCTTATTAATGCTTCATTTTTCTGTAAAGCTTATCATCTTTCCCCTCCATTCCTCCAAAATAGAGAACATTATTTTTAAAATGTTTTGTTTTTATTATATCTAAAATAAATTAATACAGTATGCACATTGATTAAAAAAGATGAGGAAAAGCCCACCTGTCTAATGTATTCATCAGTATACCAAAATGATTCAATTAATCAGAAATAGAAAAGTAATATTAATTTAGTCTCAGATCAGGGTATCATATAGTATTTTAACAGAGAGAAATAACTCTACATTAGATGCACACACAAATAATATTTTTAGTTTGTCATTCCTGGTCATGATTAGAATCTTAATCTGAGTCTCATACTTGTCTTTTCTTGTTCATGCTGCTTGGATTGAGCAGATTTTAAAAAATTCTAGTGTCTAAATTTAGTTTTTACCTCCATCAGCTACCATTGCAATTTAGTAGGAAACAAAACCTTAGCATCAGTCCTCAAAGAAACAAACTGATTTCAAGAATATTAACTCATTTCATTTGGGTTTGCACTTTCCAAACAGTATTTGGGAAAATATGTATTTTCTTCTGTTGATATAAAATATGTCCCCGGTATTTCCAAATATCACTTGCAATATGGCACTTACCTAAAACCAAAGTTAAAAGTAAGTTTAAAAGTGTGGCATAAAGCTGGTTTAGATGAAGTGCCTAGCAGTAATTTATAAAATTTATAAGGCATTTTAAATGCATTTGCTATTTGCAAAGGAAGCCAAAGCTTTTTATCTAAAGGACATTTCTGTCAAATAAGGTAAAACGTTACAAGGTTTCTCTCTCTCTCACTTCTTTAAGTCTCTCTAATATTACAACTTTTCAGATTATTTTCCAGGGTCTTGATCTTCTGATGTAACAATGTTATGCTTTTTAGGCATCTTTCGAAGGGTCTTTCAGCTCTCTCCCTGAGTTTGTAATTCAGTCAAATTTCTTCAAAGCTTTTAACATACCCACAGACACCACTCTCCCTTTCCCATACCTACCCTCTGTCTGTCATCTGAGAGTTGGATGCATCACCATTTAATATCAAAAGTATCGAATTTAATGTGAAGACTCTTTGTTTTGTGAACATGAAATTTTGTTGAGGGAGGCTTTACCAGTTTTCTTAATTGATCAGGAAACCTCACTCAATCAGAAGATGAAATTCCATCTCCTAATGGCATCAGACCATGTGACGTAGCTGGGACAGTCATTCTTTTACAGGCACCCTCTGTCTCTTTGGTCCTATAATTGAGAGCGAGAACTTCACCATTGTGTTGCCCATGCTACTAAGATTTCATCATCTACTCATAAATAGATTGATGATACTGTCATATTAATTTACTCAGAATCCTACCAAAAGACTGTCTTCATCCCATTGCAGACCTCCAGAAATCCAACAGCTTTACCAGAAAGTCCTAGTTCTGAAAGACTAATTTTATTTTTCATAATTCCTACCCTTTCCCTCTCAGCTGATTTGGAGGTTGGGATTTGAAGGGCACCTTAAAGGATGCTACTTTCATATAATTGTCAGACTGGTCCCATAAAATACCTCCCCTTTTTGTCTGCAGAATTACCATTATCAGTACAAAGAGCTGTCATTTGTCTTTTTCCTACATCAAGGGTATTCATTTTTGACCGTGTTTACCACAAGTTACTTGGCATCCAGCTTTGATGCTGATGTTGGGCCAGATTCTGATACCCCCCCTGTTACGTTGAGTAATGCCTTACTCCAAAAAAAGTACCATTAACTTTGGTAGGGCTACCTTTAGAAAAAGTACTATTCAACATGGTTAAGGATATCAGAATCTGACCCTTTGAGAGCAGTTTTACAATCCTTGTTGTGTTAGAAATCCTCAGTCCAATTTCCTGGTTGCTGCTTGCAAGCGTTTTGCGAGTAGGATTATGCAGGGGTCATTTTTAAGGGGGAAAAGAAAACCCAACAACTTAATATTCTGACTGACTTTTTGAGCGTGTTGCCTTTTCAAAGCCATACTATTTCCCCCTCTTCCTTTGAGCTCTTGCGTTGTAGGATTCTTGGAGAGACCAGATAAGTGAGGCAATAGCTTTTATTGGACCAACTTCTGCTGCTGAAAGAGACTGTTCTCAGTGGTAGCAGATGACAGAACAAGGAGTAATGGTCTCAAGTTGCAGAGGGAAAGGCTTAGGTTGGATATTAGGAAAAACTTTACTAGGAGAGTGGTGAAGCACTGGAATGGGTTACCTAGGGAGGTGGTGGAATCTCCTTCCTTAGAGGTTTTTAAGGTCAGGCTAGACAAAGCCCTGGCTGGTGTGATTTAGTTGGGGATTGGTCCTGCTTTGAGCAGGAGGGGGTTGGACTAGATGACCTCTTATAGTCCCTTCTATCCAGGATATTCTATGATTCTAAAGAGACAAGCTTACACAGATCTCCTTGTAGCAGGGTGGTGACTCACCCTGCTGGTCTGTCTGGGAATTAGCTCTTGTCCAGCCTCTGGAGCACCCTCTGCAGCCTGTAGTCCCGCTTGCTTCGGGCCCCGTGTCCCTCCCTGACCCCGGTGCCCTCTTACCTAGGGTGCTGCACCCCTGCAGTACTCCCACAGGTCTTAGGGTCTCCCCTCCCTGGGGACCCCCACCCTCTATCCCCATCTTGCCTCAGTCTAGGCAACTGCCAGTCACCACTTGCCCTCATTTACTGGGGCAGACTGCAGTATAATTGCCACTCATCACCGGCAAGGAGGGTTTGGCCTGCTGCTTCTATCTCTGTAGCCATGGGCTGCCCCCTCCAATCCTAGTACCCCTTTGCTGGGCCTTCACCTAGGCCCTGCAGCCTGGGGGTTTCCAGGCCAGAGCTTCCCCAGCTCCTCTTGCCTTGCCCCAGCCTTGCACCACTCTAGGTACCTTGTCAAGCTCCCAGCAGCCAGGCCTGTCTGCCTCTGTTGCCAGAGGAGATTCTCTCTCTCTCTCTCTCTCTCTCTCTGCACCAAACTGAGCCCTTTTATCAGGGCCAGCTGGGCCTTAATTGAACCAGCCACAGCTGTGGCTGCTCTGCCCAATCAGCCTGGGAGCTGCTTGACCCCAGCCACAGCCCTTTGCAGGACTGTTTAAACCCTTTTCCACTGGGGTGGGGCAGTCACCCCACTACACTCCTCTTATATATGCATACGTGCAGGAAGACGTACATATGTATGTACATAAAGATAATGCTTTGGGAGAACCACAGTTGCCATAATCAACTGTCTTTTATAATATGTCGAGTAGTGCAGTGTAAGCAAGGAATGCCCTACCGAATTGCATGTATGTAAGAAGATTACTGTATGACCATTATTTTAAACTTAAAACTAGCATAAAGATTTGGGAAATATTTGCACTCTTAGATTTGTTTGTGTGTGTAAATATAGGCTCTTTAATCTTTTTGATTTATTTATACACTGAAAGTCTAACTCTGGCGATCCAAATATGTCCGTCCCCCCCCTCCCTCCCAACGTATTTTCACTTCCCACTCCCACATAAGTTCGTAAATTTCCTTCAGGCACCTTATGTAGAGATAGTTGGGAGTGGATGAAAAGGACGTGTTCCTTTCTGTAAATTGGCTTACACACCATGAGATGAATTTATCAAGATATGGTAAGACTTGTACTCTAACAGATGACATCAGATAGTTTAAGTATCAGTCATTTACAATCTAAGTTCTGTAGTAGTTCTTCTAGACTTGTCTATTGTAGGGAACATGCAATAAATTGTAAGAATACATTTTATAAATAACATGTTGTAACAGTGTAAAAAATGTTGTTTTACAAACAATGAACCATATAATCAGAAAATCTCAACCCTGCAGATATTTGTGCATGTGGTATAGTTTTATGCACATTAGTAAACCCCCTAGCATCAATCTCATTGGTTGACTTCACTTGCATAATGTTAAGTGTATATGTGCTCTCAGACTTGGGGCCTAAATATTTTAGAACTTGCTTGACTTTTCAGCAATAACGGACTGACCATAAATACTAGGTATGGAACGTAATATAATACTATAATATTTAGGGAAAATATTATTATTAGAGAAAGTATTTGAAAGAAAATGTCTTTTGGATATTGGACATTTTTTATTGTGAAGTCCTATCTTTTTTTCCCCAGCTGTGGGCTTTAGATGTTCTTTTTTTATTGAAGATAAAATAGAGTTGTATATTGTCCAAGTTATTTTCTTACATAAGGATTAAAATGGGTTGACACAAAAGTTAAGTTTATATTTAACTCTTATTTATTTATTCTAGAATGTGCCTATGGGCCTTATCTCAATAATGCTCTATAACTCTAAAGTAGCTTGAGTCTTTCGGGGGCGGGAGAAGTGCTATATAAATGCATGACTTATTTTTTTTTATAGTGAATGATAACCTTGTTTTTCAGTGCCTTCCATTTATTTAAAGTTCCTACCTTTTATCTTTTCCCGCTTTTTCTTTAAAGCTCTGTAGGCTTTCTTATTTGTCTAAAGTTGTCTATAGATCTTTTATTGTACCAGATATTAAGTACTGGAGAATATATATACTGGTAATATTCCATGTCTACTCTGACCATTTAAACTTGTCTGGAGGTAATGTGCTTTTAGTAGCCCCATTTTAAACAATAATTTCCTTCAATCTTGTGTTTTAAAATGTTGACTTGAAGGTGGGTTTGTGTTTATATCTTTGATGTGGCATTGGCAGCATTTCTAATACTAGCTGGTTCCTACTATACTAATATCCTGCCCTCTCTCACACAAGGCTTGAAAATTTTTCAGAAACCCAATATTCAGGAGGGAAGAGGAAATTGATGGAAAAAATTACCAAAAAGGGAGAAGAATGATATTGGGAGACTGGGAAAAAAGAAAAGTGTGATAGAAAAATGTTTAGGAGGAGTTAAAGAACACCGTGTAGGGAAGAAAGAAATTTGTGTAGTGAGAAAAGGAAAAGAAGAAACAGGTGCTGAATATAACTTGATATTATCTACTATGAACAATGATAAAAAAGAAAAACAGAAAGTGGAGTGAAGCCATGACAGGATAAATGTATAACAAAAGCAAGAGTTGGATTTTTAAAAATGTCTTAAATGGAATAAGATTTGTATTCAACCTTTAAATTGCAGGCGCTGTTTCTGTGGACATATTTGTGTCTGAGGAGTGGTGGCACAAGTATTTTTCATCCAGATTAATAGGTTTAGTTATTTTAGAAGCATCAAGTGCATTTTTCAAGGTCTTGAAGATTAGAATTGTGTATCACTCTTGTTTTTTATTCTAATATTTTTAGAGTCACATTGTCACATCTTAATTTTGTTTTAATTCTTCACTGGACATTTCAAGGGGTAGTAATGTTTTTCTGGACAGTACAGTGTTTTTATAAATAGAGCCTTATATAAAAAGCTTTTCTGACTGTCTTGCAAATAAATGTCCATGATGCTAATACATTTTAGTTGATGGAGGTGAGTTTTAAATGCTCACTCTCACTCTGATACCGCTCCCACAGTTTTTAATTAAATTTTTCATTTATCTGTGTCAACTTCTATCAGCATTGTAACATAGTTCATGGACTTGCTCTTCTTCTTATTGCAGCAGTAAATTTTAATCAAGGACAGAACAGTTTCTGGTTCATTGGTTACATGACATAAGTTTGGTGGATGATTATTGAGACAGGATAACTAAACTAAAAAATATTCTGAAATTCATGCACTCCAACCAACATAACTTTCTTGTTGTTTAATGTATTTAGCCAGATTGAGCAGTAGAATTTTATCCTATCCCTCTTTTGTAGAGGGTCCAAAAATATCAGCCTCCTTCCCCCCCCTCCCATTTTTTTTTTTAAAGGAGCATCAGTCCTTCAGTTTTCTAATTGAATTATGAGGCAGTGATTATAAAACAAAGAAAGAGAGAAGGAAAAAGTAATGACTTTTTATATGGTGTGAGTGAAAAATGCACATGAAGGTCAAGCTGCTATTTTTAGATTTTTTTTTATTTTATTTTATTTTAAACAGCAAAATGTTTTAAATAAGTTTGCATCTCATGTGTGGTCTACAGTGTTTAATGCTCAGTTTCTGATCCTTTAAAAATTGATGTGATATTTGGTATTTGCTTTTTTAAGGGTCTCTAAATCTGTGTTTTTTATTAATTGTAATTGTCGTAAGATAGCCGAAGACTTGAAGCAACCCAACAGCTACATGCTCTAACTCAAGTGTCATCTTGATGTCAATCATGGACAGACATGAGCAGTACGTGTCTTCTTTCAGAGTACCATGATTGACATAAATTCATTACTGTCTGCTCACAGATGTCACTCAAGCTATCAGGTCCCAGGAGGCTTATGTTAAGTTATACCTGTCATCCTCCATAGCTTCCCATTAGACTGATTCGGAAGTTAACATGGAAGTCTGACTGTATTTAGGTTTCCTCCATTGGAATCTTCCTCTTTTAGTGTAGATTTAGGGCTGGTCTCCACTACGGGGGGGGGCGGGGGGGATCGACTGCAGATACGCAACTTCAGCTACATGAATCACGTAGCTGAAGTTTGCGTATCTGCAGCTGACTTACCGCTCGTCCTCATGGCGGCGGCGGTCGGCGGCGCACTCCCCCGTCGACTCCAGCTTGCACCTCCCAGCAAGCTGGAGTTCCGGAGTCAACGGGGGCGCTGCGCGCGATTGATTTCTCACGTCTTCATAAGACGTGAGAAATCGATCGCCAGAAGATCGATTGCTACCCGCTGATTCGGCAGGTAGTGAAGACATACCCTTAGTGTAGAATCTTTTGCATTGGGTACCAAATTAGCAACCTTGAGAGTTTTGAAGTGGTCCTTGAGCTCCTTGCCTTTGAAGTCAAAGGGATCAGCTCAGAGGTGGTCAAACTATAACCCGCGGGCCCATCCTGCCCAGTCCCTGAGCTCCCGGCCGGGGAGACTAGCACCCAGTCCCTCTCCCCATAGCCTCAGCGCGCCACGTGGCCAGCACTCTGGCCTGTAGCTCCTGCCAGGCAGTGTCTTCACACAGTTTTTTTCACACCTCTGAACTACTAAACTTTTAGTGCTGAAAGGGGCAGTGTAGACACAGCCTTAGTGAGTGTCAAATCCATACCCCATTTTGCATCAGCTACATTTTCTTGAGGTTGACATCTGAGTAATGTGTTCTGACATGTCTTTTGCTTCTTTCATGCTGCAAGTATCGAGAATATGTCATGTGCTAAGTATTCAAGACAACTATATAGCTGCACCGTATGTGTGTTCTAGCTGGAGAATATGTCATGTGTTCTAGATCGAGAATATGTCATGTGCTAAGTATTCAAGACAACTATATAGCTGCACCGTATGTGTGTTCTAGCTGGAGATTAGCTGATCAAATATCACTATGGAAAAGGATTCAGTAGCAACAGTAGTTTTCTAGGAAGTTATTCAAAGTGTAAGCTTGCTCCTTTGAAACGTTACATTGCAGGCCGCCTAGGCGTAGCTCAGTCCAAGGAGCTCAGGTCTACTTCGATAGAATGCTGAAAGAACAGCTAGAAGATATTTGCAAGAGCCATACTGAGAATTGTAATCTAATAGTCACTACAGCATTTGTTGTTCTTGTGGCATACTTTCACATAGTACACTCAAAAGATTCTGAGATCTCAGTGGTATGGCATCTTGAATCACCTGGATGTGACACAACTCTCCAAAAAGGATCGTTATACAGAGGACGGTTATCAATTGTGCTCCATGTCCACCAAGGGTAGGACAAGAAGTAATTGGCTTAGTTTGTACCAAGGGAGGTTTAGGTAATTATGAGGATAGTTAACCACTGGAACAGGTTACCTGTGGAGGCAGTGGAATCCTGTCATTGGAAGTTTTAAAGAACAAGAACAAGTTTTAGACAATCATCTGTCAGGGATTGCTTAGATAGATGTAATCCTACCTCAGTGTGGGAGATGGACTAGGTGTGACCTCTTAAGATCTTTTCCAGCCCAACATTCCTATCATTCTGTGATTTACCTGGAGTTGGTAAACAGTCTGACCTCAGACATGGACTTCCAAATTGGTAACCAACAACAGAACCAAATGTGTCATAAGTTTCAGAAATAATAGCTGAACTTTGCACCAAGCGGTGCTCAACCACGGTTTCATAAACAGTGATGAATGTGTTTTTTTGGTTCTGTCTACGTTTGTTGTTGTTTTCAGCGCTAGTTTAATTACCCTTATTGCTGACTCATAATGTCAGCGACTGTTACGTTTCCTAGTGTATACAAGGATTATTTTCCTAGTATGTGATAATTCTAGATATACAACATACAATTGTCTCACATCACAGAACAAATTAATATCCAGCTGCCCACAAACTTCTGCCTCCTCCCCAGATATGTTTTAGCCAACTTTGAAAGATTCTTCTTGACTTAGGCAGATGAATAAAATACAGGTTTTTAAAATTATAATCAATCATCATGGTGTAAAGGGCAGATAAAGGGTTATATTGTCAGGGCTGGTATGTTTTTATTGTAGTTTTATGTAGTTTGCTTCATTCATACTTTCCAAGTATGTCACTCTCGCAACAATTTTGGATTGTTTTCCCCACCGAGAAGATTGCTTTATGTTTTTCTATTTTGACTGTTTAATTTGTGTTTGTATTTGTAACTTCTCCATCTTTTTTGTTTTAATTTTCTGACCTCCCTAAGTTTTGTAAGAATTTCCAGTTTAGTAGGACAGTATTTTCAAATAAAACCCTTGCTACAGCAGTGGCATGCTGCTAAGATACAGTACCCCTACAGCGCTGTATCTCAAGACAGTTGACTCCAAAGATGACTGTGAAGAGTTACAAAGGGATCTTACAAAACGGAGTGACTGGGCAAGAAAATGGCACCTGAAATTCCATGTTGATAAATGCAGGGTAATGCATATTGGAAAATATAATACTTAAATATAGATAAGTATGGGCTCTAAATTAGTTGTTAACACTCAGAGATCTTGGAGTCATCGTGGATAGTGCTCTAAAAATATCTACTCGGTGTGTAACAGCAGTCATAAAAGCTAACAATCTTATTTACGTACCAAAAAGAACAAAAAAGTAGTTTCTTGTCATTTGTACTCTGCAAAAAAAAAAAAAAAAGTGTCCAGTTCACTTCTGTTCAAGTAGAAATTTATGTGCAAAGGCTTTGTCTGTGTTTGTTGGTTTAGGAAACTGCTACTCCAGCCACCCTGCCAAACTGCTTAAACACCGTTGTTTCTAGATTTGTGCTAATGCTTACCATGGTCAGCAGAGTTACGGATGAAGTGTGTGCGTCATGCACTATTCAGCTAGAATGTGTGGTCTCTCTCTCTAACAAAATCATGGAATTGGGCTTCATGTGTAAATAAGGATTTTCCCAGTTAAACACTGTTTTCAGAGTTTCAGGAATATATGACCTACAGTGTAGCAGAAACTATTAAAAGGAACCTCATGCTTTTAAAAAATAATAATAATAATCTTTGAGCAGACTGAATTTCCTACTAAAGATTTTCTGAAAGCTTCAGTGTCTGGAAATGAGGGTGGGGCAATGGAATAATTGTGGGAGAATTATTAGCAGATACTAGTGAGCTCAGTTGTTCAGAACAGCATTTTAATTCCATATTTAATTTGCTGGCACTAACCAGAATTTCCCATGAATGATACAAAAAGATGCAGGGAAATGCCTCTTTGGCAAGAAAATGTCATGTAAGCTCTCTTTTAGGTTATGTTTACTTTATAAGTGAAGGTGTGAGTGTACATGAGTAGGCATATCAATGCTAGGTTTAATCTAGCTTGCATGGATAACCATAATAGTGAAGACATGACAACTCAAGCTACTAACCCAGGTATGTACCATATTTCCTGACGGCTTGTAGTCAGATTGTTAGCCTATGTTGAAGTCCTTGCTGCTACATTACTATTATCAATAGTACTAGCTAGGTCAAAACTAGTGTGTTATGCTAGTACGTAGCTCCAGTCCCCCTGGGGATGTGGAGGCTTGTGGCTTTTCCTAGACTCTGGGGTGGAGCCAGAAATGAGGGGTTCAGGGTGTGGGAGGGGACTGTGGGCTGGGGCAGTGGGTTGGAGGTGCAGGAGGGGGTGAGGGCTCTGGCTGAGGCTGTGGGCTTGGGTAGAGCTGGGATCAAGCAGTTTGGAGTGCAGGAGCAGACTTAGGGTTGGGGCAGGGAGTTGGGATGTGTGAAGATGTTTGGGATGCAGGTTCCAGGAGGGAGTTTGGGTGCAGGAGGGGGCTCAGGGCAGGGGATGAGGGTGCAGGATCTGGGAGGGTGTGTGGGGGGGTTCCAACCTGGTGCAGGGAGTTTGGTGTGCAGGCACTTACAGGGGCGCAGTAGGGCTAAGGCAGGCTTCCTGGCTCCGTGCTGCACCCAGAAGTGGCCGCCATGTCCAGCCCCCAAGCAGAGGGGCCAGAGGGCTGTGCATGCTACCTGCAAGCACTGTCCCTGCAGCTCGCATTGGTCACAGTTCCCTGCCAATAGGAGCTGCAGAGCAGGCACTGGGGGTGTGGGCGGCGTGTGGACCATCCCTGATGGCCCCTTCTCCTAGGGGCCTCAGGGACATTCCAGGAGCTGTGCGGAGCCAACCGTACTTTTAACGGCCTGGCAACCCCAGCTTCCCCCCGCAGCTGGGTGAGCCTGTTCTCATGGCTCCAGCCCCGCACAGAGGTACTGAGGCCTACGGCTTCTGGCCCACAGCATGGAGACTTGAAGCGGACTGGATCTGCCCGCCTGCTGTAAGTTCCCAACCCCTGCTTTATAGTTAATTAGGCAGCGATGGATACTTGAGGTTCATATGATTCTTTGCTAGATTAGAAGAGCTGTTACATCAGATATGAGGAGTTTTGCAAGTCAGTTATGAGGGACTGTGTACATTTTGGATTTCTTGCTTTGTATTTTTATTTTGTATTTTTTTAGTAATTACATGAGTGTGATTAGGTATTTTGCCTTAATGTGTATTTGATTAGGTCATTTCAACTATAAATAATAAAAACCCTAAAGTTATTATTTCATTGGCTACGTCTAATCTTGGCTTTTGATGAATACTTAATATCTTGTTGTGGTTACAATTAATCTGCCTGTGTTATAGCAATTAGTGTTTGTGCAGCATGCAGCAACACATTCTGGAAACTGTCAGTCAGCATCTGTAATTGGCTATGGGGAAAAAAGTGAGAAAACTGGAAATGTTTTACTGCCCTGTATTTGGCAACAGTGATTGTTGTCAAACATCCTTTCAGGCCTGAATACTTTGCCACCTCATGCAAAATGCAGTACAAAGATGGCTGATAGTGGTAACAGGTTTAAAGATGTTTGTTAAATTGCTTTTTTAATTAGCCAGAATGCTCTTCATTTCTTGATCTCTTCATGTGATACTTGATTCTGAATCGTTTTGTTTAAAGGGACAAATGTTTTTTAAAACAATCTGTTTTTAAAATTGCTTTTATGCTTTAATGATAAGCGCTAATAAAATGTGGCTAAGTATTAACATTTTAAACTTGGAAAACTAATTTTTAAAATACTTTTTTCTAAAAGAAACCTAGACTGTTGAGCTGACTCCAGAAATAAAATGTGAGGAGAGAGAGAATAATTAGAAATAGTTCTGCTTTAAAAAGAGAATATGCCTGATAGCTGAACCTTAAAACTGCTGTCATGTTTGTTGCAAAGCTTGTATTCCCATGCTTTGTTTCCCTAAATCTCCAACAGTGTTGATTGAATCCTACATAGAAGTGAATAGTTGTCATTTTTGAAGAAAGTGGAAGATGTTGAGTATGGGACAATAGCAGGCTATTGTTCTATCTTCCTATGTGCAATCCAGTTGAGCAGAATAAACCTCCAAGTATGATAAGGAATCTAAAGTGCCCTGAGGGGCAGATATAAGATCAGAGCATATCACAAATAAGTAATTTCAGATACACTCCTGTTTAAAAAACTGTTAAGAGAAACTTCAAGTTGCATAGTTAAACACTTAAAAGCTAAAAGCTATCCATATGATTAACCTTAATTCTGCTATTGTTATGTAAATGTATTGAGATAATGTGATCATGAGACTAAAGACTGTTTCTCACATAGGGCTCTCAAGTGTAGGGTGTTGCAGAGTTTCCTCTTTCAGCTGTCTTATTCATGTGGCCAATAGGAACACCACTAAGATGTCATGGAGTACAGTATTTAAAGTATTTTTAATGAGGGTGAAAGCCAGCTTTGTCTTGTGTGTTCTGAACCAGTGGGTCTCCACCAGGGGTCTAGAGTCTCCAGAGGGGCCATGAGCAGGTTTTAGGGAGTCCACCAAGCAGCAACAGCATTAGACTTTCTGGGACCCATGAAAGAAAGCCAAATCCCTGTTACTCCGGGCTGAAGTTGAAGCCCGAGCAACTTAGCTTCACAAGGCCCTCCGTGACATGGGGCCCTGGGCACTTGCCCTGCTTGCTACCCACTAATGCTGGTCCTGGCTTTTATATGCAGAAAACCAGCTGTTGTGGCATAAGTGAGCCATGGAGTTTTTATAGCATGTTGTGGGGACCTCATGTGGGCTCTGCAGAGATACAGAGCCACCATGGTGGGGCATTCTCAGTGATGTCCTACTGGCTTTCGTGTGTGTGTGTGTGTGTGTGTGTGTGTGTGTGTGTGTGTGTGTGCGTGTGTGTGTGTGTGTGATTGGTTTTTAGGTTTGTTTGGCTATTTTGAATTGATGGCTAGTTAATTTTGTTGTGTGTGGTCACTGTTACTCTTTTGGGTGATTATTCCTTTGTGAAATATTTTAAATAATTTTCATGGCTAAAGGATGGATGTCATTTTTTATTAGAATAAAAAACATTAAAACATAATATTTACAACTTTACATACATGTGTATTGTAATTTTTAATATTCTTTTCATTCTTCTATATTTGTACTAATTTTATTGTTGTAATTGTCCATTATATTTTTGACTTCCAAGGCAATTAACTATGGGGGAGGGGGTCTGTTTTGTCATAGCTTTTTTCACTAGTACTCACGTTAAACTTCATGTATGATATATGTTGTGCAACTGTGGTTTATGGTGTACTTTTAATATGAATGACCTCAGGGTCCACATGGAATTTTAGTAGACCTGTTGCTCAGATTTTCCAAAATCTTCATCTTGGGCGGAAAAAAACAAGCCTGGGAAATTTCAGCTGGAAAGCCACAATTTAAAGTGGCTGGAAGCAGTTGCTGTAATAAAATCTTTAAATGTCATGGTTAGTGAGACTCTTGCTGTAGTACAAAATATGAATTGCTCAGTATAATCCAGTGAGTTACATTGATTATCTTATATCTATCCATCTACACTGTTTGTGGTAGCTGTGATGTAACCACCTCCTTCATAGGACAACAGTGAAGACTGCATCCCAAGTTGGTAGGATCTGGTGGAGAATCTTAATTGAATTGGTTCTGATGTATCTCGTGTAATTTGTAATGTGTACGCACTTTCTGTTTCAAGATTATGGGTCATATAATATTGGAGTTCACCTTCACGATTTCTCAAGGAATGGAAGAGTTACTCACACTAAATTTGTTTCTCACCATGTATTAGAATAAGTCTTCAGTGGTTGGCAACAGAAAGGACTAACTGTTTTTGCCTTAATCTTTGCGTAGTCTGGACATTAGAAGTATGAGAGTTGCATGTTTTGGGTTGAGTAAAAATGTGTAACTTTTAAATTTAAAATATGTCATGGACAATAAAAGTTGAGACCCAAACCAGAACTCTGCACCATCTACTTATGGAAGCAAAATCAATAGGTGTTCTTCTTTTGTACTATATGCCTAGCTGTTTAGTTCTAAGATTAGAAATGCACATGTGATAGATATCTCACCTTGAAAGTTTGAATACTTTGTATGTTTCTCTAATGGTGTTTTTATTTACATAGGTGCTGATGTGACAGTGACAGAACCCAGCAATTCAGATATCCGAATGGAGAGATCAGACCTCTACGCAAATGTTGATGAAGCACTCCTGGGAGGTGATGCTAGCTACCTATCTCAGCCTCTTACCCCGGAGAAGGATGATGCACTTCAGGCTGCGACAGTTGCTAACCTGCGTGCAGCCCTCATGAGCAAGAACAGCTTGTTATCTCTGAAAGCTGACATGCTGGGAGAGGACAGTTCTCTGCTATTCGAGTACTTACCCAAAGGCACACATTCTTTATCTCGTAAGTTTATACTTTTATATTTTTGCTTAAAGATTAATTTAAAAACTAATTAGGGAAAAAGGAGAAAATTCAGGTCACTGTAGATTTATTACTCCTTTGCTATTTATATCTAGGTTAAACTTCTGTATAAATGCACATCCCATGAGGTTTGGAATCCTTTTGTCTGTAGTGTTAAGCGGCATAGCTCTAGTACCAATTGTTGGAAATACCTTTTGTATTACGGAGATATTTATTACATTGATTTGTACATTGTGCTTATTGACAAATCACTAGCATAGCTTTACATATTAAGAGAATATGGAATATTTGACTTTTTCAGTTAAGGAAGGGATGCTATATAGGACCTGGATCAAAAGTGAATCAATCTTAAAGCCAGGTGGGAAAGAACTGCCACTCCAGTGCATTTTAAAAATAAAATTAAAGTTGTAGTCATGTTTGCAAACCCAACAAGTCTAATCCTTTTTTGCTTCTTCCTTTGGATTTTCTGCATTTCATAATGAACAAATATAGTTTCTATAGCCATACTGACTTCCATGATGCTTGATTAGTACAAAAACTGGAATTGAGGAAGGAAGGAAAATTCATGATAGCATCTTGTAACTAGTCACTTGCACATTTGCTAAATATCCCCAACTAATCAGAGTAAAAGTGTTTACAGTGTTGCTGTACCCATGTTGATCCCTGGATGTAGAGTGACAAGTTAGGTGAGGTAATATACCTTTTATAGGACCAACTTTTGTTGGTGAAAGAGACAAGCTTTTGAGCTTACACAGAGCTCTTTTTCAGGATAAAAGTGATAATTCTGTGCATTCATAATTTAAAACCTATATTTTCTTCAAGTCTGAAGCGTGCGGACACATCCTAGTTCATAGGCTGATTTCCTGGTTGCTTCAGGTTATGCTCTACTGGTTACGTGTACACACCGTTAATAAGAACTTGAGTATCTATGCTTGCCTGTGTTATAAGGTAGATCTATAGTTTCTTCTATACATAAGTCTTTTGTAAAGTGTTTTAGATTCTATAGGGAATACAACTAAGTAAACTTCAGTTGGCTGAAGAAAATAGAAATAACAACCATATATGCTGTCCTGAGATGGTATTTTCAGCAATGGGAGCAGAACACTGTCCAGGGCATCTTACAAAACAAAAGATGGCCATTAGCAGTGTATATGCACGTCAGACTTCCAGAAAGGAGAAAAATCATCATCATCAGGGCAGTGAATGACCCAAATAAACAGTGAAAAGAACATCTAGCACACATTTAAATTTTATTTTTATTTTTGAAGCCCAAAATGTTTAGCTAACAATCACCTGAATTGTATGATGAATTAGTCCAGTGGCAATGCAATTAAAAATAACGTAATGGCAAATCTTAATTTGGTTTTTGTTTTGGGGTGATATTTTGCTTTTTTTTTTTAATTGCTAAGGTAGATTTTTTTACTTTGGTAATCTAAGTAAATAACTAGAATATTCTATTGTTCAGACTTCTAGAGTTCAAATGGCCCCATTGCAATGAAGCAGCATATGACCCTTTGTACCACCTAAACTCTATTGCAACTGTATGAAGGAACCTGTAGGCAGAGTGTTTGCGTGGGGGAGTTTTTGCCCTTCTTGCATTCTGTAGAAAGGGTCTCCTCACCAGGTCTACAGGTGGGTTGAGGCTAGAAATAGGGCAGGTCAAGGGAGGGGAGCTGTGATCAGTGTTACATGGACAATGTGTCATGACCACTGCTTCTAGGAGTAATAATAGCATGATGAAGCAGTTACTCTTTCCCATGAAGAGAGAAACAGCTTTGGGAGGATGCCACACTGCAGCACTCCTTTTAATACTTTTATTAGACTCCTTTCTGTTTGTTAATGTATCTCTAGGAGCTGCTGTCATAATTTTGAGCGTACTTGTTTTATAACTGTCCCTTCAGTCTGAGTATCTTTCTAATGTTCGTTTTTTAGTGATAATATAACTCTAATGAGAAATTTTAGTGCATAAACTTTATATCCTGTAGTTTTTGTTTAAAAGCCGTAAGTGATATAGCTTGTTTTAAAATTCTTGTTTAGGATTAAATTCATAATATATATATGATGTATCAAGGGATTAGGGCACTGCTAATACATGCAGAACATGCAATTTAGGTTAGTAGTAGATTTTTGGATTTTTTTTCCCCCTCCCATTATTTCAGTTCTTTACTTTCCTCAACTCATGGGTTTGAGAAAGATTGTTATCATTTAAATCTTTGATACTTTAATAACTTTGTTCACTGCTTTTTTAAAGAACAACAACATGTTATTAATTGTAATTTTGTTTTCTATTTTGTCAAATCTGAAAATGCCATGTACTAACAACCAATCATTTCTAAATGGTTTTCAACCTAAAGTTTTGAAAAAAGAAAAGAGTGTGTTGGATCTTAACCATCTGTTGATTCAGTTGTCTTTCTGACCCAGAAAATAGTACTGTAAGAAGATGACCTAAATAGCAATATTACAACCACTGTCCTTTTCTGAGTAAGGTTGGGGTAAGGAGGAATAGGTTGTAAGAGTATATTTTCTTTGTTTGAAATACTCACGATCTTTCTAAGGGAGTATAACTCTGTCACTGTTAGGGAAGCAATTGGGGAGGGAATCGGGGCCTAGGATGCCTCCCCCTCCCCAACCATAGACAGGGTGGGGAGGGGTTCCCAACTCTCATGGGTGATACGGGGAGGCGAAAGTGCTTGTCAGTCGGTGTGTCTCCTGTGGGAGGAAAGCAGGAAGAGGTCATGGCAGAGCAGGGTTGGGGGGGGACCCATACACACACATGCACCTCTCGGGCTCCCTCCTTTAGGAAAATTCTGGCTGCATCCCTGGTTGCTTTTTTTTTTTAGTTTTTCTCTGGCATACTTTATATTGTTCTAAGAAGCGAATTGAGAATACATAAAGGTGCTCATACCTTTGCTGATTTTTCTAATAGATTTTAAACCTGGGAAATCTTTGTGCTTGGTGAGTAAAGGGAACTAAAAAGCTTAGTTTCATGTCAACTTTACTGTGGTTCTGTATTGTAAACATTAAGCTAACAAAACAAAGTAAAAAGTTCTGTGTAAATGAACATTAATTTTAAAGGATGTACAAACATTATACTTTTTTGTAATGATGACACTGAAAGGAGAAGCATGAAATCCCTAATATTCAGTTAATGGACAATGGGAATACAGGATGATTCTTGTTTCAGTGGATATTAATATATTGTGTTTAGAACAACTGAGCAGAAGATAATGTTGCACTTGTAAACTTAACCAATTCAAATCTGCTTAAAAATAAAAGTAATAAAAAAATTGATTTTCATTTCTTGCCATTCAGGTAATGCTGTAGTAAATAAATTGATCCAATTACTTTATCCATATTTTCCGTAGTTAAAAAAAGTCAATGACATTTTCAGTTTTCTGGTGATTGAAGTCAACTCTTATTTTGTGTTTTCAGATTAGTCTGTTATAAAGTTCTCCATATGTCTGTTTGGCTCTTCCTGTTTACTCTCTCTGTTTGTTTATAGAAGCAATTCCTATGAAGCGTGTTATACAAGAGATTGCGTAGTACAAAGAGCCCTTTTCTCTTGGGCTAATCAACCAATTAATTGTTCTACAAAAACCTGTAGGAGAACACTTCAACCTTCCTGCACACACAATTACAGATTTAAAAGTCACCATATTGCACCAAAAAAACTTCAAGACTAGACTGCAAAGAGAAACTGCAGAGCTTCAATTCATTTGCAAATTTGATACAATCAACGCAGGACTGAATAGGGATTATGAATGGCTAGCTAACTACAAGAACAGTTTCTCTTCTCTCGCTGTTCATACCTCCAATTCAGCTACTAGAGGAATACCTCACCTGCCCTGATTAGAGATAACAAGCTGGTTCAGCCTCATTGGACTAACCCTGTTATCTCTAACCTGGTTCTTCTCTACCTTTTTATACCTGCCCCTGGATACTTCCACTGCATGCGTCTGACAAAGTGGTTATTAGCCCACGAAAGCTTATGCTTCAATACTTTAGTTAGGCTTTGGTTACACTTACAGGATTATAGCGCTTTTGGTTATAGCTGTACCCTTATACAGCAATAGGTATAGCACTATAACATGGGATGGCGTGGCCACATTTGCGGCACTTGCCGCGGCACAGGGAGTGGTGCATTATGGGCAGCTATCCCAGCATTCAGGTGGGTGCAACGTGCTTTCCAAACGAGGGGGATGAGGGGGAAGGTGGTTGTGTATGCGGAGGGAGGGAACTTCATGCTGTCAGTGAGTTTTCTCTAGAGAAAATAGCAGGCTCTGAATTTGTCACACAGCTCCGTCCGTAAACATTTTCACTGCTTATCTCCTGAGTTAAGAGAGGAACTCTGAAAAGGTACTTCGGCATTCCTCCTGTCGTTTTCAAAACAACACAGCGGCGTCAATTGCCTTAAATGGCTCGTCAATTGCCTTAAATGGCTCGGAGGCGTGCCAGAGATCCCTTATAGCGTAATGACTGATTACACTTGCCATAACACGCTACAGGGAATACGCAACAGCCCTTATTCCTCGGGTTTATGTGGTTTACCGGTAGCGCGATAAGCTCGGACTTATAGCGCAATATGTGCCTTGCCAGTGTGTTCGGGTACAGAGTTATAGCGCTCCTGGAGGCTTTATAGCACTATAAAGTGCCAGTGTAACCAAGGTCTCGGTCTTTAAAGTGCCACAGGACCCTTTGCCACTCCAACCAATTAATATTTTATTTTTAGATATTCATTGAAGCTAATAATTTATACTTTCACCAAAAGTTAAAGGAATATATTTATACAGTGGTCAGTTTTCCCAAGTGGTATTCATGTAGGCAGGGATATTCTCTTACAAGATGTAAAGGAGAGCTGATGTAATTTTAATGTCATAATGATCTTGGCATTTCAGTTGAAGTTTTCTACAGGGGTTTACTGTTAAATCTATTGGTGCCCTTGGCAATGGAGGATACTGTTTTCATGTAGCTATCACTGAGATTACCGTGCATATTTTTTTCATGAACCATGCTGACCACAGGACAATTGATGGTTTTAATTTCTGATTAAGAAAATTGTCTTGCTTCCCATGAAAGAATTTAAAGAAAAATAAAACTTAACGTTTTTTAGTTTGTTAGGTTTTGATCCATTCTGGCTAAACTCACACTGTTTACTTACTTGCATAGTATATAACATCAGTGATATACCTTCATTTGATACTTGCAATTGGTGGACAAAAACAAATAGACATTAATTGTTGTTATGTATCTGTTTTATGCTGCATATCTTTCCTTTCCATTTTCAGGAGTGGCATATTGTTTCCCCTTATCCGCCAAAAAATTGGCCATTCCATCAGCCTTCGCTCTTGCTTTAATAAGTGCTGTAATAACTTTAATACAGAAGACCAAAACAGAGTAGGCCAAATCAGAGGATAGTAAGAAATGCAAGAGTAGCGGTGGTATTTCACATGAAATAAAAATGTAAATAAACTGAGGAAGTAATGGGGAATCCTTATTACAAGGCATCTTAGTCACTTTAATCTTTTCAGGTATTTAATAAAATGTTGGGCAGTTGTGTTTTGGGGTGGGTGGCTTATGTAAGAAATGCTTACCCAGTTTCGGTGGAATGCTCCATTGTAATTTTGATTAAGTTCTATCTTTTGTGAAATGTTCATGCCGTGCGACTTACATTTTCACTTATTTAATAATTTGACTAAAACTATCCTAAGTTTTTATACACCTTGTTTACTATCTTGCAAGCAAATCATTGTACTCTTGTAATTAGAATGAAAAGCCTTTGAAAGGACATAAAGTACTTAAAATTCTGCCTTTTTTTTATAGCTTAGTTTACAATACCATATTTAATAATGGACATACAGTATTTGTTCCTGATGATTTTGCCCATTTTCTTTTCACAAGCGGTGGTTTGTTTGTGAGGTTGAAATGAGGCAACAATTAAGATGGCTGTTCAGGTTTAATTAACAATTTTAAACTTGTATAGCAATTTGTCTTAGTCAAAACATCATTATATATTTTCACCATTGATTGTCAACATACTTTCTGAGTACTGTATACCATTTAGCTGCTGTCACATCATGAACAAAGGGATACACTTTTTTATTTGTCTGGCACAGCAAAAATAAGTTGGCCTTTTAGTGGCCAGTCAGTTTTCTTTTCCCATAAACTTCAGTAGAGGTTTAGAATGTAACTCTCTTTAGGGTTTAATTGTGCAACCTTGAACAAGTCTCTTAAGCTCTCTGCTCTCCCAATCGTAAAATGTGGGTAACACTTTCACATCTTTGTAAAGCACTTTGAGTCTGGGATTAAGGATACTATATAAAACAAATTTACTTTATTTATTTATTATGATTAAATGTTGGGCTTAAGACTTTGACAGAATTTTTAAAGACAGTTTATATAGATCATTTTTGTATATGTTCATGGAAAATTTAGATCTACATGTTTGAAATAGTACTTGTTAAAACAGTGTATTTCAGAGATGTAATTGTTCAGAATATTTTGTGCTACCTTTTGCTTCTTTCTCCCATGTGACTCTCTTTAGTGACCATTTTGCTGCTGTGAGATATAACCCCCACCACATACATCACATGCAGACAACTGGCATTTTGGGTGGGGAGGCTGGTTTTAAAAACACAAAGGCCTGGCATCACTACACTGCTGCGTTCCGTCCCACTGACAGAAGATAATCTGCAAGTGCTCATTCAGTGCCTTTTCAGGGCCTTTTTTAAAACCACCAGCTGGTGCTAGTTCACGTGGGTGAGATTCGTTTCCTGTGTTCCCCAGGGCCTGGTGCCAACTTGAATCGTTCAAGGGGCGAATTTGATGGCAAAGTGGAAACACCATCTCCCCTGCTGCCTTCATCACACCTTGCCACTCAGAGCCCCCCTGTGATCTCCTGTTCTGGTGAAATGTCACCAGAAGCCATGATAAAAGGAAAGCTGTCTTCCTCGGCTCAGGTAAGATCAAGAGATAGCTGCAAAAATTTGTAAATGTTAGGGGGGTTTAACACACATTCTCCTTAAAAAAATGTGCAATGACCATTTTATACTTTTACCATGTCACACTAGAGAGTTACATTTTCAAAATGTAGTTAATTTAAAACTTCAGGGGAAAAAATCCAGATTTGCTCTTGGGCTGAGTTCAGAGCTAATATTTTCCTAATTTTATAGATCTCTTTCCCTTTTCTTCCATTCCTCAATGGAACGTTCATACAAAAGTAATTAGTCTTTTTTACCCAAATAGCAGGTGTGCTTTCTATTATAAAAACCATTAAGAGTTATAATACAATATAAGGATGCTTGAACAGACAGGTGTCCAGTGTGTTTTTTACTCATTACTTAAACATGGGATTGCTTTCCATAATGGAAAAGTTTCTGAACTAAAATATGTAGCTCTCAGTAATGAGTTACATTTTTAAATATTTTAGAATGAGATATTTTCCTCCTTAGTAAACAAATTAAGGAAAATACAGCTCTTCTTTTGCAGTCACCTTAGAAAAAAAAATCACATGGTAAGAAAGGTTAATTTACCGCCTCATCCTATCCCCAGTCTCTGAGAAACCTGCCCAGACTACATCATCCACCCTATTCCATAGACAGTCACCAACTGCCATGCAATGGCATAGTGCAAACTGCTTATGCAAAAATAAACTTGTATTTATAATTCAAATCAGTAATATATAGTCTTAACATAGAAGAAATTGAGGAGAGCATACTTTGGCTTGTTATGGATATTTCTCTATGGAAAGAAAAATGTCAGTAAAGAGTTAAGGGCAAAGTTAGGTACCTGGATCCAAATGCCAGCTCCTAAATAAAAGTAGCCTGACTTTCACAATCGCTCTGCACCATGGTTCCCATTAAATTGAAGGGAGCTATGTGTGCTAGGCAACTCTGAAAATTGAAACACATTTATTTACAAGCCCCAACATGAATTTAAATTCCTATCTAGGTTCCCTTCTTTATGAAAATTATGACCTTCATCTCTAAATGTTGTTAATAATGAGAAGTTTGTAGAAGAGAAATTAGTTATTGCTGAATGGAATGCTGGATCTCTGTTAAAGAAGTGGAAGATTGGTGGGTGGGTGAGAAATATTTTTCTGTGTGTTTATTTTAACTTAATTGCACTTTTCATTTGCAGGCTCCCTATGATGGATTTTTAGCACTATGGCAGTTTGACAACTCTGACACAGGTAAATGGAGAGAACAATATCTTTAATAACAAATTATTTTGTACTTAAAGTCATTAAAGTGTGTGTGTGTGTGTGTGTTTCTGTTTTAGATATAAACATTTCAAGATCTGAAGATATGGACTTAACCAGTGAAAGCCTGTTCGAGGATTCAGCGTTCACCAAGAGACTGGCTTGTGGTTTCTGCAGGAGGGTCTTTGAGTGCACTGAAAAGTTGAAGGAGCACATACATGAGCATGCTTTTTCCATGATTCTTCCTTTTGACTTAATTGAGTGTGCCAGACCTGTGCTTATTGACCTCACTGATCATATGTCCCAGGATCAGTTTGCTCGTTTCCAGTGTTCTAAGTGCCCTGCAAGCTTCACACTAAAATCAAATATGGATAGGCATGAAAAAACAATCCACTTCAACTACAAGAAAATGCAGTGTCCTGACTGCTTAAAATTCTTTCGAGACAAGACCGATCTGAACAGGCATCTTATGTCTGTGCACTCAGATGAACGTACTTTTGTATGCATCTTTTGCGGCAAAGGTTTTGGTACACAAAAGAATCTCACTACTCATATGAAAGTGTGTTACCTGGGCTCAGCCCAGCCAATCGATGAAGACGTTCTGGATAGTGTGGATCAAAATCAGGAACCCGAAGAAATCTATCAAAGCTATATAAAGGAAATGAGAAAATCATGAGATTGGAGGGAGATGGGATCACATGTGTTAGGCTTTTTTATTATTTTTAAATCCATAAATTAAGAGGAGTATATTGCTGCATTATTGTTTGCTGAAAATGTATTTACTGTTGGATAAACTATAACACTCTAATAATTCCCAGATGTTGGACAGATTGGTAAGGCACTAATTCAGCTCCAGATTTTGTAAGATAAAAACTCTAATTAGAATATAGATGCAATTTTGTGTAAGAATATTTTTGATAGATAATGGTATTTTGGATTACTCATGATTAGAGATTGCATTCCTTTAAAATTTTTACCTTTCGTGATGACGAATTTTGGCTTGTGTATTTTTTTTTAATATAAACTCAAGCCTTTAGAGAAGATTTAATTAGTTATAAAGAGATAATGGTTTTAAAGATGATTATTTTCTAATCTATTTTTAAAAGCAATTTTAAAAGATTCCTTTGTAAGCATAGCCATTTAGAGCAATATGTTATATGGAGATCCTATGTACTGTGGGGGTCTATATGAATGGAAATGATCGGTGATTGTAAACATTTCCTTGGTTTAAAATTCTGCTTTATAGGTTGTTAAAAATAGTCTCCAAGGGATTATTGAGAAGTGTATAGGAGAACTGCATTTGGGAGTCAACTTTGTCATCCAAGGAGATTTTCCCTTCTGATGTTAGGCATTACACAGTTGAACTATAAACTTGTTCTGGACTGCAGCTAAAGTGTATCTGTTCTGAGAAGTACAAATTCCAGCTGATGTCAGGCATGGGATGAGGAATATAGTCCTACCAGAAAAGGTGAAGCTGGCCTGCTGTTTAATAACATTTGACTATGGCATTTTGAGATTTAAAAACAAACAAACAAAAAAACACATCCTTTGGCTGCCTGCCAATGTACCACGTGCGTGCACTCAGCCACCTAAGGCACTCTGATTGTTGCTGTATTAGGTGAGAAACTCAGTTGAACCGCTATGACAAGTATTTCTGCTTTGCTGAATGATGTCTTCATTAATAGTAGTTTTAAAAATGACATGAAACTTCTGGAATGCTATTGGACAAAGATAAGATTTGTATTGCATCAAACAGATTATAAAAGAAACAGAACAGCAAAAGACCCGAGCTTTGCAATTGCACAATTGTGGGATGGAGGGGAGCTGATAGTTCCATCTCTGGTCCAAACTACCAGTTAATAAAAGTACTTTGCTTTCACCAAATGCCACAAGCTATAAAGAAGTCCAGTTTTCTGTAGCATATTAAGAAAATACTTCTATACTAGGTTTTTTTTAAAAATCGCTTCAAGGTTAAGAACATTTGATTATTTAGTATGCTGCTGAATGTTACCTGGAGTTATTTTCTATATTTATGAGCAAGAATGTGGCATTCAAAAACTAAGTTTCTTCAAGTATTTTAACTCCATCAATTTGGTCTGTACATTGTGATTGAGTTAGCCAAATAGAATGTACATAAAAACAGATCCTGTTGCTCCAAAAAGCCTAATAATATATAGTGGAGACAGTGGAGCTTGACAATCGGACAGTGTTACTAGAAGGTTGAAGTCTAACTTTAGTTTCCATTTAATTACTTTGGTTCAATTATTTGAAATCTGTGAACTGTTTAACTCACAGCCTGCTGTTTATTTTCATACAAATACTTACTAGTTTAATTACTCTAACAATTGCTGTAGTTTAAGACACAGTAAGAGTGCTATTCAAATACTGTATGCACTATGCACAAGTTGTCAGCAACTTAGGTTGGTACTTAAGTACTATGTAGTGTGTTTGAGATTAATTTGTATATTTGGTTCTTTTTGATATGTGACGCGACATAAATAGGAAACAATAACAAAAGTTTTAGAAGTAGTAGTTCTCTGATTTCTCTGAAGTTTGTCTCTTGTAGCATGGCCATGCCTCAGGAAAACAAGGCAGGGAAAAGCTTAGTTTTGCACAAACAAAATTGTATACTTGTAGGGTGATTAAACATGAAGGGCCAGATTCTTTATCGTGCTAAATCCACTTTCCAAGGTGCACAAAGCGGGTATAAAACAACTGGAGAAGGCCAGTAGAGAATTTCTCATGCAGAGGAACTGTTGACCAGTGAAAAACTGGAAGAGGTGGCTCTACCACCCAGAACATGGAGGGGAAGAGGCGCCTTCTGGAGCACTGCTCCACTACACTCAGTCCTCTGGTGTAAATCTACCTGCTTCACTGCAGCTCTGATTTGCACCAGAGCCGGGTGGCTCAGAGCCAGGGGAGCCACAAACACCACTCAACCTCACCCCCGCTGTGTCTGAGCAGGTCGCAGACAGTTTGAGAGTCTTTCCTATGCAACTATTATGGCACATATGTTAATTGATATAGCAAGACAGGCATATTAAACTCTCTCTTGTCCATATAATGCTTTCCTCTTATTGATGATTGATGTGTAAGTATGCCTTAGAATCCACCTGCTCCTGTTATGAACATTAATCGACTGTGCTCTTTGGCAGATGAGAGAGGAGGTGAGAAGGGACTGAGCAGTGAGCGGGAACTGTGAAAAATATCTTCGGCCGTATGGAGGCAAAAAATGAGGGCTTACCTAGACCGTATCAGAAAGTGAGCATGAGTAACCACAGCAAACCTAAGAGGACTGCTGTCACATCATGGAGTTAAGGCAACAGGGGCTACTAAAAGGTCTCACCTCTTTATCACAGGCCACCAACACCCTCACACTAATTCTAACCAACCCAAAGTATTACAACCATAGCAAGTTAAACTTCATTTAGATTTGCAAACATGTTTGTTTTGTTTTTTTTAAAGATTGCATTCAGGAAATGCATGTATAAACTAGGATAGTGTTAAACCTGCACATCACTTTTTCAGATGGGAAAGCAGGAAGGGAGCAAACATGTATTAGCAAGAAGAGAATTCTAAAAATGTAAAACAAAATTTACCTCAGTGAAACAAGATAGATAAATTGAGACAATAATGCCAAAGTTTTTGTAGTGTTGCTGGATAATTTTTTTTAAATGCTCATTTTATATAAATGTATTTATAAAATTATTTATTTTTGCAGGTTTTATTTAAAAATACAGATCTGTTCATAATGCATATTTCATTTCTTGGTGCTATTCTTCATATAGAGATTTGCCATGTCTCGCTGCTGGTAATGATTTTGGTAATCTGGTCAATGATCATTTCCTTGTTTACAGATGCTGCTATTCTTAAGTGTTGTAAATATTTAATATTAGCCTTTTTATTTAGGGCAAATAGTTTATACATTTCAACTTTGTCATTTAGACAAAAGAATGCATTTTATGTCCATACCAAAGTTAATATACTGTTGACTAAATGTATGTGCTTATAGGCATACAGTAGACTCTCGATTATCCAGGATTGGGTTAACCAGGATGTCAATAAATAAATAAATAAATAAATACATGTGTAACCCGCAGGACTGCCTCTGGCTTTGTTGCTGCCCCAAGCACAAAAGAAAAACCCCCACCAGGGCACAAGGCAGCCACTGAACCAACATCCCCTCCCCCCAGCGCAGGGTGGCTGGTGAACCAACCCTTCCCCATATTTCCTATGGATGGTGATTATCCAGGATTTTATTAACCAGAATCAATTTTTTCCCTATCATCCTGGATAATCGAGAGTCTACTGTATGTGTTTAACAGATGGTACTGTGAAACTCTAAAATGAAACTGTGTATTAGTTTTTCTAATAATGCTTTTACTTTTCAAATTTTTAGATTATAGATGCAGAAATAAAAATATATGGATATTTGACAAAATATTTAGTTTTTAATAAAATTATAACTACAAAAATTATTGTCCTGTGTCTGTTCAGTCTTAAGTAAATGGAGTTTTTTAGCTGGAAAAATTTGTCATCTGCACTGAGATTCATTGTAATACACAAAGCAGTAATTTTGAGGGACATTATCATAAAATGTTCTGGATCTGTTATTTGAAACAGAGTTTGTATCTGAATTTAACTTAAAACTTTCATATCTTTCTCTTGGTAAGCAGAAATAGTTAAAATGGTTTAATCTATTTTAACCATTCTCTTAAAGCTTTTGTGCCTGATATTTTTCATACTATTTAGGTATCCAAATACATGCATTATTTGTATGAATTTACCAGGATAGTGTGCCCAAAGTGGGGTAAATGGACATTTGTACATGGGTTTGCCTGGTTAACTCCTGCAACTGTATACCTTGGCTTTGAAATTGGGGACTTTTATGTCTGCAGTAACATATGCACTCTTTCACTGTAATTTATTTAGCTTCACAAGCTTAAACCATATGTTGTCTGGACAATAAGTTAAGGGAAGACCTCTAAGGGGCATCTTAGTGTTGTAGGAACTAATGTTACAGTAAGTGGCATTCTTACCTCTGAGTTTTCTGAACCATTCACATTGATTTTTGAATAATTTCTGGAACACTGGGGAAGTTCCAGAACACTGGAAGAAAACTTTTGTGATGACAGTATTTTCAAAGGTTAGCAGGATGACTTGGATAGACGTCAAGCTGACAGGCCTATTCGCTGTCCCAGGAAACTAATGGAATAGCTGTTATGGGACTTGATTAACAAAGAGTTAAAGAAGAGTAATGTAATTAATTCCAATCAACTTTGGTTAATAAAAAACAAATCCTGTCAAACTTAATATCTTTATTTTAAATGAGGTTACAGGTTTGGTTGATAAAGATTATAATAGTGTTGGTGGAATATACGTAGATTTTTGGTAAGGTATTTGACTTGGTATCACATAACATTTTGATTAAAAAAACCTAGGTGCAAAATTAACATGGCACACAAAATGGATTAAAAACTGGCTAACTGATAGGTCTCAATGTAATTGTAAAAGGAGAATTATTGAGTGGGTGTGTTTCTAGTGGAGACATGCAAGGGTCAGTTCTTAGCCCTACTGCATTCAACATTTTGTGTTTTATCATGGACCTAGAAGGAAAGATAAAATCATCACTGATAAGGTTTGCCGATAACACAAAGATTGGGGGAATGGTAAAATGGGAAAAAGTCACTGAAACAGAGCAGTCTGAATCACTTAGAAATCTGGGAGCAAGCAAACAATGTGTGTGTGAATACGACCAAATGTAAAATCGTACATCTAGGAACAAGGAATGTACCACACTTGCAGGATGGGGGACTCTGTCATGGAAAGTGGTGACTGAAAAAGAATTGCTGGTCCTGGTGGCTAATCAGTTGGGCTTGAGTTCCCAGTGTGAGGCTGTGGCCAAAAAGACTGCTGTGAATCTGTTGGATGTCTGAACAGGGAAATCTGAAGTTGGAGTAGAGATTATATTACCTCTGTATCTGTGACAGGTGAGACCACTACTGGAATACTGTGTCCAGTTCTGGTGTCAGAAGTTTTGGAGAAGAGCCGCAAGAATGACTAAAGGATTGGAAAATATGCCTTTAAGTGAGAGACTGTACGAGCTCAATCTGTTTAGTTTAACAAAGAGCAAAGATTAAGGGATGACATAATCACAGTTTTTATAAGTACCTACATGGGGAACAAAAATTGGATTATAGATGGCTCTTCAGTCTAGCAGAAAAAAGTATAACAAAACCTAATGGCTGGACATTGCAGTTAGTCAAATTCAAACTGTAAATAAGGCATAAATCTTTAACAGTGAGAGTAATTAACCAATGGAGCTATAAAACCCTTACTATGAGTTTTAATGAATTATCCGTCAATGGCAATTTTAAAATCAAGACTGGATGTTTTTCTTAAAGATCCGCTGTAGCTCACATGGAAATTAATTCAGGGAAGTCCTGTAGTTTGAATTATACAGGAGGTCAGCCAGGAGGAACACAATAATCCCTTCTTTTCTTGCCTTTGTAATCTACAAATCAGAATTTAAACCGTGTTGCAGAATGGTGTTGGAGGCACTTAATTTCTATGAGTACTCCCATGGCACTAAGTATAGGTGGCATCCTGGCTAATTGTAACTTTAACTACATTCTGCCTACGTGAAGTTCTGCAACTGAAACAGCAACAGTTTTTCCTTCAATTTCTGTTCTAAATATCCAAGTACTATGACCTACTAGCCTTTCAATTTCTGTCCTATGTTACGTCTTCTGAATAGCCCCAGTACCTATTTCTGTTGCTGATAAGAGGTTTCTTGGTCAACAGTGTTAAACTGATTTACAGTTTCATTGCTATTGTCAGGATTCTAAATAGCAACAGTGAAACTAACTGTAGTCTTGTCAACTTGACTCCACTTAAATTGGGGATGCCAGCAGCAGTAAAGGCACTTAGAACTGTCTGTCTTTGCAGACTCAGGAAGGCAGTACTGTATCAGTTCTCATTTGGAAGGTTCTCTTTGCAACTGCAAGGATTACACTTGATTTTTCTTAAGAACATCTTAAATTCCTCAGAAATGGATAGAGCCTCAACACTCCTTCACACGCTCTTGGGGGAAAATTTCCCTACACCCCATCAGTGAGAGGATCAAGTCCTGCATTTATTTATAGTGTATTTCACCAGTAGATTACTATTAATGACATTTTTTTTAGGTGGTGGTGAAAGCTAATCCAAAATATCACAAATTTGGTGTTAATTTGAGGCATTTTAATTGAAAGGACCCAATTTGTTTGGAGTTAGTATGCCGTACTAGGACAGCTTTATTTATTATTATTTTTCCCCAGCTGGTTTTAACTGTATATGAGAAGGGACATCTCCTAGTCACAAAGTTGGCCCTGCAGGAGCTTTGTTTACTGTGCCTGTGACTAGTTTAATTCCTGTAAATAACCACCTATGAAGAAATCCAACAGAGCTGGATAGCTGAGAACGATATAAGGATTTTATTAAGTTGTGTATGTTCTGTTTAAATTGCTAGACAATACTGAAAATAGTCTTGAAGCTGTGGGAGCCTTAGATGACCTTGTCTGATCTTACTTGATCTGCTTATAGCTTGCTTACCTAGTTGAGATTCTGTAGTATTTGGGTTATGGTGATCCTGTGGCGTGCAAATGTTTTGTTTGTACAACCTATTGCTAGTGGTCAAACAGCTGAAAGATCTTATCCCCTGTTCAAACTGGTAACAGATAATCATAAATATATTTGGTCCCCAAACAGATTCGTGAGGAAGGACAATCTTATTTAATCTTTTTATTACTGACCTTGGCACAAAAAGTGGGAGTGTGCTAATAAAGTATGTGGATGATACAAGCAGGGTGGTATTGCCAAAAGAGAGAAGGACCGGGGTATTGTACAGGAAGATCTGGTTGACCTTGTAAACTGGAGTAATAGTAATAGGGTGAAATTTAATAGTGAAAAGTGTAAGGTCATGCATTTAGGGGTTAATAACAAGAATTTTAGTTATAAGCTGGGGACACATCAGTTGGAAGTAACAGAGGAGGAGAAGGACCTCGGAGTCTTGGTTGATCACAGGATGACTGAGTCATCAATGTGATATGGCTGTGAAAAAAGCTAATGTAGTCTTGGGATGCATCAGGCAATGTATTTCCAGTAGAAATAAGTTGGTGTTAGTACCATTATACAAGGTGAGACCTCATCTGGAATACTGTGTGCAGTTCTGGTCTCCCATGTTTAAGAAGGATGAATTCAAACTGGAACAGGTACAGAGAAGGGCTATAGGCATGATCCGAGAAATGGAAAACCTGCCTTGTAAAAGGAGACTCAAAGAGCTTGGCTTGTTTAGCCTAATCAATAGAAGGCTATGGGGAGTTATGATTGTTCTCTATAAATATATCAAAAAGATAAATACCAGGGAGGGAGAGGAATTATTTAAGATCAGTACCAATGTGGACAGAAGAACAAATGGATATAAACTGGCCATCAGGAAGTTTAGACTTCAAATTAGACAAAGGTTTCTAACCATCAGAGGAGTGAAGTTCTGAACAGCCTTCCAAGGGGAGTAGTGGGTGGAAAAGACATATCTGGCTTTAAGACTGAGCTTGGTAAGTTTATGGAGGAGATGGCAATTAATTGGTCTTTGATTATTTGCGGTAAATATGCCCAATGGCCTGTGATGGGATGTTAGATGAGGTGGGATCTGAGTTACTACAGAGAACTCTTTTCTGGGTGTCCGGCTGGTGAGTCTTGCCCATGTGCTCAGGGTTCAGCTGATTGCCATATTTGGGGTCGGGAAGAAATTTTCCTCCAGGGCAGATTGGCAGAGGCCCTGGGGTTTTTTTGCCTTCCTCTGCAGCATGGGGCACGGGTCACTTGCTGGAGGATTCTCTGCACCTTGAAGTCTAAACCATGATTTGAGGACTTCAATAGCTCAGACATGGGGGTTTATTACAGGAGTGGGTGGGTGAGATTCTGTGGCCTGCATTGTGTAGGAGGTCAGACCAGATGATCATAATGGTCCCTTCTGACCTTGAAGTCTATGACAATATTCAAACTTGCTAAAGATTGCTCATAAAATAAATAGACTGTGAAATGTGTTAGATGGATGCAAAGGCAAAATATGTTTCATATACTTTAAGTTCTCCCAGGCAATTTGGAAAAATAAAATAGACTGGCACACTTTTTCATTCTCTAGTTTATTTCAGCAGTGCTCTACAAGTAACAAGCTAAATACTGGTAGCACAGTGACTGTGCAAGCAAGCTGTTGCTATTGTTTTATCAACAATAGCTGGCGCAGAGCAATGGACATTAGAACATACTTTATTGAGAATGAATGGTGCTGGGAACACAGGTGTTATATCTTTCTATCTTTCATTTATTTGGCACCGTTCATCCCATAAATTCCCAAAGCAGTTTGCATGCATGTGTGTAATCCCTTTAAACTAACCTTATGAAATTCTACTTGACTGGAGTGGGTAATCTTTTCTGAGAAGTGAATAAAATAGTCTTTCTTTTTTCATGATTATCATTATAGTCACCATGGTACAGGTGGATGAATAGGTTTTGTACCTGGACTAGTAAATTTTCATGACAGTTTACCAGAGCTGCTTTAAATAACTTCAGGATGGAACAGAAGAGCTATAGAACACAACAGAGCAACTGTCTGGAGCTCGACGTGAAGACTCTTAAGTTCAAAGTGGTGATTTGAGGAGATTTAGAGGTAGATTTAACAATAACTGCCCCATTTGCTGGAGCAGGAAACTGTACTTTGAATCTTCTCTCTAAGTGGTCAGGACTAGAGCCAGAGGACGACTATTTTGTTTCGCAGCAACTTTTGAGTTGTTGAAATTTTGATTTATTTTTTTTATTCCATGTTAGAACAAAAGCAACATTTTTTCAAATGTTTCCACAAAATGGAATTATGTTGAAATGTGCATTTTTCTTATTGAAAAGATCAGATTTTCAACTTGGCCATCTTTCTCTTGTCCGAAATGACCAGAAAGCCCTCGACCATAAAAATCGTAGAAAACAGTTAGGTATCTGAAACATTTATTCTTCAATTTAACAACATAGTTCAATGAAAATACATTTAGTCAAAAATGTTCCAACCAGTTCTTGTTAGGACCACTTTTGTGTGTTATCTGGAAAATATGTGGCAGCCCAGCACCCCTCGCACAATTCTGGGGCTTTTTTTGCAATACTGGCCCAGAAAAGACTTTCTCAGTCCGTTAGTACTGTACTAGAATGGGACACAAATTTTCAGCCAAATCCTTTTTGTCCTGTTCACATATTGAACAAATGTGACCTTAGCTTTTGGCATCTGGTGAAATATGTTCATTTCCTACTCTTTTATTTAAAGTGCTGTGTGTTCTAACTTCTACCTGGGCACTCAGCAAAAGTTAGAAGGAGTTGTTGAATGATTCCCTAAGGGAGAATGATTTGAATAGTACTTCCTTCTCTAATCCTACAGTGTATTGCAACTCTGGGTAGGTGTCTCCATCTTTGCATTTTATTTGAATCCTCAACCTTCAGGTCTATAGATAAGAATATAACCAATGAGTAACATTTAAATGTATAGGAAACCATAATGCATCAAATTTGGTTACAAGTATACAACAAATGGCCCCCTTATAATCTTATTATATATGCTTTTTAAAAAGAGAAAGGAGAAAATTGCATTACTCTTCAATTATTCCATTGAAATTAATGGAATATCAAGACATATATTTTTATGTTGAATAGCGCAACAGGTGCTGTTTTGCTGGATATATGATTCTTCCTCTGTCATTAAGGGTACAACACTTAAATAGTTAAATGCGGACAAAAAAAAAGTGAAGGATTTTCCATCTCTATGCTTAGAAATATGTTACATTGACTACAAGTAACCATCTCCATGTGAGTATGGTTCTAGTCTAAAAAGTCTCTCTATTGGGGGGAGGGAAAAAACACAACCCACTTTGGTTCCATGTTTATTTAATTGATTTGTACTTTGAATTTCACAGTTTACAACTAAGACAACTTTGGTTCACCAGTTACTAGCCCTAGAAATTTACCAATGAGACAAGTTTTTTCAAAATGTTTTTTTCTTCTGTCTGTCTCATGTATCAGTTCCAGTAATAAAAATTCTGCCATCATTGTTCTCATGTCTTCCCATGCAACTCCACAATCTTCAAATTAAGCCTTCAGTGACACTTGTGCAACCCCATACTAATCAATGGGGTTTCATGGGATTTTCTTCACTGTGTTTGCATGAGGAATCAAGTTTAGTTCCCCCTCTCATTGTGTGTTGCTCTGCCATGCAAATAAAAGTAAATTTTTAAAAATATCTGGCCACTGGAGTAAGCCACTGAGACAGAACACATGCAGGGAGCAGGCCTGCTGAGTAAAAAGATGTCATTTTAAAGTAGTTCATTTGTCAGAGTACAACTGCACTGGAAGGGCATGAGTCTATAAGATTCTGAGAGCTCTTAGCATTGACTTAGCTAGTTGCAGGATGTAATATTTGACCATCTTATAGCTTAACCCAGTACCTTTGATGACATAACACCATAATAGACATTAGACTTCCCATGTTTCCGTCCCTCTCCTACATGCAGTGCTTCATCTGAAAACACAACACTGGTTTGCCATTTACCTAGAACAAGAGCATATTTAAGCCACCATAGTTTTAAGATGTCAACTAGAATTTGCTTTTACTGAATGCAAACCAGCATCCTGAAGATTAAGAATCCAGGTCCTTACTAGCAGTAAAACTGCTTTGGGCAAAGATAATCATTGAAGTGGAGTATTAGCCCACGAAAGCTTATGCTTCAAAACTTTATAGTTAGTCTTTAAGGTGCCACAGGACATTGAAGTGGGTAATATTTAACAGATAGTAATGGCAACTGAGAGAATTACTAATGCGAGGATATCAAGCTGTATGTGCACAAGGACAATGACCTCCAAGTGTATAATGGGTGGGTTCTATTAAGGAGTATCAGATCTTCTGTTTCCCCCTGCTTTGTTTTGCCTGTTCCACTTTCATTTTTATATGGAGGGGGAAACATCAACACATGTGCATTCTGCTAGCAAATTAGACCCTAAGGCTGTTAATACTGTATATATCCCTGGAGTCCAGCACTTTACCTCTAAAAAGATGGCAAAGGGAGAAATATTGACAGCACAGGAATAACTTATAAAAATTCATTCTCTTCCAAATCATTCAAGAAAATGCGATAAGAAAAGTAATCTAGCAAAGATATACAATTAGGACTGTGAACACTCAGGAACTGTGCTTTAATTCAACATTTTGTATCTACTTTCTGTTACCCTCTATACTTGCAGCAATAGTAATACTACTGTTAAATGCTTGCATGGCGAACTCTCTATTTGTTCAAGACATCCCTCAGTCTTTGAACATTAATGGAAATACGGCCATGGTACCTGGTTGATTGCAAGTTGCATTTCACTCATTTGTTTTACTTAGGGGTTTAAAGAGAAATTCTACATGCGCTATCAACACGTCACATTTGTCATCCTCTTTTCACAGCTAGTTATTTCTGACCTGATTCTGCATGTAGCTGTTTCAGTACATCAGGGCATTGTCACTAACAAGAACTATGCTTGAATTTCAGATATCTCTCTGTTGGCCAACTAATTCCTGAAATAATTTAGGATTATAGCAGATTATAATCCCCTTTTGATTTGTACTTTATCAGACATTAAGGAAATTGGGTCACTTTTTTGATGTTGCTAAATATTTGACTGCCTGGTGTACTGTCTTATCAACAAGTTTCTCTGGGGAAGATACTTTAAGTTCCCAGCTGTGTTGACACAGTACAAGTACCCTAGTTAAAAACTGCTGCTTAATAAGGCAGACATTAGAAAGACAGTGCAACATAATTGAACTTGTTAAATGTTTCCCATATGCAGAGAGTAAAACAGTGGGAATGTGCTCTGACAGCAAAAACAGTCATGAAATGGATTATTTGAAATGTTTTGGGTTGTGACCTGCTTTCTTGGGTTGTTCTTTTTCAGTAAACGAATTCACAGTCATCAGAAAGAAATTCAAGTGCCCATACTGCAGTTTCTCAGCCATGCATCAGTGTATCCTGAAGAGACACATGCGATCCCATACAGGAGAAAGACCCTATCCTTGTGAAATCTGTGGGAAAAAATTCACACGCAGAGAGCACATGAAACGGCACACCTTGGTAAGTAGGAGCATCTGAAGTAGTTGGAAAACTCAAAAATGGTTTGTTGTTCAACAACTGGTCCTTCAACTCAGCCAGAGGAGTTGCTGAAAAACAATTTTCAAGTGGTCTGCACCCCCTGTTTAGTGCTACTGGTCCTAAGGTGAGGGACTGAACTGGAATCTCAAACTCCCATCCTCACTTCTTAGTGCACTAAACTACTTTTTAATGCAACGGAGACTGCTACTGGGCTTTGGTGCTTCCAGGCACAAGAGGCAATTGTATCTTTAGGATCAAAAATGTTGGCTTAATAGGCTGAATAATTAGGAACACGTTTTTTGAAGTAAAATACACCACCCAGTAAAAGCAAGGAAATTTGGATCTAGGACTACTGTTATCCTGTTGTGCTTAATTATTATTTAATACATCATTTCATTAACGATTGTTTGCTGTTCAGAGAGCTGCTAGAAGGTCAATGTGTGTTGTTGTAACTCGCTGGCTTGTCTCAACTGCAGTGTTGTTGAGGGTTTTTTGCTCAAATTTCATTGTGTTTAGGGTTTTTTGGTCAAATTTCCTTCGTTGGTGGTAATATTTTCTCTTCAAGGCATTTCTGTAGTCTTGCACTTGACAGTCCATCACCTTGATGGTGTGGGGTGATATTGTGGGACAGTACAGATGACATGAAGTCCCATCTGGTGATAGTGTACTTAAATATCATTGTTGCAAATATTGTTGTTCATACTCACCAGCTACTTTTTCAAAACCTTAATATCCTGGCAATTTCTATTTATTATAATTTCACTACACACAAACTAGAAGTGCTAGAATCCAACATCTTGCCAAGTTTATTTTGATTTGATTTTTAAACAGAATGTTTGGGCTAGAATTTGGCATAAAGGAATCTAAAACTAACTCACATTTTTCTCCAACAACAAAAAAACCCACCTTGAAACAGTTTTAGTTTAAAAAGAACAAATTTTGTCAACTTCTAGCACAATAGTTTCAACAGTCAAGACCAGCACTGTTTCTCTCCCCCTTAAATCAGGTCTGTAACACAAACACCAGTTTCAGCTTTAATTTTAGGGATGGGACCGGCTTCCTAGTAATACTTTCTCATCATCAACTGGCTTGTAATACTTTTGGGGGAGGGGAGAAGAGTGCTGGGAAGAGAAATCACTGAAAAGAATTTTTTAGAGCCTGTTCAATAACTTGCTTGCTTTTACCTTTTATCACCTTTTTAATTTTCAATTTGTGAATAGATACAACTACTAGAGAATTGAGCGGAATATATTGTCTTCAGAAGCAACCTTTCTTGATTGTGGGCTGTAAGACTGACTAAAATCTTCCAGGCTAAGAAAGACCCTTCCCTTAATGGGTTTTGACAGATAGGAGCTGGAGACAGCTTTTCCTTTTGGATGATGTAGATTCCATGTGAAGTACATGTAAATTAAGGTATCATATAAGATTAAAGATAAACTTAGACTGATTTATGTTTTACTAGTTATAATTCGAACAGCAGATATCCACAAAGAAATATTTCTCCCATCACCAAACTTTTAAAAGGTGATTTAAAACTATAGTTAAATATAACACATTTGACTATCCTGAAATTTGCAAAGTTTTTTTCCTATTGTAGTGGATAGTTTTAAACAGGTTAAATGTAGCATATTTTTATTTTTTCTTGCACAGGAAACAAACTACATTGTCTTTCAGAGGTGAAGTTGAGGTAGTATTGTAGATCTCCATTTTTGCTATAAGAAAGGCCCATTCAGGTCGCACCATGGTGTATTGAAGTGGAGTTAAAATTTTTTAGTATATACATGGGGAGGTGTATCAGATATCTCTGTGGAGATCTAGAACTTTGCTTTATATGGAGTTGAGCCTGTCCCTTGGAATCCAGTTATGGCCAGAGGTTAAGCTTGTTGTTTTGAAAGTACCAACTAGGTGTGCAGATTTGTAGGGCAAGGAATGAAGTCCTGAAAAAGTGTCACATTGGAATAATAATAATAATAATAATAATAAAAGACTAATTATATTATCAAAGTTATTCCAAAGAGTTTATCAGTTTTGTTATAAATCAGCTAAAGGTTGGGTTAAGAATCATAGAAATGTTGGGCTGCAAGGGACCTGGAGAAGTCAAGTCCAGCCTGAGGCAGGACCAAGTAAACCTGGACCATCCCTGACAGGTGTCTGTCCAACTTGTTCTTAAAAACCTCCAGTGATGGGGATTACACAGCCTCCCTTGGAAGCCTAGTCCATAATTTAACTACATTTATAGTTAGGAAGTCTATCCTAATATCTAACCTAAATCTCCCTTACGACAGCTTAAACGGTTTACTTCTTGTCCTACCTTCAGTGGACATGGAGAACAGTTGTTCACTGTCCTCTTTAGAACAGCCCTTAACATACTTGAAGCTTATCAGGTTCCCAATGTCTTCTTTTCTCACGACTAAACATGTCCAGTTTTTCTAAGCTTTCATCATAGGTCAGGTTTTCTAAACCTTTTATCATTTTTGTTGTTCTCCTCTGGAGTCTCTCCAGTTTATCCACATCTTCCCAAAGGTGTGAGGCCCTGGACTGGACAGTGAAAATCACAATTAAAATAACTTCATAATCATGATTGGTTTTATGTTCAGACCATTGTTCCTTCTATGAAGAAGCAATAGGGAGGTTCACTTTGCTTTTTGGATGTTACAATATGGACCATCAGATATACTGACAAAAATATCCACAGAGGAACCCACTGACTGAATATTTTCACAAATGTGAGCCCTACAGGGGAGGATTGTGTATAAGACTCAAAAAAATGGATAGTTTTATGCTCATCGGATTTTTTTTTCCATTTAGCACAGCATCACTTTCCACAGGCTACTAGTTCAATCGGTATCTTGATCTTCACTTATGGGGAGGTGCTGTGGGTTGTGTGAATTGAATATGGGTAGGGAAACCCCTCGGATCTTGTGCCTTGTGCTGCTTTGTCTTGTAACTTTATTTTCCTGATAAGTTAGACGTTTGTACTTCTTAGTGCCAGTTTGCAGGTAGGACTGTGGAGATGAATGCACATCAACATCAAATGCAAATTGTACCTGCTATAAAAATAACTCCCAGACATGCATCTCAGAGTAAAAAGTTGAAGTAGAGAAAAGGAAATGTTTAAACCACAAAACCTTTGCTTCTTTCAGTTCCTCAATCAATGTGCAAGGTTTGAAAGGCCTGTGTTAGTTTATGTTTAGCCCAATTTTTTGTTTTAATTTTTTTTTTTAAAAAAAAAAGGTTTTACATACCCTCAGGTCTGTAGCAATGTTTCTATGCTGTATCCTTTTAAAATCCAGATCAAGTTTTTAAGCAAATAAGATTTTCCTTGCATTCATTCCTTGCTTCTCAGGTACTTTTCCATTGTGTTCGAGCATAAGAAGCTGAAAGGGAAATTAACTAGAAACAAAACTGACAGATATATTTTCATTCTCCAGGTTGAGAGAAATACAAAATGTGTGCCCAGCACAGATTCTCGTTTTAGTAATGTATGCAATGTTAACATAGGTAAAGACATTAATTTTTAAAAATATGGTTTTAAATCGGATACTGTCCCTTTAAAACGCTTTCTATAAAAAGTTAGTTTTACTAGTGCAATTTCTATCTAAAGAAGAGTTAGATTAGCAGCTGTGCTTCTGAAAAACACACAAATGACCTCAGATGACAAATAATCTCTTTGATATTTCCTTTTTTCTATTTGATTTAGAGATGGGTACTGAGAACTACGTGTTCTAAATAAGGTTCATTTATTTTATTTTAAAATGACCATTTACTTTGGAGGGCCTAGATGTAATAGCAAAAATAGCCAATGGATAATGTGGTATCAGTTAACATTACACCATCACTTGCTTTCCTTGAGATTGCAATGCACATTGTGTATCCAGAAATGGATGTCCACCTTGCCAGGAAAACGTGTAGTCCTATAATCAAATATTTTTAAACGGCTTCAGCAAAAAGTATTGATCTGCTGCTGTTTGCTGTTGGGGTTTTTGTTTTTGTTTGGTTTTCCCTTTGGGTTGTCCCTGTGTTTACTACAATTTTCTGACCCCTGCAGTGTCCACAGTGACCAGAAATAACTTAAAACTAGTGGCTTTGTGAATGAAAAAGAACAGCTTCTCTTGTTACTGAGCACTCAACTCCTTGTAGAAGCTATAGCTTTTTAAAAATATAAACTACCATTTTAAATGTAGATATTACATTGGGAATGCAGCTTGTTTTGTTCACACATTCTGAAACAATGTTCAGTTCCTTTTTCTGGGCAGAGTTGTATGTAGTCAGCTGGTAGGCAGTTGTCTGCCTACAGCAGATGCCAGTGTCATGTCTTAGCTTGCCAAACGGTGGTGTTTATATACAGGGTGGCAGTTAGCCCATACCACTTAAACCAGAATGATCAAGGGGCTTATGTTATCAGTTGCTATGGTATCTAACCCCCCCCCCCCCATCTTTTACTTCCTTCCATGAGTATGTGTCCATTCGGATGAGTGCCCAGCCATCTGGCCTTGGGACCAACTGCTCCCTGAGATGTCCCTTTATTATTTCCTTTGGGTGTTAGTCTTCTGGTGTTCGGTAGGCACATCCAAGCAGTCGGCTCTGTCCCCTGCAGACACAAAGGTTTCAAGACCTGTTGTTAGTTTTGCCATTGTAGACACCTTGTCATGCCAGCTGGTTCCCTGGATCTTTTTAGTGCTGGTGGGGGGAATTCTTTTTCTTGTTTACACTAGGATTTGGTGCAGTTGCATCCAAGGCAGTTATTCCCCTGTGAAATATTGGTGAATATCCTTATTATCAAATACAATAAGAATGGGATCTGTCCACCATGAAAGTGGTCATTTTCAAATACTGAAGACAAACAGCGTATCTGCCTTTGATGTAGATAGTACAACTTTTGCATTAACTGGGGAAATGGAAATAGTACGTTTTGATGGCAAAATCCAGTTGTGTGAGTCACTTTGAGTATTCCAGTTGGACTATCAAATGTAGAAAAGGAGGGGAAAAAAAGAATCATCATCATTTAAAAGTTTGGGTGCTGGTCAATTTTCTGTGTGAAGTCATGGTTCATTTTTGGTGCGTATTGTCACTTCTGGCTCTCTTGGCCCAAGGACCTGCCCTCGTCTACCTATTTTGACATCTCCTGAGATGGTGTTGATGTTTTGATTCCTGAAAATCTTTTCAGTATCACAGACTGGCATACATGGATACAGCATAGATCATTTTAAATGGCTTTTAAGATCCCTTCTTTAGCATGGGTCTACTATCCAACTTTTTTTAAAATAAAATTTGCTTCATATACGTATGGTAATTCTTACAGTGGTATTTCAACTAGTTTTCAGGAGCCCATCTTGAAAAATATTTCAGACCATGGAATAACATGTAGTTCAATGGGAGTAAGACTGCACCAGCTTTGGTGAACTCAATGTTGATCAGAGCAGAAGCATGACGGAGGCCTTGTCTACATTATGGGGGGGGAAAGCAATCTAAGTTACTCAACTTCAGCTATGTGAATAAAGTAGTTGGAGTCGACATACTTAGATCTACTTACTGCAGGGTCCACACTATGCAATATCGACGGGAGAGTGATCTGCGGTCATCTAACCCTCTAAGTGTAGACAAGCCCTAACTTTTGAGTGGGTGAAATTAGTCACATTTCTTCTCTCTCCAAATACCTTTAGTTCAGCTGGGTAACCAATAAGGAAATTGAACATCCTAGTTGTAAGCAATCCAATTAGCCTAAACTCAGAATAGGAGCATAGGAATTGCCATAGCACAGCTGGTTTGGCAATCAGACCCAGGAAATGTCGATCTTCTGTGACTCAGTTGTTAATGGGCTTAATTGGCCTTCTTTCAGAGTAAAACCTTTTATTTCACTTTGAGCCCGAATGCCTTGGGAGCAAGGAAGTGGAGCCAGCACCATGAGAACTGCCCGCAGACAATTAGAAAGTAGTCCATAGTCCTCCACCAACTTTTTCCCCAGGGGTCTCAACTTCCCAAGTTTCTGCTTGTCCTCGCTTCAAGTTTTTGGGCCATCTTGTCCTCTTTTTAGTAGATGCACCGTATATGCAACTATGTCAAGCAGAGACCAGAGAGGCTGCCTATTTCTTTATCCCTAGCAGCATGTTTACAGTGAGACAATGGTCCTGCTTTAACTGCTCGGTTGCTCTTCTCATATGGCACCTTACCCACATTGGGAAACCTAACTTAATCCATACATGTTGCTAAACAGAATGACTCCAAACAGCCTAACTCTGAGACTAGGAGTATTACGTTCTTGATACTCCTAGCTGCCTTGAACTTTGAGAAACAGAAATCATCAGAGCACTTAGTGCTCTCCGGAGTGGAGTGTTGTTTGACTGTAACAAAGTTAATATGAGGAAGTTGCTCTTAGATATACAGTAAAGTTTACAGAGATTTTTTTGTGGAGTCTGACGTTCCATTCCCACCATTTCTATCTGCTCAAATGTCTTTGGTGGTGGTCAAATGCGTTACCATGGACGGGAATTATCCAGGAAACCCTTTTTCTTTGAGCTGAGACAGGAAGTTACATCTATTTGGGGATTCAAACGTGGATGTCAGCAGTCACAGTTCTCAAACCTGCCAGTACAGCTAGCATCATCTCCTGAAGGCAGCACAAATGTGGGCACATCACCCCCTCTCAAGTGCATTTAGCCTTGGTATCCGCTGTGCTGGTTACAGACAATTCATTTAGAAAGCACCAAAAGAAGAATAAAGCCTGTTATGCACATTTGATTTGTGCTACAAGAATTCTGAATTTTAACTAAAATTATTTGATTTCCGGCTGTCTGTTTTTATTAATTATTTATATCGCCCAGGGATCCCAAGCAGGTTGTTATAGTCCCTGGTTCCCCCACCAAAATTAACGCCGTGCCGTTTTAGCTGTTGCACAAATGTATAATGAGAGGCTGTGTCCCTTCCCCAAAGAGCTTGCAGTTGAAGGGTGAGAGAAAGCAAATAGGTAATATCCCCATTTTGCAGATGGGTCATTTAGGTACAAGGATGAAGTGAATTGTCTGAGTTCACCCAGGCAATCCGTGGCAGATTTGGGAATTAAACCCAGATCTGAATCCCAGACCAGTCCCTCAGCTACAAGACTGCCATCTTCTGGTCAAAGGTGACTTACTGCATAGCTAGATCTTGACCTGTTTATTTTTTTTCTCTCTCAATTACATTTTCTATGCGGCACACTTCCTGACTAGTTTCAGATTAATTTCAGATTTAGCCATGCAAAAACATGGGGTCAAGTTGTGCCTGATGAAAGTTGAGCTGCTTTATTATTTGTCCCCATATCTCCTTTTTGTGTGGAAAAACCAACTCACCACCTTACTTGAATGTGAGGAAGCATTTGTTCTAAACTCAGATTGTCAGGTCAAAGTCTATCTTTTAATTTGGGGGGTTTTCATCAGTTCCTTACTACAATAACGTTGTGGCCTAGCGAGCATAGTTTTAATGGCTTTAATGCCCTCAAACAGAAAACATCTTTTCTCTGGTGGACATGGTAGGCCCATCAATTCAAATAATACACAGTCACAATCGATTTGAATGCTGTTCCCAGAGACCTCTTGGCACAGTAACATCTTAACAGAAAGAACCTTTAAAAGCGTGTGTGTGTGCGTGTGCGCCAGATTATTTTTGGTGCGATTGCATTGAAGTAGAGTTCAGTAATCCTGACCCCCACTGATACGTTCTTTTCTTTGGGAGTGGAGTGTAGCAAATGAGCTTAATGCGTAAATAGGCTCCCTTGCTTTACCTAAAGTGAAAATGCACTAAGGCAGAGATTATGTGTATTCGTGTACTTTGTATGGAGCTGTGTTTAAACACACAAACTCTTCAAGTATTTAGTTCTGCTTACGATACTGTGAAGTTTGGGTCAGTTAGAACTATGTTCTTCTGAATAAATTCTGCAGATTACTTTTCCACTGCTGCTCATACTCTGTATCTGTAATAGCTGTGCATAATGCCATGTTCAGACACACAATGCTATGTGCCTCTTTCAAGAAACAAACTTTTGTGACAAACCTCCTTCAGCTGCCAAAGTAGACATAAAATTTGAAGCTGATGTGCATTAGAAGGTGGTGGTGGGGGGGTTTTGTTGTTTTTATTTAAAGTGGGTACACAGGTTTTTATTCTTTAGCCTGTGGTCGTGGTGATAACAATGGAATACAAACTGCTGAATTCATGCATTAGAATATCCTGAGCCATGTTGATAAATTACCACCTTTGAGCCTCTCTTCACTGGGAACGTTTTTGAAAAACTTAATCAATGTAACTGTGTCAATGCAACTAAAGCAGGATACACATCTCACATAGATGCATTGCCCCAGTCCAAGGCAGGGTTTGCAAAGGCACAATTTAATCTAGTTAATTGCCAAAGTAAACCTCACTTTACAGCCGTGCAGTGTAGCTACATTAGCAGTTTGCACAGTGTACCTACGCTGACATGGTTACACCAGTGAAAATGTCCCTAATGTAAACAGCTCCTTTGTCTGACCAATAGCAAACATTGAAATTCTTGTTGTTGTATCTTTGAGACATATTTCTTAGTAGCTTTTAACTAGCATCTAGTGACAGCTATTTTAAGATAGTATGAGACTTTTAAAAGTAGTAAGAATATTAGGAATGTGTGCACTTCAGTGCCCTGTGATAAATGTAGCCCAATAGAACCAAAGAGGCTTAGGCTGAAATTACTGATTTCACAGTCAGAGGCGTTTCAAAAAAAGGATTTTCCATTGCATTGTAAAATACCTTCCTCTAATACTAGTAGAAATATAGAGGGTAAAAGTCATACCTTGGACCTATCATTTCTGATCCAAATACCAGCCAGGGACAGTTAGGGGCTACGTTTTTGGTTTTTGGGGGGGGGTTTTCCCCCTTTACAGCAAAACAGGAAGCATCTCTTCTTTCATGGACCACATTTGCAATTCTCTGCTTCATCTTTCCCACCTTCACTTTTTTCTATTTTTTCCGTCTCTAGGTCCACAGCAAAGATAAAAAATATGTATGCAAAGTGTGCAACAGAGTGTTCATGTCTGCAGCCAGCGTGGGAATTAAGCATGGTTCCCGCCGCCATGGAGTTTGTGTCGATTGCTCTGGTCGGGGCATAGCTGGCCACCTAGATCAGAATGGCGGAGAAGGATCTCCAGATGAATTGTATCCTGGGGAAGGCCAGTACATGGAGGATCCAGATGACATGAAAGTGGAGGGAGATGAAGAGATGGGGGATGATGATGATATAAAATGGAAAGATGATGATGTAGGAATTTCACAAGATGACGTGATTCTAGAAGATGACAAAGAAGATGTCGACTCTCCACAGGAGCAAGAGAACTCTGGAGAGAATGACAGGGAGTTTACTTGGATTTCTTAGGGAAAGTGGGAAGGTTTTGTTTTTAGTGGGAGGGAGGGAGGGAAGGCAGAGTGTGCTGGGAAAAACTAAGTAGCCTTGTTGTTGTCCATGTGTGCAAAAGAGTTGTTTGTGTTTTTTTTTTAAACAAACAAGCCCTTGATCTGTACCATTCAGATACTGTATTAGTAAGTGTCACTTTTAGTGGCAGCAGTTACATCCCCTTCTCCCCCATGAAAAAATAGGATTGTCTGGCTTTGCCTCTCTGTGGGAGCAAATCAGATTGCATGCAAGAGACTTAGAGTTTCTGAAGATGTGAGCACTGTGAGGGGGAGAAAGAGAGACTAGAAGACAGTGTAACGCATGTGTTCCTTTTATAACTCTTCCCCACCTGAATTAAATACCAGGTTAAATGGTTTTGTCCCAACCCTTTTTTTAAAAAAAATGTTTTTTGTTTGTTCTAAATTCACAGCAGCAGTGGACTTACTTACAAACTACTATCATGTAAATAAACTGACCTGTGTGTTTGAGGGCTTCTCCATATAACCCAAGCCTGTCACAAAGAATTAATTTAAATATTTAATTTTTTAATTTATGTGGGTTTTTTTTATGGAGCCTGTCAGATCAAATGACAATTCAGGCTGCTGCCTTAAAAGTCCCTTTCATAACATGGGGTCTTAAATCCCAAATAGTCCATCAGGTTAAAGATCATGGAATTTCTTGGGCCCACTGGCATCTTAACTAGGCTGACCATATTTCCTTGAGACAAAAACGGGACATTGGGATGGCAAAAACGGGACGGGGTTTGGGGGGGGGTCTCACCAGATGAAATCGGTGCAGTGGCTGCAGAACCTGGGCTGAGGGGCACTGGGGGGGGTGGTTGGGGGCTCTGGGGGGGCTCATGGGGGGCTCTGGGCAGTCTGGGGGGGCTCTAGGTCCCAGGGGGGTCTCACCAGATGAAGTCGGTGCAGTGGCTGCAGAACGTGGGCTGAGGGGCGCTGGGGGGGCTCTAGGGGGGTCACATAAGTTATGTGATTGTCTCATAAAACCCGGCCAGCAGCCCCCCCGCCGGCGCGCTCGGCCCCCCAGCTGCGGCTCCGGACAGCTCCGCTCCGCCGTCGCACCATTCCTCCTTCGTCCCTCCTTCTCTCCATCCCTCCCTTCTCTCCATCCCCCTTCTCCATCCCTCCCTGCTCTCTCCCTCCGTCCGCTGCCTCCTCTCCCTACCTAAGGACTAATATCAGATGTCAAAATCTCCGATGAGCGCAGTTTGCTCATCGGAGATTTTGACATCTGATACTTGTCCTTAGGTAGCAAGATTCTTCACCTGAGCTCTTGCGAGTCCTGCAAAGAAAGAACCTCCCCCTAGAAAGCAGCTTGGGACCTGCCCCAAAAACGGGACAAAATTGATATTTTTGTCAAAAAGACAGGATGGTCCAAAAATATGTAAAAAACGGGACTGTCCCGTTCAAAACGGGACGTATGGTCAGCCTAATCTTAACAGTATCCAGTTTTCCAACCTTGTTCAGTTCTGTTATGTGAAATGAGTGTTGCTGTTTCCATACGATTTCTTTTGCTGTAAAAGACTCGTCTAGTTTAGTACCCAGTTGCTTGGTTTACATGAAAGTTGTCACCTTTCTCCCTTAGGTGTCAATGAACTGCCTTTTTCATATTTATATGCAAATTTTAGTAAATATAAGTTATTTAGCAAAAGGAATTAGAAATTGTGATAACTCAAGAGACTAGGGGAGAAATCCTGGCTCTGAAGTCAAGACTTCTCCCAAGTTATATTAGTCATCCTTGCCAAGCTAAAACATTCCTTCTTACTTTGTGGGTGTACTCTGTATGTTGAATTGACTAAGTAAACCTTCCTTTGTTCCAGCCAGGTTGGTTCTAGGTAAGTAAACCTTCCCTTCTAGAGAACCAGATTTCTCCACTAGAGTGAGACTCTTTCTTATACAGTAGAGTTTACATAGATGTGTTCCAAATAGCTCAGTTCCTATTGGCCACTGCTGCCTTCCTATGACAACATTTCAATAAAAAACTCAATGAAAGTGTCCTGTTCATAATAAATGCTTCTGCTGTACCTTTCACCTTTCTGCTTTTGGTGCTTTAAAAAAAAGAAAAGAAAAGAAAGAAAAGCTGAAGACCTCACTTTTTTCTTGCTATGGAGTAGATTTTTATACAACCTGTATGATGATGGTGGTCTTGAAACCTGCCACAAACAAGGCAACCAGTTAAATCTAGGAAGCCAAATTATTAAAAGGTGCTATTTTTTCTCTTATTGTGGGTAAGGCAATTTCTTGTTGGAAAACCATATACGTCCTTGCAGTTTAATTTCAAAAAATGGAAAGCATGGTTCTACCCAGGGAGTAAACTAAAAGCAGATTTTACTGTACAAAATCCCAGTAATCAAATCTTTAGGTTTCTCAACTCTTCGGTGCCAGGAATCTCTCCCCAGTGAAGTGTGATAATGCAGGAACCTATCCACCTGGCACCCTATAATAGTTGGACCTTTAGGCATTGCTCTATTTGAAGCGTCAGATCACCATTGTTATGTATTTTATTCCTTTCTCTGCAATTGTCTTCAGTTTCTTGAAAAGGAGTAAAAAAATCTCCCCAATTTCCTGATGCGTGCTTTCTTCCTTCCCAAATGCTGGGACTCCACTCACGGTGGTTTATACTTTCACATTGTGCAGAAGCACCTGAATGCTTGCTGTTCACGTTTGGTACTTGTCAGTCATTTGGAAAAATGTTTTTCTAAGCCAATCAATCCATGTTCTTAAATCTGTTTTGTTAGCTCAAAGCAAAGCTCAGTGATCTCTTGTCTACACTGCTGCAAATATTTTGGATTGAGAAAGTTGCTCGACAAAAATGGGCACCCAGATTCTTTAAATATTCAAGGAATAGCATAGGAGGGTCATATAAAACCATTTTTATGAAACTGTAAAAAGCTGTTTTTGCATTTTAGCTTGTTGTAAAGCCCTATAACTACGTTTTTAAAAAAACCCCAATATTTTAAGATTGGACCTTTATATCCCTTTTTCTAAATGCAAAATAAATGAGCAGTTTTGCCCACTCTGTGTTGATCATAAAACCTGGCCATTCTTTCATGAACTTGACTGCTTTCATCCATCAGATATGCAGGCTGTGGAATTAGTATTTACAGAATAAATGGTAATAATTTTTTTCCCCTAAACTTCCAGAAATCACTTGTTAGATGTAGACAAATACATGCACAGTACTTTAAAGATACCTGTAGCTTGGCTTGTTATGTATTAAATCTATTTAAAAATGGAGAAAGGAAGAAAAAAAAAACGGAAGCCACAAACCTTCCGTTTCTACATTCCACTTTTTGTCCACCCTGACTCCACTATACAAATTCACTATCTTCAGCTAGGATGTTTTAGGGAGAAACAAAAGGTATTGATCCTGAGTTGACTTTTTTCCCTTGTCTCTTCCCCCCCTTTTGGGCGAACTTGATTTTCTATTAATATTTTGGGGTGCTTAGCTTTATTTTGTATTTTATTTGGAAATATTTTATATTGCCTTTTTCTTTTTCTTTTCCTTTTTTTTTTTTAAATGGTGGACAATAAGCCAATTGGCTTTCATAAATGTTTTCTACTAGTGCCACTTCTGTGCTCTTCAAACTGAGGAGGATGCAAAAAAAAAAAAAAGAAAGAAACCCACAAAAAACTAACTTGTTATAATGTTAAAATTATAATATAGCACGTGACTATATTACTAACTTACACTAAATATATATACCAAATAAATCATTCTAATATGTGATGTATACTTTTAAGTGCTTTGTTTCTGATGGAGGTGTGCAGATTTGGAAATTAAAAACCTTTCAGGAATTGCTTTTTAAACTTTCACACCCTATAAGGGAGAGAGACATAGGATTTTATTTTTGAAAGAAAGTGAGTTTTAAAAAGGTGATGCTTTCTATCAAATGGAAAGGGGGCTTTCTATACAACTTTACCAGTTACTTCACTTCTGTGTTATAAACTGAAATCTGAAGCTGCACTGTGTTTAACTGCAGGGATAAGCTACGTAAAAATTAAAAGAAATCATATTTGAAAACAAGAAATTAAGCATGCAATTTCCAGGTCCATCCCCAGTCCCAGTCCCACAAAGACGTAAGCAAATGCACAACTTTGGGCTTTCTAAATTTGGGGCGCCAGTTTAGAGTTTACCAAGCATACCTCATGGTTTCCTGTGTCCAGATACTTGTGTTATTTGCTCCCTATATCCATTTCTATCTCTGCTGTTCTGTGTAAAGAAATTTCCACTTAAATGTTGTTCTATCCAACACTAGCTCAAATAATCTTTAGCATCCACTCTTATATTTCCCTTCAGGAATTTGTATATTTAACTGAGGTTCCCTTTTTAAATTTCATTTTCTTTAAAAAATAAAATGCAGATTTAGTTTCAGAAAAGAACTCCCTTAAAAATGAAAAATTAAGATATTTGATCTCAGTGGAAATGTGGGTAGTTTAAAAAAAATTATATGTAATGTGTAATCACTGTACCCTGAAATCTCTTTATTATTCCCATCTTTTGATATATATAAAATGGGGCCAGGACATACAAAAAGCATCTCAAATACAGCTTTGCTAATTTCTCATGCAGTTCAATGATTGAATGCGTTTCTTCAGTTTTGTATACGCTATCTATGCAGCTCAGAATAAATACCTAAAGAATGCTAAATGATGCAGTAGGTTAGATCTTTGTATAGTACTGCATTAAAAGCTTTCTTGACCAATACAGGCAACTTAGGTTCTTGGCTTCTCCTTCCTGTCAACTTTTTGTTTCTTTCAAAAAGTCTTTTTAAAAAATCCTAATTTATATATATTTGAGTATTGTTTCTTTATATATTAAAGTTTAAGGTCACCATAAAACCTCACAAAGATACAGAATGATTTTGCAGGGAGGTGAGAAGGGGGATGTGTCTGTGAAGGTTTTCGAAGTGACTGGCTCTTTTTAAAAACAAATAGTGTTTGGATTATTAAAGGAATATTTTCTTATCAAAAGGAAACCTACTTTAGCATTAGGTCCCATTTTATGTTTTGTATCTTAAATTATGCCTTTAAATGTTCTGCAACTCCAAAGTGAAAATCGCATTCAGTTGACTGTTTATATATATATATATATGTATGTTTGGGAATTTATTACTTTGGGTTATGTGTCAAACTCTTGTTCCTGACAAAGTTGTATATTTTGACTCTCAATTTGCAGTAGAGCCTTGGGTCAGAACACGGCCATCTTTGAATAGGCACCTCTGTGGAAAAGATCCACCTTAATGCTTCCAATTTTGCACATCATCCTTTTTAAAAAAATAAAATAAAATAAACTCCAAGAAAATGCAAAAACTGGAATTTTTTGCAATATTTTGAAAGATAATCTTATTTTAGCTCATTCTGTGACATGTGCAACTCTTAAGAAAGCCATACTTAATGGTTCTTTTTATTTTTAGATTCTATATTGTGTTTTGGATTTCTGCCTTTTTTAGAATTTCTGCATAATACGAGTGCTGTGTGTATGCTTTCATATATATTTATTTTTCAACATGCTTTAAACCTGTCTAGAAAAATAAAAATAAAATAAAAAATAAAAAAAACACCAAGACAGTGTTTGAAGATTGTTGACTATTTTTTTTTTTTGCTGGGAATATTCTATATTATACTGACTTTATATTAATTATTATAAACCTGTGTTTGTATTGGAGATGTGTTTAATATTTTGGGGAAGTGGGGAGATTTTAGTAATCAGAAGTCAGTGGGAGAACATGACTGTGTGTTGTACTGATTTTCTGTAAATGTAGTTCAGGTAAATATTACTTTATTTTCTAGTTGATCTCACAGTTTCTTGTCTGCCTAGGCATGCCAAAGGTATGCCTATTGATTGATTACTTTATGTGATGGGATTAGCTTAGACATACTTGCAAAAATCAATCAGTTTCAATAAATTGGGAAATTGCTGCTAAAACACGTTGTCTTTGTTTTTTCACACACTGATTGAGACATGATAGACCTCCAGGAGTCCCATAATATCACTTGAGACAGTTTGGTTCAGAATCTTGAATGGCCTTTTGCCTCATGAAATTGTCCCCATGGAGACACCCTGTTGAAGCCCACCTGAGCATCAGAACTATTCATTTTGTAATGAGGGGACCATGTCAAATACAGCTCATGCAGAGAGACTTATACCAAAGTATGTATCCCTTTTTTCCTATCAGTGGATCTGGAGTCCGACTGAGCTGCTCTGACTTGGAAGTTTTCTTTAACATTTCTACATTTTGATGGACATTTCCCTTGGTTTAGATTTTCTTACTAAACTGAGAACCATTTTCCCTCAGACCTCATTCAAAAATTGTAATAGAAATTCCAGGGGTAACCCATCTCCCCACCGATGCAGGAACGTGTTTCCAGCTGTACAATTCTGATTGACAGGTCTAGTGTTAAATGTCCCAAATGATGGGGCTTCGTTCCCTGGGAAGCCATGTTTTCCTTGATATATCATAACCAAAAGACCTCCCTTTCGTAATTCCCAGGCCATTACTCCTACTTATGGGCCTTTGTACTAGGCCGAGCTATGGGAGAAGGTGAGAGGCTTTGGCTTTCTGCCCTGGGCCCCAGAAAGTCTAATGCTGGCCCTGAAACCTGCTTGGAACCCTCGGGGGCCTTTGGTTAAGAACCACTGCTCCTAGTGGACAGGGTGGATGCACATGGAGTCTGGATTAAGGGGGCACGGGCAATTGTAAATCACATTCCCTAAATCAGGGGTGGGGAACCTCCGGCCTGCGGGCCTCATACGGCCCGCCAAAGCCTTCCGTCCAGCCCACGCGCGTCCCTGGCCGGCGGCTCCCCCAGGCGCTTCCCGGCCTCTTCGCCGAGCGCGGAGCTGCCCCGGGCCGCCAGGCGGGGGCGGCTCCGCGTTCGGCGAAGGGGCCGGGAAGCGCCTGGGGGAGCCGCCCCCGCCTGGCGGCTCCGCGCTCGGCGAAGGGGCCGGGAAGCGCCTGGGGGAGCCGCCGGCGCTGCGCGGCCACCATTAGCTGGGCAGGGTAAAAAGGAGTCACGGGGAACTGATGGTCAAAGGGGTGTGGGGGGGGAGGCTGGGCTGGGGGGGAGGCAAGGGGGCGGTGGGGGGGGAGGCCAGGCTGGGTGGGCGGGGAGGGGGGCAGGAGGCTGGGTTGGGAGTGGGAGGGGGGAGGAGGTTAGGTTCGGAGGAGGGATGGGCCGGGCCAGGCAGGGGTGGGGGAGGAAAGGCGGTTAGATGGGGGGAGGCTGGGCGGGGGTAAAGGAAGATCACCCCCTATACCCAGCCTGATAGCGGGAGCTGACTGGGGCAGGCGGCAGGACCCCGGCTGGCAAGGGGCCAGCGGGGGAAACCCCAAAGCAGTGCAGGGCTAAGCACTCCGCTTGCCACTGCTTTGGGGTTCCCCCCGCTGGCCCCTTGCCAGCTGGGGTCTCAACTCCCATTGCCAGCCTGGGCTTCCTCGGGGGGGGGGGGGGGAGGGAAACCGGCCCGCAAATGAGATTATAAATGTCCAAATGGCCCTTCACAGAAAAAAGGTTCCCCACCCCTGCCCTAAATGTTGGGGACCTGGGTTTAACAGTTTTCACGTAGGGTGGTTTTTTTTTGGTATGTGATGTGAGACCTGTAGCCTGAAGTTTAGAGTGTAGGGCATGTGCTGCTACCATTTATCGGTGAGCAGTGGACGGCCCCGAGCTACTGGAGAAGGCAGGCCAGCTGGGCAGAAGCTCTGTAGGGGAAAGAGCTCTCTGCTGCCATCTACTGGTGAACAGGGAGAAGAGGCTGAATTAGCCAGGCCTCATTTGCATTTTTCTGTGAAAGTTTGTGTTTGTGGTGAGAAGTAGTTTTTGTTTTTTGGGGGTGAAAGGACAATGAAATGTTGTTACCCGTGCTGGCTGACAGAAGGCAAAAGAACTGCACCAAATGTGCCCTGGATGAGGGGTCACCGTAACCTATTCCTCGGTCTGGCAGGGTTGGATAGTGAAATAGGGTCACCCCACAGCAGGGTGAGTTTGTTCTGGACTCTACTGAACTCATCCCAGCCGAGTTGGAAGATGAAGACTCAAGAAGAGACGGCGGGGGGGGGGGGGTTGATAGGCTGAGCGCTGGACTTTGCTAAACCCGGTAGCAGAGGGGGAAGGTGGCTGATAACCAACCACCAGTGCTAGGGGGTAAGGGAAGAAGGAAAAGGGGAGAGAAATTGTCAAAGCCACCCCCAGGAGTGGGGCTAAAGCCCGTCTCTACCCCTCCTGCCATCCTCAATCTCATCTTCCCCCCCACCCCCCAGACACAGGGCTGGCCTGGCCCCAGCTGCTCTCCCTCCAGTGCTGCCCCCCCCCGGGGGGCGTTTATTCCTATGGCCGCGGGGGGGGCTGCAGCCTTGCTGGACATATCCCCCCCCCCACTCCAGGAGTAGTTTGTACCACGCCCTGAATTCCCCCCCCCCACCCCCGGCCGCGCCCGCCTTGCTCGGGTGAGCGGGGGGGGAGGGGGGTTGGTCTGCCTAGGGCGAGCGGCAGGACCGGGGAACGGGCAGCAGGGGGCGCCCGTGTTCCAGCTGGGCCCGCAGCGACACGCCACGGGACACGCGTGGGGCCAGCGCCAGCCGAGCCACACGCAGAGCAGGGGGGCGGGGGGAGCAGCCCTAGTGCCCCGCCGGGGCCTGCTCCGGCCCCACGCAGAGCCGGCCTGGCCCGGACACGTTGCTTTGGCGTGTGGCAAGCAGCGCCCCCCCCCCCCCCCCCGCTTCCTGCGCGGGTCACTGCCGATGGGGGGGGGGGGCGTCTTTGGCACACGGGGCGGGGAGGGGGCGCACTGGGCGACGAGGCTACGGGCACCAACTTTTTTGCTTGCATTTGCCCGCGCCCCCCCCCCCCCATCCCAACTCCTTCCGCCGCCGCCTCCATCCCAACTCCCCCCCCACCCCCCGCTCATTTTCACTGCAGTGGGGGCGCTGGCGTGAGGGGGGGGGCGGCTCTGGGGGGAGGGGGCCGGGGAGGTGGTTGGGGGGGGTTCAGAGTGCGGGGGGGAGAAGCTATGTGGGCTCGGGGAGGGAGTGGGGGTGCAGTAAGGGGCTGGGGGTGCAGGCTTCAGGAAGGGGGGGGGGAGGGGAAGAAATACAGCGGGGGCGGATTCAGGGTTCAGGCTCCTGGTGGCATTTACTGTAGGTGGCTCCCAGAAGCGCTCGGCATGTCCCTGCAGCCCCTAGGCCCAGGCCATGGCTCCTGGCCAATGGGAACCGCGGAGCCAGCCTGCAGGGCAGGGGCAGAGCACACAGCCGCCCTGTCCGCCCCTGCGCCTAGGAGCCGCCGGGACATACCCCCTGCGCCTGGGAGCGGCACGGTTCCTGCCTTAACCCAGGGCCCCTGGGGAGCTGGCCCACAACCCTGGCGCCTCTTCCTTGGTCCCAGCTCCTCCATTACACCCAGAGCTAGCACGACCGAGCCTTTGCCAGGGTTACTTCTCCTTGGTAGCTAGTGCCGGGGGTACAAACAGGGGCTGGGGGATGCTGAGGTGGGGATAGAAGATCGCTTGAGCCAGGAGATAGTCCTGGCCCTGAGCCGTTGACAGCACCCCAGGGCAGAAGAGCCCTGGGTTTGCTTATGGGGCCTTCCTGCAACCCCCATCCTGCCCCAGCTAGAACGTGGCCACAACCCCCCAATGTCAGGACCTGCTTATGGCAGAAGTGTAGGAGGTGACGGGTTACCAAGCAGCATGGGGCGGGGTGGGGAAGTCAGCGGGCAGAGCTCGGTCTGGCCCCAGTTCATTCCATTCCCCCCGTCCCATTTCCGCAGGACTCTAAGGGGTGAGGAAGCTGGAGGGAAGCTCTGCCGGGGGGGGGGGGGGAAGCTGGAACCACCTAATGGGCCACCGCTGTGAGTCCAGTGTACCCAGCTCCACTAGGTTCAGTGTTTCTGATACCAGGGACTGGCTTGCTGCCTTCCTAAACTGTCAGGGAAATGCCAGGCTGCCCCGCGGCCATGGAGAAACCCTGCACTAGAGCTCCAGGCCTGGCCCCTGCCACAAGCTGGTTCACTACGTCACATGCCCTCTGGTGGCACCTCCGTCCAGGTCACTCCAGTGGTGGCAGGAGTAGAGGCCACAGGCCCAGGGCACCCATCCAGGAAAGGGTTTGTATACGTGCCTCGCTTCAAGCACAGGAGCAGTTACTGGCTCCCCTGATCCATTCCCCACCCGGGAATACTGGGGCTGGGTCATTACATACAGTGTCAGCCCCACTGCACTGCCCCACGCTGCAGCTCAGCCACCCCATCCAAACCCCCACCCGAGCCGGGCACAAAAGGCAGACAGAGGAACGAGTCTGAAAAACACAAAATCTTTTATTTCTTGTGTGTGTCTGACAAACCCTCCCTTTCGGGGGCACGGTCCCGGGCACAAGAGGGACCCGAGCGAAGCACGTGTGCGAAAAGAGCCTCCGCCCAAATTCCACTTGCAAAATCCCGGAAGAACATTTCATAAAGGGGCAGCGCCAGCCGCACCCTCGTTGCTCCTGGCAGGAAGAGGCACAGGCCCGGGTCACAGCGTGCAATGCCCTGGGCCGGGTGCCTACGTTCTACCCCGGGGAATTCAAGGCTGGTTCTGTTTTGTTTGGCCATTTACAACCCCCCTTTTACACCTTGATTTTCCTTTTCAAAGCGCTGCCCCTTCGACTCCCACGCACCAAGCGGCGGGAGATGGCACGGCCTCTTCCTGTCTTCCCCACCCACCAAGCCCAGCCTAGCGCCCATGCCCCCGCTCTGGTCCTGACTGACGGGAGCAGGGGCTGGGATCCCACAGGAGCCTCACCGGTGGTAGGATGCAGGCTCGGACTTCACCTGCTTGCGTTTATCATCTTTGCTTAGGCTCCAATGACGGACTAGGCTGCAGGGCTCCTACAAAGTGCATGATCGCGCCTTCCCCTTCGCCAACGGGGCACCGGGGGACCTGGCCCATGGTGCCTCACCCCCACCCACCCCCTTCACGATCCTTCCTTCCAAGGAGGGCAGCATGTAAGTTCTGGCTCAGCTAATGCACGGGCCCTGGGGCATTCTTCCACTGCAGAGCGGCTTGCTGCTGGGGCGAGGTGGCAAGGCAGAGGGTCAGTCCCAGGAATCAGCAGCGGACGGGAGGCCACAAGGACGAGAAAGGGCTGGGCTGACAACCGTGCCTGCCCAAGCTTTGTGGTATCAGCCAGGGCCTCAGGCTCCTAAAGAGGCCTGTGAGGGACAGACAAGGGACAGGAAATCTTAGGGAAGGGACTCCCCCCCCCCAACCCTGCTTTAGAAAGTATCTGTACCTACAACGATCCCTAGTGCATACACCTGTCCGAGTCCCACAAGGCCAGAGAAATGTGTATCACCACCCAGCCCGGGGAAACAAGCTACATTCATTGGCTGAAGACCAGCAGGTTCACAGGTCAGAGCTAAATTCACCTCTTGGGCGGGGGGGGGGGGGGGGAATGGCTCAATTCCCCTGAACTGTGACTGCTTGGACCGAGGGCTCGCGGCGTTCAGAGTGCGGCTGGGATGAAGCACATCTTTGGTCCACCCAAACCTCTCGTGTGTATTCCCTGTTCAATCAAGGAACGTATCCATTGCATTAGGAGAGTGCACAGCTCGGTCCGACCACTCCCTGCAACGTTACTTTCCTGTGCGGCACAAGGGGCCCGGCCGGGCAGGGAGCTGGTGGCCAATCGCTAGGGCGAGGGTGGCACTGCCAGCCCAAGCTAGTCAAAACAAGGCACCACAGCCTCAGAGTCACTTGCATTTGCCACGGCCAGGTTGGTAGCGTTGCAGCTGTTCTCCCGCAGCATCAAGTGCAGCCAGAGAAAGGGCCACCAGGATTCCTTGGGCGGCACCCTGCACTGATCCTCCCAGTGCTGGATCAACATGGAGCTGAGACAGCAATTCCAGCCAGCTGCCGCTCACAGCCCAATCCCCCATCGCACCCCCGGCCCTGCCTGCAGAGCCCTGTCGCCACTTGATACCCGCCAGAGGCTGCACAGAAGCAGCCAGCGAAACCGCAGGCCCAGCAAACCACAGAGGGGTTTTCCCACTGGGCAGGGAAAAGACTCTGCTCTGCTTTACTGCTTAGGAGGACAACCAGGAACCATGGGACGACCCCACTCCAAACAGCCCGTGCCAACCTGCCCCCCCCCCCCCCCACAGGCCGTTAGCTGTGGGCAACGCTTCGGCCACTTCTCCTGAAATACTATTTCCAGCCTCCCGTGGACGCGCCCGTTGGACCTTTCAAAGACGCCAGCAGAGATGGCAGCGTTAGTCTCACCGGGACCCACCACGCACTAGGACGGCAACCCAGCCCGAGGCCTGGACCAGCTCCCCCCCCACCCCCCGCCAGGAGAAATCCTCATTTGTGCAGAGCAGGCACCCGGGGCTAGGCTGGGATCTCACATTGCTTCCCCTGGGCCGGGGAAGCAGGAACGGAGCCCTGCGGGAGGAGGCCCTGGGAATTGGTGGGGAGATCCGACAGCAAAAGGGGATGAACATGCTGTAGAAAAGCAAGGAAACGGGCACTGGACGCACCAGGCCTAGTGCGTGGGCAGCCCCTCCCCCCCAATCCCTTTGCCTGGGGAAATCACAGTGCAAATTTGCTTTCTTAATAAAAGTGAGCGGTGTGCTAGTGAGCAGGGCCAGCCCCAGACCCCAAACTCCCTGATTTACCCTCAGAAATGTCACACCGCAGGCAGGGCACGTCCCTTCACCCCATCCCCGAGCTGAGCCCTGAGGGGGGGGCACTGTTTCCATGGCCACGGGGGAAGCTGCCTGCATTTGCAGAGGGTTAGACTCGCTGACCCCGGCAGTCCCTCCTAACCCTGACTCCATGGGACATTAACCCCAGGAACCCAACTCAGGTCCCTGTCCTGGCCACTGACCAGCCCTTGCAGGGAGATTGCTGGTGACTACAGACCAGTGCCAGTTTCGACCCCGTGCCCTGGTGGACAAGGTCAATGTTAACAGGTCCTTGCTACATCAAGCAGTGTTCTAGCCTGGGGCACGCAACCCTGCTCCCCCAGCGACAGCGGGTTCTGCTGGATCCAGTGGCTTTGAGTGGCTGGGAAGCTCCGTACTGGTGGAGCAAGGGGTGAATATGGACCCCTGGAGCTTGAGAGGGAGGAAAATAGCCCAGAACAGCAGAGCTCAGAATGATCCATCCTGGAACATGGGCCAATGAGCTCCGTTCTCTAGAACCGGGCTGGGCTACTGCCCCCCGCGGCCCCAAGAACTCTCACCGCCCCACTGCCTTGCTGCATCCAACCCCACGTCACCCTGCTGGGAGTCTGAGCACTGGAGCTGGCCGGAGGCTCCTGGCCAGGGGTATCGGCTGGGGATAAACTGACCCTCCTGGATTCTCAGAAGGGCTAGAAGTGGCGGGAGGTTCCTATGATGCTGGATCTGGGGTTTGCATCCCAACCCCTCTTCCCTGGCAGGATCCAGCGTAGGCCCATGGCTAGTCAGAGCCCCACCCCCGCTACAAAGCCACCCTAGCGCTACCTCTCTGAGCCACCCCGAGCCAGCGCCCCCTCTCCACAGGGTCCGAGTCAGCCCAAGAATGACCAGCCCCCAGCTCCCAAGAGCAGAGCCTGAAAAGAACCAAGGACAACAGCAGCTGAGCAACCAGGAGAGAGGGGCAGCCATTGGCGTCTCTCCGGCCATCTTGGGGAATTCTTCAGGGATGGTAAAAGATGGCGGCAATTTGGACATCGGTGCCCCAGGACTTGGCTTTCCCGGCCCTCCCCTCAGACCATTGGGCAGCAGAACCGGCAAAACTTCCAACCGAGTTTTCAGCAACATTTTTCAACAATGGGAAACTACCACTGGACGTTCAGAGAACCAGTAAAATGCTTTAAAATATTCTCAGGATTATTTTCCTTAAAAATAAACCCAAAACCCCCAAAAAACAGTTTGATCACATGGGAGGCTGTAGTTTCACCAGGTTAGACATTGCCACAGCTCACCTCCCACCCCCAAAACATACAGTCACCCCTCCACCCCGACAGCAGGCCAGGAATCCTGGGCTAGGTACATCCACACCACAACTCTCCCATCCCTGTTTTCTTCCCGTGCTTAGGACCAATCAGAGCTATAGTACCGGCTGGGGGAGAGTTTGTTTTAAACACCCACAGACAGGGCAGGTGGGTGCAAGCAATGGCTATACCCCAAGTCCTTGCAGGATGGAAACCAGGCTATAGGGTCACTTCTCAGCCCGACACACGAGACTAACACACCCGAACTACGGCCCCGACTCCCAGTACCTTTCACGTTCAGAAGCTTCCCTCCTCCAAGGAGCATTCACACCAATGGTCCTGACCCAGGGCTCCCTTTCCCCCATCCTAGTTACAAACACACACCGGCCTGCCACAGCCACCACTCCCAGCCCAGTCTCCATGCACCATACGCCCGCCCATCTGTGAATTAAGTCTCATGTTGTCCCCAGGAGGTGGGGCAGCATTATCCCCGGTTTACATGGGTGAGGTGCACTGAATCCTGCTCCCATTGAAACGGATGCAGGAGGCTCACGCCCCGTGTTCATTGCCCAAAGCCATGCAGCAAGTCTGTGGGTGTGGCAGAAAAACCACCTGGATCAGTGTCCCCCATCAGACCATCCTCCCCGGTTACAAAAGGCCCATTCCCAGCCCAGCCCTATACTAGGCCAAGCCCTCACCTCCCTGGAAACAATCAACCTGCTGAAGCAGGTGGGACAAGTAAATTTCCTCGTGCCTAGGAACATCCCGGCAGTAGCCTAGGCCAACACTACACAGATCCCCCAGGCCAAGAACCTCACAGAAGGGGCCCAGCAGCTGCTCTAGCTTACGGCTCTTCTGCACTCAGCTGCCAGAAGGCAGCGGTAGTGGCCACTCCTTTCCTCCCCAACTAATCCCCCAGCCGGGCCAGTGAAAAGTCGCCCGTCCTCCCAGGCCAGACAAACCACCGCCCCGCACACTCAAAGACTGCTCCTTTGGTGCTGCCGACCATTCCCCAGCCTCCCGCGGGGGAGGATTCAAAAGGGAGATTGCAACATGTGCTAAGAGTTTGAAACAGCTCCTCTCATCCCAGCTGACACTGACTCTGCCCCATTCCACCAGCGGGGCAGGTTTGTCTCAAAGCCAAAGAGCAGCGCGGCTGGGGAAGAGAGGCCTATGGCTGGAGTCTGAGGCAGGGACAGGCCTCTATCTGCACAGAAGGGAGGCCAGTGCCCTGGACGACGGAGCAGCCCCGGGCAGAAGGTGGCGAAGTCCCTTCGCTTCGGTCTGTTCCAAGAGACCACGAGGGAGTTTGGCAGGACCTTTGCCCCGAGGCGCTCAGTGCCACCAGGAACGACCCAATTCATGTCCGGCCCGTGGCACCGCCCCAGTTCCACAGCGGGGTGGCCGGCGTGGAGACCAGCCAAGAGCACAGAGCAAGCCAGGGGGAGGGGAGAGCAAACGTTTTTGAAAATTGCACACAGTTCCCACATTTAATCGGTCAACGATTCACCCAGAGCTGAGCACCAAGGGCTAGTGGCCACGATCAACTTACAAGCAGAAGGGGGCGGGGAAACAGATGGGGTGCGTGGGTGTATTCAAAAGGGAGACTATAACCTGTGTCATGAGCGTGACAAAGCCCCCCCATCACCTGCCCCGGTGAGGCAAAATGGATGGTGCCCAGAGGGAAATGTCAAATCATTTATCATTGAAATACCAGGAGAGAGCCCATTCCGAAACCTGTTCAAAGCTAAGAGCAGCCCGGGGCCCGACGTAAGCTACCGTAAGAGGGGCCTGGGTTTTCAGTGAGCTGAGCTGAAAACCAGGGCCTAGGAAGGCAGCTCAGATTGGATGCCCAAAAACGGCGCGTTACTCTCGAAGGCCTTGTCCTTGCGATTATCACTCCGCCATCTCGAGTCACGGCTCAAGCATGTGGCCGCACTAGGAAGAGAAGCGAAAAACCTGCCTCCCTGGGCCGTGCTACCCGTCTCTGTCTGCCAGTGCACAAGTTTACGCAGGAGTGGCTGTTGGACACCACCTACGTCCCACCGACACTGATCTCCTTAGCACCACGTACGTACTTAAACACCCCGCGGAGGACCATAGCGCTGGAGTACCCCGCCCGGCACAGACTGCACTGCTCAGGCACGGAAGGCAACAGGAGTATTCATTATACATTCGTAATAGGGAGCTTTTTGCATTCAAATCTGCCTTAGTCGGGCCACTTGGTGCACAGACAATTGGTTTTGTTTACAAAAAAAAACCCAACAACAACGTACATAGAATTGAGCCAGGCTACAAACATGGGGGGAAAAAAGTGTCTTACAAAACACAGCTTCACACACACGCACATACACACACTCGTCTTTGCATCCAGCAAATGGATTTTGGGGGGATTATCTCAGACACTAACAATCAAGGCAAATTCCAATGGACGTTGTCCGGGTTGTTGCAGTCTAGACTGCAGGGCAAACCAAAAAAAAAAAAAAAAAAAAAAAAAAAATGGGTGAAGGGAAAACTACATTTCCCAGCAACCCAGTGCGGCTTGCTTATAAACAGGGTGTCCGAAGCAGGTGGGAGATGATGGGGGAGAGAAAGGATTCTGGGAAATGGCTTTTGGAAAGCAAGGAGATGAGGGTTTTCTCCTTCGCTCTCCTGCCCTGGGAGGGAATACTTAAAATACGACCTTTAATATCTTTTATTAAAACACACACACACACACACACACACACACAAAGAAAAGAATAAAGAAAACTCTTTGTGCAGTTTGGCTTAGTGCAAATGGGCGCGTTGACGCAGGCACTTCTGGGCGCTCTCGTTGCTACGGGAGCGGGTTGGTTTTTTTTTTCCTTTATAAAAAAAAAAAACAAAAAAAACTTTAATACCACACCCTGTGTGGACACAAGTCCCCCCCCCCCCCGTCTCTGCCGTCTGCATCCGGGGAGCTGGGCTCCACACGCAGAGGGGCCACAGAACAGGTGCGGCTGGGGGGAGGAGCAGGTAGTAAGCCACATTTTCCACACGGGAAAAGGACAGCCAAGAGAGGCCTCTTTTCCTAGGCACAGCTTATTCTTAGGCACAGTTACCCCCAACCGCCGCTTCCCCCGGCCCACCCTGGACACAGAGCTCAAAGATCTGACCACAAAGCGCATTCAAACGGTTGAGGCGTCTGCTGCTGAGTCCATCCCCCCCGCACCCCTCCAATCGAGAATTCCCTGCAGGAGTGGGGGAGATAACAAAGAGCACCATCCCCCCTTGCCCCAGGGACGCTGGGGGTTTTAGCCCACCAGGGTCAGGTCTCAGATCGGACGTGGCACTTTAAAACCAAGAGATAAAACAGAAGGGTAGAAAACAGCTGCTCGGAACCTCGTCACATCCCAGCAGGCGGCAGCGGGAGCTCGGGTTGGGTCCTTGTCTTGGTCTACAGTCCATTTTGGTGGCGAACCGCGGTCGGCGAGATTCCAAAGCTAAAACCAAAAGGGAAAGGAGCTCGCGGCTTCCCGTGCGCGCCGAGTACCGGGTCCGCTCCCCTCCTTTCCCCCGGCGCCATACGGAGCTGGCGGTTGATACTGGCCTCCCGCCGCCGGATCCCGGCGCACAGACATCCCTGAAGGCAGTCAGCCGGCGGGAGGGAGGGGAAGAGGAACGTAGTGAAGGAACAGAAAATAGCTTATTTCCCAAGGAGAGCGATCAGAAAAGCTCTGTGCGTACGTGTAAGTGTAAAGCTTCCAAGAGACAAGAGCATGACGCTGGCGGGGAGGAGACAGGACGAGGCGCCGCAAAAAAACAAAAATATAGCGCCAGATGAATGGCTCCCAGGGGCCTGATCCTGGAGGGAACCTGACGTAAGATGGCGTCGGGAGCCGTATCGCACCAATGGGGGTGAAGGGGGGGGATGAGTTTTTCCTTTTCAAGGACGACCCCTTCCTTTCACCCTCCCCCCCCTCCCCCCACGCCTAGAATCACCACCCTACAATTTCTCAGAGCAATTGCAGGCCAAGGGGCTCCTTTTTCCTGAGTCCGGGGCAGTTTCCGGCTAGCCACAGCTGAGTCCCTGGGGGGCCAGGAGGTGGGGTCGGGGCTCGAAGGCACCTGAAGTGCAAAATGTGCAAGAAGGAAGCCTTGACGCTGACTTTCCAGAGCTCGGAGGTTCCAATGGAGCCGGAGGGGCCCGGGGGCTCGGGCAGCGGGGACAGGCGCAGGGGGCCAGGGGGCGCTCAGTCGACGAACCTCTGACAAGCTTTCTTCCACCGGCAGGCTGTGCACCACATGTCCCGGTTCTCCATCCCGTACACCTTGCGGCACTTCTTGGCCTCGCCGCGGGGCTTCCTAGGAGAGAAAAGCAGACGGGCCCGTCAGGGCAGGGAGCGCGAGCGGCACCCTCAGCGCGGGAGACAGGGCCCAGCGGGGACGGAGGCCAGTGCACTCCCGGGGCGCTGCTGTACCCTGAGCCAACGGAGCCACGCCTCGTAGCCGGGCTCTCCGAGACCCGACGGGGTAGGACTGAGTGTGGAGCGTTAGCACGAGCCCACTGGCTCCCGGCCCAGGGAGCTCCCGCGTCTCTAGAAGTGTTTAACTGGCACGGTCCCGCCCCGCCGCGCGGTTCTCCTCCCACCCCGGGCTTCCCCCGAGTTGTGTGGCGGGTGAAAGGGGAGGGGATACGGTTAGACCCCGGGCCTGGGAACATGGTCTCCGTTCAGTGGGATGGGACGACTATCCAAGGCCTATCCAATTGTTAAGCGGGTGGTTTGTCCTCACGGGCCCCCTGCCCCGTCCCAGAGACGCCTTCCCCAGGCACAAGCCGCACATTAACCCGGTGTCACCATCCCTTGAGCTGCCAAGAGCCAGGACTGGGCCGGAGCACCGCTGGGCCGCCTCCCTGGGCAGCACGTCGCCACACTCTAGACACGGGTCCCTGTACCAGGGCCCCTCCCCTCCTGGCCTGGGGAGAATGGGGAGACAAGGGATCTGGCCTTTTCTCTCCACCTGTCAATGGGGTAGGGACGGGGTTAAATGCTCACACACCTGACGTGTCCAGCTGCCCCTGAGCCCGGCTCCTTCCCGGGCTGGCAGCGGGAGGGGATGGCTTAGGTGTCTATGCATCCGGGACAACTTGTCCCTAAAGCCCCAGGTTCCAGCCCCAGGAGGATCGCGTCGGGCTGTGGTCCGGCGGGAATGGGCGGTGAGCCCCGCCCCAACTCACCTGGTGCCCGCGGCTGGCTTTGGCACAGAAGGGGGCGCCGCGGTGACGGGCGGGTGAGGGATCTGCGGCCGCTTCTCTCCCACGCCGACGGGGCGGAGCGCAGTCAGGCAGCCCTGGGGACGACACAGCCCACGGTGAGACCCTGCTGTCCCAGCCAGCACGCACGGGCCCGGCAGCTGCGCCCGCCAGGGTAGAGCGAGCGGGGGGGCGAGAGCAGAAAGGTCGCTGCCGGGCAGCGGCACAGACCTATACCCGCCGGGATCTCCCCTCTGAGACACTAGCCAATGGGCGCGCAAGGAGCCTCCGGCCCACGGTCCCCACGCTGAGACCTGGGAGCCGAGATTTGGGTGGCGGGCATCAGAACACACCCTATGCCCTTCCGCCTGGCACGGCTGGGGCTAGATGGAAGCAGGGACTGTCCATTTCGGACTATGGCTGACGCTCCCTTGGTTCGGCAGGGCTTGTGACCTACCCGTGCCCTGCCAAACGGAAACATCAGCTGAAGAGAACAGGAAGGGCGAGCCAGAGGCACAGAAGAGTCCAGGCTTGGGGTGGGGGCAGGGGAACCTGGCCCTGCCTCCAGGGTCAGGAAAAGACGACCGGTTCCCTTCTCGTGGTTAGGTGAAAATGGCCGCCACTCGTTTCGTGGCCTAGTGGTTAGAGCAGGGCCCTAGCTCTGCCACAGACTGTGCGAACTTGTGCAACTCACGGCACCTCATTGATCCAACGGGCTCAGGCGTGTGTGTGTGTTCGTGTGTGTTCGTGTATTTTGCAGTCCCTAGGCCGGAGGCACCAGGCGAGCCCAAAGATCTAGGAAAACAGGGAACTTTTCTACTGGGGACCATTCCGCAGCCCGACGTTCTCCACTTCTCAAGGCAGAAGCTGCGGCGCGGAAGCCGAGCCCTGCTGGCCGCATGTGGCATCCTGGAGTCTCTGCTCTAGAACGCGACTGTTCTAAATGCAACCGCGTCCCAATTTCACGCAAAACCAGCCCAGGTCTGAGCCAAACACACCCCGCCGCAGGCTCGTTGCGAAGCAGGACTTGTTTTGCAAAACCGAGACAAGACAGATGCAAACCCCTGCAGCGCACGGCGTTCCAGATCGGACGCCAGCCTGCAGAGCCCACACACTTCCACTGTGTCCCCGCTGAATTCTAGCCAGGAAATTGCTCTGTGCCTCCCTCCTTTCCCTCTCCTGATGGACTTGGAGCATCCCTCCTCTCAGACAGCGTGTCGTGCTTGGCACCTCGGGGACAGGGACCCACAGACGGGCCGGGTTTGGGGAATGATCTGTGCTGTTTTAGCACAGCCGCACGTCCCGTTGCGGTAACGGTGCGGACCATTCCCGGACTCCGGCTGCCTCTCTCCTGCCAGCCAACACAGGGTGAGGGGACTGCCTGGTTACTCACCGGGGACCCTTTAAAAACAACTGGCGACTGTGGCGCTGGGGGCGGCTGCCAGGAGATGCTGAAGCCCATCCCGCCCGGCAGGGTTTTCGAAGCAGCTGAGATGCTGACGGGAGTCATCGCCTGAAAGCCACAAACGTAACCAGGAGAGGATGAGACGCATCTGGGCATGTGGACGGGGGGCGGACAGAAGAGCTGGGGAGGGAGCTGGCCCCCCATTGCCCCAAAGGCCACCAGCTGCCGGTCAGTGGCAGCAAAGCCAGGCGAGACCTCCCCGGCATGGGGCCCAGCTCCGCCTAACACAGCACTACGCCCGCATTGCCCAGAGGGGGCCGAGCTCTGGACGGGCCCGATATTTCTCAGCACCACTGTCACAGGCATCTGAACAAGCCCCTGCCACCCCCCCGGTGGGCATGCTCTGCCCGGCTGTCAGAACCACCGCTTCATCCGAAAGTCCCAGTGACACCCGGGGGGGGAGGAGGGGGGCGCGCAACGGCGACAGGAGAGAGGAGCAGAGGGAGTCCAAGCCCAGCACGGTTTAGGCATTAAATATGCTCTCAGAACCTTCCTGCCATGGGAGGGTTCGGCTCCCAGGCCTGCGTGGGGCTTTCGCACTGTGCGTGAGAACGTAGGGGCTGCCCATTCACTCCAGTGTCCTGCCTCCCACTGGCCCGTGCCACATATGTGAGAGCCTCCCAAATTCCACCCGGGGACCATTCCCAAAGCCCAGCTGCTGAGCAATTTCTGCCCCAAACACAAACCCTGGATCATTTCTCCCCTGCTCTCATCTTTTGTCCTCCTTGAAACTTCCCAGATCTTCAGCCAGCCTCAAGCTGGACTCGGACTTCACCCACGTTTCCACACGCGCCCCTGGACGTGCCTGCAGAAGCATCCAGGCCCCCACCCGGTGCATCCAGATCCGACAGCCTGGCTCCAAACTGCCTGATAAACCTGGAGCAAACACGCTTCTGGGAGCACTGCCAGTCGTGCGAGCAAAGATCAGAGGCCAGACTGAGCCTTTGCCCCTTAGGCCAACCTGCCTCCTGCAGCAGTGAGTTCCACAGGCCCGCTGCAGCACCCTGCGTAACACACGCGTTTCCTTCCCAACACAGAGCCACGGCCAGGGCCATGCTCCAAAGGCACCTCCTAGACCCCAGCCACTGCCTCCTTCCACAAGCACCATTTGGGAGCCTTGTTTGAAAACGTTTGCTGAGAGGTCTGCAGCATGGCCAGTGCAGGAAGGATGCGCCCTGTTCTAGGGACACTCGGCAGGGCCGACGCGGGAGACGTCAATGGATTCACCCGGGGCTGAGCCCAGTATGGTTTCAACTCCGGGACTGAGGGGCCCACACATGTCCCAGCATGCATTACTCCACCATCTGTGTCCTCCTTCCCCACCAATGCGGTCTCACCTGCTTTTCCACATGGCCCACCTGATAGGCGTGGTCGGTGTGGACATGGCACAGGCTTGTTGGAGCCGAATGACTCAGAGGAGATTCCAGAGAGTCCTCGGGCTTCACCAGCACCGGCGGGGTTGGCTGCACCTCCAGGATCGGGAAGGCCGGGGGCACTGAAGAAGTGGGCGAGACGGGGGTCAGGCTGGACAGCCCGTCCGTCAGGGAGTCCACGTTGACGTCCAGCTCCGTGTAGTAAAAATCCTCCTCACCGTCGCTCTGCTCCAGGTCGGCTTTCCGGCTGCACAGGGAAAGCGGAGTCAGTCGCTGGGGGCCTTTCCTGCCCTGACCCAGCCACGGGGACAAGGCCCAGGGTCCTGCCTACCTCCTGGGAGCATCCCACATGCGGCGGTGCTGAGTGATAACAGCACCTGGAAGGGTTTGCTGGTCACTAGCAAGGCATTGAGAGAGAGCCCAGGCTAGAGAGTTAAGGGGGCACTGTGGTCCCCAGGGATCTCTTCACAGCGGCGCAGCAAGCAGGGGGAAATACACAGCTTGTTGTGCCGAGCACTTCATACACTGGTGTAAAGATTTTAAGTGTGGTGGCGAAGGACAGTCAGGAGGAGGCTACCGGTCTGTTGAGTGCAAGCAGTGACGTTACTGTGCAGTTCGTACTTTTTAGGCTGCAGGTTGCAGAAAAAAGAAAGAGACCAGAGAATCTTGGTACTAAAGAAACTGACCATAGAGAAAAAGGAAAGAGAGAGAAAACGTGAACTGGACCTGCTAGAGAAGCAGAACCAGAAACCACCGACCCCAGTCATTCCCCGTCACTCCAAAAATCCACAACTGGGACCACCTATGGCCTGCATACGACAAGGACCCCGCTTGCTGCGGCACACTCATCCTACCCAACCACCCTGGAGGGTCAGCAAGAGAGCCAAAGATATTCCACGCCTGGCTCCCCTCACTGTTCAGGGCTGGGAGGGGATTGCTCAGTGATCTCTCAGGCTGAGTAAGGGACAGGATGGAGTGGATGGACCCCAAGGCAGGAGAGGTCGCAATGCAAAGCTTCCTGAGTGGCAGACGTAAAGGCAGGAGGGGGGAAGTAACCTGGAAGCAACCAAACACGGACACAAGAGATATGGGGAGGCAGAGCAAAATTGGGGGAGGAGCTTTGGCAGAGCCTGCCCTGCCCAGAGGACACAATTCCTGCCTGGTACTGCCCGGAGCGAGGCAGGACCCAGCGCACCCCCACGCCTACCCGAGGTGGACGGTTCGGATGTGCTTCTGCATCCCCGAGGAGCTGCTCAGAACCTTGCCACAGCTTTTCCACAAGCACTTGAACATCACCTTGGTGGAGTTCTTGGGGAGGAGAGAGAAAGAGAGAGAGAGAGAATGAATGAGGCCCACAGCTCCCCCTCGGACCGCAAGCAGCCCCACTCCACCTGGCTCAGATCCCTACCCGGAAAGGGGGCCAAGGCTCCTAGTCCCACAGGCTGGGCTGAGTTTGCGTGGGGAGGGAACGTGGGCCAGTGAGAATTGCCCGGGTCACCAGGTCCCTCTGACTTGGGGGCGCTCCTGAACCGCTCCCCCAACTGTAACATGGACAGTTACCCTCCCCTCTGACCTGCCAGGCCCAGAGGGGCCAGGGGAGGGGGAACTCTGAACCGCCAGACTCAGTGCCATGCGGGGCGCTGGACTCTGAAGTTCCATTACAGGCTCGGCGGGAGAGTCTGCCACCCGGTCCCCAAGCCCATCCCACAAAGCGAGTCCGGTCTGCCTTGAAGGCCCAGGCCAATGCCCAGCTCCCCTCTCCGGCCTGGCAAGGAGGGCGTGTGGATGAGGAGCAGAGGGGGAGCAAGTTGATTATTTGGGGGAGGAGACGAGCCCTTTTCCTCCTGCCTGCAGAGAGACCCCTTGCTCATCACTTCTGTGAGTCCACTTAGCTCCCAGCACACAGCCCCGCCCCCAGTTCTGCTCTCGGCCCCGCCTCCAGCACACAACCCCGCCCCCAGTTCTCCTCCCAGCCCCGCCCCCAGCACACAGCCCCGCCCCTGGCTCTCCTCCCAGCCCCGCCCCCAGCACACAGCCCCACCCATGGCTCTGCTCCCGGCCCCGCCCCCTCACCCCACTCATGCACACTCCACCTCTCCCCTGAGACGTGGCCCCCCCTCCCAGCCCGGTTCCCGGAGTGGGGAGCAGACAGGGGCAAGGGGGACGTGACCAGCCCCAGGCACCCCCCCATGACAGCCCCCGTCCTCCGCACCTTCCTCTTCCTGGGAATGGGGTCTCCGAACAGGAAGTGGGTTGCTTCGGTCTCCTCGATGCCGTCGTCCAGCTGGGGGGCCGGCAGGAAGCTCTTGGCCACGTCGGTGGAGAGCGGCGGCGACGGGGTGGAAGGGGTGGAGCGGTCGCTCGGCAGGTCCCAGCTCCAGTCCCCGCTGTTGTTGCTGCTGCTGCTGTAGCTGGAGGACATGGCGGGACCCTCCTTCCAGGCCTCGGGCTCTGCTGTGGGGGGGAGAGGAACTCAGTCGCCCACTGGCCACGGGGACAGGGGTTGAACAAGTGGGGAAACTGAGGCAGAGGGAGGGCAGTGACTGGCCCAAGGTCCCCCAGCAGGCCAACGGCTGGGCCAGGACTAGAACGTGTCTCTCCTGAGTCCAGCACTCTAGCCCTAGGCCACGCTGCCTCCCATTATTAAGCCAATCTCTACTGGAGACGAGGAGGAGAGTTCGTGGGGGGGGGCAGATTATCGTCCATCGGCTGCAGGGGGCTTCTTAGGCCTTCCTCCGAAGCATCTGTCCCTGACAGCAGCCAGCGCCGGGACACAGGGCTGACCCAGCCTGCCAGTTCCTACGAGTCGGGGGCCTGAATCCCGCTCCTGGCTCCGGAGGAATTCCCTACGTTATGCAGGATTTAGAGGCGTAACTGAGCGGGGCCCACGGCCCAACACCCCCGCTAGCAATTCTGCCTTGCCCGTCCCATCGGTACCTGGGTTGAGGGTGCCAGGCGGGTTGCCAAGCACCAGGGGGCTGGTGGACAGGCTGGTGAGAACCGCGGCTGCCATGACCTCGTCTATCCCCGCCTTGCCCGACAGCTTTCTGAAAGACAGACAGACAAACGGAGAACACGGCGGTTAGATCACCTGGCGCACCCATCACCTGGAAACCGTCTCCAGTCACCGCTGGCTGAACAGCCACTCGGAGGGCAAAGGCACCTTACACCCCTTTTGATTCCTGATCCCCATCCAGGCTTGCGTGGCTCCCACTAGCCACAAGCAGAGGACGGGGGCAAGTCCGGGACTCCCACGGTCATCCCGCCCCCGGTCTGTCCGAGCCACCTCCGGCCACGCAGGCCGGATCGTATCAGACCCAGAAGAGCCACTTTGGGTAGGGGGGCTCCCACCCATCTCGGACACCCCTCCCTCCTGCTGAAGGCGTGTCTCGTTCCTTCCACGTGGCCTACCCCCAGCCCAGTGCTTCAGAGGGGTCACCCCTGGGGCAGGGCAGCTCTCAGCACCGTGTGCGCCCTGGCTCTCATCAGCCGCTTCTAAACCTGCTCTGGGCAGCAAAACCAAGGCCGCTGCCTCTAGGCTCTGCACCTCGGTACAGACACCGGCGTTTAAACGTGCACACATACAGGAGGGACAGAAAACAGGCGGATCCTGCAGCCAGGAAGAACCGGCCGTGAGCCACTGACAAAACCAAAGAGACGAAAGAAGAGTCCCAAGTCAACTGGCTTCCTGCAGCCAACAGGCTTCCAATGCACAGGACAGGCGGTCTCCACCGCTCACGCTGCACCCTGCGACACTTCCAAGCAGAGCCTTACGCTGGCCATGCGCCCCGGCTGGGAAACCAGCTGCTGGAGCCTCTTCCCAAACCAGAGAGGAGCGGGGCAGCGGGAGGAGAAGGAGCAATGGCTCACCCCTCAAAGGAAGGCAGCGCAGAATAGCAAAGTGCACCGTAGGTTGCAAGCCAGCCTTGTGGCATGACCAGCACAGCACTCCTGGGCTAGTGGGAGCGGAGGTACCCGGAGGGGGGGTGGGGGGGGGGCCTGTAGGATACCTGGGGCAGCCCCCCACCGCCTAGCAGAGCAGCTGCCTTAGGGTACAGGAAGGGGGAACCAAAGATCTTGAGCCTCAGTGGGTCCAGCAGCAAGCAAAGCACGTTCCTTGACCACAGGCAGGGAAAGGGTGGGAGGAAGGGAAAGGAAAAGACGTGAGCGCTAAGGCAAAGAGGAGAGGGAAGTCACAGGCAGCTGTACGCTGCAGGGCGAGACCCCCTCAGTAGAAATCCCCAGCCCCAGCCTGCCCCCACCACCTGCACTCCACAGAAGCTGCAGTCCCTTTAAAAGCCAGCATGATTCACCCTCTCTCCCCCCCTCCGCCCCCACGTGACCCCCCAGATCCAGGCAGCAGCCCAGAGCTGGCAGCAGGCAGGGTGGGGGGGTTTGCGCTCAGGTCCTCTGACTGCCAGGCACTTTATCTGGGTCAATGTCTAACCGAGAAGAACGAGCAGAGCGGGGGAGAGAGTCTCTAGGCCGGGGAGGGGAGCGAGTGCTTTCGGCTCTGCATGCTCACGGAGGGCAGGGGAGGAGTCACATAAAACACCTGCTTCTCCTCTGTGGAAGACAATGCCCTGCCAGCCAACGAATTATCCCCACAACTCCCCTCCCCAGCTTAGGCAAGCAGACAGCCATCTCCCCCCCCCCCCCCCCCCGGGGAAACTAAGGCACAGGAGGTTAAGTGACTTGTCCAAGGAGACATAATCCACCAGTGGCAGAGCCACGATGAATACCCAGGAGCCCTGGTGCTGGATCACACCCCCTCAGCCCCATCGCCGGTTTGGCAAGTCTACCCTGCTGCCTGAGAGCCTGGAAACCCCAGTTCTCTGCCAAGGTACAAGGGGTACTCAGACCAGAGAGAGAGAGATGGGAGGCTGGCAGGGCCTGCCGAGCTCCGGGCAGCAAGGGTGGGTCATGGGCTCTAGTCCGTACGCAACCCCTGCTGGGCACGACCAGCTGAGAGCCAGAAACGGCATCACAGGGCGACAGAGCAGCTGGAGAACTCTGGCCTCGGCTTGTCTAGGGGTGGAAAAGTCACGCACAGGCCCTGCGTACGTCGCACACGCGACAGGACACAACGTGCAACAAAACAAAGCACTCGCAGCGGCGTCTCCCCGCCCCAGGGGGCTGAGGCTGGTTCTTTGAGCCACAGGGTTTGCCCCAGGTTACAACCAAGTGGGACACGCTTGGGGCCTCCCCCCCAGGAGAGGAGGGCAAGCGGGGGGGGGGCAATTCAGTGGGGGCAGGGAATATAGATGGGGGAATGGGGCACCCAGGGAGGAGTCCCTGGAGCTATTGGGGGGCTAAAGAAGGAAGCAGCAGGGGATGGGACAATCCATGAGGTGCCCTGGGGTTTGTCACTGAGTGGGGTTGGAGAAGTGGAGGTTAGATGGGGGCTGCAGTACCGGGGTGGGGGAAACCCTAAAGGTGCTGTCCAGGCTATTTTGGGGGGGCTAACCGTAGTGGGGACTGGCCAGTGTCTCAAGGCGGGGAATAACGCCTCCTCGAATCACGTGATACACATAACCTGGGACCTAGAGACAGAGACGGGCCCCGGAGGAATTTCATGAGCGCAGAAGAAATAAAGCGACATTTTAATGGCGAAAACAAAACAACGAAATGCCTCAAAAATAGGGGGTGGAGCTCCTCTGCCAGCGGGGCGGGATCCACAGGCCACCCCACTCCTGTGGACACTGCCCCCCTGACCTGCGTCCAGAGACGCGGGCAGCGGCTGCTTGTGTGACCCTGGCTCCGGAGGAGCCCACGCCGCCCGGCCAAGCGTTCTGCAGGCTGCCTTGCCAGCGCCCAGCCGACGGCAACGCCCCAGGACGCCCCACGCCACCGCCCGCTTCCCACAGCCCTCGGCCTCGGGGGGGAAGCAGCTCGGGGAAACGAAAACAACCACCACAGACCTCCCTCCCCCCGTCTCCCAGTAATGAGTGTCCTGCAAACCCACCCCACCAGCAGGAGTCAGCCAGACTGGTGTATTTATAGCATGGGGGGGGGGGGGGGGGGACGGACTAGAATTTCTTGGGTAGCTCTTTCTGTGCCAGATGTTGCATTCCCTCGCTCAGCCCCCTCCCCCCCCCCCCACATCCCCCTCGCCTCCTTCCGAGTTCCAACAAGGCGATCCAGGCTGGACTGATCCCTGGGGTATAGCTACTTACCCGCCCCGCCTTTGGCTTCCCCACACCAGCAGGAGCAGCAGAGGCAACGGAGCAACTGTCTTTGGTACGCAGCCAGCGTTGTGTTTGGTGCTGCACTGCCCGGACTATCGGGTAACCCACAAGGCACAGACAAACCCAGCAGCGTCCCCCCGCCCTCCCCCAGCGCCGGCATCGGCTCCGGCTTCCCCAGCCAAAGAGACGGTCCCGATTGTGCAACCTCCACTTTGGCCTTACATTAGCCTCCTCCTTGGCCTGCCACTGATCCCAGAGCCAGTGTTTGCCCATTTGACTGTGCAAGGGGCGACCCCGCTTTGTCCTCCTGCTGCCGAAAAAAACGCTGCAGGAAGTCGGAGGCGTACCCTGGAGCCCGGGCGGGCCGGGAGAATGCTGCCTCACACATAAAGGCAGAAAGCAGGAGGAATGAGAGAAGCCACCATTCTTCAGCCCCCTCCCACCAGGCACACCCCCCCGCCTCCCCTTGCACCAATGACCGCCAGGAGTTTAAACGGACATGGTGGTCAATGAATCATTCCCCCAGGCGGGGGACTGCTTTACGGGGGGAGCGGGGCACGCTGTGGTGATTGGATGGCACAATGCCAGGCCGGCCAATTGTGGCAGCAAAAACAGCGAGAGAGCTGGGCAGCTTCTCCCAAAGAGCCACTTTAAAATGGTTTCCTCCTGTCTTTAAATAAACCAGAGGTTGGGGGAGAGGAAGGACAAGAGAAAAAAACAAAGATCGTTTACTGCCGGTCAGGCCAAGACAAGAAAACAAGAAGCCCTTTGCTCGGGGCCCGAATCTGCCCTGCTGGATTCACTGGGAAGCAAGATCCCAAAGCTGAACCGAATCCAGCTCCCGGCCCTACGTCTGGAGTGCAGGACAGGACAGACCCGAGGGGGGGGGGGGGGTAAGGGAAGAGACGTGGAGAGCCGGAGCCTCCAGGGTTTGTTGTTTTCTATTTGCCTGGGTGAATGCAGAGCTCCTGAGACACCCCAGAGCCCCCACCCAGTCTGCACGAAGCGTCCCCCTGTCCCCGCACACCGCGGATTCACAGCAGCTGTGACTGAGGCACTTGGCGTCACTGCACCCGCCTGCAAGTGGCGCTCATTTGCAACAACAGTCACACGCTGGCCCTCGCCCTTGGCCCTCCTCCGAGCCAGGGCTGCAGACAGAGGGCAAGGCTTCCCCAGCAGCCCCTCCTCCCAGAGGCCATGAGCAGACAGCCAAGGGTCCCCTCCCCTTTCCCTTGCCCCCTGCAGCAAAGCACGGCGGGGAACGGCTACAGGGGCAGCCAGTCAGCAGTGCCGCATCCTGGACTGCAGCACAATCCCTGCCTAGGAGGCAGCGGGGAGGCCAGGCCAGAGCAGGGGAGAGAGACATTCAGGGAAAGGAAAGACAGAAGATGGGTCGATGGGGGCAGAGGGCTGGGGGGGAGAGCAAAGCAAACAGGCCAGGGATAATCTTGGGGCGCCTGCACAGGCCAGGACTCTCCCCAGCCCGACTCCCAGCGTGATGAACAGTGCAGCATTTTCTGCTCCTGGGTTAATATTTAGCAGGGTTGCTCCGGTTTCCCAATCCCCAACGTTGGCCAGGCCGCTGCCAAGTGCGCACAGAGTTTGCTGCTGCCGGCCATCCCGCCCCTCCCACAGTCCTGAGAGCAAACATCCTGGGTCTGGTGCTGTCCAACCAGGAGCGGGACACATACGGCTGGCATGGGCAGGCTAGGCACTCAGGGAGAAAGGAGAGCACGGGGAGGCTTTACAGCACAGCTGTACTCACCCCGCCCCCAGCCCCCATCTCAATCCCCTTTACCAACCCCCCGATCCCTGCTCTGATCAGTCCACTGCAGGCTCCCGCTCAGGAATCCAGGGGTTCTGGGCAGGGTCGGCCAGTGGATGCTGGAACAGCACGAAGACACTGCTGCTACTACTAATCCAAGTGTCCCTTGGGTGGGACACTGGTAGACCTTTCGTTCTCTCTAGTGTTTTCACCCGCTGCACTAGCCTTGGCACAGAGCATCCATGCTGCTCTCCCCGGGAGGCCAACTGGGAATCTGATCTGGTTAATACACACAAGAGACAGCTCAACGCCAGGCCATCAGGTGATAAGAAATGTTACCACCAGCTCCTGGTAGCCCCCGTTCATGTGACCCTCCCTCAGTGGGTTTCCACACGACCAAGCCCGGATACCACCGCGGAACTCCTGGGTGGGGAAGATCCTATTCAAACCTCCCTAGTGCCAAGAGCATCTTTCGTTCCTTCTAGCCCATCTCTTTCCACCATCACCTCAGCCACAGGCAGGAGGATGGAAGAGGCCTGGGCAGAGATTTATGGCCTCTCTGGAGTTCTGTTGGGAAAAACACAAGCGTTGCAGAGAGTCCCAACAGCCAGCGCTCTGGTCTCCCCTGAGCGAACGTGTCCAATGCCCCACATTCACCGAGCAGATGTTCAAGCCATTAAAGGGGAAAATCTGGCCAGTCAGAGCAGCGTGTTGGAACAGGATTAATAGTTTAACCACAGAATTGTGCAATGCTACCGCCTGGATTGATGAGCAGTTGGATGGTGGAGGTGCAGCTGCAGGGATCTTGGTGGGGGAGGACAAAGACTGCATGATGGATCTCCACCACACATCTTTGGATGAACGGAACAAGCCTAGGAAGAAACCCCTTGTTTAGAGCCCAGCTCACAGTTACTGGCTGGGGCCAAGGGATACAGCTATACACAGTCTACTCAGAGAGCAAGCTCACCCAGCCCAAAATAAACTAGAGACCATTTTAATCAACTACACTGAAGATAGACACCAACCAATAGTTTCCAAGTAGGCATCCCAAGCTAAGCAGCATATGCCTGTTGCTAGTACTAGGAGGGGTGACCCACCTGCACACACCAGAAGAAGTGGTGTGGGTGACTCAGTGGGAGACACTCTTCCCTTATAGCTGGTATTGAACCAAGGGTAGAAGGTGTTGAGCTGCTCAGGAACCCTCTTTCAGCTGAGGCTTAAAAAACAAAGGCCTGATCATTTGGGGCCATATAAGATCCAAAGGATGTGCCCTGGACTGGCACCATTCCAACTTTAGCAATCCCAATCCCCCTGCAGTGTCACTAGATTCAGCATCTACCTTTACTAGTTCTTAGTGTCGCTGAATGGTTACTGTAGTTCACACCAGAGGGGGTTGCACTTCAGTGGGGGGGGTAAGCCCTCCACTCTCCCCTGAAGAGCTCACCGTTCAGGGCACTCAGTCATTTCATCATCCCTCAACTCAGCATCCTGCTCATTCGGACCCTTCCACCCCCCCACCCCACCCTGCAAGTAATTTACGGACGCATTCACTGGCTGCACCCAGAGATGGCTGTATTTCGACAATCACATCTTCATGTGAAGTGCTTTGGGGTGAAGTGAACTGGATACATGCATGGCCATGATTAAACAGTAACTAAGTCTGAAAAGTCCCTAGAATACCACTGCAAGAAGAATGCCTGTTTCTCGTTAGCGCTAAGATTTCAGACGTGGGTTACAGCAGGGGTCGGCAACCTTTCAGAAGTGGTGCACCGAATCTTCATTTATTCACTCTAATTGCAGGTTTCACATGCCAGTAATACATTTTAATGTTTTTAGAAGGTCTCTTTCTCCAAGTCTATAATATAGACCTAAACTATTGTTGCATGTAAAGTAGATAAGGTTTCAAAGTTGTTTAAGAAGCTTCATTTAAAATTAAGTTAAAACGCAGAGTCCCGCAGACTGGTGGCCAGAACCCGGGCAGTGTGAGTGCCACTGAAAATCAGGTCACGTGCCACCTTTAGCATGCGTGCCATAGGTTGCCTACCCCGGGCTACAGTACTCAAGGAAAGGTGCATCTCCAACAACCAGAATATAAAACTCTGACGACGACTGGATTTAGTTTATTTCTGAAGTGATGCCCCATAACAGAGTTTGCACGAAATTCTACTCTCAGAAGCGGAGCTGGTGGGTGTTCAGGAGAGAGAAAGAGAGAGAGAGAGAGAAGTGAGACAGTGGGGGAGGTTATGCAAAAGCAAATCCGAAGTCTTGACGTTTAAAGGTGAGTTGCGTGGGGAGAGATTAGACTCGTGGTTCCAGGCAGTGCTAATAATATAGGGGGGGGAGAATTATTTTTTTTTAAGCAAACCCCACCATTTAAAATTCAGATCTTCAAGCCTGGAAAAGGGTCTGAGAAGAAGATAATGTTTTAGTTCAACCACAAGTTATGCTCCACATAAGAATCAATGGGTGACGTTCTCTGGCCTGTGTTACGCAGGTCAGTGTCGACCAGTTATGCCAAAAAAAGTTTTAAAAGGATAAGATTTTGGTTTCAAACCCACTGGTTACCATACGCGGTACAGTACATCAGAAAGCCTGTGAGCCATAAAATGCTCTCTGTCCAGTTTTCATCCAGGAGAGGGTACAAACACTCCAGGACCAGGCGGGCACAGTCATTTTATTTAGCCGTGTGGCCGTGCTGTACGCTCAAGCAAGGCACAGCTGGCTACGGCTGGCACCGGGTCACGCAGCTCCAACCACTGAAGCGAAGTAGTGACGTTCCATATCACAGTTCCTCTCATCCAAAGAGAGGCACATTCATACAGGGTCCGCTCCGCAAAGATCAGCAGCGCCAGGGAGCCCTGAGATCAACAGGCCACCAAACCGGAAACTGCTTCGGAGCAGGTGTGCAGAGTGCAGCCTAGACCCTGCAAGATTAGGAGGCAAGGAGAGCAGGGAGAGTTCCCTCTTGGCTCTGCAGGGAAAATTGTAGGAGACAAGGGTGGACAGACAGGCCCACTGGCTAAAAGCCTCGCTATGTGACTACGAGAGCTTCCTGGCTCTCGCGAAACCGGTGCTATTTTGGCCTCCTCCCAGCAGGGGAAGCCACGGTTCAGTTTGCCCAGCACTGAAGTATCCAGGGTCTGGAACTGCTACGGAGCAAGAAGCTGCCTGATGAAAGCCCCCTACTCTGAGCAAAGATTCACCCACTTCCTTGAACCCCCCTGCCCTATTACGCAGACCTTCTGCAGAACGACACTTGTTTTCCCATGTTTGCTCTGAAAAACACCCCGCCTTTCTAGATGCAAGTTTTGTAAGAAAAGCAGCAAAGCGCCCTTTGGCTCATGTGCAGCGTGACTAGGCCAGATAAGAATGAGCAGCAACGGCAAAATTAAAAACCAAACAAATTAACAAGCCATGGAGCGCAGCTCAGCAGCACGCACCAACACATTACGAGACGTCACAACAGAGGTAAATTGTTTCTTGCGATCCGAGTAGCTCAAAATGAAATAGAATGGTTTCATCCTGGTTTTTAATGTGTTGTCTAAAACCATGATGTTTAAAAAGGATGCTATAATCTAACCTTTTAGGCTTCCTTAGGCATTTATTTTACTATGGAGTCCACAGATACTTAAATTATACATATTAAGGCTTAAAATAAATGGGCACAAAAAGAAGAAATTTGCATGCTTCAAACCTTTTTTTTTTTTGGCGACAGTGGTAAATGAATCAACAAAGGTTTGGAAATCCCGGTCTAGATAAGAACATAAGAACATAAGAACGGCCATACTGGGTCAGACCAAAGGTCCATCTAGCCCAGCATCCTGTCTACCGACAGTGGCCAGTGCCAGGTGCCCCGGAGTGAGTGAACCTAACAGGTATGATCGAGCGATCTCTCTCCTGCCATCCATCACCCCCCTCTGACAGACAGAGGCTAGGGACACCATTCATTACCCATCCCGGCTAATAGCCATTTATGGACTTAGCCTCCAGGAATTTATCCAGCTCTCTTTTAAACCCTGTTATAGTCCTAGCCTTCACAGCCTCCTCGGGTAAGGAGTTCCACAGGTTGACTGTGCGCTGTGTGAAGAAGAACTTCCTTTTATTTGTTTTAAACCTGCTGCACGCCAATTTCATTGAATGGCCCCTAGTTCTTCTATTTTGGGAACAAGTAAATAACTTTTCCTTATTCACTTCCTCCACTCCACTCATAATTTTATATACCTCTATCATATCCCCCCTTAGTCTCCTCTTTTCCAAGCTAAAAAGTCCTAGCCTCCTTAATCTCTCTTCATATGGGACCCGTTCCAAACCCCTAATCATTTTAGTTGCCCTTCTCTGAACCTTTTCTAGTGCCAGTATATCCTTTTTGAGATGAGGAGACCACATTTGTACGCAGTATTCAAGATGTGGGCGCACCATGGATTTGTATAAGGGCAATAAGATATTCTCCGACTTATTCTCTATCCCTTTTTTAATGATTCCTAACATCCTGTTTGCTTTTTTGACTGCCGCTGCACACTGCGTGGATGCCTTCAGAGAACTATCCACAATGACTCCCAGGTCTTTTTCCTGATTGGTTGTAGCTAAATTAGCCCCCATCATATTGTATGTATAGTTGGGGTTATTTTTTCCAATGTGCATTACTTTACATTTATCCACATTAAATTTCATTTGCCATTTTGTTGCCCAATCACTTAGTTTAGTGAGATCTTTTTGAAGTTCTTCACAGTCTGCTTTGGTCCTTACTACTTTGAGCAGTTTAGTATCATCTGCAAACTTTGCCACATCACTGTTTACCCCTTCCTCCAAATCATTTATAAATAAGTTGAATAGGATCGGTCCCAAGACTGACCCTTGGGGAACACCACTAGTTACCCCTCTCCATTCTGAAAAAGTTCCATTTATCCCTACCCTTTGTTCCCTGTCTTTTAACCAGTTTTCAATCCATGAGAAGATCTTCCCTCTTATCCCATGGCAGCTTAATTTACGTAAGAGCCTTTGGTGAGGGACCTTGTCAAAGGCTTTCTGGAAATCTAAGTACACTATGTCCACCGGATCCCCCTTGTCCACATGTTTGTTGACCCCTTCAAAGAACTCTAATAGATTAGTAAGACACGATTTCCCTTTGCAGAAACCATGTTGACTTTTGCCCAACAATTTATGCTCTTCTATGTGTCTGACAATTTTATTCTTTACTATTGTTTCAACTAATTTTCCCGGTACGGACGTTAGACTGACTGGTCTGTAATTGCCAGGATCACCTCTAGAGCCCTTTTTAAATATTGGCGTTACATTAGCTATCTTCCAGTCACTGGGCACAGTAGCCGATTTAAAGGATAGGTTACAAACCCTCGTTAATAGTGCCGCAATTTCACATTTGAGTTCTTTCAGAACTCTTGGGTGAATGCCATCTGGTCCCGGTGACTTGTTACAGTTAAGTTTATCAATGAGTTCCAGAACCTCCTCTACTGATACTTCAATTTGTGACAATACCTCAGATTCGTCACCTACAAAAGACAGCTCAGGTTTAGGAATCTCCCTAACGTCCTCAGCCGTGAAGACTGAAGCAAAGAATTCATTTAGTTTCTCTGCAATGACTCTGTCATCTTTAAGTGCTCCTTTTGTATCTCTGTCATCCAGGGGCCCCACTGGTTGTTTAGCAGGCTTCCTGCTTCTGACATATTTAAAAAACATTTTGTTATTACCTTTTGAGTTTTTGGCTAGCTGCTCTTCAAACTCCATTTTAGCTTTTCTAAATGATGATCACAACAGCCCCTTTTCTAAATGATGATCACAACAGCCCCTTTTTTGGCCTTAAAGTCTGTGAGACACGGTCATTCCAAGAAACTGGAACCCCCTTCTGCTCTCTACAGCTGGTCAGATGAGTTAAACACAATCTATATGAGTTTTCACCAGTCTGTCATGATCAATTTAGGTGCTTAGCCTAAAGACTCCATTTTTGTTGACAGCTATTAATAAACAGGTGGGAGAAAGGTGGTCGGTGTTAAAAGATTCAACATGCCAGCCCTTTCATGTAAAACTGAACAGGCCATGGGCAAGAAGTCCCCCAGCAGAGCCAGGAATGAGCAGATCTGACAAGCCTCATGCTCACAACACAACTTTCCTTAGCCATCACAGAAAGGCAAAAATCCATTCTCTACAAACTCCTTGGTGGGTCGCCTCCAGGAAGGAACCCTGCCGGTTTGCAGCATATGATGCAAGCAGTCTCCTTCCTTCTCTTCCCAACACTGATCAGCAATGGGGGGTGGGGGTGGGGGGAGGGATTCTTTTAAAAGGGTCAACTTTTCACTAGTTATGCAATTTGTTGTGTCCCCGCTCCCCCCCCATCCCGATCCCTCCTGCAACTCTTTCAATGCCGACAATAGCAACAAGTTTTGTTCATAGCCAGTTTCTCTATCAGGCACTGGGTGCCGCAGGGTTTGAGCTACAAACAGCACCATGGAACAGTTATTTGTTTAAAACACCCACCACCTCTCACCTCCCGCCCCCCCGCTGGACTAAAATGATACGTCTACCTAACGATCCATGCTGCGGGGGCTGGGTCACAGTTGGTGACTAGATCTATAGTTGGGGCCCAAAATCGAATGGTTGGCCTTCTTGGAAACGCTGCTGTGCTTGTTCTGGCTGGGGAGGCAACTAGCTTTATTCACACAAACCACAGGGCCCCCGGCAGCGCGGCTGCTGGTTATCAGAGTGTACAATGTACAGTGCACAGCGCTGGAGGTGGTTTTGGCTTTTTTTTTTTTTTTTAAATATAAACAATTGCACTTAAGGCAGGCCCCTCCCAACACATGGCCAATCGCCATCTCCATGGCAACAGAAGAGCCAATGGGAAGGCAGTTGCCAACTGGTTTGGCAGCTTTGTGCCCAGAGGCCCGCCCCTGGTCCAGCCCCTTGCTAGCCACCCCCACCCCGGACTCCTCCTCCTCTTCCTGTGGCTGCTCTTGGCCCAGAGGTCACGGAGCCAGAATTAGTCAACTCAGCTGCTGCGGCTCCAGCCCGGGGAGCGCGCACGAGAACCCCCGGCAGCCGCCTCTCCCCGGGAGCGCGGGAAGCAAGCCCCAGCCCTGCGTAGCTCGCTGGCCGGCACGGGAGGGAAGCAGCCGGCAGACTCGGGCGAGCCTCACCCGGGCACAGCGCTGAGGATCTGGGGGGGGGAACCGGCCTGCTTGTACCATGCCAGGGCTGGAGTCGCCGTGCAGCGGGGGCTCTCTGCCATGGCAATGCCGCTCCTCTCTCCCACGGCTCATGCACCCAGCACTGCTCCGTACGGCCCTCCCCATCTGATCAGGGCATCTCCATCAGAGGCCGAGCTGGAGAAAGATGGAGTAGGAGGAGAGCTTTAATCCCACTCCAACCCCCTCTCAGACACCAGGGTGCAGCCGCGTGAGCAACCCGAGGGCTACCCTACGCCGGGATCAGTAGGGCTGCGTCGGAAGCATTGACGTCCCAGCGAAGAGAACGGGACCTCACTCCTCACAGGAGCAGAAGCCTAATTGCTACATGGTGCCAAGGGCACAAATCCACTTCTTCGCCAGGAGCCAGTCATGTGGGCACGGCCGAGCTTCCAGCAAATCAGCACCCAAAACAATCACAGCTCCTTTGTTAACAGCAAAACAGTACAGCCTGAGAGGAAGTGCAGTCTAATAGATGGAGCACGGGACTGAGGAGCAGGAGACTGGGTTCCATTCCTGCCACTGACCCGTTGTACGACCTTGGGCAAGTCACTTTGCTCTCCATTTCCCCGTGTCATCCTTTGTTTGGACTGTGAGCTCTTGGTCCCTCTTACTAGGTGTCTGTACAATGCCTAGCACAGCGGTGTTCCGATCTCAGTGGGGGCCACCAGCACAATAGAAACCTCTCAGCCAACAAATGGATCATTTCCATCAGAGTTCGGACACCGCCGAATAACTTGCCCAGGGTCATTTTCCTTCTGACCAGCACGTTCCCATTGCCAGTGTGGGGAGAAGCGGTACTGGCTAGAGCACAGGGAGAACACCAGTGTCCTGACCCAAACTTGCCCCATGGCTCTTGAGGAGTCATTTAACTTCTGTGTCAGCCTCCCCCGTAGAACGGAGCTATTTGGGAAAGGAGGATATTCTTCTCACTGGGGTCAGGATTTGTGTTAACAGGGGGAAAAATCCTCTGCTGAACTGGGTGAAAGACTGTTTGGTTCACCTGTAGCTCCTACAAGTGCCATTCCTAAAACACCAAGAACCATATTCTGTGCTCAGGTACATCTGCTCTGTTGACCTTGTGGCATTGTAGAAGGCTGTTCCCAAGTTTAACTCCTGGCAGCAACAGGCAGTGAATAATGTCAGATATCCTGGTGGTTCCTGCTAGGATAGCATAAATAGGGAATTAATACTCATCCTTCAGTAGCAGAGATATAGCACGGCTCCAGAAAGCTGTCATCCATCATAAGTGGAACCTTCTCTTGGAAACAACATAGCCTCTGAGTTAGGATTAACTGGACTCTTGTTTTGATTCCTTTCTTACAGGCCTCTCACTTGAACATAAGAACATAAGAACGGCCATACTGGGTCAGACCAAAGGTCCATCTAGCCCAGCATCCTGTCTACCGACAGTGGCCAATGCCAGGTGCCCAGGAGTGAGTGAACCTAACAGGTATGATCGAGCAATCTCTCTCCTGCCATCCATCACCCCCCTCTGACAGACAGAGGCTAGGGACACCATTCATTACCCATCCTGGCTAATAGCCATTTATGGACTTAGCCTCCATGAATTTATCCAGCTCTCTTTTAAACCCTGTTATAGTCCTAGCCTTCACAGCCTCCTCAGGTAAGGAGTTCCACAGGTTGACTGTGCGCTGTGTGAAGAAGAACTTCCTTTTATTTGTTTTAAACCTGCTGCACGCCAATTTCATTGAGTGGCCCCTAGTTCTTCTATTTTGGGAACAAGTAAATAACTTTTCCTTATTTACTTCCTCCACACCACTCATAATTTTATATACCTCTATCATATCCCCCCTTAGTCTCCTCTTTTCCAAGCTAAAAAGTCCTAGCCTCTTTAATCTCTCTTCATATGGGACCCGTTCCAAACCCCTAATCATTTTAGTTGCCCTTCTCTTGCATCCGTCTTAGTCTGGCAAACCTAGAGCTGGTCTCCACGTAAGGTTGCATCAATTTAACTGAAGACGTGATGTTAAATGGATTTAGTTCAAGCCATGTGGACGTACCTATTTTGGTTTAAACCAGGTTTATTGCAATTTATAAGTGGATAGGAACAAGGAAATGTGAGGCTTGTGCTGGTTTAATTTAAACCAGGGCAAGTTTGTGCCTAGACACACTCACAATTTTACCTCTTAAAACAACAAAGCACAAGCCACCATGGCAAGTAGGGTTGCCAACTTGGTAATAGTTAAAAACTGGGCACCCCGGGAGGAGTGCGGGAACCTCCCCTACCCCCCAGCACCCCACCCCTGCCCACTCCGTCTCCTCCCATCACTTGCTGCTTTCTCCCTCCCGCACCCGGCCCCGGCTCAGGAGGGACTCGCCTGTGGAGCCAGGGATGGGAGCTGAAGCTGCCAGACACAGGTAGGAGGCAGCCCTGGCTGAGTAGGAACTGGTGTGGGTGATGGCCCAGTGCCTCCCCGCCTCCAGTGACCGGACACGGTCAGCTCCCCTTTTCAATCAGACTGTCCGGTTCAAACCGGGCACCCGGCCACCCTAACATTGACCCGGCAGGATTTACTCCCTTGCGAAGAAGCTCACCACCGATGGCAGTAATGGAAATAGGATGTTTGTTCATGTGAGCACCCTCTGCCGGCTGGATTCTGCTTCTGAAGAAGGGGAGGAGCAGCCAGTGGCTACGAGACTGCTCAGCTTGTATTTTTGGAGGGGAGAGGGGGACAAAATATTTGAAGGGGACAGAGCAAGTGATTGAAAGGGAGATATTTAGCATGCAGGGGCCATGGTCACATTTCAGATTTCAAGTCCCAAGAAGCTTTCCCTTAGGAGTGCAGGCTTAAAAGGGGAACATTTAGGCAGCTCAGACGCAAGGCTGCCTATGCCTCCACTTAGGATGGGGATAGCTGGAGACAATGGATTCGATACCAGGGAAGACGGGACGAGACTCAGGCTGGCAGTCGAGCGAGGACCTAGAACAGGGATCGGCAACTTTTGGCACAAGGCCCACCAGGGAAAGCCCCTGGCGGCCGGGCTGGTTTGTTTATCTGCCACTTGTGCAGGTTCGGATCACAGTGGCTGCGGTTCGCCACTCCAGGCCAATGGGGGCTGCGGGAAGGGGGGGCGGGCCGAGGGATGTGCTGGCCGCCCTTCCCGCAGCCTCCAGTGGCCTGGGACGGCAAACCGGGGCCAGCGGGAGCCGCGATCGGCCGAACCTGCAGACGCGGCAGGTAAAGAAGCCAGCCCGGCCCAGCAGGGGTTTTCCCTGGCAGGCCGCATGCCACAGGTTGCTGCTTCCTGACCTAGACAGTAAGATGCTGCAGGTGGGGAGGCCCAGGTTCCAGCAGTGACGTGTTTTAAGTGTGCAGAGGGTTCGTGGACACATGGCACGGCTGACGAGATCCAAGAGTCTGGGAGGGAGGAGCAGAGGGGGACAGCTCCCACCCCTGGTAGTCAGTAGGGATGGAGCAGCTTTGACTAGAGCTCACACACACACACACACACACACACACACACACACACACACACACACACACACACACACAGTCAGTGACAAAGCCCTCCAGCTGCTGTGCCTTCCAGGGATCAGGAGGACCAGGTATTCCCTTCCCAAACACACCTGGGGGGGGGGGGGGGGGGACGGGGACGGGACGCGACGAGCGGATCCCAACCTGCAGCAGGCGTGCGCTCAGATGGCAGGTGCCAAGCTATAGCTCCAGCCTCATCAGCGCTTCTGTGTGTCCAGTGAGTTTTCCACCCACCCTCGACCCCACCCAGTCTCTGCTCCAATGTCCTGGAAAACCCCAACCCTTGCCGGAAAGCAACAGCCAAGACCGAGCACTCCCAAGGAGCGAGTATTTTGCAAGGCAAGAAATGAGGACTAGGACAGCAGGGAAGGGGGCCGCAGTATGAAATAACACAGCTCTGGAAACCTAACAGGCTCCCTGCCCTCTGCTCCCACCTGACTCGTCCACCCGCGGCCCCCTATTGCCCCCCAGCCTACCTTCCCACTTCAGAAGCACACAGCAGCGATCGTAGACAACGGCAGCGCCACAGAAGAGCATCTGCACCTCGAGCAGCTTTAAGCAGAGGAGAGGGGAAGCCCCGAAGGCAGCTCCACCGCCGACAGACGAAAATCAAACTCAGCCACGTGACTTCCTCCGAGACTCAGTCACTTTGCAAGATGCCGGGACACGCCCCCCGCCAAGGTGGAACAGTGAGGACAGCTGGTGCAACGATAGCCCAGGCAGTGGGCTCGGCTATCCCTCAACACCCACTCGAGGGAGCAGCAAGGCACTAGTTGGATTAGACACAGGCCTTCTTGAAGTCCATCATTCAACACTCCTTCCACATCTTACCTTTAGTACCCCAGCATCCAACCCTTAGCACCAGTAGGAGTCACTAGCAAACACCTTGCTCCTAAGAGAAGCTCCAAGGCATTTTGGGGACATGTGGCCCCACATCCACAGTGATCAGAAGGAGGAAGGAACCGCTGGGCAACTAGGAGGACACCCATGCTTCAGATATCCAGACCGCAAGGGGAGACCAGGCGCCCTGCAGATCCTAAAGCACCGGCAGCGGGAACGACAGGTATGGGGCACAAAGGAAGAAGAGTACAAAGAAAGAAGGTATCCAAAGAGAACGAGGGAAGAAAGCAAGACACCACAAAAATCCCTGCAAGGAAGCTATGAATCTATAAACAAACGGCTTCATTTATTAGAAATCCCACTAGAGAGCCATACAAACTGACAATTCATGCTCATTTCTGTAACTATATACAGATTAGACACTGCCACAGGATTCTGGCAAGCTCCCTGCATGGACTCCAGGGTTTGAGGGTCTCTGCTTCAGCTCTTCTGAATACACTTGGGAGTCACTCTCCCATGGATGCCGTTAAAGCACTTTTTAAATATACAGAACCAGGCTCCGGTGAGGAATCCTAGCTGTTAAGTAACAGTCCAGACACCGCACCTCTTTTGCGTAATAGGTGCCGGGACGGTCACCACCCAGCTTCCAGGACTGGAAAACGGTTCAGGCCCTTCAAACAGCATCAGCAGCGAGTGTTTAGAGATGGGGGAAGAGTCTGGATTGGTCTAGATTCCAAGATGTGCAGCTGCAAATCCCAGGTGGCTAGAACATCCCGCCTCTGGTGGTGAGAAAGCGGTCTGCAGCCTTCACACCACCACACATGCGTTTGTATAAACCAAGCAAAATCCTCTGCCCTTCACAGCACAGATGCAGATACCGCCTTGAGACGGGTCCGAGGCGCTCACCCAGGCATGCAAGGGAGAGAACACACATAAGCCAAGTTCTGGGCCTGTGCAGTTTGCTCAGCTAAACAGCTGGGCTGGAAAAACACGGATGGGCAGCATGCGAGGCCGGGAGGAGCCAAGTGGGCACAAGGCCAACCAAAGCTGTTTACTACTAGAGCGATTCCTTAACAGGCCCTCATTAGACTATTCTGCTTCTCCGCCCCCTCTGCACACTTCCCACAGTCACAACACGGGATGATTAAGTTCAGAGGCACCCAACACGCCCGGCCATTGTGCAAGGAAAGAACTGGCACCGTGTCCCCTACAAGGGCATGCGTGTGTGTGTGCATGTTGCATTCGAGGAATGCAGCGTGCCCAAGATGGGAAACAACCTCCTGCAACAGGCTAGTAACAGCAGGAACCATTTTTCAATAAGCTCCCAAATCTCCGGCCTGGAAAAAAAACAACCCACCCTCCCTTGTTTTCCAGGAAGGAAATACACACAGCACATGTTCCAAACTCCACTGCCTTCTCCCCCCTCCCACCGACACTCAAAGCACCTCCCAGTCCTTCCCTGCAACAGGCACCAGAAGTGCAACCAAACCAGCGCTATCATCGTAATGTGGTTGGGAAGGAAAGAGGGGTGCGGGTCCCTACCCTGGAGCTCTCTTAGGTGGTGAGAGTCAGACAGAGCACGGTGGGAACCCTGACCTCAACCCGTTGGGGAAAAACTGAGTATGATGTGGCCCCCATGATGGAAATGGGAGAGGACAGGAAAAAATTCTAGGCATGTGATATGAAGAGAAGGGAGCAAAGAGTGCGCACATTCTCCAGGAGAAACAACTGCTACTGGATGTTGTATCCATCTACCAAGGTTGTATCCATCACTCAAACCCCTCGCCTTGGGCTATCCCGAGGACGCTGAGCCGGGAGAAACCTTCTCGATGGCAGCCTCTGCCCTCACTGTGCCAGCATCCAGAACAGCCCCCCAGGGCCTGGCCAAACATGCAATACCGTTTTAGAGATGGGTCTCCATTCGCCAGGAGTCAGCATGCAGGCTGCCAGCCTCAATGCAACAACCCAGCCTCCCTCTACAGGCAGCTCTGCCTCTTCGACCTCCCCTGCTGCAAGATGCCTCCTCAAACTCCTCATCTTCTGGGCAAAGAACCAGAAGGAAGGGGCTTGGAGTCTGATCCCACTGCTAGCCAGAGGAGGGTTGCTCTCCAGAGGCGATACAAGCGGAATCTCTGCCTATCCCCACCCACACCACCCTCCCACCTAGGACAACCCCAGCCCTTGCACATCTGGCAGTCAAAGGACACCCTCCCCAGATACCAGCCTCCATGCATGTGATCCTGGGCTGCAAGAAATGGGGGATTACATAAATGCCCTGAACATAGATCTGTTGAATATTTGGCATCTACCCCCCAGAGGGGAAAAAGGGCTTTCTGAGGTGAACAGAAAAATTCCTGTGGTAAGTCTTGCATGTGTATCTAGGAGAAGGAAGGTCAGACAAGATCCCTTTCCAGTAGGCAGAGGAGACATCTGTGGCGGAGGCATTTATGGAGTAGAGACTTGTAACCCAAGGAGGAGCAGGTCCAGGAACTCAGATGCATTGGAATCAAGTTAGTCTGGGCCATCAGAACTCACTGCTCACCACCCAGGCTGACCATGATCCGACTCTCCTCTCACTTTGTCACCGGTGCACGAGCTGCTCTGTGTAAGAGTTGATCCTGTAACATTCCCTCTCGCAAGGTGGAATTTAAGGTACGAACCATTTTAGGGTGGGGATGGAGCTCTCTCGTCTATTCTGTTCAGATGTCCCCCCAGGCTCATCACTGTAGTGTCTGGGCACCTGTCGTATGCAATAGCAGACTGTCCTGTCCCTTGAAGGAAGGTTCATAGTATTGGTCACTGGGACCCTCCTCTGCTCCTCAAAGGATGGACCCTGGTGCTCCCAGCCTGCCTGTCGGAGGTCACGGCTCCCCTCTCAATCAATGGTGCAGAACGGGGAGGGAAAAGGGGGCACGAGGGATTTTTTTTCTTTATAACCGAATTGCTTTGCCCAGACCCTGCAAACCCAGTTTGTGTGGAGAGGATCCCAACATAGGAGGGCGCTTTCTGGAAGCTAGAACATGCTGCCATGAAGCTTTTGCTAACTCGGACTATCCCTGCTATTGTCAGCTGAAGGCCGCCTCCCCTTCCTTACCTCACCATGTTGGGACGCAGGACACGGCTATTTCCGTACCCTGTGAAATCAGCCCCTGTTCCCAGAGCCCCAAAGTGACTTGGCACAACCCCAGGGCCGAGTGGCAGCAGTAAGTCGTTACTGTAACCCGGTGTACTCCATTCACACAGCCAGCAGCCGTTTCTGTTCAGCACAAATATCCAGGCCAGGATTTCCCCATTGCAGCCTATTGCAGGTGAGGAGTGTTTTCATGCTGTTAACTGTATTAGAGCCACCCAGCGAGCATGGACAGCTAGTTCCCTTGCAATGAGAAGGGGGAGGAACCCTCAATAGGAACAGACTTGAGGAAAAAGGGCGATGAACTGGATTTTTTCAAGCCTGACTGGGACGGGCCCCATTACAACCTGCCCGCCTCAAGCCTGCTATTATCCAAACGGTCCTAGCAAGGGTGCCAAACCCTTCTTTAAAGGGTCAACTAATAAAACTCTGAAAGCCAAGTCCTGTCAGCCCGTGCCAAGCAGCTGTTGCAAACAAACAAGTTCCCCCTACCACCACCATTTCTAGATTAGTAGTATGTTACAAGTTCTGATACCAGACAGCTCCAGACCCCATTCCCCTCCGAGTGGGACAGGCCTCAACTGGGCCATGCTATGGATACTGACCTGGGCTCCTCCCTTCGCTCTACCCACTCCCGAGTGCTTCTTCCCAAACAGCATTCCACACCGGAGCTACCTAGGCAGCTCCTGGAAGTGATCTCTGACCCCAAGAGGTGAGGTGCACTTCCAATTCCCACTGAGGTTGGTGCACTTCCAGAGCAGCAATGATCTGAGCGTAAAAGTCTAACCACGGCAAGGTCCAGGTCAGAAGTGTGGCAAGTGACAACAGAAATCCAGGATAAAGTAGGGGAGGGTGACGGGGGGGGGGGGGGGTGAGAGAGAGAAGAGGGCAGTATTTTAGGACTTGGAATCCAACCAGGCTCTCCCTGCCTGCTCTGCATCACCTGTAGAAGGAACCTCCTCTTTGATTCCTGTCTGGGCAAGGAGACAAATCCCATTTGCCTACACCTCCGAGAGGCAGAGACAGGCCCACGTCAGGGAACTGCAGCGCTTGGAAGCAACTGGAGAGTTTAGCCCAGTATAAGGCTGGGAGAAGAGAATACAAGACCTAGAGTGGAAGGGAGGAGAGATGGCAGGAGGCCACAAACAGCGAGGGCACCATCATGACAAGGAGGCGTTTGCAGTCACCTCTCAAAGAGCAATAAGCCCCGGAGTCCCTTGCTGCCTGTTGTAGCAGAGTGAGCTGCACCGTCCCAAACAGAACTTCACAAAGACAAAGTCATCAGGATGGCTGGGGGAGGGGAAGAAGAACACATGGAATAAACTGACTCTGCCGGGCTGCTGATGAGTATTTCCAATAGGTGGGCTCACAACTTCCCCGTCACACCAGGAAACACAATTACTAAGAGGGCTTCAAAAGCCCCCATGTGACCAACACTTCCACATTTCCAACGAGATGGCCAGGGCATACTGCACCCCTGCATTACCTCCGGGGCACCCTAATACTGCACCCCTGCATTACTTCCGGGGCACCCTAATACTGCACCCCTGCATTACCTCCGGGGCACCCTAATACTGCACCCCTGCATTACCTCCGGGGCACCCTAATACTGCACCCCTGCATTACCTCCGGGGCACCCTAATACTGCACCCCTGCATTACCTCCGGGGCACCCTAATACTGCAGGGCCCTTTGTCCCCAGCTAGTGGCTCCACTGCCTAGAAGAGTTTGCAGCCACGTCCGAGATAATGAACCTGCTGTTTTTCCAGCATATGCAACAAATGCTCCTGGTTCTAGATGCAGTGGGAATGAGTTCAGACCCCACATGAGACCCATCCAGGGCTGTCATACAGGAAAACTGAAGTATTGATCCAAAATGATGGGTCTCCACAGCCTTAGAAAATACTGGTGGTGGGACGGCTGCTTCCTCTTATTAAATTGCACATGCATCGCAATTATTACTTATGCGCACCAAGACCCGGTCCCCCCCCCCCCCCCCCCGCTAGTTGCCTTTAGCCATAAGGAAAGGTAACTAGAGGACAACGTGCCCTTCCTCATGCTATGTTTTACCAAGGATGCCACTGGCATTAGGGATCTCCCTTTGCACTCCGAGCAGGAGATGCCTAAACACGAGGAGGCTGGAACTAAGGTCTTATTAATAACTCACCTGGAAGCAGGCCTCCGTGGTGGCAGATTCTGTGAGCAAGGCAGAACCTACCTCACCTGATATGAATCAATTTCTTAATTTAAGTTTAGAGATGGTCAAAAATCTTTTGGAGCTCCCCATCTGGAGTCAATTCTGCAAGCGCAGCAAGAACCGGTCCTGTGTATGTTTACACAGGCCTCTGCAGCATCACGTCAGGGAATTCAGAAAGAGACATGCAAACTGGACTGAAGAACTCAAGGATCTGAATGTACAGGAGGCTTGGAGTCAGTTTCTGCAACTCTGACTTAAAGCAGGAGTGGTCAAACTACAGCCCGCGGGCCACATGTGGTCTACAATGGTCCCTTCTGGTCTTAAAGTCTATGAAAAGACCAGACCCCTCCCGGACAAACCAACTGGGAAACAGACAAGTTATTTTGGTTGGTGTTAGACACCCATTTGCTACAGATCTGACATCCCATCTTTAGGTTCAGCTCAAATACGGCATTCAGCCCCACAAAGGTAATATGGAAAGGGAAATGAGAGCACAGGCCAAGTACCCAGAATGAATTTTGTCTGGAGTGCCTTGCTACATGCAGTTTCCTTGCCCTCACTTCATACCTTGGGGTCCTGGAATCTGAGTTTTCCCTTTCTCAACACCATCCATGGTTTAAAAAAGTCTTTGGTCTATGAAGCCAGAAGGGATCACTGTGATAATCTAGCCCGGGGTTTCTCAAACTGGGGGTTGCGACCCCCCGGGGGGGGGTCACGAGCTCCTTCCGCTGCCGAAAAGCTGCCAAATTGATTATTTCCACATTCGGCAGCTTTTTGGTGGACATAGCGAGAACTCTCGGGAGCTCTCGGCATGTCCGCCGAAAATAGCCGCCTAATGCGGAAGTATTCAATTCGGTGGCTTTTCGGCAGACATACAAGGGTCCGCCGCGCCACTAAGAAAAAGGGTCATGGTTCTCAAAAGTCTGAGAACCGCTGATCTAGTCCAACCACTTGTATAGCACAGGGCTTCCCTCAATTAATTCCTGTTTGAGCCAGAACAGACCTTTTAGAAAAGCATCAATCTTGATTTTAAAATAGTAGAGAATCTAGCATAGCCCATGGTGAGCTGTTCCAAGGGTTAATGACTCGCACTGTTAACAATGTAGGCCTTATTCCCCGACTGAATTCGTCCAGCTTCAGCTACCTGCCACTGGATCTTTTTAAACCTTTGTCTGCTAGACTGAAGAGCCCATTATTCATTTTTTGTTCCCCATGAAGGCACTTCTAGACTGTGATCAAGTCCTCCCCTAACCTTCTCTTTGTAAGCAAAATAGATTAAGCTCCGAGTCTCATTATTAGGCATGTTTCCCAATCCTTTGATCATTTTGGGGGCTCTTCTCCGAACCTTCTCACATTTATCAACATCCTTCCTGCACTGGTCACAGCATTCTAGCCGACGTCGTTCCAGATACAGAGGTAGCATAACCTCTCTACTACTTGTTATCCCCCTGTTTATACATCACACTGGGAGCTCATGTTGGACTGATTTAAGACCTCCCGAGTCACCGCTTCCTAGGGCAGACTCCTCATCCTCCAAGTTTGTTTCTAGATGTATACATTTACATTCGGCCATATTAAAACACACAGTTTGCTTGCACTGAGCTTACCAAGCAATTCAAATTGCTTTTTAACAGGGACTTGTCGTCCTCCCCGTTTACCACTCCCTCAACCGGTGGGTTGTCGGCCAGCGTTATCAAGGATGATTTTGTGTTTTCTTCCAGGTCATGGATGCAAATTTTAATGAATGTAGGGCCAAGGACTGATCCCTGCAGGACCCCACCAGAAACACCCCCACACGATGATTTCACATTTACAATTACATATTGAGACTTCACACATGTTCAATGGATTAAAAACTGGCTAGCTGGTATGTTTCTTTTTTAATCATTCTAGTTTGTTTACAAATCAAAATGCTGTGCGGAACCAAGTCAAATGCCTTACAAAAGTCTTATATCAACACTATTACCTTTATCAACCTAACTTGTAATCTCATCCAACAAACAAACAAACAAACAAAGCCACCCATTAGTTTCACAGGATCTTTTTTCCATAAACCTATGTTGACTGGTGTTATTTTTCCCTCCTTTATTATCCAGACCCTGATCAGCTGTTCCATTCTTTTACCCATGATCAATATCAGTCTGTCAGGCCTATAATTACTTGGGTCATCCTATTTACCCATTTTAAAGAATAGCATAATAGCTTCCTTCCAATCTTCTGGAATTTCTCCAGCATTCCAAGAATTAGTGAAGAAGAAAGAGGGGGTGGAGGAGCGGAGGAGAGAAGAACCACCAAAAAAAGTCATCAGCAACCCAGCAAGCTCCTCGGCCAGATCTTTTAAAACTCTTGGATGCAAGTTATCCAGACCTGAATCCTCTAAATTTCCCCACTCTGATAAGTCAGAACTGCAGATTCCCTGGGCCAGAACAGCAACATCTGGTTTATTCTGTCCTCTCCACTAGGCATCACTCTGCCTGCATCTGCCTTACAGAACCAGTAGCAGATCCCTGCCCAAAGAGGGAAGCTGATTCCTCCCCTTCCATTGCCTTTTAAAACTCAGGCAGAGCACAAGGCAAACAGAGAGCCTTTATCCTGAAATCTAAGAAGATTATAAATACATAATTGCCTCACCATTTGGTTTATTTTTAGCCTGGTGTTTCCCCAGCACAGATGCTGTGTGGAGTTAAGCGGCATGTCAACATGCAGCATGCCTGACTCAGAGTCAAGCGCCGCTTGAAGCCCCATCACTCGCCTGCACGCCCACATCAGGCTAACGCCTCCAGGCGATACAGTAGCTGCCTATTGACAGAACTGGGACAGAATGAGAAGGGACACACTCTGCACTAGATCCAGACCGGTGTTTGAGTCCAAGGATCCACAACTAGTGAATCTATTTGTGCCAGCACCGAAGAGCCCTTCCCAAGCCCATAGATGCATCAGGCAAAATAATGACCTTTTCCTCAGGAATGACATCTGCCCCTTTCCTCGAATCAGGTGAGAAACATACTGGCATCAGCCTCCTCCCCTGGCCTCACTCACCCCCATTTCCACTCCTCTCCCACCTCCTGCCGCACAAAAACCATCCTGGGCACAACTAGCCCAAACCCTGGCACCAAGACATTCCAACGCTGCTTTCTCTGGACAAGCTGGCTTCTTTCTCTGGACAAGCTGGGTCCTGGCTTCTCAGGTTTCCCCTTGCGGGGGGAGAAAACGCTCTTTGTCAGTAGGATTTTTAAACACACTCTCCTGGAAGCTTTCCCCACTGCCCAAGCCAAGCCAAGCCATGCCGGGCAGACATCCCAGCACTTCTAGCACAAGAGGAGGCAACAAGGTGGGATTCAGCCAAGTTCCCTACCCAGGCAGCACAATCAGCCGGGGTGGGGAGAACATGTTGGGTTTGGTGCATCGCGCGAAGATGGAGGTTCTCAGTGACAGAAGAGAGGGTCAGAGAGAGACTGGGGCCCTTGTTGCTTGAGGAACGAGCAGACCCTGAGAGGTCAGGAGGGGAGAGAGCTCCCTGGCGGGCTGGGCTGGGCCTAGCACGAGGGGAAGGAGCCGGTCCCATCACACCTCCAGGGCAGCATTGACTGAGAGGAGCTCCCCAGCCCTACTCTGATAGGGGGCAGCAGGACTTGCACTTATCCCCTGCAAGAGGCTGGGAGACACCAAGTTACTCACCTTCTCACCCCCACCCCCCCCCCCCCCCGCAACCCATCCCCCACCCCAGCAGCAAAGCTCCTACCTCTGCCTGGGCACCGGGATGTAGGCCGAATGCAGGGGGGGATGCTGCTCCAGCCCCATGTCGAGGAGTCGCAGCGCAGCCTCCTTGTTTGATCCCTCCAGCTGGCTGTGGCCCATGGCGGGCAGGCCCTGCCGCTCATCCACCTTCCTACCATTCAGCACCAGAGCGTTCTTCAAGCCCCTCGGCTCGGCTTCCTCCAGCAGCACGTTGCCGTTACAGCTCTGCAAGACAGGACACAGGGACAGAGCTCTCATCACGGGTGGCGGGGTTATAAGATTTAGGGATCCAATGCACATAACCCCCATCCTCCCAGGGACTCCCTGAGTCAGTCTCCCCTGAGCAGAGACCGCTCTAGTGCTCCTCTCACGGGAGCCCTGGCAGGACGAGACCTCGAGTCAAACCTTGGAGGATGGACGCAGTTTCAAAGCAGAGCACGTGAGGGTTTAAAGAGAAGCCAGGTTAGTCTACAAGTCAGGGACCCCACAGCCAGGTCTGCAGTAAACAAAGGTGCTTCATTAGCAAGAGCCGGACCCCATTGTTCCCCTTTCCAAAAAGGCAACTGCTTCAAATAGCCCCTCACCTGCAAACTCACCCCCTCCAAGGGGCAGACATTTCACATGCAGATACCTCATCCAAACGGAGGTGCAGGGTGCTCCAAACGGAGGTGCAGGGTGCAAGTCTGCTCTCCTGCATATAATTAGAGGACTTTAGTGCCCAGGGCCACCAAATCCATACCTCCCTCCAGGGCTAGATTTACACCTTTGGCCTTGAACATACAAAAAGAACACAACCCAAACCACGAATTGTTGGGGTGTTTTTTTTTTGCACATGCTGGATCCAGCTGCATAACCCCCCTCGGGAGAGGGACTTTGCTGGCTCTTTCATATCTCACCATAGGGCCTCCATGTCTGCAGAGAATCAGCCAGGTCTGGCTTCCGCAAACAGGGCAGCAGCAAGACTTCCAGGCCCTTCGAGTTATCTTACGCAAACACAGCAGGTGTGAATCAAGGCAGCTCAAGTCACCCCTCCCGCTTGTGCGAGAACCGATGGCAAACATCTGCCAAGCCCTTTCATTTTTCTGTCGCAGGCCCCACCCCCGCCGCCCAAGTGTGCGACACGGACTTATGCCAGGCAGCACTTCCACACAGGAGCAGTCCAACTGACTTCAATGGGACAGCTCCCACATGTTGCCCTGGGTAATGGTTGCAACGTCAGACCATAGCTACAGGAGGGAGGGTGTGAAACCTATGGCTGCACCCCGTTTGCACAGACTGTACTGCACAGCGGCTTGACTACAAACAGCAAACCCCTCCAGAAAGGAAACTACACAGAACGGAAAGCATCTGCTTATTCCTCAGATAGGGCCCTGAGAGCCAAGCTCACCCCACTCCTAACCCTACCCGGCTAACTCAGAAGCTCCGCCTACAGTACGACAGTTTTCCAGATGACCTTTTACATTCAGTTCCCACCAATCCTGTTTGCCTAGCCACGCAAGCTGGCAGCGTGGAGAGTCGGGGACAACTGTTAAGTACCCACCGAGGGAGGGATGGTTATTGAGGAAACCCTGCTCTAAGAATGCAAGCTGCAGATCATTAAAGTGTTTTCTAATCGCCAAGAGCTGTCACTTCCCACTGACTGCAGTGCCACCTTCTGGAGAGGTCAGAGCTGATCAAGGCCTCTTCCAACCACACCGAATCCAGCTAAAGTCAGCTGTGCAGAACGTCTGCATCTCTGCAGGATAAGGGATGCTGTAGGATAGTCCAAAACTCTCCTCTGTTTGATAAGGCCAGTCAGAAAATGTGTCCCAGTCGCACAGAGACCGGTATTGTCAGGACACTTTTAAACAGGAACAGTGTCACAAATCACTGAAAATAACTGTGTTTCTAATATGCTCCTTATTGATTCTGCTCACTACGGATGTTCTTTGTTTACTTGCACTATTGTAATACTAGTAACAATAGCAGCATAACTAGTCGCGTCTGGTTTAAAACAAAAAACACTACATTTCTGCCCTGACACCTTTCACACTGCCCCACTGCGCTTCAATATCCACTTGCGTCCCCACCCCTGTAACATGCACATTTCTGCCCAAACTATTCTGTTACAAGCCTTCGGAGACAAAATACAGCATTTGCTCCCCCTCTTCCCGAGCACAGGAATCAGGCCAATTTTAAACAGTGACTGGTGGGAATAAGGAGTTACCAATTTAAGAGGTCAAATGTATTAGGTACTATGCTTCAATAGCCATTGTTACTGGACCCGTGCAACTGTGCAATTCTGGTTGCAGTATTCTCAACGAATTATTATAACTGGAAAACATACAGAGAAGAGCAACAAAAATCATTAGGGGTATGGAACAGCTTGCATACGAGGAAAGATTTGAGAGACTGGAATTATTCTGCTTTAAAAAATAGAGACGACTAAGGGGGATAGGATAGAGGTACATAAAATCATGAATGGTGTGGAAAAAGTGAATAGCAAAGTGTGTTACGTGAAAGAGTAACTAACAAGAAACGGGGTTAAGCCAATGAAATTCATAAGCAGCACATTTAAAAAACAAACAAAAGTATTTCTTCACCCAACACACAGTCAACCTGTAGAACTTGTTCCCAGCGGATGTTGTGAAGGCAAAGAGTAGAATGGGGTTCAAACAGGAATTAGGTACGTTCGTGGAGAATAGGTCCAGCAGCGGAGCTATTAGCCAGGATGGTCAGGGAGGCAAACCCAATGCTCTGAGTGTCCCTCAGCCGGACATCCAGAAGCTGGGACCGGACAGGGGAGGGAACACTCGATATCTGCCCTGTTCTGTTCATTCCCTCTGAAGCATCTGGACACCGTAGGAAGTCAGGATACTGGGTTAGATGGACCATTGGTCTGACCCAGTATGGTCATTCTTATGCAACTCCTACAATGATTTACCGGCCACATACAGGAATACTGTCGGCCTAAAGAAAACCAAGGAACAGTAATACTACCTTTTTTTTTGGGGGGGGGGGGGTTTGAGCCCCTAACAGTAGTTATTCCCATACTTAATTAAAACAAGTGTGTGTGTTTGGGATGGGTTAGGGGCACCCCACTGAGTAAGTTCTAGGACTTTTGTAAAAAGACGAAGAAGTGACTAGGAAAGCTGCTGTTGCTACAGTATCGAAAGTGCAGAGGAGTTTGTTGTGATTAGTATCTGCGCCCTGAGCTTGGCTAACGGTCTGAGCAACCTGCTCAGTAACATACAAGAACCAGAAAAGTGCAGCTGACGGAAAGTGCAAGTGGTTATAGTCGTCTTCTGACAGCGGGGAACTTACACCTGCATAGCTCCGGCTCTCGGGGGTGTGAAAATTCACACACACACAACCGGAGTATGTCATTAAGCCAACTTAACCCTCATGTAAAAACTCTTCCAGCAACCTGGCTTCTGCCTCTCAGGAAGGTGGATTAGCCACTACCCCCCTCCCCCGGGGTGGGGGGAAACAGGGGCTGCTCGCTGTGGAGGTGGGAGGGTCTACACTGCAGCACTATGGCGGTGCTGCAGCAGCGTTTTAAGTGCAATCGCACCCTTGGCGTTGCCTAGTTCTGGTCTCCAAGCAATCAACCCTGCTCCGGCAGGTCCCCCCGCCTGCAGGGTCTAGGCAGGTCTGCCAGCTCCTGGGGGTAGGGCACGGAACTGGTGGCAAGGGAGAGAGCTCCTGCCAGGGGCCGCAGGACAGGGCTGGGGGACGGATCTGCACCGAGCCTTGGGCGGATCCTACAGAGGCTGGAAGATCCCTCCTCCTCCTCCCCCCCCCCCCCCCATGATCAGTGCCCCGCCCCCAGGAGCCAGCGATTTCCCTCCCGCCCCGCCTGCCATGCAGCCCCCTCCCCCCATCCCGGGGCCCGGCAGCCCCCTCCCCTTGCCCCGCCCCCGGGGCTGGCTGTCCGCGCGCGGGGTGATTGATGGCCCGTGCATTCCAGCAGCGCCGGGCGGGCGGGCCGGCCCCGCTCGGCCCAGGCCCGCTTCCCTCGAAACTTTCCGCACGGCCACTTCCACCGAGCGGCGCCATCTTTAGCGAGGGGAACTTTCCCGGCACCGCGGAGCCGGCAGCCGCCCGCCCCCCTCCGGCCGCGCCGCAGCGGCCCGGTCTCCGGGGCGGGCGGGAAAGAGGCCCGAGCTGTCACGAGCCCCTCCCCCCCCCCCCCCCAAATTGCAGCGGCGCCATGCACACGCTCCCGCCCCCCAGCGACACGTCCCGCCGTGCAAGCCCCGCGGAGAACTCCCCTCCCTCCGCCCCAGCTCCCCGCCAGGAACCTCCCGCCCCATGCAAGCCCCTCTCTACGGGGAGCGACACCCCGCAACGGGCAGCTGCCTCCACGCACGTGCCACCGCCAGAGGCAGCCGTACCAGGCCCCGGGACACACCCACCCCACCGGTGCCGCGCTCAGCCCTTTGCAGGCGCCGGGGAAGGGCCGGGCCTCCCCTACCTTCTGCAAATGCTTCGCCCGGCCCTTGCCGGGGCTCTTCCCCTCCAGCCCGTTGCCCGCCGCCGCGTCCTCGCTACTTTTCCGCCGCCGCCGCCGCCGGGCATCTTCCACCAGCACCGTGTAGACGGCGTTGCTGGCCGCGGCGGACGGGGCTTTGCACGCCTGGATCACCCCGCAGTACAGCCCGTGGCGGTGGGCAGCCGACGGGGGGCTGCAGTCGGGGCAGCAGGGCCCGGCCGCTGTTAAGCCGGGCGGGGGGGAGCAGATCCTGCTGTCCGGGGCAGCGCGCTTGGGGAGGCGCTTGGGATCCATGACCCCTGCGAGGGGGACCGAGCCCCCTCCCGGGCAGGGGCAGGTGGGGGGCGCCGTGCGGGCGGCGGCGGCTGCAGCCCAGCCGGTGTCTTCGGCTCGCTCCCTCCACACCGAGCTCCCCCGGTCTCTGCACCCGCCGACCACGCCCCCTCTCCCCAGCCCGCGCGCTCCCCCTCTCGAGGCTCGTGCGAGCCGGGGAACCATTCTCCCCTCCCCGCCCTTCGCCATTGGCCCGCTCGCTGTATCAACATTCCGAAATGGAATCCGGGCCCGGAGCCGGCTCGCACGCCCATTGGCCCCACGGTGTTGCCAATTAGCGTGGGGGCGTTCCATTCGCCCCGCCTCCCTCCCCGGCCCGGCTGTTGTAGCTGCTGCTTGACTTTGATTTCAGACAGGGAGGGAGATGGGGGTTGAGGAGGGAGCCGGGGCTTGCCGCTGGGTTTAGCGGCCATCTTCAGGGGCTTGGGTGGGGAGTGCAGGAGCCCTTTCTCCTTGGCGCTTTGGGGTGAGGCGAGGAAGCAAAGCCTCGCAAAAATAGTTCATCAGTTAACAGCTGCATTTGTTGTTGGGTTTTTCCTAAATGTAACCACTTGGAGATGGACCCCAACCGAACCCCCCTGGCTCTGAACTTTGGGGGAAGTTGGATTCAGATCCAGCCTTTAGTTGGGATGCTGTCCTTTGTAACAGGGGTCCATCTTTGCTGACCATAAACAGACTCACAAAAGCTATTGGGAGAAATTATTTTCACAACTAAAGCACCCACTGTCTGAACATCTCAAAATACCTTAGCAATGTTTATTATGTGTTTAGAATCCAAGCTACCTGATCTGAAGAGATTACAATCTTAAAATTCAAAAGCAGATGTTGACATGGGCAAGGTATACACTATACAAAGTCTTTGGCGTGTGAAGTCTTGTATGTATTTTGTTAGTTCCAACTTTTTTTAAAAATCAACTTTCTCTGTCTTCCAGTCAGTCCTGGTGCCCAACTCACCCACTCCCACATCACCACGTTGGTTTAACACAAACAAAAGGAAATATTTTTTCAGACAAGACACAGTCAACCTGTGGAACTCCTTGCTAGAGGATTTTGTGAAGGCCAAGACTATAACAGAGTTCAAAAAAAGTACTCAATAAGTTAATGGATGATAGATCCATCAATGGCTGTTAGCCAGGATGGTGTACCTAGTCTCTGTTTGCCAGGAGCTGGTAATGGGCGACGGGATGGATCACTTCATGATCAGTTGTTCTGTTCATTCTCTCTGGGGCACCTGGCATTAGCTACTGTCAGAAGACAGGATACTGAGCTAGATGGACCTTTGGACTGACCTAGTATGGCTGTTATGTTCACCACCCTACGTTAAAGATATTTTGCAAACATTCACTGGAAAGACTTCATGCTACCAGATGTGCAAGCATAGACCTCTGCAGATGTCCGGAGACCCGCTGAAGTTCATGGTTTCCCCATGGGTGCAGGGATCCACTCTAGATCTGATTGCTGGATCAGAGCCTGAGGCTTGGTCTACACTACCAAATTGTGTTGGTATAACTATGTCACTCAGGACCCCTGAGCGATGTAGTTATAAGAACATAAGAGTGGCCATACTGGGTCAGACCAAAGGTCCAACTTATTTACTTTCTCCACACCAGGCACGATTTTATAGACTTCAATCATATTTTCCCTTAGTCGTCTCTTTTCCAAGCTGAAAAGTCTTTTTAATCGCTCCTCATACAGAATCTGTTCCATACCCTTCATCATTTTTGTTGCCCTTTTCTGAACCTTTTCCCATTCAAATATATCTGTTTTGAGATGGGGCAAACACATCTGCACACAGTATTCCAGATGTGGGCATATCATGGATTTATATAGAAGCAATACAATATTTTCTGTCCTATGATCTATCCCTTTCTTAATGATTCCCAACATTCTATTCACCTTTTTGACTGCCGCTGCACATTGGGTGTCAGAGAACTATCCACATGACGTCAAGATCTCTTTCTTGAGTGGTAACAGGTAATTTAGACCTCATTTTATATGTATAGTTACGCATGTTTTCCAATGTGCATTACTTTGCATTTATCAACACTGACTTTCATCTGCCATTTTGTTGCCGTCACCCAGTTTCGAGAGACCCTTTTGCAGCTCTTCGCAGTCTGCCTGGGACTCCGCTATCTTGAGTAGTCTTCTATTATCTGCAAATTCCACCACCTCACTGCCCCTTTTTCTAGATCATTTATGAATATGTCGAATAGGACTGGTCCCAGTACAGACCCCTGGGGGACACCGCTATTTACTTCTCTCCAGTCTGAAAACTGACCATTTATATCTACCCTTTGTTTCCTATCTTTTAACCAGGTACCAGTCCATGAGAGGACCTTCCCTCTTATCTCATGACAGCTCACTTTGCTTAAGAACCTTTGGTGAGGAACCCTGTCAAAGGTTTTCTGAAAAACTAAGAACATTATATCTACTGGTCCACGTGCTTATTGACCCCCTCAAAGAATTCCAGTAGATTGTGACAGAGCCAATGATTTAACTCAGTTCTCTTAAATCCTAGTCCAGTATCTGAACTGCATCACCCTCCTTCCTCTCAAGCCGAACTACCTCTTACTCCTAAATAACAACTAATTCATTTACCTACCTAACAAGGGTATTGTGAGGATTCATGTGTATGCACAGCACCTTGAAAATGCAAAGCACTATTTAAAGGATAATTATGCAATGTTTTGCACTTCTGCAGTGCCACATTCTAACCAAGGTTCTCAAATATAACCATAAATACTATCTGTTTCTACCAAAGGCATCCCAAAGCATTTCATAGAGATACATGTTAGTTACAGAGGGAAAGAGAAATAAGGAGAGGTTGGCAAGAGAGAAAAGGGGATTTCTCAGCTGAGATTTGCAATGAATTAGAGTCAGCAAAGTAGAGTCTTCCCAGAAAGAACTGCAGAAGAGGCTCTCACACTAACAGTGAATGCATAGAAACAGGGCTGGTGCTAAATCAGCAGAGGGAATAGGAAAGGAAAGAAAGGGAGACAAGATCCATTCATTAATGAAGTCCCACGACAATATATATGCTAGCATACAGGGGGCTGTGTCCAAAAGCTACTGGGCATCTTAGCAGGAAACCAAATTACATAGATAACAGAATATGATCAAAAGATCTAAGATCTTTGTGAGCACACAGATGTCGTCTGCCCAATACAGTGCCAGCTCACATATACACATGCAGTTACAGTAACTGGTCATCCTTGGAACCTCTAAATATTAGAGATGACAAATTCCTAACTCAAAAACTGTCGCGTCCACCACGGGGAGAATTCTATATTAGATCTCATCTTGACAGATAAAAAATAATAACTTAAGGACAAGGTATCACGACTTGATAGCATTTATAATGTGCAAACAGAATAAAGTCCAAACCAGTGAGATTATATATATATATATCACAAGAAAGAAAAACATATTGAGTAAAAAAAGCCATCCTGGTTTAGAGAGAACATGAAAGTTGCTATAAAATAATATATAACACATGGAAGAAAGGGTAAGTTGATAGCAATAAATATAAATAAGAAGCTAGGAATTATAGAAAATGGATAAGGGAAGCAAAGGAGCACAAGGCGAAATACATGGCTAGCAGAGTTAAAGACAATAAGGAATTTTTAAAGATTATTAGGAATAAAAAGAATCTGAACAATGGTATTGATCTATTACTAGAATACAATGGTAGACTTATCAATCATGATACAGAAAAACAGAAGTCTTAAATACGTATTTCTATTCTGTATCTCAGAAGAAACCAATGATGCTGTGATAACACTCTTTCCATTCCACTAGTATCTCAGAAGGATGTTAAACAACAGCTACCAAAGATAGACATTTTAAAATCAGCACACACCTGGATAACTTACATCCAAAAGCTTGAAAAGACTGGCTGAGGAGTTCACTGGACCACTGATGCTGCTTTTCAATAAGTCTTGGAAAACTGACCTATATTATAACAACAACATAGATGATAAAAACTGAAAGACCTGCAAAAATAACGTTTGTTTATGTTCTCAGCTTGGATGATGAAAACGGACTAGTCTGTTTCACTTTTGTTTGTAGTCAGATTCACTTTTTGAGCGACAATTACTATCTTAATACTACAGTGCATGGGTTGCAAACAGTGCAGGCATATGATAAAATTCCTACAAATATGTTTAATTGAGGGTGTTTTATGTATTTATTGACTAGAAACATTTCTTTTAGATGTTGTTGCATAGACTCCTCTTACAGTCAGCTAGACACCCTTAGCATTACCCACTCTACCTTTGTACATAGTAATCTGAGTCATGTCTTCCTCTGGCTCTTAGGCATGTAAGGGAGACCCTCCTAGCTTCCCCTACGCAAGGACCACGTGGATATAGATAAAAGGGTGTCCAAGCTAGGGTAAAATTTTATATCACCTATGGCATCACCTCTGAATTTGGCCCATTAATCTCAATGGGGCAGTCATAGCAGAAAGAAAAATGGTTAATAGTGAGTGTGTGGATGAATTTACTGAACCCCACAGCATTTCTCTTGCACATTTATGCTGGTGTCAGGGAGCATTTAATAACCTCTTTGGCTCTCCTCTCTTCCTTCAATCTCTGCCTGATCTGTGTCAATTTTACGCCCACAAGCTGCCTCAGCTGGGTATTAGAGGCTGTGGTACCATCGCTCCTTCAGGACTAGTGAGTTAATAATTAAGAATTTACCTAAGCATTAGAGACCAACTTCTTAGCTAAAGCTGGCTAAGACACAGCTAACAACCATTTGTAACTGAAGTAACTATTAGCAGGTAAATCCTACTTCTGAGTCTGTGGTTTTGTGCTCACAGCTGCCTACTAAGAGGTGCCCAGGAGGTCCCGAATAACACCTTGCCTGGAGCCCAAAGGTGGCACCAAAACTGTATAAAGTGGCATAGATTGCAGCTGTCCTCATCTTTCATATGATGGTGTGACCCATGGAGACTACAGGGCCTGTCCTTCAATGCTCCATCTAGGACACAAGAACCCAGCCGTCATGAAGAAAGAAAGGTTGGGTCAGATCCTACTTAACTGGGAGAACAGAGACTCCAACATCCCAGGAAACTGTGCTGGTGATACAATAGGTAATCTCCTTCCTTCCGAGCCGCTATTGAACCAAAGGCCCAGGCGGGTGCTGCTGGAGGATGCACATCTAGACAAAATGCTCCTAGCTAGCTGTGGCCATTAAAGAACACGTCACTTTCTGTATGTGTAGGAGCATGAACCCAGCTGTTGTGGCCAAATGCCACACAAACTACATTCCACCTACCTACGTTCCCCCTGCAGTTTTCGCTGGATGCAGGATTTTGCTTCACATCCTTTCATCAGCTGTTGTGCTGTGCACAGCTGCATTCCATCCCAGAGGTGGCTGCATTTCAGTGGCCAGCAAACGGATCCCCACCAAAGCAGTGTGGGAAATTCAGTCACATCCAGAAAGCTCTTTGAGATCCCTGGATGAAGAGTGCTAAGTACAAGCGGAGAATGACTCTGTCTCAGAACATTGTGGGGTCATTTTTTTCTTTTTACTCTTCCGTCTGGGGTACAATCTGGTGGGCTTGTCTTTGGCAGGGCACATTCTGCGGTTCGTGGTGTCTGCTTGCTACTAGCCTAGGAATTTGGGCTCTTTAGTTCGTTGTGGCTGTGCACCGCCGCATGTTTCCGTGAGTGTATTTACAATGTGCACAGCAAATTTGCTTCATTTATCTTACACTTGCCTATCATCTTGTGACCATTGTGTTACTGATTCATTTCCTGTCATCTGACGCCTTGACCTGCCAAAAATACAGATTCCACGACTACTGACCTTCCACGCTAAACCGGGATAAGCCATAAGGTTTGAAGGTGGAGCCAAGCCAGAAGGTCTGGCTTGGGGGAGCCCGGTCACTGGAGCTGAACTCTGAGTATGGAAAAGGAAGTTCAGAAACTGATCTGTGCGGTCAGTGTGATCACTGGGAAGTGATGCCAAATAAATATCTGGCAGCTCCGCGCCTCCTCTAGCTCGGACACATAGCTGGTGACTCTGCTCATGCTTAGCCTGAGCATTCGTTAGCTCGCCCATCTCTTAGTTCCACACTTCTTGTACACAAACCCTAGTGAGATCACGTGTGTGCAGACAGAAAGGGCAGGGGGCGCTGAGAGAGGAAAGCATTAGGAGGAAGAACATGCACATGGCAGGCCAGTTAGTATTTTCTCTGAGCACTGTCTTCTCCCCCCAGCATACTTCCAGGGTTGGCAGCCAGCACAGGGGGTAGAAGCCTTCCAGATGCTCTTCCTGTCTGCTCTCCAAACTGAAGGCTGAGAAGTCAGGACAGAGTCAACAGGGATCCCTCGCCTTTTGCGGCCCACGGAACGTGGACTTAGGTGTATCCGTCCCTTCCGTTTCCGGGCAGTGTGACGTATCTCTCTGAGCTGGCGCCCGGGGCCCTTTAGCGACAAAACTATTGAGGTTCAAAAACCTCTCGCCTGCTCATCCTCCTCCTGCTCCCATCAGGACTGTGAAATGAAAACTGTGCTACGAGGAACCAGACCGTGCTGCAGAAACTACCCCCACCATGCTCCAGGCACCAGGATGATGTTTTCCCCTCATGCACTTCTTTGGCGTTATTTTTATACTTAGTTCCTCCCACATGGTTTCCCTCTTTTCGCCAGGGAACAGCAATTCCTTTTAACCCTTCAGGAACCAAACCAGTAACCGACTAAACCCCCTATGCCCTGATCTCCACACACAGCAGTGGGGTAACAGTCAAATGATGGGCACAGCTTGAGGTCCCGTGTACCCTATATTGGCCTAGGCTCAAGCTTCCTGAAGGACCCGCCTCACCAGCTCTGTCCCACCAGGTAACTAACCCAGGATGCTAGAATTTGATAGGGGAACAATTCTGGGGGCTGACATCAGGCCGGACTCACCCCCTCTAGAGTTCACCCCTGTGCACTGCAAGGCCTACGTACCACTGAAGCCCTCCAAGACCTGGCATCTGATTCAAACTGAAGTGAGTGGGACCACTTCTGTATTTGCATCTAAGCCTGGGCTGGAGGCCTATCAGACTCTACGCTGTCCAGGGCAAGGATTCTCCCATCATCTGTGTGTGTCCAGGGCCTACCACCATGAGGAGAGCCAGTCCTAACTGGGGCCATGGGCGCCACCGTCATGTAAACGATCAGTAATATTATACCCCGCTCTCCCTACCGCTGTCTTCAGAGAGAGCACCCAGGTTTTACTACAGGAAGACTGCCCAGTGGGAGGCAGCCTATTGCAGGAGACTGCTCATCAAGGAACAGTTACCAGCAGGGGCTGCTTATTAGAGATCGTCTTAGTCCTAGTGGGGCAAGAGGGTTCAGAGCTACCACACAGGAGGAATCCAGATCCCGGGGTCCAGGGCTAGTTCAGTGACCATAGCCCGTAACCGCACTCATGTGGTTTGCAGAGAACACAAAGATTAAGATTTTAGGCTCCCCTCCCTCGCCCTCCCGCCCGCTCTGCAATACAAGGCAATGCCTCCAAGAAGACTGTGTGGAACCATCTCCCCAGAGAGCTTGTGGGAGTCCTGTCACGTGCCATTCCAAACCAGATGGGGCAAGGCGTCAGAGAGCACTCCACAGGGGAAGGTCCCGCACAGGTGGAAGGAGCATGGCAGGTGGACTAATCGGTCTCTTCCAGCCTAGTTCCTGTGACTGCCTTGCTACACACAGCGACTAGGCTTGATTTTGCAGCCTTTAAGCGGGCAAAGGGCCCACTGACTTTGACTAGAGTTTGCTACAAGGATGGCAGGGCCCAGGGCGGACAGCAACCCAGGGCATTGCTTGCTTTTCCTGTGACGGAGACCGTCAGCTTTCACTTTAGACAACCCCATCACTGGAAGCAGTGGAGTTAGGCTAAAGCTCCATACTACAGTCAAGTGGCAACAGGATCACTTGAGGGCTGCAGCATAAATGGGTTTTTTTCCCTCACAGCACCTCAGTGTGGTAGGGAAGTATTACTCCCATTTTACAGATGGGAAACCAAGGCACAGGTTAGATGAAGTGACTTGCCCAAGAACACACAGAAAATCTGTGGCTAAGTGGTCAATTGAAGCCACGTCGCCCAGTCTAGTGCCCCAGCCACGGGACCAGCAGTCAAGCAGTGCAGGCCAAAATGCTTCTTGGCCTCGTGGCTGACCTTCCTTTTCTGACCCTCCTCCACAGCCAAGGGGTTGTGTAGGTCACCAAGCCACTAGGAGCAGTAACAGTTTGGGATTCACTTGCAGTCCTGGTCTCTAATTCAGCACACTCGTTGGCATCACGAAACTGGCATCACACGGGCAATTTTCTGTATGTGTGCAAATGGGACAGCGGGGTTTTGTGTGTGCAAAACACGTGCAGCTGGTGCCAGGACCAAAACAAGCTGTGCAAATTCCAGGGGAGGCTGAAAATGGACCCCTTCATGAACCCCGAAGAGCAGCCCATCTGCCGTCACTGGTCTCCTCCTTGGTAACCTTTACTGGCTAAAATGACCAGATTACTCATAGTCATTCAAACCCCAGCGCTCAGCCCCTGTCCACCTAAGCCCTGTAATTGCTGCAATTAGTGCTGTGCTTACAGCTGTCCCTGCTCACGTACAGTTCTACAGTCATTACAATACATGGACCAATGCAGCAACTGGGGGGGGGGCGGGGGGGGGGAGAAAGGGGCTTGGTTAAACCTGCCCGCGTGAGTCGAGCTCAGAAAGAGTTAACAGCAGAACAACCTGCCATTGGCTGGAAAGGCAACGCCTCTTTTTTTTCTTTTCTCAAATTATTATCGAAATAACAAGTCTGGGCTGTTATCATGCTGGGACCCGGGTGTCAGCTTGCCGGCTGCCTCTTTTCCAATCTTGTTTAATCTTTAACATAAAAATGCTGAGCTGGCTTCTTTAGTCAATTTAAATGTTATGCAACCGCAGCCAATGTAGTTTGCAGTCGTTTCACAAGAGCAGACACCCAATCTGACTTTACCCTCTGGGGCCAAGGGGTCTCCCTTCCGGCTACTGCAAGGGGGCTCTGCTTCTCCAGATTGCCTGGTTGGTATCTTGTCTGGGGGAGACCAGACTCCAGGTGGACAGTCCTGGGGCCTGACCTCCTCTGACCGTCCCCAGAACCCTTACGGGAAAGGCAGTGGTGGCACAAGCTTCCCCCAGGTGACCCCCCATCAACAAGCCTCACCCCTCATTTGGAGTCACCTCCTAGATAGCAAGAGGGGGTGTCCCCTCTTCCACCTGCTCGGCGGGGCTTTGCCCTTCTCGCGGCCTGCAGCCCGCTCAGCCAGTGAGCCCCTGTGGGGAAGGGGCATCTTTCACCCCACACCTTGGATCGACCCATGGGAGGCCGTTTTCCTTGGCTTGGAGATGAGCCCCGGGGATCCCCCGAGAACAGCCTGCATTGGACAGTGCCCAGTATAAACCGAAGGCCCTAAAAAAATCAGAACAAATGTCATTGCTCTACATGCTCCAGCTCCTCTGTTCAGCTCTAGGCCTTGGCTGGCTAGTCTACCCTGCTGGCTCCCCTCAGCTCCCTGGCTGCAAGCTGGAGGCCCCCTGCCGACCAGCTCCGGGAACATGCACCGTGCGCCATTTAACTCCCCTGGTGGGGAAAGCTGGAAGGTTACAGCTGGGCAGGTCCACAGACACCAGCAGGCCGGGCTCCCAGCTGCAGGGAGAAAGCTGAATTCTGTGGTATCTTGGGGATATGCCCAGTTCTGCAGCATGGTGGTGCCTACAAAGCCCTGATCATACCAGGACAAGTTCCACGAGGAGCGTGGCAGAGAGGAGCTGAGGAAGAGATGAGTTTGTGCCCAGGGCCGCACAGGAAATCTCTGGCAGAGCCAGGAATTGATCCCCTCTCTCCTGAGTCCTCAACCTAGTACCTTAGCCACATGCTTTTAAGTTCAAAGCAGTAGCATCCAGCATGCTAACGTTATAACGACAGGCTCACTATTCTATCAGGGAATTCTGCCTGGCAGAGAGATGAGACCAGAGAGGAGCTATGAAACCTTTAAACTGAACGTAAATGAGACGGGAACTTCAATCAGAACCAATTGGAATTAAGCTGATTCCACCATAGTAACGCCATGCCACAGAGATGCATTAAACCGCATTCAACTATTACCATACAGTAGACTCTCGATTATCCAGGATGATAGGGAAAAAATTAATTCTGGTTAATAAAATCCCGGTTAATCACCTTCCATAGGAAATATGGGGAAAGGGGGTTGGTTCACCAGCCACCCTGCACTGGGGGGAGGGGATGTTGGGTTGCTGGCTGCCCTGTGCCCTGGTGGGGTTTTTTTTGTGTGTGCTTGGGCCAGCAGCAAAGCCAGAGCCGGCCCTACGTGTTGCGCGTATTTTTTTGACATCCTGGTTAATCCAATCCTGGATAATCGAGAGTCTACTGTATTTGCATATTTCCCAGGATGCACGAGGGGAAATATTTGATATGCTATGTTAATGCCACACGTTTGTTGACCCCTGTAGATTGCCTGCTCTGATCACCGGGGGAAATGAGAGTAGTAAATGTAGTTTAGGACCCCATGTGAATATTTGTGCATCCTGATTCCAGGGCACACTGACTGCAATCACAATAGCACACAGCAAATGCACGCATGGCCTTAGCCCCTGAGAACGAGGTGCACAGGTCTGAACATCTGGGCCACGGTCCCTTGCTAACTCATGGGCAGCTGAAAGGCAGGTAAGTGTTTCCTTAGTTTAGTATAGGACAGGGGTTGGCAACCTTTCAGAAGTGGGGGGGCCGAGCCTTCATTTATTCACTCTAATTTAAGGTTTCACGTGCCAGTCATACATTTGAATGTTTTCAGAAGGTCTCTCTCTCTAGGTCTATAATACAGAACTAAACTAGTGTTGTCTGTAAAGTAAATAAGGTTTTTAAAATGTTTAAGAAGCTTCATTTAAATTTAAATTAAAATGCAGAGCCCCCCAGACTAGTGGCCAGGACCTGGGCCGTGTGAGTGCCACTGAAAATCAGCTCGTGTGCTGCCTTTGGCACCCATGCCATAGGTTGCCTACCCCTGGTATAGGACAAAGCGTACAGCCTAATCTATTTAATGGCCTTTGAAGTTTGCACTGCCCCTTAACCATTCCCAGCCGCGATCCAGAAATTAGCCTGCTCATTCGATGGCGGAGAGAGACAGTGAAGTGCAAAGCAAGTTGCCCCAGCTCTGAAATGCAGAGTTTTACCTGCATCAGCATCAAACCTTCCCAGGGCAAATCCTGACTCTGCCCACCCAGGCCCACAGAGCTCCAGGAGTGGCCTGGAGTCCAGAGCTCCCCACTCTGTGCACAACCTGGTCCCTCCAGCTGTGCTCTGGATTCAGGTTTGTCACTAAGGGAGCCATTGCCTGGAGCAAATCTACCCCATTTTTAGGCTCCGCAGAGCCACTTGTTACCTTCGCCTACGAGCGCCTTTGGCGATGCAAACACGCTGGCACACTTGAAATGCCGCTACTGTGTTTATTGGAATCCTGAAGCCCGCCTAGTGGACAGGACAGTAAAGTCTGTGTTGGGTGGGTCTGGTTTGTGTGTTACAACGTGTTAGGAAAAAATACCCCAAACCAAAACCCCACCGAGCCCGGTCTTTCGGTGAAAGTGTTAAAAGATGTTTGCTCCAGTATAAAAATACTTTCAGCCCTTTAATGATACATTATTGGGTTATTATAGTGATAGGAAACTGCAGGGGGCTGAAGGCTTCCTGGGTGTCTGTACCCCCTAGAATAGGCACAACCCTCAAGCAATGCCAAACCCCAATGGGCACCCATTGGAATGACTCAGTTCTTTTGCCTGTAGTTTTCAGGTCACCGCGGTGAGAATCCATCTAGCCCAGCGAACTGTGGGACAGTGCCCGGCACCAGCTGCCTCAGAGGAAGGTGTGAGGAGTTCGGCAGAAGGAGCAACGGGATACCCGGACCACAGTGAAAGTTGAACTCCCGTCAATGACAGGTTGGCCTGAGCCCTGAGGCAGGAGAGGTTCGAGCGCGTTGATGTTTTTAGTAGTGACTGTTGTGGTGTTGGCTGCTCTTGTTGTGCCTCACCATGTGGCCGAGAGCTGCGACAGCTGGAGGTCTCAGTGGAGGAGCACAGACCTTCCCAGGAAGGGGGCAGCTATACATATGGGGTTAGAGGTCCGTTCCGTACACCTCCAACCCATTGGGAGCCCTCAGGGTAGTTGTGCTCCTAGGACCCCCTTCCCGCATTTCGCTGATGCTTTCATACAAGTTCTCAGTGGGGCAGTTCTTGGCAGACTTGTCCCTTCTCTTGGGCTTTTTCCAGTTCACATCTACTGCCTCGTAGGCCGGTTCTGGAGAAGGGTTCGTGCCGTGCTCAGTCCAGGATCCATCGTTGATAGACTCATAGCAGGGCTCAGTGAGCAAGACTCGGCCTGGTGTGGATCGATACCCCGCCCTGACATCTCTGAGATGGGCAGCTGGCCGCCCGTGTTCTCCTTGGCCCGGCTCCCCAGTGTCTGTTCCTTCAGAGGGGGACGGAGAAGAGCCTTGGTGTTTCTTCTTCTTGCCAGCTTTGCACACGGTCGAGTACATGTCTTCTACCTACAAAAGAGCACCTGTGGTTACTGGAAATTCCTGTACAGCGGTGGGACAACAGAACCCACCCGTGTGTTCCTGCCGGAGACTCGCCCTCAGCCCACTTGCTTCATAAAGTCACCGATCCCACCACCAGAATGAAGGGCATCCAGGCATTTACCCAGCAAAGGTCAACCTAGACCAGGGGGTAACGGAGCCATGATACAGAAAAGGTCGAGAACGACTGATCTAGACCCACACTAAAAAGACAGTCCCTGCCCATAAAAGCCCATGATCTAGGTTATAGGAAGAGAGCAATGTGCAACGGGGAGATGAGACAAATTGGGGGACGGGGAGCAGCAACGCCAAGGGCGGGGGGCTCCCTGCCCTCCAGCCTGACAGGTTCTAGCAAGGAGACTTTGGCATCTGGCTCTCCAAGCAGGTGCAGCATCCTGGGTGGAGGCTGCCGGCTGTGCAAACCTCCCCCCTGCCCACTGCCCAGCCGCTCAGCCCACGTCTGGTCATGTTTCAGTTTCGGGAGGCGGTGGTCTGATGGGGCTGGGTCTTTGGGACCGAGGGGGTGAGCAGGGAAGGGGGTGGGGATCCTTGCACTAATACGTGTGTACGGCCCGGCCCAGCGCCGCACGGCGGGTCTGTGTAGGAACGCACACACTGGCGCGTTACACCTTCGCACGCCACCTGCATGCCACACCGACAAGTTCAGCATCTGCCTGGGCCCAAGCGAGGTCCTGCACCGGCAGAACCGGCCCCTCTTGGCCTGGTTCCCCCGGTGTGGTGTGGCCAAGGGAAGGCCGGCGCCTTCCTAACGGGGTGGCTACCTGCAGCTGGGAACGAGCCGCCGAGCCCGGATCGACAGCCACCTGCTAGCACGCTAAAGAGAGCCGGGTGGCAGGGGCTCCGACTAGCCCCCTCAGTGCCAGCGTGCGTGGCTAGCCCCTGCCGAAGCGCCCGCACTGCTATTCATTAGTGCTCAGACCAGGGCAGGCTGTCTCCCCAGCTCCCAGGGGCAGTGCGGACATACCCAGAATGTCGCCCCAGGCACCTTTGGCCCCAAAAGCCAGGGAGAGGGAGCTGCTGCTCATCTGGTTATTGAGCGGTGGGGCTCAGCCAGTGAACGTCACTGGCTCCGGGCGCTCCCCTGGGAGACAGAGGAGGAGATGTGGCTGGCACTCACGTCCCCTCCTCACCGCCCCCGTCGCTGGGGCTCGGGACGGTGACAATCAGCCTTTTGCTTTCTCTGAAGCTGTTATGCTCTGTCTGGGCCCTGTAAATGCACAGTCCTCGCCAGATGGTGCCACGGACCAGCCAGCAACAGTGCAGGAAACCCTGTCGGCCGCCGGAGCCAGAAAGCTGGTGAGACAGGAGGGATTTTAAAAATAACCCAGTGCGGAGACAGGAGCACTGGCCATCTGCGGCTGCCTTCCCGCTGCCTCGGCGCGCTTCGGGGCTCGGCTGCTCCGCTTGGACCTCGGTTTGGCTTCTTGCAAACTGAGCAGAGCCGGCCTCCCTCCTTCCCTCCCTCCTCCTCCTGAGCCACTTTATCCAGGTCACAGGTGTCGCTCACTGCTCCTCTGGGCCCGAGTCCTCGCTCTGCAGCCAGAGATCCATGCCCTCCCGCAGAGAGACCACTTTCACAGGCACAATATTGACGCTTCTGGGGCCTCCTGCTCTAATTCCACTTAGAACGTTCTGAATGCTTAAAAATTCTGCCGAGCGTCTGGCTTCCTTCCTGCGTTCAACTTCGGTTCCCCCGTTCCCTGGGAGGGACCCATCTCCGTGCCAGTGGGTTTGCCAGCCGATTCCCACCCCCTTCCCCTCTCGTTACTAGAGGCGATGAGTTTGGAGGAATATCCTCAAACTTTGGGCTGTTCCCACACTGTTTGCTTTGACTGTTCATGGGGCGTGGTTGGCTGCCAAAGTCACATGCTGCCATTTCTGCTCCCTGATTGGATAATAAACATTTCAAATGGACGGGGCTGGCCAATAATGAATGAACCTGTCGATTCAGAGAGGTTAAGGTGAGATCATTGACCCCGAACCTCCTGTAGAACAGGAGCCAGAGGATAAAGCACTCAGCTTCTGTGTCTCCGCAGCTCCCAGCACAATGCCACCCCCTCCTCCTGGGTCTATCGATAACACGTCCCCTTTCCGCTGACATGCAGGAGGCGGGGGGGAGTTGTAACCATCTCCACAGGTCTCCCCGGCCCCCTGAGCCCTCACAAATAAAGAACAATGCAACCCCCTGGATAGTGGCAAACCAGGCTCAGGGCTTCCATCCAGGACCAGGCCATGGGACTCCCCCAGCACCGACACTGCCCGTCCCCCAGTGCAGCGTGGCTCAGCGTGGGAGGAGATGATGGATGTTACTGTACCTTCACGGCGGGAGGGGCACAGGCAGCTCCTTCCCCGCCTGCTGGGTCGGCAGGCCCCGCGGGGGATTCGCCCTGCATCTCGTCCTGGAGCTCTGGCTGGAAATTCTTCTTCGCCTTGCGGACGCAGGCGTACTCGGCCGTCACTGCCGTGTCCGCCTCGCTCAGAGGGGAAGGCTCCAGCGGGGTTCCCACGACGGGCTGGGGTGAAGGCCCTTCCTGAGTCCCGGCCGCACACTCGTACAGCACCTCCGGGGCGGAGAAGCACAGGTTCGAGTAGGTCTGGTCAGGACTCAGGGCGTCAGCCGAAGGGTCGGGATGGGGGATCTGGGGCAGCTCTCGGTGCAGCAGGACGCTGAAGCTCGAGCTATGGGTGGCTCCTTCTCCATCCCCCGAAGAGCTTGACGGGTAAAGGAAATCCACGCTGGCCGGTCTTTGGTCTGGGAAGGGAAGAGAAGGGGCGTGAGGCGTCCGCACTGCAGCTCTCGTAGGGGACCCTGGCTGGCTCTTTCAATGGACTCACCAAGCAGAGTTAAGAATACCCGGCCCTTGCCAATCCCCCTTCACCCTCCTTCACAGCGTGCAGCGAGTGTCACTGCTCAGGCTAGTGAGGGTGACGGACACGTGTGATCGCAGGAATGCGCCAGCCATCCAGTACCAGGCAATGCGGCCCTACCAGAGAGGATGCTGGGAGAACCACCACCCTATTCCTGCAGCTGGGAGGCGGCGCGGCCCCTCGGGCACAGACACCATCCCCCTTTGTACGGGCGCACGCCCAGCCACAGAGCCGCCAGATCTCTCTGCGCTGCAGCTCCGGCCACTGTCGAACTTTCCAGCCACTCACGCTCATCCGTGTGCTTCACCCTGTTGAGCTCGTGCAGTTTGGTGTCGGATTTACTGAGCGATCGGAGCTGCGTCTGCCTCAGCAACGACTGCAAAGGAAGGAGGAGACGCACCGGTGAGACTCATAAGAACGGCCACACTGGGTGAGACCAATGGTCCATCCAGCCCAGTGTCCGGACTTCCAACAGTGGCTGGTGCCAGATGCTTCACAGGGAATGAACAGGGCAATTTACAGAGTGACCCATCCCCTGTCAGCCAGTCCCAGCTTCTGGTAGTCAGAGGTTTAGGGACACCCGGAGCATGAGATTGCATCCCTGACCATCTTAGCTGATAGCCACTTAGGGGCCTATCCTCCATCAATTTATCTAATTCTTTTTTTAATCCAATTATACTTTTAGCCTTCACAACATCCCCCGGCAAGGAGTTCCACAGGTTCATTGGGTGCTGTGTGGTGAAGTACTTCCTTTGGCTTGTTTTAAACCTGCTGCCTAGTCATTTCATTAGGTAACCCCTGGCGCCTGTCTGATGTGAAGGAGTAAACAACACTTCTTGACACATTTTCTCCACACCACTCACAATTGGATAGACCTTGATTAGATGACCGAGGGAAGACCTCTCCTCAGTCTTTCTAATCTCTCCTCAGGCGGAAGCTGATCCACACCCCTACTCAGCTTTGTTGCCTGTCTCTGTATGTTTTCCAATTCTAATACATCTCTTTTCGATGAGGAGCCCAGAACTGCACGTAGCATGGATTTATATAGTGTCATGATGATATTTTATGTCTTATTATCTGTTCCTTTCCTAACGGTTCCTAACGCTCTGTTCACTTCTTCGACGGCCGCTGCCCATTGGGCAGACGTTTGCAGAGAACGCTCCACAATGACTCCAAGATCTCGGAGTGGTAACAGCTAATTTAGACCCCCTTGTTTTGTAGGTGTAGTTGGGATGATGGTTTCCAATGTGCAGTCCTGTGCATTTACCCACGCTGCCTGCCATTTGCTTGCCCAGCACCTGCTTGGTGGGACCCCTCACACGGTGAGAGGGGGCACCGTGCCCTACGGCCAGGCTGTGCTGTCCCAGATCCTCCCCAAACGGCTCCGCCCTGCGAGCCTGCTCCATCCGCCTACTGCAGTGCTGGGGAAACCTCACCTTCCGATTTACCATCCAGCACTAGCCAGGGCTCGGCGCCCTCTCCCCGTCTCATAATGTGCGTGGGGGAGGCTGATCTCTGCTGTTTAACGAGCACGCCAGCCCCCTGCTGCTTGTGTTTTTGAATTAATGCCTCTGAATAAAATAACGGAGTTTGCCAGGGCGTCTCTGCTCGAACTGGCTCCCGGCTCAGCTGGTCCCTCCCAGAGCAACATCCCAGTCACCTTTTCACAGGCCGCCCCGAGGATTCCCCTTCCCATGGGCTGTTCCCTCCAGCGAGAGAAGACTCGCTCCACCTTCCACCTCGACAGCTCTTCCCCAGAGTCCTCCAGACAGTCCTAGCTAGGTGCTGAACACCCCCCATTCCCACTGAGCCAGGAGGAGGTGCTCGGTGCAGGATGGGGTGCAAAGACAGCTCATTTCTAGAGCTTTTCCTGGAACACCTGCTGTCCAGGAGGCATCCATCCCGGCCCTGTCCTAAGGCAGTGCCGCCGGGCTCCCCACCCATGATCCACTGGGGCAGGAGCAGCAGCTCCCACTGGTTGTTGCATGACTTTGGGGCCATGAGCTTATCTAGCCAATGTGCGCACTTACCACATCTACCAGCTTCATCCCGTCCGGTGGGACCACTTTCTTCCTAGCTTTCCTGCAAGGAGAGGGATTAAGCCAGGGGTTGGACGGTGGCAAAGGATCCGCCAGCAAGCACCACGTGAGAAGCGCTCTCCTGCGGTTCGGAGGGCAACACTTTCAAACATGACCAGCATTCCTGGGGGCCCACTCGGAGAGGCCTCCTACAGGCCCGATTTTCAGCCTGCCCCTGGGGATCAAGCCCCAGTGACATCTCTAGTTGGGCACCCAAAATCACAGGCCACTTTCTAAAGCCAGAGCTTTAACATACGGTCTCTGCGGAGTGCTGGTGAATATGGATCTGCTCCTCATGGCTAGCCCAGCGGATCCAGGTGTATTGGATCCAAGGGCTTGCACCGTCTCCATCCCCGTTCTAGCTGAGGCCACGTTCCCTGCTGCAGGACAGTGGTCACGTTGCTGTCAGGAGCGTATACCGAAACGTGGGGAATGATCCTAACGAGAGCACCGTCAGCGAGCGCTCTCTGCTCCCTGACACTGCTCGGTGCATCGCACGGCTGCGCGGATCACTCAGACGAACACACCACATCCTGCCTGCACGGGCACCAGCTGCCACATGCCCGTGACATCGTATCCTGTCGGCGCTGCACGCCTCCGAAGCTTGTACAACTCAGTGCATGGCATCTGTGCCCACCGCACCGCACCTGTGCCTGGGAGACTGCCCGGCACTCTGGAGCCACGCCCACACGCTCCCGTGAGCACACCCGCCACTCTGGAGCCACGCCCACCGCTCCCGTGAGCACACCCGCCACTCTGGAGCCACGCCCACACGCTCCCGTGAGCACACCCGCCACTCTGGAGCCACGCCCACCGCTCCCGTGAGCACGCTCGCCACTCTGGAGCCACGCCCACACGCTCCCGTGAGCACACCCGCCACTCTGGAGCCACGCCCACCGCTCCCGTGAGCACGCCCGCCACTCTGGAGCCACGCCCACCGCTCCTGTGAGCACGCCCGCCACTCTGGAGCCACGCGCTCCCGTGAGCACGCCCGCAACTCTGGAGCCACGCCCACCGCTCCTGTGAGCACACCCGCCACTCTGGAGCCACGTGCTCCCGTGAGCACACCCGCCACTCTGGAGCCACACGCTCCCGTGAGCACACCCGCCACTCTGGAGCCACGCCCACCGCTCCCGTGAGCACGCCCGCCACTCTGGAGCCACGCCCACCGCTCCTGTGAGCACGCCCGCCACTCTGGAGCCACGCCCACCGCTCCTGTGAGCACGCCCGCCACTCTGGAGCCACGCCCACCGCTCCTGTGAGCACGCCCACCACTCTGGAGCCACGCGCTCCCGTGAGCACGCCCGCCACTCTGGAGCCACGCGCTCCCGTGAGCACGCCCGCCACTCTGGAGCCACGCGCTCCCGTGAGCACGCCCGCCACTCTGGAGCCACGCGCTCCCGTGAGCACACCCGCCACTCTGGAGCCACGCCCACCTCCCCTGTGAGCACGCCCGCCACTCTGGAGCCACGCCCACCAGTCCTGTGAGCACGCCCGCCACTCTGGAGCCACACCCACCGCTCCAGTGAGCACGCCCGCCACTCTGGAGCCACGCCCACCGCTCCCGTGAGCACGCCCGCCACTCTGGAGCCACTCCCACCGCTCCTGTGAGCACGCCCGCCACTCTGGAGCCACGCCCACCACTCCTGTGAGCACACCCGCCACTCTGGAGCCACGCCCACCACTCCTGTGAGCACACCCGCCACTCTGGAGCCACGCGCTCCTGTGAGCACGCCCGCCACTCTGGAGCCACGCCCACCGCTCCCGTGAGCACGCCCGCCACTCTGAAGCCACGCCCGCCACTCCTGTGAGCACACCCGCCACTCTGGATCCACGCCCACCGCTCCTGTGAGCACGCCCGCCACTCTGGAGCCACGCGCTCCCGTGAGCACGCCCGCCACTCTGGAGCCACGCCCGCCACTCCTGTGAGCACACCAGCCACTCTGGAGCCACGCCCACCGCTCCCGTGAGCACGCCCGGCACTCTGGAGCCACACGCTCCTGTGAGCATGCCCGCCACTCTGGAGCCACGCCCACCGCTCCCGTGAGCACGCCCGCCACTCTGGAGCCACGCCCACCGCTCCTGTGAGCACGCCCGCCACTCTGGAGCCACGCGCTCCCGTGAGCACGCCCGCAACTCTGGAGCCACGCCCACCGCTCCTGTCAGCACACCCGCCACTCTGGAGCCACGTGCTCCCGTGAGCACACCCGCCACTCTGGAGCCACACGCTCCCGTGAGCACACCCGCCACTCTGGAGCCACACGCTCCCGTGAGCACACCCGCCACTCTGGAGCCACGCCCACCGCTCCCGTGAGCACGCCCGCCACTCTGGAGCCACGCCCACCGCTCCTGTGAGCACGCCCGCCACTCTGGAGCCACGCCCACCGCTCCTGTGAGCACGCCCGCCACTCTGGAGCCACGCCCACCGCTCCTGTGAGCACGCCCACCACTCTGGAGCCACGCGCTCCCGTGAGCACGCCCGCCACTCTGGAGCCACGCGCTCCCGTGAGCACGCCCGCCACTCTGGAGCCACGCGCTCCCGTGAGCACGCCCGCCACTCTGGAGCCACGCGCTCCCGTGAGCACGCCCGCCACTCTGGAGCCACGCGCTCCCGTGAGCACACCCGCCACTCTGGAGCCACGCCCACCGCTCCTGTGAGCACGCCCGCCACTCTGGAGCCACGCCCACCAGTCCTGTGAGCACGCCCGCCATTCTGGAGCCACGCCCACCGCTCCAGTGAGCACGCCCGCCACTCTGGAGCCACGCCCACCGCTCCCGTGAGCACGCCCGCCACTCTGGAGCCACTCCCACCGCTCCTGTGAGCACGCCCGCCACTCTGGAGCCACGCCCACCACTCCTGTGAGCACACCCGCCACTCTGGAGCCACGCCCACCACTCCTGTGAGCACACCCGCCACTCTGGAGCCACGCGCTCCTGTGAGCACGCCCGCCACTCTGGAGCCACGCCCACCGCTCCCGTGAGCATGCCCGCCACTCTGGAGCCATGCCCACCGCTCCCGTGAGCACGCCCGCCACTCTGGAGCCACGCCCGCCACTCCTGTGAGCACACCCGCCACTCTGGATCCACACCCACCGCTCCTCTGAGCACGCCCGCCACTCTGGAGCCACGCGCTCCCGTGAGCACGCCCGCCACTCTGGAGCCACGCCCGCCACTCCTGTGAGCACACCAGCCACTCTGGAGCCACGCCCACCGCTCCCGTGAGCACGCCCGGCACTCTGGAGCCACACGCTCCTGTGAGCACGCCCGCCACTCTGGAGCCACGCCCACCGCTCCCGTGAGCACACCCGCCACTCTGGAGCCACGCCCACCGCTCCCGTGAGCACGCCCGCCACTCTGGAGCCACGCCCACCGCTCCTGTGAGCACGCCCGCCACTCTGGAGCCACGCGCTCCCGTGAGCACGCCCGCAACTCTGGAGCCATGCCCACCGCTCCTGTGAGCACGCCCGCCACTCTGGAGCCACGCGCTCCCGTGAGCACGCCCGCCACTCTGGAGCCACACACTCCCGTGAGCACACCCGCCACTCTGGAGCCACGCCCACCGCTCCCGTGAGCACGCCCGCCACTCTGGAGCCACGCCCACCGCTCCTGTGAGCACGCCCGCCACTCTGGAGCCACGCCCACCGCTCCCGTGAGCACGCCCGCCACTCTGGAGCCACGCCCACCGCTCCCGTGAGCACGCCCGCCACTCTGGAGCCACGCGCTCCCGTGAGCACGCCCGCCACTCTGGAGCCACGTGCTCCCGTGAGCACGCCCGCCACTCTGGAGCCACGCGCTCCCGTGAGCACGCCCGCCACTCTGGAGCCACGCGCTCCCGTGAGCACGCCCGCCACTCTGGAGCCACGCCCACCGCTCCCGTGAGCACGCCCGCCACTCTGGAGCCACGCCCACCGCTCCTGTGAGCACTCCCGCCACTCTGGAGCCACGCCCACCAGTCCTGTGAGCACGCCCGCCACTCTGGAGCCACGCCCACCGCTCCCGTGAGCACGCCCGCCACTCTGGAGCCACGCCCACCGCTCCCGTGAGCACGCCCGCCACTCTGGAGCCACTCCCACCGCTCCCGTGAGCACGCCCGCCACTCTGGAGCCACGCCCACCACTCCTGTGAGCACACCCGCCACTCTGGAGCCACGCCCACCACTCCTGTGAGCACACCCGCCACTCTGGAGCCACGCGCTCCTGTGAGCACGCCCGCCACTCTGGAGCCACGCCCACCGCTCCCGTGAGCATGCCCGCCACTCTGGAGCCACGCCCACCGCTCCCGTGAGCACGCCCGCCACTCTGGAGCCACGCCCGCCACTCCTGTGAGCACACCAGCCACTCTGGAGCCACGCCCACCGCTCCCGTGAGCACGCCCGCCACTCTGGAGCCACGCCCACCGCTCCCGTGAGCACGCCCGCCACTCTGGAGCCACGCCCACCGCTCCCGTGAGCACACCCGCCACTCTGGAGCCACGCCCACCGCTCCCGTGAGGACGCCCGCCACTCTGGAGCCACGCCCACCGCTCCTGTGAGCACGCCCGCCACTCTGGAGCCACGCGCTCCCGTGAGCACGCCCGCCACTCTGGAGCCACGCCCACCGCTCCCGTGAGCACGCCCGCCACTCTGGAGCCACGCCCACCGCTCCTGTGAGCACACCCGCCACTCTGGAGCCACGTGCTCCCGTGAGCACACCCGCCACACTGGAGCCACGTGCTCCCGTGAGCACACCCGCCACTCTGGAGCCACGTGCTCCCGTGAGCACACCCGCCACTCTGGAGCCACGTGCTCCCGTGAGCACACCCGCCACTCTGGAGCCACACGCTCCCGTGAGCACACCCGCCACTCTGGAGCCACGCCCACCGCTCCTGTGAGCACGCCCGCCACTCTGGAGCCACGCCCACCGCTCCTGTGAGCACGCCCACCACTCTGGAGCCACGCGCTCCCGTGAGCACACCCGCCACTCTGGAGCCACGCGCTCCTGTGAGCACGCCCGCCACTCTGGAGCCACGCCCACCGCTCCTGTGAGCACGCCCGCCACTCTGGAGCCACGCCCACCGCTCCTGTGAGCACGCCCGCCACTCTGGAGCCACGCCCACCGCTCCTGTGAGCACGCCCACCACTCTGGAGCCACGCGCTCCCGTGAGCACGCCCGCCACTCTGGAGCCACGCGCTCCCGTGAGCACACCCGCCACTCTGGAGCCACGCGCTCCCGTGAGCACACCCGCCACTCTGGAGCCACGCCCACCGCTCCTGTGAGCACGCCCGCCACTCTGGAGCCACGCCCACCAGTCCTGTGAGCACGCCCGCCACTCTGGAGCCACGCCCACCGCTCCAGTGAGCACGCCCGCCACTCTGGAGCCACTCCCACCGCTCCTGTGAGCACGCCCGCCACTCTGGAGCCACGCCCACCACTCCTGTGAGCACGCCCGCCACTCTGGAGCCACGCGCTCCTGTGAGCACGCCCGCCACTCTGGAGCCACGCCCACCGCTCCCGTGAGCATGCCCGCCACTCTGGAGCCACGCCCACCGCTCCCGTGAGCACGCCCGCCACTCTGGAGCCACGCCCACCAGTCCTGTGAGCACGCCCGCCACGCCCACCGCTCCTGTGAGCACGCCCGCCACTCTGGAGCCACGCCCACCGCTCCCGTGAGCACGCCCGCCACTCTGGAGCCACGCCCACCGCTCCTGTGAGCACGCCCCCCCTCTGGAGCCACGCCCACCGCTCCCGTGAGCCCGCCTGCCACTCTGGATCCACGTGCTCCTGTGAGCCCGCCCGCCACTCTGGATCCACGTGCTCCCGTGAGCACACCCGCCACTCTGGAGCCACGCCCACCGCTCCCGTGAGTACGCCCACCACTCTGGAGCCACGCCCACTGCTCCCGTGAGCACACCCGCCACTCTGGAGCCACGCGCTCCTGTGAGCACACCCGCCACTCTGGAGCCACGCCCACCACTCCTGTGAGCACGCCCGCCACTCTGGAGCCACGCCCACCACTCCTGTGAGCACGCCCGCCACTCCTGTGAGCACGCCCGCCGGTCCCGTGAGCACGCCCGCCACTCTGGAGCCACGCCCACCACTCCTGTGAGCACGCCCGCCACTCCTGTGAGCACGCCCGCCACTCCTGTGAGCACGCCCGCCGGTCCCGTGAGCACGCCCGCCACTCTGGAACCACGCCCACCGCTCCTGTGAGCACACCCGCCACTCTGGATCCACACGCTCCTCTGAGCACACCCACCACTCTGGAGCCACGCGCTCCCGTGAGCACGCCCGCCACTCTGGAGCCACCCGCTCCCATGAGCACGCCCGCCACTCTGGAGCCACCCGCTCCTGTGAGCACGCCCGCCACTCTGGAGCCACGCCCACTGCTCCCGTGAGCACGCCCGCCACTCTGGATCCACACGCTCCTGTGAGCACGCCCGCCACTCTGGACTCCCTGTGCCCAGACACCCCTGTGACTGTCCTGCCTTGTGCCCCCGCTAGCCAGGCCTGGACGCTGTGTGCTTCCTGCAGCACTGCTCTCCTGAGGGCTGCCCCCCTCCCCTCCTGCTCATTGCCCTGCGCGCCTGGGCTCTCCGACAGCCTGGTGCTGCAGGGCGCCCGGCCTGCTCCTGCTGCGGGACTCCTGCCTGCCCTTTACCTTCGACATGCTCAGTTGCAGCTAACTCTGCTGGAAACCTCAGGGCTCCCTCTTCAAAGGGCCTGGCATCTCCGCGGCTGTGCCGGGCCCTCCTCCCACACCAGCCTATGGGAAGTGCTTAATGAGGATCTGGCAGGACTGACACATGCCTCCAGGCCCTGGCAGACTTCCTGGCCTCATGCTGCTGCCAAGGGGCGTTGCTGGCAGCTTAGCTGCGATCAGGCTCCTGCGATCACTTCCCACTTGCATTTCTGGCTCCCCTAACCTCCCTGCTCTGAATCTCCGTGGTGGCATTAAGGCCAACTCCTCCAATTAGCTGCATCCCACCCACATGGCATGGTGACACTGAGACCACGGCTCAGCCCACCTCCGATGGGCAGCCTTTGTCCTATGCCTCCCTAGGCCCTTCCCAGGACAATCCTGTTTGGCCTTTAAGTCCCCCCACTCTGCAAGGAGGCCGATCTTTCCTGGTCCCTTGGGTGGGGGGTTTAAGGCAGGTCTCACTGTGCTCAGCCAGGACAGATATGTCCAGCCCCCTTTTTAGGACAGCGCTGGGCAGTGAGGGGGAGGCTGCTCTGGCAGCAAAGAAGAAGCACGGGAGAGGCCCAGTCAGAGCGGAGAGTGCAGGGCTGATTCTGATCCCATCCCCGCCCTCTGCGGGGCTGGGAGTTGCTCTGGGAACTGGGAGCCTGGCTGGGTTTTGTGGCTTGTGGTTTGGGTTGGCTGGAAGCAGCAGCCCGTTTGGGACATACCGGCCTCTCCCTCGCCTGTGACTCATCTGTTTGCAGCCAGTGCAGCGCTGGCTTGGAGCTTTGCTCCTGCTTGGATGCTGGGGAATAAACCTGACAGGGATAGTCCTTGGTGCGGGGGAGAGCAGCGAAGCAGGAGGGTGGGAGCGGTTGGAATCTAGTTGCATGTTCGCAGCAGGAGGTTTCATCCCAGGCACTGGGGTCCTCACATTCCTGCCCTGCTGAGCTACGGGGCTAGGTGAGTATCCACACAGCATCCGCTAAGCTCCCACGGCCTTGCCCCAGCATGTGCGGCTCCATGGTTGGTTGCCACTAATTAAGCCAAAGGAGATCCATGGATGAATTAACCCCTCCATGACCCATGCAAAACTCCTGCCGGTTCCTCTACCCTGACTTCCGCTGTGAGAGGGAGGCCCAGCCACGTACCTTCTGCAGGCAGCACACAGGGCTGAGAGGAAGACCAGGACTCCAAGCAATGCCAGGCCCAGGGCAGCAGGCAAGGGGGGTGGATGGGGCCCAGCCATCCTTGCCCCACGGTCTGGAGCCACTTCAGAGATCCACTTCGCGGGGAGCTCTGCGGGAGAGGACAGTGGTCACTAGAGCACCCTAAGGAGAAGGCAGTGGGGATGTCAGCTGAGGTCCCCGTCTCGGGGTGGGGCAGGCCCGGGTCACGCAAGCAAGGAAAGGGACAGTGCCACACTTCAATACTGCCGTGCAGCCAGGTCTGACGGAGCCAGCATGATGCCAGGCCCCAGCAACTCCTGTCCTCCACTCTGCCTCTCCCAAGCACAAAGCATCGTAACAAGCAGTTGGCTGGCATGTCTTGAGCTTGCAGCAACGTATCCACCTTCAGTAGCCCAGCATCCAGGCACCAATTGGCCCAGTGGGTCGCTTCACCTGGGCCAGGAGTTTTAGCTGAATGCAGCTACGGGAGCATCTTCCCAGCGTGGATGGGAAGCCCCAACCCCCGCAGCCGGGCTCCCCGCTCCTCCTAACTCCGCTTCCCTGCTGCAGCTACGGAGTTTAGTTCAACGGCAGAGACGTGGAGTCCAACAAAAACGGATCAAACGCCAGCACGGCGCGCGGCTCCACCCTGGAGGTAGGTACAGGCCGCTCAACAGCGACCGAAAGGATCTGCCTCGTGAATTACACTTTGGCCACCCCACATCTAGCTTGTCCTGACAATAGTCTCCTAGAATTGAAATTCGTGTGGATTTGCCACCAGGGGGAGCCAATAAGGAAGAAAAAGCGGCCCTCGTTCATGGACGCTTCGAGCCAAAGCATTTCTGGGGGCTGTCACTGGCTTCTGATCTGGCCCGATTTCCCCTTTTCCTAGACAAATGCTGAATGGCTGGAATAAACAGCCCCCCACCTTGCTGAATTTCTAGGGCTCCAGGGCTGTATCTTGTACGCGCTCTCTCTCAAATCTCCTTTGGGCCAGGGCGGGCCATGAGCCTGCAATCTCCCAGGCAAAGGTGTTTTGGGGGACAGATGCCGTCCCTCACCTGGAAGGCAGAGCTGCGCCTCACCAAAAGGGCTCCCTCTTCCTTGCTGCTGCTTTGCACCAGGCCCTGGGAGAATCCCACACGGCGGTTGGTGGCACCGCCCAGCCAGCTGGAGTCCGGTATCGCTAATTCTCACCCTTTCATCACAAGTCGGGCTCGAGTTGGTGTTTCCCTTGAGGCCCCAGCGCCTGGGGGCATCGCGTTATTAGGTGCCAACCGCAGCTTCCACTTAAAACAAAAAGTTCCTAGCTCACATGGTTGCCTAGAAACACTCAAGAACATGACCCGAGTGCTCCCGAAGGACTCAGACAGCACGAGGCCAAGAAAAAGGATCCCAACTATTATTTTTCAAAATCTTGTCATTTTTAAGCCACTCTGACTCCGGGTCTTTGAATGCACGGGGCTGCCAATCCTGGGATTCTAACTACAAGCCAGGGGTCTAAGGATACTGGGGGCATGGCAACACTGGATTCGGGAGCCGTGGCACTTTATCCTGGACCCCAGATCGATGCTGGAGGAAGGGAGGGAAAAGGAGATAAAAAGATGGGGCCCAGAGCGTAAGTCGGCATTTGAACTCTGACCCACCTCACGCAGCAGAATCAGAAAGGGAGGGGGAGGGAAAGTTTCCATCTGGCCTGTTAGCAGGTTCTGAACAGAGCAAGCGCAGGGGTGATGTGCTTGGAAATGAATGTGGAGTCAGATCAGCCTGGTATTTACACTGAGCAGGGCTAAGAACAGGGCATCTGCTCTGCAGTCAAGTGGGCAGGGGAGTTGCAGGCTGGAGCCAAGCTGGGATTCAGGTTCCATGGTGCTTCTGGTCCCTATATGTGGAAACCCGGCAAGATCGTCTGTTCTCCTGAGGTCCAAATCTCACAAGATTGGCTGTTCAGGCCCTGAGACCTCAGTGGGTAACAGGCCCCTCCCCCCGGGTTCTGATCCAAAATTAAAGGTATAATGGCACGGAGGAGAGGCTGTGATCCAGAGTCGGATCCTCCGAAATTCAGGGAGCTTCAGCTGTGAGGTTCAGGGTGGGGCCCAGGTTTAGAGTCAACACATTTTTAAATCTAAAATGAGAGGGAGCCCCAAAGCCTGAAATCCCCAGGCTGGGTATTGGCTCCATGCAAAGTTGGGAGCCTCAGTGTAGCAAATATTTGTGAGGGAGCGTTGGGTTGGCATTAAGTATTGTCAAGGGGAATGTCCTGGGAGCTCCCATTCCCGGCCCCCCGGAGCACCCGGCCTGGTCATTGCATGGCCTATCCCGCCATGCAATCCTACTGTCCTTCCTGGGAAGGACACGGCTCGTACCCCCGCTGCCGGAGTCGGCCAGGGCATCCCAGAAACCGCCTGTCATTAAGGGCCGGTCTACATTAGCCCAGCTACCACACCGTCCAGCGCCCCCTCCTGGGGGCAACACCGCATGGCAGATGGAGTCAGCCCGTGAGGATGGGGAAGGGACGCTCTGGTACTGGAACCAGGTGCCCCAGCGTGCGCATATTGCTCGTGTGGACAGGCCTGACAGGGCTAAGCCCAGCTGGAGCCAGGGCCTATCTGCAAGACTCCTTAGTGCTGTGTGCGTCCAGGTCACCCGCCTGCTCCTCCCCCACGCCCTTCCCCTGCTCACCACTCTGGCCGGCACATCGAGGCCCCGGTCTGGTGGCTCCGGGGATGGGGCGGCGTGTGGAAATGCCAGGCCCGCCGCCAGCGAACTGAGCTGCCGCCCGCCTTCCCGGGCTCGAGTTGTGGGGTGAGTAACAATGGGACGGCAAACAGGCTCTGTGTCAGCACACAGGAAACCATCAGGGCTTCACAGTCAATCGCACCGCCTGCTTCCCACAGCCCAACCAGCCACCAGTCCTACTTCAGCAGCTGCGTACAGTGGGAGTGGCTCTGGTATCCTCCTTGGGGCCTGATCCCGGGGCCCTCCCAGGCTCAGGCCCTTAAGAAGTTAAGCTCTGTAGAGCAGCAGCTTGCCAGTGACGTGAGCCCTGCCGGCAAACAGCCCCCCGAGAGCGCCAGATTCAGAGCTGCCGCGAGCGGATGCAATGCCGCAAGCTTCCCTGGAGTTAGAGCTGGTTTACCGCCATCGCATCCCTGACTCCAGCTCCGAGTGTGGCCCCGTGCCTTGGAGTCCAGGTCGCACCAGCCCCTCTTTGCCCTCGGATACCTACAGCGAGAGCTGATCCTTGCTGAGGTCAGACAGCAGCTCAATAGGGAAGGGAGCACAAGCACATGTGGGACGGAAGAGCCGGGCTGCAGCCTCACCGCTCTTTGCCCTAGATATGCAGCCGGTTTTGAATCTCCGCCCGCCCCGTGTGTTATTTCAGAATCCAGGGCTGCCCGTCTGCAAACCCTGCTGTGGCCTTTTTCCATTTCCCACGCACATGAAGTCACCACTGTGTGAGTCCAGCCACATCCTGTACTTGAGGTATGGGCCCAACGGCTGGTTTGGATGCTGTCCGGGACGGGGCCCAATAACCAGGATGGGGTTTCTGGCCAGCCGTTCCTCTGCCTGGAAAAGGCAGAGACCAGACGCAGCCTCTGCTGGCTGGATTCTCATCCCCCGCACACATTATATCTGGTACTGGAAACAAATTCCTCCCCGGCCCAGCTCTGCCAATTTCCCCTGGCTTTGGCAGCTTGCCTAGGCCCTACTGGCATGAGGAGTGAGACCAGACTGGGGCATCAGCCCCCGGACGTCCTCAGTGGCAGCGCAGGGCACCAGCCGGCACTAGGTCTGTCCTGGGTTGTAGCAAAAGTCCCATGACGGGGGTGGTACTGACTTGGGGGGGCTGGGGCGCAGTCAGACATCTCACGGGAGTGCCTCAGACCTGTAAGCCAGTGGCTGTGTCTCACGCCACCCACAGTCCGCAGACAGAGGGGGGGATCCTGCCCACGCTGCTGGAGTGCGGGGCAGAGGACTGGGGGCGTTCATCCCATGGCACAGGGAGTATGGGATATTCTCCCATCCAGAGGGCTAGGAGGGAGTGGCGGCCAGGCTAGGAGAAGAACCTGCTTCAGCCTTACAGCCCTGGTCACAGGCAGGCTTGCAACATGGCCCACCCACTTGACTAGGAGCCAGGTGTTAAACATGGCACCTAGGGACTCATCCACATGCCCAGCTCTGTAACAATCTGTGGTGCTGCTGGCCCCTTTTAGCAGGCCCCCCAGGGACTGAGGCTTTCCTGCATGCAAGCAGGCTTGTAGTCACATCCTCTCTCTCTCTGGGCTGCCTCTAGTTCCATCTCTCGGGGCAATCAGTTTCCTGTGCTCCCCTGCACCAGGGCGTGCTCCCTGCAACAGGACCACAAAACGAGAAAGCCACAGCTCCCCTCCACCTGGCCTGCCAACCCCCCAGTGCAGCCGACATGCCGCAAGAGAAACAAGGCGAGAGCGCGCACTGCAGGGCATGGTTTTGCAGAAAAGCTCAAAACTGTGCAGCGGCACAGGGAGTTAGCAAAACTTCCTGCGACACGGGACACGAATCTGCTATTGCCTCCTACCCTCTACGGGCCTGGCCCTGAAAGGGCGCTAGCAACCGCGTCTAAGCAGGGTGCTTGCATGGTTTCCACCACCACCGTGCATAGGGGTTTCTCTTAGGCCAAGTCTACACTACAAAATTAAGCACGTCTACACTTAGCTCCTTGTTTCAATGGTACGCGTCCTCCCCAGGAGCACTTGTATCGATTGTACTGTCAGCGCAGGGCATTGTGGGATGGCTTCTGAAAGACAGTCGATGTGAGGGATAGATAATAAGGCAGAAAATATCATATTGCCTTTATAAATCCATGGTACGCCCACATCTTGAATACTGCGTGCAGATGTGGTCACCCCGTCTCAAAAATGATGTATTGGAATTGGAAAAGGTTCAGAAAAGGGCAACAAAAATGATTAGGCGTATGGAATGGCTGCCATATGAGGAGCGATTAAAAAGACTGGGCCTATAAAATCATGAGCGGTGTGGAGGAAGTAAATCAGGAAGTGCTATTTACTCCTCATAACACAAAAACTAGGGGTCACCAAATGAAATTAATAGGCAGCAGGTTTAACACAAAAGGCAGTATTTTTTCCACACAATCCACAGTCAACCTGTGGAACTTCTTGCCAGAGGATGTTCTGAAGGCCAAGACTATACCATGGTTTAAAAAAACAAAAACAAAACGTAGATAAATTATTGTAGGATAGATCCATCAATGGTTATTAGCCAGGCTGGGCAGAGATGGTGTCCCTAGTCTCTGTTTGCCAGAAGTTGGGAATAAGTGACAGGGGATGGATCACTTGATGATTTCCTGTTCTGTTCATTCCCTCTGGAGCACCTGGCATTGGTCACTGTCAGAAGACGGGATACTGGGCGAGATGGACCTTTGGTCTGATGCAGTATGGCCGTTCTTCTGTTCTTAAGCAACAAATATCACTGTGCTGATTCAGAGCTGTGGAGGCTGTGGCCTTGTATTTGTGACCTGGGTGCCAGCACTGGAGTTTACATAGTTGTAGCACAGACAAGGGCTGGGGTAAGATTTGGTTTGGTGCCAGCCACATGGCAAGAATTAGCCATATTTGAACCCAACCAGGTTCTCCGTTAGGCAGCACTTCCAGTGCAGAAGGGAACTCTGCACCTCTCTCGGTAATGCTCCGCTGTAGGGCACAATTCAGAGGCAGTTTAAGGGTGGGAGTTCCAAGGCCACATGCGTGTTGTCACACCACAGTTGAAAATGTTGCACTTTCTGCCTTTGAGGTTTCACCCACTTCCCTCCTTACAAAAAATGCCCCTCTCGGGAGGGGGATTCTCCTGCCTTAGCCGTTCTCTTGTTAAAGGGAAAGAACAACCCAATGAGCTCTAGAAACACAGATGCGGACAACGTGCTGAGCTCTGAGACGACTGTGAATCCTTCTTGTTCTATTCTCTCCTCCTTCAGCCAGGGGAGGCAGCGCCAGGTGGCATGGAGAGGCAAGGATGTCAGCGGCCAGGTCTCCAGCGTTCCCTCTGCCACTGATTCACTGGGGGCCCATGGGAAAGTCACTTACACTATGTGCCTTGGATCTCCCTCTTTTTAAAAAGGGGATAATGGTATTGACGCTATAGGAAGCTTGGGAGCCTTAATGTCCGCCCGGGGCCTTGAGAATCTTGGAGTGCAGTAGAAGGACAAAGTATTTTATTTTGCCTAGTCTTACGGGAAATAAGTCACATCTGGCCTAAGCCAGCTGATCTGTGGCTGGCCCTCCTCCCACACCCATGCATGCAGGCCAGGTATGTAGGAAGAGGGCCCTGGGCAACCCAACAGGCAGCATGAATCCACTGCCAAAGTGGAGGTGTTGCTGGGCCCAGGGTCCCCAGAGGATGTGGCAAAGCACCGTTGTTCCCCAGCTGTCAGTGGCATCCACAATTCTCTTCCTCACCCCCCAACCTCTATTTGCAAGCTGCAGAATGAGTCATCCCCAGGCAGATGGAAGGAGGGGTGGGGGAGGGGGGGAGGTCACAAGACAATGACTTAGGGCAACATCCCCTCATGGCAGCTGCCACGCTGAAAAGAAGCCAGTTCAGAAAGGACAGGCAAGGAAACAGCTGGGGCTCACCTCAACGGACAAGGCGGCACAAAGGCAGATTTTCTACCTAGAGAAAGAGCTGGCAGTATGGAGTGGGCAGAGCAGGCGCGCAGCTTCAACAGCATCCCTGGAGGGGAAAGAACCAGCTCGGCCGTGCCGCTGGGCCCTGTCTGCCCCCCAACTGCTCCACCATCCTGCCCAATACGAAAGTACCTGGTGTCAGCCCCACGCGCTGCAGAAGGGCCCAATCCTAGAAGGTGCTGATCTCCCCTCGCTAACAGTGAGAGCGCGCGCAGCAGCTGCAGGATCAGCCGCCTAACAAAGCAACACAATCTCCAGCCCCATCACACTGGAAACAGAGGCTCAAACTCTTCCGCAGCAGTCTAAGACCACGTGCCTGGGGAAGCCTCTTGAGAAATAGGAGCCGAAGGAAGGCACAGCGCCTGTAGACTGGCCGACCTCGTCACCGGCGTACGCGCCCGAAGGTACAAGCCAACGTGCTCGATAAACCTTTTCCCAAATAAACAACAGAGTGCTGCACTTGGACAGCGCCTACTGTCTGAGAATCTCACTGTTCTTTCCTAACGTTAATGACAGAAGCCTCAACACCCAGAGAGGGCTGGTCCAAGTTTTACAGATGGCAAAGCTGAGACAGAGATTAAGTGATTTGCCCAAAGAGTCAGTGAGTCAGCACCAGAGCTGAGAAGAGACCCTGACTTTTCCGACTCCCAGTTTGATGCTTTTACTAGACAATGCTGCCTTTCTCTCGGAGGATACGGTTCTTTTATGGGATACTCGCAGGATAAACACTCATTTTAGGTAGCTCCTTTAGCCAGCACAGTCCTAGTGCCACCTTCGAGTGTGGGCCCTGCAAAGCGAAGCTAACACTCAGATCGATGGGTCCCTGGTCATCCACACATACTATGCACCCTCTATTTCACCCCTTAGCAGCCTTGCAATGCTGCAGTCCAAAAGCATCAACACAGTGTAAGCTATGCACTACAGCACGCTTACAGATGATTCTTTTACTGCAGAGAGCTACCCCTAGATCTACTCCCATCTGTTTTCAGAACTCCAGGCTTTGGGACCAGAGAATACAGATAGAGCCTTTAGTATCCATGTAATAGGTAAACATTACTGCCTAGGCAGCACCAGAGGGGAGAATTCCCAGCCTCATGTTTCTCCTGGAAAGTTTTCAGCCATTTCCTCAAGGCCCATCAGGTGTCCAGGCAGCCTGGTACAATTGCACAAAATACAAACCCCAACTGAAAGAGCCCTCTGAACCCACAAAAAATGATCCCAGAACCCACGATGAGAGAACGCTCTCCTCCGGCCTCGAATTCTAGGAATTGAAGAAAAACCAGAAGAACAAGGCAGGACTGAGGAGTGGGAGGGGAATCCTACATCTGTTGACCAAATATGATTATTTGTGAGAAAAACCACTTTTGGGAGGCTGGAGTCAGCATTATGGGCTATGAATCAGGGTCATCTGAAATTTTAAAATTCAAGGGCTGACTCTGCTTACCCTTACTTACGTGAGGAGCCCCCCCTCCTGCGAGTACCCTCATGGGAGTCAGTGGGACTCCCTGCATGTGTAAGGGCATGTCACACAGTTAAGGCTTTGCATCAAGTCCTTCAACGGACTTTGAAATGAGCAATTAAGCTCCCTGGCAATAAAGCTATTGAGCCAGGCCCCTGCAGCTGTTCTCGAAGGTAAAACCATACTGCAGTGTTGCACAGAGGAACAGCCTTACAGGCCATAGCAGGTTTGATCAGGTAATTACATGATTAACGTGTGTCCAGAGTACAGAAGGACCCTGGCACTAGGACAATGAGTGGGGAAAGCATGCAGAGAGAGGTGCTAATCAAGCATGAAAACCGTTAATTGCTATGGATTTTTCGCCCCTATTTTTTTTTTTTTTTTTGGTGGTAACAAGAAGGGCTTCCACATCCAGCTAGCTGCAAGATTACATGCAATGAAATTCACCATGAGATGAAATTCTATAAGTTGTATAAAAAAGGAAGTCAGACCAGATGATCTAATGGTCCCTTCTGGTAGAAAAAAATAATCAGTGAACATAAATCTACATTTAAGAAATGTCAAGAATCAGAGAGGTAGCCGTGTTAGTCTGGAATAGCAGAGGTAACAGAGTCCTGTGGCACCTTAAAGACTAACTAGAGCAGCGGTCGCCAACCAGTGGTCCGTGGACCACTGGTGGTCCGTGAGAAAATTTTGGTGGTCCCTGGAGAAATTTGGACCTTATTTGCAATTTTTAGGAAGATACGTTCCTAGTAAAAGCTTCTTATTTGATAGCACTTCAAATCGCGAAAAGTAGAAAGCCATATACGATTGGAGAAGAATTAATTAAGTCTTGCTTGTTACAAGCCTGTGAAGAGGTTTTGGGGAAACAGGCTGTCCAGAAACTGAAAGTAATTCCTATGTCTGCTAACACTGTGAAGTGCAGAATTGAAGACATGGCCGAAGATATTGAAAATCAAGTGACTGAAATGGTGAAAAATTCAACGTTTTATTCAATTCAACTTGACGAATCAACAGACATAACTAACAAGGCAGTTCTCCTTTGTTTTGTGAGGTTTGAGTGTCAAGGAGAGCTAAAGGAAGAACTCCTCTGTTTGCTCAACTTGCTGGGTAGAACAACCGGCTCTGAGATTTTCGATGCACTTAATGGTTATTTCCAGAGACACGGTATTGAATGGAAGAAATGTGTTGGGATATGCACAAACGGTGCCGCAAGCATGACCGGGCATCGTTTAGGAGTTGTTACAAAAGTGAAAGATGTTGGACACCCAGACATTTTGTTTACTCATTGTATTATACATCGTGAGCAACTTGTGGCGAAAAGAATGCATGAAGTACTCTCTGATGTAATTAAAATTGTAAATGAAATTCGGCACAAAGCGCTCAATTCTCGAATATTTGAGGCACTTTGTGAAGAAATGGGCTCTCAATACATTCATCTTCTTCTTCATGCTGAGGTGAGATGGCTGTTGAGGGGCAAAATACTAACCCGATTGTTCGACCTGCGCCAAGAAGTCAAGTTATTCTTCCAGCAGCAAAATAATTCGAAATTCCAAGATCTCTTGTCTGACGATGATTGGCTAGCCAAGCTTGCATACCTGGCAGATATTTTTTTACTGTTAAATGAGCTAAACACGTCCTCGCAAGGACAGCTTACGGACGTGTTGACACTGCGAGGTAAAATGGATGCATTTCAAAAGAAAATATTGCTGTGGCAAATGCGGTTGGCTAAAGAAGATCTGCAAATGTTCCCGAATCTTGATGAGTATATGAAAGAGGAGGATGTCAACCAACAGGTAATAACCATTGTTCGACAGCACTTATGGTCGCTCACAGAATCTTTTAGCCGTTATTACCCAAAGGAAGAGGACCCCAGACATGGCAATATGTGGGTAATGGATCCATTTTCGACGAAAATTGAAGATAGCAATTTGAGCATGAAAGAAAAAGAAAGCCTAATCGATCTATCATCCGACAACAGTCTCAAAGCTAAATTTCACTCGTCCTCATCAAGACATCATTTTTGGCCCTCCGTAAAAAGTGAGTACCCAGTGCTGAGTGAAAAAGCCATCAAATTTTGATTCCATTTGCAACAACCTATCTGTGTGAAAAGACATTCTCATCTGTTACAGCAATCAAAAACAAGTACTGCTGTTGGCTTGAAATACAAACGGCTCTCCGTGTTGCAGTGACGTCATTGGAGCCAAGAATCCATAAACTTATTTCAAACAAGCAGCAACAAATATCACACTAATAATTTTGTTATAATTAAAAAAGCTTTAATAATTTTGTTATAATTAAACAAGTGCATTTCATATTAATAAAATGGAACTTTTATGATCATTATTTTATAGATGTTTGTACCTTTTTAAAAAAATTAATGTTAGTGGTCCGCGGGATTCAAAATTGTGAGTTTAGTGGTCCGTGAGGTCCGAAAGGTTGGCGACCACTGAACTAGAGTATTGAAGCATAAGCTTTTGTGGGCTAATACCCACTTCGTCGGATGCATGCAAGCATCCGACGAAGTGGGTATTAGCCCACGAAAGCTTTAAGGTGCCACAGGACACTGTTACCTCATTTAAGAAATAGCAGCTTGAAAGAGAAGAGCCCACAAAATCCCCCAGAATATTGGCTCAATGTTTTGCTGGTACTTGAGGAGGAGGAGGGGGCAATGGTGGAGAGGAAGGTTACAAGTTGGGCACCACCAGCTGGACTCAGGGATCCAGAGCCAGGGTCTTTATTGAAAAAAAGACTGGGTCTGCTTATCAAGATTTCTACAACACCAAAAGCAACCATCAAAGTAAACGTCAATGAGAGCCGCAGTCAGCCCTGGACAGTATCATGGGAAGCTAATAATGATAAAGCACCAGTGAATCCTAGAACTTTTCAAACCTGAACTGAGCACAAAAGCTCCTGGCCAGCAATTCAGCAACAGATGAGGAGTTGGGCAGGCTCCGAGTGACAGCTTTGGCTAATGGATGAGGGTGGTGGCGTTTGGGTTTTTGAAGAGCTGCACTGGATTTATGAAGGTTAGTATCAGAATGGCCAGGACTATCGGCACAAAAGCACAAACACTTCCAGTCCACATAGGGCGGGGTTTTCAAGAGCATTCAGCTTTGGCCTAACTCTGCTCCCCTGGAAGTCCACAGCAAAACTCTGAATGATTGCCATACAGAGTTGGGCCAACACCAGGCGCTTATTAGGTGGCTGACGGCTTAGGCCCTGTATTTGATCACAGCATTGGTGCGGCTGTTTATACTAAAAATAAGTAGAAAAAACAATAGAAGTTTTGGTAAAGGCGCCTGTGGCTTTCAACGTTAGGTTGTCTTCCCGTAGCGTGAACCCTTCTCTTCACACCCCGGAAATCTGGCTGAAACCTTGAGATGCAGAAATTGGATTGTTTATTTTGTGCCTCCCTTCTGCTGACTGAGATGACAAAACTGTTTCTGCTGAACTGAGTGTATTTTTAAAACAGGAGCCAGGTACTGCTAGAGAGGTTTCTGATGCAAACACTGGGCTGGAAACAGCAAGGTAGCAGTTCTGGTGAGAATTCTCATGGCTACGTTTATAGAAAGCCAGACTGCAAAATACCAAGTCAGGAAGGTGCTTTTAGAGAGATGTGTTTGGTAGTTACTAGAATCATTCACCTCTTTTTGGAACTTTTCCCAGCATAAGAGCAACTCCATTTACACACAGTTTGAAGTCCCAGATATATGCTGTTAGTTCAGTGATCAGTCTCTCCACTCCTACCTACCTCTACTCCATTGGGGTGGTCAGTGATGCTGGGGATTTCTACAAGGGGGCTCACCCCAAACAACCAAGGGCCTGACTTTTCTTCCCTCCCAGCTCTTCACCCCAGGTGCTGAGCCTCCAATGTCAAATTAATTCCAAACTCAGCACTTCTGGAAATCAGGCACTAGGAAATTAAACAGCCCCCGCTGTACTTAACAGGGTGTCAGTCGCAGGGCTGTGTTGTTCCACCCATGAGATGCCAGATACACTATTAAGCTCAGCGGACCTTTCTGGGCATTTAAACCTAGCTGCTCCAAATCTTAATTTGCACAAAGCTGATAGCCCTCATTGGCCAGTGACTCACACACAGACATCTGTTAAGTAACCTGACCAACACACAGAGATAATTGCAGAGCAAGAATCTTGCCATTCCAGCAGTGCCAGCCTAGCATTCTTTGTACAATATTTAGAGGGTTATGACTGAAACTGGTTCAGATACAGGAGATGCAGCAAAGTTCTTCAGTAGTTGACAAGGGGACACCTGAGTTTTCTTGGTAAGAAATGAACAGCACTTACTTCACAGAGACTCAGAAGAAGCCAGACAGCATGAAGAGCAGAAATCCATCCATATCCTCTTCCTTCCCAATAAAAGCGGATGCTTGTTCACCTTCTATTCCCTTGTACTGCAGAACGGGACTGTTCTGAACTACATACTCTGGAATTTTTCAAACATCTTGATTGTGCCTCTTTTCTCAGGCTGCTCCTTTGTTCAACCCTGATTTTCAGCCGGAGATAGAGATGCCTCTGAGCGGAGACACCAGGCAGTCTAATACCACAGCTCATTTCCTGGCCTGTAAAAGTCACCACATCACCCAACCGACTTCTCTCTCTACTCTGCTTTTGCAGAAAACATGCAGGTGGATGGGATCAGTAGGATATGTGCAACGGCCCCCTCTGCTGGGCAGTACCGGACCTCTTTCTAGAACAGTTTACTCCTGTGGGAATTCTGTGCCAAAAAATTAAAAATTCTGTGCACAATATTTTAAAATTCTGCAAATTTTATTTGTCAAAAACAACACTACATAATCACACCAGTTTAAATGATTTGGGTAATTTTATTTCAAAATACTTGTCCGTAAGAATGTCTAATACAGACACACAGAAAAATTCCCGCAGGAGTAGAGTTAAAGAAACCCCTGACAACCCAGTTCCTGTTTCTCTGGCACCCACCTGCCAAGCCCTGCTAAGTGGCCAGACACCCACAACCCCTCTTCCTCAGAGCCCATCTGCGGGCTTCCACCAACCAATACACCTGAACCCCATATCCCCCAGAGCCCAGCTGTGGGGTCCCCATTGCCCAGATATCCCTTCCCCATTCCCCCCCCCCCCCCCCCGAGCCCAGTCATGGGACTCCACCCACCCACTATCCCTCAGAGTGCTGCTGTGGGCCCCCCTCAGCCCGGACATCCACTCCCCTCAGAGCCCATGGATCCAGAGGGAGAAACATTGTGATGCTGGGTCTCAGGCTTGTGTGGAGTTTCCTGCATGCTGCAATCTCATTCCCTCAGTGCCTGCTGGAAACTCCAGCTGCTATGAACTCTCTACTCTTTCCCTCCTTCCCCCCATCCCACAACAGGGTCTTCTATTTGTGAGCTGGGCTTTGCCAGGTCTAGCATCCCCTAGTGGCAGCCAGAAGCACTGCAGCCCATTTCTGTGAAGGAAAGGAAACTGCACATTAATTTCTGCAAAATTCTGCATTGCGCAGTGGCACAGAATCCCCCTCCCCAGAGCAACCTCAAGGGGTTGCCTGATTTGTTTTGTAGATTAATATGGTGAAAAAGAATAATTTCCCTTTTGATATAGTATTATTCAGTGTGAAGGATCACAAAATGCTTTACAGAGAGATCGCTTTATCCACCACTGACATGCAACCGTCTCAAGGTGAAACTGTTAAGGACAGTACGTGAGGAGAAAATTCAAGGGACTCAAAAATATGCTTATTGGACAATGGAACCAACACGCCCACTCTCGCAAAATAAATAAATAAAAGACGGCATGCCTATGAATACTGGCAAAAGATAAGTAGCTCCTGTGCAAGACTCCTCCACCCTGACACGTTTTTCCAGTACCGGATCTCTCAAACAGAGACAGATAGCCATGTGTATCTGTGAATGTTATCACAAAGAGCACTGGTATGAGACCACTAACTGTAACTTGGGAGCTAAGTACATTAACCTTCTTCACCACCCGTCTCCCATTTCCCACCCCAAAACAGCTCTGATGTAACCCAATGCAGAGAGAAGACCCATACTTAGTCACAGAATGATAATGGTTGTGGTGGACATGCTGATTAGCTGCAGGCTTGGAAGAAGACTGATGTGTTCAAGACAAAATCCACATCACATTCATTTACACTGTAAACAGAATAGATGAAACTTCAGCCCCTGTTTAGGGTCTTACGATAGTGCCCAGTGCTGTAGGATCACGTGCTTCTCGGGAAAGGACCATAACAAAAGATCTAATTTGCTTCCTGCATCCCTGAAGTAGCCAAGAATTTAGCTTTTTTTTTTTAAAAAAAATGTATTTTCTCTGTTCTTGCCTTTACTTACTTTTCTGTCTCCTTTGCCGCTCTTAAGTCAGAGGTGAACCTCCACACCTCGGTCTGAGGCTGTGAAAGCTGTGGTCATTTTAATCACTCCGGCAGTGAATTCAATTGCCCTGCCTCTGTAGCCAAGGAAGCACCAACTCCCACTCTCGTGACTGTTACCCTTGAGTTTGACAGCTCTCTAATCCTTCAGAGGCAACTGAGAGGTAGAGATAAAAAGCAAAACAAATCTCTTCTAAGATAAAAGGGGTCGGATATCTTTTACTTTAAAAAGAAAGTGTTCTCAAGACACCTGCAAAAATTACAGAATCGGAAGATAAAGGTGCACAGAAAGACACTCGAATGTATAGGCCACTGCCTAACACTGAATGCCTGATAAGAATCAACACCTCTTCTACAGCAAGAGCCAGCCACCACCGACAGAACCTGTCTGGGAGATTTTCAACTGCCTGAGATTGTCTGTACCCACTCTTGCCTTGAGAATCACATGAGCTTTCACAGGGACAGGCATGTGTGGTGGGTACACCTGGACATCATGTCCTTTTGTACTGTTCTGTGGGGTTTCATAAATAGGAGAACCCACTTCTTCACGTAGGTATCTAGAGCAGAAAAACTCAAAGCAGCCAGAGGGAAAGCAAACGGCTGCCTATAGTATTATTCCTAGACGGCAGGTATGTAGCTGACCTGTTATATACTTAGCTGTTTATGTGGCTGCTACATTCCCCTACCTCTGGGCTGAGTGCTGTGAAATGGAACGGGGCAGCATTCCATATGGTCACCATTAGCATGCAGCCTGACTTAACAGGGAGACCTAAACCTTTTGTACTAGGCTGGGACCTGGTAATACTTTTGCAGTCAGCTGGCAATAGTGCAAGGCCTGGGGATCTCAGAACTTAACACGACCCTGCCTCTTCTCTTTCTGGTAGTGTGCTGGCGCTTTAAAGAGCTCAATATCACAGCAACATCAGAACTAACTGACTCCTGTGTCTCTGAGTGATGCCCAGAGCTGAGGAGAGAAGGAAGTGGATAGCTGAAGTGATCTGCCCCGGTTTTCACCAAAACCAGACTCTCTTTTTTTCTGCAGTGCTGGTATGCATTTGGGACTCAGATCCCAGCCTAGTGGATAAACTCACAGAGGCACAACCCACTGAATCTCCAAGGCAGAGTGACAAGCTAGGGGTTCCCATGGCTCTTCCCACCAGCTGATCTGTGGACAACCATGGTATCACCTGGATGGCTATAGACTCTTCGAATAGAGAACTACCATGGTGATAACTGGGAAAAGGGAACAAAAGCAGGTCAATGTAAGCAGCTTGGGTCTTCAGGACTGAGCAAGTACTCGCTTCCCCCGCACCCAGGAAAGTTCAGCTCAGACAGCATCTGATTTTTTGGAGAACTGCTGCTTTTCACCCCAGTTTCACAGCTGGGCTGCCCGAGATCCAGAAGAGTTAGCACAACTCATCCCGGTTCCAACGCACCGAGTGCTAGCTCAGACACAATGAGAACCAGTACATCACATCAACAACTTTCCTTGGGGCCTAGAACTCAGTCATTTTCTTGTGTGTCTCGGCTTTCTTCTGCTCCTGCTGCAGGCTGGCCTCCTGGGCCCGCAGCTGCCCCAGCTGCCTGTGAGCACCAGCCAGTTTCTCCTCCAGCTGGGCTGTGGCAATAGTGTGCCTGAAAGCAGAAGACAGGCACATTAAGGATATCTAGCATGCTAAGAACAAAGGCTCCTCATTAACATCTCCATTGTACTGCTCGGAATCCCAGTCTCAGCAGTGGGATGGATGTAAATGACCTGCTGAGAGCCATGAAGTGTCAGATATTAAGCAAACATGAGCCAGAGAACTGCGATTGCTCTTGCTATAGTATTTGTCATAGAAATGGTATAAGGATGGCCCTGATCAGTGTAAAAAAACAAAGAAAATCCTGCAGGACTCTGGAGGGTTCTCCTCCTCCTCCGATTTCAATTCAGGCCCAGGGGTCTTTGCCTTCTCAAGGCACCAATCAAAGACACAATCTGGTCCAAGTCGCGGTTTGGAAGCTTTTGCCTACCACTTTATCCTAGGCCTTCTCCCATGCCAGTGATTCGAGTAGGAACAGTGACAAACATCTTAGTATAAGCTCAGCTCCTCTCCTACAGCCAGCCACCTCATAGAATCATAGGACTGGAAGGGACCTCAAGAGGCTGAACTCATTGCTGGACTAGGTATTTTCTAGTTAGACCATCCCTGGGCGCCCATTTTTAGTCCCCTTCAAAACTTTTACTTTTTAATGTAACATAATCCAACTCTTCACCTCCAGCTCCCATCACCCCCAGCCTAAGCAACAGGTAACCCCAAATCATTCTGGAACCCCAGCCAGGGATTTTCCCATACCGTCCAACATTGCGTGCCAGGGCCTCCTGGAGTCCTCTGATGGTCTTCTGTGTTTGGTCAATCTTCTCCAATGTCTGGAAGAGGCGGACACTGAGGGCCTTCTTGGTGCTCTTGCTGGCGTGGTAGATCTCCTTGTTGTTTCTCTCCACTGGTGTCACCCCTCCATCCTGCTCCCCAGAGCCCCTCCCCTGCAGCTTCTCATTCAGAAAGTCAAAGACATTGCGGGGGGGCTTGCGGCTCCCTGCAGAGGGACGGCCAGCATGGTTTGCCTTCACTCGCCGTTTCCTTGACTTAACTGGATCCAGTTGCTTCTTCTGAAGAATCTCAGCACATTGGTCAAGGGACTTCCCTTTAGGCAGCACTATGGCTTGCACTGGCTCCACTCGGCCCTCAGCGTTCTTCCCCAAACCTGCGGGAGGAAGAAGGGCACCGGGTAGAAACCAAACGCTAACAGTGGAGTCTCTCCATACACCAATGATTCCTCCCATTCACCTCTGCACAGCCACCAGGCTCAGAACAACAGATAACAGTCTGTTGGGGCTCAATGCTGCTACCCTTGAAGTCAACAGGAGCAGAGTTGGACTACGTACTTGATGGTAAGGTTCATTGCTGAGTGACAAGACATAAGACGCACTTTCCCCCATACACACCCGATTACACACCCAAGAACCTCAATGATACAGAAGAGGGTCATGCCGCTGAGATGTTGCTGCGAAGCCAGGTTTGGATTTGCAGTGTCACCTCCTTGAGCAGAGAAGACATTCCCCTTCACCAAGCAGGTTCAGTCACTCCACAAGAACAGGAAGCAAGCACGGGCAGCAGGCTGGCTTCCCGAGCCCACTGGGCTCAGGAGAACTTCAGCACAAGTTGTCTGGAGTCAGAAGCTGGCTCCACAATCTTTGAATACTGTGCTTGAGGCCAGAAGTCCCTGAGCCAGATCCCCCATTACCTAGTGCCCTACAGGACAGCTGAGTAGTTAAAGCTCTGCTCTAACAGCTGTAATCAGTTGGCCATTGCTTTAAAATCCCACACAGCCCCTTCCTCCCCCTACTGATGTATCACAGAACAAGAACATCAACATGCACACACCTGCATCCCCCCCAAACATTACTATTAAGACTTTATCTCTTAACTGTACAAGGTTAAGCACCACCATACATGTAATCCTGCATTTAGTATTGAATGCATATCCCATTCTGGGCCCGACCCAAGCAATGCTGATTAGACTTACTATCAATGGACAGAGGCTGTAGTGTCACCCCATTCCCCCACTCTGCGGGAACAAGCCCCTGGTCCCGCTGTGAGGCTGGGTTTAAGAAGCAGGCAACACATGCAGGCTCCTTGTCCGGCGGGTATTTTACCTTCTGCCCTTACCTTTTCCGAACTCATATCCCATCTGAGCGAGTAGCTTGGAGCCAATGCCACGAGTATGGGCCTCCCAGCCACCAAAGGAGGAACTGCAAGCTGGAGCCCCTTCCCCATTCTCCAAGGGCCCAGAATCGATCACTGGAGCACAAAACAGAGATTGATCAGTAAGGCTGGGGAAGCAAAGCACCAAGTGAAAACCTCAGCAGGCATGAAGCTGTGAGCGACATTGCAAACACCAGCAACCTCTCTCTTCACACAAGCACTCAAACTTCACAGCCTCTTCTTCAGTCCCCTGGAGTACAATCAGTTCTGCCCCCTACGAGTTCCTACTGAGCAGCTACTCCCTAATCCATCAGCCCAGGGGAGGAGTGTGAGGAGTAAGCTGGGTTTTGAATGCTTGGGCGCATGGAGAGATCCCTATTTACTACACACAGAAACCCCTAAGTCAGGCAGACTCATCCAGCAGCATTAGTGGACCCTTTCCATGGTTCTGGGGTCTGGATAGAGTTCACGGAGACAGAATTCAGCATACTGAAGAACATCATTCTGTGCCTCCATCATACTTCTAACGGATTCAATGGCATGGAAGAGCCTTTTATCTATTTACCTCAAATTAAGGATCCCAGGACACTCCCTGTTTGTTTCTATGATGTGGTTAGGGCACTAACCTAGGACTCGGGGAAGAGCCAGATCCCTGCTCTGCCAGACTCCAGGTTTGACCTTCAGCAAGTCCCCTAGGGAACTGAGGCACACGTACAGAGGCGATAACAGCACTGCCCTGCCTCACAGGAGAAGTACATTAAAGATTTCAAGGCACTCCGGTATTACAGAGACGGGTACCGTGTAAATATGTAAGACAGACAGACGTCTTGGCAACTTCCCTCAGAAATTTGGAGTCTCCTGGGTTTTCATTTCATTCTCAAAACTTTTTAGAGTAAATAACTAAGTAGCTCACCCAGAAGCACACAGCAAAACCGCAAGAATGCAGGGGTTCCTATTCCCAAACCCCATTTCACTCCAGTATACTCTCTAGTCCCACTGGAGGTGAATTATGTTTCTCTCTCATTGAAGCTATTTATCTTCATCAGTTTAGTGAAAATCATTAGCATGAAACATTGCAGAGAGTTTAGCTGGAGACAGTGATAGGCATGATACTTAATGTCCTTTCATCTCCTCCCATAGCAGAACGAGAGGTAAAAACATTGTCAAACTTCTGCTAAGTCTGGCAATGGTCCAAGAGGTTCTGAATTAAAGGGCAGACCTTGATCACTGACAGTTGCAGTTCACTCTCTGTCTTGTCTACCTTTAGCATAGACAGAGTCATCTACATTGTCTTCCTCAGACGAGGGAGAGTCTTCCTCGCTTCGCAGCGGTGGCAGGATGCCATCTCCCTCCACGACAGCCTCCTTCAGCAGCAATGACTCAAACTTCACTGTGTAGTAACCACTGTCAACATCTGCAGGAGGAAAAGCAATGGCCCGCCTGAGCAAATCTCCATGAAATTACCCCTGGGGAAATTCTGCGCATCTGCGGACGTGCAGAATTAATCTCTCACATAATTTTATATTTTCCCACATAAAAAAACGTTGCCTAAGTGCTGCAGTTCTGCTTTTTGTCCACCAGAGGCCACTGTGGCACCATAGCAACCAACTGCATTCATGCCGGCTGTTCTAGCACCACAGCGGCCTCTGGTGAACTGCATCACTAGTTAGGCAAAATGTATTTTATGCAGGAAAATACAAAATCCTCGGCCCAGTGTTGCCCCCCAGGAGCAGAGTTCATCACAGCCCCTGCCTGCAGAGCCAGGGTTAAGACGGTGAGGCACACAGGGCTGCTGGGAGGGGTGGGGGGGGTGGAGTGTCACAGACCAGTTCAGAATGGCTAGTGGGGGTGACAGACTGGTGCCTGGGCTCAGGAGCTAGTGGGGAGACAGCATTGAGCCTGGGGACGGGCTGCAGAGACCCATGAGGTGCGGGGATAGGGGCAGATGTGCCTTACTGAATGAGAGGCTTTGGGTCAGCCAGGGTCTGCATGGGGGAGGCTTCCCAACACCCTAACGATCTCCCCCGCCCTAAAGAAAACCCTCCCCCACTCACACCCAACACTCTCCAGGTTCACTTCTAGGCTCCTTCCTTCTTCCTCAGCACTTCTATTACCCCTAACCCTCCCCAAAGCCTTTGCACTGCTTCTGACAGGTGCAGGAAATACAGTTCTGTATTGTCATTTAAATGAATTACACAAAGTTCTATATTAATATGCCTAGTAAGGAATCTATTTGTCAAAAAAAAATCCCAGATTTTTTTGTTTGGTCTGTATTGTTACAGACATACTTGCTGGCAGATATTTCAAAATAAATTATCAAAATAATTGTAACTGGCATGATTATGCTATTTTGACAAATACGATATGTAGAATTTTCAAATATTATGTGCAGAATGTTTAATTTTTTGGTGCAGAATTCTCTCAGGAGTACAAAATGTAACTAGAGGACCATGTTCATCCCATCTTAGCTAACTGCACTGACTTCAATGGGATGACACCTGGGATGAGTTTGGTCAGGAACATGGACTTAAAAGTCTCCTCTTGGCTTTTTCTGTTTCATCTATTTTGGGTTGTCTGTTACCCAGTACAAACATAGGGTCATAGTAAACAGCACTAGGGTCATCACTTATCTTCAGTTTCTACTGGTACCAGAGTATTAGAGCACCTGAGCACATTACCTAGAGTTTGTTCTTACAGGGGAAGGATGACAGGTTTGGGGAAGAGGAGAAGGACAGGGTTGGGGAAATATAAGCATTTCACAAACATTAATGGATTAAGCATCACAACATCTGAGGTCTCCCATAAGCCACACCCAAAGTCTGTGGCAGATAACTCAACTGTCTTGGACTCCCAGTCCTGTGCTTTAGCCTACAAGACCATCCTTTGCTCTGTTTATGTCTTAGGAGTTTAGTTAAAATGAAGATGGAAGTACTTCTGTTCACCTTTCAAGACCCACCCAGATAAAACAAGACTCACCAGTGATTTTTGCAGCATACCATATTCCATCATGGTGCTTTGCCAAGCAGGCTGAGCCCACTTCTAGAGAGCTGAGATTGGGCTCCTGAAATGGATGAAGTTCATCCACAGATACCACTTGCCCATGGGAAAACCTGCAGGGGATATAGCGAGAAGCAATCAGATCTGCCCTTGTCTGAAGGGGATTCTAGAAAAAGTTTCCTTCCCTTATGGAAGTATGGGGAAATTGTCTGCATTGTCCTCACCAATAACTGTGAAGATCTCACCACTAGAATAGTTTCAACTGCATAACTTATTCTTCACTGTGTCTTAAAAAGGACTGTTTTATAGGATTGTGGTGTTCTATTAAACAAGTGTCACATTTGACCCCAGAAGCAGCCGCATTTTACAGGCCAGTGACAAATCCATTAAAAAAAAAAAAATGATAACACACATCTTTTAGGATAAAATGCACTAGCTAAATGCAAAGTTCTTACTAAGATGTGTTATTTTCCCTCCTGTTGATTTTATTTTTTCCTCTTTATCCAATATTCAGTTAGCTACCCAATATATTGGAACTAATCCTTGTACTTTTCCCTCCAAGATTTTTCCACTGTCTCCCTGGGTTAGTTGAAGGAGTGTATGCCCGACATAGCACAATAAAATGACAACACTTGAAACCAGGGATCTCAAACTCAAATCACCACGAGGGCCACATGAGGATAGTACATTGGCCAGAGAACCGCATCACTGAAACCTTTTCATACAATGATACAAAAGTATAGTCAAAAATGAAAAAAAAGAAGAGTAATATAGTATGCTACTAAAAGTCAATGTATTAACTTTTTAAAAACTGTAATGCGAAGAAGGGTTTTAATAAAATTAACACTCAGTAATGCACCTCACTCAAATGAGGAAACATGCACTCATTATTAGAATTATTTCAGTTAAAGCCCCCTGCCGCCCCTGGCCCTATATCTCCACTCCACCCCTTCCATAGGGCCCCGCTCCCATTCCAACCCCTTCCCCCAAATCCCTGCTCCAACTCCATACCCCTCCCTGCCCCTATTCTAACCCCTTCCCCAAATCCTGGCCCAGTCTCTTCTCCACCTCCTCCCCTGAGCATGCTGTGTCCCCACTTCTCCCCTCCCCTCACGGAAAATCCTAAGCATCACCAAACAGCTGTTTGGTGGCAGGAAGTGATGGGAGGTAGGTGGACGAGCGGGGATGCAGCACACTCGGGGAGAGGGTATGGGGAGTTTTGCTGCCGGTGGAGTCGGCACCTATAGCGGGCTGCAGGAAATAACTCGGCCCGCGGGCCGCGTGTGAGAGAGACCTGCTTTAAACAAATAAAAAGTTGTTTGGCAAAGTTGCAGATGATTTAAAAAACAAGGTGAGATATTTACAAGCAAGAAGTTATTCCCACTGGCAGACTTTGCCACTAATTGCCCTCTTACTACCCAACAGAGATAAGCTTTTTTACCGACAATTCTCTTTAAATCTGCATTTGCCATCCAAGAAGAATGGACATGGCTTCAAGGACTTGTGAGTTGGGTAGAGATACAGCACTCTGACTCCTGCACTGCCATCTTCCAAACACTCTGTCCCCACAATCATGGCATTATGGTATTCCAGGGTACCCCATGGACTGTAGTATGGGGCTTTAACCTTCATCCCACTCACTTCCTCCTCCTCTTCCTCAGAGGCTTCCTCCTCGTCACTGTATTTTAATTCATTTTCCCCATCAGCCTCTCCATCTTGCTTTGGAGAGACCTCGTCTTCAATATTCAATGGCTTGAGTTCAGCAATAGCTTCCTTAAAAGCAGCATACTCCTCCGCATTGCAGGACCTGCCTGAATTACTGTCCTGTTTTAGGTGACCTGCTGGAGAAATGGAGGGTGCATCTGTGTCTAAAGTGGCCAATAGTTTACTCTTTTTCACGGACACCAGGCTGGATTCAGTCAGTTCTATCAATTGTTTCAAATCCTCCTGCAGTTGGATCAAGTCAGATTGCTGTGATGGATCCAGGCCCGTCCCTAAAGCCAGCTCCACTTGCTGCAACTGTACTTTATAGGTTTGAATTGCTGTTTCCAGACTCTCCTCATCCATTGTTATCACGCAAAAAGCTATTTCGCTGATTCCTGTCTGGGAATTCAGTACATGCTCAACTCATTTACGAGACAGTGATGTGAAACATTCAATGTTTATCTAAACTAGCTGTCAATCGTCTCAGTAGTCCTGTGTTTTCTTCCCTTTGGTGCAACCAAACGAAGATCACTGCAGTGAACAAATATTACAAAGCTGTGTTAGAGAAAGGGTTCACAAGAAAGGTAGCCATTCGAAACTGAACAAGGTATTAACACAGACGGCTACCACCTTGTGGCATTACACACACCTAGCACGAGTCATGTACATCCGACTCGACATATCGCACTTGCAAAACAGCAAATTAAAATGCAAACTATTAAGCTTTGAGTGAATTCAAGCATGATTAGTTATGAGGAGAGAACATTAGCATTACTTCTCTGTCCCTTTAATCCTGCAGCCCCATGACATGACACCCTCACTGCCTACCTCTTCTTTAACCCGATCTTTCTGCCCACCTTCCCTCCCACTCAATGGGATGCAGCATCTCACCCGCTGGGGAAGCCGGGGCAACCCCCCCCCCAAACCTGTGCTGCTCTCAACCTGCACCTCCCACGCTCTGCAGGCCCCATCAGGGGCCCTACACTGCTCCCTATTCGCTGGGGGCGCTGACTCCACCCGAGCACAGAGATGAGGCCCTTAAAACCCCCTCCTGGGGTACCAAACAGGGGGAGCAACCGCCAAGACTCCCCAAGGGGACCCCGCCCCTCCCCCACCAGGGAGACCCCGGGGGAAGGGCTGTTCCCACCCCCTCCTGGCGCCCCTGCAGGGGGGTTACTCCCACCCTCCCCAGGGGGCCCAGAACCCCCCAGCCTTGGAGCTCCCCCCCCCCACTCACCTCAGGCCTCCCCTCCACATCGACTCCAAACGATAGATACCGCCCGACTTCCGGCTAGAGCTGACTTCCGCCTCTGCCGCCATCTTGGAACGGTCCTCCAGCTCCTCCTCCGGGGGGGTTTCCGGCCGGCCTCGCCTCACGTCAGGGGTAGGAGCGGGAGCGCGCTGAGCATTCTGGGAGTGGTAGTCCACCAGGCCTCCCTCTTCCGAGTCGCTGGCGCGGGCCGTCGCAGCCGGCGGAACGACGTTTCCCAGGGTGCCCGGCGGGACGGGGTTAGTGGGCGGCTGTGGGGAGCCGATACGAGCCGCCGCAGGAAGCGTGGGGGCCGCGGGGCCGCTGAGGGGCAGGAGGAGCCGCCGCGACCCGTCACCCAGGTAAGGGGCGGGGCCTCCCCGGGCTCCCCCTGCCGCCTCCGGCCCGCCACAGAGCGAGACTCGCGGCCGGGGGTGAGGGTGGGTCTCTGCAGCCTGGCCCGGGGGTGGGGGGGATCTGTGAGGGCCAGGTGACGGGGGGGGATCTGTGGGGGCCAGGTGACGGGGGGGGGGGAATCTGTGGGGGCCAGGTGACGGGGGGGGGGGGGGAATCTGTGAGGGCCAGGTGACGGGGGGGGGGGGAATCTGTGAGGGCCAGGTGACGGGGGGGGGGGGGAATCTGTGAGGGCCAGGTGACGGGGGGGGGGGGGAATCTGTGAGGGCCAGGTGACGGGGGGGGGGATCTGTGGGGGCCAGGTGACGTGGGGGGGATCTGTGGGGGCCAGGTGACGTGGGGGGGATCTGTGGGGGCCAGGTGACGGGGGGGGATCTGTGGGGGCCAGGTGACGGGGGGGGATCTGTGGGGGCCAGGTGACGGGGGGGGGATCTGTGGGGGCCAGGTGACGGGGGGGGGGATCTGTGGGGGCCAGGTGACGGGGGGGGGGGATCTGTGGGGGCCAGGTGACGGGGGGGGGGGATCTGTGGGGGCCAGGTGACGGGGGGGGGGGATCTGTGGGGGCCAGGTGACGGGGGGGGGGGATCTGTGGGCCCCAGCTGTGCAGCTTGGGCTGGGTGGGGGGTGGGCTCGGGGGTCCTGTCCTAGACTGTGGGCGGAGGGGGCCCGTGGGTCCTGGGACTCCAGCCCGCGGGGTGGGGGGGGGCGGGGATGCGGTTCCTGGAGATCAATGCTCCATCCGCCGTCCCCGGTCCCAGCTGAGCGACGTGGTCCCCAGGGGGGTTGACAAGGGGCTGGGACTGTAGATGCCAGGGGCTGCCCTTGCGCATGAATAGTGATCTGCCTTCCCGCCAAGGTGGGACCCAGCGTCTCTGGGCTGCATCCCCATAAGGGGCAGTTGCAACATGTTCTGTTTCACATGATCAAGTGCGGGCCTCTGGCTCCCAGGGAGAGGCCAACCCCCCCCCCCCCCCCCCCAGTCATGAAGAGCAGGCACCTGCAGTCATAGAGTTCAGCCTCCTGCTATCACAGCCAACCACATCCTATCATCCCATTCATAAACTTAAAGTCAACTTGGCCTCGGTTGGGCAAAGTGGGGGTGCCTGCACCCCGGCTATGCCAACTCCACCAGTGCTTGTTTGCACAGCAACCCTCCGGCTTTGCCTGATTCTGCCACCCTCGCTCAGGATACTGACTAGTCCATTTCACTGTCTGGTCCTCATGCGTGCTGATGTAACGTGTGTACTGCAAACACTGCAAGAAGAGGTCCTGCGGAGGAACGTTTGAATTCTGACAAGAAATGGTTTTCATAGGCTTTTAAAACGTAAAAGCTCAGTGTAATCATTACGTATGCCCCAGTATGTCTCATGGGAGTCCGGGGGTGCCCTCTGCATTTTTAGACAAAATACCCCCTCGGTGCAGATGTGTGGGTGCTGTGCATCTCGCTGTCGCCCTTCCTTTGCAGAGATAGCTACATTTCAGAGAGCTATCTAGACAAATACGAGTGCCCAGCTCCCCTTAAGTCACCAAAATAAGTGGCTAGATTTTCAAAAATGCCCAGCACGAGCGGTGCACATGAGGTGCTGAGCTCTTTTGAAAATCTGGCCATGAGTGTTGTGATAGAAGCTGCTGGGTGTTTGAAAATCTGGGTCTATTTAGATGCCTAAAGAAGAGTTGAGCTCTTTTGAAAATCCACTGCCAGTATTCAGTGTGAGCACTTGAAAATCTGGCCTTGAGTTCTTTTTAAGGCCAGTCTCCTAGAGTCTGTGACATGCTCTGGGATCCCCAAGATGAGGTGCTATATAAATATAAAATTGTATTATCATCTGGCAGTGATCAGAATTGTACAGTGGAACAGGAGGCCCTGGGAAGACTCATTTGCTCACAACGTCTTGATATTTGTTGCAGGAGCAGGATGTATACGCTGCTGTCTGGACTTTATAAGTACATGTTTCGTAGGGATGAATACTGCATTTTGATCCTTGGGCTGGACAATGCGGGGAAAACGGTAAGTGTTTCTAGATTCCATGGAGAATCCTGATCCAGTAGGGGGAGAACAGGTCTTGGATAGGATTGTCCTTGCCAATAAAATGTATATAATACTAGCTAGTTTTATTTCTTCTTCCCTTTCAGACCTTCCTTGAGCAGACTAAAACCCGATTTAACAGGACCTACAAGGGGATGAGCTTATCCAAAATCACTACCACTGTGGGCTTAAACAGTAAGTGAATCTGTTTAGAGGTTCTTTGCCGCCCCCTGCAAAGTTCGACAACAAGTGATCATTCCTCAGCGAAAATAGTTCCTGATAAGAGCGACCCTCCTAATACCTCCCACCTGCCCACACCCACTTTAAAGAACAAATGGACTTGTCCATCAGGTGGAGAAAACACTGGTCTAAGTCCACTGAAATCAAGGGGTTTGTATCTGCTGATACAAAGGTCAACCACTACTATCTGCTGAGGATTAACATTGTGTGTGATGGCTCTCCCAACCTGCCTTCCCTCCTGTGGGACTGTGCAAGTCTGCCTGCTTTTTTAGAGAACTGTCAGTCTGCATTGGGTTATTTTTTCTTCTTTCCCTGCTCTAGTCGGTACTATTGATGTGGGCAAAGCCCGGCTAATGTTCTGGGATCTTGGAGGACAGGATGAGCTGCAGTCCCTCTGGGATAAGGTAGGGGAAATAATTTTTCTACTTTAAATGTTTTGTCTGAGTTGCAGAGAAACAAGGATACCTTATAAGTAGCCAGCTCTGCTCCTTAGCACTGATCCTTGTGCTGTTGTTCCTCTTGTCTACTTGAGAGAGTCACAAAAATTAATATTTAACAGTTACACATACAGTAACTCCTCAGTTAACGTTGTAGTTATGTTCCTGAAAAATGCTACTTTAAGCAAACTTAGCCAATGGGGGGCTCCCTGGTTCCAAGCCCCCAGCTCTAGCTGGAACAGGTTGCTCTTCCTACAAGCAGTGGACAAAGAAGGCGGCTGCCAAACAGTGTTATAAGGGAGCATTGCACAACTTTAAACGAGCATGTTCTCTAATTGTTCAGCAATGTAACAACGTTAACTGGGTCAATTTTAAGCGAGGAGTTACTGTAGTTTTACAGACACTAACTACTTCTCACAGCACCCATGTCAGGTAAGTACCATTATTATCATCCCTATATAACAAGTAGAGGAAATTGGGGCAGGACTTAACTAACCCAGAGGTTATGTGCAGAAGACCACAGAGAGACGTGGTAACCTAACCTGGATAGCTTCTTCAAAGATATGTTATAAAATGTACAATAGGGATATTGATACTGACTTTAATTAGTGCTTCTCATCCATAATCTCAAAGTGTTTTACAAGAGCTAGGTATTGTCGCTCCGCCAGGAGTTACGGGTTTGATGCAAAAATTATTGGGTGAGCTTCTCAGGCCTGTACTACAGGAGGTCAAATAGTCCCTTGTGGCCTTAAAACTCTGAAAGCCAGAATTAGAACTCAGGAATTCTTGACTTGACCATGTCTCTTGGTTGTTTACATCACTGTGCAAAAGTACAGTCTGTAACTTATCAGCACTGGTCTCCATCCCTCAGAGCCCTGCGTGCTGAGCACTAACCTCTCTGGCAGAGTCCTGTGTGTTATAAACTACACTGCTAGGAAGAATTATTACACACCCTTCACAATAGCATCTGTCCAGTGCAAAAACTGAATAAATCTACCCGCAGGTCAGCCAGACAAGCCACCTTTACTGTTGGGTGTACTTGTCTGACAATAAACAGATCTGCATGGCTGCCCGATCAACAGTTAACAAAACACTTGACTGACTATTCTTTGTACCATGCTCTAAAAGCCACCCAATCCACGCTGTGGTGATCTGTTTGGTGAGGCCAGCTCAACAGGTTCAAATCTGTTTCCTGGAACAAACGTAATGAGTTTTGTCATCTCTACATAGCCCTTTGTGAACTTGTGCTCATCAGAAAACATCCGCACAGCTGAGTACCACTGTTGGGCTCTGCTTAAGAGAGCCTGTGGCACTGGAATAGCAGAGGGTACTGTAAGTGGAGATTGAGGTGTTTTGGCAGAAGTCCGTAGGGGCCCCACAACAGGGGGAGTAGGCAGTGTTTCTTACCTGTCTGGATAGAGGAACTTCGGTAGATCTGCGTGGATGGAGCTTGCAAAATCAACTGTCTGCACCGTGCCTGGCTCTGGCTATTCGATCTCGGTCCTTCTCTTTCATGAGTACCAAAAATCATATTAAATTCACATCAACATTGAAAAGAGAAGCAAGCAGCCCCAGCTGTTAGATGCTAACACCTGTGCTGTGATTTCAGTACTATGCCGAATCCCATGGGGTGATCTATGTTATCGACTCCACTGATGAAGAGAGGCTGTCGGAATCTAAAAGAGCTTTTGGTGAGTATGCTGGACTTTTACCTGTAGTTATGGATTTTTCATTATATCCTATGGAGACTTCCTCTTATTTCAGTCAAACTCCTTCCCGCCACTCTGATTGAAATATGCAGTTGATTTTATTATACGTGACCACATTTGTGCATATCATGGCTTGCAGACTGTGTGGTCATACTTTGCAGGTATATGTTTTGAAATCAATTGGGCTGTTTGGGTGTGTTGTCTCTTGTCATTCAGAGATTGTTACTGACAAACCCTTTAGTTGTAGTTGCCTTTAGTTATCCTGGATCTTTCCTTGGTCTTGTTTTCCTCCATCTGTCAGATTTTGTCCCTTATTCCAAATGTAGCAAATTTTTTATAACCAGTTGTTAACATATCCAATGAATACCTGCATAAAATACTCAGTTGATCCAAGTAAAGGGTGGAAGTTGTGATATTTTTGTGCCATGATGAATTTGAATCTAGAAGGTTTGATCAAATTAAACAGTGATGCATGTGGGACCTTTCCCTCCTGTCTGTCTATCCAGCCAATGTCATTTTTGTACTTGGAGGAATCTCTCTGTGTTCCAGAGTTACCTAGAGAGTCCCTTTTTCTGTGATTTACAGAGAAAGTGGTCACCAGTGAAGCTCTGGAAGGGGTTCCCATACTGGTGTTGGCTAACAAGCAGGATGTAGAGGTAAGATCATCTCCTGAGGTTCCACCCTCCCACCCCCATCGATTGTGTTCTCAGCTGAGCAAGTATCTTGCATGTTATTTTAGCTTAAAAAAGGAGAACCGTGTATTCACTTTGCATTTGTTTCATGCTCTTAGGCTGGTCTCTGCTGAGCAATGGCAGTGCTTTCTTGCTACTAGATGTATTTGCTGTGAATTTAATTTTCAAGTATTTTCCTTTTCCTCCCCCATCATTGTAAAATGATTCTCTATGGCAAATATTTCCATCTTTGCAGGAACTGTCATGTGTACTTTATGTGAACACCAACACTGTACATGGCTGTTTTTTTAATATGATGACTTAATACATCTGATCCAGTTTTTGATGGTAATAATATCCAGTGAAACTCTATACTGTGCTCATGTAATCTCATACCAGCGTGACAAATCACATGATGAGATGCTGTCATTCCTCTTTCCTTGAACCAGACTAGCACTATCAATGAGGCAGCCTGTGCTAAGCTCTCCATCGGAAAAAGCTGTGAATGGCAGAGGATACAGCCTGTTTTTCTTGGGTTTATAATTTCAAAACTCTCTTGGATATCTAGAATTACAGAATAGACCTACTGTAGTTTCATATCGGATTGTGGATACTGTCTGGGTGACAGTTTGCTGTTCTAAGGGAATGTAAGACTTCACCCTTCTCTCCCTCTTTTTTGCATATGTTCTACCTGGAATTCCAATAGCTGCAGTACTACCTGTCATGCTCTAGAGGGGGCCAGATACATTTAATAGGCACATAGATCAGTGAGCTGGTCTTTAAAATCCTATCAGGTCTCATATCCTACTTCTGGCAGTCAGTACCTGAGGCCTCAAAGGAAGTTAATGCCGATTGCCCTCTGCCCCTGAGTAAAGCACCTACCTAGATCCCGCATGACTGTGATGTACCTTTCTGATTCCTGAACCAATCACTTGATGCCTTAGGGCAGGGTTCTCAAACTCCGATCGCCTTAGGGCAGGGTTCTCAAACTCCGATCACCATGAGGGCTAGAACACTGACCCGAGGGCCTCACCACTGAAACCTTTTCATACAACGATACAAAAGTATAGTAAAAAATGAAGAGTAATATAGTATGCTATTAATAAATTGACTTTTAACTTTTTTAAAAAAAAACGTTAACTGTAATATGCAAAGTCAGTGCTAATTTTGACAGTCATATAATTTTTGGTCACTTAGCTGGCAGTGTTTTGCATCAACAGGGCATCAATATTAGGTTTGATATCCTGAAATGAAACCAGTCTCAGTGTTGCTTTCAAATGTTCATCAGTGAGCCTTGACCTTAACAGATTTGTTAATCTTCATGGAAGAGAATATCTGTTCACATATATATGTACTTCCAAACCTTGCCATTATCCTTGCGGAAGCAGAGAATAACATGGGAAATCTTTCTTGTGAAAGAAACCTGTAGAACTCTGGAATTTCAACATCTGTATACTTCTGCTTCAAAATGGTATCACTCTGAAGCTTCACTAACTCCATCTACATTTCCTCTGCAACATTTTCAATTTCAACAGTAAATGGTGTGGAAAAAAGTTGAAAATGTGGTTCAAGTGCCTTGAAATCTTTAAACTGCACACCACACTGTTTGTGTAAGTTAGAAAAGATATCTGCATATTCTTTCAAGGATTTGGGTTCAACTTTTCCTAAGGAATTCAGAGTCGAGAAGTGGAACAAATTGCCAGCAGTCAGCTGTTTTTCCCCCACAAAGTAAACTTGACTTTGAAAGACTTAACACTGTCATACATCTGTGTTATCACCTGCTTTCTATCTGGAAGCTTCAAGTTCAGTGCATTTAGGTGATCTGTTACATCTGTTAGAAAAGCAAAGTTGCGGGTAAAAGTGGAATCAGTAAGCTGTGGAACCTCCTTGTTTTTCATTTTCATGAAGGAATCAATCTCATCTGTAAGTGCAAAAAACCGCTTCAAAACATTTCCACTACTCAGCCATCTAACTTGAGTGTGATACAGAAGTTCCCCATATTCACTGTCCATACGTGCTAGAAAAGAAGTGAACTGTTTGTGATTCAGCCCATGTGCATGTATAAAATTAACAGTTTTAACAACTACATCCATAACTTCCTTCACTGGGTAGACTTTTACTACACAGGGCTTCTTGGTGCAAAATGCAATGTATACCGGTGAAGCTAATTCCTGGTATATTGAGGCTGTTCAGTTTGGTCTTCAATAAGCCAACCACACAGACGTTTCAGAGAACATCTATGGTGCCCTGTCCATAGCCAAAGATACGAGTTTGTTCCATGGCAGCGCAGCTTTTTCAATGTACTCTTCTAGTCCTTGAAATATGTCCCGTCCCGTTGTGGTACCCTTCAGTGGCATTAAGTCTAGCAATTCTTCAGTTTTATTCAAATTGCAATCCACACCTCTAATGAACCCTGCACACTGTGCGGTATCGGATACGTGTACTCTCATCAAGAGGAATTGAAAATGCTTCAAAGTCTTTTTCCATTTGAATCAGTTGTTTTTGCACATTATCTGCTAAATCTGTTATTGTGCTGGCAACTGTATTGGCAGACAAGCTTATGCCTTCAAAAACTTTCTTCCTGTCAGGACATAAAATTCTGCTGGCTTTCACAAAGACTTCTTTTATGAATCGGTAAAAGGTCACAATGATTTAGCTATCATTTCCCTTATCACAAAACTTGCTCTTACCAAATCTTCGCTAGACTAGATAATCCCCCAAAAGAATTTCTTAGCTTGGCAAATGCTGCTTTAAGTTGCTGAACTTTTTCCTCTCGGATTTTTTCCAGTGAATGCACCGTATTTTTCACGGTGCATTGTGTTGTAGTGCCGACGCATGTTATACTCCTTGGGAACAGCAATAGTTTGCTGACAAATGAGGCATTGAATTTTATCTTTTACCTCTGTGGAAAAAATATAAATTCTCCCATTTGTCTTGGAAGACTCTCTCTTCTTCCATGAGTGTTCTTTTTTTCGACAAAGTCAATTCCAAGTCGTTTAAATAAAATATACACTCAGTAATGCACCTCACTCAAAGGAGAAAACACTCAGTTTTGAATTACTTCTGTTAAAGCCTCCCCCGGTACCCCCAACTGTGCCCCCATTCTATCTCTTCCTGAGGCCCCACCCCTTCCATGAGGCCCCATCCCTGCCCCGCCTCTTCCTACCCTTTCCCAGCCCCCATTCCAAACTCTTTCCCAAACTCCCCTTCCCAACTCCTCTCCCTCCTCCCATTCCAACCCCTTTTCCAAATCCCCACCTCTTCTGCCCCTCTTCCCCAAGCACACAGCTTCCCACTCCTCCCCTCTCCCTCCTGGAAACTGCTAACAGTTGCCAAATAGCTGTTTGGCAGTGGGAAGCGCCTGGAGTTAGGCAGAGGAGTGGGGAGGTGAGCTTAGTGGTCACAGGAAATAACTCCGGAGGAGGTGGGGGTGAGGGGAGTTTGGCGGCCATGAGAAGTAATTCCAGGCGGGATGGAGGGACAGGGAGCTTGGTGGGATGCAACAAAGAACTCTGTGGAGGCCACATGTTTGAGACCCCTGGCTCAGGGGATTTGACTATCCTTATACATTGGTACAGCTGTTATCACTCTTTTAAATGTAACCATTTACAAAATAATCTAGTCCTAATCAAGAGACAGCATGGTCTAGAAGAATTAGTACGGGCCTGAGAGCCGGGGGTCTCCTGAATTTTAGCCTTAGTTTTTGCCACTGGCTAGCTATGTGACTTGAGAATGTCACTGAATCTCTAATTTCCGATTCTCTATCTGTAAAAGGGGAGCCGCTTTATTGTGGGGAAACTGGAATATGAGCTGCCACGAAACACTGTAATTGTCACCAGGGCCCCATAATCCAGTTCCATCTTCAATCTCCTATTCAACCGCTCACAACCAGTCATGCACCCTGGTTCCAGTTTGCCCTGGCAATTCAGAGTAGCAGCCCTTGGACTGTCAAAAGCATAAAATACAAGTTCAATGCAAGTAAGCTGCACTATGCTCATGGGACCCCACTGGTGGTATATGAAGAGAAGCTGTGTTGTATCGGATGCATAGTCAGTGCAAATCGTAGTCTTCAGAATTAGACCTTTTTGCCTTTAGATTGGCTGAAGACTGATTTGGGGACAGAGCTATGAAACTTCACAGTTTCTCCCACAAAGAGATTTCATGTGGTTTTGAGTGGGCATCCCTAATGTTTAGAAAAGTTTACATTTTGTTTGGGTGCTTATATTAGCAAAACCTGCATAAATGTGAACAGACACTCTTTTTCCCGTGTGAAGGATGTTATAGAAATGTCAATGTCTGGGCCACAATTGTATCATGGGAAAATTGTGGGTCTGAAACTTCATGCAAAAAACATTTCATTTTGGAAAGTGGTGACCCGTCCATTTATAAAATATGCTGAGTATTGACTGTGGTATGTAAATCTAGGGAGATGTGGTCATTGCAAGGGAATCGTGTGTCATTTCTGAAAACGAAGTCTGAAATCCCAGACCTTTGGAGAACCCCTGGTGTTTTTTTTTCCTTACAGAAAGAGATGGGAGGAGTACTGGTGGATAGCTGTGTGTTCATGGAGTTTGGTGACCTTGCCTAGTAGTAGTTAGTGGTGCAGAGTTTAGGAAATTTGCCTCTTCTTGCCCCTACTGGCAATTCCAAATTTTGATAATACGTAGTTTACGTAGCACTTTTTAACAATGGATCTCTATGTGCTTCATAAAGGAGGCTTGTATTAATAGCCTCATTTTACAGATGGGAAACAGACATGGAGGTAGTGACTTGCCGAAGGTCACCTAGCCTGTCAGAGGCAGAGCCAGGAATTAGAGCCCAGCTCTGAGTCCCAGGCCAGTGCTGTATCCACTAGGAAACACTGTCTCCCTACTATTTTAACCTCTCCGTAAAATATTATATGCTAGTATACCAAGAATACCACGGCCGATGGGATATGCTGGGCATGCATCTTCTTTTCTTTACATGTTTCTCACAGTCAGGGTTGCTGCCCATCCTGGAATTAGCGGAATAGTCCCAATTTTATTCTTGTCCTGCTAATCAGTTGCTCGTGAGGCATTTAAAGAGCCCATATTTATTTCAGGCATATTCCTGACACTGTGGCCCTGCGACCTCATTCACTTTTTCCATTCGCAGACATGCAAATAAACAGGGTCCCTACCCTTGGAACACTTCCCCTGGAGCCACTCCAGATCCTTCATAAAAGGATTTAAGCCTGTTCCTAAGGTTTAAAAGCAAGACCATTCTGGGAAGTGACTGTGTTTTGGAAACAGCCATTCTTCTTAGAAAGGATTTTGTGGAATTAGCTGTTTATGGAGAGCTGAAATGCAGATTTATTCCTCAAGTGAAAAGAAACACTCTTCCCCCAGTTGTGTGACTTTGCTTTGAAATAACTAATGGATCTGACCTTTCCAGAGCAGTCCTGGTGTGGGTTGCACTGTTGTGATGACACACTATTCAGTGTGCTCACCGATCTGGTTTCCATCGCTTTGTTCTTAGTTTAGATGGTTTGACATCAGAAACCAAATGCCATTCTAAAACCTCTCTTTATAAGCATGAGGGAAAAATAACTCTAAGCTGACCTTCTCTCCCAAGCATGAAACACTCAAATATCTGGCTGAAAGGAACGGTGACGTAACTGTCTCCATTGCCTTTTCAGGATCCCAATTAATGCCTTCCTTTTGAAGGCTGCGATAAAGCAACTGCTCTGTCAAAAGTGGTGTATCCTTTTATCAGCAACCTACTGCCAATCCTGCTGCTGTTTTTCCTCTTGAGACAAAGTATGATAAAACCTCAAAGCAGATTCTTCATCCTAGTGCACTGGCTGCTTAATGTAGTCAGCATAAACCCTGCCTTGGTTTTCCTCTGACCTGCGTTTCCATTGAGGGTCAATGATTGCCTGGTTCTATAAGTCACAATAAGTAACCATCATAGCAGGGGCAACAAGCAAGAGAAGTGACCGAACTAGAGTAAATGTTGTTCCTAGCCCCCTGGATGACTACAGCATTCAAAACCGCTATTGGGGAGAGGAGGGGATGGAGCTTCTCCAAGTTTATTCGTGCCACTGAGTGGTGAAAACATCTCCTCCCCTCCTCCCCCCAGGTCCTTCATAGAGATCTGGACACGGTGAAGTCAACTGATGCTCTACAGAGCAGCACAGAAGGGCTTCCAATGGCCAAACGTGTGATGTTAATAGATCATGGAGAATGGCCACCCATAGGTGGCTGGCATGTGTGTCAGATGAGAGAAGTCTCCACACTACTACCATGGCATTGCCCCTCTGTTGAGCGGTAACAGATGTTGAGGCCTTGCTTGTTGGCTTCCGAGTGGAGGAGAAACCAGTGATGCAGAGTCTGACTGTATTCCAAGTGTGACCTATTGACTCTATTGACACACATACCTGTCCTGGAAGACCGAGACGCCAGCAGTCTGTTCTTTCAGCAATCTCAGCCCTGCACCAAAGCCTGATTCCCAAGGAGAGCAACTCTGCCTCTGGAATTGACTCAAACCAGAGCCCATAGCAGAGAGCAAATGCTCCTACTTTGCACATCACTCCCTCTATCCCAGAACCTTGGGCAGCCAAAATCCAACACGAGGATTTCTTCCAAGACAAAAGTTGCTTGCGCATCGAGAAAAAGAATTGGGAAGACTGGCTGTAACAATACCACCAGGTGATGCTTGCTGTAACAATAGTGTGCCTTACTGGCCTATTTGGATCAATACAAGTGAACTCATTTAAGCTAGTACGCTTTGGACCTAGCTCAGTGTTGCGGTACAGTTCTAATGCTTGGGGTTGTGACGTGTGGACTGTCAATGGGCCCACACTAGCGGGGAGGGAGAGGGAGATTACAGGGGGAATATGCAGTTGAGAGGTAAAAGCCCCCTATTATTTAAAGCCTAGATCCTGCCATTCAGGAGAGTTTCTACAGATGGGGCTAGCAGGGGTGCATAAGTGCATGTGCCCCCTCTGCTCTATCCCAAAATACCAGTTCTGACAGTAGAAGTGCTCTCTTCCCTGAGCTCCAGATCATAACACAGAGCATCCTACAGGGCCTTCCCGCCTCTCCTCTTGCATCTTGCTGCTCCTTGGAATTTTGGAGATTCCGAAAGGTCACATCGGACGTTCTAGCCGAATGAGTCAGTGCTCTGTGCTAGCCACAAGCCTTCCGTGGAGAATCTGACATAGCTTATCAAAACACGACAAGCTGAATGCTGTCCCTTCAACTTCCGTTACCTCAGAGGTTGGAACATCCAGCAGCTTAGCACTGCAAAGTCGCACTTGCCCAAAAAAGTCCTGTTACAGCAAGTACTGCGCGTTTCCTAGCGGGCGTAGGCAACACTCTCATCATCCTCACTAGTACTGACCTTGGCCTGAATTTCCATTGGGTTCTGCCCTTCTCACTGCTCAGTGAACATTGTGCTGGGATGGCTCCGGTGCCTGAGAGGATGCCTACAAAACCTGTAGGGGCGCAATCATTTCAGGGTGGTGGTGTCTCACTCACCTTCCAGACCCTCTGTTGTGAGTTCTGCCTCTCCAAGGGCCCAGCCTGACTCTCCACGCAGTTAGTGTTCGAGTGCGCCCCGCAACGGTTAGCTCTCATCAGGTGGCTGGACATGTCGTATTTACGCATTGCAGCCTTTGCAGTTGATCAAAGACGTGTAGAGTTGATTGTTAGGGCTCCATGGCTGGTGAACTGTAGCATATGGTCTAAGTACTACAGCGGATTTGCACACTCCCCTTTCGCTGCTAGAGAGCAGGAGTTCAAGGCCCAACTTCAAAGCACAAGAGAAAATGGTTTCCTATTAGTCCCGGTTGGCTCAGAAGAAGTTTCACAACTAGCAGTCACTTTGCAAGTGCAAGACGAGGCTTGAATAGCAAGGGGGTAGGTGGGCACAAGGCCGCATTCAGGGGCACTGGCTGAGCAGGGAAGGGAAACTTGCTAACCCTGGCTCAAACTGCCACTCGCTCCTTTCTTTCAGGAGCATAGAATAATAATGGTTCTCCCTTACAGCACTCCTCAGAGGACTCACCTTTGTTACCCAGGCAACGCCGCAGTGCGCGGCAATAGGTATCAGGATCATTATCCCCATCTTGCAGACAAGGAGGATAAATTTAAGGTTTAGCCTAGTAGAAGATGGATTTTCTTCTGGCAGGCACAGATTACACCCGTAGGCTTCTTTTTCCTTGTCTGCATTAATTGTGAGTGCCAAATCCTGCTCCTTGAAAAGATGAAGTCCTGATTTGCTCCTTGAACAAGATAGTTAGCTGGCTCCAAGGTAGGGCTGAGCCTGTAACCAGCTGCAGGTTCAAACTATGTTTGCAAAGAGGGAGACTGGGCTAACACCTAGTTAAAAATAAAGCACTTCAGTGACCTGTCCAGGACCACTAAGAGCGCATCCGTGTTGGAAAAGGAATTAGATTTAATAGTTGCTTTCAACTACCTGAAAGGGGGCTTCCAAAGAGGATGGATCTAGACTGTTCTCAGTGGTAGCAGATGACAGAACAAGGAGTAATGGTCTCAAGTTGCAGTGGGAAAGGTTTAGGTTGGATATTAGGAAAAACTTTTTCCTTAGAAGGGTGGTGAAGCACTGGAATGGGTTACCTAGGGAGGTGGTGGAATCTCCTTCCTTAGAGGTTTTTAGGGTCAGGCTTGACAAAGCCCTGGCTGGGATGATTTAGTTGGGGATTGGTCCTGCTTTGAGCAGGGGGTTGGACTAGATACCTCCCGATGTCCCTTCCAACCCTGATATTCTATTATTAGAGTTTGAGATCCCGGCTCCCAAATTTTTGCTTAGGCCACCACATTTAATCACATCTCCTCTTCTCCACCCTCCTTCTCTAATTTAGAAATATGGAAACTCTGTACTGGCCAGTGCATCAGATCATTTCCTGTGGCTAACATTCATATGTACATTAATCACCTTTTAATTAAACTTCTCAAGTCTGTATAGGTCTTTTAGAGGCTTTTTAATTAATCACTGCTGGTTTCTGGAGCCTGATCTCCATCGGTCTTTTGCGTAAACATGTAAGAAAATGTCCATGTGGCGGTTAGCAAGCAGGATGCGGATAATGATAATATCAAGCCTTTCTATTGACTGACAGACAGATGATGTCACTGAGGGGAGCCAGAGGGAAAATTTGAACAGCTACGCTTTCATTTGACCCTAATGTGTTCTAAAGTTTACACAATCTGTGTTTGATTATCATCACTGTACAGTGATGGGAACAACACTTAGAGAGGGGAGCACTACAGCGAGTGTAGGATTCCAGTGGTGCCAGGAGGAGGGGAGAACCACAGTCCTCTTGCCATTCTGACCCCAGAGGATGTAACCTGAAAGCCGGATTCATTAGTCTGAGAAGGGTAAAGCTTCCACATGGCAATGCTGGGTCAGGGAAAGTTAGCAGCAGGGTAGGTCACCTTGGCCACCTCTTTTTATTCACTTACATGTTCTAAAATCCACTTCTCCTAGCAGTCTGGGCACATGTACAACGGGCCTCACCCAAGAACTGGTCAACCTATGTCAGCCGAGAACAAACTGACCCAATGGCATAGAAAGTATGCCGGCAAAGCGAGGTCCACAAAGAAGAATACACTACCCCCTGCCAGAAGAAAAGTCTAGAGAGGCTACATCAGCTGATGGAAATGTTGCAGAGACTTGAGCTGAGATGACATCTGAGCCGGTTTCTTTGAGTGCTGCTACTGCACTCAGTGCTAAGGAAACACCATCCCTTTCCCAGGGTCTGCTACACAAACAGACAAAGCAGTTCCCTTCAGTCTAGGATTCTGTCCGAAGCTAGGCTTGGTGCAGGCCCCATGGTGAGGTGGTTTTGGAAAGGCTTTGTGAAGTCCAGGGGTTGTAGGGAGCGATTTGGAAGAGCAGGGCTTGTTTGGTGGATGGGAAGAGGGAATTTTTCCATGCACATGGGGTGGAAAAGGATACAGAGGATCCTCTGCTCTGTACTCCACTCTGCAGGGGATATCAGTCTGTGTCACTAACCCATTGCACAATTTGGAATGAAGTTTCTGCTTGGGAGAAGCCTGTGCCTTGGAGAGCCAGGCTAACATACCTACATATAGACATGGCTGAAGCTAGTGAGGTCATTTCTATACTTTCAAAAACACCAGAGCTCACCCCCAAGGCAAGATTGTTCAGTTTCAGATGGAAATAAACGAGGGCAATGCTGTGTGACGTTCTGGTTAGCGATGGTCAGAGAGCACCCTGGACAGCAGCTGAAAATCTCTCCGCTTTCAGTGGGAAGCGGAATAATGGAAACTGCTCTGGGCACAGTAGGATCCATTTCGGGGACAATGATCTCTGTGATAGCATACGAGGCTTATATTTTATGGCTTCCCTTACAGTCCTGTCTGTCGATCCCTGACATCAAGACCGCGTTTAGTGACTGCATTAACAAAATTGGGAGGAGAGACTGCCTGACGCAGGCCTGCTCCGCTCTCACTGGGTAAGTGTGAATCTGGATAGTGCCCTGGGGAAAGACTGCCACAACCAAGTGTGTGTTGCTAGAATGGGCTAACTATGAGAAGTGGGGCAGGGGAAAGAAGGCCAGCGTTATGTGGGTCATAAAAGTCACACAAGGGAGCACTACTTCCTTGTCACGGGCCTAGGGATTTCTGTGTGCACTGCTCATCTGCACTATGAGCAGGTACTCTTCCTGGTTCAGGAACGTGCTCCGTGGTATAGGACCTTGAGACTCTGGATTGTGCAACAGCTGGTGACACGGCTTTATTACCTAGTGACTCAGCACCGTGATCCCAGTTGCATGAGTTAACTTTTCTGTGGAAAATGGCTTGCAGAAAGCCAAATGGGAACATGACTGTATTTGTGACACTGGCAGTGGGAGGGGGGGTGTCTGTCCTCCGAAAGAGAGAACTAACTACCCTCTTGCCATCCCTCTGGTTTCTCAGGCAGGAAATGTACTTCCATTTCTAAGTAGATGTGTCTGAGACAAATACCGCAGCATGAATGCACAGGTGACTGAGGTGCTGCTTGTAGTTAGAACAAATGTCGCCCTCTGTACAGTGAGACTAACAATCACTACCTACCTTGTATAAAGTGTTTAGATCTTGGAATGAAAAGTGTTACGCTGTATAAATGCAAAGTAGTATTATGAGTGGTTAAAAAAGGCTGCAATGCAGGTTCTGAATCTAGGCAGGTCGAGTGTACCTGGCCAGCTTTGGTTAGCTGGCAGCAATGCCTTGCAAGCCTCCAGCAGTAATACTAGCAAGAGCAGGAGAAAAGAACCTTCTCGAATAGGAGAGCAACTGATGTAACCCTTTGCACAGAAGCAATTTCCGCCAAGGAGATGAACAAAAGCTCAGTATCCAAGCGCTGCCTGGAGCAGGAATGGGAGCCAGCAGCCATGTGAAATGCAGCCTTTCCAGTTCCCAGAGCTGTGCACAAACACTTTGATCTCTGAGGAATTTTCTTCCCAAGTGTTGTTCTGAGTTTGGGGTTTGAGCTAATGGAAAATTAATTGAGAAACTCAGTCCATGTTGAAGCCTGGAGGCGCTGTGAGTTCCCCGGAGCACCCAAGCACAAAGGGGAGCACTGCAAACTGGACTCAGGTGAGTCTGGGAGGTTTGCAGACCTGGAGCTAGAGCTGGCCAGACATTCAGAGTAAAGTCCCCACCCTGTCAAATGTTGAATGATTTGATGCTTTGCATGAGATTTTCACACAGCCACTAACTACCGGTAAATTGGATCTAAAACATGGTGTCTGAGCTGGGACCCAAATTAAAAGGAACCGAAGAGAGGAATATTTTTAAAATTTGATGCCTACAACTGATTCCTGTTCCTCCTGAGAAGCCAGTGTCGTAATCCAAATGAAGGATTGCAGGGAACAGAGAGAACTAAACACGCCAGGGTGGGTGATCCGCATGGCGGGGGCCGTGACTCTGCTCTTGTCTTGTGTTTCCTCAGCAATGGGGTGAACGAGGGAATCGAGTGGATGGTGAAATGCGTGGTGAGGAACATTCACCGGCCCCCCAGGCAGAAGGACATCACGTAAGAAGGTGCTGGGTAACTGAAGCACGGACAGCTTCTTCCCATACAGACGGCTCTCTCTCTCCAGAAGAAGGTCCACAGGACTCCTATGACACCTGATTCTTTCGTAGTTTGTTCGGAGGCAAACGTTCTTTTTCTATATCTAAAAAGAACTGTCAGAGCAAAGGATTTGGACTAGAAAATGTTTCTAGCGTTGTGTATCTCTCCCCTGGCCTGAGAGCGCACAGCCTTCCCAAATCCTGAGTGGGAACTCATGCTGCAGCCAGGCTATGCAAGTGCAGAGGATTTAGAGAATTCTACTTCATCGCTTTAGGCTGTGGGATGTCTTGATTCTTGGGTTCATAATCTAATAGATGCTAGAGGCCTGTTCTTTGGATTCTCATGTTCCAGTCACTGATGGAAGCTACTTCCAAACCTTAATTGTATCCAAGGTGGTAGCTGTGTGTGGGTGAAGGGGGGGGGAAGGTCTGCACTCCACCGCTCCACTGATCATTGGAGGTGGTGTTTCTGGCCAATCTTTGCAGTTGTTAATGCAAAGGGTAGGGTCAATGTTGATTATAGTTGAGCTGTGACTTTACAATACTGCAGAGGTGGAAGCCAGCACCCCAGCGACTGCATGATGGCATGTAAGCTCACAATGAGCTATTTTAACTGAAAAATGACCTTCAGAAGCGTCGCCTTGTGTTGATGGTCGATAGCGCTATTGTGCTATCTGCCTAACTGAGCGAATACCTGGTGTCTGTACTGTGATTAGGAGGGATTGAGACCCTCTGTGTATTCCAGGATGAGAGCTGTACCTGTAAGCTGGGTGGGTGAGTATACAATAAAGCTTCATGCTTCTCTGCCAGTCTCCCTTGCTGATGTAGTTGTTTAATAGGCCGCCACGCTAAAGAATTAGTGGCACTTGTCCTTTGCAGCAGGTTTATGGTCACTGGAAATTAAATGGAGGGATGGCAGAAATGCCACTCTCCCAGGCAAACCACATTTACCCCTTGGTGGGTGCCTGCTAATGTGACCAGAAACTATTGATGAGCCAGTACTGGCACAAGTGCTCCCTTGATTGCGCCTTTGAAGCAAGACGCTTGAGTGATGCTTAAGAGGCGTTGGCAGGGGTGACTGCGTGCTCTGGCTGTGCGAATATCTGGGTACAGCTGGACCTGAAGGAGCGATCATTTGCACAAGAAGGTAAAGTGGTATTTGTTTAAACCTTTGATGCATTGCATGAATGTGCCAAGTTCCTTGGAGGTTTTTCTGTGCAGTTTAAACTCAAAGCTGTGTGATAAAGGCTACGGCTGATCCACTCCCCTCCAGGACAAGGGGCTGAACCAGCTCTGAGTACACAGTGAAGTCAGTGGAAACTGTACGTGCACACTGGAGAGTAGGCTCTGACCCATGCCAGCAGTGATGGGAAAGGGAGTTCAGAAAGCCAGTCCTCCCATAAAGAAGGATTTTGGCAAATAGTCCTTTTGGAGAGGGAGCGGCTAGGGGTGGTTTTTTCAAAGAGGCTGAACCCTATCTAATCCAATGAACCAGATCTGACAGATTTGAGTCCAGTCCCTTAACGTCCTACTGGAACCTCTAAAGAAGGGCTGGTTTGGCAGCTGCAACAGCCTCATGCTATATTGGAAGCATAGGTATGAATCACTGAGAACTGACTGCCTTTGGATTTGCCATTTCTGACACCATCTCAAACCCGTGGGGAGGGTGTTTAATAGTGGATGTGTTGGCAAATGCTGTCTCTTGTCTACAGCTGACCATAGCCCCAAGAGCCGCAGGGAGCGCAAGGAAATGGGGAACGAACCAAGAACCCTGACAAGGAGCTGCATGATGGAAAATTCCCCTGATGCAGAAGCCTTCTCACACAAAGCCCAAGACTGTGTGTTACTGGATGCGTGTCAAGGGCTACAAACAAGGCATGAACCTATTGCATCTCCACATTGCTCGTACTTAACCCAGGGTAGTTGCAGAGTATATCCACTGCAGACAGTAGGATTATTCTGAATTTACCCTGCTAAGTGGGAGCAGAATTTGGGCCATTTGGCTTTAAGTGACCCCATTTTGGAGAAGGGGAAAGCCAGCATGTCCTGATCAGGAATTACAGAAACAGTTTCAGGAGGCTGCATCGCTGTTCTTGCTACCATTGTGGAATTTCTTCCCTCTTGTGCTAGTAGCTGACGTGTTCGCTCTTTCTTGTTTACACAGCAGGGGAAGGTAACAGGTGTGAAGTGGCCTTGCTAAGGAGGTGCACAGCAGTTTCAGATTTCTTCTTCCTTTTAAAACAGAAAAGCGTCCTTGGAGGTGTTCTCAGCTGCCCACTCTCCATCTCTGTGCTGAGGAAAGGACAGAGAGAGAAGGATGAAGTGAAGGAGAATGTGTTCTCAGACAACAGTCCATGCTGCTAAGTCCAAACATTCCTCTTCCTTTAGGAAATTCCAGCAGACCCCTGCAGCATGTAACCACGCTCTGCAAGATGGGGAGGGGGTGAAGGGGTGGGAGGAACATGCTTTAATAGGGAACTGGAGACTGAGTGGTGTTACTCATTTTGAATGTTGCCAGGGCCCCAGGCCTAAATCAGCCTGGCTCAGAAGAGCTAAACTCCAGTAGATTGAATACAGGGTCTACAGATTCTGTTCACCAGCAGTAGGGTGGTCTAACTGCAACTCCCTTCTCATGCAGAATCTCTTGCCACAGTGAGAGGGAGCAGGAATGCAGAATTGCTCCAGCGGTTGAATTCACTGAAATTCTCAACTTTAAACGGTGTGAGACAAAGTCATTGAAGGGATCTAGGTGCCCTTCAATTAATTAATTAGTCTCCAAATTAATGGGACTTGAGGATTCAGATTGCCAAGGCAGCTTTGAAAATCTGAGTGATTTTGGTGTAGGCCTGTTCCTCTCCTGGACAGAGAGGCCAACAGACAGAATGAGGTACGTAAAACAGCAGACAAGGGGAGAACTGCCTATGCGGTGTGGGTGTTTTTCGTTGAGCAGTTGCTTTGCACAGAATAGGCCAATTCTGTTTAAGTGGATGCCAGGGGCATTCCAACCTGTCTACTGCCCCCCCTTTCCCTCTGGATGTTGCTGGGGAGAGACGGGGACGATGTCTCATTTCTAAGCCAAAGCCTTAATTGTTCTCGTATCCAGAAGGTACAGTCCAGCCTGAAGAGCAGAATAACTTCCCACTTCACAGCAGTCTCAGCGGGGGCTCTGAATTTAAGCAAAACTCATTACGTTCAATCCAAGTTAAGAGTGGAAAGCACCAAACTTTCCTTTTCCCGTCAGCTCTTTATAAAGTCAGTCAGGTGATTTCCTCTCTATGCAGTAATTCTCCACAGCGCCCTGCGCTCCAATGCTCGCTTGTTATTCAGTTTTTCTAGAGAGTGCCAGAAATGGGCCTGGTGCTTTGCAGAGACAATGGGTGCTGGCCAGAGAACCTTACAGTTCACAGCTCCCAAATCCGCAACCTGCCCAGTACAGATAAAACCCTTTGCAGGCTTGGAGCTCCCTGGCAGTCGTTGGGTTCTGAACAGACAAGGCTACCCAGGAATAGCTGCTTCTAGATTGGGGCCTTGACAGCACTGTTACAACTAATCCAAGCTCTCCAACTAATCCACTTAGTTCTCTTAAAGAGCCTTTTACCGGATAAAGTTACCTTGGTAACTTAAATGAACAGCGATGGGTGGAGGATGGCCTGCAGCCTACCAGAGATTACAGAAGACCAAAGGGACTTGTTTTGTATTACTAGCCACGCCAGCTTTGTACTTACACTATGGACTTCAGCGAGTGCTCAGTGCTTATGTCAAGGAGTGCTAATGTGTTCCTTCTGCTGCCCCTAAGGAATCCGACACCAACTAATGTTAGTGCTGTTGGACTGTTTGGGAAGGGACCAGCTGTGTCCAGCTGCCTGAACAGACAAGCGTGCAGGTCAGCGCTAGGAGGGTGAGAATCAGCCATTGAGGGAGGTATGCAGAAGCAATGGTTAGCAGCTAACATGATGCAGGAAGAGAGCAGGGACCATCACCACTGCCAGACACCTCAGACCTACCCGAAAGGGTCCATTTAAGGAAACAGTGTCTGTGTCAGTCTTCTCCTGCATTACAAATAACGTTTGCTCATCCCACCCCGTCAAAGGCTTTCCCTGCAATCTGGGAGAGAATGAGTGAAGGTTGGTGTGCTGGGGCCAGTTGTTAAGTACTCTTGCTAGGTTTTCCACGGCACAGCTGTTGTGAATAAATCCTGTTTAGTTTGGAGAGGGAGGCAGTGGCTAAATGCTTTGCCTTGGTCTTTAACAGTGCTGTGAGTTATCTGCGCCATAGAGTTCTGCAACTACATCCAACTCCGTATTGCTCTAGGCATGTACAGCACGGGCCTGAATCGCCATGACCACGCGCAATTATTGACTCCAGTGAAAATCGACACATTTTACGCCCACTTTGCACGGATGTCACACACGTGTTCTAGAGCTAGGGAGACTCACCCCCATATGTCTGTATAACAACACCTTGGATTAATGCAACCAACCCTACACCCCAGAACTGTGCAAGGGCACAGGTCTAGATGACTACACACATTTCTAGGTTGTAGGGCTCGTTTTTTATGGCTCATTCTCCTTGCTGCAGAGACTATCAAAAATAGGGCTGGGGTAATTGACCTGAATTGAAACAGTCATGAAAAGGGAGCCTTGGTATTAGCCATTGCATAAATAGTCCTGGAGCAGAATTCTAGTAAGTGATTAAAGGTAGGCGACTAATGGCTATTTCCTGGGCTGTCAGAATGGAGGCTGGTTTTGTTTTGAAGTTCTGTCTTAATGGAGGGAAACGGAAAGTTCTGAAGATTTATCACAGCCTGCGCTGGAGCGTTATTCATACACAGACATTGTGGTTTAGGTGCTGTTCTTTGAGCAGTCTCTGTACCTTCCCTTGGCAGAACAAATGCATTATCTGTACCGCATAATCTTTTCTTCTGAGTACTTTGCAGGATTAGAATTAGTCACTGCAAGAACCTGGTTTCAGCTGCATATAAAAGAATCCTCTGAAGAAGGGCTGGCAGAAAGCTGCTCTTTTTAATTGCTTTGAGTGAATTCCCTCTGTTGTTTGAATTCCATAGGGCTCTATTGCAGGCCCCTGACATTATTGCTTTAATTTATATCTATAACCCTTCTGCCAGGTGGAGTCAACAACGACAGGGACCGGATTCAGTAACTAGGTTCTAGGGCAGGGGTTGGCAAACTACGGCACAGGGGCCGCATCCGGCCCCTCAGACCTTTTAATCCAGCCCTCGAGCTGCCACTGGGAAGTGTGGTCAGGGGCTTGCCCCACTCTGCATGTGCCGTGACTCCCGGAAACAGCGGCGTGTCCCCTCTCTGGCTCCTAAACATAGGGGCAGCCAGGGGGTTCCGCATGCTGTCCTCACTGCAAGTGCCGGCTCTGCAGCTCCCATTGGCCAGGAACCACAGCCAGTGGGAGCTGGAGGGGTGGCGCCTGTGGATGAGGTGGTGCGCAGAGCCCCCTGGCTGGGGCCGTGCCTCCACATAGGAGTAGGAGGTTGGACATGCCGCTGCTTCCAGGAGCTGCTTGAGATAAGCGCCACGCAGAACCTGTACCCCATACCTCCCGTGCCCCATCCCCCTGCTCCAGCCCTAAACCCTCTCCTGCCCTCTGAACCCCGCAGTCCCTCCTGCACCCCAAGCCCATCATCTGCAGCCCCATCCCAGAGCCTGCCCCGCAGCTAGAGCCGTTACCCTCCCCCACACCCCAACCCCCAATTTTGTGAGCATTCATGGCCCGCCGTACAATTTCCATAGCCAGATGTGGCCATCAGGCCAAAAAGTTTGCCCACCCCTGTTCTGGGGGTTCCTTTTAACAATACAGCTCAGAACTGGCATGTGCCCGGAGGCCGTAATCTGGGAAAAATTACACACCATTCCTGGGGGCCTCTGAGAGGCCTCACTGCCCCCCTCCCAAGCCCCGAGTATAGAAAAGAAATCTTGTGGTGTGACAGTCCAACAAACCAATGGCCCCTTCCCATGCTCCTCCCCTCTCCCTCCACCACGCCCCACTCACGGCTCTTGTCTTTGGTCAGTGAAGACCCAGAGGTGTGTTCGGGTGACAGGACGTTGCTCCGTGGGGAAAGCGTTGGGCGATGCTGCCTTTGCTGCCACGTCATTCATTATGTGTTGGTGCCGCCGGCACTGAGTCATCCGCACCACCACTGTGCCATCGTTCACTTGGCCACGGTGCCGCTCGGCGACTCCCTGTTGCTGCACTGGTGCCCACTGCATCGCACTGCGGCAACCCCTGTGATGTCTTGAGATCCCACCGCTTAACACAACTCTCTGGGACTTCACTGCTCGAGCAGGCTGGTCTGGCTCTTTGACTGCAGATCCTGCCCCACAGCAGGTTATCCGCGATTTCAGCCCTGGTGATCTAGAACAAAACCAACCTTCACAACTGAGACTAATCCCCTCAGTCATTAAACAGGGAAGAGATGAAAGGTCAAAAGGGTGTGTAGGGCTGCTTGGGCAGAGACCGCACCACCAGGTACAAATACTTGCCACCACCCACGTTCCGCGCCGGTGAGTTTTGGAACCCCTCCTGCCTGCTTAGCAAGTGCAATCAGGGCACGCCAAGCACAGTTTTGCTGGCCACCACCTTTCATCACCCCTGCACCCAGCACCAAAGTGACTTGCAATCCAGCACCAGCCAAGAGTGATCATCTGAGCAAAACAGCTCCATCATGCTGCGCACTCAGGCAGAGCTCATTCAGACCCGGCTTGCATCCCTGTGGCTCACCTAGCAAATACCCGTACACTATGCTATTTGGTACAACACTCAATAATCTCCTTTTGCCTCACCAGTCAGACATACATGTTGTCAGATGTCACCGGTGTGGTGCTCTGCTCTGTCCAAGGTTGATGACCATCAGCTGCGTGTGTGCGTTCCCCCTGTGTGCCGCCCCAGCTCTGCAGATCGCTGGCACGGCCGACCCCGAGAGAACCCCCGATGATCACAGACTCCAATAAGATGCAAAGTCACCCAGCCAGGTTTATTGCTAAATGAAACAGTCTCTAGCTCCCTGGATCAGATGTCTACAGTTATATTAGTATATATGTGCCCCCCAACAATGGACCAGCTCAGTCTGTGATGGGACTTACCACTGCCCCCTAGGCAAGACCAAGCCAACTCCTCAGGGTGTGTTTTAATACACAGGTACAAACAAGTAACACATCACTCCTGAGGTATTGAGGGACAACCCCACTATGTAGTCAGGTGCCGCCTCTCACCTTGTACATGTTGGTTTGAACATATCAACTCTATCCATCATATTATCCTTTTACCCCTGTCTGTAGGATGAGTCAGCCTGTTCCTTCTGTGTGGAACATGCAAGTATCAGAGTGTTCTTGGTACCATCCTGCCACATTTTCATATCTCTAGTGTCCAGTACCTTTTAGGTATTTGTATTTTTGCAACATCAGCCACCTTCTTGCCAGCTCCTGTGAGCAGGGCCTGGCTCTGACACTCAGTTTAACTTTGCTTTGTGTTAAATCTTGACCATTACTTTAGTTCAGGCCTTAGGCCTAATACCAGGCCTCTGATAGAAGGGTTATGTTTCCGGGCCTCATCTTACTACAGCATGTACATTTCATTCTTGAACAAGTCCCAGTAACGTCTCTGCTGCTGTAGCTCACTTGGTGTGTTTCATTCTTGATGCTCTCCAACACATTTGTCTGACCCAATAATCATACCCAGTAGCGACAATGAGGAGAAGGAGAAGTTTTAGCAGAGATACTATAATGATGAGAGCCATAGAAATACCTTAATAGAACAGGAGATACCAAGTCAAAACATTGTCTACAATAGATATTTTAAAATATATCTTGTCAGAGTAAAAGGCAGAACTCAGCGCTTCGGTTTCCCAACTTCTCTAATATCGGTTAGTCCCAAATCTTGCATCTGATGCTAACCTGAGAAGCTCTGCTCATTTCACTAATAAACTTTTGACCTGCTCTGTCAAACTCTGTAAGCGGCCATTCAAATCTACACCCACTGCAGCATTCAGGGACAGGACATGTTCTTGGGATACCGCAAATTCTTTCCCCTCCAGGGCAGGGGACTCAGAAAAAGACCAGACTAAGACCAAAAATAGTTGTTCTTTACTGATAAGAACAGCGTGCTCCCTCTGAGCATTACAGCTGCATTCCTAACGAGTAGAGAAGCGAGCAGAACATGAGCCACAAAATGCACTCGAGTGCATTAATTTCCTGGAAAATAGCAGTTGGAATCTGCTGAATGCCAGCAGTCAGGTCAAAATGAAAATCATCCAAGGATTTGCCTCTAAAATAATTTCTGGGCTCCTCCTCTCTACAGAATATTTCCTTTTGTTTCCTTTCCAAAGGGGCGTGAAGCCCCTTCAAATGTTCAGCCCTCTCAACTCACTGTGTCCAAAACCAACCCATCTCTGTGTGGGACCCAGACCCACTTTAAGCCTTCATAGATTCATAGAGTTTAAAGCAGAGAGGGGCCACTGGGTCATCTGATTTGACCTCCTGTATTTCACAGGAGAGAGAATTTTAACACATTACCCCTGTATTGAGCCCCATAACTAGTGTTTGGCTAAAACCTCTTCCAGAAAGGCACCAGTCTGCATATGAAAACAGTGAGAGACGGAGACTCCACCACTAACCACTGGAACACATTCCCAAGGGAAACCACCACTCTAGTAACAATTTGTGCCTTGTTTCTAATTTGAATTTGCTAGATTTCGGCTTTTAGGTTGGGTCTGCCTTTCTCCACAAGAATGAACAGGCTTTAGCACCCTCTCTTGTCTCCCTGTGAAGGTATTTATGCACTGTGATCAAGTTAGCTCCTCTTCTTTCTGATAAACGAAACTAATCAGCTCTTTTTAAGTCTCTCTCTGGGACTGATCCCTGCAGAACCCACTGTTCAATAATGATTCCCTGTTGACAACTACTTTTTGAGGTCTGTCAGCCAGTTCTTAGGCCATCCTACAGGTGCCTTATTGAGATTGTGCAGTGCTAATGTTTTTAATCAGAATGTTGTGTGGTACTAACCTTACAAAAGTCTAAGTCTGTTACAGAGTTACCTTTAAAACCAAACTTGTTAGCTCATCAAAAAAATGCAATCAGGTTTGTTTGACAACACAATCACATTGACCGGCATCAATTATTATTCCCATCCTTGAATTCTTGAACCCAGATGACATCCCCCCATCAGCTTTTCCATTATTTCAACCGGGATTGACGTCTGCCTAACTGATCACTAGTTAACCTGGTCATTCCACTTGCCCTTTTTGAATATTGGCGCAACCTGAGGGCTCTGCCAGTGTTCTGGACTTTCCCTGGTGGTCCAAGATTTATTCCAAATTAACACTAATGGGCAGAGGTCTCCTTAATAAGAAATCTTATTGCATGTGTCTGTGTCTAGCTGAGGGACTCTGCATGCTCCGATTGTCTCGCTGTCTATGTCCATGTCTGATATGACCTTGGGTACCAGTGAGCTTGTGCTTTACAGCCATTGTCCTCATGTGACACCTGGCGAACAGAGAACTTCTTAAGAGAAAACTAAACAAACCTGTGCTGTGAAAACAGCCAAGGTCAATGCCTTTGATGTGGGAAGTAGCCCTAGGAGAGCGGGGGAGGGCAGCGTTCTCCGTCTGGCTTGGCTTTGATCTGTACTCTGTGTTTACATCATAGCTGTTACCATATAGGGGATTTGCTAGAAAGAAAGGGGAATTTTCAGCCTGTGCAGTTATGCATAGGAAAATCCCAGTGGGAGCAGACTAAAGGCAGTTCCACCAGAGCCAGTCTCTGCATCATTCCCTGTGGGAAACCACATAAATGTTCCATCCGCCCGGATATTCCAGGCCCTGAAAGACAGGGACACATTTCACCTGGTCAGAAGTGTATCACTCATTGCAGGGGCGCTCCAGAGTTCAGGGCATGCGCAGAACCGAGACCAGCAGGAGGCCAGTGAACAAATGGGGAAGTTCTCCTGATCCTGGTGTATAAGTGTTGGTAAAGGCTGGACAGCACTGGCCAGGAGAACAGAGCGAGAGGGACTCATACACAAACAGTACTAGTGAAAGCTCAAAGGAAGAGAGGGAGGGTGACTGAACGGGATGCGGGAAGGCACAGCAATGATATCTGTGCACTAGCAAGAAGGCAGCAGGCAAGAGGGTAGGAAACAGACATGACTCACTGCAGTGCAAGGATGATGGAGGCAGGAGATAAAAGCCCACAAGTAAGTCAAAAACATGGAGACCTGGGAGAAGATATGGAATCTGGGGGGAGCATAGGCTGTTCTAGCAGAGATAAGGGAGAGACAAGAGACAACATAGAGGGGAAATGAAATCAGTATCTCAGATGTGTGTATACTAATGCAAGTAGTATAGGAGAATAAGCCAGAAGAATGTGAAATGCTAGTTAATAAACAGAACTATGACATAGTTGGCATCACAGAGACTTGGTGGCCTAATAGACATGACTGGACTATTGACATAGAAGGGTACAGCTTGCTCAGGAAAGACAGGCAAGGAAAAAAGGGAGGAGGTGTTGCCTTATATATCAAAAGTCCCTACAGCTGGACTGAGGTTGAGATGGAAATAGGAGACAGAGTTGTTGAAAGTCGCTGGGTAAGGATCATCCAAAACACACAAGGTGCGATGGAGCACTTCCACTACCCAGATGTCTGTTGGGAGGGAAAATAAAATAGGGGCCATAGATTGTCCAATAAATTCTTAGAATGCATTGAAGACAATTTTTTATTTCAGAAGGGGCAGAAAGTTACAAGGGGATAGGCTGTTTTAGGTTTGATTTTGACAAATAGGGAGGAACTGGTTGAGAATTTGAAAGTGGAAGTCAGCTTGGGTGAAACTGATCATGAAATGATAGAGTTCATTATTCTAAGGAATGGTAGGAGGGAAAACAGCACCATAAAGATAATGGATTTCAAGAAGGCAGACTTCAGCAAACTCAGGGAGTTGGTAGGTAAGATCCCATGGGAAGCAAGTCTAAGGGAGAAAACTGTTTGAGAGTTTGCAATTTTTCAAGGAGACCTTAAGGACACAAGAGCAAACTATCTCACTGCGTAGGAAAGATATGGCAAAAGACCACCCTGGCTTACCCAGATCTTCAGTAGTCTGAAACTCAACAAAGAGTCCTACAAAAAATGGAAACTAGGTCAAATTATGAAGGATGAATATAAACAAACAGCACAAGTATGTAGGGACAAAATTAGAAAGGCCAAGGCATAAAATGAGATGAAACTAGGTAGAGACATAAAGGGTAACAAGAAAACATTCTACAAATACATTAGAAGCAAGAGGAAGACCAAGGCGGGGTCAGCCCATTACTCAATGAAGGAGGAAAATCAACAACAGAAAATGTGGAAATGGCAGAAGTGCTAAACAACATTTTTGTTTCAGTTTTCACAAAAAAGTTTAGTAGCAATTGGACATCTAACATAGTGAACACTTGGGAAAATAAGGTAGGATCTGAGGCTAAAATAGTGAGAGAACCAGTTAACTGTCTTCAGGTCACCAGGATCTGATGAAATGCATCCTAGAATACTCAAGGAGCTGACTGAGGAGATATCTGAGCCATTAGTGATTATTTTTGAAAAGTCGTGGAAGATGGGAGAGATTCCAGAGTACTGGAGAAGCCGAGGAATTACAAACCAGTCAGTTTAACTTTATTACCTGGAAAGATAATGGAGCAAATAAGTAAGCAATCAATTTGCAAACACCTAGAAGAAGATAAAGTGATAAGTAACAGTCAGCATGGGTTTGTTAAGAACAAATCATGTCAGACCCAACCTAATAGCTTTTTTGAAAGGATAACAAGCCTTGTGGATGGGGGGAAGTGGTAGATGTGGTATATCTTGATTTGGTAAGTCTTTTTATACTGTTTTGCATGACCTTCCCATAAGCAAACTAGGGAAGTACAACCTGGATGGAGCTACTATAAGGTGGGTGCATAATGGTTGGAAAACCATTCCCAGAGAGTAGTTATCAAAGGTTCACTGTCAAGCTGAAAGTACATATCAAGTGGGTTCCACAGGAGCGGTCCTAGGTCTGATTCTGTTCAATATCTTCATCAATGATTTAGATCAGTGGTTCTCAAACCGGGGGTCTCCGAGCGCTCCCACGGGGGTCGTGAGCTCCTGGCGCCGATGAAAACCCACCGAATGCATTACTTCAGCATTCGGCAGCTTTTCAGCGGACACACCGAGCGCTCAGTTTGGCTGCAGTCGGGAGCACTCTGCATGTCCGCCGAAAAGCTGTGGAATGCAGAAGTAATTCATTCAGTGGCTTTTCGGCGGACATACAAGGATCCGCCGTGGCAGCTGAAGAACCAAAAAGGGGTCCCGGTTCTCATAAGTTTGAGAACCGCTGATTTAGATAATGGCATAGAGAGTACACTTATAAAGTTTGCGGATGATACCAAGCTAGGAGGGGTTGCAAATGCTTTGGAGGAAAAGATTGCACTGCTACAGACTAGGGATCGAATGGCTAGGCAGCAGTTCTGCAGAAAAGGACCTAGGGGTTACAGTGGATGAGAAGCTGGATATGAGTCAACAGTGTGCTCTTGTTGCCAAGAAGGCTAACGGCATTTTGGGCTGTATAAGTAGGGGCATTGCCAGCAGATTGAGGGACATGATTGTTCCCCTCTATTCGACATTGGTGAGGCCTCATCTGGAGTACTGTGTCCAATTTTGGGGCCCACACTACAACAAGGATGTGGAAAAATTGGAAAGAGTCCAGAGAAGGGCAATAAAAATGATTAGGGGCCTGGAGTGCATGACGTATGAGGAGAGGCTGAAAGAACTGGGATTGTTTAGTCTACAGAAGAGAAAACTGAGGGGAGATTTGATAGCTGCTTTCAACTACCTGAAAGGGGGTTCTAAAGAGGATGGATCTAGACTGTTCTCAGTCCTAGCAGATGACAGAACAAGGAGTAATGGTCTCAAGTTGCAGTTGGGAAGGTTTAGATTGGATATTAGGAAAAACTTTTTCTCTAGGAGGGTGGTGAAGCGCTGGAATGGGTTACCTAGGGAGGTGGTGGAATCTCCTTCCTTAGAGGTTTTTAAGGTCAGGCTTGACAAAGCCCTGGCTGGGATGATTTAGTTGGGGATTGGTCCTGCTTTGAGCAGGGGGTTGGACTAGATACCTCCCGATGTCCCTTCCAACCCTAATATTCTATGATTCAAATTCAAAATGATCTGAAGTTAATATGATGAAATTCAATAAGGATGAATGCAAAGTACTCCACTTAGGAAGGAACAATTAATTGCACACGTACAAAATGCATGATAACAGTTTTCAAGTACGTAAAAGGTTGTTACAAAGAGGAGGGAGAAAAATTCTTCTTCTTAATCTCTGAGGATAGGGCAAGAAGCAAAGGGCTTAAATTGCAGCAAGGAGGTTTAGGCTGGACATTAGAAAAAACTTCCTGTCAGGATGGTTAAGCACTGGACTAGTGTAGAGGGTTCATAGAATCTCCATAACTGGAGATATTTAAGGGTGGGTTGGACAAACACCTGTCAGGGATGGTTTAGAACAGTGGTTCTCAAACTTTTTCTATTGGTGACCCCTTTTGGACACCAGGCCTCTAAGCGCGACCCCCCCCCCCATAGGGGTTGGGCTTGGGGGCGGGGCAGGGGCCGGGCGGGTGCCAGCAGCCCCCCTGGGCAGGGGCCGAACTGGGGTGGGGGTGGGTGTAGGGTGCCAGCCCCTCAGGGCAGGGCCTGGGCTCAGGGGAGGGTGCCAGCAACCCCCGGGGACAGGGCCCGGGGTGCTGCCGGCAGCCCGCCGCGGCAGGGCCTGGGGCTTGGGTCGCTGCTGGCAGCCCACTGCAGCAGGGGCCGGGGCTCCGCCCGCTGCACCATGGGCCGGGTTTGGGGTTCAGGGTGCCACCAGCAGCCCGCCGCCGGCCCGCTGCAGCAGGGGACAAGGCCCAGAGCACCACCAGCAGCCCGCCCCGGCAGGGGCAGGGTGCGGGGGTGGGGCGCCGCTGACAGGGGTTGGGGCTGGCTGCCAGCAGCAGGGGCTCGCAACCCCCACATAATCAGGTCGCAACCCCTCGAGGGGTCCCGACCCCCACTTTGAGAACGAATGGTTTAGAATAATACTTAGTCCTGCCATGAGTGCAGGGGACTGGACTAGATGATCTCTTGAGGTCCTTTCCAGTTCTATGAGTATGAAAATGGGAAATGATTGTCTAGGAAGGAGTACTATGGAAAAGCAAACAGGATGTTAGGAATCATTAAAAAGGGGATAGAGAATAAGTCGGAGAATATCTTATTGCCCTTATACAAATCCATGGTGCGCCCACATCTTGAATACTGCGTACAAATGTGGTCTCCTCATCTCAAAAAGGATATACTGGCACTAGAAAAGGTTCAGAGAAGGGCAACTAAAATGATTAGGGGTTTGGAACGGGTCCCATATGAAGAGAGATTAAGGAGGCTAGGACTTTTTAGCTTGGAAAAGAGGAGACTAAGGGGGGATATGATAGAGGTATATAAAATTATGAGTGGAGTGGAGGAAGTGAATAAGGAAAAGTTATTTACTTGTTCCCAAAATAGAAGAACTAGGGGCCATTCAATGAAATTGGCGTGCAGCAGGTTTAAAACAAATAAAAGGAAGTTCTTCTTCACACAGCGCACAGTCAACCGTGGAACTCCTTACCTGAGGAGGCTGTGAAGGCTAGGACTATAACAGGGTTTAAAAGAGAGCTGGATAAATTCATGGAGGCTAAGTCCATAAATGGCTATTAGCCGGGATGGGTAATGAATGGTGTCCCTAGCCTCTGTCTGGCAGAGGGGGGTGATGGATGGCAGGAGGGAGATCGCTCGATCATACCTGTTAGGTTCACTCACTCCGGGGCACCTGGCATTGGCCACTGTCGGTAGACAGGATGCTGGGCTAGATGGACCTTTGGTCTGACCCAGTATGGCCGTTCTTATGTTCTTATGTTCTTATGTTATCTGGGGGTCATAGTGGATCACAAGCTAAATATGAGTCAACAGTGTAAGACTATTGCAAAATAAGCAAACATAATTCTGAGATGTATTAGTAGGAGTGCTGTAAGCAAGGCACAAGGAGCAGGGCCGGCGACGGGGGTACTACGGGTAGAGCTGTATCGGGCCCCGGACTTTAGGGGGGCCCCCGGTACACAGCAGTACCGTAGTCATCCCCCCTTGTCGCCGGGCCTGGAGAGCGGGGAAGGGGGGGGGACGCGGCGCGGCTCTCCTCCGGAGCGGACGAGCGCGCGTGTCCCCGGCAGGAGCAGTGAGCCTGGCCGGCGGCAGCGGCGCAGTCCGGGGGAGAAAGTGCGGGAGGGGGAAGCAGCAAGGGCGGCTCGCGCAGCAGGACCCCGCACTGCCGCCAGCCGCTGTCAGCTGGGGGGGGGAGCGCCGGCTGGGCTGATGGGCCCCCCAGCCGCTGTCAGCTGGGGGGGGGGAAGTGCCAGCTGGGCTGGGGGCCCCCCCAAACGATCAGAGTAGGGGTCCCCCAAATTTCTGTCGCCGGCCCTGACAAGAAGTAATTCTTCTGCTCTACTCCATGCTGATGAGGCCTAAACTGAAGTATTGTGTCCTATTTTGGGCACCACATTTCAGGAAAGATGAGGACAAACTGGAGGAAGTTCAGAGGAGAGCAACAAAAATGATTAAAGCCCTTGAAAATCTGACCTATGAGGGAAGATTGAAAGAATTGGGTTTGTTTAGTCTGAAGAAGAGAAGACTGAGGGGGACATCATAATGGTTCTCAAGTACATAAATGGTTGTTACAAGGAGGAGGGAGAACAATTGTTCTCATTAATCTTTGAGGATAGGACAAGAAGCAATGGTCTTAAACTGCAGTAAGGGAGGTTTAGGTTGGACATTAGGAAAAAGCTTCCTGTCAGGGTGGTTAAGCACTGGAATAAATTATCTAGGGAGGTGGTGGAATCTCCATCATTGGGGATTTTTAAGAGCAGGTTGGACAAACACCTGTCAAGGATGGTCTAGATCAGGGGTGGGCAAACTACGGGCCACATCCGGCCTGTGAGCTGAAGTTTCTGGGTAACTTAGCTGGTGATTTCCTGGATTTGTGGTGATTGCATTCATTGAAAATAGATTAAAATAAAGTGTGAGCTAATTATATTATTTATATGAGATAAAGGTCACAGATGGCCCCGAATGACATGCTGGAGGATTCACAGTCCGCTTAGACACGCCTCATTTTCTTCCAACTCATTGCTTTAGTATCTTGCACTCAGCAATTGCCCAAAAGGCTGAGTCACTCCACTTGCATTTCTCCAATTGTATCTAGTCAGACCGTAGATTACATTCATTGTTTCGACTGACATACGCAGTCTCTAGGGAGCAGTGAATGGCTGCACGTCTGACTGAGGGCGCTGGCTCTTGGCCCAGAGAGGGAAATTCGTAGTAAGGCAAGGACTGGTGACCAAGAGGAATCCAGTCTTCCTGGAATGCAATCATTAATGATGAATTTAAAAAGCAAATGTTCAGAACCACACATAGGCTCCATGTTGCCAAACACATCTCAGCGCTGCTGGCTCTAGACCAGCGGTTCTCAAACTAATTGAGACCGCGACCCCTTTCCCTGCGCCGTCGGCGCGCCGCGACCCCTCTGGTCCGGCGGCCGGCTGTGGCACGAACCCCCCCCCCCAACCCCACCGCAGGCGGCTGCGCCCAGGTTCCCCCGTCCCCGCCGCGGCCAGGCTGCCGGGTGCGGCTCGACCCCCCTGGCCCCCGCCGCGGGCAGGCGGGCGGGTGCGGCTCGGTCCCTGTCCCCGCCGCGGGCGGGCTGCCAGGTGCACGCTGGCCCCAGTCCCCGGGCTGCCGGGTGCGGCTCGACCCCCCGGCCCCGCCGCCGTGAGTTGCGGCGGCAGGAGCTCACAACCCCCCGGGGAACGCTTGGCGACCCCCCGGGGGGCCGCGGCCCCCAGTTTGAGAAACCCTGCTCTAGAGAAAGGAGTTTGGAGCAGTTGTGTGGGATTAGTACTTAACTATTCACTGCACGTACTAGGGATCACCAAAGATATAGGAGCAGGTGAACAGGAGCTGTGGCACTTCGGAACCTGAACGGGGAGGGACAGCCAGATGCCCACAGGAGGCAGGGAAAGGCAGCAGGGATGGGAAATCCGGTCACCGGCCCTTGACATTATTCCTTTAAAAAAAGAGAAAACAGTTCAGGTCACAGGTGCTCGATCGACAGCCCCAGGCCCCACTATCCGCAGAACAGGGACAGCGCCCCCAGACAGGTCTCAACCCTTCCTGAAAGGAACACTTTGAGGAGTGGAGGAGGACTTGAGTCTCCATTCAGTCCTTGACCTCGCGGTTGAGACTGCCAGCCACGTTGGTGGGTTTGTGAACACCTCTCCGTTCAGAGCTGAACTGACACCCCTTATCTGCCAGAGAGGCCACCAGACAGCTGGGAGAGGGGAACAACCTTCTCTTCCTGCCCGCTCAGGCCAGTGGCTTGGCAGTGGAAAGCTCCCTCTTCTGGAGGATCGGTCCATCAGTGTCTATTAGCCAAGATGGGCAGGAATCAAGCCCCATGTTTGGGCGTCGCTAGCCGCTGACTGACAGAAGCTGGGAGCGGACAATAGGAGATAAATCACTCAATGATTGCCTGTTCTGTTCATTCCCTCTGAAGCACCTGGCATTCACCACTGTTGAAAGACAGTATGCTGGGCTAGATAGGACCATGTATGGCCATTTTCATGTTCTCCCTTTATCAGTCAGTTAAGCTATTCAGTGCCCTGGCACCAGCCTTCCGGTCTCCAGTCCCCTCTTGCAAAACAATTATTTTCAAAAGTGCTTCCCCTGCTACCAACTGCGAAAAAAACAGGCGAGGAATGTTTGGATTCTATTTCAGGGCACTGTAACTACAGAAACCCTTGTCTAATTCTCTTCGGATCGTGCCAGACTCGACCTTGGCTGCAGATCTCACCTTCCAGTTCTGAAGCAGACACTCCTCTCTTGGTGGATTTTAGGATTGGAAGCAACATCAGGCTCATCATGTGAATTCAGCTGCAGCCTTAACTATGAGATGGCTACTGCTGCTCTGGAATATCGGGATCCTGAATTGTCAGTTGCAAACTCGTCCTAGACAGAGATGGAGTTTCTGCCCTAGGGCACTAGAAAGAGAATCTTCCTTTGATGTGGAATCAGGTCTCAGACAATGGGATAGGTGACCATCATGTCACGATCATCTGTGTTTTCTGAAAAGACACATTCCTTCCCTAATTAAATACAAATAAGTTAGCAGCAACCCCCTGTTTAAAAGTCACTATTAACACCGATAACACATGATGGTTTCCTGACACCATTGTTCAAGAGAACATCTGTCCATTCCCTGACTGGAACACACCAAGAATCTCGCTGGAGGAGGTGGTTTCCTTGTATGTACTGGGCAGCTGCACCAGCTATGGCAGGATACAATTTCAAGGGGTCTGTGGCTTATTCTTCAGGCCATAAGTTGATCAACAGTTGTGGCAAGTAGAAACTACCTTCCATGATCTACAACAAACCCCCCCAGAGCCAAACACCCTGGAATATTGTGGTAAATATGGCTGTGAACTGTTCAGCTCAGGCCTGTCTGTCTGGTCCAGTGTGGCATTGTCATGGATGGAGAGTTTGCATCATCTTTTGCAGCAGCGGGCGTTGATCACAGTTGGAGACTAACTGAGCTCTCCTGTCCAATAGAGCAGTCCCAGTCTCCCCAAGCCCCCTTACTCAGTTTTGATGGGTTGCAGTTTTTTTCAACCAGTGACATGTTTTCACTCTAGTGCGGGCCTGGGAAATGTCATTCGGAGAACTGGTTTTTAGGCTGAGGTTCTTAATAACCCCCATTGACTTTAGTGGGAACAGAGTGAGGCCGACACTGAGGGCTTATGAAAATTTTTCCCCTTAATGCCGCAATTTTATAGGAAACGACGCTGCCAGGACGTGTGTGAGATTGTCGTAAGCAATCTTCAACCAGTAGAGGGCGCAACGTGTCCCCCATAAAGTCGTCCTCACTACAGCTGGACTGAAATTCTAGTTAAGGTGTGGAACTGTCCCTAGAGGATGCTGGGCCAGGGGACCTCCCACACCATCTCATTAGAAGATCCTCTGTTAGTCCATATATTTGGCCAGTAGATCAGGAAGTTACGTGATGCTCTGGGATACAGAGGGCATTGTTTTATCCTCTGCATTGAACAAAACCAGCTAAATAGAGGCAGCTCTTGGACACTGTGTCCAGAGAGCAGGGAGATAAATGCCTAGAGAGCACCAAAAACTCAACACAGCCAGGAGAGGGATCCAGGAGGACCCAAACTGCGAGCTCCTGCAGCCAAAGAGAGCAGGAGTTAATCACTGGAAAGGAGCTCTGCTCCTTATTCCGTTCTGCCACTGCATCACCCTGTGAGGATGAGCTGCCCTCAGCTCCCTGCACAGAGACATTTTTGGACCGGTTATGGGAGCAAAGTCTTGCTGGGCTGGAAGGAAGGTGGCTGGAAATAAAGAGTGTGTCTAGTGGTCCAAGCAGGGGTCTGGGAGTCAGGGCTGCCCCCCAAGGAGCTGTCGTGCCACACATGACCAGGTGGGGAGTCCTGTGAGGTCCTTCCTAGAAGGCCCAGTTGGAACGTAGAGGATTATGAGGCAGAGGTTTGCAAGGCTGAGGGTGCGTCGAAGGAGAATGGCTCCCACTGGACCCCATGTATCACTTCTCCCGGGAACATCCAGTTGGGTGCAGTTGAGTGAAGACACTGCCAGTAGAGAGCATGAGTCGTTCAGCTGAATCCACATTACAATGATTAATTCTCATCAAAATTGAGTCATTTTCCTTTGAATGCGCTGGCACAGAAGCACCTAGAGCTCCAAAGGCAAGGAGCCCTCCAGTAACCTCTCCTGGGGAAACCCCCGGCTCCTTCTAGGAGGATTTTGCAAAGTGACTTCTGTTGGCTGGGGCACATCAACAGGAAGAGATGGAAGACTGAAAGGGAGGCAATGGAGGCATGGCCGCTCAGCTGGTCTTTTGGACCAGAGGTTCTGGTAGAACAGCACTCACAGGGCTCCCGCCCTACCTGCTACCTGCCCTGCAGGTGCAAACAGCTTCCTAAGTGAGGAATACCCACAGCAGAGCCTGTTCTGCCTCAACAAGAGGCCCGCGAGGAAAGACCATCAACAATTGACCTCATTAGCGTCCTGGTGGTTGGGCCAGGCCCTTGCAGATGGTGCGGGGGGATCTTTGCCTTCTCCTAGGGTCCTGCATTGCATTGAATTGCCGAGATGTGCTCATTGCACAGGGATTCGAAAACTGGGTAAAAACCCAATGGGAGAGGAGCCCTTGGGTGCTGGTCTGAGTCATGCCAAAGGACCAACTGCCAGGCATTTCTTGCAGCGCCCAGCCTGGTTTCTGATACACCAGCAATCTCTTCGGAGGATTTTTTCCTGTGCTCTTAGAGTCAATGCCCACTGAAGCCAACAGGGGGCTTTCCACCGATTTCCATAGGATGGGTCAGGCCTTTAAGATGTGACATTCAATCAGAAAACAGAGTTTGCAAAAGCCTTGTCACAGTGTTGGCCGGGTGCAATGATGGTAACTCACAGGAACCATTCTAGTTACGTGGCTCCTGTCGTCCCATCAGGAACTTGAACTGGGGTCTCACGTGTCCCAGATGAGAGCCTGAACCACCAGCCTAGAGAGTCATTCTCACGCTTGTTCCCTGGCACAACGACTGCATTGTCATTCTGAATGGCTACCAATTTGCCCCTATGAACCACCACCTCCCCCTCCAGCCATCTGGACCCAAAGAAAAGATTTTGGCGGAAACAATTTGGCAAATTTGTGCCAAATTCACAAATAGTTTGTGGTCAACCGAAAGTGCATTTTTGGTGAATAAACTATTCATCCAGAAAATGACATCACGCTCTGTTTGTCAGAGCTTTATTGACTCTGCTAACTTATGAACAAAACAACATGTTCTTATGTGCCAACAAAGGGGCCTTTTCTAAGACCTAGCTACACAGGTTGCACATGTAGAGATGGCTGTTGCTTTTGCCCAGCTCCCTTGTTACCGTTACCAGCGGTTGAGCTCCACCCCGGATGCCACTGGTGGGAGAACGAGCATTGACAGCCAGAATTTGAACCACTGTATTGTCCTGTCCTGCCCTTTCCTCCTGCAAGGGAAAATCGTCTACTGTAGGCAAGGCTAAGACAGTGCTTCTCAACCTTTTTGCTGCCTTCCTAAACTGCATCAGGGAGATCTCAGGGACCGGCGCCGGTCCACGGACTGGTCATTGAGAAACACTGAATTAAGAGACCCGAAATGGCTAAGCAGGCAACTGCCGGTGCATTTCATGGAAGGCCTGATCAGGCTGCTTCATTGCAATGGAACAGCACAGAGGGTCTTTGGGGAAAGCTGCCAGATTAAGCACGGGCTGAAAGTTAAGCGTGTGCTTACATGCTGTGCCGAATCGGGACCCTGGGGAGTTCACCTCTGTTCAGGTTTGTCTAGACTGGAGCTAGAAACTCCCTTGCTGTGGCCCTGAAGTGAGGAACCTTGGGGCTGGCTCCTCTATAGTCTTTATACAGCTGCTGTTTGACTCACACTCTCTCAGGCTGCCCCGTACAGGCACGTAAATCTTGTGCACAATGGTGTAGAAAGGAACAAGGAATTCTTCCATTCTGGAACCGGCCAATGCAAATGCAGAGTCTGCCTGGCTGACTCGCTAAACTATAAAATGCAAATTAGCCCGTGATAACCCCGGATCTGAACACCACTGCTCTTTGAAATCCTGAGCTGTATCCAAATTTTGTGGCAGGGAGCCACTTCAAATTCAAATGCATGCTGGTGCTTAGGAGCCAGAGCAGGTGCTCGGGCTATGAGACGTGGCCTTGTAACTTCCAAGATGACATCATACAACGTCACGCCAAGGTGGCTGTGCCGCAGGTACAGGTACAGGTGTGCCTGTGTCTACATCCCATGCGTGTCGGATCCGTCTGGGCGGTTGGCAGTGCATTTGTTTGTGTGAGGATATTACCAGATATGCTACAGCAGGAAGTCCTGTCCAAATGCCAAGGACGCCATCAGGGCATGGGGAGAACAGATGCGAGGAAGGAGGCTCTGGCGGACATGTTAGAGTACAGCTTGCCAAAGGCTGGTCTTTCCGGGAAATGGTAGCTCAACCTCAGAACATGCTGCAGAGGGAGAGACCAGGCAGCTGGGGAGTATATACAACGTCTGCTTCCCTCTGATGACAGAAGCCATCTGACCCCATTGACCACCCCACACTCTAGGATGTGGGGAGTTGGGGGTCAGGCCCAGCTAATATCTGTATATTGCATGTGCACACCCGATGCAAGACCTCTGGGAAGGTCGTTGACAGTAGAACTTGAACCTAGGGCCTCGGGATCTAAAAGCATAATTCGCTGCATCCTGAGCCAAAAGACCCAGGTCTATGAGCTCATAGGCTGTAGCAGGCTCATCTATCTCCATTTGGCCTGGCTGCTCGCAGGGGGCTGACCGAGTGGGAAATGCCCCTAGACACACACGTGGCAAATTGTGCAAAGACGCTCTCCCGATGGCAGATCCAACCCCGAGGACAGACCAATTGGAAGAAAACAGTCCATTGCAAAAGGAAAGTCCACGGAAAGTTGTAAAATCCCAGCTTGATCAGAAGAAAACGACCTGCTTCCCTATGTCCCCGAGTCCCAGGTGCTTCCTACACCCTCCCTGCACTGCTGCCTAGGTCTGCGTAGTTATTGACGTCAGTGGCATCAAAGGATTATGGAGGAGGAATTAGAGACACCCGAAGTGAAAGCAGAAACAAGATTCAAAAGCAACTCTACACCGGCCAAAGAATGGAGCAAAAACACCTAAGATTCCTGACCCAGTGGGAGGGAGGTTACTGAGTCCACCAGAGACAGCCTGCAAAAGCAGCCTGCAAAATATACATCTGGGCCAGCAATTCCCATTGCTCGCACTGGGGCTGGGCCCTTCTCATTCTCTCTCCCCCCACATCCCAGACCATCCCAGAGAGCTGTTATCACAGGACATTCCATGCTGTGGGAGCTCTGCAAATTGTCAGCTGCAGAGAATTTAGGAACTATCACATGAGTGCAGAGGGGACCTTCGGGAGTGAGCGGGTCTCAGAAGATCAGAACTGCTGTGTCACTGAATGACAAACCTGCCGTGTCATGGAATATTAATGGTGATGTTTGAAGTTCACATGGGCAAAACCAGAGGCTGGTTTGGGTTTTGTTAAGTGCTGGTCATGCTTTGGTTTCAGTATCATGCCCAAAGGGAACATGTGGTCTGATTTTTTTCTTCCAAGTTTCCCCTCTGAGTACTCCTTTCACTGCTTCTTGGAAGGTCACGTGAAGTCAGATAATCCATACCAAACCTCAGCATCAGCATTATATAAACACCGAGACCATCATCTTCATCATGTTCCTATTACGCCTCTGGCATTTAGGGAACTGACGAAACTCCTCCACTCCTGTCAGTTTCTGGCAAGTCTTTCATTGGTTCCCCAGCCATGCCCCAGGTTTTCCAGCTCGGCTTCCACAGCTCTTCGCCACGTTGTTTTCAGGTGGCCTCATTGTCGCTTGCCTTCAGGTGTCCATCTTATTGCTGCTCTGGGGATGGAATCAGTTTCAATCCGAAACACATGGCCAATCCATCTCCAGTGCCTCCTGACAATGATGGTGCTCAGGTCCTCTTGGCTTCACTGTGTCAGTAGATCTTGGTTGGAGATTGTTCTGGGCCAAAAGCTCCAGAGGATTTTTCTGAGGCAGGCTGTATGGAATGAAGACAGTTTGGACATGTCAGACTTTCTCATTCCCCAGCATTCTGCACTCTAAGTAGCGCTGAGAGTACACAGCTCTGATAAATCTTGATTTTGGTTTGGTGTTATGTTTGGATCATTTCCAGACTGTATTTAAGCTCTTGAAAGTGATCCTGGCTTTATTGGTTTTCTTTGGGATGTCCTGGCTGATGGTGCTGCCCAAGTATGTGAATGTTTCTACATTGGTTAGAACATGATCCTCTATCCATACTGGCGATGGTGAGACAATGTTAAAGGTCATGACCTCTCTCTTATTGCGGTTGATTTTCAGTCCAATTTGTTGGCTCCTACTCCCGTTTTGACTTCAGAACTGAGCTCACTGTGGAAGGAGACCAGCTTATCACCACAAATCAGTAGTGCGGCTAACCTGTCACACTGGAATAATTTCCCCTTTGTATCTGAGAGTAAAACTCAGAGTGAGTCCCATTAAAAGTGAAAGCATCCAATAAGTCTCTTCTCCTTATCTGGAGTGGCGGAGATGGTCCCACGCATGACGCTGCGTAGTTCCCTTTTGGCAGTTGCTGATTAGCGTGGCGAGAGAGAGTCCCAGGCCAGAGAGCACCTGCAATTCCTCTCTCTGGTGCACAGCTCATTTACAAGAAGCTGCTACAGGTGCGAGAAAGGGAACAGAAAGTAGATACTGACCAAGAAACGCCTGAGGAGCGGAAGGAGCAGAGGACTTAGAGGAAGCAAAAAAGGAGGAGAAGAAAGTGCCCATGCGTGTGTGTGCGGGGGGAACAGCCATGTTGAGTCCACACCTCAACCTTCCCCTTCTTGCCCCCCGCTGATATGTGATCACAGCTTGAATCATCATGAAAAGTAATTCCATTTATGGGGACAGGTGGTCTTTGAGGCTGGAGCGCACAGGGATGGGCCTCAGGAGTCCTGGCTTCTTTTCTCAGCTGTGCCACAAGTTTCCGGCGTGACCTTGGGCAAGTCAGTGTCTGTGACTCAATTTCCACCCTGTAAAACAGGGCTAAAGCTACCTTTGCGCCTCTGACTCGTTGGGAAACGTAACTCATTGATGTGGGAGATAGAAGCCAGGGTATGATTTCCCATTGAGCTTCCACCTACAGCAGGGGCGGTGTAAGAAATCCTGGCCTGGCTAGAACGGTTCTCAGTACACCCGGGTACAGTGTGGTTTGACTTGTGGGAATTTTGGGAGCCCTGACAGTATTTCCATGGCCACAAAGGCAGGTGAGGATTCTCAAGGTTATTCTTGAACCCTGAGGCTCTCTCTAGAGGCTACATCTTTTTTAGTTCTCCCCACTGCTCTGGAGCCCATCTCCATCTAACTTCCCTCTAGATTTCATTATGACTTGCAAAACATTTCCACTGCAGCTCCGTTTAGCTACAGAACCTTCTTATTTCCTGTGTTAGGCTCTGGTCCAAAGCCCATTGACTTCAATGGTTAGGATCAGGCCCCTAAACTGTCCTATAGTGATATTGACCCTCCCTTCCCCAGGAGTGGCTGCATTTCATCAGCGGGAGAAGCGGTCCTTGCTGGCGTATACACCACCGTAGCAGTGTCTGGAAGGGATCCCGAGGAGAAAGCTCTGGCCGTTCATACCATTGATGGCATTGGGATCTTTAAACAACCTCCAGGGGTTGAGGCCTCGATCTGAGGTCCCACGTAAAAGGTGGGTTTTGTTTGCTGGCACTGCACAGCAGCTCTGAGCGAAGTTATCTGGGGCGGAAGTAACCATTTGGCAAGGCAGCTCACGACACAGGGAAAGGATTTTTCTTTCCGCTTTGGTTGGTTGTAAACTCCACTGGGCTCCTCTTTGCTTCCTACAGAGTTCTTGGCACTTTGACCATCCTCCCTAGAGCCAGGAGCTCCTCCACAGACCTTTGTGCTGTGCTCAAGGAGCACTGGTGGAAGGATGATCGCTGGGGGCCCTGGGCACTGATGCTGAGTCAAGCCCTCCAGCGCTGGGAGAGGGAGAAGAGTCATTTGTGCATCATCAAAAAGCACAGTCTCGTCCAAAGGTGGGCAGCGTTCACCTGGCACTGCCCCCGCCCCAGGAGTTGGGAGTTCTGATGACTCACAGAGGCAGGTGACTCATTACCACACCTAGAAAGGGGTGTAAGTGGGAGAGAGAACCTAACGTGAGGGCTGCGCAGTGCCAAGGGGGGAATCCCAGGCGTGGCCAACTTTGAGAAGGATTGAGCTGGTGTTATGTAAGTGCTGGTTTGTCAAGAAAGTCAAACCCCGGGATTGGCGTGGGTTGGGCTGTGTATCTGTTAGCACGGTGTTTGGTTACAACCGATGAGTCACCCTGCCTGAAGCGATGTCCATACGTCATCGGTGATAACAGTAAAAATATCCTCTCCGGCTTTGCCCGGCCCTTCTTTGGGTTATTAGGCCAAAGGTACTCACTGCCGCCTGACTATTCCTACGGGTCCTGGTCGACCCAGTGCATTGAGCCCCGGAGGCAGCAACCTAGACTCGAAACGAGGAGGCTACATTTAACTGGCACCGGCGCCTCCTGAAGACGAAGGTGGAAGGAGCCGTCTCACGGCTGTTCTCTCCCAAAGGTGGAGTGGAGTGGGCAGCGTGGCGCACGTGCATGCTTGTCTTTTACTCTCTACCACAAATGGCCTTTATGTCGACTAGATTGGCCTGCAGTGAAGTTTATCTCATGACTTAGTCACTGTTTTCATTTCACCAGCAACTCCAGTAGCTGCCAGGGTGGGAGAAGCTGTGTCAGCTGTGACAGAGCAACGAACCTGATGACTCAATCAAAAAAAAAAAAGTCATTGTTAATGCCAGCAAACACCAGCCTTTAACACCCCCCACCCCATTGCTTTCTCCAGCAGGAAAGGAAGATCAGGAAACCAACCACAAAATATTTTCTCTGCCCTATTTCGCGAGCCAGAACTTGCTCTCTGTGTGGTTTCTCCTCCATGGGAAATTCCTTCCTCCCCGTAAGTTGCCTTTCTTGGTCATCTTTCATCCCAGCCCACTCATGGCTTTGAGGTAGCCGTGATGGTGTCCATAAAGGGGTTTCCAATCCCTCCTCTAAAAAAAGACCCTGATCTGGGCTTTCCCTAACCCCTAACTCATTCACCCACCAGACAGAGTTCTCATCATTAATAGCATATTTATCATAACAAAATGGTTGGAAGGGGTATCAAACCTCGTGCTTTGGGGCTTAAGACAATCTCTGCCTGTTAGAGACAAGGATGAAACCTAATGGAGAGGTGGGGGGAGCAGCTTATCCCACATCTGCTGCTGTGGGGTTCTGACTCCTTCCCTGAGGGGTCTGGGGCTGGCCACGGTCAGAGATACTAAGCGAGATGGTATGTAATCCAGACTGCCAGTTCCCATGTTCCTAGCTACTTTTCTTTTCACCCTCCCAATTCTGGGGATGCAAAGAGGAGCAGAGTGGATGGGGAGTGGGCAAAGCCATTTTCTACGGGTCCAGTAATGGGCTGGAATGAGACGTGGAGGAAGCTAACACAGCTCAGGTCTGGGGGAGATCAGCCTGTTTCTGGGCAGGCTGAATTAACTGTCACAGAGTTAACATGCAGGATTTAATGGCAAAATGAAGCTTCCTGGAAACGGATTGTTTTCCTGGAATACGTGCTCTGGGAATTGGAGACCTTCGTAAATAAGAGAGCAGCCCCTGTCACACTGTAAGTTCACAGCTGGGAGACGTTTTCAACATGGAGAAATTCTGTACAAGTCAAAATGAGGACCGCAGGGGGAAACCCCCCGCCCCACAGCCTCCCAAACCAGCTGTGACGGTGCTGTTCCTGGTGGGATCCAACTGTGAGTGTCAGATCAGGACAGATTGCTTCCAAAGGGGCAACTATAGCCCAAAGCTGGGGTTTCTTCACACTAAGGCACCAAACCAGCTAAACAGAAAAGACTTTGGTCTCACCCCACTGGCTAACCACAAGTCACACAAGCAATTCCCTTAGACACTCCAGCTTCCCAGTATCACCACCACCAGCCACCTGTCCTGGGGATCAATGGTTATGAAAACCAATCCCCCAAATAAAGAAAACGGTTCTCCCCAATTCCAAAGAATCAGGCCCCAGACCCAGGTCAATATACAAATCGGATCTTCCCACAAATCACGCTGTTGCCAATCCTTTAGAATCTAAAATCTAAAGGTTTATTATACAAGGAAAAAGGTCTAGGTGAGGGTTAAGAATGGTTAAAAGAAATCAATTACATGCAGTAATGGCACATCTCTTGGTTCAGGCTTGCAGCAAAGGTAGAATAAACTGCAGGTTCAAATCAAAGTCTTTAGAAAGCATCCCATTTAGAGATGGGTCAGCACCTTAGTTCAGAGTTCACCTGTGTAGCAAAGTCCATTCAGAGCTAGAAGCAAGACAGGCTGCAGGCTGAAGGTAGAAGACGAAAAATGGAGGCTGTAGCAGCTTCCTTTATAGTTTTTTCTCTTCCTGCTGTGAAAAGTCCAGCCCCATGGAGTTCTGGAGCCACATGGGCAGATCACATGACCATGCATGACTCATATTTGCAGGCAGCAGCCATTATGCCCAGGCTTTCTCTCGTAGACTTTTTGTCTGGATTGGAGCATTCCAAGCTCCCAGAGTCCATTGTGTTGCTGATAGTCCCTTAATGGGCCATCAGGCAGCCCAAGCCAAGCTGACGCCCAGTATTCAGGAATCTTCTTCCCCAGCAGAGCACAATATTTGGAAAGACAGACAGTCCAGAGCCAATATTATAGCTCGAACTACAAAATTGATACACACATATCACTGGCATATTCATAATCAGCCATTCATAACCTGGTTGTAGACACCCATTATGACCCCCTGTACATAAGATTTGGTGCCACTATAGGACCCTGGTTGCAGCAATGATTTATAGGGTCCCAAATTATTTCAGTAACATGACACCAGCCGTACCCACGATTCCTATCAACACCCTACAAACCCAATCACGTGCCAAAGCAGCCCCACTTGATGAAAAGATCCCCAAATCCTCACGCCACAGCCTGACAAACCAGTCCCAGAAACAGAGCTGACCCCTAATGAATCCTTGCTCACAAACCCTCCCTACACACTCACTCAAACCTCGCCTGCCCCAGGACTCTCTGCAATTCAGGATTTGCAAAGCCTTCGCAAAGCACCTCTGCATCCATAGGCTGATTCTCCCACACTCATGACTGTGTCCCCCTTTCAGGCAACTCCACCCCAACCTCGCCCCCCAAAACTCCAGCCAACCTAAATACCCAGCACAAAGCCCCTTCTGTGAAAAACAGGCTATTTTCCCCATTACACAGCACCAGTAGGTCAGTCTGCAGCACCCAGGGGCTGCAGTGATGGGAACTAGTCGTACAGAGACCAACGCCCATGGCCCACACAGCGCAGTGTCCAATGACTCACAAAATACAGACACAAATGGACAACCCTGGCAATCTATCCCAAACTGACACACATCCACCACTCCCTGGCCAAGTGAGAAACCCCTTCCCCCATCAGCGGCCAGCCTGGCCCATGCGAAATGGCACCCGCTGCTACACAGCTCCAGCCGCTCAGGTAGTATGGGCAGGGGAAGTCATTTCCCACAGAAAGGGCACGGAGCAGGAGGAAGGTGTGTGGTTGACACCTCTCCCAATACCTGCATGGACAGTGACACTGGGGGATCCATCGCTGGCTGAGCCCTGTGGCCGAGCAGGTGATGCCTGGAGCTGAGGGGGCCTTAGGATTCCCTTCTCCCCCGGCTCACTGCAGTGATGCGCTTTTTATGCCTACCAGGCAGAGATGGACCCAAATCAAGACCCTGGCTTGGCGCGCCCCATAGACCTCTGAGCTGGCCTGCGCTTTGCAGGTGCTCGTCTGGTTACAGCACAGGCCTAGGAGCCAGGAGCTCTGAGGGCTTCTCATGGGTCTGCAACCAACTCCCTGGGCAACCATGAGCAAGACCTGGGCCACAACTTGCCCGTTGGTCCAATGGGGCTAACAACATGCTCCTGCCTCCCAGGGGTGACTTGGGACTTCATTCAGTGCTTTGCAACCCTGGGCTGGAAGGGCCCTTTCCTGAGAGAGAGGACGGTGGCGTAAGAAGGGGGCTTTTGGATTGGTGAGTTAGATGTTTAAACAGAGAAAATAGGCCCCAACCCAGGTTAGACATCAGCCAACTAAATCAGCACCCCCCCCGGAAAACAAAACTCCCCCCCAGCATCACACCCTGCCCCCCTTTCCTGTAACAGCCCCCGCAAATAGACAGGCCTGGTTCACCCCACAGCAGGGAGCAGGGTCCTAAACTGAGAGCCTCTTCCCCCCAGGGAGACCGTCCTGCTCTGTTAAAGCCAGGGAAGGGAAGCGGACGGCAACTAGGGAGCATGGCGTGGGACGAGGCAAAGGCAGGTCCCTGGACGTATAGGGCTTTCTTTACTGGTGAAAGCCAAGGCTGTGCACGCAGGCTGGAGGCCAGCGAGGCAACGTCTTGTCCTTCCACCCCACCCCGCATCTCCCCTTCCTCCTGCATCGCAGGAGAGTGTCAGAGTGGAGCACCTCCCCGGCCATCTCCAGCCAGGCCTTTCTCCACCCTAGGCAGCAACAGACATCTCTGGAGACTCTCCCTCAGTGGCCATTTACACCATTCTCAGTCCTGTCTCTGCCTTTCTCTTTTATAAGGGGAAGGGACAGGACATCAGTGGTTTCTCGATGATTCTAAATCCCTAAGACTATTAGAGCAGTGATACTCAGACTGAGGCTTGCGAGTGGGTCTTTCATGTGTTTCTGGCGGCTCTTTGCATCAAACACTGGGGTTTAATTATTAACCAATCAGGATGCTTTTACTAGGTTATTAACCAATTAAGTTATTAATTTGCACTACGTTAGTAACCTGTCCTACTGTTTAAATCTGAATATACAGGATTGTAGTAAATGAAACTGTGACTTCACACGACCGTGGCTCTTTTGGGTCACGCTGATCACTAATGTGGATCACGCTGAGGTCTGAGTATCACTGCATTAGAAGATCTGCTTTCAGCACCAGTTTGCTGGAATATGTGGTGGGTTGGGGTTTTTTGCACATGATTTATTACTCACAAAGCCCAGTTCTGCAGCTCTCGTGGTACATGCTCCTGATCATCAGTTCTGGGCTTCTCCCTAGTGAAAAGCTGACTCACTGTCCCATGGAACAGGAGACCCTCCTAGTAAAGATCTTTCCACACCCTGTGTTCCTGACTGCAACCACAACTGCCCCTGGGGGGAATCCAATGCAGGGATCCGGAGAAGGCTCTGGGAGCCGTAGTGTTGGGCACATGTTTGGAGGGACGCGGAAGTGGATGAGGACAGGAGAGCAGCTGGCCTTTTACATTAGATTTTTCACCCCCCTCAGCAACTTAATTTTCTAGGTGGGGTGGGGTGGGGTGTACAGCTGCTTACATGGGGGGGGACTTTCACAGCCTGGACGACGGGTTAGTACCGGGATCTGAGATGACAAGCAGAATGACCTGCAAGCTATTTGGGTTTCCAATTGTTATAGTCCCCTGGGGATCTCCACTCTTCTAGCAGTTCGTACTGAGCAAGCTGACTTTTAGACAGACTTCCTTGAACTGTAAGTCATTCTTCCTAAAACTCTGGGGGAAGGGTGAGTGTACAGGAGCAGATGAATTAAGGCTCAAATAGCCCATTGTGCTCAGAGCCATTTAAAACTGGTTTTGAGCAGGGAGGTTGCTCCAGGTGAAGAAATTTTCTGAGTCCTTTCAACCACCACTGACGGGGAAAACCACTCTCCCTTCCCCCTCCAAACCAGAGCCCAATCCTGGCAAGCAGTCAGATAAATAAAGCCATAAAAAGTTAAATGCGTCCCAGAGGGAAGTGGTGGTTCCGTGACGTCATGGCAAATCAGCATGCAGGCCCGTCATCCCCACGGGACTTCCCTGAGGGTGGAAAGGAACAGATAGCTCTGCCCAGCTGACGCGGGCGGTGAGACGCTGCCTCAGGCAGGGGAATGGCATTATTTACATTATGTAACTGTACACTGGCTCCGCAGCAGTGGGAGTGCTGGCTGAGGGATGTGCGTGTGGCAGCGATCCACGGCCATGAGGTCACCAAATGGCGCCTGTCATGATGCTGCATTTTTAAGGCAGAGATCAGGCCGGGGCCGAGCAGTGCAACGGGACTCAGACAGCAGGAGTCTAGGGCTACGTCTACCCAGAGGGTTTGCCTGGATTCCAGCCTCCGGTGCAAACCCTAGTGCAGACCGGACAAGCTGCTGTGTGCGCTGGGCCTGCTTGAACGTGTTTGCGATGGTTGAATGGTGTCGGATGGAGGTGGACACTTCCTATGCCGGGGTTGGCATTGGTGGCTGAAACGGACACAACCTCTCGGGGCAGACAAGGATTAGTTTTTGCAGTCATGGTACGTGTGTGGATGCACAAATCGGACATTCCAAGACAAGGAAGAGAATGTGGAGTCTGAGGCAAATGTCATCTTTGCATTTCTCCGTATCAAACAAACATGACAAACTGTACAAAATAAGGCACTGTAGAAATACATTGAAGAGAAGCTGTAACCAGTGGCCCAAGGGGGCTCCTATAGCTGACTTGGCACTCAGTGATAAACCCCTTAGAAAGAAACTTAGCATTGGAAGGGGAAAGGCAGCCTCCCCTAGGAGGCATTTAGTTTCTGATAAAGTAAGGACATCTCCTCCTCCTCCCCAGAGGGGAGGTTGATATTCAGAGTGCACGTTCCTCCCAGAATTCTCATCCAGCTCCACTTGCAGTGAAGTTCCGCTAGCCGAGGGACAGACTGCATTAGACTTCACCTGAGGCCAGGCTAGACAGACAGCGCAACTCCCGGGGATGGTGGTCAGCTGTCAGAATGGAGAGGATCAGAGACTCACCACTCACCACCCCACCGTTCATCCTCTCCCAGGTGCACCTCGAGTTAGTTTGTGGAAAGTTAATAAGTTAATCTAGCTAAACAAAACCCAAACCCAACAAAACCCCGAAACAGTTCTGTTAATTTTCTAACTCCAAGGAGAAACGTTTCCGCACCATCTGTTCCAACGTGTACAGCTTCGCTGCCCGGAGTGCATCCAGCAGCACTTTGATGAGCTCAAAGTGATCCTTCTTCAAGTGGGTGAGATACGTGTGGAACTTCTCCTGAAGGGCAGCCTTGGTGTCCTTGTGGAGCATCCCCTTCTGGTGCCGCTCGAGGATTTGCTGGAGGCGTTTCAGTTTTCTCACCGGGATGTTCTGGTAAACCACAAAATCAATCAGTGCTTGTTTGCAGTCCTCGTTTTCTAGAGTGGGGAGGAGAAAACCAGCATGAGGGATGAAAGAGCAAACCCCATTGCTCTCTGTGGCTCAGAACTAGGAGAAAAACCCTGGTGCAACTGCAGAGGCTCAGGACATGAGGTCAGCAGCTGAGCCCCAAGTGGGCCATCAACCAGCTGTCAGACCCAGCACAGCCCAAGGTCTTAAAGAAATACTGTTCAAATGAGAGTCTAAAATTTGACCTGACACCTGTCCCATCTTATCCCTGCTGGGCTCATCCCACGGCTTCCACTGATGTATTTGTCCTTCTGATTCTGCACAGGGCCTGCTGCATAGAGCCTGATTTTCAGACCGTGGCTCTGTACACATCTTGGGCCCGCCTTTGTGCCTGTCCTACCAGATGTACACGTGACAATCCCTACGTGTGTGCACACGGCTAGAGAAAGAGCTGCGTGGTCATGGGTGTGCACAGAATGGGATTTGCTTGTGCACATGCACACCCAAAAACACTGCAGTGCATGCGCAAAGCAGGTCAGTGCACTAGTGTGCCCCTAGCATGTGATTATCGGCTCCAGCCTGCATGAAAGCACCTGAATTATGCAGATTTTTTGGTTCAATGAAAATCAAACCAGGTAAGGAGAGAATATTGATTGCCCGTGTGAATTGCTGCATTGATGGGTGACGCATAGAGCTGGGAGAACATGTTAGAATCATAGGACTGGAAGGGAGGACTTTGTATTTGTTCTTATTGAATTTCATCCTATTGACTTCAGACCATTTCTCCAGTTTGTCCAGATCATTTTGAATTTTAATCCTGTCCTCCAAAGCACTTGCAACCCCTCCCAGCTCGGTATCGTCTGCAAAGGCCCCAGTGACTTAATTCATTGCAATTAATCGCACTGTTAATCGTAGAATACCGGTTATTTAAATATTTTGGATGTTTTCTACATTTTCACATGCACGGATTTCAATTACAACACAGACTACAAGGTGTACAGTGCTCTCTGGGGTGCTCAGGCTGCCTGTCCTGGCCTCACGCTGCTCCCAGAAGTGGCTGGCTGCTGGCATCTCTGAGTGGTCACAGGGTGGGGGGAGGGGAAGGAGCCTCCATGCGCTGCCCCTGCCCCCAGCACTGTCCCCGCAGCTCCCACCAATGGGAGCTATGAGGGTGGCGCTTGTGGGCATGGGCAGCGCGTGGAGGTACGCTGTCCTCCTCCCCCCAGGGGTGCGCAGACACATGCCATCAGCCGGGCGCTTCCGGGAGTGGCATGGGGCCACGGCATGCAGCCTGCACCCTGCTGTGCCACTGGCCGGAAGCTGCCTGTGGTAAGACCTCCTGGCTGGAGCCTGCACCTCGCTCCCCCTCCTACACCCTAACCCCAGGTCAGAACCCCCTCCTACACCCAAACTCCCTCCCAGATCGCACCCCCCCTCCTGCACCCCAATCCCCTGCCCCAGCTCTCTCCTGCACCAAACCCCCTCCCAGGAAAAAGACTTGTATACAGGAGCCCCACAAAATCGAATAACCCCAGGCCCACAGGAAAGCTAATCCGGCTCTGGAGTCCTGTCAGTTTACACTAGCAGAGAACTTCTCTCTCTACTCTATCTACAGAGTTTCGATTTGTATTCAATTCCTGAGGTGCCTGCGTGTACCAGTAACTATGTACACAGAGACATACGCAGGCACGGTACACACACACTCCCCTGCTCCGTAACAACGCTCTTGCCAGCTGGGAGTTAAAAATATCCCCGTTGTGTAAGTGCACTGTTGCTCAGGGGAGGAGGGTGTGGACAGAAGTAACCTCAGGGCAGGGTTCAGAGCCAAGTGTTGATGCTTAACCAGAGAAGAGAACGTGCGGATGACTGATTGTCACTGGCTTCCTTGCCAATGAACGTGTCAGCCGCTATCATCGCCCCGGTGGGGAAAGGCTGACGGGAGGAATGGGGCATAAGTCAAGAGTATGGAAGTGCCAAGCTCTGCTCTGACTGGAATCGACTGACGTGCCGTCATATTGACCAGGGAGAGGGACTCGGGGGAGGAGGGATGGAAAGCAAGAGATTCCTTCTGCCGCATTTTCTGGGGGAAGCAGCCCTTCTGCTGCGTGTTGGGTAAGGGGAAGCTCTTGTTTGTTGAAGACATAAAGGCCAGATTCTGCTCTCTGGAACACCTCTGCAGCCTCATGGAGGTCAAAGGGACAGATTCACTCCGAAGTGGGAGCACATTGTCTTCGTTCCTGTCCAATGCAGTGGCGCGGAGTAGCTCTATGGCAATCTGCCTCAGAGGGTCAGTTTGAGAAGGAAGGTTAAATGGGAAGGAGTCACTGACTAGAAGTGAAACCAAAAATAAAACAAGTTAAAGAGAGAGACTGGCGGCTACAGGCAGAAGAGGCAGCCCGAGCTGCTCTGTGTGCGGCATACCATGTCTGCACCTGCTGCAGATTCCTGATCTACTTCCAGTTTCCTGCATGATTTAATGCTGTATGTCTTGGGCTGCCAGGACAGTGCCAGATACTTCATTGCGCTTACTACTACTTCAGGCTGCATGTAACAGGCTGACTCAGACATGCCTCAGGCCCTGATGCAGGCAATATTTGGGGGCAGAAGATCAGCAAAAAGGAAAGGTGCCAACAGGGAGATCTTCCTGGGAGCTAGACTAAGAGATCGGGATGGGAGGGAAACAGAAGCAGGTAGAAGCCAAGGAAAGTGCCATTAATGGAATGAGACAATATCTGGAGAGGGTGCCGGGGACTCTGTCTAAGACGATCCTGGCTGAGCTCTCAGTGAACTAGGGAGGATTAGTTTGTCCTTTTTGTAGTTTAATTAAAACCAATTTTGTACTTTTCAACTCCACTGGAACTGATCCTACACACTGGGGTAGAACAAGCTGCACAAGAAAGCTTCACTCCAGCCCTGGCAACATGATTCTAGCACATGGGTTACCCCCAACTCTGGCAGACCTGAATAATCCCCCCACCCTTGTGACGAAGTGGGAGTACTGTGTGTGTGCGTGCCTCAGTTTCCCCTATGCATTTCTTCGCGTCTATGTGAAGGGAAAGGAATGTGTAGCTGATGCAAAGCAAAGCCAAGGTGAAGCTGTAACCTGACCCCAAGTGGGGGAGGGAGGTCAGCTGAACCTGTTGGAGGGAGGTCAGGTGATACCTGAAGCCCGGGAAACCAGACAAAGGAAAGGACAGAGGGACTGGAGGTGGGGGGGGTGGTCAGTCTGGGTCTAGCTGGGAAGGGGAAGAGAAGCCAACTCGCTCTCTAGCCCCAAGATGGATCCAGCTGAGGGCTCACGCTCGCTGGCTGCATGGTCTGTGTTAGACCAGATGGAAGTCATTGAATAAACCTGGGGAAGAAGCAGGAGCCCAGAATCTGGGTTTCATTCTCCTAGCACCCCAGAAGGACCTGCCTGACTGGATGGGCCCTGTTGAGACTGAGAAGCTGTGAGTTGGATGGTCCTGACATCTCAAATAAACCATCTATTCTGCTGGCTGGCTGAGAGTCACGTCTGACTGTGGATTTGGGGTGCAGAACCCATGGGCTCCCCCAGTACCCCACCCAGGCGGGCTTGCTGGGGGAAGCGCACGGAGGGGCAGAAGGTGCTGAATGCTCCGAGATCAGACCCAGGAAGGTGGAAGTGGGTACCCCTGAAGCTCCTGGCCTGGGAAACAGGCTGTGTACGGAGAAGGGGCCCTTCCCCCGGAGTCCGGTCTGGCTTCCTAGGGAGCGGTTCCAGTCCCTCGCCCGGGCGCTCCGTGACACCCCTACATCCCCAAGGGGACCTGGCTCCTCACCTGACTCCTGGGTGCCGTTTCCCTTGAACATCTTGCAGGTGGTGCACAGGGTGTCATGGAACTGGTTTCCTGCAACATTCGTCTCCTTCCCCTGCTGCGAGCAGCTCTGGTGCACCTTGCACGCCTCGGTGCTGGAGCTGGCGGACGAGAAGAACCCCTGGGGGCACGGCTCACATTTCGTGTTCTGATCGGGAGAACCTGCAAAACGGGGCACAGGAAAAGTCTGAGCAGCGAAATACCCGCAGTACACGTCCCTTGTGTTTGGGGTAATGGCCCCTTATGGAGCATGGTAAAGAAGATGGTCTGATTCGCCACTGTCCTGTGCCTAGGGAGTCATTTGCACCAGTGAAAAGGGACTGCAAGCTGCTACCCGATGTCTGGCACCCACTGTGCACTGGTGTAAATGAGTGTGCAAGGTGAAAAGCAATGGTGAATCTGGCCCTAAGTCTGCATCTGGCAATGCTCTGAGTTCCCCCTGGGCATAAGGGGATGTCCAGGAGAGATTAGGCTCTGTGTCCACATCATTCATAGGATCAGAGACAGGGCAGTCCCCATCCTTCAAGGAGGATGAGCAGTTACCAAACTTAGGATCTGGCTGCACGACAGCCCAATGCTGGGGTCCCAGCCAGCTGGGTTGGAAACACCGACACGCATATTGATGATCAGAAACAAATGAGGCAGAAAAGGAAATCCTAAGAGAACAGCTAGTGTGCCAAGAGAAACCACACATGGGACAGAGCGCTCAGCCCTGCACATGAAACGAACAGGCGAATCTCTGATCTCAGGAGCCACTGCGCCAAAGCATGCAGCCTGCGTCCTGCTGCAAAGCCCTTTGAAGAACTTGCCATCTCTGTAACGTCAGCCCATCACCCTTACTGTGCGCCCGGACTCCTCCCTATGTCTGGATACCCAAGTAGTCGCAAACATGAGAAATAAATGCCCTTTCCAGCTGTACCAAGAAGCCTGCCTGCACCTCACTGTGGTTTGCATTCATGGCTTCTGGGTTTCATTACTGTCATTCCCCGGGTAGAAGGGTAGCATGCTTGGTACGAAGCCAGTAACCTTAAAAATGGCACAGTTGGTGCAGAATGAAGGAGCCCATCCCCCACTGCTTCACTCCCTTCACTGGCTCCCCATCCTACTAATATCACTGTCATCTGAGCACTTGGTCAAATTCAACCTACATGGAACTGGCCTAAGTGACTTGGGCACCTAGCTCACCCTGCCTAATCATGGCATCTCGCAATACCCATATTCCATGGGAACAAGCCATCAACCTCACACACGAGATCTGCGTGCGCAGAAGACAGGGGGTTCCCAGTGACTAAGAATCTGGAATGCTGCTATGGAGACTGCCAGGGAAACACAGCCACAAACCTCAATGGCTTCAGAGTAGGAGGCAAAACACAACTGCTAGACGGAGCCTGCCTACTATAAAACTGCAGCTTAAATCCAAAATAAATAGAGGCCAGTCCTTGCTGACTGGAGTGGGGAGGGGAAAAGAAATACATCTTTGTGTACATGTTGTAATTTTGGAAAGCCTTCAAATACCACAGGAAAGGGGGTAATATAAAAATAAGACAGAGCTGTGCTAAGGAAAAAATAAAAACTCCCTAATATCCTTCAGTAATCCATGCGTCATGCAAAACTAGAGAGCTATGCTTAGTAACCCGTAAATGCTCTTTGTTACATAACTGCTCTTTTGAGGGGGGAGGGAGGATATCAATTTTATTTTCATTTCCCCCTTTCCGATCTTTAAGATATGCTTTCAAAATCACCAAATATGGATTCCAGAAAGCAGCTGTTAGGACCGGAAGACATTGTGATGGGCAATCTCTAGGAAGTGCAGTTACGTTTCTAAGTTAACTCCAGGAGAGTGCATAATGGTGGTATTATCTGAGAATGACCTTGCTGTTATCTGTGTGTTTGGGTACCAGTTCCCAGCTGCATGAGTGTTTATCCCGTCTGTGTGAGAATGAATGCGTGGGAAACCAAATGGGGAAACTGAGGCAGGACAGCGTGTAACCAATCAGCTTGTTGCTTGCAAATGAGACATGAGTATGTATGAGATGCAAATGTGTGAGTGTACTTAAGCCCACTCCCGTATTTGCTCGTGGGCTTTTTTTTCCTTCCCGGCTACTGCTCCGTAGTGCCCGGTACTCCTTCTGCGGTCGCGCTGATCTGATAAGCCCTCTCAGCGCTGAGGACCGGGACCTTCCAATAAACTCACCTACTTTATTTACTTAAGAGTGTGTGTGTGTGTGTGTGTGTGTGTGTGTGTGTGTGTGTGTGTGTGTGTGTGTGTGTGTGTGTGTGTGTGTGTGTGTGTGTGTGTGTGTGTGTGTGTGTGTGTGTGTGTGTGTGTGTGTGTGTGTGTGTGTGTGTGTGTGCCTTGTCTCGCAATCTCCAAAGTACCTCACTACAGCAGCCCTATGGCTAAGTTCGTTTGTCAGTGCCATCCCATTATTGAGACACCAAGCAAACCTTTTCTGGTTCTCACAGAGAACCTTCCTTGTCCACACGCCTTATTGCCCTGGGTGCCCACAAGAGATTACAGCCAAATTAGCAGGAACCATTGAACTATTTATACTTGGACAACAGTAGTAGGCTGTTGCTCTTTCAGACGATGTAGCCACTCGATGGCGACGTTCTCTTACTCACTTGAGTGGATCTGACATCCCTCAGCAGAGGGCAGCGGTGCACATATAGATGGTGAGAGAATACACACACATCATGTCGGATTAGCCACTACTGCTATTTAACAGGTCCCTCCTGGATTCGGACAGGATGGCAATAGCATGAGAATATCTAAGGTTCTTATATCTAGCTCTACGCCCCTTGCCTCCGCACTCCAGCTGTAATACATACCCAGCTGTACTACTCCAGACCCGGCAGGACACTTGGCATGCTTGATGCAGAACTCGGACTCGAAGTAGTAGCCGTGCTGACACTGGCACACTCTGTTGTGGGTGGAGTTGCACTGATGCAGCTCGACCTGCTGCTCTCCGCAGATGGTGTTGCAGTATCGGCATTTTTCCAGGTAGTTCCAGTACTGCGTGTAGTGCAGCTCCGGACATGCTGCGCACACGGTGGGTGTGTCTCTGGTGCAGTGCTGTGCCACAAAGGTTCCCGGCGGGCACTGACGGCACACCACTCTGTCGTTAGTCACTGGGTCTTTCCAAGGGTAGGTGGGAGTGGTGCTGGAGCCAGGCACAGCCAGGAAAAGCACAACAGCAGCAACCATCCACTAGTGTTGAAGGATACAAAGAGCTATCAGCCTTTGACTTGCCCTCTTGCAGAGGAGCATCGCAACTACAGCAGCCGGGTACCAGACTGACCTCTCATGATTACCACTGGGGCCACGAGAAACCATTCTGGATCACAGTGTTATCTGCCCCTTCTAGCTCCTCCCTCCCTCCCTCTCACTGTCCCAGAGGCATGGACTGTGCCCCGACTCACTAACCCACCACTTCCGCCCACCTCAAGTGCCTCCGTAAAACCTGCTTCTTGCCATGCCCACAAGAAAGAACTGAAACCCATTTTTAAAAACCCCTTCATTCCTCCTCCCTCTGGGCTCCCCAGCATGAGTCCTCTTGTCCCTGCTGGTTCTCAGCCTGCTGGGGCAGGGCCTTTCCATGTTGTGTCTCGTACGGCACACTGAAGACAAAGACCTATTCGAGCAGCCAAATTCAGTCAGCCCCCTGAACTACTATATGTTCTCCACATCCCTCTTTAGTGCCCCACCCTGGTCCGAAGGGGAGTTTTGCCATTGACTTCAATGGGGCGAGGTTGTAGCCTATGGCAAACCCAATACAGAAGTGCAATGTTTGAGTTAATAGAGCTGCTTTGGGATTACAGGTTTCCCCCGGCTTGCAGTGATGTAGGGAATTTTACTAGACAGGAGCCCCACAAAAAGCAGAGAATAAAGACACTCAGATACAGAACCCTAAAAGAGGAGCAGAGTGATTTAACTAACTGCCTGACATTTACCAACATCCTGCCAGGTTTACAAGAAAAGAAACAAGGTGGACGTTGAGGTGGGACAAAATTACAATGTAGAGCCTTTTAGAACAGGAGGTTCTGACAAAGGACCGAAGGCTCCAGGGTGTGTGGAGGGGGGAAGTTTTCCATAAATACAGACACTAATTTTCCTACAAATTAAAAACCCTTTGAGAAACAGGGGGGACTTCACTAAAGGTCTGGAGAGCCACAGAGCCATCTTCCCCCCCCCTCCCCCCCCGTTAAAAACACATTAGACCAACACCAAGAGCAAACAGGCTGTTACCTTGGATGAATGTTTCACATTCAGCGTGTGGTTGGAGGGCACAGCACAGTGGGTGGTATTAGGATTAGAACTCATGGTATTTGCTTGGATTGGGCCCTAGAATGATTTCTGGGCTGCTTCTCTTCTCCTGGGATGCAGTGATGCTAATTTCTGCGAACGCTCCAGCTCTCCTGCATTCAGAGAGAGACACATAAAGAGCATGAATTATTAGTGGTCAATATCACTACACAGAAGTGATGCTCTGTTTGGACCCTGGTGTGTCTAGAAGTGTTGCTGAAGAAACCCAAGAAGAACAAGAGTTACAGCCACTCACCAAAGGCTGAGATCTCTCACTCCTGGCTATGATTTTATATAATCCAGCCAAAATAAGCAGAGATCCTCTTTATTGGGATCCCAGGAGTAATATTCAGTCAGCCCCAGAGATGGGGGCACAATTCCAACATTCGCAGGGTTCTCTGGAATACATGATTGCAAATGTCAGTTATGCAACACTGGGCCATTGTGTAATACAGATGGGGTCTTAAGGAAGGGAAGTGACCCAGTGATTTGAAGACACAGAGTGTGAAAGGAAAGTCACCTCAGTCCACTCAGAATGAGGTTCCTAGAGCAGATGAGAAGTGTGGGTGTGAGAAAACAGCCAGAGGCTTAGAAAGCATACCCCAGGGAACTCCAGAGAATGCATCAGAGTGAGCAATTTTGAACCATCTTAGGCTACATGGCTCCACTTCCTGGAGTTAGAGTCATCTGTTCGTTATGGGCCCCTCTGGATTTAAAGAGGACATAGAGGAAGGTGTTGCAGTAGCCATATTGAAGACAGGATTCATGGATAAGGATTTTGGCAGAGCAGAGATCCAAGGTAAAGTTTAATTCTCTTGAGCCAGGAGATGCGCAGCAGGTGGATTCACAGACAAAGGGAGATGTGAGAAGGAAGCAGTCAGATAAAGATGATTCAGAGTCTTCTGAGCAGATCTGGATTAGAGAGAGTGATAGGGAGTCAGACACAATAGTCAAAAGAATTCTTTACTCAGAAGGTGAAACATTTAACATGAGGAAATTATGTGTATCTAGGCACTGGCAAAGTCAAGACCAGCATAAAGACGAGAGATGGAGGGAGCAAAGAATGAGATGGTCTTTTTGCCCTGGTATAATTGCATGATATTTGGTAAACAATTATCCCCTACGCTACTGTTGCCCACTGCTCAGTGTATGTTACGCATCCCCTTCTGTGCCTGATCCACAGAGGATGCTGCAACAGCCACCAACTAGGGGACTTAGTCCTTTAGCTCAAGCTGTTGAAATCCTGCCTTAGCTCCAGAGATCCTGGGTTCAACCCCTGGTGGTGACTAATGTGGTTGTTACCCTATGACCTGATTTCATTCATTATTTTAAAAAGAAATAGCTGAGCTACAGCAGTTTAAAATATTAACTCTGAGCCGTCAGTGAAAAACTCTATGAAAAAGTTAAATGGATTTTTATCAAGGGGCTAACTGAATATTTAAGAAGCACAATGCAGGAATTCTGAGATTGATACATACAAATTTCTACCAGAAAGACTAGAACAAGCTGAGAGGCAAGTAGTCTGGTTTATCAGCTTAAAACCATCTGCATTATATAGTTTCTAATTCCATATTAAAGCGCTTACAATTTACTGAATAAAAATAACACTTGAAAATGTTACCCTATTTAACAACATGACTTAGGAGCCTTAGTCTCATTGAAAGTCAAGGAGAACATCACACATATTTCATCAACCTGGTCTGAAAAGGATCTCTCTCTCTCTCTCTCTCTCTCTCTCTCTCTCTCTCTCTCTCTCTCACACACACACACACACACACACACACACACACAGTTTGCATATATACATGATCATGTAGGATATGCAGACATACACGAGACACACTCATAAAAATCAGTCCTACTCACACAAGAGTACAAAATTATGAAAAAAAGACAAAAAAAGACTGAGGTACATTCTATCCTCTCCTGTATTTCTAGGGCTTCTGATTTTAGCTTTTCACTGATAACCACGGCTATAACTCCCCATTACAAAAATAAATACATTTGTGTTTCCCCAATAAACACTAGAAAAACACTGGAAATGGTTACTTGTATCTAAGGGATTGTCTACACATAGCACTAATGACCATTACAGGGGGTACGATCTCTAAAGCACACTAATATGTTGCGCAACATTAGTCCTGTCAACCCTGCTGGTGCACACTGAAGTGTTCCTAGTGTGCTTTAATAGAATGCTGTTTGAACCAGTGAGAAGCTAAAGCGTGTTAAGGAATGTGACAAAGAGCTTACGCTTTACAACAGTGTGTGCTACTGTAAGGAGTAACACACACGCTCACTGTGGTAGCGTATACAAAGAGAAAGCCCTGAAAAATCTCCGATTGCTAGACATAAAAACTCAGAAATTGCTAAACACCCCCACACCTCCAAAGTGAAATCAATAAACCCTGAAAAACTGAAGCCCAGCTTATAAAGTGAGTTCTCACACACAGGTATACACATCAACATGCCACATGCACAGAGGCATACACATGGACATGTCACACCCACCCCCACACACACACAAAGATATACACATTGACACACCTCACACACAAGTATACACAACATGCCTCACACAAACACACACAGAGGTATATAGATCAACACACCTCACATACAGAGGTATCATTGACACGCCTCACCCACACACAGGAATACACACTGACACGCCTCATATACACACGGGTATACACACTGACACGCCTCACACACACGTGTACACACTGACACACCTCACACACACGTGTACACACTGACACACCTCACACACACACACAGGGATACACAGACACGCCTCACACACACACGGGGATACACATTGACACACCTCACACACACGTGTACACACTGACACACCTCACACACACACGGGGATACACACTGACACACCTCACACACACACAGGGATACACAGACACACCTCACACACACACGGGTATACACATCGACACACCTCACACACACGTGTACACACTGACATGCCTCTCTCACACACACAGATGTACAGACACGCCTCCCCCTACACACACTGGGAGACACATCGACACACACACGCAGAGGGAGCAGCGGCTGCCTTTCCCCTCCTTACCGGGCTGAGCGCTGGTGCTCCCGCTGCCGCCCTGGCTGTCTCTGCTCCCCGGCCCCCGAGCCAGGCTCTTTATACCGCCGAGCGCCCTGGCCCTGCCCCTGCCCCGGACTCCTCTTGCGTAACAGCCGCGATGAATCAACCCCGGCCCCGCTCGGCTCCTCTCCGACCAGGGAGCCGCCTCCGCCGGGTGCTGCGCCCCGCGCCAGGGGTCCCGTCCCTGGGGACCCCCTGCACCGCCCTTGGCTGGGGACAGTGCTGCCCCCCGGCGAGCAGAGGGGACGGGGCCCCGCGAGGTCCGCCCTCCAAGGGACCCCCCCGAGGAGAAGGCAGCCCCCCCCCGGCTCCTCGTGGAAGGGTGAATGGCACGACAGCTCCAGGAGGGGTGTCGCCGCCCCCTTTTCAGCCTGTCCCCGCGGCGGGGCTCGCTGCAGGTGAAGGTGCCTGGGAGCTTAGCACGGTCTGAAAATCAGCCTCCCCCACAATCATTAGGCACTTTCGAAAATCGGGACGTCTCTCCTCCCCTGGGGGTCTGGACCGGTCTCCACTGAAGTCAATGGAGGGTGACTAGGGGTCCCGATTTTATAGGGTCAGTCCCAATTTTAGGGTCTTTTTCTCATATAGGCTCCTATTACTCCCCCCCCCTTCTGTCCCGGTTTTTCACACTTGCTGTCTGGTCCACCTGAATCAATGGCAAAACTCCTGCCAGAGCGGGACTGGATCCAAACTGTCCAGCACTGAGCGTACACAGTTCCCAGAGACATCCAGAAAGCCACCCGCCATCACTTAGCTGATTCCTTTTATGCCACTACTGCTGCCTTTTACCAAAAACCAAACAAATGTCCCTCAGAAGCATAGCTCCACTTTCCCATTCACACTGGATCCTGGGGTAGAATTTTCTAACAATGAATGACCATGTCCAGACAGTTTTGTGTGTACTGTATTTGAATCAAAACGGCGTGCAGGCACACACCTGGCTAGTTGCCTTGAAAATTTGTCCAGGAAGCAAATGAGATCTGACATTTTGCACGTGCACTGTGTGCATTCTCTCGTACCGGACACATCAGTAATTGATTTACCAGGGAGAAGGCAGGGAAATTCCCTCTATACAGTCTCTTCCCTAGCTGTAAATGTTTTGTCACTTGTATATTTGTTGCATACAGGATCAGTCGCTAAATATACCCTAATTCCCCAATGTCATAAGATCCTGGCACAGCATCATAAGCCCCAAAGACAATTGCCATTGTCATTACTAGGGGAATGTGAGGAATTTTGCAGAGAAAAAACTACCCCAGGCACTCCATAGAGTTTAGGGTGACCAGACAGCAAATGTGAAAAATCGGGACAGGGGATGGGGGGTAATAAGCGCCTATGTAAGAAAAAGACCCCAAAATCGGGACTGTCCCTATAAAATCGGGACATCTGGTCACCCTAATAGAGTTTCACTTTGTAAGTTGCCACTGCATTGTCCCCCCTCCATAGATCTAGCAAACTGCTCCTCAGGTCAAAACTCACAGGAGCAGGGACCAAGTGTTCTCAGACCCAGGCCACAGCTCTTCGTTCCCTTCATATAAGAGCCATGATTGACCCCTAGACTGACCCCTTTCCAACGTAAGGGCAAAGTGTTTATTTGCCTTGTCTTTTCTATAGTAAATGAACCTTCCCTGGATGTCCAGTGTAAGGACCGAAAGTCAACATGTAAATAGTACAGTGATGTTCCTAGCCGGACGTTATAGATCCCATGGGGAAAGCAGATAACTATAATAGACTCTCGATTATCCAGGATGATGGGGGAAAAAATGAATCCTGGTTAATAAAATCCTGGATAATCACCATCCATAGGAAATATGGGGGAGGGAGGGGTTGGTTCACCAGCCACCCTGCGCCAGCGGAAGGGGGTGTTGGTGCACTGGCTGCCCTGCGGCTTGGTGGGGGTTTTTTTGTGCCTGAGACGGCAACAAAGCCAGAGCCAGCCCTGCGAGTTATGCATATTTTTTTGACAGCCTGGTTAATCCACAACCCGGTTAACCCGATCCTGGATAACCCAGAGTCTACTGTCCACTGATCCACAGCCATCCCAATGGATATATCTCTCCTCTGTCCTCCAGTCTAGGAAACCGTCCCCCATAAGGGTTTATTGGCTAATCGTCTCTGGCTGCACATGATCACTCTCTAAGGCCACATCTACACTACCTGCAGGATTGGTGGGTAATGATTGATCTACTGGAGATTGATTTATCATGTCTAGTGTAGAGGCGATAAATTGATCCCCAAGCGCTCTTCCCGTTGACTTTGGAACTCCACCGCTGTGAGAGGCGGAAGCAGAGTCGACGGGGGAGCAGCAGTGGTCGATTTGCTGCCATGAGGACAGCCAGGTAAGTCAACCTAAGACATGTCAAATTCAGCTATGCTATTCACATAGCTGAAGTTGCGTATCTTAGGTTGACCCTCCCCCGTGTAGACCTGGCCTAAGTATTGGCGGGAGGGAAGAGGAGCAGAATGCCCTGACTCTGGTTCTGGGAGCACCAGTGCCCCATGACTGATTCTCATCAGAAATCCTCAGAGAGCGGCTGCTTCTCATTTCTGACCCATGCTACCCTAACCACCCCTCACAATCCATCCAAACCTGTGGTACGTCTGCAGACAGCCTCTGTGCACTCTAAAGCAATGAATGTGCTCCAGTGCCTACTGCTTTCTTGTGCCCCACTTTACTTACAAGTACTTCTGTCCCACCTTTGCTAGTACGGGTGGAAGGAGCATGAGCTGAGTTACTCCAGACCATAGGCCCTCCCATCAGCACTTCAGTAGAGGGGCAGAGCTGCTTCCCTAACACACAGATATTTTGCCTCTAATCTCTTTACACTCTGACCCCTTCCCCCCAAACACTTATATCTTGTGTTAGAGAATGTGAAAAGCAGGACAGAAATTGATAGCGCTGTGCTAGGTAGAGAACAGGAAACTCATGGTACTTTTTTCATTTCCTTCCAAGAAACAGGAGAAAAGAAAACATGGTATGTACAAACCCATGCAATGTCACACTCTGCACTGACCTTGGGGGATCTTATGTTCAGTGGAATTTTCCCCCCTTTTGATTTTGCAATTGCTGACCACAGACACACACATATAACAACACACCTTATGATCGCATGCACTTAAATTGTTCTTCCTCTTGTTTTCCTGGAATTCCAAGGATGTTTTGTAAATAAATGTGCAATTGTGCTCATTAGGTATCATGACTAATCTTTTCTGAGCATCTCCTGTGTCAAACACAAGCATAAAACCTCTTCATTTAATTTGTATTGTAAACCATTCAGCCACAAATTCAGCTGTTTACCAGCTGATCGGCAGAATGGCACATGCTTACTCTGCCAGTCAGCTGCTGGCCTTTCACTACTTTTTATTGTTAGCTCTGCAGAGCTGATGCAGTATGGTAGAACAAGCTGAATTCTATTCAGGTTTAAACATTAAGCAGGATTGTTAACTAAACTACTATTGCAGATGACTACTGGTGATGCACAAGTCAAAAAGAATGAAGCTTAAGCTGCCAGGGCTGGCACAGTTTGATCCAAAAATTGCTTTTTGAACTTGCAAACCGGACAGATTAACCTAGACATCAGAGGCAATACACAGAAAAAGTCATGTGACCAATTTTAGACTTTTTTCAAAATAAGATTCCACTTTACAGACTCAACGCTGTATTTCTTATTAACACTCTCCTACATGGGTTCTAATCACCACAGTATCTCAGCATCTTCCATTAGTGCGTATTAAGCAACACGACTAACTTGTCGCATGTTTGTTCTCTCATCCTCTTCCCAGTGTGGGAAGCATGTGCAGCGGAGTGCCTTATTTTCATTGAGTCTCATCTTTCTTTAATAAATATTCATGTTCCTGGGTATTCAGGTTACAGAAGGCAGGTCAAAGAAATGCACTTTGCACTTGGAGTGGAAGGAAGTGAGGTTTGTGATGGGCTCATCAAGAACATTGCCCAAATAAAGACGGCAGGGTCAGACATCTAATGTCCAGATCACTCCATCCATAATATTGATAATTTAACACAGGTGCAACATTAATGTAACTTTCTATATGTACAGTTCTATGCCTAAGCATTCACGTTCTCTCTCATGGTATGTTTCCATAAACACACACTGTATAGCTATAGTGTGTGCATTGCATATGTTACTGTATAACCTCCCTTCTGACCACCTGTAAAAAAATGTGTGTGGTGTTAGTGTGACCAGTGTGAAAAATCAGGGCGGGGGGTAATAGCTTATAAAAGACCCCAAAATCAGGACATCTGGTCACCGTATGTGATGTAAACATCCTGCATACCCAGGCAATAGAGTAATGAATGCAATTACTGTAAGTGGCCCAGTGGTGCCCTCCAGGGAAAGAGGCAGTATTTCCCATCCAAATAGGTCCCCCAATTACAAGCATTCAACAACCTTCAAACGAGAGTCATGTACCATGCGTTTTGAAAAGCAAATGCAAAACCTCTTATGGAAAGAAAAAATGCAAAGCAGAGAGTCAGACATGGGGGAGAGAAGTTGGAGTTTCATCCCAAAGAATCAGCCATTGTACGAGTATCCTGCACCCGGGTAGAATTAAGCAGGACCTGCACTGAGCATTTCCTCTTTGATGGAGCAGGTGGGGCTACTCTTTAGTTGGAAACACGAAACTGTCATACCTCCAAACTCTAGGTCAGTGTTGGCTCTGCTCCCATTCTGAAGGGTGAATCCACATTTGAATCCTTGTTCTTACAGCCACTGCACCTGTCAAAGAGCAATCTAATCATTTTGCCAGAATTTGAAAAAGGACTGGACATTTGCATGGAAGTCAGACAGGATTAAAACTACAACCCAGTGTTTGGAAGGGATAGAAGCCTTCAGAGCATAAATCAACCTCTAAGGATGGGGTTAAATGGTAACTATTTCATGTGACTACTGCAGGGTTTTTGTACATTCCCTCTAACACATCTGATTCTGGCCACTGTCAGAGAGCTGATACTGTACTAGATGAAAACTGTAGATGAAACTAGTCTGGTCTGGCAATTCCTACCATATAATAGAGAAGTAACGGGCTGACCTTTATAGGTCCATATTCCAAAGGGGGTTTTAGCTTTATTGCCGTTATTTTTAGGAAGCATGATCCGGATAATAATAACCTGGATGATTTGCAACCTCATTCAATTCAGTCACTGTCAGCAGGGGACGGGTAGGCGTTTGCTTCCTCAATATGCACTTATCTAAATCATTTTATTAAAACTAAATTATATATGTATATATAGTAGGCGGACAAGCTACAAATGTCAAATAGTTCTGAAATAGCAGCCATTTCCATGAGAAAGCAAGGATTTGAGAGGGAAGCTGTGAATATCTGGTTGCCTGTTAGTTTCTGTGGACATCTTTGACACACTTTATTCTCTGATAACTAAACCGCCAATAATTTCCATCAACATATAATGGGTTTTAACAGCCTATTACTGTTAGCTACCCATTTACTGAGGGCATTTCCAAGAAGTTGCAAGAGATTGGATCATGTGTAAACATTTGCAAATCTCTGAATAAGCTGAAATGGCAAATAGTCATATATTAATACTGTTGAATGGTTTAACAAGTACAAGTATTCAGCTGGAAGTTTCTCTCTCTTTCCCACTATTTCACATGAAAAATAAATCGATCTGCATGAACACCCTTTTTTACAGTATGTGTATCAAGTAGCACTTTCAACAGCTGTCATTCTGATGAATGGAGCCATTGGATTTGCTAAGTGAAAATGATTGGCTCGTCTGCCTGGTGCACCATGGATGTCCAGATGTTTCATTTAAAATTGACACTTCGATACTAGCCCTGTAGGGTTAACCAGTGAGTGGCTTCTGGCCCTCCAGCCAAACCCGAAGTATTATAGTTAATTTTTGTTTTATGATTGTCGTGCTCGTTAGAGTTGCCACATTGACACTCTAAAATTCTGTATCTATGGAACAACAGCAGCTTCCCACACCCACCTCACCTCCAACCTTTAGGAAGGTACAGTCAATCAATTACATCAACCCAATTATTATTGTAGTCTAAATTGTGTTAATTCAGAACCCAGCTAGAGACCCACCTATTGGTAAGATAATGGGCCTGAAACACTCTGACAGGGTTCCCAGAAGCTATGGTAATACAAATAATAATAAATCATAACTCTGCCCACAATAATCATCATCCATTTCACAAATGACCACTCGACAGTCCTCAAACTATCCCTTCCCCAAACGTTTGTGATATAGATCAAGATTTACAGTTGGCCCAGAAGGTTAATAAATCCAGGGTCTCCAAATGTCTTCTTAAGATCCAACCACCAATCTCCCCGCCCCGTAAGTCATCCACGCAGAAGAATGTGAAATGAAGATGTTCTAGTTTGGGGGTTTATGTTTTTGGGATGGATGAGGAAAACATCAAGGTCACTCACCTGGTTATCTTCCCACAAACTTTACCGAACAATTTTCTATTTCTATTACCTGAATAATTATAATAATTTCCACTCACCAGACTGTGAAACCCAATAATAAAAAATAAACCAAGTAAAAGCCAGCTGCATGAGTCTGCAGCAGTTAAAGCTCCCTTAAATAAATACAGGTGAAGTTATCATTTCCAGGGATATCTCCACTACATAAAATAATCCAAAACTATACTGTTCAGTAAAAACCCATATACTATCCTGTACTGCAACTGCCCTCTAGTGGTGAAAGGAGCAAGGTGCAGTTCTTTAAAATGACAAGAGGAACTTAATGAGGTTTTCACACAACCAGAATCGCAGACTGCACACTGCAGTGCATTGAAATAGTCCAGAGCCTCAGAGAGTTTCATTATAATAGAATCCATCATGATTCTCCTCTATTCCTAAACTTCACATGCAACAGGTTGCATGGAACTAATGCAAGCAGTATTAAGGGGTGAAAGTAGCACCAAAAATCAATGTCTGGAACTGAACACTCAGGAGTTAGTTGTGATGCTTGATTCATGTGATGGACTTACAAAGATGTTACAGGAGTGCAAAGTATTAATCTAAGCTGCTTTTCACAGAATATTTTTGACTTTCATGAAGTCATGACAACTGGTATATCTCATGATTAGAAAAAGTATTTAGTTTGCGACTGATGTCATATGGATCTAATACAAAGAAAATATCACCATTTAAACAATTTCATTATATTTAATGTCAGGAGACACCCTGTCCGGGCTGGTTTCCTCCACACCTATTCCTGTTTATCACTACACCATTGTATTATAGCCTCTCCCTCTCTAACCAGATGATAGCTCCGTGGTATCAATCTGTTACAAGACCCTGGGAGTTAGAGGCAGGAGTTTGTTGCTGGCTCCGTTTCAGCCTTAGGGCCTTTCCAACATTACTGTTTGCTAAGGATCATACCTCTTGGTTTCTCTATGTAAGCATAAGCTTCCAGGTCGAACCTCATTTAATTATTTCCCATCCATGTTTATAACTACCCTTTTGCATTATTTGTCCCTGCTGATGTCTCCCCCTCCTAGCTTAGTATCAGCAGCAAATCAGCAGAACTGACAAAAAAGGTTTAAAAAAAAAATCAGAAGAAATAAAATGTGTATCTGGCGGAAGTCCTCAAAATCACCTGAGGCCACTTCCTACAAAACAAAGGGGGAAAAGTGACATCTAGGTACTCAGAAAAGCCAGAGACAGCAAAAATAAATATGTTAACTGTAAGGTGCTTTTAAATTTAAATGTACAGTAAAATACATCCACATATTAGGACATATTGAAGTCTGGAAGAATATATTCCAACACAAGATTGTCCTCGGATCCATCTAAATCATCATATTTCAACTTCCCCTTCTAATTATTCAGTCAGATAGTAAGGAAAAGCTTTTGTATCATCATCACTGAAAAAGAAAACACACATCCACCTTCTTCCAGTCTGAGCTAATTAGGAAAAAACACAAATGCCGTTAAAACCAATAGATGTGGATTCAAGTCTGAGCACACGTGTACGCGCAATTCCACATTTTTGCACACTAAAAGTCACATACCATACATACACAACTAAGGTTGTTTGTAACTGAAGTTTCTTCTAATTTGTCAAAGGCAATTTCTTAATTGTGGACAAGGCAAGTGTGAAATTTCAAAAATGGCACTTTTGAGTGATCAAAATGAGAAAAAAAGACCTTCTCAAATTTCTCTGACTATCCACTCACCTTTCATTTTTGAATATATTGAAAATAGCCAAAGGGAATTTTATCAAACTTTTCACCCAAAATCCATCTTTTGGCTAAGCAAAAGTAAATCAAACTTAACAAAAGGGTAATTCCATGCCTTCTCCCTCCACCCCCGCTGCCCAAATTATAAGCATCTGAAAGTCATGCATATTTGTCACTGATTCATAGACTCTAAGACCAGAATTGTCATTGTGATCATCTTGACCTTTTGCATAGCATAGACCACAGGAACTTTCCCCAAAATATTTCCTAGAACTGATGTTCTTTTAGGAAAACATCCAGTCTTGATTTAAAAATTGTCAGTGATGGCGAATCCATTGGCCAATGTTTAATTACTCTCCAATAAAAATGTATGCCTTATTTCCAGCCTGAATTTGCCTAGTTTCAACTTCCAGACATTATATCATGTTATACAATTTGACAACTGAAAACACAAGAGGGATAAAGTATCAAAGGATTGTTACAAAAATAAGAGTATCTAAAATTATATAGCAAAATGACTTCTATTTACTTCCATTTTAGATTCCACTTTGATTCAACGCCCGCCTTTTCTAGACACAGTGAAAAACAACAAACCATGTACAATACACTCAGGATGTGCAAACTGGTTTATTTTTACTTAGTTTATTTTAGAATTTCCACTGAAGATTTAAAATTGATACAATTCCTTAGATTAGCAAAATATTAATACTCCCAGTCAGAGTGTGAAAATATCAAAGTGTTTTTCTTTTCCAACTTGATGAACGTACAAACTGATTTTAAACTCCACTTTGAAAGAACACGAATAGTCCTTTCACTCTCCCTGCTACACTTCTGAAAACACAAGTATGAAACCGTACAGACCCCAACAGGAGTGTGCAAGTGCCTCAGAAGAAGCCAAATCCTCTTTGGAAGCATGTGCAAGTGCAACATTCAGCACTTATAGCAACATAGGAAACAGGCTTCTGATTGGCAGGGCAGGCATAACTGAGTGGGTACAAGCACAAGATGAGTTTGGTTTGTACTACCAGTGAAGCACAGTAAAAACTATTGGATTTTTTAAAAAGGCTTTCACCACCTTACACCTCGGAAATCCCTCTCAGCAACAGCTCCTGTCAGTCACCAAAGTGGTATTCCTGGAAAAGGGGAATTCAATAGTACTACTGCTGCTGGGCAATTTTCCAGGATTGAATAAATATTTGAGAAGAGGCAATTACTGAAAACTTGCAGTCAAAGTTCCACCTAAAAGGACCAAAACGTCCCAAGAATCTGCTGATTCAAATAGATAAGAAATGCAGATCCCCATTTCATTACAATTCTAAGGACACTGTTTGCTTCTTTCCCCTTTTGCTGAAAGAGAAGTGGGAAGAGAGGTCTTTGGGGATTGATGAGCTTTGCTAAGGAGAGGAACGATGCTGTGAGAAACTGAGATCAAGGGTCCATAAATGAATGGAAAAAGAAGCAGGGTGCACAATCTCCTTTTCTGCTGGCTCTTGAACCAGTGCTGACGTAATGTACTTGCCCCTTGTCAGGGAGGTTATGGCAGGAAAAACACTTGGGCTAAATGCTTCCTCTTGGTATCAGCTTGACATTCTGGGCACTTTTTAGCAATCTGGGGAGACAGATGAACAACACACAAAGATTACAGGCAGTACATTTCCTATCCAATGTCTGCATATAGTAGATCTGCAAAAGAGAAATTCTACATAACAGCAGTCTCAATACAAGCAGCAGTCATGCCCACCATTTGCTAGCCCCCAATAATTATAATTATTACAAACATACTCAACACGTAACCATTTAACTGGCTGTGACATAAGAAAGAAAAGGAAAACTCTCATAATGAAGCAGCAATTCAAGCTGAGCGAATAACTGATTTTTTTGTTCAGAGACTGAACCAAAAAAACAAAACAAAACAAAAAACCCACCCCTGAAAAAATTACTTTGTCTCAAACTGAAAACTGATTTTTTTCCTCCCCTCTCACTGAAACAAAACATTTACTTTGACTTGAAAACAATTTTTTTTTCAGTTTGTTGTTTATGTGTTTTTCACCTTTTTAATTAGCTAAATTTCTAAATGAAACATCTTTCAAAATGAGATGTCAAACTGTTTAATTTAAAAATGATGAAAACAAAATGCTTTTATTTTCAGTTGAACCCTCTTTTTTTCAGGCAAAACTATCCACTAAATTCAACCCAAATGTTCAAATTATTTTGGTCCGTTAAGAATGCACTTCACGGCAAATTAGCCATCAAAAAAATTCTGCCCAATTTTCATACCAACTCACCCCACAGGAATGGTTTCTGTTAAATCAATTCCAACTCTGCAATTACTAAAAGGCTAAAATAAAGAGGAAAAATTGCAGAATATGCAACAGCTCTTGTAAAAGTATACAAATATTTGATCGTTCGAAAAAGCAATAAGATAGTAGCTGAACTTCTTGAGTTCCCAGTTCCTCTTGTACAATTCAAGAACAGAACAGGACCTATTTGAGACGCAAGGCAACCCGTGATGTTTATGGCCGCGATCAAGTGGTGGTGGCAGGACAAGATGTAACTGTTAGCTAATTGTGGCTTTGTGAAATAAGTGGACTTTTAACTGTGGGATAAGCGAATGCATGTAGGTTGCCTCACTTTTTTGGGGTCCATGAAGACAAAGCCTGTGAGATAAAAACCTCTCTGCTGTGAAGGTTACAGCCTGTTGGTTTCACTGCTCCCAACGTGAAACAGTTCTAGCCTTTATGAAAGTGATCCTGTGGGATTCCTCCTTATGTCCCTAGTTAACAGAGCTAGTTCCTTTTCCACACTGAGGGAAGGGTGACCTCCAAGACCTTCTTGCTGACTTACTTTCTTTCCACTTCCTTCTAGGAACTCTGGGAGGAAGGCTATTGGCCAAGAAAAAAATGCTTTCAATATTTTAAAAGTGAGATTGTCTGAAGTAAATGTGGAGGCTATATTGACAGCCTTGGAGACTGCTACATACTCAAAGGACAGATGCAGCATGAGCAGTAGCAGTTCAAGGTCTCTCAGTATGGAAGTTAGTCAGTCCTCATAATAGAAGCTAGAATGCAGCAGAGTGGCTTAATAAATTAGCTGTTTGATTCTGGAAACGTGGGTTCAAAGGCTACAAATGAAGAGAATGGATAGTTTCTGCTCAGGAATAACATGCACAAATACTGCAAATCAGGACAGAGGCACACTGGAAGAGGTATGTGGAAAAAACTGTGTCTACCTGTTCGTTGTATACCAGCACATTTAAGACCATCAATTTCACAAAACATTTAAAGACAAGGCCCTACAGTATACATCATGTGTATGATGCTCAGCTTGCCAAATGGGTCTTGAAAGAATCTAATGGAGATATCTTTCCCAAGCTACCCTTCCGGCTGCATGCCCTATGGACTGAACATCCTCCTGTGCTGAAAGTTCCAATGATTGACCATCATTCTTCCCACACCTTTAAGTGGTTTTACCATAATAATGACTGGGAAAGGACTCACGATTAGGGCAAAGAGAAGTCATTGTGTGCTGTATGATGGATTTTTAGTCACTTCCTCATGAAATGCCGTAAGTGATCTGATTATTTAGAATGAACTCATGAGTAACTTGTAGTAAAGGTACAAATTTTAGTCCAAGTCACCAGTTCGAATCCAGACTAGGTCAGTAGTGATCAAATGTTACTACCATCTGATGGTTGTTTGGGGGCCCAGAGGAAATAAGTGGTCAGTGCGGTTCATTTCCTGTTGGTGAGACATCTGTCACAAAACAAATAATCGCTGGGAATGAAGCTGGATCAAGGATTGAACAAGAATGAGAGGCGGCTTTAGAGAGAGATGGGAAAATTTGTTTCCCCTCCTCAGACCTTTCGCGTCCCACAATATTAACACTTCGTTTCCCCCTCTTTCCTAGGTGACTGGATGCAGAACAGACCTTTTATCCTGTCTCTTGGGTCAGAGAACCGCCCCACACCAAGCCTTTCAAAGAATGACAGCTTCCAAAACTGCAAGATACTCAGCTTCTCATCAACCAAACTACACCAGACCCATGCCACAAAGTAAGCCAACACCGGTTTGTTTCAACTCTGGCAACAGGCCTCAAACCACTGCTGCTCAGAGCATGCCTCCCAGCATGGGCATACAGACTTGTGCTACCTTCATTCAAGCTCGCCTGCTCAAAATAACAGTGTGGATGTTGATTTGTGGGAGGTGGCTTTGGCTAGCCATTCAAGTCCAAGCCCATCCAACCTCCTGGATCTACACGTAGGGGAGTAGCCAAAACTGCAGCCCAGGCTGCAACATCCACACTGTTACTTTTAGCAAGCTAGTGCCAATCGGTCTACCCAGGCTGGGAGGCACACTCCCAGCTGCGATGTATACATACCCTGTAGCAGTGGTCATGGGTTCCTGAAGGGAGGAAACGCAGGTGCTCAAAACCCAGTTGGTCCTGCAGGATAAGTGGCTGGTATACAATGGGTAGTATAGCCAGATCCTAGTCTGAGTGGAAGAATCACATTTCCTCCATAAGACAGGGCAAGAGACCCAAGGCCTGTGCCTTGTGTGTTCAAAGAAACAAGAAGGGGGAGGTCTTCAATGAAAAAAAGGTTTGCTTCTAATTTGGGTTAACTAATTCACATTAACTGAATTGGGTTAAAATAGCTATGAAGACACAGCAACTCCACTTTTAACTTGAGTTAAAGCCTATGGTTGAACTCAATCTGCTAATGTGAGTTAAAAAACGAGTTGCCACGTCTCCCCAGCACTACATCCATGACTGGTGGGTTGTGACTATTCTGCATACATCAAAAGATGGGCCATTTCATCTCTATAGGCTGCTGAGAATTATGGCAGAAGTATGGAAGGTTCATTTGCTTATGAGCGATGAAAAACACTAAACTAATCTTTGGAATTTAAGGTGTGGTTCTAAGAGCCATCACCTCATCCTGATGAAAAACACAGTATGATGCAGTACTGTGGCTTCCCCCCCTCCCCCCCAAAAAAACCACCCCAGCCTGACAGAATAGCAATTAGGAAAGAGTTTATAAGTGAAAAAAATCACAGGGAGTCCTTCCTCAGCAGTTCAAAGAATTCATAAAGGTCTGTAGCAAACAGGAAACAAACCTGTGGATTTTTCAGCTCTTAGGAATCTAGTGATATGATGCTGTTTTGTAATCAGCCTGGGTCTCCTGCAGAAGAGATTAAGAAAGCACATACCAGCAGGATGCTGGCCTCAACAGATTTCTCCCCTGAGGGGCCTGATGAGCACACAGATGGATATTCCTGTTTCTTGGACAGCTGCCACTAGGACCTCAAGATACATGGCAAGGCCAATACATTGAAATGAAGGGACTATATTCAAAGTATTTTTTGTAGTGGAAGAAATGTAGACCCTTGTAATGACACAGTTCACTCCTGTTTTTGCTCTATCAATGGCAGGAAGTTCTGGGGATGCAGAGAGTCTTTTGATAGACTTAAAAGCCTCCATATTGAAGTTTGACTTTTGGGTAAATAAACTGAGTGCTTTGAGATCCAAGATGGCTTACATGGTCCTGTCCTATTTTGAAACAGAAAGAAACAATCAAATACGCTCCATCAGATTGCTCGTTTGATGGAACTGGTTCTATAGCCCTAATTGCAGCAGTCAGAAAATGGCCTTTGGCCTTCTTGTAATTTCCTGGATTCTTTAACGTTGAGAATATCATGCATTTTGGGGGGAAATTCTATTGAGCAGACGTTTTGAATCGATTCTAGAACCCATTTGTCTGAAGATGTTTTATTATTAATCAAATCTGGATTTTCCACACTTTTGTCAATATATTCCAGGGTCTTCTTCCTGACAAGCAGTCCCTGTGAAGCTCAGAAGACTGGCAGTTACAGGACTGCCCATTTCTGAATGCCTGTCCATAGTCCCTTCAGTACTGCTTCATGGAGGAGAGGGCAGGGATTTCTCGGTCTTCTTTTCTGCTTTTGTGACCAATTTGTCTACAGACTCTCTGATTAACACCCTCATCCTTACCCCCGAGTACATGGAAGCTGTCAAGCCTTTTCATCCTCTCATCTGCCTGTCACAGGCAGAGCCAAAGATCCTGTTGGGCTACTGTACTTGAGTCACAGAGCACTGCACAGCACAGGAAGTCTAGGAAAGTATGTATTGTGAAGGATGCTACCAAAGAGATGCTTTGCGGTAAATCTTTCATCATCTTATCCAGGAGGAAGGCATCCATTTCTGCAAATCAGGATAACTCTAAAGTAGCAGGATAATTCAGTGATGGCAGGAAGGTTTCCTCATGATTGTGCCTTATAGAAGACACTTCAGGAATGAAATTAAACCAGGCAAAGACAATGTTTAAAATAAGAGCTAAGATGTATGAAAAATGTGTGTCACAAATTAAGTTCCACAGATTCCCATTTGCACCTCTGTGGAGGCAGAGAAAATTGGGGAAGGCTCAGATGGGGTGAGGCTTTAAGTCTCAACCAGGACAAAAGATATGTATGCCGTCAATCACTGTAGAATGGAGATGATAGAGTCAGCGTGGCAAGGCCCTGAGGGAAACCTGAACTGTGTGTGTTGTTGGTAAGCAGGACTTCCTACTCCAGGGCTGTCCATTTGGTTCATTAAACCAACACAAATTTTACTAAAAGTTTCAGAAAATAACTGAAACTAATAAGCAAAGCCAACCTTTAAGAGCTGTTCCCAGCATGTTTTGCAGCAAGTGAAGGTACATAACTGGCATTTAAAAGGCACATCATCCTCAGATTTGCATTTAGAGCACTGGAATCTTCCTAAAAATAGCAGTTGAGAAAGAAGGTACCGGGGTGGGGAATGAGGGAGAGAAAAAGAGAAAATAAAAAGAGAGAAAAAAAGAGAAGATACTAAATTCCAGTAACTCTGTTTTAGAAGTTCTTATACATTCATGTTTCCAGTGCATTTTGTAGAAAGCAATGGTTGAAGTTGCGTGCAATGTGTTTTATGAGGCTCCTGTATCTTAGAGATGCAATTCCTGGTTCTATCACACAGTTTCTTCTGTGTGACCTCACTCAGTTTTTCTGTGCCTCAGTTCCCCATCTATTAAGTTAGGTAATATTCCTGACTTCGCAAGGTAGGTGTGATAACTGCATTAGTCCTCAGCGGGCACTCATCCTAGACCACATAAGTACTTAACAGAATAGACATAGTTCAGCAAGAAAACTCAAATTCAATTTTATTCTATATAGGCTTTTATACCACACTTCTCAGTGCTGTATCTGAGTGCACAAATACACACAAATGACTGTAGTAATAAAAGATGGAAATCCATGTAAACTATGAAGCTAACGCATTTTTGACCATTCTTAGAGTTAGAGGGCAAGATCTCCGCCCAACACATCTACACCTACCACACTCTGGCTCCACATTGAGGGGAAAGACATGCAAACCGCGTGGGTTGGTAGGTGCTCTTATGCTGCTGGATCCTGTCAATGTGTCTGTCTTTTGAGATCCAGATTTCCTGTTCCGATTACAGCAGAAGGAGGAAATCTTGCTCTGGTTTTTTCTTGGCATTTCACTCTTGAAAGTAGCTGCACATGAATACATATCAAACAGTATATAATGTGGGGTCATGCATAATACTAGACATATCTCAGCTCTTTGTGAAATTTGACCAACTGGCATTTCTAGGAGGTTTTCATTTAGAAGTCTGCCAGAAAATTTTGGTTAACTTTTGTTTTTCTAAGGGCTTGTCCTCACTGGGGTGGGGGATCGACGGCAGATACACAACTTCAGCTACGTGAATCACCGTCCCAACGGCAGTGGCAGTCGGCGGCGCACTCCCCCGTCGACTCCAGCTTGCGCCTCCCGGCAAGCTGGAGTTCCGGAGTCGACACGGGAGCCCGGGGCGATTGATTTAAATCGATCGCCAGAAGATCGATCCCGCGCCGTGCAGCCCTTTATCACATTGTTCCAGACTACAAGTTTTTGATACTTACATACACAAAATTATCACTGAAAAATATGGAGAACCTTCCAAAGGAACGACTCTAATGTGGTAGACTTTACCTAGAAAGTGGACTTTGCTGATGTGGAAGGATCTTGTCTTAATTTTCCCATGAGAGTAGAAGAATTGTTTTGCAGGTGATTGTCTCATTATTTCCTTGTGTCATTGTCTTTCTGTACCCACCTGTTCTCTCATCAGATACTTATATTGCAAGCTCTTTGGGGCAGGCTCTGTTATTGTGTTTTGTGGTTGTACAGCAGCTAGCATAATGGGGTCCAGATCCATGTCTGGAGTGCTCCTATGTGCTACCACAATAATAAATACTACTATCTAAATGCCAGAAAAGTATTCATTCCAAACCTGGTGTGTGGCTGACAGCTTTATCCTGAGTTTCACTATTTTCTACTTCGGAGCATGAATTCTCCAACTTCAGAGGGCTTTTGGCCTCCTGCACGTCTGGTTGCAATTCTGTCGTCTGCTCACTGCAGCTCATTCCAGTCAGGTCTTTACACATCTGCCTGAATTGTTCTTTGTGATGAGGACGCACAAACATGTAGAACCCTGCCCAAAATGTTTGAAAAAGTCATACATACATGTAATGAATTGGTTTAGCATAGATTGTTCATTCCTTTTTGGAAAAGGGGTAAGCTTTATAGAGACTGAGCCAGAATAACCATTGATTTCCACCCTCTCGCCAGCGCATCAAAGGTTTGGGGAATGCCTGATCATTTCTTGAGGGGTCAATGCTTAATTTTTTTTCTCACTAGAGGATGGATTCATTTTTGCATTGACAGCAGCATCAGCTTGTCTGAAAATTCTGCTTCTACCCCTGAAAGATACATTAATTCTGTTCTGGTGCGCCAAAGAACACTGCAGGGTGTCACAGAAAAGTCAAACAAGTTCGGTGCCCAAAAAGGTTGTCTCAAGAAGGAATCCTCTTGGTACTTTTTTTAATTGGGAAAGAATCAGACCATGAGTACAGACATTTTAAAAAGTCCCCACTATGGATTTATTGCCAGGCTTAGACAATTCCTTCATGGTACTTCCAACTTGAAACTGGCTTGCTCACTAAAAACAATGATAAAGTATAGTCAATAATAGAGAGACAAAGTGGTTGAGGTAATATAGTTTATTGGACCAACTTATGTTGGTGAGAAAGACAAAAAACTTTCAAGCTCTCTCACCAATGGAAGTTGGTCCAATAAAAATATACTACCCTCATCCACCTTCTCTCTCTAATATCCTGGGACTGACACAGCTATAACACCACTGCATATTCAATAATGTGATATTCAACAGGAAATTCTGACTCATCACATCATGTGGTTCATTTCCATCTTACTCTTCAGCTGTGACAAACCCACGTCTACAGTTAGAGTAGGGTAACCTATTTCCCAGCACACACAGGTCGTGACCCATGTGGCGGGATTCTGCAGGACCCAACAGAGCCACATTTCAGCATTTTCTTCTCCTGCTAGCTGCTCTCATGCTTCAACTGCCTTGCACATCTAGCATCCACTTCTCCCTGAAGAGAATTGCTCATCAAAGGCACTAGGATGTCCCAAATTAATAAGAGAGCAGTAATGAAACATTACAGTAGTAGAATTAGAGATCTCTCTTTAATGTGGTTAGGCTCAACATATGTGTGTTTTCCTTTTTATCTGTCTGAAACGGTGTGTGTATTATTTAAGCTAAATCAAAACCTAACCTCAACTTTTCAGTGCCAGTAGCCTAGGACATAATGAGAAATTCTACAGTAACAAATCAGCACATATGGGCAGGAAAGGAAAAAATTCTGTAAGGAAATAAATGTCAATTTCAAGATTCTAAAGGTTTATTATAAATAATGGCAAATAAAGAGTGTTAATCCTGACAAAATTCCGTAACTGTGTCCAGTAAAGACCTGAGGGGGGAAAAAAAGTTAATCAGAAGTGAGTGCATCTGTGCCTAAAAGCTGAAAGTCTTTTAGAGCACAGCACCAGATATGGCAGCCAATAGCCATGAGAATATGCAATATTCATGCAACAACCAGAATCACTTGTTCTAAAGAGCAGTCCTTGCAGAAATAAGGAAAATAATGCAGTAAAATCATACAACTGAAAGAAGCACATCTGGAGGGAGGGAGTGTAGTTGTGGAAGTATTAACCCAGTTTTAGGTTTCTTCAGGAACCAAGTGTAATCAGAACAAGTGCAAGTAACGCCCAAGTTGATAATTTCAAAATTACCTGGATTTGACTAACACTTTTATGCTGCAAGTCCCATTTGCCCATAATGCTGAACATAGAGAGAAGAGATGCAATGTGTTCTGTCAATGCTAATAAGTTCGTAGGAAGGATAGAGTTTGCAAACCAATTTATAGTGAGAATTTACATCTGGGTTGCACGAAGAACAGGATCACAGCACCTACATCTATTTCTAAAACAACAACAAAATCAATAAAAATACTTGCGTTGGAGGAGGTGAAAGTACTCTGGCTTCTCAGTGGTGAGGGCAGCTAAGACCAACACCATGGCATCATAGTCATCTGTCTTCTTATATGCAGATAGTGCTGCACAGAAGCGGCTGTAACTGTTTTTGTCCAAAGCTTTTTTCAGATCATTGAGATACGTAGCCCTGACTACTTCATGGTGGTTCTTTCTGAGAGAGCTTGACGCCTCTTCAGGCTCCTCCTTAGGGATATGGGTATGATTTTCTCCTGAAAGAGAACATGCATTAACAACGCTTTGGAAAGGACAACCTAGAATTTTTAAGGGAGACATATAGTTTGGATCCTTGTACCCTGCCTGCATATTCTAGGAATCTGTGAAATCAATGGAAAATTAGCAAAAGCCAGAACAGCCACAATGTGTGAGGTTAGTACTAAAACGATGCCTTGTGCTCTCCCTTAGACAGCAAGTAGCAATCTTTCAAATAGCTGCGCTAACGAACAGTGCTGGCATGCCAAAGAAGCAAGAAAAAAAGCCCAATTTATTTAACAAGCATAGGATTTAACCTCACCCAGGAAATAAAGTGAGAAAAAAATAACATTAACCAAATATGAAAATATCATCAAAAGGGAATCATTATTTCAACATTTTAAAAACACAGCACCATATGCAATAGAGAGTACAAACCTGATCAAGGTTAAAGCAGCTAACACCATTCTTTTAACTACATAATGAAGTGTCTTTTGTTGCAGTCCAAAGGAGTGCTCGCTCTTTGATTGACAGGCCCATCATGCTGTCTTACAGAGATAAAGCTGTGGTTTGTGTTTCAGCAAAATGCCAGTCAACAGTTTCAAGTTCTTAAGTGGCCACATGTTGACCAATAACTTTTAAAAACTGCAAACAAAAATTGAAATTCTATTTGAAAAGGAAGGTACTCAATTCAGTTCCCTGAAGGGGGAGGGTGCAGAAAGAAGTGAACGTGGCAATAGAGCATGGTGGGAATTTTGTAATCAGTATTTTTTTACAGCACTGCATATCATGGAACCATCTGACACCCTCCCTCATACGGAAACAGTCTATTTAGGGGGTAACCTAAATATGCCAACTTCTATGCCAACTGCTTGTTTCCCCCACACAAAGCCTCTGAGGCAGCAAACATTCCTACAATGTCACAGAGACCAATGAACTCAAGTGAGAATTGATAAGTATATCATGAAAACAAAAGGTCCTGTTCTCATATAAATGTCCCTAAAAATACAGGAGAGAAGGAAATAGGAAAGAAGAAATCTAGAATTGCTTCATAAATGAAATTCTTTTAAAGCTTTTCAAGAAGTGTCAGCAGCTCTTTGCAAGAAGATGATTACAAAGTCATGGACTATTCTTTACTCTTTAGGATGCTGTAAAATGTTAACTTTTAACAGGTATAATCACTGATTATTGCTAAGGAGCAGGATCAGAGGGAAGCTAAAAAAGAGTTTAGTTTGTATGAGCTAAACTTACAAGCAGTGATAGGAAGAGAGTTACCCTATTCATTTCTCCAAGAAATTCCCAGCTGACTTCAGGAATAGCACTTCAAATCAGATCTACACTGAGCCACTGACTTTCAGAGGTAAAAATGTTGGAGAAAATAAGACCAGAGGGATGGGTGCAAAACCCACTAAGCAACTACATGAATACATGTACTGATCTGCATTTCTGAAAAATATAAGCCTAACTTTTTGCTCTAGGCACATGCTGCGAAACTGAGGCCCATTTGTGGTTAGTACTCTGTGTCAGCAGGTCTTGTCAGGCCTGACATCCTCATCACACCTAGCACATTATTGTTATAATCTGTATCTAAAAGGTGACACATGTTAGATATCATTGGAAAACTAATAACTCATGGATCATTAAAATTCTTGTCTGATATATGCACAGGGTGTGTACAAAAAGTTATGAATGTGCGCTAGAACTATATTCTTAAAACTTGTTTGGCAAGCAATGCATAAGCCTTCAGGGAACGAAAGGCAGATTTATCTCAACATATGTATACACAATAAAGAGGGCCAAAGGGGAGGAGATTGCTAAAATACAAATTGTTCTTTTCCTGCAAACACCAGTGGGGGAGAAAAAGCATGGAGCTTCTTTCACCACCAGAATCCAATTTGCCTTCCTCACAGCTTGAAGAAACTTTACTTTGAGGTATAGCCTTCAGAATAATCTATTTTAAAGATTTATTGGTCTATAAAGATGGGGTGGGGAACTGAACTGACAAGTAATTGAATCAATTGATTTATAATATAATAATATTGTATACAAAGTTTATAGAGTGAAGTCTTTTCTAAAAGCTAGACACTGGTGATTAATGTCATCATGAAACGTCAGTATTAACAGTATAGGAGGAAATATTGATACTTAAATGTTGTTATGCTTTAAAACCTGTGACAAAAGATGGAGAGACAGGTTCCCTTCCAGACAGGAAAGAAGGTATCTACCTGTCTTCTATATAAATAGAATGGAATCAAAACAATGAAAGCCCTATTTACATACTGGGGGAGGGGAAGCCCACAAGAAGTGAAGAACAGCAGGAGGTTATCATGCCTCTTGAAACAAGGTAATTGAGCTTTGGAAGGCAGAAAAGAAGATTACTCTGTGCAGTAACTGAGGTTCTTCAAGATGGTTGTTACTGTGGCTGATCTACTTTAGGGGAATCTGCATGCCTGCGCTTGTAATTGGAGGTTTTCAGTAGCAGCACCAGACTGAGGTCCCACAATGGAGTGGGGGCTTGTATTTCGGGGTAAAATTTGCAAAGACCTTTGAGAAAGTGTTTAGTGGTTGGATAGGAGAAGATAGAAAACCTGTCCTCTTTCCATCACAAGAACTTTTGAAAATACCCGTGGAGCAGTGGATAATCCAAAAGGAAGTACTTTGTATCGGTAATGATCTTTTCCCAGAACCTGAGAAATCTCCTGTGAGAGGGACGTATCGTTATGTGGAAATGTGTGTCCTGGAGGTTGAGAGCCGAGAACCAGTCCCATCATTCGAGTGTTGGAATAATCGTTGCTAGAGTGACCATACTGAAGTGTAGGGTCTTCACAAACTTGTTGAGTCTTAAATCGAGAATGGGCCTCTATCCTCCAGTTTTTTTATGAGTTAGAAAATAATGGGAGTAGAAACCCTTCCCTCTGTGTTGTGTTGGTACTGATTCTATTGTGCCCAGATGTATGAGATGGCTTAATTCCTGTTGTAGTAGATGTTCATGAGAAGGGTCTCTGACGAGGGGCGGGGAGGGAGGGTGGATGGAGGTAAATTGGATAGAATAACCAGTCTCAATTATTTCTAGTTCCCATTTGTTTGACGTGATGCTCTGCCAAGATGGGTGGAATGAGGTCAGACAGTCTCCAATTGGATGGGTAGTTGTGGATGGTTCCAGCACTTGAAAATGTGGAAGGTACCTTGGGTCCTCAACCAAACCCTCAACCCCTGTGTTTGGAGAGAGGTTGTTGGGACATTGAGGGCTCAGAAGGAAGTGGCCATACTGCCTCTGAAGTTGGGAGTAGGGTGCAGATCTTGTTTTTTGCGCCGAGTAATACCTCTCTTATTTTAATTTTGGGAAGGTATATAAATGCCCAAGGATCTGAGGGTTGCCCAGGAGTCCTTTAACATATGAAGCGACTCCTCTGTCTTGGATGTGAACAGATTCGGGACCTTGAATAGAAGATCCTCGATGGCAGATTGTACCACTTTGGGGAACCCAGTGAGGTAGAGCCAGAAAGCTTCATTGAACCCACTGCTCCTAAACCGCTCTCCTCTTGAAAGCCTGGAAAAACAGACAGGGGCTGCTGAATGGCTGGAAGGTTAACAGTTCCTGTGCTCAGATCACATTTCCGGCCCTGAAGTAAATCAGGTGCAAAGACACACCCTTAACTCAGACTTCTGACTTTAGGTGGTTATACCTTCACATACACTTGATTGAAATCATGTACTTGCGGTTTCATTTTATACAATGCTGGCGTATTTTAAGAAGCCTCAAAATCCATTTCCACTCAACACAACTTCTTTGTTTGTATTGCCAAAGTACTTAAGAACCTCAGTCACGCACAAGGACCCCTTGGCCTATGTGCTGTAAAAATAGAACAAAAAGATGCCCACTCCCCCAGATAGCTTACAATCTAAGTGTAAGACAAAAAACAACACATGGATATTGACAGACAACAGGGGAGAGCAAGAAAAGAAACAGGGAATCTGCATTGCTATTTCTTTATGGAAAGCGTACCTGTTTTATTCAGCCCAGCAGTCAGGTGGGATCCTCCCTTGTTCAGGTGTAGCTGGGAGTTTAGTTGACTGATTGAACCCTCCGAGAACGTTGTTTTCTGCAGACACTGCTTTTCCCCTATTAAATTAAACTAGTCAGTTAACAGTGAACATCTCAGGGCTGGGGAGCTTCGAAGGTATGTGGAAAGCTGTTCATAAAATCATCAGAAACCTGGAATTTCCTAGCATCGCTCTCCTCAAGTACTGCACCGGGGAACCACCTGGTGCATTTTTTTTGGTGAAGAGGCCCAGGAGGACCCCCCTCAAGCCCCACTCCTCCATCATCCCATCCTTCTGCAGTCACAAAGCTTTCCTGGGTTTCAGGGTGACATAGATAAAATACACAGGGTTTGGCTAACTGTAATGAAAATCACCACACACAGCAGACATTGCCTTGTAGTGTCTCATGGTCAAAAAAACAAACCCATCTCTCTCTAACCCCCTCCAGATTGGCAGGATATGTGTTTCATCCTCCAGGGTTAATTAACTTTCTGTTAAAAAAAAACATTAACATACAATCACTCTCTAACATTCAGCTTCTATAGCTCATGGAGGGATACCTATTGCAGTCATGGAAACCAGCTGATGTAAATACTTTTGAGCTGATGGAAAACATCTATTAAAGCACTCAGCTATATATCTATATGAGCGTCTCACCTGCCTTCTGGGCCAACACCTCTCTTTCCTCTCTCAGGTGGCTGTGTTCAGGTTTGTAGCCACAGCCCACTCCGGTCAGACTAAAGCACGCTTCATCAAACTGCTTTTTATGCTGAGGTCGAACAAACTGGTAAAATTCTTTCATTAAAGAAAGAGGAATGAAGTTAACACAGGCAGTTTATACATCCCAACACACAGAAAATTCCACAGACACCTGCTGCTGACAGGACTTGCAGTTCAGACATCAGGTAAAATTGTCAATCTGATTTAGGAGCCTAAGAGACGAGGTGGAGGAAGAACCTTCTGTTGAGAGAGACAAGCTTTGGAGCCGTACAAAGCACCTAAGTTCCATTCTCAAAAGTGACTGAGGGACTTAAGAGACCAGATCCATTTACTGTCAATGAAATGCAGGCTCTTAAGTGCCTACGTCACTTCTGAAAATGGGACTTTAGTGCTTTTGAAAATTTTTACCCTATGTCACAGTTGCACATATTTCTAAAGTGATATGGACACACTGAAAAAACTCTGTTACTGCAGCTATTACTACTAAGTGCTTATATAGTACTACTCACTCCTTAAGCTCAAAGCACTTACAAAAAGGTGAAGAACTATGGCTTGGTTTACACTAGAGTTAAGACGACGTAAGGCAGCTACACCACAATGCTGCTTCTATCAAAGTAAGTGGCCCGCTACATAGACATAGTAACTCCACCTCCATGCGAGGCTATACATGTATTAGCTGTGCATGAAAAGCATAAATTCCCTAACAATGTAAAACTATTTGTTTTATTTCATGTAACCATATGGCCTGTTTTAATATATAAACTAACTTGTAATGGCTAGGTTGATTAATGTTTGTACAGTGCTTGAAAATGTAACGCCCTGTATAAATGCTAAGGATTATTAGTGATTTTTTCTGCACTGTACTTCACATAGAAGTGCTGTGTCCCATAGGATGCATTCAGGGAGACCACCATACCTCGCAGCAGAATATGCTTTTTCTGGTCCTCCAAGAAAAGAGAGCTCATTTGTGACAACATAGCTTTGAAGTCATCGGTCCTCTTGTATTGCTGCAGAGCCTTTGAGAAGAGATCATAGTGTAGCTGGCTCAGGGCTTGCTTCACTGTTGCAATGAACAATGTGGCCCTGGTCTTCTTTGGCTCAGCAGGGTCTGCTACTTTGTCAGCTTGCTGCAAAGAGGCCACCAAGGGTTTTCGGTAAATGGGATGCATTGGAGAGATTGAAATGGGAATAAGTAATCCCAGAAGTTTTGTTTCAACATACAGCACCTCAACTAGATGCAGAATGGTCATGATGTTAAGCAGCGTTGCATTATGTTCTGTGCTCCTTAGTGACTAACATCCTGTTAACTCAATTTTAAACAATGGTAGTTGCTCAGAAATGTGCATTACCAATGCACCATCACCTGATAAATAAGTTTCAAAACCCAATTGTGTCCGGCTGCTGGAAATTCAAGCTCCCTGGAAGAATTTAGCTATCTGTGTATGCACAACATAGGTTCTGTGAAACAGAGTTTAGCTCATCTTTAGGATGCTGACAAATACATACACACGTATGCAGTGGCAAGCAAGGCAATGAGATGAATCTAACATTGTAAAACTTATTTCCTCAATCACAAAATGCAGGGAATTTGATAAATGCCCCAAACCAGCCAGCTAAAAACAGTTATTTTGGAGTAACTGCCCCAGCCCTGATCCCCCTTCTGCCCTCCAAACCCCTCGATCCCAGCCTGGAGCACCCTCCTGCACCACAAGCCTCTCATCTCCAGCCTCATCCAGAGCCCACACCCCCAGCCAGAGCCTGCACACCCTTCCCACACCTCCACACCCTGATTCCCCTCCCACCCTCCGAACCCCTTGGTCTAAGCCCAGAGCACCCTCCTACACGCTTCATCCCCATTCCCACCCCAGAGCCTGCACCTCCAGCCGGAGCTCTGCCTCCCCCCCCCCCCCTGTTCCCCGCTCTCCAACACCCTAAACTCATTTTTGGGCCCTCCCCACAGAGGCTCTCCCCCCCCCCCCAAGCTCCCACTCCTACTGCACTTTAACCCCAGTTTTGTGAGCATTCATGGCCCGACATACGATTTCTATACCCAGATGTGGCTCCTGGGCCAAAGAGTTTGTCCACCCCTGGTTAATGCTTTACCACTGTAACTCTAGCGTGGAAGCGGGAATTTCAGGAGATGGGCTTGTTCACAGGAACACAGTAGGGATTTTCTTAAGGATATAATTTATATTTCTGGCTTGCATCCGACGAAGTGGGTATTAGCCCACGGAAGCTTATGCTTCAATACTTTGGTTAGTCTTTAAGGTGCCACAGGACTCTGTTACCGCTGCTATTCCAGACTAACACGGCTACCTCTCTGATTCTATATTTCTGTTGTTAGTCGCCTAGTTATTCTATGATAGCAGCTGTGTTAATTGGGTCTGAATCATAGTGTGCTCATAAATCAGAACAGAATGCCTGCAGTATATTTTAATACACCCCTTCCTCATAAGCCTTTCCCCCTGGGTATATCCCTTCTTAGGACAACTTGGTGACTCTTTGGGGAATTCCAACACCTGTGTCTGCAACAATTTCCGAGACTCTTATTATATATGCTCCTAAAACACTCATCCCTGTAACATCTGGGGTCTGTCACATAAATGTAGATGCTCACCTGTTCCCTCCCTCAAGGAAGAGGAACAAACTAATCTCCTTCCTCAAGGATTACTGTTGCCTGCTTTAGAGAAACTGAACTCTGGGTGGATTGCTTTCTAGGGCAGGCAAGCAGGCAGATCCTTTGCATAACTCTGGTCTTAGGAGAAGGCCTGCCAAAAGAGATGAGTCTTGAGTCAGACCTTGAGGGCTAGAAGACTGACTCATGATCAAGGTGCCAGTGAATTCCACTGCTGAAAACAACCTGCTCCCATTCCTGTCTGAGCCTGGATTCTGTCAGGCTCACCTGGGGCTCCCGCTCCTAACTCCCCTCCACCCAGGTTCCTGCCTTTGTCCCCCAGCTCTGCAGCTCTTCCCACTTGTCCCTCTGTTCTTCACTACTCTGCATCCCCAAGTCAGGCTGTTTCCACCGGGGTGCCAGTAGGAGAAGCAACACTGAGAACAAAGAAGAGACATCTTAGTTCCTTTGCCTTGCACCATAGAGTCCCTGCTAGGAGCAACTACAGGGAAAGCCCTGCTCAGTCTCTGCTGCTCTGTGCTACAGTTGCTTTATGGGGATGGTGGATGCACCATCTGATCAGCACATAGAAGCTGTGAGGAGCTGGAACCATTTTAATATGGATAAACGTAGACGTGTACATCTGGGAACAAAAAATGCAGGTCATATTTACAGGTTGGGGGACACTCTCATGGGAAACAGTGACTAATCAAAAGATTTGGGAGTCATGGTGGCTAATCAGCTAAACATGAGCTCCCAGCATGATGCAGTAGCCAAAAAAGCTAATGTGATCCTTGGATACATAAACAGGGGACTCTCTAGTAGAAGCAGAGAAGTTATTTCACCTCTCTATTTGGCACTTGTGTGACTGCTGCTGGAATCCTGTGTCCAGTTCTGGTGCCCACAATTTAAGAATGATGTCCCTAGCCTCTATTTGCCAGAAGCTGGGAATGGGTGACATGGGATGGATTACTTGGTGATTACCTGTTCTGTTCATTCCCTCTGGGGCACCTGGCATTGGCCACTGTTGGAAGAGAGGATACTGGGCTAGATAGACCATTGATCTGACCCAGTGTGGTTGTTCTTACGATGTTGATAAATTGGAGAGTGTTTAAAGAAGAGCCATGAGAATGATTAAATGATTAGAAAACATGCCCACTGTGATAGAAGATTATTAATCTATTTATATTAACAAAGAAAAGGTTATGGGGTAACTTAATTACAGTCTAAGTACCTACAAGTACCTGTCAAGCAATTAAAAAAATTAATAGTTCAGCCTAATTGGACTAACCTGGTTACCTCCCACCTGGTTCTTGCCTACTTTTCTATACCTGCCTCTGGACACTTCCACTGCTTGCATCCGACGAAGTGGGTATTAGCCCACGAAAGCTTATGCTTCAAAACTTTATAGTTAGCCTTTAAGGTGCCACAGGACTTTGTTACCTCAATTTATATTTGTTTTTGATTACAAATGTTTGCACTGTAAGAAACAAAAAGACACTGTTACCGCGATATAATGCGGTCCCATAAAAAGTGAATTCTGATATAACGTGGTAAAGGAGCGCTCAGGAGGACATGGCTGTGCGCTCCCGTGGATCAGCACATCACATATCTGGCTTCGATATAACGCGGTTTCACCTATACCGCGGTACGATTTTTTGGCTCCCAAGGGCAGTGTTATATCGAGGTAGCAGTGTAGTATTTTTCAATTTACCTAATACAAGTACTGTAGTGCAATCTCTATCATGCAAGTTGAATTTACAAATGTAGAATTATGTACAAAAAAACTGCATTCAAAAATAAAACAATGTAAAACTTTAGAGCCCATGCTAAAGATTCATATGTCTCTTCATGCTTCAACCACCATTCCAGAGGACATGCGTCCATGGTGATGATGGGTTCTACTCGATAACGACCCAAAGCAGAGCGGACCGACACATGTTCATTTTCATCATCTGAGTTAGGTGCCACCAGCAGAAGACTGATTTACTCTTTTGGTAGTTCGGGTTCTGTATTTTCTGCATCTGAGTGTTGCTCTTCTAAGACTTCTGAAAGCACGCTCCACACCTCATCCCTCTCAAATTTTGGACAACACTTCAGATTCTAGCTATTTTTAGAAATCTCACATTGGTACCTTCTTTGCTTTTTGTCAAATCTGCTGTGGAAGTGTCTTAAAATGAACATGTGCTCGGTCATCATCAGACTGCTATAAGAAAATATATGGCAGACTGTGGGTAAAACAGAATAGGAGACGTACAATTCTCCCCCAGGGAGTTCAGTCACTCATTTAATTAAACGCATTATTTTTTTAATGAGCACCATGAGCACGGAAGCATGTCTTCTGGAATGCTGGTCAAAGGATGAAGGAGCATATACTCTGTCCTCATATCCATTCAAACTGACACCATCATAGGACCTAATCACATCAGCCACACCATCAGAGGCTCATTCACCTGCACATCGACCAATGTGATATATGCCATCATGTGCCAGAAATGCCCCTCTGCTATGTACATTGGCCAAACCGGCCAGTCTCTAGGCAAAAGAATAAATGGACACAAATCTGACATCAGGAATCATAACATTCAAAAACCAGTAGGAGAACACTTCAATCTTCCTGGCCATTCCATTAAAGATTTGATGATTTCAGTTTTGAAACTGAAAAACTTCCAAAACAGACTCCAACAAGAAACGGAGGAACTGGAATTAATTTTCAAATTGGACACAATTAACCAAGGGCTAAAAAGGACTTCCCAATGGTTCGGTTACTACAGTAATTGATTGCATTTCCTGACTTAATTTCACTGACAACAGAAATCCTTTTCAAAAGGTGTTTTTTTCTGCTAGTGATAATGGACCATCTACATTTAACAGCCCTCTTAGAATTGGTATGCTAATGTACAATTTTTTTTCTTTTTCTTTCTTTGTGTGTGTATAAATGCATCTTACTTCTGTTCTATTCTATGCATCCGATTAAGTGAGCTATGGCCCACGAAATCTTATGCTGAAATAAACTAGTTAGTCTCTAAGGTGCTACAAGTATTCCTCGCTTTCTTTACGGATATAGACTAACATGGCTGCTATTCTTGAACCTATGAATATTTAGCATATCTGGCACGTAAATACCTTGCAACACCAACTACGAAAGTGCCAGCTCTCACTTTCAGGTGACGTAAATGAGAAGCAGGAAGCAGTATCTCCGGTAAATGTAAAGAAACTTGTTTGTCATAGTGATTGACTGAAGGGCTTAGTGGATTTTTAGACTCTATAAAGTTTTATATTTGTTTTGTTTTTAAATGCAGTTACGTAACAAAAAAATTCGACATTTGTAAGTTACAATTCCATGATAACGCAATTGCACTACAATACTTGTATGAAGCTAATTGAAAAATACTATTTATCATTTTTACAGTATAAGTATTTGTAATAAAAAATAATAATATAAAGTGATCACTGTACACTTTGTATTCTATGTTTTAATTGAAATCAATGTATTTGAAAATGCATTTAATTTAATAAAATCTATATATATAAAAGTCAAATGGTGTATGCGTGTATGTATGTATGCGTGCGTGCATGTATGTATGTAAGCTTACTCCTTCCACACCGTTTGAGCTACAGACTTGAAATTTGTACAGTTAGAGGTCTTGGGGTCCTAATGACCGTAAGAGTCGAAAATTTTTCAAATCTCACCTCTGACGCTCCCCAGGGGTGAAATTCTTTAAAGGCCAATCACATCAGCTGGGCAGCTGCTGTTCTCTGTGACATAGTTCTGATGTCATAATACCCCCTCCAACAGACACCGTACTCGCTCAGCTCTCTGCCCCTCCCCCCTCCAACGGAACCCCGGAATCCCTCAGCTCTCTCCCCCCTCCCCCCTCCGACGGAACCCCAAAATCCCTCAGCTCTCTGCCCCCTCCCCACCTCTGACGGACCCGAGTTGGGTTTGGTCGGAAGGTAAGTGAGGTAGGGGTGTTGGGTTTGGTCGGGGGGGGGTGAGGTGGGGGTGTCGGGTTTGGTTGGGGGGTAAGTGAGCCGGGGGTGTTGGGTTTGGTTTGGGGGGGTGGGAAGGTGTCTGGGTGGGTGAGGGGTGAGGGTTGGGGTTGGTCAGGGGGTGTTGGGTTTGTTTGGGGGGGTGAGGAGGGGGGTCGGGGTTGGTCGAGGGGTAAGTGAGGTGTGGGTGTTGGGTTTGTTTGTGGTGGTAGGTAGGGGTGTTGGGTTTGGTTGGGGGGGAAAGTGAGGTGGGTGTGCCAGGTTTGGTCTACGGGGGGTGAGGTGTGGGTGTTGGTCAGGGGGTGTTGGGGTTCGTAGGGGGGAGATGTGGGGGTGTTGGGTTTGGGTGCGGGGGGTGAAAATGTGAGTCGGGGTTGGTCGAGGGGTAAGTGAGGTGGGGGTGTCTGCCCCCTCCAATGGACCCCGCACTCGCTCAGCTGTCTGCCCCCTCCCCACCTCCGACTGACCCGAGCAACGCTGGGTATTTTCGCTAGTATTTAATAAATTTCAGTTGGTATTCTATTGTTTAATATTGAGATGGATCACGAATAATTTGTTTTAGTTAGTCACACGAGTTAACTACAATTAATCAACAGCTCTAGGAACAAATATTTAATAATGGATTGTTCAATTTAGCAGAAAAAGGGACAGCACAATCCAGTGAGTGGAAGTTGAAGTTAGATAAATTCAGCCAGGAAATAAGGCATAATTTTTTAACAGAGAATAATTAGCTATGGGAACAATTTACCAGGTGTCGTGGAGGAGGCTCCATCACTGACCATTTTAAAAATGAAGATTGAATATATTTCTAAAGCATCTGCTCTAGGAATTATTTTGGTGAAATTCTATGGCCAGTGCTACACAGAAAATCAGACTAGATGATCACAATGGTCCTTATTGGCCTTAGAATCTATGAGCATACTCAGTGCAGACAGAATCTTCAGAACATTTAGCTGAGAAACTAACAAACCTCTATGAAATTGTGCAAACTCCGATTTTTCAGATCCTTAGAATTCCTCCAAATTTGGACATATTTTCCTAGGGACGGAAAAGGCACATCTCCAACACTAGGATGACATCCCTGCCAAATTTCAAGTCCCTGCTCCAATGCCTGGAGGTGCTAGGCCTTTTTTCTTCAATGATTGTAAGATTTTAGTTTTTTTACATGGGCAAACCAACTTATTTTCCCCATCCTAATTCTTGGAAATGGGTGGACTACTATAGTCGAAAATTATCCCAAAAATTCAATCTGAGTCAGACACTCCTCATGGAGATTTTCAGGTTTAAGTTTGGCCAAGTTATAAGAAATTGGAAACAGAGTCTTACACTGAAAACTGTTGGGCAACTTTAACTACAGGCGTTGCTATCTGCGTTGCCTATAAATATATATAAATAATCTCAGCCCTATCTCAGATAAACCGTTCAACATAAACACATACCAGATTGTTGACTATTTTTATTTTCTTTCTTCCTCCTTTCTGCTCATCTGTTAATCTCTTCTCGTACTGAAGGGAGAGTGTTGATAAACGTTTTGCCTGAAAAGGCAACATTAAAAGGCTTTAGTTTATTTTGTTTCCCCCCTTCCCCTTGTCATTTTCTGTCATAAAGGCAGATGCTTTAGTGATGCTTAAAGCTATGTGAGTTTGAGCAGGATAAACACAACTATTACATGGCTTTTTAATTCATTTGATTTAATCAATCAAATGGGTTCAGGTGAAGGGGTGCTTATTCCCCCGACTGGCATATGGCACCCCATATTGAACAGCTCTATGCACAAGAAATAACCCTGAAAGCAACATTTCCATAAGAGACATCTCTGTGTTTAAAAAAAACTGATTAGCAGAAACAGTAAAATTATTCCTTCATGTAATGAAGTCAGGGGTCAGATTGAGATAGGAAACCAAGATACTCCAATGTAACTCCATGACTAATTGCAAAAAAATCATTTCTGGAACAGTGGGCGGAAACCAGCCTGCTCAGAAATATATTATTTCATGTAGATCTCCAGACCTCTAGAGACCGTTCTCTCTAGAAAAGGCTTAAGGAAAAGCAGTAGCATAGAAGCAGCTTCCTAACCCTACTGTGCAATGGCACTGCGGGGCTCCTATGGCGCAGTGACAAGGTACTTCTATCTGGGCAGTGTGAGCTCTGAGAGCCACGGAGTCCATTCCTGTAATACATATTCACATTCCAACAACTACACTGAATGTCCACCATGAGGTACTGCATATATAGCAACCTCTTTTTGAGGACTCCTCAGCCCTAAAAGTATAATGCTAACTTCTAGTAGTCTGTCTCTCACCTCTAGCAGTGATACGTTCATTATTAGCACCAATGTGAATGAGTAGGTCACATACTGGAAGGTTGCAGGGTGCCCTTCTCCAAAGGGACGCTATTACTAAAGCTCATCCCTAGACCTTTCTTGTTCATGGTGGTGAATTACAAGGCGTTTTTTGGAAGGGAGTTGGATCCAGCACCCATAAGTTGTCAACCAAACATTTAACTATAGGACTATAGTTCACTCAAACTTACATACGGCTCTTCTGTACGTGGTCACCATTACCTTTTCCTCTCCTGGCAAGCGGTCATCTTCTGCCCCTTCGCTGCTCTTCTCATTGTGCTCCAATGCATCCAGGAGCCCAATGGGCTGCTTCCTTGATGAGCTCAGTTCTTGATCATACTCCACACACAGGCTGGTTGCTCCATCCCCCAGCAGTCCTACAACATTAAGAGAGAATGTAAAGACATGTTATTTACCCTGCAGTAACTGTGGTTTTCCAAGATGTAGAAGTCAGGGTGGATCCTGCAACAGATGAGCACATGCCTTACAAGAACAAGACGTGTGTGTGAGAGAGAGTGAGAGAGAGAGTGAGAGTGACTAGTTGTGTCCATTGGAACTGTATATGGGAACTATGACTCCTCATGCTCCCATACGAGGGCATAAAACATGGAGCACTGCAAACCTCCCGCAGTTCCCATGCAACTCGAAGTCCGTGTTGCCAAGGAACCTGAAAAGTAGACATGAAGGGCAGGTCATGGGATCCAAAGGGAATTCCTTGGGATTTCAAAGAACCAGAAAAGTTAGTGAATTGTTCTACACAGTTACCTTGCAGAACTCAGAGACTAGCACATTCCTCAAGCAGGCAGATGCTGCAGCTTGTGCTCTGGTGAAATGTGCCTTGATATTCAGTTGCCTACTTGATGACAGGGCGAACATATGGCCCCAGTGATGGTGGGCAGCACAACTCCTTTAGGTTTGATGTGGACGTATAAGCCACTTTCAGTACTGGAGTCTGTGCCAGTGGATAGCTCACCTGACAATGGGCTTGGTTCAGCCTGAGCCTCATCCCACAAGGACAGGATTAATACCAATGGTATGACCATCGTTGTCAGGAGAATCTGATCTCTCTCTCCACCCCTTGATACTGTGAGAGTGATAAGCTTTTGAGATTACACAATGGCCTGAAGAAGAGCTTTGTGTGATCTCAAAAGGCTGTCTCTCCCTCTCCGACAGAAGTTGGTCCAATAAAAGACATTACATCACCCATCTTGTCTCTCTAATCAGAAAGTATCAGGAAAGCAAGAATAATTTCTACCACCATCAACTGGCTTGGAGACCATATTTAATGTGCAATGACACACTGTCAAATTCAGGAGCAGCCAGTAGTCCACAACAGAACAGTCTGTTCTAGTTTCTTTGGCATGAAAAGTATTTTACCTTTGACATCAGTTAAGCTCAATTTTTTTAGGTCACTGGTTCATTTGATGCCAATGCCCCCATTTTGTTTTTGGAGCTATCACAATGTACAGGAGGCGGATACTGAACATAATGGGGTATGGGGTATGTAGCTAACAGCATTTAGCATCTTTATTAGGAGGATTTCAAATACCTTTACAAAGGTGAATAAGAATCATTACCCCCATTTGTAGATGGAAAAATGGAGGCAGGGTGTCAGGTGGCAAGTGAGTGGCAGAGTCGGGATCAGAACCCAAGCCTTCTCACTTGTTGCCTATTCTAACCAGCAGACTATGTCACTTTCCAGAATAGTCAGCCTTCAGTCACACCAAATAAATCCATGATGAAATTCAACCTGTGGAAGCCTCAGATGTTCAAGGCTGTTCATCAAGGAGGAAAAACACCAAAATATTTCCCAAGGGGGTAACTATCTGACATTCCCTCCACCTGGATATCTCAGTGGCCAGCCAGTTTTAATTTTTTGCCAATTCCATTTTAGAACCCTTAAAAGAAACATCCTCAGGCACCTGTACCAATGGAGCGGGAGATGGCATGTGTTTATTCACAGGGAAAGCTGAGTTATACAGCTAGAAAATGTGAGATGTTTGAAGTTTTTCAATGCAAATAACAGACTATTTCCTGTCTGTCTGGTCGCCTCCTCTCTCTACACCATCTGCTTCCCTCTTTCCATGCATCCCCAGTCTGCTGTCATCTCATGCACCTTGGTATCCAACCCCTTTCAGGTCCCTACTCCATACCCATCAGTCTCTTCCTTCCAGTCTTTCCATTCCCCCATGTCTTTCCCCAGTCCCCTACTGTTAGTATATATACCTTTTGATTCTTGGCCCTCCTCTGTTTAATCCCTCCTGGATTCTTGCCCCTCTGCATTTTCTAATCTCCCTGCTCTCTCTCTGGCTGGGCCCAGAACCTCTGGATAACTTTTTTTTTCAGTGTACGTGTTTTCCTATATACAAGGAAGACAATTATAAACAACTTAGAAATGTAAACACACAGACTTACCCATTCGCTTCCTCTTCAAACTAGGAACATGGTCATCTAAATTCTTGGCTTTTGTCCAGGAGAGGGGCTGTCCAGGTGATGTGGATGATGTCGGGTCCCCTTCACATATGGTACTAGGGCAGGAGCTCCGTGTTGGGGGTGGGGGCATCTGCACAAAGACTGGAAAATGTTACACTAGGCAAACGCTACTGTTTCACTTCAAAAGCTGAATGTTTTCCAATGAAAGTACCCAGGAGAAAAGCTGAAGATAAACTACATTTTGATGGTGGATTTTGAGAGCTCTGAACAAGTATGCACCCGAGATGCAAATGAATAATTAGTAAGTAGCATGGGCAGATTAAGTGGAGATGGGGCGGTTCAGCACAGAAAGACGTAGGTGGAACAGAGGGATCATGCAACTGTAAAGGGATGTCAGAGTGGGAAGCATCACACAAAATCTTGATGATGTTCTCTGCAATGCAGCCCCTTCTGATACAGATGCATGATCCTCTGGCCCTCCTTTACAATGAGATCGTTCTCTTTGGCACCCCACCCCTGAGTGCATAAGAATCCAAAGCTCAATTTCAGACTCCCACTTCTCTCACAGAAACATACTTGCACAAAGTACCCTGCCACCTATATTGTGTATTCTTTTGAAGGCACCATCTTACACTTAGCCCTCACCTTCAAAATCCCTTTGTCTGTCAGCCATGCCTCACTATAGCATGGAAACTGTACTGTACTAAATAAATAAATGTTAGTCTCTAAAGTGCCAGAACAACTCCTCGTTTTTGTTTTGTAATAGTGAATCAAAGAGCTCCTTAATGCCAAAGCAGAAGCCAAAGTATTAAAGATGTCCTAGTATCAAAAGGGCAAATGATTGGATGATTTCTGGTCTGTGCTATATGCGGCTGCTGCTTCTCGTTTTACACACCAGCCAGCTTGGACCTAAATAATTTGGGAGTCTGATCAATGTTTCCAAACGTGTCCTTTCCATGTGGGTGACAAGGGAAGTTTTAAGAAGTATAATATCAGTTTCACTCCATTATTTTATATACCAGACCAAACCAACTTATGTGTAGAGGCAGGCTGGATGAGAGGAAGACAAGAGAAGAGCTTTTTCCCTTTGAAATCTAGCCTAAAAGGCCTGTAGCTTGGTGACACATTCCTTGCCCTTCCCTGGGAGGGCTGACCCTCAGAATCCTGAGTAAAGGAGATCACTTAAGAATGATGAGACCCTCTGCCCAACCCTCCTATGGCTGAGTGCACCTAGTCCCGGACACCCTTGGACAAAACCTCCTCCTTTGTCTGACAATACCTACAATTTTTTGAGCAATACGGAAGAACTGGGAGACCTCTCTGACTGCATGCCCGAAGTTGTTGTAAACCTTGACATAAGGGCGGACCCAGGAGGGCAGCTGGGATCTTACATCATTGTTCATGAACCTGTGGAGAATTGGAAAATAGGAGAAAAATCCCTCAAACAGCACCGCTAAATGAATCTCTCAGCAGAAGGCAGCTTTCAACATCTCATCTGAAGAGCTGGAACAGGGATGTGAGTGAAGTCTTAAGAGCATACGTAGACACTATCCTCAACATGACACACTAAATTTCATAGTAAGACTATGCCCCTACTCCTGGGGACGCCAAGTAAGGAACCAAGGAGCTAAGCAGGAACAGTAAAAACAAGCAGCTGGGTAAGAACGCAAAAAAACATGGAATTGATCTTTGTGCCCAGGAGAGCAACAGTTAGCTGGAACCACAGTGTGTCTATCACTATACTTCTGTACTGAACTGCAACGCTCCTACTAGGCACCAGTTATAGCATACTGTCCAAAACTGACTGGCAACTCCATAATGTAGAAAAATGTTCATTAGGGATTGGGCTGAAACCACCAAATTTATTTCCATTTGTGAACATAGACCAGGATTTGCACCCAGATGTCCAGAAGTGAAAGGCTCATTCTAAACCAGTGGTTCTCAAACTTTTGTACTGGTGACCCTTTCGCACAGGAAGCCTTGAGTGCAACCCTCCTTAAATCCACCTTTTAAATTAAATTAAAATCATTTTTTATGTTTAATACTATTATAAATGCTGGAGGTGAAGTGGGGTTTGAGGGTGGAGGCTGACAGCTTGCTCCCCCCACGTAATAACCTCACAATAACCCCACAACCCCGTTTGAGAACCCCTGTTCTAGACCATTAGCTCTCTGGGTCACCTATCCCATAATCATTAATATCAATCTTGAGATAATTTATTTTTGAATTAAACTTTATTGTATCCAGCAGTTTCTGGGGGCTAAGGAAGAAGCTGTGTGTAGTGCAGAGACCAGATGAAAGGTCTGAGAAACAAAACATTATGGGAAAATTGAAATAACCAGCTTTCTTCCTCAGAAACCGAAATGGGAAGCATACAAAGTACAAAGTGGTGATTCAGTCACATCCTCAGGAAAACAATGAGAATATGCATGCTCAGGAGGTTCATAACACAGTTACCAACACACCACACAAAATGGTCAAACAAAACTCCTATTCAAGCTGACATGTTTCATGGCAATGGCAGGAATTCACTCATTTCCCAGAAACAGGATCCTGGTTAGAAATACAAGTGAAACCATTTTTAGATTTTCTGATAATACCCTGTTTCCTCGAAAGTAAGACATCCCCCGAAAATAAGACGTACTTCCAGTTTTGCCTCTCGCTGTAACATAACGTAATGTAATTTTGGGAGCAAAAATTAATATAAGACACTGTCTTATTTTCGGGGAAACACGGTATGTAACTTCTTCCTGCACCTCCCTTCAAAACTGCAATTACCATTCACTCTCTTCTCAAACTTAGGGCTGAGCAGGACTAGAACCTCTCTATTCACTTAACTTGTATTAGCATTTCAGGAGGTTCTAACTCCTGGCATGAAAAGGATTAAAAAACGTATAAAAAAAGATATATACCTACACCGACCCACAAATAATCACTGACAGCTTACTCTGCATCTGCGAATACTACTACCAGCCTCACGGACAGAATGGGGAAAGGAGAACAGAGGATGAACATGTATCTTATTTTCACTTATTAGGGAGAATGATCCCTGGCTCGTTGTTGATGATCACTAATGACCTGTAGCCTTCTTCAGCTAGTCATACTAATGCACTTCTACACACAGTACATACAGCTGTGAGTGTGCTGGACACAGGAATGATATGTATATCATTTATAGCCCATCCTATTCAACACAAGAACTCACCTGTGGTCACAGAGGAAAATGGCACCATAGTCCTGGCGATGTCTGATAACCCTGCCGATGGCCTGGTTCACAGCCCGGGAAGCCTGCTGCCGGTACCACTCACGTCCAGATAAATACTAAAGGTGGTGTGGGGGCGGGAGAGGGGAGGGGATCAGGCTATTTAAATACAGTAACTCCTTGCTTAATGTTGTAGTTATGTTCTTGAAAAAGGTGACTTCAAGTGAAACAATGTTAAGCAAATCCAATTTCCCCATAAGAATGTATGTAAACAGGGGAGGTTAAGTTCTAAGGAATTTTTTTCGCTGCATGTTAGTACAGTACTTTGTCCACTACTTGTGGGATTTCTCTGGATGAGCAGCCCATTGAAGCCAGCGGGTAGGGTCTTGGAACCAGGGTGGGCCGGCAGCCCCTCTATCAGCTCCCCTCCACACACTCCCCAGCGCTGGCGGGGGGGGGGGGTGGGTGGGGAGAAAGGGTGCACAACGTGCCCTCACCCCATCCCCTCCTGAATGCGGCGAAACAGCTGCTTTGCTACGCTACGTTAAGGAGGGGGAAGGCGCTGATCCATGGAGCTTATGGGTGGGAGCTGCTGGGGGAGTGGAGTGGAAGGGAATTAATGGGGTAGAAGGGGGGCGGCCAGCCCACCCTCGTTCCAAGCCCCCACCCACAAAACAACATTATAAGTAAACATTGCACAACTTTAAAGGAGTATGTTCCCAAATAGATCAACACCATTAACAACGAAACGACGTTAACTGGGACGACGTTAAGTGAGGAGTTACCGTAGGTAAAATGTACTCTCAGTGCAGGGGCTACTTGTCTCAGTCTCCAACACATGCTTTAAATGTATCTCCAAAAGGTGAGAGTCAACTGCCAGACTGCCAAAGCAATCCCTTCCGACTAAACTGCAGCACTATTTATTACTATGGAACCCTGACCTAGTTATTAATAGATAAGCTGCTCTGCTGTTAGCCACTGAATCAGGGCACGTAGCCCCGGTCCTACAATGCATTTACCAGATCATTAAATAGCTAAGAGCTACCCTGTAAGATGATGAAGAAAAGTTACATAGTATTTGTACTCAAACCCGAAAGGCTGCCAAAACAGAGCCCACCACACCCATGGTTTATATTTCTGACCAATTTCCTTTGGGCCAAATATTCCCTTAGAAATATAAATGGTTACTCTGCACTCAAACTATCTTGATTGCAACTGTGTTCAAGAAAGTTATGACCTGTTTGATTATAAAAAACGGTTACTCATCTTCTTGTAACTGTTGTTCTTCGAGATGTGGTGTTCATCTCCATTTCCATCAGGTGTGCGCGCGCCACATGCATGGTTGTTGGAAATTTTCTCTTAGCAGCTCCCGTCAGATCAGCTGTGGAGCCCTCTGGAGTAGTGCCTTCATGGCACTCAATATATGACCCTGCCGACTCGATCTCTCCTTCTTTCTTCTTGCCGGCTACTCCAATAGAGGGAAAGGAGGGGGGGTATTGGAATGGACATGACCACCACATCTTGAAGAACAGTTATGAGAATGTGAGTAACCGTTTTTTCTTCTTTGAATGCTCGTTCACGTTGAGTCCAATCAGGTGACTCCCAAGTTCTGCCCCAGAGGTGGGGTCAGAGTTAAGGTATCACTGACTGGAGTGCTGTTCTGCCAAATGCTGCATCATCTCTGGCATGCTGGGTGATAGCATAGTGAGTGGTAAATGTATGCACCGATAACCAGGTTGCAGCTCTCCTGAATGTGGATCTGGGCCAGAAAAGCAGCTGATGAGGTTTGCACCCTCGTGAAGTATGCAGTAATAGCCAGGGCTGGGACCTTAGACAGTTCATAGCACGTGTGGATGCAGTCCGTGATCCAGGAAGAAATGCATTGGGAAGAGACTAGGAGCCCTTTCTTCTGGTCTGCCACTGCCCCACCAATAGTTGGTTCGATTTCCTGAAAGGCTTAATGTGCTTGATGTTGAATGCTAATGGTATGCCAGTGAGTGATGCCTCTGCTCCCATGCAACCGGTATGAGGCTTGGGATAAAAGACTGGTAGAAAAGTGTCTTGGTTAATATAAATTGGGATACTACCTTGGGAAGGAAGGCTGGGTGAGCCTTAAGTTGAACCTTATCCTTGTGGAAGACCATGAAGAGTGGGTCAGAGGTTAGTGCTTTTAACTTGGACACCCTCGTAGCGGATGTAATGGCAACCAGGAATGCTATCTTCCACGACAAATACAAAAGGGAGCAGGTCTCCAGCTATTTGAACGGGGGCCCCATTAGTCGTGAGAGGAGAAGATGAAGGTCCCATGCCGGGTCAGGTTGTTGAGCCTGTGGATATAATCTTTCCAGGCCCTTGAGGAAATGCTAAACGTGGGACTGGCGAACCCAGAACACCTTAAGTTTCCTGGGTGGAAGGCAGAGATAGCAGCGAGGTGCACCCTGACGGATGATCCTGCCAGGCCTTGATGTTTCAGGTATACGAGGCACTTCAGGACGAGTGGTATAAGTGCCTGGAGCGGAGGTGTGTGATGCTGGGCACACCAGCAAGTGAACCTTTTCCACTTAGCTAGGTAAGTGGCCCTGGTGGATGGTTTTCTGCTGCTGAGCAGAACCTTCCCTACAGGTTCCAAGCATCGGTGCCCCATTGGGTTTAACCATGAAGCTTCCAATGAGATGGAGGGACTAGAGGCCTGGGTGGTGAAGGCGACCATGGTCCTGTGTGATCAGATCAGGGTAAAATGGTAACACAAACAGAGTGTCCACTGACAGCTGCAGAAGCGTGATGTACCAATGTGGGAGGGGCCAACCTGGGCCAGCAGGATTATCTTCGCATTGTCTCTGCAGATCTTGAGCAACATTTTGTGCACAAGAGGAACCGGTGGAAAGGCATACATGAGCCGATCTCCCCAGGGTAGCCGGAATGCTTCTGAGATCGAACCTGGACTGTGCTTCTGGAAGGAGCAGAACTTTGGGCACTTTCTGTTGTGCCGGGTGGCAAACAGATCAACCTGGGGAAACCGCCACCTTTGGAAGATGGAATACACGACATCCAGATGAATGGATCACTTGCGATTGCGGAATGACCTGCTGAAGTGATCCACTAGTTTGCTCTACACTCCGGGGAGATAGGATGCCTTCAGGTGAATGCAGTGGGCTATGCAGAACTCCCATAGCTGGAGGGCTTCCTGGTATGGGGGGGAGGAACGATCTCCACCCTGTTTGTTGACATAAAACATGGCAGTGGTGTTGAGAGTCATCACTGCCACACACTGGCCTTATAGTTGCACTGCCTGGTGCTGCCTTTGGCACTGGGGAACAACCCCTGTCCATCTTGTGCCATCTGTGTGGTACCAGTGAGTATGAGCAGTGCCTGGTTGACTGCCCCACTTCCAGTGCTGGGGACAGCCGGTGATGAGGGTCTCCGGAGTCAGAGTTTTCCTCAGTGCCGTGTCATGCACTGAGGCTGGGGCACTCCACACCAATGCGCTTGGTGTTGGGTCCCAGTGCTCTGTGGCAGGCTGCGGATGGAGAGTGGACTCCATCAGAAATTGTTTCAGCCAGAAATCTCGTTCTTTCTTTGTCGGAAAGGGCGGAAAGACCTGCAGATTTTGCACCTGTCTGTTTGGTGCTATTCCCCCAGGCACTTCAGGCACACGTCATGGGGGTCGCCCGCTAGCATGGGCTTCCCACAGGTCCCGCAAGATTTAAATCCTTGGAGCTGAGGGAAGGTAAGGAATAGGGGAGGACCCCGCACACTAACCCAAACTATTATACATACTATATACAGGAAATTAAAACTAACTACTAACTGAAACCTAAACTGAACTACAGACTAAAGAAGAAAGCTAAGGGAAGCACTTGCTAGGCAAGCGAACGCACTTCCAAGGCTGTCATAGACGGTAAGAAGGAACTGAAGGGGGAAGGGGGAGTCGGGTCGGCAGGGTCATATATTACGTGCCATGAAAGCGCCATTTCAGGGGGCTCCACAGCTGACCCGATGGGAGCTGCTAAGAGAAAAACTTTCTGACGATTGTGTATGCAGCGTGCGCGCACCTGATTGGGATCAGTGGGAACAAGCACTTGAAGAAGAACCGTAGTATTCAGAAGTGGAAAAACTGATTAATCTGAACGGTGACTTCTGTTCTCTGAGATTTATTGCACATGTTCTTTCTACTTCAGGTGTGTGCGCATCCTGTGCGCCAGGTGCACACACATTTAAAATGAAACAGACACATGCAATCACTTGAAGAATTTAAAGTTTCAGTACAACCCAGCAGGAGGTCGGGGGTGGGAGAGGGATGTCTAATTCATATGGTCTGATAGAGCAGTTTTGCTTACTGTGGCCCCCCAAAAATGGGAAGAAAAGCCATATACTGGAGAGAGAAACTATGAGACAATGGACTGGCAAAAAACATCTGCGAAAAGTTCCCAAATCTTACCTGTGCCCCTGAACCTTGTCTTTTCATTTCATCCAGGAATTGCATCTTTAAAATGACTCTTGGCTCCATGCGAGGGGGAAATGGAAGCCCAGTGATAACAACACCTCGTCCATTCATGTCTGCAAAGTCCAAGCCTTCGCTGGCCTGAAGATGAACAGTGCTTTCAATCACTAACGGGAAATTAAGTGACATTTCTGAGCAGTTCAGGGGTTGTGTATTTTAAGGCAGAAAGGCCACATCTAACAATTGTAGTTTGAGAGTAGTGGAAACAAACAGTTTGAACTGGATTCCTCACTTTTATTGTCAGAACTTTAATCCCAGTGTTTTCCTACTACCAGGCCTTGATCAGCCAAAGGGTGTAAGGAGAGGTTTCTCTGCTTCTCAGAAACCATAGAGATAAGTATTTCAAACATCTTCCTGATTTCCAGGCAGGGTTGCAAGCACACCCTGATTATACATTTCATGCCTGAACTTTCTGAACTGTCCATACACCAGAGGGTGACCATTAATAACATTTATTTACAAAAGTGTGCTCCACTTCTGGGGCACTGTACAACAAAATGCAATATAATAAGAACGGAACAGACGTCCCTCAACATTCAAAACAAATACAACCATTTCAACAGGATCAAATTCATTTCTAAAAATAGGAAAATATGACCGCAAAACCACCAAAACTGGCAGCAGGGCTCCAGGGCAAGCACTGAGTCTGAACTAACTTTAGCTCTTCTTTTGAAATTGAACATTTCAGACAATTGTTTCTTTATAACGTTAGGCTGACAAACATTTGTCAAGCCTTGTCTAACGCAGTCCTCCTCAGACAGTAATACAGCTCTTCTGTGAGCAACCAACAGAAAATGTAGGCAAGTATGAAGCTGGTCCCCTTTGAGATCACGCACGTATCACTAGTAAAACCATGAATGACAGACCTGTGCCTTAAAATAGCGTTGGAAAAACTATGCATTCTGCATTTGCTCCTTTATTTAACTAGAGCTTCTTTATGCATGTGATTATTTATAGATACACAAACACACACATTTATCTTTGCTAAAAATAGTATCTGAAAGAGTTACAGTCTTCCAAACTCAGTGCAAAAAGCAGCTTGCTCTCAAGAATTGCTCACTCAGTTCTACATTACCTTTCCCCGACATACTGCCAAGAAAGTAGCTCCACTAGACTTGGGACAGACAATCTTATCATAATATGCATCCATAATCTATAAAACAAACAGATTAGGTAAGAGGAAGGGGGAAACCACCTCCGTTACACACACACACAAACTTGTACATCATAAAAGTTTGACTCTCAGACTGAGACTCAAGATGTAGTTAACGAGGCTTAGTGTCAGTTTCCTTACTGGAATGTAACTATGGATGTTAGAAATATTTGTTTTCCAAAAACCCCTTATTACAAGGAATCCCACAGATCTTCTGGTGATTATGAGGTCACCTATCTCTGAAGGGAAAACAAAGAACTTATTATGCAGTTCTCTTATGACTCCACATTGGCATTGGCAACAGAGGAAAACAAAACAAAGCAATTTGAGGTTATCATTTATTCTAATCATTGTCAAGGAGAAGAGGCTGGAATTCAGTAGAAAAGAAAAAAGGTGGGAAAAGTGTGGGGAATTTCAACAAATTAGGAAAATAGAAGGCTATTAATTTAAACTTTAATTTTGTTTTCTATAAACCATTTATGATGCAAGCAGTACATGCCAGAACTGCATCAATATTTGTAAATATGAAGAATCTTATTTTAATAATTTCACTAGGTACAGAAAAATAAGTCTGTTGCCATTGATGCCTAAACAACTAAAACTTAGATTGATATAGCCATATCACTCAGAGCTGTGAAAAATCTCACATCCTGGGTGATGCAGTGAGGTCAACCTAACCCCTGCTGTAGACAAAGCTAGATTGATGCAAGAGTTCTTTTGACCTAGCTATCACCTTTCAAGGAGGTGGATTTATGACAGCGATGGAAAAGTGTGACAATAATTTAGTAAGGAATCTCCTTTAACTTGTTACAGGCTTCTTGCCTCAAAAGAGGCAATGAGATTCAGTAAAAATGGTACAAACTCTACCTAGTAGCTTCCTGATTACTAACATCTTTTTTCTTGTACGTGTTAAGCTGCTGGTATTAAATTTTTATCATCTCTTTAGCAAAGGAATACTTATCTGAAACCTTCTGTAATCTTGTTTCTAAATTAGGTCACTCCCATCTAATGTTGTAATTGTTTCTTTTCAATAAACAACTTAAACAGCAAAGAATATTGTACAACATCGGCCAAGGGAGTGCACGTAACAAGGAAGCTGTCCTCTCTTTCCCCCCTTGACAAATGGCCAACCCATGAGTGTAACAGCTGTACAGTTGGCCTCCTCTTCCCTTACAACTACTGAATACCGGAATCTTTCAGCACTGCAGTCTCAAGAAACACTATCTAAACAAAGCTGTGCCAAAGACAGACACACACACAGAGCAGTATTTATACTGAAGAGGGGTAGGAGTTTCTCTTCCCTCCACTAGAGTTCATTGCCTTCTTTCTTTGGGTGCTTCTAAACCATGTGTGTGTGCGTATGCGTGCCTTGGAAATGCATCAGATTTTTTTTTTTTTTTTTTTTTAAGATTTCAATGGAAGGATACACTTCAGAGCCCAAATGGCTTCCCATCCCACTGGAAATTACTGGGTTCAATACTGGCCTAGAAGAAAAGGATATGCCATGGGTGTGATGTTTCAGTTGAGTTGCTTCCACAAAGGCAGACCCTGATGGTGTCCCTGATTACAATAATTGAGCCCTGGGCAAAAGGTAGTGTTGCCTAGCCAAGTTAAAAGCATTCTGCATAAAAAAAAAAAAGACACTTCACGGTAACATAGAAAATTTCATAATCAAAAACAAATTGCAACAAGTTGGAGGGAAACGGCCTGCAGAATATCCAAGAGCTGGATTTCCAATGTTGACTGCTGGACTGACAGACTGAGCTAAGTTTTTCTACTCTATCCTTCACCATGGTGTCTAAGTAGGGTGACCAGATAGCAACTGTGAAAAAATGAGACAGGGAGTGCGGGGTAATAGGTGCCTATAAGAGAAAAAGTCCTGAAAAACGTCTGTCCCTTTAAAAATGGGACATCTGATCACCCCATGTCTAAGCATACAGTACTTGGCAGCTTTCAAACCATGACTATATTAGTGTTCAGTGCACCTTGTCCAGAGAATGGAGCATGAGGGAAGGCGGAAAGGGGAAGAGAAGAGCAGCATTTCAAGAGCTCTTATAACTCTCTTGGTTTTAACCCAACAGCGGGCAGTTCTGTAGTCACTGTGGCAAACACATCTTTGGAGGAGTATTCAAGCATAAAATGAGAACTTATGAGATGAGACAGACAACACAAATGACCAACCTCTGTGAAGGTTCCTTTATTTCTTGGCTCCACAAACATCGGCTTCACCTCTTCTATTCTTTTAGCAAAGTCATGCTCCTATTAAACAGAGGGTGAATAAGTCAGAAGTACATATGGGAAAGGAAGCCACAGGTGGTGGTGACTACATGCTCCTCATCACCTATTCTTTTCTTGCCAGCCAGAGTTGGAGGCAGGGGCATGAAGCTACCAATGGTAGGGAAATGAGCAGGGTCCAGGCAGCAGTTCCAATGAGGGCAGTTTAGACAGAATGGTCAAGACACTTTCTCCATGCTTTGTGCATCTTTTCAGACGCCATGCCAGCAGTGAGGTCACCTCCTTCCTTCCAATTTACAGACCCTTGGCGCCCAACATCTGCCTCCTGGATACTCCTCCTGCAATCTACACTGAAAATGTGGTTCCCTGCTCCCCACCACTGCCCCATGCTGGTACCTTAGAGCTTGTCCTCACTGGGGGGGGAGGGGATGGATCAACGGCAGATACGCAACTGCCGGCGACTTACCGCCCGTCCCCACGGCAGCGGCAGTTGGTGGCGCGCTCCCGTCGACTCCAGCTTGCGCCTCCCGGCAAGCTGGAGTTCCGGAGTCGACGGGGGAGCCGCGGGTGATCGATTTATCGCGTCTTAACGAGACGTGATAAATCGATCGCCAGAAGATCGATCTGGGACCAGCCTAGTGAAGACAAGCCCTTAGAAGGAGAGCAACAGTTACCTAGGGAAATGTCTGATGGGAGACACAACTCACATTAGAAAAAAGATCCCTGACTTCAGCCAGAAACAAAGATGGGGGATGCGAGCAACAGCAACCAAGGAAAGATACAAACTACAACAAATTTATTATAATTAAAAATAAAACAACCACCCAACGGGGAGTTTAGTATCAATGATTTTTTAACTATTTACTATCAACTTTTTTTTAAACAAGCCAGTTAGGAAGTATTACCACCCTTTGGTCTGGCTGAGAAAACCTCCAAATGGACTGGAATCCAACCAAAACTCAGCTGCAAGTCATCTAGGAGTCACCTCAATATTAAGGATATATAATAAGAGGAAAGCCAGCACCCCAACCTCTTCCCCAGCCCACAGCCCCCTCCCACACCCCAAGCCCCTCATCCCCAGCTCCACTGGGTCATGGGCATTAACAATTTTCTTCAACTGGGTCACCAGAAAAAAAGTTTCAAAACCACTGGGCTAGAGCATGGCTAGTATGCACAGAATCTTTGGGAATTTAGTTGCTAAAATCTAAGTCTCTACTGAGCATGTACAAACTGAGATTTTGCAAAGGCTAATAACTTGGCCAAATTTGTGTGGATTTTCAGAGACACCAAAAGTAAATCTGTGATGCAAAGGCCACCTCAAATTTCAAGTCCCTCCTCCAAAGCATGGGGGCAAGAGAACATTTAGAAGAAAAAGCTCACCAGAATTTTTTAACATGGACAAAACAAAAGATTCAGCCTGAGGCAGACATCTGCCATGAAAAATTTCAGCCCAAATGGTTAAAGTTTGGCAAAGTTACTGAAACTGAAAACAGGGTCTTATAATAAGATGTTGTTAAAGTTGCCCAACACAACAGGTGGTTCTACCTCAAATATACATTAATTTCTAGAAGCATGTAATTAATTAACCACACTTTTATCTCTTGCTCTGCTTGTTTCCCAGTTCCCTCATTGTTCAGCATTTGTTGGGTTATGACTTTACGCTTTTTGGGGCTAGGGCTTATTTGTTGAGAGAGTGCTGTTCACAACCTTATGTCACAATATAGATAATAAATATAAATGAACACAGAGATGCATAAAATAGGTATTTGGGCAAGTGAGTGTAGGACTGCAGTACTGCAAACTCCAATATAAGCACCTGTGTGTGAAAATTTGTAAAGTGTGTAACTACAATTTATACGCAAAGAAAGAACCAACATACTCTCCAATATTCCAGGCTTTTATCCATGACCGGATATGAAGGGAAGAACACCAGCAGCCCATGTGGTATAATTCGCACAAGATTACCTGCAACAAGAAATATGGTACATCATAAATCACCATTCAGAACACTTCCATTCTGAGGCATTGGTAGGGGATTAGCCTAGTTTTCTCAGAGTATGTACTGGTCTCCCTACAACTCCTCTTCATTTTCTTGATGGAAAGGGTGGGAGACACAAGCAAGTGTTGGAAGAGGACTATATTATCACCACTATTCTAGCCTGGTTAGCATTCCATTGAACAATATTGACAACACAGCCACATACCACATTTGTTCACTAGAAATAAGAGATAGAAAATACCTAATAAATTGTCCTGTCCATCTCCATGCCAGAGCTGGATTGTTTGCTACGATGTTTTCTGGTGTTTTGTCCATTTTTCTTGGAAGTCTTCTATAATTTTATACTATACATCACACTGACACAAAGTTTTCCTGATATTTAACCAAAATGTTCTCAATTTCATCCCATTCTGCCTACTTAGACATCTTCATTCAACCATAAATATCTCCTTTTCCTCTCATGTTTATCTCCTTCAGATATTTCTAGACTTAACATATTCCCTTTTAAATATCTCTTAGTCATCCTACGCAATTCTTTCTTTTATTCTTTCTTCATAAATCAATTCCCCCAGCTCTGCGATAATTGTAAAAATTGTATGAAGATAGGCTTAATGAAATGGTGTCTGTGCATATGTGGCCCAAATCTGCACTGGCCTTCTTTGATACTCTATAGCAGGGTTTCTCAAACTGGGGGTTGCGAGCCCCCGGGGGGGTCATGAGCTCCTGATGCCGCCGAAAAGCCGCCAAATGGATTATTTCCGCATTTGGCGGCTTTTCGGCGGACATACCGAGCACTCTTGGAAGCGCTCAGCATGTCCGTCGAAAATACCAGCTGAATGCGGAAGTATTCAATTTGGCGGCTTTTCGGCGGACATGCAAGGGTCGAGCCGCACCGCTGGAGACAGAAAAAGGGTCACTGTCTCAACAAGTTTGAGAATCGCTGCTCTATAGCATAGCAAACTGATGCTTAAATCACTGTCCTCTATCAACTTCTCTCCTTTTCCAACTTATATCTCATCCTATTTTTTAACTATATTTCTGGAGCCAGATTTTCAGATGAGTACATAAGCAATCGTGTGCAAAAGTGGTGTCCTAAATTCCAAGTACAGTCGGACCCCAGAATACTGCGCCCCGCAATAGCATGCATCCATTTATAGCACGGGGCGCGGCTGGCTCCCAATGTCGGCGGCGGGCACTGCTTTGATGCAGCGGAACCCCGCAATGCCGCGACCCCTTGCTTATCGTGATCGGTTTTTTTGGATCCTGATCGTCGCAGTATTGCAGGATCCGACTGTAGTAACTAGATGTAAATACCTGGCTTTCATATGGGATTATAGTAATCACATGTGCAAATATTTGTATGCTGAAATCACGTAACTGCACACATAAGTGATCCTAGTTAGTTAGTGCAAACAAGCATCTGATTTGTGCATGTAATCTGACCCTTAATCTCTTTTTGTCTCATCTGTCCTCATTTGAAGCACCTACAAATTTAATCATCAAACAAAAAACTTGCTCAAACACACAAGGCAGCTTACAGGGAATAGTCACCTAGCCAAACCCTTAAGAGCAAGGTGATATCTAGTTAAATTATCCTAAATTAATACCTATCATCACATCATCACCTTCACTGACAAACTGTGTTCCTCTACAAATGTTACATACACTCCAAATGTACAAAACCACAGTATCCATCCCCCCATTACATTCCTTATAATTGTATTATGACTAAAATTCTGAACTCTGACATTAGTATGTGCGTGTTAGACATTCATGAATTGCTGACGTGAAAGATGTATTTATTGTTCCATGAGGCAGTAACAGATGATGGTTAAGGTTCTGTGTTATACTATACCCTACAGTCAAACAATTCCAATTTTATGACATCAGATCTTGTTTTATAGCTTCAGTGCCACCTTATACCTACTTTACCATTGTGAACCTTGCTTTGTCAAAGCATTGTACAATTATGTTGTGAAAGATGGGATCAGAATGTTGATAAACTGACTTGCAGTGCATATATGCACCTTGTAATTAGAAACTGGAATGTTCTTCTAAAGTAATAGGCTAATGACCTCAGGAAAGCACAAGAAATTCCTTAGTCAATCCAGACGTAAACCTCCTCCTTTCTGGGTTCCAAACCTGCTTATGCTTGTTTAGCAGTTATTTCTCCCATTCCCCACTCGTTTATAAATAACCCAGAGCAGAAGCTTGTTTCCCAAATCTGATTATAAACTTCACTTACCTATTGTTTTCCCCAGAGAAGACAGACATTCCACAGAAAACCTACAAAGACGACAATACTCATCAGCATCACCATCACGTTTCCTTTTATTAACTCACTCTTTGGAATAATGAATGCACCACTAAACCTGTATCCTCTCTCCCACTCCTGTACCTTCACTCCCCTCTTCATGGACATACCTCAAAGTACTAGACATTTCAAGCACTACCTCTAGTAATCATGATGTCCACATTTTCTTCACTTATTTCTTCCCACCTTGCTTTGCAGGAAGACGCCACAGTCCTCTAGGAAAGAAAGTCTGAAGAGGCTCTACCTCCAGATGCTTCCATAACACTATGATCTGCAAGTGTGGGTCACTACTAGTTCAATACATTACTTATTGCTCCATAAGAGCCAATCACCTATATAGAAACAGAGGAAGATCCTCATGAAATGTACAAAAGCTATTTGTAGGACAGCAGAACCCAATGCCCCAAACTCATAGGAATAGTTAAGATGGCAACAAGCAGGCAATCTCTATCAACAGCAAAATGAACAATTTTGAAATGTTGGGTTTTAGCAGTGAAAAAAAATCTAGATCCCAACATATCAGCCTTTAATTAGTGGAAGTACATATTACCACTGTGGCAGGGTGCTGGCCAGGAACTGCTGAACCAGCCCTGCTACCCCTTTAAGGCAGAAAAGCCTCTGCTAGTAGCTTTCCTAAGGTAGGGAAGCTGATTGCCTAGCAGAGTGCAGCCCTGGGCTAATCAGGGCCAAATGGGTTGCACCTGGTAGCCTCCCCAGGGGATATAAGCCTGCCGGGGAGGAAGCCAGAGGAGGAGAAGGACCAGAGGGACAGAGACCTGAGAAGAGAGATAGAGAGAGAGAGAGAGAGTGAAGGTGCAGGGAAGTAGAGCTGGGGAAGCTAGCTGAGGCTAGGTGCCTGAAAGAGCTGTCTGTTTCCTGAGGCCAGCCAAGCTGAGGGCTGGGCCTAAGCCAGAGCTGTGTCTATTGCTGTAAATAGGTGGTGGGGGTTTGCACTGTGAATAAAGGACACTGGTGAAGCCAAAAGGAGTCTCCTGCCTGTTTGTGACGTGGGCGGCTAGACGACCGCCTTACACCACTCATAATGAGGCTCATTATTAACAGTAATAAATTAAGGAACAGAATCCTGTCAGAGAGTGGTCTGTAGAAGCTGCCAACATTGTGATGATTAAAACAATAGACGATGAACCAGATGTGGTGGTGCCATGGGGAAAAAAAGGAGATGGGTTGGTCTGCCGTATTACTAGTGACAGCTGAATTAGTCACTGTCCCTAAGCACTTTTTCTTTGGCTCAGCACTGCTTGAACATAGCATTCTGCCTGTGCTGGTTTCTATGGAAATTCCCCACATATGATCTCTATTTTAATCTCTTTGTTTCCTCCTCTTTAGGTCCAGAGAGTTTTGCATGCTCTGCTTTCTTATTAAGCCTATAGGAGGTGAGGGTGGAGCAAAAAACAGTTACTCACTTCTTGTAACTGTTGTACTTTGAGGGGTGTTATTCACGTCCATTCCAGTCAGGTGTTTGCACACGCTTATACACGGTGGCCGGAAAATTTTTCTCTTAGCAGCATCAGTTGGGCCGGCCTGGGCACCCCCTGGAGTCGCGCCTTCATGGCGATCAGTACAGAGCCCTGCCAACCGCCACTCTTTCAGTTCCTTCTTGCCAGCTACTCCAATAGAGGGGTAGGAGGGAGGGTATTGGAATGGACATGAACAACAGATCTCGAAGAACAACATTTACGAAAAGTGAGTGCTTGTTCATGTCCATTCCAATCAGGTGACTCCCAAGCCAAGTTCAGGAGATAGGGGTCGGAGCTGTCCGCTGATTGGAATATTGCTCTTCCGAAGGCTACAGTGTCTCTGGCCTGCTGGGTAATCGAAACCATGGATCACACTGCCGTTCTGCAGATTTCCTGGGTAGGAACCTGTGCCTGGAATGCTGTAGATAAAGCCTGTGCCCTGGCAGAGTGAGAAGTGATCGAGGTGCAGGAACACCTGCCAAGCTGTAACACTCACGGTTACAGGACATGATCCATGACAAGAATGCGTTGGGATGAAACTGGCTGACCTTTCATCCTGTCCATCACTGCTACAAACAACTGGACCGACTTTCTGAATAGTTTAATTCTCTTGATGTAAAAGGCCAGCACCCTGCGGACATCCAGAGAGCAGAGTCTCTGCTCCCTGCCGCTGGAATGAGGTTTAGGGTAGAAAACAGGGCAGAAGATGTCCTGATTGATGTGAAACAGAGAGAACCTTCAGGCTCTGGGGAGGCAGGATGGGGGAGGAAACGCACAACTCTACTAAGAATTCTAATACTAGGAAGACAAAGGTAACTATTTACAATAATTACAGAACGTGCTTACTAAGCAAGGGCTAAGGGAAGTTCCATCCAACTGTCACTGGCAGTAAGAAGAAACTGAAGGGGTGGCGGGTTGGCAGGGCTCTATATTGAGTGTCAAGAATGCGTGACTCCAGGGGGCGCCCAGGCTGGCCCGACAGATGCTGCTAAGGGAAAAATCTTCCAGCCACTGTGCATATGCACACCCAACTGGAATGGACATGAACAAGCACTCAAAGAACAATTTTGCAAGATCTACAAATTCTGATGCTATACGTGTTGAGAAATCGTGAGAAGTATGCTTCACTTACTCCACACAACACACCGTGGAAAGGAAAAAACCTCAGTGGTATCTTATATCAAAATAAACTTAAATGATAGGCCAACTAAGTTTCTTGGACTAACAATACATGATCATAGGACTGTACATGGTTACCCATCATTGTAATACCACCACTACTCACTTTGACTCTTAATACTTTCCATGGGTGGCGTACCTGAACCCATTTATCCACTGATACTTTAAAAACTTCCACACCCCAATCTGGATCTGTGTTGGTTAGGGGATAGGTATGTTCCTCGTGAACCTTGTAACTGTTACCTGCAATCCCCCGTAACCCAAGCCCAACCCCAGATGTACAGTACTTTCCTTCTTAAGTTGTGTAAATTTTATTTTAAACCTTAGCTGTAATAAAAATTTTAAATCTCAGCGCCTTCCACATAAAATCAACAGCAAACGTCATGGAATCTCTTGCACGTCTCCTTTTATGTGGCAAAAACTCTTTTATGGGTAGTGGTTTGGGTTTACTGAGTATCACTAAAAAGGCCACATCTGCCCTGGCTACAAACAGGCTTTTAAGCAAAAAATGACATTACAGAATATAAACAGAACAAAACGGGAAACCTTAATTTCAGGTCTTCATTTTTCTAGGCAACAGCACACTTACGTTTCTTTTTTTCCCCAGCATAGAAATTCTCTGCTTTTTTCCAGACTCGCTAAGCACAAACCGAAATGTAGAAGCAGCATAACATTTCTCTATCACCTTACCTTCTGCTGCTTCCTGTTACTAATTAGAAATCTGTTTGCAGATCACTTTTTCTACAAGCACTCTCCTTTAAACAGAACTTAGACACGCACGAGTTCACAGCAGTGTTTAAATGAAAGAACTGATTACCTTTTTTCATAGGTAGAGCTCAGCAGACCTCCATCTGGTCCCTTGGGAATTATCCCCACCCAGATCTGGTGTTTATCGATAACATGTGGATTTTCCAAGCAAACGGGGAAAGGGCTGAGGAAACAGGAGAGAGATGATCTTTATCATAGGAACAGCCATACTGGGTCCATCTAGCCCGGTACCCTGTCTTCCAACAGTGGCCAATGCTGGGTGCCGCAGAGGGAATGAACAGAACAATAATCATCAAATGATCCATCCTGTCGCCCATGTCCAGCATCTGGCAGAGGCTACGGATAGCATCCCTGCCCATCCTGGCTAATAGCCACTGATAGAGCTATCTTCTATGAATTTATCTAGTTCTTTTTTGAACCGTGGTATAGTCTTGGCCTTCACAACATCCTCTAGCAAAGAGTTCTACAGGTTGGCTGTGTGTTGTGTGAAAAAAGACATTATTTTGTTTTAAACCTGCTGCCTATTTATTTCATTTGGTGACCTCTAGTTCCTGTATGATTAGAAAAAGTAAATAACACTTCCCTATTTACTTTCTCCACACCGGTCATGATTTTATAGACCTCTAGCATATCCCCTCATCTTGGAAGAGGGACGACTAAGAGAAAAGTCCCAGTCTTATTAATCTCCCCTCATGTGGAAGCCATTCTACCCTAATCATTTTTGTTGCCCTTTTCTGAACCTTTTCCTATTCTGGTATGAAGAGGATGCAAAGCAATGCACATTTTATATACATATACATACATATACATATACATACATATACATACATATACATATACATACATATACATATACATACATATACATATATATACATATATATATATATATATACATACACACACACAATATAATATACATACATATACATATACATACATATACATATACATATACATACACATACACATACACACACATATATATATATATATATATATATATAAATAAAATGTGCATTTATTTATATATATATAAAATGTGCATTGCTTTGCATCCTCTTCATACCAGTTCTAAGCAACCATTTCATTTCCAACCCCAAGCATTCAAAAATCATGAGACAGGTCCCATGAGATTGGCTTAGGGCTTGTCTACATTACCCGCTCGATCGACGGGCAGTGATCGACCGCTGAGTGCTCTCCCATCAACTCTGGTACTCCACTAGGGTGATTGATGCAGGAGTCGACAGGAGAGCATCAGCGTTGACTTACTGCAGTGAAGACAACACAATAAGTAGATCCAAGTATGTTGACTTCAGCTATGATATTCACGTACCTGAAGTTGCATAACTTAAATTGATCCCCCTCCTCCCTAGTGTCAACAGGCCTTAGAAACAGTAAGGAATGCCATCTAATTACTTTATTTGCACACAAAGAAATGAACTTACATCTGCATTTCCAAGGTGAAAGAGGAGAGTGGGGCGAGGGTCCCACTAGTGAGAATGATTGTGCGGACTCCCTGACGGACTAGCTCATGCATGCTGTACCCAGGGCTGAAACACCAGTAGCTCAAGACCTTTCCTGCATCAAAAACAAAACAAAACACTAAGAACAAGGGCTGTCTATACAGTGAAGACCATGTGTCTGAATTGCGCATGGTGCAAACCAGAGTTTGAGGTTCTAGAACTGAAGATGGTCACAAACAACAAAGCCAGAACCTAGAGCTAAGATTTCATACCTATTTAGGGGTGTCTGGACCTGGGGTTTGTGCTTCAGCTTGTCTCTGAACTTAAGTCTGCTAATTAAAAGCAAGGTCAATTACTCACCCAAATTTCCATAGTTTCTAATTTCAACAAGAGACTGTTGTCATCTTCATCAAACACACAGTATACTAGGGATGATTCTGCTAGCCAGAATAACCAAGGTCTCTAACTGGACCTGTATCTGGATAGATCTGGGAGTGTGCCCATACAAGGTGAGTAGAGACACTCATGCAAGGAGCACAGGTAATCCCAGGTGAGGAAGATGTTGAGGGTGAGTGTGGAGGCTCAGAGAGAGGAAACACACCCCTTCAACTCCTAAGTCCACCCCTGAAACATCCTCTCTCTCTGAACATGCAGGGGCTTTCAGAGTGTTAATTCCATGGATTCTGGACAGCTACAGCCTGGATTCCTCCGCTGGCTGTGACTTTTTGAGCATATGGGTAGCCCAAAGTCACAATTTAGCCCAAGGAGTTGAACTCTTGAGTGAGCTGAGCCAAGACAGATCCCCATAAAACCCTCTGTAAAGCAACAGTTTTCAGGCACATGACAGTATTCCTACAGACTATCCTAACGAGCATTACAGCACCCACGTGAGCAAATATTAACTTTTGGCCATATGTAGGATTTGTATACGTTCTACGTCTACTAACTAGCTTGTCATGAGTAATTTTTTTGTTTTGTGGGAGAGGTAAAGAAAACATTTTGTCTCTGGTAAACTGTGGAAGATTTTCATGACAATTTTGCAAGGAACACTCAAACAATGTAAAAAACCAAACCAAACGGTGCTGTTTGCTTTGCTTCCCCTTCCCCCACCCCTCATAAAAAAGTCTGTCCAGGAGAATTCCTGTAATAGAAAACTAAGATTACGCATTATCCAAAGAAAACAAAATGTGCACGTTATCAGAGAACCATGCTCACATTTAGAACTGACATCACTAAAGTCTACACTTGTTTCATTGAAATACTTAGAAGAGGACGTCCAAAAACATTAGCTGAAGTGCTATGACTACTGATGTTCCTAAAAATAAGATGGTTTTGGCCTCAAGATGAATACTGTTACATGGAAAAAACAAACAGCCTCCAGTAGTTAAGTGCCAAAATGATGAAATCAGATACCGACAAACAAAAACAGACAAAAACTCTTGAGGCATGTCTTCACTGGAAATGGAGGTGTAATTTCCATCTCACGGAAACGTGTGTTAGTGCTAATCGAGCCAGTAAGTAATCGAAGTGTAGCTGCTGCACAGCAAGTGACGGGGGGACAGGCTACCTATGCAGAGTACATTTCCATCTGTGATCCTGCGGCTACCCCTCCCACGGCTCACACTGCTGGGGCTACACTTCTAATTTTACCTCACACGCTCTAATCAAGCTAGTGTGGGTATGTTTCCTCGAGCTGGAAATTACATTTTCCAATTTCAGCATGGATATATCCTGAGAGAGGCATCCAGACAACCAAATTATTTCCTTCTAGCACTGTGTACCATCTTCTGTGGGAAACGTAAATACAGAAGATGGTACACAGAAGATAACTTCTGAATCTTAATGCTCTAACCAGAGTTTGTCAAAAGGTCTGTTTTGTTTGCCCTGATTAACAGATGTTTTTTTGTTTTTTGTTTTTTAAAAGGGAGATTATATCCTCACTAAATCCAAGTTGGAGCTGGTTTAGGGGCTTTGGGAAAAGCCTTAAGTTCAGAGAGAGAAATTTGGCTTCTGAATTCTGTGTTTTGTTCTGCAGCAGGGTTATACTGTAGGTGGTGCCAGATAACAGATGTAAGGAGTGGTAGTAACAAGAATAGGAGAAAACCCTATTTAATTATGAAAAGCTCAAAATTTACAGTTAAGGCTGAAGCTCCAACATGACAGCACCCAGTTATGCTTAAGTATGGAGGTCTCACAAGAGGGTTACCTCACAGAGAATATTGATGCTGTGATTTGTATGGCATCTCTAGCAAGATAAGCATGGGAGATTTAATCCCAAAGGGTAATTTTTCTGGCACATTGCAAGAGCCTGATGATAGGGGGTTAGAATGAGACAACCAATTACAGCTCCACAGCCAGAACTAAAAGATTTCTACTGAGATAACACCTCGGAATATTTATAGGTATGTTACCCCTGCAACTAAAAACCCGCAGCCTGCCTGTGCCAGCTGACTTGGGCTTAAGCTCAGGCATGTGTTTAACTGCAGTGTAGACATTTGGGCCTGGGCTGGAGCCCAGACTCTACGACCCTGTGAGGGTCCCAGAATTCAGGTGGTAGCTCAATAACATCTACAATGCAATGAAAGAGCCACATCAGCTGGCAAGGGCCAGCTGTGGGGTTTTAACTGCAGTGTAGATGTATTCTACATAAACACTAACATATTCTTAGAAATAGTTTTACACAGAAAGAGGCCAAGGTGTTGCTTTCTATTTGTTACATCAAAAATGCATCCACTCAGTAAGCTTGCAAACCCAGTTCTCTGTGTTTGTGCCCATGTAGAAGATGCCCCTGTAATGTGCTTCCATTGCCACTTAGAGAAACCAGAACTCTACCTGACCTGCTCTTTATAACCAGCCTTTACACAAAGGACAGTGACTATAATTCAGAACCTGCAAGACTCATTGAGCGGCGGTTTATGCTACAAAGATAGTTAAAAGACAAATAACTGCTCTGGCTTTCAGATTCCAAGGAGCCATTTAACCTCACACCGTAAGTCTTACAAAGCTAGTTCTGAAGTCTCAATCAACCTTTTAACATCAGAAAAGCATGCAACAAGGAAGACTAAAGGCAAGAGGAAAATCTCAGTATTTCCCCCCCAATCCCCATGGATACTTTTTTCCCTTAGGGCTAGTCAACAGAGTTTTGTATGGGTATCACTATTTCAGTTAAGGGGTTGATTATTTTTAAAAATAGTTATACCTGTGCAACCTCTGGCAAGGACAGTGCTTTATGGCAGTATAGCTTATTCCCATTCCTACATGGGAACAGGTGTACTGGTATTAAGCACCTCTGCAGTGATATAACTGCGTCCACGCTAGAGGGATTATTTCAATGTTACTGATTTAATACAGTTAAAGCAGTGCAGTTTGTGTTCAGACAAGCCCACCACGTTCCCTACGGAGTTACTGTTTGGCCTTCCCCCCAGCAGAGCCATTTTACATCCAAGGAAGACCAGATGGAGGTTTGTGTGCAGCCCTGCGATGGCACTTCCTACCCTGCCAGAGAGCTCTCTGTTGAGTGATGGGAGACGCTGCAGACAGAAATGCTTGCTGGATGAGCAATTTCAACCGCTGGGACAGTGTCCAGTATTTATTTAAGCCGGGGAAGGCCTTGTTAACTGGTTTTTGTATTAACCTCCCACCACAGCCCACTCCTGCACCTTCTTTTTTGGTTACTGATGAACTCCATAGGTCTGTCCTCTGCTTTTTTTTCTGATTACTGGTATCCATATGAATGTGCACCTGTGGGAAAAAAATAGGTACATAACATCTCCCCACAGATTGTTGCAGAAATTAGATACATCTGGACCCCCATAAGCCTAAATCCAGCCCTGGATAATTGAGGTTCACCAGCCGTTCTTATAATGATTACAGTGTTTGGCATTTGCCTTTCCTCATTTCTTCCCTTCTCCCCTCAAAAAAAACATTAAACAAGAACTGCAGGAATACACCACCACTCAAATTGCCATTTTGAACCAATTTGTTAAGCAGGATTTTCTGGGTTGTATAAAGCAAAGAAACATCATAACTCCCAACTGCAGCATCTTCATGCTTCCTAGATTCTTACGAGAAATTTTAAGAGCTAAAAATCAGATGTTCCCTTCTTCCTGGAAGAGCAATGGATTCTAATCTCAAACAGCACTTGAAGATTTGAAATCCCCTTGGCTCCGGCCTGTATGATTTATACATTCTCATCTCCTAGAACTCAACATCATACTCTGATGTTACACTGCCCACTCCCACTGATTTCTGTATAGTCTGCTCTTGACTACAACAGCTCATCCAAGAAACACCAGAAAGGAAGAGAAAATGCCAACACACATCAAGCATCCCATACCTTATAATACTTGGATATTGACTGAAGTGGCATGGAGCTGGATGAGCCTTCTGGAGGATCAATGCTAAAAACAATCTAAGAAACAGATGGATAAATCACAGAACATTTTAACAGATGCCTCCAGCAAAATCAGTAATGTGTCATAAACAATTAAGCAAAACGATTGCTGCTGCAATAACTTAAAAATGTGTCTTTCAGTATTTGTTTTTTATACTCAGGTACTGTAATTCTGTTCACAAAAATAGACGCAATGGTGAAAATATCTTTGACAATCAGGACTGATATGTTTAAATTCTAACAAATCTTTTTATTTTCCCATATGGACTTCTTCACTGTGAGCTGAATATACCTGTGACACTTAAGTGGAGGGGAAAAAAGAAGTATTAAAATGTATAATCAGAACCTAAAAGGTTTTGTTCGTATTTAAACAAATTTGTCCTGATTGTTGAAGATACTTTCACCATTATGTCTATTTTTACAAACACAATTACAGCACCAGAGTACACAAAACAAATATTTTCAAGCACAAATGGATAGTTACGGAACCAGAGCCATCTGTGTGAACAAATATCAAATTTACACAAGCAACATAAGTAATAGTGCATGTGTAAGGTCTAGATAATATTTAGTCCTGCATCAGTGCAGGGGACTGGACTAGATGACTATGGAGGTCCTTTCTAGTCCTACATTTTAACTGAACATGATTTTGATTAATTTTATTATGAGTAGAAATACTTTACAAATACACAAGCTGGCGATGCAGCTACAGCTGCTTTGAGAAAAATCCCTTTGAATTTCCTGACTTGTGCTTAAAATCTCAGCCATGACATACTGCCCTAACAATGCTCTTTTCAGAAAAAAGCCAAATAAATGTTGCTGTCAAACCTATTTCCACCACTCCATTTGCACTCCACCCAGTATTGTATCTAAATGCCACATGCAAAACTAAAAGTAACATCAACTCTGCTCTGAAAGCACTGTGCTTCTCCACTCTTCCTGTGTTTCATGTATTTTATTAAATGACTATGCTTTTATTACACATATGGGATTGCAAATTCAAATAGATGGTCAGCATCACTTCAATAAAAACAGCTGGTTATGAATTAAACATTGGTGAGTAACTGTGTAGTTTTATAAGCCAAGTTTCTTGAGACATTAAAAAAGGCACTAACAGTGCTCTTGAAAATACAGTTCATAGTAGAAGAAAGATGTTTCCCATTATAGTGAAGGAAAAATAAATAAAAGTAGCATTCCTGGAAAGTGTAACCGATGAAAATTAACACTAGTGTGGCCAAAAGGGTTTTAACAAATGTCTTTACAAATGTGGGGTTTTTTTCCCCAACAAAAACAAACACGATAATCTGAAAAGTTATAGCTCTGAAAACAAGGTCGTATAACAAGGAAGCAGTGAGGCCAAGAGAATAGGGCTCTGAACTGGGACAGGAAACCCAGCTTCTATTGCTGGTTCTACCACTCAACTGCTGTGGGACATTGGGCAAGCAATTCAACCTCTGTGCCTTATCTTCCCCACATGGAGATAATGACACTTGCCTTCCTTTATAAATCACTGAGACAGGTGGATATAAATTGCTACTGTTATATCGGAGCACTCCTATGATATCTATTGAATCTATATAGAAATACAACACTCTTTACATGGCTGGGCACATTTCACACACATGAATTGCTTAGCTTTACAAACCAACCTTCTATTGACCCCGTGGCCTGAGGGACCAGAATTCAAACACCTCACTTTTAGAACTTCCAGAATTTAGGAGTGCCCATCTCACCAGACAGGATAGGAGCAGCTGGGTACATTGATAGTTAGTAGCAACTCCTATAGAGTGGATTAGTAGCAGCAAAGAAAGGCTCAAAGGTGCTCAAAATTGAGTGGCACTTGCCTAACAGGCTCATTTCAACCCAAAGGTATTGGTGCACTTTTGACAAGGGTAAAACTTGACATGATAAACCCCATGGACTCCCCACTAAACCTCCTCTTTGTGCTGAGCTTCTGAACTGCGTGTTCCCAAATAGATTGATGGTGAGGAATGAGACTCACTACTGCTGTCTGAAAGGCAGCCTGAGCCATCTGCTCAGGAGGCAGTGAGCTCAGTGCTGCTGACCAAAACCAAGACACGTTCATACCATGCATTCAGCGGAGCAGGGTTCTAAGATTCAGAACAGCACTTGACCTGAAGCTCAGGATGAAAGTACTTTGATCCCAAATCTGACTGTGCAGATAGAAATTGTTTAAGGTGTTGATGGCCCAGAGCTGGCAGACTAATAGGAATACAGCTCTATGTCTGATCCAGTGGTTCTCATCCCATTGTGGGCCACAAATGCCACTCTCTCTGCATTATGTGAGCCACATCTACATAATATATACATTCCCATATGGCCCTCAAGATGTCACATGGGCCGCAGCTGTGTGCTGTTAGGGCCGCAAGTGGCCAGTGGGTTGAGAGCCACTGGACCGATCTTTGCCATGCAAGAGGAAGGGTTAATGCATTAATTCTGCTCTTTCAAGTGACCTCCAGGGGAGGGCATTTTCTGTAATGTGCTTTTGGATGTTTTCTTTCTGGCAGCACAGTTGACCGCAGCAGGACCATTAAACAATGGCTACTGAGAGGACGAAAGGCTAATTCCTTTTAGGGTAAGAGAGATGAATCAATTGTTGGAAGAGGGAGGAAAGATAAGGTGATGAATGAGCTGCCTATTCTGCTGTTCAAAGCTAGTTATTTTTTCTTAGAAAAATACAGAATAGAAAACAAACTCATCCCTTCCTGCCAAATTCCAACTCTAGAAGGGGGAGAGTTTATTCTGCTGCCAAAAAATGCAATTCTTGATTTAAAAAAACAAACAGTTATTAGGAAATTCACTATTACTACTTATCATATTTCCAAGAATCACCAGTGAAGAGATGACACATTAACTACTTGAATGCTGCCAAATGATCCAAGGACAGGTAACAAAATGCATTTCAGGAAAATCACTTGGAATCAGCAACATTTCAGGTTTCAAGAGGGGTGGCCGTGTTAGTCTGTATCAGCAAAATCAATGAGGAGTCCTTGTGGCACTTTAGAGACTAACAAATTTATTTGGGCATAAGCTTTTGTGTGCTAAAACCCACTTCATCAGATGCATGAAGTGTAAAATATAACAGGAAAGAGGTCATTGAACATAAGAATGGCCGTACTGGGTCCATCCAAAGGTCCATCTAGCCCAGTATCCTGTCTACTGACAGTGGCCGGAGGTGCCCTGGAGTGAGTGAACCTAACAGGTAATGATCAAGTGATCTCTCCTGCCATCCATCACCACCCTCTGACAAACAGAGGCTAGGGGCACCATTCCTTACCCATCCTGGCTAATAGCCATTAATGGACTTAATCTCCATGAATTTATCCAGTTCTCTTTTAAACCGTTATATTCCTAGCCTTCACGACCTCCTCAGGCAAGGAGTTCCACGGGTTGACTGTGCACTGTGTGAAAAAGAACTTCCTTTTATTTGTTTTAAACTTGCTGCCCATTACTTTTATTTGGTGACCCCCTACTTCTTATATTATGGGAACAAGTAAATAACTTTTCCTTATTCACTTTCTTCACACCACACATAATTTTATAGACCTCTATCATATCCCACCTTAGTCTCCTCTCTTCCAAGCAGAAAAGTCTGAGGCTCTTTAATCTCTCCTTATATGGGACCTGTTCCAAACCCCTAATCATTTTAGTTTCCCTTCTCTGAACCTTTCCTAATGGCAGTATATCCTTTTTTGAGATGAGGAGACCACATCTGTATGCACTATTCAAGATGTGAGTGCACCATGGAATTATATAAGGGCAATAAAATATTCTCTGTCTTATTCTCTATCCCCTTTTTAATGATTCCTAACATCCTGTTTGCTTTTTTGACTGCCGCTGCACACTGCATGGATGTCTTTAGAGAACTATCCACAATGACTTCAAGATCTTTTTCCTGATTAGTTGTAACTAAATTAGCCCCAGTCATATTGTATGTATAATTGGGGTTATTTTTTCCAATGTGCATTACTTTAAATTTATCCACATTAAATTTCATTTGCCATTTTGTTGCCCAGTCACTTAGTTTTGAGAGATCTTTTGAAGTTCTTCACAGTCTGTTTTGGTCTTAACTATCTTGAGCAGTTTAGTATCATCTTCAAACTTTGCTATCTCACGGTTTACCCCTTTTTTCCAAATCATTTCTGAATAAGTTGAATAAGATTGGTCCTAAGACTGACCCTGGGGCAACTCCACTAGTTACCCCTCTCCATTCTGAAAATTTACCAGTTATTCCTCCCCTTTGTTCCCTGTCTTTTAACCAGTTCTCAATCCATGAAAGAATCTTCCCTCTTATCCCATGACAACTTAATTTATGTAAGAGCCTTTGGCGAGGGACCTTGTCAAAGGCTTTCTGGAAATCTAAGTACACTAAGTCCACTGGATCCCCCTTGTCCACATTTGTTGACCCCTTCAAAGAACTCTAACAGATTAGTCAGACATGATTTCCCTTTACAGAAACCATGCTGACTTTTGCCCAACAATTTATGTTCTTCTATGTGCCTGACAATTTTATTCTTTACTATTGTTTCAACTAATTTGCCCAGTACTGACATTAGACTTACCGATCTGTATTGCCGGGATCACCTCTAGAGCCCTTTTTGAATATTGGCATTACATTAGCTATCTTCCAGCCACTGGGTACAGAAGCTGATTAAAAGGACAGGTTACAAACCATAGTTAATAGATCAGCAATTTCATATCTGAGTTCTTTCAGAACTCTTAGCTGAGTGCCATCTGGTCCTGGTGACTTGTTACAGTTAAGTTAATCAATTAATTCATTTAATTCGCTTTGGGCTTTCCCCCCAGGCTCCTGCCACCCGGGGTCTCAGCCCACTACCAGCCTGGGCTTCCTACACCCAGGCAGGCAGCGGACTGAGACCCCGGCTGGCAAGGATCCAGTGGGGGAACCCCAAAGCAGAGGCAGACTGAGCGCTCAACCCGCCGCCGCTTTGAGGCTTCCCCTGCAGGCTGGCAGTGGGAGCTGAGGACCCCCCCCCCCCCCCCCGGCTCACTGGCAGGAGCCTCGGGGAAACTGTAAAGCGGTAGCGGGCGGAGAAGCGGCAGCGGGTTGAGTGCTCAACCCGCTGCGGCTTTAGAGTTTCTCCCCAGGCTCCAGCCAGCGGGGGGGCTCAGCTCCCACTGCCAGCCTGGGCTTCCTACACCCAGGCTAGCAGCGGAAGCTGAGTGGGGCAGGTGGCAGGAGCCTGGGGAGAGAGCCCAAAGCGGCAGCGGGCTAAGTGCTCAGCCCGCTGCTGCTTTAGGCTTTCCCACAGGCTCCTGCCACTCGGGGTCTCAGCTCCCGCTGCCAGCCTAGGCTTCCTACACCCAGCCTAGGCTTCCTACACCCAGCCTAGGCTTCCTACACCCAGCCTAGGCTTCCTACACCCAGCCTAGGCTTCTACACCCAAAGGGCCAGCGGGGGAAACCCCAAAACGGCCCCAGACTAAGTGCTCAACCCGCCACCGTTTTAGGGCTTCCCTGTTAGACGCCCTGGTTAATCCGCAGCCCAGTTAACCCAAGCCCGGATAATTGGGAGTCTACTGTATAACGGACTTTTGGCTTTAAACGGACACCCCCTCGCCCGAATTAGTCCGTTATATCGAGGTTTTACTGTACTTAAAAACATTTTGTTATTACTTTTTGAGTTTTTGGCTAGCTGTTCTTCAAACTCCTTTTGGCTTTACTTATTAGATTTTTACACTGAATTTGGCAGTGTTTATGCTCCTTTCTAGATACCTCACTACTCATGTTCTTAGGTTCATTTATTTTTCATTTAGTTTAAGTGTCATTCATAAATCTGAGTGTATTTCTTGCACCTCTACCTGGCTGTCCCAATGTTTACACTGAATTTATCACTGTTTTCTATAAATTAAACAATAAAACAATGAGCAAGAACGAAGCAGCAAGACACATATACAATTTTTTATAATATGTATCACCATCTCTTGATGAAAGGTCAGAGGAAAATCTGTTCTGCTCCAAAAGGAAAAGTTGGTAGAGTGCTCAGTCAAATTTCACTACATTGATCTGAATTTGATGGGTTAGTTGTTATAGCTTGCCACTGATCGCATCAGACCAGAAGATTTATAGGTTCTTATCCAATTCAGACTACAGAGTTCAAGAACTCAGAGAATTCTATATTGGAAGAGGACTCTCAGGGTGCTTGGCAAGAACATATACACTAAGGACAATACCAAACTGATAAAACCTTTATTGAAATGAACATAAAAATAATAAATGCTATGAACTTATAACTGCAAAACAGCAGAAGAATTCCAAAACTCCTGGTAGTAACATTTCTATTATAGGACGGGTAGCCGTGTTAGTCTGGATCCGCAAAAGCAACAAAGAGTCCTGTGGCACCTTATATGCATACGACGAAGTGGGGTATTCACCCACAAAAGCTTACGCTCTAATACATTTGTTAGCCTATAAGGTGCCACAGGACTCTTTGTCATTTCTATTATAAGTACCTTAACCTAACATACTCACACCCTTCCTTGAGGAACCGGTTATAGGAAGTGAAGAACCAGCCTCATTCAATAACAGAAAAACTTGAAAACCAGACTTCAACGAGAAGCTGCTGAACTGGAATTAATCTGCAAATTGGATACCATCAATTTAGGCTTAAATAGACTGAGAATGGCTAGGTCATTTCACTAACTGAATCTATATCCCCATGTTAAGTATCCTTACACCTTTTTGTCAACTGTCTGAAATGGGCCATCTTGATTACCACTACAAAGGTGTTTTTTTCTCCAGCTGATAACAGTGCATCTTAATTAAATAGCCTCTTAAAATTGGTATGGCAACTTCCACCTTTTTATGTTCTCTGGTGTGTGTGTATATATCTATATCTATATCTTCCTACTGTCTGTTCCATTCTATGCATCCAATGAAGTGGGCTGTAGGCTTCAAAAGCTTATGTTTAAATAAATTTGTTCGTCTCTAAGATGCCAAAAGTACTCCTGTTCTTTTTGCAGATACAGACTAACATGGCTGCTACTCTGAAACCCGCCACCTGAAATGTCAGCAACTGTTCCAAAATGAAAGCATTACAGTTATGATGCTATTCAGTTTGTCCTTTCAGCTCTCCAAATTTCACTGCGTACTTTGTCAATATTGCTCAGAACAAGAATGTTAGCCATATTCAGAGGTCAGTTAGGATATGAACTTCAGTTCACTAGTCCACAGTATCCTCTAAACTCTTTGAAACCACTTCCTTCCTCAAAGATATTTATATTTTCTAGTCCTGCAACAGGAGAAAAATGGCTAATGCAGTGTACTCAACCATGTTCTTTTTATGCATTACTAGAGAAAATATGATCCAGCTCCTCCTGGTGGAGGTTAGAAACAACTAAATCATACTTTAATCTGCAAAAGCAACAAAGTCTTGTAGCACCTTACAGACTAACAGATCTTAGGGATCATGAGCTTTCATGGGCTAAGACCCACTTCATCAGATAAATGTTGTGGAAATCTCCAGAGGCAGGTATAAATATGCAGGCAAGAAAGCAAGGTAAATTCAATTGGGGGGGGGGGGGGGCGGAGAGGCCCACTTCCAGCAGCTGATCTGGAGGTGTGAACACCTAGAGAGGAGAAACTGCTTTTGTAATTAAGAAATGAAACTCAGAGAAGTTTTCTTTAGGGGTCGTGGGCCACTTTTGTGGGGGTCGCGGGCCCCTACCGCAGCAACTCCCTGCTGCGGGATCCCCGGGGACCGGTGCCGGCTCGAGCCGCGCTCAGGGGCACCGGCTCAAGCCGTGCTCCCCCGGGCGGCAGCTGGAACCCCGAGCCCCGGGGAGCGCAGCAGCAGCTGGAGCCCCGAGCCCCGGCTGGATCCGCTGGCGGCAGCTGGAGCCCCGGGGAGTGCGGCCGGGCGGCGGCTTGAGCCGTGCTCCCGGGGCAGCGGCTGCAGCCCCGGGCAGCGGCTGGATCGCTGGGTGGCGCCGCACTCCCGGGGTGGCGGCTGGAGCCCCGGCCACCAGCGGGGACCGGGGCCGGGGCTCAGCCGGAAGCCCGCCCACGGCGGGGACTGGGGCCGGGGCGCAGGGGGGTCCTGGCATGGCTTTAAAAAAAAAATTAAAAAAAATCTGCGGCTTTTCAGCGGAGGGGTCGCGCCCCCCCACCGGAGCACAAAAAGGGGTCGCGGTCTCAACAAGTTTGAGAACCGCTGCTTTAGAGACTATTTTCTGTATGCAGAGGAAATTTAGACTAGTTTAATTTGATGCTTTTTTAAGTAGATTCACACCCATATTCCATATGCCCCACTGAATTACACAGGTAGAAGCAATTTCTCAATAAAGAAAACTAACCAGAATAGCTATACTCATACCCTAATGCTTACAGAGAAAGGCATGAAATCGCTGCTGAAACACACTACCAAATTACTAGCCACATGGAGGCAGCTCTGAGTCTATAGTCAGGTAGAAATTCTTCCCTCAATGGCATGTCAACTCCCATCAATGCTTAAGAGTTCAACAAACACACTTCAAAGAGAAAAAAGACCCCTTTGGTGTCTTTCCACATCCTCCACTGCCTTTTCAATTTTTTAGAATTATAATGAGGAAGCAGCACAAATTATTTACCTGAATAATGTCTGAAAGTTTATGTAATCCAGCTGTGTTGGTAAATATCCCAGTACCTAGAGAGGACAGTATATTAACTTTTTATGTAGACAAATGCACATATGTATATATAGCCATACCTGAGTGCGCGCGCACACACACACACACACACACACACACACAAATGTGCCCTGCACACATCCATATCTCACTCACTACCACAATGATTATGAATGAAGTGGTTTAAAAACATCATTGGATAACAAAAAATAAGAAACCAGCGCACTGCCAGCACAGTTTGGTGTGCAACAAGAGCATGACTTGATTTCGTCCCATCTCCATCCTGCACTGAGAAGCTGTAATGTAAATTAGCTTTCATGCTCCTCACATACATTAATAATCAATGAAAGAATCTCAATGGACTCTGGAGAGTCTGGCGTTTTGGAAATAATGGATACTAGCTGTTTAGAAGATATTTCAAAAGGTAACTTTATGGCATTTCCCTTCTAGGAGTAGTAAGGCTTCCTGTCCCTGGAAAGGCACCTGACCACCTCCCACTGAGTATTATTGCCCAGTTAAAATCACTTTACTGATAGTAGCGAAGCACTTAAGAGATCCTGCAGACTATGCATGTAAACAGATATTTGAAAAGAAACAATTTTCAAGTTGGCAGTTTTCCACTTGCTGAAACTATGACAGAGGTGAGTGGGTGGACACTTTTAACTGCCTTTTCACAAGCCTATGGCACAATTAATGTTGCTCCCAGGCAAAGGGATTACAGGAAGAACATTATGTGAATAGCGCTCATTCTCCCTCTCTCATTTATGCCCCCAAAATATGGAAGCTTCCATTTGCTGTCATCTATAACTTACAGAACTATACACAGTAGCCATGGTGATAGGCTTACACTTACGGCCTGACAGAAATTGTTCAATCTGTTCCAGCGACTCCAGGAGGGAGGTTTTGGTTTGGAATGTGATCTGGGCCTCTGCAAACAGATCAAAGATGTAGCTGCAATTGAAGAAGAAAAATACAATTGGACAAATCTTGCAAACTCTACATTATTAAATAACAGCAATACCTTGCCATTGTAGTTCACTGTATTCCCGTCTCCCTGAGCAATAAAGAAAATTAAAGTAGTAACTACCGTACTTTGTTACAAGATTAACTAAGATAATGCTGGGATATTTTTGTTTGAAAGCCCAATGACCTTCACCTCCACATCATTTGCAATTAGTTTTCATACACACCTTATTACAACACACAATTTCCTTTGGTTTACAAACAGCTCTATAGAGCCTGACGTACCTCAACCAGAACATAGTTACACTTATGTTACCTTAATATTAATCAATATTTCACAAGCCAGCATTCGGAAACAAATAAAGACCATTGTCCAGTTCAACATACCCTATTGGTACCAGACCTTCCAAACTTTAACTTACTATTTTATAGGAGCTGTGGTCTCCAGCTTACAACATGGTTGGACCTTGCCATTACTAAATACTGAGAGGCTAAATGGCAAAATCCCAATCACAGTAGGATAATATTGTATTCAAAGCATCATATTATAAACTATTCACTATTCCTAAAGGCATGGGGGACAACTGATTTTGGGTCACATTTGATAGATTTCATAATTAGTATAATTGAGGCTGAAATGCTCTTCAAAGTTTAAAAACATATCAAATTACTGAAATACCATGAAAGTAAAGAAGTACAATGGGGAACGTTTTATGGAGACCCACTTAATATACTTTGTGTGTACAGCAACAGTTATGCAATAAAAGCTGGCTCCCAGAGCTAGGGTAATATTACTAATGTTAACAGCTCGTATACCTTTTAAACACTCATTGCTACTTGCTGACCTGGAGGTTTCCTATTACAGAGCATGGTGTTACAGTGGAACCCCGCAATACTGCGCCCTGCTATAGCGCGAATCCGCTTATAGCGCGGGGCTTCCAATGGCGGCGGCACGCGGCACTTTGATGTGGCGTGACCCCACGTTTACCGTGATCGGGTATTTTTGGATCCTGATCGTCGCGGTATTATGGGGTCCAACTGTACCTTCATATGGAACTTCGGAGGAGAAACTCCATTGGAGACAGTCTCATTAGGCCAGAAGTCTCTTCTCCTAACATACAGTCACACTAATGAGGAGGTTAATACAATATCAAAGCACCAATTGGCACCTACCTCCCTTCTTTAGTGACTCCATTTCCATTAGCTGGCAGCTGCACAGCATCAATAGCATTTTCCAGTTGAAGAAGAATTCCTTTAAGGAGAAAATAGTTCAGTTTACAGCAAATGAAAAATTCTGAATTCATCTACGTGAGCTCTTTCGAATGGCCTTTGTTACCAAGGTAGTCATCTAGTTCCTTCCCCTAAACCTAGCTATTATCTTGTTTGTGTAACCAATCTGATGCTTTAAAAACTGCTAAAATATAAATTTTAAATTATTTCAAATGTTTATAATTTTTAAAACTTCTAAACATTTATACTGACCTTATATTTACAGAGAACCTGACACCCAAAAGCCCTTAGTAAGCATTTATTAATTAAGCCGCACAACATCCCTGAGAGATGTATTCTACTCTCCAACATAGATTACATGCATGTTTCCCTATTTCCCTGCATTTACAAGGGATTCTCACATCTAAGAGAAAAGGCTACCATGTGAGATTTTAAATAAATATACAATCTTTCACTCACTCTGACATCTTTGCAAATTTCTCTTACTAAAGACCTCTTTAATTCAGTGGCAGGTCACCATCTTGTATAGCTGAGCCTAGGAGATGAGGATTATGCAACCATGGGAGCATGGATAGCTAGCACGCAAGAGAAACAAGGAATAATACTACTTATCTCTTCTATAGCACTTTTTATCAGTAAAACACTTTACAAAGGAGGTCAAATACCCACATTTTACAGATGGGGAAACCGAGGGACGTGGAAGTAAGTTGCTTAAGGTCACCCCACAGGCCATTGGCAAAGTCAGGAATAGAACTCACGTCTCTCCAGAGTCTCACTCCAATGCTGTATCCATTGACCCATACGGACTGATCACAACAATGAACTTTATATGGAGGACATCCAATTACATAGTAACTGAGATTTTACAGGCCACTTTATTCTATGACTCTCTGAACTACTGTTGCTGATCTCCTGCTGGCTTATTAGAAGGAAGTATTCTGATTAATAGAGAGCAGAATGGTACAACCAATGCACCACCAAAGAGAGACGAATTACAAAATTTGGAAAGTCCTTGTAATGGTGAAAATGACTAGCTGTAGGAGACATTCTGCCAACTATACAAACCTCTCAGCTGTGCTGAAAAAGGCTGAATGCTCAAAGGACCAGAACACTTGACAAAATTTCTCCTTAAAATAAACAGAAGACCCTCCCATATGAAGCTTTCAGCTATGTGCCTGACATGTCAAAGGGTGTTATGGAAAGATTGCATGAGGCTGATTTACCATCATTTCCCAGATCACCTTTTTTTCCTATTGTATCAATAGCAATTTTGTTGACATAAATTAACACAGAAGAAATGGTACTTACTCTTTATCTTTGCTATATCTTCAAGCTCCATGCTCAGCCCTGTTTGAGAAGGAAAAACAATTCACTTCTAATCACACACGGATCAGATGAAGTCTTCAGCATTTGAGGCAACTGTTTCTTAACTTAATCCCAACTTTCTCACGTTAATTTTTCATTTCTCCAAGTGAAACTATTGTTGCTGACTGCCTTTCTGGATATTACAGTTTGTGAAGGCTAGACTAAAGTGTTCATACAACTATACCTTTTGTATTCTATTTAATTTTCTCCTCCTCCATCCCTTATCTCATGTTAAAAGGTTTGGCTAAACCTTGATCTGCTTGGTAACCATAGGTTAAGAACAGAAACAATGTTGGCCAAGTAGAAAGTTCATCTATCCACCACCCAGATTTGACTAAGAGAAACAGTTATTTTCCAAATGTGTTGACACTGCCACCCCTCACGTCCCTTGCAAACCATTAGTCCCCAGCTATCAACACACCTGAGCTGGCAAACTCCATATTGAATTCAGCATGGATTTCATTTTGTTGAACTACTTTGGCTTGTTCCTCCAGTACCACATTTATAACATCCATAGCTGAAGCCAAATCGTAGGGAGTCAAGTCAAAAGAAGATGACTCTTCACACAGTTTCTCCTGAAATTCCAAGAAAATACAGAATGTATTGTTATTTGAATTCTGGTACTGTCCTGGGTGATCTGGCAGTAATCCAATCTTCCCTTTATGGAGTTCCTATTGAAAGAGGCCACTAGCTGTTTCTTTGGCTTTAAAAAAAAAAAGAAAAAAGAATAGTCCACAAATATGCTTGTAAAATAAGTATGGTTTTCTATCACTGCTGAGGCACTCACATGCTATCCAGCATTTAAAGGTGAGATAGCCCAACATGTCAGAGCAGAACTAATACAATGGGATGTGGTGCCTGAGGGTGCTCTATAGTTGTGTGTCTGCCATAAAGTACATGCAACTACATCATAGTCTGCTTTTCAGGTTCCATCTACAAATCTACAAGGTAGGAGTACTCACTGCTAGCACAGCCTCAATATTTTCATCATGGAGCTCACATTCCATAGAAGCCGAACCGTTCTGGACCTAGAATCTTTATTTCCAAAATGTTTGCTTTTTGTACACCTAATTTGCACGTGCAGCTACTGCAGCTGTCTGTCCAAGTGGCTAGTTTAGGCAGCTGTACTAGTTAGGCACATAACCAAATATCTAAGTGCAGCAATACCTGAGTGTTTAATTACAGAAACTCTCTGCAATTTTGAAAATAAGAACCAGAATGATCAAATCTGGTTAGTTATTCAGTAAGCAAACAAAATTCCACATCTCTCCAAACTGCAACACAAACACCTGAAAAACCAGAACTGGACCAGACTACCATGGCAAGAACTGTTCAGTTTCTTCATGAAGAATCACTTCTTCACTTCTAAACACCAGTTATACATGAAACAAGCCAACTGCTCCAGGACTGCTTGCCAAATGTAGTACCTAGCAATTTCCTGATTCTGCAGTCATTTGAACAACATTCCATAGGAAACTGACTACCTCCACTTTCCAGCAGAGAAGGGGTTAAATCCCTGGTGCTAGCTGATCTAAAGATCTGCCAGGACTGCTTCAGGAAAGCCTGACTCAGAAGCAATAAGGCTGTGCAAGAAACTCTTGCACTGGAACAGTAAATAAACAGTTCTGCCAAGCACAGTATTACTCGGGGGGCTCGGCTGTACTGTAAACATAGGTCTTTTAGATAGGTTTGCTATATTAGCATAGAGTATAAGCTGCTGAGTAGGTCTGTGTGCCCACTAGGCTTAATCACTGGTTTGAATAATTCATCCTACTTCATCATTATGTAGAAGTTTTACCTGTAATGCCGTAATATTCAGGCAGTCCTCAGTGCTTCAGAAGCCAAATTAACAATCAACATTACTCAAAAGAGCCATAGTAGTGTGAATTCATTTTTTCATTTACTACAGTACTATATATAAACAGTAGGACAGGAGACATATTAAGTATATATAATTCCCACAGCAAAATGACTGACCAAGTATTATTATTTTATCAACCACAATTGGTTAACAATATAGTAAAGGCATCCTGATTGGTTAATAACTTAGACTGGTTAACAATCAAATCACACAGTTTTAATATGTGTTGCAAAAAGCCTCAGGAGACACATTAAAGAGCCACTTGCAGCTCACGAGTCTCCATCTGAGTATCACCACTGTAACGTGTTCTCTTTGCTCTTATCCAATACACTTTCTGTGACGGAAACAACATAAGAAGCTGGACTGATTGTATTGTATCCATTTAATTCCTTGATATCACTACCAGAGACGTGAAGCCCATAACAGAAGAAGACTGGAAGCAATATCAGAATCCTGGCTTCCTTATTAATCATACAACTATAGATGAAGAGTAGAAGGTGTACTGCTACTGAGAACACAAACCCACTTCAACATAGATGGAGTCGCAAATGTATACTTAACCACCACCTTTCTAAACTGATCATATTAGCAGCTGAAATAATTTATTTTACTATAGCTTTCGCCTGGTTACAAGTAAGCTGCAAGGACCAGACTTTGTGTTTGGGTAGGGAAGAGGAAAGGGTGGAAAAAAAAAAATCAGATATCATTTACCACATTGTGAGCTTCATCGAGTATTATCACAGTTCCTTTCAGATCTAAGTTGTGTGCTCTCCGGCTCTAAAAGCAAAAACAAAGAGGATATGGGTGAGATAGCAACACAGTCTCCAGATACAGCTTAGTGAACTGTACCATGAGAGAGTTTGGACAGGATATAATTCACTATGGAATGTGGCAAGGAAAACAGTTTTGGCTGCTTACATTGCAACATAATCTCTTGAAATGGAGATAATAAATGTGTCCTCTAGAGGTAAGAACAAGGCCATACACCTGTGCTGAAAGTTAGGTAAGCTCTTGGGTCCATGTTACGTATAATTGCAGTCTGTTTTGTGAAGGAGTGGGATTGGAAGCCAAAAGGGGAAATTGAAAGGCACTCACATGCATAGGAAAGAAGATAATACTAATATCTTAAGGGATGCATTAACTTATTATAACTCATCCCAATTTCTCTTTTCGTTGTTAGTATTTTCTACATATGTCTTCTTTGCAAACAGAGAACACACACTCAGTATTATGTGCAGTACAATTATAATGTTCAGTCAATTCATTTCCTAATATCCTCTTCATCTTTAGCTTACTTTGATACTCTGTGACAGCTTACAGACTAGCCTGCTCTATTTAGCACTGGTGAGGCCCCAACTGGAGTACTATGTCCAGTTCTGGACATCTACCCTTAGGAAAGATGCAGACAAACTGGAGAGAGTCTAGAGGAATGTTAGAAAAATGATAAACGCTTTACAAAATCTGAACTGTGAGGAAAAGGTTAAAAAAACTGGGCATGTTTAGTTTTGAGAAGAGATGACTGACGGGGACCTGATAACAGTCTCCAAATATGGTAAAAGCTCTTACAAAGAGGATGGAGATAAATTGTTCTCAGTGTCCACTGAAGATAGGACAAGAAATAATGGGCTTAATCTGCAGCAACGGAGATTTAGGTTAGATATTAGGAAAAACTCTCTAACTATAAGAATAGTTATGCACTGGAATAGGTTACACCAAGGGAAGTTGTGGATTTACTCTCTTCATTGACGGTTTTCAAGACAGGCTAGACAAACACTTCTCAGGGATGGTCTAGGTTTACTTAGTCCTGCCTCAGCAGAGAGATCTGTGCCTGATGATCACTTGAGGTCCTTCCCAGCCCAAGATTTCTATGAAGGCACTACATAAGTAAACAACAGACATTCTCTTATTGAACAGAGCATCTTGCAGGAAGCACAAGACATCAGTGCTTTGGGATCTGCATTGGCTGCCCACTAATCCCTATGTTGAGTTTAAGACGGAATGGCCTGGGGACAACCTACCTGAATGACTGCCTCTCTTTTTGCTCCATACTATAACAACTGCAGTCAGCAAAGATGCCTCAAGATGGATACATCATTATAAAGAGAGGAGACTACTGGCAGGGCATTCTCTGTGAAGGCCCCAGAAATCTGGAAATTGCTTTGTACCTTGATCTGAAATTGCCCATGTTTGGTGACCTTCTGGTCATGCTGCATCTAGTCAAGACATCTATTCAACAGGATTTTTGAAGACAACTGAGGGCATGCGTCCTGGGTGGAAAGGAGCTGGTTTTGAGATGCCTGCCAGATCGTATAAAGTTGCTGAGTATATGTCATAATATCAATTGTATGTTAGGGCACCTAGAACCTTGCACAGGTGTCTTTTTAAATATTTAAATGTAAACAAACATCGCTTTTCATACTGCATGTAAATAGCATAGATCAGTCTCTTTTAGCAGCATGGAGATACTCTTCAAAAGATATATAATTTTGTTTTAATTATGGTTTACTGTATGACCATCACAAACAGCATAAGGGAATGTTGTGCCCTGCAGGGTGCATTCCACTGACTGAATGATATTGAGCTCCTGTTAAAACCAAAAAAACCCATACTCAACTGTAGGGGAGAAGGAAATTCAAAGAGCAAGATGTGCAAGTGAACCATCTTTAAGGTTCTTGATTTGAACTGGATTATGAAGTTTTGCCTCATGTACTCTGCGCAGTGTTTTAGTTAGTTTTGAAGTGTACTACCTCAGGAGTTGTCTTGCTATGCACATTCTTTTTGGCATATCCACTAAAATCTGATTAAAAAGATCAATAAAAAAATTTGAATTTCAAAATAAAAATGTTACCTTTGAGTCTAGTAAATAGTTGTAAGGCATAAAAATAATATCTGCTTGCTGCTTCAGGCTCCGAGATAGATAATAAGGACAAACTCTGTTAAAAAAAAAAAAAAAGTATGAACTATAAAACAATATCCACAGAAAGACTAAAGGGCACTCTGCCTTCGTTTCAGGCTCTCAAAGGTTTCTAATCAGCTTTTTAATGGACTGGAACATTAGATCTTAAGGCAGATGCCTCGCTTCATCCATTTGGGCCTGTTCTTATTTATACTTCAGTAAAAAGGAATGCCAGATTTAATACCTAACCGTGCAGTCCAGCAAAATGCAGACCAAGATACCAAACAGGAGAAAAATGAAGTGGCTTGGTGATTAATACACTAATCTTTCTCCCCTGGAGACCAGGATTCAGTGCTGTATTAGCTCATTAAATCTCTAGTGGTAAGAGATTTTGTGGTCTCATCCACCTCATAAAACTACCACATCACCTACATAATCAGCAGTTCCTCCTCGGGTATGCCTGACTGTGATCAGTATTTGGTCTCTGCAGCAGATCAGAACTCAAATACACCATCAGCTCTAGGAAGTCATTAAGGCCTCAGGACAGAGATGGATTTCTTGAGAGTTGTTTGCACAAAATGTCACTACTGCTCATCTGGAAATTTTAGATGTGTCAAGTTCATACAAATGCATTCCCCAGAACAAGGAGGACAGTGAGGAACTTTACCTGTGTTTGTTTCCATTTTTAACCAAATCTTCAATATCTAAAATGGAGTTGGTCAGCTCCTTCTCTGTACTCTTCTCTGTGAAGGACAGAACGAACAGTTAAGGAAATCGAACCAAATAATTACATAACGTAATCACATGTGGGGACTGTACTTCGCTCCACATTTACTGGATTCTATCCAAAGTCTCTTGTCTTGATTCCCTGGATTGAAACTAAAGCCTGAGGTTATTTTCTGTGCGATAATCTAGAGCCAGCTGCGTTGTAACTCCACCAGCCTTGAGTGCGCTGGCTGTTATTTACTCCTCGATGCACAAGCTTTAGACAAACACATTGGGATTTGAAAATTTCAGTCAATAATTCTGTATTTTATTCCATCCACTCCACAGAGAACTGTTTTATAAATAGCGTTTGATTTTATCCTAATGTCCATATTGCAAGAAATAATCCTGCACTAGACCTCTTGGGATGGACTAGATGTGACATAGCAGGTCCTCGTCCATCTTTAATTTCTATTATTCTATTAAATCTGGCCTTGTGGCTTCCAAATTCCAGGGAAGGCTCAGATAAAATGTGAACACCTGTTTATTTAATTCTTAATTACATTTTTCATCATAAGCCACATGTGTAGATGATAGTTAGTGAGCTAATACATCTTGGTGCCATAATTTTTTCAATGGTTTAGTTCTAACCTAATTTCTGGGTTATTCAGTTCCTGAAGCCCAAAATTCAATGACCTAAATGTCTTATAATTGACACAGGAAAGAAGAACTGCTATACTTTCCTTAACTTGGTCCTGTCCTGAAGAACTGTTTGTATGTACCCATATTAGTGAAAATTCAGGGAGGATAGTTAAAATCTACAGAATCACAGGTTTGAACCCCAGCACAGCCAATCCAGCCCATCATCCTTCAGAGGATACAATAAGCACAATACAGTTCATTGAATTGGAGTTCTGCAAAGACATTTAAAACCATCTGCCCTTGAAGACAAGGGGTCTGTCATCCCACACCAGCAGACTCCTTGCCTACTTCCTCTCAGCTCCCTCACACTGTAGTATGCTGTCTGTCTGCTGAGTTGCAGTTCAATAGTGCTGACAACTGTTTGGTGACTAACATTAAATTAATTTGTGGTCTGATCCAAATCCCCAAACCCACTTTCTCATTTAGTTCAATTGCTAGCAGCCACAGCAAATAGGCCCAGAGCTGAATGGGTGTGTAGAACGAAATACCCTCTCACTCCTAGAAGGGCCTCACCAGGTCAGGGGTGAAGCATATTCCCAGGATTATATGGATAATTTGCACTGCTGCTGCTCTTGCTTTGTTTTGTGGACAAATTAAAAGGATTTCAGCCTTCAGGAACATCAATCCCGTACCTTTCCTGAGCATTAGCTTAAAAACCTATGAAAAGTAAATGTACATGCATAAATTCAGGTGCGATGGAGTCTTTCATTCTTTTTCAACTTCCCCATCCACTTGCCATCTCTCTGACCAAAATCAGGGCATTGCCTCCACAACCAAACTTACCCTCCACATTGTTATAAAAGTGGCAAGTACGAGCCATCACTTTCATTCGGCACATGTGGATCTGCAAGACAAAGCACATTTCAGGGCACAAAGCTGGCCCAAGCCTGTGGAGGGAGAGGCAGGGTAAACAAACATATTCAGTGACACCAGCTCAGCATAATAAAAAAATGGGGAAAAGTTTCTCGAAAAAAAACAATCCCTTCTCTCCTCACATTTTCTATAAATCTTGATCATGGTGCAGCATTTACCCGAGCCAAGCAAGATGGAGGATCAGGTTATAATCCACAGCCTACAAAACATATGGCTTCACTGAACTCCTTCTAATGAGGCTGCCATTTGTTCCTAAATTTCTCCATCTCCTAGGATTTCTTGTACATCCATCGTTAAGCCTCCATACTTCCCACAGATAGATCCTCTCCCCAGGAACATCCAACTGTCGGAAGAACCAGCCAAACCTCCCTCTGAGACCCTTCTAACTCTGCCCCTTTGTTCAGCTACCAAAAGGGGCTGCAGAAATGTGGCATGCCCTTTGAGCACCAAGCTACAAGCAATGCATACCAGATCAACAACAAGAATCGAATAGGGGGATACCAACAAGTTGTCCTGCCAAAGAAAAAGGGGAAAAAACCCTCTGAGCATCACTAGTATGTTGGATTTCTACAGCACCTTTCATATAAAGACCTAAGCGCCTTACATACATTAGGCCATGTAAGGGAAATAATATTGAATCCAACCTAAAAATAAAGAAACTAAGGCAGGGAGAAAAGGGACACCAGCCATTTGAAATTTTGTCAATTTCAGGTAATGAATCAAATATCATTGCAGGGCCTACATCTGCCTACAAATCCCTGTTACAATCACATTTTCCTCTCAGTGTTCTTCCCTTCCCCGCTGCTATGTAACAAACTCAAACAAACAGGGGGAAACTGACAGACTACTCATTTATTTTTCCCCATTAGTCTTTTTTTTTCAGCTATAGTAGTCCTTAACGTGACAACAACAGGTAAAACATTTTCAATCAGGAACATGATTTTTAAATTGATGGTGTCATTTTAAACTACTTGCCCTGGGTCACTTGGCAAGCAAGTGGCAGGCCTGGAAGTTGAATGTAAAAATATAATTCACTTGCTCTCACCAGTCACAACCCCTCTTGGAAAGGTAAATCCCAGAATTTAATTCTTTACTAATAGAACAGGACAAGAACTCCAACTGTATGGTCAACTAATACCTTTGGGTTTTCCCAAGGATTGTAATGAATTTCAGCATTAAGAGTTACATGCCTTAAAGCCAAGATACGGTCACTTAAATGTATGAGCTGTGCAAAACTTCATTGCTGCATTCTTACCTGCATGTGGTTACTCTCCTGACTCTTAACTTCAGGGTTAATACAAAGTTGCTCTCTGGAGCCCAACACACACATTTTTGGCCTATTTAAACAAAACACACAAATAGCTGGTATTAAAATAAAGGGGGGAACACAGAGAGAGAAACAGACTTTTGAACACATATGTTGCTAGCTTGAGTCAAGTATTTCAAATGTGAAAGTTGGCTGGGGAGAATAAAAGTGGGCGTCAGAAATTTGGGAATCTCAAGGCTTTTCAACAGCTACATTTCTCATCTATAACATCACTTTTTTTTTGTAGCAGCAATAAATTATCAATCTTAAATGTGCATTAATTTAATTATTTTGATGGGGGCAGGGAGTAATCAATAGGAGCTTTAGTCAATTCTCTCAAAAGCACCCCCCACAAAATCTAGATCCCGATATAATGGGACAGCGTCCCACATCTAAATACCATGGACCTAAAAAAAACCAACCTCTTGCACTGTAACCTATTTTAGAGATAGCAGGGAGATTGGATTAATGATAATTTACTGCAGAAGCTGTGGCTGCAGAAAAGCATTCAAAATAGCTTTGTTCATTGAAAAGATATCCATACAGATACTCAAGCAGTTACTAACTGACAAATTACAAAAAACAGAACCATGGAGCTACATGAAACAGCACCATTGGCAGGAATGCAAGCAAAATATTCTATTAACCCAGATAAACTGAAAATCTCTCTCTCCCTGGAACAAAGAAAATATGAAGCACATTTCTTTTCACACACAAAAGAGTTTACAGGTTTGACTGAAAAAGTGTGATTTTCTAGATGACTTTCCAAAGGAACTTTTGAAGTAAATGGGATTATGTATAGGAAACTTTAGGTTAGGAGAGAGAAAAGGAAGAGGACTGGGAAGCAAAATCATCGGCATGGGGGAAAGCTACACAATGAGTCAGAGAAGTTCATTTTCCATCCATCTGTATTATGAGAATTGCATTCCAAGGGATACATCATCAGATATGTAGTCATCCAACACAATTCAAATAATCCCTGAAATGACTGGGATTCTACCCTCTTACTCTGATTGAAAAGCATTTTCTTCATGTGTATTTACCTGTAGACTGTATTCTTTAACTCACTGATGACCTGCGTAAGCTGAGAATGGGTCCTGGAGGCATAAATTATTTTAGGAATATCAGTGTAATAAACTGCCAAAAGGAGAAAAAAGAAAAAAAAATGATTAGCACTAAACAGAAGGAAGAACTAAAGATATCATTAGCCTGCTTTCCCTAGCTGGTGCTATGGTAACAGTGTGGCTTATGAAGACAGCAAGGAATTTTACAACCCAACTATTCACCTACAGGAAATGAGTTAAGTGAATAGTTGTACTGCCCTGTAGCAAGGAGAAAGCTTATGTGGGGCATCTTTAAATTTATATCAGTAAAAGGTAAGTATGAAATAATGCTTTAGCTGTAAATAATGCCATTGTGGCATTCACAGGGACATGACAAGGATAAAGGAAAAAGACATACTAATCATCCCCTATCATTCCTTCAAAGTTCCCAGCCAAGTATAACAGTCAAAGCCTGCTTGCTCGGACATTTACCTGGGATTTCAGCATCTTTGGCAGCATCGCCCCAGGACAACAAGGGTCTGTCAGGGAAGAGTTCCACTCCATTCATTCGCTGTGCAATTTTCTGTGCCGAGATGGTATCTTTAAAATGCTCCCGCCAAGCCAGAGTGGCACAGAGGAGGCATAAGGTCTTCCCTGTACCCGTGGGACTCTCCAAAATGCCATTCACCTTCTTTAATGTTGAGAAAGACAGAGAAGGGAGGAAAATTTGGGGACAACTCAGAAATTTGCCTAGCATTGATCACCTTACAGTACAGTATTTTCCCAGGAAAACAATAACCATATCACTGTACAGATTTATGTAACATAATATACCTTCCACTAGAAACACATATGTACATGCTTATAAGCCTGTAAAAGCTGACACAGAGGTACAAGCTGTAAGAGCTTTTACCCCAGTCAAGTATCAGAGGGGTAGCTGTGTTTGTCTGTATCCACAAAAACAATGAGGAGTCTGATGGCACCTTAAAGATTAACGGATTTACTTGGGCATAAGCTTTCATGGGTAAAAAACCACTTCTTCAGATGTACTTCATGGGTAAAAAGCAACTTCAGAGTTCCACTGATCCCAGTCAGTGGAACTCAACCTAAAACACAGATTCATGGACTATTTAATTAGCATAGAAATTATCCAAGCAAATTAATAGATTAAACATACACTCCACATCACAAGATTGAAGGACGCAGTATAGATGGTTTACACCAAGGACAGAACTGTGCCCATGACCTGCTTTTAAATATCTTATGTCTGTAGACCACACATTACAGTTTTAAAACAAATAGCATTCTTTTATGTCTGGGTTATGCCCTGACCAATGCAAATTATGTAAACACTATTAAGAAAGGCAATTAACAAAACAGGTTTAAAATTATATCTGCTTTTACATCCCAACATGAGTGGAGGTCTAACATTGCAGCTGTGGTGAGGCTGAATGCTGGAGTGTCATGGAGAATAAAACTTCTCTTCTTCCACAAAAGAGCTCAGGTCTTGGACAGGGCGGAACAAAGAACATGAATCTCAGAAAAACTACTTTAGGCACTCCAGGCAAAGAACTATCAGTATTTTGGAGAGTGTTTCCTTATTTGTTTGACATTCACTAAGACTATATTGTGGAAATGCCAAGTATATAATACCATAAGTACACCATCATTTTTTTAAATTAAGGACAGATTGCATGAACATAAGGATTACTTATTTAGTTTTCTTTTCTTTTTTCAAGTTTCAGAGAGAGGGGGGAAAAAAACCACCTACATTTCTGCCAAAAGATTTAACACTAACATTTCTGGCATTGTTTTTTTTTTAATTGCATGCTAAAAAATATGTACAATTAAAAATAAAGTCTAGCGGAGTGGGAAGCAGAGAGTATATGGACAAGAAAGGAGAAAAACTAGGTATTTTTTCATTAGTAGTTTAAATTGTAAGAGTCTCTTTTTACAGTTTGCAAACCAGATAACTAGGGCCCTACCAAATTCACAATTCACTTTGGTCAATTTCACAGCCATGGGGCAGAGGGGTCTAAAATTGGTCAATTTCGTGATTTCAGATGTTATAACTGTGGGAGTCCTGATCCAAAAGGGGTTCGTGGGGGGATTCTAAAGTTGGTGCAGTGGGGTTGCAGGATTGCCATGCTCTCTTCCGTGATACCTTCATATCCCAGCTCTGACAGCAGCAGTTGCAGAATTTCCTGCAGCTGGAGGAGGCTCCCAGAGGTGGAGGTAGGTCCCATTTCCACATTGCTGCTGGGAGCATCCCAGCCAGGGGCTCCTGGCTGCTAGTCAGGGGCGAGGGTGGATTAATGAATGGGTCCATTATGGGTGCTCCAGCCCTGGCAGGAGCTATGGAGAAGGTGGGGTGGAGGGGGGCAAGAGTGTGTGGTCCGGACCACACGCAGGAGCCATTGGGGACAGCAGCCCTGAGCCCGGGTACCCCGAGCCCCAGCTGGAGCCACGTGGGGAGGGCAGAGCTATGGGTGGTGGCAGCTCCCAGCCCAGGTCCCTGAGCCTGGGCAGGGGCCACAGGGGGTGGAATCTCTGAGTCCCGGCTGGACCCACTGGGAGATGGGGTGGGGAAGGTAAGAAGAGAAGCAGCCCCAAGCTCGACCACCCAGAGCCACAGGGGATGTGAGGGAAGGGCAGCTTCGGGCCGGAGCTGGAGCTGTGGGGGGTGACAGCACCCAACCCAGGTCCCTGATCCCAGGTTGGAGCTGCAGGGGATGGAATCCCCAAGCCCCAGCATGAGCCATGTGGAGCAAGGGAGAGGCAGGATCCTGGGCAGGAGCCACGGGGGAGAGGGAATGGAAGCCCCGGAGCTCAGGTGCCCTGAGCAGGGGCAAGAACGGCGGGGACCAGTAGTCTGAAGTCCAGCTCTGGGGCTGCTGCAGCAGCACAGAAGTGAGGGTGCATCACCCTCGCTTTTGTGCTGCTGTGGAGCTGGGTCTGATCTCTCCCCATAACAGCTAGGCAGGGGAAAGACAGGTCCTGTCCCTCCCCAACCCGGCTGATTTCGGGGAGATCAATTTTCACAGGAGAGGGCTTATTTCACGACAGCCATGAAATTGGTACGGCCCTACAGATAACCTTTAAAAAAAATTGCATTCTAGCATCTACAAACTGTGATTTCTGATAAAGACAAGAATTAAAATTTCACAGTAAATCACCAGGGAAAAGGTTACTGCAGTCTCTTTCTTAAAAAATATTTTTTACAGATTATCAAAAAACATGTCCATGCCATGCTATAGAAACAGCCTTTAAATGTTACAATACCTTCAAAACATCTGATATGCTAGTTATTTATTTTCATGTTAGTTTTCCTTAAAACCACCAAACTGATTTTTATTTTTTTAAATAAATAAAAGAGCTTGCTCTTGGGCTCGGATCTGGCCCCCTTCGACAGAGAAATCCTCACAGTTATGAACCTCTTCCTCCCCACCGCCAAAAAAATCTATATTATAAATTTCACCTTCTTGGGGTACAGTGTTATATCATGGCCTGGTACTACTTGTGGACAGAATCAAATTGTGTTATGAACACAGTATAGCATCCTGGGTGAAAGCCCTATAAAGAGCAGGCTCTGTAACCCTGTCACTTGACAAAGTAAAATCTGCACTGTAGGTAGAAGGAATTATTTTGGAAACTCACTTTCTTTCCTCGCTTTCTTTACGTATACAGATTAACACGGCTGCTATTCTTGAACCTTTGGAAACAATGACACCCCAAATCCTAAATCGCCCTTTCCACCCATTCCCCAACATGAATGGATCCCAAAGGAGTCCACCTGACCTGTGCTGGAAAGCTACTGTAACCTCTCCCAATGCTTACCTTCTGGAGGCACTCAAGCACTTTAGTCATGTATTCCTCCTGACATCTGTATGGTTGAAAAGGAAAGTCCACTGTGATGCCATTTAATGTTATCTTGGGCATACTTTATCTCACACACTGAAAGCACAGAAACCAAGAGCATGCTTTATAATGTATAATTTACAGCACACAAGGAGTGTATATGCTTAATATGTACATACTGCAACTTCTCATTAAAATCAATTGAAATTACACATATATGGTAGAAGAGAGTATTGTCATTTCATTTTTAGGTAACGATATTGCCAGCAAATCACTACTTACAACAGTGCAAACTTCACAAGGATTTAGAATCCAATTCTGCAAAGATCTAAGCACATACTTGTAAGCAGTCCAATGCAACTACTCACAGGAGTAAAGTTATTCACAAACTTCAATCTTTGTAGAATGAAACCATTAATGCAGCCACAGAATACACCAAATTTATTATTCTTTTGATGTTTGTTAGGGGGCATTTAGTGGAACAGAACAGGCAGTCCATCATTGAAAACTGTAAATAAATTGATACTGTCAATTTAGAGTTATGTATATCCAGAGCATGGGAGAGATGCCTTTTAATTTAATGTTAAACACAGAAAGCATAAATGCCTTGGTCACCTCAAATACTCCCAGTCATGTCAAGTCTCCCTATTTTTGGAGAGTCCATCCTATCTATTCACTTCAAAGATCCGTTTCTAGAAGAATTTTGCTATTTACATCTCAAACATTTTAAATTTCACTTTTTTTTTTTTTTTTTAAAGGGTCCATCATTCAAATTGCACAGGCTTCTGGCAGCCTTTCCCACCCAGGTCCTGGGATCTTGTCACTTTTGTCCCAAGTTTTATACTTTTTAAACTCTCCTAAGTGTGCACAGGTATCATAAGTACTTTTCATGAGGCTCTACCACATGAAAAAGTTGCACTGATTTGACTAAAGCTGTTGGTTTAAATGGGTGCAAAAATCTGCACAGACCCTCTTATGTCACTTTAAAGGTACAGAGAAGTAGCTGTGTTAGTCTGGAATTGCAGAAGTGACAAAGAGTCCTGTGGCACCTTAAAGACTAACTAAAGTATTGAAGCATAAGTTTTCGTGGGCTAATACCCACTTCGCTGGATGCATCTGACCAAGTAGGTATTAGCCCATGAAAGCTTATGCTTCAACACTTTAGTTAGTCCTCAAGGTACCACAGGACTCTGTCACTTTAAAGGTAGCCTCTTGGCCTACACCTAAAAATAAGCTCAACCTAGCTACTTCACTCAGGGTTGTAAAAAATTTCATGCGCTGTGAGCACAATTGAGTTAACTTAAATTCCACCATAGACACAGCTAGATTAAGGAAAGAATTCTTCAAGAGACCTAGCTAGTGCCTCTCGGAGAGGTGGATTAGCTACATTGATGGAAAAACCCTTCCATTGATGTAGGAAGTATCTATGCTATCGTGCTGCAGCAGCACAGCTACAGTACACTACAAGGTAGCCACTCACAAATTCCCAGAATTTCAGCACTTCCAGGAACAGCATGAGTGCACCTGCCTGCCTGACCCTGCCAACCCCACCTACCTGACCTTGCATACAAGATCAGACTATTGGGGACAAAGTGCTGTTCAAAATGCCATTCCCCCAACTGACATTGACAAAACCCTGTCCAGTTTTGTCCCAGTAGTGGATAGGGGGCAAACCACCCAAAAAGAAAACTGTCTTGTATAAATTTAAACAAGTGGCCTCTCTAGCACCATAGTTGTGCTGCTGTAGTGTAGTCACTCTAAGCTAGTAGTTTTCAACCTTTTTTAATGTGCACACCCCTACAAAATTTCAACTGGAGGCACAGTGTCCTTTGGACATTTTAGACACGGTCTGTGGACTCCCAGAGGTCCACCGTCCCCCACATATTGAAGACCACTGTTCTATGGTCAGGACAGCCTTTTGCAGGCCCCTCAGCCATAGTCTGCAGACCCTCTGGGGTCCACCGCCCACAGATTGAAAACCCAAGTTGATCAGGAGTCAGGCGAAGGTAAAGCGGCCTGGGCCACAGGGGAGCGGAAATAAGCAGATCCAGCAAGAGGCTTTGCACACCCAGTAAAGAAACACGTCAATTCACGGAGGAGCGCACGTCCCTGGTCTAGACAGGGCCTGAGAAGACGCACAAGAAGGGCCGTTGCTGTGCCCGGGGGAAGCCCGAGCGGCGCCACCAGAGATCGTGGGGGGGAGGAGGCTCGGTCATCGCCAGCAGAGGGGGACAAGCTGCCGCCACGTCTCTCGGCGAGATGCCCCCAGCCTCCCAAGGGAGGAAGGACCCGCATGCGGCCTTCCCCGAGGAACCGGCCTTCCCCTCCCCAGGGCGCCGCTCCCCTGGTTACCATGGAAACAGACTCGGAGAGGCGGGGAGCCGGGGCCCGCGCTCCGGCGGCCCAAGGACGAGACCACGCCCGGAGGAATTAGCAAATGGTTCACGCCGTCCCTCACCTCTCGCCCCAGCATTCGCAAGGCCCGCGCCTGACGCTCACGGGCCAGCCCGCCACCGGCGGCGCCGTGACGCACTTCCTGACTCCGGCGTCCTCCTGTGCGTCACTTCCGCCGCCTCTCTCCGGGTATCGCGAGGCCTGACCGCGCGCGGCGGGGTGCTTTGCCGCGTGACTGGGCGGCTGTAGCGAGCGGGGGTCGTTGGTCGAGGGGCGCGAGGCGGGAACGCGAGCGGCCGGGGCCGGGTAGAACGACGCCATGTTGGGGTGGCCTTTGCTCGCCTCAGTGAGAGGCGCCAAGTGTTTGAATGAATCCGACCCCTTCGTAGACCGTTTGGCTCCCCTCAGGCGGCTCCCTGACGGGGCCCGGCTGTAGGGTGACCAGATGTCCCGATTTTGGGGTCTTTTTCTTATATAGGCTCCTATTACCCCCCACCCCGTCCCGATCCTTCACATTGACCCTACCCAGCTGGGTTGAGCGGCTCCTCCAGCCCCACTTTCAAGGCCCTACGAAACTCTTCCTAAGAGGCGGTGGCTTTGGCCTGCATGTCTCTTCCCCCGCCCGCTCGGTTCTGCTGAGGGGCTGCTCCTGGCCCACCTCAGGGAGCTGAGCTTTAGGGGGGTACCTGTGAAGTGTATCAGGCCGTGCGGGATCCTTGCCCTCCCTCTTCCAGGTAAGAGTGTTAGGTCATCGCGCTCTGCAGCGAGAATGCTAATGCGACCTGCCCCGTGTCCCCAGCTGGGAGCTCAGGGGCTGGTCAGGGCAGGCCCCCAAGCCGTAGTTTACCCATCCCTGGTCTTTACAGAAGTACCCTAAATAATGTTTCATCAAATATTTGAAAATACTGTATTCTAGATAAAAACAAACACGTTAAGCTTGAGTATGTTACAAGATCTTTGCTGGCAGAGTCTAAAAAAAAAAAATGTTGGGAGATATTCAACTAGGAGAAATGACAACTTGCCTGGCAAGCTTGTTTGTGCATTGAAGTCATCTGGCCTATGGATTAGCTAAAGTTCAGGCATTATGTTAATGAGCTACCTATGTAGAGTTCACTTTAAGGCTGGGTCTGTACAAATGATTCTCATACAGAACGTTAAAACTTTAGTTTCCCAACGCCTGCAGTCATAACAAAGCTATACTTAACAGAGCATGCTTAATTTATATATCCTTAGTTTAGCCTTCAATAACTCAGGCTTCTGTAATTCAGTCCTCCTTAGCAGAGATACTTGGTTTGCAGAGTTGAGCATCTTTAACTGGGGAGTTATTAAAGAATGCATCATTATGGTAAATAGAGAAAATCTAACATAGATGCACAAACATTTTTAATTTTGAATATACCAACTAAACTATTTAAACTTGTTGTGACTTAAGTATTAATGAGATCTACAAAACATGTCAGATTTAAAATTTCTAGCTTCACCTCTTGATTTTATGGAACATATAAAAACAACAAAATATTCTTTTCCCACCTGCTCCTGCTATCTCTCCCAATGTTCCACCCAAAAGTTGTTCAACTGATTTTGCCCAGACTTTCTTGGAAAGGTTGATCCCGTTGGGTAAAACCCAAGAACACAACATTTCAGCTCAAACAAACGGGTTTGGGAAAACGCTGAGCTATTACAGAAAATTGTGGGAGGAAGAAGTGTAGTGGAGAGTGAAGGTTAGAATTCAATCTCTATAGTGGGGCGTGGGGGGAGAAACCAGCATCATTATTACATACATTATATCTCTTTAATTATTCTTTGTTATACAATGAAGAGTAATATAAACATTGTTTAATTGTATTTTATTGTTTGCTACAGTTTACATTAACTTAATAGCAGCCACTGCAGTCCTAGCACAAACAGAAATATGAGTCAGCTTATGCTCTTGTTCAGGGGCTGATGTGACTCAGCATTAGTTGGATGCTCTTTATCTTTTTATATAATTATTTCTCTGCACCATTTACCTTATTTGACCAACTCTGCAGCTTAGCATTGGCAGGTTTATTCCTCCCCATCCCCCACTACTTCATTTTCTTCCAAAAACGGTAAAGGGATGTCTGGGAACAATAAACACAAACCAAATCTCTCAAGTTTAAGGGAGATGGATTTGTTTCTCATTAGGACGCCTTTCACAAGAGAACCATAGATGTTTGTTAAAGCCAAAGCATATCTTCAAGAGATTATAATAATGCAGAAGATTTAAAGAATGGATATCATGGACTATTGCTTGAAGTCAGACTCAGATTTATGCATTTCAGATGAAGGCTAACAAATAGTATATAGATTTTGCACCATTATATGGAGCTGTACATCTTATTGGCTTAGCTGTGCACACAAGACTCATTTAAAAACAGGGCTTTGGAGTGGAGTGTGGAGCAGTGAAGCTCCAGGTTTTTAGCTGGAGTGGAGCTGGAGCACCACTCCAAAGCCCTGTTCAAAAATGTATACCTATGCCAGCTGCACTGTTAGTGCGGGAGGAGGATATGTGAGGGACAGATTTTTGCTAAGTCCCTGAATCACTGCATTCTGCTCTATTTGCCAGCTCTCCTGTTTTATCTGCATCATTTCATACTGTATGATTTTGGGCAAGTTTCTTTCTGTCTGCCTCAGTTTCTTCATCTGTTAAGAACAATAACAGCACTTACCTATATCACAGGGATTTTGTATGGCTACAGTAATTACAATTTGTAAAGTGTTTTAATAACCTCATAGCCCACGTTTGTTATTTTTTTGTGTGCCAGAAAACAGTTCTGTATTTGTATATGGTGAGTTTAGTGCATTTAAAGTCAACACATGAAAATTGAAGATGGATCCTTTATCTTATACCAGAGCTTGGGATCTATTTCCTGGGCTATCCAGAAGGAATAAACACATTTAGGACTAACAAAATAAGGCCATTAACATCCATAAATAAGAAATAGGGCCTGGTATACTTGCCATTGTTATAAGAGGACCACTATCTTCTTTAAACAGGTCTTTAACCAATTTTAAATGTAGGTCCCTCTCTGAGTCAGAGTCTGCATTTGTAACACATTGTAACTGTGACGGGTTGGGATCACAGAAACCCCCTTGGAAGCTGCCACCCGATATGTCAAGGCTAATCCTGCCTCTGTTTTCCTGCCCAAACAGCTTAGGACCCCAGTACCCTGCCAGGTCTGAGCCACGTCCACCAACAGCTATGGGCTTGCCTGGAAACAGGCAGAAGTATTCTTGCCTCTTGCACTCAGATGCTCAACTCCCAATGGGGTCAAACCCTGAATGAATTTGTTTTACCCTGTATAAAGTTTATACAGGGCAAACTCATAGATTGTTTTCCCTCTATAACAATGATAGAGAGATATGCACAGCTTCTCCCCTCCCCCCCCGGACCAACACATACTCCAGGTTAATAAGTAAAAAGTGTTTTTAATAAAGACAGGAGGTAGTACCCTGTTTCCCCGAAAATAAGACAGTGTCTTATATTAATTTTTGCTCCCAAAGATGCGCTACGTCTTATTTTCAGGGGATGTCTTATTTTTCCATGAAGAAGAATACGGTACACATTTATTGTTGAACAAAAAAAAAGGAAGTTTATTACCTGTATACGGTACGGTAGTAGTTGTCATCACAAACCAGCGTAACCAGACAAACATAACCAGCATAATCAGATAAATCAGCATAACCAGACAAACTAGGGTGACCAGATGACAAGAAAAAAATATCGGGACACATGGGTGGGGGGGACTGGAGGGGGGGGGAAGTAGAGGGAAGTAGAGGGGATGGGGAGGGGAAGTAGAGGCTCCCCCCCCCCACTGGAGCCATGGGGGCAGGGTCTGAGGAAGCCAGGGGCCCGGCTCCAGGTGCTTACCCCCAGGAACTGTTCTCAGCTGGGCCGGGGGGCAGCCAGCAGGTGGGTCAGGGGCTGGTTGGGGGGAGGGGGGCGGCTGGGCGCTGTCTGTAGCCACCCTCCTGCTCCTAGGCAAGCAGCCCTCCTTCCCCCGCCCCTGACTCTTGATGAGGGGGGGGGGAGTGGGAGGGGGGGGCTGATGAGGGGCCGGACTCGGAGCCGGGTGGGGGGAGGGGGGGCGGCCGGGGGCTCTCTGCCCCTCCCCCTCTGCCGGTGCAGGCTGCAAGCAGCCTCCTTCCCCCTCCTTGCACCACGTGCAGTGGCAGAGAGCCTCTGCCTGGGGCAGTGAGACTTGCTGCCTGCTCCTGCCGGCAGGAGGGTGCTGCGGCCCCCCGGAAGGAGCGGTTAGTGAGGTTAGTGTTCCAAGACTGGGGGGGGGGTGCGGGCGGCAGGAGACCGGGGGAGGGGGCCCCCAGGCGGCGGGAGACTGGGGGAGGGGGCCCCGTACGATCTGCCGTACGGGGCCCCAAAATTCCTGTCGCCGGACCTGCGTGAGTCTGTGAGTCAGTCAGACTCCGTCAGGGCAGAGTGAGCAGCAGGCGGCAGCTTGTCCTGGCGGCGCGCGGGCTCTCTGATTTAAAGAACAGCTCCGGCTGCGCTGCGGCCAATCAGTGAGCTGCGCAGCGGCGCCCGCCTCTACGGTGACTCCTTACGGCACCGGTAGCTTCGGGGGGGGGGACGCCTTATTTTCGGGGGGATGCCTTATTTTCGGGGGGACGCCTTATATTAATGCGGGAGGCAAAACTGGAGGTACGTCTTATTTTCGGGGTACGTCTTATTTTCGGGGAAACACGGTATTTAAGTGGCTCCAAGTAGTAACCAACAGAACAAAGTGAATAACAAAATAAAATAAAATAGAAAACGCAGCTCTAACACTAATACAGTAAAAAGCCTCACCCTCAGATGTTTCAGTGAATTTCTTTCAGGCTAAACTCCCTTTTAGCCTGGGTCCAGCTATCACTCACACACACCCCTGCAGATACTATCCTTTGTTCCAGTTTCCTCTACATCTCTTTGTGGAGTGGAGAGGCTGTTCTTTTAGCCAGCTGAAGACAACATGGAAGGGCCTCTCTAGGGTTTATATGGACTTCCTCTTGTGGGTGGAGACCCCCTCCTCCTTCCTATGCAGAATCCACTTGTAAAATGGAGTTTCAGAGCAGGTGGTCCAGTGACATGTTTGAGCCAGACTCCATTCATTACCAGCCAGGCCACATTCCTGGGGAAGTTTGGGTGTGGACAAAGTTCATTGTTAGCTTGATTGGTTCTTAATGGGGATTCACTGAGAATAGTTTTTCCTCAGAGAGCCGCTCAGCTGCTTTCCAGTCTATTTACAACTAACCAAGCACATAGCCAATATTCATAACTTTGAATACAAAACAGACACATGCATACAAATAGGATGAAGAGATCCATCAGGTCATTACCTTTACATAGATATGTTACATGGCATATGTAGCAAAACCATATTCCAGTAGTGTCATACATATATTTATAGGCACCCCCCCATAAAGCCTTATGGGGTACACCGTCACAGTAACCTTTACAGTTCAAGGCAGGTTGGAGCATTTCATGTTGGATTGGTGTTTATGCAGACTGGCCTACGAGATGAGATGACAGTTTTGCCTGGAGCTTGTAGTCTCTTCCTTGAGGTTTGTCATTTGTACAGGCAAGATAATTGGAAAGAGACTCCAAGATGGCCAGAATCCAGGCTTCACGTCACATTTTCACCTGATTGATTTGATGCAGTTTTTCCTCCTGATCTAGATCTTTTATACAATTTGGTCTCATTTTCTTTCCTGTCTGAAGTGCACACGACAGGCACCAAAACGTAGTTAGTCAGGATGTCCCAGTTGTTTCTTTTGCCTTTAGGGAGACATTTTCCCGATTTAGTGCTGATGTTGCTATCACTAGTTTTTCTCTCTCAGTTGCTAAATACTGCAGAGGTACCTGCAGGCTGGCCTCAGCTGGTTTTCCTGCTAGACAATCACATTCTTTTTCTAACTTTCTCATGTATTATTTATTAATTTCAGGCTCGTGCCTGAGTACCATGTACTTTTTAATTTCATGCCAGACAAGGTGGACTATCCCCTTCCATCTCATGACAGTGGCAGGAATAGTCAGGAATTTTCAGGAGACAAATTCTGAGATATCCCTGGAGACATAAAAGCACAAATTTGATATTTTTAAAATCAGCATTTACAGACCACTCTGAAAAGCGGTCATTAAAAAAATATGGACTGAAGGTAACGTGACTGCTATGTACAAAAGAATTCTGGGAGGGGGAAGCTAAAATCCATGGATGGGAGCACCAGTGTAGAGCAGGCACCTGTGGCTGTCAGCATTTTAACTTGAGGCAATAAATGAGGTTTGATTGATATAATACATTAATTCAAAATCCATTTGTTATGAACAGGTCAAGAGCTAAATTCTTAGGTATGCCAAATCCCTAGTGCACTTGGCAGAAGGTGCATTATATCACCTCTCCCCCCTAGTCCCAGGTGCTGGTTTGACCGTCAGCACAAATTAGGACAGCTTCTGGGATGCTCTAAATGCCATAAAAACTGTAGTTACTCTGTATATACTTGAGCCCTCTCTAACTTGAAGCTATACTACTTAGCTGCACAATTACTTTATACCATAGCACAGGGGTGGGCAAACTTTTTGGCCTGAAGGCCACATCGGGGTTGCAAAATTGTATGGAGGGCTGAATAGGGAAGGCTGTGCCTCCCCAAACAGCCTGGCCCTGCACCCTATCCAACCCCCTCCCACTTCCTGCCCCCTGACTGCCCCCCCCTCAGGGCCCCTAACCTATCCAACCCCCGCCCCTCCCCCGCTCCTTGTCTCCTGACTGCCCCCTCCAGACACTCCTGGCCCCTAACTCCCCCCCCCTGGGACTCCACCCTCTATCTAAGACTTCCTGCTCCTTGTCCTCTGACTGCCCCCTCCCAAGACCCCCCACCCTAACTTCCCCCCAAGATTCCACCCCCCTACCCAACTCCCCCGATCCCTGTCCACTTACTGCTCCGACCCCTATCCACACCCCTGACAGACCCCTGGGACTCCCATTCCCTATCCAACCTCCCTGTCTCCTGACCTCCCCTCCAGAACATCTGCCCCATCCAACTGCTCCCCAGGACTCCCTACCCTCTGACTGCTCCCCAGGTATCCCTGCCCCTTATCCAACCCCCTTACCATGCCGCTCAGAGCAGTGTGTCTGGCAGGCACACAGAGCCAGACATGATGCCCCGCAGGAGCGCACAGCCCTGTCCCCCCGAGCGCTGCAGGATCATTGAGATTATCATTCTGATGCCCATGATAGCCGATCATTATAGCCTACTTTTAATTTTGTGTCTTCTGCTACCTGTGATGTGAATTTGGATACTTAATATTATTTTAAGTTGTTTGTTTTGATTTGCTTTTGTGTGTATTTCACATGCTAGTGTCTAGAGTATGTTCTCTCTACCGTCACAGACTGAATTGTTTTCATCCTTGTATCTGGTTTTACCAGATCCTAGGCAACCAGCACCATATGTATCTTATAAGATATTAAGCCCTAGAGGGGATTATTGTGAGTTCCTATTGAGATGCAGAATGTATTGCTGAGGCTCTTGTCAAGAGGAAGGATGGAAAATTTCAGGTGGAATTTTCTTCTGAAATTTACCCTTTGAGCTTCATAGACTAAAAGGGGAATCAGAGACCTGCCATTTATGATCTGCACCTTTCATGTGGTGCGTAGCTGGGAGCTCTTTTCAGCATCACTGAAAGGATGACGTGCCAGAGAAAAGCTTCCCTTAGGGGAAGAAGTCCAGGAAATTTTAATTATCATTTTTTAAAATCACATTCTTCATAATGGAAAAGTCTGAAAGACATGCATGCCACAAACCAGTCTCTCTGCTGATTCTCTACTTGAATACCCATCATTCCCGATAATCTGCCTGGTTAGATATCACATGCCATGGAGGCAGAAGGGGACCAGTCACATCAGTGGAATATACACACTTATTTTCCTGAATCTCTTCATAGAATACTGCAGACATTTTTCTGCCGGATTCTTTTAAACTTATCCTGACCCAAATCAGGGGCAGCTTGGAAAATAAATTAAGTTTAAAATGGGGAAGAAAAAATAACTTGAAAATTAGACATCTACCTACAGTCACTATTTTAACATTATTTATTAAACAGTAGTATTTAGAGGCTTTTGACCAATATGGGAGCCCAGTTGTGATAGGCACTGTACAGGCACATAGTGAGAGACAGTCCATGCACTAAAGAGCTTGTATTTGAAATAGACAAGATATGGAAAGAGGAAAAAAGCACAGAGGTGAAATGACTTGCAAAAGATGATACAGCAAGCCAGAAACAGAACCCAAATTTCTGGAGCCATAGTCTATTGTCCAATCCACTGGCCTATATTGTCATTTATAGCTCAATACCTTTGTTGCCACCCACACAACTCCCCAATCTCTCAGAAGGAGCATCATAGCACATTCACCAGGGGGGATTTCTTGGGACTAGCTATTAAGTCTGAGGACTTTCAGCCCAGGAAGTGGGTGTGGGGATGACTGTAGTTGTTATAACTATGAAATAGGCATTGGAAGAAGGGTAACTTAAGTAGGCCAAAAAGAAACCTGTTCCATAGCCCATTGTTGTCCAGATTCCCTTAAAGTTGGGAATATATTAATATTATTATTTTCCTGAATTAAAATTTGAATTTGTACTTTATTTTCTCCAAATGACAGAGACCCTCCCTTCCCCCCAACCTGAAGGCATTAGAACAAACAGGGATTGGAGGTAGAATTTAACTGAAGGGGAAAATCTCTGACTTTTCAATTTCCTTTGAGAGGCGGGTGCTGTCTGTGACTTCTGTGCTAAGCAGGGATGTCTGTGGCTGCTTGAACAAGCTGTAATTCCCTGCAGCTGCTGGAATGGGTTGGGCATGTCTGTATTGCAGTATGCTGGATAATTTTGGGGTGTTTGAGAACGAAGGATCTGTGCAGCTGGCAGATTAGTGTGAGGGACCTAAAGCTGCCGAGGTTAACGGTGGTTAAAAAATAATGCCGTGAGGATCATACTGCCACAATTGGATGAATAATACAGAAGTGCCTGTGGCAGTTAATGTGAAAGAAGGGGAGTTTTTCTGGTTCCTGAATGGGTGTGTGGAATAGAATCGGAAACCATCATAAAACATAGAGTGTATCACCCCTAGCAACAAACACCAGAGAGGAGGGAATACAAAATGTAAAAGCCCGAACACACAGAAGGGGAAAAAAAGCCCTGTTGGATTCAGGGGGCTTGATTCTCCCCTCCCTCACATCAGTTTAACAGCAGTGTAGCCCCCTTGACGCCAGTAGAACTTCTGGTTTACAAGTGAGAGGAGAATCAGACCTACAGATTCCTATTTTTCTCAGGTCACTCTTCCCCTTCATTGTCTGTGTAAAGCAGCTGGAGGGTTTTTTTGCTGGTTCTCCTGGACTCCAGCCATGGCCCCTCAAGTGGTTGCTGGCTTTGAGAGAGTTTTTCCTTTTTAAAAGAAAAAATAAATTACATGAATCTGCATACTTTAGCTTTCAATTAACCGTGCTCCCCCCCCCCCCAAAAAAAAAAAAAGAGAGAGAGAGAGAAAGTGTCAGGCTCTTCCATCTACAGCAGACAAGGGAGGGAAGGAGAAAGAGAAAAATCTCTTTCAGTAGAGCCCAAGATTGGGTGTAGCTTCTTTCTCTCCCCCCTCAATGATTCTCTCTGTATTTATAGCAGTAAAACTCTGCCTCTGGGAAGAATGTGACATCAAAGCCACCCAGGAAAGAAGGCCAGATTCTCTAATTAATATTCTGAACTGGTGACCCCCGTCTCTTTCTTTCCACCCACTTCTCTCAGTCTCTCTTTCTCCTCCCTTCAGATGGCTGCAGCCCCCTACAGCTGAGTCAGTTCTTCCTCTGTTCCACAGCATTGCAGCACTTCAGTGGAAAGCCAGCAAGGCGTTCTTTCACTCCTCCCTACTGCTGCATCTCCCCTACAGCATCCACTCTGCTACCCATCTCGCCACCATGGCCAGTACTGTGTCAGGTAGGATCAGCATGGATGTTTTTTAAATCAATCTTTTAAAACATCATTATTATTTATTATTGTTTCCAGTGTGGATTTTGCTTTCATGCTGGAGGGTTCTCCGAGGGACAGACAGCTGGTTTGGCAGCATTGTCTCCCACCACTCCCTTTGATGTATGAAAGCTGGTTGGGATTTTTTTTTCACCTGTATCCACAGTACTTAAACCTGCCTACTTAAAAAATTTCCTGACCTTAAAATGTGACACTTGAGATATGCTTAGTGAATATCAAATAATATTGCCTGTCAGATAATATTTTGTGGTCACATCATCTGGTAATTTAAAATATCATCTGTTCATTTTTGAAAGAAGGGTTGGGAGGGGCTGAGAATCGCATTTTTACATTGGTAAAGACCAGGCACTGTACAAGTGGGTCAAGGAAAGAGACATAAGCAAGAAATTGAAAATGATGCTTAAAAAAAAAAAACAACCTAGCTTTCTGTGCATTCCTAGAGCCTTTCATCCATTAGGATGCATTGCTTCCTTATAAAGTGTTATAGGGGAGCGGTCCTCTGATGGTGCTGAGTGAAATCCAATGCTGCAAGGGAAGCCCTTTCTCCTTCCTGCAATAATACTGGGAATAATAGCATTGCTGCCTCTTGTTTTCCCAGTTTAGGCACACTCTGGCTTTGACATTCAGGTTAGTCTGCAGCATATCAGGCTGCGGCGAGGATGCTGCACCCTTTCTGTGAAACTGGTTCTTAGAGCTGGGTCTTGCGGCACCTTACTGGGGAGCTGCGCAGGTGGGGGATGAGGGAGGGGTTCACGTGGATGGGGATGGAGCTCAGTGAGGAAGAAAACAAAAGTGCGGATTTATACCTGAACAATGGATGCTTGTTGAGTCTCCCCCCGCAAAAAATCCCTTTCTTGAAACAGCTCTGATTCCTTCTAGGCTGTGTGGAGGGGGGGAGGCTTTATGAAAGATGGGGCAGGCAAAATAATCATAAAAGGTTGGAATAGGGGGCTGGATGGAAATGGAGGAGGAAAGGATAAGGTGTGTTCTGTTCCAGACCCTCTCCCACCCAGGGAATTGCTGAAAGGAAGACAGAGCAGCCTTTCTTGGTGCATTCGCTAGTTTCCCCCTGTGCTCCCTGCAGTGCATTTTCTGTTATTTTCTCCTTTAAAAAAGACCACTAAAGCCAGGAGGGGAGAAGGAAAAGAGGGCTGGGAGGGGGCATTGGGGGATTTGTGTAGGGATGCAGCTAATCCAAAGCAGGCTTTGTATATAATTAGGAACCAAAACTAGCCATTGATAAAAATGTTTGCCCTTATGTTAGAAAATCTGCAGGTATGGGAGGGGATGTGTGTGTGTGAGAGAGAGCACCCCTATGCCTGTGTCATTGAATGTGTGCTAGTGTTTATTCTGAAGGCCCCACCCATCCATCTTGCTTTATTACAGAATTGGTTGTGGTCTAATTTGAATTGCAGGGAGCTCAGCAATCTAAACCAAGATTGCATTGAACCTGATACAAATAAGATGTTGGGTGTGACATGCATAGGTACCAGAGCAGAGGAATCAAAAGAAAGCAGTATTATAGGAGAAGAGAGAAAATGGAAACTGTTGGTATATGACAAGGAGCAGGGCTGAGTCTCTTCCAGTGGACTTTGCAGGGGTCAGCTCTCTCTATTCAGTATTGCGCTTACAGTAGCAATAGAACAAAGGCTGCAAAGGCAGGAAAAACAGTCAGATTTTGTAAATGAAAGAGAGAGGTCTTTTTTCCTTTATTCTTTCTGCTTTATTTCTCTCTTTATCCTGAGCAAAAACAAATCAGTGCTGGGGAGAGAGCAGCTGTAATTGTTTGCAATTGATGCCCAAGGATTTGTATCCCTAGGGAAGATTTCCTTGGGTCTGCTAAAATAAACAAATCCCTCTGATGTAAAGGAAACCAGTCCTGCATGCCCTTCTTCACCAGTTTGTCTCAATTGCTCGCAAGCCTCTCTAGGCACTTTCTTCTTGTCGTGATTGTCAACTTCAGTGATAAAGCAGTAGAAGCAGCTGCACATGCTCAGTGCAGGCTCAGCTGCAGTGATGGCCATGCTGTGCTGACAGAGGTGGAGCCCTCACACACGCTCTGGTGAATCCTTAGAGAGTCACTGGGACTAAACCACACCTTTTTGTGTACCCCTAAAGAAGAGATCAGGCCCCACAACTGTGTCTACTCCTCTCTCTCTCTGAATGGCTTGTTTGGGCATATGAACAGGCAAAGGAATATTTGTGACCTCTCCTAGAGACTATGAAATGGTGCAGTATTGTGGAAGCCCGGTGAGTTCTTCTTTTCTGATAGATGAGTGCACCTGGTGTAGTGGAACCAGGCTGAACCACTGGTGTCTCTCATTTTGGAATGCACAAGTGGACACCACATGGCACTAAGTGGTCCTGGAAAATCTCAGAGGTTTCTCCCCACTAGATGGATGTTGGCATCATATGGCTTTATATGACCTGGGTGGGTCCCCACAGTCTCTTCTTCTGGATTCTATTAGTATATACTCTGTAACACTGGCATATATCTATTATTTTTTAATATTAATGTTGCAATAGCACACAGAGGCCCCAATCAGATTCATCCCTATCCATCCTGTCTGTGCGACTCCAAGGTATCTGTTTTGTTTCTTTAAACATTTCTTTAAGGCACTGAATGCTCAAGGTTTATCCCAGAGGTTCCTGTTACATCTAGCAGGACTTCAATTTTACAAGCCTTGGGAGTACAATGAAAGGAATAGTCTTTTTAAGCCACTGTATCCAACCAGGGATTCCACATCATTTGAAAATATTTGTTATTTCTCAGTCTATAAACCAGGTCTCCACTGATGGCATATTGAAGAGCTTCTGAAATCCCTCAGATATTTCTAAGAAACCTTCTCCGAGGTATCTAACTCCTGGTACAAATTTTTGATGAATGAATTGTTTTAATGAAGTGAATAGACTCTCCTTCTGGAAAGGAAAAGTGGGGACTCAGTGGCATCATGGGCCTTGGAGAAGTGTCTTGAACTCTCCTTCTGACGAGTAAATATGGGAATGGTGTCGCACTGGTGTAGGCAGTGGCATTTGGGCTTGGTCATTTTGGAGATAAGGAGAAAGACGCACAGAAGTTTTTCCTGCCTGTTCTCGGTAGGCCCAGAAAACTCCTGATTATTAAACCAAGCTGCATTCCATGAAGTTTAGAAATCCTTTTCTGATTACTGCCTCTAGTGTGGAATGCCCACTCCTCCTTACTCACGTCCCTAGACATGGAGAGGTAGGTGAGTTAGTTTGAAGTTGGCTGATAGATGGAAGGGGGAAGGGCAGAAGACGGAAGGCTGTAAGTGAAATGAATGCATGAGACCCCTCATATCTCTTATTCTTTTTCTTTCTGTCTCTCCCTCCTCCTCTGTCTCTCATCAACTCCCATGACAGTTCTGTTTTGCATTATGTCTTGGCTGGGGGATGGGTGATTTTCATCTCTCTTTCCTGCTTCCTGAATCATGGTTAGTATGCACGAGTTTTTAGCTTGCCTCCTAGGTGGCACTCTTCAGACTTTCCCCAGAGATCTTAAATCGGCTCCTGACAGGCAGATGCAGTCTCAGAAGTATATAGCTATTACCATATGAAATCTGTGTTTCCAATGCATTGAATAAATTACTTCCACTGCATGGGCTTTCTTGTGCCTGAGAGACACATCCCTGCATTAGGGGTTGTGCAGATTTGCATTGCCTTGGAGCCTCAACCACTACTGGACCTCACACGCAGGCAAGGGGAGCATATCTAGTGTACTGTCCCAGAACAATTCAGCATACTCTTATCCCTTCTCTGTGTCTAACCAGCTTTACTAGCTGGTGCAGAAGTGGGCAGAACTATAATACAAGGAGAGAAGTTGCTAGAAGTGACTGCAATGTTGCTGGCTGCCTGGACGGGGATCAGAAGTTGAGGGAAGCCTTCTTGTGCCCTCTCCTCCTTGAACGTCCAAAGGGGACCCCTCAAACCCTGGCCCCATATCAGCAAAACCCACTCTACAAAAATGTAATTGAAAATCTTCTAAATACTCAAACAAGGATTGCTGGGAAAAGACTGATCTTTATGGCTTGGCCTGTCTCCTGAAGGGTTACAAAAGGCTAATGAATGCCCTTGTCACATGGTAGAGTTCAGAGAGCACCCCATGCCTGTGTCATTGAACATGCGCTAGTGTTTATTCTGAAGGCCCCACTCATCCATCTTGCTTTATTACAGAATTGGTTGTGGTCTAATTTGAATTGCAGGGAGCTCAGCAATCTAAACCAAGATTGCATTGAACCTGTTACATCTCCCTTTTTCTTTTTGAAAGTGAAACACAAACAAAACAAAACATCATGATATCTAAAAATGACACACTACTCATGCGGCCAAGTAATAACACACATGTGGAAACATCAGGAGAAGCAACCCAAAACCCCAGCAGGTGAGAGGATCATTCTGCCTCTTATTGGACATCTGTCATGACTGCTGACCTTGAACCTCAGTGATATTTTAATTACATGATCATTTCTTGTTCTCAAAATGGTTTCTTCTTTGGACTGGTTAAGACATAGGCCCTCTTGGGCTCATGATCCTAATAAAGCATTGCAAGGTGTGTTGCAGTATTCTAACAATATTAAATATGTAAATTGCATTCACCAGGGCTTTTATTTGCTATTTTCACTGTTTTTTCTGCTAGCCACTTGGCTGTGCATAATGAAGGTTTGGTGTGAAGTACTTGAATTCATATATGAAAGAGAATGGCCTAAATAAGATACTAATTAGCTGTGAATCATTATTTGTTATTACCTCATCTGAAATCTCAAAGTGAGCAACTGCAATTTACCAGATGTTGTTGCATTGCTACTTGTTGTGTTGTGCAACAGCTCACTTTAGAACAAGATGTAGTAGTAGTAGTCCATTAATACAGATAATCTTTCCTGTTTAATTCAAATAGATCTGCATCAGCCTTGGCCTATGAGCCGATCAGGAATCTCACGTGGTTTTACTAGTTCTTTTGCATTCTGTTTCCTGTATATTTCACAGTGTGTTGGGCCAGAGCTGCAGGTGTGCCAGAGGTGTGCTTGGTGCACCTGAGGAGGGGAGGAGAGGGAAGTGAAGGTAGTTTTATACCAGTTGTGATTAAATTCTGGGTGTGGCTGGGGAAGCCTTGAGGCTGTGCTGCCTTGTGATTTGTGAATTTCCCTATGCACAGGGAATCCCCAGCCTCCCTATTAAGGCTGTTTTCTACCATAGGTGCCACAGAAGCAATGCAAAGGAGCTAGATTGGCAGCCAAAGGTCTGACCATTATCTTGTATGATAGTATTCAAACCTATACAGAAAAGGATATTTCAGTCTCTATTCTTACACTTCTCAATGTCCAATTTGGCACTGTGCGTTATATTTAACATTTCTGATCTCATGATTTGTGATATTATGACACGATGTCCCAGTATCAGTTTTAAAATCAACTTTTTGATTTCCAAGATCGTTGTCAATTTGTTACAGAAGAACCTTGCTTTATAAATGTCTTGAGAGACCCAACAACGAACTCTGTTTCTGCATCATCAAAGCTTTGTCCTTGTGTTTAGATGCATGAATGTATTTTTCCATTCTGGATTTCCTATAGCCTGTGCTGATAGCCGCACATTTCTGCAAAATGGTTGCTTTTATTGCATTCATGACACTGCACTCTTTGTGCCGTACACCTTTCTGTCAGACAAAGCTGGGGTCAGATCCTCAGGTGGTGGAAACCAGTGCAGTTCCATTGTCTAAAATGGAGCTATGTTCGTTTACACAACTGGGGCAGCTGGTTCCTGGTCTGGACAGGTTGTTTACCCTTGTTTATTCTGTTTATGCATTGGTCTGCATTTTTAACTGAAAGCACTTTTATTCTTTCACTGTTTGCCAACACTCTCTTTGGAAAACACCATTTTCACTAGCCCTGCTAGTGAATATCCACTTTTCTTTGCAAAGTCAAGTCAGTTTCTTGTAATAACCTTGCTTTGACCGTGTTATCAGTTATACCATAAAATATTCAATCTCTTTTTCATCCATTTATAAACTGTGTGAATTCACGTGACTTGGCTTTATTACGAAGGCCTATAACGTTTACTTATTACTGTTGAGCACAGTATAAGAACCTACACAGACTAAAACAGAATAAAAAAGGAAGTGACAAGAGTGGAGTCCATCTCCAATGCCTGTTGGAAAACCAGTGGAAATCTGCAATTACCAGCTGAGGATTTAACGGAGAGCACTGCGGAGCTCTGAGAAAAAGGAAGGGCTTCCTAGCAGCTAAATAACTGAATGTCAATGGAAACGGAACAATTCCATTTTTCAGATTTACCAGAAAGGAACAGATCTATCCTGAACCACTGCACAGTAGGATGGTCCAAGGAAATGAAAAATGAGGACTGGAAATGAGTGGGGAGGGAAGCAAAAGAGAAAGAAGGGGAGAGGATGGCGAGGACAAGAAAAGTTGATAAAATATTTGGCATTTCCAAAGTACTTGGCTGCATTCACTAATCCTGGGGATAAATACTATCCTCCTTTTGCAGATAGAGAGGAAGAAGTAAGAAAAATGAAGGTGAGAGGATAAATAGTATTCGTTATATTACAGTAGCATTTAGAAGCCCCTGCTGAACTTAGGCCTCTGTAATGGGTGCTGGACACACTTATATTGAGAGAGACCCCGCCCACAAAGGGGGTGTCTACATGCGGTCACTAGATGAGCTGGTCAGATGACAAGGACTCAAGTGCCAGGAGTATGCAGATGACATACAGCTCTAGCTGTCCTTCACCATACACAACCATATCACTACCATCAAGATGGCCCAGTGTTTGGATGAGATCAGCTCACTGATGAAGAACAGCTGGTTGAAAATGAACCCAAGCAAAACAGGTGATGCTGGTGGGCTGAGGAAAGCCCTTTGAAGAGTTTGCATCCATGATCCAGTCTCGTTTGGTTGAAGGTACACACTCATAATTGGTCATTTCAGTCTGTAGCTTAGGAGTGCTCCTGGATTCCTCACTGACCCTAAGCTCTAACATAGCAGCATCTGCAAGTAATGCTTTCTGTCATTTCCAGTGAGCTAAGATAGTCTGTCCCATCCTGGCAGATGATGTGCTAATCTCAGTTATTCATGCCTTTGTAACCTCTTGGCTGGACTATAGCAATGCTGAATACCTAGGCATGAAGTCTTCAGAGCTTGAGAAACTCCAGCTGGTATAGAATGCTGCAGCATTTCTTCTTGGCAACACTGCCTACCTTGAGCAAGTCACACCTGTCTTCACATCCTACACTGGCTTCCCAAGTTCAATGTCTTGGTCCTTATCTTCAAGACACCCTGGACCCAAGATATTAAGAGCCTGAAGGCTGAAGACCATGATGCTTTGAGCAGGGGGTTGGACTAGATGATCTCCTGAGGTCCCTTCCAACTTTGAGATTCTATGATTATGATTCTATGACAACCACACTCTAGTGTGAGTGTTGTAGCTAATATTAATGGCAAGGAGCAGGAGTGAGTAGACGGCAGTCATACTAGAGTACAATAGGGGAGCTCTGGGGTGAGTCAGTTGAGAGAAAGCAAGGTGGTGGCTCTTCTGACCTCCTTAGTAGCTCTGTTTGAATGAGAATCCAGTTAACTTCTCTTGCCTGCTTGTTTACTTCACTCAAAATACAATAGAGAGTAATTTTGTTCATGCAACTTGCAGGTTTTCACAATGGGTTTATCAAAGGGTTGTGCCAGTCATGTAATGAGATATGAACAGAATCAGAGCATAACTTAATTGCCTATATCCATAGGAGCTCAGAGACCAATTGCACACTTTTGGTGGTAAGGTTGTGACATCAAAAAGGCTGTGAAGACGTTGTTCTCTGAAGGCAGTGGGACATAAGGATGCCCTGCACTTTGAGGTCAGGCTCTTCATTTTGTGATAAGTTTTCTGTGGCTTTTACATGGCTTGTTCACTTACTAATTTGAAAAACTCAGCCATTCGCAATGGATCACCCCAGTGATACATGTAAAGCAAAAACGTTCTACTGCTTAGTGATGAAATCTATAGCCAGGCTTAATGAACTTCTTGCATAGACTTGTATTGCAGCTCTTTGTCTAAAGGGAAAGTAAAATGTTGGCTATTTCTGCCTTGGAAGGGCATCTACAAACTACTGTTTGTAATGTCTTCCATTTTAGTCAGAGTAAGACCCTTGGGTGCCACCTCCACGACATTTCCAATCTCACCAAGACTCTTGCATGAGGTCCCAAAAGAGCTGCTGCTTATGTGTGTATTTTCTGCTCTTTGTGTTGATTATTGGCTTTCTGATCCTTAAATCTATAAAAAACTATTTAAAGTGAACAGTTGGAAGCCTTCCTGCCTTAATTTATACAGATACATAATATCAATGCTAACTCAGCTGACGTTGTTCCTTCAAAACCTAATGGAAGCAGGAAAATGCAAATGAGTGACTAATTGGAGAGTTCCACCTGCTTTACCCAGCTATTTTAAAAATGTGTAAAAATGTGGTCTTATAATCACACAATCCTATTTAAAATAACAAGCCTGTTATACAGTACCCTGACTAGCAAACTGTCAAGTGTGGGTGCAATGGGTGTATCCACAAAATATGTATGTGTCCTTTATACCCACAAACCCCCACATTTATGTGCACAGAAGGGGAATTTGTACATAGAAATAAGTAGGTTCACAATTGCCTACCCAATTTGCATACCGCTATATCAAAATGTGAGGTTTCTCGTCTAAACCTCATTACATTAGCATTTGGAAGTGTTGGCCTTTTAGTCTTCTGGATACTGAAGGAGGTTCTTTCTGAAGCAGCTGTGAATTAGAAATATTCCTGCTCGGGAGGCCTTGGCTTTGTCTTCTATGGACATGGTATCCTAAGTGGTGGCTGAGAGGGCAGTTTCCTTCCTTTTGTTTGGTGAATTGTAAATTCTTCCCCAGCTGATTAATGGAGATGTATCATGATATCATGTATACCATCGGTTTTCAGCCTGTGTTCTGCGGATCCCTGGGATCTACAGAATACGTCTAAGATTTCCAGAGGTGTCCGCACCTCCATTTGAAATTTTTTAGGGGTCCGCAAATGAAAAAAAAAGGCTGAAAACCACCGATGTAAACATATTCCAAAAAAGCCTGATACTCAATAATAGAACTACCTGTTTAAAGCACTTCGCTCCAGAAATTTGATCACATAGTGGAGACCGTTTAAGTGAACCGCAGACTGCTGGATTCCCATTCATTTTTTAGGACTCAGAGCTACAGATTTCTGCCTGCATTGTTCGTTCCCTTGGCTGCAATTACAGTTTCTGAAGTCTGAGCTATTTGCCTGAATTGAGTTTATGTGTGAGTGAGTGAGAGAGAAATTTGACACCAGCCTACATCTAGTACAGGTTGAGTGGGAGATCAAGTCCCAGCACCTATAAGAGGAAAACAATTTTTATTTGCTTATTTTTTTCTACACTCCAAAATGTTCTAGGCCGTCTCCAACCATAATAGAAGAACTGATCCCTTCCCTGAAGTGCTTACATTCCTTTAAAAAACAACAACAAAAAACAAGGCAGAGAGAAGGAAGATAGGGAAAGGGGGGCAACAAACAAATTTGGGGGTCAAGAGGTGACTGGCCATAGAATCATAGGGTTAGAAGGGACCGCAAGATACAGAATTCGTTGTCTCTAAACCATCCAAGACAGATGGCTATGCAGCCTCCTTCTGAAAATCTCCAGTGAAGGAGCTTCCACAACCTCCCCAGGTGTCTGTTCCATTGGCCTACTACTGCTTTTACAGTTAGAAAGCTTTTCCTGAGATTTAATCTAAATCTGCTGTGCTGTAGTTTGAACCCATTGCCTCTTGTTCTCTTTTGCCACAGAGAGCAGGACAACTTTTCTCCATCTTTTCATGGCAACCTTTCAAGTATTTGAAGTCCGCTATCATGTCCCCCCATAATCTCCTCTTTTTTTCCAAACTAAACATACCACTTCCTTCAGTCTTTGCTCATATGGACTGGATTCCATCCCTTTGGTCATCTTTGTCACACACCTCTGGATCCTTTCCAGTTTCCCTACATCCTTTCCATACATTGGTGACCAAAATTGGACATGGTACTCCAGCTGAGGCCTACCCAGTGCCAAGTAGAGCGGTACTATCACCTCCCCTGATTTGCATGCTATCCCTCTGTTAATGCAACCTCAAATTGCTTTTTTTACAACAGCATCATGTTGCTGATTCATGTTGAGGTTCTGATCCATCACAACTCCCAGATCCTTCTCAGCAGAGCTGCTGCCAAGCCAGTTATCCCCCATTTTGTATTTGTGCATTTGATTTTTCTTCCATAAGTGTAACACCTGATATCTGTCTTTGTTGAATTTCATTTTATTGTCTCAGCCCAGTTCTCCAATTTATCAAGATCCCTCTGAATTTTAGCTTTATCCTCCAGAGTTGGCAGCCTCCGCTAGCTTTGTGTCATCTACAGATTTAATCAGTATGCTCTGTATTCCTATATCCAGGTCATCAATAAAGATGTTAAACAACACCAGACCCAGAATAGATCGCTGTGGAACTCCACTTGAGACCTCCCTCCAATCTGATATCTTTCCATGAATAGTTCCTCTTTGTTTGTGGTTGCTTAAACAATTATATCCTGGCAATACACAGTTCTAATACCCAGTGTTTTATAGCTTTATAATGTAAGATGCATAGAGAATACCAAGCTACCCACCAATCATTCTATGATAGTCACTAGAAGGCATCGCTGTCCCTTCTTCTCCTTCACTAGACAAACCCTGCCAATTGCCTCTCTGATCCATGCCATAATGGATCATCATGCATGTTGCTCATTAAATAGACCCTGTTGGGCCATCCCTGTGCTGGGCGGCTTAATTGCTGTGTGTTTTTCCCTTTGCTGACCCCTTCACTGTGTTCAGAGACCTTTAAATCCAACCTGGGAGTATGTGGGTGCTAATCCCAGGGCCTGTTAAAATACAAAAGGTGGGAGGCTTGATATATAAAGCAGGCCTTGCAATTATCAGAAAGATAATTTTGTATCCTTCTTGTGCAGACGCACAACATATTCTTCTGCTGCTTCCCCCCAGCCTGCTGCTTATTCCCCCTCTCTCATCTGGGTATGATGCCAAGCAAATTCCACTAAAACTGTAGAAAGACACAGAGGCTTGCAGAACACAAAAGGAACATGGTCTAGCTAGAACATAGTTTTCCAGGAAAGTTCTTTAACTGCCTTGCATGCTGATCTTGGCAAAGCAACGAAAGAGTTTCCCAAAGGGAATGGGAGAAACCACTTCCCGGACAGCTGGAATATCTGATTGGGCAAATACTAGAAATAAGTTGTAGGGATCAAATCTGAGGGGTGGGGGAGAGTGGGCTAAGTGATCAGCTGGTCTGTCTCTCTCTGACTTCCAGGAGTCTATGACATGCGCGTATGAAAGAGAGGGGTCTATTTGAAAGAGGATGTCTGTGCAACAGACATATGGAAGTAGAAGCCGGAGAGCAGTGATTTTATATCAGGAACAGCTGCTCCACTGTCCTGCTACATCTTTCAGTCCCACTGCAAGTGAGCAGGAGAGTTTAGACGGTCACATAAGAATGAAACATAAGAAAGAGGAAGGACATGGAGGGGAAACCAAGAGAAGAGTTAGGGCTTGTCTGCTCACAAAATGTTTACCACTTTATATAGATATAGCTAATTCGGCACAGCAAATGAACTGTAATTTGTGTGTGTGCATTTTCTCCTCTCTGAGTTGGTTATTGGCTTTCTGATCGTTAAATCTATAAAAGAATTTAAAGTGAAGGTCTGGAAGCTATATTGCCTTATTTTGTACACATAATATCAATGCTAACTCAGCTGACCTTGTCATTCCTTCAAAACCTAATGGAAACTGGAAAATACAAATGGGTGACTAAGTGGAGAGCTCCATCTGCTTCTAACACAATCCTATGTGCACGCTTGTTATACAGTACCCTGATCAGCAAACTGTCAAATGTGGGCACAATAGGCATGTCCAAAAAAACATGTATGTGCCCATTATACCCACAAAACCTCATGTTTATGTACACAAAAAGGGGATTTGTTCATGCAAATAAGTAGGTGCACAATTGCCATCCCAATTTGCAGGCAGCTATATCAAAATGTGATTTTTAGTAACTCCATTGTGCTAGCATTTAAAATTGTTGGCCTTTTGGTCCCCTGGGAATTGTAAACAGGTTCTTTCTGAATTCTGATTCTGTGAATTAGAAATATTACTGCTTTGGGAGGTTTCGGCCTTGCCTTTATGGACATGCTATTCTTTCTTCTTAGAGGAGTAAAAGTACATTTCCCCATCGTGTGGATGCAGTTACAGTGTATCAATATAAAGGTTCCATAAGGGAATAGGAATAGCTATCCTGCTATAAGGCACCAAAGCTGCATCCCAGCTAGGGGCTGAACCAAACACAAGGCAATGAGAGTTAAAGGTTTGTTTGGATCCCCATGCATTCATCTCCTCATCAAGAGATGAAGTCTGTGTGCGCTCTGCTGGTTAGAACATGGGGGCTGGAAATCCGGACTCCTTCATTCTATTTGTGGCTCTGGGATGGGAGTGTGACCTAGTGGTTAGTGAAGAGAACAGAGTCAGGACTCTTCTGTTGTTCTATTCCTACCTTTGTGTGACCTTGGGCAAGTCACTTACTGTTGCTATGTCTCCGTTTCAAACTTCTGTCGAATGGGAATAGTCTTGCACAGCTCCAAAGTGAGGCTCAGTTACTGTTGTAAAGGACTTTGAGAGTCGAAGGTTGGAATAGAGTATCATTCTGACGGTCTATAAGCCATAGTGGACTTTGAACATCCCATCTAGGTCACAAGTGATTATTTCTGACCCACCTACTAGTTCCAGAGACAGTCCCAGCTTCTGCCCTACTGGGCTGAACCTATCCAGGTTTGCCCCCTTTTGGGGTTCAGTTAAAAGCTGTGGCTGTAGGGAAACCAGTTGTGCTAGTGCATGCCTTACAGTTCCAGTCTAATTCAGAGGGTGCCAGCCATAGCTGGGGGTTGGTGCTGAACGGACAGCTCCACTTTCCAATCACGCCTATCCCACTACACGCCCTTTGCCTCCTTAACAGGCAGATTTGAGTAACTAAACAAGAAAGGGAGCGTCTTCGCTGGGGTCTGATTCCCAGCCCGCAGCCACATACTCGGGGCAGCTTGATGACACCGCCTGCACGTGTACAGAGTAGGGTAGCCTGGGTAGCAGCGGCATGGCTTAGCCGTGCTGAGTACAAATCCATGGGTTCAGGTGCGTTTGTGCTTGGCACAGCTAACCTGCCACTGCCCATACTCCACAGCTACACTATGATTTATACAGCTGCTAGCCCTCATCAAACTAGTACAAGGATGCGTATGCAAGCTGGGAATCACCCCCCCTAGCTCATAGTATAGATAAGGCCTTAGAGCATATTGATTTGGTACCCATGTAGCAAGGAGAAAATGTCTCTAAGAACAGAGGGATTTTCACCACTTCCTCATTGATTTCACCACAGTGCTTTGATGAAAGATATTATTCCACCAGAAGAGCCTGACTTGTGCTTTGTTTCGTAGCAAGAAACAAACCACAGGTCTTACCTCCTCCGCTTTTTCCCCTGTGGCTTCCTCCTCCCCCCCCCCACACACACTTGCTGAGCCCTCCAAAGCTAAGAGCCTCCTGCTCCCCTCCCCCAACCTGTGTGTCTGGATTCTGTTAATTGCATCTGGTAGCTGGCGCCGGGATGGAGCTGCAGAGTCTCAAGTGCCAGGAGATGTTCACACACCGCTTTCCCAGCTCATTAGGCTGCTGGCAGCAGCTCGACTAACCACTGTCCTTTTGCCCTCTTGCTCCTTTTCATTGTAATTGACAGAAAGGGCCAATTTGCAGAAGGGAGTAGGGAAGGAAAGTGCCGAATGGAATGGGTGCATCTGGTGAACACTGGGTCAGAACTGCTGAAAGGAAGAAGCTGTATTTTGCAAGAGTCTGAAGGGAGACCAGGAAACTGGGTCTGTGGAGACAGAGTAAAGCTCAGATAACCAAACACGAGAAAATAAGAGTTACCAGCCAGTGGAATCAGTGTGCCATGCACCAGGGCTCTCTGTTTAATTCCTCTCTATCACACACAGCTCCTTAGGTAGATGTCAAAGTGGGGCCTTATGGTCTGGTTTGTTTCTGTTACAGTGATAAAATTATTATACCATATCCAGTGGGTGCTCCTTTTGGGTTCATTGGCAGCGCTAAGATATAACAGCCACACCATGGCAATACTGTGACGGTAAATGGCTGCTGAAATCTTGTCAAGATTCCCAGGTTCTACCTTTAATTGTGCCACTGACTTGCTGTCAAACCTTTGACAAGTGCTGTTTTTCAGTTTCCCCAGCTGTACAATGGAGATAATACTTCCTCATCTGGCCATGGTGTAGTAGGGGTTAATTAACTCTAATTGGGGGGCAGGGCGCTTAGAAGTGTTAAGTGCTGTTTGTTATATTTTGCAGCGATTCATCTGGTTCACTCCAGGAGCTCACTGCTGTACAGGGGAGGAATGGGTTAAACTCAGAAAATGTGGGTGCCTGCTGTGCTGGGAAAGCAGACTCTCTGCAGACTGTGCATGTTTTGTTCTGATTAGGGCAGCAGCTTAGTGTGCTCAATGCCACTGAGGACTGCTGCAGCTGCAACCTTCTGTCGCAACAATGGCGAGTGAAGCCCACGCTAACAGCAGCCCTGGGACTGTGCTAGAAAGGACCATGCATCCCAACCTCGCTCTCAGACAGTAGGGAGGAGGGAGAAACAGGCAGGTTTGACCATCATTGCAGACCAGTAGCTTCCTTCCCTGCAGGGGCGAGGAGTGGGGGTTCCTAGGACAATCCGGATCCATTTAAATCTTCTCTAATCTACTGCTGAGATAAAGGACCGAAGCAGCTGCCGTAGAGATGCTGCCGCACTGGAAAGTTAGAGGTGCAGAGATCTCCACTGTGTGCCTGCCACCCTGCTGGGCTCTTGGCTTCACAGGGTGCTGAATCGGTATTCCAGCAGGAGTCCCTTTTCCTGGGACTGTCATGACCCATGTGTCAGGTGGACCTGCCACAGAGATGGAGAGCGGCAAGATGGGGTTCAGTGGACAACTCTCATCTTGAAAAACTTAGGGTCATTGACACTCCTGCTTATCCCAGCTGGAAAGTCAGAGGCACAGTAGTCCCCCTTGGTGTGGTGAGTTTCGTCCTTAACGTTACTCAGTTAACCCGTGCCAACCCCTTTTACATCATCAAATTACCACCCAGGCAAGCCTTAATATCACTCAGTTTCTGTCGCCCTGAACTCTGTCCCTGGGCTGGGGCTTCAGGACTCAACGAGAGCCAGGTTTGTGTTCAGTTTCATTCACCCTGCAAGCTACAGTTAAAAGCCTTTTACATGCATCATGAGTGCAGTTCTCAGTAGCGCGTCATTGACCCAAATTTATGTTGGTTCCTCACAAACCTGGCCGCCTTCTTTTCATTGTAAATTACTGATTGACATCAGAAATGCAGGATCATAGAATGAGAGGACCCTCCCTACAGACTGCAGGGTTTGCCCCACCAAGGGTCAAGAACCATTAATAGGCACTGATCGGTGATGTTTCAGTGGTGCTTTGAAAATGTCATTCTTAATGACTGAGTTTGAAACTGTTTAGGGGAGGTTTCTGGGCAGCCTTCCCTGTGCACCTATTTATAAGTGCTGAAATTCACCAACTTCCAACCTGCCTTTCTTGCAATTGAGGGGAAGATTCCTCCTGGATGATTCAGAGTTGTAGAGTATCTCAGCACCTGTCTATTTGGAAAGGCCATCAGAGAGTCCAATAGCCACAAATGGGTCTCTGTGTATCCCTCTGCTTCCTTCCCTCTGAGAAAGACATGAGATTACCAGTAGACCTCTTCACTCATTGCTGTTTCTTTCTTTTCAGCCTACAAGGAGAAAATGAAGGAGCTGTCCTTGATCTCACTGATCTGCTCCTGTTTCCACACTCAGCCGCACCCCAATACCATCTATCAATATGGAGGTAAATGACATACGCGCAGAATCTCTTGTAGATCCAGTCTGCAGGCAGCTTCTGTAAACCTTGGAGGACTTTAATACATCGGGCTGGGGAGAGATCATTTTCATGTCCTGACCCAAGGTTTCTGTATTACTTGAGCTATTATTTTGGTCTATTTCCTTAGAATACTTTATTAACATGTGACCCACATTTACCCAGAGAGAAACTGTATGACTGTTACCAAACATCTCCATTACATATCCTGGGATATGATTCTTGATGTTATCAGCAGTATGGCCTTTCTGTGGATGCCATCAGCTATGCTGTACTTACTTATTCTATGGCTGTAAGATTAATTGCATTAGCTATGCAACACACTTCTTTATGCAGTTCCCGTGAAAAGCCTCTGAATGGGCAGAGAAAAAGCTGCTGCTGCTCGCTCTTTCAGATAGAATGTAAGACCAAGGTATTGACCTCCTATGGTCACAAATGCCTCATGGCTCTTTTCATAAGAGCAGGGGAGTTAATTCCAGTGTCCTGGCCATATTCCAACTTGGGTAATTCCATTGTCTCCCAAAATTCCCTCTTCAGATTCATCTGGATCCCCAAATCCCTTTTACTTACTGACCACCATTACCTACTGTTGCTCCGCACTGTAACATTTGACAGTGATGCTCCTAGGTTGTATAGTGTCATTGTCCCTTTTACCAGCAATTAATGTTTGACTTCAAATTCTCATTTCTCTGAAACCCTCCAGCAGAGACTCAAGTGACAATACACCCCATTTAGAAGCACCTCATCACAACCAAGTCTCACTAAGTGATCATAGCTTCAGGGCTTGACTTAGCAGCCTCTGTGAGGTGCCTTTATCAAATTAGCCCTTTCATGAGTGTCCCATAGTCCATCAGGTGCTTCTGTTCTTCTATCATAGACATGGAGGTGAAGCAGCTGGACAAAAGGGCATCTGGCCAGAGCTTTGAAGTGATCCTGAAGTCCCCTTCGGACTTGTCCCCCGAGAGTCCAGTCCTCTCTTCTCCCCCTAAGAAGAAGGACCTGTCCCTGGAGGAGCTGCAGAAGAGGCTGGAGGCTGCAGAGGAGAGGAGGAAGGTAACAGCATTTCCCTGGAATATTCTAATTTACATGACCAGTCATGTTTTAATCAAGCCCTCCAAGTGACCCCAATTCATAACTGGGGGCAGAAACACTGATACAGTGCTAGGAATGAACAACATCATTGATTTTATTTAGGAGCCATATCTTGTGATTGGTAATAGCGCTGTGTTTTACACTCTTGTTCAACCCCCAGTTGTTAGGTTTGATGTAGGAATCACTGGATGAAATTCTCTGGCCTGTGTTATCCAGGAGGTTAGAATAGATAATCACACTGGTCCCTTCTGGAATGGAATCCTGTGGTCCTCTGGTTTAGATTTTCATAGAGTATTATGTGTGTGACCCTATGCTGCTGCAGAATGAAAATCTCTATCACTAGCTATCTTTATAGGAGATATAAATATAAGCCACACATCCAGTAAAGCTTAGAATCAGTGCCTTTTGCACCATGGCATTGCTTTTTTAACAGCTGGTAATGCTATTTTTGCATTTCATTTATGAGCATAAAGTCTTATTGGAGAAAAATACACCTCTACCCCAATATAACGTGGTCCGATATAACGCACTTTTGGCTATAATGCGGTAAAGCAGCACTCTGGAGGGGCGGGGCTGCTTTACCTCTTTATATCCGAATTTGTGTTACTGCAAGCAATTCCTCTGCGCCCCCTCTTACTTGCTGAGGCCCCCCCACCCCAGCTCATCTCCGCTCTGCCTCCGCCTCCTCCTACGAGCGTGCCACAGTTCCATTTCTCCCCCATCCTTCCTTCCCTCCCAGGCTTGCAGTGCCAATCAGCTGTTTGGCGCGGCAAGCCTGGAAGGGAGGGAGGGGGAGAGAAGCGGAGTTGTGGCGGCACACTCAGGGGAGGAGGCGGAGGCAGAGCAGAGGTGAGCTGGAGTGGGGAGTGATTCCTCTCCCTACCCCAATATAACACGATCTCCCCTATAACACGGTAAGATTTTTTTAGCTCTTGAGAACCATCTTCTATCAGGGTAGAGGTATATTGGAAAATGAGAGAAACTATAAAGCGAGGCAAACCACAACACTACAAAAACTTGTGGGTAAGAGCAGAAGAGACAGTTTAATGTATAGGGGCAGATATCCAGAGGAGTCTCTACCTAGCTTGCAAATTGCACCAGTAGTGTTGCTCACACAGCCAAGATAGAATTTTGGATGTTTAAGATCTACCTGACCGAAGTGCAGGTGCAAATGTAGAGGTTTGAAAATGTGTTCCATGTGATCTAGAAAGGATTTATGGTGTGGGGAGAATATGGTCCTAGTATCTAAATACCACCTAATGGACAGAGCAGGGGTAGCCACATGAATGCAAGATAGTTGGACAAGAAGCAATAGTCAAAACCCTAAGAGGGGCAGATAAGTTTAGAGTAAATATTGATTGCAAATCCTATAACAGAGCTGCTAGGTTTTGGACAGACACTCAAAGGCGGTGGTTGTGGCACCTCCAGGGAGACATTCCAGATCAGATCAGGGAAGCGTCTCTGAGACAAGGGACATGAAGAATTCCTTTCATACACACACACCCCTGATCTGTTGGCTTCCCACAGACCCAGGAGGCCCAAGTGCTGAAGCAGCTGGCAGAGAAACGGGAGCACGAGCGGGAGGTGCTGCACAAGGCCCTGGAGGAGAATAATAACTTCAGCCGGCTGGCTGAGGAGAAGCTCAACTACAAGATGGAGCTGAGCAAGGAGATCCGTGAAGCTCACCTAGCTGCCTTGAGGGAGCGACTGCGTGAGAAGGCAAGTGCTAGATTCCCATGTGCAAGCACACCTAGCGAATGGGCAGAGTCAGGCCCCCTGCCTATATTATAGTGGCTATTGGTATCAAAGCCTTTGCCTAGCATCTATAGCCTGGCCTGCGGACCTCAAACGCAGCTGGGATGTTCACCACAACAGCAGAGCTCTGGGTACAATCTGCATCTTCTGCACCACCATTTTCCTAGGTTAGCTTGTGCAACTCTTCCTCCTCGGTGTGTCCAGTGTGTTCTGCCCACCCCTTCGACCTGGAGCTCTGCTTCCCAGTTTTCTTCCTTCTCTCTCTCTCTCTGTGCCTCATACCAGCTTGTTTTGGAAGAGGGTGGGACTCTATACTTGGCTGTGTGAAAGTGAGAACTGAGGTTTGGGCTCTTTCTTGCCCTCAGACCAGGTACTAAGATAGTTCTTCAGCAGTAACTCAGGATGCCATGAGATGGAGATGTGCACCTGAACTCAATGTAGCAGGCTCAGGCTCCTTCACCTCCAGTCTAATGGCAGAGATTGTTACCTTTCTTCTGCTGGCCCTTGCTTGGGAGTTCAAAGGCAGTGGTGAACTCAAGCCTCCTCTGCTGCATTGTGGTGTGATAACTGCTCATTTCTGGGATCTCTTCTGGTCTCAGTAGGGGCAGGACATCATTTGTGTGGGGCTCCTTCTATGAGACAGCCACAGCAGGCTGTGAACACTGGTACAGAAGACCTGTTCACAGAACATTCATGTGATGTGCCTGGTCTTCTGAGCCCTGCATAGGAGTGGGCTAAAATGACACTAGGTGTAAGTCTAGTGGTTTCAGTGGAATTACACCAACTTTGACAATATTCTAGTGCATTTATTTGATGGTGCCAGGCCCCTGAGGAAGAGGAAATGCACAAGTGCATGTACAAAAACAGAAACTGTTAAATTGTAGATTAAACTGAGAGATGGGAAACGGCCTTGGGTTTGTCCTATGCAGCCTGCAGATGGCGTAACCCTTTCTATGTCTTTGCAGGAACTTCATGCAGCTGAGGTTCGCAGGAACAAGGAACAGCGGGAGGAGATCTCTGGATAAAGGGCTTTTCTACACATCTAGCACCTGGTTTCTGATAACAAACCAACCAACCAACCAACCCAACACATTTTATTTTGTTTGTCTAGATGAAACATTTGGTTCCCCATTTCCCCCCACCCTCTGGTGTTCGTTCCCCAGCTACACGCTTCTCTCTCTCCATCCTTAACTGTTCAGTACTTGTGGGGGATCACAGGCCATAGGTTACCTCTAAGCATAATAGCTAGTTCATATGAAGTATAGAATCAGTCAATAACCAATCAATCAGCTTCTCTTCGGGATTTTGTTCTTTTTTAAAAATCTTTCTTAAACGATGTAAAGAATTCAGATATTAATAAATTCAACCAACAGTGTCATGGAGATATGGATTTCCTATCCAGAGCTTATAAGACTGTTGGCATTCTGAGCCAGATATCAGTGTCAAGACAATGGGCAGTAAATAGTGAGGATTTCTTCATTGTGAGGGAGTGGTTAATGGATCCATTGTTTCCCAGCAGATGGAGAAGGGGACCAGATAGCTCAAGGAATTGGTTATGTCATGCAGAGCCTTTCACCTTGGGTCACTGGTTTGAAGCCAGCCCAGGTAGGTAGTGACTTAGTCATTACTTTCTGATGGTGCCTTGGTAGCCCATGTGAAATTAGCTGGGGGTCTCAGAGCCTAGTGGACAGGTGCCCATATCACAAAAAATACCATGACCACAGGATATCCTAGTTGGCCACCACGGGCTGAATAAGCCTGTAGACTGAACTACCCTCTCAGTTGTAGAGGCAGGGCTGGGGCACACTGGCTAAGCAGTGTCGGGGAAGCCTGCACTGTTGCTGCCTGTGTTGAACCTGATTCTATGGATAATCGGGGCAGCTTGGTTTCCAGGGCTGTCAATCCGGCACTTTTCACAAACAATAACATTTCACTTCAGTAAGTAAAGAAACAAACTAGAAAGGGCATGTGATTGCGAATGCCCCCCGCTCCCCCGGCCGCCCTTTAGAGAAACTCTAGTTTGGGAGAATTATTGTTCCCTCTTCCCAAAGATGGACATAACTCTTCAAAACCATTACAGGAGAGACATTTGGACCAAAGATCACAGAATGAACCAGAGAGCTCTGGCTCTTCGGCCTCACATTATAGCAAAGGACCCACCGATCTCTGCAATGGTATTTCCAGAATGGCAGCTTTGGAAAAGACAGCACGAGGGGAGGGGACACTGATAGGGAGAGGACAGAAAGGATTAGATGTTTGTGTGCCTGCTTCTGGTGTGGTCATGGCAGTAGAAATGTCAGGTCATTGTGTTCAGAGATGGGCTGCCGTAAAAGCAGATGATGAGCCAAGCTGTAAGAGATCTGCCATTCCATCACTGAGGTCAGTAGAGTTGCAGACACTTAATGCCAGATCTGAATTTGACTTGATTGATCAACTGGCCTTTGTATGTCTATGGCTAAAGTGCAAGAAGGCACCATCTGAAACTCAGTGAAGACTTGTTATAGGTGTTTGTGCAGGATTTGGCTTGCGCAAGAGCATTCCCTCGTGGGAGCGTATTGTGGAAAACACGGCAGCTTTTTCCTTTTGGAACATAGAGCAGCAAAGATTCCTTCCTTCCACCTTCCAACTTTTGCAGTGTACTGGTACCTTTCTTCCAGGTGAGTGCAGTGTTCCCAAGGAAAGGGAGCAGGAGCAGGAATATAGGCACAGTATGGAAAGGAATCATAGGGCTTGTCCTCACTAGGGGGGTAGATCGGCTGTAGATACGCAATTTCAGCTACGTTAATAACGTAGCCGAATTCGACATCTCTACAGCCAACTTACCTCCTGTCCTCGTGGCGGCGGTGGCGCGGTCCCCCATCGACTCCAGCTTGCGCCTCTTGAGGAGTTGGACTTCCAGAGTCGACGGGGGAGCCACTGGCGATCGATTTATCGCGTCTTAACGAGACACGATAAATCGATTGCCAGAAGATCGATCCTTCCCGCACATAGTGAAGACAAGCCCATCTTCACTGTGTCACAAACTTCCCCTCTCCCAGTGGCCATAATGGATTCTGGTTCAGAACCCAGCCTGAACTAACAGGTCATCAAGGGGAACAGGAGGTTACTTATTAGTAACTGGTGTCCTTTGCACACATTGCCTTCAAAAAGTCACTCTATAGGTGAGGCATGCTACTCCTCCAGTGCGGCTCTGTGGAGGCAGTGTCACCAAGGAGAATAACTTGTGCAAACAACTGTCTGCTCTTGGGCACAGACAAGTATATACTGCTTCCTTTTACTGTACATAGCGTGGTTCCTGGCAGTTGTGTAGTAAGGCAGGCGCTGAGGGGTGCCACAAACCAGTGTTGGGATGAGAAGGGCTGGAATGTCATCTAGCACAAAGGACCCAGGTGGTGTCAAGACGCCAAAGCAGATAGGGATTCCATATTTGGTATAAAGTTCCCTTTGTGCCCCCCTCCCCCAACAAATATTTGCTGACTCAGTTCTGAAGCTGCAGATTTTTCATCTACGCTGAGCTGGCAGAGTGTAAGGAATCTGCCAGGCCCAAGATGGGTAGCAATTGGTCACAAAAACCCAACAATGTGGTAAAGAAGTGGCAGCTTCTGCTGGAAATAAGGCCTCTACTCTCTCCCTAATCTACCAGAGAATACATTTTCCTTTTAACTAGAGAAGGTCCCTCTATGGCCACAACATGTTTATGGATATTAGGGGAAAGCTCTGCTCCAAAATGGAAGGGCTAGCTTCGCCACAAACCCCTCTGCCAGGGTCAGAGAAAGACCAGGACTGTTGTTTGGCCCCAGCAGTGTCCAGGAACAGGAAGCATGTTAGGGGCAGGGTGGAGAAAAGGAAAGGAAACTGAGGGTTGAATTTCTTAACAGTAGCTAATGATCCGTTTATAAGTAGCAGTTGTCTTAGATGAGCATCTGTGTACACTGCGGAATCATCGCCAGAATCATCTCATCCATATAGTGACAATAAATTTTAAAGTGAATGAATAAATAAATAAATAGCTTGTGTGTAAGAAATGGTTGAAACTGTCAGATGTCCATGTCTCACACCGGTGGGAGCTGAGAAGGTGTCTGCAAGATATTAACCCTGTCCTACTCTCTTTAGTGCTGAGTGTTTGCTTGGTGTGTATTTCTGACCTGAAGCTTGTTGTAAATACTGTTTTTAGTACTATGACGATGATGATTATCAGGAATGTTGTACTCATGAGCACGAGATTAAAACAAACGAGAAAACCATTCCCGCTTTGCTTACCCACTGGGCTCAAAAGAATTTGGAGGCAGGGCCAGGTGAGGGCAGGGTGCCTGGGGCCAGAGAGAGCAGTACAGCGGAGAGGCAAGGGCAGCATGGTGCATAGCTGTTTGCTGCCTGCTGAGGTGGCTGGATTGCTTCAGGTGGAAGGTGAATCAGGGACTCAGGAGCAGGAGGCAGACCAAGAGTCCTTCAGGCAGGGTGGGTGGGAACTGGGAAAATCCATTCCAGGAGGAGGGTCAGGAGAAAAAAATCTAATAAGGGGGGGTGATGTTTCAAACAAAGCCCTAAAATGTAATGGAGCTGGGTCCAATTGAGTGTTAATTCAACCCTGCCTCGGGGAGGTAGTCCATCCAGTCTATTTCCTGTAACCATGGAACAAGACTGGGGGTATGGATGGATGCAGAAGAAAGTGGGTAGTTGTAGTAGACTGCTCTTCGTTGGGGCCTTCCTTTCCTTATCCTGTACAGTCACCGGGTTTCAATTTTTGCCTCTGCTTGTATCTTCCATCTCAGACTTCCATGGTGAAGCTCCCAGTTTAAGATCGCCTGCATACAGGCCAATTGTGATCTCAGGTGAAGACTTATTCTTGCAGTAGCTTGCCTGACAACTACTCAAATTGGTGATACACCCAAGCCCTGACCAGAGAGGAGCCTAGGATATAGCTCTTGTGCAGACGGGAGAGCTGGGAACCTCATTTTCACCTTAACACCTTCAGTGCTGTGAGGTACAATGGACATGTCAGGAAAATGCATTAGTGCAGGGTAAACTGATGCATCGGGCAGAGAAACAGGGATGTGCCAGGTAGAGGTTTGCATCAGTAATGTCAGGGAAAGGTTTGTTACATGTGATGGGATATGTCAGGGAAAAATGCTTGTCTGGTGTGCCCAGGTGAATCAGGTATAACATGGAGCTGTGTCTGTGAATGTGTCAGGGAAATGAGTCTGTCCAGTGCCACTGGCTGTATCCGAGAGACGTGTTTGATTTCTGTGGCTGTGTGTCTCTGGAATGGAATTCCTGTTGCTTGGAGAGACATCCCACTCACATTGCTGATGAAACGTTTGCACGGGCCAGACTGCAGTGGAGAGGTTAATGACAGATGCAAGACACATGCCTGAACTAACGCTGGGCCTGAAAGCATTATACATCGCTTTGATCTTCAGTTCACAAATCCATGTCAGCTCACAATTATTTCATTCCTGTCGACTTCCCAGAATTGCTAACAAGCAGTTTGTGCCTGAATCGGGGTTTCTTACCCCCCAACATTAACTTCCTTATATTTCCATCACACTTCGTTTTTCGTGGCTCTCCAGCCATTCCCTCTTGTTGCCATCTTCAGGTATGTTCCATGGCATGCCATTTACAAATTCCTGGGGCACCATTTCGTATGACAGGGCTCAAGCTCCTTCAGTGGCCTTTTAGGGTATATCTATATGGCACTAAAATACCCCTGGCTGTCCTGTGGCAGCTGACTTGGGCTCATGCTATAAGGCGATATAATTTCAGTGGAGACATTCGGCCTTGGGCAGGACTCCAGGCTCTGGGACCTTTCCTCCTCACAGGGTCCCAGAGCCCATGTTTCAGTTCAAATCGGAACGTCTACACTATTTTATAGCCCCTGAGCCCAAGAGGTAAAGTCAGCTGACAGGCCAACTGCACATGTTTTACTGCAGTACAGCCATCCCCTTAGACACTCATTGATGGGAATGTCTCACTAGACTTGCTGCTAGTGGCCACATGTAAGAGCATATCTACTTGTGTAACATCATATGTACTTTGGGCCACATTCTCTTTCACTGTAACTTCAATGAAGTCAATGTTTACACCAGCGGAGAATTTAGCCTAGTGTGTATTCCAGGTGTAACAGAACTGTAGTGGTAAAAGACCACCGGTGTGTAGACACATTTCAAATTCCTAGCTCCCTCCGTTTTCTTGGGCAAATTAAGGATTCCGACCCTGTGCAGGAAAAGGAAGATGAACCTGAAGATAAATTATTTCCCAGGTGTGTCAAGCATCTTGGTGATTAGCAATTCTGGGGTAAGATCTAGAACAGTGTGGCTCACGTTCCAAATATTAGACCATCCCTTTGCTTTATTTAGAGCAAGTGTTCAGCTTTGGCTTTAAAGGGTTTCTCTCAAAGTTGTACGGCCCATAAACTGACAATGGAGGGCTCCTCGTTCATGTCTATTTTAGAAGTTCACTCCATGCTTTTGTTCTGTTGTTAGTCATATCTTGCTGCAGTCAGCATGTGGGGGTTACCCCAAATGCTAGCCTTTTAGTGCCATTGGCAATTCACAGACACTTGCATGCATGTTAAAATAGGGGATCAGAGCTGTGACATTGCTCCTGTAAAATGTAAATTTCAGTTTTTTTCTCTTGCAAGGACCAGTGCAACTCTCTGCCCCTGGTTCTGCTAAACTTTGTTAACTCATGTAATTTGTTTCATTCCATTAAGCAGCATTACTGTCTTTGCGCACTTGTGGTGGTGACGTACGTATATTCGCATACATGCGAATGTGTATACAGTCTATATGCATACGCCCACCTATCACCACATCAAACTTGAAACAAGAGTCAGAGAAATGGCTGTTTATGGTGCTATAGATACTTATTGCGAACCGTGCTAGGGATGACATGACATATTACAACCCATAAACTCCATTGCTATACAGGTGTCTAAATAATGAGGATGAGAGGCCCAGAGCCTAGTGTGGGATGAGGGGACTTCATTGGAAGCTAGAGGGATGTGTTATCCGAACACAGCAATCACAGCCAGGAATGCCTGACTTCTTATCCTGGGTGCCTTTGGCAAGTCATTTGGGGCAAGTCTACACTGAAAAAAAGCCTGGAGCAGCAGAGTCTCAGAGCTCGGATCAACTGACTTGGGCTGGTGCCACAGGGCTAAAAATAAAGTAGACATTCCTGCTTAGTCTGAAATCCACCCCTCTTGCCTAAGCAGGCACATCTGCAGTGCTACTTTTAGCCCCATAACTTGAGCCCCATAAGCCCACATCAGGTGACCCCAGACTACGAGGCTTGCTGCTGCAGATTTTCTTGCATTGTAGCGGTACCCTCCACCTCGGTCTCAGTTCCCCCATCTGTAACATGGGGATAATACTTCCCTTCCTCACAGGGGTGCTGAGAGGATTAACAAGTTTGTGTCTGCACAGCACTCTGAAGCTGGAAAGCGCTCTGCAAGTGCTGAGTATTATTACTATACACATCAGCCACCTCCCTGCAAAGTCAAAAATTAAACAACGGGTCCATTCAGTTCCCCGGGGCTGCCCTCGTGTTCTCTCTGGAGCCAGTCTGGATTTGAATGTTATTGGCCTTGTGCAGGATTCACTCCTAATGACCCAGTGCGTGCTATCTTTGTTCTTCCCAAATAGACAGCTCAATAAGATACTGTAAATGGTGTAATGAACAGACTTTCCATCACTGTAACGGAGCCTTGTCTGGTTCCTGTAGGTCTACCACGTGCATTTAATTGTCAACTTGAGGTTGTTGTTGTGCAAAAGAAGTGATTATGAAAAACAAAAAGAAATAAACTTGGTATGAAACCACATGGCTCCATTTCTCTTAATACACCCAATTTGTTTTAATCTTCCAAGGCTTCTTTTATTGTTGGGAAAATAATAACTCAGCAGAATATAAAACTGGCTCAAAGGTAAAGTATGGAATCTAGGTTTTTGTTGAACTAAATAGTGATTATTGCCCATCCTTAAAGACATCTCACAGATCTGGAATTCAACTATTCTCCAGGAGAAAAAACTAACACTTCAATGCAGGTAACACCATTATTTTACCTTATCCGGGGAAGTGAAGAGTTCAAAGCCCTTTCATGAGGAGAGAAGGATCAAAGACTCAGCAGTCAGTCAGTCGTCAAAAAAATGTCTAAAATTCTGGGAAACATCTTTTAGCACCGGCCCTTCCTCAGCTCAGCAGAAGTAGCTTTTACCTTAATTTTTTTTTAAATGCAAGCTCATTCCAAAACATTGCACTTTATATCTGCTCAAATCTCCTTGGAAAGGCACCTCCATCCTGGGATACAAGGGAAGGCCTCATGTCACTGGGTACCTATTAACTTCTACGGTATTTGAAGGTCAATGTCTTACAAAGACAGGCTCTAAGAAAACATCCAGGAAGTCCAGTAAACCAGCTTCTGAACCGGAAGTCACAGGCAATGGAATATACAGGATCATGGGTGGGGGATATGAAGGGAAATAATGGTCTTTTAAACCTAGGGAGGAATTCTACCTTTACAGCATAATCCTCCTATTTTTGAAAATAATCTTACTGGAGGGGTAGCACTGCCTGTTTTTCTACATGTTCCACAATATACTACTGACCCTGCCTCAGGAATACTCATTTAAAAAAAGTCACAGGAAGTTAAAACTAGATCCCATCCCCAGGAACATAGGTGAAGTCTAAGTGCCATGCAAGAGACAGTTTTCTTTATGCATATCTAGACTAAGTAACTCCCTTTTCCTTGGTTTTTGTCAGCCTCTCTACAGCTGGTCACTGAGGGGCAGATTCTTCCTTGTGTCATGCTAACAGCCCCATGAAGCCTCTCCCATTCAGTCAGGTACATCTGCCCCTTCCCCATGTGTCCCTGAACCCGCCTCCCCATGTGGCCTTGCAGCCTCTCTCCCATTCAGCCCCTGGCTCAATATGGTCATCCCACTAGCTCCTGAACCCCCACCCCAGTCTGTCCCCACCATACCCCTTCTGAACCGCAGTCTGTAACCCCCCAGCGGCCCAGTGTGCCCCACTGTCTCCCCCTGCTCCGCTCCCTTTCCCCCCACCCCTTCTCACCTGGCTCCACTGTGATGAGGACCGCAGCCAGCTGCTGACTGTTAGGGTTGGTCAGCTGCAGCTGTCTGTTCCAGTGCAGTGACCTCTGGTGGGCAAAAGGCAGAACTGCAGCACTTAGGCAGAATACATTTTCTGTGCAGAAAAAAATAAAATAATCCACACTGGATATTAATTCTGCATGTGTGCAGTTGTGCAGAATTCTCCCAGGAGTATACCATCTCAGGCTCACTAGGAGACTCCATCCCATCCTAGTGAACACTAACCCGGACTCAGTAACTTATGTCTCAGTCACCTCCTCGATGGATTACAAGACAGTGCAATACACCTGTGCATGAAGCCATCAGCCCTTATGAAACCTCAACACAAAGAATGCTGCAGTGTCTCCCCTCAACAACACAGGCTACAGTGATCACATCAAACCTGTTCTCTGCCCTCTCTGCTACCTCCCATAAGGTTATCAGCCGGCCAGTATTTGACCAGCCTGGCCATTTTTTTATGGATTTGCCAGTTGCCATAAAAATAATTGGATCTGCAAGGTTTGTTTTTTTTACATGGGCCTAAAGATTTGCATTATTCTCACAATACACTGGAATATCTAATGTTAAAATATCTATGTCCAGCTAAAGATGCTGCAGTGTTCCCACTTCCACAGTTGAAGCGATAAGAGAACAAAACTATTGCAAATACAGCAGCTGTCTGCTCACCAACATGCAAGCACACTGCATGTGTGTGAGAGAGGGTTTGAGACACTATTAGCAGCCGCTGAAGGGAGACATTGTGGAGATCCCTTGTGGTTGGGGTTGTGGTGGATTTGCCTTGTGCCGGGAGAGGGAAGTGGCTTTTTTTTTTTCCCTTTCCCTCCCCATTTCAAAGGTGACAACACTATACCTGACCTGGTCTTCAAGAGACTGGATGCCAGGATACTTAACTGATTGCCTGATGCTCAGGTATTGATGACACCACCACTTCTCAGGAGTCAGGCCAGGCACAAGGGAGCTGTCATTCACATGGATAAAACTCATCTGTGCTGGCAAGAGAACTTTCTCAGGGGCCAGTCACGGGTTGTGGAACAAACTTCACAAGATGCAAGAACCATCTTAGGCATCAACACTTTTTGTTCCAAGTGCAAGATGCACTTTAAAAAAAAATTGCCTTCAATATATAAAACACGTAGCAGACAAATAAAACAAAAAAATTAATCAGAAAAAAAAGAGGAAAAAAAAAGGGAGAACCACACGTCTCAACCGTTAGTCATGTTGCTTAATGCACTTCTGGAAGGTGCTCAGATACTATCCTGAAAAGGGCAGTATAAGAACCTGAATTAAACTTTATATTTTAAATTTGACCAGACTAGTGAGGTTTGTGTATTATTTTAATTATCAGTGCAGTTCTCTGACTGCCTTAACATGGATGATTTAAAGTGGAACTCCTTGCCTGAGGAGGTTGTGAAGGCTAGGAATATAACAGGGTTTAAAAGAGAACTGGATAAATTCATGGAGGTTAAGTCCATTAATGGCTAATAGCCAGGATGGGTCAGGAATGGTGTCCCTAGCCTCTGTTTGTCAGAGGGAGATGATGAATGGCAGGAGAGAGATCACTTGATCATTACCTGTTAAGTTCATTCCCTCTAGGACACCTGGCATTTACCATGGTCAGTATACAGGATACTGGGCTAGATGGACCCAGTATGGCCATTCTTATGTTCATAATAAAAAAATATTACACCAACACCAGAAACTAGATGCCCACTAATTCTCCCTTATTGCAAGCTCTAGTGGTAAGGCCCAGAGTGTAAGGCTGTGAGGTCGTTTGTGGCATTTTAATATTACATCTGCAAGAGCACCATATTTCAGCCACCACCATAAGCAGAAGACATGCACAGGTGCAATGCATGTAGTGTGGCCAAGCTGAGGACCAGCACAAAGGAAATGCACGTGCACCCACAGAACGCTTGCACAAACGGGGGAGTGGGGGAAGGGAAGAGACGGGCCAGCGCACCACCAGACCGTGCACCAAGCGGGGCAGGGTCGGGAACACGCGCGCGCGGAACGCGGGCACAAGTTGCGGCGGGGAGGCGGATGCAGAACGCCCATTGCCCTGGGAGCATGCACAGGCAGGTGGCCCAATGCACGAGCCCGCCGCAGCAGCAGAGGCGGGCGCGCGCGCGCTCCCCCGCGGCGCTGAGCACAGGAGGAGCAGAGCGGGAAGCGCGCGGATGGGGCCCGCCCGCCTCCTCACGGCGCGCGCCAGAGCCCAGCCGCCAGTTCCCCAGCCCTCCCGTCGCGCAGGCGCGCTAAGCCGGGCCGACACCTATTTCACAGCCCGGCCGGCTCCGCCGCCCCCCCGCTAAATAAGTCCCAGCAGCGCTGCCTTGCCCCCGCCTGCGCCTGCGCGGGGCAGAGCGGCGCGCGCCGGAGCCCGGCTCCCCCCTTCTCCCACCCGCCGCCTAACAAGGAGCCGGAGCCTGCGCGGGGGCAGCGGGAACCCGAGCCTGAGGTAAGAGCCGGGCCCGGCGCCGCCGCTGGGCCTCCGCACGCACCGTCCGGCCAGCGGGTCCCTGCGGAGCGTCAGGACGTTACGGCAGCGGCAGGGAGACGGCGGCAGCGCCCGGCCGCCCCGCTCCGTCCGGCGCTGCCAGCGTGAGCGCGCCCCCGCACCCCCCCCCGTCCGGCGTTGCCAGCGTGAGCGCGCCCCCCGCCTTAACCTTCCCCTCCCCCCCCCCCTGGCGCTGGGACTGCGGGGGCCCCAGCGCGCGGGCGGGGAAGAAGCGCGCGCTGCCTGCGGTTGGGGGGGGGCCTCGCCGCTCGCGCGGGGGCAGCACGCGCCGCCCGTGGAAATGCCCCCCGTGGGGCTGCGCGCGGTGCCCGCCCTCGTCCGGCTCCTCGGGCAGAGCCTGCAGCCGAGCCGCGCGCGCGCCTCCGCGTGCACGGGACCCGTGGCGTCTGTATCCCCCCCCCCCCCCCCCGTTATATCCTCCTTCCCCCACCTTCCGGGGATTGAATGCGGCGTCTGCCCCACCCCGCTCCTAGCTGTGCGCCCTCCTCCCCGGGCACTGAACGGCTGCTCTGCACCACCGTGCGTCCCTTTGTGCTCCTACCCCCCCAGGCACTGCACGCAGGATTAGTACCTCTGCGAGCAGGGCACGCACCCCCTCCTCGGGATAGTGCATGCCGTCTGTACCCCCTTCCCCCAGGGCATTGCCTGCACAGTGTTCATGTCACCCCCTTGACAGTACACTCCCTCCGGGTGTTGCATGCAGCGTTTTCTTACCGTACAACACACCACCCTCGTCCTGTGCAATATTTTCACTCTACCCCCATTTAAATTCTCCCCTCCTTCGGGCATTCTATGAAATCATCTCATAACCTTTCATTGTAACCAGCCCCTGTTACTTTGTATGTATTGTGCCATTATTCCAATTGCAAACACACCCTTGGGCACTGTACAGTGTGTGTAGGTAATAGGGGCACCACCTTGTAGTCAAAAGTACCTCGCACATTCTGTGGAAGCCCTTTTCTCTCACACACCTGCTAGCATTATTGTAGTGTCCATACCCATATGTCACTCAAGTTTCAAGATCTCCCCTGCCATTGTATGCAGTATGTTCATTTTGCCCTCCTCAACCCTGTCTTAAGCTCAAGTACACACCTAGTCACTGCATGCTGTGTGCAATCTCCCCCCCAGCTCCCCCCCCCCCCCCAAAAAAACCAGGGTTACTGGCAGCTCCCTGAATTCTCAGTTATACAGCTGACCTAGTATCTGAGGCAAGTCCTGGTTACTGTGATGCTCTGGTGTTGAACACTGCCACAGCATGGAATATCTGTGGTATCATGAAAAGCACAGATACATAATTAAATATTAAAATGAATTTGTTGATTTTGTAATAATGAAATTACTCTACAATTTTGTGTTTCAATGTGTTTCCAAGCATTTTATGTTACTGTGTACCTTTTTATTTGATGCAGAATTCTGGGCTGGATACTCTTCAGAAATGGGGATGGAACCCCATAGCGATTCCAAAATAAGCAGTTCTATGCCTGTTTCCAGAGAGTGCAATTTATTTTGGGGGATGGGAGGTTAGGTTTCTACCTCTCCTTATGGCTGTTTGAAGTCAGGTCCATGGAGTTTTAATCTTTCTGCATATCCTGGTTTCTTAAAGCATAGCGTCTCTTCTTTGTCCTTCTTTTCATCCATGTGGTCACACAGACAGCTGCAGTGATAGTGGATTTAACTAGGGCTGTCAAGCAATTAAAAAAATAATCACATGATTAATCACACTGTTAAACAATAATAGAATGATATTTATATAAATATTTTGGGATGTTTTCCACATTTTCAAATATATCGATTTAAATTACAAAATAACATGATTTAAATTACAACACAATACAAACTATACAGTGCTCACCTTATATTTATTTTTTATTATCAGTATTTGCACTGTAAAAATAAAAGAAATAGTATTTTTCAATTCACTTAATACAAATACTGTAGTGAAATCTCTATCATGAAAGTTGAACTTACAAATGTAAAACTGTGTACAAAAAAAACTGCATTCAACAATAAAACAACGTAAAACTTTAGAGCCTACAAGTCCACTCAGTTCTACTTTTTTGTTCAACCAATCACTCATAAAAAGAAGTTTCTTTACATTTTCAGGAGATAATGCTGCCCTCTTTTTGTTTACAATCTCATCTGAAAGTGAGAACAGGTGTTTGCATGGCACTGTTGTAGCCGGTGTTGCAAGATATTTACATATAAGATGTGTTAGCGATTCATATGTCCCTTCATGCTTCAACCACCATTCCAGCAGACTGATGTTGGATGATGGGTTGTGCTCAATAACGATCCACAGCAGAGCAGACCAACGCATATTCATTTTCAACATCTGAGTCAGACGCCACTAGCAGAAGGTTGATTTTCTTTTTTGGTGGCTTGGGTTCTGTAGTTTCCGCATTGGAGTGTTCTTCCTTAAGACTTCTGAAAGCATGTTCCACTCTCTGTCTTGATCATATTTTGGAAGGCACTTCAGGTTCTTAAATCTTGGGTCGAGTGCTGTAGCTATCTTTAGAAATCTCGCATTGAGACCTTCTTTGTGTTTTGTCAAATCTGCCGTGGAAGTGTTCTTAAAACGAACAAGATGCTGGGTCATCATCTGAGACTGCTATAACATGAACTATATGGCAGAATGCGGGTAGACATACAGAGCAGGAGACATACAATTCTCTCCCAAGGAGTTGAGTCACAAATTTAATAAAAACTGGCCTCCCATCTCAGTGTTTGGAAGTGGTACCAACTGGTAGAAAAAATTATCTGCCCGTCTGCTTGACTAAATTCCAATTGTGGTTCAGCTCAGATTGCCATGGCCTGTACTGCCCTTTGGGAAGCAAGCCTATAGCTGACTGTAGTATATGGGGCATAACTTCTGGTGTTGACAAAGAAGCTGAAGCAGGGAATAGTTATTTCTCATCTTCCTATTGGTCAGCTGGTACACCCAGGATTTTTAAATGTAGGTCAGAGCAGGTCTGCAGCTTGTCCTTGAGGAAGGGGACATGCAAAATAATTTTCTATTTTTAAAATAACCCCCTTGGCTGAGAAGAAGTGTGGGGAGGGGAAATACCCAAGGCAACTTCTGTTTTGTTTTGTTTGGCAAACAACTTGAGGGGCAGGTTGTTCTTGTAAGAAGCCTTAAACTGTCTTAGCCTCTCCCCTGCTCTGCTTTTCTGTAGGATGAGTGGAGTATAAAACCGAGGCTCCAATCTGCAACAAGCGCCACTTGTGTGGACTCCTCTGTTTCTGGGCTGAACTCAGCTGACTTCCTTGGAGCTCTACCTGAGCATAGGGGTCTATGTGTAGAAAAGAGTGGCTTCATTTTGGAAGCAGGGCATTTTGGAAAGCAAGACACCAGACATGTCAAAGAAAGAAGAATGAATGGGTAAAATAAAGGTGCAAGAGAAACCAGGAGACTATAGAAGCCATAGAACAGGAGTAGAGACCCTGGGGAGACAGAGGGCAGAGGCTGGATCTGCTGGACCTAGAGTTGTTCAGCAGCAGCCCTGCTCCCTGCGTGCAGCAGAGCCATGCTCAGGCTGGCTACTTGTCCTATCCTCAGAGGTTGAGAAGAACAATTTTTATCCCTTCTCCTTGTAACAGCCTTTTGTGTACTTGAAAACTGTTCTCATGTCCCCTCTCAGTCTTCTCGTCTCCAGACTAAACAAACCCAGTTTTTTCACTCTTCCCTCATAGATCATGTTTTCTAGACCTTTAATCATTTTTGTTGCTCTTCTCTGGACTTTCTCCAAGTTGCTCATATCTTTCCTGAAATGTGGCGTCCAGAACTGGACTCAATACTCCAGTTGAGGCCTAATCAGTGTGGAGTAGAGTGGAAGAATTGCGTCTTGTATCTTGCTTACAACACTCCTGCTAATACAGCTCAGAATAGTGTTTGCTTTTCTTGCAACAGTGTTACATTGTTGACTCATATTAGCCTGTGATCCTCTATGACCCCCAGATCCCTTTCTGCAGTACTCCTTCCTAGGGCTTGTCCTCACTGGGGGGGGGGGGATCGATGGCAGATACGCAACTTCAGCTACGTGAATCATGTAGCTGAAGTTTGCATATCTGCCACTGACTTACCTGCCATCCTCGCGGCAGTCAGCAGTGTGCTCCCCCGTCGACTCCAGCTTGCGCCTCCTGGCAAACGAGTTCCGGAATTGACGGGGGAGCCACAGGCGATCGATTTATCGCCTCTTAACCAGACGCAATAAATCGATCGCCAGAAGATCGATCCCGCACCCCAGGAGTGAAGACGAGCCCCTAGGCAATCATTTCCCATTTTGTATGTGTATAGCTGATTGTTCCTTCCTACGTGGAGTACTTTGCATTTGTCCTTATTGAATTTCATCCTATTTTCTTCAGACCATTTCTCCAGTTTGTCCAGATCATTTTGAATTTTAATCCTATCCTCCAAAGCACTTGCAACCCCTCCCAGTTTGGTATGCAGCACTCTCGTGGGTTTGCACAAGTGTAAACAATAGTGTAGTTTTAAGCCTGTAGAGTTGCACACATGGCCCTACAACTGGAACTTAGTTAATAGTTGTTTTTCATGGTACATGAGCCAAAAGTATCCAAAAAACAGGAGTACCTGAGGCACCTTAGAGACTAACAAGTACTCCTGTTCTTTTTACGGATACAGACTAACACGGCTGTTACTCTGAAACCTGTCAAGTATCCAAGTTTACTCTCTCAAACTAAAGTTATTGGTTCTGCAGGGATGACTGTTGTAATAACTTTGGTAAGTAAAGTGAGACTCAATGCACTGAAGGAGTAGATCCACTGATTATGAATATGCCATTTTTGCATAGTCACATTTCAGAGTAGAACTGAACTTTGAATGATTCATAGCTGGAAAATCACTTCTGCGGTGCAGTCTATTATACATGTTATATCTTGGTATTATGTTAATGTGAACAGACTTTCTAACGAAGAACACTGCAGTGCAGAACAGTGAAAATGTTAAGCTGTATGTAGGTGCAGTGTGACAGCTTCACTGCGCAACATAATCTTGTCTATATCAGTGAAACTAACAGAGGGATTCCCTGTGGTGATACATTTAGTAAGGCAGAGGAGTCTTCTGGTTCTTCAGGGAGTCTTTCCCCCCCCTTCAATCAATAGCAGTTAGGAGGAAAGCCAGTACTGGGAAAGAAAATCTATGGAAAACTCATAGCAAAAGCTAGCCGAGAGAACTGTGCCTTTAAAGGGACACCATCAACATTAAAATCAGAACTGTAAAAATATTTTTTTCTCTTAAATTTGTTACTGGTCCCTTAGAAACACTGACTTGAAAACAGTTTTCTCTGACACTTTATGCTTTCCAATTCTGCAAAATTTTGTTTTGGGCTACAACTTCTGAGAATGGAAGGAATTTACATTTACATCCTGAAGCTGACTGGTTTCCATGAATCAGTGTACAGAAGTCACTATAACCTCAGGAAACCTGAAGGCACTGTCTTCTGCTCCTTCCAGGAATACCATGAGACACAGTTTGGAATCACCGGGGACAATGGGGCCCCGACTTGGTAGGACTCTAGATGCTACCACAATATACATGTTAACGATAGGAATCTTCTGAGCGTGTACCAGAGAAGCAGGAGGATGTGCAAGTGTTAATAGTCGAGAAATCTTAAGCAACAGCAGAGATGAACTGGAGACCTCAGGCTGGCATAAATAAATCAGGAGCTTTTTGGGCTGGCATAAATAAGTAAGGAGCTGTGGTGACTGGATAGTGGGCAAGCTTCAAGAGAAGTTGGGAAGAGAGAGAGTTGCTCATAACAGGTGGTGAAAAGTGTAGTATGTAAAGTTTTAAACACATTAAAATAGGAAACACACAAAGTTTTCAACATAATTTCACTGACATTCACGCAAGGACATTAAGTAACAAGAAAAGAGAGACATTCTAGATTAAGGGTGTATTCCAGGTATCCAGGGTTGTTGTTTTGAAACACTTTTAGTGCCACTAAAGAGGATCCTGGGATATCTTTGCCTTGAAGTTGCTAGTACAGGAAGAACTTTGAAGCCAACTCCTAACTGATAGCATTAGGAAGATGCTTCCTTCGCTCACAACAATGTAATCATTATGAAGTTTCTTGCACTTTACTTTGAAGCATCTGGTACTGGCTACTGTCAGAGACAGGATACTGAACTAGAATAGCCATTGGTTTGACCTGATAGAACAATTCCTATGTTCTGAAGTGCCACGGGTGCTGGGCAAAAAGATGCTGGGCTGTATCAGAGCCCTGAAGACCTTGACTGCTGCAACTCAATAATAGTCCAGATGGAACCAGGAGATGACATGCATCAATCTCTTTCCCCATTGTAAAATAGAGGTGGGGAGGAAGAAATAACAACAGGGAAGAGCCTCAGATTGCAAAACGCAGTCCAATTGTCACAAGGCATACAATACTCAGACAGTAGCTTGCCGGTCAATAGTTCTTTAGCATCAAGAGTAACTAGCCAGTTGAAGATATCCTGTGGTGAATAGTTACATTAATAAATACCAGTGACATGGGCAGGCTCTACTGTTTGAATGTTTTTTCCCCAGGGTGCCATTTTATGGGGCCAAAAGAATGCAAGGTCTGGCCTCTCCTGTTGTTTCACTTTATTAACATAGGCAGTATTGGGAGAAGTCCAGCTACCGTGTAATTTTGTCGTCTCAAATGACTTCTGAAGTAGCAACCACACAACAGCAACAAAGCCTATTAAAATCCTACACCCAGTACTCAGTATGCATAGACTCGATATGTTTTCCAGTATCTTGTCTTATGGTTCCCATATTCTTCACTTAGACTGTTTTCAAGATGGAACTAGTGGAATGGGAATTACTAATATTTTATTTGGGATGCAGGATTTACCTTGAGGAGGTCTTTGTCCTGTTCTTTGTTGGTTCTTATCTTTCTAGCCATTTTTACTAGTGGGAATCTTCTCATGTATCACATTTTTGGTCTTTCTTTTTTTGACAGGAAACCAGTTCACAGGGGGACCTCTCCACGCAGCTGGTGATCTCTGTGCTCTCCTACCTAACCATGGCAACCCCAGATGTGAGCGTTCATATGGAGGAGGTAGTCGTGGTAACGACACCTGACAATGTAGTTGATGGCAGTGGTGTGGAAGAAGTGAAAACTGTGCTAGTGACCACAAACTTGTCACAACATGGGTAAGAAATGGTTTCACCATATGCATTAAAAGGGACATGGAGGTTGGGGCTTTAATATTCAACCCAAGCAGACATCAGATACCCAGGAAATTCAGGGTTCAGAGTAGGAGTGAGAGTCAGTCCTTTATGATCCTGCCTGTGCTGTGGTAGTTTGACTTGTTCCTTGATAAGGGAGGACCAAGATTCCTCCTCCCGCCCCCCCCCCCCACCTGGTATACCATGCCAACCAAGTAGAGTTAGATTAATAATCCCCATATCCCCTTCCTGATCATTTGTGACCAAGTATATGTAGCCAGGAAAACCGTTTACCAACAGCTGTTAAACTTTGGAGTGGCCGAGTTGAGTTAAAACTGGGCTTTAGCTGAGTGTCTTGTCTACACTGTAATCTCTACTATGTTGAAGGAACTTCAGTTACAACACTGACATTGTTAAAAAATGGTTTGGTTTTGTAGCATACGCTGTTTCCAGATAGGGTTTAACCAAATTCTGCTACAATCCTGGACTTTGGCTGACCTGACGTGAGACTCAGGGCCATGATAAAAATCGCTTTGGTTTTGTCTACCCTGCAGGCCCAAACCATGTTGTATCTGGGTCAGGGGACAACCAAATTGCCTGATATTGTAGGAATTGCTGCAAAGACAAAACTAGGCTTCTACTTGAGCTAATGTTTTGATTTTTTGAGTTTGGTTGGTCTTATCCATATATGCTGTATTCAATTGTATTCTAGCTTGGTTCTGGTACAGTACAGTTTAATCACTGGTTAAGCTCTTTCATTTTTGTAGCACGGATGCAGACTACTGCAGGGTTTTAAAGCACAGTTCTTGATTGAGGGGAGTGTGACGCATTCATGTCCAGACTGGCCATAGAAACTGCTAGTTGTTGGAATGTCTTAAACTGTAATGCAGACGGACCCTGAAGCAAAGGGGGATATCACCTCCCAGACATCCAAGATGGACAAATGGCTTTAAATTAAAACAAAAAAAGTTAAAGTAAATGTTGTTGTTTTCCTTGGGTGGGTGGGGAAAGAAGACAGGGTACAGCACTCTCCTTTCCATGAAATCAGCATTTTGCAGACATCAAATAGGTGTCATGGTGTCTCCTCCTCTGGGGAGAAGCTTGAGTGATCCTGTCTGAAGAAATGTGAGCAGCAGCTGCCTCCCACAGCTTTGTCATGGCAACCAGCTAATGCAAATACTTATTTGGTGGTGGGATACACTGTTGTAGTTGGAGAAACTTATTTGAGTACTCTCCCATTCCACCCACCTCTGTCTACTGAGGTGCACAACTGTCCTGCATCTGCACAGGGGAACAGAGGCATGGGGGAGAAAGGGATGTGGCAAAGCAGAGAAGGACAATTGGTATATTCCATCTCAAGTGCCCTTTTTCTCCCAGTTAAAGCTCTGCAGGAAAAATATCATTTTATAGGAGCCTCAACAGTGGCATGAGTTATTGTCTCAAAGTCTTGAAGGTTATTAGAGGTTGGGATTTAGGATGCAGCTGGATTAGTTTTCCGTGTCAAAATCATCGCTAAAAGTAATAGAAGGTATAGAACCTGACTCCTCTCTCTCATGCACTGGTTTTTGTTCCTAATTTACACCCATGTGAGCAAGAGCTGAATCAGGCCCATGGTATGTTCCTGTTCTGTATATAAGAGATCTGTCCCTGATCTTTGTGAATAAGATACTAGTCCTGTGGCTGGAAGGGAGAGCAATTTCTTGACACTATAGTTCTACGCTACAGTCTGCTGAGAAGTCCAAAGAGAAAAACCGGTAGCTCCTGAACTTGACTTTCCTGTGTAGTCGAGCGCTGTCTTATGTAATCAGCCAGTGAATCATTGGTCGGTCAGTCATTTCAATCCCGCCCTCCTCCCCCTCTTTATCAGAGCAACCAGACTTTAGATTTACATCCTCCCTAAACTCCTGCTTAGCACACCCAGTTTATAAGAGTGAAACTGCTGAAGTGTCAGGAAATGTGTTAACTATCATTTCCTCTTCCCCATCTCAGGACTTCAGAGAGGTGGAGAGAATGTGCTGTGGTAATAGACTGGGCCTCTTTGCCAGAAAATCCAAATCACGCCTTTACAATCCAGTACAGATGGCCATGCAGACTGATAGCCTTTTGGTTGTTTCAAGCAGGGCAGGTCTCACTACTCCTTTCTCAGGTCTCCATTTCCTGGATCCTCCTCCCTTGTGAGTAATTATAGTTCCTGTTTCTGCTGGTGCAGAAACCATTCCCCAGCAGTAGCAGTGTGACACTGACATGGCCCTGATAAATGTCAAAGGTTCGATAAGGATTTTTGGAAAGGACTCACAGGGACACTGATGGCAATCTAACAACTTGTTTATTTATTAAGGGGAAGGGGAAGGGTAAGGGGTGAATTTAAAAGCTAATTACAGTAATTAACTATTAAACAATTCTATAAAACAGGTGACTGTTAAACAGTTCTAATAAATGAGTTCTTATTACACATTTCTATTAAACAGATTTTTCTTATTGATTGATTAATCTAATATAACATTTATAGCAAGGAAAAACTACTATTCCTACCAAGGGGACACAACTATTTACATGAGAAAACTTCACCCATGTCTCACATGCTGTAGTATTTCAAATTTTGAGGTAAATTCTGAGGTAAAACAATTACAGAAGAAGGGACACCCGAGTGACACCTTAAACTCTGAGGTGAACACTTCCAGAAATGAGGAACACATGTAACAGTACAAATCCTGAGGTAAAAAATCTACAGAAAGACACACAAATAACACTTCAAACTTTAAAATAAACACTTACAAAACTGAGACATGTAAACAGCATTACGAATTCGACCAGCAATCGTTACTCGGTCAGAGGAAGATACGGGAGCTTGAGAGGTGTTGTCCGGGTTGATCAGGCCTGGACGGGATATGGAACGCCTCTGAAACTTTTGGTGCTAATTCTTAGAGTAAAAAGGCTGGGGGGAGGGGGGAACTACGAACCTGATTGGGCCTATGCCTCAAGAGGGTCCTGCTACTGGGCAGATTAGCTGCATGCCTGGAAGGGGGGGCGCTTACCACAAGCGTAGATGGCTTCCTGTTGCTATATTTCTGCCGTGCAGAGTTTACAGCTCCGAGCTCAGTGGTTATGGCTGCATAAACATTAGTGATAGAAAACAGAGCAGGGCAGGCCAGGACATACAAGCTGACATGTACATGGAAGCTATATTTCACAGGCCTTGACAGTTGCACAGCAAGTTTATGAATACAAGCAGTGAAACTGGCCAGAGTTTTATTTATTTCTCTCTGAGGTTTGGCCATAGTTACTGAACAGCAGCAGAGGCACTGGAGCTGTCTGGGTGCAGACTCAGGAAGCTGCACTGCCTTGGTTTGCATTTGGTTCACATTTGCAGAATTATCCTTGAAACCATAAGGTCTAGAAATTTAATTTAAAACAAATTTTGCAGAAATTCATGGTTTGGAGCCCCTGTGCTCACTGGGTGTATGGATTCAAGCCCTTCCATCTGTTAACATGGACAGGATCAAACTGCATTCAATCCAGGTTTAGAGTCCTTCTAGCCTCGCTCTCCCCCAGGGATAAAACACATTAAACACAATAATTGGACATAATTTGCTCTCATTCATCAGCTGGCAGAACTAGTTATAACCCGGACTATCAAGTTTAAAACATGCTTAAGCAGTTTTCCAGAATGTGGTTAAAAGTCCTGTGTAGATGGGGTCTCTAGATGTTTATTTTGCTCCTTCTCCTTTTCCAATTCAATATGAACTGGTAGATTTTAACTATGGGTAAGTTTTTACTGGGGTACAATAACATGCCAAATGTCTATACGTCAATTCAGAATGATCAGCTCCTCTAGGTGCTGATCACACTGGATACTTTTGACACACCATGCTGCTGCCACATTTTTCCAACATCACCAAGATTCACTCAAATTCAGAAACAAAGGTAATATAATCCTGCTTCCAAGCAAAGTCTGTTAATCCCCCCCCCCCCTCCCCGGTTTTGCCTAACCCATATTGGGGGAAACAGTTTGAATGAAGTACTCTACTATTCTTTCAGTCCTCTGGGGTCCTGTTCCTAAGAAGCATAGAACCGTAGATGTTAGAGATGGAAAATAAGACCTATTAGGTCATCTAGTCCATCCTCCAGCCAGTTGAAGATTGTTGCCCACTTGCTTCCTTTGGGAATCTGTTTAAGAGGCTGCCAGTGACTGGCAACAGCCTGCTTTGATTTCCATTGTGCTGGCTGAGGGAAATAGCCAGCTTCCTATGAGTGCATCAGGAAATTACAGCACAGGGATCACACAAGTGTTATTGTACTGGGCTGGAGTTAGCAACATCAGGCTGCAATTTTTTAATTAAGTAAGAAAAGGATAACTTCCCTTTTGCCAATGGATACTTTCTTAAGCAAAGAGATCTGCATTTCTAGGGATTACGAGCATATCTTTTGGCTCACACCAAAGTATATTACAAGTGACCTTCGAAACAGCGCTGGCTCCAGAGATCAGAAATGGAAATGATTCATCGAAATTCCTTAATTTTTCATCTCCAACTCTTTTACCAGTGGGGACCTAAATGAAGACACCCTGGAGACAGAAAACGCAGCTGCTGCAGCCGCCGCTGCCTTCACAGCTTCCACACATCTGAAGGAAGCTGTCTTAGGTAGGTTCAGTGTACTGCATTGGCCTTGACTGCAACCTTCCTCATGGCAGCTTTGCAGCATCAGCAGCCCTGCTGCTTGAGAGTTTGAGTGCTGCAGTTCTGCGGAGCACACCGCACTGCCAGTGAGAGCCCCTGAGCCTCCTGGCAGAGCAGGCAGACTGACACCTTCACGATCAGATTATGGTTTCACACATTTCCTGCAGGCGTCACTGTAACTCATTTGTTCAAGGAAACAGAACAGTAGAGCCATAATCCTGCCTCCTAACTGCATGTGACAAAAAGGAAGGTGAGAAGGCCCAAAAGGGAGAGTTGGCAGATATGGTCGCATAGCACACTGCTGCCCTCTCCTGGTTAAGAGTGGGATTGCTTGAGTTTATTTCCCATTCAATTTGCTAGCTATATGTTTTGCCCATAGTTAAGCCCTGTGATCATTAGATTGTCTGTTAACGAGTATTACAAGTTTCAGAAGCAAGCAGAAGAGGAATTTATGACTCAGAAATTGTAAGAATGTCTCTGTGTATTGAGCTGCAGTGGCATAAATCAGTTTAGTTTGGAAAGTCTCCCTTGGATTTGCTGGCCTCTTCATTATTGGGATTAAGTTTAATGAATTTACTCTAATTATAAAAATGGTGACTCCCAAAAACTCTTTGAGCCCTGTAATAAAATATTGATGCTCAGGCTTGGACAGTAATGCTTTTGTATCTTGGACTCTCACTTCAGTGGTTTCACTCCAGTGTAGGCAGGTAGGAGATATTCACCAGCCGAGTTGAAGTGGGTTTGCAAGTGTTTAATTTTGCAAAAGACATGATTACCTGCTTATAAGACTCCTTTGGGAACAGTAGAAGCCCCACCACTTTGAAAATAGACAGTTGCACCATAATAATTTGTGTGACTATATCCTCTGTTTCAAATGTTTTTGCTTTCACATAAAGGGTCAAATGTTCCGTTACAGCCACTGAACTTTCATATTGACATTTTGCCTGTGGTCAGCTGGCTGCTTGGTATTGAAGGCTGGCTAAAAATGTGTCCGAAGAGATCAGTTTTCCTGCCTGCCTTCTCTTTTTTCTCCCAGGCTTTAAAACTCTGTCCCCAAATGTCTTTAACTCTTGACGGTAATCAATAGTTGTAACTCATTTTCCTTTTGACCCGCCCCAATCCCTGCCTCTCATTCCCTGTGAGAAGTGAAGATGGCTGAAGAGGAGGACAGCTTGGAGGCTGAGATTGTTTATCCCATCACCTGCGGAGATAGTAAAGCCAACCTGATTTGGAGGAAGTTCGTGTGCCCAGGCATTAATGTGAAATGTGTCCAGGTGAGGGTACAGAGTTCTCTGAAGATCCCTAAGGAAGGACCGCATATATAGAGATAAGAGGTATGCTCTTAGGTTACCCTCCTTGCCCAGAAAGGAGAATAAGGACCACAGATACTAATGAAATCCAGCATTCCAGTGCTATTGGTATGGTAGATTACTCTCCCTCTTTGCTATACTCCCTCCAGATGTAGTTTTGACTGTGTCAGGAAGCAGGGTTCTGTTATAATTAAGTTGAGATCCTGCTTTAAAGGGGAAAGGAGAGGAAACTATTCCGAGTCCCATTGTCTTCATGCAGTCTGTTATTGTGACTTAGCGCTTCATAGGAAAACAGCAGCTCTGGCTAGAGCTTCAACTTCAGTCTGGCTCTGCCTTTGAGCAGTTTTCTAAAATGTAGACATTCCCTTTATCCACTCAGTTTAAGAGAAATTGATACAGTGATGGAAACCTTATTGATAGAGTAGAAATGGGTCAATACCATCTTTTACCACCCCAGATGATTGGGCGTGAAAAAACTCTTAATGAGTAGAGGAGTGGGGGGCACTTTTCATTCCCAGAACATATGTTTCATGATAACACAGTAAGGCATCAATGGTAAACAATAGTTGGTTCCTTAAGAAGGGTCTGCTTTCAGGCTGCACTGCCAGAGAGTTTTTGACAAGATGGCCTATTCCCCCTCCTCTTGGAGAGATGGGTCTTTACATGTCTCTCTCTCCCTCTCCCTTCCCCTCTCCCCCCTTCCCCTCTCTCCCCTCCCCCTCTCTCCTTCTCTCCCTCCCTCTCTCCCTCCAAAGCAACCCGTACACACTGGAGCAAATCAGTTGGACCTGCTACCACCAGAGATCACTTGACTCAGGTTCCTGTAATAGATACAGTAGATTCTCGATTATCCAGGATTGGATTAACCAGAATGTGGATTAACCAGGATGTCAAAAAAAAATAAAATACATGCAACTCGTAGGGCTGGCTCTGTCTCTGCTGCCGCCCCAAGCACATACCAAAAAAACCCCACCAGGGCACAGGGCAGCCAGTGAACCAATACCCCCTCCCCCCGGCGCAGGGTGGCTGGTGAACCAAACCCCCTCTCCCCATATTTCCTATGGATGGTGATTATCCAGGATTTTATTAACCAGAATTATTTTTTCCCCTATCATCCTGGATAATCGAGAGTCTACTGTAAATGGTTCAAGTCATGCAGCAGTTGGGAATATCAAATTTACTTCTTAACATAGGAGGGAATGTAAAGAGACCTGGAGGTGGAAAATCCCTACTGGAATTCCCCGTAGAAGTTTTATTGAAGGAGGACTGTATAGCTCAGAAGGGGTCCTAGTTCACTGGTTCAAATCCACCTGGTCAGTAATGGGGGAAATATGTCAGCTGGCTATTCAGTATTAAATATGCTGGTTGTCTCAATCTAGTTTCCAGTGGGACAGATGTCCACATGCTGGTAGGAAGACTGGATACTAACGGTGGATGGGAGCAATCTGTTTTTCGTCACTAGTTTGTCCGATAGTGGGAGCAGAGGAGAGCTAAATAAAATAATGTGTTAGTTGCACATGGTATGAAGCAGCACACTATAATGCAAATTATATTTTGCACAAACAACAGTAGGATGGATCTTGTGTGGGCTTCCTGTCTGATGCTTTGTGGTATGTACAGGGCTAGGAGAAGAATTTGTAACCAATTTCTGCCAACGTTCAGGCTCTTGACTCCTGTTAAGATATATTTTAGTGTAATCACAATATCCTGGTGGGTGATTTTCACTAGAGATGGGCCTAGCCTAAAGAGTCCTATCAAACTTTGGGGATATTCAGATCAGGAGGTTTGGTATGAGCTCAGCTTTGGTTTTAACAATATTATTAAAATGTGATCATCAGGGTCGTTCTGCTCTGTCACTCGGCACAGTGCTAAATACAGTTTATGCACCCTAGTATGACATATGCCTGTCCTCTCATTTTTCCTGCTGTCACACCATGTTGCATTTCTCCCCTTTGCAGTATGATGATCACCTAATTAGTCCCAAAGAGTTTGTCCACTTGGCTGGCAAGTCAACTCTGAAGGACTGGAAACGAGCAATTCGGATGAATGGGATCATGCTCAGGTTAGTCTTTTTGCTTGCTTGTATATGTTCATGGATGGCCGTGATTTCTCCTTTCTGGGAGTGTCCACGAGGATGTTCCACATGCTCTGGTACAGCTGTTAAACGACTGAGTGGATATGTGTGCCACGGAATACACTGAAAATTTGTCCCAATAACTGTCTGTCCATCCAGTGATCAGTTTTCTGTAAGTGTTTTCCTTGTTGCAGGTAGGCATAGGTGGTTAAGAAATGAGGGACTGTAACTACCTGTCATAGTGCCAGGGGAACCTTATTCTCTCTGGGTAATAGCCACTACCTGATTTCATTAACCTGCTGTGAAACTTGCTTTGAAAGCTTTCCATTTATATACATTGCTGTGTGCTCATTCAACAAGGTGTCTCCTCTCCGGCAGTTTTATCTTCATCTCAGGTTCCCTAGTTCCCACTTTACTTTGCTAATGTATCCATATGCACCAAAGGCATGAATGAGCATGGTGCTATTCACCAGAGAAGAGTCCATGTTTCTCTCTCTCATCCTTAGTGTTCTGTATCCTTTCCTTATAGAGAAGACAGAGAGAGAGCATCTTTCACCACACGGTCATACAGCGCTCCTTACCCTTTCCATTTCTCACAAGGTCATTCTTGGACAGGCTGGTCAATGACCTCTTCACACAAACACTTGCAGAGTAAGGCCCAATCTATATGAGCCTTCCAGCTGATTCTAACAATCTTGTATTCTTCACAATTCAGACCCACTTGTTGTCAAGCCGGCTTCTAATATGCTTTGCTCAGCCTGTAGGTTCAAGCCACATTAGAAAAATGTTCAGAAACCTCGCTCCTTGTCTAGGTCTCTCCCTTGGCCCGAATGTGGATATTCTGACACCGTTTTCCCTTGTCCATAATGTATTACTAGGCTAGTCAGCTCTAGTGAGTTGTATAGTTGTTAAACTTACATGTAAAGGCTGTATAAAAGGGGATTTAATCTTCGTCTTAGAGGTAAACAATTTTTCCCCTCTCTTCCTGTCAGAGTGGACTTTCTCTCTCACACACACTCACTTACACTTTAATTTATGGGCCACTAATTTGGTTAAATGTTCCCTCCAGAACTGATAATAGGAGGGAACTCTTGGCCCATTACCTCTACCAGGCCCTCTGATCTTTACTGGCCCCCTGAGCAGGAGTCTTGAGGGCACTTCAGCAGTTGATTATCCTGCAGGGCAATCTCATGTCCTGCCTCCTCTCCACCAGGCCAATTGAAGGGGAAAGAAGGGCAGGAAGCTGAAGTGCAGAGTTAATTCATGCAACGTTTTGAGAGGGGAGCTGTTTTTCAGTGATCTATGTCACTGTGTCTGTGACAAACTGATACAAGTGTGTACTCATGCTCATTCCTTGTGCTGCAGGAAGATCATGGACTCTGGAGAGCTGGATTTCTACCAACATACCAAGGTCTGTTCAAACACCTGCCGAAGCACTAAAATTGACCTGACCGGAGCCAGAGTGTCTCTGACCAGCCAGACATCCACAGAGTATATTCCTCTCACCCCTGCCTCTGCAGATGGTATGTTTAGTGCTTTCCATAACCCTCGCCACTGCGGCTCTTAAGAGTCAAAGCTTAATTACTGCTTCCTTATGAATGCAGTTACTGTTGTCTCTGTCATGCTTTTTCTTGTTACTTTCTTCCTCCTTCACTTCTCCCCCTCCCCCTGTTGCTGGGTCTCCCATGTTGGAGCTATGCAGAAGCAGCCATTGTAACGCTGCATGGCAGAGCAGTAGCTGCCTGGAAGGAAATCACTTGGATACTCTGTAAGAATGATACTCATTCTAAAGAGTTACCCTTACTGCATCCAGGCTTACTAGGAGCTGCATAGCCAAAGTAGTGGCCTCCAGATAATCCGCAGGAACGCAGTAGTCCCCCCCGTGATGTAGTCATCCTTCAGTGCCAGCATCTGATCTGCTGCTAGCTGTCTTCAGTGTTCATGGCAATAGCCTGCAGAGATGAGTATGATTTCTTTGTCGCAGCATGCTGGATTTGGAGCCGCTTTTATTGCACTCTCTTTCAAAGATGGCAACGGACTTCCTTCTGAATAATTGAGATATTTTCATTTAAGGCTCCGTTTCTGAATTATTGATTGCTTCAGTCTGATGTAAGATTAAATGCAGGCATGGAATGCTACACATTTCTAGCAGATCTCACACAAATAGGTGACAAAAATGAATTTAAAAGGACATTGCTTTAGAGTTTGTTCTCAATTTCATTTGCCTTAAGCAGGGAATATTCTGTGGAAATTTGCTCCTATTTCTAAATACGTATATTTGCAAATCCTTTTGTCACTGAGAACTCCCCCTCCCCCCCCCAAATATATCCGATAATCATAGATTTTGCAGGAGAAAATCAAAAATTGTTTTTGTATCCTTGTGCTGGCTCTGCCCAGAGCATTTAACTATTGAATTCCATGCTTTGAGCTAGTATTTCTGGTTGCTGTATATGTGTAACCCATTGTTTATGTCAGTGGTAATTCCACCCCACAGCGTAGCTCTAACCCTTGTAGCTGTGAGCAGTTCTATTAATATAATCCAAGATGTTAACATGCAAACCAAGAAGGTTCCACACTCTTGGTGTTAGGCTGTACTTGGCACAAGTAGGGTAAACCAAATTTGCAGAGTGGAAGGAACAAACTCCTCAGGGAAAGAATTATCTGAAAGCTACAGAGTGTGGCAAACTGCTCTTGTCTTTCAGGAGAGCAGTCTAGTGCTCCCAGAATTCTCTCTGTAGCTCTGGCCCAGATTTTGAGCTGTACAGCTCCCGCATGCAGCTTGACATCCTCCTGGCAGCTCAACTGACATGTGACTCCTTCGTCTCCATAGTAACAGTACCATAGAGATTGCAAAGGGATGTGGAGAGCAGAGATCACATGAGTGGCTGGGCGGGAGTAGGATCACAGTCCAGCAGCAAGGGTAGGACAGTATCCCAATGTGTTTTAACTGTAGGAATGAAGGGGTCAGTTCAGTCTTCAGGCCTGTCAAACCAAAGGTCAGAGGCAGTCTCTTAAGAATTTTGTGTCTCTTCCATGTGCTGTAGATTGGTAACGAGCCAGATAATTGCCCTGAACACTTACCAGACCAGATACAAATTCTACTTGCCAACCCTCTGTTATAATAATAATAATAATAATAATAGAAAAATTAATCTAATAAAGAAATTACTCTCCCCGTGGCAAAGAGAATTTAGCAGGAATTGCTTAAATAATGCCCAGGGTATTACCAAGCTGTATGGAAAGGTAAGCAAAGCTCACACAAAGGCCTCATGTGACTTTTAATCCCACCTCAGAGTCTCTGTTTGTTTGGCCTTCAGCTGGAGAAGATAAATTCATACAATATTGAGTGCTGCATGGACTTGCCTGCTTTCTTGGATGTAACATAGTGAGTGGGTGTATAATGCAGGGACAACCTGACGCTATGTGACAAGACTTGTGAAGCTATGACTTGTGTTTTCTTTTCCTTTTCAATCTTGGTTGCAGTAAATGGATCTCCTGCTACAATCACCATAGAAACTTGTGAGGAAGCCAGTGATTGGACCACTAGCATTGGAGGTACAGTTCAGGAAAACCACAAGACACAATGCTGTCAATATCTATTAATGCTGTTAATGGGCAGCAGGTTTAAAACAAATAAAAAGAAGTTATTTTTCACACAGTGCACAGAACCTGTGGAACTCCTTGCCTGAGGAGATTGTGAAGGCTAGGACTATAACAGGGTTTAAAAGAGAACTGGATAAATTCATGAAGGTTGAGTCCATTAATGGCTATTAGCCGGGATGGGTCAGGAATGGTGTCCCTAGCCTCTGTTTGTCAGAGTGGGGTGATGGATGGCAGGAGAGAGATCACTTGATCATTACCTGTAAGGTTCACTCACTCTGGGGCACCTTGCATTGGCCACTGTTGGTAGACAGGATACTGGGCTGGATGGACCTTTTTGGTCTGACCCAGTATGTCCGTTCTTATGTTCTCCTATCATACTCCTTGTGGGAAATGGATGTAGGGGGAGAAGGTTGAGGAGAAAAAAAATAGGGTGAATAAGAAAGCTGTTTCTGCCTGTTGGTGTTCCCATAGTCAGCTGCCTGATCTTCATGGTATTTATTTGTCATCGCTTTAGATTATTGTAGTCTAGGACTAAGTCCTTTGTGTTTGCTAGTGGCCACAACATCTTCTTGGCATGAAATTGCTTCCAAGTGTCAGAATACCCAAGCATGGGTAAAATTCTGGCCACTGCCCTCAGAGGAACCTGGGTGCAAGTCTTGAGATTTCTCCCGTGCTTCTCTGATTCAGCAGGAGTAGGGAGATTGTGGAGGATAATGTCTGACACCCACATGGGATAAGGATTTGTGATGATGTGTCCAGAGATCTGTGCTGGGATGTGGAAGAGAAGTGAGCGAGACTCCTAGAGAGAGCTCTGTCTTAGTCCCTCTGGGCCAGGGTTCAAAGTGACTCACAGGGTTCTTTTGCAGATTCTCTGCCCTGTTGGGCAGGATCAATCCTGTGTGATATGGGGAATGGGAGGACTATAATGGGAAAGTATGTTCTTCCTTTAAAGCTACACAATCCACTTGACCTTTCCCCCATTGCCTTGGGATGCGTGTTCCCACTGGGTTTTGCCCCATCCCCCACCTGCCTAGAGACAGAACCCCACCAGAGCAAAGTCTAGGGTGCACACCCCTTTTACCTCACAATAAGACATGGTGATGTATCAGTCATTCAGCCCCCCCTCTTCCACTGCCTTTTCCTGGTACTTTGAGATTCTCTCTTGTGCTTGCTGCTCCCCTAGATGACACGTTTGCATTCTGGCGAGGTCTGAAGGATGCAGGGCTGCTGGAAGAAGTGATTGAAGAATTTCACCAGGAGCTTGTGGAGACCATGAAGGGCTTACAACAGCGAGTCCAGGACCCTCCCTTACAGCTCAGTGGTAAGAGCCTGATTGCAGGAGCTAATAAGCAGCATCTTTGTGCCTTGATGATGATGATTAAATGGCAAAAAACCTTTGTGAACACGGAGTTAAGGTTTCCAGGTGATAGCTCATGCCTTCCCAGAACATCAAGTTCAGCAAAACTGCGTCTTCTGAAAACCAGGAAATACAGTTAAGGTAAACGTCCACACAGCCTTAACGCTGCCCTCTTTGAGTACTGCCCCCCAGCACACAATCTAGCTCTGCCTTGTTGATGTAGTGGACAGGGAGGGGATAAATCCCCTCCCCATAATAACCGCATCCCTGGCTGCACACCAAAACCCCTCTTCTTCTGTTCCCACCTACTCTTGCACCCCAGTCAGTCTCCTCCCACTGTAGAGTCACATTTGTAATTTATTTTCTTTTCAGAAAATAGTTGCAGTACCTTCTGAATATCTGCTGCACTCAGATTACATTTCCCCAGAATAAAAAAACCCTTTGATAGAAGCAGATTAGGCATCATGCCTGCTTTTTTCACTTCAGATTTCTTCCCTGGGTTGGATTTGAACTCACAGTGCCTGGGATGGAGATCAGATTCAGTGAAGGTTACATTCCCACAGAAATGAAGTAGTTTTCCAGATGGTTAGCCTGTCACTCTGCACGTGATCAGTGTAATTACCTTAGGAGCAAGAATAGGCACATGAGGCTTGTGATGAGAAGCAAAATCTCTTTGAAGTAGCAGTGTAATTTGATTTCCCACAAAGGGCTGGTGGGTGCCCGGCACTCTTGGGGTAACACTCTAGCCTTAGGGACACGCATGCAATGATCTGAACCCTTGTTGAGCTTTGTCTGTGAGTCAAAAAAGGTCGCCAGAATCTCTCAACCTTTGTTTTGGGAGATGTATTTTGGGACCTCCTTGGCTAGACGACCCCAAATTTGGTCAGCCTGTCAGCAGTGCTTGCTGTCCAGATAGCAACTAGCTACCGTATTTTTCGCCCTATAAGACGCACTTTTTCTTCCCCCAAAACGGGGGAGAAAAAGTTGGTGCGTCTTATAGGGCGAATGTGCGCCCCGGTTCCCCCCTCCCCGCCGCGGGCGGGCTGCCGGGAGCGTCCCGGCAGCCCGCCCGCGGCAGGGAGGGGGGAACCGGGACGCTCCCGGCAGCCCGCCCGCGGCGGGGAGGGGGGAACCGGGACGCTCCCGGCAGCCCGCCCGCGGCGGGGAGGGGGGAACCGGGGCGCTCCCGGCAGCCCGCCCACGCGGCGGGGACGGGAGAGCGAGGCGCTTTTTTTTTTTTTTTTTTTTTTGTCCGGCTTTTTTATTGAAAAACGAGGGGGCGTCTTATAGGCCGGAGCGTCCTATAGGGCGAAAAATACGGTATGTGTCCCGAGACCTCTCTTATGAATCTCTGTTTGGGAAGAAAGGACTGTTGTCTCTTAATCATCCCTTGATAAGTCTCCCCATCCTTCCTGTCTCAGTATTTAAAGCATAAATATTAATTAATTCTTAAGCTCTGACCTCTTGCATTATTCTAAAATAGATTTGGCTATGTCACTTTAGCACAGCGGTTCTCAAACTTCATTGCACCTCAATCCCCTTCTGATAACAAAAAATACTACACAACCCCAGGAGAGCGGACTGAAGACTGTGCCTGCCCGAGCCCCCAACCCTGGGCGTCAGTCCTAGGTTGAGGACCTGTAACCTGAGCCCCGCCATCCAGTGGGTGATTGGGCTCGAGCTTTGCCCCTGGCCCTAGGCCCCAGCAACTCTAACATCAGCCCTGGTGACCCCATTAAAATGAGGTTGCAACCCACCTTTGGGTCCCAACCCACAGTTTGAGAACTGCTGCTTTGGCATATCTGTGTTTTACCAAGAAAAAGGTAAATTCTTTCTGTAGCGAATTATTCATTCCTCAACAATCAGTATCTATTTTCCTGTTTTAAGATGCCGTGTTACTCAACAACATAGTCCAGAATTTTGGCATGCTGGACTTGGTAAAGAAAGTTCTAGCTAGCCACAAGTGCCAGATGGATCGCTCAAGAGAACAATACACACGGGATTTAGCAGGTATGCCCAACTGGAATTTCAATGTCTTCTTCTGTTTCTTCTGATACTATCCTGGAGTTTTTCTGTGTAGGAAAATAGATTTTTTTGCTAAGCCAATGCATGCTAGATCAGTTTAGCTTGGAATGATGCTAAAGAATTAGCTAAATTGCCTTGCTTATTGTACTTCAGTTGTTGCTATGCTGTTAAAACTAGGAAGATGGCCACTGGAAAGCTTATGCTAGGCGGAGGTTGGAGGCACCTATACTAACATTCATTATGGTCTCTTGGGTTTAGCATTGGAGCAGCAATGTGACGAGCACCGCAAGCGAGCCAAGGAGCTGAAGCACAAATCACAGCACCTGAACAACGTGCTGATGACTCTGACTCCAGTCTCCATCCCAGCACCTTTAAAACGCCCCAGACTTACCAGGGCCACATCTGGGCCAGCTGCTATCACTTCTCAAATCCTGGCCCAGTCAGCACAAATTGCCTTGGCCCCAGGAGTGCCCATCTCTCAGCTTGCCAACCTCCCCCTCAGCAAAGTGGTGTCTGCCCTTCCATCCTCAATGCTTGGGAAAAGTACATCTCAGACTCCCTCCGCCAGCTCCCCGGCCTCACCGTTATTGGGAGGATACACTGTACTGGCTTCCTCAGGCTCTAGTTTCCCCAACACCGTTGAGATCCATCCCGACGCTTCCAACCTGACAGTACTCAGCACGGCAGCCATACAAGATGGCAGCACTGTGGTGAAAGTGGTGAGCCCTTTTCAGCTGCTCACCCTCCCGGGACTAGGCACCACCATACAGAACGTAACACAAATGGCTCCCAGTGGGAGCACGATTGTGACGGTGCCATCTAGCACCATTGAGGATGCCACGGCATCGGACGAACACACCACCACCATTGAGGTGACAACAGTGGCAGAAGAGCCAGAGCAGAAATGAAAAGGGGACTTGCCTGGAGGGACATTTTTTGTGACGTACTCTGGCTTGAACTGCCTTTTCTCTGCCTGTGCTGAAGGAAAAGGGAACAGTGTAAAGAGGGCACAGGGAATTGAGACTCTAAGATAGATTGGCTAAAAGGAGTAATAATGAGGTTTGAGCCAAAGAAAGGGAAAAAGAGAGACCACCAAAAAAGAGAGGGGGAAATGAATCGCACTGACCCATTAACCAGTTTACATATAAAACTTTCCTCCCATGTTTTCCTGGAATACATGTATAGTTCACCAGCTCTGCATCATCTCTACACATCTCAGCTGGCACAGAGCATCAAGAGAAGCAGATGTGGGCAGGGCCTGAGAACAGGGAAAGAGCAGGAAGTAGCGAAAGGTTAAGGAAACAGATGAGGCATTTTACCAGAAGCTAAGGGGTAAGTGGCCAGAGGGCACTCCTGAGTTCTGGCATGATTTAGTATTGTATGTAGGCAGACAATACCAGGGAGTCTGCTGCTTCCCCTTCACAACAGAGGACAGTTAGAGACGCTGGTGTTTTGGAGGGTGGGCTGGTACAGGGTGCATAACTGGGCATGAAGACTGTGCATGACAGTTGAGGTAAACCAGCCTGGGACCAGGGACGGTCTTCTGATGTGTGGCAGTCTAGGGCTGAGCCAAGTGACTCTTGTTGCTGGTTTCTGCACATAATGTTGGGTTTGGGGAGTTAAATGCAGTATCTCAATATTACTAAATGTGCAGTCTCCTCATTGTGAGTGAGATGCTGGTCTCCGAAGTCTGATCATTGAGAGGGAGTGGGGGCGACAGTTGTGAAAGGTTTTGGTTCCATCCAGGGACAGGTGTGGAAAATCTGTATCTTCTGAGGATTTAGGGTCTCCTTCTGTTTTCTCAAAAATCTGTTTTTTGGGGGGTTATTTAAAAAAAAGGAAACTCTTGTGGCCCTTCTGGTTGTGAAGATGATGTCCAGGGGCACAGTTGTACTGTTGAGTATGCAGAGAAACCAATTAAATAATAGCACTAAAAGACATCTGAACTTCTTCCATCTTACCAGGTGTTAACTGTGGAATCTAATTCTCTCCATGTCTCTGCTAATCCCTTATCAGAAGCATCAAGACAATGAGCCTTATCTAGTGTGGCTGGGTGTTCTTTTCCCCTCCCAATGTGTCCAAAAGGATATTTTGTGGGCTGCAAGGTTTGAATATGCAAATATCAAATATTCTTTTGATTATTCAGCTCGCTGAGAGATTCACTACTGTCCTTATTTTTGTAAAAGGGGCGTGGGGGTGTGAAAGTGACATTTCAGCTGAAGACAGTGTTAAAGGGGCTGGATTCCTGCGGTGTGGATTTTCTGTCAACTTGATCTGGCAGCAGCAGCAACAACAGGTCACTTTAATAAGCTAATAAATATTTTTGAAAGAGTGCTGCTGGTTTATTGCATCTTCTTGTCTGTGTCTGATTGTTACAGCTAGTATTAAAGCACAAAACTGGCTCCAAGAATGAACAGAATCCTCTTCCTCTTCTCCCCGTGCCCTCCACACACACCTCCAAAGAAATACGGTCAATCCTTCCAAAAATTTGCCCATACACTGTTTCAGGTTATATCTTAGGGAGTTATTTCCCTTGTGCTGTGGTGGTAGGAGAAAGCCAAGAGTGCTTCCTCTCACATGAGCATAGACTGGTGTGTTAGTAACGTGAAGGGAATGTCACTGGAAACCTAGACTGGGAGCTTGGTGGGAAAGAAATGTCCTTTGTTTGCTGCTTTAACCCTTTGGGAAGATTTAATAGTGGCAAAGCTTTAGATTTGGGATTGGCATCCCCTGATGCTTTCTTTACTACTGTTTTTTTAGGCCAGCCTGGAATTCCATATTTTGGTGCCAATGAACTCTAAGGATGGGTGAAGGCATGTTATTGTTAATGTCTTTACATAGCATTTCTAAAGGTGTTAGAGCTTTTTAATTAAGAAATAGAATTGGAATTGCATGAGGAGAGTCTTCTTTCTCCTCTTCTTTTGAGTGGTGGAGAGGGCATGAATTTGCAAGCAAACAGAACACGGTTTTCCAAAAATGTGAATTATAGCCTTGACATCACCTCATTTTGTGAATGAAAAGAAGTTTAGCCCAAGACTTGTTATTAATTACATAAAGGGATTTCTTTGTGGCTGATGCTCTTAACTCCAGGAGGCAGGAAACATTTATGACAAAATCATGCAAACCTGACCAACTATTTTGGATGGGAAGCAACAACACTGAAAAAAACCTTTCACTTTTGTTCTCTCTCTTTCCCAGCTCGGCTATGAAATGCTGCTGAGCGTGGTCTCAGTAATGGGTGGAATTAGGATGCTCCTATAAGAAAGCAGATGTGTCTTTATAAGAGAGGTGCTTGGTGGAAATGGGGAGGAAAATAGAGAGGGTTGGTAGTGGGTGGAGTAGGAAGTGGGAGAGTGCAGCTTGTTATGAAGTGCTATTCTGCCTTCCCTCTAGTTACTGAAAGGGCCCTACTCTCTCGGGGGGGGCAGAAGGGGCACAGTAGGGATAAGCAACAGAAGTACCTAGCAGGCGACTGGTTCAAGAATCAGCCACAGGGACATGGTTCAGGAATCACTAGCTCTTGTGTTACCGAGTTCAGGCTCCATTGAAGCTATTGAAGCAACAGCTTGGAGTCCACAGATCTGCTTGGCAGAAGATGTAACCAAATACTAGCCACCCCATCCTCCCAGGCGATGAAAGAGAGAGCGCAGCTATTAACTATATGGGGGACCTTTCATGTATCTTGTGCTCTTAAGCAAAGGTGTCTTGTCAGCTGAAATAATCATGGGAAGCACTATCCCCATTGGAGAGTGGGGAATTAAAGCAGTGCATGATTGGATTCCCCCTGCTCCTAAGCATTTGGGTACAAATAGAGGAGGAAAACACATACTTTCACCAGGAAGAGAAGGGAGAGATTAGGTTGCAATATGAAGCCAGGATGTTGCGCAGGAATTATTTTGTGTGTCTGCAACCTCTGTGGTTTGACAGCATGCGTCTAGAGTATAAAGAAATAAACGGGCTGTCGAGCATTAAAACCAATTAAACCAAATTTGCTTCAGTATCTGATCCCCTCTCTCACTTTGCTGGAAGGTCTGAACTGTTTAGTGGCCAGACACTGGCAACTCCAGGAAATCCAATCAGGATTCTTCATCTGTCTTGCTGTGTGAGATATTCACGTCTGTCAGCCCCAGTTTCTGTTGCTGAGGGTTTTGTAATGTTTTCCCAAGGATATTAGATCCCCAAGGCTGTGAAGTGTTGTGTGAGAGGAATTTTTGTTAATGATTGTCACAAGACTGCTGTTTTCCTCATATATATTTTGGCAATACAGTTGTAAATGCTGTAAAGCATATACGGAGCTATAAAGCAATATGGAGATTAAAATTTAATTAAGAATTTCTGTTTGAGGCCAGTAGGTGTGGCTAGAGAGAAGCATATTGTGACGCTTGCCAGAGCAAGGCAGCCAAAAGATAAACAGGAATAAAAGATAGGTTGGAAGAGGTCTGTTCTCCCCCAGTATGTATATGTATGACTTCCATTAACATTCATTTATTCTGTACTAGTGTAAAAGCCCATGGACACGGGCCAATGGAAACGGCTCGCGGCCCCCCCACTCGCTAAGCTCTCTCTCCCCTCCCCCCCACTCCAATGCCTCCCCCTCGCCCAGCTCCCCACCTCCCCAACGCACGCCCCCCCTCGCCCAGCTCCTTCCCTCGCCCAGCTCCTTCCCTCCCCCAGCTCCTTCCCTCCCCAACCCACACCCAGCTCCCGCCCTCCCCCCCAACGGCCCCCCTGCTCAGCTCCCGCCCTCCCCCCCAACACCCCCCCAGCTCAGCTCCCAACCCCCTCCAACACCCCCCTCGCTCAGCTCCCTCCCCCCTCTAACACCCCCCCCCCCCCCCCGCTCAGCTCCCTCCAACTATGTCTAACTTTATAGGTATAACTGCTCCTTGGTGCTCTAGCTCCGTGTGAGTGAGGATCCCTCAGGCGGGCACACACGGCGGCCATTTTGTGCCTCTGAACTATAACCCCCAGCATGCCGTTCGTCCGGGCTGTCTCTACTGCGCATGACGGCTTCACACAAACTTCTCTAGCCGATTATTATATAGGATGTGTATATCTGGGTGACAACCGGCTGCATAGACAGGATCTTGTCTGGATTTACGCACCAAAGTGTGATTTAGGAGCTACTGGTTAAAACCCAGTGGTCTTTAAACAGTATGCGCCTGGTACTTAAAAGGGTTGGCTTGGCTTGAGGGATGCTACGGCCTTAAGTCACCAGCTTTCTAATATTTCAGGGCACACTCTTTTTCCAGTGTATAAATACACCTAGGTCCTGGTGTCTTGAGGAAATCGGTGTTCTTCCATTTTCTTCACTGCAGTAGATTCTGCTTATTAACAAACCTCAGTTTCCAGCAGCAAAGTTACTATTATCTGGTAGTTGCTAATGAGCAGAAAGCAGGTTTTTTGAGGCTGCACAGAGGGAAGGAAGTGCTGGGACCCGACAAGTGCTGGTTCCAGGCAGGTTAGCGAGGCAGCAGTCAGGGAAAGCGGGTCCCAGTGCGTCCTTTCATGGAGCCTTTCTTCCAAAACACATTGCTAATAAACAGCATGCTGTTATCCTTCTCCAAATCCCATTAACATTAAAATCCATGAGATGGGATTGGTTCCTAGCAAAATGGTGCTATTAACCAGAAGTTGCTAATGTCCAGGTTGCTATTAAGTCGAATCTACTGTACTTGAACGTAAGAACGACCACACTGGGTCAGACCAATGGTCCATCTAGCCCAATAACCTGTCTTCCAACAGAGCCCAGTGTCAGATGCTTCACAGGGAATGAACAGAACAGGGCAATTATCAAATGACCCATCCCCTGTCATCCAGTCCCAGCTTCTGGCACTTAGAGGCTTAGGGACACCCAGAGCATGAGATTGCATCTCTGACCATCCTGGCTACTAGTCTTTGGTGGACCTGTCCTCCATGAATTGACTGAATACTTTTTTGAACCCAGTTATACTTTTGGCCTTCACTTCATCCTCTGGCAATGAGTTCCACAGTTGTGTGAAGCATTTCCTTGTATTTGTTTTAAACCTGTTGCCTATTGACTTCATTGGGTAGTCCCTGGTTCCTGTGTTCTGTGAAAGGGTAAATAGCACTTCCTTATTCACTTTCTCCATACCAGTCATGATTTTATTGACCTATCTCATATCCCACCTTTAGCTGTCTCTTTTCCAAGCTGAAGAGTCCCACTCTTTTAAATCATGCCTCATATGGAAGCTGTTCCCGCCCCTAATCATTTTTGTTGCCCTTAGGTTTCTGTACCTTGGGAGCACAAAGGCCAGACGAGGTGTGTGCATCCCCTTGCTGGGGTTGTTGCTTTCCACCTGCTGGACTGCGGTGTGTGTCTGTTACCAGCACAGAGCAAAGTCAGGCTGTTTCAAGTGTTCACGTTCCAGCTTCACCCGCAGGCCTGTTGCTAGTCTCTAACTAACGCTGAGGAGGAGGAAGGGCTGGTTCAAACCACCCAGCCCTGTGCAAGTGAGTCAGAGCAGACGTGCTGACAATGAGGTAGGGCCAGCGCAGTCTGTTTTCATTGTTCCTCCCACCCACGCTCCTGAAACACCCTCCATTCTCGCAGGGCCCAGTCCCGCTCCCACCCATGTGAATGGAAGGACTCTGCAGTTAGACATCTGCAGCTGGCCCATGCCAGCTGACTCAGGCTCAAAGGGCTCAGGCTAAGGGGCTGTTTAATTGCAGGGTTGATGTTCAAGCTCAGGCAGCAGCCCTTGCTCTGGGATCTTCCCACCTTGCAGGGTCCTAGAGCCCACACTCCAGCCTGAGCCCAAATGTCTACACCACAATTAAATAGCCCCTTAACCCAAGCAGTTGGCACAAGCCAGCCACGGGGTTTTAATTGCAGTGTTGACATACCCCTATTGACTTCAGTGAGCATTTGCCAGGCCCATAGGTCCTAGGTGGTGTGCTGTGATTCCAGAGGACCTGGAGGTGTCAAGGGTGAGTATAGAGAGGTATATGAGGGTGTTCGAATGAGTCTTGTATCAGATGGACGCGACAGGAAGAATTTCTGACTGATGACAGACACATCTCTGCTGGTACCCAGTGTAGCTATATAGGTCAGAACTGATTAGACAGCCATTCCAAGAGTAAAAGGGAACATGCCGGGTAAAAGCAATAATGCACCCTAAGCACAGGGGTAGTAAATGGGGTTGATTCACCTGCACTAACAGCTGGGGTGCAAATTGCTTCTCTGCCCCAGCAGTGAACACTGACCCAGGGAGCTCTGCTGTCAGAGAAGGTCAGGCAGCCTGAAGGGTGAGATGTTGCCAGTGAAAGCCTCACGGGGTGTCCAGTGAATTGCTGTATGTCCCACCTGTGACCAGTTCTAGGTGGTACTAGCCTACTTCAGGCTTCTGCTGGAAAGTGAAGGTGGCTGGTACATTATCCTTCTGTACTCCCCTTCAAGCCAAACTTTCTGCTACTTGCAACCCTGTTACCTGGATTATGCTGCCAGAATCCAGCATAATCCAGGGATGAATCTAGCCCTGTGCCTTCTTGAGTGGGAGAAGGCACCTGACTTCATGCTCATGCATTGCAGGGTACTCCAGGCAGGCGGGATTTGGTATAACTGCACCCTGGGTTGAATGACACTGCTTAGTATGTCTGTTGTCTGTCTTGCACAGACAAGTCTTTGTACACATATTCTCTGCAGTCTTCCCTATATAACTTTACCAGTGCTCCTCAGCTCTGACCAATAGCCCCTCTCCCATTCTGTTATGTACAAACAAACAGATAAAAATATAGAATACTCTTTCCAAAAGATTGCAGTGTATCACTACTTTATTTCTTAAAATCCAAAATCTTACCACACAAGAACCAAGAACAGAGACACACAAAGCAGACTGCTCCCTATGGCAAGGCATGGCTCCCCCGCTTTGCTCTAGGTAGGCTGGCTTTTTGCAGACTGACTCTGATAGATCTAGATTGCAAGCTTCCCTACAGAGACCCCTACCCTGCAAGCAGGACCAGGAAAACCCTCGAAATGTCAAGTGATATATTACAATTTTAACAGTTTTCAATTCACCACATACTCAAATCTTGGATCTCCTAAACAGTGACTGTTAATTGTGCCATGTTGCATGGAATCTTGGTATTCCAGATGCACTTTCTCACCAAAATTAGTGCCCTTTCTGTGTCGAGTTTCATTAATCTGGTAGGATATTTTTGTCAAAGGACGTTTACAGTATCTAATCATTTGGATTGAGATTGAGAACATTGTTCATAAGGAATATTTGCACTGGAGGTGCAGTTCTAATGTGTCTGGTTCGCAGTATTCTAGCTGAGAGCAAATCTGTAACACAGAGCAGTTTGGAAAAGATGTTGTCCATCTGCTGTCTGAGCTGTGATTTATTTATATTTTTTGGTAAAACGAGAACTGTCAGATTAATATCCATTGCTGTCGTGGCCTCGGTAAATGCCACCCAACATCTTCTACGACTGTAAAATCAGCCTTAGTAACCTAAGTACCCACTAGGCCTGCATTTGCCTAATACATGGGAGACAGGCTGGAAAGTGCTGCACGTGGCACAGGTTGTTCTACAAAACCACCCGCGTTTAAACATAGCTGTGAAAACAGGACTGTGGCCAAGCAATGTTCTCGTATGATTTATTCTTGACAGCAGCCTTTTCGTCTGCACTGACAAACATGAGACACTCCCCTCACCCCGCCAATTCACGGATGCAGGGCCATTGGTGGCACCAGCAGTGGAGACTGGTCATGTAGACCGGGCTTTTACCAGCATGTTCTCTAACTGCCTGAGTCCTGTCTACACTACAGTGTTTGCTGTTGCCATGATAATGCTGCACCTTGGGGTGAATTTATGGGTGATAATCTACCTGTGTAAATGAGGCTTATCGGGGAGAAACACTGTTCTCTAGCATGGTTCTAACAGGTTTATTTTGGGTTTGCTTGTTTTTCTGCACACAGAGGCAAGAATAAACCATGGTATAGCAAGGTTTGACCTTAGTCACTGCGGAGGTATTCATGTGGTGAAGTCAGCAGAACAGAAATGTTTTCTTTAAAAATACATAAATAAATAAATGGACCTAAGAATGCCCTAGAGCTCAGAGCCCAAAAGGAAAAAAACCAAACCTCCCTCTCCAGATAGACAGACAGATATGAGATTTCAAAATAGCCATATGGGTATAATATTAGTATATTCTATAATATATCAAATATTTTAAAATCGCATGATTGACTGGTTGTCTCAGATGTCGCAAATAGTAGTTATTACTAGCAGTTGATATAGCTGAAGATACCATTGATACAGTGAGAGTTCAATGCCCTGTTCTGTTTGAAGGTCCATGATATCAAGTGTGCAGTGGAAAAACTAAGAGCACAAAACTCGGGTCCTGGCAGGTAAGTCAATGAAAAAGTCAATGAATTTAACCTAAATCTTTAAAATCAGCATTCATGTGTAATTATGGATCCCAAACACACACTATGTTACTATTATGGGAGTTTTAAATGCTTTAATTTCTAAATTTAATAAGAAAGAGAGTGCTTTTCTCCTTACCTGGCACTTGGATAAGAACAGAACAGAGCATTGTCTTTGGATAATCTGCTGTGACATGTATACTGAGACATGTAGGGTTAAAATTCTCCAGCAGAGAGAGCCAGAGATGCATGCATGCAAATGTACAACCACTGTGCTATAGTGGTGGCATATACAGATTGGGTGACTGAGCACTCACGCAGAGAAATGCGTGCTCAGGTGACAAGTTACATGCCTACCTGGCAGTTTGCACAAGCATTTACCCGAATGTGTGGTGTAAACTTTTTGTGGGGCACCTTAGGGTGGATTTCCAAAGGAGACTGCAGGAATTAAGCAGCAGCTGTGGAAATTGAATGGATTTGAGTTCCTGTCTGGTAGTGGATCTTTTGAAAATCCCAGCCCTGCACTTTGAAAATGTGGCCTCTATTTCCATGGAAACTGACACGGACCCTGTGACAGCATTTTATTCTGTTATACCAAATTACGCAGGTAGATTTACTAGGTTTTTGGGTGGACATCAGTATAATCAATGTATCTGAGATATTTTATCTGATTTCCCCTCCCACCCCCCCATACTATAGCATCTGAGCACTTCACAGTCTTCAATGACTTTATCCTCACAGTACCCTGTGAGATAGGGCAGTGCTATTATTCCTGCTGGATAGATGGGGAACAGAGGCAGAGAGGGACTGAGGGTCAGTTTTTCAGAGGTATTTAGGTGTGTAAAGATGTGGATAGGTGCTTAGCGGTAGTTTCAAAAGCCCCTAGGGACATAACGCCCACTGCATTGTTAGGTGCCCAAATACTGTATGTTTGAAAATGGGACCAAGTGACTCACACAAGCTAGTTTGTGGTGGAGCTGGGAACTGAGCCTGAATCTCCCAAGACTCAGGCCCTAACCAGTGGGCCATTCTTCCTCTCTCAATAATAACGATAGCAGTAAATATGGTGACCATCACTACCTGCACCCTTAGTTTGTTGCTAAATTGAGTGTCCTACAAGCAAGGACCTGCCTACCTATGAAAATACAGATTTTTAATTTTAAAGTAAAGAAAAGCCTGTTGCTTTTAGTTCCAAATTGTCCCAAGTGCCTGACACTGTCTGACTGTAGTGACTGAAAGGTGATACCTGCTTCAATCTGTCTGGCAAAGAGTGTGTTCCGCATAGCTGGCAGTAAGACACAAGAGGGTGTGGCATAAGGACCAAAATAATCTGCTGGAGAGACTGTAAAACCTAACTCCGGCAGCTGATGGTCTGTCTGTGGCACTCCTAGGTGGAGTGATACCTGGAGGTATCGGTACACCCTGCAGCAACTAGGTTTTGTTGGGTTTATTTTTCCCCAAGGTATTGTCATTTGTTTTGCTTCGTCAGGCTTGGAGTTTTGGTTCCGTATCCCCCAGGCTCAGGGGACTAGATTCTCTGCTGACAAAGCAACTGTGCCAATTTCCACTAGCTGCAAGACCGATTCCGAATACTCAGTGGGCAGGCAGAGCCCACTCTGGTGAATGCCGTGACGGTAATTCACAGGGGTGATGTTAAAGTACGAAAAAATGGAGTCTCATTATCTGTGATTATCAATAGCTGAGGTTAGTGCAATGTGAAGGACTATAACAATAGATTTATATTTTATTGGTGAACCTCTCCTTTTGGCATTTCATTCAGCACACACAGGGGAACAGAACTGGTCCGTTCCACTCTCTGGTTCTAGTCCAGCCTTGCAAAATTCTGTTTGGGCTGAGCAGGATAAGTGGCAGACGGGAGTAAAACAGGATCCTTGTCACGATCACCATGGTACAGTCAGGTGAGCAGACTTTGTGGCTGGGCAGGTTTCACACACTTTCATAACAATCTTGGGTGTCTGAGTCCCTCTCTTTCCCCCTGCACTATCACAGCATTTGCAGAACAGGGTGTCTCCAGGAGGCTGGAGAATGGTGAACCCACTAGGAAAAGACAGCAGAAAGTCAGTGAGGAAGGGACAGTAATCTTGGATCCATACAAGGGGAATGGGATGTGACATACCTGATAGAATTCCCGAGTCTCGCCTCTGTCAGATTACATACATGTCATGGGTTTGACCAGGTCTTGGCAGAGGGGTTTCTGCCTATAGTCAAATGCCCTGCCGCGCTGGTCACCTCCTGGAAGCAGTGTCTGCCCTGTTTTACTTTCAAACCGAGTCTGACGAAACAACTACAGGTGCTTGGTTAGGAATTGCATATTGAGACAGATCCTATTTCTGTGCTACACCTCTCAGGGAATCATGTTTCCTCTAGTGCAAATAAAAAATAAAATAAAATAAAAACCCAAATCCCACCCTGCATTGACCTCAGAAATCAAAAGGCGGACCGGTTTTGGTATTCAAGGAATATGAATCATGTTTGTTGTCTAACATGAAACCTCAATACCTTTGTCTATAAAACACAGTATGTAGGTATGTAGGTGTCCCTTTAATTACGGACAAAGCAAGGTAGCTGTCAACTAAGGACTAGAGCAACTTCCCCTCTGTAGATGAATTTGTAAAAGTCTTTGTTTACAGGCTCTGTGAAAAAGTCTACGCCTGTACTACTGCTACCGCTACCTTGCTCTTAGTGCTTTGCATCCATTGATATCAAGGCACTTCACAAAGCAGATAGGCATCCCCCTTTTGAAAATGGATCCAGGGCTTGTCTTCAGTGCAAAGTTAAGTCATGACTCACCATGTCTTGTCCAGGCAAACAAACCTTAACTCAGAGGTGGGGGTGGTTATTAATCATGTGGGCCTAAGTAAACACAGCTTGACAGCATCTAACCTGGCTCTGCAGTGTGTACACTGGCTAATGCCACTCGTCCTCCTTGTGCCTTCCTGCACACGTCCGGAAAGGACAGATAAGGTTTCCCACAACTTAGTGGGAAAGAACTTACTCAGCTAACAGTAGCACAAAGAAGCATGGGAAGTGTGCCCTAAATTCCCGGCCCCACATTGACATACGGTGCCAGCGTGGGCCCAGCAATTTGAGGGTAAGTACCCCGTGCGGCTGCTCTCTCTCAAGCTATGCTAACTGTGCAGTGATGATATGCCCCCAAGGTGGAATGAATCGTCTTAAGGCCACAAAGCAGGGCTGGGCCCAGAGCCCAGGTTTTCTGGGTGCCAGTCCTTTACCCTGACTGTCAGAGAATGACTAGCACCACTCTACTTGCATAGGAGACCTATGAGTTTGACAGCATGACGTTGACTCACTCAAACACTCGATTACATTTCTTTGATAGCTGGGAAACATGCCAGGTTTCGTTTCTCGTGCTGAAGTCTTGCTGGCCCTTGATTACAAACCAGGAGCAACCTCCAGCTACTATACTAGTCTACAAATAGGCCCCAGCTAAGATGTATGTTCACTCTCCTAGCAGCCTGCAGCATCTGCTGCCTTTAGCAGGATGGTCTTGGGGGGGGGGGGGGGGAGGGCTGCAAATTCCACCTCGCCGTCCCATCATCATCCTCCTCCTCCTCCAGCTTTGGCAGGGGGAATCTTTCTCTGGCAAGGCTCTTCTCCTTTGCTAAGTGTTTATTTAGCACTAAGGAGCTGCTGGGTTCTCTTTACTGTCTTGCAACACCGTGCTCTCCTGTCAAACACAGAAACAGCCTGCGGAGGAGATGCTGAGTTCCTCATCCCTGGGTCTCCGCAAACAAAGTCCCTCCCTCTGGGAGGGGGGACAGGGAAAGCTACATCAGCACAGCTTCGGAGGCTGCTTGTTTTCTTGCTGCTCAGTGTGAGAAATGGAAACAGAAACTTGTAACTTTCCCGAGTGTTTCTTTTGCTTTGTGTTTCATAACAACCAAATGCTGACTCCCAATGACTCAGGGTCTTTGCTCAGAATCTCTCTCCCCACCCTCTTCTTTATGAAATCACCCATCAGGACTGTAGCTACTCCCCGGCTTTTTCTCTGTTTTCAAGAACTGAACTGTTGAGCGTCAAGGGCCTCTCTCCTGTAGCTCAGATAATCCCCTACATGGGAACAGTCTGCAGATCATGGGAACTGTGCGGTATTTCCCTATACCTTTGCGGTCATGGTGGAGTGGTCCTTTAGCGTTTTCTCTCTTGGTTCCCGTGGCCACAGCCCTGGTGAGCACACAGCTGGCTAAACAGCAGGACACCTCCCCCATTCTCTTCCCTTCCCTTTGTGCCTCTCTGTTTGGGTTTTGGGTGGTGTTTATAGCCAGTGTTTGACGCAGACAGGAAGACAACATCGTCAATGCCAAAGATTGAAATAACGAGTCAAGCCTCCCCACTCCTGAGTTAGGAGACTAGTTTTAAAAAATCATGCGATTTCTTAATAATTTCTTGACCAGATGTCCTGATTTTATAGGGACAGTCCTGATTTGGGGGACTTTTTCTTATATAGGGTTCTATTACCCCACATCCCCATCCTGATTTTTTACACTTGCTGTCTGGTCACCCTATCTGGGGGGAGTGGGAGTAATTTTTCTTCTGTTTTCTTGGGGCAAACTTGTCTCCCTCACAAGGAGGCCTAGAAACTTTTAAAAAGAAAGCTGAGATTCTTCCCTAATCCCATGACTCCAGGAGCTGGGGTTTTAAGAAAAAACACCCAAGAGTGTGAGATTCATGATCAAAGCATGAGAGCTGGCAACACTGCTGAGGCTTTGCACGGTTTGCAGCCAGAATCCTCCCAGGGGCAGCACCACTGGAGGCAGGATGAGTGGAAGCTATCGCATTTGCAGGACTTAGATGATGTTGCTTCTTGTGTAACTGCCCCAGCTACAACAAGCAGAAGCTGTCGGGGAATCTCCTTTTGACAGGGCTGGCTCCTGGACTGATTCCATGGGGTCGGGGGTGCTGCCGGCCGGCCTGTCTCTCCAGCCCATGCTGCACCCAGAGTCTGTTTGTGCCCTTCCTTCAGGGCACAGTTTGTTCTTCAAACACAAAGCAACACCACGACACTGACTCGGGCAGGCTGCAGGATCCAGGAGGTCTTTCTCCTTGCATCTCTCTCCCTTCTAGGACCTGCCATAGGAAACAACCTGCAGCATTTAAGGGAGCACTTCCAACCTGTTACAGGACCCACCTGACTCCTTCTCAGCTCAGCTGGGTTTAATAAGCTTTTCTCCCAGCCCCAAACAGCTGTTCTTACGTGGCCTCTGGCTGTGAACAACCAAGGGCCCCATCCACCCTGCTACAGGGGCCTTAACCCTGTTCCTGAATGAAGCACCATTCTGGACCATTGATCATGGACACAGAGTGCAACAATGGAACAATGGTGTAACAAGATCAGGGGCCACCCTTGGAGCAAATGGTTCCCAGGACGTTGCTCTGAGGTTGGCTGGGTCTCATACATGAGAACTATGTCCCTCATTCTAGACCGTTTTGTCTTTGAGTGGGAACGTGGTTGGGCCTGAACGTCCCTGCACAAAATCACGTGCCTTGCCTGTGACTGGCTGTTTACACATAGTTCCACTGAGAGTGGGGTGTGTATTCTGCACTTGGTTCATTCTGATTATTCCCCTCCTCCAGGAAGTTACAGACAGGAAAGCTACTGTAAGGATGATACAGGGGGAGTGTGTATTTATTCCGCTACTAGATCGGCTCTGCTCGCTTTATAAGTCTGGACAGGAATTTCCTGTGTCATTGCTTCTTATTCTCCAGGGATCAGAGAGCCCAGCCACCCTGTTTCTGCCTCTTGCATCATCTCCCTTAATGAAGTTGCACAAGAGGAACTTCTCAGCTGTTTTGTTAAGGTGCAGGGCAGAACAGAATCCTGCCCTCCCTGCCACTGCGGTATTGGCACTGCAGGGCTAACGGGAGTAAACGATTAAACATGCAGTGCTGGCAGGAAAGGGAAGGTGCCAAGGGATCAGCTATCACGCGGGTCACAGCAGTTGGCATTTTCTTCAGTAACTTTTCTGATCGTTATGATTTGTATTGAATTGGCACCTAAAGGCTGCTCTGACCAGGTCCCCTTTGCACTAAATCTTGTACGCAACACCGAGGTCCCAGCCCCAAAGAGCTTCCAATCTAATTTAAATCGAGATGAAACAAATGAGTGTCACAAACTGAGAGGGAAGAAAACATCAGACTCTAAAGGGACTCTCTGCCCGAACCTGCCAGGGGCTGAGCACCTCCTGAAGTGGGAATTGAGGGAATTTAACACCTCTCAGGATCAGGCTCCCTGGTGGTTAGGCCCAAAATTTGTGTTTAAAAGTTTTGTGTGGTGATTAAAAGTTGTACAGATCCTGCTACGAACAGGCATGTTGACACTGAGGCTTGTGCTCAATCCAAAGAGATGACTTTGGCTTGGATTTGAACTTTCCTCTGCAATCTTGTGCAATAGTGCTGATGGCACTAAGAAATGGAAAACGAAACTGATTTATCCACAGAAGGGAAACTGATTGGATCTTGTCTATATGCAAAAACTGTACCACTTGATCTGCACTGGCATAACTGAACTGCTACAACCCACCTAGTGTGGATGCAATGACACCAGTAAAAGGTGCTTTGAATTGGGTTCCTGAAATTTATTTGGGAGGTAGCCATGTTAGTCTGGAATAGCAGAGGTAACAAAGTCCTGTGGCACTGCTTGCATCCGACGAAGTGGGTATTAGCCCACGAAAGCTTATGCTTCAAAACTTTATAGTTAGTCTTTAAGGTGCCACAGGACTTTGTTACCTCTGAAATTTATTTATTACTATTTATTATCTTAGGAAGAGAACCAATCTTCTCAAAAACAGGCTGTAGTGCTAGACAGGAGGGTGTTAAACTAGTAACAGAAGAAGAGGGTGAAAAGAGGGAACAAAAAAGCATTCAGTTAGAATAAAATCAAGATGTTACGAACAAAATTAAGCAAGACATCAAAATAAGTGAAGAGAAGAAATTCATAAGTTGCCTATACACCTATGCTAGGCAGGCCTGCTGACAGAAATACCAGGGTCCAGGGTCAATGAGAGAGCCATCCCGGAGGGGGAGGCCATAGACCGGGACAGAAGTGACGAATCCATCACTTCCAGCACTGCCAATGCTGGTCCGCAGGGCCCCCAAAGCGCAGTGCCCAGAGTGGCCCTTTTAATTTACTGGAGCCCCTTGCCCCATTTAACCCCCCATGTCAGCCAGCCTGATGCTAGGAGCTTGGGTAATAAACAAGAGGAATTGGAATTGCATATTTATGAGCATAAATTTGATCTAGTTGGTATTTCTGAAACCTGCTAGGATGATTCATATTCAAAAGGGGAGGGGGGAGTGGCATTCTAGGTCAAAATAGCATTACCCGTTTCTGAGTCACTTATAACTTGGAAGCAAATGATCTTGAATGCTTATGGATCAATGGCCCAATAGATACAACACAGGTTGATCCCTGGCCATTGGTAGATCAAAATTGGGTATTTTTCTAAAGGCTTTTCTCTAGGGGCAACAGGGAGGGTTTATGGCCTGTATTATGCAGGTGGTCAGACGGATCCCCGTGAGCCCTTCTGGCCTTGAGATCTATGGATCCAACTTACCACCCAGGCGCCCAAGTTCTGGACCCCAGGGACCATTTGTAACAAGCTGGCAGTGGCGGGGGTCCTAGATTCCATTCCCTGTCAGCCAGCCCAGGCGTGATCCCTGCTTCGGGGCGGGGGGGAGCTCTGGCAAGGCAGGCCGCTCAGCCAGAGCTCTGTGGGGGGCAGTGCCTATGCAGGGACCGTGTGGGCGCAGCAAGCGGGGTGTTTTCTGCCCCCTCAGGGCCAGGTTATTGTTGATGGAAAGGCAGGGAGGGCAGCGGTCAAGAGGAGGGGAAGGGGAAGGAGCTGCCTGGAGCGATGGGTTGGACGCAGGAGGGAGAGGAGGGCTGTGCCCACAGGAGACTGGGTGGTGCTGGCTCTGATCTGACTTCCCCCTAGGCTGGAAAGGAGATGGGGTTAGTGAGCATGGAGTGGAGTGTATGTGTGTGGGGTGGGGGTGCTAGGTCTACCCCCCAGGCTGGAGGAAGTGTGTGTGTGTGTGTGTGTGTGTGTGTGTGTGTGTGTGTGTGTGCTAGGTCTACCCCCCAGGCTGGAGGGAGCGGGTGTGTGGGTGGGTGGGTGGGGGGGTGGTAGGTCTACCCCCCAGGCTGGAGGGAGCGGGTGATGGGTGTGGGGGTGGTGCTAGGTCTACCCCCCAGGCTGGAGGGAGCGGGTGATGGGTGTGGGGGTGGTGCTAGGTCTACCCCCCAGGCTGGAGGAAGCGGGTGATGGGTGTGGGGGTGGTGCTAGGTCTACCCCCCAGGCTGGAGGAAGCGGGTGATGGGGGTGGGGGTGGGGGTGGTGCTAGGTCTACCCCCCAGGCTGGAGGGAGCGGGTGGGGTGTATGTATGCAGGGGCGGTGCTGGCTTTGTTTATCCCCCGGCACGGAGAGGTGGCGGTGTCTGCAGGAGGCTCTGTCCTCGGGGCTGGGGGGGGGAAGAGGCTGTGCACGCAGAGGGCAGCGCCGGGGATGGCTGTACATGCTGGGGGCGGGGCTGGCTCGGGGTTGGGGGGGCTGTGCATGCTGGGGGCGGGGCTGGCTCGGGGTTGGGGGGGCTGTGCATGCTGGGGGCGGGGCTGGCTCGGGGTTGGGGGGCTGTGCATGCTGGGGGCGGGGCTGGCTCGGGGTTGGGGGGGCTGTGCATGCTGGGGGCGGGGCTGGCTCGGGGTTGGGGGGGCTGTGCATGCTGGGGGCGGGGCTGGCTCGGGGTTGGGGGGGCTGTGCATGCTGGGGGCGGGGCTGGCTCGGGGTTGGGGGGGCTGTGCATGCTGGGGCGGGGCTGGCTCGGAGTTGGGGGGCTGTGCATGCTGGGGGCGGGGCTGGCTCGGGGTTGGGGGGGCTGTGCATGCTGGGGGCGGTGCTGGCTCGGGGTTGGGGGGCGGTGCTGGCTCGGGGTTGGGGGGCTGTGCATGCTGGGGGCGGGGCTGTGCATGCTGGGGGCGGGGCTGGCTCGGGGTTGGGGGGCTGTGCATGCTGGGGGCGGGGCTGGCTCGGGGTTGGGGGGGCTGTGCATGCTGGGGGCGGGGCTGGCTCGGGGTTGGGGGGCTGTGCATGCTGGGGGCGGGGCTGGCTCGGAGTTGGGGGGCTGTGCATGCTGGGGGCGGGGCTGGCTCGGGGTTGGGGGGCTGTGCATGCTGGGGGCGGGGCTGGCTCGGAGTTGGGGGGCTGTGCATGCTGGGGGCGGGGCTGGCTCGGAGTTGGGGGGCTGTGCATGCTGGGGGCGGGGCTGGCTCGGGGTTGGGGGGCGGTGCTGGCTCGGGGTTGGGGGGCTGTGCATGCTGGGGGCGGGGCTGGCTCGGGGTTGGGGGGGCTGTGCATGCTGGGGGCGGTGCTGGCTCGGGGTTGGGGGGCAGGGCTGGCTCGGGGTTGGGGGGCTGTGCATGCTGGGGGCGGGGCTGGCTCGGGGTTGGGGGGCTGTGCATGCTGGGGGCGGGGCTGGCTCTGCTGGAGGCGGTACTGGGGGGCGGGGCTGCATCGCCCCCCCTTCCTCCCCCCGGCCGGGCTCCCACGGGGCCGCCGTGATGTAATTTCCGCGAGGCGCTGCCATAGGTTTGAATGCAGGGAGGGCCCAGAAACGAAACCGATCGCGGCGCCGCCCGGCTTATAGGGCTCGGGACCGAGTCAGCCCCACCGCAGCCGCCCGTGGGCCGGGACCCGCAGCGCCCGCCGGCCGGGACCCGACGCGCAGCGCAGCCGGGCATGGGCGCAAAGTTTCCGTCTCTCCATGCGGCCGCCGGGGTAAGAAGCCGGGCGGCCCCCGGGAGGGGCGCTCCGGGCGGGGCACTTTGCAAAGTCCCAGCTGGGGGGCAGCCGAGCCTCTCTCCCGCCCCGGACCCCCGGGTTCCCCCTGCCTGGGTCGCTCGCTGCCCCCTGTGGAATCCCCACCCGGGACCGGCTGACCCGCGTGGGTGTCCCCCGAGTGGGGCGGTGTTGGGAGGGGGAGACCCCGCCCGTCGGGTCACTGCTCCGAGGCGACGTGGGATGGGGAAGTGAGAGCCCGGGCGGGGCCGTCCCCAGAGCCGGGCTAGCTGGGGGGGGGAGTCTGGGATGTGTTTCCCCCCCGGGCTGGTGGCGGACGGGTCACGAGCTAGCCGCAGCCCTGCAACCTCCCCGGGTAGCCTTCGGGAGGGAGAGCGGGGCGGGGGGGAGGCACCGCCGGAGGGCGTGAAGTTGTTTGTTTCGGTCAGCCGAGAAGTCTGGACTCGGAGCAGGCGCCTGCCCGTGATCCCGACCCAGCGGAGTTAGCAGTTCTGGTGCCAGGCACGCGACAAGCGGCGTGTTTCGGGGAAGCGAGGGGGAGGCTTTGTCCTGGCTGGGATGGGTTTGGATGGAGGCAGGAGGGTACAGACGTCCAGTGGAACAGGCTGTCTGCACTGATAAGAAAAGTATCCAGCGGGTATCTCTGTTAGGAATTTGCACCCATGGGATATGGTGCAATTAAACCCCCTGTGTAAGGAGACTTAGAGGTGTGGGACATTTTGTGTCTCAATTGGTTACTTGCAGTTTTGGGGTCCTGTCAGATCCAATTGACTTATCACTCTTAATATCTGGGTTTATTTTTCAGCCACCTCTTTCACTTTCTTAGAAATAAGAGAAGTCCTATATATATATATATAGGACTTCTCTTATTTGGGTTGCCTCACAAACCACATGAATGCTCTGCCAGGAAGTGACTGCTTGCATTAGGACTTCCTGGGGAGCAGGAGTTTAGCTGGGGCTGTGGCGTTCCAGAAATGCACCTGTCACTGGGGTGTGTGGCAGAGGTGAGGCTTGCACCCAAAGGTGCGATGAGCTGCTACTACCAAAACCAATGGCGGCTCAAAGAGAAGGGGCTGTGTTCTGGGGGAGTACCAGGTGTGCTAAGCTAGCACTGAGTGCGGAGATGGGGAGGGCACATCTGGTATTATGACCCATGTAACTCACCCCTGATTAAGGGGGTTAATAGCACTCTTCAGAGTAACACATTAGAGAATCGCTGGTAAATAATTAATCAAGGCAAAGTCTAACTATACAGACACTAGGCCAAATTCTTTCCTCAGCCTTTTTGGAATTATGGTTAAAGCCCTGCACAGATACAAAATTTGTATACGCATCCGTTCTGCAATCTGCAAAAATGGCCCACAGATACCCACCTCCACGGATGCAGATATCTCTGGATATCGGTTGATTTGTAGGGGTAGCATTCTAGTTTTCCAGGGTGTGCTGAAGAGCTGAATCGGGCCCCTTAAAGACGACTAATATGTTTCTCTACACATGTGTGGGAGGCGGTGCCTTAAATTCAGGGATCCGTGTTTCCTAGGAAGCTCTTTATTATTCATGCGCGACAGAGTCTTGTAGCACTTTATAGACTAACAGATTTTAGGGATCATGAGCTTTTGTGGGCTTAGACCCACTCATCAGATGAAGTGGGTTTTAGACCACGAAAGCTCATGATCTCTAAAATCTGTTAGTCTATAAGGTGCTACAAGACTCTTTGTCGCTTTTGCAGATCCAGACTAACACGGCTACCCCTCTGATACTTTATTATTCATGTCAAGAATCTGAGAGGTAGCTGTGTTAGTCTGGAATAGCAGAAGTAACAAAGTCCTGTGGCACCTTAAAGACTAACTATAAAGTTTTGAAGCATAAGCTTTCGTGGGCTAATACCCACTTCGTCGGATGCAAGCTAAGTGGGTATTAGCCCACGAAAGCTTATGCTTCAAAACTTTATAGTTAGTCTTTAAGGTGCCACAGGACTTTGTTACCTTTATTATTCATATTACCGTAGCACTTAGAGGCCTGAACCAGCACGGAGACTTGTGCTAGGTGCTGTGCAGACATGATGTATACAGTCCTGACCCCAAGGGTATGCTGGTTTTGGAGTTTAAAGGAAATGTTGTTCTTTGGTGGGTTTTTTTTGTTTGTTTGTTTAAAGCAGCCGATGAGGTAGAAGTGAACAAACTGAATATTGCACACTGGATTCCAGGAGCTGCACAGGAAAATGTCTGGAGACGTGGAAAAGGGAGCAGTTCAGTGTAGCAGAGCTTCATGCAAGGAGAACTATAACCTCTGAGAAATAAGCTCAGCTGTTAATCCTAACGAGGCAGGTAGAAGGCTCTACGCATATGTGCTGGAGGTTGGTAAGGGGTGTAATAAACCAGGCTCCTCTCTGCTGTGATCCGCGACTTGCATCTAAACTTGAGATCAACAGTGAACCTGCTTAGAATATAGGGCCGGCCACACTTTCTAGTGTTCTCCCACAAAAGGGTGAGTGCACTTTTACAGGCATTTGAAAACTATCCACAATGTTGCTTGCAATGCTCGGGCCCCGTGGGTTAGTGAGTGTTCTTGGGGGGTGGGTTTTGATAGCACCCCTCGCTGCTTAGAGCACTCCTGATTTATAACAACCCAAACAAAGTCTTGATAGCATATGAGAGCTCTTTCCCCTGCCCTGGATCTCTGCAGCTGGGAGAGTTCCCTTTACAGCCCAAAGGGATAAAAATGTTGTTTCAAAACAAAAGCTCGTTCAAAATGTTCCTGCTTGGGTGTTTAAAGTTAGCCCTTCTCCTTCCCCCGTAGTGTCTATACTTTTATAAAGCACTTGTCACCCGCAGATTTCCAAGTGCTTTGCAAAGGAGGCCAGTTCTAGTCTTTCCAAGGGGAAACTGAGGGGCAGGAAAGTGAAGGTCACCCTGGAGACCAGTGGCTGGGACTAGAACCCAAATCTCTCCAGTCCCAGACCAGTGTTTTACCCACAAGACCAGATAAATTCTGAGGTGCTGAACCCTTTACTCTCAGTGAGCTCCATGCGGTGGGGAGTTCTGCACCCCTAGAAGAAATCTAGTCAGTGTTGTTTAAGGACCTGTCTTTCGGTATCCGAAGGAAATACATGATGAGATCTTGGTAGCAGAGTGAACCCGAACCATGCTTCCAGCCAGACATCCTGGAGAACATAGGGTCTGATTCAGCAAAGAACTCGAACACATCCTGACTTCACACTGACTTCAGTGGAACTTAGGTCCACGTTCAAATGTGAATGGTGTGTTGAAGAACTTCACTGAACTGTGGTCACTGTGAGCACAGTATCCGAGGGCCAGCGACCTGAACGTTCTCCTTGTCACGTCTACTAGTTTTTGTTATCGAAGAGGCAAAGCTTTAGTTTTAAAATCAAGGAACATGTCGAGCCCTTCTGACTGGGGCAGAGCTGTCAGGATGGAAGCTGGCCTGGTGTGGCCCTGAGGCTTCAGTCAAACAATAGCAAATTCAGTGGTGGACTGTAAAGGATTATCCAAGCAACCAGTGCAGCTCGACTCCCACTGCCGCCGCCGCGGGCCTGGAGAACCACCGCATCAAGAGCTTCAAGAACAAGGGCCACGGCTTGGAGACAATGAGAAGACACAGAAATGAAGTAACAATTGAACTGCGGAAGAACAAAAGAGATGAACATCTTTTGGAAAAAAAGAAATGTCCCTCAAGAAGAAAGTTTAGAAGACTTGGATGTTGATGCTAACTTCAAAGCACAAAATGTAACACTAGAAGCTATATTGTAGAATGCCACAAGTGATAACCCCGTCATCCAGTTGGGTGCTGTTCAAGCTGCAAGAAAATTGTTGTCCGGTGACCAAAATCCACCTATTGATGACTTTCACCAATTCTGGTCAACTGTCTAGAAAGGGATGATAATCCTTCATTACAATTTGAAGCTGCGTAGGCTCTGACTAACATAGCATCGGGCACTCTGCACAGACCCAAGCTGTGGTACAGTCAAATGCAGTATGTCTCTTTTTGAGACTGCTTCACTCACCACATCAGAATGTTTGCGAGCAAGCTGTTTGGGCTCTTGGAAATATTATAGGTGATGGTCCTCCGTGTAGAGATTGTCATATCACTAGGAGTTGTTAAACCTCTTCTGTCCTTCATCAAGCCCTCCATTCCCATCACCTTCCTTCAGAACCTCACATGGGTCACTGTAAATCTCTGCAGGAATAAGGACCCCCCACCGCCTATGGAAACAGTTCAGGAGATTTTGTCAGCATTGTGTGTTCTACCATACAGACTCCCACTGCCCTGATGAGCCTCCTTTGGAAATGCTAATTGCTGTGAAGTGGGGCAGTTGAACTCAATTGGTACTGAAGCATCAGAGGTGCTATCTTTATGCCAAACACTCCCCTCCCATGCACTGTGTAGGAGTCCTGTGTTCTCCCAACTTCTACAGGTTCTCTCTGGAATGTTTCCTGTTAGGAGCCTTCCCCCCCCCTGCAGCCAGGACCCTGGTACATCTGCAGCAAGTGCAACAGAAATTGGAGCCAGCTTTAGAAATTCTGCATTAACAAGGAGTCCACTACTCTCTGCCCAGTTCCAGAGGCATGGATTGCATTCTGCCCTTTCTGACCCTGCGGATGCTACAGAATTGTCATGGCCTGAAATGCTGTGTAGACTTAAGCTATGTCTATACTGGAAATGGTACAGTAGCGCAGCTGCACCACTATAGCACTGTAGTGTAGACACATGCTACAGAGACTGAAGGGGGGAGGGGGGGTCCTGTCCCTGTAGCAAATCCACCCTCATGCCTTGAGCTGCCTGTGTGTGTGATAGTCTTAAAAAAACAAAAACCAGTGATCAAAACCCATAGGTTATAACAACAATACTTAGCTCTTACTTGGTGCTTCTCATCCCTGCATATGGAAACGCTGTACAAAGGTGTTATCTCTGACACAGGCACCCTGGTGGGACATGCCTTACCCAAGGTCCCTGATTGGTGGCAGAGCTGGGGATAGAACCCAGGTCTCCTGACTCCCAGTCCAGCCCCCTCTCCAGTTTTCCTTTCTCAGGATAAATTGTCCAAGGCGGGCAAGCACAGGGATTGTGTCTGGTATGCCCAGAAGCCCCCAGCCCTTTGTGGCTGGGTAGCTTGGCTGCTGGAGCTAGATCTGGTGGATCTAGATCCTGCGTGGTAGTAAGCACCCTCCTCTCCTGTCTGAGGCTATGTCTATGCTGCAAAGGGTATGCCAGTGTAGCCCCTTGGTGCAGACTCCGCCTACTTAGCTATGGCCCTCGGCCAGCGGTTCTCAAAATGGGGGCTCGCCGATCGCCTCCCGAGGGCTCGCGAGCTCCTTGCGCTGCTGAGAACCCCTGCCCTAGATCTTACATCAAAGACGACATCTGTATCTAAGCCTGTAATAAACTGTCTAAAGGTTTATTAACTAGGAAAAAGAAATGTTATTTACAGGTTAAAGCAAGTAAACATCTGCACACAAATGAGTTGCAATCCAGCTCCTAAGAGTGACCGAATTGCAGTGATCTCGGGTTGACATTTCTTTTAGGGCAGACCCAGGGATAACCCTGAGATCTCTTCTTTCAGTTTACAGCAGTGGTTTTCAACCTGTGGTCTGTGGACCCCTGGGAGTCTGCAGACTATTTCTTAATGTTTCCAAAGGGGTCCCCACCTCCATTTGAAATTTTGCCGGGGTCCGCACATGAAAAAAGGTAGAAAACCACGGAGCTAGAATCTCTGGGCCTGTGAGAGTTCAAACAGCAAAGATGAAAAATCATCATGTCAGCTATTTTTATTTTCCTCTTCCAGCATTCAAATGGCTGGGATGAGGCCTTCTGCACAACTGGATGGGGCAATTAACACAGCTTTTGTCTCCTGATTGCCCACTTAATTTTTCAGAATCTTCCTGGTCGGGTGGGGAAATGAGTCCTGGGCCTGGGTTCTCAGGTTCAGAGCAAACATTTTCAAAATTATAAAGTGAAACTTGCATATTTCCTTATTTGCAGAGTTGTTGTTGGTGTCAGTCCCAGGGTAATAGAGAGGTGATATCTTTTAATTACCTCACCTGCCTTGTCTCTCTCCTATTTCCTCATGGCATGGAATACAGACAGACCAAGTGATGCAATGTAAAGCATTTCCTAGAGTCTAATCACTAAATAAATTTAGAACAATACAATGCCACCTATCACAGGCGAACTGGTTTGTTTTCCAGCTGTGGGTTCGTCGGTTCTTAGCTCATACCCATGGCCTTGGCAAAAGCTGGCATTTGGCTTACCAGCGTCACAGTGTGACTGCAATTTGTTCAGTTAAATAATAATACCACTCTGCACTTCACATCTGGATTGCCTCCACAAACTCTCCGAACAGCGTGCTAGGAAGGGAAGTGGTGCTATTCTCCCTTGATGTGCAGGGAGATTGAGACATGGGGGTCGGATGCATCCTTGGCCTAAGACATTTGAAATGGTCACATTCCATCTGGAAAGAATTTGGTCCATGGGAAGATTTGTGGCTTTCCCTTTTCCAGCCTGCTGTAGCAATTGTGTTGGGCTGGATTTCCATAGCACCCAGCCTGGCTTCCCGGGTGCTATGGAAGTCGCCGTGTGCCCCTTGCTGCATGCGTACCAGGTTTGCAGGAGACAGTTAAGTGCGCCAATATGAAAATCCGGCCCAGAGGCCATATATTGCCTGATCTACATACAAGGAACCTGCTGGGCCAACGGGAGCATTGCGTGTGGCCGCAGGGCAGCAGATGATCTTTGGTTATGTCCTAGGGCTCGCAGGTAACCCCGGTGGATGCTGTGTCAGAGATGGCAGGCTGAGGACTCCATGGGGCTGGGAAGGTGCCTTGCTTGGGTTCAGGATTCCTCTGGACTGGGACCAAGCCCTTTTCTTCTTTGGAATGACCTTGGAGCTGATGCAGATGAGATGCATCTTTGAAGTGTAGTAGCAGGTTGGCACAGCAAGCTGATGGCTCAGTGAGGGTGGCTGTTGGTGAAAAGTTGTGAATTCCCAGGTCTTAAGACTGTTGTTTCTCCTGGCTAATCAATAGGCAGAAGACCTTGAGCATCCTCTTATCACAGTGAGCTGCCTTGGGCTCAGGGACTCCAGATCTGTGTCACTATTACATTCTTTGCTTTGCTATTCGCATATCAGCAGGTTATCTGGGTGTCCACAGGCCCCGGAAGAGCCCAGACACGGCCGAGGCAGGAGAGTCTCTGGAACCGCAGACGTTTGCCCAGCACAGATTTGGATTCTCTTTGTTTTTTTATTTTCCAGCATATTTTTTTAGCCAGAAATGCCGGTTCCACATCAGTCAGGGATTGACCTCGGACCAAATGAACTTTGCTGGGTCCCAAAGGAGCCCCACTTGCCGATGCGTTGCGGCATTTAATCCCGAACTTCTAGCAAGGAGTTTTATCTGATACTTAGACTTCAGTCAATTTTGGCTTTTTAACTACATGGCCGCCCTAGCTGGAAATCCCTTGAGCTGGGAGCTGAGTGAAACAACGCAGAGCTGCCTTGGTCTTCTCTCCAAACGCACTTTGACCTGATGGACTCCAGTGCTGGGAGCTTTCTTGGTGAAATTTTAACAAAATTGATAACAAAAATAAAAAGAGGTGGTGCGGTGGGGGCGGGGAGGGGAACGTCCTCAGTGAGATACTAATGGGGGGAGGGGGAAAGAGACTGCACACTGGAGAGTTACTGCAAGGACCCGTCCATGGTGTCTGTGTTTCAGGATGGTCCTTCCTGGTTGCGGGGGTTTGCCTCTGGTAACTGGAGAGATCGATATTGTGCTGCTGCCCATCCTGGTCTCCCCTCAGCTCGCTTCCTGTCATGTGGCTCCAGTTCCCCTGCGGACCATTACCCACAAACCCCTCTCTTCCCCCTTCCTCCCCCCCACAGAGATCTGCACTCACTATATTAACCCTCTCCTCCCTCGTGGTCTGGCCCCACCGCCGCTGCATGTTCTGTGTCCGCCCGGTGCTGTGATGGATGGTCCGTCGCTGGCACTTTTAAATTAAGATCGCGTGGGCTGGGGAGCCAAGGCGGCCACCTGGGCTTGGAGCAGGTGAAGCAGCGGTTCTGGGGCAGGATGGGGTATCACAGAGGGACGGTGGCTGGCGCAGGGACAGGAGCTGCTGTGGGGGGAGTGCAGGGTATGCTCCCATTTCTGCCAGCGGCAGGACCTCTGTTCCCCACCCCCCGCAGTGCACAAATGCTTTAAATGATGCTCCGCAGCCCCTGCGGGATGGCAGGGTTTTCTAAAAGATCTGCTCTGCTTCAAACGGGAATTCTTGCAGGGAAGTCCAGAGGCGGGTGGTGTACAAGAGGCTCACACTTGTGCCTGCTGGCTTTCTGAAATCTCCAGTCCACATCCCCCATCAGTCGGTCTCCCTGCTGTTTTTTAACACCGGTGTAGTGATGGCACCTGGCTCACCGGATCAGCGCCCCCTAGGGGCTGGGCCCTGTACACACCCAGTAAGTGACAGCCGTGCCCCAAAACATGCACGTCCCCTATCCCTCCTTGGCCTTTCCCACTCTGAGCACACTCCTCTGCCCCTGAGGTATTTGAGTGCGTACCCTCCCAGCGCCGTTACTTGTTCGGGCCTTGGGGAGCTCGGGAAACGGACTAAGCAAGTCGCTCGCTGTTCCCGTGGGCAGACTAAGCCATTGTTCTAGCCCTGCTAGAGCGAATTTCGGAGAAACTCGTGGAGGTCAGCCTGTCGGCTGCTTTAATCCCGATATGATGATGACTGCAGGGTAGGAAAGCGGCATCTGAAGGGGATTTCACTCAGCTGGGGAGCCAGAAATGCCTGGGTACTAATCTCAGCTCTCATCCCAAAACCTGTCCGCGTTGGCATCCATGTAGCACAGGTGAGGAGGATCCTACCTATTCTCCTAACAGGGGCGGTGCAAGGGTTGACCGGTGACCGCAGCTCGGTGCTGAGGGTTAGAGCTATTCTGAATTATTATTTCTATGACGGTTCCTAATTCCCATAGGTTAATTAACCTATGACCTCTTAATCATTAGCATTTGTCAGTTGGTTGCTATGGTACTTCTGCAGTTAGTATAGGTACGTTTGGTTAAACTCATCAGCTGTTACACTTTTACTTAAAACTCACTGCAAACAGGGAATTTTATCTGTTAGTTCCTCCTTTTAACGTAAAGCTTTAGGCCTTGGTTTAGACATGTTAAGCTAACTGTCCTAGAGGCCTGAGGTCCTTGCTTTATGACCTTAATCCATACACACACTTCTCTGTGGTATCTAGGTGTGTTTTTCAGGGATATGGCAGTCTATAGTGGTTTGTATTGCCATAGCACCTACGAGTCCTAGTGGTGGCCCAGGATCCCCTCGCGCTCGGTGCTGTACAAATGCGGATGAGAGAGAATCCCTACTTCAGAGTTTACAGTGGACGTCTAAGGAGACAGCAGATGGCTCCAGGGATAAATATATAAAGCCTGTACAGTAAGAGACAGGGTGCCATCTCTGCTAAATAAAGACATGCAGCGTGTAGGTTCAGCCTTCCAGTGTGAGATTTGATAGTTGAATTCCGTGTGTTGTCTGCAAAGGTTTTGAAACAAACACAGAGATGAGGGTGATTTATTTTAAACACAGCGTAGGTGACTGAATCTGGTGAAATTCTGATGATGCGCCGGCTTTCTGATGGGTAGTTTCTGCTTCTGTAAGTGATCTCGCATTGGGCTGTGATTTCGCTGCATCTTAGAAGCTAAAGAGGATTGGGCCTGATGTGTGGGGTAGGAAAACCTTGGAGTGTGACAGGATATCTGGGGTTTCTGCAGGTCACAGCCTGCCTTCTGAGTCAGCACTGTACTGTTGCCAGGGTGCTACAGAGGCATTTGGGTAGGAGGAAATTGAAGGTCTTGATCATGTATGGCCGTGTAACATCTGTAAGGGGGGGGACGGGACAGGAGAGGGCTGGCCATTGTGTTCTGGGGAAATTCCACCGTGAGTTAATTCTGTTCCCCTGCAATTTCAGTTGGATGTGCGCTATGTCTCATCCCAAACTTTCCCCTGGTTTTTCTGTGCGCTGTTAAACAGCTGCCGTGTTCCACCCCCGAGGTGGGTGAAAGGATCCTTGCTTGTGAAAAATGCTCTTGCACTCGGCTTCATTCTTTGCAGTAGCTTCAGCCCTGCTGTAAATACTGCGTCTCCTTTGGACATTCCACCCCTTGAGGTGCTAACGAGAGGCCGGAGGTGTCGTTTTGGGGCCATTGATGGGAGTTTTCGCCTTAGAACTCAGGTCTGGTCTGCCTGGTGGTGCCAGGAGGGTTGATTTAGTTGAGACGGGCACATGCCCGGCCCTGCACCTGCTGTCTACCGCAGGTGTTTTGCCTTGTGGTCAAGGTGGGCAGGGGACGGGCCTTCCCCTTGCGAGCAGTGCAGGTCCACAGCCCCCATCATTCTCCAATTTCCTCCTTATGGGACGCTCCCAGCCACTGGTTACCCAGGAAACCGCCCGCAAAAGGCTGCCAACCCATTACCCATGGGGCTGTGCACTGAGCAGTGAGTCACCTTTCCCACATCTGGACTCTGAGCGCTCAGCAGCCCGACAGGCTGTTTGCTTAGCTGGCTGTCTAGATCTTGGTCGTTCTGCTGGTGCGCCCATCACCTTCTTCTCTGGGGTGGGTAACGGGTGGGGAGTGGTAGGTGTTGAAGATAGAGGACCCCCGAGGGAGATCGCAAAGGTTTCCTTTCTGTGCGCACTTAGTGCCTAGGTTGAGGGCAGGTGCCGAGGGCAGCTAGGATGCAGCGAAGCCCAGAGGGGCGGGTGGAGTGAAGGAATAGCTGTGAAGGCTGCGGTGGGATACACCCGTCTCATGTGCTGTTCCATTCGGGCAGAGGAGGGGACAGGCTGATTTCAGGGGTTGCAGACAGAAGAGGGAGGGCCATTGTGGGAGGGGAAAGTTGCAGGACCCCAGAGCTGCCCCATTCCCCTTCTGTCCCCATCCCGAGCTTGGTGCTGTTGCCTCTCATGTGACCTCTGATGCTGCAGGCTGCCAGCCCAGGTTTCCCCAGTCTGCCCTTGGGGCACCAGTAATAGTGTGGCTTCCGGTGTGTGGGGGATGGGGAGGAAGTCAGCAAAACATATGGAAAAGAGGAAAATGGAGCAAACAAGGGGGAAATGCCCCAAGCAGGAAGGGACAGCGAGAGGTCGGGTTTCCCAGGAATCTGCCCAAGTGCTGAGTGGGTGTTTTCGTCTTGCTGTGGCCAAGATGCTGCATTTCTCCTTGCTCACTTCAGGAAACTGAGGAGCTGGGATGGGTTATTTTCCCGCCTCAAAGTGCACGCAGCAGAGAAGCTAATTTCCCTTCTACCTCACTCGTTGTTTGTTTCTCTCCAGGGTTTTAAACTTGCCTCGATGGCCAGGAAGGGCGCGAGCTAGGACCCCACCTGCTCCTTGGAACCTTCCTGAGCATCTGACCTGCTTGTAGAGATTGGTAGTGGTTATTACGTGGCCGCTGGGGGGAAGATGCCTGCCGTTAACGGCCTCGTGCCCCTGACGCTGGAGGGCCTGCAGAAGCGGCTAGAGCTGTGCCTGGTGTGCTCGAAGTGCAGCGTGCGAGAGAACGAGAGCACCTACGGGCGGAGAGAGGTGGAGCATCGCTGCGTGCATGAGATCCTCCTGGCCCAGTGCAGAAGCAAGAGGAGCCAGCTATGGAAGAAGGTGGGCAGGAGGCCGGGCTTCCCAAACCCGGCGCGGTACGAGGTCTGCAGATACTACTCCCCAGGCTGCGGGTGCAACAAGCACCGGAACCAGTGCACCTTTGCCACCAGCAAGGAGGAGGCGATGGTGTGGAACTTTGAGAGGGAGCACCAGCTGGAGCGGCGTGTGCTGAAAGCCATGGTGCTGCAGGCCCAGTCGATAGGCAGCACAAACGGCCTTCCAAGCCAGGGAGGGTCCCGCACCGCAGAGGCAATCCGGAGCGAGTTTGGGGGGCAGTTCCAGGAGATCTGCGAACCCTGCTTTTACCAGAGTCCCCAGAGGATCTCCGGGGGGCTGGCGGGGCTCTGTGAGGACCACGGCGCATGGAACGCTCTCCTGGTCCACGTGGTGACCGACGGGAGGAGGAAGAAGCAGTACACCGCAATCCGGCCGTGGCCGGAGAGCACGTCGCAGCTCCGCTACTGCATGTACGTCTCCAGAGGCAACCCGTGCAAGCACGGGGCGCAGCGGTGCAACTACGCGCACAGCGAGGTGGAGATGGCCGTGTGGGAGGCTGAGCAGAAGCAGGGCCTGGTGCGCTCGGACCTGCTGCCGGCTTTAGCCACGTGCAGCGAGAACGGCGACGGGCCGGCGCAGCCCCAAGTCCAGTTCTACTGCCGGGCCTGCTTGGTGACCTTCAGCTCCCAGGAGAGCTTTGAGAACCACTGCTCCCTGGTGGAGCACGCCCGGATGGTCTCGGCCGACTCCATGGTCCAGTGGACTCACCGCACGCCTCCCTATGGGCTGACCACATTCACCCTGTGCAACAGGTAAGGGGCAGCAGGTGATGAGCCAACTGCCTGGGTCCCTGCAAAGGGGGCACAGCGGGGTGATCCTCTCTCTAGAGACAACCCAGCTGGCCTAATGTTTGGTGTCACTTTGGGGTGTGGCAGTTCTCGTATGCCCAGAACCTGCCCCGTATTTGGAGGAGAAAGGGTTAAAAATCTCTCCCTGCACCAAGCAGGGACTTTGGGTGTATGGTCTCCTAGCGGGGTAAAATCCAGCTTGGGTGGTTCTTCATTAGGACAGGGAGGATACCGGGGGTGAAGTTTGTGGGAAGTTAATTTTCAAATGCCTCCTTGGCCTGGACTCTTGTTGACCTCAAGAGAAGAGGGCGGAGAACCTGCCTGGGGCGTCTCTGGGTAGTCGGGACCTAGAACTCCGCCCTGGTGCAGTGTGAGCCGGACTGGCGATGGGGGGGGAAGCGGGAGTGCACGCAGCGAGCGGTTGGTGCTACTGCCACGTCCTCTAACTCTGGCCAGAGCAAGTTGAGATGACTGCAGACGACAACATGCTTGACTGGTTATCACCAGTGGGGCACTGCTGGTCCCAGTGCTGCCAGTACCATGGCCTGCTAGGGCTAGGAATCCCCAGATAATCCTTGTCCGGGGCGGGGGGTGCCCCATTCCCCCTGCAGCCTTTGGCTGTTCAGTGTAACCTGTGCTTTGTTTTTCACGTGGCATTTCTTCCTCCCCAGAGGGGATACCTGTGAATATGGAGACCGGTGCACCAAGGCCCATTCTGTGGAGGAGCTGCAGGAGTGGGTCCAGAGAGCCAAGGCAGCCGAGAGGAACAAGAAATCCGCCCTGAGAGACGGGCTCCTCTCCTACCAGGACCGTCTCATTGCCGAGTACAAGGAGTGCCGCAACGAGGTGTTCATTGTACGTGGACGCTGGCTGCGGGGCACCGGGATGGTCCGGCTGATCGGGCAGGTTTTGAGTTGCTTAAAGCTGAGTCCGGAGAAGGGGCGAGAGCTGGAAAACCTGGCGGCAGCCTTAACCCGCGTGAAATCCCTGCGTTTGCACTGGCTGCCTGCAGGAGTGCCTGGCTGCCCCAGTTGCCTGTGAAGGGGGGTTTTCAGCGGCTGTGGGGAAAGTGCAACTCAGTGTCTCTCCGCCTGCGTCAGCAATATGGGCCCCTCTCCCCCGGGGCCTGATCTTGAAGAAGTCTCCCCTCGCAGGGTGCGCTCCCCTTGGGCTAAGGCATGTGAGGCGGCGTGGCCTAGGAATGAAAGGGAAATGAACGCGATCAGCCCATTTCCATTGTAGACCCCGAGAGGCAGAAAGCAAAGGAAGGGGGTAAATGGTGAAATGTAAATTAGATTTGAAGAGTGTATTTGAGACTTAGTCTTAAATGTGTGTCCTGCCCTCCTGCCCCACGCCACTCATTTCCCAGGCTCCTCCCCCTCTGAGAACACCCCCTGTGCCTCACCTGTCCTGCTCTGCCGTGTGTCCTTCCACCTTTCCAAGCCCTCGCTGGCAATGCTGGTGAGACGCACTGGGGCTCGAATCCCTCGCCTGCCCTTTCGGCCGCCCCTGGCAGTGCTGAGGCTTACGGACAGGCGCTGTGCGTGTGTGATCGGAAGGGGGAACACCTGGCTCTTCTTGTCTCCTTTCCGCCAGCTTTCTGAGCAGGTCGATGGGGTCGTGGTTACCTGCGAGCAGCCCATGCGGGTGCACTCGGAGGACAGGAAGATGCGATACTGGTGGAAGTTCAAAGTTCACTCCCAGGTAAGTCGGAGTCTCTGTAAAGAAAGTCCAGGGGTTTGACCAGCTCGGTCACCCCCACAAAATGTCGAGACCCACCTGCTCTTCCTCCCCTGGAGAGAGAGTCTGCGCAGTTAAGGACCGGGAGGAGGCCGGGGCGTGTAGCTGAGGATCTGTTCCAGGCTCCGTGGGGCCTGCTGAGCAGAGGGGGGGAGAGCGCTCCTGCCCCGAGGTGTGCCAGTTGTGAGCCGGGTTGTGTTTGGACCAGGGCTCTGAAGGGAGGGCTGGGGATGTGCCGAGCATTTGGTAACATTTCTTATCGCGCAGGTGGGGCTGGCGGTGCTGACCGAGCCCTGTTACTGCCTGCCCAGGTGCTCAGGACATAATAAAACATCCTTAAGCCTGCACAGGCGTGGTGGGGAGGGAAAGGGGCCAGGGAGGGATCTTGTCTTGCTCATTCCACCTCTGCTGCCTTTGCTTGCTCTTTGCTAGGTCCCAGGACTAACCCTTTAGGGAAAATTCCTTCCGAGGTTACTCTGGATGAAACCCCACCGAGTTCTTTAGGAATCACTCTAAACCCCTCTGGAACTGAAGACCGTTGTGTGGATTCCAGTAGGAATTCTCCCTGTGATGGAATTCCATAGGGTGGCTGGGGGAAGAAAAAGCCTCATTCCCTATTTAGTTCTCCTGGGCTTTTGCAGAGCGGGTGGCCAGATGTCGGGTTTCCTGCAGAGTGAGTCTCTTCACCGGGTATTCTCTTCCCTTCTCGCTGGCAGATGCCTCTGAGGCACGTGGCGTTACTGAAGAGAGATCCTGGAGCCACCTTCTTCCTGGTCGGGGACGGGTTCCCGCGGGGCCTCACTTACATCCGGGGGGAGCGGTTGAAGGCTCTGCCGTCACCGCCGCGCTCGTGCCTGGTGGAGGTCTGCATGGAGTGCTGCACGTTCGGGGTCTACGAGCAGTGGGTCGTCTTTGACTTCGGCAGCCGCCCCGTCCTGGTGCGGAAAATCCAGGCCAAGATCGGCAAACGGGAGCTCCCCCGGCACGTCCCGGCGGGCACGGAGGGCAGCCGCTTCGTGAACTTTCAGCGCTGGCACAGCGGCAACCGGGTGATCATCCCCAGCGTGGAGATGACCAGTGACGAGGTGGGCCTGCTAGCCAAGTACAAAGCGCCCGTGCTGTCCCTGGAGTTCCGGCCTGGCAGCACCACGAACACGCCCATCACCCGCCTCAACTACAGGGAGAGGATGCACGACTTCCTGTTCCGAGAGGAGGAAGCTGAGCAGACCCTGATTGACAAGTAAGCATCCTGGCAGTAGTGGCAGATCCGGAAGGGTGACGGGATCATCCTCTTCAGAGGCCTGCCTTCTTCTCTCGGCAGTGGTCCCAGTGCTAATTCTGTCCTGTAGTCCCTGGGGCTGTTTCAGGTCTAGTCCCCATATTCCCCCTGCGCCCATTGTGCAGGAATGGTCCCAAGGGACAGCTGCAGGTCAGAGCTGTCACAGAGAAGTGGGGTGCTGTCATGGACGGTGAGGTGTGGAACAGGAAAGAGAATGATAATATAGGGCTGGATTCTGCTCTGTGGGGTGTAAACAGGACGAGGGGTGGAGGTAGGGAGCCTCCACTCTTATGGATTTGTATTACTGTTGCACCTCGGAGCCCAGGCATGGACTGGGACCCATTGTGCTAGGGGCTGTACAAAGACGGTCCCTGCCCCACAGAGCTTGCAATCGAAGCACAAGACAGGAGACCACTAATGGTGGGGCGCACAAGGAAACCGTGAGATGCTCTTGGTCAGCAGTGGTAATGTAACAAGTGTGTGTTCGGAGGTTGACGGCCTGGGCTGATCGCAGGTGGGAGCCAACGTCGGGATAGTGAGTGGGAGATGAATGGGCGGAGGGGAGGCTGTGAAAGGCCTAGAAAGTGAAGGCAAGTGGCTTACGTTCGCCGCAGTACAGAAGCAGTGGCGGGATGCAAAGGGGGGTGCGGTGAAGAGGTGGGCAATCGGGAGGGGGTTCTCATGCTGCGGAGATGCAGGCAGTGCCTCCCACCGAGTGGGGAGTATTGCTGATGAAGTGTTTTGCGCCATCCTCACTTAGCTCGGGTACCTTCTCCACCTCAGGCTCAACCTCCAGGTCACCGTCTCCCTGACCCAGATGCTGCAGACCCCGTCCGTGGGAATGAAGTTCGCCCTGCAGGGTGAGCTCTTTGCTGAAGTGCCAACCCCTTGTGCCCTAACGCCGGACACCGACGAGGGGTACCTGCTGAGCCGGTCGGTGAGCACCGCTTTCCTGGCACCTGACCCGCCCACGGACAACCGGGTGTATGAGGTCAAGGTGGACAGCAAGGCCATCACGGAGAAGAGCATCTGGCTCCTCATCCCCAAGAGATGCTGCTCTGAGCTTGGTTTCCAGCAGGACACCTCCCGCAAAGTGGAAATCCAGTTCCAGATCGACCGGCTGCAGTTCCGGCTCTGGCACTATGCGGTGGACCAGCTCCTGGACGAGCGGCTGATCCTGCCCGACGTTGCCGCCTCTTCCATCCCTCACTCCCCCACGCTTCTGCTGAGCGGGAACAAGAAGCAGATGCAGGCCATCTCCTTCATCACGGGCCAGGCCACCAGCACCAAGCAGGTCCCTCCTCTTCTGATCTATGGGCCTTTTGGCACAGGGAAGACCTTCACCTTGGCCATGGCCACCAGGGAAATCATCAAGCAGCCCAACACGCGAGTGCTGATCTGCACCCACACCAACAGGTAACGTGCTAGCTTCGCTGTGGCTCTGCTCCAAGGGACGACGCTGGGAGGCCATAGACTGAAGGCTGAGTGCTCAGCTGGGCTGGATTCACACGGGATGGGGGTGTCGGGTTCCCAAAGGAAACTAACTTGTTTTTCGATGCCATGAGTTTTGCAAACAGTCCAAACATTTGGTCCATTATTGAAATACGACGACATCATTTCTGAAAGAAAAGCATTCTCCTGCTCTTGGCAGAAATCTGGGCCTAGATGTGGGTGGAAGGAAACCAGGATACATTCCTGATGGGGACCCTGATTCTCCGCTAAAGAGAGGTGGGGAGGAGAGATGTTTCACGGTGTGCTACATTCATTCCCTTCTGGGTCCTCTTCCCCCACAACACCGTGGGTAACAGTTACACACCAGGTGAAATGGAAACCCCTTCACTTCTAACCCTTAATTTCCCCTCTTGACCTTGCCCAGGTGACTTCATGCTTGTATTTGCCCTCAGAGGTTCGCTCTTTTCAAAAGCTCTTGTGTATATGTCAGTATTGATTCTGCAAGTCCCATCACAAGGAGAGTTGGGGGAGGGAAAGTCGAGATGCACGCAAACACGATAGGCTCTGAACTGGCCTTTGTTATTCTGAGATTTGAAAATGCAAGCGACCGTGTGTGAGGGAATGGAGAGTGGAGGGCCAGTTTCCTTTCCTATGGGGACCGTTATTTCCTTAGTATTTTTTTGAAAGGTATAATAAAAAGAGAGGACTTTCAGTCTTAGTCTGTGTCCTGCCCTCTGGCTGCCCTGGGACTTGTTCTGCTCTCTGAGATGTTTGCACAGGGTTCTAGGAAGGCTGGGTATGGGACAAAGACCGCCTAGGGCCATACTTTCCTACCTAGGACCCTTGTGCCCACGTGATCTCTGGGCATGTGGCATTGTGACTGAGGGCCCGAGTTTGGGTATTCAGAAGTCCCTTGGTAAGTGGAGCCGCTGATTAGACCTTAAATCGCACTCTGGAAAAACATGAGCATGGGCTCAGTGTGCACGACGCGGATAACGGAGAGTGTCCCCCTTATGCAGGTTTCTGCACGTACGTGGGTAAATCAGGGGTCAGAGCTCTGGAAACTGTGACTGAGGGTGTTCCTTGCCCAGAGGGTCCGTTCCCAGGTGAATAAACAATGGGACGGACGACACCAGACTACCCCAGTGCATCTCGGGTGAAGGGCTTGTCTGAGGCTCCCACTTACATCCCCATGCCAGGCTGCCTGGAGTGGCTCAGGACCATGCGTGCCTACCTCAGGGCAGGCACCCCAAACCGGGGATGTGGTCTTTAGATTTCACCAGGCCAGTAACAAGTGTGAACTCCTGGATCGCTATACCAATCTTGCCATGGAATCCCAGATTGTCTCCCCTCGATCTTTCCACCCAGGCAAGCTGGACTTAGTGATAAATGGTCACTTACACCAAAAATCACAAAATATTCAGGTTACTCCCAGTCCCAAGAGGCCAGTCACTTACCCCAGAACAATTGATGCCCTAGATAGCGAACACCTGTATTCAATCCTCGAATTATCTAAAGGGTTATTAACTAGGAAAAATGAAGCAGTTATTAAAGGTGAAAGCAAGCAAACATCTACACACAAACGGGTTAGACTCCAGCTCCTAAGAGTGACGGAATTGTAGCGATCTGTCCATTCGAATGGTCTTTCAGGGCAGACCCAGGGATAACGCTGAGTGTAGAGTCTTTGACCCTGTGAGAATTCAAACAGCAAAGAGATGAACAATTGTCATGCCAGCTATTTTTATTTCCCTCTCCCAGCATTCAGAGAACTTCTACACCTACTTCTCAGTGGGTGGATGGGAAATTAACAAATCTTGTGTCTTATGATGGCCCCTTAAAATTTGAGAGCACTCCTGGACAGGCGGGGGGACAACTCCCGTGCCTGGGTTTACAAGTTTAGAGCAAACATTTTCAAAGGAATATTTCCTTCTTGCATGGAATACAGACATTACCCATGAGATTAAAGCACGGAGCAGCTTACAAGCATTTCATAGAGTCTGAACACTAAATATGTTCTTAGGGGACCATGACCGGTTTTGAACAAAACTAACATACGGGTGAGATGGTTTGCTTTCCAGCTGTGAGTTTGTCAGTTCTTCGCTCACACCTATGGCCTTGGCCAGAGCTGGCCCTTGGTTTACCTGTTTTCTCTCACTTCCAGTGCGGCTGACATCTACATCCGTGAGTACTTCCACGAGTACGTCACAGACGGGCACCCTGGGGCAGTCCCTCTGAGGATCAAATACACAGACCGTTCCATCAGCATGACCGACTCCATCACGCAGCTGTACTGCTGCCTTTCTTCAGACCAGAGGACCTTCAGGCAACCCACTCAAGCAGAGATCGACCGGCACCGCGTTATCATCACCACATCCATGCTGTCCAAGAACCTGAGGGTGCCCCCCGGATATTTCACCCACATCTTGATCGATGAGGCGGCTCAGATGTTGGAATGCGAAGCTCTGATCCCGCTCTCCTATGCTACTTTCGAGACTCGAGTTGTCCTGGCTGGGGACCACATGCAAGTGACCCCTAAGCTGTTCTGCTGTGGAGGTGAGCAGTCGGCTGACTACACTCTGCTGAACCGCCTCTTCCAGTACTACCAGAAGGAGAAACACGAGGTAGCTCTGAAAAGCAGGATCATCTTCAACGAGAACTACCGCTCCACGGCGGGCATCATCGAGTTTGTCTCCAAGCATTTCTACGTCAGCAAAGGCAACGCCATCCGTGCCAGCGGCAACATCCCGCCCCACCCTGAGCTCCACCCACTCATGTTTTGCCACGTGCCGGGCTCCACGGAGCGGGATATGGCCATGATGTCCTGGTACAACGTCTCCGAGATCGTGCAGGTGATCGAGAAAGTGCAAGAGATGCGCCAGAAGTGGCCGGATGAATGGGGAGCCCGGGACCTGAAGAAAATTTGTGTGGTCTCCCACGGCATGCAGGTAGGCAGGACGGCTCCACGGTGAGCAGACGTGTCGTCGACCCATCGTTCTGCACCGGAGCTGCAGTGTTGTCTGTAAATGCCAAACGCTGGACTCGGGTTACTTTCTGTAAACGCCCCTCTCTGTTGCTAGCAAACCCTGGATGCCGGAAACGTGAATTTACTTTTGTCCAGTGCATTTTGCTAAAGGGGTGTTTCCAGCGTATGGGAGTGGCAGGGACGGATGGAGCAGAGGTGCCTTCTAACGGGCTGGTTTTAGGTAGGGCAAAGAGTCTCTGTAGCACAGCAAATCTGCTGAAGTTCTTCCCAGCCTAATTGACAAGCCAGAATTGTCCTGCCCTTCTCCTTGATGTCATTCCTCAGGGGGCCATTTTGTTTTGAAGTCTCTTGACTGATTCCCAGAGCTGCAGGTTACCCCAGTGAGTCTGAGTGTGTCCAGGGCTCTAGGTGGAACTTGCAGAGCTGAGGGGACCGGGGTTTACCAGGATTCACCAAAGTTGGCTGGTGTGGCCTTCCCAAATGGCTGGTGAGCCTTGGATTGTTAAACAAGATGCTCATGCATTGTGTGTTGATAGGGTGCTCCCCTTGGGTGGAAATAAAACAACCTTGAGCCCCAAGCTGCTTCTCCTCTAGGGGCCGTATGATCACCTGCCCTCTGGGGATTAGGGGTTGGGGGGAGCTGCTCCCTGGTTTGTGACTTTGTGCCTCCCTTTCCCATCAGGTTAGTGCCATAAGGCAGGAGCTGAGGAAGAAGCACCTGGGAGAGGTGGCCGTGGAAAACTTTGAAAACTTACCAGGTTTGTATCTTGCTGAGCGGCTGTTTTTGGCTTTGGCAGGAATGGAATCCGTTCTCCGTGGCAGGAAAAAGGAGCCATTCTGCTCCGGGCTCTCCCACTAGGCTAGTGAGAACGCGCGTGGTTGGGAGAATGTTCCCACACTGCGGGGCGCTGCAGATGGGTCAAGGGGGGACATGGACTGAGAGCTGGACTCTGGCACCTTCAGACTCCTCCTCCAAACAGCAGAAGGCAGAGCAGATGCAGCAGATGTGTCCGTATGGATCTGGGGCAGCCGCACAGGCATACGGTGCCATTCTGTTCCATCGGTTCTTATCCTCTGCCCACCATACAACTGCTGGGTAGGCCTTCTAGTTGTGTTGTGGGGTGTGTGTTTGTGTGTGTGATGAGACTTGAGACACCTTTGAAGGAGTCTTGCCGAGCACCACACTCTGAGAACTGGGCCCCTTTAAGGTACCGAAATTGGGTGCCCAGAATCACTCGTCGCTTTAACATTTTTCTACCAGCTATGATGAGTGCGTGCACACTCCCCTGCCCTCCCCCACCCCCCGCAAGAAATCGGTGAGTCGCTTTTAGCCGCTTGCGTGTCGCTGCTGGCCGAGAAAGCTCTGCCTTTCTTTTCAGCCCTTGCCAGAAGTGCTGGAGATCTCTTCCTGCCCCTCGCATTACCCACCTTCCCATCACTCCCTTGTCATGCCCAAGCATCCGCAGCGTGCCGGGGTGGCTGCAGGAGTAAGGGGCCCAGAACTGATCTGGTCCGTTTAAAATGGTTCCTGCTCATTCTTTTACACGTAAATGGGGTTTTAAATTGAAAACCGCGCTCCTGAAGGACGTCTGTATCCTAGTCTCAGCCCATGAAATTAGTTGGGTATCTCTTTATTTCCTGAGAAGCACGAAAAACCCACATAAGCGCGGAACCCTTTTATAATCCCAGTCTGCAGCCATATAAGCAGAGATGCCCATACGTGCCAGAGCCCCGGAGACTGGGTATCTTGGTGTGATTCATGTCTATACTCAAGATCCCAGGATACCAAGGGAGAGTCTAATAATGAGCTAAAAGAAGGTGATACATTGTAACCAACAGGGCACCCATGTGTAAAGGCCTCTGGGTACTGAGACAGTGTAACTGACACATGACTTCCCAGTGAGGCTGCTTGCTGCAATGTGACTGCCCTGGGAGCTGAAGGAAGAGGATTCGAGTTTGTTTTTTTCCCTCTGAAGCCCAAAAAGCTTGATCTAGGTCTTGATTGGTTTTCTGGCGCAGCTGAGACCTCTTGTGGTGGGAGTAATGAACGCCTGGTGTGCGTTTCCCATCTTCCCATCCCTCCTCCTTCACAAACCATTTTCAGCCTCTGGCTGGTTTATGAACTCATTGATTGGCTGTTTGTTATCCCTAGTGTTCATGGGTACTGGAGCCAGACGGCATGGGTGCTACTCTCGGACTGGATGATCAAAACCTTTTTTTTAAAAAAAAAAAAAGATCAGGTGAATGGTGAATACTTCTCTTCCCGCACAATCTGCTTCCCACGGGGAGTTTTGGAAAGCAAAACCCGTTCCCAGATGCCCCTGTGAACAAACCCCCTTCCCCACGGGTGTTCACGAGGAGCGGATAACCAGGGGCAGAACCCTGTCAAATCGAAATCGGAATGTTAGTCCACAAACACCTCGCTCCGCCTCTTGCTTTAGCTGGGGGTCCTCGTGTGGTGCCGGGGTGTTGGTCTGTGTCTTGGCTCACTGGCGGGAGGCCCCTGCAATTCCAAGGAGTCTGTTTCATTGGGTTAAATCTCAAGTCACTCTTATAACTGAGGGAAATGCTCACGTGGGTGTTTTTAGCCTGTCACTCCTGGTCCTGGGGGTCCACACGCAGTACTGTGTAGACACGGATACCTCCCAAAGGCAACGCTCCTCCCAGAGGGGGGAGTCCTCGCTCGGTTCCCGTGCGTGACCCTTTTTCTTCTCTCTCCTCTTGTTCCGTGCAGGGAGGGAGTTCCGGGTCGTCATCATCAGCACGGTTCACACCCAGGAAAGCCTGCTCAGTGCCGCCGCCTCCCCCAACATGGAGTTCTTCAACGAAGCCCGGGTGCTGAACACCATCATGACGAGGGCCCAGTCGCAGGTCATCGTGGTGGGAGACGCGGTGGCCTTGTGCTCCTACGGCCAGTGCAGCAAGGTCTGGAAGCGCTTCCTCCAGGAGTGCATCGAGAAGGGCAGCGTGACTCCGGAAACGCTGACCCTGGAGCAGGTTAAGCAGGCGGTGTCCGACCAGCAGAGCTGGATCCGGGGAAGCGCGGAGCAGCAGCAGCTGCGTGAGGAGGAGGACGACAGCGACACGGATTCCTGGACCTCCGAATTGGATAACGCAAATCCCGACGATCCCATTCTCCAGGAGCTCCTGGACGAGAGCAAGAACGCCCAGGTGACTGTGTCCGAAGAAGGGTTGCTGAACGTGAACTCCGAGGCGTTGGCTCAGCAGAACGGCCGGCTGGAGTATGTCAACTTCTCCTCTCACACAATGCAGGAGTATCTTCGCATGCACCCCAAAATGTACAAGAGGTGTGAGCTGGTCAAAGAGGGCTTTGACCGCGCATCTGCCTTCGCCTTCGATGACTCACCTCCCCTCAACATTCAGATCAAAGGCAGAGTTCGCTGCGGCATGGCTTTCACTGGCGACCAAGTGCTAGTGGAGCTCCTGCAGGCCCACGCCCCGGAGGGCGGCCCCCTCCGTCCCCAGGGGCGAGTGGTGGGGGTGCTGACACGGGCCGAGCGAGAGCGGACCTTTGTCTGCATGATGGACGAGTTCGACCCCCGTGTGATGATCCCCATCGACCACACCGTCACCAAAATATTCGTCCCAGGGCTGAAAGAAAAACCCAATGTCGTCCCCATCCGCAAACTGGTAAAGGGGACGTACCAGGTGGTCAGCTGGGAGAAGATAAGCCAGGAGATGAGGAGAAGTCAGCTCTTCTGTGTCCAAATTATCTCCTGGCGGGAAGGTTTTTACTATCCTCTGGGCATAGTAACGGACATCCTGCCCATGGCTTTGACTCTGGAAGAAGGCTTGAAGATCCTTGATCTGGAGTACGGTCTGGCAAAGAAGTACCCAAGCGAGGTGACCAAGGAGCTGGCCAAAATTACCTCCAGCAAATCCAACCCTCCCAAGGAGAATCAGAGGGACTGCCGGGGCTACCTGACCTTCACTGTTGACCCCCCAGGCTCTAAAGATTTGGACGATGCCATAAGTGTCCAAGATGCGGGCAGTTGTTACGAGATTGGGATCCACATCGCAGACGTGGCTGGCTTTGTTCCCAAAGACGGGGCTTTGGATATGGAGGCGAAGAAACGCGGCATTACTTACTACGCCCCTGGGAAAGAGCCGCTCTGCATGTTCCCGCCCCGGATCAGCCAAGACCTCTGCAGCCTCCTGCCACAAAAGGATCGCCGCGTGATCTCCCTGTTCATCACTGTAGAAAAGGCGAGTGACAGGGTGATAAAAGGGACCTTCGCCGTGTCCACAATCCACTCAGATCGGCAGCTGTCCTACGAGGAGGCAGAGAGCATCATTAAGAACCACTACAAGGGGGAAGGGAAGGCCCTTCGCTTTGATACTCTTGAGGACTGTATAGCGGTGGCTTATCACTTCTCCAGGGTCCACCGACAGTTCAGGCTGCAAGACGACTGCTACTATGACCGGCTGGACGAGGAAAGTACCCCGGGCAACAGGGGATCCCACCAGATGATCGAGGAGTTCATGATCATGTTCAACAGCTTCGTGGCTGAGTTTCTGACCAACAAAGACCACACCAAGAACGTCACTCCTCTTCGGTGTCAAATGGAGCCCAACCCCCAGCAGGTGGCTCACATGAAGGACAAATACAGCCACGTCATCCCTCTGTCCATCCACCTCTCACACCACCTGGGAGCTCTGCCTGCTGGCCCAGCCCCTGCTGGCCCAGCCCCCGCTGGGTGGAGCGAGTTCAACCTCCTGACCCCACTGTGGGAGCACCTCCAGTCAGCTGTGGATGCTCGTGATGTCCGCAAGATGCTCGACCTCGTTGCTACCGATGACCTTCACCCCAAGCTCGCCCCCATCGTCCTGGAGTTCAGGAGGCTGCTGAGCCGTTCCTATTTCAGTCGCTCCAACTCGACCGCTCAGTCGAAGGCGGGACATTACTCCTTGCACGTCGACTCCTACACCTGGGCCTCCTCACCCATCCGCCGCTACGTGGACATTGTGGTGCAGCGGCACCTTCGTTCCGTGCTCTGCAAGAAGCCGGTGCTGTACTCCTCGGAGGACATCGAATTTCTCTGCCACGACTTCAACAGGAAGAACTTGCGGGCAGCCACCTACGAGAAGAGGGCCCATTCCCTGAAGATGGCCACCCGGCTGCGGTGCCAAGTCCTGCAGAAGATCGCCTTCGTTGTAAGCGTGGAGAGAATGGATCGGTTCTTTAAAGCCTTGTTCCCGCTGAACAAGGAGACCCTTCCAGATCCCCAGGTGATCAACTACCGGGCTCTGCAGCTAGTGGAACAGCCCTTGTTTAGCCAAGAGCGCAACAACATGCGGCTGACGTGGAGGCGGCGGATGTACTCCGTGGCGAGCTCAAAGGAGCACAGCCCGCGCTCCTTGCCACTTCGGGACCGCCACATCACCCTCTTCAGCGCTCCGGTGTGGCAGGAGGTGCTGGCGGCCATCCGAAAGGAAGACTTTGAGAGCGTGATCGCTCTGCTCGGGCGGGGCCGGGCCGCGCGCCAGCGGCAGGTGGGGAGAATGGAGCGAAGCAACTGCTCGCACTACGTGGTGCTGTCTCTAGACCTGAGCGCCGGGGACGCGGTGCAGCTGCAGCTCACCACGGGGGTTCACCGGGGATTTCTGGTGCCTTCCGTGCAGCTGTGGAGCGTGGCGCCGGGTTTCGACGTCTGTTTGGAGCACACGGAAAAGCCCATCAACTGCTTCTCGAATTACGCCACGCTCGCGTCCAAGGACAAGTACAAAAATCCACCGGACTATAGCCGGGTGTGGGAGCCACTTAGTGCCATGGAATCCGCTTCGTGCGCTGTGGCGGAAAATGACTCCATTGTCCTGCAGGATGTCAAAATAACCTGGGACAAGCAAAGGAACAGCAAAGGGCAGATGCAGGGGACTTTCTCCTTAACCAAAAGCTTCCTAGAGGAGTGTGCCATTGATTTAGACTTCAACCACTGTTACCTGTGCATCCGGCTAGAAGGTCTGACGCTCAGTGGACACCATAACGACGAGGCATGTCTTAGCCAGAGCCTCCAGAAACTCAGCTTGACCAGCGAGAGCACGGCAGGTGGCAGCTTCGTGGTTGATCCAGCTACATACACTTGGGTAGCCCATGGGCTGACCGAAGAATTTAGTGACAACGAGAAGCTGGACAGAAGTGGTCTGAAGACTCTGAATTTTTACATCCATTTTATGTCCATGGAGACGGTTCCTGCGGAGATCTTGCGGGACTCAGCCAGGTTTACGGTGGAGATCATTCCAAAGATGCTCCCGGATGTGTACGTGTGGGTGCGATATTCAACGCGTAGCGGGTGGTTTCAGTCATTTCCAAACTAACGCAGCTACGGGGCTAGCTCTCCCCCATGCCGCCTTGGCAAACAGAAAAGAGCCCTTCTCAGAAGTGTACCTGGTCCACTGAAAATCCCCACGTCCCTCCACCAATCAGCCAGGCCCCTGGGTTTTGTGGTTTGTGTTGTCACTTTTTCAGACATTCCCAATACACCCTGCTCCCTGCAGTCTGAGCTGTTTTTAAAAAGCAAAGGATTGAGGAGCTAGGAAGAGGCAGCTCTGACGTCTGTTGCCGTAGCAATTCACCTCTCTCTTGCAACAGCGTCTTTCACAAACAACTCGGCGTGAAAGGCTGTTCCTGGTTTCTTTAGTAGCCCTGTGCCCCCCCGATTTCTCGTTCTTGTTATCCTGGTCCCTTTGCAACTGTGCCCCGTTGAGACAGCCACGCTTTGAGTCGACCATGGCCTGCCTTTAGAATCAAGCCTCATTAACAGGCTGGGAAGCTAATCTCGCTCAAGGTAGCTCTAGCACAGGGGTAGGTAATCTATGGCATGCGTGTCGAAGGTGGGACGTAAGCTGGTTTTCAGTGGCACTCACACTGCCCGGGTCCTGGCCACCGATCTGGGGGCCTCTTTATTTTAATTTTAAATGAAGCTTCTTAAACGTTTTATTTATTTTACTATAAACTAACAATAGTTTAGTTCTATACTATAGACTTCTTGGAAGAGGCCTTCTAAAAACATTCAAATGTATGACTGGCACACGAAACCTTAACAGTGACTAAATGAAGACTCGGCACCCCACTTCTGAAAGGTTGCCAACCCCTGCTCTAGCTGCTCTCGTTTTGGAGAGACCTCTCTCTTGGTGCCTTGAGGTTCAGGAACCATTGGGGACTAGTCACCCTGTTTTACTTATAAAAACAGCTGGGATGTGATCTGTGCTCCCTGCTGCTCTGTGAAATATAATCCTCTGCCCCCTTCCCCGCCATCCTGCCCGGGTCAGTTCTTCACCCAGGCAGGAAATGGGTCCCCAGTGCAGAGAAACACGACTCCAGTCCAACTTCTTCACCACTTGCGTTTCGTTCTCTGCTAAGAGCCGAACAAAGCAGGGTGGTAGGCTAGCGAAAGGCAGTTCACCAAAGCTGCGTGTCGCGTTTTTTACCAGGTGGGGCTGTGTTTCAGTAACGCTCTGTTTTCCCTTCTATCAGCCGGAAGGAGAACGCAATCTGGAAACTGAAATATGCCTCTAAGCTCGCCAAGAGCATAGCACTGGGCCAGGAGCCGCCTCAACCGGGTAGGTGCAAACGGTCACGGGGGGAAGCAGGCTTCTTTGGCTCAGTTGCCAAAGGAAATAGGCCACGTTTAAGACCAGACTTGGTGGGGATAATAAAACGATCTGGCTCTTGCATAGAGCTTTTCATGCCTAGTTCTCAAAGCATGAGACAGGCAAAAGAAGTCAAGTACCATTCGTCCCATGGGGAAACTGAGGTACAGGGCAGGGAAGTGACTTTCCTAAGATCACCCAACAGGCCAGTGGCAGAGCCAGGATCTGACCTAGGTCTTCGGAGTTCCAGTTCAGTGTCCTATCCACTGGGCCACACTGCCCCTTCCATTTTGCTTATACCACTTTCGTTGGAGCCTTTGGGAGCCATTAACTAATGCCCCTGTGAGGCAGCTGAATACTCTGTGAATGGGGAAACTGAGGCAGAAAAAGTAAAGAATCTCCCTCAATTCCTGCATGGGGTCTCTTAGTTGACGTGAGGTTTGAGATCTTTCTGGTCCTGGGTATCTGCCCAGTCCTGGTTCTAGGTTCGACACAAGTTACCTTTGTTAACGGGTAGCCAATAAGCAGGTCGTTGGTGACAGGGCTGGGCCAGTTCCCTTGTATTGTGGCTACCTGCTTCCACCTAGGTACGTCCCCGGGAGTGCCCAGGTCCTTATGATAGAGAAGCGGGTGTGCTCCCAGGTAGAGCTCTGCTCTTCTCCGCATCTGCCTCTTCCCTGTTCCTTGGCTAGGGATTCCCCTTTCCAAAGGGGAATGGAGTCACAGGACCTAGCCGCCACATAAGAGCAGCAAATATTTAACCCTCTGGATCTTCAGAGGCGATTCAGTGGCAGGGGGAGCTGGTGTCAAAGGAGGATTCGGATTGGGAGTTCCTGGCTCCGAGTCCTGGACCGTGCCGCGCTCAGTAACACTGCATCGTGTGCTGCTTGTTGGGGGCCTCTGTCATCTCTGTGTAAAGTTGTTGGGTGTTCTTGGTTTTGTTTTTTTAAACCTAGCCGAGAAGAAATCCAAACTCCTGACCCAAAAAACCTTTGATATCCCTGGGAGCCTGAGGAAGCTCAACCAAAGTCAAAACAAGGCAATCCTAGATGCTCTGAGAAAACCCTTCACTCTCATCCAGGGACCACCAGGTGAGACCAGAGGGGGCGCTCGCATGCTCGTTTATGGGCGATAGCACTTTATAGGGAAGCCGCTTGAGGCCTGGCCTGTGTCCTCTGCTTGTGACGTTAGTGCCAAGTCCCTGAGGTGACGTGTTGCTGTGGGGGCCACACGCAGGCGAGACAGAAGTGGGGTGGCGCAGCGACTCCAGTAACACGCCGGCCTGGAAGTCTCTCTGCGCCACACGCCAACCACGCTGTGTCGGAACGTTCTTGTTTCACCCAGGCACGGGGAAGACGGTGGTCGGGGTCCATATTGTTTACTGGTTCAACAAGCTGAATGAGGAGAGGCTGGCGAAGGAGCCATCTCTGGACAATGCGGGAAAAGCAAGGAAATGCATCATGTACTGTGGCCCGTCCAACAAGTCTGTCGACGTCGTGGCGGGTAACTTGGCGGGCTGGCTGCTGGTGGCGGGGAGGGGGGTCATGCAATACAGGGTTTTCATTTACCCCTTTTTTTTCGGGGAGCTGGGAGGAAAGGGGGAGAGATCCTAGCGTACTTCTTGGGCTGAAGTTCTTAAATGCAAACAAGGCGGTGGCAGATCAGAAGTTGCAGTATATATGGCAAAGCGAGATAATACATGTTCTTAAATAGCAGCTGTTCCCTACGCTCAGGGTGCCGGGTGCAGCGTGCATTGAATTTGGGATTGCTCCAGCATCTATCAAAGACCCCTCACGGACCTGTGCTCAAAGGAGCTTGGAGATCTGTCCCTTTTGAGTGCAAGGCTGTATACGGGGACCCTGAGGCTAATGGGGCTTGTTGCCTGGGGCGAGGGGGGTCTTAAGGGAGCAAGAGCCCTGGTGTCACTCAGTGGCGTCTCTTCCGCTCCCTCCCCAGAGATGCTGTTGAAGATGAAGGGGGACCTGAGGCCTCTGAGGGTTTATGGCGAGGCAATGGAATCGATGGAATTCCCCTACCCCGGGAGCACCCGGCACTTCTCCCGGAAAGCCCTGCGGGATGCAAAACCGAAGCCAGAGCTCAGGTAGGACAACGCCACCCCAAGCCGTTTAAAGCGAGAGCGTGTCCTGAGTTCGCCACGCCCTGGAGCCGAGGAAGGCATCCTCGTCCGCTCAGGAGCGGGCAAATACATGTTGCAGTAGACGGGGGAATTGCAGGTTGGGAGTGGGAACTATGGGCAGGAGAGTCTCTGGACTAGAATCTGAATCCGTCCGGCACCATCAGATGCCACTTAGGTCATGAACAAGGCTCCACAATCTCTGCCTGTGCCAGGCCTGTCCTCTCTGTTAAGTCCCCTACGTTTCCCCCCCTGAATGTGTCCAGTGGAGGGTTCTCTGTCGATTGGCCCCTTCTGTGTGTCCCTGCCGCTGCCCACCAGCTCTGGCAGATGCTTGGACATATCTGGGACATGAACTTCGATTGAAGCCGTCGTCTTCTCTGGGTAACTTCAGAAATAAGAGGTTACTGAGCTCTGACAAATGTTGACATTTGTTAGACATTCAGTTTACTAACTGGAGTAGAAAGAAGAAAATCTTTGGGCCCATTAAGAGAGAAATAAGCATCGGGCCTGAGAAAATGTAAAAGCTGGGGTGTATTTTCTTAGAGGTGCCGCTGGCGTATAATCAAGCCGGTACACTCCATTGTAGTGGGACATCTCCCAGGGTGCGTGGATGTGGGTGTGTATAATAATTTATATCAAAAAATCCTTTTTTAAATTACAGTGAAATAATTTTGCATCACCGAATCCGGCAGCCGTCCAATCCTTGTTGGCGAAGAATCCGTGACTTTGATGCAAAAGTGAAGAGAGAAGAGCCGATCACAGAAGAGGAGGTTAAGAAGTGAGTGGAAGAGACCCATGTGAGAGGTCTGGCTATCGTTGGCTGTACTGGAGCGTTTATTAGTAGGGAACAGCCAGTAGCTGTGTGAACCACGGTGCAGTTACGCAAATCCCCATCAGGGAGAGGTTTAGGATGCAGTTGCTGGGTCAGAACCTCAGGATGGTGTAAATCAGCATTGCTGCATGGAAGTCAATGGAGATACGTTCATTTACACCAGCTAAAAATCTGCCCCCCTTAGCCGTTGCTGAGATTGGAAATTGAAACTAAAGAACAAACCACATTGTGTTCCTGAGGTTGCTTGAAAAAACAAATAACCCAACCAGATCCTGTTGAGCCTGTAGCCCAGAATAGGCTGTGGAGACAGGAACTCTCTGAATCCTCCCAGAGAGACTATGCATCAGATGAAGCAGTTTCTGCTTGCGTCCGACGAAGTGGGGATTAGCCCACGAAAGCTCATGCTTCAATACTTTAGTTAGTCTTTAAGGTGCCACAGGACTCTGTTACCTCTGCTATTCCAGACTAACACGGCTCCCTCTCTGATTCTTGACTATAAGCTGTGAGTGGTTCTAGAGTTTCTACTGCTTAGAGGTCTCCTCTGGTGTGGTTCATGAGTCCCTGGGCTATTGGACTGCAAAATGAAGCTACCAGGGCTGGGGATGTAGAAGAATTTTGGACTATGTTTGTGCCCTGAATCTGGAGCTTCCATGGATTTCAGACTGCAGGGTGTCTCCAGCTGGGCCTGTGGGAAACCCTTTCTGGAGAGGTCCATGCTGGGGGTGTAGCCCTTTGGGAAGGTGTATCCCGTTTGCAGAGTGGGAGCTGAGCAGAGGGGAAAGCTAGTGCAGAATCTGATCTGACCTTCCCCTTATCCTACAGGTACAAAAGCCTGTTGCTTGAAGCCCGGGTGCATGAACTGCAATGCCACAATGTCATCCTATGCACGTGCTCTGCCGCCTCAGCCGGCTGCCTTGTGGAGAACCTGAACGTCCAGCAAATCCTCGTTGACGAGTGCGCCATGTCCACGGAGCCAGAGACCCTCATCCCCCTGGTCAGCTACGCGACGGCGGAAAAGGTGAGTCCCTCCCAGCGGTAAGTCAGCTGCCCCTGGAATTACTCCCTGCTCAGAGGATCTCTCTATTGGCTCTGCTGTAGACCGTACCTTGCTACTCGTTCAAGTTTGCCGGCCTATTTCAAAGCTGTCCTTGATGGCCCCTGTGGTGATGCACACCCTCTCGTGGTGTCCCCTCCTTGTGTTCGGCAGGATGGCGCACCAAGCGGAAACACTAGAAGGGGGGGCGTTGTGCCCCATTATGGATCGTCCTTTTAACGTGCAAGTAAAACTTGGCTCCAGGCAAACGGTGCATCCCGGGCTCAGAGGTGTACATTGTACGCCTGCATTCACACCCCACTGCCTAAATACACCTACCCAAATACCTCAGGCACGTGCAGGGCAATATAGTGCATCAACACACACTTCATGGGGTTTATTATGATGGTGACAACTGCAGGATAAAACTGGTCCGTGTGCTCACTAGCTAATGACTTGACCTAAGTATCTCATCTCAGCCCCACGAGTGCAATCTTTCAAACATGCTAAAGCCATATGTGGGCTTGACTCTCCTAAAAGCACATTTGGAGCCGGAGAGAAAAGTAGATGGAAGATGTGGATGCTCTTGGCATGCTCTGGAAGAGGCATTTGTCACTGCAACCAGTTAACGTGCTGGCCCGGATAGACCGTCAGTGTGATGAGATGTGCTGTGATTGTCATCTTGACCCACCTGGCCTTGGCCCAGAAGGTGGAGGATATAATGGAGATTCTGGCAGGCTTTTGCTCAGCAAAGTGTCTTGGATAACAAATGACCCCCAGACTATCAGCTAGGGACTGTGTTCTTTGGTTGGACCCTGATCCTGAATTGGGGCTCGTAGGCGCTGCCTGAATAGTAGTAGTATATGTGCCTTCACGCACGTTCCTCCAACAAGTTAACTGGAAGGGGTGGGGTGGGAGAGGCAGAGAACCGGAGCTTATATGTTCACTCCATGTATTCCAGGTTGTTTTGCTTGGGGACCATAAGCAGTTGCGGCCTGTGGTCCACAACGATTTCTGCAAGAGCCTTGGCATGGAGACGTCCCTCTTTGAACGTTACCGGGACCAAGCCCAGATGCTGGATACGCAGTACCGCATGGTAGGAGTCCCCTGGTCTTTCTCCCATCCCCTGCCAGAGGAAATGCTGTTGGTTTGCTCCAGCCCTTTGGGATGCGGCTATTCTGCTCTAACATCTTCTCTACCCAGGATGTTCCTCTGCTAATCCAGAGTCTGCCCTGAGTACCTTTAGGAGAGCCTTCCTAGACCCTGTTTTAGTCAGGGTAGGGCATTCTCCACTGTAGTAGAGCTTTCTGAACGTGGTTTTCTCAGCTTCCCTAGTATGTTGGCCAACTCTTCACTAGTTCTTCTCGCCCCTTGGATCACCAGTTGGCAATGGGCAGGTACAGGGTCATGGGGTTGCTGATATGTTTAGTTTAACCCTTTAGTCAATCTGACTGGCATATTGTTAGCCAGTAAATACACATTCCTATCACTGATACCCTCCTCCATACACCAATTTGTTACCTACACCCACAGGTTGGCTTGTCATAAACTAGACTGTAATGTCATATGGAGAGACAGTCCCTATCTCAGTGTGCTTAGTACAATGGGGCCCTGATCCTGACTCAGGCCTTCAGGTGCTGTCACAATACAAATAATTCATAGACTAATACCAGAAGGGACCATTGTGATAATCAAATCCAACCTCCTGTATAATGCAGGCTCTGGGACGGCTCTGAACTCATTAATTAGCAATAGCCACCTTCAGTGGGTTCAGTACTGGAGGCATTGCTGCCCTATAGAATGCACAAATGTTGATCTAGGTTATCCAGGCCAAAACGGCAGTCACTGTGCCGCTTGAGTGGGCACTGCCTTGTGGTTTAATGGTCAGAAGAGCTTTTCTGTAAAGCATTGGACATATTCTAAATAGCAAATGGGCCAAATGTTGGTTGGCCTCTGAGTTTGCCCATGCAATTGATTTGATATGGGAACACACAACTCAAGGGGCTGGGTACCCAGGTGTCACGACTGGCTATTGGCACATGCAAAATGCGTGTCGACACACCTGCTCTCTTGTCCACATCTATCTGTATACAGGTGACACTGAATTTCTTGCCCTTTCCACAGGGGAAGCATTTTGGAGGCTATTAAGAATGGGTGTGTGGTGGGTTGTATGAAGAGCTCTGGCTCGTGGTAGGCAGCTAAGGAGGTACCGTGCGACCTGGAGTGGTCACTTTTGTTACTCACCCGAGGTTCTCTCCTCTTGATCTGTCAGCAAAAGGACATCTGCAGGTTCCCGTCCCAGGAATTCTACAAGAGCAAGCTGACGACCTGCCCTGAGCTTAAACGCCCTACCAGCGCGCTCGAACACCGATCCAAAAGCGGCTGTCCAATCCTCTTCGGGCACATCGAGGGGAAGGAGCAGAGTCTGATGGTCTCCACTGAGGAGGGAAATGAGAATTCCAAGGCTAACCTGGAAGAAGTGGAACAGGTGGTGAGTAGCCTGCGGGGCATTTTTTTGCTGGCAGATGGTGAGGGTGGAGTAAGGCAGCGTTTGGGCTCATGGACATATTGTTTGGTATCTGGTATTGTTTGCTTGCTGGGTGGGTCCCATTTAATAGCTATCCAGCCTGAAATGCTCTTCAGCCAATCGGCTGCGAACATTGACGGTGGAGTTCAGTCAATACAACCCAGGTGCCATTTTGTCACTGGAAGGCGTTGCTAAGAGACGCACAAGATCCAGACATTCATCAGGTCAGTGCATTCATCGACTGAGTGGGGTAGCAACGGGATGGCATAAAGCTGGAGAGAACCTTGTGTCTTCTCTTCCTTCTTCCTTCCCAATCTGACCTGTTCTCCCCTGTCCCTCCACAGCGATTCCTATGTGTGGGATGAAGGAAAAGGCTGGTTTCCCCCCCCCCCCCCCCCCCCCAAACAAGCAGGAGCTCATGTTGTTGTGTGTCCCCTCAGGTGAGGATAGCAAAGCAGCTGACCCTGGATGGCACCATCAAGCCAGTGAGTATTGCCATCCTGAGCCCGTACAATGCCCAGGTGGCGGAGATCAATAAGCGCCTCACCCAGGAGGGTATCCGGGGGATGACGGTTTGCACCATCATGAAAAGCCAAGGTGAGGTCCGTAGGGAATGGCAGAGTTCTCTATTTCTGCTTCCAGCTGCTGTGAAGTAAGGTCATTACCCTTCTCCACCCTCCTGTGGGGGACAGCACCTTGTCCCACAGAATCCCCCAAATCAGGGCTTGCTTCAGCCACCGGGAGGCCTCTCCCTCCTTCTCCCCCCCCCCCCCCTTTCTGAGTGGGTCTTGGTCACAATCCTCAGTGAGGGGAGCCCTTGAAATACCTATTTAAAGAAATCCGCCCAATCTTTGTGTCTCAGAAAACCAGCCACATGGATGGAGCGCAGCTGATGAACATAAGTGAAGACGTTAAATGTGAATGACGCTTGGAGGGGAGGTTGGGGTGGCTCAAGTGAGCATTCTTCATCGAGCCGGGGGCTGCAGCGAGACAGCTGCTCTCGTAGAAATGACGAGTAGTAATGGCAGCTGTAAGAACGCGGCTGAAAGCTGCGATAGAGTTTTGCTGTAGAGGAATGGATGTTGTTCCCGTAGGGAAGCATAACTGGACACTTTCTGGCTAAACACCTTTAACTTCGGCATCAATAAAAGTGGTGCAATTCCTTCTCTCTAGGGAGCGAATGGAAGTATGTGATCCTGACCACTGTACGCTCCTGCTCTCGCTCGGATATTGATTGGAGACCCACCAAAAGCTGGCAAAAGAAGTATCTGGGATTTGTTAATGACCCAAACCAGGTCAATGTAGGCATCACTCGAGCTCAAGAAGGGCTCTGCATTATAGGTGAGTCCCCTGGGAAGGTGCCTGAAGCTAGGGGGGGAGAAGAAACACTGTCGAAGGAAGCGGGGATCCCAACTTAGAGGCAAAAGAAACTGGTCTGTCTTCGTTTTTCTGTCCTTTACAATTCAGTGATTTTTGAAGTTTGAGTGGCTGGGAACCAATCCATGTACTGGAACTACCCCTCTGAGGGATCCAGAACTCTCCCATGTTAACATACAGTCAGTGTGTATTGCCTTGTTTCTCTGGTTTTGATCATATTCTTTCTTTGCTTGCCTGCCGGATCTCTAGTCCAGCAGAATTTGACCTGTTGGTATTTCTCTGTTGGTCACATGGACAGGATTTACAGTAATGTGGCAATGGTAGGGCCATGGGTGGGGACTTTGGGGCTGAAGGAAATGTCCCTCCAGGTTATCCAGCACTGTCTGGCTTTCTTTTCTGCAGGCCCAGAGGTTACAGGCAGGTCCACCAAGTGTTCTGTGGAAACAGATTCGCCTTCTCTGCTCACTGCTGTTTTTCCCTTCTCCCAACAGGAAACCGTTATCTCCTGGAATCCAACCCTTTGTGGAGAAGACTGCTGGAGCATTACAAACAGATGGGTTGCAGCACTTTGGCTCATGACATTCGGGTCAGGAGGAAGTCAGCCCTTCACTGATGTGTCTGAATCACAACTGGATAAACCAGTCCCTGGGTCCATTGGGGAAGGATGCCGTGTTCAAGCCTCTTTTCCACTCATCAGACATTAACCAATGAACAGAAAGCACCGGGGATTGGCAAGCTGCACTTTCCTTGCATGTGGACCACTCACCTTAACCTTTCTTTAATGAAAAGACAAACTGGGATCAAGACTTTCAGCCTTTGCAAACCAAAAAGCTTTGGAAGTTGCTGGGTGCCGGGGAAGACTGTGCTATTCTGTGGAAGCCAAGAGAGCCTCCATGGAATTCCCAACCTGCCTTTCTGTGACAGCAGCTATTCTTTGGGGACCACATAGCTATTTCCATTTCATCGGGCGGCGAAGGATGGCATGACAGACCTACAGGCTGAGCTGGGATGTGTCATACAAGGATCAAGGCTGCCGAGGGCTGCCACTAATTCTGAACCCCAAGGTCAGGAAAGTACTGAGGTGCTCTCTCCTTTCTTGAAGCCGAAAAAAACAATCCGCGTGTTTTTATTTTAAACAAAGGAAAAAACCAAAGCAAGCCCCAGATCATGAAATATTCTTGGCCTTTAAGAATTGGTAAATATCACCTAGCCAAGGCCAAGTATTTTTATAAATAGACATATTGACTCTTAATGCAAAAGGTTGTGGCGACCAGTATAAAGTGAATGAAGATCGTGGGAGGCAACTGCAGCCAGCAGATTTTGACATTGTAAAGATATTTTTAAGCTTCCCACCTAGTTCTACTTGAAAACGTTTCCTCTTGGCTAAAGAATGTTTTTTCCTCTTTTTTTATTTTAAAGCTGCTTCTAACTTATTGACTTTTAACTCAGTGAACTTTGCTTTGCAATCAAAGGCCCATCCTTTTGGCCAGGTGATAGGTTGGTGTCTCTATTTTTAAAATAGCCAAATTGCTGCGGACTGGGAGGGGTGAATCACTAGAGAACAGGAGGCTGACAGTTGTTTTTCCCCAGTAACTCCGTTCTGATCATGCCTGTGTAGTAGTGAAATAGTGCTCAGCACTGAGCCGTGTTACGCTGGGGCTGCTTAGGTAGGATGGTATTTATGGAGGACAGCCCCTGGGGCTCATTATTCCAGTTGGGACCAGACGTGTGCCTGCCTCTGCGCTCCCTGAGACCAAACAGCTGGGAGATGTCCATGTAAGACTGAGCTAAGCTGCCATGGCAACACTTTTTTAAAAAAAAATTTATCAAATGAAAACAAGGCGGGTCAAATGTCATCCCTGGTGTAACTGTTGACCTTTGTGACTTCTACAAGAGCGATACCAGGGATGAATGAGTGTTATGTTTGCAGGGCTCCTTTCCCAATGGGAAGGAATGTGCAATAAGAAAACGTGAACAGCCAGCGTGTCAGGTCATCCTCCATTTCCGTAATCCTTCCTGTATGGTTTGTGTTGTGTGCAGCCATGGAAAGGACAGAACCTGTGGAGAAGGTTCTCCTTCCTCTGCTCTCCTGCCATGTCATAGACCTGGTTTCTGGTAAAAGAACACACACGTGTGCTCTTCTAGTACTGCAGTATATGGGTCCAAGTCCCATCTCTGAATAATGAATGTAGGTTTCCTCATTATGTCTAAAGGGCACTGGATAAAGGCTGGTCATAGAATTTGAGGTCGGAAGGAATCACCAGCTCATCCAGGCTGACCTCTTGTATATCACAGGCCACTAACGTTCTCCAGCACCCACACCCTAAGCCCAACAACCAAAGTTTTACAGCCCTCAAGAAACTAAACTGTTATGCGCCACAAACAGAGAACGGGGGAGTTCTTAGGCCTGACAATTGTTCCACACTGAAGCCTCTTCTCTCAAGGATTCTAAACAGGCCTTGTTTTTGCAAATGAATTGTTTTTACGACTCCAGAATAAACTCTGGACAGGGGTTGCTTTGTGACGTTTTATAGACACTATTACTGATAACTGAATACTGCGTTCTGGATATACAGAATCAGAGACGTTAATACGGAAAAGATGTATTCAATGTAGTCCAGCTTCAGTTGTGTAGAGAGATTTGAATAAGTTATTGATGATGGAAGGATTTTTACATAAAACTATTGACATAAAGACAGACCTTTTTTTATGGGGGGAGGCGAGGAAAAACCCCACACTATAATTCCAATGGCATGTGTCTGGCATGATGGTGTGCAGTTTGTCGGCCACATCTTGGCGTTTGATAAAACAAGGCTGGTGAATGGTAGAATAAGAGATCAGAATGGTTTTCTAGGGAGACACTATGAAGGGGAAATATCCTTTCATCATAAACATCAGGGGTTGAACTCCCGCTGGTGCTGACCATAGGTGCGTGCCCAAAGAACAGCACAGTGGCTGCAGTCTAGGCGGAAATCCCTGAAAAGTCATGCCCAGCCCACTGTGCGGTGCATCTGTCCAGAGTCGTGGCGCGATGGGTACAGACTGTAGCTAAGAAATCGGAATACAGTCTAAGCACAGCACCCTCACCACCCCCACTCCGAACAGCTTGTTCGTTCTGCAGGATTGGAGTGAGGGGCTGGCTTTGGGTTTTCAGTCAGAAGACAAGCACGTGTTAAAATTGCCTTTGTGGTACATGTCCATTCATACTGGAGGGTGGCATCGCTTTCCCCAGCACTACCTAGACTTTGACTCTGTGTGAGTTCAGGAAAGGTGATCTGCCTGTAAACAGTGTCTCGGGCTTCGATCTGACTGATCATAGCTAAAATCACAATCTCCCCGGGGGTCTGTGCCTGCTCCCAGTAAAACCAGAACAATCCTCCGTGGCATCAGTAGGAAGAGACAGGGAGCGTGGTGCTGTTCCCAAGATCCTGTACAGCTGTGTAGAGAATGATCTGCTGCAATAAATCAGTTTTTCAATGGAAATAAAATATCACATGTTGTGAAATGCAAATTAAGGAACCTTAAATGACCAGGTTTTTTTTATCTTGTGTGTGTCTGTAATGTGTGACTTGTAACAGCTTTGGAACAACATTTTGGATACAAATATTTTTATGTGCTTCTAATGTTTTTAAATGAGAACCTCAACATTCCAGTTTCATATTTAAGCCATAATTGTAAAGATGATTAAGTTTATTAAATTAAAAATGTTTTGGTTATGACAATGGGAACGAGATGTGTGTGTCTGACCATGCGTGAATCGAATCTGTGCTGAGCTTAGTTGAAAGGATTCTACAGAACTGAATCGGGACAGGAACAGATGGGAAAAGAGGAAGTGAGCTTTAACCCCAATATTCAACAGAGGAAACTGTTTTACAGAGGATGATCTCTGGAGATTTTGCCCCTTCCAGTTTTAAGTCAAAAAAGGATCCTTTCCTACACCGTAGAGCATTCCCATGGGACAGGACATGAGAGGGCAACTCCATGGCAGAGGCTGGTGGAAGGAACCTGGGGATGGAAACTGGGCAGTGGGGAAGGATTGGGGGGCTGGGATTCAGGTGAGTGTGTGCATGTAAAAAACACTGTTGGTGTGGCAAGGGGCAATGAGGAAGGGACACAAAGTCGGGGGGGGGGGGGAGGAAGGGCAATGAAAAGTGAGAACGGTGCATGGGAAGAACGCTTGGTCAGCTGTTGATTTGTAGGAAGGCACCAGACAGTGGATAAACTTTCCCTAAATTGTTTTGTCTCAGACACCATGTGGTGATCTTTTACCCACTGCTATAGTCTGCTTCGCCTACTCACTACGAGGGGTAGCTGGCCTTCATCGGCAAAGGATGAGTGGAGGCATGGGTGTGGGTGACTCTTAAACTGGTGTTTTCAGCCCATAAAAATGTATATGAGGCACTTTGTAAAATTACAATTTAAAACAGAACAAGTTGAATTTTTATGCAAAAACCTTTAAAAATACATTTTTAAATTTTACTTATTCAACTTCTTTGAATTGATTAAAATTAGAAAATTCTTGTCTGCTGCTTCATCCGTCAGGGTTCACACATGGTGCTCTCCATGTCTTCATCGGGGTAAGGTTTTGTCTTCAAGGTGATGGTATCACGCCACTGTTCATAGACCAGTGTGTAAGTCTCTGCCCTTTTAACTGTGAATCTGTACGATCTATCAGACAGCAGGTTCCGGATTTCACACATGTTGGACGTGACCGGCATTGTTCCAAACTGGATCCTCTCTTGCTGGGTTCGGGGCTCCAGTAGCTTAAACCTGAGTTCATACTGGTCAGGCTGTGACTGTGGACTTGTGATAAACCACTTGAGGCTCACCCAGTCCTCATGTGCCACTGATTCTTTGCGATCAAACATCACTGGCATCTTGGTACTCAGAACAAGCCTAATGTGTGGGATTTTGGTGGCCCCAACGTCCGACACCAGACGATGCTTGACATACAGCCTTCCTGGCACTAACATGGCAAGGAAATTATCCATCAGCTCAGACAGATTTGACAGCTTTTGCTTGACCAAGTCCCATCTGGCAAGAAATGTTACCATGTCATAGGTCTCCAGGAAGTGGACCAGCTCCTTCCGCCCCTGTTCCAGTTGTTCTAACAGGTCAGTTAAGAGCAACAGCTGGATTTTGGTTTGGACTGTTCCCACCTTCTTCATCCTCTGGAATCTCCAGGGGTCAATCAGCTGGAACATCGTGGTGGGCAGCATGAGGTGGTTCTGGTCTCCCAGTGCCAAATGCTTGGGCAGAATTTCAATGTAATAAGAGCACTTTTTCAGAAGTTCAATTCGCTTATGGTGGCGTTTCAGCAGGTGGAGACTCAAGTCCGAGTGCAGGAACTCCAGCACAATGTTCTCCCTCTCCATGTACATCTTCCAGGTTTCATTCTCCTGGTCCTCCTCTTCATTGTACAAAATACTCTGCAGATTGTCTTCTATCTCATTCAAATACACATCCATGGTTCCAAAGCTTGGAAAGCAGGAAAGAACAACATTTAAGAACCAAAGGCAAAGTAAATATGGCGCATACCATGATGGTGACGGCTATTTCCTTATACTTCTTAATTTATAATTAATGTTGATCTTAGAAATTGCCCCCTGCCATTGCAAGAATGTTCCTTTCTAGCATAATTTTGAGTGCTTTGTCTAGTCCTAAATATTCCAATCAACTAGGCTCCTGCTGTTTCCCTTGAGAGACTAGATCAGAGGTGGCCAACCTGTGTGAGAAGGAGCCAGAATTTACCAATGTGTATTGCTAAAGAGCTACAGTAATACATCATCAGTCCCCTGTCAGCTCACCCCCAGTGTCATTTGCATGTGGATGAAACGTGTAATTCCATGAGCATTTCACTGTAACATGACACACAACACGTGAAAAACAAATGTGAACAAAGTCGTGGTTAATCAGTCAGAAAAGGGACAATGGAAATGGCCCTTTATAACTCCACATCTGCTCTGTCTCCTTCGCTGTATCTATTTCCTACAATGACCAAGGCAAGGGTACTGTCTGATACCACTGCTGAGCCAATAGAGCTAACTAAGACCTACCTGTATTATCTTTTCGTTGAGGTATCTATGGCTTAGGTATCAAAAACAGAATTGTCAGCTAAATTCCGGTTCTTGAATCTTCGCTGACAGGGATAATGACTGAACCAGAATGCAGCTTGTTTTGGATGCCAATTTGAAGCTCCTATTTAGACTTGAAAACTGAACATAGTTAATAGGGAAGATAAATAAACTGCAATGTCAAAATATCGCTTTGCTAGGCCTCGCTACACTTCAATACCACGAAGAAGGTGCTAGTGACCCCAAGGGCGAATGATTCTCAAGTAGCTATCTGACATCCGTGGCATTATCAGCCACTTTTAGAGAGGAGTTGTTTATAAAGTGTTTCAGTGCATAATTCTGATATTTTACTCTTCCTCCTCACGTATTTTCTGACAAGACCATGCTAACTCGTGGTTAGAGAAGTAGTAATCTGTGCCCCATTACTATATAATGTGGCTGGTAATACTTAACTTCATGGGGCACCATATTATGAGGCATCATTAAATTTTGTGGTGTGCTTTCAGTCTTTGGATTAAAAGTGTTTCTTATTCCCTTACTCACTGTGAGAAATATCTGTTACTGTGCCAGCTTCTAGGGCTGAGAGAGAAGCTTTTGAGCTTTCAGCATGTACCTTTCCCAGCCCTGAAGAAGAGCTCCAGGTAGATGGAAAGTTTCTCTCTCACCTACAGAAGTTGGTCCAATAAAAGATATTCCCTCACCTGCCTTGTGTCTCTGATATCCTGGGACCAACATGGCTACAGCAACACTTATTTTAATGATAGCATCCCTGGGAAGGAAGGGATTTTTTTCAAGGATATTGTCAATTCAAACAGGTCCTGAATTTTTTAAATGTTATTATTTCCACAAGAACAATGCGGGAAAACACTATGAAACTAAAAAATTGACACAGATCAGCCTCAGGGCCCCACAGTATGAAATGTAATATAGAGCAAGCAACTTACTGGGTCATGTGGCCTAAAACTTTAGATGATGTAAAAACAGGCTCTTACAAAGCTAAATCAAACAGCAATGTTTCTATAATTATTTCTGCTGCCTTCCATTGGACAGAGATGCTTTTACAACACCTGCGGGGCTTTATGGAGGACCCAGGAACTAGCTGCATGCAACAACTGCAGGAATTGGGGCCTAAAAAAAATGAAAGCAGGGACGATGCAGAAAGTGGAACTGACTCTAACTGACACTTTGCCTTGCGATTTGTTTGGAGAAAGATTAGAGGCCCCGGGATGAGGGAGACGTGAATTTAGATTTTAACAATGTGTTCAGCTTTCGTAAGGGAGGCTGATGTAAGTTGTTGGGAGTGAGGTGCCTAATTCACTGAGACACCTTGAACAATCCCAGCCAGCAGGCCTAGTGGCAGGCTAGGGAGAGCCTGGTGCTGGTTTGGTACACAGGGGCTGGTAGTGCTGAACTGCAGCTGCTAGTGTGTTTTCTGTTATACCCTAGAAGGAGGGAATTGACTTGCACCCTCTGTGCCCAAAGCAGGGAGACAGAGAGAAGGGACATCCCCACCCCACACGCACTGCTGTGGGGGGCTCCCCTGAGCCTGTAGGCTGGCTCCTAGGAGGGGGTGTCCACTCACTCCTCTCTGCCTGCCATCCACCCCTGGGAGTCCTTGCCTCTCCATGCCCCTCCCCCCGGGAATTCCCTCTTTCTACACCCTGCCCCCTTCCTACACCCCCCCTTCAGGGGTCTCCTCCACCAGGCTCCCCTCTCCCTGCCCCTCCCCCGGGAATTCCCCCCTTCCTACACCATCCCTTCAGGGGTCCCCTCTCCCTGCCCCTCCTCCTCCCCCAGACTCCCTCTCCCTCCCCCGGGAATTCCTCCCTGCCCCTCCCCCGGGAATTCCCCCCTTCCTACACCATCCCTCCTTCCTGCCCCCCCGGTCCCCTCTGGCTGGTTGCCCGCGGGGGGGGGGGCTGCTCCTGACCTGGGGCCGAGCCGGGCGGCGTGTCCCGGGGCAGCTCCCCGCCGCCCCCTCTCCTGGGCCGGGCTGCCCTGGCTCCGGCCAGCCCCAGGCAGCTGCCATGGGAACCCATTGTTCGTGCAGCCCCCCCCCCCCCCCCGGGTTCTGGGGCCCGCCCTATCTGCCCCCCGCGGGGAGGGCGGGGCGCCGGGCTGAGGGGGGTGCTCAGTGAGAGGGGGGGGGAGGGTTAAATGGGTGAGGGGCGGGGAGAGGCACAGGCGGGGCTGGGAGGTCTGGGGGGGGGGCTCGGAGAGGCAGATAAGGGGGGGCTGTGGAGGGGGAGAAACAAGGGGAGGTCTGGGGATGGGGGGCTGGTAGAGGCAGATAAGGGGGGCAGGAAAGGCTGTGGGGACGTGGGGGGAGGGAGAGGCACTGGGAGGTCTGGGGGGGGCTCGGAGAGGCAGATAAGGGGGGGCTGTGGAGGGGGAGAAACAAGGGGAGGTCTGGGGATGGGGGGCTGGTAGAGGCAGATAAGGGGGACAGGAAAGGCTGTGGGGACGTGGGGGGAGGGAGAGGCACAGGGAGGTCAGGGTGTGGGGGGCTGGGGGATGCACAAGCAGGGCTGAGGGGAGGGGGCGGAGAGAGGCACCGGAGGGGACGGGAGCGGGAGGGGCACAGGTGGAGGTGAGTGGGGAAGCAGGGGGGGGGCGAGTGAGGGGAAGCAGGGGGGGCGAGTGAGGGGAAGCAGGGTGGTTCTGCGGGGGTGGGCGGGATGGGGGACCCAGCTGGGTGGGTGGCAGGGGACTGCTCCGGGGAAGGGGGTGGGTCTGTGCCTGGTTCTGGGGAAGACACCTGGAAACAGCAGGGTGGAAACTCTCTTAAGGACCAAGACCAGCCCCGATTTTCTATTTGCAGTTTGTTTCTTTTGTGCTCCTGCCTGCCAGGTTTGGGATCCTAGGATTTCACTGTCCCAGCCGGTGGGGGGAATACGACTGGCCTATACCCCATCCTGGGCTTGCATGTGCCCAGGTACCTACCGTAACCGTTACAGATTTCATTCCGACCTGCCTCCGTGTGGGGTTTGGGGCCTAAGAAATACATTTTGCCCCACAAAACTATCTGGTGCAGATACGAGGCCCTGAGCCCATTTTCAATTACTTTTCTTTAAGGCGTTTACATAACTTCCTGCCCTAGGGCCAGATCCCAGATACTTGCGTAGTACCTGGTTCCTGGAGCTGGCCGACTGGGGTATTCCTGGCGGAAGGGATTAGTGAGTGGGAGTAAGGAGATCACAATGTGGCCCTTAACGTCTAGGGTCTGTGTATGAAGACTGGAAGAATATAGAGAAGTGGACAGAGAACGACCCCAAAGGGAGAATCAACAGACCCTCTAGGCAGCCGGAAGGGACACTGCTCTGCATCCACTCCTGGGAATGTCACCAGTGGGAACAGACAGAAGCGTCCCGGACAATCTCAAGTGCTCTCATGGGCTAGAAGGTGAGTGCTGGTTTAGTGAGTCCTTAGGAGAAGGATTCTGCTCTACTCCCCCTCGGACCTAGGTCAGAACTTGATGAAAGATAATTTTCTATATCCTTTCTCCGCAAGAGGGCAGCAAAATTGTTCCTCCCGCTCCCCTGGCCAGTGGAAACCACTGAAAGATTTATGCTCTTTGCCTCCTTGCAGTGGGAGCTGGCTATTGAGTAGCAGCTAGGCAGGGTTTTTCTGCACAGGGGAAGAAATCTGGGTGAGATGTTTTTGGCTGCCCAACAGGAAGCCTCCAAGTCACCTACCGAAACAACCTGCTCTCCCCCCCCCCCACTTCTTCCCCAAGTAGAAAAGGAAAAACTAGATGGGTTTGGGAGGGTCCAATGCAGAGAGAACTGAGCTGTTCATTTCCCCCTTTCTGAGCATCTCCTTTACATGTCACCCACTGCAGAGCAATCCCTCTGTAGCCTCTACACCCACCTCCCTCACCTTTCACCCACTGCCCACATTTCGCTCACTCCCCTCTCCCCATATTTCTCCGCTGCCACCCACCCTGAACTTTTCACGCACAGCACTCGAGTTAAACCTTCTGGACAATGGTCTTCACTTGCCACCCACTACATCCCCTCCCCTTGCGTACCATTTATTATAGCTTATTATGCCTTGATCCATGCTCATTCCTCCTCTTGCCGCACAGCGACTCCCTTTGGGAGCGTGATACTTAGCTCTGCGCTGGGGCTGTACGTCTTCAGAACGCTGTCAAACATCAGCCAAGCCTTACGGCACCCAGTGAGGCAGGCAGCTCTATTTTACCTGCTTGTCAGAGGCGCTGAGCAGTGACGTCAAGGGGAACCTCGCTGGTCGGTGCCTAGGAATGCCGACCCGTAGGTGCTTGCCCTAGGTGTGACAAAGCAGGAATTTTCTGTGTATTTTTATGAACCCTGTTTTCCTCAGTTTCCCTCTGTACTTTGCATTGCTACGCGGTGGGAACAAAAGGGTTAACACAGCTCCTGGAACAGCCCAGGACATGAGGTGTGGATGTCAGCTGACTGGCTGGGTCACAATGAATAGGTCTTTAAGGAACTGATTGAAAATGACGCAGACCACCAAGACGTTCGGAGGGAGAATGCAATTTCCAGTGACTGAACAACCAACCCGCAGCACCAGTGGGGAAACTCGGGTGGGTGGGGTCGTGACTTCAATGGGTCCCTGCCTGGAGACCAAGGACAGGGAGGTGACCAGCTGGGGACAAGGAGTGGGCTTCTGGAAGCATTGCTAGAGCTGTGTGGAGAAACTTGCCCAGATCCTGCTCCAGGGAGCACTATCCGTTCCCAACTGCCATAAATACCAATCTCCACCCCAAATGTACTCGGAAAAAGATGGGGGGCCCTTAAAAATTCCCCACCCCACCCAGAATCCCAAATGGCCTGTGGGCCTCCATCTTGACTTTAGGAATGTAAAATATAGACTGGATAATGATCTTAGTTTCTTGTCATCTTTACTGTAACTCCACTGAGTTTGGTGGCATTACGCCAGGGATCGGATTGCCCATGAAACTTTACAAGAGTCTATGAATCTCTATAAATTAACATGAAGCAATCAAACTCCGCGTACTCCCCTTTCCCCCCGCCAGATAGCCTTGTAGAAGTGCTGACAGCTGCTGTCTGTGGCATTAGTCAGTTATTCTGTCCCGTCCCCATTCCCACACCATCAAAATTAAGAACTTCTCGGTTCTGTCTTCGAGATCAAAATATAAGGAGCCAATTGATTTTCCTCCTCTTCTCATTAGTGCAGCCTGACAATAAATAAAACAAATATTTCCAATCTTGAGGAGTGAGCAAAATGCTCATATAGTACCTGTCACTGTGGGCTGGGGAGCCAGGATTCATCTTTATGGAAAATCAATAGCTGGAACAGAGGAATCAGCCGGGCCCAAATTAAAAGTCACTGGCAATTTCTGTCCTCGTATTTCATGTCTATTGCTTTTATGAAATAGCAATTTACTGATAAATAAACCATCAGAGGAGAAAGGAAAAATCTTGGCAGTATTATTTTTAAGCACGTTGTTCAGCCTCTTTAAAATGTTGGGGCAAATGAAGTTGCTTCGGAAGTGGTAGAGGGTTTGGGGAGACTAGACTGTGAGCTCTCTGGGCAGGGACTGTTTTGTGCTCTCTGGTTACACGAAGCCGGACAATGGGCCCGATCCCTGGGGGAGTCGAGATTTTAGGATGTTAGGAGGCCTTGTTAATAACATTCCACTTCCCTGCCACCAGTGAGTCTGTGGTCACATCTGTTCCTAGCAGATGTGCAGTGGACTCTGCTACATTACTGTGATCTTCCAAGTGGACATTGCTAGCCACCTGACTCATTACACATGCTGCTGACACACCTTAGGGTCTGGAGGTCAAGAAGAGAAGGAGCATCATAATCAACTGGCTACATCCAATACAATCCGTTTCCTGACATCACAAGGGGCTGGGCAATGGAGGCCTTGGTCCTCACGCTTTGTCTTTGATCCCGTGTTTCAAGGTTGCCTTGCACGTAGTCTCAAAGGTAAATAGTCAACTAGGGCTTGGGGGTGGGAGGGAGGAGGGGGGGAAGGGTGGCCCTGGAAAGAAGCCGGGGAAGAAGGTGGGGTCCGTGTATCGTTCCCTTCCCCAACCACTTGTTTCAAAAGCATCTTCGTGTGGTGAAGGAGCTGCCTATCTGGGAATTGCCATGAGGTGTACAGATCCCCCACACTGGGCCACGGCAGGCGGGGTCTGTCCCAATGACAGCGGCTTAACTCTCCCCCATCCCACTGCGGCAGTTCCAAACCCAGGCCTGGTGGGAGAGCCCTGCCGCCTTCATCACTAATGAGGAGGGCACAGAACAGAGATGGGAGCGGGCTGGGCTCCTGCCGAGGGGAGCTGAGTTCGGTAGGACAAGGGGGCTTCCAGTGTTTCTCAGATGTGGCCATTGGGAGCTTTTCTTGCGGTGACTGGGGGGAGGATGGGCAAAGCAGCAGCCTCACCCCCCCAGCACTGCCAGCAGTGGTAGGGTCCTTCCCCTCCCCCCCCCCACCCCCAGACAGAAGCTGGAGGAGCCGGCAGCTGGTGAGTTCCCCACCTTCCCAGGGGCGGTGAGGTTGACTTCAGCCCTGGGGTGGCAGACTCCAGCCACAGGGCTTCGGGCTCCTTTCCCCAGCCATGCGGTGGCAGGCTCTGGCTCTGAGCTCAACCCCCCCCCCCCCCAATCAATCCTGGCGCCTGCTGCCTCCTCCCCATGCTCCATCCCCCCCCCCCCCCGACCCCACCGCATCCATCCCCGCCTCCTCATGCCGGACTTAATTTGTCCCCAGGCTTGCGGGGGCTCAGTAAGTCTGCTGTGAAACGTGCTATTCATCTGTAGGTTAATATCACTTTTCCCAGCAGAGTCAGTAGCTAGCAAAGTCCTTAACAAAAACCAACCAACCAAAGGCAAAGGAAACAAGAAAAAGGACAACATGCAATGCCCCGTCTCTTGGTTTGGACCCGGATAGGTGCATATTTGTTTTTCCCAACACTAATTAAGTCTTTTAGGAAAAACTGTCAGAGCGGCCACCAGCAAGAGTTGGTAGCCGCACTCTGAGGCCACCAAAATTTTTGCCGTGAGAACCCCTAGGGGAGCAGGTGTGATTGATTGTCCAGGACTCCTTGAGTGATGGGGATGCACTGTCCAGAGGCTTCTGCTTCCCCTGCGAACAGGCTGCTGACCCGTTGGTGATGGGAGAACCCTGAGAAAGAAAGGGAAGGCCCAGCGGAAAGGTCCCTTTCCCCCAATGCCTGGTGGTGCGGGATGTCTCTGGCCCCCGTTGGACCAGTCGGGACGACTCCCACCAGAGAGCGGAGCACAGCCCTGCGTGTTCTCTCTCTGCCCAGCCCTCCAGAAACTCACCCCCTGGCTTCAGTGCCAGATTTCCCCAGCTGGACATGGGGGGACACTGCTGGGTTTTGGTTCTGTGACCCTGGTGTGTCAGGAGGGAGAAAGTTCCCACTCCCAGGCAGAGGAGCCGGTGACGCTGGGAGGTTGGAGCTGTCAGGATCGTGTGTCTGGCTGGGAACCTGCAGACTAATATCTCCAGCCTAAGTGCACCTTCTGGGATTGGAGCCTGTTTGCCTGTAATTTATAGCCGGCTCCACAGGCTGCTTCTCACTCTAATCCTTCACTTTAATTTACGCACCAATGTACTGTGTAAATCCACCCAAAGTGTTACAGCCCCAATGGGAGCATCCGCGGCACAGAACCCGGCCCGGAGAGAACGTCAATGCAAGAGTCACACAACAGGGCAGGGGCTGCTGCTGTCTCCGGTCCCCACTCCTGTCCTGGCTTGTTTACTCTCTAATTGAGGCTCGGGTTGTTTTGGGATCGAAATTACTTATCTGAGCTCCTCACCATCCCTACTGTGTTCATCTGCCCAGCTCCCCTGTCACAGGGCAGGGCTAGTATCAGCACAGATGGGAAACTGAGGCACAGAAAGGCTAAGTGACTGGCCCAAGGTCACACAGGGAGTCTGGGGTGGAGCAGGGACTTGAGCCCAGGTCTCCCAAGTCCCAGTCTAGTTCCTGAACCACTGGACCATCCTTCCTCAATGAACCCTAGTCGAGTGAGAGGACGTGAGTGGAATCTCAGCCCCAAATCTGGCTCCAGCTCCAGGCTGGATTTCCGGCAGCCCAACTCTCTGAGGGGTCTGGACCCAGGGTTGCTGGGCCAGGCCTGTGGTTGGGGTTCAGTGAATGGCTCTCAGCAGGGACCATCCTGTACACTGCACCCCCCCCCCCAGGGTTGTTTCTGCGCCCTGCCTCGCTAGTCCCTTCCCCACGCTGTGACCCCATCTCCCACTCCCCCCCAGCCTGCCTCGGGCCAGAGGGACGATGACTGGTTGGCTCGTCCCTTGGAGTGAAGGGGTCTTGTTTCTCCACGAACTTGTGCTAACTAGTCCTCCTGGGGCTGGCTGCCCATGTGGGGAGAGGCACAGAGAGCCCGTGCCAGGGCACCAGGGCTCCACCGAGGCAGCCCAGCTGGGTGGGTGTTTGTTGAAGACGGGATTTTGATGGATCTAGGCCTGGAACATCACAGGAGCTTCTTGGCTCTCAGCCTGGGAGAAGGAGCCCAGTGGCTCGGGTGGCTACTGAGTCAAGGGGCTTAGAAGCCGTTGCAAGTGGCAGGAGGAACAACGACCTCTCCCCGCACTCCAGCCTGCAGGATAGCCAGCAGACATCGGCCGTGCTGCCCCTGGCTTGGGTACGCTCAGCAGGCCCGCCTGAGCCAGGCCCCGCAGGAGCTACTGCCCGGAGGCTCGGTGCCCGCCCGCTGTGTGCTGCTGCAGTGATTTATTGCTGTGTGCTAGGGGAACGGGTGTGTGTGTGTCCTGGCAGTCCCCCACCCCCCACCTCACCCACCCACCGTGGGGCAGGCAGGTGGAGTCATGCCTGTCTCAGCTCATCCATCTCTGCTGCTCTCAGGCTCGCCCCGGGGGAGGCACAGGCCTCCACAGCGCTAAGTGGGTTGGAGGCGGATGCAATTCGAGAGAACAAGATTCCCTTGTCATTTGTTCCATGTGAACCTTCTGGGCTGAAAACGTGTTTCGAGCGCTCAGCTCTGGCAAGGGAATGAGGTTTTAATTCCCTCATTTCAGCTGCCATTTGCCGCCCGCTGTCTCTGTCCGCTGGTCCACAGAGGGGAAAGCCGGGCTATTCATCCTGAAAGGAAAAGCCCCAGACGAGTCTTTGCTCTCCGGATGCAGGATCAACCTGCGCCGCGCTGGGCAGAGCCGGGGTCTGTGAAACGGACGGCGTCATGATGTTGCCTCGCAGAATGGGCAAGAGCCGTGGGCGTTTCCACCCCAACGGTCCAGCTCCCCAGTCCTGGCTCCGCGGTGCCAGCCCGGGGTCCCGCTGCAGCGCTGCCTGTGCACCTCGGTTGTACGGCGCGGAAACTCCTGCCATAGCCCCCTCGCCGCTCCATGCATGTGACTGAATCCCGACTGCTCCTCCAGCCTGCCCCCCGCCTGAGCAGACGCTGCAAGCGGAGCCATAGGGGGCATGTCACGGAGTGCCCGGGGTGATGGTCTGGAACTTGCTCCCTAGGAAGCCAGACAGGACTTCGGGGGAAGTGTCCCCTCTCCGTACACAGCCTGTTTCCAAGGCTAGGAGCTTCACGGATACCCACTTCCACCTTCCTGGGTCTAACCTTGGAGCATTCAGCACCTTCTGCCCCTCCGTGCGCTTCCCCCAGCGAGCCCACCCGGGCGGGGTCCTGGGGAAGCCCGTGGATTCTGCACCCCAAATCCACAGTCAGACATGACTCTCAGCCAGTCAGTAAAACAGAGGTTTATTCGATGACCTGTACCTGGTCTAACACAGACCATACAGTGAGCGTGAGCCCTCAGCTGGATCCATTTTGGGGGCCAGAGAGCTAGGCCAGCTTGCCTGGAGCTCCCTGCCTCTTCCCTCCCTGACCCCAGCTAGCTTCAGACTCCAAACTGAAACTCACGCTCTCCAGCCCCTCCTCCCCCCTGGCTCAGCCAGGTCAGGTCACCTGACCTCCCTCCAACAGGTTCAGCCGGCCTCTTTGTTATTCAACACTTCCAGCCAACCCTTTCAGAGAGAGGGAAGGGCAGGCCCCAAGATAGCTTTTGCTGTCTCTCTGCTTTGCAACAAGAAATGCATAGGGGAAACTGAGGCACACACCCAGTATTCCTACTCCGTCACCGGGCAATGCTAAACAATACACTAGAGAAGGAGACATCGTCTGCTGCCTCCGTGCCAATCTGAAGCCCGTTACTCTTCCTCCTTGCCCCATCCCACTTGGTGCCCACTGCTGCTGGGCAAGGCTGAGACTGGAGGGGCTGGGAGCTCTCTGAATAAAATCCCTCTTAGGCCTGCCCTGCAGTGATTTCTGCTGCAAACAGGTGGGCTGGGTGGGGCTGTGAGCACCCTCCACTACCAATGGGCACCCACCATTCCCGACAGAGACGCCAGGCTCTGGAGGACCAATGAGCTTCTTGCAATAGTGTGACGGGATTTATAGGCAACTGAATAACTGGTCGCTGCTCCGTCCTCCGTCTGTATCCAGCGCCAAGATCCGAGTAGGGTTTCCTACTCCCTGGGGTTGAGGCACGTGGTGGATAACTCTGACGTGGTCCATCTCTATAGAGTCTTCCCAGAAATGCTGGGGCAGTGGGAAGGGACAGGTGGGAAAAAGAAGCCATTGGTTAAGTTCCATCCGGCCTATGAGCTACTCCGGCCTGGCGTGGTGAGTCCGTGGCCTCCGCTCCAGTGGCCCCAGCCAGCGTTCCTGATAGGCCGATGCAAAGGGCAGAAAATGGAGCCCCCCCCGCCCCGCCCTTGTCAACATAAAAGGTTTATCAGAGTCCGAATCTCATTCCCAGCTCCTCCTGCAGCCCTGGCTGAGTCATCGCCCTGCTAGCGGGGAGTGCGTGGGTTGGCCTCGGGGTTCGCCTCTTTATCTCTGCCATCGCCAAGCCTGACGCTGGATATTTATCAGTCCGGGGATGAGCCGAGATGAGCTCCCCGTGCCATAAAACAGGCCTTGCTGTCATCCCGCTCAGGCCCATTGGGCGGGGACAGTGCTGGGGGGGCTGGAGGGCTCCTGAGAGACGTGTGGACTCCAGCCCCCCACCGGGGTGTGAGCGGAGTGAGCGCTCCAGCCTCACAATGGAACACCAGAGCCTCCATTCTGGAGAGCAGAACGCTGAGCTGCAGACTCTGCTCTGGGCGATGCGGTCAGTGTGGGAGCCCACAGACCTAACCTGTCTCCTGTTGGATCCCGGAGCTGAACCAGTGGGGACGATAGGTTGGAACATGTGATGCTAGGCGGGCGGCTGCCGGCCCGACCTCCTGCACCACAACCCCTCGCCGTGCACTGGGGGTCCTCTTGCTGTCCCTCGTGGCTCCTTCCTCAGCCTCACCCTGCAGCGCTTGGCCTGCCCTGCTGCCCACTGCCTCCCTGCCCTCACGCAGCCTGCAAGTTAGACACAGGGCCCAGGAGAAAGGAGGTGGGTTTTTGGCAGCAGTAGAAGAGCTGAGTCTTCATGGAGTTTCGCAGCCCTCTTTGCATATGAAATGGAAGGTCTCAGGAGAGCAGCTCCAGCGTGAGCCGTCTCTCCAGGTGACTGACTGACACCCAGCGCTCTGTGCTAATGATTTTAAAAGCTTTTCAGCTCTGTGTGGTCACCGGCTCTTACCCACTCACTGCTGCACTTTGGAGTTGGCTCATTTTAGATGTTACATAAACGCCGAAGTGGGGCTCTCGTCCCAAACAGCTGCTGGGTTTTGACCCAGACGCGGTTTCTGGGGCCCGCGGGGTGACCAGGTGTCCTGATTTTATAGGGACAGTCCTTATATTTGGGGCTTTTTCTTTTATAGGCTCCTATTACCCCCCCACCCCCGCCCCCTGTCCTGATTTTCACAGTTGCTGTCTGGTCACCCTAACTCTGAGTGGCCCCTCACAGCACCACGCAGGCTCAATCCTGCCAGAGGCCAGGCATCTTGGAGCCAAGGGTGTGGTACCTAATAGGATCAGGCCCTTAATTTGTACCTTTGAACAGCTTCCTTTCCCCCAGGCAACTTAGTGCTTCTTAGAGGGACCTGGAGACTGGAATCTTCTGTTTTTCCACAGCATGGTGCCGGTGCAAACGTCCCCATTCCAGGCCACCTGTCCACCTCCACCCTGACAAGAGGTGACCTCCCCTAGCCAGGAGAAGGGGTGAGCTCAGCCTCCAGGGGCTCTGGAAACTACCTGGTGTGGTTTCTGTGAGGGGGACATGCCCCCTCGGGCTGGTGTGGCAGCATCTGCAGCACTGACTTGGGAGGAGGTAACTCAAGGCCTGAGCACAGGGAACTCCTGTCATGACATGAGGAGCCACAGAGCGATTGTCCTGCCCGGCTCTCCCCATAGGAGCACAGTGTCCAAGACCCAATTCATTCCGCCAGCGCCCACTCGTTAAGGGGAATAATGGCTGGTAGTTGGGGACTGAGGCTCAGGAATGGCCTAGGGAAGGAGGGTGGCAGTAACTGGCTGCTTGTGAGATTTAGGGGTGAGGGGCCCAGGGGAGGAGAGTGACAGGAGTTGGTTCTTCGGGGACGTGGGAGCCCCTGTGGCAGGGTGCCCTGGTACAAAGCTGGGGCTGTGGGAACATGAGGGTGGATACTGGGGGGTGGGGTGGGGGGTGGCTGGTCTCATCCAGCCCGAGGGGCCAGACAAGGCCCAATGGCTCTAGTTATTTTGTGGGCCTCACAGTGTCTCTGAAGGGGTTAATGTGGCCCTCCAGGGGCTCAATGAACAAACTGGGCTGCACCTGGAGCGGGTCAGGTTTAATGATGGGCCCCAGCTGGGACAGGACCGGTGTGGTTAGTGCCAAGAAAGGCAGCCCTGGATCCTTCCCTCAGTACAGCCAGCCGGCCAGGGAGAGAGAACAGCCCCTGGGAGGGGAGCAGACCGAGAAAGCCCTGATAAAAGGGGCAGGCACCAGGCTCCTAGGCAGAGAGTGGGTCAGTAGAGGAAGAGCGAGGGCAACATAAGGGGCATGAAGGGCCAAGCCTGAGGTGGGTGAAAGTTGGTTTGGGTTTGTCAGGGGATCCCAGGGAGGGTCATGGGGTGGGGGCAAAGGCCATGATAGACAGAAGCCCAGGGAGGTAGCAGGGGCAGGTCTGAATCGGTGGCCCTGGCCTGCTCACTGCAGTGTTCCTGGGCTGGACCCCTGGGTAGTGGGAGGACTCAGGCGCCTCTGCCAGCCACTGGAGGATGTGATCCTTGGCCCCTTACACTGGGGGCTTAGGACATCGGAAAGCCCTGAGCCAATGGGGTACAAGGACCACGGGACGCAGCGTTGGGCTGGAGAGCTGATGTAAGGACCTTGGACTTCCATTTGTTAGCCTGGTTACCCTGGAAGGGGTGGACTTGATTACGGGATGAGAGCAGGACTGGAGCACCCATAGGCACTAGAGAGGAGAGAGCCTGGTTCACCGCGCCCAGGCGCCAGGGGCCCACCACTGGTGAGTGTGCTCGTTCCCAGCCTCCAAGGCTGTGGGTTTCAACCTTTGCAGGCTGCACGGCCCTTTCCAAATAAGGCCGTGTACCGTGCACCCCCCTCCCAGATAGGATCCTAACATACCTTGGATTAGATCGCCAAGTCGTACTAAATGAAATGCATTGTTTGCTGTCACAGGATTTTCCTGGCCAGACTGTACCCCTAGCGATGTCCCTAAGGGAGTATATTCTCCCTGGCCGGTTTAGTGCACGGCAGGATTTGCAACCCATCCAGCAAGAGAATGTCCAAGACCCTGCTCTTCTCTCCTGCTTCTTAATGCTGCAGCGTTTCCTACAGCCACAGGGGAGCAGCATTGGCCCTGCTTACTGATCGCCAGCTGTAGCTGTGGTAGTGTGGCGGTTTCAACAGGGGAGATCTTTTGGGGGGAGGGGGAAGGGGGGAGATGGAAGAGGAGCTGGGCAATATGGGCCGACTTACAACCAGACCCAGAATAGCCACCAAACATGACAGTTTGGTGATCAGAGCCTAGACAAGATCATACTGCAGCCAAACTGCTTGGAACTTGGAGGCTGGGATACAACATTCTGAATGGTTTAAGATTAGCAGCCGTGTTAGTCTGTATCCATAAATAAGAGGAGGAAGACTTTGTAGCACCTTAGAGACTAACTAGTTTATTTCAGCATAAACTTTCATGGGCTATAGCTCACTTCATCGGATGCATAGACTGGAACAGAAGTAAGATGCATTTATACACACAGAAAGCAAAAAAAAGTTGTACATTAGCATATCAATTCTAAGAGTGGCATTCTAAGCATTCTGAATGCTCTTCCTCTGATTGTGTATCCTTGGGCAAATCACTTGATCTCTCGGTGCCTTGACTCGTCCGTGTGTAAAATGGGAATAATGCTGAACCTACCTGACAGGGTATTTGTGTTTGAGATTGGCACATGACGTGCTACAGATGGGCAAAGTATATTTTTGTTTGAACGAAGGGGGTGAGAATCCTGGACCCAATATGACAAAGTCTAGAACGCTGAGGATCACATTTTCCAGCCTGGCACCTGTGAAATGATGCATACAAATGTACATTTGTGCACGCATGGTCACTTGTGTACACAAATTAGTCAGCTGTAAGCGTGGCTGCCTCCTTTGTGTGTTCTAACATGTTTGCAGGTGCGAATGGGGCGTGTGTGCAAAATACACAAACCCAGGATGAGAACTTACCTTTGAAATCAATTTCAGTTGCCAAGCTGCAAAGAAATGTCCCCAGAAGACTTACTGAGTTCACAGGAGAGACAAATTACAGAGGATGTTGTGAAAGCCAAGATTATAACAGGGTTCAAAGAAGCACTGGATAAATTCATGAAGGATACGCCTGGGCTTGCAGTCGACTCCTGTCCATGTTTACACCACTGTAAATCTGGAGCAACCCCAGGGAAGGCAATGGGGATTCATTGGAGTCACACCTGGGTAAACCAAAGCAGAATTTGGGCTGTGGTTTCTAAGGAGAGTTGCCTGGAGTGAATGGCAGCTTGCGGCTGTTGCTGTGGCAACTGGCTGGTCAGGATGAAGGTAAAGAGTGGACTAGAACCTCAGAAAATCCATCTAGGAATCCTGGAGTGAGCTGGAGAGGGGCAGAGGAGGGTTCAGAGCGGGTGCTGCTGTCTGGGAGGAGCTGGGCTCCGAAGACAGCAGGGCTCTGTTGTTGCTGAGAGTGGAGGCCAAGAGGTGGTTAGAAATGACTGTTCTTCTCTCGGTTCCCACATGGAGACATTTGCACTTAAAAAACCCTCACAATTCGATTTCCGATTTTTCCTCCTCTCCCCTTTGTTTCCTTTTCCATTTTGCCAGTGAAGGCGGCAGGTGAACAAGAGCCAGAGGATTTTCTTATCTCCCTTTCCTGCTCTCTTCTCTGGAGGGTCCCGACTCCTCTCATCTCTGTTGTGCCGACCACCTTTCACTAGCGCAGGGAGTGACGGAATTCCCGTCCATTGTGTGGTTTGGTTCACTCTCTCGTCCTTTTCTCCGGTGTGCCAGGCAGGGGCTCGTTTTGTGATTGACTCTTGAAAAGCTGAGGATTGAGGAATTCTCCAAGTTAGGGCAGCAAAAGGAAACACGAGAATCGTCCTGGTCCCTGGTCACTCCATCGTATTCAGCAGCAAACTGGTAACGAGGAGGGGATGGAACTTAAAACTGCTTTATTTTTTCATTTGATTTCATTGATAAACTTGGTTCTTTCCCCCTAAATACTCAATGTAGAAAAAAGGCCATTGAGTGGCCTTGGGGTGTCACTTGGGGTGGGGTGGAGAAGCCAGCTGAATTGGAGCTTCCTTATCTTATTTCCTAGCTGGAGGCCTGGTCTGTTGAGGGAGCAATTTTGAGCAAAGCTCAGGACTGAAGGAAGAGGAAGATGACATTCCCTCTTCCACAAGGCGTGGCTTGAAAGGAAACCCGCTCCCCCTTGAGTCTAGCAGAGCATGCTCTATTGAAAGAGAGAAATAAGGGAAGGCGATTTCAACCGGCAGAACGTTCACCACGGAAGCCCTGCTCTTGCTGACCGATCAGGGCAGGGGTTGCACAGGGCTAAATGTCCAGCTGTGCATCTGAACTAGTAGCCTCCCTTGGCATCTGAAGTAGTAGCCTCTCTCTGCTCGACTTCAGGCCAGCTGAGACTACACCGTCCCCATGCTCCTTCATTACAGAACTTCCCACACAGAGCCGCTCCAAGGGACCCCAGCCGTGACACCGATGGACCATGCTTTCCTAGGGCAATCCCCCTCTTGGGTCCCTTGGAGCGGCTCTGCGTGGGAAGTTCCGTAATGAAGGAGCATGGGGACGGTGTAGTCTCAGCTGGTCTAAAGTGGAGCAGAGAGAAGTTAAGAGCCGGACAAATGTGGAGATTCTTGGGTCCTTTTGCCTCCGCGGACGAGAATTCCTCTAGGGGGAGGCTTGGGTTGAGCAGTCTGAGACCAGCTGAGAACAAGCGAACGGAGGGTGAATTCCGGGTGCCTCCCTGGAGCTGGGTGGGTTCATTGCATTGCTAGGTCCTTGCAGTCTAACGTGCTTCGGGAAATTGAGCTCCTTGACCTTTGACACTGAGGCAGAGCCCCCGCCCGGTTTTGCCAGTGAAGACGCCAGGCTGCAGTAAATCTGTGGACACTGTGGCTTGCAGCTCCATGTGCATTTCCCTCTCCACCCTGGTTCTTGATCCTCACCGGACGTAGCTGGATTCTCTTCTCTCTAGTCCTCTGTGCTACATGGACCAAGGGAGGCTGCTACTTCAGGTGCCATTGGCCAACACCTGGTCGAAGAGCAGTTCTAGGTTTTAAATCCCTATTCAGATATCCCCCTTTCCCACCTATTGGGCTGCACCTGGGTGGTGCTGCTGCTGTGTGTGTGTGTGTGTGTGTGTGTTTTCACAGGAGGCACAGGCTCCCATACTCCTCTCCAGGAAGCAAAGAATGGTTGTTTGTTTCCCTGTAGCACCATTTGCTTTAACTCTTTCTGACATTTCTCCAGCTGTGTGATGCAGGAAAAGCATCAGATGCAATTAACTCAGCTGGCACCATCCTAGCCCAGGGGACAATGCAGAGAGGTTTCAGGAGAGTCTCTCCTTGGTAATTCTGCTCAGTCAGACAGCCGGGGGAACAAGGCAACAGAGGAGGATCTGGGAAAGATTCTGCTGGCAAGTGGGACTCAGACTGATCCCAGCTCTAGATGGACTCCGGCCTCGTGCAGTGTGAGTACAGCACCTGGGAATGGCTCTGAACTCGCAGCAGCAGCACCCGGGTGGATGCATGGCTGGGAACAGAGGAGCTCCCCCAGCGCAGGTGCTGGATTGACAACAATGGTGCTTTGACACCTTCCATCCACAGAAGAGGAACAATATAGACAGTGGCTGTGCGGCACTCAGACCTGGGCCCTTCTCCACGTCGGGAGACTCCGCTGCAGATCCATGCCCTGTTCGGCTCTTGACGTGTTGGCCAGCATCAGACCGGGGCTCCAACCTGGGCTATTTCATTGTGATGTGGACACTTGGCCATTAGGAACTGGAGTGGGAGAGACCCAAGCCGGGGTGTGTGTGTGTGATTGAGTAGCCCTTCCCAGCACTCAGCAGTGCTAAGCTCTGGTCTGGTGGGTGGAGCTCGGATGCACAGCCCAGACGTGAACAGCTGTTCCTTCACTGGACACTCTTTGGCACTTCAATGCCAGGGGCTGCCAAGAACTTCTACGAAGCAAGACAACGTTCCAGGGGTGGGTGCGCTTGGAATGAGTTTATCTTGGAGAAAACGCCCTAGGTACCCTCACTAGTAGCCTTTCTGCCTGCCCAATGTCTTCGAGACGCACGGGAATCTGGGGGGTAATGGTGTCAATGAGGTGAGTGAGCGTCTCTCCTCTTCGCTGGCTCTCCCAGTCTCTGTACCATGATGCCCTGGTGATGGAGGAGATGCAGAAGAGATTTCAAAGATACTGTGGAACCGCAGGAGTCGGGGGGCGACACTTGTTCCTACGGCGGCTGGGACTCTGCGGCTGGGACTGTAGATCCGCTGGATTCCAGAGCAGCCCTGGGCAGTGAGTGAGAGAGTGAACCCCGGCTGTTGGCCACACGGGGTGTGATGCAGCAGCTGGCCTGTGACACCCTTGCTGTGTGCTCCCCTTCCAAGGTCGCTCGGGGCACAAGATCCATTTTTAAGCCCTAAATGGAAAGCTCCGCTAAGGAGGTGACAGCTCTTCCTTCCCTGACTGACGTGACACCTTAGACAGGAGAACGCAGAGCAGCACTTGACACGCAGCTCTCCGGGGTGGGCTGATGAGATGACGTGACAGGCGAGTGTCACCGCCAACCTCCTCACGTCGGACCCTTGACAGGAACCGCCCACGCCGCTGGACTGATCACGTGTCCTCCCCGCTGCACAACCGCTCCTGTTCGACAATTGGCAAGGACTCGTCTCAAGCACCTCGCTCCATCGTTCACCTCTAAGGAGAACCTGCCTCTGAGACTAGTGACCCCACAGGGGGAAGGGGAGATGGGAGGGAAGCAGGGAGATGTACCTTGAAGGACTGAGAGACAGAACCCTGCGTGGAGCAAGCCCCAGACAGCCATAAAATTCTCGGGCTCCCCATCACCTCGCATAGCTGAGAGAGGGGCCAGTAGCTAATCACAATTCAGGCAGGCATAGTGCAAACATCCTCCCTAAAGCCTGCCATGCACCTCCGTCCAGATGTGCTGCTTCTCCACTGGGCCCCACTAACGCACCTTCCCGCTGGCCTGCAGCGCACTGGCCGTTCCAGCTCCGGATCTCGAACGCACGACTGGCCCCGTGGAGCTGCAGGCTGGTTGTGATGGGGACAAGGGAGGCCCGGGCAGGGGCCCTCTCACAAGCTTCCACATCTGCTCTAAGCCCGGGTCTCGCGTCCCTGCTTTGTGCCAGGCTCCTTTCAAAATATTTTCCGGGACCCATCGGCGGGCAGGGGAGAGCCGGATCTCCAGAGCTGCTGACACACAGACAAGTCAACTATCCAGCAAACCAAGCGACTGAGGGGGCCTGAAGGGGCGTGGATGATGGGCAGCCGTTGTGAAACAAGCTCATTCCGGTTCCTAGTGGACACGTGTCCATATTGCCCGGGCTGCCAGTAACATGCACAGAGAGGCCCAGGACTGGATGGGCCGTGGAGACTGAATTCCCCCCCTCGTCCTTAGCAGCGACCCCCTCCAGGGGAAGCCTGTTGAGGGGCAGCATGGCAGGAGCTTGCACTGCTCCATGGATTTCACTCTCTCCTGGGCACTCAGTCCGGGCTGTCCACCCTTCCCAAACCCCACATTCACATGGCCAGCAGTGCCACGAGCCAATGCCCCGTACGGGATCATTCCAAAACTCTTCGGCTGGGTCATGTGCTCCGTACTGCTAAGAACTACGGGAGATTTTCCATTTTGTTCTAGTGTTGGGGGCCGGGGGCAGGGCTTGTGGATTTGATTATATTTGTTTTTCCTCTGCTTTTAGCATGAGGATCCAGAGCCGTGGGTCGCAGCCTGGTGATGGCTGAAGCCCTGTGTCCAGGGTGGGTATAATGCCCTTTTCTATAGGCTGTAGTAGTGCAAGTAGATCAGGGAGGGCAGGGCTGGGCCTGCAGGCTGCTAACCTGGTGGCATTCAGCACGGGGATGGCCCAGGCTGTCCCAGGTCTGCAGGATGGAAGGGACTGGTAGGTGGCATATTGCAGCCCAAGGGGCTCTGTGGAGATCCACTGGGCAGGCTCAACTCCCACCCCATTCCCCAGGTGAGCAGTGCAGCTCCCCTCGGAGTCACGCACCTGAGTCGTGCGAATGCACGTGCAGCCCCGGTGCGAGGGATGCTCTATGGAGCTCGCTCAGCTCCGTGCCTGAGCCGTGTCTCTTTCTGCGCCTCACTGGGGCTGACAAGGCCCATTCAGGCCTAGTCGGGCTGAATGAATCCGTTTTAGATCCGTGTCGGAAGCGATTACGGAGCACAATGGTGACGGGGTCTGTTTGGGCAGCCGGTGACCGTGGCGGTTCACGTTCTCTGGGGGCAGGGCGGGGGAGTGGGTAGGAAGCACGTTCAAAACAAACCCGCGGGGGCTCTGGGATTGGGCGGTGCCCGGTTACATAAGGCGGGAATATTGCGCGCTGCTGTCCGCTGTTATGTAAGTGCTTGAGCTGCGTCATGTGGCTCCGAGCCAGGCCCTGTGCTCACCTGGAGAGCCAAGGATGCCGCCCGGTACCTGCAGAGAAACCTGGGTTTGGCTGTAGCTGTCATTAGGATTTCCCGGGAGCTGGGGTGGGCCGTAGTGGGGTGCGGAGCATTGTCTTCACTAACTACAATGGTCTGAGCCTACTGGCCCCTGAAAAGCCACCCACTGAGCGTCCCTGTGAGCTGAGTGCTCGTCTGCGGCGGGAGTTATTGGGAGGCAGCTGATGATGTCTGGGCCTTTTCAATGGCAGGTCATCAGATTGGGCCTGGGGAGAGTTTTTTGTTTTCGTCTCAGCCACAGGCCTGCTGAGTGACCTTCCCTGCCTGTGTCCACCCTCCGGCGTCTTCCTCCCTTTCACTTCACTTAGGGCCTGTCTACACTGCAGTGGTGGTGTGTGACCGCAGCAGGTAGCAGACCCTCGATAGCTCAGAGCTGGCGGCATATCTGTGGGGAGGCTGGAAAGAGCAATGGTACGGGGGGCTGTGCCAGCAGAGGCAGAAGGGGAGCCTTGCTTCTGTCTTTCCCTCTCTCCTGTTTTAAATGGCACGGGGAGGACAGCTCCATTTCCTCCCTGCCCCCCTCCGGAGAGAGGAGCCGCAGGTTCTTTCACTGCACAGCTCTAGGAGATGCCACTTTTATGTCTTAACAACTCCTTGGCCATTTCTCTGCTGGAGCCTGATGCTGGACTCCCTAAAGGGGAGTCAAAGAACAAGCCTGACCCAGCCCCGGCTGTTCTTTGAGAGCACGGTGTGTGCTGCTATTCCAAGGATTCCCTTCTCTGAACAATGCACTGCAGCGGGAAGGCTGAAAACAAAGAAACAAAACTCACGTTTCAAATTGCGTATGGCTTTTCAACCCCATCAAACAGCTTTATTCACACAAACGTCTCTTAATTTACAATGCCTCTGCCATTCATACACATCAGGGGATCCACAGTGTTCAAGGAACTTAAATACGTCTCATACCAACCCAAGTAAACCAAGTACAAAAAATATTTATATAAAGTTCACACATAGGTCCTAGATTACCAGCTTCTGTGCAAAAAAGAAAAATACAGATTTATTAACTAGTATCATGAACTAACTCTAGTTTGAAGTCTGGGTTTAAGCCTTCCCCCTCTACCTAGTTCAGTAGAGAAGATGCATTAAATAAGCAACCACAAATCCCTTTGGGAGCCACACCTTAGAGTTAAAAGCACTGAGAGGGCAAACTGCAGGAAGGTGGAATTTGTCACCTTGCTGTTAGAAGCGGCCACTTCCTACTGTGCTTTGCACTCTGCCTCCCCTCCCCTGTGGACTTTAAAAAGTGGGGAAATGCTTTTAGACGGGAATGGTGTAACTGCTTGGTCACTGGCTGTTTCCGGAAAGTGGCCGACTGGCACTTCACACTGCAGTCAAATGTCCGCAGTGGAAGTGGGCAGTACAACGGCAGCCGGCACCGGTTGACATAGGGCATCGCTAGCAGTGTAGTGTAGAGAACAGAGCGGCCTATGCAGTGATTTCCAGGAACTATGGCCAGAGGTGCCAGCAGCAGATGTATTGCTTGCAACACGGAAGGAATGGATAAAGCGGAACGCCAAGTCGTTTGCTTTGTTCAGCCGCACAAACTAGCGTTGCCAAGCATCAGAAGAAACACAAGCTCCAGCTCCAGTGTACTGCAGCCAAGCCTCAACTCTGGATTGCTTCAATAAAAAGACCAGTGTCTCCAAGAAAGTGAGTTGGCTGCAATGCAAAATGCAGGGCCCAGCTTGAGGGGAATGTGAGCAGCCTGGGCTAGATCCAGCTACAGCTGATGATGGAGGGGTGGATGCTGAAGAATGGGGTAAGTGCTTGATTAGTCTTCTAGGGAAAAATCTCTGAAGGGCACCAACTCGACTCCCGAGGGAGAGGGAGACTAGCTTTAAAACCAAGTGTTAAAGCAACAGTAAGACCAGTAGCCCCTGGGAAGGGTTTTGCCTACCATGCTTTGGCAGTGTGTTTAGAGGAGGAACCCAAACAAAGCAGCAATGTGTTCCCCACTATCATGGCCTCTGTAAATTAAACTGAGTATGTTTGGATTTCTGCCCCCATTACAGCTGCACCATGCCCCTGGGCAGGCTTAAACCCAGAGTCGATACTGCACATGGAGGAGATTTACACAAACGAGGAATTCCACAACGATGGTAACGTTAACACAAGTCTCTTATTGCTCCACAAAGGCTCTGGGAGCCTCCTGATATGTTAAGGAGCTGGGTCCTGAGGAGTAAAGGAAGACTAAAGGGGGACCGCTGTGTAGCTGTCACTAGCCTCTCTGAACCTTAACAACAGCAGCAGGAGAACAGGGGGGAAGCTAGTTTGACCCCTTCTCTAACCAGCCTATTAAGCCGATCTCGGCTCCCCTCTCCTTATGGATACAGCTGTGGTAGTACAGCCAGCCCAGGGTTGGTGATGCTGGAGGTGCAGACCTCCACTGCAGGTTGGTGTAGCTCATGTTTTTCAAAGTCCTCCAGAAATGTGGCTAGTTCCCCGCACCCCCACTGTAAACAGGATATTTAGAAGTAAACAATTTTAATACAATCCTAGGACATGGTCCGGGCCACGTCATCTGTTCTACCAAAAACCTGGCTCGGAGAGCGAGCCTCAAAATCGGTGGAACTTCCTTGGGAGGAGCCCTCAACTCTCCCCGCTCTGGTTAGGGTTCAGCCTCATAACAGCGTCAGTTTTGAAGTTCAGTATCAAGTGTGGTCAGTCAGAAAGCAGGAGACACTCTTGTATGGATATCAGCTGCAGAGCCCAGGCAGTCCTGAGTCTCCGGCTGAGCTCCCCCTTTCCCAGAAGTTGGAATTTCCCCAGCTGTAAAGCCTAATGCCAAAAAATGCACACAATGGGCGAGACGTTTCAGCCAGCAGCAGTGAGGTGGGGGAGCTGGGCAGGCAGATGATGTCTAGCAAGAGGAAAGAGATGCCCCTCCCCAGAAAGCTTTGTCCTTGCAAAAGCTGCAGGTTAGAGCTATTCCCTCTTTAGCTGCTGTTGCCCTAGGATGAGTCTGGGCAGGGCCCGGAGGATTCAGAGGTGAGGAGTGGTGAGACACCACTGCCTGTGAACTGTATGACTTCCTCACTAGTCTAGTGAACCTGGAGCATTCTGCAGCAAAGCCATCAGCAGCAGGAAACCAAAGGAGAGAAACCTATTTAGACTGACTGAAACTACAGGGGAAATGACCCTACTGGCCAAAGGCTAGCAGCCCTAGAACTTTTCCTAGGAAGTGTTTCTACATCCTATAAGGCACTACGGTCTATCTAGCTAACATCAAGCTGTGTTGAAAACACACCTGCAATGCAAAAGCTGAAGTGGAATTGTGAGATCTGAAGGTGGCTTGACGGCATGGCAGGGCTGACAGGGTGACTCTACACTTTGCGGTAAGTAGGGGAGTAGTCATGTCTTCACTGAAGTTTCCAGAGAGGGGAAGGGGGCATTCATGGATATCTAATGAAAAGGATTCCTTAGTCCCTCCCGCAGGTGAGGACTTGAAGCAGGTGGCACTGTGTCTGTTTGAAATCTGCCTCCCCACCACAGACAGCGCACAGCCTCTGAGGGAGTACCAGAACTGGAAGCCTAAATATCACTGGAGGTGGTAAGTAGGTTATCTAGAAAGAGCGAGTGCTTGTCTCAGAGAAGTCAAAGCAGCTCTCCTAGAAGTCTGCCTGGAAGTTGCCTTAGGTACCACAACAGCCCCCTTGGGCTTTCCTCTAGCAGGGAAGGCATGTATGAGCGTATACAGTAGGAGCAGGTCCTCTGTCCTCGATCAGTTCTAGCCATGGATGTAGCTATAGCAGCCAACAGTTGCAAAGGCTGTGCCGAGTAGCCTTGCTATTAGAGCATTGCTTCTGCTGTCAGTTGTCCCATCCATGCATAGCTAGAAGGGTTAAGTGCCCAAAGAGTGTTGAAATACAAGCTTGAGACTCTCATCCCAAGACAGGTGTAGTTAATTCAGACTTGGACTTGGGGGAAAGAGCATCTGCCTGCAGGAAGCAGCTGGCCGCCTGATGTAGACAGTCACATGGAAGACAAGTTCTGGTGTGAACAAGAGTGCAGGAGTCCGGGGGGTGCTTTTAAAGAACATGGGTCAGGAAAACAGCACTGGGGATGGAAAAACAACTTGGGCAGAACAGCACATAAGCCTGCGTTATGTTTCAATGCACCATGTGACTGATGAGGGGCTTCCCGTAATGAGAAAATCCACCGCTTTGTTACTCCAGAGGGGTGGGGTATCTTAGATGCTGCTACACGAGCCCCCTGCTAAGCTGGGAGTCAAATATAGACTAACCAAACTGAACGGAGGAGTTACAAAGCCAGACAGTCCTCTGTGGCTGATGACCAAACCCAAACGTCCTAACCCCAAATAACCATCTTGGGAAGAAGTGAGGGTATTCAAGGTCTGGCTGTGGCTCTCCACAGCACAGAGAAGCATCTCAGTGCGGGTGTAGGAAAGAGGGACTGGGTCCCATTCCTGGGCTGGCTCCTAGATCTGTGTGAAACCTTCAAACCACAAGGTGTTCTATCTGGTATGGGGAGCACATGACTACAACTCTATGCTACTGCTCTGCTATTCCCCTAATGCACAGCACAACCTTCCTGGTAAGGTGCCACCCAATCTTCTCTGGTCACGGCATTCAATCACAGCAGAGGGGTCAAGACTTACAGGTTAAAAAAACCCCACTAGACACCATCCTTAATCTAGCCCTAATGGAGTTCTTGCATTCTCATTCACTTTTCGGGGATGGTACAGCATTCTGAGGAGACAGACAAGTAGCAAGTGGGTGCACAAAAATATCAATGAAGAGAAATCAGACTGAAGCAGGCATGTTAGTACTGTAAAGATCCTGTATGATGTCAGCAGGGCCCTTCTCTAATTGGGAAGCCAGTCGTATCCTACCAGAGTGAGAGTGGACTACTTAGGTAACTGGGTGAGAGAGATTAGGTCTGGAAGCACAACTGTTGCCTCCTAGACCAGTATCCCAGCAGGGGGTTGTAAGGGTTTGGAAAGACATTTCTAGCGTGTTTAAGAAATCACAGGGTAAAAAGGATGCTTTTTAACACTGAGCAATGTCTAAAGAGCAACCAAAACCATCACAGAGTCACTCCCAGAACGTCAGTGCTGCTCCAAATGCAGGCCAGGAAGCTAAGTATTAACTGGTCAGCTTGAGATTCCCCACCTCCTTACCCCTATAGCCCCCTGATGAGTAACTGTAAGTGCCCCTGCCTGACCAGCCTTCTCTCTGCCCTTTGTAGACCAATTATCGTGCAAAGGGCGAACGGTTTTCTACTGCAGCCTTGACCCCATACAGTGAGTGACTAGCCCTCAGGGCCCCCTACCTCCAATGCTGCCGAGTCCTTCACAGCTGAAGTTTGGCACCAGTGACTTCAGATCTTTTTTTCAGTTACTTTCTGCTTTTGTCACATACATCCACATGCAGTTCAGCTGGTCACCTGGAAATCTGTCCCATCCACTCCCCAGGCCCATTACAGAATTAGGCTCTCAGTTGCCAAATTCCACAGATGACTTTTTTTATTTGGGTGAGGGGACAACAAGGATCTTTCCACTACAGCACCAATCTTGCCTAATCAATTTCCTTTCCATCTCATTATTTTTGCTACCCTACTCTAATGTCACTTGCTTTAACAGGCGGGTGCTGCCCAGGCTATAAGGAGCCATCAGGTTTGGAGCCACATGACTGTTTGTTTCCAACATGGGGCTTCAAGGGACTTACTTTTTCTACAATCTCCCAACTACAGAGCAAGGCCAGTGAGCTTCTCTCCCCTAGATAAAGAATATTAACTTTAAAACACAAACTTGAGCACAGCCTGACATGGAGCCTTGGTACTTGTCAGCGGTTAAGGGAATGCTTTGCAGAGATTCTAATTCCAATCAGTGTTGGTAAAAAGACACAGGTCTTTCCCACAAGAACCTGTAGCATTCTAGTTGAATAACAAGGCTGAAACGGTGGGGGAAAGGAGTGAGGAGGTGGGGGAAGAGAAACATGCTCTTCTTGAACTCATTCAATAGTCTTGTAACCAAATGGGCTGTAACGATTCTGCTCTTCTGAAATCTCATGTGACCAAAAAACCCAAAACCAAAGGAAAACTTCCCCTTGCCAGAGATCCTGTTGTCAGGTGATCTTCAATACCATCTGCCTCCTTCTGTGCATGTAAGTAATGGAGATTGTAGGTCCCAGGTAAATAAACCTAGAAAAAAAAAAAAAAACAGATCAGATATTGCCGTTGTTTCTCTCGCCGGTCTAAGGGCTGTACCTGGAAAAATGTAATGTGCTGAAAGTCTCTCCGCTGGTTGGCCCTGACACAGTGAGAGGTGTCAGACCTTTCAGATCCCCTCATTCTGGTCACCTTGCTTTCCCATCTCCCTGCATTTACTTGCACCATTTTTACCTGCCAGTTGCTGACAGATTGTAAAAACTGCAGATTAATGCTTCACACAGGTTGGAATCCGCTATTCCAATTTGCTTTCATCTACAATGGCTTCTAGTGGGATAAAACAGGAGTTGCTTTAAAAAAAAAATCAGACTGATTCGAGTGGGGAGGGAAAAGAGTGAATGGATTCTGAGATCAGATACTTGGTAACTGGCCATGGGCGGAACTGACTAGACATCACTGCAGAGAGAGAAGTATACAAGTACTTGTTTCCAGTCCCGATTAGTCGGAAGTATTGGTCTTTACAACTCACACATCCCTCAGCCTGGCAATGTTCTTGGCACTGATCCAGGACTGGCTATAGCAGGTCTGGACCTCAGAATGTTGTTTTCCTTCTCCAAAACATATTGACAGGTAATCCATGTCTTCAGCATGGCAACATGCTATTTATACATTCCAAACTGTGCTGGATCACTGAGATCAGCCACTTAAATATAAGGCGATGCTGTGCATGGGTAAGTAATGTAGCTACCTCCTAGAAGGGGTCTGCCATGGTGTGCTGGATGAGTATCTATTAAGACACCTTTTTCTGAGGCTCCATATGATGTGCTCTTGGGTATGCCCCTTTAGAAACACCTTCAGCGGTGCATATACATGTCAAATTAAAGGAGGAACAGTGGGGATATCACACTCGGGTATGAACGTCTTCAATTCACTAACAGTGAGAAGACATCTTAGTCTTCTTAAGTTGTGCTGGAGGCAATTAAAAGAATCCCCCTTGCTGTACACACAGTGAGAAACTCAAGAGGAGCAGAGCCTGTTTCTTATTAGCTGTGAACGTTAACTCTTGGGGATGTTAGATTCCTTCTCTGCGTGCTAATTGCTATGGTCTGCTAGTTAGCTCACTCATGGGACCTACAGAACAGAATGGGGAATCTAATTTTGAAGGGGCTAAATTGGCAACACAAGAACGTTCATATGCCTTTGTTCCATGTTTGACTTGTAACTAATCACTAGAGGTCACATGCTTTGTTGCTTCTGCAGGGCAAGTTCATTGCACACACCTGTCTAGTCCGCCCACAAGCTGATGTCTGCACTGATCAGATGCCAAGTGCATTCCCTGACATTCTAAAAGTGATTGGAGGGGGGTGTTCAAAAGTTCTCATGTTATATCCCAACACAGAAATGCCATAATGTTGAATGCAGTCTCACTGTGCTTGGCCAGTAATACTAGGGGTTAGCACTCTTTATTGCTGGGGTAGGTAGGGTTCCTACCCTCCAGGATTGTCCTGGGGTCTCCAGGAATTAAAGATGAATCTTTAATTAAAGGTGATGTCATGTGATGAAATCTCCAGAAATACATCCAACCAAAACTGGCAACCCTAAGTGTAGATCAAGCTCAGGGCGGAAGCAGTAGATGTAATATAGCATGATGTTAGTAAGACTTCTGACAGTCCCACATGGTGTTCTCAGAGGCAACCTAGGGAAATATGGTCTAAAGGAAATTACTATAAGGTGGGTGCAAAACTGGTTGTAAGGCTGTACTCAAAGAGTAGTTATCAAGGACTTGCTGTCAAACTGGGAAGGTGTATCTAATAGGTCCTTCAAAAGTCTGGCACTATTCAGTATTTTCATTACTGACTTGAAAAATAGAGTGGAGAGGATGCTTATGAAAGACAAAACAAGACTGCTCTTCACTGGCTTGCAAGTTAGTTGTGGGACTTTATTCAAATGTACTAATGCTGCTTAAATTAATAATTTTAAATTAACGGCCTTCCTTTGTTGTTATATTTTAATCCCAGATAGGACTGGACTAAAGCCGATAGCTTGTATAGGCCCCCACCCTGAGGGTGGAAGGGCAGTGGGACCAGCTGTGGGGAATTACTGAATTCCTTAGGAAACAGGAAGAGAGCAGTAAGGAGAGAACAAGCAGGTCTAGCAGAGAGCAGAAGGCAAAATGAGGGCTGTGTTTTCTTGGGGCCATACTGAACCAAGACATGTGGGACCATTTTACTTTGGTCTGAGGTAGGTCACCTTTTTTCTGGAACCTTGAAGTGAGCTGAGGAGGAATTCTGTATTTGGCTTTTAAAGGGGTAACAGTTTGGGGTTGGTTGCTTTGCTTCCTTGCCTAGGTGTTTGTAATCCTGATATTCAAGGTGCTGTTTGCTAATCCTGCTTTGAGTGGCCTATTATAACCCCTCCCACAACTGTAGAAATCCTAAAGATCTCTCCTGAGGGAAGGGAAGGTAGATGGGAGGAGTAAGGAAAAAACAGCAGTCTCCTGTTCTCTGGCCACAACTCACGATCCCTCTGAAAGGGTGCTCCCTGAAGGTCAAGAAGCTGGCCAGAGAGTGTTGTAGGGGAAACTATTTTACCTTGCATTGTGGCTGGACCTTCAGCTCTGGAGTTAGTACTAGTTTGTTTGCTTTCAGAAGCCTGGTCTACAGGTTTAGGTACATTGCTGATGGGTGAAAAAGTCACCCCGAGATGCATAGTTAAACCAGCTTAAGCACCAACATAGACATCTGTAGGGCAATGGAAGAATTCTTCCATCTACCTAGCTACTGCTTCTCAAGGGTGTGGAAATACTATGGTGACCAAAAAAAACCCCCTTCTGTTGCTGTAGTAAGTGTGAAACTGCAGCCATGTCACTGTAGTGTAGACTTACCAGTCTGCTGCCCTCACAGACAGTCATTAAATTGCTTCCTTCCTAAAGGGACAGTGGGAATACAATCCTTGCCTCTACTCCTCTCCAACTCAGCTGGTGGTTGATGACTAGCAAGCCACCTTTGTTAAGAGAGTGGAAGTGTCTAGAGATCTCCGGGACTAGAATGCCTGTCACTGCTAAGTGTCCTCATTTCTACTGCAGCTGTAGCACTGTAGAGTATGCAAGGGGACCACAGGAGACCTGAAGATTGTGCTGGCCACAGCAGAGGCATCAAGACCTAAGCAATTTTATTTTTGAACATGAGGGGATGATAAGACTGTTTGTTTTAAAGCAAAGAAGATTGCTAAGCTTGTTTGTGAGATCCCTCCCCCTCCATCTGGCCCTCAAGAGGCATTTCCCCAGCGGTGGTGTGTGTTTGGGTTAGACCCTTTCAGCACCTAGTTCAGTAAACTCTGCTCATTAGGACAGAGGCCCATTGGAACTCTCAATTAGCTGAAGGAAACCCTGAGCAGAACACAGCTGGTAGAGTACATGGTAATTAGCAACTACCTCTTAGTAAAGAAATTAAGGCCTAACTCCCTGAGAATGCCTCTGAAACTAGATCCATGTGGCTACAATTGGCCTCTAAAGAGAATGGGGTTCAGCTGTGACTTCTCTAATTAGAGGAGAAGAGAACAGATAGGGGCTACTGATCTTATGGAAAGGACTACATAAGATCACAGGAGAGTGGGTGAATTTCTGGCTGAGAGCTGCTGGTCAGTGTATAGACACCAGCTTTCTATGTCAAGAGTTGCAAAGTGGGAGCAAAAAAAAGCGCATGAAGAAAGACACAAGAGATGGAGTTCTCTGTGGATAGACACACGGAATGGCGTCCTAGGCCGTACTTGGCACAAGACAGAGGGACTGAGGAGCAGCAATTCAGAAAGGAGATTGAAGGTGTCTCTTAGCAACTTTGCATAGAAATGATAAATGGGTATCAATGGATGGCACACAGAGAGGCAGGAGAAAAACTGCCACCTCACTGAATCACAAAGTGATTGGTGAACAGGCAACTAGTCACCAGAAAATGGTGGAGAGACTCAACAGACAAACTCCAGGGGAGAAGTGAACCTCTCCACTCCTCTCAGAATTAAGATGGTAGTTAGAGGCTGAAAGAAGAAGTATTGCACGGGGTGGTCTAGTCCAGTGGTCCTCAAAGTTTTTCGGCTACATCCCCCTTTCCATGGCATGGCATCCACTTGCAGCCCCCCCGGGGTATGTCCGCCAAAATGCGGCCAAGCAGAAAGCTTCTGCTTTCTGTGGCAGCATTTCAGCGGTACAAAAATAGACTGCTGCCGAATTCGGCGATCTCCCAGGCGGGATTGGCAGCGGCGCCAGGGTCTCGTGCACCCCCCCCGGGGTGCGCGCATCCCACTTTGAAGACCACTGCTCTAGACACCTCATCCCTGCCAGAGTGCCCGTGGTTCCTGGCTATATAAACAGTTAACTATGTCCAATACTAAATTGATGTCCAAATATAAATAACTTGCCTAACCTGTAACCATAAGGGTTGGTTTGCTGCCACAGTTAACACAGGGAGAGGGAAGCCCACCGCATACATATTCCATGGTGGCCACAACAACAGAACGCAGAGCACAGCTGGGAAAAGGGGGAACTGATGCCACTACCTGTGGCATTTTGGGCTGTATAAGTAGGGGCATTGCCAGCAGATTGAGGGATATAATAATTCCCCTCTATTCAGCATTGGTGAGGCCTCATCTGGAGTACTATGTCCAGTTTTGGGCCCCACACTACAAGAAGGATGTGGAAAAATTGGAAAGAGTCCAGAGAAGGGCAACAAAATGATGAGGGGGCTGGAGTGCATGACTTATGAGGAGATGCTGAGGGAACTGGGATTATTTAGTCTGCCCAAGAGAAGAATGAGGGGGGATTTTATAGCTGCTTTTATAGCCTGAAAGGGGGTTCCAAAGAGGATGGATCTAGACTGTTTTCAGTGGTACCAGAACAAGGAGTAACGGTATCAAGTTGCAATGAGGAAAGTTTAGGTTGGATATTAGGAAAAACTTTTTCACTAGGAGGGTGGTGAAGCACTGGAATGGGTTCCCTAGGGAGGTGGTGGAATCTCCTTCCTTAGAGGTTTTTAAGGTCAGGCTTGACAAAGCCCTGGCTGGGATGATTTAGGTGGGACTTGGTCCTCCTTGGAGCAGGGGGTGGGACTAGATGACCTCCGGGGGTCCCTTCCAACCCTGATAGTCTATGATCAAGCCGTGCATTCTTTCACCAGAATACAGAACAGGAGGATAACTGCAGAGTGAACAAGGAAGTAAATCCTTTGCATCTCCAGCCACAAAGGAACTGGCTGGGCTGCTTCTGCCCCTAGAGTGTTGCTCTACACCAAGGAGCATAGCAAAATTACAAGGGCAGAATCAGACCCACGGGATGGAATCCACATTAATGCTGACAGTTACTTACAAGTAATATTATCCAACCACATTCAGGCTTCCAGTCAGCCTATCCCTTGAGGCATGGGGCGGTTAAGTACTTGCTAATGTGTAATGCAGGTGCAGTAACAATGCTAAACACCTACAGGAATCAAGGGATTAACCTGAGGTCACCCACTGGGATTAAACAACTCCCTTTCTGGCTGTACTAGAATGACTTCTGTATCACAAACCTAGACAGGGAAAGGTTGTAAAATTGTGCACAAGACCCTACGTAACAGTGAGAGCACCCTCCAGCAGTTGGGGTTCTGTGAAAGTCTTACCCCAGGTGTCTACTCAAAGGAGGAGGAAAAAATATTCCTTTTATTTCAGTGAAATATGGACACCAACATTGCAGGGAATGCCTCCTACTCTTACCTAGCAAGTCTCTGTGTGGAGTCAGGAGCAACAACTAGGAGAGTCTGAGTAACCATGTGGGACAGACAGCTCTGGGATACTCAGCCAGGGTGGTAAAACCAGGAGGAAGATCACCTTCACTGGCTCCAGCCCACTGGTTCTGGCTGGCTCCAGCAGGACAGCAGGAACACTTTCCCACATGAAACTGTAAATATTGGTTAATATAAAATCTGCTGTGTGGCAGATCTGCAATACCTATAGCATAAGTGTAGAGACAAGCCCCCTTGGACCTTCAGAAGCTGGAAGGGGCCAGTGCAATACCAAGAATGGGCAAGCTCTGGCTGGTAGCACTGTGTGCTGTTTAAGCTAGGACATGAACTAAGTCTGATGTTTTTTTCCATTTAACTCTCCAAACAGAAATGAGAGGCCTGTTCTGAATGGCAGATAGAAGGTTCAGAAGGGTCAAAGTTGGCGTAGGAACTGACTTGTAGTTAAATGCTCAACTGCTGAGGCATTAATGCCGACCTCCGGCACGGATTTAAGTTCATGTTAAGCTTCTCAGGCAGTTTCAGACTTAAGAGTTGGGAATGTTACACTAAAACTCAGCAACAATGAAAGGGACCTATTGTGGATTTGAAGGTGGGAATGCAGTTTAGAAAGCCATGCATGCAAGAGCACTGCTGTACTGTGAAGGAACCAGAGAAATTTCCCCCCCATCATGCAACATGATGCACCAAGTCTACAATGAACATATGGCCGGCATTCAGCTCAGCTACGGGGGACAAGCAAAGCATGGCACATTGCATTCAGTTGAAGTAGTAACCCCCTCCACTGCAGCTGGATCACTAAAGGAAACATTTGATGAAGCCCAATTGCTGGCTCCATCCATAGATAGGGAAGGGGGGAATCTGAACAGGCAGCTAGGTTTTTAAGTAAACAGCTGCAGGGTAGGACTGTCTTCTCTCTGTTTATTATCCGTGTATTTAGTATTCTGCAGATATGTGCCGAATGGATTTTCCCCAGAGGGCACTGGCTTGTTACATAACTCAACAGCATTGTGTTAGCAGAGCATGAGTGATCAGATGGCAACAGCAGAGGCAAAACATGGACTGCTCGGGAGATGCATGATGTCAGGTGCTTTAAAAATAGAATATCCCCAACCCCCATGGGAGGAAAACATCCACCTCTTCCCTTAAAACCAAAAGGTGAAGTATGCTAGTCGGGCAGCCTCTAGTCAGACCAGAGCCAGTAAGGAGCAGTTCTCACTAAAGTCCATTTCAAGGGTTCACAATTCTGCTCCTTCATTCTGAACTCCCTACCTCAACCCCATCAGGAACCTGCATTATACATAGCCAATGATCCACCACCCTGTGCATTGCAGCAGCCCCACCATTCAGTCACTCAGTGTGATGTACCTTTTATCACATACATGGTACTAGAGGTGAGTATCTAGAACAAAGTCTCAGCTAAAGGTGTCTTTGCTTTCCTGGGTGAAGTCAGATTTTTACAAAAAATCTTAGTTTATCCCAGCAGCACTTCAGCTGAGAAAATCAGCTGCTGATAGAGGCTGGTAAGAGAGGCCCCAAATAACCTACTTGTCTGGGCACATTCCAAACCAGTGGCTAGAGCCAGGGGAGGGAGAGCACAGCGTTATTACATAATCTCTGGAATGCTCACTTCAGGTCAAGGCAAATCAATAGCAGTGAGGAAATTAGGAGCCAGGGCTGCCAAAGTGCCCTTAACTCATCCTCTTGTACATGCATGTTATTGCAGAGGCTGGTCTTTGGTCTAGGGCAGGGGTCTCAAACATGCGGCCCGGGGGCCACATGCGGCCCGCGAAGCCCTTCCCTGTGGCCCGCCAGGCTTCCTGTTCCCCCCCCCCCCCATTTGCAGTTTGCGGGAGGGAGGGGCCAGAAGCAGAGGCTTCTCCGCTGCCTGGCTGGGCCACACGTGTTTCTAGCTCTGGACTTCCTATATTGCTCTTGCTTTGTTTGCCAAACAGCTGTTGGTGGTGCCTAGCGCTTTCCAGGAGGGAATGGGGAGCTGCGTGCTCAGAGGAGGAGATGGGGCAGGGGTGGGACCTCTTGGAAGGGGTGGAGTGGGGGCGGAGCTGGGGCAGCGAGGGTGTGTGCGTGTGTCAGTGGTGCGGCCCTCGGGCCAGTGCACTAGTCCTCATGCGGCCCTCGTGGTCATTTGAGTTTGAGACCCCTGGTCTAGGGGTTGATCTAACCACATGCTGCACAACTTCACCGTGAGGAGGGAAAATAGTGACGTGCCAAGGCAGCTCCCATTTGTAATTTCCTTTAATATTTAATTTGAGTATGAGCTCCTCAGTCTCCTGACCACAGCAAGCAAAACAGGTGGGTTAAGTTCAGGTTAGTCATTTTTCCACTAATGAAGTGTCACAGATCTCTCCTGCTCAGCATTATACAGAGCACACTGCAGGAGCTTTTGAAAGACCAAGCTTCTCCAAAGGCCAGTTTTACTTTCATCTTCCAGATCTGCAGTTTTCCAGTTTCATCCCAGTTCTTTGGCTGGGGGAGTCTCTCGTAACTGCTTTTGTTTCTAAGTGGCTTTGCACAAATAAATATTTCCCAGTTACTGCGGACACCAGCTCAATGTAATTCCCTAGTTCTAAAGGTCTGACAGACAAGGCTTTTGGCTACTGGAGTTCTTTAGGTTCTGAATACAGCAGTGGCAAGGGCAAACTGAGAGCCTTGCTGTCTCCTTGAATTATGGAGTTCCTAGATGTGGTTTAGGGAACTGAGCCTAGAAGGAAAGAGGTTCTATTTAAATGAGCTGGGAGCAATTCTGTAAACTTTCTGCCTGGGAAGGCTTACATTTCCTAATTGTGCCAAATACAAGAACATGTGCCTGGCATTGCACAAGTATATTTCATGCTAGAAGGAACTCCCTTATTTAGTACTGGGAAGTAAAAATGAAACAAGACCAATTACGTTCCTTCTAGGTGAAGCAGGCTTGGGCATGTTAAACTCACCTGCCACTTTACCCAGTGCATTCCCAAGCAGTCTGCACAGCTGTTTGAAGAGCTCAAATACAATAGGGGTATTATCAGTCCAGTACATTATATTGGGGTGGGAATGGGTATGCAGAATGCAGGAGATCTGATATCCACTGTTCCAGCTTCAGGGTTGCCTAAAGCAGGCTCAGCCTGATTGCAACCATTAAGAGGAGGAGGTCCTTTGATGCGGAAAGGAGGAAGTAGCTGAGCAAAACTGTACTGCACTCAAAAGATAGCTAGTGAGTGGAATATGGCACCTCATCATGGGACGGCCTCTGCAGGTCACCTCAAGTGGCCTCAGAGGACAGCGCTGAGTCATTTGTGTACAAACAGTACAGAAGACGACTGCTATACTACATACAAAAATCACAATTAACATTAAGGCTGCAAAGGGATGAACACTAGTTATCGACAAGGCAGCCGTGAAGCCTTCTGTCCCCTCATGTGTACACGTGATACAAGGACGACGTGAGCATACTAGTCTTTCCCTGTAGGATCCCCCCCTCTAGTTGGTCAGTGTGCAGAGAATGTGTCAGCAGGAAAGTCTTTGTCTCAATTGTCTGAGTGGTCCCTGGCCTCACCACACAGTAGCCAGCTCGGTCAGGGAGGGAGGAGGGTAGGGGTCCTCTCAGGCAACTGAGACTTGTGTTAAGACACTGTTTCCAACTAAGGGTCGGAGAGCATTACACAGGGCTGCTGCTAGTTGTGTTTTCCATCTCCTTTTTAGGATTTTTATTTAAATAAAGGTGGACGAAAGCCTCAGGAAGTAGTTCTTACATGAGTCAGTGGATAAATAGCTCTAAGAATATAAAAGGCTCCACTGTGCCATTACACAGTACAGTCAATAAGTGGGATGGTGCAATAGGTGAAGGAAAGAGTTGCAGAAAAACAGCAGAACACTTACCCAATTGCAAAATGCACTAATGCTTTGCCCTGAATTTAAGCAGCACATGTAACCTGGTCCATTCTGGTTTCAAGCTCAAAGGCATCCGGTCGATCCTGTGGGTTAGCAGCTAACATGTCTTTCAAGAGTTGCTTGATCCCCTCAGACATGGAAGTCCTGCGTTTCTGTGGGATATGCAACTCCATCTTTGGGTTTTCTAGCAGTGCTTCCCCAACGGGCACAATCTCTGTGCCCTGCTTGATGTAGGTCCCCAGTAGCTCCTTCTTGGTCTCTGCATCGATGAAAGTTATCCTCTCAATCATGGCCCAGATGATGATGCCCAGGGCAAAGATGTCTGCCTTGGCTGTGTAGTGTCCCTCCCAGACCTCAGGGGCCATGTAGAAGTCCGAGCCGCAGGCTGAAGACAGCCAGTACTTGTTCACATTCACATTTTTGTTATCGTTTCCGCCTTCCTTGCCCCGAGCCGTCAGGCCGGCACAGACCTTGCTGAGTCCGAAGTCCGCCACCTTGAGAACCGGGGTGCCAGACTTTTCGGTGATCAAGATGTTGTCGGGCTTCAGGTCCCTGTGCACGATATGGTTCTTGTGCAAGAAGGCAATTGCGCTGGTTAGCTGTAGCATGAAACTCTTGTTAGTGGCCGGGTCTGGTCGCCGCGAGAGCACGTACTGATTCAGATCTCCCCCTTCGCAGAACTCCATGACAAACCAGAGATAACAGGGCTCCTCCGCATAGCCCAAGATTCTCTCACCTTATGGAAAAGAAAGAAAGAGGCATGGTAATGACAGACCCAGCAAGAGGTTAGTAACGGTAAGGACAGTTATGTTTTAAATGCAGCGGAAAGTCCTGCTGAGTCTAGTCAGAGCCGCCTTCACAAGAACATGGTGGTGTGACATCTGTAAGTTATGCAGAAGGCTGCAGACTGGCTGACTGATGCCCTCATCTCTACAGTTTAACTGCTTTTGGGTCCTGTGGAATGAGGGGGTATAAGATATTTTTCACCTCCAGTCAGGCACAGCCATACCCTAGACACCAGCTTAAAGGGCGGTTTGCTTTAAAAGTTGTTCTACGAGTGACACGGAGGAGGTGGTAAACAGGGACCCACCCTCTGTAGTTTCTAGAAAGCTCAGATTGCAAGTGAACAGTTTTACTATCAGTCCTGCGGGCTCCACCTGGAATCTGAAAATCAAGCTATGTTTTCAGCTTCTGCATTTACCACCAATAAGATTCTTCACTTGCAATTCTCAGCCTTGCTGAGGATGTAGAGTCTGGTGGCACCTTAAAGACTAACATTTATTTGGGCATAAGCTTTTGTGGGTAAAACACTACTACTTCAGATGCTTTTTTTACACCCAGGAAAGCTTACGCCCAAATAAAGCTGTTCGTCTTTAAGATGCCACTGGACTTCTCATTGTTTCTATTGGTAAGGGAAATGACTTTTTGCTAGCGTAGGTGTATATTGATAAATGCTCTTGTATAGACAGTTATACCAGTACAAAGCCTACTGATTACCATTAGAGATTATTTAGGTTGGTATCTGTGCCTACAGCCCTAATCCCAGCAGGGAGAGGAGGAATCTTGAACTGTTTGCCTTCTAGCAAATAGCACCTCCTGAATAGTGAACTAATATGATGCAGGAGATTGACCTTGGTTATACAGACAGAACTGAACCTGTTAGTGCAACTGGAGTATTTCCTAATAAGATGTTGAGAATTACATTTCACCATAAACCCAGAGTACTCAACTTGATTTCCTCTACTTTTTCTATCAAATCATATGGGCAGAGCTGAAAAGTTAAAATGTGTTAAATGACTCCACCCTCCAGCAAATAAACCCGAGAGAACACATGGGGAAGAAACCAGGATTTCCAATGGCTGATAAAGCCAAAAGACACCAAACAAGCCAAGTCATCAGCTCTTTAATGTCAGTCTCTGTAACGGTCAGTAATTGGTATGGGTAGGTGGAGAGAAATATTAGGTATTTGCATAACAGTCTGTTACCATGACTACTGCCATGGAAATTAGAAAAGAATTCCCTGTCCCATGTAAATTATGAAAAAGTTAGATCAGAGGGAGTGGGAAGGAGACCCTTTAAACCAGCCATTCTCAACCAGGGTCTAAGGCCCCCTTGGGGCCACAAGCAAGTTTCAGGAAGTTCACCAAACCAGGCCACCATCAGACTCACTGGAGCCGGAGCCGGGCAGAAAGTGAAGCCCTGTCATCTGGGACTGAACCTGAAGCCTGAGCCATTTAGTTTTGTGGAACCACCTGTGGTAAGGGCCCCGCACAACCGTCCTACTTCTCCCTCCTCCCCTGCAATTCTGGCAGTGGCTTTTATGCAGAAACTCAGTTATGGCACATGTGGCTGTAGAGTTTTTATAGCATGTTGTGTGTGTGGGGAGGGGGAACAACTCAGAAAGCAAAGGTTGAGAACCCCTGCTTTAAATGAGCCAGCAGAATGTGGGGTGTTGGTGGTATTTGCTGGACAGGCCAAATCAAGGCTCCCTAATAAGAGTACTGTAAAAAAGGGAATCCCACCAAGTTAGAGTCTCTGTGGCAAACAGTCTATTTGGGGAGGGAAAGGTCATTTGTTTCTGGAGATGAAAACTCAGAACAGGAAAACAGCATCCTCTGTCTGAGCCGCCCCTGGTGAGACAGGGGAAAAGCACATGACAGAATGGAAAACCAAAGACAGAGCTACTGGTCTTGGGAACAAAAACATTTACACAGTCAAAACAGTTATGTGCACTTGTAGTTTAAAATTTTATTAACTTACCTTAATTAAAACTCTACAACAACATCTTAAGACACAAAAGTTTGTGTATACCTTGCTCCAGCCCCCTGCAGTGAGATTTTGGGTGGGATGGCTATTCCTGGCAAGGAATTGCACTGTTCTGGTAATAAGTTTGAACAGCTGTTCTCGGTGTTGTGTATTCTGTGCATGAAGATGCATGTACTCTGCTTAAAACAGCAATGCCACAGCCCTTGTGTGCATGTCCTACAAAGTTGGAGTGCAGGCAGTACCAGGGTATAGGGTCCATGTGGGAATGCAAAGGCATTCAGATTCTAGTGGTGGTGATGGGCACCTTTCTACAGGTGTGACCTGTGTGGTGGTGGCCAAGCTCAGTAACAAAGCCAGTCAGTTTCCAACCAGCTGAAATGTTGGCTTAGCAATGAAGAAGAAGCCTTCAATTTAAGAGCAAAGCTAGGATTGTTGGGTTTTGAAGAGGGTGCTGATGAGGTCAGCACTTGTGTGGTGAGGAGCAGGTTAGGGTTTGTGTGGCAGAGCTACCCAATTGAGACCATAAACTACAGACTATTCATAGGAATCCTACACACACAGGAGAGAACATTGTGCTTGGGTAGGAATTGAGCATTTTAAATTCTGCTAATGATTCAATCCCCAATTCTGACTTATGTGGGAATGCTACCCACGAACAGCAGCAAGAGCAGGCACCCTTCAGTAGGGACACCAAAGCAATATGGGACACCAACCCCCCTCGTCTATCCTGCATTTGCCACCTTCCTCCTCTAGCCATACCTTCATCCTCCCCTTGATCTTTGCCCTTGCTTTATTTGCACTCTATAGCTTTTGGGGCGATTTGTTGGCCCTCCCCCACCGTTGTTGGGGTCCTTCCCTGGTTTTTGTCTCTGTAGGGTGCACGAGAGGACTGAGTTCTAGTTAGTTTTCCTCGGCAGTTTTTGAACTTTGCAGAGAGAAAATTACTGGGAATAGTTTCCTTCTGTCTCTGGGTTTTTACACACAGAGGAGGCAGCAGAAGGAGACCAAGAGAAAAGACAACTGATAGACACGTTCCGAGACTGATCCATGATGTAAGAGTGTTTACATAAAGTCCCAGTGATATTGCACTCCATTCTAGGTGGTGTAGGATGGATAATGTGCACTAACCTCTTCACTGCTGCAGTGAGATTTCCCCTGAAACACCTACTGGAACCTCACCCTTCCAAAGTGACTGACTTCAGCCAAATCACTCAGCACATTTAACAGGTACTGAACTGGTGTCCCGGTCTCCATTGTTACAATTTAGATGTAATCATAAAATACACTCACTAGCTCAAGATACCTGCTGCTAAGATTCCCATGGCAAACAGCTGAAAAGAGATGGCCACAGACACTGGCATAAGTCGGTGGCCTTTGAAACTAACAGGCTATGCACTGCTGTGTTGTAACTACTGCGCAGGCTGTATAAATATGGGCCCTTGAGAAGTATTTTGAGAGCTCCAGCACAGAGCCCAGGCTGCTGTGCAGCCAGTCTGTAGCAGACATGCTGGTAAGCTCTGCCCTATCTATGGTCAGCTTCTCTCTAATAAGCTAGCTCTGTACATTGACACCATTGGCTAGAACAGCTGACAGAGCACATGGTCAAACATGAGCCCTGAACATGTGGACAGGAGACTCTCGATTATCCAGGATGATAGGGAAAAAATAATTCTGGTTAATAAAATCCCAGATAATCACCATCCATAGGAAATATGGGGAGAGGGGGTTGGTTCACCAGCCACCCTGCGCTGGGGGGAGGGGGTGTGGTTCACTGGTGTGTGTGTGTGTGTGTGTGTTTGTGTGTGTGGCCAGCAGCAAAGCCAGACATCCTGGTTAATTTTTTTTTTGACATCCTGGTTAATCCAATCCTGGATAATCAAGAGTCTACCGTATGTACGGAGGTTGTGGCTTTGCACATTGCCGCTGTGTATTCTTCCCTCTCAACGGTCCCGCAGTTGAGACTAATGAAACTCCAAGCCGGGTGCTCAGCTTCAGCTGTACTTTGCTTAACCAGAGACACCGCATAATGAACTTAAGACATTTCCTCTGCTAAAGAATTTGAACCCTACAGTCGAGTCGTCTGTTACTTGAGACTCATCCAAAATGAGGAGCACGAGTTAATCCGCACATCCTGAACCTCGGCACGTTGGCACAACATCTGTGCATGCCTGTAAATAGCCCAGCTGAGATCATGCAGAATGGCACGGCAGCGATTCTACATGTTGGCCACGTGGGTAAGAACACTGGAGGTGGCGGAGAACGAGGGGTATGAGCAAGCCAGAGCCTTGGTGACTGGGGAAGGGGGCACAGTAGCTTTTGGGTGAGGTCTCCCCCACCTGTTTACCTACTTCAAAGCACCAATCAGTACAATATCATTGTATAAGTTACATAGCTTTGGAGGGAACTGAGCTGCAAGCTACTAAAGCTTTTTTTGTGTGAATCGGTGCATTTTGGAGCATACAGGGGTCTTGTTCTGCTATGCGCTCAGTGAAGCTGACTGACAGGTCTGTGATGACAGGATAGGTATGGGGAGTGCAGGTTCAAGCTGGCTTTGATTGTTACGATGCAGTGCATCTCAGGGGAGGAAGAGGATGGGGGTTTCAGGGTGGTCTTCCAGTTTACAGGTCCCTTCAGCAGAATCTTTTACTTTGATATACAATTGGCTCCACTTGTTGTCATGAGGGACCTCTCCGCCTGAGGGAGTTTCCAGGGGAGGGGAGAACATTGTGCTGGGGAACCTCTTTCCCCAATTTTGAGGGAAGGACTCCATTACAGGGCCTGTACAATGAGAGCCCTGAGGGGAGCCCCCACTACCTTTCTGCCAGGTCTCCAGACTCAGATTAGGCTGGCTCTGCTTATTACAAATAAGGGGGGTCCTACTGGAGGAGGGGCAGGCCCCCCAAGGGTGGTACCCATGTGTAGGGCTCCAATTATCTTTCAGAAAGTTCTCCCTGAGGAACATGCATAGTTGACTCTGCCTGTTGCTGGATGTGTGAGAAGAAATCCCTGTGAGAGCTATGGAAGCCTCCCTCCTTCCTTGGGGGGGGGGGGGGGGGAATACAGTGGGACCCAGGGGTGTGGCACAAGTAGAACAGATCTTCCTTATGGCTGAGTGGGAATATAGAGGTTATGGAAGGCCCCTGGCTAAAGTTGTATGGGGGAGGGGATCCTATACCAGATAGAGGTAGAGCGGTTTCTGCTTCCTGCTGTGTGAAGGGTTTATGTAGGATCCCCTGAGGATATCTAGGAGGTAGCAGGGCAGGGTGGGCAGCAATACTTCTCAGGGCTGGGGTGTGTGTGTCCCAGTACCTTTGAAGGTGCGGGTACAGCTGGTGGTGCTTGAGGGGGGATTATACAGGGAGGTCGCTGAGGGGGGTCCCAGGGCTAGGTTTTTTTGGGGGGTGGCTGGGGGATTTTTTGGGGAGTCCTGGTACCTTTCAGGGAGGTCTCCACCAGGCGCAGGTACAGCTGGTGGTGGCTGAGGGGGGCACACGGGGGGTTATATGGAGAGTCACTGAGGGGATCCCCAGGAGTGGGGGGTCCCGGTACCTTTCAGCGAGGTCTCCACCAGGCACAGGTACAGCTGGCAGTGGCTGAGGGGGGTACATGGGGTTATATGGGGGGATCACTGAGGGGGGTCCCCAGGATTGGGCGGTCCCGGTACCTTTCAGGGAGGTCTCCACCAGGCGCAGGTACAGCTGGCGGTGGCTGAGGGGGGCACACGGGGGGTTATATGGGGGGGTCCCCGAGGGGGGTCCCCAGGATCGGGGGGGTGCCGGTACCTTTCAGAGAGGTCTCCACCAGGCGCAGGTACAGTTGGTGGTGGCTGAGGGGGGTACACAGGGGGTTATGGGGGGGTCACAGGGGGGTCCCCAGGATCGGGGGGTCCCGGGGTCATTGAGGGGGGTCCCCAGGATCGGGGGGTCCCGGTACCTTTCAGCGAGGTCTCCACCAGGCGCAGGTACAGCTGGCGGTGGCTGAGGGGGGTGGCTGAGGGGGGTTCGCTGGGGGGTGTTTGTCCCGGGTTTGGGGGTACACGGGGGGTCCTCGAGGGGGATCCCGGTACCTTTCAGCGAGGTCTCCACCAGGCGCAGGTACAGCTGGCGGTGGCTGAGGGAGGTACACAGGGGGTAATATGGGGGGGGGATCGCTGGGGTGTGTGTGTCCCGGGTTTGGGGGTACACGGGGGGTTATATGGGGGATCCCCGAGGGGGGTGCCGGTACCTTTCAGCGAGGTCTCCACCAGGCGCAGGTACAGCTGGTTTGGGGGTACATAGGGGGTTATATGGGGGATCCCCGAGGGGGGTCCCCAGGATCGGGGGGTGCCGGTACCTTTCAGCGAGGTCTCCACCAGGCGCAGGTACAGCTGGCGGTGGCTGAGGGGGATACACAGGGGGTTATACGGGGGGGATCGCTGGGGGGTGTGTGTCCCGGGTTTGGGGGCACACGGGGGGTTACATGGGGGGTCCCCGAGGGGGGTCCCGGTACCTTTCAGCGAGGTCTCCACCAGGCGCAGGTACAGCTGGCGGTGGCTGAGGGGGGTGCACAGGGGGTTATACGGGGGGGATCGCTGGGGGGGTGTGTGTCCCGTGTTTGGGGATACACGGGGGGTCCCCGAGGGGGGTCCCGGTACCTTTCAGCGAGGTCTCCACCAGGCGCAGGTACAGCTGGCTCTGCTTGTTGCCGTGGCTCATGCGCTGCCCCAGCCCGTCGCGCTGCAGCACGCACTCCTCGAAGCGCACCACGTTGGGGTGGCGGCGCCGCAGGCTGGTCAGGGCCCAGAACTCGGCCAGCGCCAGCTCCACGTTCTCGGGCGCGTCGCAGCGGATCCGCTTGACGGCCAGGCGGGCGCCGCTGCGGCCCGACACGGCCTCGTACACCACCCCGTAGGACCCGCGCCCGATCTCCGCCACCAGGCTGTAGCGCGGCGCCCCGGCCCCGCCGCCGGCCGCCGGCTCCATGGGGCCCCTCAGGGCCGGGCCCCGCTCCGGCCGCCGCCTCCGCTCGGGCCTTTGTGTCCCTCTGCGGCCCCCGTCCGCCGCGGCCGTTTCCATGGCTGCTCCGCCGCGTGGGGCCCTGGCTGCTGCCGCCCGGGACCCCCACTCCTCATCCCTCCGCCCGGGGCGCGGGGAGCCTCGGCCGCCTCCGGGAACCGGAGCCTGCGAACGACACAAGCCCCACAGGCAGGGATGGAGACGGGGGGGCGTGGGATTGAGTCGGAGGACAGAAAAGCGCGCCCTGCCAGCCCCTTTAAGGGTTCAGCCAATAGCGGCGGCCGAGGAGGGTGAGGCCGAACCATTCTGAGGGGAGAGGGAGGGAAGAAAGGGGTCGCCCCACCCCAATCGCCTCCAGGACACACAGGAGCCGTTGGTTCCACGGGCAGCTCGGCAAACGTCGATTAAGAATCCTAGTGGGGCATTACTAGCGTTGCCAAGCGTTACCATTAACTCAGCTCCCAATCCATTGTCTGGGTTTCCCCCCGTTCAGAATGGTTTGTCCCCCGGTGTGTAAACACTCCCTAGCTGGCTGCCGGGAGTTGGGAGAGTCCATTATCCACCAAAGGGAGGGGAGAGAGGAATCCCTCATTTACCTGTTTCCCTCCTTGCCCCTGCAAAACCCGCGCGGGTGGGCCTGGGGCCGCTGCCGGGTCCGTGGCGGAGCTGCTGCGGCGGGGCTCACACCAGGCGGCGCACGGGGCGCTGAGAGGCCGCCGCCACGACTCCCCCCCCCCCGCCGCGGTGGTGGGGTCTGGTCACTGCGCGCGGACAATGCGGCTGAGCGGCGGCGGCTGCTGGGATAGGAGCCGGGGCGCAATAGCCCCTTACGTAACCCTTATGTAACCGCGGGGGGAGGGGAGCCCTTAATCCTCCCTCCGGCGCGCGGGGGCGAGACTGGCCGTGGAGGGAGGGAGCTGTGAATGGGGGGGGGAGGGGTGTGCAGTGGTGGTGAATGGGGGGGGGGAGGGGTGTGCAGTGGTGGTGAATGGGGGGGAGGGGTGTGCAGTGGGGTGAATAGGGGGAGGGGTGCGTGCAGCGGGTGGATGGGGTTGTGAATGGGGGGGGGTGGGCAGTGGAGGAATGTGGCTGTGATTGGAGGAGGGGTGTGCAGTGGTGGGATGGGGCTGTGAATGGGGGAGGGGTGGGCAGTGGAGGGATGGGTGCAGCCTAAGATATAGGGAGGGGTGGGTAGTGGTAGGGGGGGTGGCTGAGGGGTGTGCAGCATCAGGCTGGAGGTGTGAATGGGGGAGGGGTGTGCAGTGGGGTGAATGGGGGGGAGGGGTGGTGAATGGGGTGTGTGTGCAGTAGATGGATGGGGCTGTGAATGGGGGACGGGTGTGCAGTGGTGGTGAGTGGGGGGAGGGGTGTGCAGTGGTGGTGAGTGGGGGGGAGAGGTGTGCAGTGGTGGGATGGGGCTGTGAATGGGGGAGGGGTGGGCAGTGGTGGGATGGGGCTGTGAATGGGGGAGGGGTGGGCAGCGTAAGGTATAGGGAGGGGTGGGTAGTGGGTATGCAGTGTCAGGCTGGAGGTGTGAATGAGGGAGGGGTGTAGAGTGCAGGGATGGGGTGTGAATCGGGTACGTGGGGATGGGGAGTGCTGGGCAGTGGGGGCTGTAAATGGGAGAGTGGTGGGCAGCAGCGCGTTGGGGGGCAGGGAGCTGTGCAGCTGCAGCAGGAAGGAGTGTTTTGTCTTGGGGGTGGCTCTGCTGCAGCTGCATGGTGGGGGTAATCAACTGAATGGGTGGGGCTGTGCATCCATCTGCAGGATATGAGTTAGGCGGTTCTGTGATGAAGCAGCCTGGGGTAGGATCTTGGGGGCTTTACATGGTAGGATGGGGGAAGGGCTAGATGGGCAGGGCTGTATGCCTGCCCGTAAGCTGTCTGTTGTTAGGTGAAGTGTACCAAAGAGACCATTTCTCTGCCCTGAATAGTTCAATGTTGAAGAGCTCCATGTGGCTGGTACAGTGTGGTACAAAAAGAAACATGCACACAGTCCCAGGCTCTTTGAGAGAGGAGAGGAAAGAGCTTGATTTATATTAATTGGGAGGCCATATCCATATTTACAGATATCATGGGGAGTTTTCTGTGGCTTTTAATTTCTGCTAGGCCTTTCTTAGGGGGAAGTGACAAAAACTAAACCGTACTGAAAGGGACAGTGCTTTGTGACTGTCACTGATCATGAACCTGAAGCGTTAATTCTGTCCAGTGTTACTTTGCTCAGCTATGGTGACAGAGTCCTGTGGCACCTTAAAGACTAACAAAAGTATTGAAGCATAAGCTTTTGTGGGCTAATACCCACTTCGTCGGATGCATTCTGAACTGGGTATTAGCCCACGAAAGCTTGTGCTTCAATACGATAGTTAGTCTTTAAGGTGCTACAGGACTCTTTGTCACTTCTGCAGATCCAGACTAACAAGGCTACCTCTCTGACTATTGCTCAGCTATGGAGCAGCTCATTCCGGTGCTTTGGGTTTCCAGGCTTGCGATAAAGAGAGATTCGTTGCTAAACCTTCTTAAGGCAAAATAAACGGTTTGAGATGGCTGCTCCTTGCCAGCAATACAGGATTTAAAGCAGCACCCATCCCTATTACGCCTCGCATCACAGGGCATGGCATGGGGTCAGTGATCTGCCTGAATCAGTCAAGTTCATGATAGTAAGATTAAGCAGTGAAACCCAAGAGTTAATTGGTTTGACACTTCTGCTGGATGATAGCGTGGTAGTAAATAAATCCAGTACTTAATACACTTGGAGGCGTAGTTGAGGCTCAAGAGATCTGACAGCTATTTGGGTTATATTAGAACAAACAAACCCAAAGACAATTACTAAAGACTCCAAGGATTTGTCTTCACTACCTGCCGGATTGGCGGGTAGTGATTGATCTGTTAGCGATCCATTTCTCTCGTCTGGTGAAGACACGATCGCCCGCGGTGCCCCCATCGATTCCAGAACTCCAGATTGCCAAGAGGCGCAAGCTGGAGTCGACTGGGGAGCGCGCCGCTGCCTGCCGCCGCCATGAGGACGGCAGGTAAGTCGGCTGGAGATACGCAAACTTCAGCTACGTGATTCACGTAGCTGAAGTTGCATATCAGCAGTCGATCACCCCCTGTAGTGAAGACCAGCTGTAAGAAACAGCTGTGAGTCTCCATCTGTAATTACTTCCAAGTCTCTATTCTGCCTTGCAATACCCTCCTTGATATAAAGAAAATTGAGTGTCTCGCAGTACTCCATGCATGAGGGTTTGGGTATGCTGTACTTGTTATAACCCTCTGCTCCCAGGTGTTGGCCATGTGATTATGGCAAACTTCCCTGAATTGAATCCCTCTAAGTCACTTTTAGCCTGGGGGGGTGGTGACAAACGTGGAATCTGACCTGACACCATTGTTACTGGTGGAACTGAATTTAACGGGGACTGAAGTAGTCATTAAACTGCACTCTCTTAATTCCTGTTTTGTGAGGGTCTCAGTGCTTGACAAGCGTTCATGCAACTTGTCTACATCACAGGGGATGTGGGAAGTATTAAGGGCCCAATCCTGTAGTCACTTCACTTTGCATAGTACGTCCTACTGTGAATAATCTCGTTGATGTCAGTAGAGCTGCTCATGTGACTACCAGGCTGATTTTTAGCTCCTAAGTGATCATAACTGAGTGGGAAAACTGAAATTCCATAGGCGGCTTTTGCAGAACTGGATCAACATTGTGAGGCTGGAAAAAATACGAAATATATTGGGACTGATCCAACACTCATCAGTCAAATTCAAGCCCATTTCTGAGAGTCCAAAGTCAATTTTGCACAGTTATTTCACCTGTGTGCACAATCAGAGTAATTGTGAGTTTAAATTAAGCATATGATTCCATATTTTGCATGCCTAGCTTTTTTTTCTTTATAAGATCTAGCCAGTAGTGTCCATACAGAGCAGGTAGGACCTCTATTTTTACAGTGCCATCCAGAAGACACCTATGCATCATTCTCAGTTTATCCACTACACCTTGGAAGGACAAAGGTTTGTGTAGATCCAGCTAAGATTTGAACCTGTGGTTTCAGGGAATCTGGCAGACTACGATAGCTTTTTAAGAAGGGGGTTGGGAAAGAATAGCAAAGAGGAGCTGGGAGGCTTGCAGAGAACCTGTGGACCACACTTAAAGCTTTTTGTGTTTCATTATAACCCACTTCTTCACTCAAGTCTCCAGATATGGGAAGGTGGAGGTTAAATAAAGAGACTCAATTCCTTTTTAAGTGGAGGTGTTAATAGGGGGAACATGCTATCCATCCCTTCATACATGTCCCCAGGCTTTGTTTGCCTTGGCTGTTGGTGAGGAGGGGGTTTGCAGAGCTATTTGCATGTGTTGACACCAATGCAGCTTTGTAACAAATAACAGGGATCCCTGCCCCTCCTGCCAAGGGGAGGGCAGTTTATCAGGGCAGGGGATGCTAATGACAAGATTGGAAGGGCTTGGTGGTGCAATCAGCCGCTTCTTCACTAGTTAATTTGGTCTGAAGGAGGGGGCTGAAGGATGGAGATTGCAGTTTGGTGTCAGATCCCTGGGCACAGGCTGTGATGGAAGATCTGATTACGCGCAGATTCCACTGAAGTTACAAAGTGAGAGTAGGTGGCTGCCGAGATCATCCTTTTAAAACTCAATTCACTTCTAAATCGAGTCATTTTGTCTCCTGCTTCTGAATGAGAGGGGCCATTAACACAACCTCGCGGTAATGCCTTGTTAGCAAGGGTAGAGTTCTGAGTTCAGGGCAGCAGAGGCTTTTAAGAAGCTCACAATATGCTCAGTGACATGTCAGGCATAATGGAAGTCGTGTGGTTCTTTTGTTTATTCGGGCTCATCGTTTCATAACGGCATCACGTAGCTCAGGGGTCTCAAACATGCGGCCCGGGGGCCACATGCGGCCCGCAAAGCCCTTCCCTGCGGCCCGCCAGGCTTCCTGTTCCCCCCCCCCCATAGCAGTTTGCGGGAGGGAGGAGCCAGAAGCAGAGGCTTCTCTGCTGCCTGGCTGGGCCACACGTGTTTCTAGCTCTGGACTTCCTATATTGCTCTTGCTTTGTTTGCCAAACAGCTGTTGGTGGTGCCTAGTGCTTTCCAGGAGGGAATGGGGAGCTGCGTGCTCAGAGGAGGAGATAGGGCAGGAGTGGGACCTCTTGGAAGGGGTGGAGTGGGGGCGGATCTGGGGCAGCGAGGGTGTGTGCGTGTGTCAGTGGTGCGGCCCTCGGGCCAGTGCACTAGTCCTCATGCGGCCCTCATGGTCATTTGAGTTTGAGACCCCTGACGTAGCTGCTAGTGTTTGATTGCATGTGCAAATTATTCACTTTTGAGTGCACAAGAGCTAGGTATGAAAATGGCTAATTAGTACAAATAGACACGCTCGTTCTCTGAATATTTATGGTGGGTTTTCTGAAGAACTGGGTCGGGGGTTTGTTTTGTTTTTAACCCAGACACAGGAACCAGTTGGAAGATGCGCTTTGATTTCCAGCTGACTGGACTGTTTTCCTGTGATGTTCCCAGTGTCACCACCCTGCATCATCCCCTCTTCCCTGTTCTTAAGCAACTCTGCCATTTCCCTACCTACATGAGGCTCTGTGGATAGCGCATGGGACTACAGAGCAGGGAATTCCGTGGTCCTTGAAACATAAAGGGCATCTCTCTTGGGGAAGTACCCATTAAGAAGAGGTAAGGACAAGGAGAATTTAGGAGAAATCTAACACCCATTCCTCCAGTCTTTCATGACTCTCCCAGCATTTGCTTTGGTTTTCCAATAAATTATTTGCGACGTTTTGAGCAAACACTTGCCAGGGCTGGTCAGGTTTCCTTGGTCCCGTATCTGCACAGGGGGCTGGCCTAAGTGGCCTCTTGAGATCCCTCCCAGCCCTACAGTTCTGTGGTTCTATGGACAGTGTTGCAACGGACATAACGGGTGACTTTGCTGGCTGTGCCCGTGGGGGGGCCGGAAGAGGTTTGGCCAGGAGGGCGAGCTATCCCAGTGGTCTCTGGGGGAAAGGCATGCTGACGGGATGGTGTGGGGGAACCTGCCTTTCCACTGTAGCTGCTCCGTGGGTAAGCAGAGCGCTAGGTGCCAAATTCATCCTGTTCGACTGAAGACAGTGGACTTGCACTGGGGGTTAATTTGGCTCTTCTCTAGGGCCATCATTTTGTCACCCTTCTCCAGCGCTGGCTTCAAGTGGAAAGGAGACGCAGGCTGCTATTCTCACCAAGAACATTAAAAGCGGAGTGGCTTGTTTTAGCTGGGTGCATCCTTGCGGCGTTATGTGCCGTGGTGGTAACTAAGGAACTGGTCACTCTTGAGCCTCTCGTGAGGCATTCACTTCCTTCATTAGCAACGGCCGCTCATTCGCTCCCACATCACTTCATCTCAGGCAGCGGCAGCCGAGTTCCGCTGAGTGGCGTTAATGACGGCACCAAGCAAGATGTCACGAAGAGCCTCAATTCCCAAGGCTGAAATGAATCAGAACACATTCATAGGGAGATGCAGATACAGCAGCGTGTATAATAGCTTCATGGTGTCGTCAGGGCAGGAGGCTGACAGCTTGGGTCTACTCGAACCCCTTTGTTTGTGCCATTATTTCTTTAGGAATTCTTCACCTTTCGCACGTAGCCCTGGTCTACATTGGGAGGGCAGGGATCCATCTAAAATATGCAACTTCAGCCTCGAGAATAGCGACTTACCATGGTGTCTTCACGGCAGTGAGTCGACTGCTGCCACTCCCCCGTCCACTCTGCCTTCGCCTCTCATGGTAGTGGAGTACGGGAGTCGATGGGAGAGTGCTTGGGGATCAATTTATTGCGTCTAGACTAGACGCGATAAATCAACCCCCGATAGATAGATCTCACAGCTTCCATCCCCGCCATAGTGTAGACCTGCCCATAGATGAATAACCCACGTGATCGGAGACAGGCTATTTCAGCAGTTGCTTCTAAATCTTACACCTCCACCTATGAAAGCTGCCCAGTTTTCTGGCTGGATTACTCACTGGTCTGAACCAACTCTCATCAAAGTAAACAGGAGTCTTTCTACTGACTTCAGTGGGCTCTGGATTAGGTTCTCAGGTGGCCAGTGATGGGCAATGGCCTTGGGCCGTATGTTGAGAAGGGACCATGACACGGCCATTGCAACCCTCTAATAATCTAGCTCCCTTTCCTTACCGTCTTGGGAAAATAATACACTGTGTGCAGAGCCGCACGTCACACCTGTGCTGCAATGCCCACAAATGCCATTGTGTAGGCAGTCGATGTTGGGTAGTACCAAGTGCATTCATTTCACTGTGACCTTGCCCTCCATTCCCTCTCTTGGGTTTTCCCCACCTGGTGCCTCTTGTCACATGCTGACATTGCAAGCTCTTTGGGGCAGGGACTGGGTTTATTCTTCCTGGTACAATGAGTGCAGTAATTCATCTGAGGATCTTGAAGCACTTTGCAAACATCAGAGCTGCTCACACCAGGCCTGTGAGGTAGCAGTGTGGCCCTGTCCCAACTGCTGCCCCAACCATGATTGCGAACGTAAGATCTGTGCACCACACTGATGTTGTGAATTAAGGGGTGCCTACCTGCAGAGCATTGGGAGTTGCTGGCAGTAAGGTTCTCTTTGAAATGAGTTGGCCTCACACCCAGATGTTTCACACCACTGGATTTTATTCTGGTTTGTAAACAACAATCATTTCAGAATGGCCAAATGCAGTGAGGCTTCTGAGCTGGGCCGGGTGGAATCCCGTAATCTTTCGTTCATAGCAACAAGGGATGCTGCTGCAAATGGACATTTGGTCCAGGTCCCTGTATTAAAAAGCCTGCCAGGGACTTCCCTTTACCCTATCCGATCTACCTCTGTCCCCCCTCTTCCGCCGCTCCCTGACTAAATCCTGCTTCACACCTCGTGTAGTCCTCATAGGGCAGCGGGGTGAACAAAGCTACTTAGCACAGTCCTTTTCTGGGAACATTCTAGCCTGTAATAGGATTGAAACCAAGAGAGTTCTTTAGAAATGGCTTTTAAAACAGTGCGCTCAACAATGCAATACAATTTTATTGCAGCCATATAGCGTTTAATATCCCTGCTATCGAATGACCTGAAACCTCAATAGGAAAGTTTCCTTTTCCATTCAGTCCCTTAAGCCCAGGCCAGTGGGACGGCTGAAGAGTTGTGGTTGCCTGTTGTTCATTTGTAGCTCCCACAATTACCAGATAAGCAGACTTTAATTAACAGTGGTAGCAGCAGTGATTAACCAGTGATTTGTCTAAAGCTTCTATTTAGGCCGGGTAACTTTGTGGCTTCGGGCACGTTATGGCCGGGAGGCTCAAGGGATGCCGATGGTGGAGGTACCACTAAAAATGCTTGTTGTCTCCATTCCCCCAGAGACATTAGAAAAACCTCAGCATGCAGCGCCCCCTGCTGGCTCAATCCCCATTCTGCAATGCACTCCCCCCCCCTTTTAAATCTGTATTAAGTTTTTACTGTGGGCCAATTAACCCCCGCACCCCGGTTGGCCGAGGGGTTCACAGAATCCTAAGAACTGCCCTGACTGTGTAGTTACTGCACATTTATAGGCCTGAACCAGCAGAGTCCAAAAAGCTACGACCAGTGCTGGGGTGGAGGCTTCGAGGCGGCTTACAAAGCAAGAGCCTCTCACTGCTAACTTGTTTCATTTTTCTTGTTGTTCTGGTCCAGTTAGTCACTGGATTTAGTTGTTAAAAGGCATCTTTGGCTGATGGGATCTCGGGTGACAAAACAGCCCAATGTCTCCAGACCCTCACTGCTTCCCCGCACCCACCGCCTGACTGCCCGACGGAGGAATTTCCTTCTTCCAATAGAAGGGTGCTGCCTCGTTTCTCCTGAAAGGTGCCTCAAGAAGCAGGGCAGCCGGCCCACTGAGAAATGAGCTATTTGGACAGTAGCTGCTGGACTCTGGGGCTGGCTGGTGGGAGGTGAACAGCAGGAATGATGGACACTAAACTCTGGCAAATGTGTTGTTCTGACTAGCCGGAGTAACTTGGCTTAAAACAATCCCAGCTGCCGTCCCTCCCCGAGCAGACCTGGTTGTTGTCATTAGAGTGAAAGTTACTGGAGAAAACAATTGCGCTGAAGACGGAGTTAAATTGTGTTTCGCTGACACCGCGGGAGCAGCTGGGAGCGAATCCCAGCTCTGCCGGTGTCCCCCGAAACTCTGCCACCCCCGGAGCTCTCCAAACATCACTCACCGGCGTGAACTCCCCTTGGCTGATCATGCCTGGGGGGCGGGATGCGCCTTGCTCCTGAGACTTCTCCGTTGCCCAGCAGGCGGCGGGTGGATGCTCTGCTCTCCAATGGCAGGCAGCGTGGGAGGAGCTGTATGAATTCTTTTCTCATGTTTGGGACTGACCCACTTGGTGGCCAGCAGGCCCCTCTGCCACCGTCTGACCCAAGACATTGTCCCCATCTGACCCCACTGTAAGAAGCGCTGGCTCTTCTCTGGTATATGAGAATGGCATTGCCCCCACTGCAATACTGATCCCGAGGTGGGCTTTACCTGCTCCCTTGATACAGGCCTCATTTCTCCTCTGTCGTGTCATTGGCCACTCCCGGCGTAGGATGGGAAGTGAGACGCCAGTCAAGGGATACCCACATGCTGAGTGGCTATCACTTTCCTTTCCTACACCCCGGCATGCTGGGCTTGATCTCTGCCAGTCGCCTGGAGGAAATAAATCCTCAGCTTCCTTCCAAACCTGGACGTGGTGGGAGATTTCTTTAACCCCCACTCCGCCCCGTCCTGTTCCTTCCCAGGTCCAGGCTCTCTGCCCTCTTGTCAGGACCATTTTGCTGTCCATGGTGCTTAAAGATTGAGTGGAAGTAGGGAGTGAATCCTTGATCTGTGCACTGCAGGGCTAAGTTGGGGAACTGGGTACAAAGGCCGGGGGCTTTGGGGGAAGTGACAGAGGAAGGAGCTTGGTGCACAGCCTTCCTGAGCCTGTATTTAAAGATCTTCTGAAGTAGGTTTATTTCCACGACCCCTGGGTCTCATGCATGTTGAGAGGAACTCCCCGGTCACAACCTGTTCCCTGTGGGACACGGTGGTGGCTATTGCATGGGGCCGTGCAGCTAGGCCTGGCTCCTGGGCAGTGAGGTACCTGCTCCTGTCTGGGAGTCCGTGCGGGTTCTGGGGGTTTCATCTGCCTGGAGAAATGTCTCCGCCCAGCTGCCTGCAGTCATGCAAACAATGAACCCGTAAGATGCAGTAGCAGGAGAGGGCCAGAGGGGGCTAGAAGGACCTCACTGAATGGAACAGTTTTCTATGTAGATGCCATTCATACTTCGGTTAGGTGACATGCCAATGCCCTGGGATCTATCTTGGCAGACCTGAGACGCAGGTAGTCGGACTTTGCTGGATTTTAAGTGAACCCTGTACCAGTTAACAGCTCCACCATGGTCTTCCCAGACTTGCTCCGTCTCCTGTTCCCCAGTAGGTATTGCATCCGCTCACTTCTCTGCTAGACTGGTGCTGCCACAGATACAACACACATCTTCCAATATAAAGCAGCAGCCCCTTAACATTCTGTGGCTCCTAGTATTTTGTAGTCCTCGGTGTCCACCTCCTCTGGCTTGCATGGCAGAGTAGGTGCTGGTTGGAGCATGTTGCCTGGACGGTTACGTGGTGTCCCCTGGAGATTTACTGACGGTGACGCTGCCTATTCCAGGAGGCTCATCCTGGCCATCAAAAGGGGGGGGGGACTCAGGAAGAAGCTGGGTTTCATTCAAGGACATTTGGAAAGTTCCAGGGGACTCTGCAAGCTGCTACAAAAATTCAGGGGGTTTCAAGCAGCTGCCGGTCGGCCCTGGTGAAGAGGGGCTAGAACTGTAAAGAGAGGAGCTGTGTGACATTAGCTGAAATTAACTCCCACTTGTTTTTCCACTAGCCTGCGACTCATGCGAATCCCTCCTCCCTCCTCACCAGCTTTTAACTGCTCTAGTTAAAGAAAACTTAACTTTTCTATTACTGCACATTTGTCTCCTTTCCCCAGGTGCTTAATTACCATTGTCCCAGGGAAATGTCAGCATGACTCAGAGACAGTCTCCCATTAGGAAGAGACAGAGGAATATTAATTACACTTACTGGTGAGTGGGTTTTCTTTTTTGTCATTTCCCTGACTCCGCTGCGGACCTGGTAGCTACATGTTCCCTGGCCTGAGCAGCTGAGCGGGCACCAGATGGTCAGTGGCCCGAGAGCGTTAGTGGAAGTCAGGCCGTGGGAGATGGAAGGGAACCCAGCAATGTGAGATGAGAGGACTTAACACTAGCTACAGCAGAGGCTGAAGATGAGAGAGAGAATCTGCAACATAAATTGAGAGTAATAATAATCTCCATCTGCTCTAGGAACAGAAGCAATTTAACTTTCCCCTCTAGCCAAAGGAAACAAACTCTTATTAAGAAATCTTATTACCAAGTACTTTAATCTTTCGGTGAATGACCCAAGGCCGGTGCTTGGTCTCCCAAAGCAGGTTTTTCTATGGTGCAGCTGAACTGGTTCAAAGCAGAACAGCTGCAAGGACTTTCAGGTGCCCTGTGGGGGCTGAATTCCATCTGATGTCCAGGACTCTCCCTGAGCTACATCATTAGTCACAGCACTGGAGTCTCTAAAGAGAAGCGGGGTTAATGGGGAGCAGGCAGCTCTTCTCTCCCTCTTGTCCTTGTTTGTGAATTGCATGGCGCACGTGTGCTTTCGATATGTCAGACGCTCGGGGACAGATTTCTATTTTTTTTTTTTAAAACCCCGGCTTCTAGTTTTGCACTTGCAGTTGTGTGGGCACAACAGATGTCAGATCAATGTTTGATGAAGTGGTGCGTTACAGTCAGGTAACGATGTATCTGACAGCCATTTCAGCTCTCACAATAGCGTGGAAGGCTGAGGTACGTTCTGTTTCCAGTCAGGTCTTACAGCTCTGCATTTCACATCCCCGGCTGCACAGGCATTGTAATGGGAACACGGGTGATGTCTTTTAGAGGTGGTCAGATACTGACGTGATATCTAATGGGGCCCTGTGACTGCAGGTTTAAAACAAGGGGAGGCCAGGTTTAAACATCTGGGATCTCCACTTGGGAGAATCAGTTGCTAGAAATGACAGTTTTCCGTATGTGGAGAATGTTTTCCAGTATTAAGCCTTATGGGCTTTGGATAAGACATCGAGTCGTATCCAAAGCCCATTGAAGTTAATGGGAAACTTTGGCTTGCCCTCCGAGGCCTTTGAATCATACCCATTGTGCCTAACAAGGGTTACATCTCTGGGAGGATAATTGTGATCTTACCCAGCCAGACCAGGGGTGTTTGGCTTGCAGATGTTTTTTACTACACCGGTGCCTGAGTCCATCTGTGCAAGGCCAAGCCGAGGAATGGGATGCGATAAGATGGTGGCCCAGCCCCTTGGTACCAGGCCCTCCCATGACAAGTCTCTGCGCTATTAATGCCAGTTCACGAGTCAGTCGGATGTGAGCAGCGAGCTGGAATCTCTCCTCCTTTGGGTAGGCTGGGGAACGTCTCTTTCAAGCTCCCTGGCCAGAGCTGTCAAACGGAGAGAGGTTGGGGTCTTGCCAGTGGATAATGAAACCTCGTCATCTGTTCCCGAGGATCGTTTTGTGAAATGCAAAATGGTTTATAACAACTCTTTACAGCCGGGTCTCAAATGCCCTTTACTTTAGAGCCAGGGCCAATCCTCAAATCCTCCCCACGGGCCAATAATGCCAATCATGCTGCCCAGAATCCACCCCCCAACTCCACCCCCCCATCGGTCTAAGGCTCTGGGAGGGAGTCTGGGTGCTGGGTGCAGGCTCTGGGCTTGGTCAGGGGGTGGGGTTGCAGGCTGTAGGAGGGAGTTTGGGGTGGAGGGGGTATGTGGGGAGGGGGTGGAGATGCAGGCTCTGGGAAGGGGTCGAGGGGTGTGGTGCTTACCTAGGGCTCCGGGGAGGGTCAGGGGGCCTCCAGACGCTGCAGGCCTTCCCCAGGGACACAGGGAGGGGCTGGCAGATCTGTGGACTGTTCAGCTCTGCTGCACTTCCAGTGTTGGGTGGACCCTGAGCCACTGTAAATCACCCAGGGGATATGGGGGGGGGGGAGCACCCGGGGGTGGCAGGCAGGGCCAAGAGAGAGACCTGGCCCCAAATTTGCTGGAGCCCCACAGGCCACCTTGGGGAGGTTCTAGTAACAGGGTGAAATTTACCCCTGTGCAAAGGGTCAGCAGAAGATCCCATGCTCCAACTAGAGCAGAACTTAGGTGGTACCTGGGCCTCGAGTTGATCCTCTGCACAGGAGTGATTACACAGGTGTTCCACGTAACCCACTCTGAATCGGGGCTGGATTTTCAGAGGGCTGCAAGCTGTGCATGTGCAAAATGAGCACGAGTAAAGGTCACGTCCACAACAGCTGGGTTACGGTGCACCTAACGAGCCGGAATCTGTGCACAAAAACCCGTCTTTAGGTGCAATCGGCTTGGGCAGTTGGGTGCAAAATCACCCTGGTTTTGTGCACGTCCCAGTACGAAGCTCTTTGGAAGGATTGGCATTTAAAGTCCTTTTATTAAAAGCTGAATATTTTTCGTATCTCATGGGCACCTTTCCATCCCTACCAAGTGGCCTCCTGAGGCTTTTGTAGAGAACTAAGATTTACCTGCTAATTCAATTCAACTCTTTATTCACAGGAAGGGACTTTGAGTATCCAGCAAGCCAATTTCCATGCTAAAGGGAAGGGAGGGTTGCTGGGAAACATCCCTCTGGAGAGAGAGGTGGTAAAAATAGTACGTTCTTCAGATCCCGGATTATCACTAATGTTTGAAAGGCGTCACGTGCAGTAACCATGTCGGAACCTCTCTCGTTTTTAAGGCATAAACTTGATTTTGGGGGAGGGGGAAGGAACTCTTTCTGTTTGTGTCCGGCCGGCCGTGCTGATACAAAGGAGATGCAGATTCGTACCCTCTGGAGGATCACCCCAGCGGGGAGTCTCCTGCTGTCTGGTCCCTACTGGTTTCTTTCATCGGAGACTTACTGGGAAGAAAGGGAGGGAAAGATGGTGAGTGGACTTCTGGGAGTTTTTTCACACTTGTCTGAAGGAGGAAGAGGTAAAGGACGACCCCCAGGCACATTGATAAGCGCTAAAACCTCGGCTCAGTCTGTTTTTGTGGCTACATTTGTTTCTTGGGCTGAAGCATGGCAATAAGGAGATCTAATGATAAAGAAATGCCCCTTGTATAGCTTCTTTCACCTAAAGCTCTTACAGCATGAATGACCCCTCTCAGATCAATTGAATCCCCACTTTATAGACGGGAAAACTGAGGCGCAGAGGGTTTGGGTGACTGGCTTGCAGGCCTAGATTTTCCACAATGTACTCTAGTTCATGCCCAATTTTCTCAAGCTTAACCCCTGATGCATATGTGCAATTCAAGGCTGTACACTCAAATCTTAGCTTGTGCACCTGCATCGAGGGTTGGCAGTTGTTTAAAAATGCCCTGATGCCAGTCTGGCCCCTGGTGAGTCAGAATCAGGGCTGGGAATACAATCTGGGCACATTTCTGTCTCTCCCATGTCCGGCTGCCTCCCACTCCCCTCCGCTATGTTAATGGTATTCCCAGCTCTTTGTCTGTTTCCCAAGGTAATTATCAATAGCTCGATGTGCAGGGAAAGAGGAGGTGGAGTGTGTGGCAGGGGGAAAGTACAACCAACCCCTGGCTGTGAATAAAAATCCGCATTTCAATAGCAAGCGCAGGTGGAAGCTTTAGAACAAGTGAAGAGGCTTGTTCCGTGTACAGCGTCGGAAGGTCAAGGTAAGGGACCACTGACTATACAAAACAGGGAGGGAGGAGGGAACTGAAGCAACCCAGGAGAGCCCCGTGGCTGCCGAGTCCCTTTGCCTTCAGACACGCTAGTCCCTGGCTGGCTCCTCTCTGGCTCCTTTTTGAGAAGAAGCAGCTGGAGAACACGGGTGTCTTAGCATAGTCGCCAGCAGAGGTAAATTCTAGGGTGTCCCTGGGAGGTCTCCTGGCCTGGTGACACATGTCCCAGCAGCATGAGGGTGGCTGGGGGGCAGTAGAGGGGAAGTGAGGGTGGGGACGGGGGGCTGGGCAGGAATCTGAATGCTGAAGGCTCTGTCCCAGGAAACAGACCTCCAGTTGGCTGGGCCAGGCCTTTCCCCAGAGTCCATGTGACTGTGCATTCTCTCTTTGTCTGTTCCCCAGCTCTGGGAGCTTGGCTCCGTCTCAAAGACGTTACCGAACCGACGAAGGCTTTTGGGAAACAGGTGAGGGCAGGTGGCAGCTTCTCTTTATGGGCGATGTTTGAATGTAGTGCTGGGGAGAGAGCAAAGGCCTGGAGGCCGAATTCCTTTATTGAGCCACCGAACCAGACCAAGCAGGGCAGTGGCAATGCCACCTCTGTGTGCTGCCTGTTGCCAGGGTGCCCTCCCCTCTGATCCTAAGGGGCCGTGTCTGGAGGTGGGCGGGGATGGCAGTTCAGTCCTCGGGGCAATGTTCCCTCTAATTTTTGACAGGCTGTGTGCGCTAAAAAATTCTGTGCAAATGTTTGTACTTCGGTGCAAATTTTTGTGCGCGCAGTATTTCACCGTATGCACGAGGTTTAGGATCTGTGTGCACGCGCACAGCTTAATGGGAATAGTGCCCCAGGGTATATTCACAGTCCTGGGCCTCTTTGCCAGCTACTGTGTGTTCATAATGAGTTTCATCTATTCCCCAGGGAGCTGGGCTGAGACCCACCGATCTCATCTCACACAGGTGGCCAGCAGGTGGGTGACTTTAAGGTGACTACCTAGGCTGAATTTGAATCAGCTACCAGAGGTGAGAAGCACCTCGCCCCATTGCCAGCCTACGGGCGTAGTCTGTCTGTTTGTGTTGCAGCTGGAGACTTTCACCGGCAAGTTCCAGGCTGCTTGGGAAGGGCTCGTCTCTGGGTCTGGCGCATCCTCTGTCTTATCGTGACACGCCCGGCAGCCTCGCAGTCCAGCGGGGTCACTAGGAGAGCCACTTGGCAGGGCAGGCGCTCAGCAGGCTGGAGTGGGTTAGACTCGGAGATTGGCAAATGTAAACGACATTCAGTAGTGTTTGTGTGTGTGTCTGTGGGTGCACACCACTGTGTGTGTCTGTGCGTGTGTGTGTTTTACCCTCCTCCTTCATACACCCTTTTGCACACTCTTGCTTTGAGCAGATGCTTCAAAGGAGTTACAGTTTAAAGGGCCAGAGGATCCTGGGGGCCCTGACTCAGGGCGGTGGAGAGGAGTCTGTGACTGATTATTCACAGCTTCCGTCTCCCCCTATTGGCTCTGGAGAACCTATGCTGAGCTGGGGCTCAGTGACAGGAGGAGGCTCCGTGTCAATAAAAGAGGGGATAGAAAGAGTAGGGCTGTAATTCCAAAGGGGAACAAGCAGAGCTCTGCCGTGTCTGGGGGCTACAAAGCCAAGAGCTACAGCTGCAAAAGGGAGCAATTTCCTCCCACCCCATCTTCACCGATGACCAGATCAAGCTAAAGCTGAGGGAAGGAAGTGGACAGAATCTCCTGAGACTCTCAACTTTCCAAGGGAGCCTGCAGCTCCCAGAATCAACTTTCCACCCAAACTCTACCCCAGGCGGGGAGCTCTCCAGGGACTGGGAGGAACACACAGGTAAGACACCAGCTGTGTGTGTGTCTGTCTTGCTGTGTGTCCCTCGGTACGGTGTGGGTGTGTGGGTGGGTGATACACTTCCCTGAATCCAACACTTTTTGGAGTTCAATTCTTTGCTTTCAGGTTTGCTTTTCCTTTCCTTGCATTTCAACTTCTAATAATGATTCACAGGCTGCAGCTTAGATAGCGACTCTGTCGTTAAAAAGGGATTTGATTTGGTTTCTTGTGCCAAGTATTTCTTATCAATTGCTAAATTATTTAAAGACATACAGATGAGGCTACTTATCCCCAGATATTTTTTTCATCCCCAGAGCTGTGTTACCTACCCAGTCTCTGTGTAGATGTCTTTCCTGTGCTTCATTTCAGTTCAGATACCACATCGTTCTATCTTTCAAGAAGGGACAGAATTACTTGCGCTGAAACAAATCATATTTCAAAATAAACTAGAAAGTGCACATGGAAGGTTAAGGAAAACATCTGTTTCCTTTACTTTTATAAATTCTCTTCAAAAAAGACTAGTATTCCACAGCAATAACACCAAACTCCGAAGCGGCAGTACTGGAAGTTGCAAAGTAATGGACCATTACTGTAGAATTTGGCAGCATTTTTGTTTTAAGGGTTGGCATTTTGTTTTATTCGGTAAAACAAAACATGCACAGAAGACATTTTCCAGGTCATTTTTAAAGACAAAATGAATGCAAATGAGAGGGGAGGGGAAATGATGTTAGAAATGTTTATAAGGTCCTAAAAACCATCCAGAATGATAGATCTTTTAGAGAGGGAAAAACTGGTGTAACCGGACTGAATAAAGAAGAGTCGAGGAAAGTGTACTCTGTCTCTGTTGTATAAAGTGCCAGGTATGCTAACATTATGTTGGCAATAATAATAATTAATAAAAAATAAAGATCTTCAGATCGTTCCCGCCGTTCATCCGAGGACCTTGCAGCTCTTCTTGAACACTCATTATTTTGCGTCACGCTGCTTATCAATCCAGTAGGTGTATATAGAGAAAATCTGATTCTGAAATGACCACCTACAGGAACAGTCTTTACTTCCCATTTTTCTTTCTGTTCGTTTGTTAAATACTCTGTACAATTGTTGCTTTATTTATAATGTGGCACATGATCTTCTCAGAAACAGCTGAAGGGATTTTGCATGAACTTAACAAAAAATCCACTTTTGATCCGAGACCAAGTGGGGAAGAATTCAGCCCCAGAGGTGAACATTTAACTTAATTATAGGTAGCTGCAAGAAGGAATTTAACTGTATTACATCTATTAAAATTCCATTAATGCAAGGATCTATCTCTTCAGGTTGTGTGTGTGTAACATGGTGTATTGGGGTGTGTGTGTGTGTGAGTAAATATCCACATTACAGTGTGGGTCCTGCATACATATAAAAATACAGTAAAACCTCCATTTAACGGACTAATTCGGGCGAGGGGGTGTCCGTTAAATCAAAAAGTCCGTTATTTAATAATAATAATAAAAAAAAAAGCTGTCGGAGCAGCAGACCGACCGCCACAGGGTCGGGGCGGCAGCTCCACAGCCCGCCCGCTGCCGGGACCTGGGCGGCAGCCGAGAATCATCAGCCAGTCGCCCCGGTCCCGGCTGCTGGGACCCAGGCAGCAGCCGGGAGCCGGCAGCCAGCCTGCCTGCTGCCTGGACCCGGGCGGCAGCCGGAGCCGGCAGCCCGCCCGCGAGAAATGGATTTCAGATGCATCAGACTTGCTCAGAAATTTTGTCCGTTGCATCCGAAGTCCGTTAAATCGAGGTCCGTTAAATCGAGGGTTTACTGTATGGTATATATTTATAACTCTGATTTTCCTCCTCCTTTCTTTACCTCTTCCCGTCCTTGTGTTTCCTCCTTTGCTTTTCTCCTTCATTGTTTCTTTCCCTCCTTTTCTTCGGCTCTGTTTTTATCAGTCACTTCTCCATTTATGAGCAGAGCGCAGCTAAGCTCGGTGCGGAGTACTTCTTACAGTGCTGGGTGAGTTATGTTCGTGGGGGAGGTTTCTGGCTGCCTGATGACTGGTGACTGTAGCCTGCAGTTTGCCCAGAGGAGTTACAGATGCATGGGGTGTCATGAAATCCCCTGTTCTCTGGCTGTGGAGGGTGTAGAGATTATGCTTGGTGCATTGTGCGTGATCCAGTATCTTAACTATCAGGCAAATGCTCTGATTTCATAGTCGGTTAATCACTTCTGCAATATGTCACATCAGGTTTGGAATGCCTGTGTGATAAATATTATCAGATGTGTGAGGTGGTGCCCGGCTTCTCCAGAGGGCACGGAGGGCTCCTTTTCTGATCTCCTCTCTGAAATCCAATACCAGAGAGCCAGGGATTTAATTCGCTGCACTTGCATTTTACAAGGCGTTTTAAATCATCTTGGTAGAAATCAATATCTAGGAGCTGAGGTCACAGAACGCCGTAGCTAACGTAGGAACTAATCGGGGCCTGGGCCCCGGTGCCAGACATTTGTTTCAGTTATCGAGATCAATGAGGTTTTCAGTGCTGGATCAGACAGAGAAAAGCTATGAATGCGGAAAACTCTGGATCGATAGCGAACAGGGAAAATACGAGTCTCTGGCTGTATCTACACCTGGTTTAAGCAGGTGAAGCGCCACTGAGGTCAAGAGGGATCTGGAAACTCCAGGTGTAAATTTGGCCCTTCTGACTTGACTTAACCTGGTAAAGGGAGGAGGTGAGTTGAGCCCCATTCATCCAAGCAGAATGAAGGGCGTGGGGCTGACGTGACTAAATCGGGATTTGGATAAAGCAGGCGACTCCTCACTGGAATGGCTGTATGTGTGGGTCCAGTCTGAGTGTGTGTGTGTGTGTGTGTGTGTGTGTGTGTGTGTGTGTGTGTGTGTGTGTGTGTGTGTGTGTGTGTGTGTGTGTTCAGATCAAAGGCTCAACCGCCTGCCCTGTGGAATGCAAACCTGATTGGAGGCTGGGCTTCTAGGCAAGAAAAAAGCCAGTCATCCTGCATCAGGCCCCGCTCCACTTTCACAAGCCCCAAAATCCTTGCCTCCCTCCCCTCGTCCCCAGGCCTTGCCTGGGGTACGGGGATTCCACGGCTAGAAGATAAGACACATTGCTGTCTTCTTCCATGTGCTGCTGGACCCCTGCCTCAGGCTTTTGCATGATGCCAAGTGTCCGGTCCCACTGGGCACTGGGGAGCCTTGTGTTACGAACAGCCCTGGGGTGAGGCGCTGAACATGTTGCTGTTATTGACAGGTGGCATATTTGTCTTTTCCTGCGTCCTTCCTTTTAACCATTTCCGTACCAGCCCTTCCTCTTTGTTGCTTCCCTTCCCTTCTTCGCTTTCCAGAGCCAAGATCTTCAGCATTTCAATCTTCCAGCCCGAGAGCACTTTAAATTGAGCTGTTAAAAACTGGTTTTGTTTTCATGGTGTATTGAGCTTTCTCTTCCTGATGGATTACAGGTTTGCACCGATATTGGCATTAGCTGAGTTTTCTCTGACAAGTTCTATTTGCATGGCTAGCAGAGAGGCTAACAAAGCAATATTATAGCTCATATTCCTGTTTCTAATGACACATCACGAGAGGTTTACAGGGAGGGAGAGTAACCTAGTGGTTTGAGTAGGAGGCTAGGGATAGGGACTCTTGGGTTTTGTTCTCTTGATTTGCTGTATGACCTTAAGCAAATCCCTTACACCTTCTGTGCCTTTTATTACCCACCTTTAAAACTGCGATAACACCCGTCACAGTCATGGTGTGAGGCGTCCTCGCTTTTCAAGTGCTTTGAGATCCACAAATGAAAGGCAGGACATTAGTGCAAAGTAGTGTCATTATCCAGCCCTTCATTTACTGAGTGTCTTGATAACAGCTTTGAGCCTGGTGAATCTGATGTTCTATTAGTGCGGATAGTTCAGCATACGATAATACAGATAATTCAAATTACATTAAAGCATAGTCTGAATTAATAATTGGAACATTAACATATTTCTTCATTAGTGCCAGTTAGGGTACATTAACAGATACTGACGGAGAAAGCAGGAGACTGCAGTACACATTAGTAATCCCAAATGGACTGCCTCTGGGTTATGCCATTGTCTTGGAGGCAAAAGGGACCAAAAAGGTAACAGGACACTTCTCACATGCTCACAATAAAGTACGGGCACAGCTTGTCGTTAATTTTCTGCTTAAGTGTGTGCTAGAGACAACGAAACTTCTTACACACGTGGTACAATGGGCAACATTTTCCACAGTGCCCAAGTCCCATTGCAAGTCAATGGAACGTAGGCTCCTAATTCACATGGGTACTTCTGAAATTGTACTGAACATAAACAGATAGTGACCTAGGGATCCCAGGAATGAAGGTTCAGGAGTTGGGAGTCGAGATGTACCAGGGATCTTGGGCTCGTGTGACCTGTGAGGGTTGGTCTGTGTTGCAGGCAACATGGGTTAAAGGGCATATTCCTTTGCCAGGTTGAGTTCTTGCACCCCCTCTGCTTCACGGCTGGTTGGAAAATAAAAGCACCTTTGACTTTATTTTCCTCCTTGTTGCGGGGTGTAGGGAGCAGGTACCTTCCCTGCTTCATCCTAAATCACCCGTTTCTCCGTTAGCAAAGGAATCTTGGCGGGAACGAGGCATCACATCCAATCCCCGCTTCTCTGGGGCAACTCCAGGAACTCATGGGAAGTCAAGGAGTCACAGCAAGACACACTGTGGTCCAGTCTAGTTCCCCCGACTCTGTCCCGAGTGGAACGGCAGGCATACATGCTTTGAATGCATGGCCCTGGCAAAGGCTGAGTCTGGGGATTTGGGAGGCTTGGGGTTTCTGTGTGTGCGTGTGGTGCAGAAGATGAGGGTGGATTTTGGGAAAGAAGATGAGGGGGGAGAATTGTGTGAGAGAGGAAACTGGTGGCGAGGACAGGGTGCGTTAGCAGGCAGCTAGGGAATCTTTCTAGGGCATCTCTGGGGTGGAAATCTCCAATTAATATGGCTGTCACTATTAGTCAATCTCATGTGTCATGGCTCAGCTGCACCATCTGCTCACTCATGAGTGTGACTTGATTGGACACAGATCCAATAGGGAGAGGAGTGCTCTGTATGGCTTTGTGTGACCTCTCGTTTAATGGATGAAGAATCCAAAATGTGACATGGAGGTAGGTTATGTTCAGAGCTTAGTTTCCTGAACTCCACCCCTCCCATCTCCTCCTTCTGAAGGATCAAGGCCTGCAGGAAAGACGACCAAGGAGTATGAAGTGTTCATTGCAGCTGGGAATTGGGGAGGTGGGCGTTGGAAAGGCACTGCCATCCATCACTGGATAATGCAAAGACCTTGAATTCCTTCCCCCCCCCTGCTCTCCTTGGGTGAATAGCTGCTGTGGATTTCATTGCCTTTATTCTTCAAGGCCACGTGAGAGAAGCAGTGATTCACCCTCTCGAAGTCCCTCGGTATTGCAGGGATAACAATACAGCAGAGCAATTCATGCTGCTGTTGATTAAAAAGAATCTCTTTGCAATGATAAATAAAAGGCTTTAGAATAAATGTGTTTGAATTGCTCTCACTCATGCACTAGGAGGAACAGGTTACCGAACAGCATCTACAGGAACGAGGCCAACGGCTTCCATGAGCTGATGAGATTAGAAAGGTCCCGTCGATGAGAGACACGCTATACACAGGCATGTTTGAAACAGTCACCAAGACATTAGGAACATGGAGACACAGGTCAGACACGACACAGTCACGCTAGGACTTTCTGAAATAGAGTGCAAGCTTTGTTAGCCGGCATGTTGGGCACGTGAGGGGTGCCAGTTAATCAAATATTCCGGTTCACTAAGAGTCAGACTTACCAATGGAATACCAATTTTCAAAGAATTAGAATCCGATAAAATGAATGAAGTATAAAATAGTAGACAGGCACTGTACTCACCAGTCCAGTGGTAGTACTTGTGACGGAGTAGGAATACTGCGTGTGTTCCTCAGTTTCCCCTATGCATTTCTTAAGTGTCTATGTGAAGGAATAGGGGCTGATAGTGTAAGCATGCAGGCAATGCCCTCTCCCCTCTCTGCAGGTGTCCATACCTGAAGCTGTAATCTAACTCCAAGTGGGGGAGGGAGGTCAGGTGACCTGACCTGGCTGAGCGAGGGGGGAGAAGGGGCTGAAGAGAGGAGTTTGGAGTCTGAAGCTAGCTGAAGTCAGGAAAGAGGCAGGGAGCTTCAGGCAAGCTGGCCTAGCTCTCTGGCCCCCAAAATGGATCCAGCTGAGGGCTCACACTCGCTGTATGGTCTGTGTTAGACCAGATACAGGTCATCGAATAAACCTCTGTTTTAATGCCTGGCTGAGAGTCACGTCTGACTGTGGATTTGGGGTGCAAAATCCACGGGATTCCCCAGGACTCCGCCCGGGCGGGCTCGTTGGGGGAAGCGCACAGAGGGGCAGAAGGTGCTGAATGCTCCGAGGTCAGACCCAGGAAGGTTGAAGTGGGTACCCGTGAAGCTCCTAGCCTTGGAAACAGGCTGTGTACGGAGAGGGGACACTTCCCCGAAGTCCTGACTGGCTTCCTAGGGAGTGGTTCCAGACCCTCGCCCCGGGCGCTCCGTAACAGTACTGCACTGCAGAGCGGGTGGTTTCTTGAAGGACAGAGGTTGTATACAGGGAACATTTTCTATACAGCAGGTTATCTGATGACACTACATATCACCATGGTCAGCGCATGGCGTATGCCCAGGTCACTAAAAATACACTGAACACTAGAACGACCCTGAACCTCATTTCATCTTTCTTTGGTGATTCAGAAGAGACTTCAGGATCTTGCAGTGCCTCAGGGCCATCATAATCATCAATTGTCATCGTAGAGGTAGAGGGTGCAGGAGATTGGGTCGCATCTGTAATGACACACCCTGGATGCTTCTTTGAATAAATCCCTCTATCAGCTTGCTTGTCTTCTGCCTCTTTTGCATAAAAGCAGAGTGCAGAATGTTCAATCACAGAACCTCCTGGTACTCTACTAGTCCCGGTGCCTAGATTGAAGATTTGTATGGGGAGATATCAGAAATGCCGGTGAATAGAGCATTCCGGTTGCTAAAGTGCCGGATAACACAGCTGTTATTGTATACTGGAGGCAGACCCTCAGCCTGTGTAGATCAGCGTTAGCCCCATGGACTTCCATGGAATTATGCTCATTTATCTGAGCTGAAGTTCCAGACTAAGTTGTGTATTAGGCACATATGCAAAAGTTACCAGCTGGGTGAAAGCGAAGGGTTTCTGAGACATCTCGGTGGAACATGGGTCTGTGTGTGCGTGTGTCTCCATGTGTTATCTGCACGTGGGTGGCAGGTTGTGTTTATACCTGTCTGTTTTGCACTGTTGTCGTATCTTGCAATTCTGTATCGTTATTCATGCTGCAGCCGAGATCAGCTAGTGCCCCCTTTCTGCCTTTCAGAGCAAATCGAAATGGAGGTGGGGGGGCACTCAGGCACCTGCAACCTGTAGAGCAGCTCAGCAGTCTCTAGTTGGAATTCCTCAGGGATGCTGCTGATGCCCAATGGCAGCCATTTCCCGTGTGTGTCTGTGTGACTAACGCCAACCTGCTAGACTGAGCCGAAGCTGCAGGGTCACACCTAACCCCACGGTCTCTCGGCAGCCAGAGGGTGTCCCCTGGGACAGGCTGCGTGGAAGACAAGGCACTGGACAGGGATTCAGGAGATCTGGGTTCGGATCCCAGCGCTGCTCCAGACTGTCTGTGGGACCTCGGGCAACTCACTTAATCTCACTGAGCGAGGAACGTCAGACCTGTGCCCCATACTCCATTGCCTTGGGATCACCTGCACGTAGGTACTCTTGGTTAAGGGCAAGTCTGCCAATGGTCAGTGCCCTCTCTCGGGGAACTATCACCGGCCTTCCCTTCTAATTCCTATTGGCTCGATATTTTTTGCTCTGGAAGCTACGCTGTGATCTCTGACTCAGGCAGGATGTGGGTGTGGCACTCCCAGGCCACGGACTGAGTTTTCCCCACAGTGGACTCGCCCATGTCCACGCGCCGTGGGTGCCCCGGCTGTGGGAGGGTTTGCATCTGATGGTGCAAGATCATTGGTCTCTTGTGGTTTTTCTCTCTCCCCTCACCGCAGGAAGTGCCCACTGCGCAGAATGGAGTGGCAGGTTCTGGTGTTGGCTCTTTCCATGGGTTTGGCTCATTCGGCCTCTGCAGACTGTGCAGCCCAGTGCTCCATGTGTGCCGTGCAGACCCAGGATTTGGAGAAGCCCGTCAGTCCCCTGGTAAGTGCTGGGTCCTAGGACCGCTTCAGTCTGGAGCAAACTCCGCTTTGGAGCTCAGGTAAAATGAGCTCTGTATCCCACCCGGCCCCTGTTTTAGCCCATTTCCCAGCCTGGTAACACTTGCTCTCCAAAGACCCAGATTTTCCAGACTTGCGCGTCTGTGTTTGCATGCCTGATTTGGGGGTGCCGTTGCCATGGTCGTGTGCGTGCACCTGCAGTAATTGTGCACAGACGTGCTTTTGTGCACACAGTTCTAAAATCTAGTGGAACACGGGCATTTCTTCTTGCCGTGTATAGGGCAGGGGCAGGGCTGCTGAAGGGGCAGGGCTGCTGAAGGGGCAGCTGGGGAAGATTGGACTGAGACCATAACTGCTCTCAGGACGCTGCATGCGCTAGCAGAGACCAGAGAACAACAGCACGGGCCCAGTTCTCCACTGCCCTGCATGCTGTGTAGCCCTTTACACTAGTGCAAAGTCTGTGTCACAGCTACCAGTCAGATCTGACAGCATCTCGCACCCACTTTGCACGGGTGTCTATGATGATCCCAAGCGCTGCACGGTGCGGAATCAGGGCTGGGGCTCCTTTTCATCTCTGACCACCTCTCCCTCTCTGTATCTGGCCCTGAATGTTAGAGGTATGGAAGCATCTGCTTCCCACTGTGGGACCAGATTACTCAGCCGTCCGCTGCAGCGGGGTGGGCTGCAGGCCCTTAGAGGGTAGGATGTCATGGGACCCCAAGGAGTAGAGCTAGACCCCCTTCCAGGACTGCCAAGGGGAATCCCAAGACATCCTTCCTCCTCTGGAGAGAGCCCTGGCGGTTGGGAACGGCGGGCGGGTGTCATAGGTTTGCTCTCGTTGCTGTGTTGCAGATCTGTTCGCTGGAGTGTCAGGGCTCCTGGCTGTCCGGCGCGGAGTGGGAGAGGTGCCAGACCACGCTGGCTCTCCTCGCCCCATTGATGGTGGCGGTGGAGGGTCAGGGCCTGTCCCCTCTGGAGGCTGAGGCGGAGGGGGGCCCCACCCCCGGCGAGCTCCCCAGCGGCCTGGTCAAACGCTACGGCGGCTTCATGAAGAAACTGGACAAGAACAAGATCTTCTCCCTGTGGCGGGAGAACGCCCACAGCAAAGGCGGCATGGCCAAGAAGTACGGCGGGTTCTTCCGCAAGCCGGGGGAGAGGGCGGCCTCGGAGGTGGCGGAGGACTACACGGCGCTGGAGGCCGGGGAGACGGGCGACCGCGGGGAGGAGCCGGAGGGAGGGAACCTGAAGGACGAGAGGAAGCGCTACGGGGGCTTCCTCCGCAAGTACCCCAAGCGGAGCTCGGAGCTGGCGCCCCAGGGGGAGGGGCAGGAGCAGGAGCTGGAGGACCTGCACAAGCGCTACGGGGGCTTCCTGCGCAGGATCCGGCCCAAGCTCAAATGGGACAATCAGAAGCGCTACGGGGGCTTCCTGCGGCGCCAGTTCAAGGTGACGACGCGGTCGGAGGAGGACCCCAGCGCCTACTCAGGGGAGGTCTTGGACCTATAAACCCCTCCCCCCCCAGCCGAGATACTTCCAGTAGGGACTGCATCGCTCCTCCCGCCCCCCATCACCCCCTGTGCTCAGCCGCGCATCCCAGGCATCCCGCATTGATCCGTCCTGCGTCCCCGAAGAGCCAGACATTTCCCGCTAGGCAGGGATCGCGGCTGGCAAGGTCCCTCCCCAGCTTCTATGTCTCTCAGCTCCGGGGCTTGCAGCTGCTGCTGTTCCCAGTGCCCAGCCCATCGGCCCAGCTACGGGTTCAGTCCCGCCGCATGGAAAGCAGGTTACTTGAATGGAGTCTCAGATTCCTGACTATTGATCCCCCCTGTGATCCTCAGCAATGAGCCCAACTCACCCTCCCGCTGGAACACCCCAAACACTGGGGAAGTTCAGCTCTGGATCCTAGACTTGGTGGCTGGCCCCTTTGGTCCATCATGGACCAAACCGGAGCTCCAGGTCCAAAGGCCTCTCAGTTTTGGGGGAGTTTGGCTCTAGCTCCACATCGGAACCAGACAGCTGCAGTTATGTGCGCTGGCATCCCATGTTCAAAGGTCCCCAGCGCTGGCACCAGGTGCGGCTGGGCATTTCACATTTCAATATTCTAATGGAAAGAGAGGCCTCTGCTCCTGCCTTCCAGTCTATCCATTCAGACGCCTCCGCTCAGAACATCCCGCTCGTTTGCTAATTGCACAGCGGCTCCCAGAGGGAGCTGGGTTTGTAGGGGAGGGCATCTGGCCTGGAGAGCAAGGTGGGCTTGTCCTATAGAACCCTGACTTGCTTCATTATGTTCCGGCTAAATCACAGCTGTGACCCTTCAGAACACACAGGAGGGAGGCGCGTTTCTAATGAAGCCATGAAATCACAATCGTGGGGCACTTCTGAAGGCGCCTGAGTCAGCCGCTTGTTTGTCACCTGGGGATTTCTGCGCACCGTCGTTCCGGGAGCAGAGTGAAGGTCGGCACAGTCCGATTCTTCGTGCCTGGGAGCGATTGTGTGCACAGATTGGCAGGTGCAAATAAGCAGGAGCACAAAGAGACACTAGCTGCCCCCATTGTATCTCTGCTCCCAGGGGATCCTCTCCCCCAGAACGGCAGAAAACAATCAGGAGCCGTTTTGGAAAGTTTGGCTCATCGTGTAGTTCTCATTGCAACCATCAATGGCCTTCCCCGTCCCCCAGCTAACGCTGAATCGCAACAGGCCAACAAACATGCCACGAGACAGAGGCAGGCAAGGGCGGGGCTTGGCACGTGGTTTCCTTTTCTAACATCAACCCTGGGCAATTAAAATGGATGAAACCTACGACTAGGAATGTAGATGAGGTTTGGACTCTGCCTGAGACGCACTGTTTGGCCGAGCACAGGCCTCCATCGCCCGTCCCCTGCTCCCTCGTGCTCTTCTGAAATGTTCAGATCGTTTCGGAGTCTGGTTACTTTTCGTTATTACGTTTACAAGAAGAAATAAAGTTCGGTCTGTCGTGAGATGGGTCACGTTCCCCCCTTCCTTTTCTGTACCGTAAATAAAAAGATGTTAATGAGTCTGTGTCCGGTGATGCATCTGTCCACGATGGGGGTGGGGTGAGAGCTCATCGCGGTGCTAACATAGGTCTTTGGGGAAGAAGCACTGGAAATCAGGGGTGAGCTAGATGTACCTGGTCCTGCCTCAGCGCAGGGGCTGGACTAGATGACCCCTCACTATGGCTCCTTTGGGAGAGCAGCCAGCACCTCACAGGAGTGAGCCCTAAATGTGCCTTCTGTGCATGAAGCAAATGCAAGTGCTTTTAGATTCACTGCTGAGTGCTCGGATTATTCAGCTGGGGGAGGGGAGCAGCAGGTGCCAGGACAAGGACACAGGAAAGAAACCAATGAAGGCCGAGTACCCCTGCTTGGGCTGGGCATGAAGCACCGGTGTAGAGAGGGACCCAAGGCCTAGAGAACCCCTGGAGTTATGACCCTCATCCAGGATAAGGGAGGAAGAAGCCCTGTCCTGAGAGTTCTGCTTCTCCCATCTGAAAATGTGTCCATGTTAGATTCCCGCCTCTCACCCAGGCATCAGGGCCAGGGAGATACCAGCGGGTCCTGGCCCCCTTCACGGTCCGAATGGGTGAGTAGGTATCAATTGTTCCTGACAGTTTTGATCTGTACAGCAGGGCTCATCCTCTATGGATCCACCTCTGCCCAGTCGCACCCACCTCCTCGGCCCACTCAGCCATTCCTCCCCCCTCTGTGGAGAACACACCTCTTCCCGGTGCTTTTGTTAGGGCCGACTCAGTTTCCCTTGCTCCTTCTCCCCGTGTATTCTTCCTCACCAGCAATCACATAGTTAAACCCCCAAGAGTTGCAAAGCATTCGCTTGAAGCTTTAGACATCCAGTGTAATAGTGCTGAACAACAAGTTGTTTCTGTATTGTTATCTATACCGAGAATGTGACCTTGCCTAGACAATCACGGGCTGTAGGCCTCACGAGATGAGCTAATGTGTTATATCGCCAGATTGCATTATATGTATGTAACGACTTCGCTAGAGAATGAATAGACTCTTATTCATAAGCTTGTTGGCATCATGGAAGCTTTCTCAAGGTCCCCACACCAGGTGCCTCAAGAGGGCACTGACCTAGGACTGATGTCAGGGTTTGCTAATGCGCATGCTTCAAGTAGGTCTTTTCCCTCCCTCCACCCATTCCCCCTCCCCTTTGAATATACTCTATAAAAGTCTGCTTGGTACTGATAATAAACGGAGCTGCTGCTAACCCCCTTTCATGACCGAGAGGTGGGTGCCTCAGTTTCCCCTTTGATCAAAGTTAAGTTGTGCGTTTCTTCAATGGTCTCTGACAGCTTGTGAGCTCCTTGCCTCAACGCCGCCACTACCATCCGGAGTGTACGGTAAGGGGGAGAGACGTGCCATTAATTTTCCCCTGACACTTTGAAACAAGCCCTCCCCAAAACGTTCCTGCTGCAGCTCCCAGACAGCAGAGACGATCCCCCAGTCTCCAGCCGTTCTCCTTGGGAAGGGACGGAGGAGCCATTGTTACAACAAAGCCGGCAATTTGCTGGAGATGTCAGGAAGGCCGGAGCCGCAGCAGGTGAAGGGAGACCATGTGGTGTACTGGACAGGGAGCAGGCCTGGGGGGGCAAGAGACCTCAGTTCAAATCCTGGCTCTGCCACTGTTAGAAATTCAGCCCTGTGTGCTTAGATGCTGCATGTACCTCTCTAAAGTCCTTTCCCCAGGGCTGAATTTCACCTTCCGTGGTCCTGAGCAAAACCCTTAACCCCCGGCCCTGTGTCTCCTGGGCCCATGTCCAACAGAGGGCTAAGGAGACTTCTCCAGACACAGGGAGCTGTGGATAAAATGTGCAGCGTAAGTTCAAATTATTAATGATAATGAGTGTGAGACAGGTAAGGAGGGAGCCTCTATTTCCCCGAGCACTAGGCAGGTCCCAGTGTCAGGTGTCCGGTCCCGGCCTGTCTGCCATTCCCTGGGGCCCACAGGGAGGGAGGCTCAGAGCGCTAGATCCTGATTTTTCACCCGTTGGTGATTCCAGGGGAGTTAGTCCTCGTTTACCCCAGCTAAGCGGGATCAGAATCAGGCCCTGCTCCTGTGGGGGAATGGCCGTTCACTGAGAACCACCGCCACGCCATCCCCCGGGAAACAACACCGCACCGCTGACAAACAGTTCCCATGGCAACAGCTGCCCCTGGACCCTCCGCAGGTGTGACTCAGCACTAGAAGTGGCTGGCGTGACCTTCAATGGAGCAGGAGCCACCCACCAACAACTTCACAGCCGGGGGGAGGGGGCTCTGTGTGAGCGGCCCAGAACCCCCCCTCTCTGCAGGAACGGCGGATGGGTGCATGGGTAAATGCCCCAACAGCTCCCTGGGGCAGAGAACAGCTGCACCCTGGAGAACCAGCCTGGGCTGTCAATTGGGGAGGGGATGGGGCTGTCCGCCAGCTGGATCATTAGGGGAGGGGGCTATAAAGAGAAGGCAGCATCCCCCCTACCCAGGGTGGGGCTAACAGAAAATGGGGCCCTGCTCAAGCCGGCTGGGTCAGAAGCCGTCAGCTGGTCTCCTTAGGGCCCATGCCCCAGAAGAACAGGCCCGGCCCAGCAGAAGACCCTGCCCAGGGCTGGTCACAGGTACTCTGGGCTGGGGCTGAGGGAGGCCTGCAGGGGGTGTGGGGCTTGGAGGGCTGGGGGTGGGTTTATGTTTGTGCTGAAGGCCCCAGGGCAGGCTGTGTGCTCGCCGGCTGGCTATGGCCAGGCACTGGCGTAGCTAGGCGGGTGCGGGGGGTGCGGACCGCACCGGGTGACACCCTCTCAGAGGGGTGACACCCGGCTTGGGCTGTCGGCGCCGGGCGCCCCCGGGCACACCCCGCGCTGCCTCTGGGCCCGGGCCGGCCGCGGGGGGCTGCAGGGTCCCGGCCGGAGCCGTGCGGGGAGCCCCGGCTGCTGCCTCCGCACTGGGTGACACCAACCCTAGCGACGCCACTGTGGCCAGGGAACCGTCACGAGGCTTAGATGTGGGTAGTCTTTGCTGTGTGTGACACCACTGTGTCAGGTGTCCACGCAACCTCGGTTGGACACCGCTGGAGGCAGGCTGGGGACGAATCCTGGGTGCTGGCCTGAGAGCTGTGGTTTTCCTGCCTCTCTTCACCCCCTGGACTCCTTCCGCTGGGCAGCCCAGTTAGCCACCAAAGCAGGCGCCTGCCACTGGTGCTGATGCTGCTGGGAGTTCCTCGGGGAGAGCGCTCTGAGATGCCTGGCTGTGGAGATGGTTTGCACGGCAGCCCTTTGGGGAACGCTTGTCTCTGCTTTACAAACTCTGGGCTCTGCTGGGGCCGTGCCGGGGGCTAGTAACCACTGCCCTGGTGTGAAGGGTGGCTGTGGACTTGCAGACAGGTTGGTGTGCACACTGGAGGCGGTGGCAGTGGGAGCTGGTAGGTAACCTGTGGCTGTACTGGTTAGCAGTGAGAGCAATGGCTGCAGATTGGATCGTACGCTTCATGGGGGGCAGAGGACTTTGGCCTGCCAGGGAATTAGCTTCTGTGACCAGCTCAGGCCCATGGGAAGGTGGGCCTTGCTCACAGGACATTCCAGTGCCATCCCCTTTCCCAGGGGGATGCTTGATGGGGAAGGCACCCTGCCTCTGTCCTGTGTGTGCTGGAGCCGTAGCGCTGGCAGCTGCCTAGCCTGTAGCCTCCCCGTGTGGCCTAGAGATGAGCCTTTGTATCTGCTTTGTAACATGCTAAGGAGGTAGGGGGGGGTGGGTGGGTGGGTGGGTGTGTGTGTGTGTGTGTGTGTGTGTGTGTGTGTGTGTGTGTGTGTGTGTGTGTGTGTGTGTGTGTGTGTGTGTGTGTGTGTGTGTGTGTGTGTGTGTGTGTGTGTGTGTGTGTGTGTGTGTGTGTGTGTGTGTGTGTGTGTGTGTAAATCTAGAGCTGTGTAACAGGAGGAAAAATGAAGGTGGGTCTAGTGAGTCTTCCCCACAGCCCGTGCGTGAACTGTCCTCTCCAGCAGACGCGGTTAACAATACACCCTCCTCCCCAGTAGTTATTGCTCCTTGGGCCTCCACAACTCTTCCTGTACGGCTTGTGCATCAGTTGATCCGGGGACTGAGGTACAGACCCTGCTCCATGGACGCACGTTACAGGCTTTCAGCCTATGCTTAGGTATGGGACAGACCTGTAAGTAAAAACAGCAGCACATGGTGGCACCATCTAGCCAGTGAGAACAAGCTCTGATCTCTCCAATACCTGAGACGTGAGCTCCCCTCAGTGGTGAGTCTGGGACAGGGAACAATCAACAGGCTGCTGGTTAACGGCTGGGTGTCAAAAGCAGAAAGGCAGCAGGGTCTTTTCAGCTTGGAAGAGAGATGCCGAAGGGGGGATATGAGAGACGTCTCTACAGTTATGACTGGTGTGGAGGAGAGTAACTAAGAGAGTGTTATTTTACTCCTCATAACACAAGAACTAGGGGTCACCAAATGAAATGAAAAGGCAGCAGGTTTCAAACAAACAAAAGGAAGTACAGTATTTCTTCACACAACGCACTGTCAACCTGTGGAACTCCTTGTGAAGGCCGAGACTATAACAGGAAAGGTCCATCGCTGGCTATTAGCCAGGCTGGGCAGAGATGGTGGCTCTTGCCTCTGTTTGCCAGAAGCTGGGAATGAGTGACAGAGAATCGATCACTTGCTGATTGTTCTGTTCAATCCCTCGGGGGCACCTGGCATTGGCCAGGGTTGGACGACAAGATACTGGGCTGGATGGACCTTTGGTCTGACCCAGTGTGGCTCTTCTTATGTTCTTAACCTCCCCCACCTAATCAAACAGTGCTACTTGGCAGGGATAACAGCCGGTCTGCAGCCTGGCCAGCCCGCTAGAAATGGGGACGTGTGTGATTATCCCACTTCAGGAAAACCTGCCCTGGCAGCGGGATGCATTGAAAGGCCGTAACTTTAAACTGTTGGAGGGGGAAGAGAGAGCAAAACAAACATTGAGAAGTTCTGCCTGGGCATGGTCTGCCAGGACCCTGCGGGGTGACTGGCTGCTTTGGCAGGGGGCCTCTGTGTTCCTAAGAGGAGGTTTCTAATGGGGGGCTAGTTTCAGCCTCCGCTTGGGGGAGAGGTCTGTGCCGTAAGCTGCGGTTCTCCCACTAACAGATAGACGACGTCTTCTCCTGCCTCTTTGACGTCCTTGTCCTCTCCCCTCTCTGAAAGGCACTAATGAGGGGTTAGCTGAGTAACACACAGGAAGGCTATTCAATAGCTGTGGGTGTTTTCTTCTTTCAAAGCACCCCTAACCCTTCCACACTGCGGTATGGACCAGCAGCAGGCCTTGTTGTTAGGGTGTCAGCCTTCAGCTGTGTGCGGTGCGGGGCGTGAGCAACTTCAGACGTTCCTCTTCAGCGGAAGCGCCCTGTGCTTAGTCTCTTTGCAAAAGCAAACTTTAACTGGGGGCTGGGGGACGGATTTGCAACCCCTCCGCTCAGCCGTGGTTGAATGAAGGGAACCGGCTGGCGCGCTGTGACAATCCAGAGGGGAGAAAGGCTGGACTGTAGCGAGAGGAACCAATTCCGCTCCAGTGATCATATAGCTAAAGGGGGGTGGGGGTGGGGCTCTGCGCTTGCTTCTGAGCTGGGGGATTGTGAACGCTGAAACCTGGGGCTCCTAGTGCCCCGCTGACCACAGGAACAGGGGAGGGAGTGTTCTCCCTCTTCTTTGTTTTGTGGCCTGACTGGCTGCAAATCCCACTGCTGTGAAATCTAAGATAAGGAAGTGAGTTTGCTGCTTGAACTTCTCCTCTGTGGTCTGCTCTGGCTGCAGTCGGCCATAGTGGTACCAGAACTCCTTATTGCTACGCTCCCCAGCTCCTTGGAGGGATGTGGACCCTGCCGCACCCCAGGCAGGTGTGCTCCCTGGCTGGCTACCTGAATGACACTGCTGGGGGGGGACACAGCCCCTCCTTGCTCAGTGGGACAAAGGACCATCTGCCTGGCAAGCGGCTTTGTGCCAGGGGCCCTGTTCACCGATTTAGGCTGATGTTGGTTAATGATGTTGGCTCAGTTTGGGAGAGTAGCCAGGAGGGAGCAGGGCTGTTACTGCTCGGACAAGGTTAATTCAGTGATGGGGACAAGTCGCTGCTGCAAGACCAAATGGAGGGGGCTGCACTGCTTAGGGGCTCTTGCCACCCCCAGACTCAGCCGCACTTATCACTGTAAATGGGCTGTACAGGGGATCTGGAGTGGTGTAACTGGAGCAGTCATGGTGGAAGGGCCCATCTCCGGGAGAGGGCTCCTTTTCTGAAACGCCTGTTACTATTGACTGCCACGGATCTGCATTTGGGGGCTAAGCCCACGGGAAGCTCCACCAACAGAACTCGGATTTGATAATTCACAGCCCCTGTGACCAGACCCCATCCCTGCACTAGCCCACGTCTCCTCGCCTGAGCTGCCTGCCCCACGGTGACACGTTCCCGGGAGGCGTGGGACGGCAAGAGTGGGAGATAAAGCGGAACCTGAGGTAAGACAGCGGCACACGGGTGGGTTGTAAATACACAAGGGGCCCTTGGGCAGGGTAACTAACTCCTGAAGCTTAGACAGGATCATGGCTGGTCTGAAAACATTTTGGGCTTCATGACAGTGGGGAGGGGCTGAACCATTCTTTTAAGATCTCTTGTTCCTAAGAAGTAACAAAGAGTCCTGTGGCACCTTAAAGACTAACTAAAGTATTGGAGCATAAGCTTTCGTGGGCTAATACCCACTTTTAAGGTGCCACAGGACTCTTTGTTACCTCTGCTATTCCAGACTAACACGGCTACCTCACTGATTCTCTGTTCCTAAGAACTATCACTGTTTCCTCCCCGCAAACAGCAGCCAGCCGTGGTGTCTTGGCTCATTCTTGTCGCAGGCCTTAGTGTTTTCCCATCATTATTCCCAGCATGCTTTCTTCCTTCTAGAAAGCTCCGTCCCACCTCCCAGAACCACCCGGTGATTACTGTTCTGCTATGGACGGCGCAGTCAGCGAAACTAAATGACTGGCAGAAAGGGGCGGGGGAGAGGCTGGGGGGAGAGATGTGAGGGAAAAGGAGCATGGGCTGGTGTTTAGAAGCCTTAAACTAGCTCCTGAGTTCCAGTCCTGACTCTGACTTGCTATAGGTAGGTGTGCATCTACAGCCCACCTGCAGTTGTGCAGGCAAATGTACCCACGTGCCTGAATTGCACATGCAGTTGTGCACAGTTAAGGACTGCGCTTGCAGCTTTGAGTGCCAGACGTGTTTTGAAAACGCAGCTCTTCACCGCACGTCGCCTTTGTCTGCCCGGCTTCTCCATGGGGACCATGTTGCCCTGTCTTGTAGAGGGGCCGCGAGGCTGCACTGGGCATCCCCTGGATGCTAGAAGATACATTAGACGTATAAAGCAGCTGTGCTCAGCCCTGCAAACTCTTCTCCCCGACACCACCAAGTAAACCTGGGTAGTACACAGCGATGGGAAAAAGGCTCGGAGAACCTGAATGACTCAGATTTGCCTCCCCCGGGGGCTCTAACCCAGGGTGGGTGTTCTGGCTTCCCTGTGGCAGGGGGCCCTGAGCAGAGTAACCGACACAGGAGCAAGACAGAACTTTGAACTTTTTATTACAAAAATATCCTGCAAGCAAAACAAAAAAAATATGTTGCGATCTGTACAAGTGGTCACCTTGCTGGTTCTGAAACCCCCTGTCTAGATCTCCTGCCTTCCCCTTCCTCCTCCCCTGCTCCCCGCAGGAGCAAGCAGCTAGAGCACACTCTGCTTTCCAACACGTCTTAGTGCCAGATTATTTCTCCCTCTTCTGCCCTCCTTCCAAGGAACGGTACCTCACGTCCCACGTGTTCCCTTGAATGCTGCAGAGGAAGCTGGGCTAGGCCGCTGGCGCTCCAGGCAGCTCCTCTTGGAAATCTGGAAACCTCGGGATAAGGTGAAAATTGAAACGCTGCCGAATCTGCAACCTCCCCTGGAGAAAACCAGGAAGACGGCGACTTCTGAAATGCTACTTGTGGCTGCATTTCAGCTTTGCTGGTCACGTCTCATCGGTAGGCCAGTCCGGCTGCCCGGCAGCGGGGAAGGCCGAGAGGTTCACACCCCTCCCCCCAGCGCTGATGGAGGGTCACTTGCTCACCAGAACTTCACTTGACAGGGTTGGGGATTATCACGCTGACGCTGACACTTAGTTTTGCACGTCTCATGCTAGTGATGAACACACAGCACTTCACCCAGGGACGACACACAAGCATTGGCGCTGAGCTCTAACGATGAACAGTTACATGACAAACAGTCAAAACAGGGTGGGGATGTTCTCCGGGGGATGCTCTCCTCTGTGCATCAAGATTTACTTCTTCCAGGGGGTGCTGGATGAACTGGCCAGCAGGAAGTGCTACAGGCGGCATAGCCCTGGGATTAGCCTGTGCTCTGGCAGTAGAGGTTGACTGGCCTCTTCCCCCACCCCGGCTAGCACAAGCCTCTTTAGGAAGCCCGTTAGTCCCAGTCTCCTGAGGATAAGCTCAGTGGGTGGCAATGAGGATGCTCTGTACCAGGGAACACAGGCCTGGGAGCGGTGGTGCTGAGTAACTCACGCCTAGCGTAGCCTGTGATCGGCTCCTGGGTCAGATCAAGAATCTCCGCTCTGCCCAGGGAGCTCCGCAGGCTGCGTGCCCCAGCGCTCTGTGCGGAGAAACGTTGTCACTTTGATCTGATCGCAGAGCATGAGACACACACAGCTGGCACGAGTGGGTCACTGGTCTGAACACACTGCCCCAAGGATGGGATGATTGTGGAGGGGGAACCTCAGGTGGGAATTTAAGGAATTACTTACGACACACGTAGTTTGGAGGGAAATGTGGGCCTAAAATGAGCCGTCTCGTTCAGACTGTGGAGCAGCAGGAGGGGGGACGTCTGAGAGGAAGACGGAGTAGTCACTCCAGATCAAACAGTGTCTGCTCTTCACTACGGGACTCCAACAGACCAGCAAGATGGCCTATGTTGCCTTGAGAACAGCCATCCAGAGCCTGCTGCCAGACAGCCCTCTGCCGCTAAGTTATCTCCCAAAACCACCTCCTCTCCATCAGGTGCCTGATCTGAGGCAGCGTGGCTGGTTCTTCCACACACACAACGTACTACATTGGTTGACACTCGGGTGTTCACTAGACCGACACAACCCTTGTCTGGAGAGATTACGAGGTGGAGTTGGCTACTGCACCAGCGAAGCACAGACAACAGTCTTTCTGCTTAACACCCGTGAAAGCAAACTCAGTGCACTAAGTGAAGGACCTCTCCAGTCTTGTGACAAATCACCGGGGGACTGAAGGGGGGAATGGCAGAGATACTGGTCCAGAAATAAAGCTGCACTGCATGGGTCGGAGTTCAGTCTGGGCCTCTCCGGGCCGGGTGTGGAAGTTGGTGTTAACTCAAGTGAGGACACAGTAGCATGGGGAGGCGTCCACACGCTGTTTGAAGCATTCCAGACCCAGGAATGCAGCTACCTTAGCTTGGCGCACGCTTCCAGTGTTGGAGAACCATGTCCAGCTACGGGCCTGCCAGACTTCACCGAAAACCCAGTGAGCCCCGGGCGGCTCTTGGCCCTGATCATTTTCTTTGGATTTGGACGCTGGCGTACTCCGAGGGGGCTTCCTCGGGGGCAGGTCTCTTGGGTGCCTTGTTGAGATGGACCATGTCCAGGTCAGTGTAGGTGAGGTTGTTTTCCATGGCCGTCAGCCGGCCGGTCTGGATGGGGGCGTACTCAGACGACGGGCTCATCTCCACGAGCCGGCGCATGCTCCTCTTCTTCTGCTTGTCAAAGTTCAGGTCTGCGTAGGTCAGGTGGTTGGGATCAGAATCCTGAGTTGGGGGAGGGAGAAAACTGAGTCAGTAGGGAGCCGTGTCCCCGATAGCTGGGATATGAAGCTGTTCATCCTGAGTTAAGAGTCTGCTCTAGTGGTTATAGCAGGAGATTATGGAGAGAGTTAGATTCTACTCCTAGCTCTGCTGCTGACAGACCCTGGGCAAGTCACTTAGCAGCCCAGTGCCTCAGTTTCTCCATCAATAAACTGAGAATACAACTACTTCATTAATGACTAAAGAGCTCTGGGGTCCTTGGATGGCCCCTGCTACAGCAGCACAAGTATGAACCTAAAGTCCTAGCGCCTGAGACCTGGGGTCTGGGTTGATGAACTAGTGCTGCTGGATTCTGAGACAGGTGTCCCCATTCCAAAACCACTGCCTCAGCTACGGGCATCAACTGGCTGGTTTGTTCAGCTGAGAACCAAGATGGAAATGGCTCTGGAGACTGAGCTACCAACCCGGGCAGGACTAAGGCATGCTGGTGGGACAGTGGGGGGCACATCTAGCCAGCAGCCGTGCAAGTTCTACTTGTTGGATAACTCAGGCTCCTGGGGACACTTGATAGTGTTTCAGGAGGGGTGGAGAAGCACGCTAGACCACAGGGCCTGACACTAACCAGGACACTCGCTGCCTTCAAGCTTCTCCAGGCAACAAGCTGCACTATTACCATCCACTGCAAGAATTCGCCCTTAAGTCTGCTGGCGAACGATGCTCAGAGGGCGGAACCAGCCAGCAACCCCGAGCCAGAGTCTGCAATCCATTGCCCCCCTGTCAGTCCGGAGATGCTCCACTGGAGTCAATAGAAATACTCCAGACTTGCAGTGGTGTCAGTGAGATCGTGGTCTGGGCTATGTCCTGAGGTCTTAGCAGTGTTAGGCCAGCTGTGTGTGTACGTGAGCGTGTGGACGAGCTGGGGCGGGGGGAGAGAGCTCCGTTCTGATCGGAAAATTACTCATCACCGCGTCACCGAATGCAAAAGAACTCTAGAAATAGCTTCCCTGGCTTGTTGTACAGCTGGCTCTAGTCACAATAGATCCAGACTTGTTCTTTGGGGGGGGAGGAGAAGAGAAATTCAGTGCGATGGAGGCAGCTTCCCTATGCAATTTAGAGGGAGCTTTGGTCCTGAACTGTGGCTCTCTCTCTTCCCCCCTCCCTCCGGCTTGCATAGCTCAGATTCTGAGCATGTTATAAACTGCCATGACTTTAGCCTGACGCTTGGTATTTTCATGGTATCTTCAGTTGCTTCCCCCCATCCCCTCGAAGATGCTAGTTGTTACACACCTGGGGGGCTGTGCTCTTCTCGGGCTCGTGTAACCTACAGAAAAAGCAACAGAACAGAGTCAAACACTCCTAGTTTAAAACGGTCGCACTGCTGGGTGAGTCTTGCAGAGGATCCTTTCAGGTCCGGACGGCTGAGGACGGACGGACTGATCACAGGCCAGAGGGGGACACCGTTGGAGACCAGTGGGTGATAATGGAGAACTAACCGCACTATGTCGAGTTTATCCTCACACAACTCACAGACTGGAATAGCCAGCTGGCCATAGGAGGAAGGTTTAGATTCCCCCAGGCTGCCTGTGTGTGGCATGGACAATAACGAACAAGTGGCTGGTTTACAGCTCAGTCGATGAATGTGAGGGTGTACGCTCAGCCAGGAACAGTGGAACCCCGCAATACTATGACGATTGGGGTCCAAAATTATTGACCGTGAGTACTGGTCACGGTATTGCAGGGTCGTGCTACATCAAAGCACCTCCCGCTGTCACGAGCCCCCCGCGTTATAAGCAGATTCACGCTATTGCGGGGTTCCACTGAACCTCCGCTCAGCAATGCTATGGGAGAACCAGCTCCCGCGACGTCTGCTTAATGGCTTGTAACTGTTTGTACAGAGAGCGACTTCACTGAGCAGTCTCTGAGTGGTAACTCTCAAACGGTCGTGTGCTATAAGAGGCTAAGTCATGGCTCATGAGCTACTCTCGCCTTTACAATGGCTGAGGTATTCGACCCCTCCACGTCACTAGCGCTAGAGACCAATGTCTCCACAGCACGGATCTCGTCTTCCGTCCACTAGTGACAGAGCATCACATCAACCGCCCTGTACAGGCGAAGACTTTCACCATCCTAAGCCACGTCAGCCTGCATATGACAGTGGGATTAAAGTTACAAACTTGGAACCTTGCTAAAACTTGAACCCAGTTCAGCCTGGTGTCAAAGCTTTGACTTCATTGCTCCTGTGGCTTTCAAGTCCCTCACTGATTACCCAGCAGTTCAGTGAAGAAAGTGGAGATCAGTGCTTACCTTACAGAAGGGGAGCCTTTTCCTGTTAAAAAAGAGAAACACAACATAAACCGTACTGTACTAGTCACTCCTCCCCACAGCATTTCATGTTCGTTTGTTTTTTTCGCTCTTTTGCACACTCTTTACTTTTTTCCTCACTTTTCTGTGGAAGTTGCTGTTATTGGGTTTCTGGAAAACCTGATCGAGCATCTTCCTGCACACTCTGCTGAACGGATTGCAAAGCTCCTTTCCTTTCATTGCAGGACAAATCTTTGTGGGCGGAGTCTAAACCTTTCCTATTTTAGGTGCATCTCTTGCAAGACAGAAATTGCATCCAATACAATATTCTGGACAGCCTGGAGGTTTTCAGAGTGGGCCTGTGTTATGAAGTTGAACATGGCCGCATGCTAGAGGGATGATGGGAAATGAGTCAGAAGGCTGTAACGGTATCCGAGTTCTGAGTTGGTCTTATTGCTCTTGCTGTTTGAAATGTGATCAGATCCTCTGGATGAGATTATCTCCTGGTAGTTCACCCCCCTTTCCCTCTTATTTTTGGGATGAATCTTCCCAGGCCTTCCAGGCACAGTACTGGGAGCTGTGAGTTCTCTAGCAATTGGCAGAAACAAGATGGGGGATGGTAGCAGTGAGACTTCTCCCATTTAGCTTTCCATCAGACAAAAGGGATAACCCTACTGAGAAACCCTGAGATCCCAAGTAGTGCTGATGTTTCAGGGATGTATTAATGGGGTGCTGCATTGCTAGGCAAGAAGATACTACAACCAACCAGTGCCTGAAACACCCTGAGCTTACAACAAGTGTACAAACACCCCTGTATCCCCACATGGGCTGATCTGGACCCTCTACAATCCCTTGTTGGACTAGCTGGTTGCAGCACCTGGAATGAGGTCGATGGGGATCGATCACTAACTGCCGATCTGGCAGGTAGTGAAGACATATCCTTAGAATCTGTAGTCATTGGCCCCACATCTATTTAGCTTACATCGTAGGTAGAGGGGTTTGGGGGTTCCTAGATGCTATTTAAAGAGAAGAATAGGAAGTGTGACACATACCTATAATTTCCATAATGCGTAACTTAAATCTATTCTAGTGGCTTGTTACCCTTAAGCTATAACTGATGTTTCCCTGTAGCTGCGAGTGAAATTCTCTTTCCCCACTTCCCCAGGTGAATTGTAACCAGTTCTGTTCATCCTATCTTCCCCTCCATGCTGGTGTGTTTGTAAAGCACTGTTTGTGTATGGGAAGAAAGGGATCTAGCCAGGGCACCCCCTGGCAGGCAGCCCTGGAAAATAATTCATTTTACCTTTGTGCTGTCGTGCTCTGATGAGGTAGATGACAGCGATTATCAATACAACCAACACGGCACAAATCACTGCTACTGCTACGTAGATCTTCTGTTCTTCAGATAAGTTACTCACTGTAACAAGAGAGAGATTCAGGGATCCTAGGAGGCCACTCTCAGAATAGTCCAACAGAAAAACTCCTCACCAAACAGAGTTAGTTAAATGCAGAACATCTGGGCTTCTAATTATAAGTAAAGGTGAGCTAGGCCTCGGGAGCCTAAGGGAGTTAGGAGCTCAACTCATGGAAATTCAGACTCCCCTTGGCCTCTGAGGTTTTATTTTGAAATGGAGTTTTGTTTAGATGTTTAGCTAACGTTTTGTTTCCCATAAAAAAAAAAAGGGCAACACACCCAAAACAAAATTCAATTCTGGGTCAAAACAAACAGTGTTTTGAGGTTGTTGGGTTTTTTACCCCTCCAGCAAAAAAATCCATCATTCACTCAGCTCTAATAACGAGCAGTCTCAGCCCAACTGCTGAGTGAATCAAGTGAAGACCAGTGACCCCAAGTTAACGTGTTCCCATAATCTGTTCCATCGCTCTAGAAAAGGGGCAGGAGGGGAGCGGGAAGCCTTTGGGTCTGAGTATAACTTCTGGCTGCACTAGACAGCAATCCCCCCGAGTGGCACAGCAGATACTATAACTTCATCTCAAGCAACAGTGAGCTGGAGAGGAATATGGGAGAGACCCTTAACCCACAGACACACATGTGTGGAGGGGGTAAGTTATCTCTTGGGATCCTGAGGAAGGGGGAAAACTCAAGAGGCAAGTGATCAGCTCTGCAGGATGTTCATAGTGAAAACTCCAACAGGCCGAACGCTGAACTCAAGCCTCCAGTCAACACACAGGAGCTGGTTCCTCCCCAAATCAAACACGGTGCAGTCAGTCAACTGGCCACATGGACCCTCAGCTCTGCAGGAGTGACTGTGTCTGAACCCCTCTCCAAGGGACACTCACACCCCTGCAGGGCTGCTGAGATTATCTGCCCTGGGCACAGGGTGCAGCCAAAGTGACATTTCCTGCCCTCAGCCTTCCCCCTCCCGCTCCACTCCCAGGCCCCAGGAGAGCAGAGCTGAGCAATAATCCTTCAATAAGAGTCACTGTTACACTGAGGAGTCCCCGGCCGGAGATGGGCTGAAATGGCCCCTGGGTTCAGCAGAACAGACCTGCCATTTCCCAGCAGTGCAGGGGAGGTTCAACTGCACATTTACCTGTATTAGATGAAGTATCCCCTTTGCCTGGGGCAGGGGGTGGCTGGGAGATTCTCAGGGTCACGCTGGCATTGACGTGGGGCTGGGAATCGTGCACCACCCGACAGGTGAACACGGACTGATTCCTCTGCTCAGTTGCTTGGACCTCCAGGGAGCTCTGCAGCGTGTACGTCCCATCTGGATTCTCAGCCGGGGGGGAGGAATTTCCCAGATTCGTCTCATTTCCATTCTCCAGCCAGGTGAGACTCGCGTCCTTCGGGTAAAACCCCTCCGCGTGGCACGTGAACGTCACAGACTCGTTCAGTGCGACGGGCGCTGTGGGGGCAGGGTCCACTCGCAGCCTGGGGGGAACTGAGAACACAAAACATCCCGCGTCGGCATCTACAGAAATTCTCCTTTTCCTGCTGAGTTAGAGGGAAATTTCTGGGGCTGGACAAAGAGACCTTCCCCCTGAGCCCACGTCCCACTTGCCAGGTGATATTTTTTCAAGGTGAAGAACTTGACTATCTCTAAGTTGCCTTCCCGCGTGTGAGAGTCTTGGCCCCCTCACAGGATAAACCCGGGGGAAGGCAAATGTTTTAAAATGCGCAGAATGCAAAAACCCAACTCTACTGTGTCCCCAATTTCCCTCCCCTTCCCCCTGGAAACCCCCGACAGACCCAGCTTGGGTACATGAAAATGGAGAGTGGTGTCTTACCAGGGTTTAAACAAAGTCAAACACCTTCCCCACCCTGCCCTCCACTGGGTTGGAGAAGGGGATGCGCCAGCCCAGGGCAAAGAGTCTCAAAGTTTTAAGGGCACAGGGCAGAGTCCAGATCTGAATCTGGATTTCAGTGACCCGCCTCTGACCCCCCCGATTCCCCACTACCCGACCCAAAGGCTGAAGGAGCCATCTCTGCCCCTCCCCAGTAGCAGAGCCCCCTGTGGTCAGCCCGGCTGGGGTCCTACCTCGCAGGGCGTGGCTGAGGTTGTAAGTCCCACGCAGGGCAGCCGGTAAGGTGCTGTGCTCTATCTGACAGGTGAGCTGGGAGCGGGTGTCTCCTGGGGTCAGGATCAGCCCCAGGGTGCTGGACACGTTGTAGGAGACGCTCTCGTGTTCAGGGAGAACCCGGGTCTCGGGGGCTGGGAGTTTGACCCCGTTTTTGAGCCAGGTCACAGTGATGTCTCTGGGGGAGAATCCTCCTGACGTGCAGGTGAAATTCACTGGGGGACCCGGCTCTGCCCTGCTGGGGGGGCCGGACACGGACGGGGCCGACGGTCTGGCTGCCGGGAGAAGAGTTTATCAGTCAGATCCCTCTGCCACTGAGAGCCTGTTCCCCTGCCCCATGGGACCCGCTTCCCCACAGGGACAGCCTGAGATCAGGGGAGCCACAGCCCCGGCGCAAATACAAAGGTCTGGGGTGTAGGGAGGCTAGTGTCATGGGCAGGGGTGCTGAACAGTGTGTAGAGTGGTGATGCTGAGAACCATTGAACCAAACTGTAAAGCCTGGATAAAATGGAAACCCTTTCAAGGTGTGTGTATCACCCCTACTCCCAGCATCTATAGTTATGGGTGGGAAATAGCCCCCCTTTCTCCCCCCCAAAAGCAGGGCTAGATAAGCACCTTAGACTGAGACCCACAAGAGCCCCACGCGAGGTGGGAGCTACCTAAGCTCATGTGCTAGACCCCAGCCCTCTCGTGGTGATCAGTGCCCCAGTCCAGCTTTCAGCAGGTACCCAGCTCTACGAAGTGATCCACGAATGGGAACCCACGGCCTAGAGTCAGGCAGGTTAGGCACCCTGGGTGGTTGTGGTGTGAATGAGCTAGGCAGGTGTGTAACTCCACACACAACAGCTGGAGGTGGTGATGGGTGTGTGTGTGTCCCCCGTAGCCTGGGGTGACTCACCTGGGGTGACCCAGGTTCAATTCCCCTCTGCCCTGAGGGGGAGAGGAGTTGAACAGGGGTCTCCAGGTGAAGCTGTTCCACTGGGGATCACTAGTCACGGAGCCTGAGAGAGGAGGAGGAGGAGTCTGGAGTCTGCCAGTTTGAGCACCCGGGTTGGAGGTGAGGGCCCAGGACCCAGTCCCCCTGCTCCAGTGACTCTCTTACGCACAATGGGGCAGCTTCAACAGAGGGACTGAGGGAGCCCCCCAGAGGGTCCCAGAGGTTCGGGGGTTAGAGCACTTTCCTGGGGGAGGGGAGACCCCTGTTTAACTCCTCTAACAAAGGGGGGAATTGAACCTGGGTTTCTCACCCAGGGGAGCGCTCGAACCAACAAGTTTAAAGGGAGAGGGGCCTCCTCCGCCTCCTTCTCCTCAATTCTGACTGGGACTGGATACGCTAGGTGGTCTCTGAGCCCAGCTGCCAGCTCGGGCCATGCACGTGAGGGAGGCAGGCGGGTGTCCATCTTCCCCGGTGTGAGAGTTGCTCTGGGACTGAGGCATCTGAATGGCCGAGGGGAAAACCAGAGACCTCAGGACGTTCTACCGAGTTCAGGTGCTGCAGGGGTTGGGTGTTCTGTGGGTCACAGTGGACCCCACTTCTGAGTCGTGGTGCCTAAACCCAGCCTAAGGCCCCCAAGTCTGGGGTTCAGGTGCCTCAGTATAGGTGCTAGAACTGAAGTAGTTTCCATCATACGCAGGGTTTAGTTTGGTTCAATGGTTCTCGGCACCCCCACGATACACATTGTTCCAGCCCCCCCGGTGCCTCAGGACCCTGGTGACTTTAGCCCTAAGTCCCTCGTAACTCAGTCACGTCCCTGAGCTCAGGCCGGGACAGTGAGGTTCAGGAGAAGGAATTAAAGGAGTGGGGGGAGGGCGACGTCACCCTGGATTGTCTCTGGCTGCAGTTCAGCTGCGCACACAAGGAGCGAACTAGAGCCGGATGCTCCAGCCTCCCAGCTCCTGTGGGGTCCCCCAGCTCAGTGCAAGGCAGGGGAAATGGTCCTGCGGGTGGGATTTGAGTCCCTGCCTGGGACACGGGCATCACTGCGCGAATGGCAGAATCCGCCTGCCAATGCCAGCAGCACCTGCATCCTTTGTGGGGGAGGAGAAGAGAGGCACTAACCCGACGCCTGCCTCCTCCCACCAGACCCCCCCCCCTTCTCATCGCAATGTGAAGCCATCTTCAGAGGGCCAAGGTAGGAACAGAAATGGAGATTTTGCCTGGTGCCCAGATCTCTGTCCCCCCCCCCCCCCCCGCAATCTGTCATGGGGCAAATCTCCACCAGGCCTGCTTCAGTGCCAGGCTGGGGGAGCCCCATGAGAATCCCAGCTCCCCGGTTCGTGCCTGGGCTGAGCTGGGTCGTTCCCTGCCCATGTCCCAGTCCCTGGGGGGGGGGGGGGGGGGCTGGGACGGGAGCTCGCACTCACCGCTCACAGACACGGTCGTGCCAGCGCCGGATCTGATCTCCTCATCGCTTCCCGACCCCTTCCTGAACCTCACACAGCGATAGATCCCGGCGTCCGCGGGGCGGGTGTCACTGATGCGGATGGTGAAGTTTGTGTTGGACTCATTCACAGCCCGCGTCACCCGGGGGAGCGATCCCGTGTCTGCATAAACGAGCTGCCGGCCACTGCCCGAGTCCTTGAACCACTTCACGCCTCCTGGTGGATCGACCCCAGTCACCTCGCAGGTCAGGGTGAGAGTCTCTCCCGCCGACACCCACACGGCGCCCTGGGGCTGCAGCAGCTGGAACTCCTGGGCCCCGGCCCCTGTAACAAAAACAACCCTCAGAACCCAGCTCCCTCTTCTCAGACCCGCCCCCGCCCCTGGGCGCAGGACACAGCCAGTCGGGTGACCGGGCGTCCCGATTTTCGGGGACTTGTCCAGCGTCCTGATCATCCTTTGGTCGCGACGCCCTTCGTCCCGATATAGGGACCTTCCGAGGCCGGCGCCAGACTCGCGCCTCACTAACCCTCCTTCCGGGGGGCCGCAGCACCCTCCCGCCGGCAGGAGCAGGCAGCCCGTCTCACCGCCCCAGGCAGAGTCTCTCCGCCGCCGCACGTGGTGCAAGGAGGGGGAAGGAGGCTGCTTGCAGCCTGCACGGTAGAGGGGGAGGGGCAGAGAGCCCCGGCCGCCCCCCCCAACCCGGCTCCGAGTCCGGCCCCTCATCAGCCCCACGCCCACTGCCCCCCTCCCCCCCAGCATCGAGAGTCGGGGGCAGGCGGCAGCGGCCAGGACAGCTCTCTGCCGCCGCCTCACATGCTGCAGGGGCGGGGGAAGGAGGCTGCTTGCAGCCTGCACCGGCAGAGGGGGAGGGGCAGAGAGCCCCTGGCTGCCGCCCCCCGACCCAACCCGGCTCCGAGTCCGGCCCCTCATCAGCCCTCCGCCCACTGCCCCCCGTCCCCCCGCATCGAGAGTCAGGGGCAGCGGCCAGGACAGCTCTTTGCTGCTGCCTCACATGCTGCAGGGGTGGGGGGAGGGGACTGCTTGCCTAGGGGCAGTGAGGAGGGAGGCTACAGAGAGCACCCAGCCCCCCCCCCAACCTGCTGACCCACCTGCCGGCTGCCCCCCGGCCCAGCTGAGAACAGTTCCCGGGGGTAAGCAGCTGGGGCCCTGGATCCCCAACCCTCGGTGGGGCTGCACCCCTGCACCCCTGCCCCATGGCTTCCTCAGACCCTGCCCCCATGGGTCCAGTGGGGGAGGGGAAGCCTGTGGCACCCTCCCCTCCCCTTCCCCCTCCAGTCCCCCTCCCTCCCTCTACTTCCCCCCCTCCAGCCCCCCTCCCTCCCACTCCCGCCTCCATGTGTCCCAATATTTTTTTCTTGTCATCTGGTCACCCCAAGCCAGTGACACTATTACAGGGGTGACCTTTAGAGTAACTGGCAGCACCGTTCCTCCCCTGTCCAAGGGCAGAGCCCATCTCGTCTCCTTTCAGCAGGAGCTCCCAGCATTGCCCTGCATTACAGCAACGTCCAGAGTCCTCTCCCCATCGCTCTGGGGCTGAGCTGCAGGAGAACGGTTGGTCAGGCTTAAAAATACAGACCAGGCTTATCAGCATTGACTGAAAATACCTGGGCTGGGCCCAATCCACTGGCCAATGCCCCAGCCAGGGCCCCCTGGGCCTGGTGGTATCACACAAACAGTCCCATCTTCCGTACCCAGGTGATAGGCACCTTATACTGACCCTAGCTAGTTCCACACCTTCAGATTCGATACCCCTTGAAATTGCACGTGCAATGAGGTGGAAATGTCAGTCCAGACAAACCACAACTTGTGGTTGTGCTCAGGAGCAGCGGCAGCTGTTTTGCCCCTTAGGTGGCAAAGCAAAAAACAAACAAACAAACAAACACCTGGTAGAGCTGCCGCTGAATCGTTGCCGGCGGTTCAAAGTGGTGAAGCAGCCATGGTCGCCGAAATACCGTGGCGCGCCGCCCCAGTGTTCGCTGCTGGTGCCCACCCTCAGAGAAGCTGCCGCTGAAATGCTGAATCGTGCTGCCCTAGGCGACCGCCTAGGTTACCTGCTTGCGCCAGGCCTGGTTGTGCTGGATTATTGCTCTGGAGAAACTAACATTTAATCATAAGTTTTATAAGAATGAATTGTCTTTGGGTGTCTAAAAGTGCCTTCTCCTTGACCACAGCCACCCCCACCTGGGTTTGTTTCTCTCTTACTACCTGTCAGGTCATGGGTTGTTTTTTCTTTTACAAGAAAATATTGTAGGAGAGACACGGACCCCCAAAACAATGGAAGTGACAGCAGTGCTACAGCGGCACAAATTCTGTATATTATGGACAGTCATTTCATTCAAGTATTCTCCCTGGGCTGAGATGGGGTGGACATTCCTGGTCATGATCAAAGAAGGGATCTACAGCACTGAATACACTCCCAGCCCCAAACATGGCTGAGCAATTGGGCTGTGCCATCCTAAAAAGTTTCAGTGGTTCCTCACAAGGTGAGAGGCCTGTCAGCAATAATCCCAGCCTATTAGCCATGGGGCTGGTTTGGGCTTTGCCCTAGTTGTGAGGTAGGTGTAGCTTCCATCCAACACTCATTGATCAGTTATTTATACTCTTCTGAAACTATTCCATTTAAGGTCCTCCAGCCCCCAGATGTACAGGTTTGATCTCAGGGCAGGAGGGTGTCTTGTGTGGAGAGGAATTAGGTCACTTGAGTTACACCTGATGTAGCAGGTCTCATCCCCATATGTTCTACCCAGAGGTGTGAAAGGGGTGGGGGGTGGGGGAGGTTCTTCCAGTCACCACTTCCCTCACTCCAGCTCTTGTTGCCCCCAGACTCCGTACAGGGCTCCCAGGAAGAGATGTCCTCCTGCCTCCAAATGCAGCAACAGCAGCAGTGCTGCGGGGTTACTGGTAAAGTCCCTCCTGCAGGACTGGGGAGGAGCTGGAGTGAGGTGCGGGCTGGAGAGTGACGTCATCCTGCTAACGTAGGAGATGGAGCCCAAGTGAGCATCAGCAGAGCAGCCAACCTGAGGCCATACAAAGTGCTGCCAAACACTCACTAAAGAGAATATTTGTCTCCTAATCAGCCGGTTAGTCGCCTTTTGGGTTTTTTGTAACGATCTTCGGAAAATAAACTCCAGACAAGTGAGACTTTCCTGGTGCCTGTTTAAAGTGATCAGTAGAAATGGCTGGGGTTAGAATTAGAGGGGATGTCAGACTCCCTTTCGTACTGATCTTTTCTTAGTGGCTGACAGTGTTGTCTCAGGTATATTCTCCTGCCATTCCCAACCTGGCTCTGATGCTGCAAAGGAACTAGTTTAACACAGGGGATCTCTATTCCTTTCAGTGGATATCGTTAAACTTCTTAAGTTTATGTAATGAATGCCCAGAATGGGCACCTTAGAACTGGATCTAGTAACAATAGATGTTGGTTTCACTTGTGAACCACGTGGCATTTCCTTGATGGGCCTGACAGTCGTCTTACTGCAATGGAGTTCTTGAGAGTGGCTCTTAAATGATACCGGCACAAGAGAACAGCGAATCAGGCCTCTTGTGTCTATATTGTAATTGCTCTAATAATTCTGTGCTCTGTACGCAGCTTCTTTGCTTTTAAGTTACCGTATTTTTCGTCCTATAGGACGCTCCGGCGTATAAGACGCCCCCAAGTTTTTAAATAAAAAAGCCGGGAAAAAAAAAACCCACCACACAAAAAGCGCCGCTTTTTTCGCGCCGCTCTCCCGTCCCCGCCGCGCGGGCGGGCTGCCGGGAGCGTCCCGGTTCCCCCCTCCCCGCCGCGGGCGGGCTGCCGGGAGTATTGGAGTACTGGAGTATTGAGGTTTTACTGTATTGACTTTGTGGCAGTGCGTGGCCATGGAAGTCCCTGCTAGAGGAACTGGCAGCAGGGTTAGAGCCTTAGTGATCAATAATAATAATAATCCTTCACAATTCCAACGCCCTGTACAAAGATGAATTTATTGAACCCTACATGAGCCCCATGAAGTAGGTTGATGTTCTCTCTTCTCTATCCGTAAAAAGGGCCATTTAAAAAAACACCCCACAAGCTTAAGAACATAAGAAGGGCCGTACTGGCTTAGACCAATTGTCCCCATCTAGCCCAGTATCCTGTCTCTGACAGTGGCCAGTGCTAGATATTTCGGAGGGAAGGAACAGAATAGGGCAACAAATAAGTGATCCAACCCTATCATCCCATCTCAGCTTCTGGCAGTTGGAGGCTTAGGGACGCCCCAAGTAGGGGGTTGTGTCCGTGACCATCTTGGCTAATAGCCATTGACAGTCCTGTCATCCATGAACTCACCTAATACTTTTTTGAATCCAATTATACTTGTGTCCCTCACATCTCCTGGCAACAAGTTCCACAGGTTGACTGTGTGTTGTGGGAAGTACTTTCTTTTGTTTATTTTAAACTTGCTGTCTGCTAAATTCCTCAGGTGACTCTTAGTACTTGTGTTCTGTGAAGGGGTGAATAACACTTCCCTAGTCACGTTCTCCTCACCAGTCATGATTTTATAGACCTCTAGCATATCCCCCCTTAGTCGTCTCTTTTCTAATTCATCTCTCCTCTGTGGAAATTGTTCCAGACCCTTCATCATTTTTTTCCAATTTTAACACAAGAGACAAACTACTGTAATTAATACCAATACAAGAATAGGTCTCATTTCCTGCATTTAAATCTTTATCTTTACTTGGCTTCTATTGAATTCAAATACTGAATCTTAGAATAGCAGACCTGGATAACACCGCTTGGTACTAAGCAGATGTGATATTTATGCCAGTTCTTCCCAATTAACCAGAAGTTACTAACTTTCCCTGCCAATAGGCGAAGTCACTTCACTAGGAGACATCCCAATAAAGCATCTTCCCAATTAATACGAGTACTGTGTGCTGTACTAGTTAATGCAAGTGGGCACATTTGCACAGAATTCTCCACCTTGTGAGTCTGAGTGCTCATTTGCACTTGCATATCAAGTCTGTGTCCCCTCATGCGTGTGCAGAAACAAGTATTTGCACTGGTCAGGTATGTGGGAACTTCAAGGTCTCTGAAAATGTCCCAAACATTCCAATTTACTTTCCAAAGGTGGTGGTGATGATAAAGCTGCCTCAGATGAATTTCACTGTTCACCTGACCTGTCTGCTCAGCTGACTGAAACACTGCCTGGTAATCTAAAGTAAATTAAGTGCTGTGATACCTAGTCACAGTAGGGCAGACAAGGTGAGACCACCAGACCTAATGAAAAGTGCTGTAGTCAAGACCTGTAGAAGCAGGAGGAGCAATATAGGCAGAGATGCTCTGAGGCCTCTACAGATATTTGATGTACAGTATTAATTTTTGGCAACATTTCTCATCCTCTTCATGCCAATATAGTTATTGAAACTGAATAGAACAAGATTTCTATCTCTGCCATTGCTTACGGTTACATTTTTAAAGACTGCATGGAGGGAAGATAATATAGCTGCAGAGCGTCTGTGGATGTTAATGGCACTCACAGCTAAGGTGAATCCGACGTGCCTGCATTGGTAGTGCTGAACTATTCCTGCACCAAAGCAGCCGAGCAGTCTCAGCTATTTGAACGTGCGAGTCACCTGTACTTGTTACCAGGGTCCGAGAGCCAGGTTTAAGCTGGGTGTTTGAGAGCTCTCTCCAGAAGTGACTCTGTTTGGCTTGGCACGGAACGAGTGTTCCTCAAACCCCACAGCAGAACCCGGCCCACAGGCTGTGAAGAGCTGACGCAGAGGAGCTGTGCCTACTGCCCCTTATCTCTGAATGTAATAGATACAGATCGAGCATTCCTGTAACAGAGCCACGAAGCAGCCCAGATAAGCATCTGACCACACTGGTCATAGCTAAGACTGCGCTCAGACGCAGCTACTTGTGTGCACAGGAACAGGGAAAGTTCAACTTCTGCTCTGCGCCCAGCCAGTACCTCTGATAGTCTAATGTTTCTGGGTGCCTCCAGCAAGTCCTGTGGGACCCAGGAAGTAAGAGATCTAAAAGCGTTCTGCAATAATGGCTCTTACTGCTGCTTCCTGAGATCTAGAGCTCTAGCAACTTCTCCGAACCCTCCTACCCTCTCCCAGGAAATAGAACCAAGAGTGGGTGACTTCCGATCATCTGACCAAACACAACAGCTCACATGGGGTCTACAGAATCCTTGCAGCAAACCGATCAATTCAAAGAGTACAAAAAGACAAAATTCCTACAACAGCCACGTTGGAAGAAATCATGATCGTTTCAGTAAGCACGGAGGGGCCAAGCTCATCAAGCCAGCTTTTTACCACGAATAATTCACTCAGCTCTGTTGCGCACACACGTCTTGTTAGCTCCAGATTTCATTTCTGTAAACTACTGCAACCAACCAATAACCTTGAAACACTGTGGGCAGATAAGGGAAAAAATCCCACATCTCTTCCAGCTAATTTGCGGTTGTGTTCCTCATTTGGATCTTTATCTTAACTTTGTCAAATAAATCCTCCTTTCCCCGGGCATCCCCATAATGGGTGACATCAGCTGTTGACCGTCACTGGATTTAAGTGTAACCCATTGGTGAGTGTATGTTACGGATCCCTCTCAGTGCCCTATCCACAGAGGATATAAATCTCTGAGGACATTGGCTTTTAGCTCTGGAGGTCTCGATTCAGTTCCCTGTTTGTGGACCGAGCTGGGGGCCGTCACGTAAGCTCTTGAGGCCTAGAGTTGGGGGTCCTTGGTGGATGGGTCCCTGCCATTGAATTGGCACCAGAGTCATTGTGTTGGCCTTGAAGGAATTATGCCAGGGCTGTTGTCCTGGCTACTCGTTTGCTGGACTCAACTCTGGATGTGATTCCCACCTGGCGGGCGGGGACAGAGGACTGGGGGGAATGGCTTGTACTGCTGTCTAATGCATGCAAGGCTGGCTGATGGGTTTAGATATATACACCGCTCCCAGAAATCATGGCCACTAGTGCACAATTATTACATAGAAGTAATATTAACTATTGGCCTTGGCACATTGCACACTAATTGCTTTGAAAACGGACCAAACTGGCTATCAAAGCTGTTCTCTTCCATGATCACTCGGAGATAACAGGAAAGCAGCTTCTGCTGCAAAACGTAAGAGCTTCCATCCTATTGCCAATATATCAGCTTCATCTTTGGTATGAGAACTGCTTCTTGAAAGAATTCCAGCACCTTCTTGTCCATCCGCCCAGTGCAATCCTCACTAGACCCCCAGTCCAGCAAGTCTCACTCAGGTACGACTCAGTGTTTGCCGTGGAGATCCTTCAGTCCTATTGAGGTTCCTATACTGACACTCATCCCTGTAACATCTGAGCTTCCCAAGGATTGGGCCTAAGGAGAACGTGATGGAGGGGAACTGAATGCTCTCTATTGCGGGTAATTTAGTCTTCCAACAAAAGTTCACCGAGAAGATAATTTTCCTTCTGCATCATGCTTACAACAGCACGGTTTGATTAAATTACATCTACTAAAGAGGGGGCGGTTTCCAACATTAACTGTCTGAGACATACTCCCCCTGGTCTGACCCGACAGCAAAACAAAATTCTGCTCCGTCCAGAGGAAGATCCCGGATAAAGTTTCCCAGTAGGAACGAACCTGTCAATATCGGTAGCCCTAGGCAGAGGGAGTGTGTAGGCTAGCAGAATGTACAGTGTGTAATGGGCGTGAGAGAGCTCTCTCCTTCCTCCTCCCTCTCGCCATCTGTCGCTCTCTCTGAAAGAGAAGCACTGTACCCGGAGAGGAGGAAGATGGGGGAAGTGTCTGCTCTGGAATCCTGGGGGGGGGTCTGAGGAGCCTTAGGAACAGATATCAGTGGGTCTGGATGTGGTACAGCCACGTTGGGTGTATTATTTATCCGTTTCCACTACGAATGCAGGATTTCAGAGGGACGGAATCTGATCTGTTACACCAATGGAAATCTGGATTTCATGGACGTGAATGGAATTACTTTGCATTTACACCAGTATAACTAGGAGAGGAACTTGGGCCATGAACTGTAACCGCTGGTCACTGTTGTTGAAACCCACTCTACGTACTCTCCAGTTAGGATGGCGTTTCCCCTCCCTGGCAGCCCCGCATCTTCAAGCTACTCAGCGTGTACAGGACGTGGCTGAGTACTCAAGACTTTCTTTCATGCTCCTGGAGCTCAACCCGTCTGTGTTTTGAAGTCAGGATCTGCAGGCAGCTCGTCCGTATCATGCACTGGCTCGTCCAACCCTGTTCTTGCAACGTGTGCACATCCGAATGGCTGTCCGGCGCTAACTGAAGAGGAGTGTGTGGTTAATGAGTCTCTTCATTGTCGTCGAGTCCAACTGGTGACACACGTTCTGCCACAGCTCGGCCAGTTGTGTTGTTGCAGCTGGGGAGGTCAGTGCGCTAGATGTGGCTGTTTGTTTCCGATGGAGCTGGCACTTGGAGATTAACCATCAATGTTACCGTGAAACAAAACAGCCAACAGCAGCGATGGTGTGAAGCTGCTACTAGCTCATCTGTTAGGTTTGGTTTCCTAGTCGTCTCTGTCAACATTGCCCAGCTGTACGCTCCTCGGGACTCTATTTCAAACGTTGCTATTGACCAGCTTGTATCGGCCCTTCTCCCCCATCCTCCCAACTCAGCTCTTCTCCAGAGCCTGTGATGACCTGTTGGTCCATAGATCAGACATAAGCTGCTGCTGATGTTAAGATTTACTATAAAGCACTTGCAGATGGGCACAGCACACAAGCGTCTGACATGATCGGCCATCCTAGCATTTCCCAGCTTCATCTCAGTGTATTTACATCACACCACTTACAAGTACACAACTATCACTGGAGTCGCCATACAAAACGGGCCTCCCCCTCAGCGTGCCTATTGACACAGTGAGCTAATTCATTCCTGGTACAATTCTAGTGATGTCAGTGGAGTAACGCCAGGGATGCATTTGGCCCAGTATTAATTCAGAAATGGCTTGAAAGACCAAGACCCATCCGTGGTGCCAATCCCTTCCTCCCTTAGCACTATGAAAAAACAGGAAGCTGAGCTGAAAATCCCTGAATGCACATGCAGATTATAGCGTACGAGCAAGAAAATGCAAAGTTTAGGCCAAAACTCCATTCCATGACACTTCAGTAACTAGATATTTTCTCTTCCTCTCCTGATTTTTCCCACAATTAAACCCCATCTCCCCATAATCTCTCCCCCTCCCCATTATCTCCCCAAAGCAAAACACAAGAACGGTTCTAGGTGAGCTTCTCAATCCACCAGTATTTCAATGGGTTTAAAATCAGGCAAGAATCCACCCCATCCCTTCCATGAAGGCTCCCACTACACCGTACGGAAGCACTGAGTGGGAAGGTGTTCAGAAAGTTTCTTCTAATAGTCTGTGCAACACGGCTACTGACTCAGACACCGATCATGTGATGCACGTACTGTACAGTGATGAAGATCATGAGTTCCTTCTGCCGCATCACACCCATGGAAAAGAGATCACTTGCACAGCCAGTTTCCACAACCGAAAGTCAAGCTGTTCCTCCCAAGTGAACACTCAGCAACAAATCACTTCCCAGGCACAGCACTGAACAGTGTGTTAGAAACCCATGTTCTTGGGAAACTGGCAACTTGTGTTTTAGAACCCAATCCTGCAAGGTGCTGAGCACCCCTAACACCTCTAAAAATTAGATGCAAGGATGAGTTAAGGAGGGTTAAACGTGTGTTGATCCCCCCAGGATTGGGCCCTTAATGCTCATCTGCTGCAATTTACTTTACCATGATGTTAAATTTCAGGGTTAGCGAATTGTTGTTTTTAAAAGAACTCGATCTCATCCCGTTAGGCAATATCCCTGTAAGTGTGGAAATCCTCACAGCCCAGACCCAGACCCAGAACCCGGACAGTAGAGAATTCATAACGGTGGGGAAGTGGTGAAGACGAGAGTGAATCACGAGGCTCCTCGCCCAGCAAGGAGGCAGCATTGTGCACAGTGTCCCACAGCATGGGATCAGCATCACATAGCCTAGGGGTAGGTAACCTATGGCCTATGGGTAGGTGTGCCAAAGGTGGCATGCGAGCTGATTTTCAGGGGCACTCACACTGCCAGGGTCCTGCCCACCGGTCCGGGGGGCTCTGTGTTTTAATTTAATTTTAAATGAAGTGTTGGGGTTTTGTTTTTTTGTTATTTGTGGTTTAAAATTTCTGGTTTGGTGAGTGATAATTTTTTTCCTTCTCCCCCTTTTCAAGTAACGTGATGCTAAGTGGGTTGGAAGGGGTTAAGGTTTAATTGCAGGAGAGCTGCAGTACTTGCCTAAAGTCTTGCCCACAAAAATAGCTTTTCTTCAAAAGTAATTGAAAGTAACACTGGAAGGAGCGTTGTGAGTGTTACTAAGAGAGAGGACTTCACATCGTAAAGAAATATGCAGCTGGTTTGAATATTTGCAGCCAGTGTCCGTGTCACTTGCTGGAATGCTCCAATTTCAACTGGAGAAAGAATTCAGAAATAATTCACTAGCTACAATGCTTAAAATTCCCCCCAATGGGGATACCCAATGAAGAAAATGAACAGGTGCTTGCTATAAACGAGCATGGAATTTGCAACTCAGAACAAGGAAAAGAAAGCCAGAGATCTATTTAAACAGCGCTATATGGAGCCCCAGACAGCACCTGGTGGGTCAGAGGAAGGGTGAACTTCACATGGGTGATCATCAGCAGAAAGTGCGTGTAGTTCACGAGGGTGAACTACACTCACTCTTACTTGCAACTCCCCCACCGTCTCCCCAGCACTGACAGAACCACAGAAACATTTATCTGAATCTTCTACCCAAGGAGAACCTAGAGAAATGGGCCCCAATGTTGAACCAGCCCAGTTGTTCAGGACAGGCGGGGGCAGGGGGCAGTCATGGCTTTGATTTGGCAAATCTCTAGTTCAAAGGCAGTTTACCAGTGATCAGGAAGTGCCACTTTTTTGCAGGAATGAAATATTCTGGGTTCTTGTGCCTTTCCCCCAACCCCTCAGAAACCTCCTTGTGGTAACCATCCCTGGAACCCGTCAACCTTAGACAGCAGTGCTCAGAGTCAGCATGGACAGAATCCCACATCCATTTTCAACGGAAAATTTTGCCCTTATTATTGCTACACAGAACCTCTCTTGGTAACTGACAGACTAGAGCGGTTCTTCCCCCCCCCCAGTGGATGGTCAATGGCATTTCCTGGTTCATGGACTGGCATTAGAGGTGAGTGGACATTAGCATGAGCTGCCTACTCCACCATCTTTCCTGTGAGGGCTCCCACAGGAATGAAACACAGGCCTTGACTTCGGTCGCACATGTGGCCTTACAGGAATCAGAGAAGGCAGGTTAACCAATTGCTTAATGCTGAGATCGAAATAAAATTACTGACAACATTTCAGCTGCAAGTGAAGCAGCCACCGCTGGGCTCATTTCCTGGTGGAGGAGGGAGGTTTACTGACACTGATAGAGGGAAGGGTGTGAAAAGAGGGAAATGCAAATGGAAGGAAGAATAAATAAATACTTTAGATGCGCCACAATCCCATCTTTCATCCTAGATCTCAGAGCCTTTCGCAAGCATTAAACAAATCATCTGGCAGGGCCAGGAATGTGAGCCAGGAGCCCTGATTAGTACTTGGATACCATGGGGCAAACACAGTGTAAATGCCTAAATTAGGGTGTCTACACTGTCCGGAGTGTGGATATAACCTAGACAGGGGGAAACGGAGCTCGGAGTCAGTGTGTGCAACTTCCCTTCTGATGCAAACTTCATGGTGGGTGTAATTGGGCCAGAAAACTGATGCCCAGTGGTGGAAGTTCCACTGATTTGACATTCAGGGGGTTGTGCAAAGCGAGTGACATTTGCACACAAAGCAGTACAGAAAGGAGGTTAAGGAACAAGAAAAGCAACTACCAGGCGGGGGGAAGAAAACAGCTATTTTACAACTGTGTCCATTTTACAGCCCCCTACTCATGAAAATTAATTTGGAATAAACCAGGGTGTGAATTTAAAGCGGATCGACTCTTCCCGATTAACCCCTGTGTGGATGCTCTTTTTCTGGATTAAGAGCATCCACACAGGGAGCTAATCAGGAACAATGTCCTGTGGAGACCTGCCCTGGGCTGCTCTTCTCTTATGCTGACCCGGGGTAGGCAACCTATGGTACCCGAGCTGATTTTCAGTGGCACTCACACTGCCTGGGTCCTGGCCACCGGTCCGGGGGGCTCAGCATTTTAATTTAATTTTAAATGAAGTTTCTTAAACATTTTTAAAACCTTATTTACTTTACAGACAACACTAGTTTAGTCTATATTATTGACTCATAGAAGGAGACTTTCTAAAAATGTTCATGTATGACTGGCAGGCGAAACCTTAACTCAGAGTGAATACATGAAGACTGGGCACCCCACTTCTGAAAGGTCGCGACCCCTGTGCTGAGCGTTGGTGTGTAAATTACATCAATTCCCTGCACTCCGGAATGGCAGATTTGTGCGATTTGGACAAATTCCCCCCGTCCACCCGTCTCCTGCCCAGCTCGTATCAGCCCCAGGAGTTCAGCCCCCTGCTGAACGCAGCCCCTGGTGCCCCCTTTCCACCGGGCCCAGGCAGAGCTGTTCACCTCGCAGCAGGACCCAGGGATTAGAGAAAATCAGACAAACCCCAGCCGGGAGCCAAGTTACCCAGCGGAGTCCTGGGGGTCCCCGAACCCCTGCGGGACGGGGGGGGGCAGGGCCCAGGTTTCCCCCCCCCCCCCATAGCAGCCCAGTTACACCCCCGTCCCCTTAATGCCCATCGCTGGCCCCCTCCCCTGCGGTCGTTAAAGGTCAATACGCGCAGATCTGGCTGGAGAAGGTCGCTCCCGGGGAGGGCTGAGGGGAGCCAGACACCGGTGGGGCGGGCAGGACCCCGGGGGAAGGGGGGAGCAGGGCCCCAGGGTCACGCGGCAGCCGCACTTACCCGGCCAGGCGAGCAGGGCGAGGAGCAGCAGGCAGAGCCGGCGGCGGGCCGGGCAGGGCGGGCGGCGGGCCGGGGAGCCCGCGGGGCTGGCGACGGGCGGCATCGCGGGCGCCTGGCGGGGACCGAGAGGAGACGAGGCGCGTGAGGAGCCGGAGCCGGGGCCGGGCAGCAGGAAATTGCGCCGCGCCCCGGCCCGCAGAGGTGGGAGGGAACCGCCCCCCCCCCGGGGCCGATCCTGCCCGGGGAGCCGCCGCGCACCCACCTGCCGCAGCCGGTTGCTTCTGCCCGCGCGGGATCCAAATCCCCGGCTCGGTGACCCCGCGAACCAGCCGCCTTCGTCAGTCACACGCCGGCCGCTGCAACCCCCCTGCGCGGCGGGGCTGGGGGGCAGGGGAGGAGCTGGGGGGGGGGTAAGGAGCTCGGGGGGGGGGCAGGGGCGGAGCTGGGGGGGGGCAGGGGAGGAGCTGGGGGGGCAGGGGGGCTAAAAAGTCTCCAGTGCTAAAAGGTCTCATCAGCCTATGCTTAGATATGGGACAGACCTGTAAGTAAAAACAGCAGCACATGGTGGCCCCATCTAGCCAGTGAGAACAAGCTCTGATCTCTCCAATAGCTGAGATGTGAGCTCCCCTCAGTGGTGAGTCTGGGACAGGGAACAATCAACAGGCTGCTGGTTAACGGCTGGGTGTCAGAAGCGGAAAGGCAGCAGGGTCTTTTCAGCTTGGAAGAGAGATGCCGAAGGGGGGATATGATAGACGTCTCTACAGTTATGAATGGGGTGGAGGAGAGTAACTAAGAGAGTGTTATTTTACTCCTCATAATACAAGAACTAGGGGTCACCAAATGAAATGAAAAGGCAGCAGGTTTCAAACAAACAAAAGGAAGTACAGTATTTCTTCACACAACGCGCTGTCCACCTGTGGAACTCCTTGTGAAAGGTCCATCGCTGGCTATTAGCCAGGCTGGGCAGAGATGGTGGCCCTCGCCTCTGTTTGCCAGAAGCTGGGAATGAGTGACAGAGAATCGATCACTTGCTGATTGTTCTGTTCATTCCCTCGGGGGCACCTGGCATTGGCCAGGGTTGGACGACAAGATACTGGGCTGGATGGACCTTTGGTCTGACCCAGTGTGGCTCTTCTTATGTTCTTAACCTCCCCCACCTAATCAAACAGTGCTACTTGGCAGAGCTAACAGCCTGTCTGCAGCCTGGCCAGCCAGCTAGAAATGGGGACGTGTGTGATTCCCCCACTCCAGGGAAACCTGCCCTGGCAGCGGGATGCATTGAAAGGCCGTAACTTTAAACAGTTGGAGGGGGGAGAACGAGCAAAACAAACATTGAGAAGTTCTGCCTGGGCATGGTCTGCCAGGACCCTGCGGGTGACTGGCTGCTTTGGCAGGGGGCCTCTGTGTTCCTAAGAGGAGGTTTCTAATGGGGGCTAGTTTCAGCCTCCGCTGTGGGGAAAGGTCTGTGCCGTAAGCTGCGGTTCTCCCACTAACAGATAGATGTCTTCTCCTGACTCTTTGACGTCCTTGTCCTCAGATTTGCCTCCCCCGGGGGCTCTACCCCAGGGTGGGTGTTCTGGCTTCCCTGTGGCAGGGGGCCCTGAGCAGAGTAACTGACACAGGAGCAAGACAGAACTTTGAACTTTTTATTACAAAAATATCCTGCAAGCAAAACAAAAAAAATATGTTGCGATCTGTACAAGTGGTCACCTTGCTGGTTCTGAAACCCCCTGTCTAGATCTCCTGCCTTCCCCTTCCTCCTCCCCTGCTCCCCGCAGGAGCAAGCAGCTAGAGCACACTCTGCTTTCCAACACGTCTTAGTGCCAGATTATTTCTCCCTCTTCTGCCCTCCTTCCAAGGAACGGTACCTCGCGTCCCACGTGTTCCCTTGAATGCTGCCGAGGAAGCTGGACTAGGCCGCTGGCGCTCCAGGCAGCTCCTCTTGGAAATCTGGAAACCTCGGGATAAGGTGAAAATTGAAACGCTGCCGAATCTGCAACCTCCCCTGGAGAAAACCAGGAAGACGGCGGCTTCTGAAATGCTACTTGTGGCTGCATTTCAGCTTCGCTTGTCGCGTCTCGTCGGTAGGCCAGTCCGTCTGCCCGGCAGCGGGGAAGGCCGAGAAGTTCGCACCCCTCCCCCCAGCGCTGATGGAGGGTCACTTGCTCACCAGAACTTCACTTGACAGGGTTGGGGATTATCACGCTGACTCACACTTAGTTTTGCACGTCTCATCCTAGTGATGAACACACAGCACTCCACCCAGAGACGACACACAAGCATTGGCGCTGAGCTCTAACGATGAACAGTTACATGTCAAACAGTCAAAACAGGGTGGGGATGTTCTCCGGGGGATGCCCTCCTCTGTGCATCAAGATTTACTTCTTCCAGGGCGTGCTGGATGAACTGGCCAGCAGGAAGTGCTAAAGGCGGCATAGCCCTGGGATTAGCCTGTGCTCTGGCAGTAGAGGTTGACTGGCCTCTTCCCCCACCCCGGCTAGCACAAGCCTCTTTAGGAAGCCCGTTAGTCCCAGTCTCCTGAGGATAAGATCAGTGGGTGGCAATGAGGATGCTCTGTACCGGGGAACACAGGCCTGGGAGCGGTGGTGCTGAGTAACTCATGCCTAGCATAGCCTGTGATCGGGTCCTGGGTCGGATCAAGAATCTCCGCTCTGCCCAGGGAGCTCCGCAGGCTGCGTGCCCCAGCGCTCTGTGCGGAGAAACGTTGTCACTTTGTTGATCTGATCGCAGAGCGTGAGACAACAACAGCTGGCACGAGTGGGTCACTGGTCTGAACACACTGCCCCAAGGATGGGATGATTGTGGAGTGGGAAGCTCAGGTGGGAACTCAAGGAATTACTTACAACACAGGAGGGAAATCTGGGCCTAAAATGAGCCGTCTCGTTCAGACTGTGGAGCAGCAGGAGGGGGGAAGTCTGAGAGGAAGACGGCGTAGTCACTCCAGATCAAACAGTGTCTGCTCTTCACTGCGGGACTCCAACAGGCCAGCAAGATGGCCTATGTTGCCTTGAGAACAGCCATCCAGAGCCTGCTGCCAGACAGCCCTCTGCCGCTAAGTTATCTCCCAAAACCACCTCCTCTCCATCAGGTGCCTGATCTGAGGCAGCATGGCTGGTTCTTCCACGCACACAACGTACTACATTGGCTGCAGAGACACTCGGGTGTTCACTAGACCGACACAACCCTTGTCTGGCGAGGTTACGAGGTGGAGTGGGCCACTGCACCAGCGAAGCACAGACAACAATCTTTCTGCTTAACACCCGTGAAAGCAAACTCAGTGCGCTAAGCGAAGGACCTCTCCAGTCTTGTGACAAATCACCAGGGGAGTGAAGGGGGGAATGGCAGAGATACTGGTCCAGAAATAAAGCTGCACTGCATGAGGGTCTGAGTTCAGTCTGGGCCTCTCCGGGCCGGGTGTGGAAGTTGGTGTTAACTCAAGTGAGGACACAGTAGCATGGGGAGGCGTCCACACGCTGTGTGAAGCATTCCAGACCCACGAATGCAGCTACCTTCGCTTGGCACACGCTTCCAGTGTTGGAGGACCATGTCCAGCTAGGGGCCTGTCAGACTTCACCGAAAACCCAGTGAGCCCCGGGCGGCTCTTGGCCCTGATCATTTCCTTTGGATTTGGACACTGGCGTACTCCGAGGGGGCTTCCTCGGGGGCAGGTCTCTTGGGTGCTTTGTTGAGATGGACCATGTCCAGGTCAGCGTAGGTGAGGTTGTCTTCCGTGGCCGCCGGCCGGCCGGTCTGGATGCAGGCGTACTCCGACGACGGGCTCATCTCCACGACCCGACGCATGCTCCTCTTCTTCTGCTTGTCAAAGTTCAGGTCTGCATAGGTCAGGTGGTTGGGATCAGAATCCTGAGTTGGGGGAGGGAGAAAACATGGAGTCAGTAGGGAGCTGTGTCCCCGATAGCTGGGATATGAAGCCGTTCATCCTGAGTTAAGAGCCCGGTCTAGTGGTTATAGCAGGAGATTGCGGAGAGAGTTAGATTCTACTCCCAGCTCTGCTGCTGACAGACCTTGGGCAAGTCACTTAGTAGCCCAGTGCCTCAGTTTCTCCATCAATAAACTGGGAATGTAACTACTTCATTAATGTCTAAAGTGCTCTGGAGTCCTTGGATGGCCCCTGCTAGAGCAGCAGAAGTATGAACCTAAAGTCCTAGCGCCTGAGACCTGGGGTCTGGGTTGATGAACTAGTGCTGCTGGATCTGGAGCAGGTGTCCCCATTCCAAAACCACTGCCTCAACTATTGGCATCAACTGGCTGGTTTGTTCAGCTGAGAACCAAGACAGAAATGGCTCTGGAGACTGAGCTACCAACCCGGGCAGGACTAAGGCATGCTGGTGGGACAGTGGGGGGCACATCTAGCCAGCAGCCGTGCAAGTTGTACTTGTTGTTGGATAACTCAGGCTCCTGGGGACACTTGATAGTGTTTCAGGAGGGGTGGAGACGCACGCTAGTCCTTAGGGCCTGACACTAACCAAGACACTCGCTCGCTGCCTCCAGGCTTCTCCAGGCAACGAGATGCACTATTACCATCCACTGCAAGAATTCGCCCTTAAGTCTGCTGGTGAACGATACTCAGAGGGCAGAACCAGCCGGCAACACCAAGCCAGAGTCTGCAATCCATTGCACCTGTCAGTCCGGAGATGCTCCACTGGAGTCAATAGAAATACTCCAGACTTGCAGTGGTGTCAGTGAGATCGTGGTCTGGGCTGCTGGGTCCTGCTATGTCCTGAGGTCTTAGCAGTGTTAGGCCAGCTGTGTGTGCACGTGAGCGTGTGGACGAGCTGGGGCGGGGGGGAGAAAGCTCCGTTCTGATCGGAAAATTACTCATCACCCCGTCACCGAATGCAAAAGAACTCTAGAAATAGCTTCCCTGGCTTGTTGTACAGCTGGCTCTAGTCACAATAGATCCAGACTTGTTCTTGGGGGGGCGGGAGGAGAAGAGAAATTCAGTGCGATGGAGGCAGCTTCCCTATGCAATTTAGAGGGAGCTTTGGTCCTGAACTGTCTCTCTCTTCCCCCCTCCCTCCGGCTTGCATAGCTCAGATTCTGAGCACGTTATAAACTGCCGTGACTTTAGCCTGACGCTTGGTATTTTCATGGTATCTTCAGTTGCTTCCCCCCACCCCCCAAAGAAGCTAGTTACACACCTGGGGGGCTGTGCTCTTCTCGGGCTCGTGTAACCTACAGAAAAAGCAACAGAACAGAGTCAAACGCTCCTAGTTTAAAACGGTCGCACTGCTGGGTGAGTCTTGCAGAGGATCCTTTCAGGTCCGGACGGCTGAGGACGGACGGACTGATCACAGGCCAGAGGGTGACACCGTTGGAGACCAGTGGGGGATAATGGAGAACTAACTGCACTATGTTGAGTTTATCCTCATACAAGTCACAGACTGGAATAGCCAGCTGGCCATAGGAGGAAGGTTTAGATTCCCCCAGGCTGCCTGTGTGTGGCATGGACAATAACGAACAAGTGGCTGGTTTACAGCTCAGTCGATGAATGTGAGGGTGTACGCTCAGCCAGGAACAGTGTAACCCCGCAATACTACGACGATTGGGGTCCAAAATTATTGACCGTGAGTACTGGTCATGGTATTGCAGGGTTGCACTACATCAAAGCACCTCCCGCTGCCACCGTCAGGAGCCCCGCACACCTCTGGTTATAAGCGGATTCATGCTATTGCGGGTGTCACGTTACTGGAATAATTTGGTACCATATAGATCACTGGGGTACCAAATATATGTGAAGGGGGTCATAACAGGTATCTATGACCATATGTGTATATCTATTTTGGAACTGAAGTTATGGATATTGGATAAAAGGTACCTGTACTTCAAACTTAGGCTTGGCTCCTGTGAAGGCTCAGACACGCTGGTGCTAACTCGAGTCCATTAAGGGGCCATCAACTGCACAATGAACTGTGTCCACACCCGAGGAGAGGAGCCTCCCCAGGAATGGGACATGCCTGGGCAAAAACTGAATCATTGAGAGTGTGGTAATTGGACCATGTGGCTGTGAACCTTCAGTTTGCAACCAGACTCTGCATAAGGAGGAGGAGGGTCTTCACCCACAGGAGGAAGTCTATAAAGCCTGGAAGAATATCCTCCATTTTCGTCTTCTACCTTCAGCCTGCAGCCTGTCTTGCTTCCAGCTCTGAATGGACATTGCTACACAGGTGAACTCTGGACTAAGGTGCTGACCCATCCCTAAATGGGATGCTTTCTAAAGACTTTGATTTGAACCTGCAGTTTATTCTACCTTTGCTGCAAGCCTGAACCAAGAGATGTGCCATTGCTGCATGTAATTGATTTCTTTTAACCATTCTTAACCCTCACCTAGACCTTTTTTTCTTGTATAATAAACCTTTAGATTTTAGATTCTAAAGGATTGGCAACAGCGTGATTTGTGGGACGATCTGATTTGTATATTGACCTGGGTCTGGGGCCTGATTCTTTGGAATTGGGGAGAACCGTTTTCTTTATTTGGGGGATTGGTTTTCATAACCATTGGTCCCCAGGACAGCTGGCTGGTGGTGGTGATACTGGGAATCTGGAGTGTCTAAGGGAATTGCTTGTGTGACTTGTGGTTAGCCAGTGGGGCGAAACCAAAGTCTTTTCTGTTTAGCTGCTTTGGTTTGCCTTAGTGTGAAGAAACCCCAGCTTTGGGCTGTAGTTGCCCCTTTGGAAGCAATCTGTCCTGATCTGACACTCACAGTTGGATCCCACCAGGAACAGCACCATCACAGCGGGGTTCCACTGAACCTCCGCTCAGCAATGCTATGGGAGAACCAGCTCCCGCGATGTCTGTTTGCTGGCTCGTAACTGTTTGTACAGAGAGCGACTTCACTGAGCAGTCTCTGGGTGGTAACTCTCGAACGGTTGTGTGCTATGAGAGGCTACGTCATGGCTCATGAGCTACTCTTGCCTTTGCAATGGCTGAGGTATTCGACCCCTCCACATCACTAGCGCTAGAGACCAATGTCTCCAGAGCACGGATCTCGTCTTCCGTCCACTAGTGACGGAGCTTCACACCAATCTCTATGTACAGGTGAAGAGCTTCCACCATCCTAAACCACGTCAGCCGGCATATGACAGGGATTAAAGTTACAAACTTGGAACCTTGCTAAAACTTGAACCCAATTCAGCCTGATGTCAAAGCTTTGACTTCATTAGCTCCTGTGGCTCTCAAGTCCCTCACTGATTACCCAGCAGTTCAGTGAAGAAAGTGGAGATCAGTGCTTACCTTACAGAAGGGGAGCCTTTTCCTGTTAAAAAAGAGAAATGCAACGTTAACCGTACTGTACTAGTCACTCCTCCCCACAGCATTTCATGTTTGTTTGCTTTTTTCGCTCTTTTACACACACTCTACTTTTTTCCTCACTTTTCTGTGGAAGTTGCTGTTATTGGGTTTCTGGAAAACCTGATCGAGCATCTTCCTGCACACTCTGCTGGATGGATTGCAAAGCTCCTTTCCTTTCATTGCAGGACAAATCTTTGTGGGCGGAGTCTAAACCTTTCCTATTTTAGGTGTGTCTCTTGCAAGACAGAAATTGCATCCAATACAATATTCTGGACAGCCTGGAGGTTTTCAGAGCGGGCCTGTGTTATGAAGTTGAACATGGCCGCATGCTAGAGGAGTGATGGGAAATGAGTCAGAAGGCTGCAACAGTGTCAGAGTTCTGAGTCACTCTTATTGCTCTTGCTGTTTGAAATGTGATCAGATCCCCTGGATGAGATTATCCCCTGGTAATTCACCTCCCTTTCCCTCTTACTTTTGGGATGAATCTTCCCAGGCCTTCCAGGCACAGTACTGGGAGCTGTGATTCCTCCAGCAATTGGCAGAAACGAGATGGGGGATGGTAGCAGTGAGACTTCTCCCATTTAGCTTTCCATCAGACAAGAGGGATAACCCTACTGAGAAACCCTGAGATCCCAAGTAGTGCTGATGTTTCAGGGATGTATTAATGGGGTGCTGCATTGCTAGGCAAGAAGATACTGCAACCAACCAGTGCCTGAAACACCCTGAGCTTACAACAAGTGTACGAACACCCCTGTATCCCCACATGGGCTGATCTGGACCCTCTACAATCCCTTGTTGGACTAGCTGGTTGCAGCACCTGGAATGAGGTCGATGGGGAGCGCCTTTGGGGATCGATCACTAACTGCTGATCCGGCAGGTAGTGAAGACATCCCCTTAGAATCTGTAGTCATTGGCCCCACATCTATTTAGCTTACATCTTAGTAGAGGGGTTTCAGGGTCCCTAGATGCTATTTAAAGAGAAGAATAGGAAGTGTGACACATACCTATAATTTCCATAACGTGTAACTTAAATCTGTTCTAGTGGCTTGTTACCCTTAAGCCGTAACTGACTTTTTTCCCTGTAGCTGCGAGTGAAATTCTCTTCCCCCTTTCCCAGGTGATCTCCCCTCCGCTCCCCATGCTGGTGTGTTTGTAAAGCACTGTGTGTCTATGGGAAGAGAGGGATCTAGCCAGGGCACCCCTTGGCAGGCAGCCCTAGAAAATAATTAATTTTACCTTTGTGCTGTCGTGCTCTGATGAGATAGATGACAGCGATTACCAACAGAACCAACACGGCACAAACCACTGCTACTGCTATGTAGATCTTCTCTACTTCAGATAAGCTACTCCCTGTAACAAGAGAGAGATTCAGGGATCCTAGGAGGCCATTGTCAGAATAGTCCAACAGAAAAACTCCTCCTCAAAAGGAGTTAATTAAACACAGAACATCTGGGCTTATAATTATAGGTGAAGGTGAGCTAGGCCTCAGGAGCCTAAGGGAGTTAGGAGCTCAACTCATGGAAATTCAGACTCCCTTTGGCCTCTTCGAGAATCTCAACTACAGCTCAGGTCTGAAGTTTGGTACAAAGGGGAACTTCCCCGGAGTTTGGTTGTACAGACCTGGGATTCCTGCTCATAGCCGTTGTAGAGTGGACAGGCCTGTTCTGAAGGAGAGCTCCGTGCACCTTGGAAGCTCGTCCATTTCACCAACAGGAGTGTGGTCCAATAAAAGAGATTCTCTCCCCCACCTTCTGTCTCAGGCCTAGTCTGTGGTGTTTAGGGAGGATTCGGAACCCAGTTCGCTGGGTGCTCTAGGTGTGTGGATATAATTACTACAGTTGCCTGAAGTTTTTCTGGCAAACAGTGAAGTCGCCAAAAAGCGTGTGTGGCTGGGTTCCTTATACCAAAAAGACTTGTGAATTCAGGCCAAATTCAGCAAATCTTTCAGCTGAAACAACTAAAATGGCTTGTTTTGGCCATTTCAAAGTCCAAACTTGGCTCTTGTTTTGTTTTGAAATGGTGTTTTGTTTAGATGTTTTGCTAAAGTTTTGTTTCCCATAGAAAAAATTCAATTTTGGGTCAAAATAAACAGTGTTTTGAGGTGTGTTTAATTTTTTGCCCCTCCAGCAAAAAAATCCATCATTCACTCAGCTCTAATAACAAGCAGTCTCAGCCCATCTGCTGAGTGAATCTAGTGAAGACCAGTGACCCCAAGTTAACGTGTTCCCATTAGACTGTTCCATCGCTCTAGAAAAGGGGCAGGAGGGGAGCAGGAAGCCTTTGGGTCTGAGTAGAACTTCTGGCTGCACTAGACAGCAATCCCCCCCGAGTGGCACAGCAGATACTATAACTGTTCATCTCAAGCAACAGTGGGGCTGGAGAGGAATATGGGAGAGACCCTTAACCCACAGACACACGTGTGGAGGGGGTAAGTTATCTCTTGGAATACAGAGGAAGGAGGAAAACTCAAGGGGCAAGTGATCAGCTGTGCAGGATGTTCATAGCGAAGCCTCCAACAGGCCGAACACTGAACTCAAGCCCCCAGTCAACACACAGGAGCTGGTTCCTTCCCACACCAAACACAGTTCAGTCAGTCAACTGGCCACATGGACCCTCAGCTCTGCAGGAGTGACCTTGTCTGAACCCCTCTCCAAGGGACACTCACACCCTGCAGGGCTGCTGAGATTATCTGCCCTGGGCACAGGGTGCAGTCAAAGGAACATTTCCTGCCCTCAGCCTTCCCCCTCCCACTCCGCTCCCAGGCCCCAGGAGAGCAGAGCTGAGCAATAATCCTTCAATAAGAGTCGCTGTTACACGGATGAGTCCCCGGCCGGAGATGGGCTGAAATGGCCCCTGGGTTCAGCAGAACAGACCTGCCATTTCCCAGCAGCGCAGGGGAGGTTCAACTGCACATTTACCTGCATTAGGTGAAGTATCCCCTTTGCCTGACGCAGGGGGTGGCTGGGAGATTCTCAGCGTCACGTTGGCATTGACGGGGGGCTGGGAATCGTGCACCACCCGACAGGTGAACACGGACTGGTTCCTATGCTCAGTTGCGTTGACCTCCAGGGAGCTCTGCAGCGTGAACGTCCCATCTGGAGTCTCAGCCAGGGAGGAGGAATTTCCCAGCTTTGGATCATTTCCGTTCTCCAGCCAGGTGAGACTCGCGTCCTTCGGGTAAAACCCCTCCGCGTGGCAGGTGAATGTCACAGACTCGTTCAGTGCGACGGGCACGGCTGGGGCAGGGCCCACTCGCAGCCTGGGGGGAACTGAGAACACAAAACATCCCGCGTCGGCATCTACAGAAATTCTCCTTTTCCTGCTGAGTTACAGGGAAATTTCTCGGGCTGGACAAAAAAACTTCCCCCTGAGCCCACGTCCCACTTGCCAGGTGATATTTTTCCAAGCTGAAGAACTTGACTATCTCTAAGTTGCCTTCCCGCGTGTGAGAGTCTTGGCCCCCTCACAGGATAAACCCGGGGGAAGGTGAATGTTTTAAAATGAGCAGAATGCAAAAACCCAAACCTACCACGTCCCGTTTCCCTCCCCTTCCCCCTGAAAACCCCCGACAGACCCAGCGTGGGTACATTAAAATGGAGAGTGGTGTCTTACCAGGGTTTAAACAAAGTCAAACACCTTCCCCACCCCGCCCTCCACTGGGTTGGAGAAGGGGAGGCGCCAGCCCAGGGCAAAAGAGTCTCAAAGTTTTAGGGGCACAGGGCAGAGTCCAGATCTGAATCTGGATTTCAGTGACTCACCTCTGACCCCCCTGGTCCCCCACTACCCGACCCAAAGGCTGAAGGATCCATCTCTGCCCCTCCCCATAGCAGAGCCCCCAGTGGTCAGCCCGGCTGGGCTCCTACCTCGCAGGGCGTGGCTGAGGTTATAAGTCGCATTAAGGGGAGCCGGTAAGGTGCTGTGCTCTATCTGACAGGTGAGCTGGGAGCGGGTGTCTCCTGGGGTCAGGTTCAGCCCCACGGTGCTGGACACGTTGTAGGAGACGCTCTCGTGTTCAGGGAGAACCCGGGTCTCGGGGGCTGGGAGTTTGACCCCGTTTTTGAGCCAGGTCACAGTGATGTCTCTGGGGGAGAATCCTCCTGACGTGCAGGTGAAAGTCACTGGGGGACCCGGCTCTGCCCTGCTGGGGGGGCCGGACACGGACGGGGCCGACGGTCTGGCTGCAGAGAGAAGAGTTTATCAGTCAGATCCCTCAGCCACTGAGAGCCTGTTCCCCTGCCCCATGGGACCCGCTTCCCCACAGGGACAGCCTGAGATCAGGGGAGCCACAGCCTCTGCCCCTGAGTCCATGGAAAGGTCTGGGGTGTAGGGAGACTAGAGTCATGGGCAGGGGTGCTGAACAGTGTGTAGAATGGGGATACTGAGAACCATTGAGCTAAACTGTAAAGCCTGGATAAAATGGAAACCCTTTCGTGTGTGTGTGTGTGTGTGTGTGTGTGACCCCTACTTCCAGCATCTATAGTTATGGGTGGGAAATAGCCTCACCTTCTCCCCCCCAAAAGCAGGGCTAGATAAGCACCTTAGACTGCGACCCACAAGAGCCCCACGTGAGGTGGGAGCTACCTAAGCTCATGTGCTAGGCCCCAGCCCTCTCATGGTGATCGGTGCCTCAGTCCCGCTTTCAGCAGGTGCCCAGCTCTACGAAGTGATCCACAAATGGGAACCCACGGCCTGGAGTCAGGCAGCTTAGGCACCCTGGGTGGTTGTGGTGTGAATGAGCTAGGCAGGCGTGTAACTCCACACACACAACAGCTGGAGGTGGTGATGGGTGTGTGTGTGTCCCCCTTAGCCTGGGGTGATCATCTGGGGTGACCCAGGTTCAATTCCCCTCTGCTCTGAGGGGGAGAGGAGTTGAACAGGGGTCTCCAGGTGAAGCTGTTCCACTGGGGATCACTAGTCACGGAGCCCGAGAGAGGAGGAGGAGGAAGCTGGAGTCTGCCGGTTTGGGCACCCGGGTTGGAGGTGAGGGCCCAGGACCCAGCCCCCCTGCTCCAGTGACTCTCTTACGCACAATGGGGCAGCTTCAACAGAGGGACTGAGGGAGCCCCCCAGAGGGTCCCAGAGGTTCGGGGGTTAGAGGACTTTCCTGGGGGAGGGGAGACCCCTGTTTAACTCCTCTAACAAAGGGGGGAATTGAACCTGGGGCTGTCACCCAGGGGAGCGCTCGAACCAACAAGTTTAAAGGGAGAAGGGCCTCCTCTGCCTCCTTCTCTTCAATTCTGACTGGGACTGGATACGCTAGGTGGTCTCTGAGCCCAGCTGCCAGCTCGGGCCCTGCACGTGAGGGAGGCAGGCGGGTGCCCATCTTCCCTGGTTTGTGAATTGCTCTGGGTCTGAGGCATCTGAATGGCCGAGGGGAAAACCAGAGACCTCGGGACGTTCTACCCAGTTCTGGTGCCTGCAGGGGTTGGGTGTTCTGTGGGTCACAGTGGACCCCACTTCTGGGTCGTGGTGCCTAAACCCAGCCTAAGGCCCCCAAGTCTGGGGTTCAGGTGCCTCAGTATAGGTGCTGGAACCGAAGTAGTTTCCATCATAGGCAGGGTTTACAGTTTGGTTCAATGGCTCTCGGCACCCCCACGATACACATTGTTCTGCCCCCTCCCCCTCCGTGCCTCAGGACCCTGGTGACTTTAGCTCCAAGTCCCTCATAACTCAGTCACGTCCCCGAGCTCAGGCTGGGGCAGTGAGCTTCAAGAGAAGGAATTAAATGAGTGGGGGAGGCTGGAGTCACCCTAGGATTGTCTCTGGCTGCAGTACAGTTGTGCGCACAAGGAGCGAACTAGGGCCGGATGCTCCGGCCTCCCAGCTCCTGTGGGGTCCCCCAGCTTGGTGCAAGGCAGGGGAAATGGCCCTGCGGGTGGGACTCGAGTCCCTGCCTGGGACACGGGCATCACTGTGCGAATGGCAGAATCCGCCTGCCAATGCCAGCAGCACCTGAATCCTTTGTGGGGGAGGAGAAGAGAGGCACTAACCGGACGCCTGCTTCCTCCCACCAGACCCCCCCTCCCGTTCTCATCGCAATGTGAAGCCATCTTCAGAGGACCAAGTAGGAACAGAAATGGAGATTTTGCCTGGTGCCCAGATTCCTTTCCTCCCCTCCCCCCGCAATCAGTCATGGGACAAATCTCCACCCGGCCTGCTTCAGCGCCAGGCTGAGGGGGCCCCATGGGAATCCCAGCTCCCCGGTTTGTGCCTGGGCTGAGCTGGGTCATTCCCTGCCTTGGTCCCAGTCCCCGGTGGTGGTGGTGGTGGGGGGGGGGCTGGGACGGGGGCTCGCACTCACCGCTCACAGACACGGTCGTGCCAGCGCCGGATCTGAACTCCTCATCGCCTCCCGACCCCACCCTCCTGAACCTCACACAGCGATAGATCCCGGCGTCCGCGGGGCGGGTGTCACTGATGCGGATGGTGAAGTTTGTGTCAGATTCATTCACAGCCCGCGTCACCCGGGGGAACGATCCCGTCTGTGCATAAACGAGCTGCCGGCCACTGCCCGAGCCCTTGAACCACCTCACGGGTCCTACTGGAGCGACCCCAGTCACCTCGCAGGTCAGGGTGAGAGTCTCTCCCGCCGACACCCACACGGCGCCCTGGGGCTGCAGCAGCTGGAACTCCTGGGCCCCGGCCGCTGTAACAAAAACAACCCTCAGAACCCAGCTCCCTCTTCTCAGACCCGCCCCCGCCCCTGGGGGCTGGACACAGCCAGGCGGGTGACCGGGCGTCCCGATTTTCGGGGAATTGTCCCGCGTCCCGATCATCCTTTGGTCGCGACGCCTTCGCCCCGATATAGGGACCTTCAGAGGCCGGCGCCAGACTCGCGCCTCACTAACCCTCCTTCCGGGGTGGCCGCAGCACCCTCCCGCCGGCAGGAGCAGGAGCAAGTCTCACCGCCCCAGGCAGAGGCTCTCTGCCGCCGCACGTGCTGCAAGGAGGGGGAAGGAGGCTGCTTGCAGCCTGCACCAGCAGAGGGGGAGGGGCAGAGAGCCCGGCTCTGAGTCTGGCCCCTCATCAGCCCCTCCGCCCACTGTCCCCCGGCTCCCCGCATCGAGAGGGCAGCGGCAGGAGAGCTCTCTGCCGCTGCCACACATGCTGCAGGGGCGGGGGAAGGGGGCTGCTTGCCTAGGGGCAGTGAGGAGGGAGGCTACAGAGAGCGCCCAGCCGCCACCCCCCCCCCCCAACCAGCCCCTGACCCACCTGCCGGCTCTCCCCCGGCCCAGCTGAGAACAGTTCCCGGGGGTGAGCAGCTGGGGCCCTGGATCCCCAACCCTCGGTGGGGCTGCACCCCTGCACCTGAAGCCGGGCCCCTGCACCCCTGACCCATGGCTTCCTCAGACCCTGCCCCCATGGGTCCAGTGGGGGTGGGGAAGCCTGTGGCACCCTCCCCTCCCTCCAGTCCCCCCTCCCCTCCTCTACGTCCCCCCCTCCAGTCCCCCTCCCTCCCACTCCCCCCTCCATGTGTCCCGATATTTTTTTCTTGTCATCTGGTCACCCTAAGCCAGTGACACTATTACAGGGGTGACCTTTAGAGTAACTGGCAGCACCGTTCCTCCCCTGTCCAAGAGCGGAGCCCATCTCGTCTCCTTTCAGCAGGAGCTCCCAGCATTGCCCTGCATGACAGCAATGTCCAGAGTCCTCTCCCCATCGCTCTGGGGCTGAGCTGCAGGAGAACGGTTTGGTCAGGCTTAAAAATACAGACCAGGCTTATCAACATTGACTGAAAATACCTGGGCTGGGCCCAATCCACTGGCCAATGCCGCAGCCAGGGCCCCCTGGGCCTGTTGGTATCACATAAACAGTCCCATCTTCCGTACCCAGGTGATAGGCATCTTATACTGACCCTAGCTAGTTCCACACCTTCAGATTCGGTACCCCTTTAAATTGCACGTACAATGAGGTGGAAATGTCAATCCAGACAAACCACAACTTGTGGTTGTGCTCAGGGGCAGCGGCAGATGTTTTGCCCCCTAGGTGGCGAAGCAAAAAACAAACAAACAAACACCTGGTAAAGCTGCCGCTGAATCATCGCCGGTGGTTCGAAGTGGTGAAGCAGCCATGGCCGCCGAAATACCGTGGCGCGCCGCCCCAATGTTCACTGCTGGTGCCCACCCTCAGGGAAGCTGCCGCTGAAATGCTGCCCCGCAAATCGTGCTGCCCTAGGCAACCGCCTAGATCACCTAGTGCTTGCGCCAGCCCTGGTTGTGCTGGATTATTGCTCTGGAGAAACTAACATTTAATCATAAGTTTTATAAGAATGGCTTGTCTTTGGGTGTCTAAAAGTGCCTTGTCCTTGATCACAGCCACCCCCACCTGGGTTTGTTTCTCTCTTACTACCTGTCAGGTCATGGTTTTTTTTTTCTTTTACAAGAAAATATTGTAGGAGAGACACGGACCCCCAAAACAATGGAAGTGACAGCAGTGCTACAGCGGCACAACTTCTGCATATTACAGATACTCATTTCATTCAAGTATTCTCCCTGGGCTGAGATGGGGTGGACATTCCTGGTCATGATCAAAGAAGGGATGTACAGCACTGAATACACTCCCAGCCCTGAACATGGCTGAGCAATTGGGCTGTGCCATCCTAAAAAGTTTCAGTGGTTCCTCACAAGGTGAGAGGCCTGTCAGCAATAATCCCAGCCTATTAGCCATGGGGCTGGTTTGGACTTTGCCTTAGTTGTGAGGTAGATGTAGCTTCCATCCAACACTAATTGATCAATTATTTATACTCTTCTGAAACTATTCCATTTAAGGTCCTCCAGCCCCCAGATGTACAGGTTTGATCTCAGGGCAGGAGAGTGTCTTGTGTGGAGAGGTGATAGGTCACTTGAGTTACACCTGATGTAGCAGGTCTCATCCCCATACGTTCTACCCAGTGGTCTGAATGGTGAAAGGGGTGGGGGGGAGGGGAGGTTCTTCCAGTCACCACTTCCCTCACCCCAGCTCCTGTTTTCCCCAGACTCCGTACAGGGCTCCCAGGAAGAGATGTCCTCCTGCCTCCAAATGCAGCAACAGCAGCAGTGCTGCTGAGTTACTGGTAAAGTCCCTCCTGCAGGACTGGGGCGGAGCTGGAGTGAGATGCCGTGCTGGAGAGTGACGTCATCCTGCTAACGTAGGAGACGGAGCCCAAGTGAGCATCAGCAGAGCAGCCAACCTGACGCCATACAAAGTGCTGCCAAACACGCACTAAAGAGAATATTTGTCTCCTAATCAGCCGGTTAGTCGCCTTTTGGGTTTTTTGTAACGATATTCGGAAAATAAACTCCAGACAAGTGAGACTCTCCTGGTGCCTGTTTAAAGTGATCAGTAGAAATGGCTGGGGTTAGAATTAGAGGGGATGTCAGACTCCCTTTCGTACTGATCTTTTCTTAGTGGCTGACAGTGTTGTCTCAACTACATTTTCCTGCCATTCCCAACCTGGCTCTGATGCTGCAAAGAAACTAGTTTAACACAGGGGAGCTCTATTCCTTTCAGTGGATAGCGTTAAACTTCTTAATTATGTCATGAATGCCCAGGGTGGGCACCTTAGAACTGGATCTTGTAACAATAGATGCCGGTTTCACTTGTGAACCACGTGGCATTTCCTTGATGGGCCTGACAGCCGTCTTACTGCAATGGAGTTCTTGGGAGTGGCTCTTAAATGATACCAGCACAAGAGAACAGCGAATCAGGCCTCTTGTGTCTATATTGTAATTGCTCTAATAATTCTGTGCTCTGTACGCAGCTTCTTTGCTTTTAAGTTAATACAGGAAAGTATAAAATACTCCTGCACACTGGAAATGAAGCTGGTCTCTGCAGCATGTTGGGGTTACACCAAAACTTTCACTGGGACACCCTGATTAGACACCAGTTGTGCTAACATGGAGTCCTGGGCCTGCTCCAAGTACCATTGACTTTGTGGCAGTGCGTGGCCATGGAAGTCCCTGCTAGAGGAACTGGCAGCAGGGTTAGAGTCTTAGTGAACAATAATAATCGTTAGCACTTACAGTGAGCTTTACAATTCCAACACCCTGTACAAAGCTGAATGTATTGATCCCTACGTGAGCCCCGTGAGGCAGGTTGATGTTCTCTCTTCTCTATCCGCAAAAAGGGCCATTTAAAAAACCACCCCACAAACTTAAGAACATAAGAAGGGCCGTACAGGCTCAGACCAATGGTCCATCTAGCCCAGTATCGTGTCTCTGACAGCAGCCAGTGCCAGATATTTCAGAGGGAAGGAACAGAATGGGGCAACAAGTAAATGATCCAACCCTATCATCCCATCTCAGCTTCTGGCAGTTGGAGGCTTAGGGACGACCCAAGTAGGGGATTGTATCCCTGACCATCTTGCCTAATAGCTATTGATGGTCCTGTCATCCATAAACTTACCTAATCCTTTTTAACCCCGTTATACTTGTGGCCTTCAACACAACTCCTGGCAACAGTTCCACAGGTTGACTGTGTGTTGTGGGAAGTACTTTCTTTTGTTTATTTTAAACCTGCGGCCTGTTAATTTCCTCAGGTGGCCCTTAGTACTTGTGTTCTGTGAAGGGGTGAATAACACTTCCCTAGTCACTCTCTCTGCACTAGTCATGATTTTATAGAGCTCTAGCATATCCCCCCTTAGTCATCTCTTTTCTAAGCTGAACAGTCCCCGTCTTATTAATCTCTCTGCTGTGGAAGTTGTTCCAGACTCTTCATCATTTCCCCCCTTCTTCTCTGCATCTTTTCCAATTTTAACGCAAGAGAAACTACTGTAATAAATACAAGAATAGGTCTCATTTCCTGCATTTAAATCTTTACTTGACTTCTATTGAATTCAAATACTAAATCTTAGAATAGCAGACCTGGATAACACCGCTTGGTACTAAGCAGATGTGATATTTATGCCAATTCTTCCCAATTAACCAGAAGTTACTAACTTTCCCTGCCAATAGGCGAAGTCACTTCACTAGGAGACATCCCAATAAAGCAGCTTTCCAATTAATCCGAGTACCATGTGCTGTACTAGTTAATGCAAGTGGGCACGTTTGCACAGAATTGTCCACCTTGTGTGCCTGAGTGTTCATTTGCACTTGCATATCAAGGCTGTGTCCCCTCATGCGTGTGCAGAAACAAGTATTTGCACTGGTCAGCTCTGTGGGAACTTCAAAGTCTCTGAAAATGTCCCAAACATTCCAATTTACCTTCCAAAGGTGGTGGTGATGATAAAGCTGCCTCAGATGAATTTCACTGTTCCCCTGACCTGTCTGCTCAGCTGACTGAAACACTGCCTGGTAATCTAAAGTAAATTAAGTGCTACAATCCCTAGGCACAGTAGGGCAGGCAAGGTGAGACCACCAGACCTAATGAAAAGTGCTGTAGTCAAGACCTATAGAAGTAGGAGGAGCAATATAGGCAGAGATGCTCTGAGGCCTCTACAGATGTATTAATTTTTGGCAACATTTCTCATCCTCCTCATGCCAATATAGTTATTGAAAGTGAATAGAACAAGATTTCTATCCCTGCCATTGCTTACGGTTACGTTTTTAAACACTGCATGGAGGGACGTGTAACATAGCCGCAGAGCTTCTGTGGATGTTAATGGCACTCGCAGCTCAGGTAAATCCGACGTGCCTGCATTGGTAGTGCTGAACTATTCCTGCACCAAAGCAGCCGAGCAGTCACAGCCATTTGAACGTGCGAGTGACCTGTACTTGTTACCAGGGTCCGAGAGCCAGGTTTAAGCTGGGTGTTTGAGAGCTCTCTCCAGAAGTGACTCTGTTTGGCTCGGCACGGAACGGGTGTTCCTCAAACCCCACAGCAGAACCCGGCCCAAAGGCTGTGAAGAGCTGACGTAGAGGAGCTGTGCCTACTGGCCCCTTATCTCTGAATGTAATATAGATACAGATCGAGCATTCCTGTAACAGAGCCCACGAAGCAGCCCAGATAAGGATCTGACCACAATGGTCATAGCTAAGACTGCGCTCAGATGCAGCTACTTGTGTGCACAGGAGCAGGCAAAGTTCAACTTCTGCTCTGCGCCCAGCCAGTACCTCTGATAGTCTAATGTTTCTGGGTGCCTCCAGCAAGGCCTGTGGGACCCAGGAAGTAAGAGATCTAAAAGCGTTCTGCAATATTGGCTCTTACTGCTGCTTCCTGAGATCTAGAGCTCTAGCAACTTCTCCGAACCCTCCTACCCTCTCCCAGGAAATAGAACCAAGAGGGGGTGACTTCCGATCATCTGACCAAACACAACAGCTCACGTGGTGTCTACAGAATCCTTGCAGCAAACCGATCAATTCAAAGAGTACAAAAAGACGAAATTCCTACAACAGCTACGTCGGAGGAAATCACGATCTTTTCGGTAAGCACGGAGGGACCAAGCTCATCCAGCCAGCTGTTTATCACGAATAATTCACTCAGCTCTGTTGCACACACACGTCTTGTTAGCTCCAGATTTCATTTCTGTAAACTACTGCAACCAACCAATAACCTTGAAACACTGCGGACAGATAAGGGAAAAAATCCTACATCTCTTCCAGCTAATTTGCGGTCGTGTTCCTCATTTGGATCTTTATCTTAACTTTGTCAAATAAATCCTCCTTTCCCCGGGCACCCCCATAATGGGTGACATCAGCTGTTGACAGTCACTGGATTTAAGTGTAACCCATTGGTGAGTGTATGTTACGGATCCCTCTCGGTGCCCTATCCACAGAGGATATAAATCTCTGAGGACATTGGCTTTTAGCTCTGGAGGTCTCGATTCAGTTCCCTGTTTGTGGACCGAGCTGGGGGCCATCACGTAAGCTCTTGAGGCCTAGAGTTGGGGGTCCTTGGTGGATGGGTCCCTGCCATTGAATTGGCACCAGAGTCATTGTGTTGGCCTTGAAGGAATTATGCCAGGGTTGTTGTCCTGGCTACTCGTTTGCTGGACTCTGGGCTCAGCTCTGGATGTGATTCCCACCTGGCGGGCAGGGACAGAGGACTGGGGGGAATGGCTCGTACTGCTGTCTAATGCATACAAGGCTGGCTGATAAGTTTAGATATATACACCGCTCCCAGAAATCATGGCCATGAGTGCACAATTATTACATAGAAGTAATATTAACTATGGGCCTTGGCACATTGCAAACTAATTGCTTTGAAAACTGACCGAATTGGCTAGCAGAGCTGTTCTCTTCCATGATCACTTGGAGATAACAGGAAAGCAGCTTCTGCTGCAAAACATAAGAGCTTCCATCGTATTGCCAATACAGTAGACTCTCGATTATCTGGGATGATAGGGAAAAAATAATTCTGATTAATAAAATCCCAGATAATCACCATCCATAGGAAATATTGGGAGGGGTTTTGGTTCACCAGCCACGCTGCACCGGGGGAAGGGGGTGTTGGTTCACTGACTGCCCTGTGCCCTGGTGGAGTTCTTTTTTTGTGTATGCTTGGGGCGGCAGCAAAGCCAGAGCCGTCCCTATCAGTTGTGCATTTTTTTTTGACATCCTGGTTAATCCAATCCTGGATAATCAAGAGTCTACTGTATATCGGTTTCATCTTTGGTATGAGAACTGCTTCTTGAAAGAATTCCAGCACCTTCTTGTCCATCTGCTCACTGCAATCCTCACTAGACCGCCCAGTCCAGCAAGTCTCACTCAGGTACGACTCACAGTGTTTGCGTGGAGATCCTTCAGTCCTATTGAGGTTCCTATACTGACAGTCATCACTAACACCTGAGCTTCCCAAGGATTGGGCCCTAAGGAGAACGTGATGGAGGGGAACTGAATGCTCGCTACTGCGGGTGATTTAGTCTTCCAACAAAAGTTCACCGAGAAGATAATTTTCCTTCTGCATCATGCTTACAACAGCACGGTTTGATTAAATTACATCTACTAAAGAGGGAGGAGGTTTCCAACATTAACTGTCTAAAACACCCTCCCCCTGGTCTGACCCGACAGGGAAACAAAATTCTGCTTTGTCCGGAGAAAGATCCTGGATAAAGTTTCCCAGTAGGAACAAACCTGTCAATATCGGTAGCCCTAGGCAGAGGGAGTGTGTAGGCTAGCAGAATGTACAGTGTGTAATGGACGTGAGAGAGCTCTCTCCTTCCTCCTCCCTCTCGCCATCTGTCGCTCTCTCTGAAAGAGAAGCACTGTACCCGGAGAGGAGGAAGATGGGGGAAGTGTCTGCTCTGGAATCCTGGGGGGTCTGAGGAGCCTTAGGAACGGATATCAGTGGGTCTGGATGTGGTACAGCCAAGTTGGGTGTATTATTCTTCAGCTTCCACTACGAATGCAGGATTTCAGAGAGACGGAATCTGATCTGTTACACCAATGGAAATCTGGAGTAACTCCATGGACGTGAATGGAATTACTTTGCATTTACACCAGTATAACTAGGAGAGGAACTTGGGCCATGAACTGTAACCGCTGGGCACTGTTGTTGAAACCCACTCTACGTACTCTCCAGTTAGGATGGCGTTTCCCCTCCCTGGCAGCTCCGCATCTTCAAGCTACTCAGCGTGTATAGGAAGGGGCTGAGTACTCAAGACTTTCTTTCCGGCCCCTGGAGCTCAACCCGTCTGTGTTTTGAAGTCAGGATCTGCAGGCAGCTCGTCCGTATCATGCACTGGCTCATCCAACCCCATTCTTGCAACGTGTGCACATCCGAATGGCTGTCGGGCGCTAACTGAAGAGGAGTGTGTGGTTAATGAGTCTCTTCATTGTTGTCGAGTCCAACTGGTGACACACGTTCTGCCACAGGTCGGCCAGTTGTGTTGTTGCAGCTGGTGATGTCAGTGCGCTAGATGTGGCTGTTTGTTTCAGATGGAGCTGGCACTTGGAGATTAACCATCAATGTTACCGTGAAACAAAACAGCCAACAGCAGCGATGGTGTGAAGCTGCTTCTAGCTCATCTGTCAGCTTTGGCTTCCTACCCTGTTTCCCCGAAAGTAAGACATCCCCCGAAAATAAGACGTACTTCCAGTTTTGCCTCTCGCTGTAATATAATGTAATGTAATTTTGGGAGCAAAAATTAATATAAGACACTGTCTTATTTTCGGGGAAACACGGTAGTCGTCTCTGTCAACATTGCCCAGCTGTACGCTCCTTGGGACTCTATTTCAAACGTTGCTTTTGCCCAACTTGTATCGGCCCTTCTCCCCCATCCTCCCAACTCAGCCTCTTCTCCAGAGCCTGTGATGACCTGTTGGTCCATAGATCAGACAAGCTACTGCTGATGTTAAGATTTACTATAAAGCATTTGCAGGATGGGCACAGCACACAAGCGTCTGACCTCATCGGCCATCCTAGCATTTCCTAGCTTCATCTCAGTGTATTTACATCACACCGCTTACAAGTACACAACTATCACTGGAGTCGCCATACAAAACGGGCCTACCCCTCAGCGTGCCTATTGACACAGTGAGCTAATTCATTCCTGGTACAATTCTAGTGATGTCAGTGGAGCAACTCCAGGGATGCATTTGGCCCAGTATTAATTCAGAAATGGCTTGAAACACCAAGACCCATCCATGGTGCCAATCCCTTCCTCCCTTAGCACTATGAAAAAAGAGGAAGATGAGCTGAGAAACCCTGAATGCACATGCAGACTATAGCATACGAGCAAGAAAATGCAAAGTTTAGGCTGAAACTCCATGCCCTGACACTTCAGCAAGTACATATTTTCTCTTCCTCCACTTATTTTTCCCACAATTAAACCCCATCTCCCCATAATCTCTCCCCCTCCCCATTGTCTCCCCAAAGCAAAACACAAGCACGGTTCTAGGTGAGCTTCTCAATCCACCAGGATTTCAATGGGTTTAAAATCAGGCAAGAATCTACCCCGTCCCTTCCATGAAGGCTCCCACTACACCGTACGGAAGCACTGAGTGGGAAGGTGTTCAGAAAGTTTCTTCTAATAGTCTGTGCAACACGGCTACTGACTCAGACACCGATTATGTGATGCACGTACTGTACAGTGATCAAGATCATGAGTTCCTTCTGCCGCATCACACTCATGGAAAAGAGATCACTTGCACAGCCAGTTTCCACAACCGAAAGTCAAGCTGTTCCTCCCAAGTGAACACTCAGCACAAATCACTTCCCAGGCACAGCACTGAACAGTGTGTTAGAAACCCATGTTCTTGGGAAACTGGCAACTTGTGTTTTAGAACCCAATCCTGCAAGGTGCTGAGCACCCCTAACACCTCTAAGAATTAGACGTAAGGATGAGTTAAGGAGAGTTGAATGTGTGTTGATCCCCCCAGGATTGGGCCCTTAATGCTCATCTGCTGCAATTTACTTTACCATGATGTTAAATTTCAGGGTTAGCGAATTGTTGTTTTAAAAGAACTCGATCTCATCCCGTTAGGCAATATCCCTGTAAGTGTGGAAATCCTCACAGCCCAGACCCAGAACCCGGACAGTAGAGAATTCATAACGGTGGGGAAGTGGTGAAGACGAGAGTGAATCACGAGGCTCCTCGCCCAGCAAGGAGGCAGCATTGTGTGTAGTGTCCCATGGCACGGGCTCACCATCACATAGCCCAGGGGTAGGCAACCTATGGCCTAGGGGTAGCCGTGCCAAAGGTGGCACGTGAGCTGATTTTCAGGGGCACTCACACTGCCAGGGTCCTGCCACTGGTCCGGGGGGCTCTGCGTTTTAATTTCATTTTAAATGAAGCGTCTTTAAACCTTATTTACTTTACATACAACAATAGTTTAATTATAGAAAGAGACCGTCTAAAAACGTTCAAATGTATGACTGGCACGTGAAACCTTCAATGAGAGTGAATAAATGAAGACTCGGCAAACCACTTCTGAAAAGCTGCTGACCCTGGGTATAGCCTTTCCTTGATTTTTGCTTGGCTGAGGAGAACAGGAAGGTTGGGGTTTTGTTTTTGTGTTATTTGTGGTTTAAAATTTCTGGTTTGGTGAGTGATAATTTTTTTCCTTCTCCCCCTTTTCAAGTAACGTGATGCTAAGTGGATTGGAAGGGGTTAAGGTTTAATTGCAGGAGAGCTGCAGCACTTGCCTAAAGTCTTGCCCACAAAAATAGCTTTTCTTCAAAAGCAATTTAAAGTAACACTGGAAGGAGCGTTGAGAGTGTTACTAAGAGAGAGGACTTCACATTCGTAAAGAAATATGCAGCTGGTTTGAATATTTGCAGCCAGTGTCACTGTCACTTGCTGGAATGCTCCAATTTCAACTGGAGAAGGAATTCAGAAATAATTCGCTAGCGACAATGCTTAAAATTCCCCCCAATGGGGATACCCAGTGAAGAAAATTAACAGGTGCTTGCTATAAACGAGCATGGAATTTGCAACTCAGAACAAGGAAAAGAAAGCCAGAGATCTATTTAAACAGCGCTATATGGAGCCCCAGACAGCACCTGGTGGGTCAGAGGAAGGGTGAACTTCACATGGGTGATCATCAGCAGAAAGTGCGTGTAGTTCACGAGGGTGAACTACACTCCCTCTTACTTGCAACTCCCCCACCGTCTCCCCAGCACTGACAGAACCACAGAAACATTTATCTGAATCTTCTACCCAAGGAGAACCTAGAGAAATGGGACCCAATGTTGAACCAGCCCAGTTGTTCAGGACAGGCGGGGGCAGGGGGGAGTCATGGCTTTGATTTGGCAAATCTCTAGTTCAAAGGCAGTTTACCAGTGATCAGGAAGTGCCACTTTTTTGCAGGAATGAAATATTCTGGGATCTTGTGCCTTTCCCCCCAACCCCTCAGAAACCTCCTTGTGGTAACCATCCCTGGAAACCGTCAACCTTAGACAGCAGTGCTCAGAGTCAGCATGGACAGAATCCCACATCCATTTTCACCAGAAAATTTTGCCCTTATTATTGCTACACAGAACCTGTCTTGGTAACTGACAGACTAGAGCGGTTCTTTCCCCCCCCCGTGCCACCCAGTGGATGGTCAATGGCATTTCCTGGCTCATGGACTGGCATTAGAGGTGACTGGACATTAGCATGAGCTGCCTACTCCACCATCTTTCCTGTGAGGGCTCCCACAGGAATGAAACGCAGGCCTTGACTTCGGTCGCACATGTGGCCTTACAGGAATCAGAGAAGGCAGGTTAACCAATTGCTTAATGCGGAGATAGAAATAAAATTACTGACAACATTTCAGCTGCAAGCGAAGCAGCCTCAGCAGGGCTCATTTCCTGGAGGAGGAGGGAGGTTTACTGACACTGATAGAGGGAAGGGAGTGAAAAGAGGGAAATGCAAATGGCAGGAAGAATAAATAAATACTTTAGATGCGCCACAATCCCATCTTTCATCCTAGATCTCAGAGCCTTTCGCAAGCATTAAACAAATCATCTGGCAGGGCCAGGAATGTGAGCCAGGAGCCCTGATTTTGCCCCATGGTATCCGAGCACCACACAGTGCAAATGCCTAAATGAGGGTGTCTTCACTGTCCGGAGTGTGGATATAACCTAGACAGGGGGAAACGGAGCTCAGAGTCAGTGTGTGCAACTTCCCTTCTGATGCAAACTTCATGTTGGGTGTAATTTGGCCAGAAAACTGATGCCCAGTGGTGGAAGTTCCACTGATTTGACATTCAGGGGGTTGTGCAAAGCGAGTGACATTTGCACACAATGCAGTACAGAAAGGAGGTTAAGGAACAAGAAAAGCAACTACCAGGCGGGGGGAAGAAAACAGCTATTTTACAACTGTGTCCATTTTACAGCCCCCTACTCATGAAAATTAATTTGGAATAAACCAGGGTGTGAATTTAAAGCGGATCGACTCTTCCCGATTAACCCCTGTGTGGATGCTCTTAGAGTGTCCACACAGGGAGCTAATCAGGAACAATGTCCTGTGGAGACCTGCCCTGGGCTGCTCTTCTCTTATGCTGACCCAGGGGTAGGCAACCTATGGTACCCGAGCTGATTTTCAGTGGCACTCACACTGCCTAGGTCCTGGCCACCGGTCCGGGGGGCTCTGCATTTTAATTTAATTTTAAATGAAGTTTCTTAAACATTTTAAAACCTTATTTACTTTACAGACAACACTAGTTTAGTTCTATATTATTGACTCGTAGAAGGAGACCTTCCAAAAACGTTCATGTATGACTGGCAGGCAAAACCTTAACTCAGAGTGAATACATGAAGACTGGGCACCCCACTTCTGAAAGGTCGCGACCCCTGTGCTAGGGGGACCAGACAGCAAATGTGAAAAATCGGGACAGGGAGTGGGGGGTGATATAAGAAAAAGACCCAAAAATCTGGACTGTCCCTATAAAATCGGGACATCTGGTCACCCTACCTTGTGCTGAGTGTTGGTGTGTAAATTACATCAATTCCCTGCACTCCGGAATGGCAGATTTGTGTAATTTGGACAAATTCCCCCCGTCCACCCGTCTCCTGCCCAGCTCGCATCAGCCCCAGGAGTTCAGCCCCCTGCTGAACGCAGCCCCTGGTGCCCCCTTTTCACCAGGCCCAGGCAGAGGTGATCACCTCGCAGCAGGACCCAGGGATTAGAGAAAATCAGACAATCAGCCCCAGCCCAGAGCCAAGTTACCCAGCGGAGTCCTGGGGGTCCCCGAACCCCTGCGGGACGAGGGGGGGGGCAGGGTCCAGGTTCCTCCCCCCCCATAGCAGCCCAGTTACACCCCCCGTCCCCTTAATGCCCATCGCCGGCCCCCTCCCCTGCGGTCGTTAAAGGTCAATACGCGCAGATCTGGCTGGAGAAGGTCGCTGCCGGGGAGGGCTGAGGGGAGCCAGACACCGGGGGGGGGGGGGCAGTATCGAGGCAGGACCCCAGGGTCACGCTGCAGCCGCACTTACCCGGCCAGGCGAGCAGGGCGAGGAGCAGCAGGCAGAGCGGGCGGCGGGCCGGGCAGGGCGGGCGGCGGGCCGGGGAGCCCGCGGGGCTGGCGACGGGCGGCATCGCGGGCGCCTGGCGGGGACCGAGAGGAGACGAGGCGCGTGAGGAGCCGGGGCCGGGCAGCAGGAAATTGCGCCGCGCCCCGGCCCGCAGAGGAGGAACCGCCCCCCCCCCGCCGGGGCCGATCCTGCCCGGGGAGCCGCCGCGAACCCACCTGCCCGGGCGGGATCCAACCCCCCGGCTCGGTGACCCCGCGAACCAGCCGCCTTCGTCAGTCACACGCCGGCCGCTGCAACCCCCCTCCGCGGCGGGGCTGGGGGGGGGGGGAGGGTTTAGAAGCTGGGGGGGGGGCAGGGGAGGAGCTGCCGAGGGCTCGGGGGGGGGGGGGGGTTAGGAGCCGGGAGGGACTCCGGGGGGGGGGAGGGGAGGAGCTGGGGGGGCTTGGGGGGGGGCGCTCAGCCCCGGCCGCGCGCCCTCGGCGTCCCCGGGAGAGGCGGCGCGCGGGACCTGCCGACCCGGCTCCCGCGGCTGGTCTGTGGCGCGGCCGCTGCGTCTCCCGCTCCGGTTCCCCGCCGCTGGCGCCGCGCACGGACCCCCCCCCGCGCGTTGCCTGGCGCTCGGGACTCGGTGAGACTCCGCTTCCCCCGCCCCAGGGCAGAGACCCCCCCGCTCCCGCCCCCGCTCCCGCTCTCAGCCCGGATTGAGGGGAGCGGGGCCCTGCCTGACTCCGCACAAACGTGTTTTCCGAGGGTCCATCCCCGCGGGCCTCGCTCAGCCCGAGACGTTGCGGGTTTAAGGTGGGCTGGGCGAGTTCTACCTGCTCTGACCCGGCCTGCCTGTGGGACCCGGGCAAGTCCCTCCTGCCTCAGTTCCCCGCCCCGGCAGGCCTCGAGTCACAGCACTGCACTCCAGATTGATCCTTCCCAAGGGGAGGGTTTTGCATTTGTCCGGATTGAATTTCATCCCTTTGACTTCAGACCATTTCTCCAGATTGTCCAGATCATCTTGAATTTTAATCCTGTCCTCCAAAGCACTTGGACCCCTCCCAGCTCCGTATCCTCCGCAAACTTTCTACCTGTCCTCTCTATGCCATTATCTAAATCACTGATGATGATATTGACCAGAACCGGACCCAGAACCTGTGGGACCCCCACTCGTTCTGCCCTTCCACCGTGACTGTGAACCACTGAGAACCACTCTCTGGAACAATTTTCTAACCAGTTTTGCACCCACCTTATAGGAGCTCCATCCAGGTTGTATTTCCCTAGTTTGTTTATGAGCCGGTCATGCCAGACGGTAGCCAAAGCCTTACTAAAGTCAAGATACACCACATCTACCGCTTCCCCCATCCACAAGGCTTGTTCCCCGTCAAAGAAAACGATCAGGTTGGTTTGACACGATTTGTTCTTGACCAATCCACACTGGCTGTTATTTATCACATTGTCTTCTAGGTGTTTGTAAATTGCTTGCTTGCTTGTTTGTTCCCTCGGGGATGGCAGCCCCACCCAGTCCTGCAGGAGGGCGGTGAGGTGAAATACATTCCTAATGGTGAGGGGCTCAGAGACATTGATAATGTGGGTAGGGTGACCAGATGTCCTGATTTTATAGGGACAGTCCTGATATTCGGGGCTTTTTCTTATATAGGTGCCTATTACTCCCCATCCTGTTCCAATTTTTCACTCTTTCTATCTGGCCACTGTAAATGGAAGCTCTGTGGGGCAGGACAGGGACTATCTTGTTCTGTGACTGTACAGTGCCTAGCACAATGGGGTTCTGGCCCAGGACTGGGGCTTGCAGATGCTACCATAATACACATTAATAATAGTAAGCACCTTAGATGGAAGAGTAGGAAGATATGGGGGCTGGGAACAAACGGGAGAGAGGGGAAGAATAGGAGTCAGGGAAGGGGGGGGTCTCTACTGGAGAGAGCCCCTGAGAACTCCTTGTTAAATTCCGACAGGTAACTGAAGGGAGGGGAGTGGTGGCATCCCTGCCCCTGACAGCACTGACCCCACTCTCATGCACAACCATCCATGCCGGAAAAAACCCCGACTCCCCTGGCCCTCACCAATACCAAGCCTGGTCTCCGTCTCCCCCCAAACATACCTCAGCCACGCTGCCCGGCCCTCCAACTCCTCAGGAGCTCATAGGACCCCTTCCAGCAAGTGCACTTAATAGGAGTTTGGATGCCAAGTGGTACCGACTCCCTCCCTGATCTGGCGATGAGGAGAGCTTTGTTTGAGAGGGAAATGGATGAATGGATTCCCCAGCCCAGTGCCGTTTGTCACAGGCTGATGAGGCCTGTTTACCATCCATGGAACAAAAGCCATGGGGGGGGGGGGTGAGGGAGCAAAGGGGGGAAGGTGAGGATGGGAAGATGGAGGCGACGGGAGGGTGAAAAGCGGAGGCAGAGCAGGGCAGAGGAAGAGAGTGAAGGGAGCAGAGTTTGGTTCGCCCTTGTCACACTGCAGTGTATTCACAGGTACGTCTACACTGTGCTACAAACCCCGTGGCACTGAGTCTCAGCGCCCCGGCAAACCCTCCCCCATGGTGTGTCAGAGCTCCCAGGCTCCAGCTTGAACCCGAATGTTTGCGCTGCAATTTTATAGCCCTGCTGCCCGAGCCCTGAGAGCCCAAGTGGGCTGACCGGGGTCAGCGGCAGCCATGCCACGGGTCTTTGATTGCAGCGTGGCATAGCCCAGGTGTTCCTGCAAGACACCAGACCTGCTACACTGGGGACAGTGAGCCCGGTATTGCTATACTATCGCACTTCTCCTCACACCCCCCCCCTCTGTAGGGCACTGAGGCAGGCACAGTCTCCACGCATTCAGACCTTGGTTTTCTTTTGGGACCTGGGAACAAAGGGCCCATTGTGGTCTGGGCACTTCTACCTGGAACTGAGTAATGATCAACTCACTGAACAATGGTGAGCTGGGAACAATTTCCATTCGCTCCCCACCTGGAATGGATGGAACAGATGGAACGACCTACTGTGTAAGGCTGTGGCCCTGAAGGATTTCACCGCTGTACCCGAGCCTCCCCTACAAGCAATAGGAATGCACAGCACCCAAGGGATCAAAGCAGCCTTAATAGAGCGGGCTGGGGAGGGGCAGATATTTGGGGGAGTCTTTGCTGCTGTTTTAGCTTCTTATCAGAACGAAAAACCCTTGACTGGAGCCAGAGAGACCCAATATTCTTATGCTCACACTGCGTCAGACAGTTATCCGGGAGCAGGAAGAGCGCAGATCCCAGCTAGCTCCTCCCGCACTAGACTTCAGCCAGGGGGTGGCCGCAGACCTTGCTCTGTGACTGCTGTCTAGCCCAAGAACAATTCCAGTGTTCTGGAGAACTTTGCTGTAATTCTTCCAGCAGCCTGGCTTGCAGCCTCCCTCCTCCCCCATTAACCGTAACCCTCCCCCCTGGGGAGGAGGAGAGGGGGCCAAGCCATTCTCTTGATTTGTATCGTGCTGTAAACTAAAACCAAAGCTGCCCCAAGTGATTTGGAAATAGAACCCCCAAGCTGGGCCCGTTGTCAGCCCCTGTAACTTCACGTTCTTATCACTACAACCCGGCTCCTCTGTCCTGTAGGTTGCTACACCCACGTGTTGCATCTGGTCTTCATTTCCATGCTGGAAAGCAGGGACTGTGTTTTCCTTGTGCCTGCGCTGTTCTTTGCTCAGTCAAGCCTCAAACCTGAGTAATGGCTTCCAGATACTTCTACCCTCATGCAAATCTAATCTCTGTGGTCAGTATTGTTCCAGTGGAAACAGTGGCCGGCCTATGTAGAAAGAAACTTGCTCCCACCATTTTTGCCTCCCCTGTCTGTCTGGCAAGTCTGTAAGCGAGCAGCAGGGAATGGGGTTTGTGAGCACATTGGAACCATTTTGTCCTGCCTTCGTGCTTCATCTAGGGCAGGGTTTCTCAAACTGGGGGTCGCAACCCCCCAGGGGGGGGTCACCAAGCACTCCCCAGGGGGTCGCGAGCTCCTGCCGCCGCTGGCACCCTGTCATCACCGCTGGGGCCACAGCCGGCAGCCCACCCATGGCGGGGTCGCGCCGCGTCACGCCGCGCCACCGGAGCAGAAAAAGGGGTTGTGGTCTTAACAAGTTTGAGAATCGCTGATCTAGGGCTTTTTGTAAGGCAAGAGGAGCTTGGTCTGGGCATACACCAGTTCCTTGCACAGTGGTGGGCATGTGGAATCCAAATGGAAAGTAGAGCGGGTTATTAAAATCCTATAGTTGACTCTCTTATCGAAGCATAAGTCACCCCCACCCTAGATTTCGATACATCTGCAGCCCCCAGAACTGAATTCTGGGGCTGGGCGGACCAGAAGGAAGGGGGAAGCTACATGGGTGCGATGCACACAGCTGTCTGCCGCATTTCTCCGCCCTGGTGGTTATTTTTAAATGGAGCCAGAATTCCTGGAGGCCGGTTTGATTTCAGCATGTCTGGGCTGTTCTCCTGCGCCGTGCTGAAGGTTCAGACAACCTGTTTGGAGGCAATTACGAAGGGGAGACAGCCCGTGTGCAAGCAGCAGCTACAGAGTGGTGAGGAAGGAAAGTTACAAAGCTAAAGAAAGAATTGCAAGGAGGAATGTGCTGAAGCAAAGCAGCCGGCTGTGGCATGGGCACCTCATGAGCTAGGCTGATGTTGTCCCCCTATATAAAGCATAGGAGCAGGCCAGTGGGATCAGCCGTCTGCCCCCTCCCGCCATCCCTCCTGTCCAAGGCTGTTTGGTTTGGTTACACAAGCTCCCCATCAAAGCTGGTGGTGTTTTCTGGGGCCCTCCCACTCAGGAGGCCTTTGTGCTGTAGCAGAGGCTGCAGGTTAATAATCGGTTTACGATGAAAGCGCCATTTCCCCTGGCTGCTGAGAGCCCGCCATGGAGCGAGAGAGCTCAGAGCCTTTCAGGAGATATAATGCCGTAATTAGTAGTTTCCTTTGGAATCAAACACCCACCGTTAGCAGGCAGCTTGCTGCGCTATTCATCTGGGGTGGGTTAGCGCTGCCAGACGTTAAATACTATTATTGGGCAGCCAGGCTCCGCTCAGCAAGTTTAGCTTCTGCTTCTTAATTTAATCTGAAACTACCACTTGAGCTTGGGTGGCGGCATTGGATTTGAAAGGCCGTCTTTTCCTGAGTTAGCCCCGCTGGCCTTTCCGATCTGCTGCAGCAGCCGTACAACCAGGTGGCGCGGTCACCCTTTGGTGTTAAGTGTCTCCTAAGCAATCCAGACCAGGTGCTGGGAGAACGCTGCATTCGGAGCTGCTCGGACAGGTTGCAATAATAAATAACTCGCTGCTTGCAGGGTTTGCTTGGCTTGCTTGAAAAAGAGGAAACCCTGGAGTTTCAGTCTCAGGAGAGCTTTTCAGGAATAGGTTTGCTTTCACAGCCCTCTAAGATTATGGCTGGATCAGTCAGTCTGTGGGCTTCAGGTCTTAGCCTTCTTTTTCAGTGACCCCCGACAAACTGACAGTCCCAATTCCCTTTCTAAGAGGCTGGTTGGGGTTTCAGTTTGTCCCGCGTGTGATGCAGGAGCGTGAATGAAATCTGGTAAATATCTCCGATGATTTCTAGATTCAGAATACCTCCCTATCTGATATTCCACATTCTTCATGAATTGCGATGGTAACACTTAGCTCGTATGTAGCACCTCCCGTCCAAGGATACCACAGCGTTTGTTCAGAACGCTGTAATAAAGGCACATGCCAGTAGCACCAATTAGGAAAATGCAGTTCTGTCAAAATCGAAATACTTTGTAATCACGTGGATTTTGCGTACATTTCATTTGGGGGAGGGGAATTCTGGCAATGGAAAACATCCCTTTTTGACATTTTTGAAATGAGCGTTTTATCTTGTTACGTATAATAGAAAAGTTGAGATTGAAACAAAGTTTCATTTGTGTTGACACAAAATATTTTAAGGCAAATTTTCCTTTGGAGAATTTTGAAACTTTGGGGTTTTCTTCCAATTCAAAAAGAAGCAAATTTTCAAAACCTCAAAAGAGAATGATCCTCCCTGCAGCCAGTTCTTGTGTGTGCAGCAGTCCTCGATTAGAGGGAACTACACATATGTGTACCATGACCCCTCTACTGCTAGTTAGAACAGGAGATTTCCCTCGAGCTTAAGTAGAAAGGGTATGTGACTATGTACTATGTACTGCATGAGAAGGGCTTTCGCTGGAGCTGGCAGAAGCGCACTGGGGGAGTCCACAGTGGACCCCAGTCTGCCGGGGGATTTATCTACTGCTGTAAATGCAGATAGGAAATGCAGACAGACAAGCATTTGAGGCCAGAACCATCAGCAATATGGCCAAGCCCCACCATCTGTGAGCCAAGCCAGTCACAGGTATATAGATTATTGGCTCGATTGGCTACGACAGTGCAGCCCACCCGGATTCCTCACGTAAGGGGGGCTAGCTTGGGTTCCTAGTATAGGCTGCTCCTCATTTATTGCCAACTTTGCTCCCCTGTTTTCTAAGGGTCAGAATAGAACGTTGAGTGTCTATTACCTAACAGAGAAACACGAGACTGATCAGAAAGGGAAAGAATTTCATCCGGTGGGATTCAAACGTGAAAGTCTTTAAACATCGACCCCAGTCAGGTTTTCTCATCCCCTATTTATCTGGCTCCCGCCCTGCTTGGTTTCAAACTGCCAGAAGAACGCTGGCGGCTGTTCTTTCTACTCCGTGAGAACGATTTGAAATCACACACAGATGTGGAGAGGTTTTCAGTTCCTGCGCAGTGGGACCACACACTGACGTTCCTGACAAGTTCTAGTTCTATCAAAGCTGCACTGTTTTATCACTAATGGAAATATTCCCTTCACTCACTTGCTAGGGCTTTTTCCTTCAGAGATGAATATTTTACAATCCCATTAGGACAGAGCAGTTTATATTATGGTGTCACAGGGACCTGCCTTAGAGGTTAATAGCAGTCAGTTGTCAGCCTTATGGCCAACCACTGCTAAAAGGCCATATGAGGCCATACCCCCAGCCTGTTGGGTCTTACAGCTTCATTGAGTCTCTCAAAATCCCGGGCAGGTGGGAAAATCTCTTAAAAATGATAATCTCAAAAGAGGAAAGATACCACAGGCTAAGGTGTAGGAACGGAAATCGATGGGGAGTTCTCCTTTAAAATCAATGCCACCAGAAGACCTCAGTCCAGGGGCTGATCCAAAGCCAGATGAAGTCAAACCAAAGATGCTCATTGACTTCAGTGGGTTTTGGATCAGATCAAAAAAGTTCCTGGACCTCCACAGCACATCAGCCAGCGTGCCTAGGAATTCCTCCGCGCTTTAACAACGAGCTCAGATTATTTTAAATCAAATGTTACACCTCAGGCTCTTTTTTAGAAATCCCTTAAACCCAAACTCTCATCCTCCCAAAGGAGGGTCACTTTTCAGTGACAGCGACAATTGCTGATCATGGTGATATTTGGCTGAGCTTGCAACACCCCTACTCTCAACTCCGGGGCATTTCTCTGTCTGTAGGTAGAAAGAGAACTTCTGAATGATGCATCCAGTCAGCCCCAGCATTTCAGGGGATGTTCTAGCCATCGATGGCCAGACCCCTGTTGAGTTTTGGGGGAAATGGAAAACCAGAAAGGTAGAACTGGGGGGACAAACGGAGCCCTTGCCATTGCTCTAGCATACCCCCAACCTCTAGGGCTTCTGCAGGTGTCTATAGATCAAAGAACTGGTTGATGGCTCTTATTAAACAATACCCCCCTGCTCATCTCCGCTTATCCTGAAGAAGAGCTCCAATAAAAGCTGTTCCCTCACCCACCTGGTCTCATTGATATCCTGGGACCAGCCAGGATCCAACAACCCTGCAGATACCCCCTCAGTCCTTCCACATGCTGAACGACTTCCTTAGAAAGACGAAAGGGAGGGAGGGAAGTGCACCCAGGCTGGGAGATGTGAAGGGAGCATGGGGGACCCTCCGATAGGAGGAATGGGGGGCAAACAGAGCCCCTAGCAGGGAAGCGACTGGGGGGATTGCAGGGAGTCCCTGAAGAAGAGGGGCTGTCCGGGTAGCACACAGGGAGCTTGGGGGTGGAATGGAGGGCTGCCAGGAGCTTGGCCTCCATAAACTACCGAGTGCGCTACCTTCGAATAGCCCTCATTTCCAGCACCACGCGCTGCACAGACCATCCGAGCTCCGAGCCAGTCCTCAGATCCAAGTACCTTTGTGTTTTCCCACCACAAAACCAGGCCGTGAGCTTAGAATGGAAGCGATGCGTCGCACTGCTCCGTCTCCTGCCCTGCCCCGAGGCGCCCTCTCTGACTTGAGAAGCAGGAGCCTCGTTGTGTGTGTGTGTGTGTGGGTGTTTTATGAGCCCTTTAAAAACAAGGTATTGCTATTGCACCACTGATATTTAGTACCTCCAGGGAGCCAAATGTAGCTTCAGCCTAGCCGGGTAGCCTGCCAAATTAATCCAAGACACCCAGTACAGAAGGAGCTTAAATTAGTTTTATCTGATGTTAGCTTGTTCTAAACAATATGTTAACTTGAGGGTGGAAAAATACCCTGGTGCCAGTGTATGAGGAGTGCTGCAGAGAGCCTGCTGAGCCTCAGATGAGGGAAAACGTGATTTATGCAGGGGAGGGGCAGGGGGAAGTGAGCAGGCGTTAGTATCAGTGTGGGGGTCAGACTCCTGAGTTGCCTAAAAAGACCCTCTGAGAGTCACCCATTTCAGCAGCTGCCGACCGTGTCCTCCTCACAGGACGCTCCTTTGAGCACAGCTGGCTTGTTTTACTCCACTGCCATAGGTCTCCGCTCTCCTGGGTGTCAGAGACGAGACTGACCGCAACACGGTTCTTATGGAGCCGAGGGAAACAAAGGGTTAACAAGAGATCAATGCTGCATTTAGACTCTATTTGCGACCCCCCTGCCCTCAGCTACGTGTCAGAGAAGCAAAGGCCGCTAGGACGGGGTGGGTTAAAGCTGCCTTGGGAAGCGGAACGGTTGTTTGATGGTGGCTTTCTTCTGCGAGGTTCCTTCTCATGGTTTTCTGATGAGCCTTTCCTTGGTTGCGATATGTCTCACCGGTCTCTCTATTTAACGATGAATGGCAAAGTCCAGAAACGTGTGTCCTGCGCTCTTTACTGTGCCTGGAGGAGGGGGCCGCAAAGGAATTGTCTTTATTATTTCTTCAGCAACCGTTTTTATCCCTTGATTTGCTTTTCGTAGCAGAAATCCCAGGTCCTCTTTGCTGGAGGACTCTGTCAGTCCTAGGAAGCTGTGGATGGGGATAACAGCTAGAGGCTGAAATCTTGAGTTGTAGCCCTACCAGTCCCAAAATGAAGTGGAGCCAGGACCCAAACTACCATGTCTATCTGCATGCGTCTACATGAACAGCGAAACTAGGACATAACAATACAGCTTGCTTTACAGGTCACTGGGAGAAGCCGCCTGTTCTTATTGTAGACTAATTGGGGTGCAGTATTTCTAATCACATTCCTTATTCATTCACTGGAATCTTGTGGTGTCATGCCCTTGGTCAATGACTTCTGCAGAGCTACTTAAGTCTCATAGACTCAGACTTTAAGGGCGGAAGGGACCATTGTGATCATCTCTACTCTGACCCTCTGCACAACGCAGGCCACTGAATCTCACCCACCCACTCCTGTAATAAACCCTTAACCTATGTCTGAGTTACTGAAGTCCTCAAATCCTGGTGTAAAGACTTCAAGGTGCAAAGAACCCTCCAGCGCGTCTAGTTAAAACCTGACTCCCAAAGCACTGTCTTCTATCTCCACAAACACAGCCAAAATCCAACTCCGCTATCGAGCACGTTATTGATTGTCTGTATTGCGGTAGTGCCCAGAGACCGCAATCAGGATCCGACCCCATTGCGCTGGGAGTGGCACTCCCTGAAGGTGTTCTGTGGATCTTGGATGGTTCGGTGTCTCTCCGTGAGCTATGCAGTGACCTCTCAGCTGCTTTCTGGCTCTGCTTTTGCTGGAGTATGGCATCTGCAGCAGTGGAAACAGAGTAATTCATCCCGGCTTCCTTAACATATTCATGCAAGTTTCCTGCTGGGGAATTCCTATTGGCCTGACTCACAGCAGGAAAGGTGGATCTATCCTGGAGGCCTGTCCTAGCTTGACCTGTATGGACTGGAAGTGGGACCGGCATTGTACGCTGTGTAGAGGTACCATGGGGCTCGGGGCTGTGATCTGAAAAACTGCTCTGGACCATTCAGAATCAGGAAGGGGTGAGAAGCTGAAGCGTCTCTGGAATTACTGCCTGGTTAGTTAAACCTCCTGGCTGGGCTCACATCACAGGGAGTGATCCAGCAGCGTCCCTCTCCAATCTCTTCCCTTGCTTCCTAGGGCCCGGTGCGCCTCTCTGCTGTGCAGAGCACTGGGATGCACACGGAAACCCGCATGCTGGGAGCAGGAGGGGGATAGACCCCGGGCAGCCAACACCCCAGCTGGAGTCCTTCTGCATGAACCCAGTCTGGTTAAGGCTTCAAGGGCATTAGAAGGATGTGGCTGGCGACGGATGAGGATCAGGGGAGCTATGCAAACTCCCTGGTAAAGCGGTGTATTTTCAGAGCCAGTGTGCACCCTCTGCCCCCATTAGGTGCCCGTATGGAGCAGGGATCAGGGACCCATCAGCTCCTGCACTGCCCATGCTGCTAGATGGGAAGGGGACTCAGGAGTTTTCATGGAGAGGCATCGTCCCAGTGCTGACTGGGTAAGGTTGGAGTTTTGAATTCTCAAGGGCCTGGTGCCAGTGGAGGGCTCTGGGATCTTGTCGGCATGGGGATGGGATGATCCTGTGACGGTGGTGGGATCCAACTGTGAGTGTCGGATCAGGACAGATCGCTTCCACAGGGGCAACTACAGCCCAAAGCTGGGGTTTTTCCACGCTAGGGTAAACCAAACCAGCCAAACAGCAAACACTTTGGTTTCGCCCCACTGGCTAACCACAAGTCACACACGCAATTCCCTTAGACACTCCAGGTTCCCAGTATCACCACCAGCAGCCACCTGTCCTGGGGATCAATGGTTATGAAAACCAATCCCCCAAATAAAGAAAACGCTTCTCCTCAATTCCAAAGAATCAGGCCCCAGACCCAGGTCAATATACAAATCAGATCTTCCCACAAATCACGCTGTTGCCAATCCTTTAGAATCTAAAACTTAAGGTTTATTATACAAAGAAAAGGTCTAGGTGAGGGTTAGGAATGGTTAAAAGAAATCAATTACATGTAGTAATGGCAAATCTCTTGGCTCAGGCTTACAGCTGTAGAATAAACTGCAGGTTTAGATAAAAGTCTCTGGAATGCATCCCCTGCAGGGATGGGTCATCAGTCCGTTGGTCAGAGCTTCCACGTGTAGCAAAATCCCATCCAGAGGTAGGTGCTAGCTGAAGGTTGCAGATTGAAGACAAAATGGAGGACGTGTCTCCCAGGCTTTATAGACTTCCTCCTGTGGGCGAAGACCCTCCTCCTCCTTATGCAGACTCTGGTTGGTCCCTAGCCACATGGTTCAATGATCAGACTTTCCCTGATTCAGTTTCTGACCAGGCATGTCACATTTCTGGCGAAGCTCCTCGGGTGTGGACAAAGTTCATTGTGTAGTTGATGGCCCTTTAATGGGCTATCAGGCAGGCCATCCAAGTTAACACCAGCTTGTCTGAGATTTCACCCAGAAGCCAAGCATCAGTTTGAAGTACAGGCACCATATAGCCAATATTCATAACTTTAGTTCCAAAAAAGATACACACATATCAATGGCATAATCATAATCAGCCCTCCATAACCTGGTCATAGACACCTCTCATGACCCCCTTCACATAAGATTTGGTGTCACTATAGGACCTCCAATGATCTATATGATCCCCAATAATTCCAGCAACGTGACAAGTCCTAAATGAAGATCCTGATTAGATGATTTGTGCTCCAGTTTAGGGGCCAATGTAAACCTAGCGGAGCCTCATTGGTTTTTGCGGGTGTAAACAAGCCAGACTCTGATCTTGGCTGTGCGGGTGTAACACACTGAGGGGCTCTGGGATGACACTGGGGTAACCGTGATCAGAACCCGGCCCAGAATCTTGAAGGAGCCGCTATTCTCTGGTTCCGTCTTACCCCCTCGTCGCTGCGCTCAGTTCTGTGACCTTACTTCTGCCTCAGTTTGCTGAGACCAGACCAGGGAGAGCAGGTGTTTCCACATTAATCGGGGTGGGGGGTGGAGGGGGGGACTTCAGGGAACGCTGGTCCCTGAGGAGTTTTCAGTGAAACACAGATCTGGTGGTAAAGCTCGTTTCTTCCCCTCCAGAAGGAACGGCTTCTGCTCATGCTCTCAGCAATGTGCCGGCGAGTTACTGGCTGTCCTGCAGCAAGTCTGACCTACTGTCCATTATCTCTTCATCTCATCGTGCGGCTTGTACGTGAGCTCAGCCTGGTGAGCTCTGCAGGGCGGGCGTTACTATGGGCACTGGCTACAAAACAGGGACTTCCCAGCTTCCTCTCCTGTTTCTTGTGACCAGAGACAAGAACTATATAATCCGCCCAGAGCCCCCGACACTGAGCTCTGACAGGAGGGCCACGGAGGTGCGAGCTGTCAAGCCTCCAGAGAGTCCCTGACCCTCCCCTCTCAACTCGGGGCTCTGAAGAGCATGGAAAGCTAATTACCCGTCCCTAGTTCCCAGCCCCCCTCCTGCACACCAGGCCCGAGGGAGTGATCTTGGCAAGCACTAGAAAGTGAAGCCTGCCTGTGGCAGCAGCCGTGCGCTCTGTGCATGAACAGACACAGACAAATATACTTGCCAGTGGTGGAAAGTCCGTCACTCCTCACAAGTCCGATTTCCCCCAAACAGCACTTAATTGTTCCTGATGTCTGGCTGGGCTCAGCCTGTGCTCTGCTGCTGGCTGTCACATGGGGAGCGGGGCTCTAAGGAAGAAAGGGGGGAGCCGGAGGACTATACGAATCGGAACCTCAGCTTGCTGCGTTTAGGGCTGAGGATTCTTTCTTTCCGTGGTAATTGTAAAATAAGACTTGACTGCTGAGCTGAAAGTGAGAATGCAGCGGGAAATCGGGATTGGTTCAGGAGCCTTCCTGTCTGCCAGAGGGTAAATGCAAGTTAGCATGGCATGTTCTGTGTCTCCCACCTCCCGGGGAGCAAACACACCTGCCTGGACCATGGGACGGGGGACAGAATAGCTGCTGGGCTTCAGTTTCACAAGCAGGCGTCCTAACCCCGAGATGAAAGAACAGGGCCGCGAGCTGGATGCAAACAGGCCTGAGGTTCTTGGCCTAGTCTGGGCGCGGTGTGATTTGTAGCCTCGGTTCCAGGGTGTCGAGGCGCCAGCAGCCGAGAGCTGCACGCCCTTCCTCCTGAGAGTAGTCCTGGTGTCTTTGATTGGGGGAGGAGGAGTAACGAGCACTGCTGGAGCTTTTGATCTTGCTGAGCAGAGTCCTTTGAACTTTCCCTGGCTGTCTGCAGTCTCTCTGTGGCCAGCGTTATTTTATCCCAGCGTCGAGCTCAGTTTCCCAGCACGGTTGCTTGGCTGCTGTCTGCACCTGATCAGACCTCATGTCCCAGTACCCCAGGAGCCTTCTCTGGGGACGTTCCCAGGCCTGGGTCCTTCTCTATCTGGCACTATCATTAGGGCAAAACCAGAACCTCAACCACGAGCCACCCTGCATTTTCTAAGAGGAAAGAGTCGGATCTGAGCATCTGGAGCCAAACCTTCCCCTAGGATTTTGATTCTGGGTCAAGGCCAGGACCGGACAGGGGCCTGATTTCAAGTTCCCATTCAGAGGCAGCTAAAATCTTTCAGGAAGAGGCATTGAATGGGATTCTTTCCATCCTGGCCCAAAAGCTCCCGAATTCCTGCTCTTAGTGGATTCTCCCACGCTGGGGCCTGTCTCTCACCAGAGGAGATGGGATGGGGGCTAACCTGTCCCGGCCTCCAGTTCAGCCTTGACATCCCAGACTCTCCCTCACCTGCATTCTGATGCTGCTTTCTCAGACCATCTATTTATGGTCCAGGGGCTACTAAGGGAACTGGGGTCGTGCTGACGCCTGATGTATTTATTTTGCCCTATCCAGTGGATGGAGCTGAGCCCATCTCTGATTTGTCTTGTGCCCACTGGCGTGACCCCCGGGCTGAAAAGAGCTGCCGTTCCTCAGAAAGGAAACCCACATGTGTGGGTTGTTTTTACGCAGCACGTCTCCTCCTCTGGTATCCCGATTGGCTGACCCGTCCCTGCCTCCTGTGTGTAGATAAACAGCCTCTTGCTTGCTGGCGTCTGATCTATTATTTGGCCAGACATATTTGTGTGTATCTGAATGCATCAAAAACGAATGGAAAGACTTGAAGAAACACTGTGTGCTGGTCTAGCTAATAGAAGTTCTGCAGATTCTCATCTCATTTAACTGTCGGCGTTCCTCCCCACCGTGCAGTACAGTAACTAACCCCAGTTTAGGGAAATGCCTGTTGCAGATGTGGAAGAAAACTCCGGACGTATGTAGGGGTTGTTAAAGTGTGTGTTGAGTGACCCCAAACTGGAGTTCAGCTAAAAAGGATGAGGTGGGGAATTTTAAACACCTGCTTATTGTTCCTTTCCCAAGAGTGAGGGACCCTGGGATAAAAAGCCCCATGTAAATGCAAAATGTGATTAGTGACAGGCGGAGTGTGGCCATGCGCTCCAAAGAGACAGAATTGTAGCCCCAGTGGCAAAACAGAAGCTCAGTAATGTGAGAGGAAAAGAAATTCAATCATGTAAGTCTTGCCAATAAAATGCTACAGTGATCTCTGTTCTGTCACCACAGCTTCTAACAATGTGCATAAATATCTGCCCAATTAGCTACATGTGAACTCTCAATAGCCTAAAGGATTAACAAATGAAATCATCATCCTCTTAATATGAGTTACCATCACCAAGCATAAGTGTAACTCCATTAATTAGTGACTGCATGAATTCTAACGCAAACACCAAACCTTCCACAACACTTGGGCATTGGGGAACTGTCTAACCCTCTGCTAATGGGGAAATGATTTAACATGCTAGTGTCGCAATTCACAACAGGAGACACAATCTCTAAACCGCACTGGACTTCCTTAAAGCACAAACTTTCAACATGGATGATTAAGAACAAATAAAGCTCTGAACACAGGAATTCCTGTGATGTTCCCCTGGTGTTATCTGGACTGGTGATCTGCTAGGTCCATCCAGCCTCACCCTGCTCTGCTGTGAGAAACCGCACTCCTGGGCTGTTCACGCACAGCCTCTAGTATGTAAGCTGCTCCCAGCTACACAAGTGATCACTGTCGGCTAGCCGCTGCTTGGATTGTGCAACCGAATGACGCTAGCCAATATCTCCGGTCCCAGACACAACCGTAGAAACCTCCATCTTGCAGTGTCAAGTTATGCCTCCTGCATGCTGCAACCTTATATGAGTTCGTCAATTTAACAAAGAAATTGATACGTACCAGGCTTGTTATCCTGGTGTGTGTGTGTGTGTGTGTGTGTGTGTGTGTCTGACGTGCTTCAAACCAGATGTGCTGCTTCAGGTAGAGTAAACAAACAACTTTATTAACTACAGAAGGTAGATTGTAAGTGATTAAAAGTCAAAGCACAAGAAGTCAGATTTGGTCAAATGAAATAAAAGCAAAACACATTCTAAGCTGATCTTAACACTTTCAGTGCCCTTACAAACTTCGATGTGTCTCACCACAGGCTGGCTGGTTGCCCTTCAGTCAGGCCCTCCCTTTTGATCAGTGCTTCAGTCACTTGGTGGTGATGTCTGTAGATGGATGTGGAAGAGAGAGGAAGAGCATGGCAAACGTCTCTCCCTTTTATCGTGTTCTTTCTTTACCTCATCATAGCCCCAAACTGACCAAGGGAAGGGGGGGTGACTCACTGGAGAGTCCAACAAATCCTTTGTTGCTGCTTAGGACAGTGTCTTTTGTTCCTGTGAGGCTGGGCTGGGTTTGTCCCATACCTGCCCTGATGAGGTGTGAACTGCCCCTCTGTTCCTGGAGAGTTTTGTCTGGGCTTGTTTTAAGCCATGAGGACACATTTTCAGCCTCATAACTATATACCTGAGATTACAACCTATAACAATACTGCTCAGTGCATCACAAGCCTTCTGAAGACACCCAACATGACAAACTTTGCATTGGATCCTACACAATCATAAGATAAGGATGATCAGGGGGGTGAAGTGTGTACCCCCAAGATACAGTGTCACAGTTCCTATTCCCTGTGTGTTAACCAGTTATTACCTAAAGCAAATCATTCTCTTCCTTCCCTGCCAGCTCAAGTCTTTTTTTCCTTTGTTATCCAGCTCTTGTTCACACTTCTCATTAACAATCTGCTGTGCTCTCTTAAATAAGAAGCCAGAGGATATTTTTCAAAAAGCGTTGTGCTTAATTCGTCTGTGGAACTCCTGGCCACAGTATATTATGGACACAAAGAGCTTGGTGGGATTCTAAAAAGGATTAACCATTTAGAAGTAATAAAATATCTGCCATTATATTAGGCATGATCAAAATATGTAAACCAACACAAGCCAAGCACTAATTGTTTTCCCCATGAGCAGTTGATGGCCTAAGTGATATTGTTTAGATTTTTATTATTATCATTACTTGTATTTATTTGTGCCTAGAGTCATCTCATGGATCATTGTGCTAGGTGCCATAGAAAGCTTTCAGCTTGCATTTTATAACTTATTCTGCAGCAGCTGCTATTGGCCATTCACAGAAGCAGGATACTGGACTAGAAGAACCACGGTTCACGTCCAGCATGAGATTTCCTGCGTTCTGGATCATGTCCCGGAGGCAATGAACTAATAACACATTCACGAAATCTACTTTATATATTAGCTTCCTCCTTTGCCCATGTGCACTTCCAGCACTATTCCGATCAGAAGGCACTGCTTCCTCGTATCTAAGCAGAGGATTTCCCCTTTGGACTGATAGGAGAAGTAGAATTTGCAACATCAGTTTCTTTCTGTCTGCCCTGGGCGTTGCCACTGCGAGGAACAAAGAGCTGATGATGCTTTATCTATGTGATCTAAGAAGCTATTAAGTCCTTACATTAAAATCTTGACTCTTTCTATCAGAGGATCTATACTTTGGCCAGGTTCAAGAATAGCAGCCGTGTTCATCTGTATCCCTAATGAAAGCGAGGAATACTTGTAGCATCTTAGAGACTAACTAGTTTATTTCAGTTACTTTGGTCAGTTACGCTTTACTCATGATGAGTTTCTCACAGCAGCTCTCCTGGACTTGAGGTGGAATTTCCTTCTTGAACAGGCTGTTCTCCATGTTCTTGGAGAGACTTGCCCTTTTCATCCCCAGACTAACTGCTTCTCTTGGTCCTGACATCTCTCCTCTTACACCGCGGGTCTCTGCTCTGAGCATAGCAGCTTCCTACTCCTCGTGTCTGCTCCCTGGAGAGGCTGGTCTTCTGACTGCAGTGACCAAAGTATATTCCCGTTGTGTCTCCTGTCACTTAGCCCTGCAGAGGCCACCTGGCTCCGAGAGAGCTCATGGGGTTTATTGCTCCTTGTTCCTAGCTCACAGGGTGGTTTGCTCAGCTCCAATTAGAAGGCCCATCAGAGACACTTGTGCAATCCCAGTAAAGTCACTGACGTTGCACAGATGTAGCCCAGGGCTAAACTTTGACCTGCAGAGCCAAGAACCTTTATGGCTGCTCACGATGCCCAAAAAAGGAGAAAAGAAGCCAGCTGGGTGGTTGGATTGTAGGCGGAGTCCGCAGGGCGGCAGATAGCACCAACCCTCTTGTAAACTCGGCCCAGCCAGTCTGTGAGCTGGTCTAAATGCGGGAATCCCTCAATGCCATTTTCACAGAGTCACTTTTCAGACTAGAACCACCGCATGCCAAGCACCCCTCAGGCACAGCCTCTCGCCCGGGCCCCGTTCGGTGCAATGCCCGATTTCTGTCTGCCCTGTTGCAGGAACCGGTACTGCCGTCCCGGGCGGGAGGACAAGAGGGGAGGTACACAGACAAACAAAGGGATTTTGTTAGGACGCAAAGTGCCGGGTAGGGAACGTGCCGTAAGACGCTGGGTTCTGTTCTGCTCACCTTCGCCGTGTTTTGCTGCCAGGGTGGGTGGGGCCAGACTCATCCAACGTGTCTCAATTTTTGCTCACGAAAACGAGAAATGTTTACCCAGCCTTGGCTGTGCTCAGGGGTACGGTATTTTTACACGTTGCTATAGTTACTGATACCATTATAAAGTTAAGCTTGAACCTCGTGGTAGAAATGGATCTGTCAGAAGCAATTATTTTAACAGAGCGAGCTGTTTATTCCCCTCCCCCCCCGTAGTGTTGGGCTGGAATGCATGCCTGGGGGTGCAGGCTGAGTGTTGGAAGTGGGTGTAGCGAGCAGGCTGGAGCGCTCCTTGGCAGTTTATCCCCAGAGGAGAAAGCTAAGGCAGCGGCAGGGCTTCCGGCCTGAGCCAGGGGGTTCATGCTGGGTGGGAGAAGCTGGTTCACTCTAGAGGTGCATCATTACTAGTGTGATTTATTTGTATTACCGCGGGGCCAAGGGCCCCAGTCCTGGGTCGGGACCCCACTGTGCTGCTTAAACATAGAACAAAAAGATGGTTCCTGCTTCAGGAGCTTAATCCTTGGGTTAGTTAATGAGAGCACTAGCCAGGGAGCCACTCCTATCCTGGGACCCTGGGGCGTTGGCACCCATCACCTAGGCCCTGCACTGGGATAAGCCCCCAAATGCCTTTGCTCTGGGGTCCTGGACAGGCCTGGCTTTGGCTCACGGGCTGTCAGAGTGGTGTGAATTTGAGGCACCTAGAAGGGAAAAGCTCCCAGGCTCCCTCTTTGCATATTTCCTGCTAAATTCTTTCGCCCCTCTCCTGAGCGCGCTTGGATACTCCCCTGTACTACAGCGTCCACGTGGCATCCAGGAGACGTTTCGCTTTTGCATACTGCCTTCTGTGGGTGCCAAGTACATCTGTGTACACATGGAGCCTAGCGAAGCAGATTGGCTTCACCCGTTTGTGCTCTGGAATTGCTTTCAACACTCTTCTTGGCTTCTTCCAGCAGTTTCTGTTGCCTCATTCTCTAGTTCACTAAATATTTTTTTCCGTTCTTTTGCACTTCCCGTCAGAGGGTAGCTGTGACTGCCTGGTAGATGCTGCTGCCAGCTTCCTGAGGCGTGCAGCCAAGCAGAGGAAAGTTTTAAGGAGGCTCCACAGCGGGAATAGTGGGTGGGATCGCCACACGGCAATGGCTTCCCATACACAAAGAGCAGTGGCTAGGCTTGTTCTGAACGGCTTCCCTTCACATGAAGGAAACAAGAGAAAACCAAAGCACAGTCTTTGGGGAAGAGCACAGTGTGTGTGCTTCCCTCCCCTAACGTGCTGCATCAAGGCCACTTCGCAAAATGGTGGCAGCCTCGGCAGGCTGGCAAACACCAACTAAATTTAAAGATACAGTACACTGAAAAATAAACACACGTCTGCCTGCCAGCCAGCCCGTTCCAGGGATATCTTTCATAGGCAGCGCTTAAGTCCTGTTTCCAACAGGCGCTGGAAGTGAGGCAGGCCATAAAGAATATCAGCTCATATAAAGACAGACATAACCATCTCCAAATTAGTTTAGAACCCCCCCCCAACAAACAATAGTTCTCTTTTATTTGAAAGACACCCCCCAGGAGAGGAAGTTAGGCCACCAGCCTGTGCATTGGAGACTGTGTCTTTAAGGGCTGAGCTTCCTAGACAGAGAGTCTGAGTGGGATTGTGATGCTTTTGCTATGCACAGCTAACTGGAACCCGAGTGCTCCCCGAGCCGGGGTCTCCCTGGCAGGGCCGGGGTTGCACACTGCTCCGGCACACAGCTGCCGATGGGGTGGGGCTGTGGCGCTGAGATTTGGTGGCTCGGGTTCAGCTGAGTTTATTCTTGGTTTTGGTTCATGTGGTTTCACACACTCTGGTTTCTGTCTCGTTCTGGAGCCAGGTGCATGGCGAGTTTCATGTTGTTTGTGAACAAAACCTCAACCCCTGTACTTCTGAGTCCTGAGTCTGTAATTGCAGCAGGCAGGTTTTGAGCAGTTTGGGGGTTGTAACGAGAGGTTCTCACTCCTCTTGCAGGAAACTCGATCATATGCAGAGCTCCAGAAACCAAAAAGCGGAAGTTCCCAGGACTAGATGCGTCAGCAGGTCGAGGGAAGTCTCTAACATCGACAGGGGCCGAATATGGCCCTAAGCAGGAGTAACTGCAATGAGGTGCCAGCCTGGATCAGTCTATCTAGCCCAGTAACCTCTCTCGGACACTGACTGGAACCAGGTGCCTCCGAGAGATACAAGAACTGCACAATAGGCAGATGTGGGTTATTTCTGCTCCTCTTTCTGATCCCAAATAGTTCGAGATTGGCTTAGACCCAGTGAGGTTTTGCTCCCTTCCAATAGATATTTAGCATTTACTACTCTAGCTGTGGCTAGTCCTGTGACCCATCAAATCCTTTTTTGACTCTTGCTAAGCTCTTGGTATCAATGGCATCTTGTGGCAGTGAGTTCCACAGGCTAATTGAGCACTGCGTGAAAAAGTGTTTCCTTTCGTCAGCACTTAACTTTCCACCATTCGTTGTCATTGAACATCCCCTTGGCCTGGTGCTGGGAGACAGGGAGAACAGCAGCTCCTGACCTGCCTGGCCTGTACTGTTAATTATTATATAATATAAGCATTCCTTAGCAGTTTTATATTCTATAAATGATATATATTATATTATATAAGCATTCCTTAGCAAATAGAACAAACTCCAGGCCAGGGGGCTGTAATTCACAGTCCTGTGTCCGAACATCACCAGATGTCCAAGGCCCAGTCTAACTCAGTGGGAGCCTCTCTGTTTGGGGTCAGTGGGAGCTGGGTCAGGTTCCAATAGGATCAGAGTCTTTCCCCCTTACTGGGTGGACTACGACCTGACGCTTGAGGAATCCTATTGAAATCCAGTGGCGTCAGTTACTACTCAGCCTACATAAGAGTGGCAGAATCTGGCTGACAGGGAGCAAGAAGCTACATTCAGGGAGGAAAATCCCAGGCCCTGTGCACAATACAGAGCCACCAGGTTTGGAAGAACATCCAGCGCGGCTGATGGACGTGGCTTTAGGCTCCCTATTGTGTGGCAGAGGACAGCCAGTTCGACAGATCAGGCGTGAAGCAGCGAGCACAGGTGATAAATATAGATCTGCCAGCAGCAGATCTGGGAAACTTTGGAGTTTGATGTTGTTTGTTCTTCTCAGCTTCCTTTTTCTTTCCTGCTTCCATCTCGGAGCCAACAGAAAGGATAGACTCTCTGGGTGGGGGTGGACGTGTGCGTGTCCTAGAAACCTGCTTTCACAGCTGTCTGTGGAGACACAACTAGGAAATGAGTTTGCCGTCCTCCTTCCACTTCTTAAGGGAAGTGTCTCCACAACAGCATACCTCACCATGTGACTGTGCAACCTCCGTGCAGGGGAAGTTGTGGTTCTGGCCGATGTGGAGTGCTGCAGGCTACGACTGTGGTGCACTGCCGGGCAGAGAACACCTGTACATCACCTGTTCACCTGGGGTGGGATTCACCCTCTCTATAGGAGTTAGCTCCAGCCACTGCCTCTAACCTTAGCTGCTAGAATTAGCATTAACACTCACCTGGCCAACTATGCAGATACAGACCATCATATTCATCTTAGTCAGGGCTCTAGAGACCTTCCTCTTTTCTAATTCCTCGGACATCTTGCTCTGTCAAAGGCCAGTTCATTGCACATAGATGAACAAAGCGGAGAGACCAGCTTTAGAGGGGGGGACGGACATTTCACTGGCTTCTTTTTCTTTGATGAGGGAAATTTAGTCAGAAGTTTTACCCAGGGGCACCACAATTACTGTGTCAAACCGGCAGGCCAACTTCATTAAGATCCTCTCGCCAACGTGTGTTGTCACGCATGGAGGCCCTGCCTGTGCGGTTGGAAAAATATCTGTGTTGCGCTGGGGAGAATTGAATCCTTGAATCACTAACTGGGGGGAGGGGAAAAGAGCATACCAGAGGCAAGAGTGCAGTACCGAACCAGTTCCTATGACAACCCCAAATCTCCAACCTGTTTATCCTCTTTCAGAAAAACCGACAATAAGTCACAAAAGACGATTTAATAACTGGCCGGTGAAGGAGCTCGATAACACCATCAAGTGTGTGACTCTTTTACTTTCCATTCGCTCATTTCTCCATAAGGAAAACACCGGCCTCCTAAGTAAACAGCCGAGATTCATTGCTGGTTTGTCCTTTGGGTTTCGACGGCCTCCCCTGAGCGCGCTGAGAAAAACACATTCCTGAGGAGGAAGACTAATGGCATTTTAGACACAGGTTCATTTCCCACCCGATGGAAACAGGCACCAAGTGGCACGTACCTCTGGCTGCTTTGGAAAGCGGCGGAATGAAACTCGGACTGTGCGTGTCTGAGGAGCGCTACGGGGTGCAATGAGGTTCAAAACAGACGTGTACAATAGATGCTCCGACTACCTCAGAGGAGGCAAAGTATGATCTGAATAGTATATCTAGGCTGACCATATTTCCTTTAGACAAAAACGGGACATTGGGAGGGCAAAAACGGGACGGGGGGGGGCATGGCCCCACCTGGGCCCCCCAGCAGCGGGCCGGGGGGAGGCAGAGGGGGGTCGGGGGGGATGGATGGAGGAATAAGCAGAACAGGGATGGGGGATGAAGAGGATGGAGGGAGAGAGAGAAGGGGGGATGAGGGATGAAGATGATGGAGGGGACGGAGGGAGAGAAGGCATGAAGGTGAGAAAGGGAGAGGATGGATGGATGAGAGGAGAGATGGGGGTAGGGAGCAGGGGGGATGGAGGAGGCAAGGGACAGCGAAAAGGAGGGATGGAGAGAAGGGAGATGGAAGAGGAGGCAGTGGACGGAGGGAGAGAGAAGGGAGGAAGGGAGGGATGGAGAAGGGGGATAGAGAGAAGGAAGAGAGGGATGGAGGGATAGAGAGAAGGGAGGAAGGAAGGGATGGAGGGATGGAGAAGGGGATAGAGAGAAGGGATGGAGGGAGTGAGAGGAGGCAGCGGACGGAGGGAGAGAGCAGGGAGGAAGGGAGGGATGGAGAAGGGGGATGGAGAGAAGGGAGGGATGGAGAGAAGGAGGAATAGAGAGGAGGCGGCAGCGGGCGGCGGGCTGGAGGAGGCGGCAGATTGGAGCTGTCTGGAGCCGCAGCCGGGGGCCGAGCGCACCGGCAGGGGGGCTGCCGGCCAGGTTTTATGAAGAGAGAAGGGATGGAGGGAGTGAGAGGAGGCAGTGGACGGAGGGAGAGAGCAGGGAGGAAGGGAGGGATGGAGAAGGGGGATGGAGAGAAGGGAGGGAAGGAGGAATAGAGAGGAGGAGGCGGCAGCGGGCGGCGGGCTGGAGGAGGCGGCAGATTGGAGCTGTCAGGACCTGCAGCCGGGGCCCCAGCGAGCCGGGGGAGGGGGGGAGACGGACGTTTTATGATTCCATGTTTTATGAGTCCTGTTTTATGAGTCCTGCCCCAAAAATGGGACAAAATTGATATTTTGGACAAAAAGACGGGACGGTTAAAAACCATTAAAAAAACGGGACTGTCCCGTTCAAAACGGGACGTATGGTCAGCCTAAGTATATCCGGACTGTGGGTTACCATGTGACAGCCGGCTGGTGGTGTGTGTCGTGTGTTTGAGGGCCTCAGTCCGGTTCCTACAGGATGTCCCCGCTGTACAAAGTAACCCCCCTCACAGCAGGGTCCTCCCTGGCAGGCTCAGCGGAGCGGCCCAGGATCGAACGGCCCGTGCAGATTGAAACCCCCCCCCCCCCCTGATCCATATCAGCACAAGTGCCGGGGTCGTGCATGCTTGATGCATGACGGAGCATGAACGAGGGGCCCTAACTGGGACTGATCTCTCTGTTAACCCGCGAATAACTAACCACTGCCTGCCATGCCTGGCACTGGGATCAGTGTGGGTTGGTGGGGCCTCTTGGGGTCCGCGATAGCCGGGCAGCATGGGGGAGCTTACACTGGTGCTGTCCTCTCCTCGGCCTGTTCTGTGCTCGCACGGAACAGCCCAGACTCCTGCACTGGAGTCTAACACCTTTCACAGGCTCTTTATGTTCCTCTTAGAGAAAAGCGAGAAGTACAGGTCTGGGAACACAACCCCCCCAGCTGAATGTGCACACACAGCCCGGCCGCAAATATCGAAGGTCAGCAGTGTGCAGAGCGCTGTTGAAATGTTTGCCCTTTATGCTGTCAGAGTGAATGTGGCCTGTGGTATGGAATAGTTCAGTCCCAGGAGAGCTCGGTGCCCACCACACTCTGGAAATACTCCTGTGAGGAGGAGAAAGCGACAGCCCCAGCCGCACACAGACATGCAACAACGTTTCTTCATGGGCGCGAGATAGCCTGGGACTGATCCGGGGGCCCAAAGCTACCTTTCTGTTCTCCCTCCCCTGATCCTGGAGCCAGCCTGGGCCAGTTGTGCTCCTAGCACAGGATAGAGCAGCCTGGGGGCTGCTCTAAACTGAGCCTGGCTGCAGTGGCCCCCGCAAGGGGCTGTTCTGCATCCAGAGATAGTCAGAGCCTTGCAAGCACTGTTGTCACACTTCCTTTGCCAACACATGCTCCCTCGGCCAGCATAGCAGCCTGTGGCGGGGCAGTTACCCTGCTCCTGGGAGAACAGGTCGGCTGATTGGGGAAGTGGCCACAGCTGGGGCTACACCTAATCAGGCCATAGCAGGCCCCATAACAGGGCTAGGGGAGGAGCTGGGCCAGTCTCACTACAGCCTTGGAGGGAGAAGGGCCTAGCTGCCTGGGAACAGAGGGTACCCAGTGCAGACAGTGCTGGGGAAAGGAAGGGGGGCTGGGGAACTCCAGCCTGGCAACTCCCCAGGCTGAGGTTTTGGTTAAGGCCTAAGCAGGTACTGGGGCTACAGAGGTGCAGCCGCGGGATAGACAGAGGCAGCTGGTCCAACCCCCTAGCCAGTGATGAGCGGCCATGACAGGCTGCCCCAGAGAACGGGGCTAGGTGATGACTGGCAGTAGCCACTGAGGCAAGGTGGGGGTAGAGGGTTGGGTGTTCCCCTGAGAGGGGAGACCCAGAGTGTGGGGGTACTGCTGGGGAAGAACCTGAGGTAAAGGGCACCGGGGTTCAGGAGGGACACGGGGGGCTGAAGCAGGCGAGTCACCAGGCAGCAGAGGGTGGTCCGAGAGCAAGGATTGAGCTAATTCCCGAGGTAACCAACAGGAGGTGCCACACCAGTGAGTACTCAGTCTGCCACAGAGCCCCTAGACCTCCTGTAAGTGAGGACGCTCCCAGAGCCAGCTCTGAGGCTGCTTTCCTCCAAAGGAAGGAGCAGCCCGCACAGGGACCGGAGCCACGGCCGTTTCCCTCCTGCTGGTGTGAACTTGCTCTCTGCCTTCACGTGTGCGTCCCAAGCAATAAAAGGGAGACTAAGGTATATTTTATCTCTTTAATGGGGGAGGGGGGATTATATGGGGGAAAAGAAACTCGACCCTCGCAGATCCGGCCTGTGACGAGGCGTCGTGGGCACATAGGGATGCCCCGGTGGCATCCAGTGCAGGAGACTGTCCTGAAGCAGAGGCAGAGGGGGGCTTTGGAGACATTCCTGTGCGCCCGGAGAGCCGGCTCGCCCAGCTGGTGCCATCTTCCTGCAAAAGGGGAGCGGCAGCGCCGTTCAGCTACTGTAGGCGGCCAGCTGGGCTTATTCAGCTCTCGAGCTAGTGATTATCTCCTGAAATGTCATCCAGTATCTATCTCGTCCCCATTACCATAGAGCTGAGCACAGTAATTCAGACAAGAGCCCCGTCACGATGAGCGATTAGACTGCACTGAGGCATCCCTTCCCCCTCCCAGCACTGGTCAGACGCCATCCTGCTCCCATTAAAGTTGGTGGGAACTTTGCCATGGAATTCAGTGGAGGCCGGCGTGAACCCCGGGTCGCTCTTCTACAGAGCCAGTCCAGGTGGTCACTGGTTTGCGAAGCCCCTGCCAGCATTCTTGTGCGATCGTGTATCAGCTTTGTGCGGAGCTCCCTGCCATTGTTTCCTGGCTTATTTTTACCTTCCAATCCTGGCTGTGTTTCTCCGGTGCTGTCCCCATTGGGATTGGTTTCCGGGTAGCTCTTCCCCGGCCCTGGGGCTGGTGACGGTGGGATATCTTTGCAGCCTGTCCTTGGTCTGCGGTGAGGCTGGCAGTGCACTGGGGTGACTGCTGATGGGTGTGGGTTCAGATGACGCTCTAGCTGCTCCTCTGCAGTGTTTTGTGGGTGGCTGGGGTCTCTAGCCCGATCGTGGTTCTCAGACGCAGGATAACACCATTTTAATTCAGACAGGGCCTTTCACGGGAACTGTTCTGAGCCTCTTTGCTGAGAGAGGAAGATCAAATACAGGAGATGAAAGCAGATGCTCAGTCGGCCCTGGATGAGGAGACCAAAGCTGGGCCGGCCCGGGGGGTGAGAACAGAGAAGCAGGGAGGGGCATGCAAACAGCAGCCTCCCAGCTGGGACAAGCTCAGCTCAGCTCCTATGGCGGGGGTCAGAGGGAGCTTCCATTTGAGTTCACTGAGCAGCGCTGCTGCCTAGGGACCACAGAATGGGCAAACCTACTTGTTCCAGTCTCTTGGCCCTCCCGGCTGTCAGACTGGAAGGACTCTGCAGGTGTGAAGTGGGCCAGGGTGTTGTTTCTGGGTCTTGGGCCTGTTTGGCCTTCCGGCTCGCCTGGCCTTGGACAGGCTGCAGAAGCAGCACCCCTGGCCCCGTGGTGGGAAAGGTGTCCCTTGTATTGGCCTGAGGCGAATCGGAGCAGCATTGGTGGCTCCAAACGGCCCCGCTCAGCCCCAAGGAGAGTCTCTGAGATGCAGAGCAAAGGAAAACGGGGAGGCAGGCGGACAACTCTGTACAGCCGAATGAAGATAGCCCAGGACATTCCCTGGAGGGGACACTCATCCGTGTGCTGTGAGGTACCAGCATCCTCTGCAGCCCGCAAGGTTTCAAAGAGCTCCTGAGACATGAACCTGCCTCCCCCGAGCCGCCGTTCCCTGTCACAGTCCAGTGACACCGTCCGCTCATCCCTCCGAGCCAGGGACTCTCCTGGCTGTGACGTGCTGCGAACCCCAAACACGCCGGGTTGCGGGGCAGGAGGACTCGCTCCAGAGCACGGCTTTTCTTTGAGCTCACCCAGGGCTCCCGCGCGGGTTATTTCTCCTCTTTGCTGTTGATTACCAACCCGGGCCTGTTTTCCAGGTCTCGGGGGAAGGTGTTTCCCTACCATCGGAGTTCTGTGAATTGCTACAGTGACCTCAGCGGTGTCCCTCCCGGGGATGACTGGTTCCATACGATGGGAGTCTCACTCGCTGGCCTCTGATCTTTGTCGGGCTGGATGGCGCGATACTCTTTGTAACAGTGTTAGAGGTGCCACAGCTTTGCAGATCCATCCTTAACCCACTCCATAGTAACATATCAATGGAGGAGCTGGGCTAACATGCTTTACAAGCATTATCTAGCCTCACAGCAGCTCTGCAAGGCAGGCAGGTCGTATTATCCCCATTTCGTAGATGGGGAAACTAAGGCACGGAGCATTTACGTGACTCGCCCGAGGTCACACAGTGATTCAGTGGCATAGCTGGGAATGAAACCCAGCCTCCCTGACTCCTGCTGCTGTGCACTAATTGAGACCACACTTCCTCCCCTTACTAATTAAATCATTCCCTGATCTGCTCTCATCCCCTGGATTGTCCTCTTCTCTGAATCATGTTCTCTGACTAATTACTGGGCATTATTGCAAGCTGTCTTTCAGCTGGGTGTGTTTCCCTTGGCTGTTTGCAAGCTCCGTCCTTTCCCTGGTGGCTTCCATCCATGCTAGGCACCGCTAATAACCTGGCACTTTTGTAACTAGCTTAGGTAGCCAACTGCCTCTCCTCGGGCGCCACAGAGGCTGTTTCCCACCTCCCGTTGGCTCCTGGGGTTCAGCTGGGTGCATTGCATGGAATTAATATCACCCTGGCAGGGCTGGTCTTCACTCCCAGCATTCAGCCGTCTGGCGAGAAACCAGCCCGAGCTCTCTGGGCTGGGTTTGCAAGGCACAGGGACCCATCTTGTCAGGACGTCCCATCTTTTGTACCAGAACACAAACAGGGGTTTGTTTGCAGCAGCAGGAGCTGTTCTGTTTGCTTCGGACCAGTTGGTCCCTGTTTTCTGCCAGGAAGTCCAATTCATAGTGTCTCTGGAGACTAACAGGTTTCTCTTTGTCCACGGCCAGCTGATTGATCCTTAGCTTGTCTTTGTCAGGAAAGCAGGGGAGGGCCTGGAAACAGACTGTGCCCAACCCCCCGGGGGTAGCTGGGGCCTCGCCACTTCTCACTTTCAGGGCTATTTCTATTTTCCTTCCCTCTCCGGACTTCAGGGCTTTGCACAGTTTTGCTGTTGCGTAACTATGAGAACAGTCTGGGCTTTGCTTTTCTTTCCCTGCTGCCCTATTGTGTTGGGATGAATAAAGAGCGGGAGCACACAGGCTTCCACCCGCGTATTTCTCCAGGTCACAAATCAGGGAGCTGGAAAAGCCTGTGACATCGCCAGGCATTCACTGGAATGAGACACTTCTCTCCCAGCAGGTCAGGGGCTTGGCAATTCTGAGGCCTCGTTTGCGGTCCTAGATCAAGGACGGCTGGGTCCTCGTGATCCCCGCCATTGTAACAACGTGAGTTCACCAGAGCCCCAGTGCTTGCTGCCCCCAGGACTGCATTACACCAGTGCTTAGACCCAAAGAACGGTGCCCCAGAGATAGTGCCGGGACCAGTGTGGCTTTTTACTTTGGGGCTAGATGCAAATGCAGATGGGGTCTGACTTCTGGATGTCGCTCAAGATGGTTGGGGGAGGGGGGAGCTTGTGAAATTGCATTGCTGTCAAACTCAGCCCCTCTCCGTGACTTGATATGGATCAGAACCCTACCTTAGATCTGCTCTGGAACCAGAGGCCATCTTCCTAGCCCATCTCTGATCAGCAGCACTGTGTACACGATGCCCTGTAGACCTACCCTGCTTTACTCTATTCAGGTTCTTCTATTGTGCCCATCACCGGGTTATCTGGCACATCACTGTGCACCCGATTCCTCAGCTTCCTGTAACTGTCAGTGTACAGAGGGATCTTGTCTCTTTGCTGAGAGCGCGGCCCCTTTGGAGGGAGCCGGTTGGCAGTCTCCGGGATCTCTCTTCATGGGGACAGATCTGCTCTTTCTTTGCTGCTCTCCTTAATGTATAATAAGTCCATACTAATGAGCAAAACATGGGTGAAACCCTGGGGATCCCGCTCCAGGTATTTTAACTGCCTGCCTGGAGGGTGATAGGAAAATGAGGCTATCAACTCCGTCACACAAAGAAATGCTGAGCAAGAACTGTTGCCTAGGTCCAGGCAGTCCGCCCCGCGTCCCAGCTCTGTCAATCCCATCTCTCCATAACCAGGTCTCTCTCGCTCATGAGCTCATTTAGACTTCGTGAGACCCAGCAACTCATTCCCCTCGTGGGATAGTCCAGGCAGGTTCCCAGGCACCCCCTGCATGGCCTAGGGCCCTAGGGTCTCCACTGTCTGCCCCCGGGGACGTAAATCCCTCTGCAGTTTGAACGGTGCACCTCACCAGTTCTCCATGGACCCACTGTCTCCGCTCATTTTGGCAGCCTTCAGGGCCCAACTCGGGACTCCCAGGCCCTGGCTGTCAGTGATGTGGAGGGCCCAGGGCCAGTAGCCATGTTGTCAGCAGTGCGTGGCCACGGATTGCAGGTGCCTCCATTTCTTGGTGCCCAAAGTGAGACAGTCCTAGGGGATCTGAGCTCTGGGAGGTCTGCCTCTCTGCAAGCAAGGGGGTCAGAAGCCCCCCACCACCACCATGGGCCTTCGCTGCCTCCCTCCAGGACACCCCTCTTCACTGCCCGATTCTTTCCAGCTGCTCAGCCCAGGCAGGCTAAGGCCAGAGCTGTAAGGAATGGGAGGTCTCTCCCCGCCACAGCCCCTCCCCCAGATGTAAGTAGACAGGCACAGGGCTAAGCGGTGCCCTGCAGAGTAACAATGTCCCACCTTTGATCTGTACTCTTACCTTGCACTGATACATGCCAGGAACCTGTTTTGTGCTTTCACTGCCAACCACACGCTAGGCGGATGGCTTAAAGGATTTTCCCACAATAACCATCAAATCCCTCTCCTGCCCAGTAAGCCGCAGAAGTGTTCACGTCCCAGGTGCACCACTCGGGGCGGCTTCCTCTCCTGCTGCTTTGTGTTCGTTTTCATCAAACTGGAGTTTCCCTTTCCTGGCCCAGCCAGGAACACAAAAGCCCAGCAAAACGTTGAGCCTGGTTTCATTTCTCCTCATCCTCCCACCTCTCTCTCTCTCTCTCTCTCTCTCTCTCTCTCTCTCTCTCTCTCTCTCTCTCTCTCTCTCTCTCTCTCTCTCGTTTTGGTCTCAGTATGGCGACAGGTTTCAGAGGAGTAGCTGTGTTAGTTTATATCAGCAAAAAGGAGGAGGAGTCCTTGTGGCACCTTAGAGACTAACAAATATATTTGGGCATAAGCTTTGGTGGGCTAGAACCCACTTCATCAGATGCATGGAGTGACAAATACAATAGGCAGGTATATATATTACAGCACATGAAAAGATGTGAGTTGTCTTAGCAAGTGGGCAGGGGGGTCAGTGCTAATGAACCAATTCAATTAAGATGGAAGTGCCTATTCTCAACAGTTGACAAGAAAGGATGAATATCAGCACAGGGAAAATTTAGTTTTTGTAGTGACCCATCCACTCCCAATTTTTATTCAGGCCTCATTTGCTGGTGTCCAGTTTGCAAATTAATTCCAGTTCTGCAGTTTCTCGTCAGAGTCTGGTTTTGAAGTTTTTTGTTGTTGAAGAATTGCCACTTTTAAGTCTGTTGTTGAGTGTCCAGGGAGATTGAAGTGTTCTCCTACTGTTCTACCACAGGGACTCCTCGTTGTTTTTGGTCTCAGTATGATTTCTCCTCTTTGAGATCATTTCCTAAATTGTTTGCACAAAGTACGTGTTGGGCCCCCTCCTCTAAGGGAAAGGTCCCTACAGATGCTATTGGTTTCCTGTTCAGGGAACTGGTTTTTTAAATGAGCAAGCCTAGTAGTGGTTAAAATGTGTAGGACTCCTGGGTTCTATTTCCAGATCTGCCATTTCTGTATCCAGGGCTGTGAAAGGAAGTCCGGTTTACAAGTAAAATTTAGATCCACTGAGCTATGTCGTGCAGAGGTGTGAGAAATTACACACTGCTGAGCAACGTGACTATGCCAACCTGCCCTCTGCGGTAGACGTGTCTAGGTCAATGGAAGAATGCTTCCGTCAACCTCGTTACCACTGCCTGGGGAGCTGGAGTTCCTGCAGTGATGGAAAAATCCCGTCCGTCCCAGTAGTCTGCATCTACACTATGGTGTTACAGCAGCCTCGCTACGGTGCTATAGCTAGGCCACTGTCGACACCGTAGTGTGGACAAGAAGCCCTGAGTCACTTCACTTCTTTTGTCTTGGCTTCTGTATCTGTCCAATGGGGATAAAACTTAACAAGCCCCTGAGGACGTTGGGAGATGTAATTAGTTATTTCGTTTGCAACATGCTTTGAGATCCTCTGTTGAAAGCTCTAGAAGTGAAAGTGCGAGTATCTTTTGGGCCCATTATAAAGATACGGGGCCTTCTAATGGAGACCCTGATTTGGGTTCAGACTGAACAGCAAACCAGAGTTCAGGGATGTTCTGGCCTAGTGCTCTACTAAGCACATGCATTTTTAAGCACCTTCGCCCTCAATACCCTGATCCCTCAGCTGCCGCTAGTGATTATCAGTGTGGAGCCTTTGCCAATGTCTCTGAAATATTGTGTGTGCTACCTTGTCTCCCGCGTTAAAACAGCTAAAAAGATGCTTTACCAGTTACCAGGAACAGTCCCTGCGCTGACCCACTGCAGCTCAGATGCTTCTTCTGTGCATGGAATTCACTGGGTGCTTAATTCTCCTCTTTCCAGGCTGGGTTTCCCCCCCCCCCCCCAATGCTTCATTTCACAGAGAGTTACACACAGAGAGCTGCCATGCACCCCCCACGGCCGCTCCATGATTTTATGAACTTCTTTAAACCCCCATCCTCCGCACCGAGCTGGGGTTGTTTTGGGATCTTGAACACAAAGCTTGTCACTGTCATTCAGCGTGGAAGTGCCAGCGCCCTCCATGTTTCCTTCCCTCTTGACTAGCAAAACGACTTTGTGGTCATGCAAACAGATTTCCGAAATGGCCTCCCCTCTGGATTGCCTAATAACCATCGCTGTTAATAGAAACTCGCGGGAGCCAGTTGTATTGATACAGATCTCTTGCTGTCTCATTTCACTTCCTCGTTTCAGTCTCAGAAAGAGGGCCCGAGAAAGGAATCTGGAAGCTGGCATCAGCCAGAAACCTCCACGACTATAGAGCACAGGGATTGGCACGGAGGGGTTTCAGCTCCGTACAGAACAAGTGTGGTTGGACTTTTAAGTGATCTCTTGCTAATTCTAGCTGGAGAGGTGCCTGGCTGAGCATGGTAGAGTATTGGGGTGTGTGTGTGTGTGTGTGTATGTGTGTATGTTGTGTGTCAGGCTGTGTGTGTCTGCCTGCTGCACATGTATCAGATTGCGTTGGAGTGCTGCGGGTGTGTTAGACTGCGTGTTGCACATGCGTCAGATGTCTTGCTCCCTTCCTTCACCCTCTTTTATAACAGGGAAGAGTCCCCCTTTTCAATCAGGATTTTCCTCCTGACCTCCCAGATGTGCGGGTGGCTGCCGCTAGGGGAACATCTGTAATGAGGTTGTATCCGTCCGCAGAACAGACAAGCACCAGCAGCCTGGAATCAAATTCAAACCTGCCATATCCCGAATGCATCAACTGCAGCAAGCTGCGTGGGGGGGGGGGGGGAGGGAAGGGAGGTCCCAATTTCCAAGCTCTTGTGATCCCCAGCTCCAGAGGAGATGCCCACACTGAGATTTTCGATGTCTGGAAAATCCCCCTTAAGGGGCCAGTAGTAAAAACTAAAGAAAAAAGGTGGAAAATGTGCCTCCGATACAAGAATTAGCTTCGTCGTCCTTTGAGCTCCAGGGGGATTTCACCGCGCTGTGAGGCCTGAAGCGTCCTGGCGCTCACCGATCCAGTGCACTGCGTAGCACACACCGAACCGCTCTGACAGCCAGGGAGCAAGGCAGGCTCTGGAATCCAAAGCACTGCGCGGTGACCCAGGGAGGAGCAGAGACCCTACAGTGGGTGCCACAGCGATTCCACTGTGCAGAGGACACGGTCTAGGGCCGTGAGCTATGACCTGGGCAGAGGAAGGTAACCAGCAAAGGGGCTTTTAGGGCTGTCGACTGTCGTCAAGAGAGCTGGTGTTTATTTGACACTAAACCTGGATGTTCTAAGCGCCACGGGTGGGTGTATTGATGGGACCTTCCAGCATCGTAGGTGCTGTTGGGGGGGAAGTTGGGAGTTTTGGTAGCTAGTAGGGGGGCAGTAGGGTACTGAGGGTGGAGTGCCAGGCCCTGTGGGAGCCAGGAAACCTGGGTACCTTTGCTAAAATCATCAGCAATGAATTAGCGCCCAGGCTCCAGGGGCCGGATGGTGCCACCGTGGGGGCATGGCCAGCTCCCCAGCCCCATGCAGATTGTATATGCGTTGTGCAGATGGCTGTAGTGTCACAGACACCATCAGCCCCGCCCCTGGCACTTGCATGGGTCGAGGAGCTGGGGGCAGTGCAGAGCCATCAGCTTGTTCCCGGGGGTTGGATGGTGAGCGAGGGAGAGAGGAACCAGCGTAGGAAAGCCCCATGCGGCTGGGGGTGCTGTACAGCGCGCTGCGTAGCAGATGCTCCCTTAAATGATGCTCATCGACAGAAGGCCCGATCCTGAGGGGCGCTGAGTTCTCGAACCTACCGTCGATGTTCCTGGGAACGGTAAAGGCCCCGACCCGCTCAGGATGTGGCCTGCTGTTTGCAAAGCGCGGTGGGATTCTCTGGGAGGAAGACGCGTTATTAACCGCGTGATATTCACAGTCTGAACGCTCCAGAAGGCTCTGGACGTGATTAAGAGCCACGGGCTGGAAAAGCAGCTTGAGAGGCCAAGTTCCACGAGGACACTTCTAAGCCAATTAAGTAGCAAAAGCGCCACAAAAAGAGGCAGACAGCCGGGTACGGCCGGCACTTTCCTTGTTCACCACCAGAGGGAGCTGCTCTATTAATTAAGTCTCTGCTATGGGGGAGGGAGAGTTTATTTTGCTCCCAGGTTATTAGACAGGAACCGTAGGAGGCTGAATTTGATACAATCATTTTGCTGGGCTGCGAAAGGGCACTAGGGTTTCCGAGTATTGAATGGATAGGGACTGTCTAGAGTGAGGGAAAGAACCTGACTTAACAGGATCAGCTCATCTCAGTGCCTCGCTCCTCCTAGGTGCTCTCACCGCAGTTGTCTGCAATGCCCGCTGGGGCCTGGGATTTTAGTATTTGTTTTAAAGAGTCTGTCTGGAAATGGATCCGAAATGCAGACGCACCGAGGGTTACAAATGCCGCTGGTGTGTTCCCTGAGCACTGCGCTGGATCCCTCCTCGTTTATACCCAGCCAGGGCCGGTGACAGGAATTTGGGGGCCCCGTACGCAGATCGTGTGGGCCCCCCCAGCCGGTCTCCCGCCGCCCGCGGGGGGGCCCCCCCCGGCCGGTCTCCCGCCGCCCACGCCTCCCCCCCCGGCCGGCTACAAGGTACAGCAGCGTACCGGGCCCGCCCCGGATTTAAGGGGGCCCCCCCTTAAGTCCGAGGCCTGGTACAGCTGTACCCGTAGTACCCCCCTGTCGCCGGCCCTGTACACAGCAAGATAGAAAAGGGAGCTCAGATCCGTCCTGTGCAGAGGTGTTGTAGGGTTCAGAGCCGCCTTTATTACTAGTCTAATCTCTGTGCTTGTTTGGTGCCGGGGGATCCTCTTTGGATACCCGTTCACACGCTGTGCAAGAAAACTCCCCTGTCATTTCCTGCCCCTCATTTGCATGCAGAGAACCTCTTGGGACATTCGTCCTCCTGACGCTAACGAGCACCACAGACCGCTGGGGGGGGGGGGGTACATGGGACTCCTAGCCAACCCCCTCTGTGATGAGAATCCAGTCTAGCACCACCCGCAGCCCTCGCTCCCAGGGCCTGAGGCTCACGTCATTTACACAGAGGTGACTCCGGAGCGACTGCACTGACGCCAGGGGTGAGGGTTTCACTGGGGCTCGTGGGAGGAGAACCAGAGCTTGTTTCAAATTGTATCCTTCATCCCAATCTGCTGTGCACTAGGAAAATGAATCACGCAGGCCCAGATGGTGCCCAGCCCTTAGACGAGGGGGTGGGTGGCGGAAGGACCCTTATCCCCACCCCCTTCCCTGGCTTATGTAAGTGCAGGCAAAATTATAGCCCAGGCCCCCTGGGGTGTGCAGGGGTTACTCCCTCCCTGTTCCCTTGACTCTGCCCCATCTGTGCATGATCCAACGGCGCTGTCTGGGCCTGTGGGACTTTGCCGCACCCTACACAGGAGGCAGCGGGGGTGCAGCCGCTGAGTGTCTGCAAACTACTCTGGGCCAGATCTGGAGCTGGTGTCAATTGGTGTAGCATTAGTGGAGTTACCCTGATTTATACCAGCTCAGGATCTGGCCCCAGGAGGCAGAATGTCTCCCATTTCCCCCACCCCCTTGGAAAATGCAGCTTCATGCCAGCCCTTCATTATGGAATCATTTCCCTCCCGTGACGACTTCAACCCTCCTCTCCAAAGTGCCGAAAACCCCACCGGCTCCCACAGGAGCCAGGAAACCTTCCAGACTGGGGGGATGATCCCCTGAAATGGAAGGGCCTGCAGAATATAACAGCCCCCTTCATCATCTTCGACAGAGCCGTCCCCCGGTGTGGAGTTCCTGTCGGCCTGCTGGCTGTCTAGCCATTCGGTAGGGCGGTGTCTATAGCACCGTAGTGTAGACGCTCCCTATGCAATGGGAGAGGTTTTTCCACTGATGTTGATATTCCACCTCTCTGAGAGCGGGGAGCCAGGGCGACAGAAGACCCAGCCGCATCTGCAGGGGGGTTTCGGGTGACGTAACTACGTCGCACAAGGAGTGACATTTTTCACAGCCCTGAGCGACGTGATTGAATTTTTAGGTGTAGACCGGGCGTAAGATTCCTAGGTTACCAGGATCGTGATCGTCTCATCTGCCCTGTGTAACACGGGCCATAGGACTTCCCTGCATGAATTCCTGGTTGATTTAATAATTGCCAGTGCCGGAGAATCCACCAGGGCCCTTGGTAAATTGTCCCCATGGTTCATGACCCGCCCTGTTGAAATGTACTCGTCTGGATTTGCCTGGTTTCCGCGTCCAGCCGCTGGACTGTGTTATACTTTTCTCTGCTAGATTGAAGTGCCCTCTGTTAGCGATTAGTGCCCCTTGGAGGTACATACAGACGGTAACCAAGCCCCGGCCCCCTCCCCCGGTCAGGATGGGGTTAAAGAGGGCACGATCTCTGGGCACAATCAGCCCCAAACCAGTCCCTGGTGCGGCTTGTCAAATCTGGAGGAGGCAGAGGGGCCGTCTACAGTTTGCTTTGCGTCCCCTAGTGCCCAGGATGCTGAGTCTGGGCCGGCCGGCCGCCCAGGGGATTTAGAAACCCAGCCTCCCTTCCCGAAGGTGGTTTGCCTTGCGCGGGGCGATCCCGGCCCCGGCCTGTTTGGGGGCTGCAGGATTTGTCATTTGGGACTGCAGCCAGGAGGCCCCACAGTCGTTGGGCGAGAAGGGGTGACGTGGGGGTGGGGCCCGGGGACAGAGCGGGGGTGGAGCACCCCCGGGGAAAAAGAAACGTCAGCCCTATGTGTGCATCCCACCTTTATCCTAAGAGCCACCTCGAAATCAGAGGCAGTTCACGTGCTCGTCTCGGAAACCATCCGCGGCTCAGATTTCACAGGCAAATCGGCGTTGGCTCTGCTTCGAGAGCATCATCGAAATCTTTAATTGCTCATGAAACCAGAACAGGACAGGCGGGTGCTGATTTTCCAGGTCATGCGTTCCCCCGGCTCTGAGTCACCCCCGCGCTGGCGAGCGCCAGAGAACACGGGACTCCCTGCCAGTTCTGGCCCCGCAGGGGGAGGAACGTGTGACCCGGAGGATAGAATTTTAGGAACGGCCCCACTTCTCCTTTCTCGCCGTGCCGCTGCTTCCTCCTCCGACAGCAGCAATCCGAGTCTCTCTCCGAGGTCGCCCAGAGTCCGCTCCGTCTCCCTCTACCTGGCGATGGCCTGGGGTACCTTAATGGCTGCGTATTCGGAGTGTTCCTCTGGGGCGCTACTCTTGGGCTGCTGGGGCCCAGCCGAGTGCTGCAGGTCAGCGTAGAGCACGTCAGGGGCTTTGTCATCGCCGGGCTGCAATGAAAGGGTTAACGCATCGGTTCCTGGGTGCAGCCACGAGCGCTCTGTACCGAGTTATGCATGAGCGCAGGCGTGGCATCCCTGCGTTTATAAGAACAAGCTGCCCTCTTCTTATCCCTCTTAACTACTCCCGGGCCCACGGCGGTGTAGCTTTGCACCCCAAGAGCAGGGAGGAGGGAAAGAGGAGAGATTGCAAAGTTACAGGCAGCCCGAACCGGCCAGTTTCCTCCCCCGGCCTGCCAAGCAGTTTAGTTCTTCATCCCCTCTCTGCTCTGAGTACATCCAGCCCCAGAGCGGTTCTTGCATGCCCTGGTTCATGCTGGATGCTGGAGCGTTCAATAAAACACCCCCATGCAACCTGCAAACTCCTGACTTCTCTGGGTATAGTCCATGCCTGGCACCAGCGGGGTTAATGCCAGCTGGGCTGCCAGTGAAACACACACACACAATCTCACACACACACAATCTCACACACACACAATCACACACAATCTCACACACACACACACACACAATCACACACACACGCTAGGTTTTATAAGAAGAACGCAGTAACTCTAGAGAAACCCAAACAGGAACCTGAGCCTCGCGGCTGAAACGCCGCCCAAACCGCAGGGCTCCGGGGGGAAGTAGCTGGGGCTGGAAAATCTCCCTGTACCTGAGCGGCAGCAGGGGCTCGAAAGGTTCAACTCTGCTACCAATGCAAGCCAGAAAAAACAGCGTGACCCCTCCCTGGGCCGGGGCTGCTCCCCACCTCGGCCCCTTTCCTGGGAGCATAGGGGAAAAGCCAGGACGACGGGGCACGTCTACACTGCGGCAGGCTGCCCCCCCCCCCGTGCCACCGCGGCCACCCTGCTGTTGTTAGCAAACTATCTTGGGTCTGTCTACATGTGCGGCAGGGACTCCTCAGGGCCAGAGAGACCCCGGTGGGAATGTCCCCAGCTAGGAATAGAATCAGGGAGGTAGCCGTGTTAGTCTGGAATAGCAGAGGTAACAAAGTCCTGTGGCACCTTAAAGACTAACTATAAAGTTTTGAAGCATGAGCTTTCGTGGGCTAATACGCACTTCGTCGGATGCGTATTAGCCCACGAAAGCTCATGCTTCAAAACTTTATAGTTAGTCTTTAAGGTGCCACAGGACTTTGTTACCTCAGCTAGGAATAGCGCATCAGGCTGCCCTAACGTGGCCCTATGCTGTCTCCCCTCCCAGCCCCCACCTTTGGGGCATCCCAGGGGCAGGAGGGGGTGTGACAGGCTGCAAGGGGGGGTTGCTGGCATGCAGAACTGCCCCTCCCCCCCAATTGTTCCTGCTGTGCTTCACCTCCTGAGCACAGAGCCTGGCCCCATGTTACTGACTTCTCTTTCCCTGGGGATTGCCGCGCTCCCTTCTGTTCTCTGCCTGTCTCCCGGGGGTTGCCGGGTCAGTGTGCGGCTGCCAGGGGTTGCTGGCCCGTGCCGTACAGGCGGTTGGGCTGGACAATCTGGTGGTCCCCTCTGGCCGGGAGCTCTATGACCCGGGTATTTTAACAGTGACGATGCGGCGATGAGCCCGATTCTCCCCTGGTGTCGCGGTGTTGGCCTCGGTGGAATTACTCCCGGCTTACGCCAGTGAGAGGAGAACCGGGCCAGGGCCTCTGTGTGCTGCTGGGAGGTGGCACAGGCTGGAAAGCGCCAGCCCAGGTGGGGTCTTGGGCCGCTCAGTGAACCCATTTGGAGGTCAGACGGGGAGCAGCTGGGGAGCTCCCCTGCACCCCCACTGGGGCTGCTGCGTTGAGTTTTGTGCAGCCTCAGACATCCTGGGAACGGGACCAAATCCCCGCAGCCCCTACGTGTCAGGACGAAACCCCGCAGGCCTGGTCCTAGGAAGCGGTGAGGAGGCCCAGTGCAGCTGGGGGTAGGTCCAGAGGTGAAAGTAAATCAGTACGGTACGGACAGTACACGGTACCAGACCGGCTTCCCCAGGCCGTCGATTTAAAGGACCTGGGGCTCCCGGCAGTGACTGGTGCCCAGGGCCCTTTAAATTGCAGCCAGAGCCCCACTGATGGAGCTCCTGGGTAGCAGAGGCGGCCGGGAGCCCTGGGGCTCTGTCAGCGATTTAAAGGGCCCAGGGCACCAGTTACTGCCGGGAGCCCCAGGTTCTTTAAATCGCGGGCCTGGGGAAGCCGGTCCGGCACTGTGTACCGTCCATACCGTACCGGCTTACTGCAAAGGGCCCGGGGCTCTGTGAGTGGCGGAAGGGGCTGAACATGCCCTGCTGCTGCAGCTACACTCGGCTGTTAGCACCCAAGCCTGCTCCGAGCCAGTGCAGGTTGCATGTCTCCTCAAGAGACCCAAGAGAACCACACGCCTATCTTGAACCGTGGGCGTACCCAAGAGCGCCACTCTCCCTTTGAACAGCATCATGTCATACCTGGCTCTGAGCCCTCGAGTTATCTGGAGGGGGAGTCTGAGACCTGTGGGAAAGAGAATCCGAATTAGACACAGAGAAGAGGATTCCTCCCCCCCCCCCCCAAAGATCTGAAGTGTGTAGAAGAAAAGGAATTGAGCCCATCCCAGGGACAGAATCTGGCCCTGAAAGTTTGACTGGGGTTCTTGGCTGGACAAGAAATCGGCTTTGTATTCGGGGGTGATTTTGGATGTGGACATTCTGTGCGCTTGGCTTTTATATTGCTTTGCTGGGCTCTTAAATACCAGGGGAACAGGTGCCAGAGGAGCGTCTAGGACACAGAGACGTCCCAGCGTAGATACAGACTGCGGGGGTCTGGCTCCGGGTAGGAGTCAAGTCACAATACCAGACACAGCTCCGTGTTGTGGATAAAAGATCGTTTACAGAGCAAGATGCGCTGAGGGGATTAAGCCAGGAGGCTGTTGGGCCAGGCGGAGAGAGAACGGGTGAGACTGAGGAAGTTGACTAAGAGCTGTTGAATTAACACCGATTGTATACAGACCTGGCTGTGCAGGGGCTCCTCCCTAGATGGGCAGAGGAGAGAAACAACAGGGTCAGGAGTGGTGCTAGGACCGGCAGCTATCCCTGGAGTAAATGGAAGGGGCTGGTCGCCCCGCGGCACTCACCTCTCTTCTTCCTCACAAAGAAGTAAGTGGAGACCAGGAATAAACCGACCAGGAGGACGCAGACTGTCCCGGCGGCAGCATTCACAGGCGAAACCCCGCGGTGACCTGTGGAAGTAGGATCTAGAGGCACTTCAGGGGTTGACAGAGGCAATTCTACAGCCATAAATAACAGACGGGTGAGTTTGACTGTGACGCTTCTGTAACGCGGTCCACAGTCACCGTCCAGGACGGTACTGAAAGGGAACTGGAACGGCTCCTTTGTGAGCATACATTTGATCTAGGTCGGGGGTGGCCCACCCCTGGCTCCAGACGTTAATCTGTGGCTCCTTGTACGGGCACCGACTCCGGGGCTGGAGCGACAGGCGCCAACTTTCCAGTGTGCCGGGGATGCTCACTGCTCAACCACTGGCTTTGCCACAGGCCCTGCCCCCGCTTCACCCCTTCCCACCCCGTCCCCTGAGCCAGCCATGCCCTAACTCCTCCCCCTCCACCCACCCCAGAGCCTCCTGCATGCCATGAAACAGCTGATCGGGAGGGGTGGGGAGGGAGGCGCTGGGAACAGGGCGGTGTAGGGAGAGCTGAGGGGGGGGGGGTGTTGCTGACCTATGACTGTGGCTCTTTGGCACTGGACATTGGTAAATTCTTGCTCCTTCTCAGGCTCAGGTTGCCCCCCCCCCAACCCCCGATCTAGGTGGTGTTACTGACACCTGGTGGGAGGATGTGCACTATTGGAATGTCAAATCAACGGGAAAGACAGAGTGGGCAAAAGAGGAGAGGGCGTGACACTCTATATCAAAGATGGCATTACCTGCTTCCAAGTCACTGATTACTTAGAAGCAAATGATTTTGATTGCTTAGGGATCAGTGTACTAACAGATAAAACACCAGATGGGCTATTAATTGGACATTAATTGGACTGCTACAGACCCCCCAAATTATACTGGGGAACAGGATGGGCACTTCAATTTGAGTGACATATGCTAGGGAGTCTCATGCTGCCAGTGTTAAAACATCCTTGGAATTTCTAAACATTATAGGTTACAATTTCCTAACACAAAAAGTGTTTAATCCAACACGGGAATTCTACCTTGTCATGATAAAGAGGAACTGAACGCAGACCTAAAAAACAATGGAATCTTAGGTACAAGTCGCCATGATTTGATCATAGTTACAATGGGCAAACTGAATAAAGTCCAGACCAGCGATATAGATAGATACATGGTGCTTTCAAAGGGCAAGTTTCTCAAAGCTGAATATAAATTATGAGCCAAATCATGTGGAAGGAAGAATTTAATGAGAAAAAAGTGAATAATTAGGGATTGTTTAAGAACACTCTCTTTGATGTCCCCAAAGCCACAATCGATGAAGAAGGCCATGTTGGTTAAAAAACCTACCTAGTTTAAAAATGCAACTATTATTTATCTATATCTATACAAATAGATAAGAAGGCAGCTATTATTTATCTATATCTATATAAATAAAACAGTTGGAAGAAAAGGAAAGTTGATAGTAATCGATATAAATCAGAAGCTAGGAATTTAGAAAATTGATAAGGGAAGCAAAGGGATACATGGCAAAATCTATGACCAGGATTGTTAAGGACAATAAGGGGTTTTAAAAATATATTAGGAACAAAAAGAATCCTAAGAATGGAACTGATCCATTACTTGAAAATGGTAAAATTATCAGTAATAATGGAGAAAAAGCAGACGTGTTCAATAAGCATTTCTGTTCTGTACTTGGGGAAAACCCATATCATGTAGTCATGTCATATTGCAACACTCTTCCCATCCACTAATATCTCTGGAAGATGTTAAACAGTAGCTCCTAAAGTCAGACATTTTTAAATTGGCAGATCTGGAGAACTTGCATTCAAGAGTTTTAAAAGAGCTGCCTGAGGAGTTCATTGGACCATTAATATTGATTTTCAATAAGTCTTGGGACATCCAGGAAATTCCAGAAGACTGAAAGAAAGCTAACGTTTTGCAATATTTTAAAAAGGTAAGCAGGATCATCTAGGTAATTATAGGCTTGCCAGTCTGGTATCGACCCCTGGCAAGATGATGGAGCAGCTGATATGGGACTTGATTAATAAAGAAATAGAGGAAGGTAATGTAATTAATTCCAATCAATGTGAGTTTATGGAAAACAAATCCTGTTTAACTTAATATCTTTTTTTGCTGATATTACAAGTTTGGTGAAGGTACTAGTGGTAATATACTTGAACTTGTGAAAGGCATTTGACACAGGATGTTTTGATTGAAAAACCAGAAAGCTATAAAATTAACATGGCACACATTAAGTGAATGAAGTAGCTAACTGATGAGTCTCAAAATGTAACTGTAAGCTGGGAATCATCATCAAAGGAGTGTGTTTCCAGAGGGATCCTGCAGGGATCAGTTGTTGGCCCTACACTATTAAACATTTTGATTAATGACCTGGAAGAAAACAAAATCACCACTGATAAAGTGAACAGATGACAGAAAAACTGGGGAATGGTAAATAACGAAGAGGTCAGGTCACTGATAGAGAGTGATATGCATTGCTTGGTAAGCTGTGCGCAAATAAACAATATGTTTTTTAACATGGCTAAATGCAAATATATACATCTAGGAACAAAGGAGAAGGCTACATTCACACAACAGGGGACTCGATCCTGGGAAGCAGGGACTCTGGAAAAGATTTTGGGGGGTCATGGTGGCTAATCAGCTGAATACGAGCTCCCAGCATGATGCAGGGGCTGAAAGGGCTAATGAGATCCTTGGATACATAAACAAGGGAATATCGAGTAGAAGCAAACAAGTTATTTTATCTCTGAATTTGGCACCGTGCAACTGCTGCTGGACGCCTGTGTCCAGTTCTGGTGCCCACAGCACAGGCAGGATGTTGATGAACTGGCGAGGGGTCAGAGAAAAGCCATGAGAATGGTTAAAGGATTAGAAAACTTGTCTTACAGTGATGGACTCCAGGAGCTCCATCTATTTAACGTAACAAAGAGAAGGCTACGGGATGGCTTGATCACATTCTATAAGTAACTACTTGGGGAAGACATATTTACTAATGGGCTCTTCAGTCTAGAGAGGTCTAACATGATCCAATGGCTGGATGTTGAAGCTAAACAAGTCGTTCATTTTTTAACAATGAGAGTTATTAACCACTGGGAAAACTTCCCAAGGCTTGGGAGGATTCTCCATCACTGGCCATATTCCAATTGTAGCGGGATGACCACCCGCTCCCCCCCTGAAAAGGGCTGAAGCAGCCCAGGAAGGGGGCTTGTAACAGCCAGGAGAGCGGTTTGTGGCAGGGAGCCTGTCAATTCCCCGGCTGAGTGGGAAACAGGCTCAGCTGGGTGGCCACGCCCCAAACACTGAGGCTGCATAAAAGCCTGGGAGACAGAGAGAAGTGGTCAGTCTCCTCTGTACCCAGAGGGAGACAGGGCCTGGCTGCAGGGAGCCATAACCAGAGTACCTGGACTGGGACAGGGCGAGGACAACGCAGCTGGGGGCCAGGGAGCCTAAGCTCTAGTGAGAGGGCCCCAGGCTGCTGAGCCTAAGGAAGGCCCGACCCATGGGGTACTGGGGGTTGCAAGGGGGTGGCCCTGGGCTGGTTAGGAGCAGCAGGCCCAGCCCCTTCTTGCCGGTGATGAGTAGCCATGAGACTGCAGTCAGCCTCAGTGAACCGAGGCAAGTGGTGACTGGCAGTGGCCGGATCTGAGGCGAGTTGGGGATAGTGGGTGGTGGGTTCCCCAGGGAGGGGAGACCTTAAGACCAGGGGGGTACTGCAGGGGTGTAGCACCCTCAGCTACAGGGCTCCGGGGTCCGGGAGGGACACGGGGCCAGAGTGCAGAGGCGAACGTCAGCCGGCAGAGGGCGCTCCGGGGTCAAAAAGAGCTGATTCCCCAGACGACCAGACGGGGGAGCCGCCGGGTGAGTGGATGACTCGCTACACCAATCCAGAGGTTTGGGATGTTTTTCTAACAGATCCGCTCCAGGGATTATTCTGGGGCAGTTCTCTGGCCTGTGCTGTACAGGGAGTCAGACGAGACATGAGGGTCCCTTCTGGCCTTGGAATCGATGTTACAAACCCAGGCCAGGATTCGGGGGGACGCTCTGTGGTGACACTGGGCAGCATTGGCTGGGTGAGTCTCGAGCGGGAGAACCGCAGGGTGCGCCTGTGTCCTGCAGCCTGGCTAAGATTCATCATCATCTCCGTTACTGCTGAACCCGGGATCTTCTCTACTGCACAAGGCATGTTACAGCTACAGAATGGGCAGGGAGAGTTGGGGTTTGTTCCCCTCACGTCCTGGTCCCAGTCCCCGGTGGGGGGGGGGGTCGTGGGGCTGGGACGGGGGCTCGCACTCACCGCTCACAGACACGGTCGTGCCAGCGCCGGATCTGAACTCCTCATCGCCTCCCGACCCCCTCCTGAACTTCACACAGCGATAGATCCCGGCGTCCGCGGGGCGGGTGTCATTGATGCGGATGGTGAAGTTTGTGTCAGAGTCATTGTCAGCCCGCGTCACCCGGGGGAACGATCCCGCCCCTGCATAAACGAGCTGCCGGCCACTGCCTGAGTCCTTGAACCACTTCACGGGTCCTACTGGAGCGACCCCAGTCACCTCGCAGGTCAGGGTGAGAGTCTCTCCCGCCGACACCCACACGGTGCCTTTGGGCTGCAGCAGCTGGAACTCCTGGGCCCCAGCACCTGCAGCACAGACACGGTGTGGACGGGTGTTAGTTAACGACAAGGATAATGGGTTGTTATTATTCCTTATATTGTGTATTATTTGCACAGTGCTCACAGAGCATTTGGTGGGACCTTCCTCTCCACCCACGAGGAGCTGGAGACTTGGTTTCGGAAGCCCTACGTTGATCTGATGTATGTTGGGTTTAACCATTTACCTCCCTGCACTCTGCTCCGCCCTACTTAACCCCCCCCCTCACTTTGCTGAGTCCCGGGAGATCGTGGGGGGGTGGGGAATGGGGGGTGGGAGGGTGTCGTTCCCACCTGTACCTTTAATGTTCCTTGTGCTGTAAATAAAAAACAACTTACAACCCGGGCACAAATTCCCAGCCCGGGGCCAACACACTGGCCTATCTTAAATCAGCAGGTACAGATGGGTGGTTGGGAACCAAATTACCCAATTCCTGTGCACAACTCCGGGGACTGCGCGTGCAAAGGATTGTGTGTGTGTGTGGGGGGGAGGAATGCACAATTTACATGCCCTGTCAGGTGCCTTGTTGAGGTTGGCTGAATGCTTTAGCCCACAGGCCCAGTCTCTGCTCTTGGACTAGCTTGTGTTGGGATTGGCAGCCCCTAGATCCAATGGGATGAGCCCCCCCCCCCCAAACCCTGTGGCAACGCTGCCAGCAGCCCCATGCACCCTCTTCCAGAGCTTCACTCCATGGCATCGAGCCCTCCACTTAGGGGCATCCAGGGATCAGGTGGTGGCTGAGGCAGCCTTGGCCGTGGGGTTGCCATGGGGCTGCCAGGAGCTGGGGAGAGCTGAAGAAGGCCCTGGAGCTGCCATGAAGCTGCAGAGCTTGGAGGCTGGTGGCCACGGTCTCTGGTGGATCCCCCAAGATCCACAATGTTTGGGGTTAGTGCTACTGGGGGCAGAACAAAACCTGCCCCTTCCCCGGCCCCATCAAAAGAATTCAGAGAGCGCGTCCCCCGGCTGTTACTGCAGAGAGGCTGAGTCTGGTTCTCTGGGCGCGGAGTCGGGGGCAGGCCGTGGGTTGCCGTGTCCCTGGCGGGATGCTGGTGATGACACAGGCTCACCAGCGCCGCGAGCTGCTTGTGCTGAACATGTGAACCTGGAAACAGCGTTCGGTGCAGAGCGACGCTGCAAGCGCTGCCTGTGCATTTCTCTTCCCCTTTCCTAGTTATCAACTCGGGGCGGGTGCATGAAAAGCAGGAACTTTGTCTCTTTAACTGGCTGTGCGTTATTGCTGGTTATTCCCCCCCGGAGCAGGTGGGCTGGGAGATCATCAGAGCCGGGATGGCAAAGGGAGAGGGGAGGGGGAAGCGGATGGGTCAGGTGTCTGCACAGACCAAGACCCTGATCTCCTGCAGGTCTCACTGACAGGGAAGAAGCCCCCAGAGACGCGGCGAATGCAGGAAGAGGTGGAGGGGGGACTCGTTTCTAAGTACGACGCTTTTCAGGAGTTTTCTGTCCTGCGTCGGCTGCTCTTTAAGAAGCTGGGTCCCAGCAGCTCTTCCAGGACTGACCTCACTTGCTGCTCTGCCGTAGAAGCAAGCAGGTGATGTAGGAGCCGCTCTGCAGGGACTCCATGCAGCCCAGCACTGCAGGAGGGAGGTCACAGCAGTGAAGGGCTGGGTGCATGGAAAGGACGCAGGACCGGCGTGTGCTGTGTGCATGGACCTGGAGGAGAACTGCAGAGGAAGAGTCCAGGAACTGCGATGGTTTTGCAGAGTCGAGTCCCGCTCACCGGGAAACACGTGGAAAGACCTTTAACCTTGCACTGCCGGTCCCAGCCTCCCGGGGAGGGTAAACGCTCTGTGGTTCTTTTAAACACTCTCTCAGCAGTTATCTGTCTGTCTTCCCCCTGCACAGAGATCCCTCACTGGCTGATTTCTTTCTCTGTTCTTAGCCCAGCCAAACTGTACTGCAAATCGCTTGCCTGCTTTGTACTCACCTGACTTGACCAGGGCAGAGGGAGCCAGCAACAAACTGAGCAGGTGAAGCCAGGCGGCCGTGCGGAAAGCCATTCGCAGGCCGTGGGCTGAGACCGCTCGGCCCTGTCGGTTTAACAACAATGGTCTGAGCTCTTCCAGGGGAAGGAAAAGGAGAAGTCACAACACAGGAAACAGAAACGACTGGCACATGCGTAATTAACACGTTCACTGCCTGCCCTGCGGCTTGAACCATCGCCCAGGAAAAGACCTGGTTGTGCCCAAGCTACCGAAGAGGGAGGGAAGGTTTACACCCTGTTAACACTAGCAACGGACCCAAAGTGGCATCTCACACCCAACCCCCTTCAGGGCAAGGGTCTCATGGTCAGCACTCCTTCTGTTTACTGCTTCGTTATCATTGTTACAGGGTGCTAGGGACACAATGCATCTGGGCCCCACTGCGTTAGGGGCCGGTACTTGGCAGTCCCTGCCCCACAGAACTTGTTGTCCAAGAAGCCAAGGCAGACCAGGGGCAGGAAACGGAAGGGGCTGTTATCCCCACTGCATTGCTGGAGACAGAAGCACAGAGATAGTGGGTGATTTGCCGAAGGTCCCACTCCGTAGCAGATCTAGTGAAAGAACCCAGCTCACCTGTGCCGTAACCACAAGGCCTTCCTGGGCCGTGCAGTGTGAGTTCTGCATTGGATCCAAAACTGGACACGGCCCGTTCCATGGCTCTCCAGAGAGAAGCTGATTTCATAAGATCTCCACCGTCAAACCCAACCCCCGCCTAGACCTAATCCAGATCCAATTCCACTTCCTGGGGTTCAGGTGCTGTGAGTGGCCAAGTGACTTCTGCTCAGTCAGATGAGCATTGAATGGGCCTGTCAGATTAACAGCCCTGTTCAGAGAATAGCTCCAGAACAGGGGGCTCAGGGAGCGGCTTTTAATCTCTTCCGACCATGTTCCTGAACGTGTCGTGGCTGCTACATTCTCTGGTTGGAATTTTTTTGCTTGGGGGTTGGGGGAGGGTCAGATTTCCCTGTTTTAAACACTGTTGGGGAATCCCCTTCCCAAAGACAGGTATCGGAGGGGTACCTGTGTTAGTCTGTATCAGCAAAAAAACCGAGGAGTCCTTGTGGCACCTTAGAGACTAACACATTTATTTGAGTATCAGCTTTTGTGGGCCAAACCCCACTTCATCAGATGCATGGAGTGGCAAATACAGTAAGCAGATATATATACACAGTACACAAAAATATGGGAGTTGCCTTACCAGGTGTGTGTGTGTGTGTGTGATGTCAGTGCTAATGAGACAATTCAATTAAAGTGGAAGTGGGCTATTCTCAACAAGAGGGAAAAACACTCTTGTAGTGGTCATGAGACCAATGTTCCCAAAGAGCAGCACTCTGCCAAAGCCCTCTCCCCCCTTAACTACCTCAGCAGCGTTAGCAGGGGTGCTTTATTTCAAGGGGGGCGGAGGCCTGGACTATATGAGGTTTCATGAGAGAACAGGGTCACCGGCAGTGTTGCTGTGCAAAGTAAAATTAATAGTAGGGAAAAAGCAGTTTAGCCGGCACAGATTGAAAACAGGAAATGTCACTAACGCAGTCCACTTCCTTCTGCACCAGGGGATGGTCAGAGCCCTGACTCCGATTCTCGATATCTCGTGAGCCAATGGGGAGCTGGCGAAGGCTGCGGTGTCGAAGGGTCTCCCCACTGCCATCTCACGCTGGCTTTCTTGACCCATATGTCTGGATCGGCCATGCCTGGTGCTTCTGCTTCTCCTGGAAATCCCCAGTGACACATGTATTGCCCACGTGGGCACAAACTGCCTAGACTGCTTTCCTGCTCCTTGGAACGTGTTAAATTCCGGATGCGTCAGTGGAAGGTCTAAGTCCTGGTATTATTTTATACCAGAAGAGGAAACGTCTCCCTGCCCCCGGCTGGTCCTGATGAGCTGTTCTCTGCCTCCGTCCATCCCAGTGGAAGGGGCTCTGTGCACGTGCCGAGATCCTGTTGGGATCCAGGAGCGGAGCTGAGACCTCATGCTCCAGCCCCATTTTCACAGATTCTCCTCTTCCTCCGTTCGTTCTGCAGCTCATGTGCACTGAGAAATCGTCCTCGCTGGGCTGCCCCCAGACCTGCCTAGACCTTTGACCTGAAAAATTACAACAGGTCAGATCCCGTGAGCCTGCACTGCTCCTCCTGACCCCCAACCCTCCCCCTCACCTTGTTCCATCACAGTGGTTTCCAGTTGTCACCTGACTGTACAACTGCTCTTGTGGATACTTAATAAACACCCGGAAGATCGTCCAGCCTAATACTGAGCCCTGGGTTCCCATCCCCTTTCCAGGCTGAGATCTGGTCATTTGTTCCTCCTCTTCACCTGACGCCTCTCACCCCAGAGCTGGCGCCTGTACAAAGTCCCATGGGGGAGTTCACAACGGTCAGGTCTGTGAGAATCTCATTGACTCTGCACTTTGCTACAGAGCTCTGCCAGCCATGTCGGGGTGGGGCTGTCCGAGGAGCGAAGCGTCTCTCCCTTTATGGGAAGTAGGTGACACCCAAAGCAGCACCCTCGTCTCTGGTGGTCCCTCTGTAACACACGAGCTGGTGATTTATTGGCTGAGCGAAGCAGGGCCTCATCTCTCGGGCTGGATGTAACTTTTGTAAGGAACTTTTGAACTCTAACCTGTCCAGGGCCGGTGACGGGGGGGACAAGGGGGACAACTGTACCGGGCCCCGGACTTAAGGGGGGCCCCCGATGTAGTGCGGATGCTCGGACCTCTGCAGAGGCGTGGTGCACGCGCCGCGCAGCCGCAGCTGACCGCGTGCAATCCCGGGCTCCACCGGCCACCCCACCCCAGCGCTGCGCTGTAGCGTGGCAAGCGCCCGCACGCACCGCACGGCTGAGGCTGACGGCGGACTCCGACCACAGCGGGGGCCCGGGGAAGCGCGCCCGGCTGCCCTGGTGGTGTGCGGCGCTGACTGTGGCGGAGCGGAGCGGAGGCGCCGAAAAGGGGTCAAGGGGAGCCGGCCTCGCCAAGGTAAGGGGGCAGGGGGCCTGGCCCCACTCGGGGGGCGGTGGCTCCGGGGGGGCCTTTGGGCAGGCGGGTGGGCTCTGCGGTGAGTTCACCCCTGCCTCGGGAGGTTCATTCATCGGCATGGCTGGGAGGGCTGGGGGGCAGGCGGGGGGGGGGGGGGGGAGGCCAGGCTGGACGGGCAGGGAGTGGGGCAGGAGACTAGGCCGGAATCTGGGTGGGTGAGGCGTGGGTGTGGGAGGGAAGGAGGTTTGGTGGGAGGGAAGGAGGTTTGGTGGGGGGGAAGCTGGGCTGGGCGGGTGGGTCAGGCATGGGGGGCAAGGAGGCTGGGCTGGGAGGGGGGAGGAGGTTAGGTTCGGTGGGATGGGCCGGGCCAGGCAGGGGTGGGGGAGGGAAGGTGATTAGAGATGGGGGGAGGCTGGGCGGGGGTAAAGGAAGATCACCCCCAACAGCAGGGTGGGCCAGGCAGGGATGGGTGGGGAGGGGAGGAGGTTAGGCTGGGGGAGGAGATTAGGTTGGGGTTGGGTGGGCCGGGTCAGGCGGGGGCAGGGGGGCGGGTCGGGGCAGGGCGGCGGGGCAGGGGGCCCCACAAACGATCAGAGTAGGGGGCCCCAAAATTTCTGTCGCCGGCCCTGATCCTGTCAATCCCAGCATTGCCGGGAGGGTTACAGGTGCCAAACAGGAGGAAGCCTATTGACAACTGGAAAAGCTGAAGGTGGAAATGGGGAACACGTGGTCTCTGGTTAGCGCACACAGACTTCAGCTCAGTCAGTAATTGGCTAGAGACCAGAGAAGCGGGGGCAGGGGAGAGGGTTCCTGGGGCATTGAAATCCAGATTCAGAGCTGGAGTCAGCGGCTTGTGCCCATCTCTTTTTCTCAGGCTCTTTTGGAAGATCCCCCCCCCCCCCTTCGGGCTGCCTACCATCCATCTCCTGATCTAGGACCTGGAGGGGTCGGCCCCTTTCCTCGGGGAGGGGGAATTCAATTACCAGCGTCTCGTAATCACAGGACATTTCAGAAGCCAGGCCCCAGCTAACTTTTCTGCTCAGTTTAAATCTTCAGCTGGAGGATGATTTACCCTCCTGAGGGGGCGCGTGGGGCATTTGCCTGGGGAGGCTCCTTGCTGGGCGGGGTTAATGCCAAAGGAAGGTCATGGACTGAATCGCCTCTTTCATCTCTTGGTTCTTTCCTTTATCAGCCCCACGTCTGTTTCCTGGTTCTCTTGCCCCCTTCGCTGCCGACTTCTCTGTCTGCGCCTCCGGCCCGCAGTCTGGGAAGTGAGTTCGAGGACGGAGCTGCAGTGACCCCTGCTGGCCTCTGATGAGCTGTAGCTACCAAACACCCACTTACTGATGGAGGAGCCGACGGGGAATTCCTGCCCCGGCTCCCTGCCCCCTTCATCCTGTCTCTCTGTGCTGTCTGCATTGCCCTTCGCTTGGGGGAGCAGAGCTCGAATATGGGGTACAGCGCAGTGATTCTGGTGTATCACACAGTGTGTTTGTGAGACCCAGTGGCCCCGGAGCAGCTCCCCTGAGTCCTGCGGGTTCGACCCTGACGCTCAGACTCGTGCTCCCTGGGCTGGCAGGACCTGGGTGTTTTGAAGATGTGACACTGTGAGCTATAGGAGAGACCTAGTCCAGGGGGTCTGCCCTGGCCCAGTCACGGAGCAGCCCCATTAAACCCCATTCTCCTCCCGCAGGGGCGTCTGGGCTGACTGTGAGCTGGGGGGGAGGGGGTGAGAAATGGAAGCCCCGGCAAGGTGAAAATGAAGCGATTTGCTGCCCCCCCCCCCCGCTCCGCCCTGTGAAGCACCCGCCTCTGCTCTGGGCAGGGTTGGATCCTGTCGCTGACCGTGCTGGTCTGTGCTCGGGGACACAGAGGCGATGGGAGCAGGGAGCCCAGACCCTCTGTAGTGCTGGCTTGTGCTGTTCCCGTGATTCCAGACTCCGCCGGGAGCCTCCTGCCCCTGTGCAGCTGTGAGGAGCAGGCAAAATTGGTGTAATAATTTCTGGCAATTCTTGAACTCACCCCTGACTGCAGAGTCCTGTGGCTGATCTGCCGCCGAGCCAGCCGGCCTGTCCTGTATCCCAGACTCACGCTGCCGTTCCCATTGGGGGTGGGGTGGGGTGGGGTGGGGGTGGGGCAGGGGTGGGGCAGAGGTGGGGCGGGAATGTCATGGAGCAATTCCCCAACATCTGTAGCTGTTTTCAAGTCCCATGTCTTAGGAGCTCCTGGGGGTTGATGGAGCTTTAAGACTAGAAATGGGATGAAAACAAAAACAGACTCTCAACTCCTAACCCCTGCAAATATTTGAAGGGGGACATGTTGTAATGCCGGCCTCCATTTATTTATTAATTATCATCAGGATTATTTTTACAGTCTAGAAGAGCACACGGCCGAGAACTAGGGGCTGTACAAACACAGGGTAAGAGACAATTCCCTGCCCCAAATAACTTACCATCGAATGAGCCAAGCCAGACAAAGGCAATTTCCAGATGGGACTGGAGGGCCTGAAGGACTCAGCGACTTCCCCAGGTCACAGGAAATTGACCATCTCCTGGATCCCAGTCCAGTGCTTTCAGCACAGACCTTCTTTCTCCTCCCATCCAAACGGGATCCAAACTAACCCCCAAAGCCAAACTCCAGCCTCGACCTAACCCAGATCCACCCTCTCCCTGCCCAGCCCATCTCTAATTAACACAGATCAGGTGCCGGGAGTGGCCATGTGCCTCCCCCCACCGAGCCGTGTATTGAAGGAGTCTCTCTGGGAGCAGTCACAGCCAGGGACTAGCTCCAGAACAGGGGTCTCCGGCTTTCAGGGGTCTCTGTGGAGGGTGTTTCTGACCGTGCCGTGGCTGGTAAGTCTGGTTTGGTGTTTGGGAGGGAGATTTAAACACTGTCAGGGAATTCCCTTCCCAAAGCGCCGCTCTCAGCCGGGGCCCCTCTCTGCACCCTGCAGTACCCCAGCAGGGTTGGCATGGAGGCTGAAGCACATGGCAGTCAAAGGGCTGGATTTCGTGAGGCTTCGTGAGAAAACCCGGGTCACCAGCCGCTTCGCTGTGAGGAGGGAAATTAATGGTGGGAAGAAACAGTTGAGTCTGCAGAGAGGTGGAAGCAGGAACTGTCAGTAACACAACCCACTTCCTTCTGCACTGGGGGAAGATCCGACCCTGAACCTCAGACTTCCCCGTATCTCTTCGGACAGCGGAGAGCTGGCAAAGGCAGCGGTGTTGACAGGTTGCCCCGCTGACAACAAAATGACTCCGTCGACCCCTGTGTCTGGATTGTCTCTTCCGTGCCTGGTGCTGCTGCTTCTCCTGGACTCCCCTGGTGAGTGTAGAACATGGACCCTGCCCAGGCCGGCACACGCCGTCCAGTCTGCTTTCTTGCTGTTGAACAGAGGGAAATTCCAGATGCTCTAAAGGGAGGAATAAACCCTTGTGTATTTTATATCACCAGAGGAAACCTTCCTGCCCCAGTTTGTGATCAGCGTATGCTCCGGAGTGTGAGAACGGGTAACAGTGTTTACACTGATCCCAGCTGGGGTCACTGCAGCGGCTGCTCTTCTCTTTATAAACGTCTGATCTTCTTGTAGAAATCTTACTGAACAATTAGATTCATCAATATCCTGCAGCAGTGAATCCCACAGGTTAGATGTGGGTTCAAATCTTTCTTTCTGGCCTTCTCTGTGGCTGGAGCGGCCAGACTCAGGGCCCTTGTGTCTGCTCGTGTCCCTGAGGTTCCCCTGCTCATGCTCAGTGAACAGCTCCCTGGTCCCTGCCTGCTTCCGGGCGCTAGCTGGCAGTTGTGGGGCAGCCTGCAGGGGTCGCTGTGGAACGACACAAAGTTACACCCCAGGCAACTAACATCCCCCTGTCATGGAGTGTGGGGGAGTCCGGTCCCTGCACCCCTGGGATCACCCGGGACTCTCAGTCAGTCAGTAGAACAGAAGGTTTATTTGAGGTGACAGGAACACACTTCAACTCCGAGCTTGTCAGTAGAAACAGGATCCCTCAGTCAGTCCCTTCTGGGGGGGAGGTAGATGAGACCCCAGATTCGGGCCCCTCCTCTTCCCCAGCCAGCTTCCCACTGCACCCTCTGTAGCTTCCCGGGCTCAAGGTGTCAACTCCCCCCCCCCCTTCTCCTCTCAGTTTACAGCCCCAGGTATTTCCCTTCAGAGACACCCCCATCTCCAGTGAACCTCCCAGGGTCAATCCGCCCTGCGCCCTGCTGCCTCCCACCCTCCCTGGGCAGGGCCGGCTCTGGGCAGGGCTGGGAGCAGGATCCGAACCCGGTGCCCTGGCGTGGGACTCAGCCCCCTGCTGCGGCGGGACGGGGGCTTGTCAACCAGCATCCCCCAGCCTGGCCTGTTCTCTCACCCTGACCTGCGAGGTGACTGGGGTCGCTCCAGTAGGACCCGTGAAGTGGTTCAAGGACTCGGGCAGTGGCCGGCAGCTCGTTTATGCACTTACAGGATCGTTCCCCCGGGTGACGCGGGCTGTGCCGGGCTCTGACACAAACTTCACCATCCGCATCAATGACACCCGCCCCGCGGACACCGGGATCTATCGCTGTGTGAAGTTCAGGAAGGGGTCGGGAGGCGATGAGGAGATCAGATCCGGCGCTGGCACGACCGTGTCTGTGAGCGGTGAGTGCGAGCCCCCGTCCCAGCCCCTCCCCCCCTCCGGGGACTGGGACCAGGGCGGGGAACGACCCAGCTCAGCCCAGACACGAACCGGGGAGCTGGGATTCCCACCCAGATGGCTGCAAAGTGGGGACTGGGTTGAGACCTGCACCGGAGGAGAGTTGGGGGGGGGGGCGGGGGGATGTGGGAGGCTTTGGGTTTTAGGGAGATGGGAGGAGAAGAGGGAAACATTTCTAGCCCCAGGGATTGCTGCCCATTGATGAAACCGACCTGCCAGGTGCACCATGGTGAGCGGTGGGGGGGGGGGGGGTGACTGGCCAGGTGGGTGCATGGGGGGGGGGGGTCAGGTTTTGGGTTGATTCTTCTCACCTGGCCCCTCCCGAAGGAGCTGCCGTAGCTGCTGGTGGGGGCGGGGGCGGGGCTGGCTCTGCCGCCCTTAACAGCCCGCAGCCGAACCGGCCGCGACTCCTCACACTCGCCTACCCGGGGGAATCGCTCCCGGGCCCAGGGGGTTTCTCCGCCCGTCCCAGTGCCGGGCAGTCCCAGTGGGGGATGGGGAGCGAGGATCAGGCTGGGGCAGCTGCAGAGAGTTTGTGATTCCTCAGCAGAACTGACCTGCAGCCCGACAGCCCCGGTGTGAATCTACTCGACCCCCCCATCCCCTATAGGGGTCCCCCCCCAGCCCCTTTATCTCCTCTGGCTGGCGGCACAGAGCTCAGCTGCAGCCCTGGAGTTCCTGGGATGTTTCCTTCCTTTCCTGTGACACTTCCCCATCCCCAGCAAGGACTTTCCTAGTCTCCCCCCGCCCCAAACCCTTTCCATGGCTCTGGGGCGGGGGCTGTGGCTCCCCTGATCTCCGGCTGTCCCTGTGGGGAAGCGGGTCCCGTGGGGCAGGGGAACAGGCTCTCAGGGGCAGAGGGATCTGACTGATAAACTCTTCTCCCTGCAGCCAGACCGTCGGCCCCGTCCGTGTCCGGCCCCCCCAGCAGGGCAGAGCCGGGTCCCCCAGTGAATTTCACCTGCACGTCAGGAGGATTCTCCCCCAGAGACATCACTGTGACCTGGCTCAAAAACGGGGCCAAACTCCCAGCCCCCGAGACCCGGGTTCTCCCTGAACACGAGAGCGTCTCCTACAATGTGTCCAGCACCGTGGGGCTGATCCTGACCCCAGGAGACACCCGCTCCCAGCTCACCTGTCAGATAGAGCACAGCACCTTACCGGCTCCCCTGCGTGGGACTTACAACCTCAGCCACGCCCTGCGAGGTAGGAGCCCGGCTGGGACTGACCCCTGGGGGCTATGCTACTGGGGGGAGGGGGGGGACAGAGATGGGCCCATCAGCCTTTGGGGTCTCTTTCTGGTGGGTATTTTGTGGGGGATCAAACACTGAAATCCAGATTTGGTTCCAGTCTCTGCCCAGTGTCCTTAGAACATAGAGACTCTTCCCTTGAGCCAGGAAGTCCCTGCTCCAGCCCAGTGGGGTTGGGTGTGTGGAGGGAGTGTGGGTTGGAAGGTGTTTGTCCCTGTCTGATCCCTGGTAAGATCCCATCCCCCAGGTGAAGTTCTCCAGCCCGCTGTGCGTTTGGTTCAGGGAGGAAGGGGGCGGGAGGGGGGGGGGGGGGAAGTAGGGGCATGGGGACCATTTTTCCCCCTCTGCTAATTCTGGTTCTTTTTAAGGAATTTCCCTGAGCCTCCCCCTAGCTGGGCAGGGCCTGGATAAAGAAGAGATTCCAGGGGGAGCTGAACGTGTTCCAGGGAGGGCTCTGGGGTGCACGTTGTGGGGTCAGTGGGGAGGTTGGTCTGTAACTCGGCAGGAAAAGGAGAATTTCTGTAGATGCCGACGCGGGATGTTTCGTGTTCTCAGTTCCCCCCAGGCTGCGAGTGGACCCTGCCCCCGCCACGCCCGTCGCACTGAACGAGTCTGTGACGTTCACGTGCCACGCGGAGGGGTTTTACCCGAAGGACGCAAATCTCACCTGGCTGGAGAACGGAAATGAATCGAATCTGGGAAAATCCTCCCCCCCGGCTGAGAATCCAGATGGGACGTACACGCTGCAGAGCTCCCTGGAGGTCAAAGCAACTGAGCCGAGGAGTCAGTCCGTGTTCACCTGTCGGGTGGTGCACGATTCCCAGCCCCCCGTCAGTGCCAGCGAGATGCTGAGATTCTCCCAGGCTCCTGCTGAGCCAGGTAAAGGTCCCACTTCACCTACTCCAGGTAAATGTGCAGTTGAACCTCCCCTGCACTGCTGGGAAATGCCCCATGGAAGGCCAGTTTCCTCGGAGCCCGGTGAAGGTGCCCGTGAGCCAGGGCGGGAGGGCCGGGAACCAGCCGTTCTCTTGTCCGCGGGGGGTTTCTGTCCATTGGCTGATCCGATGTATTTACACTGCAGGACAGAGCCTGTTCTCCAGCCCCGCTCTCTGGATCGGCCTCCTCCTGGAGAAGGTGCTGACGGCCGCCTTCCTCCTCTTCCTCTTCCTGAGGAGTAAAGAGTAACCAGGTAAATGTCGATTCTCTGCGAGTTACCCTGGGGCATCCAAAGGAGCCGGAGGGAACCGATTGTAATGCTGCAGCCCACGGGCAGAGCGGGAAGGGTTAAACTCTCCTAGGGAGTCAGTGTTGCGGGGTTGGGTGTCTCTGGGGCTGCTCACAGGACACAGACCCTCCCAGTCCAGTGCCAGCCCAGATCACTAGTGACCAGTTGGGTTTTTCAGGGCCCCAGTCCAGTTTCGGGAGCCCTCATGGCCCCTTCACCAAGTGACCATCTCCCTGGGCACTGCCTGGTGCTCTAACCGGTTATCAGAGACCCCAAGGGTTGGGTACAAGTGGCGGATGAATTGCTCTGCCCCATAGAGTGGGTCCCACTGGCTCAGGGTGAGGTTCATGGTGAGCTGGCAGGGCTGGCCAGGCCTTTCATCGCTGTCTCCACCGCCGTGATATAGAATCCCCTTTGCTCCTCTCCTGCCCACACGCAGCCCCTCCACACTCCCCCTCCATTTGGTAAATGGCTCCCGGGTTCCACAGGAGCAGGTTCCCCAGGAGAGACAGGTCAGGGCCCCCGGGGGAGCCCCGGAATCCCTGCCCCCAAACACCCAGGCAGGTCGGGGGAGCCCTGGAGGGGATCAGTTCCCCTTTATCTCATGTTATGAGCATTGTCCCAGCCGTGTCGCTGCTGGAAATCCTGCCCCAGAGTATTCACCCCCAGAACAAGAGTCCCACACCTGTCCCAGGCCAGGAATTCCCTGGTCCGAGAGCATCTCCTGCGCTGGGGCTGTACAGAGGATCCCAGTCACCCATTCGTGCTATGGACCGGATTCCTTAGATCCAGAGCACTGTGACTGCTGTTAACCAGCCTCCCCTGGCATTGCTGCCCAGCTCCCCAGACCTGAACCCCAAAGAGACAAACCCCCTGCTCATTCCACCCGGATCCTCAGCCCAGAGCTGGTGGCACCGTCCCTGGGGGACACCCCAGTTACTGCCTGAATCCACTCCAGCATCGTCCTCCTCTGGGCTTCCGAACACTCCTGTCCCAGTCCTGATCCCTGACCAGGAGGGTCCCTCCCCTTTCCCGGGAGGGGGATTCAGGTACTAGCTTGTCCCAGTCACTGGAGATTCAGGAGAGTCGGAGTCCCGAGTAAATCCCCCCTCGGTTAAACGTACAGTGTGAGATGCCGGCTCCCGACACCCCCCAGCTCAGGGCGTGATGGGGGCTGACTTGGGGCGCACTAGAGCAGTTTGCCCCTGGGGGGCTCCTCCCTGGGCCGGGTTCATGCTGAGGGAAGGGTCGTTCCTGACTCTCCTCATTCACCTGTTGGATTCTTTCCTTTCGCAGCCCCTGGGCCATTTCCCAGATTTCTCGCACTGTCGCCACCTGCCAACTTCTCTGTCCGCAGCCTCTGTCCCCGCGTCCAAGAGGTTGGCTGGAGCTGCAGTGAGCCCTGCTGGCCAAGCAGATGGAGCCCAGGCTTGAGGAAGCGAAGGTTAAGGGGTGACCCGGTTACAGTCTATAAGTACCACGCGGCCTGGGGAACAAATAGTGAATAATAGGCTCATCCGTCTGGCAGATAAAGGTCTGACACACGATCCAATGGCTGGAAGTTGGAGTCGGACAAATTCAGACTGGAAATTAGGCCTAAATGTTTAGTGGTGAGAGTAATTCACCAGCGGAACAATTCACCCAGCGTGGTGGTGGATTCTCCGTCGCTGACCGTTTTCATATCCAGACTGGATGTTTCTCAAGGGATCTGCTCTGGGGATTATCTAGGGGGATTCTCTGGCCCGTGCTATAGAGCAGCTCAGACTAGAGGAGCCCAGCGCCCCCTTCTGGCCTGGGAATTTAGGAATCTCTGAGGGACGAACCCACCCCTCGCTCCTGGCCGCTGAGGAAAGAGCCGCCAGACAGACTCCTGCCCCCTTCGGCCCGTCCCTCTGCGCTGTCTGTACCGACCTTCGCTTCAGGGAGCCCATCTGGGCAATGCGGGGGGTGATGCCATTTGTCTGTGGGTGACACGCAGTGTGTCTGTGAGACCCGCTGGCCCGGAGCAGCCCCTCAGAGTCCTGCGGTTTTGGCCGGAGGCTCAGACTCGGGCTCCCTGGGCTGCAGGAGTTGATGTGACCCTGGGAGCTGATTGGAGAGACATAGGCCCCTGCTGTTACTGCTGGGCCTGGCCAATCCCCGGGGTGGCCTGGAGAGGGTCCCTGCGGGCAGTGGGCAGGGCCGGGTCCCATAGCTGCCCATGCTGGTCTGTGCTCTGGGACACCGGGGGAGGGAGGGACACAGACCATGTGTGGTGCTGGGTTGTGTCTCTTGTGCTGCTTCGGACTCTGTCTCTGCTCAGCTGGGAAGAGGCAGGAGACGGTTGTGTAGTAATTTCTGCTTGACAATAAATGGCTCTGGCAATGCTTGAACTCACCCGAGACGTGCAGAGTCCTTTGGCTGATCTTCCCTGAACCGCCCGGCCGGTCCCATGGCAAGAACATCCAGCTCTCTCTCTGTGGCTGTGCTGGGCAGTGGGGAGAGGAGACCTTCAGGGAGCATTTCCTGCCTTTCTGCCACGTGAGTTGGGATGGGTGGAAGTCCCTCGTCTTGGAAGGTGCTGGGATCAGAAGGCCCCTGTCAAGCTGTCCTGCAGCGACTCAAGAGCCGGTGAGGCAGACGGTTAGGACGCCGGGCGCAAAGCTCTGATTGGCTGTGAGTTCTATACTTAGATTTCACCAACCGGTTATGAAGTATAAACACCTCAGGCTCCATGACTGCCTTAATATGGAGCCAGAGACAGCCGCCTTGGGCTCTCCGGTGTGTCTCGCCACCCAGGGAGGTACGCTTCTCTTTCCGATAAACAGTCCCTTGCACCAAAGATAACAGCAATATTCTGGTTACTCCCAGTCCCAAAGCACCTGACACTTACCCCAGGTCAATTGCACTTTAGATCTCACACTAAAGACAATACTGTAGGCAATCCTCTAATTAACTATCTAAATATTTATTATCTAGGAAAAGGAAACGAGAGAGTTATCTACAAGGTTCAAGCAGGTAAAGCCATCTGCACACAAATGAGTTCCAACCTTAACTTTCAAATACTAATAGAGGCCTCTCTGTATAAACAATCTGTATATGTCCTTTAGGGCTAACCCAGGCTCAACACTGGGGATTTCTTGCTTATGCCTGAAAAACCTTGTTCTTGAGAATCTAAGCAGCATAGAGATGGAGTTCCTCCTTGTCAGGGATTTGTATTCCTTCCCTCCTTCTGCTTCAAGTTGCAAACTCAGCTAATGGGAGGAATTCACTTGTGTGTCTTTTCTTTATTGCTTGGAGCAATCAACAAAGTCTTTTGCCATCTGATGGTCCACAGTGTTTTGTCTGGTTGTGACAGGAAAAGGTGATGCTGGGATGTAACCTGACCCCAGCCAGGTGATGAGAAGCTGGATGTCTGTGTGTTTCTAACAAAGGCTTGAGGGGAGGCAGGAAAACACTTTGGCTGGGCTTTTGGTTGGGGTACTGGGGAGAACGAACATTGGGAACAAGGCCGGGAGCCCAAAACCCTGGGCCTCATCTTCCAGCCCCCCCAGAAGGGCCTGACTGACGGGTCCTGTCTAGACTAAGAAGCTCTGAGTTGGATTGTGTTCCTGTCATCTCAATAAACCTTCTAATCTACTGGCTGGCTGAGAGTCACTGTGAATCCCAGGAAGCGGGGGTGCAGGGACCGGACTCTGCACACTCCATGACACTGTTGTCCTTGCATTGTCCGGCAGGACATAACAGCTGCTTTGGGAGACTAGGATTTCACACTAGTTCATGCTACTCTCCTATCTACTGATTTGCACAGCTACAGATGCTTCCATAGGAGCATAAGAACAGCCCTACTGGATCAGATCAAAGGTCCATCTAGCCCAGTGTCCTCTCTTCTGACAGTGGCTAATGCCAGGGGCCCCAGAGGGAGTGAACAGAACAGGGAATCCTCAAGTGATCCATCCCCTGTCACTCCCTCCCAGCTTCTGGCAAACAGAGGTTAGGGACACCAGCCCTGTCCATCCTGGCTAATAGCCATTGATGGATTGATCCTCAATGGATTGAGCTAGTTCTTTTTTGAACCCTGTTATGCTGTTGGCCTTCACAACATCCTCTAGCAAGGAGTTCCACGGGTTGATTGTGCATTGAGTGATGAAATACTTCCCTTTTTTTGTTTTAATCCTGCTGCCTATTACTTCCATTTGGTGACTCCTAGTTCTTGTGCAATGAGAAGGAGTAAATAACACTTCCTGATTTACTTTCTCCACAGGGGTTATGATTTTATAGACCTCTATCATATCCCTCCAAGTCATCTCTTTTCCAAGATAAAAAATCCCAGTTTTATTAATCTCTCCTCATACAGCAGCCCTTTCATACCCTTAATCATTTTTTTGCCCTTTTTTGAACCTCTTCCCATTCCAATACATCTTTTTTGAGACGGGGCGACCACCTCTGCATGCGGTATTCGAGGTGTGGGTGTACAACGGATTTATATAGGGGCGATATTATATTTTCTCTCTTATTATTTACCCTTTTCTTAGTTTCAACCAGTTTGCCCAGTATTGAAGTCAGGCACTGCCTGTGATTGCCCTGTTAAAAAATACTCCTCTGGAGCCCTTTTAAAAAATTGGCGTCACATTAGCCATCCTCCAGTCATCTGGTACAGAAGCTGATTTAAATGATGGGTTACAGACTACAGGTTTTTTCTCCTAGTGATAATGGACCATCTACATTTAACAGCCCTCTTACAATTGGTATGCTAATGTACATTTTTTTTTTCTTTTTCTTTCCTTGTGTGTGTATAAATGCATCTTACGTCTGTTCCATTCTATGGATCCGATGAAGTGAGCTATAGCACATGAAAGCTTATGCTGAAATAAACTAGTTCGTCTCTATGGTGCTACAAGTATTCCTCGCTTTCTTTATGGATACAGACTAACACGGCTGCTATTCTTGAACCAGACAACAGTTAGTATTTCTGCAATTTCACATTTGAGTTCCATCTGGTCCTGGTGAGTTATTCCTGTTTAATTCATCAATTTGTTGCAAACAGTCTCTAATGACACCTCAGTCTGGGACAGTCCTCAGATCTGTCACCTACAAAGAATGGCTCAGGTTTGGGACTCTCCCTAACGTCCTCAGCCCTGCAGACCGATGTGAAGAATTCCGTTAGTTTCTCCTCAATGTCCTTATCGTCCTCGGGTGTCCTTTAGCATCTCCATCGTCCAGCAGCCCCCCTGGTTGTTTAGCAGACTTCCTGCTTCTGATCTACTAAAAAAAATTGCTATTCCTTTTTGAGTCTTTGGCTAACTGTTCCTCAAATTCTTTTCTTGGCCTTCCTACTTGTATTTTTGCTTCATTTGCAAGTGTTTCTGCTTCTCTCCTCACTAGGATTTACCTTCCACTTTTTAAAGGATGCCTTTTTGCCTCTCACTGCTTCTTTTCCTTGGTTGTTTAGGCCCAATGGCTCTTTTTTTGGTTCTCTTGCTGTGTTTTTTAAATATGGGCTACACATGTAAGTTGAGCCTTTATTATGGTGTCTTTATAAAGTTTCCACGCAGCTTGCAGGGATTTCACTTCTGGCACCGTATCCTTTCATTTCTGTTCAACTAACTGCCTCATTTCTGTGTAATTCCCCTTTCTGAAATTAAATGCTACAGTGTTGGGCTGCTGCGGTGTTTTTCCTGCCCCAGGGATATTCAATGTAATTATTAAAAAAATTAATTCCAATGCGAATGCTCCAGTCGTACCGTACACCGTGGGATACAGCTGTTTAAAGTGAGATTAACAAAGGAACAACTCACACGCATTCAATAAAGTCTAAACAGGAAGCTCGTTTGTACAACTCGAATCCCTCCTGTAACAATAGTGACACCCAGGTGAGCCGGCCCGGCTCCAGCTTGGGCCGTGTCAGGGTTCAGTAGAGCTCTGGGGGGCTTGGCATGAGCTGGCACCTGGTTTGGCAGTGACACCCTCCCTTCCCCCACTCAGCAGCACCCTTACCTCCCCCTGAGTGCAGTGTTTGTCATTGCACAGGGACATCGGGGCTCGTCTGTTATCCCTGTTTGTTACTAGGGGTGTTCGTTAGGAAGCATCCACATGCACTAGGTGGGTTTTGATGTTGTATACAGAAAATCTGGAGCCTTCCTGTAGCAGCCCAGGGTTTATCTGGCCCCTCTGCCATTCGCGGGTTGAACCGCTCCCCTCCCTCCACCCTGCTCTGCCTTATTTAACCTCCTTTTGGAGAGTCCCTTCTCTGGAGCTCTTTTCCACCAGCCTTCATCATTTCTTGCCCTAAAAACAAAAGTCACATTCCAGAGCCAGATCTGCCTCTCTGGCCACTACCAGGCGGAGTATGAAATCAGCAGGTGCCGGTGCCTTTGGCACAAGCAGTTGGCAGCTGAGCACTATGCGACCCGGTTCAGGGGCAGAGCTGGGGAGGTGGCCGTAGAGAGGGGGAGGCAGAGGGGAGGTGTAAGTGTGGATAGTGGGGGCACAATTTAAAGGGTCTGGTGTCTTGCAGCGGGGTTCAGGGCTGGCCCCCAGGAGAACAAGGAGTCTGGATTTCTAGAGACACTTTGGATGTCTGTCGGACGATGCTCTGTAAGAGCAGCTGGAGGCTGTTCCAGCAGAGAGCTGCTCCTGAGCTTACAGCCGACTGGGACGGCAGCTTGGAAGGTCCCTGGTTGGCAGCACGAGACCTGTGAGGCTTTAGGACCCAAGGGAAAGGCTGCTGCAGCTGGTGCCAAGGGGAACTCTGGGCAGGGAAGGAAGGGAGAGAGCTGCTGTGGCTGAATGGCTTCCTGGGGTAGGCAGGAGGGAGCGGAGAGCCCAGTGCCAGCTGTGTGCCAAGGGAGATGTGAACTGGGCACCAAGAGCCAGCTGTGTATGGGGCTGGGGTGGGGTGGGGTGAAAGGGAGGAACCATCTGTGTGTAGTGATGCTGTGGACACTGCCCAGGGCAGGTGCAAGCGCTGTTGTGACGGAGTACGAATACTGTGTGTGTGTGCCTCAGTTTCCCCTATGCATTTCTTAAGTGTCTATGTGAAGGAATAGGGGCTGATGGTGTTGCAAAGCAGAAAGACAGTGTATGCAAGTAGCCAACGCCCTCTCCCCTCTCTCTGCAGGTGTCCCTACCTGAAGCTGTAATCTGACTCCAAGTGGGGGACGGAGGTCACCTGACCTGGATGAGCCAGGGGGGAGGAGGGGCTGGAGACAGTGAGTTTGAGTCTGGATCTCGCTAGAAAGAGGGAGAGAGCTCTGGATGGCTGTGAGTCACGTCTGACTGTGGATTTGGGGTGCAGAATCCACGGGCTCCCCCAGGACCAATCCCGGGTGGGCTCGCTGGGGGAAGTGCACGGAGGGGCAGAAGGTGCTGACTGCTCCGAGGTCAGACGCAGGAAGGTGGAAGCAGGTACCCGTGAAGCTCCCAGTCTTGGAAATAGGCTGTGTACGGAGATGGGACACTTCCCCCGGAGTCCTGACTAGCTTCCTAGGGAGCAAGTTCCAGACCATCACCCTGGGCACTCCATGACAATCGTCTCTCTGCAGCATGGCGAGGGAGCCTGGAGCCCCACTGCCAAGCGCCCTGCCTGCCCAGGGGCAGCTCTGGGATGGTTTTGCTGAGCCCAGGCCTGTGTGAGAAGGGAGAAGTTGGCGGCCAGTCTCTTAGAGCAGCCAGCCCCCAGCCTCTGCCCTGTGCCTGGGAGAGAGGGGAGGGGGGAGGGGTCAAGTGTCTCCAGCAGACTAAGGAAATTTCAAGATGGGACTGGAGGCCCTGAAGGACTCCGCGACTTCCCCCAGGTGACAGGAAATTGACCATCTCCTGGATCCCAGTCCAGTGCTTTTAGCACAGACCTTCTTTCTCCTCCCATCCAAACTGGATCCAAACTAACCCCCAAAGCCAAATTCCAGCCTCGACCTAACCCAGATCCACCCTCTCCCTGCCCAGCCCATCTCTAATTAACACAGATCAGGTGCCGGGAGTGGCCATGTGCCGTCCCCCCACCGAGCCGTGTATTGAAGGAGTCTCTCTGGGAGCAGTCACAGCCAGGGACTAGCTCCAGAACAGGGGTCTCCGGCTTTCAGGGTCTCTGTGGAGGGTGTTTCTGACCGTGCCGTGGCTGGTAAGTCTGGTTTGGTGTTTGGGAGGGAGATTTAAACACTGTCAGGGAATTCCCTTCCCAAAGAGCCGCTCTCAGCCGGGGCCCCTCTCTGCACCCTGCAGTACCCCAGCAGGGTTGGCCTGGAGGCTGAAGCACGTGGCAGTCAAAGGGCTGGATTTCGGGAGGCTTCGTGAGAGAACCCGGGTCACCAGCCGCTTCGCTGTGAGGAGGGAAATTAATGGTGGGAAGAAACAGTTGAGTCTGCAGAGAGGTGGAGCAGGAACTGTCACCAACACAACCCACTTCCTACTGCACTGGGGGAAGATCCGACCCTGAACCTCAGACTCCCCCGTATCTCTTCAGACAGCGGAGAGCTGGCAAAGGCAGCGGTGTTGACAGGTCACCCCGCTGACAACAAAATGGCTCCGTCGACCCCTGTGTCTGGATTGTCTCTTCTGTGCCTGGTGCTGCTGCTTCTCCTGGACTCCCCTGGTGAGTGTAGAACATGGACCCTGCCCAGGCGGGCACACGCCGTCCAGTCTGCTTTCTTGCTGCTTGAACAGAGGGAAATTCCAGATGCTCTAAAGGGAGGAATAAACCCTTGTGTATTTTATATCACCAGAGGAAACCTTCCTGCCCCAGTTTGTGATCAGCGTATGCTCCGGAGTGTGAGAACGGGTAACGGTGTTTACACTGATCCCAGCTGGGGTCACTGCAGGGGCTGCTCTTCTTTTTATAAACGTCTGATCTTTTTGTAGAAATCTTACTGAGCAATTAGATTCAACAATATCCTGCAGCAGTGAATTCCACAGGTTAGTTAGATGTGGGTTATAATCTTTCTTTTTATTCCTTTAAATCGAGTTGCTTTCAGACTCCATCGGGTGCCATGTCTGTGTGGGGCCATCAGGGGGCAAATTAACCCTCCGTTGACTGGCAGTAAGTGACCCACCGAGAAGCTTCTTCTCTGTGGCTGGAGTGGCCAGACTCAGGGCCCTTGTCCCTGCGGTTACCAATATCACACTCAGAGAACAGCTCCCTGGTCCCTGTCTGCTTCCCGGGCGCAGCTCTGGGGCAGCCTGCAGGGGTCGCTGTGGAACGACACAAAGTTACACCCCAGACAACTAATGCTCCTCTGTCATGGGATGTGGGGGAATCCGGTCCCTGCACCCCCACTTCCTGGGTTTCACAGTGACTCTCAGCCAGCCAGAGGATTAGAAGGTTTATTTGAGGTGACAGGAACATGATCCAACTCAGAGCTTCTCAGCACATACAGGACCCCTCAGTCAGGCCCTTCTGGGGCACAGGGAGAAAAGACCCCGGATCGTGTTCCTCCTCTTCCCCAGCCTGCTTCTAACTCCACCCCCTGTAGCCGTCTCTGTCCTTAGTCCAGCCTCCCCCACCCCCCTTCCTCCTCTCAGCTTACACCCCAGATATTTCCCTTCAGAGAAACCTCCAGGGCTGGGAGCAGGATCCGAACCCCGGTGCCCTGGCGTGGGACTCATCCCCCTGCTGCGGCGGGACGGGGGCTTGTCAACCAGCATCCCCCAGCCTGGCCTGTTCTCTCCTCCCAGGGGCCGGGGCCCAGGAGTTCCAGCTGCTGCAGCCCCAGGACGCCGTCTGGGTGTCGGCGGGAGAGACTCTCACCCTGACCTGCGAGGTAACTGGGGTCGCTCCACCAGGAGGCGTGAAGTGGTTCAAGGACTCGGGCAGTGGCCGGCAGCTCGTTTATACAGATGCGGGATCGTTCCCCCGGGTGACGCGGGCTGTGCCGGGCTCTAACACAAACTACACCATCCGCATCAGTGACACCCGCCCCGCGGACACCGGGATCTATCGCTGTGTGAGGTTCAGGACGGTGTCGGGAGGCGATGAGGAGATCAGATCCGGCGCCGGCACGACCGTGTCTGTGATCGGTGAGTGCGAGATCCCGTCCCAGCCCCCGCCCCACCGGGGACTGGGACCAGGGCGGGGAACGACCCAGCTCAGCCCAGACACGAACCGGGGAGCTGGGATTCCCACCGAGACAGCAGCAAAGTGGGGCCTGGGATGAGACCTGCACAGGGGGAGGGACGATTGTGGGTTTTAGGGAGACGGGGGGAGAAGAGGGAGAAATTTCTAGCCCCTGGGATCGCTGCCCCCCGATAAAACCGACCTGCCAGGTGCACCAGCCAGGTGCTGGCTCTGCCGCCCTTCACAGCCCCCAGCCGAACCGGCCGCGACTCCTCACACCCACCTACCCGGGGGAATCGCTCCCGGGCCCAGGGGGTTTCTCCACCCGTCCCAGTGCCGGGCAGTCCCAGTGGGGGATGGGGAGCGAGGATCAGGCTGGGGCAGCTGCAGAGAGTTTGTGCTTCCTCGGCAGAACTGACCTGCAGCCCGACAGCCCCAGTGTGAATCTACTCGACCCCCCCCATTCCCTCTAGGGGTCCCCCCCCAGCCCCTTTATCTCCTCTGGCTGGCGGCACAGAGCTCAGCTGCAGCCCTGGAGTTCCTGGGATGTTTCCTTCCTTTCCTGTGACACTTCCCCATCCCCAGCAAGGACTTTCCTAGTCTGCTCCCTGCCCCAAACCCTTTCCATGGGCTCAGGGGCCGGGGCTGTGGCTCCCCTGATCTCAGGCTGTCCCTGTGGGGAAGCGGGTCCCATGGGGCAGGGGAACAGGCTCTCAGGGGCAGAGGGATCTGACTGATAAACTCTTCTCCCTGCAGCCAGACCGTCGGCCCCGTCCGTGTCCGGCCCCCCCAGCAGGGCAGAGCCGGGTCCCCCAGTGAATTTCACCTGCACGTCAGGAGGATTCTCCCCCAGAGACATCACTGTGACCTGGCTCAAAAACGGGGTCAAACTCCCAGCCCCCGAGACCCGGGTTCTCCCTGAACACGAGAGCGTCTCCTACGACGTGTCCAGCACCCTGGGGCTGAACCTGACCCCAGGAGACACCCGCTCCCAGCTCACCTGTCAGATAGAGCACAGCACCTTACCGGCTCCCCTGCGTGGGACTTACAACCTCAGCCACGCCCTGCGAGGTAGGACCCCAGCCGGGACTGACCAGTGGGGGCTCTGCTATGGGGGGGGGGGCTGGGGAGGTGTGAGAGGGTTGTGATGGACCCATCGCCCTTCGGGGTCTCTTTCAGGTGGGTATTTTGTGGGGGATCAAACATTGAAATCCAGGTTTGGTTCCAGTCTCTGCCCAGTGTCCTTAGAACATAGAGACTCTTCCCTTGAGCCAGGAAGTCCCTGCTCCTCCACACACACACCCCTCTGGGCTGGGAGTGTGGGTTGGAAGGTGTTTGTCCCTGTCTGATTCCCGGTAAGATCCCATCCCCCAGGTGAAGTTCTCCAGCCCGCTGTGTGTTTGGTTCAGGGAGGAAGGGGAAGGGTGTGACGGAGTAGGAATACTGTGTGTGCCTCAGTTTCCCCTATGCATTTCTTGAGCGTCTATGTGAAGGGATAAGGATGTGTAGCTGATGCAAAGCAGAGCCTCTCTGCAGGTGTCAAAATACCTGAAACTGTAATCTGACCCCAAGTGGGGGAGGGAGGTCACCTGACCTGGCTGAGCCAGGCAGGAGGAGGGGCTGGAGAGAGTGAGTTTCAGTTTGGAGTCTGCAGCTGGCTGGAGAGAGGTTTTGGAGTCTGAAGCTGGGTGGGCAGAAGGGAGGCAGGGTCTGCCCCCCCTTGGGTTCCCAAAATGGATCCAGCTGAGGGGTTCGGGTACCTACGATCTCGGTGTTAGACCATGTACCTGTCGATGAATAAACCTCTGTTTTACTGGCTGGCTGAGAATCACGTCTGACTATGGATTTGGGGTGCAGAATCCATTGACTCCCCCAGGACCCCGCCCGGGCGGGCTCACTGGGGGAAGCGCACAGAGGGGCAGAAGGTGCTGAATACTCCGAGGTCAGCCCCAGGAAGCTTGAAGTGGGTACCTGTGAAGCTCCTGGCCTTGGAAACAGGCTGTGTACGGAGAGGGGACTCTTTCCCCAAAGTCCTGACTGGCTTCCTAAGGAGCAAGTTCCAGACCATCGCCCGGGCACTCCGTGACAAGGGGGGAGTGGGGGCGTGGGTGTCACCTTGCTCTCTATTAAGCCAGTTAGGACTCTGAGGGAAAACATCCTCTCTCCATACACAGCCTGTCTCCAAGGCTAGGAGCTTTAGAGCCCCCCGTTTACACCTTCCTGGGTCTGACCTCGGAGCATTCTGCACCTTCTGCCCCTCCGTGCACTTCCCCCAGCGAACCCCCCCAGGTGGGGTCCTGGGGGGAGCCTGTGGAATCTGCACCCCAAATCCACAGTCAGACGTGAGTCTCAGCCAGCCAGTGAAACAGAGGTTTATTCGATAATCGGCACCTGGTTGTAGCGGGGTGATACCCGCTCCCTGCCGGCCAGGGCTGGAATAGCCCTGGAAAAAGGGTTTGTGGCTGGGAGCCTGCTAGCAGGCTTAAGTGGAAAGCAGGCTCAGCTGTGTGGCCACGCCCCAAACATTCCAAACTGTATAAAAGCCTGGGAGGCAGGATAGAGAGAGGTGAGTCTACTCTGTAGGCAGCAGGAGACAGGGCCTGGCTGCAAAGTACCTGGACTGGGACAGGGTGTGGGTGAGGCAGCTGGGAGCCAGGGAGCCTGAGCTCTAGGGAGAGGGCCCCAGCTTGGTGAGCCTAGGGAAGGCTCAACCCACGGGGTACTGGGGATTGTAAGGGGGCAGTCTCCTCTGCAAGCAGAGGGAGACAAGGCCTGGCTGCTGGGAGCCTTTATCAGGGTACCCAGACTGGGACAGGGCGAGGGCAAGGCAGCTGGGAGCCAGGGAGCCTAAGCTCTAGTGAGAGGGCCCCAGCTTGCTGAGCCTAGGGAAGGCCCGACCTAGGAGGTACTGGGGGTTGCAAGGGGGCGGTCCCTGGGCTGGATAAGAGCAGCAGGCCAACCCCTTCTTGCCGGTGATGAGTAGCCATGAGACTGCAGTCAGCCTCAGAGAAACTGAGGCAGTGGTGACTGGCAGTGGCAGTATCTGAGGCAAGTTGGGGATAGTGGGTGTTGGGTTCCCCAGGGAGGGGAGACCTTAAGACCAGGGGGGTACTGCAAGGGTGCAGCACCCTCAGCAAGGGGTTCCGGAGTCCAGGAGGGAGATGGGGCCAGTGTGAAGAAGCGGACGTTGGCCGACAGAGGGCGCTCCAGGGTCAAAAATAGCGAATTCCCTGATGACCAGACGGGGGCGCCGCCGGGTGAGTGGTCGACTCCCTTACATTGGTCTAACACAGACCATACAGCGAATGTGAGCCCTCAGCTGGATCCATTTTGGGTGTCAGAGAGCGAGATAGATCCTCTCCCCTTCCCTGCCTCACTCCAGCTAGCTTCAGACTCCAAACTCCTCCCTCCAGCCCCTCCCCTGCTTCCCTTTTGTCTTCCCTTCCCCAGGCAGGTCAGGTGACCTCCCTCCCCCCTCCCCTCCCCGCCAGGTCAAGTTACAGCTTCAGGTATGGCCACCTTCACCCAAGATTCAGAGGAAACAGTAAAGAGCATTTCTACTCCCTCACAGTGGGGACCATTTTTTTCCTCTCTGCTAATTCTGGTTCTTTTTAAGGAATTTCCCTGAGCCTCCCCCTAGCTGGACGGGGCCTGGAGAAAGAAGAGATTCCAGGGGGAGCTGAACGTGTTCCAGGGAGGGCTCTGGGGTGCACGTTGTGGGGTCAGTGGGGAGGTTGGTCTGTAACTCGGCAGGAAAAGGAGAATTTCTGTAGATGCCGACGCGGGATGTTTTGTGTTCTCAGTTCCCCCCAGGCTGCGAGTGGTCCCTGCCCCCGCCACGCCCATCACACTGAACGAGCCTGTGACGTTCACCTGCCACGCGGAGGGGTTTTACCCGAAGGACGCGAGTCTCACCTGGCTGGAGAACGGAAATGAATCGAATCTGGGAAAATCCTCCCCCCCGGCTGAGAATCCAGATGGGACGTACACGCTGCAGAGCTCCCTGGAGGTCAAAGCAACTGAGCAGAGGAGTCAGTCCGTGTTCACCTGTCGGGTGGTGCACGATTCCCAGCCCCCCGTCAGTGCCAGCGAGATGCTGAGATTCTCCCAGGCTCCTGCTGAGCCAGGTAAAGGTCCCACTTCACCTACTCCAGGTAAATGTGCAGCTGAACCCTCCCCTGCACTGCTGGGAAATGCCCCATGGAAGGCCAGTTTCCTCGGATCCCGGTGAAGGTGCCCGTGAGCCAGGGCGGGAGGGCCGGGAACCAGCCGTTCTCTTGTCCGCGGGGGGTTTCTGTCCACTGGCTGATCCGATGTATTTACACTGCAGGACAGAGCCTGTTCTCCAGCCCCGCGCTCTGGATCGGGCTCCTCCTGGAGAAGGTGCTGACGGCCGCCTTCCTCCTCTTCCTCTTCCTGAGAAGTAAAGAGTAACCAGGTAAATGTGGATTCTCTGGGAGTTACCCTGGGGCATCCAAAGGAGCCGGAGGGAACCGATTGTAATGCTGCAGCCCACGGGCAGAGCGGGAAGGGTTAAAGTCTCCTAGGGAGTCAGTGTTGCGGGGTTGGGTGTCTCTGGGGCTGCTCACAGGATCCAGACCCTCCCAGTCCAGTGCCAGCCCAGATCACTAGTGACCAGTTGGGTTTTTCAGGGCCCCAGTCCAGTTTCGGGAGCCCTCATGGCCCCCTCACCAAGTGACCATCTCCCTGGGCACTGCCTGGTGCGCTAACCAGCTATCAGAGACCCCAAGGGTTGGGTACAAGTGGCGGATGAATTGCTCTGCCCCATAGAGTGGGTCCCACTGGCTCAGGGTGAGGTTCATGGTGAGCTGGCGGGGCTGGCCAGGCCTTTCATCGCTGTCTCCACCGCCGGGATATAGAATCCCCTTTTGCTCCTCTCCTGCTCACACGCAGCCCCTCCACCCTCCCCCTCCATTTGGTAAATGGCTCCCGGGTTCCGCAGGGGCAGGTTCCCCGGGAGAGACAGGCCAGGGCCCCCGGGGGAGCCCCGGAATCCCTGCCCCCAAACACCCAGGCAGGTCGGGGGAGCCCTGGAGGGGATCAGTTCCCCTTTATCTCATGTTACGAGCATTGTCCCAGCCATGTCGCTGCTGGAAATCCTGCCCCAGAGTATTCACCCCCAGAACAAGAGTCCCACACCTGTCCCAGGCCAGGAATTCCCTGGTCCGAGAGCATCTCCTGCACCGGGGCTGTACAGAGGATCCCAGTCACCCGTTCGTGGCTATGGACCGGATTCCGTAGATCCAGGGCACTGTGACTGCTGTTAACCAGCCTCCCCTGGCATTGCTGCCCAGGTCCCCAGACCTGTACCCCAGAGAGACGAACCCCCGGCTCGTTCCACCCAGCTCAGCCTGATCCTCAGCCCCTCGGGGACACCACAGTTACTGCCTGAATCCACTTCAGCATCCTCCTCCTCTGGGCTTCCGAACACTCCTGCCCCAGTTCTGATCCCTGACCAGGAGGGTCCCTCCCCTTTCTAGGGAGGGGGATTCAGGTACCAGCTTGTCCCAGTCACTGGAGATTCAGGAGAGTCGGAGTCCCGAGTAAATCCCCCCTCGGTTAAACGTACAGTGTGAGATGCCGGATCCCAACACCCCCCGGCTCAGGGCGTGATGGGGGCTGACATGGGGCGCACTAGAACAGTTTTCCCCTGGGGGGCTCCTCCCTGGGCCGGGTTCATGCTGAGGGAAGGGTCGTTCCTGACTCTCCTCATTCACCTGTTGGATTCTTTCCTTTCGCAGCCCCTGGGCCATTCCCCAGATTTCTCCCACTGTCGCCACCTGCCAACTTCTCTGTCTGCAGCCTCTGTCCCCGCGTCCAAGAGGTCAGCTGGAGCTGCAGTGACCCCTGCTGGCCAAGCAGATGGAGCCCAGGCTTGAGGAAGTGAAGGTTAAGGGGTGACCCGGTTACAGTCTACAAGTACCATGCGGAATGGGGAACAAATAGTGACTAATGGGCTCGTCCGTCTGGCAGATAAAGGTCTGACACACGATCCAATGGCTGGAAGTTGGAGCCAGACAAATTCAGACTGGAAATTAGGCCTAAATGTTTAGTGGTGAGAGTAATTCACCAGTGGAACAATTCACCCAGCGTGGTGGTGGAGTCTCCGTTGCTGACCGTTTTCATATCCAGACTGGATGTTTCTCAAGGGATCTGCTCTGGGCATTATCTAGGGGGATTCTCTGGCCCGTGCTATAGAGCAGCTCAGACTAGAGGAGCACAGCGCCCCCTTCTGGCCTGGGAATTTAGGAATCTCTGAGGGACGAACCCACCCCTCGCTCCTGCCCGCTGAGGAAAGAGCCGCCAGACAGACTCCTGCCCCCTTCGGCTCGTCCCTCTGCGCTGTCTGCACCGACCTTCGCTTCAGGGAGCCCATCGGGGCAATGCGGGGGGTGATGCCATTTGTCTGTGGGTGACACGCAGTGTGTCTGTGAGACCCGCTGGCCAGGAGCAGCCCCTCGGAGTCCTGCGGGTTTGGCCGGAGGCTCAGACTCGGGCTCCCTGGGCGGCAGGAGTTGATGTGCCCCTGGGAGCTGATTGGAGAGACACAGACCCCAGCTGTTACTGCTGGGCCTGGCCAATCACCGGGGTGGCCTGGAGAGGGTCCCTGCGGGCAGTGGGCAGGGCCGGGTCCCATAGGTGCCCATGCTGGTCTGTGCTCTGGGACAGCGGGGGAGGGAGGAACACAGACCATGTGTGGTGCTGGGTTGTGTCTCTTGTGCTGCTTCGGACTCTGTCTCTGCTCAGCTGGGAAGAGGCAGGAGACGGTTGTGTAGTAATTTCTGCTTGACAATAAATGGCTCTGGCAATGCTTGAACTCGCCCAAGACGTGCAGAGTCCTTTGGCTGATCTGCCCTGAACCGCCCGGCTGGTCCCACAGCAAGAACATCCAGCTCTCTCTGTGGCTGTGCTGGGGCAGCGGGGAGAGATGTGAGCTGGGCGCCAAGAGCCAGCTGTGTATGGGGCCGGGGTGGGAGGAACCATCTGTGTGCAGGGGAGGGGAGTGGGGCAGAGGCGCTGTGGACACTGCCCAGAGCAGGTGCAAGCGCCGTCTCTCTGCAGCATGGTGAGGGAGCCTGGCGCCCCACTGCCAAGCGCCCTGCCCGCCCAGGGGGAGCTCTGGGGTGGTTTTGCTGGGCCCAGGCCTGTGTGAGAAGGGAAGAAGTTGGCGGCGAGTCTCATAGAGCAGAGAGCCCCCAGCCCCTGCCCTGACCCCAGCCTCGGACCTGTGCCCAGGGGAGGGGTCAGGTGTCCCCAGCAGCCAAGTCAGACAAAGGCAATTTGACGATGGGACCGGAGGCCCTGAAGGACTCAGTGACACCCCCGAGGTCACAGTAAATTGACCATCTCCTGGATCCCAGTCCAGTGCTTTCAGCACAGACCTTCTTTCTCCTCCCATCCAAACTGGATCCAAACTAACCCCCAAAGCCAAACTCCAGCCTCGACCTAACCCAGATGCACCCTCTCCCTGCCCAGCCCATCTCTAATTAACACAGATCAGGTGCCGGGAGTGGCCATGTGCCTCCCCCCACCGAGCCGCGTATTGAAGGAGTCTCTCGGGGAGCAGTCACAGCCAGGGACTAGCTCCAGAACAGGGGTCTCCGGCTTTCAGGGGTCTCTGTGGAGGGTGTTTCTGACCGTGCCGTGGCTGGTAAGTCTGGTTTGGTCTTTGGGAGGGAGATTTAAACACTGTCAGGGAATTCCCTTCCCGAAGCGCCGCTCTCAGCCGGGGCCCCTCTCTGCACCCTGCAATACCCCAGTAGGGTTGGCATGGAGGCTGAAGCACATGGCAGTCAAAGGGCTGGATTTCGTGAGGCTTCGTGAGAGAACCCGGGTCACCAGCCGCTTCGCTGTGAGGAGTGAAATTAATGGTGAGAAAACACAGTTGAGTCTGCAGAGAGGTGGGAGCAAGAACTGTCACTAACACAACCCACTTCCTTCTGCACTGGGGGAAGATCCGACCCTGAACGTCACACTCCCCCGTATCTCTTCGGAAAACGGAGATCTGGCAGAGGCAGCGGTGTTGACAGGTCGCCCCTCTGACAACAAAATGGCTCCGTCGACCCCTGTGTCTGGATTGTCTCTTCTGTGCCTGGTGCTGCTGCTTCTCCTGGACTCCCCTGGTGAGTGTAGAACATGGACCCTGCCCAGGCGGGCACACGCCGTCCAGTCTGCTTTCTTGCTGCTTGAACAGAGGGAAATTCCAGATGCTCTAAAGGGAGGAATAAACCCTTGTGTATTTTATATCACCAGAGGAAACCTTCCTGCCCCAGCTTGTGATCAGCGTATGCTGTGGAGTGTGAGAACGGGTAACGGTGTTTACACTGATCCCAGCTGGGGTCACTGCAGGGGCTGCTCTTCTTTTTATAAAAGTCTGATCTGTTTGTAGAAATCTTACTGAGCGATTAGATTCAACAATATCCTGCAGCAGTGAATTCCACAGGTTAGTTAGATGTGGGTTCAAATCTTTATTTTTATCCCTTTAAATCGAGTTGCTTTCAGACTCCATCGGGTGCCATGTCTGTGTGGGGCCATCAAGGGACAAATTAACCCTCCGTTGATTGGCAGTAAGTGACCCACCGAGAAGCTCTTTCTCTGTGGCTGGAGCGGCCAGACTCAGGGCCCTTGTCCCTGCTCGTGTCCCTGAGGTTCCCCTGCTCACGTTCAGAGAACAGCTCCCTGGTCCCTGCCTGCTTCCCGGGGGGCCAGGGCGCAGCTCTGGGGCAGCCTGCAGGGGTCGCTGTGGAACGACACAAAGTTACACTCCAGACAACTAATACTCCTCTGTCATGGGATCTGGGGGAATCCGGTCCCTGCACCCCACTTCCTGGGATTCATGGTGACTCTCAGCCAGCCAGTAGATTAGAAGGTTTATTTGAGGTGACAGGAACACAATCCAACTCAGAGCTTCTCAGCACAAACAGGACCCCTTAGTCAGGCCCTTCTGGGGGGTAGGGGGAAAAGACCCCAGATCGTGCTCCTCCTCTTCCCCAGCCTGCTTCTAACTCCACCCTCTGTAGCCTTCTCTGTCCTTTGTCCAGCTCCTCCTCCTCCCCTTCTCCTCTCAGCTTCCAGCCCCAGGTATTTCCCTTCAGAGACACCCCCATCTCCAGTGAACCTCCCAGGGTCAATCCGCCCTGCGCCCTGCTGCCTCCCACCCTCCCTGGGCAGGGCCCGGCACTGGGCAGGGCTGGGAGCAGGATCCGAACCCGGTGCCCTGGCGTGGGACTCAGCCCCCTGCTGCGGCGGGACGGGGGCTTGTCAACCAGCATCCCCCAGCCTGGCCTGTTCTCTCCTCCCAGGGGCCGGGGCCCAGGAGTTCCAGCTGCTGCAGCCCCAGGACGCCGTGTGGGTGTCGGCGGGAGAGACTCTCACCCTGACCTGCGAGGTGACTGGGGTCGTTCCAGTAGGACCCGTGAAGTGGTTCAAGGACTCGGGCAGTGGCCGGCAGCTCGTCTATGCAGAGACGGGATCGTTCCCCCGGGTGACACAGGCTGTTCCTGGCTCTGACACAGACTACACCATCCGCATCAGTGACACCCGCCCCGCGGACGCCGGGATCTATCGCTGTGTGAAGTTCAGGAAGGGGTCGGGAGGCGATGAGGAGATCAGATCCGGCGCTGGCACGACCGTGTCTGTGAGTGCGAGATCCCGTCCCAGCCGCCCCCCCGCCGCCCCGCCCCCCCACCGGGGACTGGGACCAGGGCGGGGAACGACCCAACTCATCCCAGACACTAACCGGGGAGCTGGGATTCCCACCGAGACGGCAGCAAAGTGGTGGCTGGGATGAGACCTGCACCGGGGGGCATAGGAGGCTGTGGGCCTTAGGGAGACAGGGGGAGAAGAGGGAGAAGTTTCTAGCCCCTGGGATCGCTGCCCCCCGATAAAACCGACCTGCCAGGTGCACCAGGGGGTGCGGTGGGGGGTGACTGGCCGGGTGGGTGCATGGGGGGGGTGTCAGGTTTTGGGTTGATTCTTCTCACTCAGCCCCTCCCGAAGGAGCTGCCGTGGCTGCTAGTGGGGGCGGGGGCGGGGCTGGCTCTGCCGCCCTTCACAGCCCCCCAGCTGAACCGGCTGCGACTCCTCACACTCGCCTACCCGGGGGAATCGCTCCCGGGCCCAGGGGGTTTCTCCGCCCGTCCCAGTGCCGGGCCGTCCCAGTGGGGGATGGGGAGCGAGGATCAGGCTGTGGCAGCTGCAGAGAGTTTGTGCTTCCTCAGCAGAACTGACCTGCAGTTCGACAGCCCTGGTGTGAATCTACTCGACCCCCCCATCCCCTATAGGGGTCCCCCCCAGCCCCTTTATCTCCTCTGGCTGGCGGCACAGAGCTCAGCTGCAGCCCTGGAGTTACTGGGATGTTTCCTTCCTTTCCTGTGACACTTCCCCATCCCCAGCAAGGACTTTCCTAGTCTCCCCCCGCCCCAAACCCTTTCCATGGGCTCAGGGCCGGGGCTGTGGCTCCCCTGATCTCCGGCTGTCCCTGTGGGGAAGCGGGTCCCGTGGGGCAGGGGAACAGGCTCTCAGGGGCAGAGGGATCTGACTGATAAACTCTTCTCCCTGCAGCCAGACCGTCGGCCCCGTCCGTGTCCGGCCCCCCCAGCAGGGCAGAGCCGGGTCCCCCAGTGAATTTCACCTGCACGTCAGGAGGATTCTCCCCCAGAGACATCACTGTGACCTGGCTCAAAAACGGGGTCAAACTCCCAGCCCCCGAGACCCGGGTTCTCCCTGAACACGAGAGCGTCTCCTACAACGTGTCCAGCACTGTGGGGCTGAGCCTGACCCCAGGAGACACCCGCTCCCAGCTCACCTGTCAGATAGAGCACAGCACCTCACCGGCTCCCCTGCGTGGGACTTACAACCTCAGCCACGCCCTGCGAGGTAGGAGCCCAGCCGGGACTGACCAGTGGGGGCTCTGCTACTGGGGAGGGGGGGGGGGCAAAGATGGATCCTTCGGCCTTTGGGTCGGGTAGTAGGGGACCAGAGGAGTCAGAGGGGAGTCACTGAAATCCAGATTCAGATCTGGACTCTGCCCTGTGCCTTTAAAACTTTGAGACTCTTCACCCTGGGCTGGCGCATCCCCTTCTCCAACCCAGTGGAGGGCGGGGTGGGGAAGGTGTTTGACTTTATTTATACCCTGGTAAGACTCCACTCTCCATTTTAATGTACCCACGCTGGGTCTGTCGGGGGTTTCCAGGGGGAAGGGGAGGGAAATTGGGGACAGGGTAGGTTTGGGGTTTTGCATTCTGCTCATTTTAAAACATTCCCCTTCCCCCGGGTTTATTCTGTGAGGGGGGCCAAGACTCTCACACGCGGGAAGGCAACTTAGAGAGAGTCAAGTTCTTCACCTTGGAAAAATATCACCTGGCAAGTGGGACGTGGGCTCAGGGGGAAGGTCTCTTTGTCCAGCCCTGGAAATTTCCCTCTAACTCAGCAGGAAAAGGAGAATTTCTGTAGATGCCGACGCGGGATGTTTCGTGTTCTCAGTTCCCCCCAGGCTGCGAGTGGTCCCTGCCCCAGCCGTGCCCGTCGCACTGAACGAGTCTGTGAGGTTCACCTGCCACGCGGAGGGGTTTTACCCGAAGGACGCGAGTCTCACCTGGCTGGAGAACGGAAATGAGACGAATCTGGGAAAATCCTCCCCCCCGGCTGAGAATCCAGATGGGACGTTCACGCTGCAGAGCTCCCTGGAGGTCAACGCAACTGAGCAGAGGAATCAGTCCGTGTTCACCTGTCGGGTGGTGCACGATTCCCAGCCCCCCGTCAGTGCCAGCGTGACGCTGAGAATCTCCCAGCCACCCCCTGCGTCAGGCAAAGGGGATACTTCATCTAATGCAGGTAAATGTGCAGTTGAACCGTCCCCTGCACTGCTGGGAAATGGCAGGTCTGTTCTGCTGAACCCAGGGGCCATTTCAGTCCATATCTGGCAGGGGACTCCTCAGTGTGACAGCGACTCTTATTCAAGGATTATTGCTCAGCTCTGCTCTCCTGGGGCCTGTGAGTGGAGCGGGACGGGGAAGGCTGAGGGCAGGAAATGTTCCTTTGGCTGCACCCTGTGCCCAGGGAAGATGCTCTCTGCAGCTCTGCAGGGTGTGAATGTCCCTTGAAGAGGGGCTCGAACATGGTCACTCCTGCAAAGCTGATGAGCCAAGGACTCCTGAGTCCTTATTCCTCTGCTCTGTGAAGCTCGAGGTCTCCACTCTAGAGTCTGGGCTTCCCTGGGCCAGCCAGCAGCGTGTGGACACAGCTGCCAGGCAGAGCTGGGCAAACTCTGCAGAGGCCATTTGCCAACCGGCTGTTCCCAGCTAGGAACTCGCCAAGCCCCATGGAAGGCCAGTTTCCTCGGAGCCCGGTGAAGGTTCCCGTGAGCCAGGGCGGGAGGGCCGGGAACCAGCCGTTCTCTTGTCCGCGGGGGGTTTCTGTCCATTGGCTGATCCGATGTATTTACACTGCAGGACAGAGCCTGTTCTCCAGCCCCGGTCTCTGGATCGGGCTCCTCCTGGAGAAGGTGCTGACGGCCGCCTTCCTCCTCTTCCTCTTCCTGAGAAGTAAAGAGTAACCAGGTAAATGTGGATTCTCTGGGAGTTACCCTGGGGCATCCAAAGGAGCCAGAGGGAACCGATTGTAATGCTGCAGCCCACGGGCAGAGCGGGAAGGGTTAAAGTCTCCTAGGGAGTCAGTGTTGTGACAGATGCTGCCCGGGCCCCGGGATCTGTGCTCCAAAGGGACAAACCCCTGCTCGTTCCACCCTGCTCAGCCTGATCCTCACCCCCTCGGGGACACCCTAGTTACTGCCTGAATCCACTCCAGCATCGTCCTCCTCTGGGCTTCCGAACACTCCTGCCCCAGTCCTGATCCCTGACCAGGAGGTTCCCTCCCCTTTCTCGGGAGGGGGATTCAGGTACCAGCTTGTCCCAGTCACTGGAGATTCAGGAGAATCGGAGTCCCGAGTAAATCCCCCCTCGGTTAAACATACAGTGTGAGATGCCGGCTCCCTACACCCCCCAGCTCAGGGCGTGATGGGGGCTGACATGGGGCGCACTAGAGCAGTTTGCCCCGGGGGGCTCCTCCCTGGGCCGGGTTCATGCTGAGGGAAGGGTCGTTCCTGACTCTCCTCATTCACCTGTTGGATTCTTTCCTTTCGCAGCCCCTGGGCCATTTCCCAGATTTCTCGCACTGTCGCTGTCACGGAGTGTGGGGAGTCCGGTCCCTGCACCCCCGCTTCCTGGGATTCACAGAGACTCTCAGCCAGCCACTAGATCAGAAGGTTTATTGAGATGACAGGAACACAATCCAACTTAGAGCTTCCCAGTCTAGACAGGACCCCTCAGTCAGGCCCTTCTGGGGGACCGGGAGATGAGGCCCAGGGTTTTGGGGCTCCCGGCCTTATTCCCCGTCTTCTTTCTCCCGCCTGTTTCAGCACACAGAGAGCCCTTTGGCACTGCTCTGTTCAGACCACCTTGTTGGGCTTTCCCTTTTTGCATAGCTCGGTGATGGGGGCGGCTGTGGCGCTGAAGTGGGGCACAAACCTTCGGTAGTACCCCGCCATCCCAATGAAGGCTTGGACCTGCTTTTTGGTTCGGGGCACGGGCCAGTCTCTGATTGCCTTCACCTTGGCTGGTTCTGGCTTTAGGTGGCCGCTCCCCACCCGGTGGCCCAGGTAGGACACTTTAGCCATCCCCACCTTGCACTTCTCTGCCTTTATGGTTAGCCCAGCGTGCCGGAGCCGGTCCAGCACTTGTCCCACCTGGGACACATGGTCCTCCCAGGTCTGGCTAAAGACACAGATGTTATTGATATATGCGACCGCAAAACTCTCCATCCCCCTTAGGAGCTGATCCACCAGGCGCTGGAAGGTGGCCGGCGCCCCTTTGAGGCCGAAGGGCAGGGTCAGGAACTCATAGAGCCCCAGCGGGGTGATAAAGGCCGATTTTAGCCTGGCATCCGCATCCAGTGGCACCTGCCAGTAACCCTTTGTAAGATTCATAGTGGTGAGGTAACGAGCTCCCCCCAACTTGTCCAGGAGCTCGTCAGGCCTTGGCATGGGGTAGGCATCAGAGACAGTGATGGCATTGAGCTTTCGATAGTCCACACAGAACCGGATCGACCCGTTTTTTTTGGGGATCAGCACCACCGGCGAGGCCCAAGGGCTGGACGATGGCTGGATCACCCCCAGAGCCAGCATCTTCCGGACCTTCCTCTCCAGGTCCTTGGCAGTGTTCCCTGTGACTCGGTAGGGGGAGCATCTTATAGGGAGGTGCGATCCTGTCTGCACCCGGTGGACAGTTAGATTAGTGCGTCCAGGCCGGTTGGAAAACAGTGGTCGGTACAGCTGCAGCACCCCTCTGATCTCAGCTTGCTGGGCAGGGGTTAGCTGATTTGAGAGGGGAATTGTTTTCAGGGGGGAGCCAGCTCCTGTCTCAGGGAATAGATTCACTAGAGGGTTAGCTCCCTGCTCCTCCCAATGTCCACACACGGCCAACACCACATTCCCCCTGTCATAATAGGGCTTCATCATGTTTACATGGTACACCCGGTGCTGGTGGGCCCGGTTAGACAGCTTCACCACATAGTTTACCTCATTTAGTTGCTTGACAACCTTAAAAGGGCCTTCCCAGGCGGCCTGAAGCTTGTTTTTCCTCACCGGGATAAGAACCATCACCTGATCCCCGGTGGCGTAGGCGCGGGCCCGCGCCGTGCGGTCATACCAGACCTTCTGCTTCCTCTGGGCTCTGGCCAGATTTTTCTTGGCCAGGCCCATGAGCTCAGCAAGTCTCTCTCGGAAGGTCAGGACATACTCCACCACCGATTCTCCCTCGGGGGCAGCCTCCCCCTCCCATTCATCTCTCATTAGGTCCAGGGGCCCCCTTACCCTCCGTCCATATAGCAGTTCGAAAGGCGAAAATCCAGTAGACTTCTGGGGCACCTCCCTGTACGCAAACAGCAGGTGAGGTAAGTACTTGTCCCAGTCCTGTGGGTGCTGGTTCATAAAGGTTTTTAGCATCATCTTCAATGTTCCATTGAACCTCTCCACCAGCCCGTTGGACTGGGGGTGATACGCTGAGGCCCAGCTGTGTCGGACCCCACTTTTCTCCCACAAGCTCTGGTGCAGGGCCGACATGAAGTTGGACCCTTGGTCAGTTAAGACTTCCTTGGGGAACCCCACTCGGCTGAAAATGGTCAGCAGCGCGTCTGCCACAGTGTCTGCTTCAATGGAGGATAAGGGCACTGCCTCGGGGTAGCGGGTGGCGAAATCCACCACCACCAGGATGTATTTCTTTCCCGAGCGGGTCATCTTGCTGAAAGGCCCCACTATGTCCATAGCCACCTTCTGAAAAGGCTCCTCTATGATAGGCAAAGGTCTCAAAGCTGCTTTTCCCTTGTCCCGGGCCTTCCCCACCCGCTGGCAGGGGTCACAGGATCGGCAGTACTGGCGGACAGCCCTAAAGGCCCCAGGCCAGTAAAAGTTCTGTAGCAGCCTCTGCCCGGTGCGCCGGATTCCCTGGTGCCCTGCGAGAGGGATGTCATGGGCCAGGTACAGTAACTTGCGGCGATACTTCTGGGGGACCACCAGCTGCCTCCGGATCCCCCAGGACTCCATTTCCCCGGGGGGAGCCCATTCCCGGTACAGGAACCCCTTCTCCCACAGGAACCTCTCCTGGCAGCCTCTTCCCTTGGTCGGTACCTCACCCAGGCCAGCCAGGTCCCTGCACTTCTGCAAGGAGGGATCTCTCTGTAACTCAGTCTGGAATTCAGCGGCTGGGGAAGGGATGGGGCCTGGCTCCCTCCTGCTGGCTGAGTCTGAGGCCAGAGCCCCTCGGAGCCCGGTCCCTTGACACCCCCTCCCCACTGGGGTGGGATCCTGCACCCCCGGTACAGCACCCTCTCCACGGTCCAGGTACTGTGCCCCTCGCCGGCTCTGGCTACGGGTCACGACCAGGGCACCCTTGGGGTTGTTGGGCCAGTCCTCTAGGTCCCCTCCCATCAGCACCTCTGTAGGCAAATGGTGGTGCACCCCCACATTCTTAAGGCCCTCCTTGGTCCCCCATTTCAGGTGTACCCTTGCGACGGGCACCTTGAACGGGGTCCCGGCCACCCCTCTCAGGGTCAGGTAGGTGTTGGGCACCATCCGATCTGGGGCCACCACCTCGGGCCGGGCCAGTGTCACCTTAGCCCCCGTATCCCAGTATCCATAGACCTTTCTCCCGTCCACCTCCAGGGGAACAATGCACTCGCTCCGCAGGGACAGCCCTGCGCCCACCCGGTAAACTGTGAACGGTGGGTCCTGAGCATCCCGTTCCCCGGAGGAGCTGGTCTGGGGCGCTCCCCCCTCCCGAGCAGGCGGTAAGTTGCCAGCCTCCCTTGCCGGGGCTCTCCGTCGCTCGTCAGGCTGGGTCTCTACCCAGTTAACCCTGGGGGAGTTCGGTCCGCTCGGTCTGTTCTGGAGCCTGGGGCACTGGGCCCGTATGTGGCCCCTCTGGCCACATTGGAAGCAGCTTAGGTCCCGCTGGTCCCCCGGGGCGGGTCGGTTGGTCCTGACGCTAGAGGTTCCCCTTTGATGTGGGGTCTCCGTGTTTCCCCGCTGGGAGGTTCCTGGGTGACTCTCTCTCGGTCTCGTGAAGGGCCGACTTCGGTGGGACTCCTCTCTGCTCCCCCCTGACCGACTGTTCACAAACTCATCGGCCAACTGCCCTGCGTGCTGTGGGTTCTCTGGCTTTTTGTCCATCAACCACAGCCTCAGGTCGGAGGGGCACTGGTCGTACAGATGCTCCAGTATGACTAGGTTGAGCAGGTCCTCCACCGTTCCGGCCCCCGCCGTCCACTTGCGGGCATATCCCTGCATCTGGTTGGCCAGTTGTAGGTAGGTGACCTCAGGGGTTTTCCGCTGACTCCGGAACCTTTTCCGGTACATCTCGGGAGTCAGCCCGAACTCGCGGAGCAGGGCCTTTTTGAACAGTTCATAGTCCCCTGCCTCCGCCTTGGTCATTCGGCTGTACGCCTCCACGGATTTGGGGTCCAGTAAGGGGGTGAGGAACTGGAGCCAGTCTGCAGGGTCAATTCGGTGCATCCCACAGGCGTTCTCGAAGGCTGTCAGGAAGCTATCCATGTCCTCCCCCTCCTTATGCCGGGCCAGGATGCCCTTATCAAAGCTCCGCGCGGCCTTGGGGCCCCCCTCACTCACTGCAGCCGGGGCCCCGCTGCTCCTCAGCCTGGCCAGCTCCAGCTCATGCTCACGGTCAAGCTGGCGCTGCCTCTCCGCATGCTGGCGCTGCCTCTCCTCATGCTGGCGCTGTTGCTCTTCGTGCTGACGTTGTTTGTCCTTCTCCTCCAGCTGAAGCTGGCACTGCCGTCGGCGCTCTGCCAACTCTTGCTCTTTCAACGTGATTTCTCTCAATTTTAGGTCCCATTCACTGTGCCTTGGGTCCAGGGGTGGGGACCCCTGCTGGGAGGGTCCCCTGCTGGCTGCCGGAGTCCGGGTGCCCTCGGTATTTGCTGGGCTTCCCCCAACCCCTCCCCTAGTTATAGGTGAGGGGGACCTTGAGACGTCCTGGGCAGCAGTCTGTCCCCTCCCAGCCCGGGCAGGCCCTGGGGCCGGCGCTGTGTCTGCCGGGCGGCTCCCCTCAGAGGCCGGGCTCGGGGCATTCGCACGATCCCTCTCCTCCAGCTGGGCAATCAGCTGCTCCTTGGTGAGCTTTGAAATGGGCAGCCCCCTCTGCCTGCACAGCTGCATCAGGTCACTCTTGAGGCGCTTGGCATACATCTTCCTGACGGCCACTTGCAGGCCTGTGCGTTCAGATTTCAATGGTTTTCAGGAGGAACCCCCTTGTGTGCCAGCCCTTCTCCACACCTCTCTCCCGGGGTCGAGCTGCAACTCCACCGCCTCTGAGTCTGCTCACTGCAGTGCCCCAGGGGACCCCGCTTACTGCAACAGTCCTCGCTGGTCACACACTCTCAGGGGTTAAGCGTAGCTCCTCCGCCCCCCGAAAACACGTCTGACTTCAGCACACCTGGTCCCCCTTCGTTCTGCTCCCCAGTCACTTACTGCAGGAAGTGCCGCTCACGGGGTGAAGTCGTATCCCACCGCTCTGCCACCAGTTGTCACGGAGTGTGGGGAGTCCGGTCCCTGCACCCCCGCTTCCTGGGATTCACAGAGACTCTCAGCCAGCCAGTAGATCAGAAGGTTTATTGAGATGACAGGAACACAATCCAACTTAGAGCTTCCCAGTCTAGACAGGACCCCTCAGTCAGGCCCTTCTGGGGGACCGGGAGATGAGGCCCAGGGTTTTGGGGCTCCCGGCCTTATTCCCCGTCTTCTTTCTCCCTCCTACCCTGAGCACAACCCACCCAAAAACTGTTTGTCTGCCTACTTCCTGTCCCCTCCCCCCAAGCCTTTGTTAGCAACACACAGACATCCAGCGTCCCATCACCTGGCTGGGGTCAGGTTACATCCCAGCATCACCTTTTACCGTCACAGTCGCCACCTGCCAACTTCTCTGTCCGCAGCCTCTGTCCCCGCGTCCAAGAGGTCGGCTGGAGCTGCAGTGAGCCCTGCTGGCCAAGCAGATGGTGCCCAGACTTGAGGAAGTGAAGGTTAAGGGGTGACCTGGTTACAGTCTACAAGTACCACGCGGCCTGGGGAACAAATAGTGAATAATGGATTCGTCCGTCTGGCAGATAAAGGTCTGACACACGATCCAATGGCTGGAAGTTGGAGCCAGATAAATTAAGACGAGAATTTAGGCCTAAATGTTTAGTAGTGAGAGTAATTCACCAGTGACCCTGGGAGCTGATTGGAGAGACACAGACCCCTGCTGTTACTGCTGGGCCTGGCCAATCCCCGGTGTGTTCTGGAGAGGGTCCCTGCGGGCAGTGGGCAGGGCCGGGTCCCATAGGTGCCCATGCTGGTCTGTGCTCTGGGACAGCGGGGGAGGGAGGACCACAGGCCATGTGTGGTGCTGGGTTGTGTCTCTTGTGCTGCTTCGGACTCTGTCTCTGCTCAGCTGGGAAGAGGCAGGAGACGGTTGTGTGTAATTTCTGCTTGACAATAAATGGCTCTGGCAATGCTTGAACTCACCCGAGACGTGCAGAGTCCTTTGGCTGATCTGCCCTGAACCGCCCGGCCAGTCCCACGGCAAGAACATCCAGCTCGCTCTCTGTGGCTATGCTGGGGCAGCGGGGAGAGGAGATTTTCCTGGAGCATTTCCTGCCTTTCTACCACATGAGCTGGGATGGGTGGAAGTCCCACATCTTGGAAGGTGCTGGGATCAGAAGGCCCCTGTCAAGCTGTCCTGCAGCGACTCAAGAGCCGGCAGGGAAGACGGTTAGGACGCCGGGCGCAAAGCTCTGATTGGCTGTGAGCAATATGGAGTCAGAGACAGCCGCCTTGGGCTCTCCGGTGTGTCTCGCCACCCAGGGAGGTACGCTTGTCTTTCCGATAAACAGTCCCTTGCACCAAAGATCACAGCAATATTCTGGTTACTCCCAGTCCCAAAAGACCTGACACTTACCCCAGGTCAATTGCACTTTAGATCTCACACTAAAGACAATACTCTAGGCAATCCTCTAATGAACTATCTAAATATTTATTATCTAGGAAAAGGAAAGGAGAGAGTTATCTACAAGGTTCAAGCAGGTAAAGCCATCTGCACACAAATGAGTTCCAACCTTAACTTTCAAATACTAATAGAGACCTCTCTGTATAAACAATCTGTATATGTTCTTTAGGGCTAACCCAGACTAAACACTGGGGATTTCTTGCTTATGCCTGAAAAACCTTGTCCTTGAGAGTCTAAGCAGCATAGAGATGGAGTTCCTCCTTGTCAGGGATTTGTATTCCTTCCCTCCTTCTGCTTCAAGTTGCAAACTCAGCTGATGGGAGGATTTCACTTGTGTGTCTCCTCTTTACTGGTTGTAACAATCAACAAAGTCTTTCGCCATCTCATGGTCCACAGTGTTTCGTCTGGTGTCCCTGCATTGTCCGGCAGGACATAACAGCTGCTTTGGGAGACTAGGATTTCACATTAGTTCATGCTACTCTCCTGTCTACTGATTTGCACAGCTACAGACGCTTCCATAAGAGCATAAGAACAGCCCTACTTAGGGTGACCATACGTCCCGATTTTTGCCCATTTGTCCCGTGTCCTGACCACACTTTGGTCGGGACGCCATTTGTCCCAATTATGGGACTTTGCAGATGAGCCCTGGGCGCGCAGGCCTCATGCAGGCAGCATGGCCCTGCCCACTGCCCCAGGCAGCCATCTGCTGCCTCCATGAGCCCTGCGCAGGCAGGGCTCATCTCTAAAGTCCCGAAATCGGGACAAAGAATGCTACTAGCTTGCTGCCGGCAGAGGGGAGCGGGGGCGGGGGCGCAGAGAGCCCAGCCCACTCCCGTCCTTCCCCCTCACCTCCGGCCGGCAGAGACAGGTGAGGGGGGGGAGGGGGAGCCCCCCCTCCGCTCCTGCAGAAACAGAGAGCCTCCAGCCACCAAGGCCCACTTCTGCTCCCTTCCAAGCTGAGTCCATAATCAGCCCCACTGACCCCAGGCAGAGACAGGGTGCCAGGACAGGTCTCTCACCTTCCTGCTGCCTGCGGGGCATGCATGGACCAGGTGCAGGGGTGTGGGCCCTGATTGCAGGCACCAGCAGAAGAGGGTGGGGGAAGAGACCCCCCACCTCCCCAACCCAGATCCAGCCACCGACCCACCTGCTGGATACTTCCTGGCTGGCCCCAGCCACCCCCCTCACCCCACTGGATCCCAGGAGTTGCTACAGGAGCCAGATGAATGAACCTGCCTGCTTGCCAGATACTTCCCAGGACAGGACAGCCGCCCCAGGTAAGCTCCCCCAGCCCGGGACTCCCTACCTCGGGACAGGTGACAGGTGACAGGTCCCTCTGGCTCTTGGGGGAGGGGAGCCTTGTTGCATGCAGCAGTGATTACCTGCAAGCCCTGCTCCAGCTCCCAATGGGAGCCATGGAGGTAGTGCTTTTGGCTGGAGAGTCCCCTTGCTACTCTCTAACTCTCACCCTAGGAGCCGGAGACCTCCAGAGCTGGTGAGTGTGGCCAGGGAAGGGGGGCAGGGTCAAGCATGGATGAGTGTTTGGGAGCTGTGTGTGGGGTGCCGGGCTGTGAGGGTTGGTGTGGAGGATGTCTGGTGGAGGGCTCAAAATAAAAATAACAATATCAAGACTATCAAATTATTCATTTATTTTCATTAAATATATAAACTAAATGAAATTAATAAAATTTCAAACCAAACATATATTCATTCTACTATACAATGCTGCCTTATGCAATATTCATTTTAAAAAGTTTTAAAATAAGCAGTGTTCCGTGAAAAGGGAATGGGAGGGGGGCGGAGGCGCAAGGTAAAAATTTTGCCAAGTTCACGATCCTTGCCCAGGGAGGGAGGAGGGCATGACACTCACTGATTCCAGACCTCTGTGACGTACTTTGCTTCAGCTGTCCGTGGCTGAAGCTGGGCTGAAGGCAGGACTATGGGCCTCCCCTCTGTGACTGCGGCTGGAGCCAGAGTTAGAACTGGGACCCTTCGCTCCCCTGCCCTGCAACTGGGTCTGACTTTGCAACCAGGATCCTGTGCCCATGTCTGTCCTGCAGCTTTGGCCGGGGGGTGGAGCCGGAGCCCTGTGCCCCTGACCCCGTGCTTTCTACAAGCCTTTTTCAGCTTCCTAGGGCTGTGTGCCCCCTCTCATCGCTCCAATCAGGGCTCTGCACCGTTCCCTGTCATCCGCCCCCACACTCATGCCCCGCCCCCCCTCCCTCCCTGCTCGTGCCCCCCCCCCGCTCAATCCCTCCCCCCCTCACTCGCGGAGTGTGTCCTGATATTTCACTATTCCCATCTGGTCAACCTAGCCCTACTGGATCAGACCAAAGGTCCATCTAGCCCAGTGTCCTCTCTTCTGACAGTGGCCAATGCCAGGGGCCCCAGAGGGAGTGAACAGAACAGGGAATCCTCAAGTGATCCATCCCCTGTCACTCCCTCCCAGCTTCTGGCAAACAGAGGTTAGGGACACCAGCCCTGCCCATCCTGGCTAATAGCCATTGATGGAGTGATCCTCCATGGATTTAGCTAGTTCTTTTTTGAACCCTGTTATGCTATTGGCCTTCACAACATCCTCTAGCAAGGAGTTCCACAGGTTGATAGTGCATTGAGTGAAGAAATACTTCCCTTTATTTGTTTTAATCCTGCTGCCCATTACTTCCATTTGGTGACTCCTAGTTCTTGTGCAATGAGAAGGAGTAAATAACACTTCCTTATTTACTTTCTCCACACCGGTCATGCTTTTATAGACCTCTATCATATCCCCCCCAAGTCATCTCTTTTCCAAGATAAATATCCCAGTTTTATTAATCTCTCCTCACACAGCAGCCCTTTCATAGCCCTAATCATTTTTCTTGTCCTTTTTTGAACCTCTTCCCATTCCAATACATCTTTTTTGAGATGGGGCGACCACATCTGCACGCGGTATTCGAGGTGTGGGTGTACAACGGATTTATATAGAGGGGATATTATATTTTCTGTCTTATTATTTACCCTTTTCTTAGTTTCAACCAGTTTGCCCAGTATTGGAGTCAGGCATACTGCCTGTGATTGTCCTGTTAAAAAATACTCCTCTGGAGCCCTTTTAAAATATTGGTGTCACATTAGCCATTCTCCCATCATCTGGTACAGAAGCTTATTTAAATGATGGGTTACAGACTACAGTTTTTTTCTCCTAGTGATAATGGACCATCTACATTTAACAGCCCTCTTAGAATTGATATGCTAATGTACAATTTTTTTTCTTTGTGTGTATAAACGCACCTTACTTCTGTTCCATTCTATGCATCCGATGATGTGAGCTATAGCCCACGAAAGCTTATGCTGAAATAAACTAGTTCGTCTCTATGGTGCTACAAGTATTCCTCGCTTTCTTAACGGATACAGACTAACACGGCTGCTATTCTTGAACCAGACAACAGTTAGTATTTCTGCAATTTCACATTTGAGTTCCATCTGGTCCTGGTGAGTTATTACTGTTTAATTCATCAATTTGTTGCAAACTGTCTCTAATGACACCTCAGTCTGGGACAGTCCTCAGATCTGTCACCTAAAAAGAATGGCTCAGGGTTGGGACTCTCCCTAACGTCCTCAGCCCTGCAGACCGATGTGAAGAATTCCGTTAGTTTCTCCTCAATGGCCTTATCGTCCTTGGTTGCTCCTTTAGCATCTCCATCGTCCAGCGGCCCCCCTAGTTGTTTAGCAGACTTCCTGTTTCTGACGTACTAAAAAAAATGGCTATTCCCTTTTGAGTCTTTGGCTAACTGTTCCTCAAATTCTTTTTTTTGGCCTTCTGTCACGGAGTGCCCGGGCGATGGTCGGGAACCGCTCCCTAGGAAGCCAGAAGGACTTCGGGTGAAGGGTCCCTTCTCCGTACACAGCCTGTCTCCAAGGCTAGGAGCTTCACAGGTCCCCACTTCCACCTTCCTGGGTCTGACCTCGGAGCATTCAGCACCTTCTGCCCCTCCGTGCGCTTCCCCCAGCGAACCCACCTGGCCGGGGTCCTGAGGGAGCCCGTGGATTCTGCACCCCAAATCCACAGTCAAACGTGACTCTCAGCCAGCCAGTAAAAGAGAGGTTTATTCGATGACCTTTATCTGGTCTAACAAGACCATACAGCGAGCGTGAGCCCTCAGCTGGATCCATCTTGGGGGCCAGAGAACTAGGACAGCTTGCCTGTAAGCTCTCTGCCTCTTCCCAGCCAGACCCAGACCACCAACCCTCCCCCCCTCTAGCCCCTCCTCTGCTTTCTTTTGTCTCTTTTCCCGGGCTGGAGGTACCACCTGACCTCTCTCCAACAGGTTCAGCTACCTCCCTCCCCCACTTGGGGTCAGATTACAGCATCAGGGATGCACACCTTGAGAGGGGAGGGGGCGTTGCCTCCTTGCTTCCAGTGTCCGCCCCTATTCCTTCACATAGACACTCAAGAAAGGCATAGGGGAAACTGAGGCACGCACACAGAGTACTCCTACTTCGTCACACCTTCCTACTTGTATTTTTGCTTCATTTGCAAGTGTTTCTGCTTCTTTCCTTACTAGGATTTACCTTCCACTTTTTAAAGGATGCCTTTTTGCCTCTCACTGCTTCTTTTACTTGGTTGTTTAGGCCCAATGGCTCTTTTTTTGGTTCTCTTGCTATGTTTTTTAAATGTGGGCTACACAGTTAAGTTGAGCCTTTAATACGGTGTCTTTATAAAGTTTCCACGCAGCTTGCAGGGATTTCACTTCTGGCACTGCATCCTTTCATTTCTGTTCAACTAACTGCCTCATTTCTGTGTAATTCCCCTTTCTGAAATTAAATGCTACAGTGTTGGGCCGCTGCGGTGTTTTTCCTGCCCCAGGGATATTCAGTGTAATTATTTAAAAAATTAATTCCAATGCAAATGCTCCAGTCGTACCGTACACCGTGGGATACAGCTGTTTAAAGTGAGATTAACAAAGGAACAACTCACACGCATGCAAAAAAGTCTAAACAGGAAGCTCGTTTGTATAACTCGAATCCCTCCTGTAACAATAGTGACACCCAGATGAGCTCGCCTGGCTCCAGCTTGGGCCGTGTCAGGGTTCAGTAGAGCTCTGGGGGGCTTGGCATGAGCTGGCACCTGGTTTGGCAGTGACCCCCCCTTCCCCAGCAGCAGCATCGTTGCCTCCCCCTGAGTGCGGTGTTTGTCATTGCACAGGGACATCGCGGCTCGTCTGTTATCCCTGTTTGTTACTAGGGGTGTTCGTTAGGAAGCATCCACATGTACTAGGTGGGTTTTGATGTTGTATCCAGAAAATCCGGATCCTTCCTGTAGCAGCCCAGGCTTTATCTGGCCCCTCTGCCATTCGCAGGTTGAACCGCTCCCCTCCCTCCACCCTGCTCAGCCTTATTTAACCTCCTTTTGGAGAGTCCCTTCTCTGGAGCTCTTTTCCACCAGCCTTGATCATTTCTTGCCCTGAAAACAAAAGTCACATTCCAGAGCCAGATCTGCCTCTCTGGCCACTACCAGGCGGAGTATGAAATCAGCAGGTGCCAGTGCCTTTGGCACAAGCAGTTGGCAGCTGACCACTATGAAACCCGGTTCAGGGGCAGAGCCAGGGAGGTGGCCGTAGAGAGGGGGAGGCAGAGGGGAGGTGTAAGTGTGGATAGTGGGGGCACAATTTAAAGAGTATGATGTCTTTCAGAGGGGTTCAGAGCTGGCACCCAGGAGAACAAGGAGTTTGGATTTCTAGAGACACTTTGGATGTCTGTTGGACGATGCTCTGTAAGAGCAGCTGGAGGCTGTTCCAGCAGAGAGCTGCTCCTGAGCTTACAGCTGACTGGGACGGCAGCTTGGAAGGTCCCTGGTTGGCAGCAGGAGACCTGTGAGGCTTTAGGACCCAAGGGAAAGGCTGCTGCAGCTGGTGCCAAGGGGAACTCTGGGCAGGGAAGGAAGGGAGAGAGCTGCTGTGGCTGAATGGCTTCCTGGGGTAGGCAGGAGGGAGCGGAGAGCCCAGGGCCAGCTGTGTGCCAAGGGAGATGTGAGCTGGGCGCCATGATCCAGCTGTGTATGGGGCCAGGGTGGGTGGTGGGAGGAACCATCTGTGTGCAGGGGAGGGGAGTGGGGCAGAGGCACTGTGGACACTGCCCAGGGCAGGTGCAATCGCCATCTCTCTGCAGCATGGCGAGGGAGCCTGGTGCCCCACTGCCAAGCGCCCTGCCTGCCCAGGGGGAGCTCTGGGGTGGTTTTGTTGAACCCAGGCCTGTGTGAGAAGGGAGAAGTTGGCGGCAAGTCTCATAGAGCAGCCAGGCCCCAGCCTCTGTCCCCATGTACCTGGGAGAGAGGGGAGGAGGAGGGGTCAGGTGTCTCCAGCAGCCAAGTCAGACAAAGGCAATTTCAAGATGGGACCGGAGGCCCTGAAGGACTCAGGGATTTCCCCGAGGTCACAGGTAATTTACCATCTCCTGGATCCCAGTCCAGTGCTTTTAGCACAGATCTTCTTTCTCCTCCCATCCAAACTGGATCCAAACTAACTCCCAAAGCCAAACTCCAGCCTCGACCTAACCCAGATCCACCCTCTCCCTGCCCAGCCCATCTCTAATTAACACACATCAGGTGCCGGGAGGGGCCATGTGCCGCCCCCCACCGAGCCGTGTATTGAAGGAGTCTCTCCGGGAGCAGTCACAGCCAGGGACTAGCTCCAGAACAGGGGTCTCCGGCTTTCAGGGTCTCTGTGGAGGGTGTTTCTGACCGTGCGGTGGCTGGTAAGTCTGGTTTGGTGTTTGGGGGGGAGATTTAAACACTGTCAGGGAATTCCCTTCCCGAAGAGCCGCTCTCAGCCGGGGCCCCTCTCTGCACCCTGCAGTACCCCAGCAGGGTTGGCATGGAGGCTGAAGCACATGGCAGTCAAAGGGCTGGATTTCGGGAGGCTTCGTGAGAGAACCCGGGTCACCAGCCGCTTCACTGTGAGGAGGGAAATTAATGGTGGGATGAAACAATTGAGTCTGTAGAGAGGTGGAAGCAGGAACTGTCACCAACACAACCCACTTCCTTCTGCATTGGGGCAAAGTCTGATACTGAACCTCAGACTCCCCCGTATCTCTTCGGACAGCGGAGATCTGGTGCAGGCAGCGGTGTTGACAGGTCGCCCCGCTGACAACAAAATGGCTCCGTCGACCCCTGTGTCTGGATTGTCTCTTCTGTGCCTGGTGCTGCTGCTTCTCCTGGACTCCCCTGGTGAGTGTAGAACATGGACCCTGCCCAGGCGGGCACACGCCGTCCAGTCTGCTTTCTTGCTGCTTGAACAGAGGGAAATTCCAGATGCTCTAAAGAGAGGAATAAACCCTTGTGTATTTTATATCACCAGGGGAAACCTTCCTGCCCCAGTTTGTGATCAGCGTATGCTCCGGAGTGTGAGAACGGGTAACGGTGTTTACACTGATCCCAGCTGGGGTCACTGCAGGGGCTGCTCTTCTCTTTTTATAAACGTCTGATCTTTTTGTAGTAATCTTACTGAGCAATTAGATTCACCAATATCCTGCAGCAGTGAATTCCACAGGTTAGATGTGGGTTCAAATCTTTCTTTCTGGCCTTCTCTGTGGCTGGAGTGGCCAGACTCAGGGCCCTTGTTCCTGCTCCTGGCCCTGAGGTTCCCCTGCTCACGCTCAGAGAACAGCTCCCTGGTCCCTGCCTGCTCCCTGGCGCCGGGGCGCAGCTCTGGGGCAGCCTGCAGGGGTTGCCGTGGAACGACACAAAGTTACACCCCAGGAAACTAACGTCCCCCTGTCACAGAGGGTGGGGGAGTCCGGTCCCTGCACCCCTGGGATCCCCCAGGACTCTCAGTCAGTCAGTAGAACAGAAGGTTTATTTGAGGTGACAGGAACATACGTCAATTCTGAGCTTATCAGTACAAACAGGACCCCTCAGTCAGGCCCTTCTGGGGGGCAGGGAGATGAGACCCCAGATTCGGGCCCCTCCTCTTCCCCAGCCAGCTTCCCACTCCACCCCCTGTAGCCGTCTCTCTCTTGCTTTGTCCAGCTTCCTGGGCTCGAGGTGTCGGCCCCGCCCCCCCTTCTCCTCTCAGCTTCCAGCCCCAGGTATTTCCCTTCAGAGACACCCCCATCTCCAGTGAACCTCCCAGGGTCAATCCGCCCTGCGCCCTGCTGCCTCCCACCCTCCCTGGGCAGGGCCGGCTCTGGGCACGGCTGGGAGCAGGATCCGAACCCGGAACCCTGGCGTGGGACTCAGCCCCCTGCTGCAGCGGGACGGGGGCTTGTCAACCAGCATCCCCCAGCCTGGCCTGTTCTCTCCTCCCAGGGGCCGGGGCCCAGGAGTTCCAGCTGCTGCAGCCCCAGGGCGCCGTGTGGGTGTCGGCGGGAGAGACTCTCACCCTGACCTGCGAGGTGACTGGGGTCGCTCCAGTAGGACCCATGAAGTGGTTCAAGGGCTCGGATAGTGGCCGGCAGCTCGTTTTTGCAGTGACGGGATCGTTCCCCCGGGTGACGCGGGCTGTGCCGGGCTCTGACACAAACTTCACCATCCGCATCAGTGACACCCGCCCCGCGGACGCCGGGATCTATCGCTGTGTGAAGTTCAGGAAGAACGTGACAGGACCCGATGAGGAGATCAGATCCGGTGCTGGCACAACCGTGTCTGTGAGCGGTGAGTGCGAGCTCCCGTCCCAGCCCCAAGCTCTCCCTCCGCCATCGGATTCCCACTGAGACGGCAGCAAGGTGGGGCCTGGGTTGAGACCTGCACCGGAGGTGTGTGTGGGGGGAGGACTGTGGGTTTTAGGGAGATGGGGGGAGAAGAGGGAGAAATTTCTAGCCCCAGGGATCGCTGCCCCCCCGACTAAACCGACCTGCCAGGTGCACCAGGGGGTGCGGTGGGGGGGGGGGGGACTAGCCAGGTGGGTGCATGCGGGGGAGGGGTCAGGTTTTGGGTTGATTCTTCTCACTCAGACCCTCCCAAAGGAGCTGCTGTAGCTGCTGGTGGGGGCGGGGGCGGGGGCGGGGCTGGCTCTGTCACCCTTCACAGCCCCCACCCGAACCGGCCGCGACTCCTCACACTCGCCTACCCGGGGGAATCGCTCCCGGGCCCAGGGGGTTTCTCCGCCTGTCCCAGTGCCGGGCAGTCCCAGTGGGGGATGGGGAGCGAGGATCAGGCTGGGGCAGCTGCAGAGAGTTTGTGCTTCCTCAGCAGAACTGACCTGCAGACCGACAGCCCCGGTGTGAATCTACTCGACCCCCCCATCCCCTATAGGGGTCCCCCCCAGCCACTTTATCTCCTCTGGCTGGCGGCACAGAGCTCAGCTGCAGCCCTGGAGTTCCTGGGATGTTTCCTTCCTTTCCTGTGACACTTCCCCATCCCCAGCAAGGACTTTCCTAGTCTGCCCCCCGCCCCCAACCCTTTCCATGGGCTCAGGGCAGGGGCTGTGGCTCCCCTGATCTCAGGCTGTCCCTGTGGGGAAGCGGGTCCCATGGGGCAGGGGAACAGGCTCTCAGTGGCAGAGGGATCTGACTGATAAACTCTTCTCCCTGCAGCCAGACCGTCGGCCCCGTCCGTGTCCGGCCCCCCCAGCAGGGCAGAGCCGGGTCCCCCAGTGAATTTCACCTGCACGTCAGGAGGATTCTCCCCCAGAGACATCACTGTGACCTGGCTCAAAAACGGGGTCAAACTCCCAGCCCCCGAGACCCGGGTTCTCCCTGAACACGAGAGCGTCTCCTACAATGTGTCCAGCACCCTGGGGCTGAGCCTGACCCCAGGAGACACCCGCTCCCAGCTCACCTGTCAGATAGAGCACAGCACCTTACCGGCTCCCCTGCGTGGGACTTACAACCTCAGCCACGCCCTACGAGGTCAGGGCCGGCGACAGAAATTTTGGGCCCCCCTACTCTGATCGCTTGGTCCCCCGCCAGTCTAGCCGGCGCTCCCCCCTCCCAGCTGACAGTGGCTGGGGGCCCCCCACAGCCCAGCAGGCGCTCCCCCCCAGCTGACAGCGGCTGGCGGCAGTGCGGGGTCCTGCGGGAGCGCGAGCCCGGGAGCGGCGCTAGATGCCCTTGCTGCTCTCCCCCCCCCTCCCGCTGCCCTTTCTCCCTCAGACCTGCGCGAGACGGTGCAGCGGCTGCACGATGCCACGTCCGGCAGGGGAAGCCCTACTTTGCTGCGGAGCCTCCCCGCCCTCACCCTCTTTGCAGGCGGTGGTGCGCCGCTGCCACCGGTCGGGCTCACTGCTCCTGCCGGGGACACGCGCGCTCGTCCGCTCCGGAGGAGAGCCGCGCCGCCTCCCCGCCCCTTCCCCGCTCTCCAGGCCCGGCGACAAGGGGGGACGACTACGGTACTGCTGTGTACCGGGCCCCGGACTTAAGGGGGCCCCCCTAAAGTCCGGCGCTTGGTACAGCTGTACCCGTAGTCGTCCCCCCTTGTCGCCGGCCCTGCACTCAGCCCCTCCCGAAGGAGCTGCCGTAGCTGCTGGTGGGGGCGGGGGCGGGGCTGGCTCTGCCGCCCTTCACAGCCCCCACCCGAACCGGCCGCGACTCCTCACACTCGCCTACCCGGGGGAATCGCTCCCGGGCCCAGGGGGTTTCTCCGCCCGTCCCAGTGCCGGACAGTCCCAGTGGGGGATGGGGAGCGAGGATCAGGCTGGGGCAGCTGCAGAGAGTTTGTGCTTCCTCGGCAGAACTGACCTGCAGCCCGACAGCCCTGGTGTGAATCTACTCGACCCCCCCATCCCCTATAGGGGTCCCCCCCAGTCCCTTTATCTCCTCTGGCTGGCGGCACAGAGCTCAGCTGCAGCCATGGAGTTACTGGGATGTTTCCTTTGTTTCCTGTGACACTTCCCCATCCCCAGCAAGGACTTTCCTAGTCTCCCCCCGCCCCCAACCCTTTCCATGGGCTCAGGGGCAGGGGCTGTGGCTCCCCTGATCTCCGGCTGTGCCTGTGGGGAAGCGGGTCCCATGGGGCAGGGGAACAGGCTCTCAGGGGCAGAGGGATCTGACTGATAAACTCTTCTCCCTGCAGCCAGCCCGTCGGCCCCGTCCGTGTCCGGCCCCCCCAGCAGGGCAGAGCCGGGTCCCCCAGTGAATTTCACCTGCACGTCAGGAGGATTCTCCCCCAGAGACATCACTGTGACCTGGCTCAAAAACGGGGCCAAACTCCCAGCCCCCGAGACCCGGGTTCTCCCTGAACACGAGAGCGTCTCCTACGACGTGTCCAGCACCCTGGGGCTGAGCCTGACCCCAGGAGACACCCGCTCCCAGCTCACCTGTCAGATAGAGCACAGCACCTTACCGGCTCCCCTGCGTGGGACTTACAACCTCAGCCACGCCCTGCGAGGTAGGAGCCCAGCCGGGCTGACCACTGGGGGCTCTGCTACTGGGGGGGGGGCTGGGGACGGGGGAGAAGGTTGTGACGGACCCATCGCCCTTTGGGGTCTCTTTCAGGTGGGTATTTTGCGGGGGGTCAAACACTGAAATCCAGATTTGGGTTCAGTCTCTTCCCTGTGTCCTTAGAACATAGAGACTCTTCCTTTGGGCCAGGAAGTCCCTGCTCCAGCCGAGAGGGGAGGGTGGGGGGGTGGAGGGAATGTGGGTTGGAAGGTGTTTGTCCCTGTCTGATCCCCGGTAAGATCTCACCCGCCAGGTGAAGTTCTCCAGCCCGCTGTGCGTTTGGTTCAGGGAGGAAGGGGAGGTGAGTGGGGGTGTGGGGACCATTTTTCCCCCTCTGCTGATTCTGGTTCTTTTTAAGGAATTTCCCTGAGCCTCCCCCTAGCTGGGCAGGGCCTGGAGAAAGAAGAGATTCCAGGGGGAGCTGAACGTGTTCCAGGGAGGGCTCTGGGGTGCACGTTGTGGGGTCAGTGGGGAGGTCGGTCTGTAACTCGGCAGGAAAAGGAGAATTTCTGTAGATGCCGACGCGGGATGTTTCGTGTTCTCAGTTCCCCCCAGGCTGCGAGTGGTCCCAGCCCCAGCCATGCCCGTCGCACTGAACGAGTCTGTGAGGTTCACCTGCCACGCGGAGGGGTTTTACCCAAAGGACGCGAATCTCACCTGGCTGGAGAACGGAAATGAATCGAATCTGGGAAAATCCTCCCCCCCGGCTGAGAATCCAGATGGGACGTACACGCTGCAGAGCTCCCTGGAGGTCAACGCAACTGAGCAAAGGAATCAGTCCGCGTTCACCTGTCGGGTGGTGCACGATTCCCAGCCCCCTGTCAGTGCCAGCGAGATGCTGAGATTCTCCCAGGCTCCTGCTGAGCCAGCTAAAGGTCCCACTTCACCTATTCCAGGTAAATCTGCAGTTGAACCTCCCCTGCACTGCTGGGAAATGCCCCATGGAAGGCCAGTTTCCTCGGAGCCTGGTGAAGGTGCCCGTGAGCCAAGGCGGGAGGGCCGGGAACCAGCCGTTCTCTTGTCCGCAGGGGGTTTCTGTCCATTGGCTGATCCGATGTATTTACACTGCAGGACAGAGCCTGTTCTCCAGCCCCGCTCTCTGGATCGGGCTCCTCCTGGAGAAGGTGCTGACGGCCGCCTTCCTCCTCTTCCTCTTCCTGAGAAGTAAAGAGTAACCAGGTAAATGTGGATTCTCTGGGAGTTACCCTGGGGCATCCAAAGGAGCCGGAGGGAACCGATTGTAATGCTGCAGCCCACGGGCAGAGCGGGAAGGGTAAAGTCTCCTAGGGAGTCAGTGTTGTGGGGTTGGGTGTCTCTGGGGCTGCTCACAGGATCTAGACCCTCCCAGTCCAATGATCACTAGTGACCAGTTGGGTTTTTCAGGGCCCCAGTCCAGTTTCTGGAGCCCTCATGGCCCCTTCACCAAGTGACCATCTCCCTGGGCACTGCCTGGTGCTCTAACCGGCTATCCGAGACCCCAAGGACTGGATACAAGTGGAGGATAAATTGCTCTGCCCCATAGAGTGGGTCCCACTGGCTCAGGGTGAGGTTCATGGTGAGCTAGCGGGGCTGGCCAGGCCTTCCATCGCTGTCTCCACCGCCGTGATATAGAATCCCCTTCGCTCCTCTCCTGCCCACACGCAGCCCCTCCACACTCCCCCTCCGTTTGGTAAATGGCTCCCGGGTTCGTCAGGGGCAGGATCCCCTGTAGAGATAGATCAGGGCCCCCGGGGGAGCCCCGGAATCCCTGCCCCCAAACACCCAGGCAGGTCGGGGGAGCCCTGGAGGGGATCAGTTCCCCTTTATCTCATGTTACGCGCATTGTCCCAGCCATGTCGCTGCTGGAAATCCTGCCCCAGAGTATTCACCCCCAGAACAAGAGTCCCACACCTGTCCCAGGGCCAGGAATTCCCTGGTCCGAGAGCATCTCCTGCGCCGGGGCTGTACAGAGGATCCCAGTCACCCATTCGTGGCTGTGGACCGGATTCCGTAGATCCAGAGCACTGTGACTGCTGTTAACCAGCCTCCCCTGGTATTGCTGCCCAGCTCCCCAGACCTGTACCCCAAAGAGACAAACCCCCTGCTCATTCCATCCGGATCCTCAGCCCAGAGCTGGTGGCACCGTCTCTGGGGGACACCCCAGTTACTGCCTGAATCCACCCCAGCATCGTCCTCCTCTGGGCTCCTGCCCCAGTTCTGATCCCTGACCAGGAGGGTCCCTCCCCTTTCTAGGGAGGGGGATTCAGGTACCAGCTTGTCCCAGTCACTGGAGATTCAGGAGAGTCGGAGTCCCGAGTAAATCCCCCCTCAGTTAAACGTACAGTGTGAGATGCCGGCTCCCGACACCTCCCAGCTCAGGGCGTGATGGGGGCTGACATGGGGCGCACTAGAGCAGTTCTCACCTGGGGGGCTCCTCCCTGGGCCAGGTTCATGCTGAGGGAAGGTCGTTCCTGACTCTCCTCATTCACCTGTTGGATTCTTTCCTTTCGCAGCCCCTGGGCCATTCCCCAGATTTCTCGCACTGTCGCCACCTGCCAACTTCTCTGTCCGCAGCCTCTGTCCCCGCGTCCAAGAGGTCGGCTGGAGCTGCAGTGACCCCTGCTGGCCAAGCAGATGGAGCCCAGACCCCTGATGGGATGTACCCACCACTCACTCATGCCTGCTGATTGCAAAGCCACTGGAAGAAATCTGGACTGGGCTCCCTGCTCCTTCTTGCCCACTGGTTCTCAACCTGGGGTTCGCCACCTGGTTATGTGGGGGGTTGTGAGCCCCGACCCTGGTGCATGGCTGCAAACCCCTCCCCCCACCCCATGGCTACATCAACCCACGGATCTGGATTGTCTCTTCCAGGTCTGCTGCTGATTCTTCTTCTGGAAACCCCAGGGCAATGTAGGGCAGCAGTTTTCCGGACCCCTGTGGGTCCGCAGACGATGTCTAAGACTTCCAAAGAGGTCTACGAGTCTGCACCCCATCTGAAATTTTTGGAGGGGTCTGCAGATGAAAAAAGGTTGAAAAGCAGAAGTGTAGAAGCTACCCATCAACATGTGTATCACCCCTATGGGCATGAACCATCTAGTCTAATGTCTGTTGCCCTTCTATGGCCCTTTTCTATTTCTCCTTTTCCACTGTGGCATGACAGCGATCCCTGCGTTACTGTCTGATCCCTTCTGATCCCTAATTTCCTCTTTCTTTCTTGACTGCTGTTGCACAGCGAGCAGTGTCTTCCTTTGACTAGCCACAGCGCTGCAGAGAGTTTATCTTCCTCTTAGGTCGGAACCCACCAGCGTGGAGTTTTTAAACTGTTCCTTCCGCTTTGTATTTAGAGATGACTAATGCTGTGTCGCCGTAGGAACTCTAGGGACGTCCGGGGGGAGCTCGCCCATCATGCTACCAGTGCAGCCATGGCTACACTGCTATTTTTAGTGCACTCGCTCAGTCGGAGCTAGTGGGGGCATGTCTCCCGAGGCTGGAAGTCCTACCCTCCGGCTCCAGTGTAGACAGACCTTTAGCCTGTCCGCTCTTTGCCGCGAGGACCATCTTTTTGCTCTGTGTTCATGCAGCCCCTGGCACAGTGGGGCTCTGGTCTGTGGCTGGGACTCCTACCTGCAGATACACAATGAAGACAAAGTGATCAGCGCTGAGTTTGACCCGCTGGTGTGGTGCACAGAGCCTTGATTAATCTAATGCCAAGGATGCCACGTGGCTATTCAACTGCCCTTTGAAAAGAGAGCTGGCACAGCCCCTGCCCTCGCGCTGAGCCCTGGGCACCCCCAGCATTTACCTCCTTTCCACACTGAGCTGGGGCCGTTTGCTCTTTGCTTCCAGCTAGTACCCTCACCCCGGGCAGCACTTCACCCCTTTGCCCAGAGCTGCCAGGCATTGCTCTTCTTAAGGGGGATGCTCAGCAAGGGTAAGAATTGCCTTCACCACCCTCTGCCCAGCCCTTTGCTAACCCCTTAAAGAACTGGGGGATGTGACCTGTCGGGCTAGAAGTGTGAAAGGCGCAAAGTCTCTGTGTCGCCAACGATTATGATTTTATCGCCAGTCTCCCAGTATTGGGCGTGTTTCTTAGAGTTCCAGCTGCTGGAATCGGCAAACTCCCCCCAGCTTTGCTTTCATCTCATTTTTTATATTTTTATTTGTTTTTTGATTGTTTTTAATTTTTCAAAAATTACATGATTTTATTTTAGTTTTAACTGAAGTTTCTGGCCCTCCGTGTGGAGAGAAGCTGGTGAATGTGAGGTGAGTGTGCCCTGCAGGCTGATAACCCAGAAAAGAAATTTAACCCCCCCCAATATCTCATTTTAATCTCCTGATTTTGAAGCCAGTCTCGTGATTTTGGGGACCTGACTTGTGGGTTTCTTTAACATTTGAGGCTGGTAGTCCTGCTCTCTCGCCATTGATTAGGTGTGTAGGAGACGCACCAGGAAGCCCCTCGTCACAGGGAAGCTCCCTCCCTGTATTTCTGCCGGGAGCGAGGGACGTTTATTTTAACTTCAAATCCCCACTGAAGAGGCTGGCTCTGTGTGAGTGAGTCGGAGAGGGGGGGCTGAGCAGTGCTTTGTCTCAGCCCCCCAAACCCTGCTCCTCTAGGAGACATTGTGACTCCATGCCCCATAGTCTTCATAGCGATGTGATTAGAGCAGATCTAAGATGTATTTTCTGTGTGGTGGCTCACGTGAGGTATCACGGGAATTGTTCTGATTTACTGAATGTGATTATCCGATTCGTATGCCTGTGTCATTTCTGTATCTCACGTTAGGACTATTGACTATGTATCCATTACAAGTGTGTGTACACCTGGGGAACGCCCACCAGACAGAATGCAATCAGTCTAGATGGCTGTGAGAAAGAGTCAATAGAGAGAACAATAGGTCTCAGAAGATGTTTATCACCCACTGAGAAGTCTTCCTGGGGATGCTGCAAACTAACTGATATGGCTGCAGGGTCCTGTGATCAAGCCACCTGATACTGGACTCCCTCATAGCATGAGTATTGTTCCACTGACTGGGGGTGGGAATCACATTCGGAGACAAAGGATTCCCACCATATGTAAAACCTATTTAAGGCAGGAGAGTGTCATCATTGTGATTCATTCTTTGCTGGATCCCCATCCACGATGGCTGCTGCAAACAGCTGAGAAACAGAGACTAAGAGAAGAGGGGAGAAGAGCTGAGCCCAGACTAGTAGGTGGACTAGTCTCTGAATGAACTATCTGAAGTTTTAAGCTGCAGGAAAGTACAGTTGGCCTTTGAGAATCTCTGCAATCTGCCTAAAACAACATTTAGGGTGAGAATTTACATCTTGTAACCAATTTCTTTAGTATCTTAAGTTTAGCTTGTGTGTTTGTTTTATTGGTGTGGTAATCTGCTTCGATCTGTTTGCTATCCCTTAGAATCACTTAAAATCCATCCTTTGTAGCTAATAAACTTCTTTTTGTTTTCTCCAAAACCATTTTGTGGAATTTGTTACTGGGAGATAAAAAGTTGTTGCATATTGTCACGGAGTGCCCAGGCAATGGTCTGGAACCGCTCCCTAGGAAGCCAGACAGGACTTCCAGACAGCGTAGTTAGCCTTGGGACCCAGCGGGGAGCTAGACACCGGGGCTTTGCCTCAGGGTTCCTATGGTTTGAATTGCCAGCCTGCTCACCAGAAGTGAGGTGGACATTCCCATCCCGCCCACCCCTTACCCAGGGACCCCAATTTAGTAATGAGGCTCCCTGCGGAACTGGCATCCAGGGGTCTATCCCCACTCACCCTTCGGAAGTCCTTTGGGTCCCGTTGGCATCACCATTGCCAGTTCACACTGCTGCTCCTGCTGCAGCACCTCTAGGCTTTTTCAGCCTCTCACAGTCCAATTTCTTTTTTGGACTCTGCTCCACTTCCCTCCGTCTCCAGTCCCCAGATGGGGAACTCAATCGTGAAGACCCTCGTCTGGTCAGGGACAGGAGTCTTGGGGATGTGCAATGACCACTCCAGATGCTCCCAGATTCTCCTTCAACCCCATACTGGATCAGGAATCTTGCACCAGTCTCTGAGGGGACAAATCCTCCAGCTTCTCCTCAGCTGCATGATTAACTTGTGCTTCACAAAGCACAACCCCCTCCTGTATTTGCACAGTGTCATGAAGTTCTTCATCACTTTATTCTGGACTCACTTTGCATCTTGGCCCCACAGTGTCCAGGTGGAACCCCCTTGTGTGCCAAACCTTTTCCAGGTCACCGCTTCTTTGCCAGGGTTGAGCGTCTGCTCTTCCTCCCCTGGGACCGCTCACTGCAAACCCCAGGGGTACCCTGATACTGCAAAAATCCTTCTCCCTCCTAGGACCAAGCCACCTGCTTCTCCGCCCCTGACTGCTCGTTGCAGTTTTCAGGGGGACCCTGGATCCGCAACAGTCCTTCTCGCTGGTCACACACTCTTAGGGGTTAAGCTGCAGCTTTTCCACCCCCTGTAACTGGAATTCTCTGGGCCTTCAGCACGCCTGCTCCCCAGCGATCCCACAGTCACTTACTGCAGGGTGCGCCGTCCACGGGGTCCACGGGGTGGCGTACATCCCACCTCTGCCACCAGTTGTCACGGAGCGCCCGGGCGATGGTCTGGAACCGCTCCCTAGGAAGCCAGACCGGACTTTGGGTGAAGGGCTCCTTCTCCGTACACAGCCTCTTTCCAAGGCTAGGAGCTTCAGGGGTCCCCACTTCCACCTTCCCCCCCCCCCAAGCCTCTCCCCAGGGTCCCCCGGCCTCCCCTTGCTTCCCCTGAAACGTTCCGTGGCAGTGGAGAAGAGCAGGACAGAAGCCTCCCTTCTCTCCTCCGCAGGGTCCTAGTGCCCGCTCTCTTATGCTACCAGCGATAGGGGTGAGTGTGCTACTGGGGGGGGGGGGGCAGGAAAGAGGGGGCCGTGCCCCAAAACTTGCTGCGCCCAGCAGGGAAAGGGCTGGGGGGAATCCTCCTCTCTGGACACAGTGACAGCAGCCTGCCTGCACCCATCTCAAACCACACCCCAAGCCTCTACCAAGCCCTGTGCCCCAAACCCCTCATCTCCAGCCCCAGCCAGAGCCCCCCCACATGCCAACCCTTTGCCCTAGCCCTGAGCCCCCCTGCACCCCAACCCTCTTCCCCATGCTACATTACACTATGCAATAGTCATTAAAAAAAATTATAGTAAGCAATCAATGCTCTGGGAAAAGGGGAGGGGGGGGTGCTAGGTAAAATTTTTGCCTAGGGCGCAAAATATCCTTGAAAACAGCCCAGCGCCCCCCCCCCCACTCGCCCAATGTGTCCTGATATTTCGCACTTGCGATCTGGTCACCCTACGTGAGAGTTTCCCAGAATGAATTCGTAAAACTGTCCTTGAAATGTGGAAACCTTCTATTAGTTTACTGTAACTAGTAGTATGTTTAAAAATGCATGTGTTTAACTCTGTTTTTCTTAAAGCTCCAGGAAGAAATTGCATCCAGTGACCTTCCAACACCGTCTGCAATTTGGGGGTCGTGTCATAAGTGTGAAGTGTTGCCTTGCCTGGGTGGGGCTAATGTTATCTGAGAAGGCAGTGTCCTCAGAGCAGTCTGGCTAGACCCAGAGAGACCAGGAAGTAAAAGTTAGTTTAATTTGGGCTTTGAATTGACTCAGACCCCCTTTGGTCCACCTATGGATCATCCATCTTGTCCTTTCTTAATATGTCTTCAAAACTAGCTAAAACTGTAAGTAAGAATTGTATCCTGCATAAAAGCTTTGCATTTGACCTTGGTGCCTCTTTCTGTGTATTTAGCAAAGAAAGGGTGAGAAGTTTGTTATGCAAGAAGAGTGAGGTTAAAGAATTCTGTACCTGTGTAGTGTCTTCATTGTATGCTGTATTCTCTTGTCTTTATTAAATCTTTTTAGTTATAAAAAGGTTTGGTTCTTCTCATAAAGGAATCCTAGCTTTGGATGGGGCAGCTCAGGGTGAGTGAGGGCTGTGTCTAAGTCACTCTCTGCTTTCAGGTTGGAAAGGGAGGGGGGAAGAGGATTGTCTCTCTTAGGTTGAAGGGACGCTGAAGTGAAGTCTCGGTGTGGTTTTTTTCTCCCAGACAGAAGGGAGGGCTTGGGAGGGTTACTCTTGAGGGTCTTGGGGTAAATACTGAGTGGTGGCAGCGATACCCCAATTTCCCAGCTGGCAAAGTGGGGGTGTTGGGGAGAAAGACATAACTTAAGCTGGAAAGCAGCTTGGAGTTATTTGGTTTGGCATAAAAGAGTCCCTTCTCTGTACCCAGGGTTCAGAGAAAGGGGTTGAACACTCTTTACAAGGGAGAGAAAGAAGGTTGGGGACGAGGCGGGAGCCCTAAACCTGGGTCTCAACTCCCTGCCCCCCAGAAGGGCCTGACTGAGGGGTCCTGTTTGTACTGAGAAGCTCTGAGTTGGATTGTGTTCCTGTCACCTCAAATAAACCTTCTAATCTACTGGCTGGCTGAGAGTCACTGTGAATCCCAGGAAGTGGGGGTGCAGGGACCGGACTCCCCCACAGTCCATGACAGGGGCACACAGAGCCCATGGCATGGGGTGGGAGAATGGGGGACCCTGGTAAAGGGGGAGATGGGCAGGGGGGAAACAGAGCCACTGGCGTATGGCAGAGGGAGAAAGGGGGATGAGGGGGCACTCAGAGCCCCTGGGGAAAGGGGGACCCTGGTGTAGTCCAGGTAACCAGTCTCACAGCAACGGGGCACGCAGCCTCCCACCTACAGCAGCGATGAGTCCAAATCAGGCCACGGCGTCGGAACCACGCCAGCGGGGGGTGGGTGGGTGGGGGAGAGGGTCCCTGGGGCATTGAAATCCAGATTCAGAGCTGGAGTCAGCGGCTTGTGCCCATCTCTTTTTCTCAGGCTCTTTTGGAAGATCCTCCCCCCCCCCCCTCGGGCTTCCTACCATCCATCTCCTGATCTAGGACCTGGAGGGGTCGGCCCCTTTCCGCGGGGAGGGGGAATTCAATTACCAGCGTCTCGTCATCACAGGACATTTCAGAAGCCAGGCCCCAGCTAACTTTTCTTCTCAGTTTAAATCTTCAGCTGGATGATGATTTACCCTCCTGAGGGGGCACGTGGGGCATTTGCCTTGGGGAGGCTCCTTGCTGGGCGGGGTTAATGCCAAAGGAAGGTCATGGACTGAATCGCCTCTTTCATCTCTTGGTTCTTTCCTTTATCAGCCCCACGTCTGTTTCCTGGTTCTCTTGCCCCCTTCGCTGCCGACTTCTCTGTCTGCGCCTCCGGCCCGCAGTCTGGGAAGTGAGTTCGAGGACGGAGCTGCAGTGACCCCTGCTGGCCTCTGATGAGCTGTAGCTACCAAACACCCACTTACTGATGGAGGAGCCGACGGGGAATTCCTGACCCGGCTTCCTGCCCCCTTCATCCTGTCTCTCTGTGCTGTCTGCATTGCCCTTCGCTTGGGGGAGCAGAGCTCGAATATGGGGTACAGCGCAGTGATTCTGGTGTATCACACAGTGTGTTTGTGAGACCCAGTGGCCCCGGAGCAGCTCCCCTGAGTCCTGCGGGTTCGATCCTGAGGCTCAGACTCGTGCTCCCTGGGCTGGCAGGAGCTGGGTGTTCTGCAGATGTGACACCGTGACCTATAGGAGAGACCTAGTCTAGGGGGTCTGCCCTGGCCCAGTCACGGAGCAGCCCCATTAAACCCCATTCTCCTCCCGCAGGGGCCTCTGGGCTGACTGTGAGCTGGGGGGTGAGAAATGGAAGCCCAAGTAAAGTGAAAAAGAAGCGATTCGCTGCACCCCCGCTCCTCCGTGTTAAGCACCCGCCTCTGCTCTGGGCAGGGCTGGATCCTGTTGCTGACTGTGCTGCTCTGTGCTCGGGGACACAGAGGCGATGGGAGCAGGGAGCCCAGACCCTCTGTAGTGCTGGCTTGTGCCATTCCTGTGATTCCAGACTCCGGCGGGAGCCTCCTGCCTCTGCCCAGCTGTGAGGAGCAGTTGAAATTGGTGTAATAATTTCTGGCAGAGCTTGAACTCACCCCTGACTGCAGAGTCCTGTAGCTGTTCTACCGCCGAGCCAGCCGGCCTGTCCCGTAACCCGGACTCACGCTGCCGTTCCCATTGGGGGAGGGGTGGAGCAGGGAATGTCATGGAGCAATTCCCCAACATCTGGAGCTGTTTTCAAGTCCCAGGTCTCAGGAAGGCTTGGGGGGGAGGGGTTTGATGGAGCTTTAAGACTAGAAATGGGACGAAAACAAAAACAGACTCTCAACTCCTAACCCCTGCAAATATTGGAAGGGGACATGTTGTAATGCCGGCCTCCATTTATTTATTAATTATCATCAGGATTATCTTTACAGTCTAGAGCACACTGCCCAGAACTACGGTCTGTACAATCACAGGATAAGAGACAATTCCCTGCCCCAAATCACTTACCATCAAATGAGCCAAGCCAGTGTTTGGGAGGGAGATTTAAACACTGTCAGGGAATTCCCTTCCCAAAGAGCCGCTCTCAGCTGGGGCCCCTCTCTGCACCCTGCAGTACCCCAGCAGGGTTGGCCTGGAGGCTGAAGCACATGGCAGTCAAAGGGCTGGATTTCGTGAGGCTTCATGAGAGAACCCGGGTCACCAGCCGCTTCGCTGTGAGGAGGGAAATTAATGGTGGGAAGAAACAGTTGAGTCTGCAGAGAGGTGGAAGCAGGAACTGTCACCAACAGAACCCACTTCCTACTGCACTGGGGGAAGATCCGACCCTGAACCTCAGACTCCCCCGTGTCTCTTCAGACAGCAGAGATCTGGCAAAGGCAGCGGTGTTGACAGGTTGCCCGGCTGACAACAAAATGGCTCCGTCCACCCCTGTATCTGGATTGTCTCTTCCGTGCCTGGTGCTGCTGCTTCTCCTGGACTCCCCTGGTGAGTGTAGAACATGGACCCTGCCCAGGCGGGCACACGCCGTCCAGTCTGCTTTCTTGCTGTTGAACAGAGGGAAATTCCAGATGCTCTAAAGGGAGGAATAAACCCTTGTGTATTTTATATCACCAGAGGAAACCTTCCTGCCCCAGCTTGTGATCAGCGTATGCTCTGGAGTGTGAGAACGGGTAACGGTGTTTACACTGATCCCAGCTGGGGTCACTGCAGGGGCTGCTCTTCTTTTTATAAACGTCTGATCTTTTTGTAGAAATCTTACTGAGCAATTAGATTCAACAATATCCTGCAGCAGTGAATTCCACAGGTTAGTTAGATGTGGGTTCAAATCTTTCTTTTTAGCCCTTTAAATCGAGTTGCTTTCAGACTCCATCGGGTGCCATGTCTGTGGGGGGCCATCAAGGGGCAAATTAACCCTCCGTTGATTGGCAGTAAATGACCCACCGAGAAGCTACTTCTCTGTGGCTGGAGTGGCCAGACTCAGGGCCCTTGTCCCTGAGGTTCCTCTGATCACGCTCAGAGAACAGCTCCCTGGTTCCTGCCTGCTCCCTGGCACTGGGGCAGCCTGCAGGGGTCGCTGTGGAACGACACAAAGTTACACCCCAGACAAGTAACGCTCCTCTGTCACGGAGTGTGGGGGAGTCCTGTCCCTGCACCCCTGGGATCCCCCGTGACTCTCAGTCAGTAGAACAGAAGGTTTATTTGAGGTGACAGGAACACAGTGCAACTCAGAGTTTCTCAGTACAAACAGGACCCCTCAGTCAGGCCCGGCTGGGGGGCAGGGAGATGAGTCCCCAGATTCGGACCCCTCCTCTTCCCCAGACAGCTTCCAACTGCAACCTCTGTAGCTGTCTCTCTCCTGCTTTCTCTAGCTTCCTGTGTTTAAGGTGTCAGCTCCCCCCCCCCCCTTCTCCTCTCAGCTTCCAGCCCCAGGTATTTCCCTTCAGAGACACCCCCATCTCCAGTGAACCTCCCAGGGTCAATCCGCCCTGCGCCCTGCTGCCTCCCAACCTCCCTGGGCAGGGCCTGAGCCCGGAGCAGGATCCGAACCCGGTTCCCTGGCGTGGGACTCAGCCCCCTGCTGCGGCGGGACGGGGGCTTGTCAACCAGCATCCCCCAGCCTGGCCTGTTCTCTCCTCCCAGGGGCCGGGGCCCAGGAGTTCCAGCTGCTGCAGCCCCAGGACGCCGTGTGGGTGTCGGCGGGAGAGACTCTCACCCTGACCTGCGAGGTGACTGGGGTCGCTCCAGTAGGACCCGTGAGGTGGTTCAAGGGCTCGGGCAGTGGCCGGCAGCTCGTTTTTGCAGAGTTTTTCCCCCGGGGTTTTCCCGGGTTTTCCCCCCGGGTGACACAGGCCGTTCCTAGCTCTGACACAAACTACACCATCCACATCAGTGACACCCGCCCCGCGGACGCCGGGATCTATCGCTGTGTGAAGTTCAGGAGGGTGGGGTCGGGAGGCGATGAGGAGATCAGATCCGGCGCTGGCACAACCGTGTCTGTGAGCGGTGAGTGCGAGCTCCTGTCCCAGCCCCCCCCCCCCCCCCACCGGGGACTGGGACCAGCGCGGGGAACGACCCAGCTCAGCCCAGGCACGAACCAGGAAACTGGGATTCCCACCGAGACGGCAGCAAAAGGGGCCTCGGTTGAGACCTGCACCGGGGGGGGGGGGGGGGTAGGGAGACGGGTGGAGAAGAGAAATTTATAGCCCCAGGTATCGCCCCCCCCCGCCACCGACGAAACCGAGCTGCCAGGTGCACCAGGGTGAGCGATGTGGGGTGACTGGCCGGGTGGGTGCATGGGGGGGGGGATTGTCAGGTTTTGGGTTGATTCTTCTCACTCAGCCCCTCCCGAAGGAGCTGCTGTAGCTGCTGGTGGGGGCGGGGGCGGGGTGGCTATGCCGCCCTTCACAGCCCCCACCCGAACCGGCCGCGACTCCTCACACCCGCCTACCCGGGGGAATCGCTCCCGGGCCCAGGGGGTTTCTCCGCCCGTCCCAGTGCCGGGCAGTCCCAGTGGGGGATGGGGAGCGAGGATCAGGCTGGGGCAGCTGCAGAGAGTTTGTGCTTCCTCAGCAGAACTGACCTGCAGCCCGACAGCCCCGGTGTGAATCTACTCGACCCCCCCATCCCCTATAGGGGTCCCCCCCAGCCCCTTTATCTCCTCTGGCTGGCGGCACAGAGCTCAGCTGCAGCCCTGGAGTTCCTGGGATGTTTCCTTTGTTTCCTGTGACACTTCCCCATCCCCAGCAAGGACTTTCCTAGTCTCCCCCCGCCCCCAACCCTTTCCATGGGCTCAGGGGCAGGGGCTGTGGCTCCCCTGATCTCCGGCTGTGCCTGTGGGGAAGCGGGTCCCATGGGGCAGGGGAACAGGCTCTCAGGGGCAGAGGGATCTGACTGATAAACTCTTCTCCCTGCAGCCAGACCGTCGGCCCCGTCCGTGTCCGGCCCCCCCAGCAGGGCAGAGCCGGGTCCCCCAGTGAATTTCACCTGCACGTCAGGAGGATTCTCCCCCAGAGACATCACTGTGACCTGGCTCAAAAACGGGGCCAAACTCCCAGCCCCCGAGACCCGGGTTCTCCCTGAACACGAGAGCGTCTCCTACAACGTGTCCAGCACCGTGGGGCTGAGCCTGACCCCAGGAGACACCCGCTCCCAGCTCACCTGTCAGATAGAGCACAGCACCTTCCCGGCTCCCCTGCGTGGGACTTACAACCTCAGCCACGCCCTGCGAGGTAGGAGCCCAGCCGGGGCTGACAAGTGGGGGCTTTGCTATGAGAGGTGGGGGGGGGGCAGGGATGGATCCATCGCCCTTTGGGGTCTCTTTCAGGTGGGTATTTATTGGGGGGTGAAACACTGAAATCCAGATTTGGGTCCAGTCTCTACTCAGTGTCCTTAGAACATAGAGACTCTTCCCTTGAGCCAGGAAGTCCCTACTCCAGCCCAGAGGGGAGTGTTTGTGGAGGGGGTGTGGGTTGGAAGGTGTTTGTCCCTCTCTCATCCCCGGTAAGATCCCATCCCCCAGGTGAAGTTCCCCAGCCCGCTGTGTGTTTGCTTCAGGGAGGAAGGGGAAGAGTGTGACGGAGTAGGAATACTGTGTGTGCCTCAGTTTCCCCTATGCATTTCTTGAGCATCTATGTGAAGGGATAAGGATGTGGAGCTGATGCAAAGCAGAGCCTCTCTGGAGGTGTCCATACCTGAAGCTGTAATCTGACTCCACGTGGGGGAGGGAGGTCACCTGACCTGGCTGAGCCAGCGGGGAGGAGGGGCTGGAGAGAGTGAGTTTCAGTTTGGAGTCTGCAGCTGGCTGGAGAGAGGTTTTGCAGTCTGAAGCTGGGTTGGCAGAAGGGAGGCAGGGTCTGGTCCCCCTTGGGTCCCCAAAATGGATACAGCTGAGGGGTTCGGGTGCCTACAATTTCAGTGTTAGACCATGTACCTGTCGACGAATAAACCCCTGTTGTACTGGCTGGCTGAGAGTTACATCTGACTGTGGATTTGGGGTGCAGAACCCATGGGCTCCCCCAGGACCCCGCCCAGGCAGGCTTACTGGGGGAAGCGCATGGTGGGGCAGAAGGTGCTGAATGTTCCGAGGTCAGACCCAGGAATCTAGAAGTGGGTACCCGTGAAGCTCCTAGCCTTGGAAACAGGCTGTGTACGGAGAGGGGACACTTTCCCCAAAGTCCTGACTGGCTTCCTAGGGAGCAAGTTCCAGACCATCGCCCGGGCACTCCGTGAAAAGGGGGAAGTCGGGGTGTGGGTGTCACCTTGCTCCCTAGGAAGCCAGTTAGGAGTCTGAGGGAAAAGGCCTCTCTCTCCAAACACAGCATGTCTCCAAGGCTAGGAGCTTTAGAGGTCCCCGTTTTTCACCTTCCTGGGTCTGACCTCGGAGCATTCAGCACCTTCTGCCCCTCCGTGCACTTCCCCCAGCGAACATCCCCAGGATGGGTCCTGGGGGAGCCCGTGGATTCTGCACCCCAGTTCTACAGTCAGACGTGACTCTCAGCCAGCCAGTAAAACAGAGGTTTATTCGATAACCGGTACCTGGTCTAACACAGACCATATAGCGAATGTGAGCCCTCAGCTGGATCCATTTTGGGGGTCAGAAAGCAAGCTAGCTCCTCTCCCCTTCCCTGCCTCACTCCAGCTAGCTTCAGACTCTAAACTCCTCTCTCCAGCCCCTCCCCTTGTGACGGTGCTGTTCCTGGTGGGATCCAACTGTGCGTGTCCGATCAGGACAGATTGCTTCCAAAGGGCAACTACAGCCCAAAGCTGGGGTTTTTCCACCCTAAGGTGAACCAAACCAACCAAACAGAAAAGACTTTGGTTTTGCCCCACTGGCTAACCACAAGTCACACAAGCAATCCCCTTAAGACACTCCAGGTTCCCAGTATCACCATCAGGAGCCACCTGTCCTGGGGACCAATGGTTATGAAAACCAATACCCCAAATAAAGAAAACGCTTCTCCCCAATTCCAAAGAATCAGGCCCCAGACCCAGGTCAATATACAAATCAGATCTTCCCACAAATCACGCTGTTGCCAATCCTTTAGAATCTAAAATCTAAAGGTTTATTATACAAGGAAAAAGGTCTAGGTGAGGGTTAGGAATGGTTAAAAGAAATCAATTACATGCAGTAATGGCACATCTCTTGGTTCAGGCTTGCAGCAAAGGTAGAATAAACTGCAGGTTTAAATCAAAGTCTTTGGAAAACATCCCCTGCAGGGATGGGTTAACACTTTGGTCCAGAGTTTCCCTGTGTAGCAAAGTTCCATCCAGAGCTGGAAACAAGGCAGGCCGAAGACTCGAGGTAGAAGACAAAATGGAGGACGCTTCTTCCAGCTTTTATAGACTCTCTCTTCTGGGCCAAGACCCTCCTCCTTCTTTTGCAGAGTCCGGTTGCAAAATGGAGGTTCACAGCCACATGGTCCAATCACCAGACTCTCCAGGATTTAGTTTCTGACCAGGCAGTTGACATTCCTAGAGAAGCTCGGGTGTGGACAGGCATTTACAAAGTCCATTGTGTGGTTGATGTCCCTTAATGGCCCATCAGCCAGGCCAGCCAAGTTAACAACAGCTTGTCTGAGATTTCACCCAGCAGCCAAGCATCAGTTTGAAGTACGGGCACCATATATCCAATATTCATAACTTTAGTTTCAAAAAAGATACACACATATCAATGGCATATTCATAATTAGCCCTCCATAACCTGGTCATAGACACCTGTGATGACCCCCTTCACATTTGATTTGGTGTCACCATAGGACCTTAGTTGCGCCAATGATCTATGTGATCCCAAATAATTCCTGTAACGTGACACACCTGCTTCCCTTTTGTCTTCCCTTCCCCAGGTCAAGTTACAGCTTCAGGTATGGCCCCTTCACACAAGATTCAGAGGAAACAGTAAAGAGCATTTCTACTCCATCACAGTGGGGACCATTTTTTTCCTCTCTGCTAATTCTGGTTCTTTTTATTGAATTTCCCTGAGCCTCCCCCTAGCTGGGCAGGGCCTGGATAAAGAAGAGATTCCAGGGGGAGATGAACGTCCTCCAGGGAGGGCTCTGGGGTGCACGTTGTGGGGTCAGTGGGGAGGTCGGTCTGTAGCTCGTCAGGAAAAGGGGAATTTCTGCTGACGCGGGATGTTTCGTGTTCTCAGTTCCCCCCAGGATGCGAGTCGTCCCTGCCCCCGCCGCGCCCGTCGCACTGAACGAGTCTGTGACGTTCACCTGCCACGCGGAGGGGTTTTACCCGAAGGACGCGAGTCTCACCTGGCTGGAGAACGGAAATGAATCGAATCTGGGAAAATCCTCCCCCCCGGCTGAGAATCCAGATGGGACGTACACGCTGCAGAGCTCCCTGGAGGTCAACGCAACTGAGCAGAGGAGTCAGTCCGCGTTCACCTGTCGGGTGGTGCACGATTCCCAGCCCCCCGTCAGTGCCAGCGAGATGCTGAGATTCTCCCAGGCTCCTGCTGAGCCAGGTAAAGGTCCCACTTCACCTATTCCAGGTAAATGTGCAGCTGAACCTCCCCTGCACTGCTGGGAAATGCCCCATGGAAGGCCAGTTTCCTCGGAGCCCGATAAAGGTGCCCATGAGCCAGGGCGGGAGGGCCGGGAACCAGCCGTTCTCTTGTCCGCGGGGGGGTTTCTGTCCATTGGCTGATCTGATGTATTTACACTGCAGGACAGAGCCTGTTCTCCAGCCCCGCGCTCTGGATCGGGCTCCTCCTGGAGAAGGTGCTGACGGCCACCTTCCTCCTCTTCCTCTTCCTGAGGAGTAAAGAGTAACCAGGTAAATGTGGATTCTCTGGGAGTTACCCTGGGGCATCCAAAGGAGCCGGAGGGAACCGATTGTAATGCTGCAGCCCACGGGCAGAGCGGGAAGGGTTAAAGTCTCCTAGGGAGTCAGCGTTGCGGGGTTGGGTGTCTCTGGGGCTGCTCACAGGATCCAGACCCTCCCAGTCCAATGTCAGCCCAGATCACTAGTGACCAGTTGGGTTTTTCAGGGCCCCAGTCCAGTTTCTGGAGCCCTCATGGCCCCCTCACCAAGTGACCATCTCCCTGGGCACTGCCTGGTGCTCTAACCGGCTATCAGAGACCCCAAGGGTTGGGTACAAGTGGCGAATGAATTGCTCTGCCCCATAGAGTGGGTCCCACTGGCTCAGGGTGAGGTTCATGGTGAGCTGGCGGGGCTGGCCAGGCCTTTCATCGCTGTCTCCACCGCCGGGATATAGAATCCCCTTTGCTCCTCTCCTGCCCACACGCAGCCCCTCCGCACTCCCCCTCCATTTGGTAAATGGCTCCCAGGTTCGTCAGGGGCAGGTTTCCCTGGAGAGACAGGTCAGGGCTCCCGGGGGAGCCCTGGAATCCCTGCCCCCAAACACCCAGGCAGGTCGGGGGAGCCCTGGAGGGGATCAGTTCCCCTTTATCTCATGTTACGAGCATTGTCCCAGCCATGTCGCTGCTGGAAATCCTGCCCCAGAGTATTCACCCCCAGAACAAGAGTCCCACACCTGTCCCAGGGCCAGGAATTCCCTGGTCCGAGAGCATCTCCTGCGCTGGGGCTGTACACAGGATCCCAGTCACCCATTCGTGGCTATGGACCGGATTCCTTAGATCCAGAGCACTGTGACTGCTGTTAACCAGCCTCCCCTGGCATTGCTGCCCAGGTCCCCAGACCTGTACCCCAAAGAGACAAACCCCCTGCTCGTTCCACCCGGATCCTCAGCCCAGAACTGGTGGCACCGTCCCTGGGGGACACCCCAGTTACTGCCTGAATCCACCCCAGCATCGTCCTCCTCTGGGCTTCCGAACACTCCTGTCCCAGTCCTGATCCCTGACCAGGAGGGTCCCTCCCCTTTCCCGGGAGGGGGATTCAGGTACCAGCTTGTCCCAGTCACTGGAGATTCAGGAGAGTCGGAGTCCCGAGTAAATCCCCCCTCGGTTAAACGTACAGTGTGAGATGCCGGCTCCCGACACCCCCCAGCTCTGGGCATGATGGGGGATGACTTGGGGCACACTAGAGCAGTTTGCCCCTGGGGGGCTCCTCCCTGGGCCGGGTTCATGCTGAGGGAAGGGTCGTTCCTGACTCTCCTCATTCACCTGTTGGATTCTTTCCTTTTGCAGCCCCTGGGCCATTCCCCAGATTTCTCGCACTGTCGCCACCTGCCAACTTCTCTGTCTGCAGCCTCTGTCCCCGCGTCCAAGAGGTCGGCTGGAGCTGCAGTGACCCCTGCTGGCCAAGCAGATGGAGCCCAGGCTTGAGGAAGCGAAGGTTAAGGGGTGACCCGGTTACAGTCTATAAGTACCACGCGGCCTGGGGAACAAATAGTGAATATTGGGCTCGTCCGTCTGGTAGATAAAGGTCTGACACACGATCCAATGGCTGGAAGTTGGAGTCGGACAAATTCAGACTGGAAATTAGGCCTAAATGTTTAGTGGGGAGAGTAATTCACCAGTGGAACAATTCACCCAGCGTGGTGGTGGATTCTCCGTCGCTGACCGTTTTCATATCCAGACTGGATGTTTCTCAAGGAATCTGCTCTGGGGATTCTCTAGGGGGATTCTCTGGCCCGTGCTATAGAGCAGCTCAGACTGGAGGAGCACAGCGCCCCCTTCTGGCCTGGGAATTTAGGAATCTCTGAGGGACGAACCCACCCCTCGCTCCTGCCCGCTGAGGAAAGAGCTGCCGGACAGACTCCTGCCCCCTTCGACCCGTCCCTCTGCGCTGTCTGCACCGACCTTCGCTTCAGGGAGCCCATCTGGGCAATGCGGGGGGTGATGCCATTTGTCTGTGGGTGACACGCAGTGTGTCTGTGAGACCCGCTGGCCCGGAGCAGCCCCTCAGAGTCCTGTGGGTTTGGCCGGAGGCTCAGACTCGGGCTCCCTGGGCTGCAGGAGTTGATGTGCCCCTGGGAGCTGATTGGAGAGACATAGACCCCTGCTGTCACTGCTGGGCCTGGCCAATCCCCGGGGTGGCCTGGAGAGGGTCCCTGCGGGCAGTGGGCAGGGCCGGGTCCCATAGGTGCCCAGGCTGGTCTGTGCTCTGGGACACCGGGGGAGGGAGGGACACAGGCCATGTGTGGTGCTGGGTTGTGTCTCTTGTGCTGCTTCGGACTCTGTCTCTGCTCAGCTGTGAAGAGGCAGGAGACGGTTGTGTAGTAATTTCTGCTTGACAATAAATGGCTCTGGCAATGCTTGAACTCACCCGAGACGTGCAGAGTCCTTTGGCTGATCTGCCCTGAACCGCCCAGCCGGTCCCACGGCAAGAAGAACATCCAGCTCGCTCTCTGTGGCTGTGCTGGGGCAGCGGGGAGAGGAGACCTTCAGGGAGCATTTCCTGCCTTTCTACCACGTGAGTTGGGATGGGTGGAAGTCCCTCGTCTTGGAAGGTGCTGGGATCAGAAGGCCCCTGTCAAGCTGTCCTGCAGCGACTCAAGAGCCGGTGGGGCAGACGGTTAGGACGCCAGGCGCAAAGCTCTGATTGGCTGTGAGTTCTATACTTAGATTTCACCAACCGGTTATGAAGTATAAACACCTCAGGCTCCATGACTGCCTTAATATGGAGCCAGAGACAGCCGCCTTGGGCTCTCCGGTGTGTCTCACCACCCAGGGAGGTACGCTTCTCTTTCCGATAAACAGTCCCTTGCACCAAAGATCACAGCAATATTCTGGTTACTCCCAGTCCCAAAGCACCTGACACTTACCCCAGGTCAATTGCACTTTAGATCTCACACTAAAGACAATACTGTAGGCAATCCTCTAATGAACTGTCTACATATTTATTATCTAGGAAAAGGAAACGAGAGAGTTATCTACAAGGTTCAAGCAGGTAAAGCCATCTGCACACAAATGAGTTCCAACCTTAACTTTCAAATACTAATAGAGGCCTCTCTGTATAAACAATCTGTATATGTCCTTTAGGGCTAACCCAGGCTCAACACTGGGGATTTCTTGCTTATGCCTGAAAAACCTTGTTCTTGAGAATCTAAGCAGCATAGAGATGGAGTTCCTCCTTGTCAGGGATTTGTATTCCTTCCCTCCTTCTGCTTCAAGTTGCAAACTCAGCTAATGGGAGGAATTCACTTGTGTGTCTTTTCTTTATTGCTTGGAGCAATCAACAAAGTCTTTTGCCATCTGATGGTCCACAGTGTTTTGTCTGGTTGTGACAGGAAAAGGTGATGCTGGGATGTAACCTGACCCCAGCCAGGTGATGAGAACCTGGATGTCTGTGTGTTTCTAACAAAGGCTTGGGGGGAGGGGAGGCAGGAAAACACTTTGGCTGGGCTTTTGGTTGGGGTACTGGGGAGAACGAACATTGGGAACAAGGCCGGGAGCCCAAAACCCTGGGCCTCATCTTCCAGCCCCCCCAGAAGGGCCTGACTGACGGGTCCTGTCTAGACTAGGAAGCTCTGAGTTGGATTGTGTTCCTGTCATCTCAATAAACCTTCTGATCTACTGGCTGGCTGAGAGTCACTGTGAATCCCAGGAAGCGGGGGTGCAGGGACCAGACTCTGCACACTCCATGACACTGGTGTCCTTGCATTGTCCGGCAGGACATAACAGCTGCTTTGGGAGACTAGGATTTCACACTAGTTCATGCTACTCTCCTATCTACTGATTTGCACAGCTACAGATGCTTCCATAGGAGTGTTAGGTAAAAAGCAAGTCCCTACTCACCTCTCCAGCACCCGAGATTCGTGCGGAGTTGGTATAGGGCTCACAAACTGTCAGAAACCACTTACACAGACTTCAATTCATTGATCAATGGGCTCACACTATCCTTAGCTCCAAGCTTCAGAGTAGTGTGGCAAATTTACTAGGGGTGAGCATCAATATTTATACACAGAAGTAAACAAAGCGATTTACAGATCATAATGGTCATGCATAATCAATCAAGATTCTACAGGATAAAACAGGTTAAAATGTAAATTCCAAAAGATAAGGGGAGATGGCTACTTAAGGGGGGGGTGTCATGAGTAGTTTGCAGGTCAGAGCTTTGATTAAAAGTTCAGACATCAAGTCTGGGATAAGATTAAGCTTAATCAATAGTTCAGACTCAACATTCCCCCATTTGTAGCTTTGGTATAAGTTATTTATCAAAAAGCTACATCTTAGTTTAAGGAGCTAAGGGCAGCTTGGCAACTTCAGCTTGTGCCAATTCGAAAAGAGTAGGGCCTAAAAGAACAAGCTGACTTACATGAGTCTATGAGGGAGGGGACACACTGAATACAACACAGTATTATAAGGATTACTATGGCCCCAACAATACTCACTAAGAGTTTTACTAAAGGTGCCATTAAAACACATGTTGTATTTAAAATCATACTACACAACATTCATAATACAGTTGCTTTTAAGTTAGAAAAACATTCTTAACAATTCCCTCCTCTTTAAAGATAATTTCTTTTATATTTTAAAAGCAAATTACTTTCAGCTTTTAAATTATGCACTAATTTATAGGTACTATTCAGTTTAGGCACACCCAGTATTGGGGTGTTGAGGTAGATATTATTTTCAAAGACATAGCATTTCTCATTCATGAGAGCATATATTCTTCCTTGGGCAGCTAACATTATGTTTCAGGCCATTTTGACTTGCCCACTTGTTTCAGGATAGACTCTCACTGAGATTAATTGCTTGGTTTGTCTTTTAAACAAACATTCTGAACATGAACCCTTTTAGTTTTAGGGCAATTCATGATAGACTGTAGCTTTACGTACATAATATGTTCTAAAAAGTGCTAATTTACTGGTGGAAGCTCTATTTTTATCCAACCAGGAGTTACTTGTCACAAAAAATGCTAAGTGACTTCTATTAAAAAGACTCTACACGAGTCAGCATTATGCAGAGGCACTGATATTTGAAGTAGATTTTGCATCTACTCTTTGTTAGCTACTATGAAATACTTGTTTGTTTTCTTATTCTTGTTTGGTCCTATGTTAGATTATGCTGGACCAGATCTCTATTTTGGTAGCATTCAAGTCATGTTAACAGTAATCAGAGGGATAGGTACACAGAGGAGTTTCTATCTTGCGTCTACTAAGAACTGAGTACACATTTATCACTTCTATTTTTCAAAATACAGGTTTTGACTTTCTGGGAATATCTAATAAAAAAACACATTATACTGATGAAATAAATCTTGCTTAATATTAAGATTAATAACTTAAAATTGATTAATACTTTAATTTGATAAACATTATTAAGTCCTTTTGAATTTTATCTTCAGGCTGAGACCCGGCACGGTCTCCGCTAGCCACTTTTCTTCAGGGTTCTTCTTCGTCCCCTCTCCAGTTGCTAGGGCTTGGGTTTGCCCCGCTGTCGTCTAATTCTCATCCTGGTCCGTCGAGGGTGGAGGCCTCAGCTGCCTCGTTGTCATCTGGGAAAAGGGCATGCTTGCATCAGGCATGGTGAATTCAGGCTTCCTTTTCTGCCACCTTGATGATGGTTGGGGTGGCCAAGGCACTCGGTATGGTCCTTTTCACAGGGGCTGGAGCAGAACTTCCTTGTAGGCTTTAACAAAGACTCAAGAACCAGGTTTTATCGGGTGTGCTTTTACATTTAAAAGCAGTCTCATATCTGCGGAGAGAGTTAGTCTGTCTCTGGAACTGTAAAACAAAAGAAGTTAGTTCTGCTTTTTCAAGCACCAAATCAGCAGTCATGTAATATTTGACTAGGTAAACTGAGGAAGGCCTGCTAAAAAGTAGTTCAAAAGGTGATAACTTGACTTCTAGGAGTGTCATGGAGATTGTGCAGCACAAGGAGTAATGCATTTATCCAGTTAAGACCAGTGTCTTTGCATATTTGTCCTTTTAACCTGGCTATTAGATTGCAGGTGCCAAGGTGTGTGGCACTTCTACTGAACTCTCAAGGCACTCATAACTTGCTGAAAAGCTGTTTCTGTAAAATGAGACCCACGGTTTAAGTCTGTCATCTTGGGTACCAATACCTAGGGATAAAATCATTTAAGAGACATTTGTCCACAGTCTAAGCATTTGCTCTTTTGGTAGGAAATGCTATACACAGGATGGCAGTTCAGAAAAGTTAATTTGAGGCTTCTTAAAAAGAAAGACAGCTCAGGGCCAGGTTCTGGATGGACTTTGACTCCTCCTGATTGAATTGCTGATATGCCAGGCAAATCCTTTTACAATGTAAAACATGGGTCCAGACAGTCAATCAGTCTTTAGTATTTCACAAAAACATTGGTAATGGAGAGTCCCAAGGTGTGGCTGTTCAGGATCTTTAGGTAATGTATTCTTTACCTGTGAGTGAGAAAAAATCTAACACATTTCATTAATACTTGGCAGTGTTACAAACTTTACAACTGAGTGGGCATTTAGCCCTTTTTTCTCTCTCTTTCTCTCTTTTTCTCTCTCTCTCTCTGACACACACACACACACACACACACACACACACACACACACACACACACACACACACACACACACTTTTCTTTATCTTACATTGTTTTTATACAGTACTTTAGTTTTACATACACTTTTATAATAAAAATAACTGAATTACAGAGCTTTGGAGTAACAGAACAGGACAAGCATACCAACTGTTGAGGCCACTTGGTACCTCTGGTGTCTAATAGCTTTCTTCCCTCCCTCGCCCTCTGGCTAGAAATCTGGGGGTAGCCAGAAGAATTCCATGTACAATTTGAGGAGTGAGTTAACTTGTCATGTTAATGCTTCCAAAGTCTATTGGTATTTAATTTCAATTGAAAATTATTGTTCACATTGTTCTTAGCTAGTGAAATTATAACAAGTATATTTAAACCTTAACTTTGTAAAAACAATTTTATATTACAAATTGAATAAACTAATATTTATATTTCAATTCTGCAGTATATTGCCTTATGTACAATTTATTACAAACACAGTTTTGGCCACATTGACAAAACATTTCAAGACAAACATAGAACATAAAATACAATTCTTATTGTGCCAGTAAGTGCATAGTTTGTTAGCTGGCATCAGCTTTCTTTGAACCTTTTATATCTCCACTTTTTTTTTTTTTTTTTAAAGGGAATCAGTTATTATTTTCTTTTGGTTTTTAGGCAAACCAGGTTTCAGTTACTTTTTATCAATTAGGTAATTTGCATGAACACAGATGTTTTCTGGCTTGCTTTTTTGGATTTAAAGCTAGTTACAACTTAAAAGGATACAATTATCTTTATCAGAATCTTTTACTGTTAACTTTTTCTTTTGTAACACACACTGATCTGAAACACCATTAGCATTACAAACAAATTTAGCTAAACCATGCATAGCTGCATACTTGCAAACTAATCTTTGTGCTTGGATTACTTCTTATAAGGATTTAGTTACAGACATTTTAAAGACATTAAAACATTTTCTTATTTTCACTAAAATTATTTTTCTTTACTATTTTTCTATGCTTTTGGGTCAACACTATTAGAATTTCGGTTTATTAGGGTTACTTTGAGGTTTTATTTAACAAAATTAAATTTGCTTGCCCTGAAGGGCTGTCTTGTTTAACAGATAAGTAATTTGCATTTTCACAGACAGAGAAGTAAGTCCAGGGGCTAGTTTTAAAAGGGATACCATTTATTTTTACTAATAAGCTAGTCTCAAAGTTTTGTTCTTTCTTTACTTACTTTTGCTTTCACAGGGGATCAGATGTTAGATTCTGTAAGAGACTACAAATCACATTCAAAGTGTCTAGACTCTAGAGGTGAGATTTGTACTATTTTTTTAACCTGGGACACAGACCTTGTTTACTTGCAGAATTAGCATGGACATTTCTCTTTGAACAATCTTGTTTCTCTATCACTGGTGAAACACAGCCACTTGGATATAGGGCTGTCTCAATTCCTTCTCAAAGCTATCCCCACTCAAATCACTTTTACACTTTAACTGCATCAAACTGTTTACCTGTTTTCCTTTAGGAACTTTCCTAGGCAACACTTCACTACTCACAGAAATTCTGTCTTTGTTCTCTTCACTCTAGGGCTTCTAAGGAACAGCTTCTTGAGCAACAACAAATTCTCACTAGGATTTATTCACATTCATGATTATCTTTGGCCCATCAAACAGATCTCTACAAAATCTCCTCTTAGGCAATCTTACAAGCTCACTGGACAAATGGTTAATTAGAGTTATTCTTTTTCCTCTGCAGTTACAAACTTAGAACTACACTACAAGCTGAAAAACAGACAAAAAAGACAGACAAGGAAGACTCAGACACATACTTTCCTACCCTAGACACACAGCTTGGGATTTTCTTTTTGGCCTATTGCCAAGTGATTATTTCTCCCGAGGTTTCTCCCGTACCATTTTCCTCCTTACCCTCTGCACAGATTCAGATCCTGAGTCCTGCAGATTCCCCTCTGCTCCCTGGAGAGTCCCCCTGCGGAGGAGTAGGGGCAGGTGCAGTGGGGACCAACTGGCGGGTCAAAACACGCCATGGTTTACACCCTTTATCGAAATAACATGGAGGGGGTTCACTCTCGGGAGAATACCTGACTGTCATAATCTTTAAAGATTTCTACAGCTCTGCTGCAGAGTTCAAACAAAATCAGTAACTTAACTGTCCCGGATGGTTTTTTCGATTTGGCTCTCCACTTCTCTTTAAAGCAGCCTGCTCAAAAGAACCATACAAAGGCAACCTTTTCTCCAGGTTGGCCCATACCGCGGTATTCCCAGTCCAATTCCTTACACACAGCGTGTACAACTTCTTAGACATTCCTGTCTGTACTGGGAGTCTTTCTTCATAACACAACTTATTCCTAATGCTCAAAAAAGTTCTGAAAAGGGACACTAGTCCCTTGACCCATGGTGTCTGACAGGAGCCCTCCAACTGGCGTTTACCCTGCTGTCCAGTACACGACTCCTCAATATTGAATTGGCTGGGAGAAATCTCCCGTGGCGCCTGCCAATTCATATATGAGTGATCTGACCACTGGACAGAGGCACCGCACCAGAAGGAATCCCGGACGAGCCCCCAAATTGTTAGGTAAAAAGCAAGTCCCTACTCACCTCTCCAGCACCCGAGATTCGTGCGGAGTTGGTATAGGGCTCACAAACTGTCAGAAACCACTTACACAGACTTCAATTCATTGATCAATGGGCTCACACTATCCTTAGCTCCAAGCTTCAGAGTAGTGTGGCAAATTTACTAGGGGTGAGCATCAATATTTATACACAGAAGTAAACAAAGCGATTTACAGATCATAATGGTCATGCATAATCAATCAAGATTCTACAGGATAAAACAGGTTAAAATGTAAATTCCAAAAGATAAGGGGAGATGGCTACTTAAGGGGGGGGTGTCATGAGTAGTTTGCAGGTCAGAGCTTTGATTAAAAGTTCAGACATTAAGTCTGGGATAAGATTAAGCTTAATCAATAGTTCAGACTCAACAGGAGCATAAGAACAGCCCTACTGGATCAGATCAAAGGTCCATCTAGCCCAGTGTCCTCTCTTCTGACAGTGGCTAATGCCAGGGGCCCCAGAGGGAGTGAACAGAACAGGGAATCCTCAAGTGATCCATCCCCTGTCACTCCCTCCCAGCTTCTGGCAAACAGAGGTTAGGGACACCAGCCCTGTCCATCCTGGCTAATAGCCACTGATGGATTGATCTTCCATGGATTGAGCTAGTTCTTTTTTGAACCCTGTTATGCTGTTGGCCTTCACAACATCCTCTAGCAAGGAGTTCCACGGGTTGGTTGTGCATTGAGTGATGAAATACTTCCCTTTTTTTGTTTTAATCCTGCTGCCTATTACTTCCATTTGGTGACTCCTAGTTCTTGTGCAATGAGAAGGAGTAAATAACACTTCCTGATTTACTTTCTCCACAGGGGTTATGATTTTATAGACCTCTATCATATCCCTCCAAGTCATCTCTTTTCCAAGATAAAAAATCCCAGTTTTATTAATCTCTCCTCATACAGCAGCCCTTTCATACCCTTAATCATTTTTGTTGCCCTTTTTTGAACCTCTTCCCATTCCAATACATCTTTTTTGAGACGGGGCGACCACCTCTGCATGCGGTATTCGAGGTGTGGGTGTACAACGGATTTATATAGGGGCGATATTATATTTTCTCTCTTATTATTTACCCTTTTCTTAGTTTCAACCAGTTTGCCCAGTATTGAAGTCAGGCACTGCCTGTGATTGCCCTGTTAAAAAATACTCCTCTGGAGCCCTTTTAAAAAATTGGCGTCACATTAGCCATCCTCCAGTCATCTGGTACAGAAGCTGATTTAAATGATGGGTTACAGACTACAGGTTTTTTCTCCTAGTGATAATGGACCATCTACATTTAACAGCCCTCTTACAATTGGTATGCTAATGTACATTTTTTTTTCTTTTTCTTTCCTTGTGTGTGTATAAATGCATCTTACGTCTGTTCCATTCTATGGATCCGATGAAGTGAGCTATAGCACATGAAAGCTTATGCTGAAATAAACTAGTTCGTCTCTATGGTGCTACAAGTATTCCTCGCTTTCTTTATGGATACAGACTAACATGGCTGCTATTCTTGAACCAGACGACAGTTAGTAGTTCTGCAATTTCACATTTGAGTTCCATCTGGTCCTGGTGAGTTATTCCTGTTTAATTCATCAATTTGTTGCAAACCGTCTCTAATGACACCTCAGTCTGGGACAGTCCTCAGATCTGTCACCTACAAAGAATGGCTCAGGTTTGGGACTCTCCCTAACGTCCTCAGCCCTGCAGACCGATGTGAAGAATTCCGTTAGTTTCTCCTCAATGTCCTTATCGTCCTCGGGTGTCCTTTAGCATCTCCATCGTCCAGCAGCCCCCCTGGTTGTTTAGCAGACTTCCTGCTTCTGATCTACTAAAAAAAATTGCTATTCCTTTTTGAGTCTTTGGCTAACTGTTCCTCAAATTCTTTTCTTGGCCTTCCTACTTGTATTTTTGCTTCATTTGCAAGTGTTTCTGCTTCTCTCCTCACTAGGATTTACCTTCCACTTTTTAAAGGATGCCTTTTTGCCTCTCACTGCTTCTTTTCCTTGGTTGTTTAGGCCCAATGGCTCTTTTTTTGGTTCTCTTGCTGTGTTTTTTAAATATGGGCTACACATGTAAGTTGAGCCTTTATTATGGTGTCTTTATAAAGTTTCTACGCAGCTTGCAGGGATTTCACTTCTGGCACCGTATCCTTTCATTTCTGTTCAACTAACTGCCTCATTTCTGTGTAATTCCCCTTTCTGAAATTAAATGCTACAGTGTTGGGCTGCTGCGGTGTTTTTCCTGCCCCAGGGATATTCAATGTAATTATTAAAAAAATTAATTCCAATGAGAATGCTCCAGTCGTACCGTACACCGTGGGATACAGCTGTTTAAAGTGAGATTAACACAGGAACAACTCACACGCATTCAATAAAGTCTAAACAGGAAGCTTGTTTGTATAACTCGAATCCCTCCTGTAACAATAGTGACACCCAGGTGAGCCGACCTGGCTCCAGATTGAGCCGTGTCAGGGTTCAGTAGAGCTACGGGGAGATTGGCATGAGCTGGCACCTGGTTTGGCAGTGACCCCCCATCCCCCCAGCAGCAGCACCGTTACCTCCCGCTGAGTGCGGTGTTTGTCATTGCACAGGGACATCGCGGCTCGTCTGTGATCCCTGTTTGTTACTAGGCGTGTTCGTTAGGAAGCATCCACATGTACTAGGTGGGTTTTGATGTTGTATCCAGAAAATCTGGATCCTTCCTGTAGCAGCCCAGGGTTTATCTGGCCCCTCTGCCGTTCGCGGGTTGAACCGCTCCCCTCCCTCCACCCCGCTCTGCCTTATTTAACCTCCTTTTGGAGAGTCCCTTCTCTGGAGCTCTTTTCCACCATCCTTTATCATTTCTTGCCCTGGAAACAAAAGTCACATTCCAGAGCCAGATCTGCCTCTCTGGCCACTACCAGGTGGAGTATGAAATCCGCAGGTGCCGGTGCCTTTGGCACAAGCAGTTGGCAGCTGAGCACTATGTGACCCGGTTCAGGGGCAGAGCCGGGGAGGTGGCCGTAGAGAGGGGGAGGCAGAGGGGAGGTGTAAGTGTGGATAGTGGGGGCACAATTTAAAGGGTCTGGTGTCTTGCAGCGGGGTTCAGGGCTGGCCCCCAGGAGAACAAGGATTTCTAGAGACACTTTGGATGTCTGTCGGACGATGCTCTGTAAGAGCAGCTGGAGGCTGTTCCAGCAGAGAGCTGCTCCTGAGCTTACAGCCGACTGGGACGGCAGCTTCGAAGGTCCCTGGTTGGCAGCACGAGACCTGTGAGGCTTTAGGACCCAAGGGAAAGGCTGCTGCAGCTGGTGCCAAGGGGAACTCTGGGCAGGGAAGGAAGGGAGAGAGCTGCTGTGGCTGAATGGCTTCCTGGGGTAGGCAGGAGGGAGCGGAGAGCCCAGTGCCAGCTGTGTGCCAAGGGAGATGTGAACTGGGCACCAAGAGCCAGCTGTGTATGGGGCTGGGGTGGGGTGGGGTGAAAGGGAGGAACCATCTGTGTGTAGTGATGCTGTGGACACTGCCCAGGGCAGGTGCAAGCGCCATTGTGACGGAGTACGAATACTGTGTGTGTGTGCCTCAGTTTCCCCTATGCATTTCTTAAGTGTCTATGTGAAGGAATAGGGGCTGATGGTGTTGCAAAGCAGAAAGACAGTGTATGCAAGTAGCCAACGCCCTCTCCCCTCTCTCTGCAGGTGTCCCTACCTGAAGCTGTAATCTGACTCCAAGTGGGGGACGGAGGTCACCTGACCTGGATGAGCCAGGGGGGAGGAGGGGCTGGAGACAGTGAGTTTGAGTCTGGATCTCGCTAGAAAGAGGGAGAGAGCTCTGGATGGCTGTGAGTCACGTCTGACTGTGGATTTGGGGTGCAGAATCCACGGGCTCCCCCAGGACCTCTCCCGGGTGGGCTCGCTGGGGGAAGTGCACGGAGGGGCAGAAGGTGCTGAATGCTCCGAGGTCAGACGCAGGAAGGTGGAAGCAGGTACCTGTGAAGCTCCTAGCCTTGGAAATAGGCTGTGTATGGAGAGAGGACACTTCCCCCGGAGTCCTGACTGGCTTCCTAGGGAGCAAGTTCCAGACCATCACCCTGGGCACTCCATGACAATCGTCTCTCTGCAGCATGGCGAGGGAGCCTGGAGCCCCACTGCCAAGCGCCCTGCCTGCCCAGGGGGAGCTCTGGGATTTTATTTTATTTTTATTTTAAATGGAGATATACCAATCTCCTAGAACTGGAAAGACCTTTCAGGTCATCGAGTCCAGTCCCCTGCCTACACTAGCAGGACCAAGTACTGTCCCCTGACAGATTTTTTGCCCCAGATTCCTAAATGGCCCCCTCAAGGATTGAACTCACAACCCTGGGTTTAGCAGGCCAATGCTCAAATGGATGGTTTTGCTGAGCCCAGGCCTGTGTGAGAAGGGAGAAGTTGGCGGCCAGTCTCTTAGAGCAGCCAGCCCCCAGCCTCTGCCCTGTGCCTGGGAGAGAGGGGAGGGGTCAAGTGTCTCCAGCAGACTAAGGAAATTTCAAGATGGGACTGGAGGCCCTGAAGGACTCCGCGACTTCCCCCAGGTGACAGGAAATTGACCATCTCCTGGATCCCAGTCCAGTGCTTTTAGCACAGACCTTCTTTCTCCTCTCATCCAAACTGGATCCAAACTAACCCCCAAAGCCAAATTCCAGCCTCGACCTAATCCAGATCCACCCTCTCCCTGCCCAGCCCATCTCTAATTAACACACATCAGGTGCCGGGAGTGGCCATGTGCCTCCCCCCACCGAGCTGTGTATTGAAGGAGTCTCTCTGGGAGCAGTCACAGCCAGGGACTAGCTCCAGAACAGGGGTCTCCGGCTTTCAGGGGTCTCTGTGGAGGGTGTTTCTGATCGTGCCGTGGCTGGTAAGTCTGGTTTGGTGTTTGGGAGGGAGATTTAAACACTGTCAGGGAATTCCCTTCCCAAAGAGCCGCTCTCCGCCGGGGCCCCTCTCTGCACCCTGCAGTACCCCAGCAGGGTTGGCATGGAGGCTGAAGCACATGGCAGTCAAAGGGCTGGATTTCGTGAGGCTTCGTGAGAGAACCCGGGTCACCAGCCGCTTCGCTGTGAGGAGTGAAATTAATGGTGGGAAGAAACAGTTGAGTCTGCAGAGAGGTGGAAGCAGGAACTGTCACCAACACAACCCACTTCCTTCTGCATTGGGGGAAGATCCGACCCTGAACCTCAGACTCCCCCGTATCTCTTCAGACAATGGAGAGCTGGCGAAGGCAGCGGTGTTGACAGGTCGCCCCACTGACAACAAAATGGCTCCGTCGACCCCTGTGTCTGGATTGTCTCTTCTGTGCCTGGTGCTGCTGCTTCTCCTGGACTCCCCTGGTGAGTGTAGAACATGGACCCTGCCCAGGCGGGCACCCGCCGTCCAGTCTGCTTTCTTGCTGCTTGAACAGAGGGAAATTCCAGATGCTCCAAAGGGAGGAATAAACCCTTGTGTATTTTATATCACCAGAGGAAACCTTCCTGCCCCAGCTTGTGATCAGCGTATGCTCCGGAGTGTGAGAACGGGTAACGGTGTTTACACTGATCCCAGCTGGGGTCACTGCAGGGGCTACTCTTCTTTTTATAAACGTCTGATCTTTTTGTAGAAATCTTATTGAGCAATTAGATTCAACAATATCCTGCAGCAGTGAATTCCACAGGTTAGTTAGATGTGGGTTCAAATCTTTCTTTTTATCCCTTTAAATCGTGTTGCTTTCAGACTCCATCGGGTGCCATGTCTGTGTGGGGCCATCAAGGGGCAAATTAACCCTCCGTTGATTGGCAATAAGTGACCCACCGAGAAGCTTCTTCTCTGTGGCTGGAACGGCCACACTCAGGGCCCTTGTCCCTGCTCGTGTCTATGAGGTTCCCCTGCTCACGCTCAGCGAACAGCTCCCTGCTCCCTGCCTGCTTCTGGGCACCGGGGTGCAGCTCTGAAGCAGCCTGCAGGGGTCACTGCGGAAGGACACAAATTTACATCCCAGACAACTAACGCTCCTCTGTCACAGAGTCTGGGGGAGTCCGAGCCCTGCACCCCTGGGGTTCCCTGGGACTCTCAGTCAGTCAATAGAACAGAAGGTTTATTTGAGGTGACAGGAACACAATCCAACTCAGAGCTTGTCAGTACAAACAGGACCCCTCAGTCAGGCCCTTCTTGGGGGCAGGGAGATCCGACCCCAGATTCGGGCCCCTCCTCTTCCCCAGCCAGCTTCCGACTCCACCCCCTGTAGCCGTCTCTGTCCTTTTCCCAGCTCCCCCTCCCCATTTCTCCTCTCAGCTTCCAGCCCCAGGTATTTCCCTTCAGAGACACCCCCATCTCCAGTGAACCTCCCAGGGTCCATCCGCCCTGCGCCCTGCTGCCTCCCACCCTCCCTGGGCAGGGCCCGGCTCTGGGCAGGGCTGGGAGCAGGATCCGAACCCGGTGCCCTGGCGTGGGACTCAGCCCCCTGCTGCGGCGGGACGGGGGCTTGTCAACCAGCATCCCCCAGCCTGGCCTGTTCTCTCCTCCCAGGGGCCGGGGCCCAGGAGTTCCAGCTGCTGCAGCCCCAGGAGACTGTGTGGGTGTCGTCGGGAGAGACTCTCACCCTGACCTGCGAGGTGACTGGGGTCGCTCCAGTAGGACCCGTGAAGTGGTTCAAGGGCTCGGACAGTGGCCGGCAGCTCGTTTTTGCAGAGAAGGAATCAGAGACGGGATCGTTCCCCCGGGTGACACAGGCCGTTCCTGGCTCTGACACAGACTACACCATCCGCATCAGTGACACCCGCCCCGCGGACGCCGGGATCTATCGCTGTGTGAAGTTCAGGAAGGGGTCGGGAGGCGATGTGGAGATCAGATCCGGCGCTGGCACGAACGTGTCTGTGAGCGGTGAGTGCGAGCTCCCGTCCCAGCCCCAAGCCCCCCCGCCCCCCACCGGCTCAGACACTAACCGGGGAGCTGGGATTCCCACCGAGACGGCAGCAAAGTGGGGCCTGGGTTGAGACCTGCACCCAGAGGGGGGGGGGGGCTGTGGGTTTTAGGGAGACGGGGGGAGAAAAGGGAGAAATTTCTAGCCTCTGGGATCACTGCCTCCCCCCCCCACCGATGAAACCGACCTGCCAGGTGCACCAGGGTGAGCGATGGGGGGTGACTGGCCGGGTGCATGGGGGGGGGGGTCAGGTTTTGGGTTGATTCTTCTCACTCATCCCCTCCCGAAGGAGCTGCCGTAGCTGCTGGTGGGGGCGGGGGCGGGACTGGCCCTGCCGCCCTTCACAGCCCCCAGCCGAACCGGCCGCTACTCCTCACACTCGCCTACCCGGGGGAATCGCTCCGGGCCCAGGGGGTTTCTCCGCCCGTCCCAGTGCCGGGCAGTCCCAGTGGGGGATGGGGAGCGAGGATCAGGCTGGGGCAGCTGCAGAGAGTTTGTGCTTCCTCGGCAGAACTGACCTGCAGCCCGACAGCCCCGGTGTGAATCTACTCGACCCCCCCATCCCCTATAGGGGTCCCCCCCAGCCCCTTTATCTCCTCTGGCTGGCGGCCCAGAGCTCAGCTGCAGCCCTGGAGTTCCTGGGATGTTTCCTTCCTTTCCTGTGACACTTCCCCATCCCCAGCAAGGACTTTCCTAGTCTGCCCCCCCCCCCAACCCTTTTCATGGGCTCAGGGGCCAGGGCTGTGGCTCCCCTGATCTCAGGCTGTCCCTGTGGGGAAGCGGGTCCCGTGGGGCAGGGGAACAGGCTCTCAGGGGCAGAGGGATCTGACTGATAAACTCTTCTCCCTGCAGCCAGACCGTCGGCCCCGTCCGTGTCCGGCCCCCCCAGCAGGGCAGAGCCGGGTCCCCCAGTGAATTTCACCTGCACGTCAGGAGGATTCTCCCCCAGAGACATCACTGTGACCTGGCTCAAAAACGGGGCCAAACTCCCAGCCCCCGAGACCCGGGTTCTCCCTGAACACGAGAGCGTCTCCTACAACGTGTCCAGCACCGTGGGGCTGATCCTGACCCCAGGAGACACCCGCTCCCAGCTCACCTGTCAGATAGAGCACAGCACCTTACCGGCTCCCCTGCGCGGGACTTACAACCTCAGCCACGCCCTGCGAGGTAGGAGCCCAGCCGGGCTGACCAGTGGGGGCTCTGCTATGGGGGAGGGGCAGAGATGGCTCCTTCAGCCTTTGGGTCAGGTAGTGGGGGACCAGGGGGGTCAGAGGGGAGTCACTGAAATCCAGATTCAGATCTGGACTCTGCCCTGTGCCCGTAAAACTTTGAGACTCTTCACCCTGGGCTGGCGCATCCCCTTCTCCAACCCAGTGGAGGGCGGGGTGGGGAAGGTGTTTGACTTTATTTAAACCCTGGTAAGACACCGCTCTCCATTTTCATGTACCCACGCTGGGTCTGTCGGGGGTTTCCCAGGGGGAAGGAGAGGGAAACGGGACACGGTAGAGTTGGGTTTTTGTATTCTGCTCATTTTAAAACATTCGCCTTCCCCCGGGTTTATCCTGTGCGGGGGCCAAGACTCTCACACGTGGGAAGGCAACTTAGAGATAGTCAAGTTCTTCACCTTGGAAAAATATCACCTGGCAAGTGGGACATGGACTCCGGGGGAAGGTCTCTTTGTCCAGCCCTCGAAATTTCCCTGTGACTCGGCAGGAAAAGGAGAATTTCTGTAGATGCCGACGCGGGATGTTTCGTGTTCTCAGTTCCCCCCAGGCTGCGAGTGGTCCCTGCCCCCGCCACGCCCGTCACACTGAACGAGTCTGTGACGTTCACGTGCCACGCGGAGGGGTTTTACCCGAAGGACGCGAATCTCACCTGGCTGGAAAATGGAAATGAATCGAATCTGGGAAATTCCTCCCCCCCGGCTGAGAATCCAGATGGGACGTACACGCTGCAGAGCTCCCTGGAGGTCAAAGCAACTGAGCAGAGGAATCAGTCCGTGTTCACCTGTCGGGTGGTGCACGATTCCCAGCCCCCTGTCAATGCCAGCGTGACGCTGAGAATCTCCCAGCCACCCCCTGCGTCAGGCAAAGGGGATACTTCACCTAATGCAGGTAAATGTGCAGTTGAACCTCCCCTGCGCTGCTGGGAAATGACAGGTCTGTTCTGCTGAACCCAGGGGCCATTTCAGCCCATCTCCGGCAGGGGACTCCTCAGTGTAGCAGCGACTCTTATTGAAGGATTATTGCTCAGCTCTGCTCTCCTGGGGCCTGTGAGTGGAGCGGGACGGGGAAGGCTGAGGGTAGGAAATGTTCCTTTGGCTGCACCCTGTGCCCAGGGAAGATGCTCTCTGCAGCCCTGCAGGGTGTGAATGTCCCTTGAAGAGGGGCTCGAACATGGTCACTCCTGCAAAGCTGGTGAGCCAAGGACTCCTGAGTCCTTATTCCTCTGCTCTGTGAAGCTCGAGGTCTCCACTCTAGAGTCTGGGCTTCCCTGGGCCAGCCAGCAGCGTGTGGACACAGCTGCCAGGCAGAGCTGGGCAAACTCTGCAGAGGCCATTTGCCAACCGGCTGTTCCCAGCTAGGAACTCGCCAAGCCCCTTGGAAGGCCAGTTTCCTCGGAGCCCGGTGAAGGTGCCCGTGAGCCAGGGCGGGAGGGCCGGGAACCAGCCGTTCTCTTGTCCGCGGGGGGTTTCTGTCCATTGGCTGATCCGATGTATTTACACTGCAGGACAGAGCCTGTTCTCCAGCCCCGCGCTCTGGATCGGCCTCCTCCTGGAGAAGGTGCTGACGGCCGCCTTCCTCCTCTTCCTCTTCCTGAGAAGTAAAGAGTAACCAGGTAAATGTGAAGAATCAGAGAGGTGGCCGTGTTAGTCTGGAATAGCAGAGGAAACAAAATCCTGTGGCACCTTAAAGACTAACTATAAAGTTTTGAAGCATGAGCTTTCGTGGGCTAATACCCACTGACGAAGTGGGTATTAGCCCACGAAAGCTCATGCTTCAAAACTTTATAGTTAGTCTTTAAGGTGCCACAGGATTTTGTTTCCTCAGGTAAATGTGGATTCTCTGGGGGTTACCCTGGGGCATCCAAAGGAGCCGGAGGGAACCGATTGTAATGCTGCAGCCCACGGGCAGAGCGGGAAGGGTTAAAGTCTCCTAGGGAGTCAGTGTTGTGACAGATGCTGCCCGGGCCCCGGGATCTGTGCTCCAAAGGGACAAAACCCCGGCTCGTTCCACCCTGCTCAGCCTGATCCTCACCCCCTCAGGGACAGCGCAGTTACTGCCTGAATCCACTCCAGCATCGTCCTCCTCTGGGCTTCCGAACACTCCTGCCCCAGTTCTGATCCCTGACCAGGAGGGTCCCTCCCCTTTCTAGGGAGGGGGATTCAGGTACCAGCTTGTCCCAGTCACTGGAGATTCAGGAGAGTCGGAGTCCCGAGTAAATCCCCCCTCGGTTAAACGTACAGTGTGAGATGCCGGCTCCCGACACCCCCCAGCTCAGGGCGTGATGGGGGCTGACATGGGGCGCACTAGAGCAGTTTGCCCCTGGGGGGCTCCTCCCTGGGCCGGGTTCATGCTGAGGGAAGGGTCGTTCCTGACTCTCCTCATTCACCTGTTGGATTCTTTCCTTTCGCAGCCCCTGGGCCATTTCCCAGATTTCTCGCACTGTCGCCACCTGCCAACTTCTCTGTCTGCAGCCTCTGTCCCCGCGTCCAAGAGGTCGGCTGGAGCTGCAGTGACCCCTGCTGGCCAAGCAGATGGTGCCCAGGCTTGAGGAAGCGAAGGTTAAGGGGTGACCCGGTTACAGTCTATAAGTACCACGTGGCCTGGGGAACAAATAGTGAATAATGGGCTCGTCCGTCTGGCAGATAAAGGTCTGACACACGATCCAATGGCTGGAAGTTGGAGCCAGACAAATTGAGACGGGAAATTAGGCCTAAATGTTTAGTAGTGAGAGTAATTCACCAGTGACCCTGGGAGCTGATTGGAGAGACACAGACCCCTGCTGTTACTGCTGGGCCTGGCCAATCCCCGGGGTGGCCTGGAGAGGGTCCCTGCGGGCAGTGAGCAGGGCCGGGTCCCATAGGTGCCCATGCTGGTCTGTGCTCTGGGACAGCGGGGGAGGGAGGACCACAGGCCATGTGTGGTGCTGGGCTGTGTCTCTTGTGCTGCTTCGGACTCTGTCTCTGCTCAGCTGGGAAGAGGCAGGAGACGGTTGTGTAATAATTTCTGCTTGACAATAAATGGCTCTGGCAATGCTTGAACTCACCCGAGACGTGCAGAGTCCTTTGGCTGATCTGCCCTGAACCGCCCGGCCGGTCCCACGGCAAGGAGAACATCCAGCTTGCTCTGTGGCTGTCCTGGGGCGTTGGGGAGAGGAGATTTTCCTGGAGCATTTCCTGCCTTTCTACCACATGAGCTGGGATGGGTGGAAGTCCCACATCTTGGAAGGTGCTGGGATCAGAAGGCCCCTGTCAAACTGTCCTGCAGCGACTCAAGAGCCAGCGGGGCAGACGGTTAGAACGCCGGGTGCAAAGCTCTGATTGGCTGTGAGTAATATGGAGTCAGAGACAGCCGCCTTGGGCTCTCTGGTGGGTCTCGCCACCCAGGGAGGTACGCTTGTCTTTCCGATAAACAGTCCCTTGCACCAAAGATCAGAGCAATATTCTGGTTACTCCCAGTCCCAAAAGACCTGACACTTACCTCAGGTCAATTGCACTTTAGATCTCACACTAAATACAATACTGTAGGCAATCCTCTAATGAACTATCTAAATATTTATTATCTAGGAAAAGGAAAGGAGAGACTTATCTACAAGGTTCAAGCAGGTAAAGCCATCTGCACACAAATGAGTTCCAACCTTAACTTTCAAATACTAATAGAGACCTCTCTGTATAAACAATCTGTATATGTCCTTCCGGGCTAACCCAGGCTAAACACTGGGGATTTCTTGCTTATGCCTGAAAAACCTTGTCCTTGAGAATCTAAGCAGCATAGAGATGGAGTTCCTCCTTGTTAGGGATTTTTATTCCTTCCCTCCTTCTGCTCCAAGTTGCAAACTCAGCTGATGAGAGGATTTCACTTGTGTGTCTCCTCTTTACTGGTTGTAACAATCAACAAAGTCTTTTGCCATCTCATGGTCCACAGTGTTTTGTCTGGTGTCCCTGCATTGTCCGGCAGGACATAACAGCTGCTTTGGGAGACTAGGATTTCACATTAGTTCATGCTACTCTCCTGTCTACTGATTTGCACAGCTACAGACGCTTCCATAAGAGCATAAGAACAGCCCTATTTAGGGTGACCATATGTCCCGATTTTTGCCCATTTGTCCCGTGTCCTGACCACACTTTGGTCGGGACGCCATTTGTCCCAATTATGGGACTTTGCAGATGAGCCCTGGGCGCGCAGGGCTCATGCAGGCAGCACGGCCCTGCCCACTGCCCCAGGCAGCCATCTGCTGCCTCCATGAGCCCTGCGCAGGCAGGGCTCATCTCTAAAGTCCCGAAATCGGGACAAAGAATGCTACTAGCTTGCTGCCGGCAGAGGGGAGCGGGGGCGGGGGCGCAGAGAGCCCAGCCCACTCCCGTCCTTCCCCCTCACCTCCGGCCGGCAGAGACAGGTGAGGGGGGGAGGGGGAGCCCCCCCTCCGCTCCTGCAGAAACAGAGAGCCTCCAGCCACCAAGGCCCACTTCTGCTCCCTTCCAAGCTGAGTCCATAATCAGCCCCACTGACCCCAGGCAGAGACAGGGTGCCAGGACAGGTCTCTCGCCTTCCTGCTGCCTGCGGGGCATGCATGGACCAGGTGCAGGGGTGTGGGCCCTGATTGCAGGCACCAGCAGAAGAGGGTGGGGGAAGAGACCCCCCACCTCCCCAACCCAGATCCAGCCACCGACCCACCTGCTGGATACTTCCTGGCTGGCCCCAGCCACCCCCCTCACCCCACTGGATCCCAGGAGTTGCTACAGGAGCCAGATGAATGAACCTGCCTGCTTGCCAGATACTTCCCAGGACAGGACAGCCGCCCCAGGTAAGCTCCCCCAGCCCGGGACTCCCTACCTCGGGACAGGTGACAGGTGACAGGTCCCTCTGGCTCTTGGGGGAGGGGAGCCTTGTTGCATGCAGCAGTGATTACCTGCAAGCCCTGCTCCAGCTCCCAATGGGAGCCATGGAGGTAGTGCTTTTAGCTGGAGAGTCCCCTTGCTACTCTCTAACTCTCACCCTAGGAGCCGGAGACCTCCAGAGCTGGTGAGTGTGGCCAGGGAAGGGGGGCAGGGTCAAGTGTGGATGAGTGTTTGGGAGCTGTGTGTGGGGTGCCGGGCTGTGAGGGTTGGTGTGGAGGATGTCTGGTGGAGGGTGCAAAATAAAAATAACAATATCAAGACTATCAAATTATCATTTATTTTCATTAAATATATAAACTAAATGAAATTAATAAAATTTCAAACCAAACATATATTCATTCTACTATACAATGCTACCTTATGCAATATTCATTTTAAAAAGTTTTAAAATAAGCAGTGTTCCGTGAAAAGGGAATGGGGGGTGGGACGGAGGCGCAAGGTAAAAATGTTGCCAAGTTCACGATCCTTGCCCAGGGAGGGAGGAGGGCATGACACTCACTGATTCCAGACCTCTGTGACGTACTTTGCTTCAGCTGTCCGTGGCTGAAGCTGGGCTGAAGGCAGGACTATGGGCCTCCCCTCTGGGACTGTGGCTGGAGCCAGAGTTAGAACTGGGACCCTTCGCTCCCCTGCCCTGCAACTGGGTCTGACTTTGCAACCAGGATCCTGTGCCCATGTCTGTCCTGCAGCTTTGGCCGGGGGGTGGAGCCGGAGCTCTGTGCCCCTGACCCCGTGCTTTCTACAGGCCTTTTTCAGCTTCCAAGGGCTGTGTGCCCCCTCTCATGGCTCCAATCAGGGCTCTGCACCGCTGCCTGTCATGCCCCCGTCCCCGCTCATGCCCCGCCCCCGCTCCCTCCCTGCTTGTGCCCCTCCCCCCTGCTCATACCACCCCCCCCCACTCGCGGAGTGTGTCCTGATATTTCACTATTCCCAGCTGGTCACCCTAGCCCTACTGGATCAAATCAAAAGTCCATCTAGCCCAGTGTCCTCTCTTCTGACAGTGGCCAATGCCAGGGGCCCCAGAGGGAGTGAACAGAACAGGGATTCCTCAAGTGATCCATCCCCTGTCACTCCCTTCCAGCTTCTGGCAAACAGAGGTTAGGGACACCAGCCCTGCCCATTCTGGCTAATAGCCATTGATGGATTGATCCTCCATGGATTTAGCTAGTTCTTTTTTGAACCTTGTTATGCTGTTTGCCTTCACAACATCCTCTGGCAAGGAGTTCCACAGGTTGATTGTGCATTGAGTGAAGAAATACTTCCCTTTATTTGTGTTAATCCTGCTGCCCATTACTTCCATTTGGTGACTCCTAGTTCTTGTGCAATGAGAAGGAGTAAATAACACTTCCTGATTTACTTTCTCCACACCGCTCATGCTTTTATAGACCTCTATCATATCCCCCCAAGTCATCTCTTTTCCAAGATAAATATCCCAGTTTTATTAATCTCTCCTCACACAGCAGCCCTTTCATACCCCTAATCATTTTTCTTGTCCTTTTTTGAACCTCTTCCCATTCCAATACATCTTTTTTGAGATGGGGCGACCACATCTGCACGCGGTATTCGAGGTGTGGGTGTACAACGGATTTATATAGAGCGGATATATTTTCTGTCTTATTATTTACCATTTTCTTAGTTTCAACCAGTTTGCCCAGTATTGGAGTCAGGCATTCTGCCTGTGATTACCCTTTTAAAAAATACTCCTCTGGAGCCCTTTTAAAATATTGGTGTCACATTAGCCATTCTCCCATCATCTGGTACAGAAGCTGATTTAAATGATGGGTTACAGACTACAGTTTTTTTCTCCTAGTGATAATGGACCATCTACATTTAACAGCCCTCTTAGAATTGATATGCTAATGTACAATTTTTTTTCTTTCTGTGTGTATAAACGCACCTTACTTCTGTTCCATTCTATGGATCCGATGAAGTGAGCTATAGCCTACGAAAGCTTATGCTGAAATAAACTAGTTCGTCTCTATGGTGCTACAAGTATTCCTCGCTTTCTTTATGGATACAGACTAACATGGCTGCTATTCTTGAACCAGACGACAGTTAGTATTTCTGCAATTTCACATTTGAGTTCCATCTGGTCCTGGTGAGTTATTACTGTTTAATTCATCAATTTGTTGCAAACCGTCTCTAATGACACCTCAGTCTGGGACAGTCCTCAGATCTGTCACCTAAAAAGAATGGCTCAGGGTTGGGACTCTCCCTAACGTCCTCAGCCCTGCAGACCGATGTGAAGAATTCCGTTAGTTTCTCCTCAATGGCCTTATCGTCCTTGGTTGCTCCTTTAGCATCTCCATCGTCCAGCGGCCCCCCTGGTTGTTTAGCAGACTTCCTGCTTCTGACGTACTAAAAAAAATTGCTATTCCTTTTTGAGTCTTTGGCTAACTGTTCCTCAAATTCTTTTTTTGGCCTCCTGTCACGGAGTGCCCGGGCGATGGTTGGGAACCGCTCCCTAGGAAGCCAGAAGGACTTCGGGTGAAGGGTCCCTTCTCCGTACACAGCCTGTTTCCAAGGCTAGGAGCTTCACAGGTCCCCACTTCCACCTTCCTGCGTCTGACCTCGGAGCATTCAGCGCCTTCTGCCCCTCCGTGCACTTCCCCCAGCGAACCCACCTGGGTGGGGTCCTGAGGGAGCCTGTGGATTCTGCACCCCAAATCCACAGTCAAACGTGACTCTCAGCCAGCCAGTAAAAGAGAGGTTTATTCGATGACCTTTATCTGGTCTAACAAGACCATACAGCTAGCGTAAGCCCTCAGCTGGATCCATCTTGGGGGCCAGAGAACTAGGACAGCTTGCCTGTAAGCTCTCTGCCTCTTCCCAGCCAGACCCAGACTGACAACCCCCCCCTCCAGCCCCTCCTCTGCTTTCTTTTGTCTCTTTTCCCGGGCTGGAGGTACCTCCTGACCTCTCTCCAACAGGTTCAGCTACCTCCCTCCCCCACTTGGGGTCAGATTACAGCATCAGGGATGCACACCTTGAGAGGGGAGAGGGCGTTGCCTCCTTGCTTCCAGTGTCCGCCCCTATTCCTTCACATAGACACTCAAGAAAGGCATAGGGGAAACTGAGGCACGCACACAGAGTACTCCTACTTCGTCACACCTTCCTACTTGTATTTTTGCTTCATTTGCAAGTGTTTCTGCTTCTTTCCTTACTAGGATTTACCTTCCACTTTTTAAAGGATGCCTTTTTGCCTCTCTCTGCTTCTTTTACTTGGTTGTTTAGGACCAATGGCTCTTTTTTGGTTCTCTTGCTATGTTTTTTAAATGTGGGCTACACAGTTAAGTTGAGCCTTTATTATGGTGTCTTTATAAAGTTTCCACAGAGCTTGCAGGGATTTCACTTCTGGCACTGCATCCTTTCATTTCTGTTCAACTAACTGCCTCATTTCTGTGTAATTCCCCTTTCTGAAATTAAATGCTACAGTGTTGGGCTGCTGCGGTGTTTTTCCTGCCCCAGGGATATTCAATGTAATTATTAAAAAAATTAATTCCAATGCGAATGCTCCAGTCGTACCGTACACCGTGGGATACAGCTGTTTAAAGTGAGATTAACAAAGGAACATCTCACACGCATGCAAAAAAGTCTAAACAGGAAGCTCGTTTGTATAACTCGAATCCCTCCTGTAACAATAGTGATACCCAGGTGAGCTCGCCTGGCTCCAGCTTGGGCCGTGTCAGGGTTCAGTAGAGCTACGGGGGGATTGACATGAGCTGGCACCTGGCTTGGCAGTGACCCCCCCTTTCCCAGCAGCAGCACCGTTACCTCCCCCTGAGTGCGGTGTTTGTCATTGCACAGGGACATCGGGGCTCGTCTGTTATCCCTGTTTGTTACTAGGGGTGTTCGTTAGGAAGCATCCACATGCACTAGGTGGGTTTTGATGTTGTATCCAGAAAATCTGGAGCCTTCCTGTAGCAGCCCAGGGTTTATCTGGCCCCTCTGCCATTCGCGGGTTGAACCGCTCCCCTCCCTCCACCCTGCTCTGCCTTATTTAACCTCCTTTTGGAGAGTCCCTTCTCTGGAGCTCTTTTCCACCAGCCTTGATCATTTCTTGCCCTGGAAACAAAAGTCACATTCCAGAGCCAGATCTGCCTCTCTGGCCACTACCAGGCGGAGTATGAAATCCGCAGGTGCCGGTGCCTTTGGCACAAGCAGTTGGCAGCTGAGCACTATGCGACCCGGTTCAGGGGCAGAGCCGGGGAGGTGGCCGTAGAGAGGGGGAGGCAGAGGGGAGGTGTAAGTGTGGATACTGGGGGCACAATTTAAAGGGTCTGATGTCTTTCAGAGGGGTTCAGAGCTGGCACCCAGGAGAACAAGGAGTTTGGATTTCTAGAGACACTTTGGATGTCTGTTGGACGATGCTCTGTAAGAGCAGCTGGAGGCTGTTCCAGCAGAGAGCTGCTCCTGAGCTTACAGCCGACTGGGACGGCAGCTTGGAAGGTCCCTGGTTGGCAGCAGGAGACCTGTGAGGCTTTAGGACCCAAGGGAAAGGCTGCTGCAGTTGGTGCCAAGGGGAACTCTGGGCAGGGAAGGAAGGGAGAGAGCTGCTGTGGCTGAATGGCTTCCTGGGGTAGGCAGGAGGGAGCAGAGAGCCCAGGGCCAGCTGTGTGCCAAGGGAGATGTGAGCTGGGCACCATGATCCAGCTGTGTATGGGGCCAGGGTGGGGGGTGGGAGGAACCATCTGTGTGCAGGGGAGGGGAGTGGGGCAGAGGCACTGTGGACACTGCCCAGGGCAGGTGCAATCGCCATCTCTCTGCAGCATGGCGAGGGAGCCTGGTGCCCCACTGCCAAGCGCCCTGCCTGCCCAGGGGGAGCTCAGGGGTGGTTTTGTTGAGCCCAGGCCTGTGTGAGAAGGGAGAAGTTGGCGGCAAGTCTCATAGAGCAGCCAGGCCCCAGCCTCTGTCCCCATGTACCTGGGAGAGAGGGGAGGAGGAGGGGTCAGGTGTCTCCAGCAGCCAAGTCAGACAAAGGCAATTTCAAGATGGGACCGGAGGCCCTGAAGGACTCAGCGATTTCCCCGAGGTCACAGGAAATTGACCATCTCCTGGATCCCAGTCCAGTGCTTTCAGCACAGACCTTCTTTCTCCTCCCATCCAAACTGGATCCAAACTAACCCCCAAAGCCAAACTCCAGCCTCGACCTAACCCAGATCCACCCTCTCCCTGCCCAGCCCATCTCTAATTAACACACATCAGGTGCTGGGAGTGGCCATGTGCCGTCCCCCCACCGAGCCGTGTATTGAAGGAGTCTCTCTGGGAGCAGTCACAGCCAGGGACTAGCTCCAGAACAGGGGTCTCCGGCTTTCAGGGTCTCTGTGGAGGGTGTTTCTGACCGTGCCGTGGCTGGTAAGTCTGGTTTGGTGTTTGGGAGGGAGATTTAAACACTGTCAGGGAATTCCCTTCCCAAAGAGCCGCTCTCAGCCGGGGCCCCTCTCTGCACCCTGCAGTACCCCAGCAGGGTTGGCATGGAGGCTGAAGCACATGGCAGTCAAAGGGCTGGATTTCGTGAGGCTTTGTGAGAAAACCCGGGTCACCAGCCGCTTCGCTGTGAGGAGGGAAATTAATGGTGGGAAGAAACAGTTGAGTCTGCAGAGAGGTGGAAACAGGAACTGTCACCAACACAACCCACTTCCTTCTGCATTGGGGCAAAGTCTGATACTGAACCTCAGACTCCCCTGTATCTCTTTGGACAGCGGAGAGCTGGCAAAGGCAGCGGTGTTGACAGGTCGCCCCGCTGACAGAGAAATGGCTCCGTCGATCCCTGTGTCTGGATTGTCTCTTCTGTGCCTGGTGCTGCTGCTTCTCCTGGACTCCCCTGGTGAGTGTAGAACATGGACCCTGCCCAGGCGGACACACGCCGTCCAGTCTGCTTTCTTGCTACTTGAACAGAGGGAAATTCCAGATGCTCTAAAGGGAGGAATAAACCCTTGTGTATTTTATACCAGAGGAAACCTTTTTTTTGTGATTTTTTGTGATCAGCGTATGCTCCGGAGTGTGAGAACGGGTAACGGTGTTTACACTGATCCCAGCTGGGGTCACTGCAGGGGCTGCTCTTCTTTTTATAAACGTCTGACCTTTTTGTAGTAATCTTACTGAACAATTAGATTCACCAATATCCTGCAGCAGTGAATTCCACAGGTTAGATGTGGGTTAAAATCTTTCTTTCTGGCCTAATCTGTGGCTGGAGCGGCCAGACTCAGGGCCCTTGTCCCTGCTCCTGTACCTGAGGTTCCCCTGCTCACACTCAGCGAACAACTCCCTGGTCCCTGCCTGCTCCCTGGCGCTGGGGCGCAGCTCTGGGGCAGCCTGCAGGGGTTGCCGTGGAACGACACAAAGTTACACCCCAGGCAACTAACGCTCCCCTGTCACGGAGTGTGGGGGAGTCCGGACTCTGCACCCTGGGTCAGTAGAACAGAAGGTTTATTTGAGGTGACAGGAACACACTTCAACTCTGAGCTTGTCAGTACAAACAGGACCCCTCAGTCAGGCCCTGCTGGGGGGCAGGGAGATGAGACCCCAGATTCGGGCCCCTCCTCTTCCCCAGCCAGCTTCCCACTCCACCCCCTGTAGCCGTCTCTCTCCTGCTTTGTCCAGCTTCCCGGGCTCAAGGTGTCAGCTCCCCGCCGCCCCTTCTCCTATCAGCTTCCAGCCCCAGGTATTTCCCTTCAGAGACACCCCCATCTCCAGTGAACCTCCCAGGGTCAATCCGCCCTGCGCCCTGCTGCCTCCCACCCTCCCTGGGCAGGGCCCGGCTCTGGGCAGGGCTGGGAGCAGGATCCGAACCCGGGACCCTGGCGTGGGACTCAGCCCCCTGCTGCGGCGGGACGGGGGCTTGTCAACCAGCATCCCCCAGCCTGGCCTGTTCTCTCCTCCCAGGGGCCGGGGCCCAGGAGTTCCAGCTGCTGCAGCCGCAGGACGCCGTGTCGGTGTCGGCGGGAGAGACTCTCACCCTGACCTGCGAGGTGACTGGGGTCGCTCCAGTAGGACCCGTGAAGTGGTTCAAGGACTCGGGCAGTGGCCGGCAGCTCGTTTATGCACTTACAGGATCATTCCCCCGGGTGACGCGGGCTGTGCCGGGCTCTGAAACAAACTTCACCATCCGCATCAGTGACACCCGCCCCGCGGACGCCGGGATCTATCGCTGTGTGAAGTTCAGGAAGGTGGGGTCGGGAGGCGATGAGGAGATCAGATCCGGCGCTGGCACGACCGTGTCTGTGAGCGGTGAGTGCGAGCTCCCGTCCCAGCCCCAAGGCCCCCCCCCCCCCACCGGGGACTGGGACCAGGGCGGGGAACGACCCAGCTCAGCCCAGACACTAACCGGGGAGCTGGGATTCCCACCGAGACAGCAGCAAAGTGGGACCTGGGTTGAGACCCGCACTGGGGGGCATAGGGGACTGTGGGTCTTAGGGAGATGGGGGGAGAAGAGGGAGAAATTTCTAGCCCCCGGGATCGCTGCCCCCCCCGACGAAACTGACCTGCCAGGTGCACCAGGGTGAGCGATGGGGGGTGACTGGCCTGGTGGGTGCATGGGGGGGGGGGGTCAGGTTTTGGGTTGATTCTTCTCACCTGGCCCCTCCCGAAGGAGCTGCCGTAGCTGCTGGTGGGGGCGGGGGCGGGGCTGGCTCTGCCGCCCTTCACAGCCCCCACCCGAACCGGCCGCGACTCCTCACACCCACCTACCCGGGGGAATCGCTCCCGGGCCCAGGGGGTTTCTCCGCCCGTCCCAGTGCCGGGCCGGTCCCAGTGGGGGATGGGGAGCGAGGATCAGGCTGGGGCAGCTGCAGAGAGTTTGTGCTTCCTCAGCAGAACTGACCTGCAGCCCGACAGCCCCGGTGTGAATCTACTCGACCCCCCCATCCCCTATAGGGGTCCCCCCCAGCCCCTTTATCTCCTCTGGCTGGCGGCACAGAGCTCAGCTGCAGCCCTGGAGTTACTGGGATGTTTCCTTCCTTTCCTGTGACACTTCCCCATCCCCAGCAAGGACTTTCCTAGTCTGCCCCCCGCCCCCAACCCTTTCCATGGGCTCAGGGACAGGGGCTGTGGCTCCCCTGATCTCAGGCTGTCCCTGTGGGGAAGCGGGTCCCATGGGGCAGGGGAACAGGCTCTCAGGGGCAGAGGGATCTGACTGATAAACTCTTCTCCCGGCAGCCAGACCGTCGGCCCCGTCCGTGTCCGGCCCCCCCCAGCAGGGCAGAGCCGGGTCCCCCCGTGAATTTCACCTGCACGTCAGGAGGATTCTCCCCCAGAGAGATCAATGTGACCTGGTTCACAAATGGGCCCAAACTCCCAGCCCCCGAGACCCGGGTTCTCCCTGAACACGAGAGCGTCTCCTACGACGTGTCCAGCACCCTGGGGCTGAGCCTGACCCCAGGAGACACCCGCTCCCAGCTCACCTGTCAGATAGAGCACAGCACCTTACCGGCTCCCCTGCGTGGGACTTACAACCTCAGCCACGCCCTGCGAGGTAGGAGCCCAGCCGGGGCTGACCACTGGGGGCTACTGGGGGCGTGTCACATAGCGCCGGGGCGATGTTCTGGAACCGCTCCCTAGGAAGCCAGACAGGACTTCGGGTGAAGTGTCCCCTCTCCGTACACAGCCTGTTTCCCAGGCTAGGAGCTTCACAGGTACCCACTTCAACCTTCCTGGGTCTGACCTCAGAGCATTCAGCACCTTCTGCCCCTCCGTGCGCTTCCCCCAGCAAGCCAGCCTGGGTGGGGTCCTGAGGGAGCCCGTGGATTCTGCACCCCAAATCCACAGTCAGACGTGACTCTCAGCCAGCCAGTAAAACAGAGGTTTATTCATCGACAGGTACATGGTCTAACACCGAGATTGTAGGCACCTGAACCCCTCAGCTGGATCCATTTTGGGGGCCCAAGAGAGGCCAGACCCTGCCTCCCTTCTGCCCAGGCAGTTTGAGATTCAAAATCTCTCTCTAGCCAGCTGCAAACTCCCAACCTAAACTTCCTCCCTTCCAGCCCCTCCTCCCTGCATTCCTGTGTGTTTCCTTTCCTGGGCAGGTCAGGTGACCTCCCTTCCCCACCTGGGGTCAAGTTACAGCTCCAGGAAATGACACAGGCAGAGAGGGGAGACGGTGTTGCCTGCTTGCTTATGCTGTCAGCTCCTATTCCCTCACATAGACACTTAAGAAATCCATAGGGGAAACGGAGGCAGGCACACAGAGTATTCCTACTCCGTCACAGGGGTTGGGGTTGGGGTGGGTCCTTTGGGGTCCCTTTCAGGTGCATATTTATTGGGGGGGGGGGGTCAAACACTGAAATCCGGATTTGGGTCCAGTCTCTGCCCTGTGCCCATCCCACATTCTCAGGCCCTTAGAACATAGAGACTCTTCCCTTGGGCCAGGAAGTCCCTGCTCCAGCCCAGAGGGGTGTGTGTGGAGGGAGTGTGGGTTGGAAGGTGTTTTTCTTTGTCTGAATCCCAGTAAGATCCCACCCCCAAGTTGAAGTTCTCCAGCCCGGTGTGCGTTTGGTTCAGGGAGGAAGAGGGGGGAGTGGGGGCGTGGGGACCATTTTTTCATCTCTGCTAATTCTGGTTGTTTTTAAGGATTTTCCCTGAGCCTCCCCCTAGCTGGGCAGGGCCTGGAGAAAGAAGAGATTCCAGGGGGAGCTGAACGTGTTCCAGGGAGGGCTCTGGGGTGCACGTTGTGGGGTCAGTGGGGAGGTTGGTCTGTAACTCGGCAGGAAAAGGAGAATTTCTGTAGATGCCGACGCGGGATGTTTCGTGTTCTCAGTTCCCCCCAGGCTGCGAGTGGTCCCTGCCCCCGCCACGCCCGTCGCACTGAACGAGTCTGTGACGTTCACGTGCCACGCGGAGGGGTTTTACCCGAAGGACGCGAGTCTCACCTGGCTGGAGAACGGAAATGAATCGAATCTGGGAAAATCCTCCCCCCCGGCTGAGAATCCAGATGGGACGTACACGCTGCAGAGCTCCCTGGAGGTCAACGCAACTGAGCAGAGGAGTCAGTCCGTGTTCACCTGTCGGGTGGTGCACGATTCCCAGCCCCCCGTCAATGCCAGCGAGATGCTGAGAATCTCCCAGCCACCCCCTGCGTCAGGCAAAGAGGATACTTCACCTAATGCAGGTAAATGTGCAGTTGAACCTCCCCTGCACTGCTGGGAAATGGCAGGTCTGTTCTGCTGAACCCAGCACACAGAGGGGCAGAAGGTGCTGAATGTTCCGAGGTCAGACCCAGGAAGGTGGAAGTGGGGACCCCGAAGCTCCTGGCCTGGGAAACAGGCTGTGTACGGAGAAAGGGCCCTTCGCCCGGAGTCCGGTCTGGCTTCCTACGCATTCTGCACCTTCTGCCCCTCCGTGTGCTTCCCCCAGCAAGCCCGCCTGGGTGGGGTACTGGGGGAGCCCATGGGTTCTGCACCCCAAATCCACAGTCAAACGTGACTCTCAGCCAGCCAGCAGAATAGACAGTTTATTTGAGATGTCAGGAACACCATCCAACTCACAGCTTCTCAGTCTCAATAGGGCCCATCCAGTCAGGCAGGTCCTTCTGGGGTGCTAGGAGAATGAAACCCAGATTCTGGGCGCCTGCTTCTTCCCCAGGTTTATTCAATGACTTCCATCTGATCTAACACAGACCATGCAGCGAGTGAGCGTGAGCCCTCAGCTGGATCCATCTTGCGGCCAGAGAGCGAGATCGCTGCTCTCCCCTCTACTGCCTGGCTCCAGCTAAAAACCAGACTCACCCAAAACCCCCTCTAGCCCCTCCCTGCTCTCCTTTGTCTGTTTCCCGGGCTAGGAGGCATCACCTGACCTTTCTCCAACAGGTTCAGTTGACCTCCTTACCCCACTTGGGGTCAGGTTACAGCTTCACCTTGGCTTTGCTTTGTATCAGCTACACATTCCTTTCCCTCCACATAGACGCTCAAGAAATGCATAGGGGAAACTGAGGCACACACACACAGTACTCCCATTTCGTCACACTCGCCAAGCCCCTTGGAAGGCCAGTTTCCTTGGAGCCCGGTGAAGGTTCCCGTGAGCCAGGGCGGGAGGGCCGGGAACCAGCCGTTCTCTTGTCCGCGGGGGGTTTCTGTCCATTGGCTGATCCGATGTATTTACACTGCAGGACAGAGTCTGTTCTCCAGCCCCGCTCTCTGGATCGGCCTCCTCCTGGAGAAGGTGCTGACGGCCGCCTTCCTCCTCTTCCTCTTCCTGAGAAGTAAAGAGTAACCAGGTAAATGTGGATTCTCTGGGGGTTACCCTGGGGCATCCAAAGGAGCCGGAGGGAACCGATTGTAATGCTGCAGCCCACGGGCAGAGCAGGAAGGGTTAAAGTCTCCTAGGGTGTCAGTGTTGTGACAAATGCTGCCCGGGCCCCGGGATCTGTGCTCCAAAGAGACAAACCCCTGCTCGTTCCACCCAGCTCAGCCTGATCCTCACCCCCTCGGGGACACCCCAGTTACTGCCTGAATCCACTCCAGCATCGTCCTCCTCTGGGCTTCCGAACACTCCTGCCCCAGTCCTGATCCCTGACCAGGAGGTTCCCTCCCCTTTCTCGGGAGGGGGATTCAGGTACCAGCTTGTCCCAGTCACTGGAGATTCAGGAGAGTCGGAGTCCAGAGTAAATCCCCCCTCGGTTAAACGTACAGTGTGAGATGCCGGCTCCCGACACCCCCCAGCGCAGGGCGTGATGGGGGCTGACATGGGGCGCACTAGAGCAGTTTGCCCCTGGGGGGCTCCTCCCTGGGCCGGGTTCATGCTGAGGGAAGGGTCGTTCCTGACTCTCCTCATTCACCTGTTGGATTCTTTCCTTTCGCAGCCCCTGGGCCATTTCCCAGATTTCTCGCACTGTCGCCACCTGCCAACTTCTCTGTCCGCAGCCTCTGTCCCCGCGTCCAAGAGCTCAGCTGGAGCTGCAGTGACCCCCGCTGGCCAAGCAGATGGAGCCCAGACCCCTGATGGGATGTACCCACCACTCACTCCTGCCTGATGATTGCAAAGCCACTGGAAGAAATCTGGACTGGGCTCCCTGCTCCTTCTAGCCCACTGGTTCTCAACCTGGGGGTCGCCACCCGGTTATGTGGGGGGTTGTGAGCCCCGACCCCGGTGCATGGCTGCAAACCCCTACCCCCACCCCATGGCTACATCAACCCACGGATCTGGATTGTCTCTACCAGGCCTGCTGCTGATTCTTCTTCTGGAAACCCCAGGGCAATGTAGGGCAGCAGTTTTCCGGACCCCTGTGGGTCCGCAGACGATGTCTAAGACTTCCAAAGAGGTCTACGAGTCTGCACCCCATCTGAAATTTTTGGAGGGGTCTGCAGATGAAAAAAGGTTGAAAAGCAGAAGTGTAGAAGCTACCCATCAACATGTATATCACCCCTATGGGCATGAACCATCTAGTCTAATGTCTGGTGCCCTTCTATGGCTCTTTTCTATTTCTCCTTTTCCACTGTGGCATGACAGCGATCCCTGCGTTACTGTCTGATCCCTTCTGAACAGAGTCTAATTTCCTCTTTCTTTCTTGACTGCTGTTGCACAGAGAGCAGTGTCTTCCTTTGACTAGCCACAGCGCTGCAGAGAGTTTATCTTCCTCTTAGCTCGGAACCCACCAGCGTGGAGTTTATAAACTGTTCCTTCCGCTTTGCATTTAGAGATGACTAATGCTGTGTCGCCGTAGGAACTCTAGGGACGTCCTGGGGAGCTTGCTGTCACGTTACTGAAATAATTTGGGACCATATAGATCATTGGTGCAACCAGGATCCTATAGTGGCACCAAATCTTATGTACAGGGGATCATAACAGGTGTCTATGACCAGGTTATGGAGGGCTAATTGAATATGCCATTAACTGTGTGTATCTTTTTTGAAACTAATGTTATGAATATTGGATATATGGTGACTGTACTTCAAACTTATGCTTGGCTTCTGGGTGAAATCTCAGACAAGCTGGTGTTGAATGGCCTGCCTGATGGCCCATTAAGGGCCATCAACTGCACAATGAACTTTGTCCACACCCGAGGAGCCTCCCCAGGAATGGGACATGCCTGGGCAAAAACTGAATCGTGGAGAGTCTGGTGATTGGACCATGTGGCTGTGGACCTCCAGTTTGCAACCGGACTCTGGTTGGAGGAAGAGGAGGGTCTTCGCCCACAGGAGGAAGTCTATAAAGCCTGGAAGAACGTCCTCCATTTTGTCTTCTACCTCCAGCCTGTCTTGCTTCCAGCTCTGAATGGACTTTGCTACACAGGTGAACTCTGGACTAAGGTGCTGACCCATCCCTGAATGGGATGCTTTCTAAAGACTTTGATTTAAACCTGCAGTTACTCTACCTTTGCTGCAAGCCTGAACCAAGATATTTGCCATTACTGCATGTAATTGATTTCTTTTAATCTTTCCTAACCCTCACCTAGACCTTTTTCCTTGCATAATAAACCTTTAGATTTTAGATTCTAAAGGATTGGCAACAGCGTGATTTGTGGGAAGATCTGATTGGTATATTGACCTGGGTCTGGGGCCTGATTCTTTGGAATTGGGGAGAGCCGTTTTCTTTATTTGGGGGATTGGTTTTCATAGCCTTTGATCCCCAGGACAGGTGGCTGCTGGTGGTGATACTGGGAAGCTGAAGTGTCTAAGGGAATTGCTTGTGTGACTTGTGGTTAGCCAGTGGGGCGAAACCAAAGTCTTTTCTGTTTAGCTGGTTTGGTTTGCCTTAGTGTGGAAAAACCCCAGCTTTGGGCTGTAGATGCCCCTTTGGAAGCAATCTGTCCTGATCAGACACTCACAGTTGGATCCCACCAGGAACAGCCCCGTCACACTTGCCCATCCTGCTACCAGTGCAGCCATGGCTACACTGCTATTTTTAGTGCACTCGCTCAGTCGGAGCTAGTGGGGGCATGTCTCCTGAGGCTGGAAGTCCTACCCTCCGGCTCCAGTGTAGACAGACCTGTAGCCTGTCCGCTCTTTGCCGCGATGACCATCATGCAGTCCTTGGCACAGTGGGGCTCTGGTCTGAGGCTGGGACTCCTACGTGCAGATACACCAGGGGTGGGGAACCTCCGGCCCACGGGCCTTATACGGCCCGCCAAAGCCTTCCGTCCGGCCCGCGGCCGCCGGCCAGGGACAGCTCCGCGCTGGGGCCGGGACGCGCCACGTGGTCCGCTGCCGCCACCGGCCGGAGACGGCTCCGAGCTGGGGCCGGGACGCGCCGCGTGGTCCGCTGCCGCCGCCGGCCAGGGGCGGCTCCGCGCTGGGGCCGGGACGCGCCGCGTGGTCCGCTGCCGCCGCCGGCCGGGGGCGGCTCCGCGCTGGGGCCGGGGCGCGCCGCACGGCCACCCTCTGCCAGGCGGCGAAACAAGGAGCCGCGGGGAGCTACGGTCGGGGGGGAGAGACCGGGCTGGGTGGGTCAGTTGTGGGGGTGGGAGGGAAGGAGGTTTGGGGGGGAGAGACCGGGCTGGGTGGGTCAGTTGTGGGGGTGGGAGGGAAGGAGGTTTGGGGGGGAGAGACCGGGCTGGGTGGGTCAGTTGTGGGGGTGGGAGGGAAGGAGGTTTGGGGGGGAGAGACCGGGCTGGGTGGGTCAGTTGTGGGGGTGGGAGGGAAGGAGGTTTGGGGGGGAGAGACCGGGCTGGGCCGGTCAGTTGGGGGTGGGGTGGGAGGGAAGGAGGTTTGGGGGGGAGAGACCGGGCTGGGCGGGTCAGTTGGGGGTGGGGGTGGGAGGGAAGGAGGTTTGGGGGGGAGAGACCGGGCTGGGTGGGTCAGTTGGGGGGGGGGTGGGAGGGAAGGAGGTTTGGGGGGGAGAGACCGGGCTGGGTGGGTCAGTTGGGGGGTGGGGTGGGAGGGAAGGAGGTATGGGGGGGAGAGACCGGGCTGGGTGGGTCAGTTGGGGGGTGGGGTGGGAGGGAAGGAGGTTTGGGGGGGAGAGACCGGGCTGGGTGGGTCAGTTGGGGCGGGGGGTGGGAGGGAAGGAGGTTTGGGGGGGAGAGACCGGGCTGGGCGGGTCAGTTGGGGTGGGTGGGAGGGAAGGAGGTTTGGGGGGGAGAGACCGGGCTGGGCGGGTCAGTTGGGGTGGGTGGGAGGGAAGGAGGTTTGGGGGGGAGAGACCGGGCTGGGTGGGTCAGTTGGGGTGGGTGGGAGGGAAGGAGGTTTTGGGGGGGAGAGACCGGGCTGGGTGGGTCAGTTGTGACAAAAGAAAGAGACAAAAGAAAGCAGAGGAGGGGCTGGAGGGGGGGTTGTCAGTCTGGGTCTGGCTGGGAAGAGGCAGAGAGCTTACAGGCAAGCGGTCCTAGCTCTCTGGCCCCCCAAGATGGATCCAGCTGAGGGCTCCCACTCGCTGTATGGTCTGGGTTAGACCAGATAGAAGTCATTGAATAAACCTGTTTTACTGGCTGGCTGAGAGTCACGTTTGACTGTGGATTTGGGGTGCAGAATCCATGGGCTTCCTCAGGACCCTGCCCAGGCGGACTTGCTGGGGGAAGCACACGGAGGGGCAGAAGGTGCTGAATGCTCCGAGGTCAGACCCAGGAAGGTGGAAGCGGGTACCCATGAAGCTCCTAGCCTTGGAAACAGGCTGTGTACGGAGAGGGGACACTTCACCCGAAGTCCTGTCTGCCTTCCTAGGGAGCGGTTCCAGACCATCGCCCGGGCGCTCCGTGACACTAGCCAGGCCAGACAAAGGCAATTTCAGGATGGGACCGGAGGCCCTGAAGGACTCAGCGACTTCCCTGAGGTCACAGGAAATTGACCATCTCCTGGATCCCAGTCCAGTGCTATTAGCACAGACCTTCTTTCTCCTCCCATCCAAACTGGATCCAAACTAACCCCCAAAGCCAAACTCCAGCCTCGACCTAACCCAGATCCACCCTCTCCCTGCCCAGCCCATCTCTAATTAACACAGATCAGGTGCGCCGTGTATTGAAGGAGTCTCTCTGGGAGCAGTCACAGCCAGGGACTAGCTCCAGAACAGGGGTCTCCGGCTTTCAGGGTCTCTGTGGAGGGTGTTTCTGATCGTGCTGTGGCTGGTAAGTCTGGTTTGGTGTTTGGGAGGGAGATTTAAACACTGTCAGGGAATTCCCTTCCCAAAGAGCCACTCTCAGCCGGGGCCCCTCTCTGCACCCTGCAGTACCCCAGCAGGGTTGGCATGGAGGCTGAAGCACATGGCAGTCAAAGGGCTGGATTTCGGGAGGCTTCATGAGAGAACCCGGGTCACCAGCCGCTTCGCTGTCAGGAGGGAAATTAATGGTGGGAAGAAACAGTTGAGTCTGCAGAGAGGTGGAAACAGGAACTGTCACCAACAGAACCCACTTCCTTCTGCATTGGGGGTCAGTCTGATACTGAACCTCAGACTCCCCTGTGTCTCTTCAGACAACGGAGAGCTGGTGAAGGCAGCGGTGTTGACAGGTCGCCTGGCTGACAGACAAAATGGCTCCGTCGACCCCTATGTCTGGATTGTCTCTTCTGTGCCTGGTGCTGCTGCTTCTCCTGGACTCCCCTGGTGAGTGTAGAACATGGACCCTGCCCAGGCGGACACACGCCGTCCAGTCTGCTTTCTTGCTGCAGAGCCCCCAGCCGAACCGGCCGCTACTCCTCACACTCGCCTACCCGGGGGAATCGCTCCCGGGCCCAGGGGGTTTCTCCGCCCGTCCCAGTGCCGGACAGTCCCAGTGGGGGATGGGGAGCGAGGATCAGGCTGGGGCAGCTGCAGAGAGTTTGTGCTTCCTCAGCAGAACTGACCTGCAGCCTGACAGCCCTGGTGTGAATCTACTCGACCCCCCCATCCCCTATAGGGGTCCCCCCCAGCCCCTTTATCTCCTCTGGCTGGCGGCACAGAGCTCAGCTGCAGCCATGGAGTTACTGGGATGTTTCCTTCCTTTCCTGTGACACTTCCCCATCTCCAGCAAGGACTTTCCTAGTCTGCTCCCTGCCCCAAACCCTTTCCATGGGCTCAGGGCCAGGGCGGTGCCTCCCCCGATCTCAGGCTGTCCCTGTGGGGAAGCGGGTCCCATGGGGCAGGGGAACAGGCTCTCAGTGGGTGGGGGCGGGGGCTGTGGATTTTAGGGAGCTGGGGGGAGGAGAGGGAGAAATTTCCGTTCTAGCCCCAGGGATCGCAGCCCCCTGACAAAAACGGCCTGCCAGGTGCACCAGGGTGTGCAGTGTGTGTGTATGTATGTGACTGGTCGGGTAGGTGCACGGGGGGTGGGGGAGGGTGGTCAGGTCTTGGCTTGAAACTACTGCCTGAGGCTCCCTAAACCCAAGGACTCCACTCACTAGTCAGGGCTGGCCTGGCCATGGGGGCTGGAACAATTTTTATAGTGAGAACCTTAGACCCAAACTGTAAATCCTGTAGATAATGGAGATCCCTTCAAGCCAGGGGATGCGCCAGCAGCCCCAGCGCCACTAGTTCCACCCCCTATGGGCCTGGTCTGGGGCCAGCCGGCCGCTCTCGTGGAGACAGTTGTGTCACGGAGCGCCCGGGCGATGGGCTGGAATTTGCTCCCTATGAAGCCAGATAGGACTTCCAGGAAAAGCGTCCTCTCTCCGTACACAGCCTGTCTCCAAGGCTAGGAGCTTTAGAGGCCCCGTTTACACCTTCCTGGGTCTGACCTCGGGGCATTCAGCACCTTCTGCCCCTCCGTGCGCTTCCCCCAGCGAGTCCTCCCGGGCAGGGTCCTGGGGGAGCCCGTGGATTTTACACCCCACTCCACAGTCAGACGTGACTCTCAGCCAGCTAGTAAAACAGAGGTTTATTTGACGACCTGTACCCGATCTAACACAGACTATACAGCGAGCGTGAGCCCTCAGCTGGATCCATTTTGGGGGCCAGAGAGCCAGATAGCTCCTCTGTCCTTCCCTCCCAGACCCAGACTGCCACTTCCTCATCTGTGCCTCCCCTGCATTCCTTTCTCTGTCTTTCCTTCCCCAGGCAGGTCAGTTGACCTCTCTCCAACAGGTTCAGAGGTAGAGAGGTGGGGGGAAGGGACAGGGTGTTGCCTGCTTGCTTACACTATCAGCCCCTATTCCTTCACATAGACACTTAAGAAATGCATAGGGGAAACTGAGGCACACACACAGTATTCCTACTCCGTCACAGGTTGCCTGGCAGAGCTGGGCAGGCCCTGCTGGGTTTAGCTGGCGCCCTGCTGTTCACCTGTGAGACCTGAATAGCTCGGTGCTAAGCCGTGGCCAAGTGCAGGGTCCTCTGAGCCGTGCCAAGGGGATGTCAGGGAGGCAGCAGGCCTCTCGTCAATGCTGTGTTTGTGTCTGTGTGTGCGAGGGGCAGGCCCTGGGATGTGCTCACAGGAACTAACACAAACTCCCCACTGAATTCCTGTCCATTGGCTGGTCTGATCCATTTACACTGCAGATCAAATCTCCAATACAGGGAATTTGCTCTTTTCCAGCCCCGTTCTCTGGATCGGGCTCCTCCTGGAGAAGGTGCTGATTTCTGCCTTCCTCCTCTTCCTCCTGTTGAGAACCAGGTAACTGCTGCTTTTCTGTGATGAACACTGGGCAGAGCGCCCGGAGAAAAGGGGCTAGAAGGAACCACATTACATGCTGCAGCTCAGGAGTGGAGCTGGAAGGGTTAAAGCCTCCTAGGGAGTCAGTGTTGCGGGGTTGGGTGTCTCTGGGGCTGCTCACAGGATACAGACCCTCCCAGTTCAGTTCCAGCTCAGATCACTAGTGACCAGGTAGTTTTCTGATGGTCCCAGCCTAGTTCCTAGAGACACTATCTGGCCACATCACCAGGTGACCATCTCACCGGGCACTAACTGCTGCCCTTACAAGGGTTGGGTACAAGTGGCAGATGAATTGCTCTGCCCCATAGAGTGGGTCCCGCTGGCTCGGGGTGAGCTCCGTGAGAAGTTGGCAGGCCTGGCCCGGCCTTTCATCGCTGTCTGCACCTCTGGCACATTCGAGGCCCTTTGTTCTCAGTGTTTATTTTGTTTGCAATTTGCCAGGATTTATTGGTGTTTATTACAAGAGTAAAAAACCGAGTTCAAATCAGAGCAAACAATAACATCCCCGTTTTCCGACTGAATATCGGGGTTGATATTCAGGGATGGGGAAAAGACAAAAAAGCAACAGACAGAAAAGTCGTAGAACTGAACATAAGGATATAAGAACGGCCCTACTGGGGCAGGCCAAAGGTCCATCCAGCCCAGTATCCTGTCTGCTGAGAGTGGCCAATGCCAGGTGCCCCAGTGGGAATGGATCTAAGAGGTAATGATCAAGTGATCTCTCTCCTGCCATCCATCACCCCCCTCTGACAAACAGAGGCTAGGGACACCATTCCTGACCCATCCTGGCTAATAGCCATTAATGGACTCTACCTCCATGAATTTATCCTTTATTGAAAGTAAAGGCAATGTAATGCTGTGATTTATTCCTTGAACTCTACGTTAACAGTCTGTTGACAGGGCTCTGGTAGCTGTGTTGGTCCCAGGAGATTAGAGAGACAAGGTGGGGGAAGTAATATCTTTTAGTGGACCAACTTCTGTTGGTGGAGGGTACCCCACCTACCTTGTCTCTCTCATTCACAATATGGACACAAGAATCAGAGAGGTAGCCGTGTTAGTCTGGAATAGCAAAGGAAACAAAATCTTGTGGCACCTTAAAGACTAACTATAAAGTTTTGAAGCATGAGCTTTCGTGGGCTAATACCCACTTCGTCGGATGCAAGCAGTGGAAATGTTTAGAGGCAGGTCTGGGAAAGTAGGTAAGAACCAGGTGGGAGGTGAAAAGGTTAGTCCAAATAAGCTGAACCAGTTTGTTATCTCCGATCAGGGAGTGTGGATTATTCTTCTAGCATTTGAATGGGGTGTGTGAACATGGAGAGAGGAGAAACAATGTCTGTAATGAGCCAGCCATTCTAGATCTTTGTTCAGTCCTAGAAGGTGTGTGCTGAATTTGCAAATGAATTGAAGTTCTGCAGTTTCCCTTTGTAGTCTGGTCTTGAAGTGTTTTTGCTGCAGGATGCTGACTTTTAAATCAGCTAATGTGTGTCCAGGCAGGTTGAAGTGTTCCCCTACAGGTTTGTGTATATTGCCATTCCTAATATCTGATTTGTGTGCATTTATCCTTTTTCGTAGGGACTGTCCAGTTTGGCCGATGTACATAGCAGAGGGACACTGGTGGCATATAATGGCATATATGACATTGGTTGATGTGCAGGTGAATGAACCAGTGATGGTATGATTGATCTGGTTAGGTCCTGTGATGTTGTTGCTGGTGTAGATATGTGGGCAGAGTTGGCATCGAGGTTTGTTGCATGGATTGGTTCCTGAGTTGGAGTTATTGTGGTGCAGTGTGCTGTTGCTGGTGAGAATCTGTTTAAGGTTGGCAGGTTGTCTGTGTGCCAGGACTGGCCTTCCTCCCAAGGCCTGTGAAAGTGAGGGATTATTGTCCAGGATGGGTTGTAGGTCGCTGATGATGCGTTGCAGAGGTTTTAACTGAGGACTGTAGGTGATGGCCAGTGGTGTTCTGTTGTTTTCTTTCTTGGGCTTGTCTTGCAGCAGTAGGCTTCTGGGTACACGTCTGGCTCTGTTGATCTGTGTCCTTATTTCCTTGTGTGGGTATTGTAGTTTTGAGAAAGCTTGGTGAAGATCTCGTAGGTGTTGGTCTCTGTCTGAGGGGTTGGAGCAAATCCGATTGTACCTCAGTGCTTGGCTGTAGACAATGGATCGTGTGGTATGTCCGGGATGGAAGCTGGTGGCATGAAGGTAGGCATAGCTGTCGGTAGGCTTTCGGTATAGGGTGGTGTCGATGTGGCCATCATTAATTTGCACTGTGGTGTCTAGGAAGTGGATTTCCTGTGTGGACTGGTCCAGACTGAGGTGGATGTTGGGGTGGAAGCTGTTGAAGTCATGGTGGAATTCTTCCAGAGTTTCTTTCCCATGGGTCCAGATGATGAAGATGTCATCAATGTAGCGTAGATAGAGAAGGGGTGTGAGTGGACGAGAGTTGAGGAAGCGTTGTTCCAGGTCTGCCATAAAGATGTTGGCATACTGTGGGGCCATGCGGGTGCCCATAGCAGTCCCGCTGGTCTGGAGGTATATATTGTCACCAAATTTGAAATAGTTGTGTGTGAGGATAAAGTCACAGAGCTTAGCAACCACCTGTGCTGTGGCATCATCAGGGATACTATTCCGGACAGCTTGTATTCCATCTTTGTGTGGGATGTTGGTGTAGAGAGCCTCTACATCCATGGTGGCTAGGATGGTGTTTTCTGGAAGGTCACTAATGCATTGTAGTTGCATTAGTGACCTTCCAGAAAACACCATCCTAGCCACCATGGATGTAGAGGCTCTCTACACCAACATCCCACACAAAGATGGAATACAAGCTGTCCGGAATAGTATCCCTGATGATGCCACAGCACAGGTGGTTGCTAAGCTCTGTGACTTTATCCTCACACACAACTATTTCAAATTTGGTGACAATATATACCTCCAGACCAGCGGGACTGCTATGGGCACCCGCATGGCCCCACAGTATGCCAACATCTTTATGGCAGACCTGGAACAACGCTTCCTCAACTCTCGTCCACTCACACCCCTTCTCTATCTACGCTACATTGATGACATCTTCATCATCTGGACCCATGGGAAAGAAACTCTGGAAGAATTCCACCATGACTTCAACAGCTTCCACCCCAACATCCACCTCAGTCTGGACCAGTCCACACAGGAAATCCACTTCCTAGACACCACAGTGCAAATTAATGATGGCCACATCGACACCACCCTATACCGAAAGCCTACCGACAGCTATGCCTACCTTCATGCCACCAGCTTCCATCCCGGACATACCACACGATCCATTGTCTACAGCCAAGCACTGAGGTACAATCGGATTTGCTCCAACCCCTCAGACAGAGACCAACACCTACGAGATCTTCACCAAGCTTTCTCAAAACTACAATACCCACACAAGGAAATAAGGACACAGATCAACAGAGCCAGACGTGTACCCAGAAGCCTACTGCTGCAAGACAAGCCCAAGAAAGAAAACAACAGAACACCACTGGCCATCACCTACAGTCCTCAGTTAAAACCTCTGCAACGCATCATCAGCGACCTACAACCCATCCTGGACAATAATCCCTCACTTTCACAGGCCTTGGGAGGAAGGCCAGTCCTGGCACACAGACAACCTGCCAACCTTAAACAAATTCTCACCAGCAACAGCACACTGCACCACAATAACTCCAACTCAGGAACCAATCCATGCAACAAACCTCGATGCCAACTCTGCCCACATATCTACACCAGCAACAACATCACAGGACCTAACCAGATCAATCATACCATCACTGGTTCATTCACCTGCACATCAACCAATGTCATATATGCCATTATATGCCACCAGTGTCCCTCTGCTATGTACATCGGCCAAACTGGACAGTCCCTACGAAAAAGGATAAATGCACACAAATCAGATATTAGGAATGGCAATATACACAAACCTGTAGGGGAACACTTCAACCTGCCTGGACACACATTAGCTGATTTAAAAGTCAGCATCCTGCAGCAAAAACACTTCAAGACCAGACTACAAAGGGAAACTGCAGAACTTCAATTCATTTGCAAATTCAGCACACACCTTCTAGGACTGAACAAAGATCTAGAATGGCTGGCTCATTACAGACATTGTTTCTCCTCTCTCCATGTTCACACACCCCATTCAAATGCTAGAAGAATAATCCACACTCCCTGATCGGAGATAACAAACTGGTTCAGCTTATTTGGACTAACCTTTTCACCTCATACCTGGTTCTTACCTACTTTCCCAGACCTGCCTCTAAACATTTCCACTGCTTGCATCCGACGAAGTGGGTATTAGCCCACGAAAGCTCATGCTTCAAAACTTTATAGTTAGTCTTTAAGGTGCCACAATATGGACACAGGTGCACACGCACGTGTGTGTTTGTATCTTCCCCACACAGCCTAACTTACTTACACATTTACACTTCTACTAACTTATTCTTACCATAAACACCTCTATGTAATGTCCTGAATTGGGTTTTCTTAACACAATCTGTATTTTCCTGTCCTTGAGTGGCCCAAGGTTCAGTGACCATCGGTAACAACCCACAGGAGCTTCTGGAAGACAAAGAATTTTTCAGTTAAAATCAGTAGAAACTGAAACCAAAGAGCCTTAGTCACATCCAGCCCCTGTGCTCCTCACTCGCAGCCTCCTCTCCACACTCTCCCTCCATTTGGTAAATGGCTCTCACGTTCCGCAGGGGCAGGTTCCCTGGGGGACACAGTCCAGGGCCCCTGGGGAGCCCCAAAATCCCGGCCCCCAAACACCGAGGCAGGTTGGGGGAGCCCTGCAGGGGCCAGGGACACACAGGGGATCAGTTCCCTTTTATCTCATGTTACGCGCATTGTCCCAGCCATGTCGCTGCTGGAAATCCTGCCTGTTCACTGCCAACCATGTTAAGGTCTATTTCCCCACTCTGAACTCTAGGGTGAAGATGTGGGGACCCCGCATGAAAGAAGAAATGGCCCCCCAAGCTTATTTTACCAGCTTAGGTTAAAACCTTCCCCCAGAACATAAACTTTTCTTATGTTTGGGCTTGGAAAACGCTGCCACCACCAATTTAAGCCCCCAGAACCATGGGTTAGGGTAAATTGGAACCTCTACTTTAATCACCTTCAAATTTTCTCCCTTGACCTTGGAGAGACTTGAGAACAATGACAAACCCTCCCTTTTTGTGAGATGTGCCCGATCCAAACCAGGATCAATTTAATGGAAACAGTCAGTTAGAGTTTTAAAAGAAAGATTTGAATAAAAGGAAAAGGAGCATAAACCCCTTGTATAAAAAATAATAAAAAAACAACTCACTAACATTACATAGTATAACTAACGCCTCCCCCTTTTTTCTGAAATTTTGCACTGCTACAGCTCAACAGCAAAAAAACACTGTGAACCAATTATCAAGTAACACAGTTCCAGCTTACAAATCATTTACTGCTAAATTTGGCTTTTTAAAAAAATATCAAAATGTAAAATAAAAACATAGGTCTGGTTCCTCCCATAGCCAAAAAAACGGCACCAATAAACACCAAGCAAGCCAAAAAAACCCTAAAACTAAACCTGTCTTTGTTTCTAAGGTTAATTACGTTATTTCCCTCTCTCAGGTTGCTTCAGGTTGACCCTTCACAGGTAAAACAATAATTCTAAGCTACTTTATACTTATAACCCTGCCCCAGGGCATTCACCCCCCAGAGCAAGAGTCCCACCCCAGCCCGAGGGCCAGGCATTCCCCTGTCCCGGTCTCTCCTCTGCTGGGGCTGTACAAAGGATCCCAGTCACCCGGCTATGGACCAGATTCCTTAGATCCAGAGCACTGTGACTGCTGTTAACCAGCCTCCCCTGGCATTGCTGCCCAGCTTCCCAGACCTGTATCCCAAAGAGACAAACCCCCTGCTCATTCCACCCAGATCCTCAGCCCAGAGCTGGTGGCACCGTCCCTGGGGGACACCCCAGTTACTGCCTGAATCCACTCCAGCATCGTCCTCCTCTGGGCTTCCGAACACTCCTGTCCCAGTCCTGACCCCTGACCAGGAGGGTCCCTCCCCTTTCCCGGGAGGGGGATTCAGGTACCAGCTTGTCCCAGTCACTGGAGATTCAGGAGAGTCGGAGTCCAGAGTAAATCCCCCCTCGGTTAAACGTACAGTGTGAGATGCCGGCTCCCGACACCCCCCAGCTCAGGGCGTGATGGGGGCTGACATGGGGCGCACTAGAGCAGTTTGCCCCTGGGGGGCTCCTCCCTGGGCCGGGTTCATGCTGAGGGAAGGGTCGTTCCTGACTCTCCTCATTCACCTGTTGGATTCTTTCCTTTCGCAGCCCCTGGGCCATTCCCCAGATTTCTCGCACTGTCGCCACCTGCCAACTTCTCTGTCCGCAGCCTCTGTCCCCGCGTCCAAGAGGTCAGCTGGAGCTGCAGTGACCCCTGCTGGCCAAGCAGATGGAGCCCAGGCTTGAGGAAGCAAAGGTTAAGGGGTGACCCGGTTACAGTCTATAAGTACCTGTCATAAGTTTAAAGTGCTGGAGAGTGTTATTCTGCCTGTATGGGGTTAATGTTACCTGAGAGGGAGTGACGTAAGAGCCCCGGACCACGAGGCAGAGAGAGGGAGAGAGTTTTGAGTTTCAGTTTCCTGCCGTTCCAGCATGGGCAAGAGACCCAGTTTTTTGCCTCTAGCTATGGAGGATGAAAACTTCTACTTTCCTCCCTTTATTCCTAATTAGCTGTGCTGTGAGTATAATATGTTGATTTCCATAAGTTTCTGTACCTATTTAGAGTGTCGCTAACCTTTTCAGAGGGGAAGTTAGGGAACTCTAGATTGTGAAGCTGTATTGTAAGTGGATGCTTTATTCTCTTTTCTTTATTAAATCTTTTTAGTTATAAAGAGCGTTTGGTTTATTTCCCTTACGGTTCTCTCTGCTTTCGGGGGGAAGGGGAGTAGGTCTAAAGGACAAGCTCTGTGTATGAGCTGAAGTGCGGAGTCTGTCTCGCTCTACCTTCAGGCTAGAAGGGGGGGGGGGGAAGGGAAGCAGCCTCTGAGTGTCCGGCTCTCAGGAAAGAGAGCACGGGTTTGGGGGAGTCCAGGTGCCCCCCTCCAGTATGTTGGAGATCCACCCGGATGGTGGCAGCGATACCCAAATTCCCAACTGGTAGAGTGTGGGGTTTGGGGGTGTAAAGACTTAACTTAGGCTGGGAAGCAGCTTGTAGTTATTTGGTCTGGCATAGAAGAGTCCCTCCTCTGTACCACAGAGTCCAGAGAGAGGGGACAGAGACTCTTACAGTACCCACGTGGCATGGGGAACAAATAGTGACTAATGGGCTCGTCCGTCTGGCAGATAAAGGTCTGACACACGATCCAATGGCTGGAAGTTGGAGCCAGACAAATTCAGACTGGAAATTAGGCCTAAATGTTTAGTGGTGAGAGTAATTCACCAGAGGAACAATTCACCCAGCGTGGTGGTGGATTCTCCGTCGCTGACCGTTTTCATATCCAGACTGGATGTTTCTCAAGGGATCTGCTCTGGGGATTCTCTCGGGGGATTCTCTGGCCGGTGCTATAGAGCAGCTCAGACTAGAGGAGCACAGCGCCCCCTTCTGGCCTGGGAATTTAGGAATCTCTGAGGGACGAACCCACCCCTCGCTCCTGCCCGCTGAGGAAAGAGCCGCCAGACAGACTCCTGCCCCCTTCGGCCCGTCCCTCTGCGCTGTCTGCACCGACCTTCGCTTCAGGGAGCCCATCGGGGCAATGCGGGGGGTGATGCCATTTGTCTGTGGGTGACACGCAGTGTTTCTGTGAGACCCGCTGGCCCAGAGCAGCCCCTCAGAGTCCTGCGGGTTTGGCCGGAGGCTCAGACTCGGGCTCCCTGGGCTGCAGGAATTGATGTGACCCTGGGAGCTGATTGGAGAGACATAGACCCCTGCTGTTACTGCTGGGCCTGGCCAATCCACGGTGTGTTCTGGAGAGGGTCCCTGCGGGCAGTGAGCAGGGCCGGGTCCCAGAGGTGCCCATGCTGGTCTGTGCTCTGGGACAGCGGGGGAGGGAGGGACACAGGCCATGTGTGGTGCTGGGTTGTGTCTCTTGTGCTGCTTCGGACTCTGTCTCTGCTCAGCTGTGAGGAGGCAGGGGACGGTTGTGTAGTAATTTCTGCTTGACAATAAATGGCTCTGGCAATGCTTGAACTCACCCGAGACGTGCAGAGTCCTTTGGCTGATCTGCCCTGAACCGGGATTTCCTGCCTTTCTACCACATGAGCTGGGATGGGTGGAAGTCCCACAGCTTGGAAGGTGCTGGGATCAGAAGGCCCCTGTCAAGCTGTCCTGCAGCGACTCAAGAGCCGGTGGGGCAGAAGGTTAGGCCGCCGGGCGCAAAGCTCTGATTGGCTGTGTTGCACAAAGGGCTCGTTTCTTTGGAGGTTGTCTCAATTACCTTCAAAGACAGGCAGACTCAGGAGGAGCCTGAATACAAGTTTATTTGCCAGCAAATAGAAGCCAAGGAGTTAGCACTCAAAGCATGGCTTGGCTCTATACATTACCAAGACCTGTTTATACTTTTCTTTAAGTAGAGGAGGGGATCCAGGCAGTTTGACAAGCGGAAAAGTTTTACGGTCATGTTTGTTTTACAACCATTGTTCCGTTCCGCTTATCTGCCTGGACCTTCTCAAGACAGTACGTGCAGACAACAAAGTTCCTATTTTGTAAAGACACATATGGGGCAAGAATGTATGGAACCAGATAAGAGTTTGAAATGTATGAGACAAGAGACAAACATATGAGACAAACGTATGAGACAAGATAAGAGTTTGAAGCAACTTAGAGCTATGTTACACAGCAGTAACCTCATGTTGCGTAACTGTACTGCACAGTATCTTCAGCACAGTCAAATAGCATCTCAAATTTATACCAAGTTACACAACATTTGTAATACATTTACTTATAAACTAGATTTTTCCTACAGCTGTGAGTTCTATACTTAGATTTCACCAACCGGTTATGAAGTGTAAACACCTCAGGCTCCATAACTGCCTTAATATGGAGTCAGAGACAGCCGCCTTGGGCTCTCCGGTGTGTCTCGTCACCCAGGGAGGTACGCTTGTCTTTCCGAGAAACAGTCCCTTACACCAAAGATCACAGCAATATTCTGGTTACTTCCAGTCCCAAAGCACCTGACACTTACCCCAGGTCAACTGCACTTTAGATCTCACACTAAATACAATACTGTAGGCAATCCTCTAATGAACTATCTAAATATTTATTATCTAGGAAAAGGAAACAAGAGAGTTATCTACAAGGTTCAAGCAGGTAAAGCCATCTGCACACAAATGAGTTCCAACCTTAACTTTCAAATACTAATAGAGGCCTCTCCCTAATGTCCTCTGCCGTGAAGATCAACGCAAAAATTCCTTTAGTTTCTCCTCAATGTCCTTATCGTCCTTGGGTGTCCTTTAGCATCTCGATCATCCAGGGCCCCCCTGGTTGTTTTGCAGTCTTCCCGCTTCTGACGTACTAAAAAAATTTGCTATTCCTTTTTGAGTCTTTGGCTAACTGTTCCTCAAATTCTTTTCTTGGCCTTCCTACTTGTATTTTTGCTTCATTTGCAAGTGTTTATGCTTCTCTCCTCACTAGGATTTACCTTCCACTTTTTAAAGGACGCCTTTTTGCCTCTCACTGCTTCTTTTCCTTGGTTGTTTAGGCCCAATGGCTCTTTTTTTGGTTCTCTTGCTGTGTTTTTTAAATGTGGGCTACACGTGTAAGTTGAGCCTTTATTATGGTGTCTTTATAAAGTTTCCACGCAGTTTGCAGGGATTTCACTTCTGGCACCGTATCCTTTCATTTCTGTTCAACTAACCGCCTCATTTCTGTGTAATTCCCCTTTCTGAAATTAAATGCTACAGTGTTGGGCCACTGCAGTGTTTTTCCTGCCCCAGGGATATTCAGTGTAATTATTAAAAAAAATAATTCCAATGCGAATGCTCCAGTCGTACCGTACACCGTGGGTACAACTGTTTAAAGTGAGATTAACACAGGCAACAACTCACACGCATTCAATAAAGTCTAAACAGGAAGCTCATTTGTATAACTCGAATCCCTCCTGTAACAATAGTGACACCCAGGTGAGCTCGCCTGGCTCCAGCTTGGGCCGTGTCAGGGTTCAGTAGAGCTACGGGGGGATTGGCATGAGCTGGCACCTGGTTTGGCAGTGACCCCCCATCCCCCAGCAGCAGCACCGTTACCTCCCCCTGAGTGCGGTGTTTGTCATTGCACAGGGACATCGGGGCTCGTGTGTTATCCCTGTTTGTTACTAGGCGTGTTCGTTAGGAAGCATCCACATGCACTAGGTGCGTTTTGATGTTGTATCCAGAAAATCTGGATCCTTCCTGTAGCAGCCCAGGGTTTATCTGGCCCCTCTGCCGTTCGCGGGTTGAACTGCTCCCCTCCCTCCACCCTGCTCTGCCTTATTTAACCTCCTTTTGGAGAGTCCTTCTCTGGAGCTCTTTTCCACCAGCCTTGATCATTTCTTGCCCTAAAAACAAAAGTCACATTCCAGAGCCAGATCTGCCTCTCTGGCCACTACCAGGCGGAGTATGAAATCCGCAGGTGCCGGTGCCTTTGGCACAAGCAGTTGGCAGCTGAGCACTATGTGACCCGGTTCAGTGGCAGAGCCGGGGAGGTGGCCGTAGAGAGGGGGAGGCAGAGGGGAGGTGTAAGTGTGGATACTGGGGGCACAATTTAAAGGGTCTGGTGTCTTGCAGCGGGGTTCAGGGCTGGCACCCAGGAGAACAAGGAGTCTGGATTTCTAGAGACACTTTGGATGTCTGTCGCACGATGCTCTGTAAGAGCAGCTGGAGGCTGTTCCAGCAGAGAGCTGCTCCTGAGCTTACAGCCGACTGGGACGGCAGCTTGGAAGGTGGGAGGGAGGGAGCGGAGAACCCAGGGCCAGCTGTGTGCCAAGGTAGATGTGAGCTGGGCACCAAGAGCCAGCTGTGTATGGGGCCGGGGTGGGGGGTGGGAGGAACCATCTGTGTGCAGGGGAGGGGAGTGGGGCAGAGGCGCTGTGGACACTGCCCAGAGCAGGTGCAAGCGCCGTCTCTCTGCAGCATGGCGAGGGAGCCTGGCGCCCCACTGCCAAGTGCCCTGCCTGCCCAGGGGGAGCTCTGGGGTGGTTTTGCTGGGCCCAGGCCTGTGTGAGAAGGGGAGAAGGGGAGAAGTTGCTGGGCCCAGGCCTGTGTGAGAAGGGGAGAAGGGGAGAAGTTGCTGGGCCCAGGCCTGTGTGAGAAGGGGAGAAGGGGAGAAGTTGGCGGCAAGTCTCATAGAGCAGCCAGTCCCCCAGCCTCGGACCTGTGCCCCGGAGAAAGGGGAGGGAGGAGGGGTCAGGTGTCTCCAGCAGACAAGTCAGACAAAGGCAATTTCAAGATGGGACTGGAGGCCCTGAAGGACTCAGTCACTTCCCCTAGTCTAGGGGGCCCAGCCACAGAGCAGCCTCATTAAACCCCATGTCTCACACCGGCGAGAACTAGGGGCTGTACAAACCCACTGTAAGAGACAATTCACTGTCCTGAATAACTTACCATCGAACTAGCTGTGACAAAGTAGGAATACTGTGTGTGTGCCTCAGTTTCCCCTATGCATTTCTTGAGCGTCTATGTGAAGGGATAGGAATGTGTAGCTGATGCAAAGCAAAGAGACAGTGTAAGCAAGTGGCCGACCTGCCTTGGCAATTGAGGGCCGGGCCCCTCCCCCCTCTCAAGGCTGGAAGTGCTGAATAACAAAGAGGTCAGCTGAACCTGTTGGAGAGAGGTCAGGTGATACCTCCTGCGGCGGAGGGAGACAAAGGAAAGAGAATCAGAGAGGTAGCCATGTTAGTCTGGAATAGCAGAGGTAACAAAGAGTCCTGGGGCACCTTAACAGGACTCTTGGTTACCAAAGGAAAGAGACGGAGGGGCTGGGTGGGTGGGGGGGGGGTTTTGAAGCAGGCTGGAGTCAGGCAGGGAGGCAGAGGAGCTATCTCGCTCTCTGGCCCCCAAAATGGATCCAGCTGAGGGCTCACGCTCACTGTATGGTCTGGGTTAGACCAGAGAGAAGTCATCAAATAAACCTGTTTTACTGGCTGGCTGAGAGTCACGTTTGACTGTGGATTTGGGGTGCAGAATCCATGGGCTCCCCCAGGACCCCGCCCGGGTGGACTTGCTGGGGGAAGCGCATGGAGGGGCAGAAGGTGCTGAATGCTCCGAGCTCAGACCCAGGAAGGTGGAAGTGGGGACCCTGAAGCTCCTGGCCTGGGAAACAGGCTGTGTACGGAGAGGGGACACTTCACCCGAAGTCCTGTCTGGCTTCCTAGGGAGCAAGTTCCAGACCATCGCCCGGGCGCTCCGTGACACTAGCCAAACCAGACAAAGGCAATTTCAAGATGGGACCGGAGGCCCTGAAGGACTCAGCGACTTCCCCGAGGTCACAGGAAATTGACCATCTCCTGGATCCCAGTCCAGTGCTTTCAGCACAGACCTTCTTTCTCCTCCCATCCAAACTGGATCCAAACTAACCCCCAAAGCCAAACTCCAGCCTCGACCTAACCCAGATCCACCCTCTCCCTGCCCAGCCCATCTCTAATTAACACACATCAGGTGCCGGGAGGGGCCATGTGCCTCCCCCCACCGAGCCGTGTATTGAAGGAGTCTCTCTGGGAGCAGTCACAGCCAGGGACTAGCTCCAGAACAGGGGTCTCCGGCTTTCAGGGTCTCTGTGGAGGGTGTTTCTGACCGTGCCGTGGCTGGTAAGTCTGGTTTGGTGTTTGGGGGGGAGATTTAAACAGTGTCAGGGAATTCCCTTCCCAAAGAACCGCTCTCAGCCGGGGCCCCTCTCTGCACCCTGCAGGACCCCAGCAGGGTTGGCATGGAGGCTGAAGCACATGGCAGTCAAAGGGCTGGATTTCGTGAGGCTTCGTGAGAGAACCCGGGTCACCAGCCGCTTCGCTGTGAGGAGGGAAATTAATGGTGGGAAGAAACAGTTGAGTCTGCAGAGAAGTGGAAACAGGAACAGTCACCAACACAACCCACTTCCTTCTGCATTGGGGGAAGATCCGACCCTGAACCTCAGACTTCTCCATATCTCTTTGCACAATTGAGAGCTGGTGAAGGCAGCGGTGTTGACAGGTCGCCCGGCTGACAGCGAAATGGCTCCGTCGACCCCTGTGTCTGGATTGTCTCTTCTGTGCCTGGTGCTGCTGCTTCTCCTGGACTCCCCGGGTGAGTGTAGAACATGGACCCTGCCCAGGCGGGCACACGCCGTCCAGTCTGCTTTCTTGCTGCTTGAACAGAGGGAAATTCCAGATGCTCTAAAGGGAGGAATAAACACCAGGGTGTGTGTGTGTGTGACTGGCCTGGTGGGTGCATGGGGGGGAGGGTTCATGTTTTGGGTTGATTCTTCTCACTCAGCCCCTCCCGAAGGAGCTGCTGTAGCTGCTGGCGGGGGCGGGGCTGCCGCTGGGCAGGGCTGAGAGCAGGATCCGAACCCGGGCCCCTGGCGTGGGACTCAGCCCCCTGCTGCGGCGGGACGGGGGCTTGTCAACCAGCATCCCCCAGCCTGGCCTGTTCTCTCCTCCCAGGGGCCGGGGCCCAGGAGTTCCAGCTGCTGCAGCCCCAGGGTGCCGTGTGGGTGTCGGCGGGAGAGACTCTCACCCTGACCTGCGAGGTGACTGGGGTCGCTCCAGTAGGACCCGTGAAGTGGTTCAAGGGCTCGGGCAGTGGCCGGCAGCTCATTTATGCAGATGCAGGTTCGTTCCCCCAGGTGACGCGGGCTGTGCCGGGCTCTGAGACAGACTTCACCATCCGCATCAGTGACACCCGCCCCGCGGACGCCGGGATCTATCGCTGTGTGAAGTTCAGGAAGGCGGGGTCGGGAGGCGATGAGGAGATCAGATCCGGCGCTGGCACGACCGTGTCTGTGAGCGGTGAGTGCGAGCCCCCGTCCCATCCCCACGACGCCTCCACCGGGGACTGGGACCAGGGTGGGGTACGACCCAGCTCAGCCCAGACACGAACCGGGGAGCTGGGATTCCCACCGAGACGGCAGCAAAGTGGGACCTGGGTTGAGACCTGTACCGTGCGGAGGGAGTGGGGGGGGCTGTGGGTTTTAGGGAGACAGGGGGGAAAGTGGGAGAAATTTCTAGCCCCAAGTTTCGCTGCCCCCCAATGAGAATGACCTGCCAGGTGCACCAGGGGGTGCGGTGGGGCGTGACTGGCCGGGTGGGTGCATGGGGGGGGGTCATGTTTTGGGTTGATTCTTCTCACTCAGCCCCTCCCGAAGGAGCTGCTGTAGCTGCTCGTGGGGGCGGGGGTAGGGCCCAGCTCTGGGAAGGGCTGGGAGCAGGATCCGAACCCGGGTCCCTGGCGTGGGACTCAGCCCCCTGCTGCGGCGGGATGGGGGCTTGTCAACCAGCATCCCCCAGCCTGGCCTGTTCTCTCCTCCCAGGGGCCGGGGCCCAGGAGTTCCAGCTGCTGCAGCCCCAGGACGCCGTGTGGGTGTCGGCGGGAGAGACTCTCACCCTGACCTGCGAGGTGACTGGGGTCGCTCCAGTAGGACCCGTGAAGTGGTTCAAGGACTCGGGCAGTGGCCGGCAGCTCGTTTTTGCAGACGCGGGATGGTTCCCCCGGGTGACGCGGGCTGTGCCGGGCTCCGACACAGAATTCACCATCCGCATCAGTGACACCCGCCCCGCGGACGCCGGGATCTATCGCTGTGTGAAGTTCAGGAAGGCGGGGTCGGGAGGCGATGAGGAGATCAGATCCGGCGCTGGCACGACCGTGTCTGTGAGCGGTGAGTGTGAGCTCCTGTCCCAGCTCCTCCCCCCCCCACCGGGGACTGGGACCAGGGCGGGGAACGACCCAGCTCAGCCCAGACACGAACTCCCGTCCCAACCCCACGCCCCCCCACCGGGGACTGGGACCAGGGTGGGGAACGGCCCAGGTCACCCCAGACACTAACCGGGGAGCTGGGATTTCCACCGAGACGGCAGCAAAGTAGGACCTGGGTTGAGACCTGTACCGGGGGGGGGGGGGGGGGGTAGGGCTGTGGGTTTTAGGGAGACAGGGGAAGAAGTGGGAGAAATTTCTAGCCTCAGGGGTTGCTGCCCCCCGACGAGAATGACCTGCCAGGTGCACCAGGGGGTGCAATGGGGGGTGACTGGCCGGGTGGGTGCATGGGGGGGGGGTGTCAGGTTTTGGGTTGATTCTTCTCACTCAGCCCCTCCCGAAGGAGCTGCCGTAGCTGCTGGTGGGGGCGGGGGCGGGGCGGGCTCTGCCGCCCTTCACAGCCCCCAGCCGAACCGTCCGCGACTCCTCACACTCGCCTACCCGGGGGAATCGCTCCCGGGCCCAGGGGGTTTCTCCGCCCGTCCCAGTGCCGGGCAGTCCCAGTGGGGGATGGGGAATGAGGATCAGGCTGGGGCAGCTGCAGAGAGTTTGTGCTTCCTCGGCAGAACTGACCTGCAGCCCGACAGCCCCGGTGTGAATCTACTCGACCCCCCCCATCCCCTATAGGGGTCCCCCCCAGCCCCTTTATCTCCTCTGGCTGGCGGCACAGAGCTCAGCTGCAGCCCTGGAGTTCCTGGGATGTTTCCTTCCTTTCCTGTGACACTTCCCGATCCCCAGCAAGGACTTTCCTAGTCTGCTCCCTGCCCCCAACCCTTTCCCTGGGCTCAGGGCAGGGGCTGTGGCTCCCCTGATCTCAGGCTGTGCCTGTGGGGAAGCGGGTCCCATGGGGCAGGGGAACAGGCTCTCAGGGGCAGAGGGATCTGACTGATAAACTCTTCTCCCTGCAGCCAGCCCATCGGCCCCGTCCGTGTCCGGCCCCCCCAGCAGGGCAGAGCCGGGTCCCCCCGTGAATTTCACCTGCACGTCAGGAGGATTCTCCCCCAGAGACATCACTGTGACCTGGCTCAAAAACGGGGTCAAACTCCCAGCCCCCGAGACCCGGGTTCTCCCTGAACACGAGAGCGTCTCCTACGACGTGTCCAGCACCGTGGGGCTGAACCTGACCCCAGGAGACACCCGCTCCCAGCTCACCTGTCAGATAGAGCACAGCACCTTACCGGCTCCCCTGCGTGGGACTTACAACCTCAGCCACGCCCTGCGAGGTAGGAGCCCAGCCGGGGCTGACCACTGGGGGCTCTGCTACTGGGGCGGGGGGAGGGATTGACCCATCGCCCTTTGGGGTCCTTTTCAGGTGCGTGTTTATTGGGGGGGTCTGTGACGGGCTGTTCCTGGTGGGATCCAACTGTGAGTGTCAGATCAGGACAGATTGCTTCCAAAGGGGCAACTACAGCCCAAAGCTGGGGTTTTTCCACACTAAGGCAAACCAAACCAGCCAAACAGAAAAGACTTTGGTTTCACCCCACTGGCTAACCACAAGTCACGCACGCAATTCCCTTAGACACTCCAGCTTCCCAGGATCACCACCAGCAGCCACCTGTCCTGGGGACCAATGGTTATGAAATCCAATCCCCTAAATAAAGAAAACGGTTCTCCCCAATTCCAAAGAATCAGGCCCCAGACCCAGGTCAATATACAAATCAGATCATCCCACAAATCACACTGTTGCCAATCCTTTAAAATCTAAAATCTAAAGGTTTATTATACAAGGAAAAAGGTCTAGGTGAGGGTTAGGAAAGGTTAAAAGAAATCAATTACATGCAGTGATGGCAAATATCTTGGTTCAGGCTTGCAGCAAAGGTAGAGTAACTGCAGGTTTAAATCAAAGTCTTTAGAAAGCATCCCATTCAGGGATGGGTCAGCACCTTAGTCCAGAGTTCACCTGTGTAGCAAAGTCCATTCAGAACTGGAAGCAAGACAGGCTGGACGCTGGAGGTAGAAGACAAAATGGAGGACGTTCTTCCCGGCTTTATAGATTTCCTCCTGTGGGCAAAGACCCTCCTCCTCCTTATGCAGAGTCTGGCTGCCAACTCAAGGTTCACAGCCACATGGTCCAATTACCAGAATCTCAATGATTCAGTTTTTGCCCAGGCATGTCCCATACCTGGGTAGGCTCCTCTCCTCGGGTGTGGACAAAGTTCATTGTGCAGTTGAGGGCCCATTAATGGGCTCGAGTTAGCACCAGCCTGTCTGAGATTTCACCCCGGAGCCACGCCTAAGTTTGAAGTACAGGCACCTTTTATCCAATATCCATAACTTTAGTTCCAAAGTAGACACACACATATGGTCATAGACACCTGCTATGACCCCCTTCACATAATATTTGGTACCCCAATGATCTATATGGTACCAAATCATTCCAGTAACGTGACAGGGTCAAACACTGAAATCCGGATTTGGGTCCAGTCTCTGCCCTGTGCCCATCTCACATTCTCAGGCCCTTAGAACATAGAGACTCTTCCCTTGGGCCAGGAAGTCCCTGCTCCAGCCCAGAGGGTGTGTGTGTCGGGGGGGAGGAAGGGGGTTGGAAGGTGTTTGTCCTTATATGATCCCCGGTAAGATCCCATCCCCCAGGTGAAGTTCTCCAGCCCGCTGTGCGTTTGGTTCAGGGAGGAAGGGGGCGGGGGGAGGGGGGGAAGTAGGGGCGGAAGTAGGGGCATGGGGACCATTTTTCCCCCGTCTGTTGATTCTGGTTCTTTTTAAGGAATTTCCCTGAGCCTCCCCCTAGCTGGGCAGGGCCTGGAGAAAGAAGAGATTCCAGGGGGAGCTGAACGTGCTCCCGGGAGGGCTCTGGTGCACGTTGTGGGGTCAGTGGGGAGGTCGGTCTGTAACTCGGCAGGAAACGGAGAATTTCTGTAGATGCCGACGCGGGATGTTTCGTGTTCTCAGTTCCCCCCAGGCTGCGAGTGGTCCCTGCCCCCACCACGCCCGTCGCACTGAACGAGTCTGTGACGTTCACCTGCCACGCGGAGGGGTTTTACCCGAAGGACGCGAGTCTCACCTGGCTGGAGAACGGAAATGAGACAAATCTGGGAAAATCCTCCCCCCCGGCTGAGAATCCAGATGGGACGTACACGCTGCAGAGCTCCCTGGAGGTCAACGCAACTGAGCAGAGGAATCAGTCCGTGTTCACCTGTCGGGTGGTGCACGATTCCCAGCCCCCCGTCAGTGCCAGCGAGATGCTGAGAATCTCTCAGCCACCCCCTGCGTCAGGCAAAGAGGATACTTCACCTAATGCAGGTAAATGTGCAGTTGAACTCCCCCTCCACCCCCATGCACTGCTGGGAAATGGCAGGTTTGTTCTGCTGAACCCAGGGGCCATTTCAGCCCATCTCTGGCAAGGGACTCCTCAGTGTGACAGCGACTCTTTTACTGAAGGATTATTGCTCAGCTCTGCTCTCCTGGGAGTGCAGCGGGAGGGGGAAGGCTGAGGGCAGGAAATGCTTCTTTGGCTGCACCCTGTGCCCAGGGAAGCTCTGCAGCCCTGAAGGGGCTCAAAGATGGTCACTGCTGTAGAGCTGGTGAGCCAAGGACTCCTGAGTCCTTATTCCTCTGCTCTGCGAGGCTCGATGTCTCCACTGTAGTCTGGGCTTCCCTGGGTTCAGCCAACAGCGTGTGGACACAGCTGCCAGGCAGAGCTGGGCAAACTCTGCAGAGGCCATTTGCCAACCTGCCGTTCCCAGCTAGGAACTCGCCAAGCCCCTTGGAAGGCCAGTTTCCTCGGATCCCGGTGAAGGTGCCCGTGAGTCAGGGCGGGAGGGCCGGGAACCAGCCGTTCTCTTGTCCGCGGGGGGTTTCTGTCCATTGGCTGATCCGATGTATTTACACTGCTGGACAGAGCCTGTTCTCCAGCCCCGCTCTCTGGATCGGGCTCCTCCTGGAGAAGGTGCTGACGGCCGCCTTCCTCCTCTTCCTCTTCCTGAGAAGTAAAGAGTAACCAGGTAAATGTCAATTCTCTGGGGGTTACCCTGGGGCATCCAAAGGAGCCGGAGGGAACCGATTGTAATGCTGCAGCCCACGGGCAGAGCGGGAAGGGTTAAAGTCTCCTAGGGAGTCAGCGTTGTGACAGATGCTGACTGGGCCCCCGTATCTGTGCTCCAAAGAGATAAACCCTCCGGCTTGTTCCACCCAGCTCAGCCTGATCCTCAGCCCAGAGCTGGTGGCACCATCCCTGGGGGATACCACAGTTACTGCCTGAATCCACTCCAGCATCGTCCTCCTCTGGGCTTCCGAACACTCCTGCCCCAGTCCTGACCCCTGACCAGGAGGAACCCTCCCCTTTCTAGGGAGGGGGATTTAGGTACCAGCTTTTCACAGTCACTGGAGATTCAGGAGAGTCGGAGTCCCGAGTAAATCCCCCCTCGGTTAAACGTACAGTGTGAGATGCTGGCTCCCCGACACCCCCCAGCTCAGGGCGTGATGGGGGCTGACATGGGGCGCACTAGAGCAGTTTGCCCCGGGGGGCTCCAACCTGGGCCGGGTTCATGCTGAGGGAAGGGTCGTTCCTGACTCTCCTCATTCACCTGTTGGATTCTTTCCTTTTGCAGCCCCTGGGCCATTCCCCAGATTTCTCGCACTGTCGCCACCTGCCAACTTCTCTGTCCGCAGCCTCTGTCCCCGCGTCCAAGAGGTCGGCTGGAGCTGCAGTGACCCCTGCTGGTCAAGCAGATGGAGCCCAGGCTTGAGGAAGCGAAGGTTAAGGGGTGACCTGGTTACAGTCTATAAGTACCTGTCACAAGTGTAAAGTGCTGGAGAGTGTTATTCTGCCTGTATGGGGTTAATGTTACCTGAGAGGGAGTGACGTAAGAGCCCCGGACCACGAGGGAGAGAGTTTTGAGTTTCAGTTTCCTGCCATTCCAGCGTGGGCAAGAGACCCAGTTTTTCGCCTCTAGCTATGGAGGATGAAAACTTCTACTTTCCTCCCTTTATTCCTAATTAGCTGTGCTGTGAGTATAATATGTTGATTTCCATAAGTTTCTGTACCTATTTAGAGTGTCGCTAACCTTTTCAGAGGGGAAGGTAGGGAACTCTAGATTATGAAGCTGTATTGTAAGTGGATGCTCTATTCTCTTTTCTTTATTAAATCTTTTTAGTTATAAAGAGCGTTTGGTTTATTTCCCTTACGGTTCTCTCTGCTTTCGGGGGGAAGGGGAGTAGGTCTAAAGGACAAGCTCAGTGTATGAGCTGGAGGGCGGAGTCTGTCTCTCTCTACCTTCAGGCTAGAAGGGTGAGCGGGAAGGAGGGTGAGGGGGAAGGGAAGCAGCCTCTGAGTGTCCAGCTCTCAGGAAAGAGAGCAGGGGTTTGGGGGAGTCTGGGTGCCCCCCTACAGTATGTTGGAGATCCACCCGGATGGTGGCAGCGATACCCAAATTCCCAGCTGGTAGAGTGTGGGGTTTGGGGGTGTAAAGACTTAACTTAGGCTGGGAAGCAGCTTGTAGTTATTTGGTCTGGCATAGAAGAGTTCCTCCTCTGTACCACAGAGTCCAGAGAGAGGGGACAGAGACTCTTACAGTACCCATGTGGCATGGGGAACAAATAGTTACTAATGGGCTTGTCCGTCTGGCAGATAAAGGTCTGACACATGATCCAATGGCTGGAAGTTGAAGCCAGACATATTCAGACTGGAAATTAGGCCTAAATGTTTAGTGGTGAGAGTAATTCACCAGAGGAACAATTCACCCAGCGTGGTGGTGGAGTCTCCGTCGCTGACCGTTTTCATATCCAGACTGGATGTTTCTCAAGGGATCTGCTCGGGGGATTATTTAGGGAGATTCTCTGGCCGGTGCTCTAGAGCAGCTCAGACTAGAGGAGCACAGCGCCCCCTTCTGGCCTGGGAATTTAGGAATCTCTGAGGGACGAACCCACCCCTCGCTCCTGCCCGCTGAGGAAAGAGCCGCCAGACAGACTCCTGCCCCCTTCGGCCCGTCCCTCTGCGCTGTCTGCACCGACCTTCGCTTCAGGGAGCCCATCGGGGCAATGCGGGGGGTGATGCCATTTGTCTGTGGGTGACACGCAGTGTTTCTGTGAGACCCGCTGGCCCGGAGCAGCCCCTCAGAGTCCTGCGGGTTTGGCCGGAGGCTCAGACTCTGCTCCTTGGGCTGCAGGAGTTGATGTGCCCCTGGGAGCTGATTGGAGAGACACAGACCCCTGCTGTTACTGCTGGGCCTGGCCAATCCCCGGGGTGGCCTGGAGAAGGTCCCTGCGGGCAGTGAGCAGGGCCGGGTCCCAGAGGTGCCCATGCTGGTCTGTGCTCTGGGACAGCGGGGGAGGGAGGGACACAGACCATGTGTGGTGCTGGGTTGTGTCTCTTGTGCTGCTTTGGACTCTGTCTCTGCTCAGCTGGGAAGAGGCAGGAGACGGTTGTGTAGTAATTTCTGCTTGACAATAAATGGCTCTGGCAATGCTTGAACTCACCCGAGACGTGCAGAGTCCTTTGGCTGATCTGCCCTGAACCGCCCGGCCGGTCCCACGGCAAGGGGAACATCCAGCTCGCTCTCTGTGGCTGTGCTGGGGCGGGGGGGAGAGATGTGAGCTGGGCGCCAAGATCCAGCTGTGTATGGGGCCGGGGTGGGGGGTGGGAGGAACCATCTGTGTGCAGGGGAGGGGACTGGGGCAGAGTCGCTGTGGACACTGCCCAGGGCAGGTGCAAGCGCCGTCTCTCTGCAGCATGGTGAGGGAGTCTGGCGCCCCACTGCCAAGCGCCCTGCCCGCCCAGGGGGAGCTCTGGGGTGGTTTTGCTGGGCCCAGGCCTGTGTGAGAAGGGAGAAGTTGGCGGCGAGTCTCATAGAGCAGCCAGACCCCAGCCTCTGTCCTGTGCCCCGCGGAGGTGTCAGGTGTCTCCTGCAGCCAAGCCCGGAAAAGGCAATTTCCAGATGGGACCGGAGGCCCTGAAGGACTCAGCGACTTCCCCGAGGTCACAGGAAATTGACCATCTCCTGGATCCCAGTCCAGTGCTTTTAGCACAGACCTTCTGTCTCCTCCCATCCAAACTGGATCCAAACTAACCCCCAAAGCCAAACTCCAGCCTCGACCTAACCCAGATCCACCCTCTCCCTGCCCAGCCCATCTCTAATTAACACACATCAGGTGCCGGGAGGGGCCATGTGCCGTCCCCCCACCGAGCCGTGTATTGAAGGAGTCTCTCTGGGAGCAGTCACAGCCAGGGACTAGCTCCAGAACAGGGGTCTCCGGCTTTCAGGGGTCTCTGTGGAGGGTGTTTCTGATCGTGCCGTGGCTGGTAAGTCTGGTTTGGTGTTTGGGAGGGAGATTTAAACAGTGTCAGGGAATTCCCTTCCCAAAGCGCCGCTCTCAGCCGGGGCCCCTCTCTGCACCTTGCAGGACCCCAGCAGGGTTGGCATGGAGGCTGAAGCACATGGCAGTCAAAGGGCTGGATTTCGTGAGGCTTCGCGAGAGAACCCGGGTCACCAGCCGCTTCGCTGTGAGGAGGGAAATTAATGGTGGTAAGAAACAGTTGAGTCTGTAGAGAGGTGGAAGCAGGAACTGTCAGTAACACAACCCACTTCCTTCTGCACTGGGGGAAGATCCGACCCTTAACCTCAGACTCCCCCGTATCTCTTCAGACAGCGGAGAGCTGGCAAAGGCAGCGGTATTGACAGGTCACTCGGCTGACAACAAAATGGCTCCGTCGACCCCTGTGTCTGGATTGTCTCTTCCGTGCCTGGTGCTGCTGCTTCTCCTGGACTCCCCTGGTGAGTGTAGAACATGGACCCTGCCCAGGCGGGCACACGCCGTCCAGTCTGCTTTCTTGCTGCTTGAACAGAGGGAAATTCCAGATGCTCTAAAGGGAGGAATAAACCCTTGTGTATTTTATATCACCAGAGGAAACCTTCCTGCCCCAGTTTGTGATCAGCGTATCCTCTGGAGTGTGAGAACGGGTAACGGTGTTTCCACTGATCCCAGCTGGGGTCACTGCAGGGGCTGCTCTTCTTTTTATGAACATCTGATCTTTTTGTAGAAATCTTACTGAGCAATTAGATTCAACAACATCCTGCAGCAGTGAATTCCACAGGTTAGTTAGATGTGGGTTCAAATTTTTCTTTTTATCCCTTTAAATCGTGTTGCTTTCAGACTCCATCGGGTGCCATGTCTGTGTGGGGCCATCAAGGGGCAAATTAACCCTCCGTTGATTGGCAGTAAGTAACCCACTGAGAAGCTCCTTCTCTGTGGCTTGAGCGGCCAGACTCAGGGCCCTTGTCGCTGCTCGTGTCCCTGAAGTTCCCCTGCTCACGCTCAGAGAACACGACCCTGGTCCCTGTCTGGTCCCGGGCGCCGGGGCGCAGCTCTGGGGCAGCCTGCAGGGGTCGCTGTGGAACGATACAAAGTTACACCCCAGGCAACTAATGTCCCGCTGTCATGGAGTGTGGGGGAGTCCGTTCCCTGCACTCCTCTTCCTGGGGTCCCCGGGACTCTCAGCCAGTCAGTAGAACAGAAGGTTTATTTGAGGTGACAGGAACACACTTCAACTCTGAGCTTGTCAGTATAAACAAGACCCCTTACTCAGGCCCTTCTGGGGGGCAGGGAGATGAGACCCCAGATTCGGGCCCCTCCTCTTCCCCAGCCAGCTTCCCACTCCACCCCCTGTAGCCGTCTCTCTCCTGCTTTGTCCAGCTTCCCGGGCTCAAGGTGTCAGCTCCCCCCCCCCGCCCCGCCCCTTCTCCTCTCAGCTTCCAGCCCCAGGTATTTCCCTTCAGAGAAACCTCCATCTCCAGTAAACCTCCCAGGGTCAATCCGCCCTGTGCCCTGCTACCTCCCACCCTCCCTGGGCAGGGCCTGAGCCCAGAACAGGATCCAAACCCGGGACCCTGGCGTGGGACTCAGCCCCCCGCTGCGGCGGGACGGGTGCTTGTCAACCAGCATCCCCCAGCCTGGCCTGTTCTCTCCTCCCAGGGGCCGGGGCCCAGGAGTTCCAGCTGCTGCAGCCCCAGGGTGCCGTGTGGGTGTCGTCGGGAGAGACTCTCACCCTGACCTGCGAGGTGACTGGGGTCGCTCCAGTAGGACCCGTGAAGTGGTTGAAGGACTCGGGCAGTGGCTGGCAGCTCGTCTATGCAGAGACGGGATCGTTCCCCCGGGTGACGCGGGCTGTGCCGGGCTCTGACACAGAATTCACCATCCGCATCAGTGACACCCACCCCGCGGACGCCGGGATCTATCGCTGTGTGAAGTTCAGGAAGGGGTCGGGAGGTGCTGAGGAGATCAGATCCGGCAGTGGCACGACCGTGTCTGTGAGCGGTGAGTGCAAGATCCCGTCTCAGACGCCCCCCCCCCCCCCACCGGGGACTGGGACCTGCGGCAGGGAGCGACCCAGCTCAGCCCAGACACTAACCGGGGAGCTGGGATTCCCACCAAGATGGCAGCATAGTGGTGCCTGGGTTGAGACCTGCACCTGGGGGTGGGGGGACTGTGGGTTTTGGGGAAATGTGGGGAGAAGTGGGAGAAATTTCTAGCCTCAGGGATCGCTCCCCCCGACGAAACTGACCTGCCAGGTGCACCAGGGTGAGTGGTGGGGGGTGACTGGCCGGGTGGGTGCATGGGGGGGGGGGTCAGGTTTTGGGTTGATTCTTCTCACTCAGCCCCTCCCGAAGGAGCTGCCGTAGCTGCTGGTGGGGGTGGGGGTGGGGCTGCCGCTGGGCAGGGCTGGGAGCAGGATCAGAACCCCGGGACCCTGGCGTGGGACTCAGCCCCCTGCTGCGGCGGGACGGGGGCTTGTCAACCAGCATCCCCCAGCCTGGCCTGTTCTCTCCTCCCAGGGGCCGGGGCCCAGGAGTTCCAGCTGCTGCAGCCCCAGGGTGCCGTGTGGGTGTCGGCGGGAGAGACTCTCACCCTGACCTGCGAGGTGACTGGGGTCGCTCCAGTAGGACCCGTGAAGTGGTTGAAGGACTCGGGCAGTGGCTGGCAGCTCGTCTATGCAGAGACGGGATCGTTCCCCCGGGTGACGCGGGCTGTGCCGGGCTCTGACACAGAATTCACCATCCGCATCAGTGACACCCACCCCGCGGACGCCGGGATCTATCGCTGTGTGAAGTTCAGGAAGGGGTCGGGAGGTGCTGAGGAGATCAGATCCGGCAGTGGCACGACCGTGTCTGTGAGCGGTGAGTGCAAGATCCCGTCTCAGACGCCCCCCCCCCCCCCCACCGGGGACTGGGACCTGCGGCAGGGAGCGACCCAGCTCAGCCCAGACACTAACCGGGGAGCTGGGATTCCCACCAAGATGGCAGCATAGTGGTGCCTGGGTTGAGACCTGCACCTGGGGGTGGGGGGACTGTGGGTTTTGGGGAAATGTGGGGAGAAGTGGGAGAAATTTCTAGCCTCAGGGATCGCTCCCCCCGACGAAACTGACCTGCCAGGTGCACCAGGGTGAGTGGTGGGGGGTGACTGGCCGGGTGGGTGCATGGGGGGGGGGGTCAGGTTTTGGGTTGATTCTTCTCACTCAGCCCCTCCCGAAGGAGCTGCCGTAGCTGCTGGTGGGGGTGGGGGTGGGGCTGCCGCTGGGCAGGGCTGGGAGCAGGATCAGAACCCCGGGACCCTGGCGTGGGACTCAGCCCCCTGCTGCGGCGGGACGGGGGCTTGTCAACCAGCATCCCCCAGCCTGGCCTGTTCTCTCCTCCCAGGGGCCGGGGCCCAGGAGTTCCAGCTGCTGCAGCCCCAGGGTGCCGTGTGGGTGTCGGCGGGAGAGACTCTCACCCTGACCTGCGAGGTGACTGGGGTCGCTCCAGTAGGACCCGTGAAGTGGTTCAAGGACTCGGGCAGTGGCCGGCAGCTCGTTTATGCAGAGACGGGATCGTTCCCCCGGGTGACGCGGGCTGTGCCGGGCTCTGACACAGAATTCACCATCCGCATCAGTGACACCCGCCCCGCGGACGCCGGGATCTATCGCTGTGTGAAGTTCAGGAAGGGGTCGGGAGGTGCTGAGGAGATCGGATCCGGCAGTGGCACGACCGTGTCTGTGAGCGGTGAGTGCAAGATCCCGTCTCAGACGACCCCCCCACCCCCCACCGGGGACTGGGACCTGCGGCGGGGAGCGACCCAGCTCAGCCCAGACACTAACCGGGGAGCTGGGATTCCCACCAAGATGGCAGCATAGTGGTGCCTGGGTTGAGACCTGCACCTGGGGGTGGGGGGACTGTGGGTTTTAGGGAAATGTGGGGAGAAGTGGGAGAAATTTCTAGCCTCAGGGATCGCTCCCCCCCCCGACGAAACTGACCTGCCAGGTGCACCAGGGTGAGTGGTGGGGGGTGACTGGCCTGGTGGGTGCATGGGGAGGGGTCAGGTTTTGGGTTGATTCTTCTCACTCAGCCCCTCCCGAAGGAGCTGCCATAGCTGCTGGTGGGGGTGGGGGCGGGGCTGCCGCTGGGTAGGGCTGGGAGCAGGATCCGAACCCAGTTCCCTGGTGTGGGACTCAGCCCCCTGCTGCGGCGGGACGGGGGCTTGTCAACCAGCATCCCCCAGCCTGGCCTGTTCTCTCCTCCCAGGGGCCGGGGCCCAGGAGTTCCAGCTGCTGCAGCCCCAGGGCGCCATGTGGGTGTCGGCGGGAGAGACTCTCACCCTGACCTGCGAGGTGACTGGGGTCGCTCCAGTAGGACCCGTGAAGTGGTTCAAGGACTCAGGCAGTGGCCGGCAGCTCGTCTATCCAGGGTGGGGATTGTTCCCCCGGGTGACGCGGGCTGTGCCGGGCACTGACACAGACTTCACCATCCACATCAGTGACACCCGCCCCGCGGACACCGGGATCTATCGCTGTGTGAAGTTCAGGAAGGTGTCAGGAGGCGAGGAGGAGATCAGATCCGGCGCTGGCACGACTGTGTCTGTGAGCGGTGAGTGCGAGCTCCCGTCCCAGTTCCACGTCTCCCCCACGCCCCGGGGACTGGGACCAGGGCGGGGAACGACCCAGCTCAGCCCAGACACTAACCGGGGAGCTGGGATTCCCACTGAGACGGCAGCAAAGTGGGGCCTGGGTTGAGACCTGCACCTGGGGGTGGGGGGCACTGTGGGTTTTAGGTAAATGTGGGGAGAAGAAGGGGAAATTTCTAGCCCCAGGGATCGCTGCCCCCCGACGAAACTGACCTGCCAGGTGCACCAGGGGGTGACTGGCTGGGTGGGTGCATGGTAGGGGGTCAGGTTTTGGGTTGATTCTTCTCACTCAGTCCCTCCCGAAGGAGCTGCCGTAGCTGCCGGTGGGGGCGGGGGCGGGGCTGGTTCTGCCGCCCTTCACAGCCCCCAGCCGAACCAGCCGCGACTCCTCACACTCGCCTACTGGGGGAATCACTCCTGAGCTATCAGAGGTTTCCTTCCCCACTCTAAACTCTAGGGTAAAAGATGTGGGGATCTCGCACATGAAACAACAAATCAACAAAGAGCTTATGTACCAGCCTAAAGGTTAAATCTTTTCCCCCCAAACCCAAACTTCTCCAGTTGGGGCTTGAGACCCGCTGCCACCATTAATGTGATTATTCCAAAACAATGGAGTGGGGCACATTAAAACTCCCGAGAGTAACGCCCCCTCCCTCCTTGCCACCTGGGAGAGATTCAAGCTAGGACAACTCCAAGGGAAATAACTAGCCCCTTCTTATAACAAAAAAGTTTAATAAAGAAAAGAGAAAAAAGCATACAACTTATCCAGACTTCACAGATACTCAATTTTCTAGCCTTAACCCCTCCCTTGAGATTTCTCCCCCTGATGAGGTTAACGACACCCTAGATTGATTACAAGCTTATACAATCAACAACTTTACTTACTGTCAGTCTAACTTAAAAACTTATTACGGGATGAGTAGGAGATGAATCATTTCTCCATAGCTGGAGAGAAGATGGAGAGAGACCGATAGCCCGGGAAGAAGTGAAACCAAAAACTCCCCCTTTGTCTATAGGAATTTGCATCCCCAAGACGTCATAGCCTCTTCTGCTTCAGGTTAACCCCTTATAGGCAAAACAGTAATTCTAAGGCACTTCATACTTATGACATGGGCCCAGGGGGTTTCTCTGCCCGTCCCAGTGCCGGGCAGTCCCAGTGGGGGATGGGGAGCGAGGATCAGGCTGGGGCAGCTGCAGAGAGTTTGTGCTTCCTCAGCAGAACTGACCTACAGCCCTGGTGTGAATCTACTCGACCCCCCCCCCATCCCCAATAGGGGTTCCCCCCAGCCCCTTTATCTCCTCTGGCTGGCGGCACAGAGCTCAGCTGCAGCCCTGGAGTTACTGGGATGTTTCCTTCCTTTCCTCTGACACTTCCCCATCCCCAGCAAGGACTTTCCTAGTCTCCCCCCCCTCCACCCCCAACCCTTTCCATGGGCTCAGGGCAGGGGCTGTGGCTCCCCTGATCTCAGGCTGTCCCTGTGGGGAAGCGGGTCCCATGGGGCAGGGGAACAGGCTCTCAGGGGCAGAGGGATCTGACTGATAAACTCTTCTCCCTGCAGCCAGACCGTCGGCCCCGTCCGTGTCCGCCCCCCCCAGCAGGGCAGAGCCGGGTCCCCCAGTGAATTTCACCTGCACGTCAGGAGGATTCTCCCCCAGAGACATCACTGTGACCTGGCTCAAAAACGGGGTCAAACTCCCAGCCCCCGAGACCCGGGTTCTCCCTGAACACGAGAGCGTCTCCTACGACGTGTCCAGCACCGTGGGGCTGAGCCTGACCCCAGGAGACACCCGCTCCCAGCTCACCTGTCAGATAGAGCACAGCACCTTCCCGGCTCCCCTGCGTGGGACTTACAACCTCAGCCACGCCCTGCGAGGTAGGAGCTCAGCCGGGGCTCACCACTGGGGGCTCTGCTATGGGGAGGGGCAGAGATGGACCCATCGCCCTTTGGGGTCCCTTTCAGGTGGGTATTTTGTGGGGGTGTGACAGCAGGGGGGATTCAGGGAAGGTAATTCTGGGATGTAACCCAACTCCAATAGGGGGAGGTGAGGCTCTGCCTGTGTGGATGTGAACAAAGGCTGGGGGAGTGGCCGGGGCGGGGGGGGGGGGGGGAAGGAGGCAGTTTCTGTGGAGCGTTTGGGGAAGCAGGTTGGGGGAAGGGAGGGAGACCTAATCCAGGGTCTCATCTCCCTGCTCCCCAGAAGGGCCTGACTGAGGGGTCCTGTTTGTACTGACAAGCTCTGAGTTGGATGGTGTTCCTGTCATCTCAAATAAACCTTCTAATCTACTGGCTGGCTGAGAGTCACTGTGAAGCCCAGGAATTGGGGGTGCAGGGCCCTGACTCCCCCACACTCCATGACGGGGGGAGAGGGTCACACACTGCAATCCAGATTTGGCTCCAGTCTCTGCCCTGTGCCCATCTCACATTCTCAGGCCTTAGAACATAGAGACTCTTCCTTTGGGCCAGGAAGTCCCTGCTCCAGCCCAGAGGGGTCGGGCTGTGTGAGGGTTGGAAGGTGTTTGTCCTTGCCTGAATCCCAGTAAGATCCCACCCCCCAGGTGAAGTTCTCCAGCCCGCTGTGCGTTTGGTTCAGGGAGGAAGGGGAGGGAAAGTGGGGCATCGGGACCATTTTTTCCCCCTCTGCTGATTCTGGCTCTTTTTAAGGAATTTCCCTGAGCCTCCCCCTAGCTGGGCAGGGCCTGGGTAAAGAAGAGATTCCAGGGGGAGCTGAACGTGTTCCAGGGAGGGCTCTGGGGTGCACGTTGTGGGGTCAGTGGGGAGGTTGGTCTGTAACTCGGCAGGAAAAGGAGAATTTCTGTAGATGCCGACGCAGGATGTTTCGTGTTCTCAGTTCCCTCCAGGCTGCGAGTGGTCCCTGCCCCCGCCACGCCCGTCACACTGAACGAGTCTGTGACGTTCACGTGCCACGCGGAGGGGTTTTACCCGAAGGACGCGAGTCTCACCTGGCTGGAGAACGGAAATGAGACGAATCTGGGAAAATCCTCCCCCCCGGCTGAGAATCCAGATGGGACGTACACGCTGCAGAGCTCCCTGGAGGTCAAAGCAACTGAGCCGAGGAATCAGTCCGTGTTCACCTGTCGGGTGGTGCACGATTCCCAGCCCCCCATCAATGCCAGCGTGATGCTGAGAATGTCCCAACCACCCCCTGCGTCAGGCAAAGAGGATACTTCACCTAATGCAGGTAAATGTGCAGTTGAACCTCCCCTGCACTGCTGGGAAATGGCAGGTCTGTTCTGCTGAACCCAGGGGCCATTTCAGCCCATCTCCGGCAGGGGACTCCTCATTGTGACAGCGACTCTTTTATTGAAGGATTATCGCTCAGCTCTGCTCTCCTGGGAGTGGAGCGGGAGGGGGAAGGCTGAGGGCAGGAAATGTTTCTTTGGCTGCACCCTGTGCATAGGGAAGATGCTCTCTGCAGCCCTGGAGGGGCTCAAACATGGTCACTGCTGTAGAGCTGGTGAGCCAAGGACTCCTGAGTCCTTATTCTCCTGCCCTGTGAAGCTCGAGGTCTCCACTCTAGAGTCTGGGCTTCCCTGGGGCCAGCCAGCAGCGTGTGGACACAGCTGCCAGGCAGAGCTGGGCAAACTCTGCAGAGGCCATTTACCAACCGGCTGTTCCCAGCTAGGAACTCGCCAAGCCCCTTGGAAGGTCAGTTTTCTCGGATCCCGGTGAAGGTGCCCGTGAGTCAGGGCGGGAGGGCCGGGAACCAGCCGTTCTCTTGTCCGCGGGGGGTTTCTGTCCATTGGCTGATCCGATGTATTTACACTGCAGGACAGAGCCTGTTCTCCAGCCCCGCGCTCTGGATCGGCCTCCTCCTGGAGAAGGTGCTGTTAGAATAATGTAGTTTAGAAGTAACTATTATGAATGTTGTGTAGTATGGTTTTAAAACAGTCTTAAACTATATTTTCTTTCCTTGCATATGCACTCTTGACCCCTCTTATGCATCCATCTTAAACTCATTCTCACCCTGCCCCAAATGTGTTTTTCACATGGCAGGAGCCGCAGTGTCTGAATATCCTGTACCTCCTGTCTTTAAAGAATTCCAGACAGGTAAACGGAATAGATTGATACCGGACAATGGTTGTGATAGCCCATAAAGCTTTTCCACTTGTTTAAGTGTATTGAAAACCCCCTCCCTTATTCAGACTAGGGTATAAAGAAGGCCTCAGCCATGTATAGAGCTGAGCCATTTGCTTTGAGTTTTAACTTCTTGGCTCCTTGTTTGCTGGCAAATAAACTTGTATTTCAGAAACCTACTGAAGTCTGCCTGGTCTTTGAAGGTAAATTGGGACAGGCCTCCAAAGGAACGAAGCAGTTTGTGCAACAATTCTGGCACCCCAGACGGGATTATGAAACAGGAAACGGGAAACGAAGTTTAGCAATATATTCAGATTTAATAATAGAGGTGTGACAGGGAAGGTATCTCTGGGCTGTTGTAACCTGACCCCAGTCGGGGATGTGAGGCTCTGTCTGTGTGTATCTGCACAAAGGCTGGGGGAGTGGCCAGGAGGAACCGGGAGAGGGGTTGTTGGTCGGTGGAGGAGGAGAGAGAAAGAAGGCTGGGGACGAGGCGGGAGCCCTAATCTGGGGACTCATCTCCCTGCCCCCCAGAAGGGCCTGACTGAGGGGTCCTGTTTGTACTGAGAAGCTCTGAGTTGGATTGTGTTCCTGTATTCTCAAATAAACCTTCTAATCCACTGGCTGGCTGAGAGTCACTGTGAATCCCAGGAAGTGGGGGTGCAGGGACCGGACTCCCCCACACTCCGTGACAAGAGGCATTAGGAAAGGCCATTCCCCGAGTTACTAATTTGTCAAAAGTATATGAGATTCGGCAGGGAAAGGAGGAAGATCATTCAACCTTCCTCCAGCGACTATTTGAGGCTTTTCACAGATTTAGTGACTTAGATCCCGAATCACCAGATAATCGGAGAATGTTAAATTTGATGTTTATTGGCCAGTCTGCCCCAGATATCAGAAAGAAACTGCAGAAAACAGAGGGCGGACCGGGAAAGCCGATTTCAGAACTAGTTGAAATTGCATATAAAGTATATAGCAATAGAGATCAGGTAGCGGATAAGAAGGAGGAAAAGAAAGGACAGAAGCAGATGGCTATTCTGGCAGCAGCAGTAACTGGAGGATCAGAATCGCGGAATTGGCAGAATAAGAACAGGAAAGGGAAGAACAGGCCAGTCCAGAAAGATGAATGTGCATATTGTAAAGAGAAGGGACACTGGAGAAGAGAGTGCCCGAAGTTAGAAAAGAAACAAGGAGAACAGAGGCAAGAGCCGCAGTCAGGAAGACAGATGAGGACTAACACTTCGGGAGAAGAATCCAGTTGAAGGGGACCGGGATCTGAGACCACCACCCTGCGGGCAATAGCTCGGGAAGATCTCATGGTACAAATAAGGGTGGGTGGCAAGGAATATGAGGCTCTAGTGGATACCGGGGCTACGTATTCTATGATTCCTGTAAAACCCCCTTCTGCTGAAGAAAGAGGAAAACATGTGATGATAGAAGGAATTGAGGTAAAACAGAATAAACTACCTGTATATAAGCCCTTGCTTACAAAGAGCGGGGACAATATCCTAGGAGACATTGTGACTCCATGCCCCATATTCTTCATAGCGATGCGATTAGAGCAGATCTAAGATGTATTTTCTGTGTGGTGGCTCACGTGAGGTATCACGGGAATGGTTCTGATTTACTGAATGTGATTATCCGATTTGTATGCCTGTGCCATTTCTGTATCTCACGTTAGGACTATTGACTATGTATCCATTACAAGTGTGTGTACACCTGGGGAACGCCCACCAGACAGAATGCAATCAGTCTAGATGGCTGTGAGGAAGAGTCAATAGAGAGAACAATAGGTCTCAGAAGATGTTTATCACCCACTGAGAAGTCTTCCTGGGGATGCTGCAAACTAACTGATATGGCTGCAGGGTCCTGTGATCAAGCCACCTGATACTGGACTCCCGGATAGCATGAGTATTTTTCCACTGACTTGGGGTGGGAATCACACTGGGAGACAAAGGATTCCCACCATACGTAAAATTTATTTAAGGCAGGGGAGTGTCATAATTGTGGTTCATTCTTTGCTGGCTCCCCACCCAAGATGGCTGCTGCAAACAGCTGAGAAACAGAGGCTAAGAGGAAGAGGGGGGAAGAGCTGAGCCCAGACTAGTAGGTGGACTAGTCTGTGAATGAACTATCTGAAGTTTTAAGCTGCAGGCAAGTACAGTTGGCCTTTGAGAATCTCTGCAATCTGCCTAAAACAACATTTAGGGTGAGAATTTATTTCTTGTAACCAATTTCTTTAGTATCTTAAGTTTAGCTTGTGTGTTTGTTTTATTGGTGTGGTAATCTGCTTTGATCTGTTTGCTATCCCTTAGAATCACTTAAAATCCATCCTTTGTAGCTAATAAACTTCTTTTTGTTTTCTCTAAAACCAGTTTGTGGAATTTGTTACCGGGGGATAAAAAGTTGTTGCATATCTTCCTCCACATTGAGGGAGGGGCTGAATTTCATGAGAGCTTACGCTGTATAATTTTCTATGCAATTCAAGACAATACAATTTGGGGTTTATCCTCTAAAAAGGGGTGTGCACCTGAGTATCTGGATAGTTCCTTAACTTTCCACCTACGTTGTTTATGCTGCATACTCAACACCAAATGGCAGCATAAAGTCAGCAACACAGAGATTCTTCAAAGGGCAAATCTACCAAGTGTGACAACCCTGCTCAAGCAAAGATGACTGCGTTGGCTGGGCCATCTGAGTAGGTTGGAAGATGGACTCATACCCAAAGATGTGCCATACAGGGAGCTATCAGAGGGAACAAGAACAACAGGACGTCCCAAGCTTCGCTATAGAGAAACAGGCTAGCGAGAGATGAAGGAATTTGGAATTGATCCTGACCAATGAGAAATCTTGGCAAGTGATCCTGACAAGTGGCACTATCTTCTCCATCAGGGTATCAAAGTCCATGACCGGAGCTGGCTCCTGCAGCTTGAACAGAAAAGTGCCCGGAGGAAGCCAGCAGCTCCCAGCCAAGACACAGACATTTGCAATAACTGCCAAAGATCACGCAAATCCCAAATTGGACTATTCAGTCCCATGAGACATTGCAAACCATCTACAGCATAGGCTGCAATTCCCAGCACTAGCTCCCGGGCCCCTGCTGGTTGTATGCTGCCGGGGTGAGGGTGCAAGTCTGGGTTCTGTTTGTGGTGGAAATGTTTCCCCCGCTGTGGGAACTGTTTTCCTGACAACCTTCACGTCTGTCTAAGCTGCCTAGGGCCTTTTATGGCCCCACCACAGTGGTATCAGAGCAGCTCACAAAGAGTGATTGTAGCCCCTGTGCCCGAGTTCCCCTCTCTTGGAGGGTCTGGGCCTGTATTCTTTTGGCACCCTGTGAGGTAGGCTGAGGTTACGATGCCCATTGCATGGTAGACCTGAGGCTCAGAGAGGTACGGGCCAAAACGTTCAGTAGCAGCCCCTGATTCTGGAGTGACTCCAGTTTGGGGCACGCGCCGGGAGGTCTGCTCTCCAGAGAGGCCATCGTTCACAGGGCGGCTCCTAGTGTGGGGTGGGATGTTCAGTGCTTCTGAAAACGGGGCCGAGTTGGGCCCCCAAACCCAGCGGCTGCTTTTGAAGCTCTCGGCGGACGTGGTTTGTCCGTGGAGGCTGTGACAGGGCTGGGGACTGAGCCCTCATCCCCCGAGCGCGGCGGGGTCCTGATGCGCCCCAGGAGAGGGGCCCCTAAGCCCTGGTGCCGACTGGCCCCGGGAACAGTCCGTGTCTCTCCCTCCCTGGGCCCAGCTCCTGGGGGGTGACGGGTTCAGACGCAGGGCGGGGCTGAGCACCCAGCCTGGACCTCGGTGGGACGGGACCCACTGGGGGCAGGTTTATGAAACGGTGACTCCAGTACCCCGCCTGGCTGGGAGCCGCTGGGGCTGCTTCCCCACCCGCCCCTGCTCAGCCTGCGGACCCTGCCTTTCCACCTCCCGCCAGCAGAGGGCAGCGCGTCCGAAGGTCCCGCCCCCCCCCACAACGAGCCGCAGTTCGCGCTGGGGCCCGGCAGGTGGCGCTGTGGGCGGCGCGCGTTTCCGCACGGCGGGCTTTGAGCGCCGCACGCCCGGCCCGCCAGGCGCGGCCTCCGGCGCGGGCCGGGGGGGATTGGCCGCTGTACCGGCAAGATGGCGGATCGGCAGGAGGCGCTGAGGGAGTTCGTGGCCGTGACCGGGACCGAGGAGGAGCGAGCCCGCTTCTTCCTGGAGTCGGCGGGCTGGGACCTGCAGGTAGCGCCGGGCCGGGGGCAGGGCCGGGCCGCTGGGGGAGGGGCCGCCGCGGAACCGCACAGTCATCCCGGCGGGGGGGGGGGGGACCCGACTCCCCCGCCCCTCCCCGGCTCGGCCTCTCCCCGTAGGCCCGGCTCTCCCCCCCCCCCCCCCTTCGGCTTCTTCCCCTCCCCCCCGCGGGGCGGACTTCCTCACCCCGGCCCCCCCCCCCGGCCCGAGCCCTCCCCCTCGGCCCGAGCCCCCCCGACTCCTGCGCTTCCACTGCCAGCCCGGCCCCGCTCCCCTTGTTCCCTACCCCGGCCAGCGCCCCGCCCCCCTCCCCCGGGTCCTCCCCCCCCCCCCGGCCTGTTCTCCCAGGCGCTGCACACCCCGAAGTGGCCACTCGCTCCCCTGTGCGAACCCGACACGGGGACCGCGTCTTCTGCGGGCGGGTGGGAGGGTGACTCAGGAGCCTTCCTGGCGCTGGGCGCCTCTCTCAAGCGGTGTCTTCAGTTAGCCCCCAGATCTCCTGTAGATCCCTGCAGGCCTCTGTCGTGTGACAGAAGCCAAGTCTCCGTCCTCCCTTCACATTTCTCTAGCACGTTATTTCATCCAGAAATCTCAGCGCTCCTTACTGGCCTCACAGAACCATTGACATAAGTATTCGCCAGACAGGGAAACAGGCACAGGAGTGAAGTGACTTGTCCAACCAGTGGTAGAGCCAAGAGTTTTGACTCACAACATTGGGCAGTAATGCCCCCCACTCCCATCTGTTGTACTTAATATGAACGGAAACTCTACACAAGCACATTTAATTGAGGGCTTGTGTGTGATTGGAAATTTACTGAAATAGCTTTTCTGTAATAATTATTTGTATATAAGCCCCCGTGAAGATACTCTTGTTCTGGAATAAGGCTGCCATTTTAACATTTAGCTAAATTTACTTTTAGAAGTAGATTAAGCTACATCAGAAACAAGCAGTCTTATTCCGGAATACGAGTATCCAACCAAGGAGTTATGGCTCTTCTGGGATATCAGTACATTTCTGAGTGTAGGGAACCCCCAATATGGCAGTAAAAAACTGGAAGCTGCTAGATGAGCCTTGTCTCTGCTAAGACCCCTGATGGTGGAAACTGTTTTGTAAAATTCCTTAGAGTAGATGTGGTTTAAGCGATTGGGAGTGACACAATTTCTAAGTAAATGCAGTATTTTAATCTTTTTAATAGATATAGTCCTGACATCTTTCTGACTGCGGTGATGTACGAGGTGATTGCTCTTATTCTTAAAAGCTGCTGTCATTCTGTCCTTTCAGATTGCTCTAGCTAGTTTCTATGAGGATGGAGGTGATGAAGACATTGTGACACTTCCTCAGCCAACTGGCAGTTCTGTGTCCAGAGGCACTGCACCCAGGTGAGGAGAAACTTTCCAAGTGATATGGGTCTGTTCATTAAGCAGTTATACATGTGGGAGTGGGAGCCACCTATCGGAGTAGTGATACTATGCCCATCGCATTGCTGTATGACAGTTATCAGAGAAGACATCCATGAATTCTGTTCAGCTTTATTTCGTAAATTTCATTAGCCTTTGTGAAAACCCCAGCAGTGTTATATTCTTCTAGCTTGGATGTGATTGTACATCTTATCCAAAAAACTGTGTAGAATGATTTTACCTCATTGCTCAAGAAAAATGGATTAGTCTATTTTAGTTTACTTTGGGGCTAGAAGATAACTCAGCAGATTGAGCTAAACATTTTCTGTAATACAGATGAGATCTCCACAATACTGTAATTCTATACACCGCCTATCTGAGGATGTCAAGGTATTTTACAAGCTTGAATGAATTTGGCCTCATTCTCTCCCTGTGAAATAGGAAAATATTATCTCCATTTTACAGATGAGAGATCTGAAGCACAGAGTTGTCATCTGATTGACTAGTTGTCTGTGTGAAATGAATTTGATGGTCTAAGTGTAAATTCTAGTGAGTGAGTGTCAACATCTCAAAATATTGCCATTTCAGTTAACATCCTAGTAGGTAGCTCAATAGAAACACAGAGGATCAATAGGCATGTAACCTGAACTCCATTCACCTTTAACAGAGGCTCCCTAGAACAGAAATACCTTGCATTTTGGGGGATTAAGCCATAACTATTCTATAGATAAAGATTCCAAAATCCAGTACATCTGGAGGGAAATGACTGAAAGTTTGTTACCTTTGTTGGTTCGTGATCCCTTTTCAAGCATTGTGCATACACCCACCTTCCTCTCCTCTCCCCCTCCCCCCCCCCCCCCGCCCCGCCTGTTCTCCCAGCCTAGACGCTGCATACCCTGAAGTGGCCACTTGCTCCTCTGTGCAAACCTGTCATGGCGACCGTGTCTTCTGCAGGCGGGTGGGAGGGTAACATCTGGTATTTGTAGATGTGACGGGAGAAGCTAAGATATTTGGAAACTGATTCACCACCCTTACACCAATGTGACTCGATGGTCTAGTGGAGTGATGAATCAGGTCCCCAGGGTTGGAAGAGACCCAGATTAACCCACTGTATAAGTGCAGAAATTCTACTCCAGCTTTCTTCAGTCCAGGTTCCTTTTTTCCCTCTTGTATAGAAACCTTTCAGATCTTTCCTTATATATCATAAAGACACAAAAGGCGCAAACCTATGTATTTCTAGCGATCTCTTGGATGTGTTTAGACTATTGTAAGAGTGTATGTTGTTGATTTTTAGTTGAGGTGGGGGAGGGAACTAAGTATAGGGTATTAGGATATTCTCCCTTATTTTGAAAACAGTTCTCAAGAGGGAAGGAGCAGATGGGCTTTGCTGAATGGTTAATGTGAACAGCAATAGTACCTGTCTCCTCTGAACCGCCATTTGATCAGTATCTAGAGGGTGTTTAATTAGTGCAAGAACTGAAGTGCAGTAGAGATAAATGCTGTTTAAGCCAGACACATAGTAGAGGACAGAAGTACAGCATAACAGCCACTTTCCTGCTTGTATAGTTCACATCCTGGCTGATATAGATCTCTCTCTTTGGGGAGTGTGTGCTCACTTGGTTATCTTTTTACAGTGACCATCGGGTGACATCATTCAGAGACCTTGTTCATGCTCAAGAAGATGATGATGAAGAGGAAGAGGGACAACGGTCAGTCTCTGGTTAAATATGTAAATCATATGGTCTTTTGTCTTGTGGGAGACTGTGGAACTGTGCACAACTTTATTTAAATGTGTATTTTAACCACTACTGAAGAGTCTCATGTTCATGCTCACTGAGTCTTATTCTGAAATGCTAATCAATGAGAATGGTTTCTGCAAGGCCAGGCTTAGCACTGTGTGTAGAAATTTTCTGTACTCGTTTGTGAGTTGTGCTCTTGAAGGAGATGTTACTCAGTGGTGATCAATACAGTTCTGAAGGTACGTCCTTCTCTCCATTGTTAACAGAAGTGGATTCCAGGGCTTGCACAATGAGCGTTTGCATTTTTTGCTAGAGCAGTGCGCCCCAACACTCCCATGTCTTTGTTTGAGACACTGCTGTATGGGAATGCAGTTCCCCTTTTCATCTGGGTTTTTCCCTTCTTTTGAGCCTCATGTCCTTCTGTGACAGCTATAAAGCTAGCAAGGAGAGCTTTAAACTAGATTCAAAAAGGCAGGTGACAAAAGCTCACAGGTAGGTATAAAAAAGCGATGTAAGAGAGGGCTAAATGTTGGGGGGGTGGAGCGGGAATGGAAAATTACAGTAGGGTCATAGGAGCAACAAGAAGGGTAGCAATGAGGGAAGCTTCTCAGCAGCTTAGATGTCTATATACACAAATGCAAGGAATATGGGGAGTAAACAGGAAGAACTGGAAGTATAGTCCATATGCTAAATTATGGCTTAATTGGCATCACAGAGACTTGGTGGTGTAGTGGGGTTATGGCTTGTTCAGGAAGGATAGACCAGGGAGGAGGAGTGTATACTCTTGTTCTGAGGTCCAGAAGGAGGTGAGAGTCTGACCAGGTGACGGTTTCTGGATGGAGATAAAAGGATGGGGGGAAATGGGTGATGTCATGGTCTACTATAGACTAACAAATCAGGAGGAAGAGGTGGATAAGGCCTTTCCAGAACAAATAACAGAAATTATGCAAAACACAAGTAGTAATGGGGGACTGTAGCTACCCAGACATCTGTTGGAAAACTAATACAGTAGGGCTGAAAATAGCAGTGGGTATGTTCTGGCTTGGGCTGTCAGAGCAAAAACTGTTTGTGTGGGCAGCCACATCCTGGACCTGCCACTCAGTCTGATCCTCTGAGCTCTTGGGGCTTCTCACGTCCATGTCCTGGAAAATCATTTGTCCACATAACTAACCCCAAGTCCCTAGATAATCAATGTGTGTTCTGTTCAGGTTTTATGCTGGGGGCTCGGAGAGAAGTGGGCAGCAGATCGTTGGCCCTCCAAGGAAGAAAAGCCCCAATGAGCTGGTGGAGGATCTGTTCAAAGGTGCTAAGGAGCATGGAGCGGTGGCTGTTGATCGGCCAGCTAGGAGCCCCGGCGAGGGCAGCAGACCAAAAGTGAGGAATACTGGGGTCTTCTTTCTGTTCCTTATTTAAATCTGATTTTAATGGAGTTGTTCTCCCCCCAACGGCTCAGTGACAGCTGTTCTGTATTGGTGAGTGCTGGGATTATCTTGTGAGGACAGCTGTATCCAAACCCCTCTATTCGAGCTGATTTAGCATATGTGTCATAATGGCAAGAAAAGCTCATTCAGGGTGTCTGATTAATTGGCTGACCAGTTGGCCACTGCAGCTTTGAGCTGTGTTATGTAGCTTAACCATATTGCTGGTACAGTGAAGCCCATGTTTACTCGTGGTGATGTTTGTGAAGGGGAAGCAAGCATTGTCTGGGTGCTGATCAGTCTGTAATCTCTTCTGCATGCCTCTCTCTCTTATAGCCATTTGCAGGGGGAGGGTACCGCCTTGGAGCTGCTCCGGAGGAGGAGTCGGCCTATGTAACAGGAGAGAGGAGGCAGCATTCTGGTCAGGATGTGAGTAGCTCTCCCCCTTCAACCTTGCAAAGATCTTCCTTGGTGGATTATTTTATTTAGCTACAAAGTGTCTGTTTTCCCTCTTGATGAGCCCAGAGAAGGAAATGGACATAGAAGGCTGAGGTGCAGTAAGCCTAGCTTTGGTAAATTCGTAGACTGGAGAGTGCTCTTTGCTCCACGTGAAGATTTTATGAATAATCAAGTGTTCTGTAGGCAGTGTTCTGCTGAAGTGTTCATTAAAAACCTGGAAGCTCCTCATAAGCTCAAGGGCCTTTTCTCAGCATCTCTAGCTGTGAAATTCATGCTCCTGAAAGGTGGTCTATATAGAAAGTACTGGAGAATTCAATTCCCTGTATCCCCAGAGGAGGCACAGTAGCAGTTCAGGTGTCTCTCCTCTGCCTGACCAGTGTGTTCCATTGTGAGCTTGGAGGGGCTGCCTCCAGGGTGGGCACGGGGCTCTGTCTCCCTGTCCCACGCACTCTTTGGCTTTTTAACCAGACCTGCCAAACAGAGGGTGACCCGTTATGGTGGCTTTGTGTTGTGGAGTGACACCACCAAGCAGCCAGCAGATGGTTTTTTTTTCTTTTGTCTGTGTTGGCTTAGAGGAGTCCCCACTGGGGGAGTCCCCATCTTCTCATCCTCTGTTTGAAATTACCCAGATGTTCAGGCTTTTCACTCCCAGTCACTGCTGTGCTTTAAGACACTGGAGAGGAGCTCACTTTTCTGCTTGGGGCAATTGCAGGTACATATTGTACTGAAGCTGTGGAAGAGTGGATTCAGCCTGGACAATGGGGAGCTGAGGAGCTACCAAGACCCATCCAACGCCCAGTTCCTGGAGTCTATCCGCAGAGGGTATGCAGCATGAGGGCTGGGGAACCTCCGATGGGGTGTGTCTGAGAAGACCGAGCCTGTATGCTAAAATAAAGGAATGTAGGAAATCCAGCATGCTGGGAATCATGTTATATCATATATCATATTAATATAAATAGCTCATTTCATCTGAAGCATTCTCATTCGTTTCTTACTGTGGTAGCAATGGGCTGGGTAAAATACAGTGGTTGCCTTATATCAGGTATTTAACTGTGGAAGCAGCCCCATCCCATGAAGGGATGAGAGACTGAGGATTAGAAGCAAGGGAACCGTCTCTTCTATATGTGGGATGCAGACTCCTGCGGATTACAAAGGGCAGGTTATACCAAACACAGGCTAGTGTGAGAAACCTTTCATGTGTGTTGGGCCCTGGGAAGGTGAGTCCTCCTCAAATCCTGCTTAGCTGATGAGATGATGACTAAAGGATGCTTTGATTCCTGGGGACAGGAGGAAGGGTTTCTAATAGCCTATGATGGGGACTGGCATTTGTGGTGACAGTTTCCTGATCAACGTAAATAGGAAGCAAGCATTATCAGGGAGCATGTTCTGTAAACTCTTTGCATGTCTGCCTCTCTTGTAGCCATTGGCAGAGGGAGGGCACCATTTGGAGCTGCCCCGGAAGAGGAGTCCACTTATGTGTCAGGAGACAGCAGAAGGTAGTTTCCCGCTCTTTATGTATGGATTTATTACAGTGCACATTCTCCTTGCTTCCAGGGAAGTCCCAGCAGAGCTCCGTAGATTAGCACGCGGTGGACAAGTGAACTTGGATATGGAGGACCACCGTGACGAAGATTTTGTGAAATCCAAAGGTGCCTTCAGGGCTTTCACTGGAGAGGGGCAGAAACTGGGCAGGTGAGAAGACAGCAGTACTGATTTGATATCGGCTGCCATAGCAGTCTGAGCTCTCACGGTTTCTTTAACAAAATAGCAGTTGATCTGGCTCTTTGTTAGGACAAAGGAATAGGTGGCATCTTATAAACAAGATTAAAAGCATTTAATGTTGTAGGTGTTTTAACAAATCTGAAGGACTGGCTTTAACTCCGTGCTCTTAGTCCCTGTTGCAAACTCCTGTGAATCAATTGGCAAAATGGCACTGATGGCAGATATAAAGTGTGATGCAGAAGTCAGAGCACAGGTCTCTGAGCCAGGAACACGAGTCTGATTCCTAGCTCTGACCTGTGGTCTAGGTCAAATCACTTAATCTTTGTTTCCTCATGTGTAAAAAGAGGGGAACATCTGCCCTGCAGAGCGGCAGTACAGTGGTGATTAATCATGTAATGTTTGTAAATGCTAAATATTGTGTGTGATGTGCACCCTCCTTCGCCGTTACGGTGAAGAGATCAATCCGAAGCAAGGAGATGGGGAAGTAGTAGGGATCACGATTAGGTACCTGGAATATGGGAATGTCTAGGTGAGGCTGAGTGGGGGTTGGATTGGAAGACGTCTGAGGTTGTATAATCTGTCCGCTCTGGGAGGTTGGTTTGGAGATTAGATAAGTGTCCGAGGGCCCCTGATGGGTCACCAGTTGGTTCCTGAGTTCCTGTTCTCATTGCTAATATGTTTGCATCTGTGCCTCTTGTGGGCAGCCTGATTCCTGGGCCCGGAGAGAGGTGGTTTATCAAACCTGTGCTCTGTTTTCCTCCTCTCAGCACTGCCCCCCAGGTGATGGGCACCAGCTCTCCAGCACAGCAGGCAGAGAACGAAGCCAAAGCCAGTTCTTCTATCACCATTGATGAGTCAGAGCCCACCACCAACATCCAGATCCGGCTCGCTGATGGCGGGCGATTGGTCCAGAAATTTAACCACAGCCACAGGTACGAGGGCACCTGGAAACACAGGTTACTAGCTGGGAAGGCCTGAAGTGACACTGCAAACTGTACACAGCTGGAGCAGATGTTAAAATCCCGGCTAGCCCGCTAAAGGGAGCTCTGGGGATCCTTCTGTATAGGTGACTAGGAGCAGAATTACTGTGGGCTTTGGCAATTGTTAAATATTGGTAGGATAGGATTTGTTTTCCTAACAGTGACAGCTGTTGAACTGGTGATCTCTCATTTGAACACTTCGGTATTGTCAGTGCAGCTGTCTGTAGTGCCAACTAAATTATCCCAAGGTCTTTGGACATCTTCACATAATTAAGGAACTTAGCTCAGTTGACTTCTTCTGACCCTGAATACAAACTTGTTTGCTTAGCCACGCTCTTCGCTGCAGATAGCTTGAGAGAGGAGGTTCCCCTTTAAAACAGGTTCAGTGGGAGGAGCAAAATTAATTCCATGGAGTCCATTGCTCAGTAGGACTTAAGCATATGACTTCTGTGCTGAAGTCCTGCTCTGCCAACCAGTCTTGGAGAACGCAGCTGGTCACCCGTACTGCTAGGAGAATTGAACCACATCTCTGCTCAAGCAGGGGAGACTGGAAGACAAATCTTTTTTTCCAGGCCTCGTTGCCCACAATGGTATCATGCCCTCTAAGGGTACCGATAATCTGGGATCTGTTGCACTTATCCAGAATGCTGCTCTCCTGCCCATCCAGCAGTTAATAAATTACACAGCACCTTTCGTCCTGAAGGATACCAAAGCATTTTCCAAACCATATCTAGAGGAATCTCTTGATTCATCAATGTGCCCAGACACCGTGGTGATCTGCGGGTGTTATAAACTTACTAGTACAGCCACCAATCACTGCACGTGTTTAAGGCAGGAAGTTACAAAGACTATCTAGATGAGACTACAGCTCATGCTCAAAGGCTTTAGCCTCACTTGTAGGGGGAAAACAGTTTCATGTGTCATTTCAGGGACTTGTGTGTCTGTCTAGATGTGCAACTGAAAATGAAAAGTCACCTTTAAAAGTAGCTTAAATGTGAAATCTGTCTACCGTGGCCTCTGCCGCTTGCTGGCAGTGTTGATGCTGTGACATTGCCGGGGGTCACATCTTCGGGAAGAGAGGTCAGGTTAGTCTGTTTCCCACACATTTGTGCAGTAAATGAAATAACAGGGTCACCATTGTGTGTTTGATCCCCTTGGACAGCATCCGTGACATCCGGCTCTTCATAGTAGATGCCCGGCCAGCGATGGGTGCTACCAGCTTTGTCCTCATGACCACCTTCCCGAATAAAGAGCTGTCTGACGAGGACCAAACCCTGAAGGAAGCCAACCTGCTCAATGCCGTCATCGTCCAGCGATTAATATAACGGAACCCATCTCTCTTCACTCGTCTGCCTGCTGCGCGCATGCGTCGTCTCGTCCCGTATGCGCACCTGCGCCATGCAGCACAGTGTCCCAACTACCTGTAGCTCTGGGTTCTTAGGTCTTGGTTGGACTTTTTTCTCATTAGTTGCATTTCCCATGTTTTGTGATGATCAGTGGACTTTAAAATAAATAAACAAAACAAACCCAATTTGAAAGGGGCTGCAGCCTATTGTGCCAGAAATTCTCCATCGGGAGTTGTCCCCGTTGCTTTACGGATCACGTTACTGACTGTGGAGGCGGAGGGGAGGTCTGGTGAAAGGGAGCTCAAAGGAAGCTGTTTCCGTCCATCCTGGGGAAGAATGACGTATAGCAACCCATTACTTCGCTCCTCCCAGGCCTTGTGCAAAACCCTCCTTTGTTTCCCTGGGTTAAATAAACACCACCCCAGAAATGGGTGATGATTGCCAGGCTGACACTGACATCGCTGTAACACCAGCACTAGCCGATACATCCATGGGAAGCCAGTATTCTCTTGTACTGTCTGTGGGTTAAAGCGTAGATTTGCATGTCAAGGCGTAAGGTTAACGCTTTTCTCATCCTTTTTCAGAAGGAAAGTTCTGATTTCCCCTGCCCCCACTGCACAGTTCTGACATTCCTCGCAGGAGAGCCCTGCCACGGGGCCAGGGTCCTCCGGGCCCCACCACCATCCTAGCCGGGGCAGGATTAAAAAACAGTCCCGTGCAGGGTTCTACCTCCCAGCGCCCAGCCTGGGTTCTTGTTTTCCCCTCTCCCTCCATTAAGCGAGGCTGGCTGGCTGCAGTTTTGCCTTGCTGTGCGCTGGGCTGCTTCATGGCTTTGGGAAGTGTAGCCTGCTCCTCCTCGCTTTCCTCCCCAGGAGGGCTGGGGTGGAGGTGAAAAGTGATACAGACGGATTCACTTGATCTAATGGAAAGTGGAGAGTTTTGGTAAGGGATTTTCAAAATGAATTGTTGGGATGCTGGGAATGGCCGGGGTATAACAAGGCTGTGGGGAAGAGGTTAACCCTTTCATTTACTGTCTCACGTTTGTTGAGGAGCAGTATAGCTGCACACTTGGAGTCCTCCACCCTTTGTCCGTTTTATTGTTTGCATTTGGGGCTCAGTTCTTGAGCCAGGCGGAGCGCATGCAGGTTTGCCACCTAGTGCACCTCCCGTCTGGCTCGGTGTTCTGGACTTATCCCATGCAGAGCCTGCCAGCTGTAGTGACACCAGCTAATTAGATGCTGCGCTGAGACCAGGAGTATTGCTTTGCTGCAAGTATCTGAATTCTGACCACATGAGTTGTTAGCGTGTGCACCCCATTTTCCAGGCTTAGTCACGCTGGAGCTCAGCACTCGAGCACTGGAACTCTACCTCCCCTGATGCTTCACCGTTTTCCATTCCTCAGTTTTGGTACATGCAATGAGCAGAGAACAACCACTAGACTAGGCATGCCTACGCCAGGGAGGGGTCAGCAGGCTCCACGAGCTCAGTTTGAGAAACTTGCTTAGCTAAGTGAAACAAGCGAAACAGAGGCAGAGGAGTGGGTAGCAGACCTTAGCAAGGGCATTTTTGAGCACTTCCGCTCCTGGGGGTTGAATGAATTAGCATTTTTCATGATTAAATGGACACACCATGTACGTAACGGCAAACGTTGTAAGTTTATTGTGAAAGTGACCATTAAAAAATAGGAAAATGTCTTCTGACCCTTTCTAATGTGACACATGAAACTGTCCACGTTTGTTGAGGAACAGCTGGCATCTGCTTTTGCGCGTTCGGGGGGGTGTTGCTAACAGGTTTGCTCTCTACAGAACAATCTTCCGCTAATTTGGCATGAATAGGTAGCCAGGATTTGCTGTTCCACTGACAGCGAGCCCCTCTGAGTTAGGGAGTTGAGGTTTTGCACAGATTGTTTAATACCGTAAGCAGTGATGTGTAGTATTTCAGGATGAGGCGTCTGGGTGATCAGCACAAAGGTGGATTTTCCCCACAGCCAGAGTAAAGCCATAGCTGCCTCATGCCAGGACGTTTGTTTCAAATGTTTGTTTCAGAGGAGAATGTGGATCTCACAACCGTCTGTCCCAAAGGACCCCGGCTTCTGGTGATGTAATGCCACCGAATGGCAGGCTCGCCTCATCATGCCCTCTGCACGTGCTAATTTTGTATGCAGAGGGTGCAACTGCCTGAGCGGAGCTAGAGGAGTTTAGTAAAGGAAGAGCCGGGAAGATCAATCACCCGTTTCCCCTCCAACTGGTGGTGGTTTTTCAAGGAAGCTGAGGCAGGAGGCTGGGTGTGCCATAATGCACGCAGGGCTGTTGTTCATGGCAGCGAGTCAGTGTGATTCAGATTAGATTGCTTCAGACCGGGGTCGTGATTGTCTGGTTCTGCGGGACAACTGAAATCATTTTGTAGCCTGGTTTCTATGAGAACCCTTGAAATCCCGTGTGCTGTGCTGGTTTCGTTAACTGGGGGGGGGGGGGGGGTTGATTTCAGACCATGTTCCCCTGAGCAACTTTTCCATTATGAGAACTGTAGTACCTCTCCAAACCAGAGGGAGGCGCTGCTGCCAAGCCTCTCTGACCTCGAACTGCCCACGGGCTTTCGGCTCTTCATATCCCAGGAGCTTTGCACGGGGTAACTCTCTATCACACGCAATTGTGAAACCTAGTGTAATCTCCTCCCTTGGCGCCTGGCTCTGCTAATTCTCCTTCCCTCAGGCTTGCCTAGTCCTGGGTAGTCCTCATCGCCTGGGAGCTTTGGTTATGTCTGCAGCATCTCGCACTGGGGGGCTGAGCAGAGCAGCGCAAGTGTTAGCCTGGGTATAGCTCTTCTATACCTATTGCCACAGCCGGGCTCCTAGGGTCGCCTGGCTGGCCAGTGTGTGGGATCTGCCTGGTCGAAGCTTGTCGTCTTCGCTAGATCTTATAGACAGCAGAGAATGAGTGAGGCTTATTGCTGGAGACAGAGTTAAAAATACAGCAGAGTGGACGAAAGTAGAAGGTGAAACTGGGCCGGAAAGTGCACAACGGTTCTCACAAGTGGGATGGCGAGTTGCTGTTTTTAACCCATTGTTGCAGGCCTTGCATGCTTCACTCCGAGCTACTCCCTGCAGGGGAGGGAGGGATTCTCACCTCTGCGACTCCTACTGCTGGGAGGTCCGTTGGTTAACAGCTTTCTGAGGGCAAAAATGCCTTTTTCCTGCACTCCTGGGTAGATTCAGTGGGCGGAGGTGGTTCATGTTCTGTTGGTTTTCTGTGTGGGAAGCTAATCTGTGCCACACTTGATAAAACCAATGGAGAGTCAGACTCGGGCCTTTTCTTTTCCTGCTTAAAAATGCCTTTTCTTTTTCAGTGTGACACTTAATTTTTACTTATTATCAAAGCAGCCGGTTTCCTCTGTCCCTTCTCCCAAGCAGAGTTCTGCCTGCCTTTCTCATGGCTTATAATACCCCCTGCACTCTGGCAAAAACTCCCTTTCTCATGTTAGAATTTACACCCCTTGATTTCTGCCTAGGCTTTTTTGTGTAGGTTTCTGAGAGAGACCCCTTCATAGGTCTGCTGAGCTTTATTTGTAAGGAGTAACCCAGCTCTGTGTGTGTGAGGGGGGGTGGGGAGGTAGGTAGTGGAGAGGGGACTGCTCAGAGTTTAATAACTCCGATTGTTCTGTTGTTTGGGATTGGCAGTGGCAGTCTCCTCCAAGAGGTGAGAAATCCCAGGACTTCCTCTTGTGCTCCTCCTCCTCCCCCTTTCTAATAACTGCACATTTTCCACGTACTTCTGCAGCTGAGGCCCAGTCCCCTCCCCCTCCCCCCCCCCCCCCCGCCCGGAGGTTCTGCTCCTCCCCTATGTCCAGGAAAATTGTACTTCCCCTTTGCGGTGCCACATGCTGCTTTCACCTCCGTTATTTCCAAGAAAGGGTCTCCTTGATAGTAGATGGTTCCACTCCCCCAGTGTGACGTGCTCTAAGGTTACCTTTCAGTGGCATGTTTTCTCTTTAACATGGATGGTCCTATAATCTTGGGAAGGATTTGATTTTAAAGCCGGTCATCATTGTTACCTTTGGCTGTAATCAGCGTATTTAGTTCAGGCTTGTGAAACGCTCCTGATCACTAGGAAGTGTCTGACCTAACACACCACATCTCCAAGAACTAGAAACTGGCCTGCATGCTGCTGCCCTATTCTTACGTAGCATCCCACCTCGCAATGGAACCTCGAAAACACCAAAGCCCGCTCCCAGGATGCTCTTCGGAAGCCCAGTCTATTGCTGGTGACCTTTTGGCTTTTATCAACTAGAACTGCTTTGCAAGCGTCACCTCCCTTGCCTAGTTGCCGTTGAGTTCACGCCACCTTCGGAGTCCAGTTGCTGTAGAAAACCAGCTCGGGGTGTGCACACAATAGTAAGTCAAACTAGGACACACAAGGCCTGATCCAAAGTCCACTGAAGTCGATGGAAAGTGTCCTGTTCACTTCAGCAGGTTTTGGATCGGGCCCTTCAACCAAGCGCAGGCGTTTAGAGACGTCTGCAGCTGCGGGAATGGTGACAGGCCTGTTGCACATTTGAAGGAGTACAGTGCTCCCCTCCCGCTGCACCTAAATCGATAGGCTTTGTTTCTAGGCGGTGAATGTGAAATGCTTAAAAATCAAGATCCCAAATTCTAAACGTCTTCAACTACAATGGAATTTTAAAACAAAGAAATGAATCCTTTATTCTCTAGCACAGAGCAGAGTTCAGGACTCTGGGTCTGAGCTCAGGTTTATGTAAGCAGGCTCTGAATGAGCTCCCCCATAACGTCTAGTGATGTGCTGGGGGAAGACGGTTTCAGGAGCAGCCCCTGTTTGCGTGAACACCCCTCCTCTACTAGCTGCAGAGCCCGACGGAGCTGCTTTGCCAAAGGGATCCGTTTTGGCTGGTGGTGGGTTCCAGATCACTTCAGTACTGAATGCAAAGGTAACGGAATGTTGTTCTCCTTCTTGTACGAGCAAAGGGCAGCAGAACAGTGCGTAGCCTGCCCTGATTGAGGGGCTCACCCCAAACGGACCCTCACTAAGCAAGGGGCAGCCATGCCAAATCCCAATGAAAGGGGAGTGGGTGGGGCCAAGTGTCCCTACGTGGGGGTGTGAGCTCTGCCTAAGGACTCCTAGGTACCATTTGATCCCTTCCTGTCCGCTGGGGAAGGACAGAGCTGACTAGAGTCCAGGGAGAGTCCTTGTTTTCAGTTCTAGTGATCACTGAACCGATCAGTGACACCCGCGTGCTGAGCCCGAGACCGGGTGCCGGACAGTGTTGCCGTGAAAGAGACGGCCCAGCCTGCGTGGGGTCCCCCACGGCCTGCCGAAATAGCTGAGAGCTGGAATGAGTGGTGGGACCTCAGAGTGGGGGGTCACATGGTGGACCCCGCGGTAGCAGAGGGGCGCAGGATAGCCCAGTTGTAATGATGACGGCAGCGGAGATGTTGCTTGATGCCTCACCCCCTCTGAACTCTGGGTCTCCGCTGACCAAGGACAGCAGCTGTGAGCGCAGTGGAGGGGGCAGGGGGAAGTGGCCTGTCAAAGGAACATTTGTTGGACTTTCAGGCCGCAAGGTGAGAAACAGGTAAAGGACACGGCCCCCCGGACTCTGCTCCTAGTGGTGTTTCTGAAGGATGGTTGTGGGGTTTTCCCAATGAATGCTCAGTTCCTTTTCCCATTTCTCTGTTGTTTTCTCTGCTGTACACACACTCGGTGCTTGCGAGAGGGGAAGTATTGCGACTGCGAGGTGCCTGGGGGTGGTTCGCTTTTGCAGATTGTGGGGTGGGGGCTCAAGCTGGTTGTTTTGTATTGTTAAAAGGAACAGACACAGACTCTCTCTCTCTCTCTCTTCCCCCCTCCCCCCTTCCTGGCACAACAGTTACACTTATTAGCAACTCAAGCCATGTAAGGAGAGACTTAAATGACTCTGGGCAAAACTACGGTAGTCACCAGGAGTTCTTGCACGAGTAAAGACTGCAGGATGAGGCCCTTTTCAAGATCTGGCAGTTTCTGTAGGTCTGAATGGAGAGCAGACCCACTGAAAAGCTTCTCAACTTTCTGTAAGTGGAATCGGATTTTCAGCCCAGTGCACGTACAAACGTGTTCGTTTGCTTTGCTTGTCGTTGCAGCAGCCAGACACCCCGGTAACTGTCCAATTGAATGTATTTGTGCAATTGCAATAATCAGGCATGCAAATTAGAGCTGGAATAGCACATGCACAGTTGTGAGGAGCTGGGCCTTTCTATTTACACCTGTGTGTGAAGAAGCAGGGATTTCAAACGGGTGTTTTTACACTGGGTTAAGCCCTTCAGTTTACGTGAGGAAGGAAAAGAAAAAACCCGTGAAGCTAACTGGCTTATGCTACGGGTTGAGCTGTGATTCCTGTTCTCACTCAGGTAAATAATGCACATGCCAAAGCTTAGTGCGGTCAAGAATTGATGTAAATGATCTGTACGGTGACAGAACAGCATTAAACCATCCTTGGAGCTGGTGCAATGTGTTTTCTATAATCTTCAACCCCAGCTGCCCGGAGCCTGACACACCCAGCAGCTGCGCTTCCCTTCCCCTTCCTCCTCCCCCCCCAGCCACGACCACTAACACATTTATCACACAAATGCCGATAAGGACTCTGCTGCAGCTCTGTGAAGATATTGCTGCTGCTGCCTATCTCTGCCCGGGGCAGGGGAATCTGCCTTCTGGGGGCTGGTGGATGTAATTTATCCAGAGGCTGCCACTGGTTCCTGGGCTCAAGATATTTGAGTGGTGGGATTCCGATTCCTCCGCAGTAACCTGCCCCTGTACTTCACTGCAACCTGGGAGAAGCTGCTTAATTAGCTCGCTCTGGAACTGCTTCAATAGCACATTCCTGAGCCATGAGCTGCCTTGAAACTTGTTCGAGGGCCACTTCTCTCCGAGGGCCACTTCTCTCCGGTCCCGGAGCACTCGGGCAGGACTGGTCATTTCTTTCTGCTTCTCCTGGAGCTGGCGGGTCTGGTCTGATCTGAGTGGATACACGGGGGCAAAGTGTAGCCGCAGCTGTGCAGATTCTTCCCCCCGTCCAAATGTCTCTGTAATCAATGGAGACCAAACCCAAGGCAAACGGGGTCGCCATGGCCTTTCTCTGGCTGCAGTAAGTTCTCCCTTGAATCCTCACCCTGGAACGTTCACAAGGACTCAGCCCCATGCTCTGGGGGTCCCTGCGCCTCTCACTGCCAGCTGCTGGGAGTGGACCATGGGCTGGATCGCTCATTCATTCCCTCTGGAGCACCTGGCACTGGCCTCTGTTGGAAGACAGGCTACTGGGCTAGCTGGACCATTGGTCTGGCCGTTCTTACGTTTGCTGTGTCAGGAGCTGGTTTGGGCAGCTTCCAGGCCTCAGTGCACGGGGTCATGAATCGCCCGCAGCCCTGGGAGCTCCCCGTAGCCCAGTGCACGAAGGCGGGATGGCAGAAGAAGGTTGGTGTCATTTCTGCTCAGCCTGCCACAGCCCGTCAAGCCTGAGCGAGCTGCAAACACAACTTCCTGGGTCGGCTTTACCACTAGTGCCCTCTGGCCTAGGCTGATGTGTGATGCTGTCCTGCATACGGTGTGCTGGGGATACAATGAAAGGCCGTAGGGGGACCCGACTGGAGCAATAGAAAAGCTTCCCTCGACCGCAGGGGCCTGGGTGGAGTTAGGCAGGATGGGCCGAGCTGTGCTCCAGGCTTAAGAGCACCTACGTAACCTCCATGTTTATCCTGTGTCCGGGAAAGGCAGAACCCCGGGGAGAGTCCAGCCCTGAGGGCCAGACCTCCAGTGGCTGTTCCAGCTTGTGCAGTGTGTGTGTGTGAGAGGGGGGGGGGGTTGTGGGTTGCAGGCAGGTGCACAATGACACTTTGACCCCTCCTTGATTTTTGTTTGGGATTCCCGGTCTTTCCCTCCCTGCTGCTCGGCACAAGAGCAGACTCTGCGGAAGGACGTGTGCTTCCCGGGGGAGAGGAACTGGCTGCTTGTGAGCAGGACGTGAGTAAAATGGTGATGGAAGGACGTGCTGCTGAGTCAGTCCCTGCTCTGTTATCAGTGGAGCCTGGAACAGTCCAGAGTCTGCCATGACCCCGAGCTGGGGGGGCCTGGGAAGGGCCGCGGACGATTCCTCAGTTCTACACCCCTGGGGGCCAGAACCCCCCACAGGGGCCTGTGGTGGCTCCTGTCCCCCAGGCCTGGCCGAGCTCACCGTGCCCCAGGCACTGAAGCCACCAGGGTCCCAGCCCTGCTTGGATTTGGCCCAGTCCCCATGGGCCGGGTGTGAGATGCTGCAGCCCCAGGAGCCAGATCCCAGTTCCACTCCCCCCAGTGTGCTCCGGACGGGGGCCAAACCTGAGCAGGGCTTCAGCCCAGGAGGGTGCAACACCTGGAGCAGAGAACCCAGTCCAGCCACCCCCGCACCCAGTCCAGCCGCCCCCGCACCCAGTCCAGCCGCCCCCGCACCCAGTCCAGCCACCCCGGCACCCAGTCCAGCCACCCCGCACCCAGTCCAGTCACCCCCGCACCCAGTCCAGCCACCCCCGCACCCAGTCCAGTCGCCCCCGCACCCAGTCCAGCCACCCCGGCACCCAGTCCAGCCACCCCGGCACCCAGTCCAGTCACCCCCGCACCCAGTCCAGCCACCCCCGCACCCAGTCCAGTCACCCCCGCACCCAGTCCAGTCACCCCCGCACCCAGTCCAGCCACCCCGGCACCCAGTCCAGCCGCCCCCGCACCCAGTCCAGCCGCCCCCGCACCCAGTCCAGCCGCCCCCGCACCCAGTCCAGCCGCCCCCGCACCCAGTCCAGCCACCCCCGCACCCGGTCCAGTCACCCCGGCACCCGGTCCAGTCACCCCGGCACCCGGTCCAGCCACCCCGCACCCGGTCCAGCCACCCCCGCACCCGGTCCAGTCACCCCGGCACCCAGTCCAGTCACCCCACACCCAGTCCAGCCACCCCGGCACCCAGTCCAGTCACCCCACACCCAGTCCAGCCACCCCAGCACCCAGTCCAGCCACCCCGGCACCCAGTCCAGTCACCCCGCACCCAGTCCAGCCACCCCCGCACCCAGTCCAGTCACCCCGCACCCAGTCCAGTCACCCCGCACCCAGTCCAGCCACCCCGGCACCCAGTCCAGTCACCCCGGCACCCAGTCCAGTCACCCCGCACCCAGTCCAGCCACCCCAGCACCCAGTCCAGCCACCCCGGCACCCAGTCCAGTCACCCCGCACCCAGTCCAGCCACCCCGGCACCCAGTCCAGCCACCCCCGCACCCAGTCCAGCCGCCCCCGCACCCAGTCCAGCCGCCCCCGCACCCAGTCCAGCCACCCCGGCACCCAGTCCAGTCACCCTGCACCCAGTCCAGCCACCCCAGCACCCAGTCCAGCCACCCCGGCACCCAGTCCAGTCACCCCGCACCCGGTCCAGCCGCCCCCGCACCCAGTCCAGCCACCCCCGCACCCAGTCCAGCCGCCCCCGCACCCAGTCCAGTCACCCCGGCACCCAGTCCAGTCACCCCCGCACCCAGTCCAGCCACCCCCGCACCCAGTCCAGTCACCCCGGCACCCAGTCCAGTCACCCCCGCACCCAGTCCAGCCACCCCCGCACCCAGTCCAGTCACCCCGGCACCCGGTCCAGCCACCCCGGCACCCGGTCCAGCCACCCCCGCACCCGGTCCAGTCACCCCCGCACCCAGTCCAGCCACCCCGGCACCCAGTCCAGCCACCCCGGCACCCAGTCCAGTCACCCCGCACCCGGTCCAGCCGCCCCCGCACCCAGTCCAGCCACCCCCGCACCCAGTCCAGCCGCCCCCGCACCCAGTCCAGCCGCCCCCGCACCCAGTCCAGCCACCCCCGCACCCAGTCCAGTCACCCCGGCACCCGGTCCAGCCACCCCCGCACCCAGTCCAGTCACCCCGGCACCCGGTCCAGCCACCCCGGCACCCGGTCCAGCCACCCCCGCACCCAGTCCAGTCACCCCGGCACCCAGTCCAGTCACCCCCGCACCCGGTCCAGCCACCCCCGCACCCAGTCCAGTCACCCCCGCACCCGGTCCAGTCAGCCCGGCACCCAGTTCAGCCACCCCGGCACCCGGTCCAGCCACCCCCGCACCCAGTCCAGCCACCCCCGCACCCAGTCCAGCCACCCCAGCACCCAGTCCAGTCACCCCACACCCAGTCCAGCCACCCCCGCACCCAGTCCAGTCACCCCGCACCCAGTCCAGCCACCCCGGCACCCGGTCCAGTCACCCCGGCACCCGGTCCAGTCACCCCCGTACCCGGTCCAGCCGCCCCCGCACCCGGTCCAGTCACCCCCGCACCCAGTCCAGTCACCCCGCACCCAGTCCAGCCACCCCGGCACCCAGTCCAGCCACCCCGGCACCCGGTCCAGCCACCCCCGCACCCAGTCCAGCCACCCCCGCACCCAGTCCAGCCACCCCCGCACCCGGTCCAGTCACCCCCGCACCCAGTCCAGCCACCCCAGCACCCAGTCCAGTCACCCCACACCCAGTCCAGCCACCCCCGCACCCAGTCCAGTCACCCCGCACCCAGTCCAGCCACCCCGGCACCCGGTCCAGTCACCCCGGCACCCGGTCCAGTCACCCCCGTACCCGGTCCAGCCGCCCCCGCACCCGGTCCAGTCACCCCCGCACCCAGTCCAGTCACCCCGCACCCAGTCCAGCCACCCCGGCACCCAGTCCAGCCACCCCCGCACCCGGTCCAGTCACCCCCGCACCCGGTCCAGTCACCCCCGCACCCGGTCCGGCCACCCCCGCACCCGGTCCAGTCACCCAACACCCAGTCCAGCCACCCCCGCACCCAGTCCAGTCACCCCGCACCCGGTCCAGCCGCCCCCGCACCCGGTCCAGCCGCCCCCGCACCCGGTCCAGTCACCCCGCACCCAGTCCAGTCACCCCGCACCCAGTCCAGCCACCCCGGCACCAAGTCCAGCCACCCCCGCACCCGGTCCAGTCACCCCCGCACCCGGTCCGGTCACCCCCGCACCCGATCCGGCCACCCCCGCACCCGGTTCGGTCACCCCCGCACCCGGTCCTGCCACCCCAACACCCGATCCGGCCACCCCCGCACCCAGGAGAGGGGGTGAGCTCTGGGCAGGACCCGACCCTCTCCCGGGGCGCAGGCCCACCCCAAGGCCCCCCAGCCCCGGACTATTAGTGGGCCCTGACAGGTGCTAACCATTTCCCAAGGGCGCCTGAACCCCCTCGGTTGAGCCCCACAGATCTGGGCTCTACAGCAGCCCGGCCCGCCCCGGCTCCGGCCAGCCCCCCCCCCCGGCCTGTCCCCTGCAAACCGGCCTCCTCCCCCCCGAAGCGCAGCAGGGCGGCTGCGACCTTCCCCGGCGTGTCCCCCCCGCGGCTGCCCAGGCTCCGCCCCGAGGCTGATTCGGGCCGTTTTCGTTCAGTCTCCGCGCGATAAGGCGGCTCGGCCCCCGCCCGGCTCGGGCTCCCCCGTGACTCCCCCCCCGGGGCCGGGTGTTTCCCCCGCCCAGGAGCTGGGCTCGTCCCGGGGCCGATCCGCGCGTGCCGGGGAAGCGGCGTGTTCGGGACCATGCGTCCAGACGGGCCGGGGGACGCGCCGCTGGCGGGGGCCAGCCCGGGCGAGGTAAGAGCAGCCGGCTCGGGCCGGAGTCTCTCGGGCGGGGGGATTCGAAGGGCCGCGGCGGTTCTGGCTCAGCCCGAGGACAAGGCAGGGTCTGGACCCGGTTCTGAGGCGCTCAGCTGAGCGCGGTCCCGGGTGCAACTTCTGCGGGGGAGACGCTCCCACCTGCGCCCCGCCGCTCTTCTGCAGACCGGGGAGAGGGTCCCCGCCCCCTGCCCGTGTACCGCGTCAGCAGCCCCCCGTCTCTGAGCCTGGGGGCGGCTCGGCTCGGGGAGAGCAGACGGGGGTAGCAGGAGCTTCTGGGCTTCTGAACACGTGGATCGGGGCAGGAGAGTCGCTGATGGGCTCGGGACTCTCCTCGGGGCTTCCTGTACTTCCGAGATCTGGAGCCATGTGGATCAATGGACACAATCCACTGACAGCCTTTTAAAAACACAGCGGTGATCCTGACCCAAGAGCCTGCAAAGTGCTGAGCGACCCCGGCTGGTCAAAATTATAAATACCCCCCCCCCCAGCCCCTGCAGGGTGGACCAGTGTTCAGCATAAGGACTTAGCGCCCCTTGGACATGGCTCAAGGCAGAGTGACCCAGCAACACCTCCGCAGTCCCCCGGGGGCCCTGGAAAGAGGGGGAGGGAAGCGAAGCTTTTACAAAACCAAGAGATTCTAGAAATGGAGCCCAATGGAAACTGTTATTTAAACAACTAAGTGCCCCTGGCAAGGCCTGCGAGCCAGCCAGGGTAGCCCTGGGCTTGCGCGGGAGAGCCGGAAAATGAAACTGTCTGTAAACCCCAGGGAATCCCACCCTGCTGTCTTCCTGGATCTTTGCTGCAAGCTCTGCAAACTGGCCAGCCAGACGCATCAATAAATCTCTCTGCACCTAGCTGAATGATGGACTTGGTCATCAGCCCGTCTCCCCCTCGTTCCCCTGCACCTTCTCCCCGATCTCAAAAAACCCAGTGGACTCTGGGCTTTATTCTGTCCCTGGATCAAGGATGGTGATGCCATGTGAAATTCACACCTATGTGTTCTCAAGAAGCCTGAGCGGAAAGGGAGGAGCCAAACGGGGTGTTATCTGAACAGATCAGTGATTAACTGGGGTGTTGGGGCTCGATTCCGAGAGTGGTTAAGCCAGTGACAATTTGGTGTTTTCACAGATGTACACCAGGGTATGTGAGAGGAGAGCGAAGCCAGTAGTGCCTGTAACTTGGGGGATTCATGTCCACAAAGTACCAAAGCAGCTGATCCCACCCGGGTACCCGGGACAAGGACTGACCATGGACAGTCTGGGAAGAGCGGGAATGGACGTTCCATTCGAGTCTGAGAGTCCTAGCGGAGTTGGGCATGTAGCCCACTAAAATGCTGACACAGAAAAGTCCATGTAGCAGAAACGTGCCGGGACGCTGCACAGACCCCAGCTCCGGGTGCACCCGTGGCTCTTTGCTCCCTGCTAGGCCAGAGCGTGGAGGGCGGGCTGGGGTCACACTCGGGCCTGGAAGGAAGAAAGGGGAGAGAAAGCCTCGTGTCCCACCACTTCCTGGGGCTGCTTCAGACTGTGGAGTCCTCTGCCCAAGTGAGAGCAACGCGGCAGGGATCAGGGATAGGGGGAGAGCGGAGGCCTGGGCAGGGTTGGGAGGGATGGGAAGAGCAAAGGCAGAGAGCAGGGGCGCTAACGTCAGGGGCCCACGTCTCAGTTTGCGGGGAGCGGGGCTCATTGGTGTCTCGGTTCCAGACGCAGCCGGCACCACTGCCGTTCTACAGGAAGCTCTGCTACGCCATAGGGGGTGCTCCGTACCAGATGACGGGAAACGCCCTCGGATTCTTCCTCCAGATCTTCCTCCTGGACGTTGTGCAAGTGAGCCCCCCGCTTTCGGGCTGGATGGTGGGGCGTGGGCGCAGGGAGCCGCCCTACAGGAGTGTGTATGGGTGGGGCGGACTGGGGGAAAGTGGGTCTTGCAGCTTGTTCTTGGAAAGACCTTGACGGTGCCCCACTGCTTCAAGGGCTACGATTTCATCAGGAGTCTTACGCCCAAAGAGCTGCAGGGGGGAGGTTTCCACATCACTCCAGTTCCCAGAATGAGCCTGGAATCTGGCCCAGAGCTGGCTGCTCCAGGGCCGAGTCATGCTGGCGCTTTCCCCCTTTGGCTGGGAGCTCGTTCACATCCGTGCTGGGGCCTGATCAGCCGTTTGTCTCTCCCAGCTGGAGCCGCTCTATTCCTCTCTGATCCTTTTCCTTGGGCGAGCCTGGGACGCGGTCACAGACCCTGCCGTCGGCTTCCTGGTCAGCAAGAGCCCCAGGCGGAAGCTTGGCAAGCTGGTGCCCTGGTGAGCATCGGGGTCTTGATCTGGCTCTGGAGGCCAGGCAGCCTCTGGCTGTGCACTTCCATGGGCAGCGGGAAAAGGGGGAGCACCAACCCGGATGGGTCACCTTGTAACAACTGCAGGTTCACGGGGGTCCCGGAGACTGGAGGGTTGATACCTAGGGGCTCTCACCCGTCACATGGAGCCCTCCAGACAACCCGCTGTGCTGGGGGAGGGAGAAGCTCCCCCGTGAAGCAAGCAGCACAGCACATCTCTAGAGGATTGCTGCTCTAATGATTAACCCCCGAGCCTGTGGCTGGACTCCTGGCCCCAGGACTGGATCAGGACCTTGAATCTTTGAGCAGGGGCTGAGCAAAGCTCACCCTGATCCGCAGGGGTTGCCAACTTTCTAATCACACAAAACTGAACACTCCGCCCCCGCTCGCTCCATCCCCTCTTCCTCGCTCTCTTTCCTGGGGCAGGAGGTTGGGGTGTGGGGGGGAGGTGAGGCCTCCAGCTGGGGGTGTGGGATTTGGGATGCGGGGTTTGGGGTGCGGGAGAGGGCAGGGGGGTATGGGCTCTGGGCTGGGGGGTGCAGGTTCCAGGTGGGGCCAGATATGAGGGGTTCAGGGTGTGGGAGAGGGCTCTGGGCTGGGACAGGGTGTTGGAGTAAGGGGGGTGAGGACCCCAGATGGCCCCTAGGTGCCTGGACAGCCAGGAGGCTCAGTGTGCTGCCCTTGTGCCTGCAGGTGCCATCCCCGCAGCTCCCATTGGTCACCGTTCTCAGCCAATGGGAGCTTCGGAGCTGGCACTCGGTCCAGGCAGCATGCGGAGCCTCCCTGGCCGCCCATGTACCCAGGAACTGCAAAGACTTGGCAGCTGCGACTGGGCTTTTAACAGCCAGGGTCCCTTTCGACTGGGTGTCCCGGTTGAAATGGACACCTGGTGAACCTAATCCTGCAGCGGATGAGCTGTGGAGTGGCGAGCAGGAAAGGAGGCCAGTGCATGAGGCTGTAATAAATCCAACTCTCACTTTGCTTCGGTGCTCGTGTCTAATCATCTCCCCTTGCCCCTGCAGGATTGTCTCCTCCACGCCCTTCGGGGTAGTCTTCTACTGCATGGTCTGGTCCACCCCCTCGGACGCCATGCCCGTCTCCCTCAAGTTCCTTTGGTACCTGACCATGTACTGCTTCTTCCAGACGAGCATGAGCGTAAGGACCCCAACCCCCGCGGCCAGGCATGTCAGACGCCATCCCCACCTGGCTGCAGGGAACAGGCTAGGCAGGCTGTTTGTCCCATTTTAAGCTGGACCATCCTGTTTCTAAACGGTTTGTCCCCTGCCTGGAACTGAAACCACGCCGGATGTGTTAGTTTCCCATATCACGGATGAGGGATGCCGTTCTGAAGCACGCCGTGAGTGGGCGAGGTCATGCCAATGGGGGTGGGGTGGCATGTTCTTCAGAATGGCATGTTCTGTGGGGCGTGACCTTGCACGCATTGTGCATGCAAGATCACACGAGCAGGGGCTGGGTCACCCAGGAACGTCAGGGGTTTCCACTGCCTGCAAGTACCAGAATCTCAGGTTGCTGGGGGGTGCCTGAGTGGCCCCTCTAGAAGAGGAACTCAACCTGTAGGAGAGCTCCTGACTCCAGTGCCAAACTCTCCCAGCGGGGGGCGCTGTAGGGCATGGTAGAGGGTAACTGGTGATGGTGGTCAGTCTATAGGGTGGGTCTGTAAAGCTCACAATTCTTCCCATCCTAGCTGTTCCCAGCAGGGGGCGCTGTAGGGCATGGTATCTGGCTGGTCCTATAGTGACCTCGTGAACCGGGGCAGTTCTCTGTGGTGGTAACTCCTCCCAGGGCTCACCTCCCCAAAGGTGTTCCCGGGAGGGGAGGAGGGGCTGTCTGCCCCAAGAGGGTGGGATGTGAGAGGTGATTCCAGTGTCAGACAGAGGAGAAGCAGCTGAGTTGTTTGGTGTCTGAGCTGTTTTTCTCCCCAGTGCTATCATGTGCCATATTCCTCCCTGACCATGTTTCTGGGAGGGAATCAGCGAGACCGGGACTCGGCCACTGCCTACAGTAAGTGTCTCTGCCCGGGTGCCGGGTTTCCTTCAGGGTCCCAGGCCTGCGTGAGGTCTCGCCAGCGGGGAGCGAAGCGGGCGGGCTGACAGTTCCCGGCGGGCGGGAGCGGGGGGGGGGGGGGGAGAGAGGGGTTTGACAGCTCCCGCCGGGCTCCCCGCAGCGGGAACTGTCAGCCCGCCCGCCTGGCTCCCCGCTGCGGGGAGCCCGGGGGAACTGTCAGCCCGCCCGGCGGGAGCTGTCAAAGCCCCCCATAAACCTCTATATAAGGGACTAATTCGGGTGAGGGGGTGTCCGTTAAAGCCAAAAGTCCTGTTATTTAATGATTAAAAAAATTATTAAATAACGGACTTTTGGCTTTAACGGACACCCCCTCGCCCAAATTAGTCCTTTAAATTGAGGTTTCACAGTACTTTGCAAGGGACATGCTGGCCTCCCTTTCCCTGGGGGATCTGCTCTGAGGCTCGGGCCGCGTTTGTCTTGGCTCTTGGCAGGAATGGGGGTGGAGGTGTTCAGCACGCTGGTCGGCTCGGGTATCCAGGGGCAGATAGTTGGCAGGTACCACGCCAGCATGATGAGAAGCTGCAACGTGCCCAACGAGACCCTGTACAACAGCACCTCCCCGGGGCTCACCGACACCTTGGAGAACACGGTAAGCACCCGGCCGGCCGCTGCCTCCCCTCTGCAGAGCTCTGGGTGGGGGGCGCTGTCGGCGCTCCCTGGCCCTCTGCAGAGCTCTGGGTGGGGGGCGCTGTCGGCGCTCCCTGGCCCTCTGCAGAGCTCTGGGTGGGGGGCGCTGTCGGCACTCCCTGGCCCTCTGCAGAGCTCTGGGTGGGGGGCGCTGTCGGCGCTCCCTGGCCCTCTGCAGAGCTCTGGGTGGGGGGCGCTGTCGGCGCTCCCTGGCCCTCTGCAGAGCTCTGGGTGGGGGGCGCTGTCGGCGCTCCCTGCAGCAAGCGCCTAGGTGGTGACGGCCGCATCAACTCTTGTCTTTCAGCGCAGAGCGTACGTGGTCACCTCCGTGGTCCTGGGCTCGCTCTACTGCGTGGCCTGCCTGATTCTCTTCCTCGGAGTGAAGGAGCAGCCCGGTTAGGTCACTCTCTGGCTCCCCTTGAGCTGGTTTGGAAGGTGCCCTGTGGCCGTGGCTCTGGGGGACAGGTGCCAGCCCTGCTGGGGAGGGAGCTGGGAATCTGCTGGCAGGGCAGGCTGTCGGGAGACACGGTGCCCGGCCTGTGGGTGCCAAGGAGGCAGGTCGAGGGACATGCTGCAGTCGGGAGACTTTTGCCAGCCTGGACGGCGTGGGAGTTGGTGGCCTGTTGCTTTCCAGATGCCTCCACCATCCAGTTCACGTCAGGTCTGGGAAGGCAGAAGGGAAAATGAGATCTCGGTATGGCAAGGCCGGTCAGAGCCCCAGTCAGGCTGGGGGGGCCAGGCCGAGCGGGGCGAAGGCCTCATCAGTCACTGGTCAGAGCCCCAGTCAGGCTGGGGGGCCGGGCCGAGAGGGGCGAAGGCCTCATCAGTCACTGGTCAGATCCCCAGTCAGGCTGGGGGGCCGGGCCGAGTGGGGCGAAGGCCTCATCAGTCACTAGTCAGAGCCCCAGTCAGGTTGGGGGGCCGGGCCGAGCGGGGCGAAGGCCTCATCAGTCACTGGTCAGAGCCCCAGTCAGGCTGGGGGGCCGGGCCGAGCGGGGCGAAGGCCTCATCAGTCACTGGTCAGAGCCCCAGTCAGGCTGGGGGGCCCGGCCGAGCGGGGCGAAGGCCTCATCAGTCACTGGTCAGAGCCCCAGTCAGGCTGGGGGGCCAGGCCGAGTGGGGCGAAGGCCTCATCAGTCACTGGTCAGAGCCCCAGTCAGGCTGGGGGGCCAGGCCGAGTGGGGCGAAGGCCTCATCAGTCACTAGGCGGGAGGCGGCAGCGTTCGCGGCTCTCGGCTTGAACGCGTACGGGAATAACCACCGTCCCCGGGGTGACTCTGCTGCGCTTCCCGTCTCGTCCCTGCAGGGCCCCTCAGTCCCTTGGGCAAGGCCCAGCTGCCCTTCGTCCGCAGCCTGCGAGTAATCCTGGGACACCAGCCCTATGTCAGGCTGCTCTGCGGCTTCCTCTTCATGTCCCTGGCCTTCCAGGTGAGCACGCCCACGGCTGGCGCGGAGGGGGGGACACTGCAGCCTGGGCAGCCGGTGGGCTCTTTCAGAAAGACCTGGGGTCAAAGGATCTGAGCAGTGAGGAGAAGCAGGGCCCCGAGGTGTAGCGGGATGGTGGGGAGCAGCGGCTTGAAACCCACGAGCTGCGTGGGAAAAGAGCACGGAGGGACCTGCCCAGACTCCAGGAGCTCTCACCACCAGTGGGCCACGCTGTGCCCAGCCCACGTTTAGGAGCCCACCAGACCGAGCCCCACGTTCTACGTTTCCCATCCCTGCCCACCAATACAATCCCCCGTCCTGCCATGCGGATAAAAGGGATTTTGTGCCAGCTGGGTGCAGGAGCCCCCGCTGTGGGACTGTTGTGTTAGACCGCGGAGGAGAGATCCTGTCACTCTCGGTGCGGGTTCAGATCCCTCTGTCTGCACTGATGGAAAGCTGTTCCCACTAGACAGTGTTTGGTGGCCTCTTGGTCATCAGGAGTCCTGCGTTCTCAGTCAGATTCCTCAGGGATCCTCTAACCAGCAGCCTCAGCAGAGAGACCAAGGAGTGAATGGGCAAAGAGCCTGAACACCCCCTTATCGTGGGGGGGGGGGGTCTATCCAGGGCACACTGGCAGGCACTATGGGGCATTTGCCCCATTGATGCCCATGATGTGCCTGCTCTGTGAGCAAAGAGAGAATTTGGGTCTCTAGGGCGGCTGATCGGACTCTTCACCAACCCTGAGCTCCCAGGAACTTTTATGGCTTTAAAATTCGTATACAATGAACCTGTCCCTGAGAGGCAGGAGAGAGATGACGGTCTGGGGAGAGGAAGTGCAGGCGGGGGAAGCCAGCTAGTGACTCACTGGCTGAGTACTGCACTGGGCTCTGTGGTCCCTGGACAAATGGGTGGGGAGTCAGCAGTGGGGGGGGGGGGGGGGTGAAACAGCATCTCCAGCTAGATGGTGAGGAGCAGCAAAGACCCATCCCACCACCGCAGGGTCCCGAGCTCCCGGACAGCAGGCCCAGCTCAGCACTGACTGTATGTTCCCTTCCCAGGTCGCTCAGGGGATCTTTGCCTTTTTCTGCACACATGCTGCTGGGCTGGCCGGGAGGTTCCAGCACTTGGTACTCATCATGCTGGTACGTCTACACAGCGGACCTGGTTTCCCCTCCCAGCCCCCCTCTCCGATGCCAACGGTGCCCCCTCAAGGGAGGAGTCAAACCCCCACCTATCCAGGGCCCCCCTGCTCTTTCACCTAGCCTGACAGAGGTTGATCTGAAGCCCTCATTGTGGGCAGGGCAGGGAGAGGGGATAATGGTGCCCAAGGCTGGTCTGATGGATTTCAGTATCTTTGCTGCCTGTGTCCCCCGTGCCACAGCATGGATGTCTCTGGGGACATGCTCCGAGGGTCTTGGAACAGGGCTTGCTGAGTCTCCCCTCTGTCTCCCCAGGTCGTGGCTTCCCTCTCCATTCCCTTCTGGCAGTGGTTTCTGGTGCGTTTTGGGAAGAAAACAGCTCTGTTCGTGGGCCTATCAGTGAGTTTCCTTCCTCCTCTGGCGTTAAACAGATATTTAAACTGAAAATCCTACAGCACTTCTGCCTTACGCGCTGCAGCGCCTCCTTCTGGAAGAGGCTGGGACTGCTCCCACCCCGTCAGCCTCCTACCCTGATCCCTACAGGCCCTGCTGCTGGGAGAGGCTGGGACTGGAGTAACTGAAAGCACCTCTCGGCCCCGCCTGGCCTATACCAGCACCATTCCCGGCAGAGACTCCTGCTGTGTGTAGTCCCCACCGGAGTAGCAATGAGCACGTCCTGCCCCATTCCCTTGAGTGTCTCCTGCTGAACAGACTCCCAGTTCAACCACTGCACTACGCTCCTGTCTACATGGGAATTGTATTTGATTTCAGCTCCTGTGGGGGTTCCTATGGCACTCATGATTTCTAGTCATTAATGCAGCGTTATGTTATCATCTGTCGAGCTCCGGCCCTGCTCTCAGGACTGTGCAGAACACGGGCAGGAGAGACGCAGTCCCCGCCCTGAGGAGCTTCCACTGAGAATTAGACATAGAGGGGGCACTTGAAATATTAGGAAAATAGTCTAATAGCCAAGCAGGGATGCAGAGTTGCTACTGGACTTGCAGGGCTCTTTGATGCAGGCAGCTCTGAATGGAGAAGTGAGGTTTAGTCCATGGTAAGTGTTTTGTGAGCAGAGGGGTTTGCATGGAGACGGGGGAGCATGGTCTGGGGGTCCTGGGGTGTGAGGGCCACACACATGCAGAGCAACAGGCAGGAGTTTACGCCCTTCTCTCTCTGTGTCTGCTGTAGTTAATTATCCCTGCCCTCGTCGTTATCAGCCTAGTGAGTCACAACTTCCTGGTCTTCGTCTTCATGGTGATACTAGCGGGATGCAGCATGGCTGTCCTCTACTTGTTACCCTGGTGAGTGGAGGGGTTCTCGAGCCACGGCTGGGGCTGCTCAGTCCTGGACGGTTAAAGGGCTAGGTCACATGGGGGAGCAAACTGAATGGGGAGGAGGGAGAGTTTGTGGGGAAGTCTGGTTGATAAAAGCCTAGATGTCGTGTGCGTGGCCAAAGAACAGCCCAAAGCGGGATGGGCACCTTTGTCGTGGGTCTGAGTGGCATCAGACAGGGACCTTCTGTCTTGTACTGCTTCCTGCATCCAAGGCGCAGTGTCCAGACCCATGCAAAGATGTGCACATTTGCACATGCAGGGAGAGCAATTGCTCAGCTTAGGTACATCAGTGCACACGCAGTCTGGAAAACCTGGGTCCTACTGTATTTTTCCCCAAAATCAGAGTCCAAAGCTTTGGCCAGTGCTGGGGGGCTGCAGTGTCAGAAGCCCAGCAATGCTGAACAGGAGAGAACCAGGGCAGGCAGTAGTGTTGGGTCTGACTAGCACCTTTACTGGGCTTTTTGTCCCCAGGTCCATGCTGCCAGACACAGTGGATGATTTCCGGCTGAAGAACCCGAACTGTCTAAACATGGAACCTTTTTTCTACTCGTTCTACGTTTTCTTCAACAAGTTTGCAGGAGGACTCGCCTTGGGGATATCGATAATGAGCCTACAGTAGGCCTCAAAATCTCCTTTCTATTTATCATTGGGTTCACGGTACCCTGTGGGAGAGGCTGGAACAGGAACAGCTGGGAGTTCCCCAGGGTCAGCACCCCAATACCATTCTCCACAGCACCTCCTGCTGGACGTGGCTGGAACCAAACTAGCTGGGAGCGGCCCATGGCCAACTCTCTGTGCCATTCCCTACCGCACTTCCTGCTCAGCAGACATGTGAGGGAAGTCATTGTTTGCTCCATTCCAGTTCTCTGCTGTGACTTGCTGGGGCTGTGGTGTGTGGAAGCTTTTCCATTGCCAGCACTCCGCCCAGGGGCTCCTGTTTCTAGGGGGAACGAAGGCCAGGGGTTCCATGGCTGAATGCTGGTGCTTTTTTTCATTGTGCTTCTCTTCAGTTTTGCAGGTTACAGAGCCAGCGATTGCACACACAACCCCTCTGTCATCCTCACGCTGCGCATACTCATGGCCCCTGTCCCAATAATCCTGCTAATGACCTCCATGGCCTTCTTCTACTTCTACCCCATCGATGAGGAGAGGAGGAAACAGATGAGGGTGGAGATGGAGGCAGCTGGGTAAGTGCAGTGCCCTCTGAGGAGAGTTGTCTCAGTTCTTCAGTTCAAGCCTTGACCCTAGACCTGCCTAATACACCTAGCACAGGTCTGTAGCACAAAGGAGATGGCTGGCTTGGAGGGATTCCCCAGCATGAGTGTACTGTAGCCACTTTGCAGTGGAATTCAACTCCCATCTCAATCCACACTCAACAGCAACCAGCCAGCAAATACTTCTCCACCTTTTCCTAGTTAGGAGAGGCTGAGACTGGAAGAGCTGGGAGCCCCCTAGTCTCCTCTCCTACACCACTCCCTGTAATGATTCCTGCTGCGGAGCCAGGATTACTCTCTTTATTTAGGCCAGGTCGCCACTACCGATTGCTTCGGTATAATTTACCTCGCTCATGAGGTGTGAATAAGCCACCCCCCCCAAGTGACGTTAGTTACACTGACCTAGGTGCTGGCGTGGACAGGACTATACCAGTGGGAGAGCTTCTCCTACTGACATAGCTGCCGCCTCCCCTGGAGGCAGATTTATTATGACCAAGGGGAGAGCTCTCTCCTGTCAGCATAGAGCATCTTCACCAGACACACTACAGTGATGCACCTGTGCCACTGTAGTGCTTCTAGTGTAGACTAGCCCTTCGACTTCTATTCAGTACACTGGGGGTTTTAAAGTTCTTTATACAATGCAATGCCACCAGTTCCACGGGTCTGCTGCAGGGTGTCAGCTTGGGGGCCTCTTAATGCTTCAGAAGACGGCTGGATTGGGACGCTTCAGGAGGCACAACATGGCTGGCCAGCAGCGATGTCTCCTCCCCACCCTGTACATTGAGATGGGGATGACCAGAACAACACCCCCTATTTGGAACAACTGGAGATATGGGTCCTGAAATGCATCTCTGAGTCAGAGCAATTGTCCCCCTGGCTTCCCGTGCCTATATGTTTGGGGAGAAAAGAAGAATTTGCTAGGACATAAACCCCCGTTTATGGTCAGGGAGCTCTATGTTAATGTAGTGGGACTGGGTCTGGGACAATGCCCTCCTTCTCTCTCTCTCATGTGGATTTTAAGTTGGATTTCATATTCCTTTCTGTTCTTTTTAACAGTCATTGGGTAAAGAATGAAAACCCAGGATAAACTAAACCTTGAGCCAATATCGGGAAACTCACTGGGAAGGAATCCAGTATTGCTACATGGCCATGAGGATGCATCGGTGTAATTTAAAGGCTTAGCTGCCTGTTGATGTCGATCTTCCCCATCACAAAGGACACAGCTCTGCTTGCTGCTTTTCCCTGTGCGAGATCAGCCCTGCAGAACTGGCATGACTCCATAGCACTGCATGTTGCGTGGCTTAGCTTTTGCTCTTCTGGCTGCTCTGGCACTCTCAAAGATTTACTCCTGCCAGGTTCCTAGGTAAAGATAGGCAGGACTAGTGGCAAGAGCTTGGGATCCCAAAACTAAAGCCAGGGATCAGAGCCAGTATCAGAGTCAAGAGTCAAGCCAAGGATCTAGCCAGAGTCAGAAATCCTGTCCAGGGTCAATACCAGGTATCAGGGTCTGTGCTGGGTTTCCAGGAGTTGATTAAGACCAAGATCAGTGCCAGGAGTTCAGAAGTACAAAAGCTAGGAATCCACATTGTTGCCTGGATACTTCCTGGTACTCCCCATGGGCGTTGCTATGGTCAAAGAGCCAATCAGGGATCGCTAGACCACTGTCAGTCAGATCACCTGAGGTGGAATTTCCTCAGGGAGTGGCCCAGGTGACAGTGTAGGGATGGTGGTTGCTTTGTAGCTCAGCAGGCCTGGGATTACAACCTCCCCCATGCAGAGTGGCTGACTCACTTCTCCAACCAGAACGCCAAGCCAAAGAGAACTGCTGAATTCAGCCACTTGGAACTGTGGGTTGGATACAGAGTAGTGACGTCAGATGGGTTGGGGCGTCAGCTGAGCTAGTTGCTACTGACCCGCTGTAACAGCAGCATTGTGCTAGATGCGATAAATCGACCCCCGATAGCTCGATTGCTACCGGCTGGATCAGCGGGTAGTGTAGACATACCCTAAAGGGGTTTATGACAAGGTCTGTCCTGTGTCTGCCATCTGCAGGGGTGTCAAATTCACTCAATGGAAATGTCTGAATTGCACTTTTAATGATAGTTTCTGGAACAGCTCTACAAAATCAGCATCTTGTACACCTTTCAGCACACCACACACACACTCCCATCGCACAAAGATCAAGGGGTGGTCTGGCTCTTCTATAGTGACTAAATTTTCAGTAAGTAAAATTTAATTGCATTTGGCATCATGCATTAGCTTGTTATTTTTTAGGCCAGTGCTATTTCTGCCTTTTCTTTAAACCAGTGGTTCTCCCCCAGGAGGTCCAATCAGCACACAGATCCAGCCTATGCAACATCCTCAGAGCCATACAGGTAGAAGATAAATATTGTGTGGACGATGCCCCCCCATAAGACATAGAGAGCTGCATATGAGGCCTGCAATGGAAAATAGGTTGAGAACCACTACTTCAAACATTTGAGCTTGCAGCTACCCAATCTGCACACAGAATGGCAGTTTTTGTGCAGATTTTTGCACCCACATTATTTGAAAATCTGGTCCTTTGAGTGGCATCATGAGGCTCAAGAGTTAACCACAATTTCCGATGAATCGGGAAGAGTCCATCTCAGAGCTGTAGTAGGATGTCTGCAGACAGCCTGGCAGGAAAGCAACATTATATCAGTTACACGCAGATCACATTTACTTTGTCAGGAGGACAGAAATGTAACTCAGGAAGGCCTGGTCTGGGTTTTCTTAACCTAGTGGGCTATGGGCCGTTGCTTCCCATTCAACAATGTTGTCTATGTATTTTGATGGCCTTTGTGTGCCAAGCCATGAAACATGATTACTTCTCATCTAAAGGTCATATGGTTGGCAAAAACTGTGTTAAGACGCATTTGCAATTGCTATATCGCGCTATCCAGGCTGGGAAGGATGTGGATTGTGCGGCACCATCCTTCCGGGTGGATTTATACTTGTAGATTTGTATTTTCCAATGTCAGTATTTTTCAGCTGTTTTTTTAACGATAAACTCAAAGGCAGGGTTTTTAAAAGTATTAAATCAGTGCAAACATTCATGGTTTTTCCCCTTGGCATTTCTTGCTTTGCAAGCAGAAGGCCTCCCTAACCCTAACCCTGCGGATCAGCCAGCTTGGTGGGGCATCGTTTGAGAAGAATCAGCTTGTTTTGCAGGTTGTAAAGTTTACCATGAACTGAGAGACTAGAAGATGCTGACACCTCATTCTGTTCCGTCCTGAGTGCAGACCTCCCCATGGTGTCACCAACGCTGACCACTGAGGTCTTCCAGCTCATCTCTCTGTCTCAGGCAGCCCTTCTATGCCCCCTCCTCTGTTAAGAAAGTTCTGTTAAAGAGATCCTGGTAATCATGTGGGCATTGCAGGTGTCTGAACAGTCCACTGTTCCCCATGGCGTAAAATGAGAACACCACGCTCAAGGGGGATTTGAATCTGTCTTCAGAGGCGACCGACTAACCCACCAACCCTTCCACAACAGTTAATGGGGAACCACAGACCTAATGTAGCTCTTTATTTTTCTTCTGAGCTTCATATCTTGAACCAGTATTTTCTAACCTAGCTCTGTGGTGGAATGTACATGCCTTCACAGGCAGTGTGACAGGGAAGGGATGAAGGCAGGGCTGGAGGGTGACTGGGCATACTTGAACATGGTTACTTCTATAAAGAGACTTGTCTCTCAGCTGGGAGGAGCACTAGTTAGGGGTAAGATGTTTCTCTGGAGAGCACATTAGAGATGCTGACAAAGTGTTTGGCCAGAAGAGGGAGCTGGATCCAAGAAAGCACAGGAGGTCCTTTGTTAGAGCTTAGACTGTATGTGGGGAAGGTGAACTGGGCAAAGCCGTTTTCCTGGGGCTCACTGTTGGACTGAGCTGGAAGAAGCCAGTTCTGATAATTCTAGGAGCCACTAAAAACCTTTGCTGTGCCCCAGCAGGGGAGATGGGAGTGGAGAGCTCCGGAGAAGAGTGGCTAAGCAGTCTGCTATGAGGCCAGAGTGGTGCTGAGAGCTCCGAGAGGCGCCTGAGGAAGTGTGGGGTAATCACTGGCTGGAGTTATTGAAAAGCTTTCCGCCTCACTTCTGCTAGTACACTGTGGTGGAAACAGGGTGTGAGCAGATGCCATTTTACTTTTCTAAGGATAATATTTCTGTGGTACATTGGTGGCACCAGTCTTTGCCAGGCAACTTAATAACACACTACTGGTGGTGCTATTACATGAGATATAATCTCACCTACTACTAGTGATCACATCTTGTGTAATAGATCATCTCTACCATGGGTGCTTAGGGCTATATTGAGAGGGGCAACTGACTGCAAAATACATGTACATTTTTAACTGCTGTAAGGGCTTGTGGGAGTTAGCCCCACTACAGCTCCACTAGGGAGAAAGGATCATCCTGTGGTTAAACATCAGGAGATCTGGACCGTCGCTATTCTGCAGGTTATTTATGTGACCTCTCTGTGCCATGGTTTCATCATCTGACAACAAAGATGGTAACACTTCCTACCTCATAAGGGAGCTGGACAGTTAAAATGACTAAAGCGTGCAAGGTCCTCAGATACTTGAGTGATGAGTGTCATGAAAATACTTATAAATAAATAGAGCTGTGTCTTCCCTTCCTGCATCCTCACTCCCATTTACCAATGTGGGGAAGGTGAACGCTATAGATTTCCCGGGCAGATTGCTGTGGTCCCTTCAGACAGAGATAATAATCAGCAGTGAGACGAGAGCGTTCCTTCCTATTTCAGTCTTGGATTTGGGTTTACCACCTTCCCTCTGCTGGCACCAGTCTGGTGGAAGTGGGGGAGACATCAATCTGGCAAATAAGAGAATGGGTGTGTGGGAAATGAAATGAAATATTTCTACAGTTAAGAACAAAGCAAACCGGTAGTGTTGGAATTTGAATATCATGCTTTCTAAAAGATTTGAGCAATGAGATGCAATTAAAATCCTGGGTCCCAGCCTTTTATCTATTGTCACGCATCTCCTCTCGTCTCACATTTTAATCCCACCTGTTCAAAGTGTTTGCTTTTTTAATGCTCTTCTCTGTCTGTGAAGCATCCTTGCTCACGTAGCAAAAGTCAAATTCCTCCACTTCAGATGAGGAAATACGATTTCTACATAGAAATAATCCTCTTCAATTCAAAGCCACTTCTGGGTCCCTAAGCGATTTTTGGATAAAACAGTTGCTCATGTAATGGGGGGAAGTGCCCTTGTACTTAGAGTTCAAAGTCCGAGGGCTTATCTACAGGTACAGAGCTACAGCCCTGATGCAGCGGCTGTTGCACTTTAGTGAAGACACTACAGCTTGTTCTGTGGTTTCCACCTCCCCGAGCAGTGGGAGCTATGCGGCGAGAGAACCTTGCCTGGGCCGTGGTGCCGGGCGGGTACTAGGTCAGTATAGGGCAACCGGAGAGGCAGAGAATAGGGGCTTTGTATTTGACAATTCTACGCCCCCCACAAAACCGTGTCCTGGTGTTTCACACCTGCTAGCTGGTCCCCCCGGTGGGTGTAATGGTGTGGCTCAGGGTGTGGATTGTCACCCCCGCCCCGAGTGACGGGGTTACAGTGTGTCTGTCAGCGCGGCCAGGGGCTGGCCCCAGCAAGCCCTGTGAGGGGAGCTCATGGGGCTCCAGGGACGGTCTTACCCGCCTGCTCTCTGCGCAGCGAGCCCGGCCCGATGAGCGCTACCTCGACGTTCCCAAGCCCCAGCTCCCGGAATCGCGTGACTGCAGCGCCCCCGCTCCTACCCTGGGGGCTCTTTCCTCTTCCCCTGGCGGGGGGGTGAGGGGGGAGCCGCTGGGGACACGTGCCCGGCGCAGGACAGGCTCCAAGCCGGCGGGCGGCAGCGGCTGGACTCAGGGACACCCCTGTTGCCACGGCAACCATCCCGGCGCGCCCTGTGGGGCCAAGATGGCCGCCCTGCGGCGGCCCGACCGGGCTCCGCGCGCGAGAGGGGGCGGGGGACTTCGCGCAAGATGGCCGCCGCCTCCGCGCAGGGCGGGGCCTCTCTAGGCGGCGAGCTCTCTATGGCGGCTGCGCATGCGCACGCGGTCTTCTCCTGCCTCCTGAGCTGAGTGTGGCGGCTGCGGGATCGGGCGGGCGGCGGTTGTGGCAGCGGGATGGGCGTGCACGTGGAGACCATCGCCCCCGGAGACGGTGAGGGGAGCCCGGGTCCCCCCCCCGTTCCTCGCCTCCCCCCCCCGGGGATCCCCGTCCCCCCCCCCCCCCGCCGGTCCGGGCGCTCACGGTCTCTGTCTCTCCCCGCAGGGCGGACCTTCCCCAAGCGCGGACAGACCTGCGTGGTGCACTACACGGGTGAGTCCCGCCGCGGGGGGGGGGAGCTCTGGGGGGCCGCCCTATGGGCTGTGCCCCGTGGGGGGGTCGGGGGGTCTGTCCCTGGGGGGGCCGTGCCCTATAGACTGTACTGGGGGGGGGGGGCTGTCCCTAAGGGGTTGCCCTATACGCTGTGCTCCCTGGGGGGGAGCGAGTGGGGGCTTGTCCTGGGGGTGCCCTATAGGCTGTGCTCCCTGGGGGGGAGCGAGTGGGGGCTTGTCCTGGGGGTGCCCTATAGGCTGTGCTCCCTGGGGGGGAGCGAGTGGGGGCTTGTCCTGCGGGTGCCCTATAGGCTGTGCTCCCTGGGGGGGAGCGAGTGGGGGCTTGTCCTGGGGGTGCCCTATAGGCTGTGCTCCCTGGGGGGAGCGGGGGGGGGGGCTGTCCTGGGGTGCCCTATAGACTGTGGCCACGGGGGTGTCGGCAGTGGCTGTCCCTGGGGGGCTGTTCCCTATAGGGTGGGTCTTGGGGAGCTGTCTCGGAGGGGGTTGCCCTATAGGCTGTGCCCTGGAGGGCACCCTCAGTTCTGCATCATGGTGTGGAGGGGCTCCAAGCATCTGATGGAGCGGGGTGTGTGTGTGGGGGGTGTGTGTGATGGGGGGCATTAGGGTTTGTGGCTTGTGGGGGGGAGGGGGCTGTGGGATGGACCATTGTGTCCCCCCTCCCGCCAGTAAAGTGGGGAAGGGACATGGGGGATCAGCATTGTGGGTAGGCTGGAGGGATGGTTCGTTGCTCCGCTCTTGGAACCTGGCTTGTGCGAGGCAGCGGAGAGGCCAGGTACGGGAGGCGCCTTTCCTTGGGGACGTGCCCCCCTAAGTGCTGAGACAAACCCGCAAGAGCTGAGAGCAGACCCCCACCCCCACCCCCGGACTGGGATACACGTTTCAGGGGTTACCATTCACTGCAGCGCTTGCCGTTGCTTTGTAGCCCTGCGTTCAGGCTGTCCCTGGCAGGCTGTGTAACTCGAAAGCTCCTTTGCACACAGTATTCTCCCAGGGATCTTCTCATTTGGTGCTTTGCTGTGTCTCTTCTGAGGGGTTCTCTAGATACAGGTGCGTTTCGCAGCCCCATGCTTGGGTGTGTAGGTCAAATAGGAGGGGCTTTGGTGAAGTTTTTGGGCTTCCTGCTGTTTGGTGGGATCTGTGGTTTTAGCAGGAGGCCCCGCAAGTGACTTGCCCCATCATCTTTCCCTAATGTCTCCAGTGTTCCGTCCAGAAGTCTGGTCCCTCTGATGGTGGAAGAGAGAGAAGCCTGTGGGATGGTGGAGTGGAGTCCAAATGCCGTGTGCTGTGGGTCATTACAAGTGTCAGGACCTGATTGTAATAGGATTTCAACTTCAGTGTAGGCAGGAATATAATGTGGTCAGTGGTTTGGTTGCTGTCCAAAGCTTCAGCCACAGAAGAAGGGGAAGGTCATGGAACTGTGTTTTAACTGGGTCCCAAGACACAACTGTATTTGTGTAGAGTATAAATGCCCCGAAGTGGTTGGTAGTGTCTCCTTTACACAAGAAGTCAGAGGTAGTTCTTGGTCTTGGAGAGTCCTTTTCGTGAAGGTGCTGTTCATTCTGTGCTCTGGTCAGGTTATTTTCTCTCTCTCTCCCCATATTGCACTAAGCCCTTGACTAAACCCGGCTGTAAAGTCTTCCTGACAAGCAATTAAAAAAATTAAAACTGTATGGAAGGGTTGGGCTTGCTGCTCCTTGGCTCAGAGCTATCTGAGCAGACGAACCTTTCTCCACGTCTGCACGCCCTGTAGTGACAAATGTTCTTGTTCCTATCCAATCCTCATTCCTTGCCTGCTGCCTGTTAACACTCTCCATGATGTAACATTGTGCATCTGTTGGGACAGGCAAATAGCCTATTTATCCTCTTTGGAGATATCTTTGCCCTCCTGATTTGAAGCCGGATTGGCTGTGATGTAAAATGGCACACAGGCTCAGCCAGTCTGTAGCTCTCAATTCTAGGATCAGCTCTGTAGCTGTAAAGAGGGGCGGTGGGAGATGCCAGCTGTCATTTGGTGAGCGATGGATGTTTTATGACTTGGTTGCCTGTCTCTGTTCCAGCACACCAAGTGTAGGACTCCCAGCTCACGGCCGTTTGTAGTGGTGGTGGTGGTCATTCCAAGGTCTTTCTATTGCTATAGCGTAGCCTATTAGGAATATCTTCAGTAACTGTCGCTTTTAATATAAATAATCCCAGATAATTCTCCCCTGTCTCCAGTACTCCAAACTCTGCTCTTCCTCCTGTCCTGGGGCAGGAAGGGAGGTGGCAGTCTCCTGGGGCTGCTGCTGCTTGAAGAAGAGCCACTGTTGGGATGGGGTGAGGGACGCCTCAGTCCATCTCCCTCCCCCAAGCTGCGGATAGGGTGAGGGGGAAGGCTCCAGCGTAGGGTGAGGCTAGATCTCTGTGCTTGCTCCTGCAGGGCTGATGTCTCTCAACCAGACCATCTGCTTCTCCTTCCTTCCCCACTAACCTTTTAATCGGGAGCGGGGGAGAGGAAATGGGGCTGCCTCTTTTGCTGGCAGCCCCATTTCCTCTGCCAGTGGAAGAACAAAGGGATGGCTGGCAGGTGGCCAAGTGGCTTTGCTGCATGCCAGCCCTCCCCAGCAGCATCCTCGCTCCCATCCGTATTGCTAGCTTTCGCTGGCTTCTCCCTGGGACCCCCTCCAACTCCTCCCCACAGATTCATTCAGGGGGCGTTGTCCCAAGGGTTTCCTTCCCTTCCCATCCCCACTACAGATCTCAGGCTACTTTCATAGAGACAGGCTGGTGAGTGTGTGTTGGTGCTGAGGGTTTGCTCTGAATTTTATGGTTCCTTTTACGTTGCATCCCCCAACTTCCTTGAGAGAAGGGCAGTGAGAGACCCTGGTCTGCTGAGCCCCCAGGACAATGCCTGCAAATTCTCCAATCTGCACAGTGGCTGTTGGCTCTAATCTCCTCCCCCACTCCCCCCCCAATTCATGTGAGAGCTGGACATGTAAAAATCAAGATGAGTCAAGGTCTGCTGTGCAGATTGGAGAGGGGACTTCTGTCCTAAATAAATGTTTGACAGGCACAGCTCAACTTCCTGTCCCGCTGGCTGTTTAGTAATATTCCTGGAATCTAGAACAGCATAAATGAGAGCACTAATTTGGAGTGCATTGTATGCAGTTCCCCAAAATACCTTAAAGGGCACAGATATGGGATTAATCCCCAAATCACAATTGTCTGCAGTGCAAACAGCTTCTACTCTTGGCAGTGACGGAATTTCAGGTCCCAAGGTTGCATACTTTAAATGTAGCTTTCTGTAATGGCTCACAATTGCTGTATGGTAATATAGGTTTTATTTAATTCAGCTTCCTTAAGTTATAGTTTTGGAGTCATTTGATTAGAAAGATAATATTTTACAAAAAATAACTACTTCTGAAACCTTTATTTCAACATAATTAAATGGGGATCTTTGCGAACGGTCTATTTAATAATATCAATGTACCTATTATGTTGAATTTGCAAAGCTAGAGAGGCTCCGGATCTGTTGCATGGCTGTGACTAGCAAGAGCAAAGCAGCTTAGCTGGGTGCAGGTAAACCACAGCTCTCCTCTTTCCCTTACCTATTTGGTTTCATTTTAACACCTCTGGTTCTTGAACATGGTGACTTAGGTGAAAAGCACATATTGCATTTGCCAGCAGTCTGTGGAGAAGTCTCTCTAGGCTGCCACTTAGTAAGAATGCGTCAGGATGTTCCTCTACTCGTCCTTTAGCAATGCAATGGGTGTACTGCATGTGTAGAGGGCTCTGGTCCCCAGGGTGGCTCACCCTGAGCATTCATGAAAGATGCTAGATTGACATCCTTGGAGCCTATCATCTCTAATCTGCAGAGTCTGTATTGGTGGGACAGAGGGGCTGTGTTCTCCTGAGCTTCCCTGCTGTGGTACCTTGACCCTCAGGCATCACCTCTAGCAGAAGGAGGGTGCTCTTGTCTGAGTGCCCATTTTGGCTTTCACCACAGACACCTGTCCACCAGAAACTAGACCAACTCAAATATGTAATTGATCAAAATCAGCCACTCTGTTGTGGGGTATCAGTATTGTGCCTCTCCTTAAAAATGGAGCAGGGTGATCCTGTCAATTAAACCAACCTTGAAGCTAGGAAAGCATGCTAGACTGACCAGTCCTGTGTGTGTAATGGGAAGTTGTGTCTCTCCTACCTGTGAGGATTCTTTGCAGTGGCTAAGGAGCCCTGCTGGGTTTTCAGAAAAGCCTTTGATAAAGTCTGTTACAAAAGGCTACTTAGGAAACTAAGTCGAGGGTAAAGTTCTCTCATGTATTAGAAACTGGTTACATGAAAATAGTGGGACTGAATAGCCACTTCTGAAGGTGGAAGCAGGTTAATTGTGAGGAGTCCGAAGGCTCTGTGCTAGGGCTGGTTACCAATGATCTGGAGGGGGCGGAAGAGTAGGATGGCGAAGCGTACTGAGGCTGCAGGTATTGTGCTCAATTGAGACTGGAGGGGATATTGAAGCACTAAGGTAGGCGGGAGATTGGGTAACGGGGATGGGAGTATTTACATAGTGCTGCTCATTGTGGTGTCTTCTGGCTGGTGGTGGTAGGCAGAGGGAGTTCTCGTTCGCTGAGGGTGAGCTGGGGGAGGGCCTGAAGGTGAAGTTTAGTGGCGGCAAATGAGGGACGCTGGAAGGGAGATGTAGGGGTCACTGCTGCACAGTGGCACTGAGAAAGAGGCAGTGGGGTGTGAGGCTGCACTGAGGAGAGGACAGTATCCCCAGGCCGCTGGGGAAGTTGGCGGTAGCCTCATCTGGAATACTGTGGTCGGTTTGGATCATCCACGTCTCTGCAGCACGTGGCCGAAATTAGAAAAGGTCAAGAGAAGGGCAGTGGATGTGGAAAAGGATCTGTAGGAAGAGTCTAGAAACATTGGCACTGGCTAACTTAGGGGGGAGGTTAATCAAATAGTGTCCCTTGATTAATAGCACCCCACTGAGCTCGTTAGGAGTTTGTTGGAATTGGTTTGAAGGTTAGAATCTGTCCATGTGGGCTGTAAACTGTTTGGGTCGCTGATCCATGATTGGAGCCCCAAGGTGCTGCCATAAATACAAAGCATGACTGTGTCTGTAGTTAGGAAGAGATTTCCCCCTCATGGGCATGTTATTACATAACTGTCCATTGTGGGGTTTAACACCTTCCTTTAGCATCTGGCATTGGTCAATGACCTGACCTCAGGTATGGCTGCTGTTCTACACAGGCTACTTCTGTTGGTCACTGCTGAGCAAGATTGATCTTAGCTGACCTAGAGTTGGAAGGTTCCCTGCCCCTTTACCAGTCATTAGGAAATGAAGCTGGCCTACGTGTCTCTCTTAGATCTTTAGGATGATGTGGGCAGCAAACCACATTCTGCTCATACCTCCCATGATAAACAGTGCTGGTGAGAGAAGGTTCTTTGTTTTCCATGCCATTTCTCGCAGCCTCTTCTCTTTGAGGGCTCTGTCTACTTTTCAGTTTAGGAGATGGAGGGGTCTGAAGCTGCTGGTTCATCCAGAGGGCAGGTGGTTTGCAGGCCATCCCTCTTCCTGCACGGTTGACCAAGAGGGCAGGGTGCTATGCAGGGGAGCTTTAGCTGGCTTGCAGATTGCATCTTGGGCCTCCTGAGCAAAGAGTAGCCGGGAACTGCCAAGTGTGTGCTGTCGGCAGTTCTTGAAGCAGAGCCAAGCGCTGCTCAGAGCGGGCAGTGCTCTGGGATTCCTGGTGCAGGAGGCAGATTGCTTTCTGGATTACATACCCCGCAGTACTAGAACAATGCCCTCTCTTTCGCATTGCACAGCAAACATAACCCCGGCTGCGAACCTTAAACTTCCTGTTGGCTCGGTTTGGCTGTCAGCAGTTTGTGCCATTATCTCCGAGATCAACCCCTCCAAAGAGGAATTGGTACAACACTCCACATCCTTAACCTACATGTATGTCCTTAGTGGCGTGGGAACGGCCTGCCTGAGTGAATGCCTCTTGCCCTGGGCCAGGCAGCCACACTTGGTCCATGGAGGTGCCTGGGCTGGCCAGGTTTGTTCTCTGTGGGGGTCCGTCGCCTTCAGAGCTCACTACACCCTCCACTCGGATGTAGCCCAAAGCTGTTGAGTTGCAGGGCCCATCTCTCTTTGAGGGGGAGGGGCTCTTGAGGGAAACCTTGCATGGGAGGCGATGCTAAGACGATCCTCCTGTCTCCTTTGCTCTTTGTGTAATTCGCTGCTCTGTCTTCTGGCGCTTGTGGCTAGTTCTGGTCTGTGGTTGTTTCTAAAGGCGTGTAGACCTCAGCTAGTGACATGGTTTGCAGTAAGAGTAACACGCCAGATGCAGCATGTTAGCCTCTTGCTCAAGGGGCCGAATGAGAAACCTCAAGTCCAGAGCTCGAAAAACCTACTACAGGAATAAATTCAAAGAGCACAGGAGGCAGAGCTCTGCCTATTGGGGTCGGGAGGCTGCCTCCCATTGGGCAGGCTCGCTTTCTCCCATCCCCACCATCTCAGCTGCAGGAGAGCAAAGGAGGGGGCTGGGGTTTCCACCCCGGTGCTTTCCTGCTTGTGGGCTCCATTTCAGCCTCTGATTAGCTGGTTCTTAATGCTTCGCCTCTAGCCGCTGGCAGGGACGGGTCTCTAGTTTCAGAGCATCTGAAGAAAAGGGGTGGCTGCCTTTGCTACTCTACCCTTCTCTTTCTGGATCGTTCTCCGCTCTGCAGGACCTGCCAGGGCTTACCCAATCAGCTGCAGTGTGGAAGTGACTTGATTCTTGACAGTTTCACAGCTGCCCAGATCCAAAGAGCATCTGTGAAACTGACTAGCATCCCATTAATTTCCCTCTGCCTATGCCACAGATGTGAGCAGAGGCACTACAGCCAAGTGGTTGCAGACTCGGGAAAACACTTCATCGAGGCATATTTGCCAAATTAAGCTCTTCGGGACTGGGGCCACATTTCCCTGGGCACTGTCTGTTATAGCGGTGCCCTGATCCTGACTGGGGCCTCTTACCGGAGTTTAGATTCTGTAGGAAATTGGATGCCTGGGTGACCACCCTACACATTGGCCAGGGTTATCAGTGGGAGGGAAAGTTCCCTCCCTCTTTACTGCGCCCTTGCTCCAGCCGGTTGCAGCAGCACCTCCCTGGCAGCCTTGTGTTGTGCTTCCTTGTGGGAGAGGGGAGGATAGCAAAGCACTGTCCAGCCTGACCCTGTAAAACTACCAGCCTTCTGCTCCTTGCTTTGGCGTAGCACTCAGTGGATTGTGGGATTTGGGTGAGTCGCAGCAGACAGTGGCTGGTTTGTGGATCCCAGGTGCGAGAAGGCTGAGAACCGAGAGGGACTGTATCCCCGATAAAAGCAAGCAGTATCGACTAGCTCATTGTTCCCTGGGAAAGGACTGTGTGTTGTTTGGCAGGGCTATGCTGGTGCCGACTGGCTGAGCCTGGGAGTTGAATTCTGTGGTGCAGTGGAGCTGCTTTCCAGGCATTGGGCACATTACAGTATTTGAACCCCCCCTGAAGTTTATTCCTGTAAACGAACGCAACTCCAGCCAACACATGCCTGCCGGGAGATAGGCTGTAGCGCTAGTGGGTGACCCGAATGGAGCTGGACAGCACGGTGTGATAACTGTGCTTATTGCACTTGGCTCTCCTCTGACACAGAGCGAGGCCCTGGGCTCCTCTTAGCCTGGCAGCACTCAGTGCCAGCTCTCCGTACTCGCAGACAATCGGCAGCTCGCCTACACGCTCAATGGGAGAGCGGCATTATGGATCCTGGGGTGCTGCGAGCTAGAACGGGGGCGGGGCGCTCCGTGCTGTGATTTTCCCGCTATTGTAAGGGGGTGGTAATGAGAGCACTTTGGGAGGCACTCTGGGAATGTTCTGTAATGGATGGTGCGAGAATGGTCTCCACACGGCACTGCGCTCCAGCCTGTTATTAAATCTGCCCGCGCGGTGCGGCGCTGGCCGTCTCACGCAGGTTACAAAGCGTGCGCACGACTGTAGGGCAGATTGCGCTTTGTGTACCTGCCTGTGGGATGATTTTGCCTTTCAAACGTGCTCTGCTGGCGTGGAGTCTTCAGTCTCGGAAAAGCAGGCGGTGCCGCCTCGGCATTGCTGGTGAGCTAATGGGCCCCTTTTGGAAAGGCAGTGTCTCGCTTGGTAGGGGGTTTAGTATCTCTGCCCCACAGGAATGCTGGTTGGATTGCAGCAGGCTGACTGACGAGCAGGCGAGTGTGGTGGTCACAATCCTGTCGCGTTGTTGTTTGGACAGGGCCAGTCAGTGACAACCGAATGAGCGAGCGCACATAAAAATCATTCACAGATTGATCCATCAAGGAGCAGCTCATCTAGTCGGCGTTGTTTCGGGCGAGCTCCGTGGGTGCTTGCATCTCCCTACGCTGGGGTAGTCCCACGTGCGAGTGGTTACTGCTCCCCCAGCACCAGGCTTTGTCCATCCCCTTTCTTGCTCTTCTAGAAGCAGGTCTACACAGACCCGTATCCTTGGCCCTTCCATCCACTTCCTGTTTGGTTATGGCCGGAGACACTCTGGCTGCTGTGATAACACAGCCTGAAGCAAGAGTCATTTGTTGTTCTCCCCATGCACACGGTGCGTTTTGTCCTCTTGCCCGGGGCAGTGACTCACTGTCTGCCCCGATTAGGGGAAATCTCTCTGGACCACGTCCTGCTGGACGAGACAACGGATTTATTTTTCCAAGAGTAAAACAGCTTCTGGTGGGGCCAACAGACGCTTGTTTTCGAAGAACTGGGGAAAAGAGAAGTGCTGGGTACTGGAGTTAATCATTACACTCCTGATTACTCTTCAGCCTGTTGCAGTAGCTAACTAGCCTGTTCCAGTCTGGTGCCTCTGGGTGTTGATTTCTCAGTGACCTGCTGCTAGCCGGATCTAGGGCTCCTGTAGAAAGGAGACCCGTCCCTGGGCTAAAGCGCCTTGGGCATCCATTGTAGCAAACTGATAGTGTGACCCTTTAGTTCGCCTTACAGACCCGCTTCGTTGCCCTGCTTCGGTTAGTGAACACAACTATTTCGTGTGCCCCTTGAGCTCAGAGTTCTGTGCCTATTCTAGGAAGCCCCATGGATTGGATTTCTTGTGTAGGCGGATTCCCAGCTTGGTTCCCCTTGGAACTGGCTAGACTGTCATCTGGCTGCCTCTGGCCCGGGGTGTGTGGGATGAGGACAAAGCCAATAAAATGGGATGCTGACTCCATGAGAACACCAGGTGGTGCAGAGATCACTTCTGATGCATTGTGTTCCCCAGGCTCCTCTCCTGTGTGCATCCCCCAAAGGACTTAGTCCTGGCTTGGCTGTTTGTGTAAGAAACTTGGCCAATGGGCAAGCTCTGCTGCTCTTATAAGGCAGTGAAAGCTCCCAAGTTTCCCCAAGAAGGTCACGGAAACTGCAGGGAGCAAAGGAGGGAACTGCCAGAAGGGGAGGAAATTCCTTCTTTGCTTGTGTTCAGGAACTATATTTAGCCCCGAGGATGTTCATCTTGCTTTAGCCAAAGTACCAAGGCGCTCACTGTAGTAAGGGCTAGGTACAGGCTCTGCAGCTGTGGGTTCTTTGGCGCTCTGATCCAAACTAAAACAAGCCAGGGGACCCAGGAGAAACACCTTGATGGGAGAGCCTCCATTACAGCTTCTAGCAGCAGCCCAGCGTGGGTGTGCTGTTCAGCGCTGGCTCTCAACGCCCTGCCATCTCCCCCCTGGTCTGGGTGGGGTTGGTAGCGCAGGAGCCAGAAATCCTGTCATTCACTGCACAGCTTCTTTCAGCGTGGTGTGCCTGGTTGGCATGGCAATTGGTAGTTGCATATCTGTGGGTATAAGCGAGAGGAGAAATTTCCCTCTGCTCCTACGGACTAACGGGGGATTTTGACCTTGTGAAGAGCAAGGTGTGATCAGGCCAGCAAGAACAATGGTGCAGTCTGATGTGTGCCAGGACCCCATCAAGAAGCCCCCGGAGATGGACGGGCTCTTCTCCCTCCCCACTACCTTTGTTGTTCCCATCTTCCTTCTGGGCTCCCCAGGCTTGCGTGTGGCCGCACATGTCATGTTCCTGACATGAGAATGTGATCACTTCACCCGTTTTATCTGAACGTTTCCTCTACCATGACCTTAGGTCTTCCCTAGCCGGCAATGCCAGGGGAGAAGCTAACGTCTGGAGTTACATTCGATTCCTTGGGTCCAGCTGCAAGTGGTGCTTGGTGGGGACGTCTTCCCCCGGGAGCTCTGAAGTCTGGGCTGTGAATCCCATGGTGGCACCTATGCTTGAAAAGCTGCCCCTTGGAGGCCGCTAAGTGACCTCTGCTGGGAGCCCCCCCTGATGCCGCGACTGCAGCGTTTGGGATTGGAGTCTGGTAGCCAGCACCTGCTGTTCCACATGGGTGCTCGGCCTGCCCCAGGGTCTGCGGGGGTGTTTTCCGTGCTGCGTGTTTGATGTATTGCTTCTCTTCTCAGGTATGCTGGAGGATGGGAAGAAGTTCGATTCCTCCCGCGACAGGAACAAGCCATTCAAGTTTGTGATGGGGAAGCAGGAGGTGATCCGCGGCTGGGAAGAAGGGGTCGCACAGGTGCGTTGCTGGGTCCCTCCGTGTCTGTGACGAGGGCTGGTTGGAGATGAGCAGCTGAGGCTCAGAGACGTGGGAGAGACTCATGCTTGCAGCATGTGCTGTTCTCTTCTTCCCCCGATGCAGGATTCTGAGTGTGGGAGTAAATGTCACCTTCTGCCTCACCGCCTCCTGCGGCTGATGAGCTCAGTGGGAATTGGGCGCGCCAAGCTCTTCAGTGGGACCCTCCAGAGAGTCCGTGACTCAGTAGGCGCCATCTCTCCGGCTGAATCTGCACTGAGCTAGTGTCCCAGCGCAGTGCCAGGAGCCTCTGTCTCAGATGAGACAGGCCCAAAGCGGGGCCACCGTCTCCCGTGCTCAGGCCGAGCCCCCTGTAAACATCTGCAAAATCATTGTCCACCGTCCGATCTCACCTTAACTCCTCTTTGCTGCGGTGCCTACAAAAAACTGAGCAGTGGCTGGCTGCTGGTGTGCTCAGAGCTCCGCTGACCTGTAGTGCCTCACTCTTTTCCTTGGGACTCCCCCCTGTGTCTGTATCCCTCTGGCGTCTTCTCTTGTACTTAGATTGTCAGTTCTGTGGGGCAGGGCCCCACATTTGGTTCTGTTTGTACAGCACCTAGGACAGTGGAGTCCTGCTCTGTGACGAGGGCTCCTAGATGCTAGATAGTAACTAAATGTGTTCCTTGAAAACGGAGCCCAAGGCCCGCTGTAGGCGGGAGAGTGTAAACTGTATTGTCCTGGCCAAATTCCAGTTTGGGTGTCTGGACTCTGCCCTGCCCCCTTTGAGACCCTGCAGTTTCACTTTCCATCCCGTGGTTCCTGATTGTGCAGGGCTCAGGCTTCGTCTGGACTGTAGTTGTCCCTGCCTAAGGCAGAGTGGGCAAATAGGAAACAGTCTGAGCTCCCCGTTCGCAGCTCATGTGAGGGGCATCTCCCACTCCGCTCCCTCTCCTGAGCGCATCACCGGAACCGAGATCTGAATATAGGATGTGCGGCCCGTTTCCAGGGTGTGCCCTTTGCTTCCCTCAAAGGCTCTTCCTACTTCCTGTTTTCGCCTCCCTTGGCTTCCTGCGCCTCCTGTTACGTTCCCTGTGTCCGTGGCCTTGGGCTTTGCTCCTGTTCCAGGGTGTGTAACTCAGATTTGCATCCGCTTCACTGTCCCTCTTCCGTCTCTCTAACGGTGTGTGTCAGTCTGCCCTGTTCTTTTGTCGTCATCTCCTAGCGCGCCTGTCTCTGCACTGCTCGCCTTGCCCCGTCTGGCTGTGCCAGCACACGGAGCCAGAAGAATGACGGTATTTTCTAAAGCACCAAAGCGATTTAGGCACCAAGCTCCCATTGACTTTCACTAGCAGCTGGGTGCCTAACTCATTTGGGTGCTCTGGAAAATCTCACCTAGTACCTTACACCTGATGTGACGGGGACAGATTGTGTGCTGGGTTGGGGCTCCCAGGGCACCTGTGGCTTGGAGATGTACCCATCACTAGAAAACAGGAGTCCCCGTGTGGCTGTTGTCCTAACATGTCTGTGCCTAGGCCGGGGGGACAGGAGGAATCTAAGCCAATCAGAGATTTCTCCCAGGCTCTTGGCTTTCTGCTGCACTTTGCAGAGTGCTGGTGGGTGGAACGCTGAGCTCTCTTCGCTCCGAGTGGGTGGCACGGCAGGCTTCATTCACTGCCTTTGTCCACACAGCACGTGTGGAGTCCCTGTGTCTTTGGTTGACATCCCACACAGCCCCCGATCAGAGCAGAACAGCTGTCGGCTGTAATGCTGGTAGAGTCAGGCTCTTGGATACAGGTGCATGTCTTCTCCAGGGTTTATGCCAACCCTCTGCAGAACTGTGGAGCCTGGCATCAAACTTACACTATCCGAGTCTGTGGGTCTTTGGAGCATCTGCCATGATGCTGAAGTACCTTTTGCAGAAAGGTTAGTGCCCATAGCTAACGTATTCCCTTCTCGCAAGGATCATGGCTGCAGTAATTCTGAGTGAGGAGATTCCCATGTTCCTCTGTAATCTAGTCTAAATGGAATTCGTTCCCACACAGTCACTTCCTAGATCAGGGGTCTGCAACCTTTACCACTCAAAGAGCCATTTGGACCCGTTTCCCACAGTAAAGAAAACACTGGGAGCCACAAAACCCTTTTGACATTTAAAATGAAATAACACTCTCTTCTTCCCTCCCCCTTCTTCCCTCCCCCACCCTCTTCTTCCCTCCCCCTCCCCTCCAGCCGTGCTCTCGCTCTTCTTCCTCCCTCCCCTTCCTCCCCCCCGCTCCGGCCGTGCTCTCGCTCTTCTTCCCTCCTTCCCCCCCCCTCCGGCCGTGCTCTCGCTCTTCTTCTTCCCCCCCCCTTCCTCCCCCCCCTTCCTCCCCCCGCTCCGGCCGTGCTCTCGCTCTTCTTCCCTCCCCCTCCCCTCCAGCCGTGCTCTCGCTCTTCTTCCCCCCCCCCCCCGCCGTGCTTTCACTCCCCCCCTCCCCCAGCTTGCCTTGCCTTGCCTCGTGCCCCGGCTCCGCCTCCGTTCTTCTCCCCCCCCCCCCCGCCGCTCGCCTCTTATTGACCCCGCCCCTCTCTTTCGGCTGCGGCTCCGCGCACTGGTTGGACAGTGCTGGCGGGCCGCATAGAAAACAGTCTGCGGGCCGGTTAAAATTAGAACACACAGGGAGCCGCATCGGAGGGATGAAAGAGCCGCATGCGGCTCCGGAGCCGCGGGTTGCCGACCCCTGCCCTAGATCCACCAGTAGGAGCAAGATGGAATCTGAGCATGTACCGGAGATAAGTGACTTCTCCCCCCCGCACCTCCTTTTGTCTTCGGGAATAACCTGAGGAGGAGGCTGGGGTGGATTGCAAGGGCTAAGTATTATTATGAATGATCTGTGTTACCCTAGTGCCTGGGAGCCATAGTCATGAATAGATGCTGCTCCATGCGCTAGGTGATGTACGAACCCCAAACAAAAGGCAGCCTCTGCCCCAAAGAGCTTACAACCAAAGTACAAGACAAGATACCAGATGGATACAGCCAGACGGGAATACCAGGAAACGATGAGACTGTCAGCGTGATAGGCGGTGGCACAGGAGCCATGGTTGTCCTTGTTCTGTTGTCTGGTCACTGCCTGACGTCTCTGTACGGTGGGCAGAATGCCCGTGTGCTAGCATAGGACGCTGCCCTGCGAGTAGCTGCCCTGCGAGTAGCTGCCCTGCGAGTAGCTGCCCCAGCTAGAACATGCTTTGTGCTATTCACCTGCTGTGGGGTTTTGCATTCGTCTGACTTTGTTCTGTGTCTTTCCACAGATGAGTGTTGGGCAGAGAGCAAAGATGATCATCTCTCCAGATTACGCCTACGGTTCTACTGGCCACCCCGGCATCATCCCCCCAAATGCCACGCTAATTTTTGATGTGGAGCTTATGAAATTGGAATGACAGGAGGCCCCTTCCTCAACTCCCTGTTCTTGGGTAGGTGAAGGCCGGGAGCTGCCTGGTGACCACAAGTGGGAAAAGCCACTTGAACTGCACGTTTTACAGCTGGTTCTGCTTAGCTCACGTGTGTGGGGAGGAGAGGAAGGGGGGTTGCCTCTGGCAGGGTTTAGGGACGGTAGACTGAGCCTGCTCGTGTGTAGGGCTTTGGGTGGCTTGGCCTGCTCCAAGGTGAAGCAGGGCATAGATCTGCTCCTAGCCCATTGCAGCGATCGGGGTTTCATGCTGCAGGCGGGGGAGTTAATTGCAAAAGCTGAACGTACATCAGAGTGCCCCTGCTCTGGTAATACCCGGGCTGTGATGGTTTTGTCTTCAAACCCCTCATGTCCCCCAGTTACTCCCTCCAGGGGTCCTGGGCTCCCTCCGCAGCCGACTTTGATGCATTGGCTCCTCTTTTCTCTCCAGCAGGTTTGGCACATGGAGGAATCCAGAATCTCAGCTTCAAGAAAAATGCACATGACTTTGTATGGAGCTTTTCCTGATATTCCACTACACTCATTGTATAACCATATACCCTGATTGAATGTGTCTGATCACTCGGCTTTGCTTCCGACTCCTCCTCCTCGTATCGTGGTTTTATGTCTTTTAAACTATACGCCATAAACCTCACCATTTTGGGGGGCAAATTCTTTATCTTCTTTTTGTTCTGGGTGTAGATGAAGTTGTGTATGATCAAGCATTTACCAGTAAGTCCACTGATGGGTTAACCTTAGATAGGACTTGTTTGAACAAAGAAAACCGGTTTAATTTTTTGGATGCAAATATCGATTGTGTATTTAAAAAAACAAACTGCTGCTGCTCCAAAAGCCATAGCTAATGAGGAGCTCTCGAGGGCTGATTGTCTCTGCAAAGCAGAGTGCTTCTAGGCTAATGTGTTTGTTCCGTTGGCTGAAACTGGGCCCCTGGGAGCGACTAGCTTCCCCCTTCCCTTCTGCCTTGTGGAAGGACAGTTTCAACACGGTGTCGCTGCCCCAGCAGTACTTTTACTCCAGAGGGGCTGGGGCTGCCCTTCCAGCCCCCATCGCTACCCGCTGACTTTTCCATCTCTTGGTTATTTTCTCTTCGATTTCAAGGACCTTTTTATCTTTAGCCATCAAAGCTCCACAACTACCTAAATTCAAGAACTTGAATTGAACTTTTTAAATTGAAGGTGCTGTTTGGGGGGAGGGGGGAAGATACAAAAAGAAACCAGCCCACAAGAGAAAACCCAAACCCCAGTCGTCATAACAACTCAGACCTGAGTGTTCTCTACCAAAACTTGATGCTGGTCATCACAGCTTGCCGCAGTCTCCCGTATGGCGCACAGCTCCTGCTCCGCTGATGTCATTCCCACTGGCCTGCCTCTGCCCTGCGTAGTCATTTTTGGTAAGAGAAATTGCCGCCGTCACTTCCTCCTCCGCCACATTAAAGTGTCACGTTTTATTATTGCAATAAAATGCTTTATGCTGGCTTTTCTCAACTCCTGTGTGTCGGAGGTTTTTCGTTCGCCTCCCTGCCACTAAGCCCGGCTGGTTAACAGCGCGCTGACACGGAAGCGGGGGGAGAAGAAGGGGAGGCAGCAGATCTGTGCGGACAGACAGCTGCCTTTGTTGTCTGCAACATAGTCTGCAAAGACTTGGATAGGTGTGCCAGCTCTCTCCAGAATCAAATTCGGGATCTCAGCCCTTTAGGCTCCGAGAGGCTGAGAACTTGCCTTCAGGCTGTTAGATTCCTTGAGAGCGTCACTGGCAGGGCAGCCTGCCTAAGTTCAATTAATTGCCGTACCATAAAACTATTAAAGTATCACCTTGCAGGGGTTAGTGGGACGAATGGCCTTCACCCAAGCACCAGCCCTGTTCCTCCACGGAGGGGAAGGGTGTAGTAGAGCCTTCAGCAGGGAGCACCGGCTCCCCAGGCCTTTCTGATTCCTTGCTGATTAGTGAGGGCAGCAGGTGCACTCCAGAGCAGCGAGCCAGGAGAGCAGAGAGCCGCTGCTAGGAAGTGGGTCCTGAGTAGGGAAGGAGATTGGCCACCCCTGCTGTGGAGAAGTTTCTGTTTGATTGTCACAAATGCTAAATCTCTGAAGCCCTAAAGACCATCTAGTTCCCAGCCTGTGTCATTCTCTAACAAGGGCCGTGTCTCTTTCCTTTGTCTCTGCCCCTCAGCCCCCTTCTCTCTCCTGGTCTCCCTTCGCTGTGTCCTGCTTGCCTGTGCGCTCTTCCTAGTCCTCCATTACTTCACTCTGCGCTGGACAGTGAATCTGGCCACATTGTGTCTTTTAGCAAAAGCGCCAAGTGGGAGCAGCCGGAAATTGAAATTGCTTCTTGTGCAAATGGAGGAAGCCAGTCGGGAGGGCTGGGAGCAGAGACACGACTGTACCCGTCCAGAGGGCTTACTCTGCGTCTGGGTACGTAAGGAGACCTGATGCTACCATTTGAGGACGTGAGCGATACCAACGTCAAAGTTTGTCGGTGGGAAGGAGATCAAGGTTACACCTTGGACTCGGGTTTAGTGGCCGTCTCCCTGCAAGTAGGTTTGCCTGGTTTCAGTGACCTACTGATTGCTTAAATCTGGAGTTGATTTCTTTGATAGTAGCAGAAGCTTCCGTCTCTAGTGTAATTCATCCAGCAAAGGACGGAAGACTCGTAATTACTAAAATGCTTCATTCAATGAATAGTTTTTCCCGGGGGTTTAAATGCGAGATCATTGCTGCTTTCTGTCCAGGTTCTCTGAGTGCCTCTCACACCCTGGGGCAAGTCCAGGGCGAGATCATTCGAAGCTCTGAATTAGAACTGGCTGTTTCAGGGACGGGAAGGTGTTGCAAGGTCTGCTCCACAGGCAGAGTGGGAGTTTGCCCAGCACATCTCTGCACTCACACTGGGGAGAGTCCACTTAACGGCTCTGAATTCTGAGTGCTACTGTTTGTGGCATCAAAGAGATCAACAGCTCAGCTTATAGGCTTCTCCTGTGGTAAGGAAATAGCTCCATCAAAGGGGGAAATGGGCAGACAACTTCTGAAGGGCTCCGCCCCGACAGAGGGAATGGAGATCTAGAGCAGCGAGCATAAAGCCGCTCGGCCAGAAGTCAATTTGATCGCTCACGCAGGGTGTCCTCCGTCGCCCCGTGACTTCGCAGAGCAGTGAATGGAGCCATCGATGAACTGCACTACAAGCGTGGCTCTCGCGCTGCCTTGGGAAGGTGGGTAACCAGCGGAGGAGACGGGGGTGTGAAGACGTTAGGTGACTTGGTCAAGGCCACGTGAGGAAGCAGTGGCGCAGCTGAGCACACTGTTGAGCTTTCCTGAATCCCAGCTTCCTCGCCCATCCACCAGTTCTCCGGCTGGCGGAGTCCCTTTATCAGAGAGCCGTCCTGTGCCTCGCCTCTGCAAATTGTCACGATTTACAGTGCCAGTGCTTCAGAACTCGGGGGTGGGGGGAGTCACACTTTAAAATAGCGGCTGAGTCACCCCCTCGCCTCTCAGCTCCTACCAGTGATAATGAGATGAGGATACTGTGAGCCCTGCTGCCCTCACCTGGAAGGGCTCTGGGCTCTCATTGACACCTGTCCTCCCCCCGACTTTCCGAAGGAAGGAGCCGGCACTGGGGGCAGAGGCAATGGAGTGGGGTGTTCTAAAGCATCGATGGGCCCTTTTGCTCAAGCTACTCCCAGGCCTGTGCGAATCCTGCCTTGCATTAAAAGCGCCACCCTCCTTCGAGACGCAGCGCGGAGCCTGCCGCGATGGACCCCTCAGTGTGGTTCCCGTGCTGCTCCGCTACCCAGACCGGATGGGCCGTTGTCCCCAGGCTCCTCTCCAGGCCCAGCCCCCGTGTGTGTTCGGATCCCGGGGCGGCAGGGCCTTTGTCTGCTGCTCTGCGCTCCTTGCAACGTGAGGTGGGTGCGGGAGGCACATGTTAGAAACTAGGCTGCAGGTTTCTTCGCTTTAATTATTAACCAGCGCCTGGCAGGGCTGCGTTCTGCGGAGCCCAGTGGGCGTGTGTCGGGGCAGGCTGGCTGGACAGGTGGAGTCTGATTTCTGGCTTTTGGGTGGGGGGAGGGGGAGTTATTCGGAGACCAACTGCGGCTCATTTTTAGCCGTGAACATGGAGTTTCAGGGTATTTCCCCCAGGTTGTGTCAAGCCCTGGCCGCCTGCCCCGCGTGAGGCCGACTGTTAGACCCGCACCCATGGGTGCCCCAAAGTCCAGTGCTGGATCCTCCTCGCTGTATGTGCCAAGCAAGCGATGAGTTTTCGAGGCCCCCCACCCCCCGAGGGAGCCAGAGCCCACAGCAAACCACCTCCTGCCTTTCAGTCTGTTTCCCCTTCCTCCCCATCCCCTTATGTAACACAAGCATGAGTCACTGGGTGGTGAATCTAGCTCCATGGCACGTGTTTGACCATTTGGTGCTGAGCGCCTGCTCTGCCTCCGTTTAGCACGGCTGTGAAAACCCCGTAACCTGCTTCCTTGTTTTCACTCGGGTTTGTATGTGACCCCTCTGGCTCACAGCCCCAATTCCTGTGCTCCTTAGCAACAGTTGCCAACCGGGCCGAGTGTAGCTATGTTAAGGAAGTGCTGGCCGGGTCTCTCAGCCCGCTGGCCCTCGGATGGATCATTTACACCCCTGGAGCCTGCTGTCATGAGCAGAGCGGGGCAACCTCACTGCAGCTGGAAAGAAGGGGCATCCTAGGTGACTGTTCCCCTTGGGGAGCTGTTGGGTGGGGCCTGTGATCCAAGGGAGAGTGTGGGGATGATTTGGGGGGTAGGGGGAAGGGGTGATGCACGAGGGATACACTCAGTTCCCTTCTGGGATTGTCGTCTCTCCCTGCACCAGAGTTCTGCATGGAGTGAATTTGGCCCTGGGCCTGGGGGTAAGTGAAGGAGCTTGGAGGGCAGATCCCCACCCCCACTATTCTTTTGTGTGTGACTCAGACAGCAACTGCCAATCTCTCCATGCTGCCCTGGCACCTCGGCTCAGGGGAAAGCCGGGCGCTCGATGCACTGCGGGTGGGTTGGCCAGTAGGCCTAGCTCTCCCCCAGCCACCTCTCCGCAGAGCTTGTTCCTCCAAGCGTGAAGGGTTCCTGTCCCCGAGTGTGGGGCTCTAGGGATAGAGCAGCGGTTCTCAAACTGCGGGGGCTGCGAGCTTCCCATGCCGCTGAGCCGAACGCTTTCGCCTTCGGTGGCATTTCGGTGGACATGGTGCGCTTCAAAGCCGCTGAAGTAAAAGTTTCCGGTTTCGGCGGCTTGTCGGCGCCCACTGTGAAGCGCTCGGCATGTCCATCAAAATGCCGCTGAAACCGGAAGTGTTCCATTCGGCGGCATTTCGGTGGACATGGGGGTTGTGGCGGCCCACGGGGATGGGAAATAGGGTTGCTGCCCCCACACGTTTGAGAACCACTGGACTAGAGGGAGGAGAGCAGCACCCACAGAGACCCCAGGACCTCTGTCCTGTCACATCCATGGCTAGTGCACTGGAGTGTGGACCGTTCACGGGCCCCATCCTGCTGCTGGAGAAGCCAACGGAATTTTTTTCAGCTGGCATTAATGGGAGCCGGCGTGGGCTCTGTGTCTGCGTCCAGGGCAATCCTGATTGTCCAGCCCGGAAGGGGGGAGAGAGAGAGGCAGCGGTAGAGTCTGGCCAGTTGTCCCAAGCAGCGTCCTGGCTGGAGGGTGAAAGCCGAGAGCGGAAAACTCAGTGTGCCCAAGGCCTCTTCTACTCTTGCTAAAGTGGGACGGGACGCTCCCCTGCCAGGAGAGAGAGCAGCAAGGGCCGGCTGTATGAACTCCATTGTTGTAGCTTTTTCCGGGGCTGGGCTTGTCTGAACAGGCAGGGCCGGGTCCCGGCGACAGGATGCAGTCTGCAAGGACCGTGCGTGTCCAGATCTCTCTCAGCAGGGTTTGTGGAGGGAGCCCCGGCTGCTTTCTGGCCTGTGGCGCATAGATTCTCACACGGTCCGTGACAGGCAGCAGCAGGGACCCGGCCAAGGGCCTCCTTCAAAGTAGGGATGGTTTTTAAAATGTGCGTTCTTGAGCATGAACTAGAAATCTGTGTCCTCCCTGCTGCTACTTGCTCTCCTCCTCGCTTAGTCATTGTTCCCGGCCAGCTGGGTCACCTGGACCCTGTCGGCTTAAAACGAATATAAATGGGGGGAAAATCCATTGTGTTACAAACAGAACCTCCAATGAGTGAGACGTTGAAATCGGATGCACTTGTCACCATGTACACGGAGTGTTTATTTTTTGCTAAGTTTGGACAATAAATAAAAAGTGATTCTATATTTTTTAAAAGCCCAGTAAGGGAAAAAGCCTGAAATGCATCAGAGTGTCCATGACTTTAGCTGTTATACTGTTGGAGAGAGAGGCAGCGTGGGCTAATAGATAGAGCAAGTGTCATGGACTCAGGGTGGGTTCTAGTCCCAGTTCCGGTAGTGGCCTGCCAGATGACCTTGGACAAGCCATGTCACCACTCTGTGCCTCAGTTTCCCCATCTGTAAAACAAGGATGACGTTGACCAGCTTTGTAAAGTGCTTTGAGATCCATGCATGAAAAGTTCTGTATGGCCCTGATCCTGTGAAGTCTTTGCAGGATCATGGGAGGTAAGATCTGGGTATTCTCACTGTCACCCAGGGGAGTATTTGCACTGGGGTCTACAGGGGTACCACCCTCAGCTTGCAGGATCACGTTACTGCCAACTCCAAGTGTTCAAAAAGCTTGAGCCAAGCCCCCTAAAATAATGAGATTTTTAAAACTCAGCCCTGTGGGGGTTGTGGAGTTTAGCCTGCTGGTTTTGGAGCCTTTTTGAGCTTTTCTCTGCAGAAACGAGAGCGAGTCTGGTCTCCCTCTTTCAAAACTAAAATGAAAGCTGAGAGTCGCCCACCGTCCCAGGACGCCCACTGGGGCGCTGGGATTTAAGAAAAATCCCAAGTCTTGTGCGACACTGTGGCCTGCTGCTTTCGCTTCTTCCGCGAGTGAAACTTCCATGGCTAGCCCGAGTGACTGAAGCTACACGTCTCTTGAAGTCTTTGCCGAGTCAGGCCGGGGCCTAAGTGAGCTGCAGAGGTGGGGGACCAGATACCCCAACTTTGTATGTTTCCCTGGTAGATGGGAAGAAGTTCATTGTCCTCCCTCCCTCCCTTCTACTCAAAAATGGCTCAGCTCTTTCTTTCATTCTTCCTTCTGTTCGTTACCCCAAACCTGGATAATTTCAGTCCAAAAGGTGAAAGGTTGGGCACATTAAGATCAACCCAAAAGAGGCCGTTGCAACCTTAGCTGATGCAGTCCCTGCCCGCTGGCTAGAACAAAGACACCTTCTAAGCCTGGTGCGGATATTAACGAATGCATGAAAACAGCCTCTTCATTGTAGCCTTGTTTAGAATCGCTAAGAATCTCCTAATGAAATCCCAAAATCCCTGGCTGAGGTCGTCTGGCCTGTGTTCTGCCTGAGATCCAATGAGATTCTCATGACAGCCTCAGCTGAACAGAACGATGTTCAAACACTTATTTAATTGACAGGAATCGATTCCGCTGCATGAGCAGCAGAGCTGGCTGGAGCCCGCTGAGCAGGACACGGTCCCACGGCAGGCTCCAATGACGCCACCCCAACAAATGCCACCAGTGGTGGGGTGACTGACAGCACACTGAGCCAATGAGACACAAGATCCAATACACCTTGGTTGTGTAATCCCCAGGGTGGGGCACCTTTGCCCGGCAGCTGCTCTGAAGTAACCTTCTCCTGGGTGGTGCTGTGGTTTCTAGCCAGGTTCACTTTCTGGCTCTCCTGGGGCAGCGGGAGGCTGCAGGGGAATGGTGCACCTGGAAGATTTCCCCTTTACCTTAACTCAAGCATGGCAGGGGGGCTTCTGCAGCGCTTGCCCTTGAGCGGATCACTGCAGAGTCTGAGCCTCGCTGGAGTGCTACAAACCCAGCCGAGGGTTCAGCGGCTACCCTGGAGCCAGCCTCTCCCCGCGGCCTGAAGCAGGGCGTGTGCCCGAGGTCGGTTCAGGACGCTGTGACATAACCCACCCGCTGCCCAGCAGTGCTCTAGGCCTGTGCTCTGTGGGGCGGGAGATTCAGCTACAGGTGGTGCTGGGTTTGCAGGTGGGGGGCGGGGGGGACAGCCGTAGCCGGGGGGCAGGCACAGCTGCTTCCAGCAGGGCCTGGTTCAGTGTCTGTTTTAATGTGAGCCATTCGGGGCTCAGGTCCCACTGAGATCCCAAAGAAAACGTGCTTTCAACTGGTGACAGGCTGAGTCCCTGCAGCCCGGGTGCTGGAGTCTCCCCTTCCCCCCCTTTTGCTACACCCGCTGGTGTAGCATCAGCTCCGCGCCACCCAGGGCCAGGGGAACTCTGGCAGCAGTTCCCTGTGGAGTCAGCCCTGCAGTCTGGGGCTTGGCCACTCTCTGACCTTGCACCGGTTTTGCTCCAGGTGTGACGCTGACGCCAGTGCAGGGCTGCGTGTGGACACGATTCTCTGGGCCAGCTCGGCGGCTCTAAGCCGAGGTTAAATGGTGATAAACGTCTCCACGCTTTTGAGCGAAGGAGTCTGGCCGGGTTTCTCTCACTCCAGCCTTCAAAACTGCCCTGGCATCTGAAAATCGAGCTGGGCCCTTTCTAAACTCCTCAGGGGGGTCTACTGAGCGCAGTGGGGGTAGAGGAACGCAGCGTCCCTGCCCCTCCCATCACCCCTGCAGCTAGCTCCGGGTTCCGCTCACAGAGGCCCAGGTTACAGCCCTGGTGTTATGGAAAAAGCTTATCAGGGCGTCAGTGACTGTGACGCTCTTCCGGGGCACTCCTCCCCGCGGCTGCTGCTAAGAATAGCCCTGGCTGAGGTCCCCTCCCGCCGTGAGGTCCCCGACCCGGCGGGGCAGCATTCCTAGCCCAGTGGAGAACTGACTCCTGGCGTCTCACGCACCCCGAGGGCGTCAGGGTGACGTCGCACACGAGGGGTGGTTTTGCCAAACAAAGGTTTCCGCATCCCTGGTCTTGGCCCTGTTTCTGTGCCCAACACCAGAGCACATCTGGGTGCCCTGACCGTGGACCCTCGCGCCGTGACCCTTTCTGATTTATGCTGCAGTTTTCCCTATGCAAAAAAATCCTCTGCGGTCTCTTTCCCCACTTTGTTCAAACTAAACACACCCTTGATAACCAAGGAGGAAGCTGAGCACAAGCGGGAAGGGCAGATAAAATTTGCATTTATCCTGAGCATGACCCTTGTGTTACCTTTGAAATTCAGTGTGTGCCCAACACCCCTAGATGCCCCAGAAATCCACAGTCCACCGCCCCTTTCACATCAGAGGGACCCAGACCATCCACCATAAATGAGGAGTTGTGAGGACTGCCAGGTGACAAGCACCGACTGTCTCACCAGCTACTGATCTTTCTTCTTGGTTTCAAAGGCCTCATAGAATCGTTGGCTGTAACACAGGCTGCTGTAGGGAAGGCGTGTGATCACTCACCCAGTGGTGTCATACCCATGCGCCCAGGTCCAGAGACAGAGCAGTGTCTAGCGGATAAGCGCAGGCCTGCGCATCAGGAGTCCTGGGCGCTGTTCCCGCTTCTGCCACTGACTTGTACACCCTTGAGTGACTCAGTTTTCCCAGCTGTAGAATGGGCTGATGAGTGCTGCCTGTAGTGTGTGGGGGGGTGAGGATTAGTTAATGTTTATGATGTGCCTCTTAATAAAGGGAGTGGGTACAGCTGCATCCAACACCAGGCTGCGGGGGCCTGTTCTAATGCAAAGAGGGGAGAGCAACAAAACCCACCCATTGCATTCTTGCATACACCCCCAACGGAACAAAACTACCGCGTCACAGAAGGAGTGTGCAATGGGGCGGTCAAACAGTCAAACCATTAGCTGTGCAACAGATCACTCCTCATTCAAGCCCAAAGGTACCACCCCCTAGGCGTTGTGCTGGAGCATAGCGCTGCAGGAGGAGCACCGGGAGACTGTGCCCACCAAAGGGAAAGCAAATGTGGTAGGAGACACCCTGGCTAGAAAAGAGAGCCAAGACCTGCACCCGCTGGGTAGCCACTGGCTAACCTACTGCATCAAAGTCAGGGCACAGGGGTCCCCTGAGCTTTGCAACCAGCTCTCACCTCAGACCTGACAAACTCAGTACACCAAACACACATCTTACAGGCTATTTATCCACAAGGAGTCGGGTAGCTACAGAAAGCCCAGAACTTGTCAAGCATGACAATCATTACAAGCTATATGTCTGGGTAATATTTAAGGAGTAACATTTATATTGAACGTGTGCTTTATAGACGAGGGGCTAGAAATTAGACCCAGGGGATAATGTGTCTCGGTGACGGCCTATTTGGGTAGGGTGATGGTGTCACCCCATCCTTTTTAGCTGATGATGTAATGCATGGCTCACTTGTGTAGCCTTGTGCAATACAACTATGTTCAATGGAAAAAAACAACAACCACCCGACGCAACAACATCAAACAAGTGAAACCGCTTGAAGGTGGAAAAAGGCAATGCACAACAAGGGTTGGTCCTGGCTGTTTTCAGTGTAACACAGAGGGAGACGCACGCTGTAGCCAGTGACTAAGGAAACCCTTTGGGGTACAGGACTGGTTTCATGGCCTTTTGGACACTGGTTCCTGGGAAGCCAGCCAGCTCAGCAACAAACTGAACTGGGGTGGGGCTGGGGGCGGGGAAGGACCTGCTTTATTAGCTGAGAAAGGGAACTACCGTATTTTTCGCCCTATAGGACGCTCCGGCCTATAAGACGCCCCTGAGTTTTTCAATAAACAAGCCGGACCAAAAAAAAAAAAAAAAAAGCGCCTCGCTCTCCCGTCCCCGCCGCGCGGGCGGGCGCTCCCAGGGGCCCCAGGGCCTGAGCTGCTCTCGTTCCCCGCCGGCCCCGAACACATGCGGGTGGGCTCGGGGGGGAAGCGCCGCCCCGCCCCGCCCGCCGGGCCACCTGCAGCCGCCCCAGCTCCAGCTGCCCGGTAAGTGTTTCATATATTTGGCATATAAGACGCCCCCCCCCCTAATTTTGAGATTATTTTGGGGGGTTAAAAGGGCGTCTTATATGCCAAAAAATACGGTATTAATAAGAGTAGGCCTGGGTTGGTGTTCTGTGGTTTGGTTTTGTGTTGTGACCCTTTGTTTCCACCGGGCGCTCCTGTTTCTAGTCAAAGCTTTCTTCTTAAATCCACCTGCTTTTGTTTTGTTAGAAGTGCTCACAAGTGCGGTGTGCTCGGTGGGAACGGTGATCTGGCCACTGGGGTACACGGCGGGGCAGAGGGGCTGGGATTTCTGTGCATGGCCAGTGTCAGGGGCTGGATATCACAGGGGGACGCGTCAAAGGGTCTCGAGGCTTGGGGTGCAGGTATTGTTAACCAGCAAGGCCGAGCCAGGGCTGGCAGAGCCCAGCGGCACGGGAGTTGCCGATAGGCTGGTGGTGGTAGGAGCTGCCACCCAGCTAAGCACAAGTAAATCTCCCCCACGCTGGAGGCAGGGGTTACACAGCGACTCTCAGGCTCGGGTACCCCGAGACAGTGTCATTGCAATGCTGAGCATTTAGACAGCTAGGTAATAAATTAGGATCCAGGGACACCGTGTCCCTGACTGCAGGGCTATGACACCATCGGGCTCCGTGCTGACGAAGCGGAGGCTGGAAGTAGCGGTGATACTCCAGAGCACGGCCAGCGCTCTTTAAAGCCAGTGGAATCTGACGTGCCTGGCTCACCACCAGGAACCAGGCGGTCAGGCAGCGCTGGTATGACCTGCACCCTGGGTGTGTCTGTGTCAATGTTACCAGGCCACACAACTTGCAGATCTGGGACCATTGGCGCTGTTCTGTTCTCAACAGGCAGGCTAAGGTGCCAATCACCAGGCTGCCCCCGCCCTGGGGTCTCATTGCTATCGGTGGTGCCCAGGCTGGGCGGGGGGTGGGGTTTAAGACTTTGCAACAGCTTTGAGAAAGTCCCAAATGGTCCCATTCAGCTGCAAAGAATTGTCAGGGTGGGAGGCGCGAGCGAGGGGCTGTGTATGATCCACCCCCACGTGGAGCCGAGCAGTGACTTACTCAAGGCCACAGCGCGGGGGTCCGCACCAGGAGTCAGCCCTGCCCCACGGCACTAGGCCACGCTGCCACCCTGAGGGGGCGCCAATGATGGTCTAGCCCTTGCAGCTAGGCGAGGAGAAGTAACCCCCGCGACTAGTCCTGCCTCCCAGCTAGATCGGAATCCTGGAGCCAATGGGCCAGTTTAGTTCCTGTCCCCGGTGTGATACACACTGGCTGTGCTGGAGAACGGGCCAGGCCCGGGCCCGGGTGAAGCCCCGCGCCCATGAGGCTGTGAGTGACTCCAGGTCCCTGCGTCTCAGACCCGCCTGTATTTCATGCATGCTCCTTGCTTCGGGCCTGGGGGAGCCTCCAGCGCGGAGCAGGGATGGAGCTCGGCTTCCTCTTTCCTGCACTGGGCTGCTGAATTCCTCTCTGGTGACTAGTCGTCAGCTGATGGGGCGACGCCCCGCCCAGGCAGGCAGCACCTGTGTTTTGCTGCTATTATAAAACCAGGGACCTTTGGCAGAGGAAGGCAGAGTGTGCGGGAGAAGAGAAACCTGCTCCAGGTAAGGAGGGATGGGACGCCCCGTCTGCAGGGGAGGGGAACTGATGCGCTGAGCTTCACCTGCCTCCCCCCACCCCGCCGCTCCTTCTTTGGGCTGTTTGGTTTCCTTAGGTTTGGTAACCAAGCCCAGGTGTTTGATCGGGCCCGGCCCTGGGTGCTGAGCATGGGAATGACTGGGCCTGGCCGTGGCTGTGGAGCACGGGAACGACCAGGCGCCGCCATGCATGCGAAGCACCGGAACCTCTGGGCCCAGCTGGGCATGCGAAGCACCGGAACCTCTGGGCCCAGCTGGGCGTGCGAAGCACCGGAACCTCTGGGCCCAGCTGGGCGTGCGAAGCACCGGAACCTCTGGGCCCAGCTGGGCGTGCGAAGCACCGGAACCTCTGGGCCCAGCTGGGCGTGCGAAGCACCGAAACTTCGGGCCCAGCTGGGCGTGCGAAGCACCGGAACCTCTGGGCCCAGCTGGGCGTGCGAAGCACCGGAACCTCTGGGCCCAGCTGGGCGTGCGAAGCACCGGAACCTCTGGGCCCAGCTGGGCGTGCGAAGCACCGGAACCTCTGGGCCCAGCTGGGCGTGCGAAGCACCGGAACCTCTGGGCCCAGCTGGGCGTGCGAAGCACCGAAACTTCGGGCCCAGCTGGGCGTGCGAAGCACCGGAACCTCTGGGCCCAGCTGGGCATGCGAAGCACCGGAACCTCTGGGCCCAGCTGGGCGTGCGAAGCACCGGAACCTCTGGGCCCAGCTGGGCGTGCGAAGCACCGGAACCTCTGCGCCCAGCTGGGCGTGCGAAGCACCGGAACCTCTGCGCCCAGCTGGGCGTGCGAAGCACCGGAACCTCTGCGCCCAGCTGGGCGTGCGAAGCACCGGAACCTCTGCGCCCAGCTGGGCGTGCGAAGCACCGGAACCTCTGCGCCCAGCTGTGGGTGCGAAGCACCGGAACCTCTGCGCCCAGCTGGGCGTGCGAAGCACCGGAATCTCTGCGCCCAGCTGTGGGTGCTGAGCACTGGAACCTCTGGAGCCAGGCCCTCAGCTGATGTAAGTTGTCCTAGGTCCCTGGATTCCAACTGAATTCTGACAATTTCCACGTGTTGAGGCGGTGGCCCGAGCCCTTTGCCCCATAGTCAGTGCCGGCGACAGGAATTTGGGGGCCCCGTACGCAGATCGTGCGGGCCCCCCCCCCGGCCGGTCTCCTGCCACCCGCGCCTCCCCCCCCCCCGTCTCCCGCCGCCCGCGGGGGGCCCCCCCAGTCTCCCGCCGCCCCCCGGCCGGTCTCCCACCGCCCGCGGAGGACCCCCCCCCGGCTGGTCTCCCGCCGCCCGCGGCCCCACCCCTGGCCGGCGACAAGGGGGTACAGCAGCGTACTGGGCCCGCCCCGGATTTAAGGGCCCCCCCCCTTAAGTCCGGGGCCCGGTACAGCTGTACCCATTGTACCCCCCTGTCGCCGGCCCTGCCCATAGTGTTACATTGCTGAGGACCCTGTGGGGCGAGTGTGAAGGGAGCACTCGTCTGTGTGCTGGGAAATCACCCCGTTCGGCTTTGGACTCTGCTTCCCTTGCCGGTTATGATCCCGCATCCGAAGCTGGTGGAACGGGGCTAGAATCAGGTGGATATTTTTCCCTGGTACGTTTTCCATCCACCCTGGAGTCGCTTTGAGGGCCCAGTCTGCGCCCACTGGAGTCACTCAGCAGCTGACGTCTCTGGACTCAGGCCTGAGCCCGAAGTCTCACCTCCAGGATTAGTGCTAGGGACGGGGAAGATGGGAACGTGAACACAGCTCAGCTGGAACTGCCCTTGCTGGCTGGAGCCGTGAGTGGAGCTGATGAATTCCTGCTAGTTCTGTGCCTTCTAGCTCTGGACTCCCGGGCACTTGAGTGTTTTCGGGGACTTCCATGGTCCTGAAGGGTTGAGGTTTGGCTGAGTGTGAGGCCCCAGGACCCAGGGTGGTTGTTTTCTCTCTGGCCTCAGGCGTGTGCTGCTGTTTCGAGTTCTTGACCCTTTCAGTCGGTGGCCATTGTCGTGGTGTTTATTCCAACCGGTCACAGCCTTCGGGTGCTCCTGATCTTTTGGGTTGTGTTTTCAGAGTCAGGAGCGGTGTCCCAGTCTTCGTAAGCGGGATCCCTGCTAGTGGGGAACATACGACTCCAGAGTGGTAAACAGCTGGTTTTCACTTGGTTCTTTGGGGCAGCCACCATTGCTCTCCCCTGCCTGGGAGAGACGAGACGCCGGGCAGAGGAAAAATCCGCAGTTCTGCACCCCCTCGGGCTAGAGTCCTAACACGGCGCTAACCCCCAGGGGGCTGCTGTCATCCCTAGCGCCCTCCTGCCGTGGGGCTGCTGACAGAGGCCCCCTTCCACCCACAGGTGACAGCAGTGAGCGCTTTGCCATCAGACCGTCCCTTGCCATAGAAATCTGCTATTGCGCGTGCCGGTCTCCCTGGCGATCCCCCATTTGTGCAGAGGGAGGCTGGCCCAGTGGTTGTTAGCTTAGGATGCTGGTGACCTTGGGCATCTCACTTATGAGATTTGTGCCTCAGTTTCCCAGCTGTAAAAGGGAGATAATAGCACTGCCCTACGGCACAGGAGTGTGTTGACGATGAAAATCCTATAGCCAGAGAGATTGTGTGTGTGTGTGTGTGTGTGTGTGTGTGTGTGTGTATGTGTGTGTGTGTCCTGAAGCTGTGAACAGTATTTTGCTTCTCCTCCCCCTGACTTTTCCCTCACACTCACAGAGGAACAGAGGTGCTTGTACACATCTGTGCACACACACACACGCACACACATGTGAGTAGAGCGACACCCAGTCAGAGGCTCACGGGAGCGCCCTGCAGGCGAAGGGTTTTAAGGTGGGGCAGAGCCAGCGGGCAGATAACTGCATTACTCAAAATAGGAGCTGTGCCAGCCTTCTCGGGTGGAGGGGGTGCCCAGGCGAGCGAGAAAAGGGGTCCTGCCCCTTTAAGAGGTTCTGGCATTAGGGTGCCTTCCCTTTCGTGCAGAAACCGATCATGTGATGCTGCAGAAACTTGGCCTGGCCCCAAAGCGGTGTTAGTTCCACGCCTCACGTGACCAACCTGTTTGAATGGGACCTTTTCACGGGCAGTGCCTGCTGACACAGGCCGCGCGGCCTGTTGATTGTGTGGGGAGGATTGGCACAGAGGCGGCTATTCAGCCAGCAGGTCGCACCAGCTAAAGCCACAGAACGTGGGTCGTTACCGGGGGAGTGGGGGGGGGGGGGGAACACGCCAGCAAAACACAGGGAATAAATGTCTGAGGCCTGGCGCCAGTCTCATGCAGCAGCACTGCTTGGTTTGGCGGCGCCCCGGGGCCAGGGCTGCGGTTATTCGACTGCCCTGGCAGGCTGGGCTGGTGGTGGTGACGTTGAACTAAGTGCTGTGGGTCTGTTCCTGGCTCTGCCACAGCCTCCCTGTGCGCCCTTAGGCCAGGCCTGGCATCGCCTGCTGCCTCAGTTTCCCCACCTGGCTATGCAGAGCTTGCAGAGCTGCTTGGAGAGGTGACACATGCGCACAAAACGAGAGCCTGGCGCCGCAGGAGGGCACAATGTGGGTTTACTTGCAGGGGGTGGCATGGGCACTGACGTGAGAAGGGAAGAATCTGAACCAGGCATGACTCAGTCTGACAAAACAGTGTGTGTGTGTGTGACAATCTCTGTTATGTAGCACCAATGATCCCATCCTATGCTCATGCCCCAGCTGGGCTTTTTGTGCCCGTGCTTCCTGCAGCTTGGTGAACCTGGTCTGAATTCTCCTTCCTGTGGCTGCATCCCAGAGGCAGGTGAAACAGTGCTTTGGGCTCAGGTTTTGCTTTGAGCTGGTGTATTTGAAAACTGCTGGAATTGCAGGCTGACATTTTAATTTGCCTGAGGTTTCCTGGTCCTGCTTGCAAGCCGGGGGGGGGGGGGGGAGGGGGAGGCGCTGTAGCAAAGTGTGCAGAGGAGAAAGAAACACTGAAAGCCAGGCCAGGCCAGGGTGAGCTGCGCGTCACTGCCTAGGGAGCAGCCTGCTTTGTCTCGTTCTGGTTTTGGTTCTGGTACGTGAGGGGTCTGGACTCTAAGACCAGCGCAATGGTACCTTGCACCCAGCAACACTCCAGCAAGAGTGGTTTATGTTCTGCCCTTTTGGGCCGTGTGCCAGGAACGTACCACACTGGAACCTGAAATTTATTGGGGGATGGTATTAGCCCAGCCCCACTGGACTGGCCCTGCATCGTGCTGACGCTGGACATTGTGTGGAGCCTTGTGCCCCAAGAGGCTGGGCCTTTCCTCGCCCTGGTACATCAGGCGGTTCGGAATGAGGTTTGACACTGACTTGGGGGGGATGTAACCTTTGCACGCTGTCTGCTCCGCCCGCTTACAGGTGGTTCCTGCGGCGGAAGCAACATGGCAACGCTGTACCCGTCACTAGAGGACATGAAGGTGGATCAAACCTTGCAGGTAACAGGCTGGGGTCTGGGTCCAGTTGTCACCAAGCGCGGCTGTTGGAGCAGCGTCTGGCAAGGCTCCGGCGTGGTCCCGCCCGTGGGGAGGGGCGGTGATGGTGTACCCTGACGGCCCTGCGCCTAGCAACGCGCTATGGCCTGTTCAAGCCAAGGCCTCGGGCACTGATTCAGCAGGGTCCCCCCCTTGCCTGTGGGTTGGCTTCAGTGACCAGCTTTGTCCCCTTCCCCCCCCCCCCCGCCCTGAGAACGTGCGTCCCAGCCCAATGCGCGGTGCCGACAGGGCAGGCGTGGGTCACTCCAGCCGCCGACAAGGAGCTGGGATTGGGGTGGGGTGATAAAACGCGCCCGGCCTGCCCGCTCTCCGGGCCCACACAGTGAGGTCTGTCGTCTCTTCACAGGCCCAGGCCAATGCAGCCACCAGGGCTCTGGCTGGGGCTGCAGAGACGTCCGAGCCAGCCACGGCGACTGGTAAGTCCCAGCTGAACCGCGCGCTGCCTCTCGCCGCGAGGGGCGGGTTTGAGGGCCAGTCTGCTAGGCCAGGCGCGGTTTCGATAGCGGCGCAGGGTGCAGGGGAAGGCCCTTATTCCTCAGTGACCAAAGGGTTAATCTCAGGCCAGGCGCGGTGAGGAGGGGCTGGGAGCTGGCTGCTTGGGGTGATGCAGGGGGGAGGGAAAGGTCCGATCTTGGCCCTGGGGCTACAGGACAGGGGTGGCCAAACGTCCAAGCCGGCTCTGACAGTGCTCAGCAGTTCGAGCACCGGGGCGCACCTGCCGGGGCTCAGAGCATCAACCCCACGGGGGGGGCGGGGGAGGGGGAGAGGAAGGGCTTCTGTCTTCCAAGGGTCGGGGGGCTCGGGGCTGCAGGACGCGGGTAATGGCTGTTCACCTCAAGGGCGGCACTCGAATCCTGTGGCAGGGGGACAGGGCCCCAGGGTCAGCTTAGCTCTCTGAACGGACAATGTTCTTCTCTTTCCCCCCAGCCCCACCCGTTCTGTACCCAAACCTCACGGAGCTGGGGGATTACATGGGGCTCTCGCTCTCCAGTGAAGAGGTCCAGAAGAACCTAGCCCTGGTCCCAGCAAGTGGCAACGTAGGTATCTCTGTCTGTCCAGAGAATGTAACTGTGTCTGTCTGTCCCCTGTCTGGCAATATGCACATCCTGGGCCCCAGTCTTCCTGCCCACCCACGCCAGACATCGCGTCCCCTGGGAGGAGGGGATGGAAGCTGCAGGCCAGACCCAGGCAGGAGTCCCCTGGAAGAAGCAGTTGGTCTGGTGCCTGCGGCTGGGCCCTGGGAGAGCCAGCCTGAGTCTCGCTCCCTGGCCGGCCCGTAGCGGTCTCTCCGGGATTAAGCCGATGCCGAACTCTGGGCTGTCCCTTGTTTCTGGGCAATGTGCCACGTCCGTGTCTCCTGCGCAGCTTGGAACCCGCCTTCCCGCACAGCCCCCGGCCCCTGCTCCCTCCTCACGCAACCGGCTTTTGCTCCTGCCACTTGGCTGCGCCTTGCCCTTGGCAGCAGTTCTGGAGGGAAGCCCTTGGCTGAGCCCCTGGCCCCTGGCTGGTGGGTACAAGGGGCTGGGGGATGTCCAGGCAGGGTCACCTCCCCCTACTGCTGCCTGGCTCGGCTACCAGAGAGTCTCCCGTCTTCCCTCGCCCCCCTCGCTGCCCACTCCAGTGCTAGACACGGGATGTCGTCTTCCCCTCCCACTCTCATTCCACCCCCTGGGCTGCACTGGGGTTGGCTCCGCTTGTTCACGTGCCGGTTGTCTTCTCCCGCAGGCAGGGGCCCAGGGTGCGCTGGTCGCCCCGCTGACGGGGAACGACCTCGGGCTCCGCAGGGCAGAGATCAGGCCGGGCCTGCGGGAGCTTCACCTCTGCAAGGACGAGCGCGGGAAGACTGGGCTCCAGCTGAAAAGCATCGACCAGGTGGGTTGTGAGGCCAGGGTGCCCCGGGGTTCACTGGGGTCCCATCCGGCCTGGTTCCTGAGCACTGGGGCTGGGACCTGCTGAGCTACCTCAGGGTTAAGAACGACCACAAGAAGCAGGGCCCCTGCGTGCTCGTGATCTGTATGGTCTGAGGACGCACTTTGTGCTCTCACTGCGAGACGGGGAACCAGGAGCCAAACTCCCTGGAGCCGGCCTTGTGCCGGGGTCACACGGGCAGCGCCCGCCGTGCTCCTTTACCCATCACAAACCTGCACCTTGCAGCCCCAAGTCCTTGGCCAGCTCCCTTGCTGAGCCGCTCCACAGACAGCTGGAGTGGGCACCCTTGAGCACTGTCCCGGGCACAGGACACCTGGTGCCCCCAGTCTCCCCCCCCCCCCCCCCCCCGTGTCTCTCTGACGCCTCCTCGTCCCGCAGGGGGTGTTTGTGCAGCTGGTTAAGGCCAACTCCCCCGCGTCCCTCGTCGGGCTGCGCTTCGGGGACCAAGTGCTGCAGCTCAACGGGAAGGACTGCGCCGGCTGGAGCACGGACAAGGCCAACCGGGCCCTGAAAAAGGCCGCCCCGGAGAAAATCGTGGTGATCGTGCGAGACAGGTGAGCGGGGTGGGGGGGGGGGCACTCCGCCTGCGTCCGGCGGCCTCAGCGGCGCGTCCGGTCCTGACTGACTGCCCATGTCCCGGTGCCCCCCCCAGGCCCTTCCAGCGCACGGTGACGATGCACAAAGACAGCACGGGCCACGTGGGCTTCGTCCTCAAGAAGGGGAAGATTGTTTCTCTCACCAAAGGCAGCTCGGCGGCCCGGAACGGCCTCCTCGTCAACCACTACATCTGTGAGCTGAACGGGCAGAACGTCATTGGCCTGAAGGTAACGGCCCCCAGCGAGATGTGCCAGGAGGGGGTGGGTGGGAGACTCCCTGGGACAGGGCCCTGGCCAGGAACGGGACCTCGTGACCCCCCCGTCGCTCGGGGCCTGGCCCCACAGCGGGAGAATCCCGCCGTGAGTCAGGCTCGGGGGCCCTACAGTGGAAGATGTGAGAACCAGGGACTGAGTGTTAGGAGACGCTGCCACGGGGGGTTCCTGAGACCTCCCCGTTAATTGCGGCTGTTGGAGCGTTTCCTGCGGCGCGCGCTGTGATGCAGTCAGACCAGACAAAGCAGCGGGGCACGGAGGAGTTTGAGGGGGAAGAATTTTTAGAGCTACCCAGCCCCAGTTAGTGGGACTCGGGTCCCGAACGCCCCCTTGTGGCTTTGAAAATCTCCCCCGGACGGTTTCATTGATTAACAGAAAAACCTTGCGGTTGGAGGCTGAAGGAAATGGCTCTCTTGTTAAATGCAATGAAAATGAAGCTACAACTTGGAGTATTTTGCTGCAGAAAACGCCCAGTGGCTGTTTTGGTCTCTCTTTTACTGGGGACCCGCGTGGCCCCAGCCCGGGGCTTGGTGGGGTGGAAGAAAGTCTTTTTTCATGTCATTTAGTGAAGTTAAGTGGTGTGAGGTCGGCCTGAACAAGGGCTGCTTTATGGGAGGTTTGTGGGACGTCCCTGCAGCTGCCCGTAGTGTGCGAGGCTTTTGGTTTTAAAGACTGCCAGGTTAAAAACGTTTAAAAAAAAAATAATCAAGGCTGACTTTTTTCATAGCTAGGTTAGCTCAGCCGCCCATGCAAATAGCCCTCCGCCCCCCTGCATGCTGAACTCACACTGAGCAGGGAACTGATGGGCCCATGCTCCGGCCACGCTGCATCTCCTTCGTACTGCGCAGGCGCGCACAGCGGAATGGCAGCCGTGCGTTTGCTCTGCCACGGGGGCCCCATGCAGGATGTGAGTCTGTAATATCGTGTTTCTCAACTCTATCCCCCCTCAAGGACAAACAGATCCTGGACATCCTGGCTACCGCTGGTAACGCCGTCACCATCACCATCATCCCCACCGTGATCTACGAGCACATGGTCAAACGGTAGGGACACTGGTTTCCCACATAGGTACCACGGCAAAGCGAGTGCCTCCTGGCCCGGCGCGTCGCATCTGGGAGCTCTGCGGAGTTAGAATTCAGAGTCTGGGTTCCAGCCCGAACCTGACCTGGGCCAGCCGCGGCTGGGGCTGGGATTTCAGTCTAGACGTGCCCTCAGTGCCGCTGGGCCGGGCCCGGTTGGGCTCTGGGGCTCAGCCTGTCCGCCCCTGAGCTCAAATGAACACGTGGGTGACGTGGGGAGCGCTGCCAGTCACCGGTGCTAGAGAACGGGCAGGTTAATTACTTTAAATTGCTAACGGATGATGCCTTTCATAGGTGCCAACAATCCCACGCTGGCTCTGTAGGGAGCTTAGCACAACGGGGCCGCTGGCTGCGGCTGGACTCTTGCCTCTTTCCCTTTTCAATTAAAAGGATCAAAACCCCCAAACCCACGGCGCTCCTGCAAAGGCCCCCGGCTCCCTCAGCAGGTTTGGACACAGTTCAAGGCAGGGACCGCGTCGTGTTCCTTTTCCATACAGCACCGGGCGCACGCTGTACGCCAGAGATTGGGTTACCTCGTACAGTGGTTTTGGTGCTGTTCATTAAGTCAATTCCTGCCTCTCACCCCCCCAAAAAATGTTCGGTCACTAGGCTCAGTCCAAGGGAAGGAGGAGGGTTGCTAGGTAAAGATACGGGGCAGATCCTTTGCACAAACACTTCCTAACGGACCTTTTTTCCATCTACTAACTAGGCTGTCACCCGGGAAGATCAAGTCATCCATGGATCACTCTCTTCCAGATGCTTAAAGCCAGGCAGCTGGTCAGCAGCGCTCAAAGAATCTTCCTTCCTCTATTAAATGAAATAGACCAAAGACTTTCCTCCAGGGCCTGCGCAAACAGGGGCATCTCCAGGGGGATATTCTAGAGCGAAGACCAACTGCTTCCTTTAATTTTTTCTTTAGTCACCCGGACAGACTTGTTTTGTCCGTCCAATCGGCTGGTGTCCGAGGAGCATGGGGAGGTGGAGGTGGGGAGAGATGCGGGTGTACACACACACACCCACACACACCCACACACTACACACGTTGCGGGGGGCCTCCCTGGTGGAGGTCATGTGATGCAACTCTTTCAAGACCCTCCCCCACCAAAGAGCTATTGCAATAAACTAAATTAAAGCTGCTCCCATGTGCCTGTTCTTAACCCGAGGGACGCGAGGGTAGATGTAGGCGCTAATGAATCACTCAGGTGAGTGGCCGTTGGCTCAATGGCCACTCCAGCATCAAGTGTGCCAAAATCACTGTGCCCCAAAGTCGTTTACTATTGCAGGGTGAGACCTGTGGCTGGCTCTCAATGCACTCGCCCTTGTTCCTCTTTGCACCGGTTGGGACTTGACAAGCGGCGCGGTGGGGGACGGATGGGACCACGGGCAGGAATTCTTCCGCAGTTAACGCCAGGGCCAGCGGCGGGGCTCCAGGCAGGCGTTTGCAGAGTGGGGCAGATCAGAGGGGGTTTGTCCCATCCCAGATGAATGGGCAAAGTAGGGGAGACTAGGAAAGGCCTCAAGGCAGAAACACAGGAGCATGACAATACCCCCAGGCTGCTACCCAAAGGGGCGTAGGGGGGACTGAAGTCCCAACCCCAGACAGCATAAATTCCCCAGCCCTGGCCCAGAGCGCTGCACTCAGCACTATGAGAAGTTATTCCTTTCTCCACAGGCCACTCGAGCCACTGCTGGCCTCTGCCAGCGTGAGGATCAAGGAGTTCAATTGAACTGTCCTGTCGCCTGGCTGCTTTATCAGCCTCCCTCCTTCCCCAGTCCCCCCCGGCCCCCAGACCCACCCGCCAGAAGGGAACGGGACCCCACCCGCGCGGCTTGCCTGAAAGCCTCCCCACAAGGCGCTCTGGGCGTTGCTGCTTCCCCGTCCCTGGCTCGGGGTTGACGGCTCAGGCCCGGGAGCCGAATGGCCGTTCTGGGTCGAGACTTCGAGTCCGTGCAGTGGGGGCTAGGCCCTGCCCCTAGCAATGTTTCATCACTCCGAGGGGGGGGAGGGGGGACACCTGTGGAATGTGCTCTCCAGCCCAGCTCTCTCCAGAGCAGACGCCTGCGGCTGGCTCCTGGAAAGAGACACGGCAGAGACCCGATGACATTTATTACATCCACCAACACACAAAGATTACAGGCCCCTGGGAACAAAAAAATGGTTACAGCTGTTAAGTTCTGTATTTAAAAAATATATAGATTTCTCTTTCAAATATAATCCTACGTTGAGTTCTCGGCAGAGCTTTGGATCGTCTAACGGACATGTACACACATTCACAAATACATTGCACAAGAGCCTTATATTCTAGCTCCAATTCCAGTTGCCATTTTGACTGGATTTTTGTCCATTTCTCCCCCAAATACTTTATATTACATTCTCAAGCCCAAGGCGCCTTCGCCCCAGGCTCCCCCGGCTGGCTACCACATTTTGACAAGCAGTAACCCACTTTTATCCTGCGACAAGCTCTTGTCTCGCAGGGATATTGATTTGTGACAGTCCAGGCATGCTGGATACAGGTTGTGAAAGTACAAGCATGTGGCAACATCAACACATGCAGCAACACCCCCTGCCCCCAGAACAGTGGGGGGGGGGGGGAAATGTGACCAAGGTAGCCAGCCACCTGTGGTAAAGTCTAAATAAATCTGTTTGATAGTCTGACCCAGAAGGGGAAACACACTGGGACGAGTACCAATGAGATCACCCCCCATGGTTAGTTTTCTGGTGAGGTCCAGCTTTAAACTGTCACAAAATAAAATGATGACAATAAATCCTCCCCCTCCCACCCCACCCCCCAACGTGTGTGGAGGAGGCGGCAGGAGGGGAAACGTAAAAGAAGAACCATTCAAGTAATTGTAAAGGTAAATGACACCTTTGCAGCCAGAGTCAGAAACACGTGTGTGCAATTCTGTACACAAGGTATATGTGCATAGTCATCACTGTGCGTGTGTGTGTGTGTGTGTGTGTGTGTGTGTGTGCATGCACGTGTACAAAAATGCACTCACACCATCCTGAAACCCCGGCCCTTTGGGTCAGTCCCTTCCCGGAGAAGATGGGGTAGGCCGCCCAAACGCAGAGCTGATTTTCATGCGCTCTCAGGGCTGGGCACCGCAGATAACCCAGAGCTGGTTACCCGCCCAAGCACCGGAGTGGACGCCAGCAGCCTTGTGCTGCACATCTAGACTGGCAGAGGAAATGGTTTGGACGAGGCCTCGTTCTCTCTGGGCGTTTGTCTCCTGCTGATCTCGCTCTGCAGTGAAATCTGGCTTTTAAAGGCATTTCTGAGGCTGCCTTCTCTCCAAGACGTTTTCTGTCAGCCTAAGCTTTAGACAAGCTGCCTCCAGAGAACAGGGCTACGCTCTGTCTGTGCCCATCACAGCTCCTCTGCCTTATGTTCTGTGTCCATCCCACACCCCCGCCCCACCACCACTGAAACCACCACTCCTTGCCAGTTTCAGGCACCTCCAGCTTTGGGAATTAGCCCCAAAAGCTCTGGGGCGATGGGCACCCTCCCCCCCCCACTGCTAGCGTCACCAAACCACTCTGACCCTGCGCTCCTATCAGACCCTCCAGTATTGAAGGGAGACACGGCACCGGCCTGAGGAAACTCCAGCTGCTTCTCCCTACCCCAGGACGAAGAGGTGGGATGGAAGCGGAGCAACATCAAAGGAGTCCGGGGCCTTGGTTCGTCCCTGTCCGAGTGTCACCCTTAAGGACTCAGGCGGACATCTGCACGGCTGGCAGTCATTGAAACCTGCAGCAGAGAAACTTCTCCAATGGAGCTCCCGTGTGCAAAAAGTGACCATAGTGCAAAGCACGGAATGAACTTGAGTTCTCACCACGGGCGCCCTGGGTGCACATGTAACACTGCACGGAGCTCCGGCAGCGGGCTCTGGCTGTGGAGATTCACATGAGGTATATCCGGCTTCTCTCGCTTGGCCACCGGGCCCTTACTGGCACATCTTCCAGGAGGCGAAAAGCTTTAGAACTGGGTCAGCAAAGCAGGACTTGAACCAGCAGGTCCAAATCCCCAGGAGGGGACAAGGCTAACGGAGTTACGTTCACGTGGTTTCCAAAGTGAGTTTGTAGGCAACCATCTGCCCACTCTGTCCTCTGACCCCTTCTTCTGGGGGAACGGAAGCTCCCACGGGCAAATGGAGCAGATGTGTTGCTCCACCCCTGCTCCTAAAAGGAGGGAAACTATGTTCTGCATCGGCAATCACACCGATTTAGACTAGACTCCACTCTGCGAACTGGGAATTCAGTCCTCTACCGGTTTATCCTGCACAGCATGCTGGGAATAAGGACATCTATTCTAGACAGGCACCGCCCCCATTCTAGCCCTTGTCCCCATCTCTCCTGCCCATGCCTGCTGGATTTCCCCTTTGTTCGCTACACATTAAAGGGAATTTCTGCAAGAATGTCACTTGAGAGCTACAGCCACTTCAACCATTAACCTGCGTCCTCCGAGCAGCGGGCCAGGACTCCCCTCACCCTGATGGCTGGCAGGGCATTTTCCTCTTGGGACGCAGGAACCACTGTAAGGATAAGTTTGATACAATACAAGGCCAGTTGGGCAGCTAGCTTTTCAATGACCCTGCCACGTCCAGAGGGAACGGCAGGAGAGGACTAGTCGACAGAGGAAGGTTGGGGTGGAAGGGATCCATCAGTCCAGCAAGGTTTAGATTGGAGATTAGGAAAACCTTTTTCCCTAGGAGGGTGGTAAAGCACTGGAATGGGTTCCCTAGGGAGGTGGTGGAATCTCCTTCCTTAGGGGTTTTTAAGGTTGGCTTGACAAAGCCCTGGCTGGGATGATTTAGTTGGGGATTGGTCCTGCTTTAAACAGGGGGTTGGACTAGATCCCTCCCGAGGTCCCTTCCAACCCTGATATTCTCTGATTCTCTGGCTCAGGGGGTTTGCAATGCTCTTTCTCCCTAGATGGAGCGACCGTGGGTACGTCTACACAGCACAGAGTCCCACGGCACCACGTCTCAGAGCTGGCTCCTGCAGCAGGGTTCAAACTAGCGAGTGCAGATTTGGGACTGTGCTGGAGTCTGGGGTCCAATCCCTGGGGAGGGGAGGGGCTCAGAGCCTGAGCCAGAATGTCCACACTGCCATTTGTAGCCCTGCCCGGGAGCCTGAGTCACTTGCTGCTGCAGGGCGGTGTGCTGTGTAGACACATCCCGTCTGTGCACATCTGTGCTCCACAGACTTCACTTGTGGACAGTGCAAAATCCATCAGCTTCATCACCTGCTGGGCAAGTGTCCTTCAGCATGGAGACTGCTTCCCTCACCCAACTCTGCTCCTCCATCTTTTCAGACATCTCGGAAGTCAAAGCAAACCCAGAAGCTCATTTCCTCAGGCCCCTGGCAAGCCCCCTGGAATTGCATATTCCAGATGCAGCAGATCAGAGGATGTCGGGTTGCCCATGTACATCAAATAAATCAAAGGAACGTTTTGGGTGTCTGGAATTTACAATCAGTGGTCAAACAGATTCTGGGCGTTTCCCAGAGTCGTACCTTGAAGCATGTGCAATGTGTCTGGTCGGTGGAAGGGGAGCGCTATGGCTGGGAGCTGCCACTCTCACCCCCCACGTTGCTGACAGAGCGACAGTTAATCTTCCGCAAGGAGTGCAAAGCGACCGTGCAGCACCCGCGGAGCAGCGAGCTGATATTGTAGATGGGCTGGCCCTGCCTCCGCTGAGTACGGCACAGCCAGGCCACCGTGGGCACCGCCGGCACCACCACGGCCAAGAGATCCACGATGAAATGGCGGCTCCAATAGCTTTTCGGCACTGTGGCTTCTTGGCTCAGCTCGGCGGCGTCTTCCTCCAGGGTGCACACGACGCTCACCGCCTGGCCAGTGCTAGGGGGCTGGTGCACAGCAGGGTTGTTGGTCACCACTCCCGGGCAGCCCTCTTGCCCCTCCGGAGTCTCTGGCCCATCTCCTGCGGTCACCACCCCAGGGGAGTCGGGTTCAGCCGCCATCAAGTCCGTGGTGCCGGGGAAGTTCTGGGCCGGAGTCTCTGAGCTGGGCACCAGGTCTTCCATTTCGGACACCCACACGGAGGTGGGGCTGCCCAGACTGCACGCCTGGGACTTCATGACCTTCTCCAGGATGGTGTCCAGGTCTGGCTGGTAATGCACAAAGTCAGTCTGGATGGCCTGCTCCTGCATGCAGCTCGCCTGCACTCCAGCCTCCACGCTGCCCTGCGAACCCAGCAGTTTCTCATAGGTGGAGCTGGTGGGAAGCCGGGAGCCCAGCGTGAAGGAGCTCTGGAGAGAGCCCTCCTCCGTGCAGAACTCGACCCCTGAGGAGAGCAGGCTGCTCTGCTCCAGCAAGTCCGTCCGGCTCAGCGAGTCATCTGCAGCCACGAAGCCGCTGTCCACCATCTCCTCCGCGGACAGGGCCTGGGAGTCCCCAGCGTTCCTGTCCCCTGCTGCCTGGTCACTCAGCTTGGTGTAGGTGGAGCTGCGGGTGAGCGACCGGGCTGGAGAGCCCCCTGCCGACTCCCCGGCCCCTTCCTCCTTCACAGCCCCATCCTGTGCTATCTCCATGCTGTGCAGCAGCGTCTCCAGCTTCTTATTCTGGATGTTGATGTCCACAAAGTATTTCTGAAGGCCTTTGTCCTTCTCCAGCAGGTTGCTCTTCACGGTGTCAATCACCTGCTTCAGCTGTTTGATCTCCTTCCGGGCCTCCTTGAGTGCCAGCTGGGCCTCCACGCGGTGGCACTCCTCCTCGATCCAGTCCTCCTGCATCCTCGAGAGCTGGGTCTTCAGATCCTCAATCTCGGTATCCCTGCACCAGACAGACAGACAGTCACCACCACGTCCGCCCGCGGGGGCCGGTGTGACACGACCAGAGGGTGGAGTTTTGTATAGATGCTGACAGTCCATGCTACAAGTAGTTTGGACATTGGTGCATTTCTGGAGTCACTCTCTAAGTCCAAACCCCCCAATCACCATCTTTCTCTGCTCACCCATGCAAGGTCCTTCTATACAGGGAGAAGGGGAGACAAGACTTAGAGGGGTAAAAATGGTCGTAAACTGAGACACAAAGTACTTTGGCCCGAAGTCGTTCTGTGATTAAATTGTCCAATCCTGGTTTCCTTGGGTAGCAGCATTGGGGAGGTGTGTGTGTTCAGTGGGGAAGGGGGTTAGAAAGCACATAGTGGCCTCGGGGATTCTTTCTGAGGGAAGCGGAATGGGGAACCAGCCAAATATTTCAGAAACCCCGTGACCATCTCTTACTGGGGTCCCTTCAGACGAGAATCTTCTTAGCTCTGCTGGTTTAAACTAGTGTAAATGGGGGATTCTCTGTAACGTGAAGTCTTTAAACTATGATTTGAGGCTTTCAGTACCTCAGCCAGAGGTCAGGGGCCTGTGACAGGAGTGGGTGGGTGACGTTCTGTGGTCTGTGATGTGCAGGAGGTCAGACTAGGAGGTGATCATAATGGTCCCCTCTGACCTTAGAGTCTATGAATGTAGTTCACAACTCCATCTCTTTTCCTACACTATCAGGGTATTAGGTTTTGGGGCGTGTGGGGGGGATTTGGATTCATATACAATGCCCAATAAATATTCAGTATACAGGTAGAAACGTAAGAACACCACAGTGTACTAATATTTGCTGCTCAAGAAAATCAGATCAGAGAGCCACTTGATGAAGAATGGGAGAGTCAACGCTGTCAGGTGAAAATCAGGGTCTCTGCAATCTCCAAATTTCTTTCCCAAATTTGGCAAGAAACTTAAAACTGATAAAAAGAAACTTTATTTTACACAACTCCTGACTAACCTGTGGAACTCACCGCCACATGGTGTTACTGACTGCTTAGTCAGATTAGCACAAGGAACGTGGATAAAGAGATCATCCACAGCTACACATTTTTATCCTATATAAGGGATATAAACTCTCATGTTTCAGGGCACAAACCAACCATGAATTGCCTGCAGCTGGGGAAGCTGTTTCCTCTCTGGTCATAGTTGTCCACTACATGGATTCTGGCACCCACCCCTCACCCCAAGCAGTGGATATGGCCACTGTCAGAGACAGGACAGGTTTCAGAGTAACAGCCGTGTTAGTCTGTATTCATAAAAAGAACAGAAATACTTGTGGTACCTTAGAGACTAAGCAGTTTATTTCAGCATCAGCTTTCGTAGACTATACCGGAACACACAGTGTATATATTCCTGCCTACTGCGTGTTCCAGTCTATGCATCTGATGAAGTGGGCTATAGTCTACGAAAGCTTATGCTGAAATAAATTCCTTAGTCTCTAAGGTGCCACAAGTACTCCTGTTCTTTTTAGAGACAGGACATTACATCAGCTGGCCAGACCTGATTTGGAGGTTGCTATGCATTCAGTTACAACCTTCCTGTTCCCTCATCCCCACTGGTGTTGGGACCCTCCTGTTACCTGCTCACCTGTATCAGCACTTACCTGTCCTGGAGTCTCTCTTGGCTGTCCTTCAGCCGGGCCTTCAGGTGTCTAATGCAGACCTCCTTCTGCTGGAGGGGGGTCAGGTACTGCTCAGGAGTGGGGGGCTTTATCCCATGGTTATCGCTGCACAGGCTATACTTGATAGGCCGCCTAGGAAAACATGACAGTCAACGACCCCACCAAGCACTCCAAGTAAAACCATCCCGACCAGTCAGTGCCGCTCCTCAGAGAGCCATTCCGCCCCGACCTCAGCTCATTCCCTGGAGTCTAGCACTGCCAGGCGCGGGGCCACAGGCTGAGAGGAGCCGGGAGTCTCAAAGGGAAGAACGGTACTGGAGAAAGGAACCGGCCGGTGCGACTAACAGAAGCCCTCCCTCCACCCTCAATCCCCAGCAGTGTAAGAGACCCGATATTCCGGAAGTGGGACACATGGTAAGAATATTAAGAACTGCTGAATATCACATATTTTCAGGCAGAAATGGAAGCAGGCTGTGTGCTCTAACCAGACTCCCCTAGGACACCCTCTGCCTAGCTAGACAGTATTTGTGCTGTGGCCCTGAGCTATGGTTGTGGTTATTACTTGAGCTTCCTGGGCATACAAAGCAGTGTATGGACACACGGAAGACAGGCTCTTGCCCACAAGCAGCTGACAATCCCACTGCTATCAGCAGAATGGGCACTGGGGCACCTCCCTGGAGAGGGACTGCACTTTCGCCCTGGAAAATAAAACCATCAGAAGCAAAAGAAAGTGTTCGTTACAAATGAGTCGCCTGCCCTGGTTACTGACCCATTTGGACGCTAACACTAAGGCTGGACCTAGAAGTAGGGGTAACAAAGAGTCCTGTGGCACCTTAAAGACTAACTATAAAGTTTTGAAGCATAAGCTTTCGTGGGCTAATACCCACTTCGTCGGATGCAAGCCACTACCACTGCTTGCATCCGACGAAGTGGGTATTAGCCCACGAAAGCTTATGCTTCAAAACTTTATAGTTAGTCTTTAAGGTGCCACAGGACTCTTTGTTACCTCTGCTATTCCAGACTAACACGGCTCCCTCTCTGATTCTAGAAGAAGGGTAGATTCTTTGCAGCGCTCTGCTAGGAGAGAGGGGAACCTGGCAGACAGCAAACCCCCAGAGCTCTCTGAGCGAGCCCCCATGGCAATGCTAAGGGGGTTTCGAACGTGAGCCCAACGTGGGATCTTGCCCCCGGAAGACGTCACCAGGAGCTCTGGATTAGAACTGGCTCGAGGCAGTCGTGTATCATGACCACAAAAGGTCACCCGAGGACTCTAAGGGCCAGGGTGAGTAGCTAATCGTGGACTCGCTTTTGGCTCCTGCACACCTATGTTCAAATCCTGGTGGCATCAGACACGCAAATAAAGGGGGATGGCTGCCACCCATCCACAGCACAGAGCCACTGGACAATGGGGGATGACTGGCCACCGCTGCTCAAGAAGGCCAGAGCTGAACTAGAAGAGGGGGTTGCCTCTCGGGATGGGAATGTATTAACCCCACCGCATGGGACTGGAACGACAGGGAGTGAACCAGGGAGGACTGTGGGTCGTTGCCAGAGCTACAGGGGGACGCCGCAGCCTTTGGCTGGTCTCAGGAGTCCATCGCTGTCCCAAACAGTGAATTCACTCAGAAATTCAAAGCAGAATCTCTATCCTAGCAGGGCCCCCTGAAGCTGTGTGCGCCTCTGCAGAACCAAGGAGATTTGGGGGCCCATCTGGAATGGGCTTGGATACAGCCCCCGACCCTAAACACACACAACAGGGCAGACAACGAGCCATGTTCTCCACTGGGGTTAATCAGCACAGCTGCCCTGAAGTCAGTGGAACTGCGCTCATTAACTGGGGAGAAAAGCATGGCAATGGGGGGGGGGGAGGGGCAGGAAAAGTAGAACTATCTTCTCAGCTGTTACACCCCAATCCCTTTATCCCGTGTCCTCAGTCCTCACACTCCCCCTTGGATGGGCTGAGTCAAGCACGACAAGACACAAGTGATACAGCAAGGCCCAGATCTGATGAGCAGCACAAGCAGGGCGAAGACGCATGACAAACCAAGCCGGCTGTGCAGTGTGTCTGCGGAGTGTTATTGCTACAGCACTGGAGAGCTGTTTTGTCAGCTGCAATGCACACAGACGACATGTAAGCAAAGAACTGGGGCCAGACAGAGCCGTAAGGCAGAGACGGTGGGTTCTGAGCTGCTAAGTCTTTCTCAGCAAACTCGGAGGGGTCCATACGTTTACCTATTGCGAGAAGTCGGTCAGTTTCTCCATGAGGCGCTTCGGCCGTTCATTGAGGAACCAGTAATTAGGTTTGGGAGTGGAGAAGAGGGATAGAAATGATCCATTAGCGCCCTGGGACCAACATAGCTGGCTGCAGAAAGTACCATAGCATTTCCCGGCATCCCCAGGCCAGGGATTCTACTCCCAAAGGGGAAAGAAACGCAGTGGGGGCTTTGTCTAATATTTGGGGCCATTTCACGTGCTCCATGCTCCACTGTCCTTTATCCCAGAGTAGAGTCAAAATTCTCCTCTTCCAACAAGTCCCCTGGTCATCACAAAGGGACAACAATCACCACCTCTTGTTTCCATGGTACCGTTCGTCCTGAAGGATCTCACCATATGTCACCATGTATGTGGGTGGAGAGTGGACAAGTGGCGCACAGTATGCAACAGCGTGTGTGGTGGCGGGGAAGGTGACAAAGGGAAAAGGGTGCTTGGAAATCAAGGTGATGGAAGGGAAAGAAAATGGAGCAGAGAGGGAGAAATTTTTGGACAAGGACACCAGGGCAAACCCTTCCTCCGACATGCCCTACCGGCAGATCGGCTGCTCCAAACTCTCACAGTGCCACTCCTTGCCTCACCGCGCGTGCACAATTCCCGCACGCAAGCCCCAGCCCTGCGGGGACGTGATCCTAGGGGACGAAGGACTTCAAGGGATTTCAAGCCCGTGGCTCGGACTCTAACGGTGCTCTTTGCCAGCAGAGCCAGTGACCAGGCAAGGGCTTCCATACTCTGCAGAGCAGTCCACCGTACAGACTTCCACAAACGAGACCCTCGGGGAAATCTCACTGAGTCACTGAAAGGCCCATGTCCCCAGACAGTCACTGGAGCAGGCGGGCAAGGCTAAGGGCCTCCCCCTGGTGCTATGGACTGGCACTATGGTTACCTTGGGGTTACCACAGGCCTCCCCATGGCGCTATGGTTACCTTGGGGTTACCACAGGCCTCCCCATGGCGCTATGGTTACCTTGGGGTTACCACAGGCCTCTCCATGGCACTATGGTTACCTTGGGGTTAGCACAGGCCTCCCCATGGCGCTACGGTTACCTTGGGGTTACCACAGGTCTCCCCATGGCGCTATGGTTACTGTGGGCCTCCCCATGGCGCTCTGGTTACCTTGGGGTTACCACAGGCCTCCCCATGGTGCTATGGTTACTGTGGGCCTCCCCATGGCGCTCTGGTTACCTTGGGGTGGGACTGCTGTCGCTTCCCTTGCAGGAGCCCGAGTTGCTGCTGCTGCTCAGCGAAGAGGTGCCGTAGGTGTCCCGCATGCTCACGGGGGGAGAGGGGCGCCTGGAGGCAGGAAGAAGAGGCTGTTTCTCAGTCGGAGTGGCCGGGGGCGCCGAAGACTTAAAGAACGAGGCCAAGCCACTCCTTCCGCAAAACCCCAGGCTTCCAAACCGCCAACGACACACGGACACACGAGACAAAAGGACAAAACAAACAGCGGGGATCAAGATGGAACAGAGCAAGGCTGTCTCGCCACAGTTAGTGCCACAATCGCAAAGGGAGGGCCGAGGGGAGCTGCACCCCCGGCGCTGCCCTCGTCCCCTGGGCCAGGCCCCATCTCTTATCGCCACACAGAGTTCCTCCCTCTCCTGAGCAGCCCTACAGAGGGCCCTGCAGACAGGGACTGGGCTAAAGGGCCCCAATCCACCCCGTCTCACGGCAAGGGTCTTGCACCCAATGACGGCAAGGGTGAATTTTGCCTCGGATGCCGCTTTGGTTTGGAGCCCCTCAATGCTCTCCTCCCCCAGCCCCCTTCTGCGATAACGAGCGCGCCTTTTCCCTTCACACCGCGAGCCCGACACTCTCCTGAGCCTGCTGGAATCTCATGGTGTTTATTTATAGCAAAGTCAACCCTCCTACGCTCAAAACATCTGTCTGAGGGGCCACCGCTGGGTGTCTCTTCTTCGACAGCACCCTGTCGCACTCTGGAGGCACGGCTAGCACGGCACTGACACACTCAATAGTGAAATAACCCCTGTCCGGGGCGGATGTGAACAATGAACAAACTCTGGTGTGCACACGCATGTCTCCCTGTCCTCTGACTGTACCCAGAGTACGGGAGCCTAGGGAACATCTCTTCAAGGGGCAAACTCCTCAATGCCCCACAACCTCCACCCCAGTGGCTGAGGACAAGGACACTCCATCAACAGCTGCCTTTGGCCCCACAGAACTGGAGAGATAATCCCGACGTCACGCACTGCAGGGCAGAGACAAAGGCAAGTGGGCATGCATGAACGTGGGCCCTCGGACAACTGCTGTGCGGAGGAGTCGTTAAGACTGGCCACAAGGTATTTCAGCAGCTGCCAGAACCAACGCCCAACCCTGGAGTCTGGTCTGTAGGTCCAGAGCCAGAAGAGGACCTTGCTAGCTGCCCTGCTTAAATGAAAGCTCTCGGATCCTCCTGCTGCACTAATGCATGTTGGAGGAGAGGAAAAACGGCCTCCCGGTTGTGTCTTTTATCGGCAAAGGCGCTGCAGGGATTCCATTGTCATCTACAACAATAGGTTGGACGTATTCACCTTCGAGAGCCGGTGGAGGACCGTCTGCTTCCCGGCAGGGACATAGCAATAGCGCCGCAGGTCCCGGCAGTGAGGAGAACCGGCACTCCAGCTAAATGAAGAGAAAGAGAGGAGGAAAGAGAGTGAGAGCTGGAAGTTTGGATGACGTCACTTGAGAGCGCCCCAGCGGGAGGATGGTGAGTAAGCTGTCTGGGGCAAGGTTCACCTTTTTGATTGTGTCCCGTATCTACCGCGTTGGGGCCTGATCCTGGATTGGAGCCTGTCGGGCGCTACGGTAACACAAATGAATAATAATGGAAGCACTGTCGGATGCTTTAGCCTCTCCAGTCCCTGGGGAGCAGCATTCTGGCCAGCGGGCCAAGCCCCATTTCAGCAGGGCACTGCTGAGTTACCCCACAGGAAGATTTGGTCCAGCGTATGGTTTATTTTATTTAAAACTAACCATTCCTGTGCTCTGTATTTTCCACCCTCCTTCAGTTTGATCACCACCCACCTCAGAGACTGCTCTGTGCCTTCCCTGCAGGGAACTCAAAACACTCCCCAAATATTAACCTCAGTTCCCCTGCACGTTTCACTCCTGTTTTACAGCTGAGAAACTGAGGCCCAGAGACGTGAAGCAACTTGCCTAAGGTTGCAGAGTGAGTCAGTCGCACAACTGGGAGTAGAAGGCAGGTCCCTGACTCCCAGCTCTGGGCCTTAGCCAGACCTCTCTCTTCCCGGAGTGGCGTGAGGCCGGGGAAGGCCGGGAGTCTGCCTTAGCAGCAGCCATCGCAATCAATGAGAGATCCTCCAGAATCGACCAGTCGATTGTGATTGACCGGTTGGTGACCACTGTCTAGATTATAGCAGGCGCTGCTGTAATGCTGTGGCGGATTCGCCATCCCTGGACATTTTCAACTCAAGACTGGATATTTTTCCTCTATTTCAAATAGGAATGAATTCATGGAAGTGCTACGGCCTCTATTATACAGGAGGTCAGACTAGGTCAGGTTGGCTCTCAACCCTTCCAGACTCCTAGGTCCCTTTCAAGGGTCTGATTTGTCTTGTGTACCCCCAAGTTTCACTTCACTTAAGAACTACTCGCTTACCCAACCAGACATAAAAATACAAACGTCACAGCCACTAGTACTGAACGAGTGCTGACGTCCTCACCCTTACCATAGAATTGTGAACTAAATCCATTGGAATATACATATTGTACTTACATTTCAGTGTACAGAGCCGAACAAACAAGTCATTGTCTGTATGAACCTGAAGTGGGTACTGACTTCACTAGTGCTTCTTCTGTGGCTTGTTGTAGAACTAGGCAAATTGTAAGATGAGTTGCTGTACCCCTGGAAGAGCTGTGCGTAGCCCCAGGGGTATGTGTACGCTGGACTAGGGGATCACAGCCATTTCTTTGGGCCTTATTTCTAGGACTCCAGTGTCTCTTTTCTACGCCCTCATGTTTTCTCACACTATCCAACACTCCGTAACCTATGGAAAATACGACTACTCTGTGCCCCCGTCAACATGCTTTCTGGGGTGGAAGGTGCGTCTCCTCCTTTTGGCCCCCACCCAGGCCTCCTCTGCCTCACACGTGAAGGGCAGCAGATACGAGTGGCAGTTCTGCACTGCCGTCCTCGGTGCTTTAAGTAGGATTTGACCGGTTCCACCCCTGCCAGCGTCCCTTATCTCAGTGAGATGGGAACAATCCCGCCAGCCATCTCATAATCAATAGGGTGGCTATTGGAAACGCTGTGTGCTGGCTGGGCCATGCGGGAAAGGAAGGGAGAAGGGATCACCGGGGATGGAGCCCAGGGCAGCTGAAGGGCTCTCCAACATTTTCTGTCGCTCTTTTCCCTCCTCCTCGCCTCACCCAACCCCTTTTCTGGGCACATCAAATATGGTCAATTCCGCCTCGTGCCTCTGACTGCAGTGCCGCTCCTCCCTGCCCCCCGCAACCCACAGTGTCCAGCCTCTGCACAGAGGGCCCCCAAACCAACAGCGCTGAAACGGTTAAAGAATCACCGGCAACTTCTAGACCCAGATGAATTCACTGACCTCCCTAGCCACCTCATCAGCGACTTGGGCCGGGCACCGTGTCCTCAGCTAGGGCTGCAGTGTCGAGTGCGCTAGCCCCTGGGGAGAGATCTGCCGTCTCACACTGGTCCTTGTGCTCCCCCGCGAGAACAGAAGCAGGGGGGTGTGAAGGCAGGAAGCAGAGGGCCCATGCTGGATCAAAGCTCCAGCTCCGTCGGGTAGGAGCCAGTGTCTGCCCCCCTCAGCCAGGCGGTTGTAGGGGCTTTGTAAATGTTCCCCCACCCTCACTGCTGCCACCGAAGAGGGTCAGTGAGCGCCAAGCGCACTGATCGCCGCTTGAGCAAAAAGCGGGCGTTCCAGTGCTGCCAGGGAGCGGGCGGGAGGCAGCAGCCCCAGGAACGTGGCAGAGGGTTTCAGGCTGCAGGAGAGCTGGGGGATAACACTGCAATAACCTGCCGCACGCGCAGCACCGGGGGACAGAGAGGGAGACTGTGAATGGCGGCTGCGCGGTGAGAAATCGCTTCTTTGCCAACAGTTTTAAGACCAGCTGGTGCCTGGGAGAGCTGCATGTGCTAGACAAGCAGCTCCAGGCCAGCCGGTTCCTGGCTGAATTCCAGGGCGAGCCACAGAACTCCCTAGGAAGGTCGGTCTTGTGCCTCGGGCACTGAATGGGGACTCAAAAGAGCCAGCATTATTCCCTGGTTCTGCCACAGATTCGCTGAATGCCCCATGGCAACTTGCTTGACCTCTCTCTGCCTCAAGTCCCCATATGTAAAATGGGGAGAATAATCCTTCCTCTCTGCTTGTCCAGTGAGGCCATAAGCTCCTTGGAGCAGGGACTGTCTTACCGTGTGTCCGGATACGACTAGCGCAATGCCATTCACAGCAGGGACGAAGCAATATAAATAACTCAGCTCCCTCTCTGCCGTCTAATGGGACAAATGTCTCCTTGCAGCCTCCCCCTCCTGCTCCTACCCTCCCAGTCCGATGGTTCTCCACATGGAGTCGCTCTATTTAGTGGGTGACTAAAGAGTTTGTCTTGGGGGGAGATTTCCAAAGTCACGGGAGGGACGTAGGTCCCAACCTGCCCTGGAGGCTTCTGAAATCCCCCTCTTAGCCTCCTGCTTCTCATGGCTGTCAGCACCCGGCGTAATGCACCTCTGGGGCTGGACAGTGCCCAAGTGCTAAGTAGCAAGATCACACAGGGCTCTACCTTGAAATATCACATCAGCGGTTTCAGAGACAACCCCCATGCCCGCTCCATGGTTAGATGTACTCCATCTCTGTACACCCCACTGCACTTCAAAATCCCCATCCTGGTATTACTACTAATACCTCAGAATATTGCAACTGGATTTAGTTTTTTAAGTAAGTCAAACTCACTTTGCAGCCTCTCTCGTTTGTTACCTTGCAGAGTTTGCTCAGTCTGGACAATGGACACGGGCCCACTCAGTTTCCCTTTCTGGTTCAGCTGCACTAGCTCAAGGCTGCCCTGTTTGAGTTGCCAGTGCCGGAGCAGAGCACGGGGAGGCAAACGAACATGGCTGTTTAATTTTTATATATGTTACTATTTTCATCTGGCAAAACTTTCATTTAAAAAAAGGAAAAGGAAAAGGAAAAGGAAAGACAAAAGCTGGATTTCAGGCCAAGCTCTCCGCCCCTGCCGCTTCATGGCCCAAAATTACAGCCAAGGGTTTTGCTTCTACAGAAAGGAAAAATCTCCAGCCGGAAAGCGATGTCCTACATTCACCAAGAATGCAATGAAATTCCACCCAGCTTCAAAGAGTCTTTGCTAAAACTGTGTTTCATGTGCACCCCCCTCTCCCTCCGCAACTATGGCCAACTATGCCCTGAAATGCAAACATGCTCAGAAATCGCATGTACGGCCTTTGTCTTACACAGTCATCCAGGTCTGCTTTGGCAGGCTTTTCCCAGAGCTGTTTTAACTAGTATATTTGATTTTAATCACCAGTAATAAACTGTCACCATCTTCGCGCTCAAGGAATCAATTTGGCTCTCTCAAGCGTCACTGTGCAGAAGGGCAGCCATGGAAGGTCACAGAATCTCAGGACTGGAAGGGACCTCGAGGGGTCATCTAGTCCAGTCCCCTGCACTTATGGCAGGACTAAGTATTATCTAGACCACCCCTGACAGGTGTTTGGGGATTTTTAAGAGCAGGTTGAACAATGCTGGAGATTCCACCACCACCCTGGGTAATTTATTCCAGTGCTTAACCACCTTGACCATTAGAAAGTTTTTCCTCATGTCCAAACTAAACCTTCCTTTCTGCAATTTAAACCCATTGCTTCTTGACCTGTCCTCAGAGGTTCAGAAGAACAATTCTTCTCCCTCCTCCTTGTAACAACCTTTTATGTACTTGAAAACTTATCATGTCCCCTCTGTCTTCTTTTCCAGACTAAACAAACCCAATTTTTTCAATCTTCCCTAGTAGGTCATGTTTTCTGGACTTTGGATCATTTTTGTTGTTTTTCTCTGGACTTTCTCTAATTTGTCCACATCTTTCCTGAAAGGTGGCACCCAGAACGGGATACAATACTCCTGGTGAGGCCTAATCAGTGTGGAGTAGAGCGGAAAAATTGTCCTGTGTCTTCTTACAATGCTTCTGCTAATACATCCCAGAATAATGTTCAGTTGGTTTTTTTTGGCTTTTTGGCAACAGTTACACTGTTGACTCATATTTAGCTTGTGGCCCACTAACCCCCAGATCCCTATCCGCAGGACTCCTTCCTAGGCAATCATTTTGTGTGTGTGCAACTGATTGTTCCTTCCTAAGTGGAGTACTTTTCATTTGTCCTTATTGAATTTCATCCTCTTGACTTCAGACCATTTCTCCAGTTTGTCCAGAGAGATAGGCAAAAAACTAAGTAGAGAATATAGCTTAGATTTCATGGGTTATGTAGTTGTGGTAACTGCGCGTGAAAATGCACTAAAGGATAAATTTGCATGTGCAATTATTGCCACTATGGAAATCTGGGTCTTTGTTTACAGTAAGGAGATCGTCCTTCCACAACAGCATCGGCAAACCCAAGGTTAGCTAGTCAAATCGGAAAGGTAAGGAGGATACCAGAGCAAAGAGCTCAGTTCTAATACCCTGCCTCAGAGCACTCTGTCAAGAAGAGAGAACAGACCCTCCCCAGTACAAAGCTAATAAGAGTATAAAGGGCAGGCCATTCTTCACTGGAAGCACAATACTTATTCTGCGGAGAATCGGTGCAAGCATGAAAGCTTTGGTGGACTCCAGGGTTTTGCACTGTTACCTTTATTAGCCACTGGGTGCTACATTAGAGAAGCCGATACACCTCCATGGAAGAATCTCTACCCTGCCCTTTCATCCCCAGGCACTCAACTCCCCTTGCAGCTCAGACTCACTGGAAAGGCCTTGCATTTCTGATGGCAGCTTTCACGAAAGCTGGCTTATTGTGGCCGTGGCGACGCGCCCAAGCATTGCGGGCAACAAACCCTACTGCGGCTGTTTGTCTATTAGTCATTAGGAAAAGTACACCGAGAGGAAATGGAAAGTGCTCCGAGATAAATGACTGAATGCCCACGTGCGCTGTATGCTCTCCAGCAAGAAAATACACCAGCTGCCACTGGGGATGGCCAAGAAAATGCAGAAGAGTAATCAAAGGCTGGCGAGAGAGAGGTGCTCCTGGGAGATCTAAAAGCATCTGGGGCCGGAGAGGATGGGCAGGATTCCAGCACAAAATGGGAAGGCCAAAGCAGAGATGTACAGCAAAAGAGAAGGTGAAAAAGACACTTCATCTAAGCAAGAAGTCACTGCATCAGGCAACAGCGGGGTCAAGGGTTATCCACATCCCCTAGACAAGAGAGAGGGACATTGCTAACAATTAAGTGAACAATTCAGTGATGAAGAGCGTGGGATGAGGCAGGGACCAATAATAGATCTGCCCTTGCCAGGAGGAAAGACAAAACATTGAGGCAAACCAGAATGGTGTCAACTATCCAAAGAACACCATGAGACACACACAAATTGGCAGGCATGAAAAGTCCCACCAAACCAGCACGGGATGGGATCACATCTGAGAGAGCGACCAAGGGATGGGGAAGAACGTTTCAGAGATTATATGGGACACAGAAAAGCTCATGTCAACAGTTTAAATGAAATCCTGGCTCCATGGAAATCAGAGTTTTGCAATTGGCTTAGATGGAAACAGCACTGCATCTTTGTATCCAGACAATGGAAACGAATGTATGACAAATGAAGTAAGTACAGCAAACTGGTTTCCATCTAAGGCTATGTCTACACCACAGCTGTGCCACTGTAAAGCCATGGTGTAGACACTTCCTCCATCGACAGAAGGGGTTCTTCCATCAGTGCAGTTAAGTCACCTTTCTGAGAGGTGGCGGCTAGGTCAACCGAAGAATTCTTCCATTGACCTTCTTGTGTCTACACCGGGGGTTAGGTTGACCTAACCATCACACTTGGGGTAGGAACATTTTCCACAGCCCCGAATGACGTAACAAGGCTGTGGAGCTCCCTGAAGCGGCGCTTTCATGGTGCTGTGTATAGGTCCCGGCTGACCCATCACCTGCTTCTTGCCCTTAGCCCTGGTGGTAGGCCAATTGTACTGGTCCCTGTCACAGGGGAGGCCAGGACACCATTGGTATCAAGTGATTCTCCACCTTACAGTGCCGAGTCTGGTTCCGGGGACATTGAGTGGTGATGGCTGCGTCGGAACAACTCCACTCTGACTCCAGTGATTCAGAGGCAGAGGATCTGTCCCTCCCTGGTCAGACCTGTCAGGAATGGTCTAGTTCAGGGGTCTCAAACATGCGGCCCGGGGGCCACATGCGGCCCGCAAAGCCCTTCCCTGCGGCCCGCCAAGCTTCCTGGCCCCCCCCCCCCGGGCCCCCCATAGCAGTTTGCAGGACGGAGGGGCCAGAAGTGGAGGCTTCTCTGCTGCCTGGCTGGGTCGCGTGTGTTTCTAGCTCTGGACTTCCTAGATTGCGCTTGCTTTGTTTGCCAAACAGCTGTTGGTGGTGCCTAGTGCTTTCCAGGAGGGAATGGGGAGCTGCGTGCTCAGAGGAGGAGGTGGGGCAGGGGTGGGACCTCTTGGAAGGGGTGGAGTGGGGGCACAGCCGGGGCAGCGAGGGTGTGTGTCAGTGGTGCGGCCCTCGAGCCAGTGCACTAGTCCTCATGCGGCCCTCGTGGTCATTTGAGTTTGAGACCCCTGGTCTAGTTATTAGGTAGCCCTGCCTTGAGTGTAGGGGACTGGACTAGATGACCTCTCGAGATCCCTGCCAGTCCTACACTTCTATGATGCTAGGAAGCACTGGGGGATTTGCTCGGGTACAATCAGGCTCCATTGCCAGCAGTCAAACCCAGCAGAAAAGTGTCCAAATTGAGAGAAGCTGTCGGCTCGAAGTGTAACATACTCGCTAAGCATGTCGCATTCTCATCTAGTGACTGGCCCAGTTAAACAACAAACTACTACTGCTGCCGCCTAATGGAGTTGCTCCTTTTGCTCGAGTGCTAGGGCCTGTGTGCGGATGCGGAAGGCTCAGGTTCAAACCCTGCAGATAATTGGTGGCGGTGATTGTTACGCGCATTCAGCAGCGTTCTGTACAAAGAACAAAGGCATGAACACAGCAGAGCCTCTGCAATACAAACTTTCCACAGGCCTCTCCTTTGTTTCAAGTGAATGACTTGTGCAAACTACCCCAGAATGACTCAGTTTGCCTCTCTCCCACTGCCTACGCCCTATGCAATTAGGAAGAGAGGCTAGGTTTGGATGAAATGTGACTATTTGTGGGGGAGGATTAAGAATGAAGATGTATGAAGTACAAGTGGAGGGAGCTGCACCGTGCCAAGGTGAGCTGGGCTACTGGACTCAGTGTGGCAGTCTACAAGACCAAACCCACCCAGGGGTAGGACGGTTCAATCAGTGTGTGGCTGCAACTCATTTGCCACAACAACCCCCCGCGAGTTAGTCACCAAGCGAGTATCCGCCAGTTCCTCATCCTTTCACTTGGGACAGAAGTCGCTGTTGTTTAATGCAGCAGATCATCGGGGAAACTCAGAACATCTCCCCAGGAATAAACTGAAGAGAGAGCTCCCGGGTTCTATTAAACAGTGACCGTTCTGTGCTCGTCAGGCTTGGAACGGTCTTAGGAATCTCCGGCGCAGGGTCCTCATGCAGCCAATGCCGCGGGTGATGCCATTACTCAGCAGCATGGTGCCACCAGCAGGAGTCTAAATTGCCAAGTACAGTTTAAGTCCTTCCTTAACCTGGGTACCTCAGTGCCGGTCTACAGCTGCTGAAAGCGCTTCATTCCCCAGTGATGTTCGGAAGGGACCACACTACAGACAGTTGAGGGGTTCTCCAACTTCAGTGCACTGTGACCCTCTTCTGACAACAACGACAACACGGCCCCAGGGCGGGGGATCGAAGCCTGCGCTCACCCAAGCCCAGCTGTCCTGGTGGTGGAGTGAAGCCAAAGCCCAAAGGCTTCAGGCCTAGGAGGGAGGCATGTAACCCTGGACCCCACCACCCAGGACTGAAGGTCTCGGTCTTCGGCCCCAGGTGGGGAGGCTTGATCTTCAGCCCCACGCCTCAGCAAGTCTAACACCAGCCCTGGCAACCCCATTAAAACAGGGCTGTGACCCACTGTGGGCTCCCAACCCACCCCTGAAATAAACCGTAGCCAGAATGTGCCCCATCTCGTGTGCAAGGAGGCCTGCAAGATGAAACCAGCTATGCCAGGTGAGGCACTGGGTTTTCTGAAGAAGCATCTACACTCTGCAATCCCAGCTTGCTGGCGAGTGTTGGCAACTTCCTGAGACTCCCTAGGGTGATCTCATTCCAGATGGCAGTGGGAGGACCTGCCAGTTGCCAACTCAGAGAGAGACGTTCACAATTTCTATGGAATTCATATCAGCAGACTCCTGCCCATCCTTGGATCATTTTCCCCCATAGACTCCCAAGTAAGCTGGATGTTATGCAGCAAGTCCCCTGGATTGTGTAGGACTCTGGTATGGCAGCCAGGAATTCTAGGCCGGCTTTGTTTCAGTTTAAAAATGGAGATTTGATTAAACTAGACATGAAGATTGATATTAAAGTCAGAACACTGGCCTCGGTTTACTAACAGATCCTTGTTCCCTTCTCCAGGGGCCTAATCCTGCCAGGTGCTGGACACCCTCAACTGCCCTTGAACACAGCATTGCCATTTCAGTGGATGACTCCGTTCCACTTCAAGCAATGGAGCTTTAAACACCACGGGACGGCCAGTCCCATTACGGATCGGAGGTGAAGACAGAACGGTACTTGAAGTGATCAGTCAGGAGCCTTTTGCTCGGTCTTGTGATTCCAGCATTCACAGCCTGGTGCTTTGCAGACATACCACAGTGCGGCTATTTCTGACATTTTATATGGTGAAAACAGATACAAAGTAGACTGATTCAAAAGACAGTCCTCACTGGAGTCAAGGCATAAATAGCACCCCTGAGACCATCCCATACAATCCTGTGCTACTGCCTCGCCGAGATAAAGATTTGAGTGTTTAGATTACAGTGGAACACAAATGTATTGCACCGCATTAAAATATAGATTGGAACAAGTTTGCCATCTGCCCAGGGAGGGACGCCAGCTCAGCCACCCTTTCTGTGCCAAGCAGACACACATTTTCAGGTGTCTCCTACACTGTAATTCTGAGCGAATCAGTGGGTGCTGCCTAGGTACCGTACTGGCTCCAGCACGAGAGCAGTACAAGTCTAACTCAGCAACCTAGTCAAGGCCTTACACCCCACCATCATGCTTAGGTGCTGGATGTCCTCACCTTCCACTACCAGAGAGGTAGCCGTGTTAGTCTGGAATAGCAGAGGTAACAAAGAGTCCTGTGGCACCTTAAAGACTGACTAAAGTACTGAAGCATAAGCTTTCGTGGGCTAATACCCACTTCGTCGGATGCAAGCTACCTGCCCCTGGACACTTCCACTTCTTGCATCCGACGAAGTGGGTATTAGCCCACGAAAGCTTATGCTTCAGTATTCATACTGAAAATCAAGATCAAGCGAGCTTTTGCCCTTCTGCTCCACGGGAGGTTTCTGTCCTCCCTGAGCTCGCCTTAGGACACCTGCATTACGGTTTGACAGTACTTCAGTACTTTAGTTAGTGCTTCAGTACTTTAGTTAGTGCTTCAGTACTTTAGTTAGTCTTTAAGGTGCCACAGGACTCTGTTACTTCACCTTCCACCAACTCCAAAGGAAGTTGAGGCCCTCAGCACCATTGAACCTCACTCAGGCAGGTAGAAAGCCGCCACCTAAAAAGGAGTCAAGCGGTGAGTATGTGGGTGAGAGGGGAATCTGAAACCTACTGAAAGGGCAGAACAGGGTCCATCCAGTATAAGAACTAAACCCTTCAGTTTGGAGTCTCTTCTCTGCAGAGCCTCAGCTGGGGTCAACTGGCATAGCTTCCACAACGGCAATAGAGCTATGCTGGTTTGTGGCAGCGGATGGTCAAACCAAAAATGCCTAGAGACCATCTTGTACCTATCGGCTCTGCCAGGAGCCGGGCAGTCCCTTTTGAGAGGACAGGGCCTGGTTACCGTATAGAACAGCGACCAGAGAAAGTAAAGGTTGGATGGTTCCCAAGACAATAAGAAAATGAACCAGAATTCTTTGAGAGGACCTTGAACATTCACACTCCTGGGATGTGGCAACCAGTGAGATTGGACCAGTGGAACTCCTAGCAGCAGTGTCTGTTGAAGTGCTCGCGTCCTGGGGTGATTCTGAACGTTCGGAGGGTGAGGCTACATGGCACTCCGACTCCCTCAGCTCCTTCCAACTGAGACAGCAGACGGACCAGGAACTTCACTGGGCAATTGGAGCAGGATCAGTCAGATTGTTCCAAGAGTGTGAACGTGTAGAGGAGATTTGTTTCAGAACATTAACTCGGACACTGAAATTGCCCGGCCATGCAGTGCCTCATGCAGTGCCGCTATTGTGTCAGATTTAGGGTTGTTTTCCCCTTCATTGCTCCTTTTGTTCTATTTTACATAATCGGATTTAATGCTGACCTTGGCCAGTTTCTAGCAGAATGGCCTCGCCTGGTCTTTGGGGCTGTGTTGAGGCTTTATCCCTCCTTTTGGAGGGTTCAAAGCAAAGTTCTCAAAGTGGTTTACACACCTCCCAACGGAGATCGCCCTGGGAGCGGAGCTCGGCAAGCTACAACTGCTTCAGTAGGGCTATTGCTAGACTGACGGGGACCATTTCTTCCCCGAGAACCTAGTTGCAGACTCTGCTCTGTGGCCACTCACACAGGGCTTTAAACAGAGTTTGAGCGCTATCTTTGAGCAGGGGTTAAACTTGGCTGTGTCTGACTTTAGGTTCTAAACAGAGTTTGAGCTGTTAGTACTCACTGCCCTGCTCCAGCTCTGGAGCCGGAGGAGATTTGTGTCCCCACCCTCCTGATTGTGGGGCCCAGGGCCCTGCACGCCCCTGAACGAGAGCAGATCCTTCCGAAAAATATCCGCTCTTGATTTATGGAGAATCCCCCCCCCCTTGTTAAATTGTTCCAGGGGTTACTTAGCCTCACGGTTGAATATTTGTGCTTTACTTATGCATGGCTGTACACGCACAATTGCAGTCGTGGACTGACTCTCAGATGTGCGAGGCACTTGTAAGGCCTTTGGAAGCCACTGAGGGCTCCGGGGTAAGTTTACACGGCAGCTGGGAGGGAGCCTGGTTAGACTGGTGCTAAAAACATTCATGTGGACGCTGTAGCTCAGCTGCAGCTCAGGCTCCCAAGCCCACTCGTCCCCCTGCATCTGAGCCTCTGCCAGAGCCATGTTAGCTCCAGTCTGCATACGCAGGCTGGCAGGCCCACCCTCCCCTGCAGGGTACACCTAGCCTGTGTTCCCAGCATCTCTGACAACGAGGCCCAGGGAGGCTGTAGGAGCCTTTGGCTCCCCCCAGCAAACACAGTGCTCATCCTTTCACAGGTTTAAAAGCTTCTTCTCTCAGAGGTGGGGTGGTGGCTTTTAAAGACCCAGAATCTGAAGGAAATGATTTTAAAATGGGGCAAATCTGAGGTTTACCCTGCTTCCTGCTGCTTCTCATGAAGCGTCTGCCCCTCCCGAGGGCCTGGGGGCTCTGGGTTTTTTTGGTGGTTTCCAGGGGGGGGTGGTGACATCTAGAAGTGGCCAGGGAAACCTGGTACTTTAGATGAACATGCACGTGCAAGATTTGTGCTTTAAGGAGCCACTGCCGCAGCAGAAAGGGATTTCTCGGAGAGCTGCTATTACACATGTAACTAGAAACCTTTTCTTTTTTTGGCTCACCACGAAATGCTGAGTTTGCACCAAAGATCCTATTGAAAAGCGAAAGCCGTTAGGCAAGAATATGTTATGGTGCAAGTAGCCACTCAGTTTTCCAAACAGATATTAACGCAGGGACAAAGGGTGCTGGTATTCCCAGGAGGGGATCATTGGTGATCCTTCTTGTACAACGGGAAAGCTTCCCTGTGTGTCTTCAAGAATAGTCTGAGAAACATACGGCAAGATTCTAAAGCTGGTTACAATTGACACAGTCCCTGTTTTGCAGAGGGGTTCAGTGCATCAGCTTTTCCCAGTTCCATGGGGGTTAACTTGCTGTCAACTTGACATTGTGCCTGATCTAATCTGCAGGGGAGCTGGAACAATTTTTATGGGGGTGGGGGATTCTGAGAGCCATTGAACCAAATTGTAAACCCTGGATATAATGGAAACCACCTCAAGCCAGGGTGTGTGGCCGCACCCTTAGCTCCAGCACCTATGCCAATTTCCACACTAGGGGCTGGTCTTCACTACCTGCCGGGTCGGTGGGTAGCGATCGGTCTTTTGGCAATCGATTTCTCATGTCTTGTGAAGACGTGAGAAATTGATCGCCGCGGCGCCCCCATCGACTCTGGAACTCCAGCTTGCCGGGAGGTGCAAGCTGGAGTGGACGGGGGAGCATGCCGCCGACCGCCGCTGATGTGAGGACGGCAGGTAAGTCAGCTGCAGATACGCAAACTTCAGCTCCGTGATTCATACGGATCTGCCGTCGATCCCCCCTGGTAATGAGGACCAGCCCTATATGGCACTCTGTTAACTTGCTTTATCAAAAAGCACAATCTCTCCAGGAAGCCCCGTTTGATGCAGAGACACTGGTTTCATGGGCGGAGGCGTGGGGGAGTGGAACTCTGCGACAGGTACTTTGGGACCAGCGGGGTAAGAGCAGGAGGAGATTAAAGGCAGGATCCCTGGGATCTAGGCCCCATGTTCTAGGTGAGGCCCAGCTAGAACAGCGAGACAGAGAAGCAGCAACACCACGGAACACAGCTGATTGCAGACGGCAAAGCCAGCTCGCCTCCTTGCGGGAGCGCCCAGGGACTGACGACACAATTCCATGGGGCTGGAGAGGAGGACGGGTGATGAGAAATTCACTTCTCAACGTGGAAGAAGAAAGCGGAAGGTTGGTATGACCAGCTCCCCTCTAACCTCGATTCATCCTGAGCCAGGAGACGCTGTTCACAAAGGACCAGGTCCAGGGCCCAATGAAGTCCCATTTGAGCTTTATAAGGAGGCCTTTGAGGGTGAAGGGGGGTTTCTGTAGGGGTGGAGCCCTTGTGCTGGCTCTATAAGCGTGGGCAGGGAAGTTGCTTTCTTTTGAGCACAAGATGCAGATGCTTAAAGATCAAAGAGACGGAAAAAATGGTTTCACCCGCCTGCGTAAGGTCATCACTCCAGACAGGCCTGATCTAGAGGCAGGGGCAGGGTGATATTTTACAGGGCTGAGCTGACACATGCAATCCAGGGGATTTTGACAGGAGAATCTGCCTTCATCGACCTTGAGGGGGAAGAAATGAGCCAGGAGCTCGCTCATCAATCACCCCACGAGCCTCCCGTTGAGATGCCGCATAAATCTTTCAAGAATAACTCCCCGTCTGCACAAGGAGGCCCCAGGGTGCAATGCTGCCGGAGAGGCACCTGGAAGGGGCTGACCGGGTGGGTGCGGGCCCAAAAGCGGCCTGTCCTCTGGGTGTGATGATCCGGAACAAGCAGCCGCCTCTGCAGAGCCCAGCTCCAGAGCTGCGTTGCGTTTGCAGAGGGGGGGTTGTGCCGGTCACAGGCATCGCCATTAAGTTTGACTTATGGGGAGGCCGGGGCCAGTGCAGCCTCGCCCCTCCGCTCCGGAGCATCCCCCCCGGCCGCCCCCCTCCGCTCCGGAGCATCCCCCCGGCCGCCCCCCTCCGCTCCGGAGCATCCCCCCCGGCCGCCCCCCTCCGCTCCGGAGCATCCCCCCCGGCCGCCCCCCTCCGCTCCGGAGCATCCCCCCCGGCCGCCCCCCTCCGCTCCGGAGCATCCCCCCCCCCCGGCCGGCCTCCCCTCCCCCCCGGTGATGCAGCGCTTTCCGTGCGCATCTCGGGCGCGTTGCGCTCACCTGAGTTCGCTCAGCGGGTCTTCTCGGCAGGTCCTCCGGGGGGTGCAGCGCCACTGCGGTTCTGCGGCAGGCGGCCGGCTCGCTCAGCAACCTGCCAGCGGGGAAGACAGAGGCGAGGGGAAGGGATGAGAACCGGCCCCCGCCCCTCCCAAAGCTCAGCCCCGACAGGCGGGGATGCGCCGCTTCCTGCGCCTATTCCGGGCGCACGGACAAGCGCCCCCGCCCGCCCCGGGGCGCACGGCGAGAGATGCCCGCCCCCGCCCGCCCCGTCCCCTGCCTGGCAGCGTCCACTCCCAGGGCTCTGCCTCCATCACCTGCTCCCGCGGCCATGCTGCTGCCTCGCCGGGATGCTCCTGGCGGCCGGTCCGGGAGGGAGGCAGCGCCGCCTTCGCTCACATGCTGGTGCGTAACCGGCGCTCGCCTCTTAAAGAGACAGCGGCCAGGGGGTCCCCGCCCCCTCAACGGGCGATTTTCGCCAAGTTGATAGCAACCTCCCCCCCCCCCCCGTCTCCCAGCGATCAGGGGCCCCGGGGGCTCTGTCCTTGAATTACTAAATCCGCTCCACTTCGGAATGATGGGCCATGTTCATTCCGGCGCCACTCCGGATTCAGAGCCGGGCCAGCACACACGTGTGGACACATCTCTAGCCCCACTCCAGGTACCTGGCTGGTTGTTCCGGTCGGCTGTCATTCACCCCGCCTCGCTGGATTCCCTGTCCGGGGCAGCAGGCGCGTTAAGAAACCGCAGCAGGAGTGAAAGGACAAGAAACCCCATGAAGAGCCCGCTGGCTTGCCCAGCCCCTGAAGGCTGCCACACAGACAAAGGAAAAAAAGCCCCAGGAAATGTCACACAAGCAATAACCGTTTCTATAGCAACATGCATCCCATCCAACACTTTACAGTCTCCAGGACAGATTCTGATCTCAGGCACCAGTGGTGTAAATCTGGAATAACTAGTGCAGGCAATAGAGTGACTCCAAATTTACACCACGGTAACTGGTCAGAATTTGGTCCTTCTTCAAACCAAAATATGTAATTATAATTGGGAATTAATAGACATGGCTTCATTCGCTTCTCACACTGGTTAGATGAGAAACTCCAACAAAGTCAACCGAAATGGATTGATGTAAAATTGATGGAGAGGAGAATCAGACCCAGAAGAGTCAAATAAGGAGATACGGCCACAGTTCATCTGATGTCAGGTGTTTAAGGTGTTGGGGATTCGATTTGGTATTTCCTGACTATTCAGTCTGTGACTAGATACAGTGGAAAATCTGTAAAGTGCTTTGAGAGACTTCTGGATGAAAAGTGCTGTCCCCTTTTAGACTATAAAGTCATAATCCTGAAAAAACATTTGTACGCACATAACTTTGTTCAGCATTTGTAAAGCATGTGCAAAAATCTTTGCAGGATCCGAGCTCAGTATACACACGGTGTTCAATTTACCTCTCTCTCCTGCCTACACTTCTCTTATTCATCTCTGCTTGCCTTCTCAGACCTTCTTCCAAACCACTTTTGTTATATCCTGCTTCTACTCTTGTTTTCATGCTTTCTTCCAAACTGAAAGCCCCTCACTTAGACACATGCAAGCTTTCCTCCTTCCAATCCCTCTTCAAAACACCTCATCCTGTGGAAGTCTTTCAAACAGTGATCTTTGCAAGGGTCTTAAACCAGCTACGGATCTTGATCTTGAAGTGGAGGAGTCAAAATTTCCAGCATTGACATCTGGGTCCGATTGAAGAGTTCCACAAGGGAGAGATGACCTCTTCTCGCATGAAAGACGTGAGTGGACAGAAGTATGCTTCCTATATACACTACAGAGTTTGGTGACTTAAAAATACCTGGAACACATTGAAAGTTGGGAGTGCCAGTTTTTCTGTACACTTGAACGGTTCGTTACTGATTCAGAGCTCCAAGGAGCTTGTGCAGTCCACACCAGAAGCCAGTGAGAGCAGAATAAATAATCTGCTCCACTAATTGTATCCCTAGATTGCAAAGAGAGAGCTAGGGAAGGTGAGAATGTCCATATCTTCCATCCACAAATGACTGTACTGCAGTAGAACTCTAGCTATGGAAGAGGCAGGGATAGTCATCCCTGCAAGAAAGCAGCATCCGGGTCACCTGCTGTATACATTACAATGTGCCACCCAGTACCATAGACTGCATTACTGCTGGTTCATCTTCCTGTTCACCGTTGTGTCCTTTATTTGTATTATTGTAGCATGTAGGATCTGTAGTCATGTCTTCTCATGTGTCTTAGGTACTACCGTTATTTTCATGTTCAGACCCTTCTCCCTCCTGCATCACAGGCATTCATTTTTCTCCACCTGAGTCTCTCATGCAGCAATTTTTTCTGACTGCACCATAGACTGCAGGTCTTTCCCTTTATCTTCCATGTAATACACCCTAACATGTCAGTCCCTCTACTCTGCACTTGAAAAACAGCAATCAAACAGGCTACCAGGGATTTATGAAGGTACTATCACAAGGCAGTTGCAGATGTAAAACATGCAGTTAATTTCCCCCCCAAGTACAGAAGAATATAATATAAGAATGACCATACTGGGCTAGATGGACCACCAATGGGCTAGATTGGCCACTTCACACAGTGGCCAAAGCCAGGTGCTTCAGAGGGAATGAACAGAACAGGCAATCATTGAATAATCCATCCACTAACATTCACTCAGTTTCTGGCATTCAGCTGGCATAAAAGTTAGCACAAAAGTTTACTTGAGGAGTGACAAATGATAGAGTCACTAACCAGAATCAGAGAGGTAGCCGTGTTAGTCTGGAATAGCAGAAGTAACAAAGAGTCCTGTGGCACCTTAAAGACTAACTAAAGTATTGAAGCATAAGCTTTCGTGGGCTAATACCCACTTCGTCGGCTTGCATCCGACGAAGTGGGTATTAGCCCACGGAAGCTTATGCTTCAATACTTTAGTTAGAGTCACTAACTACTCCCTTAAATAGTCACATGTGGCCTGAGGGAGTCCTTGAAAACTACCTTTCTGACAAGGAAACCATTTCCAAAAAAATCCTTTCATGACATTCTAGTGTCTATTTCTCACAAGTTTTCACTTTTGGTTTAAATAGGTGACCAGACAGCCAATGCAAAAAATTGGGACGGGGGTTGGGGGTAATAGGACCAGAACATCTGGTCACCCTAGTTTACAACTACATTTTCTAGAATGGTTTAAGATTAGCAGCTGTGTTAGTCTGTATCCATAAAGAAAACAAGGAATATTTGTGGCACCTTAGAGACTAACCAATTTATTTCAGCATAAGCTTATGCTGAAATTGGTTAGTCTCTAAAGTGCCACAAGTATTCCTTGTTTATTTTCTAGAATGTCCATCATTTGAGCCTTCCTGCTTCACATACATACAAGATGGCTCTTAATGATTCAATGGGGAGACAGCAAGCTTTGGTGGGTAAGGCCTGGGACTGGAAGTCAGAGAGACTTTTTTATTGTTGTCTTGGCCATGGGCCTGCTCCCAAGGTAACAGATGGTAGATTTTGAAAAACAAACTCCCTTTTTCTCCACAAATTGGTACTCAGACTCCTAAGTAAAAGTGTCTGGCCAGCCCTCAAAGAAAAGAAAAACATAAGCCATTCATAATTACAGTCCCAGGCCAGTCTAAATTTGGATGAGATCTCTTCTGCACATGTCATCAATGAACAATGTTCTGCTTCTATAGAGAAAGACTTAGGTCTTTTAGTTCTGCCTGGTAGGGTCTCTTTCTTCACAGAAGGCAATCTGTCAAACCACTAGCTCTGGAATAACTATAAGGACTCCTATTTTAATTTGTATCTTATTAGGTTATCTCAAACTGGGCAACAACAAACAAGCAAACAGCATGTAAGTAATAATTAATGGTTAATTCTACTAACACTTACTCATGTGAGTAGTCTAATTGAATCCATGGGAGGGGCTACTCTTATGCAGGATTGGGCCCGGATTCAACAAACAAGTAATTTTTTACATGTCAATGGTGAGCAATACGTGTTTGGGCTCTGAGGAGGTATCCAAACTGATAAATGTGTGGAAATTCCAAAATTCAAAACTAAAGTTACCACCACTCATTTAACTTTTGGGGGGAAGGGGCATTCCTATAACTTAAACCAATGGAAAACCAATCTCTTTTTCAGTTTTCATAAATAGTATTTGCTCCCATCTTTTAGCCAATAGAAAATAATTGTGGCTGAGATATTAAAATCTCCTAGATTTTTTCTAAACAGAATTGTTGACATAATCTTTATGCTAGCATCAGGATAAACAACATGCCTGTCTTCAATGATCCTTTTCAAACTACTGGATCCACCCATTGCACTACATATAAATAGCAATGTTTCCTATAACCAGCAGTGTTTCCAATGGAGTATTAAGGACCCAGTCCCGAAACTATATTCACACATACTCAGGAGTTTTCTTTCATGTTATGGATCAGAGCCCAAATTTGTACTCGGTCTATTAAGTGAATTCATTTTTTTTTAAATCACACTACTTGCATTTTTCTGTATGGATAGTATATAGTACACAGTGAAGCATTACTAACCACTATATGATCCTTGACTTACCAGGCAGAGGTTCATTCTGCTTCAAACTGCTTTAAAGAGAGCAATGAAGCCTTAGATTGAAATCAAATTATTCCTCATAAGAATAGCCATACAAGGTCAGATCAATAGCCCAGTAACCTGTTTTCTGACAGTGGCCAATGCCAGGTATTTCACAGGGAATGAACAGAACAGTCAGTCATCAAGTGATCCATCCCCTGTTGTCCACTCCCAGCTTCTGGCAGTCAGAGGCTTAGGGACGCCCAGAACATGTGATTGCATCCTTGCCTATCTTGACTAATAGCCATTAATGGACTTATCCTCCATGAACTTATCTAGTTCTTTTTTGAACCCCATTATATTTTTGGCCTTCACTAGATCCCCTGGCAATGAGTTCCACAGGTTGATTATGGAATGTGTGAAGAAATACTTCAGTTTGTTTGTTTTAAACCTGCTGCCTATTAATGTAATGGGGCGATCCCAATAATTGTGTTATGTGAAGGAGTAAATAACACTTCCTTATTCACTTTCTCCACTCCATTCATGATTTATAGACCTATAATATAATAATATGGAGATATACCTATCTCATAGAACTGGAAGGACCTTGAAAGGTCATCGAGTCCAGTCCCCTGCCTACACTAGCAGGCCAAAGTACTGTCCCCTGACAGATTTTTTTTTGCCTGAGATCCCTAAATGACCTCCTCAAATATTGAACTCACAACCCTCGGTTTAGCAGGCCAAAGCTCAAACCACTCAGCTATCCCTCTCCCCAGAGTTGCACAGCTGTAACTTGCACTTTTCCTGAGTTGCACACCAACTTCTAGGAGTAAGCATATCAGCACTTTCAATAACAGTGGTAATAAGCTCACTTCTTCATTAAAGCTACACAAAAGTCAGATAATTATGGGGAGAATAGAATAGAAACCTTTAGCATTCTGTCTTACTTTTAAACTGCTGACAGTTAAAAAGAGACATTTTCTCCAGGATATTTCCCAAAAATTGATCACTGTTAGGGCTGCTCTGCAAATCAAACTATTTTTTTAACTGTATAATTTTCCAGGGAGCCAGTGAGATGCTAAATCAAGGAAGCAAATCCTGGCTCCAGTATATGTCTGTTGGTTTTGACACTTTGCAGCTGATATCAACAAGATAAGAAGATGTCTGCTTTTGCTTTTTACAGATTTAATCTCAATGGGTTGGACACAAAATACCTCAACATGTTGTTAAAATTTTTTAATGTACATTACTATCTCACATTTCAGTATATTTAAGATAACTAATTTCTCAATGCAGAAAACATTAATTTACAACACTGAAATAAAAGTGATAGAACATCCTAGGAGAAAAGAGAGGAGAAGATATAATAATGCACTGAGTTAGTTAAATTTAACAAAGAATTTTAAATGTCAACAAATACTTTTTAAAAAGTAATCTTTAAGAAAAATACTGAGCAGTATTTCAGGGTTTAACATGTCTTCCTGATGTTATATGAATATTTTGGGCCTGGAGTAACTTCTCTACAGTTCTCTAAAGAACTAGCAGAGTAATAGAAAATGGAACTATTAGTTTTCTAGAGTTAGAGACATGGTCAGCAGTTTTTGAAAATCTATTGCTAGAGTTTAAAATATAAAGTTTAACCTTTCCCTGTAAGAAAGTTATAATTTTAAAATGGACTGTAATGTTTCTGATAAAGACCACTTAAAGTATCACCGTTATCACAAAGTAGGAAAATATGCTTTAGTGGTGTTATCCAATAAAAATTAAGTTAAAAATAAATACACATCACTTTCAGTTATGAAATAAACAGACTGTACCATGGCTTGTGATAAACTATATACATTTTCAGAAATGTACACAAGTTGAATATTTTCATTAGTTAGTAGGATTTCATGGACCATTATATATGGACATTTGTATCTCACTTATATAACCTTTTAATAGCACAGAAAATAGTCAAATCTATTCATGTACCCTGTGACATCTGAACTGAATATTTAATAGGTCTTTTTTGAAAAATAACCTACTGCAAAATATTTTGGCTTAACAATTTTAAAAAACAGTGTTTGTTGTAACTCTAGAAAGGTTTTAAAGAACTTTCTCAGAGATTTTTAAAAGAAATGTAATATTAAATACAAAATTCACTGGAGTGGAATGCTTATTTTTAGCTTTTCTTCATTAACAAAATATTGAACTAATTATAATATTAAACAAAATATTTTTTAAAAAACTTAAACCTTATAATAAACATCTTCTCCATGAATAACCATGAAATATATATCACACCTACACAAGGTTAGCTATTATTTAATCCAGAGAGGAGGTGCAAGGATGATATAGGGGGAACTACTCATCAATTCCCCGTGGTTTGATGACACCTGCAACTCCCTCCTGTGGAAAAAAGAATTTTTGAAAAATTCAGAGCACAATTTTGAATCCGTGTCTCTGAATGGTACGTGTAGATAATGCCAGCTCTCAGAGAGTATGGAACTTTGGACCCACAGCTGCTATAATATCAGCATAGGGAGCACACTGAGTAAGCTCAATAGCCTGCTGTTTCTTTAAAACAAGGAAGCTGTAAAACTTGGCTGAAACTTGTTTCCGGTCATTTTTCTTACAGAGCTCCAAAAAACTGAACTCACTCACTCCTGATTTGTTGAGGTACTGTATAGAAAAAGAAATTGAAAAATATAGTATAGTAAAGTCAGTTTAACTGTTAATAAAACTAAACCCCATGGGTACTGATTTTACAAATATTTTTGCAGAGGAGTAAATATTTACAGGACTGAGGCCTTAAAAGGGTTTCTTATCTGTATGTTTGAATGAATGTAATTTTCCTAAAGTTCTTTACAAATTTTACAGTGTTGCCAACTCTTGCAATTTTATCACAAGTCTCACAATATTTTGTGTTTTCTTAACTCCCCACTTCTGGAATCAAGAGATTGCACATGAATCTAAGCTTTCATTTAAAAACAAATTCTAGCCTTTGATGTTGTGCAGAAAAGCTTGAAAAGATAAAGGAAGTGCATCCTAACGGGGCCAAAAAGCAAAAGGCAAACAAAAAGAACCTACCATTTATTTAAAAATCTCATCATTTGGCGGGGGAGGGGTCTGAGTTATGGATTTTGGATGGTTGGAGTTGGCAATACTGTTGATGATACAAGATGCAATGTATCCCATACAAATCTATTTTGGCCTTGATCCTGCAAAACGTTACATGTATATTTATAGTATAAGTTATTTGTTCCATTTAATTCAATGGGACTACTCAAATCCATAAAAACAATCACATGTGTAAGGCTTTGCAGAACTGCTAGTCCTTATATTATAATTACTGTGGCTTTTGCTGTCTTCCCTTCTAAGTACAGCAAATTCCATTAAAAATACAGTAAAGTCTATCACAACTTGGTAAATGTTTATATGATTTTTGTAAATGGCTATGTGTGTGACCATGTAAATATACACACATACATCACACATACTTATATATAAAACTATGTTAAAATAAGATGATTAAGGTTGGAAAATCAAGCACTACAAAGTTAAGAAATGCTAGAATTAAGGTTACCTGTACCCCCCTTGTATGTTTGCATTATGATACATTCTTTAGTTGTAGGATCACTTACTATGGTTTTTCACAGAATCCCTGCCTCATTCAGTGCACAGAATAGTCTATGCTCAATTAATGCACAGTTGTTCCATGTGTGGCCCACATCATTCAAACCTTGTTCTGAAGAGAGAATTATTAATTTTCTCACGGGTTTTTCTATCGTACTCATCACCACAGCATCCGAATGCTTCACAAACATTAGAAAATGAAATTTCACAACACCTCTGTGAGATGAAGAGTTATTACTATCCTCATTCTACAGACAGGGAACTGAGGACATAGCAATTTAAGCCTCCATAAGCAGAAGCACCTGTAGTCTATTCTATCTGTCTTTGCATGATCTGGGCATGAAAACCCAACAAATGGAACACCCAGAAGGAGAATTACTTTCAACCCAGCACTTCAGACATCTGATGTGGTCATCCAGAGCCAGGAAGACAGCTGGGCACAAAGCACGTCTTTTAAATCCTAGCTGCTTCTTCTTCTTCTTCGATTGTTCTGCCATATCATGGAATGAAATTTACCAACCCTCCTTAACTATCTACACTTATTACTTAACTACACTGCACACTAACAACAACTAAAACTATCAAAGTCACTATCAAACGAGGAAAACCCCTGGATCTGAATGGACTGGAACGTTTTACTTCTATCTGCTGCGGCAGCTGGAAGGAACTGAAGTGGTAAAGTGCAGTGTCCCCTTATATAGCCTTGCCCTCAGGACATTCAAAAGCACTGAGGGGAAGTCTGGGTGTGGGGAGGGAGGGTGTGAACATGTGTTCCTCCCAGGCTCAGTCATTTGCCCCCACCCGCAGATCTGGCTTATGTTCCCTCTACATTCAGATCAGACAGCTGTCTTCTCAGTGGTGCCTGGTACCAGCAGGGGAGAGAAGGAGGGCATCAAGAGCACAGGAAAGCCAGTCTCCCTGCTCTCACTTCTGATGCCTGGCCCACAGCAGTCCAGACCTGTAATTTCAGGGAAGTCCAGCTCAGTCCTGAGCTGGAGAATGCCAGATTCTGTATGAACCTTCTGAGTTTTTAGCTGTAAAGCTCTACTAAGCAATAATTGCAATTGTTCAAAGACTTACAATTGGTCAAACTTGGGCAGATTTTCACAGGAAAGGCAAACAGAAAATCCCTGCCACACAGGCAAAACCTCTGCCAAATTTCAAGATCCTGCTCCAAAGCATATGAGCACAAGAGCTTCTTAAAATGAAGGTCATCAGAATTTTTTTAATATGTGCAAAACAATGTATGTTTCCCCAGCATCATTTTGAGAAATGTCTGGATCATTTGGGCTGAAATTTTCCAACAAATTTAGACTGATGCAGACACCCAACATGTAAAACTTTAGCTTGAACAGTCTGGCAAAATTTGGCAAATTTATGAGCAATTGAAAATAGAGTCTTACAATGGGAAGTGTCGGGTAACCTTAATAATAGGCAGTGCTACCATACCCACCAATAATAAAATCATGGTCCAGTGTTAAAGCAAACTTCAGAGTGAGAAATCAAGTATTCCAAAATTAGAAAGTGCTAAAAATTCAAAAAAATGGGCATGGTTTGCCACTATACAAAGCATTCTGAAGCCTGAGAGTATCCGTGTCAACACAGAATAAAATGTGGTTGTATCACACATGAAACTCCCAGAGTCCAGTAGCATATGTAATGTATCAACAAATAGCAATTGGTTGTACATTATATTTAATGGTTCAATCCAAGTCAATAGCTGGTTCAAAAAGCATCTAACAGCTAAATCCAACATCATACCCGTAAAGTGTTCAATATTTGAAGAGTTCTTTTGCTCCACCTTCTTTCTTCACTGTCTTCATCATTCTTCACCATCTCCTGTATAGGAGATTAATACAAGCATTAGATGTAACATAAAAATCACATGCCAAAATGTTAAAAATGTGACAAGTATTTTAGCTCACTCATTTAAATTTCAACAGTAATTTACCTCCCTACCTGGTAAATTTCACTTTTTAAAAGGCTTCAATTTTTTTACTTGGCCTCTACATCTACAATAGATGTGTTATCTATTTTGACAATGCCTAACCACATCAGAGATGTATTAAGGGTGAAGCTGGGTATTTTGGTAGTTGTGTAAGGAACAGTTCGGGCTTTTGAAACCTGTGGAGTACTAGGCTGTAAGAAATTGTAAAAACTTTAGCTAGATAAATCTACTCAGAGGGGCTCACATCTTGTTTAACAGCATTTTAATTAACATGCAAGCAGCCCACTGACTTGCAAAGTAAGGTACTTACCCGTGTGAATAAGCATATCAGAACTTTTAAACTATTTTGCTACTGTTCATGGGCCAATCTGGCATTTAAAATGTTATTTTTGTATTTTGGAGTTAATGACCTATTAAGATGAATGGGGCACTTCACTCACAGCTACCTGTTTCAGGCTGCCTGCAGACTCAAGTTTAAACTTGGTGCAAGTTTTTAAAATTTTCTTCACAATCATTAAGGTCACAAACATTTTTTTTAAATGAAAGCTTACATTCTGCAGCAAGGAGTTGATTCAAGGCAAATTCCACAAAGCTTTCATGGTGGAATACACAGGGTCTTGATTACTAAACCAGGGTTTCATATTTGTGCAAATTTTGACAGCCACAGGAAAAACTCGACAAACATGAATTTTACATTTTACATGGCCATACCATGTATCTTTTTCAGCACACATAAATAATAATTAGGTTCAATTTATAAGTAGTTTATAAAGAGTTAATAAGCGAACAGATATTTTAATAAATGGTTAGTAAATTGGTATAGCATCTAACAAGTTTTCTTATCAATATGGTTCAGAACCATCCATAAGACATTTTACTAACATATTTAAAAACATCTATAACACAAGCTACTCATGTCTGTAACATACTTATAACATCTATTAATTATTTATTAACTCACTGTAAATGGAAACTTAATATAAACCGTGGCTAATAAATACATGCATTGGTTCTTTTACATTTATTGAAGGTGCTTACAATAGTCTCATCAATTTTATTAGCAGCCTCATTTCTGCCATTCTGTAATGCCAACACAAATGAATCATCAGTAATAGTTCTCTCGGTTTCTGTATGGGCTGACTCTTGCAGATAGCTTGACTCTTCCATTATCAACATCTCTATATTAACAAGAAGACAAAGTTTAAAATGAAATTGCATTGAATTTCAAAAATTAACACCTAACAATCATGGAGGATATGAATCAAAATGAGTGCTGAGCAGAGGAGCTGCGTACCCAAAGTTACTTTGGGACAAAAAGATAGTGGAAAAGTTTTCTATGAACCATGTAAAAACCGACCTTTCACTTGCAGGAAAGGGGCATGACGGGGCATATGAATGCTTAGCATAACTGGCACAGAAATACCTTGCAATGCTGGCTACAGAAGTGCCATGCAAATGCCTGTTCTCACTTTCAGGTGACATTGTAAACAAGAAGCAGGCAGGAGTATCTCCCGTAAATGTAAACAAACTTGTTTGTCTTATTGACTGGCTGAACAAGAACTAGGACTGATTGGACTTCTGGGCTCTAAAGTTTTACATTGTTTTGTTTTTGAGTGCAGTTATGTAACCAAAAAAAAATTACTTTTACAATAGAGATTGCACTACAGTACTTTTATGAGATGAACTGAAAAATACTTTCTTTTGTTTATCATTTTTACAGTGCAAATATGTATAATAAAAATGAATATCAAGTGAGTACTGTACACTTTGTGTTCTGTGTTGTAACAGAAATCAATATATTTGAAAATGTAGAAAAACATCCAAAATATTTAATAAATTTCAATTGGTATTCTACTGTTTTACAGTGTGATTAATTGCTATTCATTTTTTTAATCACAGTTAATTTTTTTAAGTTAATCGTGTGAGTTAACTGTGGTCAATAGACAGCCCTATAATTAATATAATTGCTGTAACAAATTGGTTAAGTGGATAACCAGTTTTCTTAACCTTTAAGCTTTCTTGCCTTTCTGGTTTATGCAGTGATGCCCATTGAATGTTTTGTGTCTGAAACACTAAATAAAACGTGTGAGGTTTTTTGTTTTTGTTTTATTTCTGGTGGTTAAATAATAAAATCAATCAGGACAAGCATAATGATAAAAATCTCACCTGTAGTCTCTCTCTCTTGTTTTGTTTCTTCGGTTTCAGACTCTGTCCTTATACCTTTTCTTCTAGTCTTAAAGCCATGATACTTAAAGTAATTTGTAAACAACTATAAAAGCAAAGATTTGTTTCTTTTTTATATTTCTAGAATGTAACTTCAGATTAATAACTAGCAACAAAACATAACAGAAAATACAATGAAATGATGGGCTATGTATTAATTGCTATGTATTAATTGCTTTGATCCAGAATTTAAAGCCATTGACTTAGACACTGTTAACAAATTTTGCAGAGCTAAATCACGGGTTCTCAAACTTCAGTGCACCGTGATCCCCCTTCTGACAACAAAAATTGCTACACAACCCTAGGACGGGGAACCGGAACCCGTGCCCACCTGAGCCTTACCCTTCTGAGTGGGAGTGGGGTGAGACCTAAAGCCAAAGTCTGATGGCTTGAGCCCCAGGCAGGAGGCCTATAATCTGAGCCCAACTGCCCAGGGCTGAAGTCTTTAGGCTTCAGTTCCAGATGGTGGGGATTGGGTTTCAGTCCCGGGTCCCAGCAAGTCTAAGCCAGCTCTGGAGACCCCATTCAAACGGAGTCGTGACTCGCGACCCACTTTAGGGTCCCGAGCCATAGTTTGAGAACCGCTGTTCAAAGTGGGAAACTGGCAAAGCTAACATTGGGCTGGATCATCTCTCCCTACCACCCTCCCTCTCAACCCAAATAATGAAACTCACTGGAGAGGGATAAGGGAAAGAAAAATCGGTGAGGTTATTCACATGGCAGTTTCTCTCATATATTTGTGAGGGCATGATTTGTCTCCATGTGGAACAGAGTGTGGTTCTGTCCCTAAACCTTGCAGATCTGAGGGATCTGCATGGATCTGTCCCTAAACTTTGCAGATCTGAGGGATCTGCATGGATCTAAAGGATTACCAAGAGGTTACAGCCATCTGCATGGACGCTTGCTTTTGCACTTCAGTGTCCTCTTCTAGAAGCTCCCCTAGAACACTCGTAAAGGGAGGGGTGACCCACTAAAGAGGTGCCCCATATAAAAGGTAATACAGCCTATATAATCTCTGTGGGGCCAGTATGTGCTTCCTTTTGCCTTAGCCCCACTCAAGTTGGGCTCTCCCAGCAGTCTGCACCCCATCATAAACCCTGAATCTACAGAAGGTTGTCTGGAAGGTCCTTGAAATCATGGGAGAGGGAGCAGGGAACAGTGCTACAAAGCAGCTGATACCTCCCTCGGGTGGAAAAGAGGTGAGGATCCATGCCTGAAAGGTCCTTCCATGCATGATTTGACCTATTTTACCAGACAACATCCTTCAGCCTAATAATAAGACAGTGTTCAAGAGATTATTTTCTTGCAATGTGCTAAGACATGTAGACATGGATTGATACAGAGAAAAGTTTTAGGTCAGTGGCACACTAGTAAGTATGTTATTATCAAAAAAGATGAAGTACAGTTTCTTATTGCAATTAACAAATGAAAGTTTTTACTTACAATGAAAAATTAAAAACATAGGTTGAGATTTTGAAAGCAGTGCATGGGATTTTGCTACACAAAGACATGTATCTAAATCCCCTGCATTGTTTTGAAAAAATTATTATATTTCATGCAAACAGTCTCACTGTTTTCAACTGTCTTCCTCTAAAATAGATAATAAAAGAGAAAATTAAAAACATTTGAAATAAAAATATAAACACAAGTAATCACATGCTTCTGGTTTAAACATATACACTGTTGTTCAGGATTCAAAACATACTTCTTCCTTCTGCTTTGCGTCAACATTTATCAGACAGAAGTCTTCTTGTGATAATGTTCTATTCCAATTACATTATTTCCATTATACTGAAAGACTGAAGTTTCTTTTGTCTAACTGTCGATGGAGAAAGATAGTGACAGCTGTTCACTATATCACTATTGAATAGCTGAATTCTGTCTGGCTTAGAGAAATGACTTGTGTGCTTCAGAGAAGAGCTTAAAGTACAGTTTCGTTTTTTTAAAGTATGTTCTACTTATAACCACATGAAGTTTGGTTTTAAATCAATAAATAAGTAGCCACCACCAGTAATCTGATTAGCTGGCACTATTTCTATTTGGTGCAACTGAAAACATGTTTCAGATCTAAAATTAATGAAATGACAATTTCAGTAAAATTGGACATGTCTACAGATATTTCAGTTTTAACACCATTTTTCTGTAAGATTTCTTGCCTTATAAGACTGTTATAATGTTCTTTCTAACATAAGGTTCTTACTACAACAGTACAGTGTCAAATCAAGTCACACACTTTTCCTCAAGCTGACTTTATTTGGCTCTATGAATGTAAAGGTCAGTAATTTTTTTTCTTGGAATTCATTGTTCAAAACTAGGACTTCCTAGATTATAATTCCTATTCAATTAGTTTATATTAATAAAACAATAATCACAATACATTTGTATTTACCTGGCAGCCTGAAGAGCTCAAAACACAAACACCCCGCCCCCCCCCCAAAGCACTTTAAAATCTTTGGATGGAAAGCACTATACACTATGTTTATTACTATTATAGCAAACAACAATTGCAGAAGGCCAATATGGTCTAGTACTAATTGCAAAGCAATGAATCAGAAAAATAATAATGTACCAGTGTGCAATCAACAAAGTGCCTATATGTGAAATCACAAACATATGCTCATGTTTCTATTCCCTCTTATACTGCTTCTTGGAATTTTGAAGATTAAGGGCCTGAATTCTAGAGATGGCAGACTTTTCTGTAGAAGCAAATACCAGTGGATACAAATATAGTCATCAGATGTCCAATTATCTGAATTTCTGTACAATTAGGTAATGTTCAATTATTATTTTCACTTGCAGTTTATTGGACACAGTTACTTGTGCACGCAAAATTAAGCCTACAAAATTGGAGACCATCTCTGATAATCAGGTCCTAAATATGCAACACTCCCTTTTCTTATATGATAATGTTGTAAAAGCATTCAATGGCATAAACCTTTACCATTTGTAGCTCAGCATTAATCAAAGGCTGTGTAGTACGGGACAAAAGTTTATCCACTCCTCCTGACTTCTTCCACATCATCAACTTTCTTGTAGGGGGTGCAATATCCAACATAGTGAGAGTATCCATGCAGCTGCTAAGCTGTTTGTAAATAGTACTGCTGCTGAGCTCCTTCACTACATCAACAAGCAACTTCCTCTTTCTTGTAAAGTTCCTTCTCCCTATGACAACTAAGCATAAGAAACATTCACAAACATGGACGCTTATCTCTTTTTCTGATGGACACTTGTCTATTACTGTACTAGATGTGTTGGGTATCACAGGACACATATGAAGTTAATTATGCTATTCAAATTGAATTCATTGTTCAGCATGTTGGTGTCAACATCTGAACAGGAGCTCTCCCTTACTCATATTTCTGATGACAGCATATACTGTACCAAGAATGCAGAAAGGGGAGCGGCTGGCTTGTTATCTTCTTAAAGCAGAGATGTGGATATTAGGCCATCTTGATATTGCTGACCTTCCCCTTGTGGGCCATTTCCCCCACTTTACTCCCAGTCCTCAACTCCCTTCATAAAACATTCCCGAAGAAACTTAGAGGGCATCTTGTCTATTGCATGTGTACTGGTAACTCTCCATGAAGGTGATAATTTTAGTCTCTCATCTCCAACAGCTTCATTTCCCTAGGTCAATCTTTAATCTTAAAAAAATAGTGTCAATACAACCACCAGCCAGACAATAAGGACATTTTGACTCCAGTTTAAAACATTTTCCTCTAATTTCTTGTTGAATTATGAACATATACAAATTCTGATGCTTTAAAACTTAAGCATGAATATACTAGTTGGAATAAAAATGACAGGCTGGAAATAGTTTAGAAAAAAGTAGAGTGAACTGGAGAATTACATTGACAATGAGGTGATCTTTTCATCAAAAATTTTCAGAAAGACAGCCTCTTCATTTTATTGGGAATTCTGTATACTCTCAAGCTCAAATACCTTTAAGTGCAGGAAGAGTTATGAATATTGTACTGAAAAATCTGTAAAGTAATAGTTTATTTAAGTAAGAGGACATGATTAAGTGTGTGAGAGACACGTATTATACCTTGAAAGCGTGTACCTTCCACCAACAGATGTGGTCCAATAAAAATATTATCTCATCTCCCTACTCCCTTGTCTCTCAGGCTGCAAACCCTGAAAATTCACCCTAGAATCTGAAAGTCATTGTTGTTCTTTCTGGCCACAACTCATGAACAAAGATTCTGCAACTGGAACTGAGTTAGTAATTCTGTTGATGGTATATGAGCCAGAATAGAATACAGTTCACTCTCCTATAGGAGTATTGGCTTTGCATTGCTAACAAGAGTTAAAAGTAATAAACTTTATTTTAGTAAGTAGAGAGGACTGTGAATACACACTTGGAGTAGATCAGTTGAATAAGAAAATGCCCTTTTCCCATAGTCACTTTTCAGAACAGAACTGAACACTGACAGCAAGAACAGATGAAATGTAAGTAAATAAAAATAATCTCTTATACAAATGTCTTTAGTAATAATGAGCAAAGAGAGTAAAGTAAGTAAGATAACATAGACTATAGAATAATTTTATATAAAATGTTTCCATGCAGCAGGAATTGTAATCTTTGCATGCACCTAACAGGAAACCAATTGAACTCTGACCTGTAGCATCAACTGGCTCAAGTGCAAATCCTTCTTTTTCATTTGTCAACAGTGTAGTTTCACTCATCTGGTGGCTTTCTTCTGGATGCATAGAACCTACATAGCTGGAATTCACTGTAAAACACACATTCCACAATCTAATAAAAATAATTCATTCATTTGGTATCAAAGCACAAATATTACAGTTAGAAAAATGAGGGTAAGTCTTAAGGTAGAACAGAATTTTTTTCTCCCTGAAACTAATTTCTAAAATAAAACTTTAATACAAATATTTTGCACTTCAGCAGTTCATTATAGGAACATACCATTGGAAGAGACCTCATGGGTCATCAATTCTAGCCACCTTCTTTCACGGGTAACCTCATCAGATAAACCCATACATAAATTTGTCAAGCTCCATCTTAAATCTAGATATCTTGTTTTCCCCAATATACGTACTGGAAGGCTGTTTCAGAACCCCACTCACAGGATGGTTAGAAACCTGCTTCTGATTTTCTGTCTGAATTTATTCATAGCCAGTTCATACCCATTTATTCTTGTGCCAACACCGTCCTTTAGCTTAAATAGCTTTTATCCTATCCTAGTGTTTACTCTCTTGATGTAATTATAAAGAGCAATCATAGCAAAGAGCTGATATCAAATTAAACTTCATAACATCCTATGAGGTAGAAAAACGTATAATGTAAAAACATGTTTCTATCAATGTCAAGGTACAGACACAGAATTCCAAGAATTAATTATACCTGAAAGGGAAACAAAGTATATAAGAAAAAAGTTAAACAGACCCCAAGACAGTACCGAAGCAAAGGATATGATTCTGATCACAAAATGTCTGCATAACATTATTATTATACATTAACAAGTAAGTGAAGTGCTGACTTAGGTAATCAGAAGGAATAGAAACACTACAAACTCACCCATTGTATTATCATCAGGAACCTCCTGTGACAAAAGAACTTCTTCCTCCATATCAAGAATGTCATAAATTAGGCTATTTTGATCAGTCTTCAGAAGATTTTCTTGAAAATAAAATGCATAATTTTAATCATTCTAAGCATTCGTGGTAATAAACCAAATGACCCAGCCAAATGTTACTATTTAAATATTAGTCTTGCGATCAAAGCAAGAGACTGACTGAGACACATCTGAAGATTTAGAATTTAAGGTTTCTTAATACAAAACAATGTGAATAAAGGAGAGAATTAGACTTAATTTTGAATTTTCTGCCTTTCACCTGAGAAAGTATAACCTTTAATGTTGTTTAAAAATAGTTTTTAATATATAACTTCCTTATTCTAATAAACAACCCCTCAAACCTGTTCTGACTTATATACAGCAGTAATCACCAAAAGCTAAATAAGTACATCTCAAAATTAAAACTAATCTGTACATTATCATATTTTACAATATCCTATGGTATATCAATTTACAAATGTAAATTTACATCGAAACTAAAAAGCTATTAAGTAAATCACAGGTGATCTGGTCAACAGGATAGACATATATAAAAATGTTTCAAAATAGCATTATTTATGCAATAGGCCAGCAGAATCTATTATAATGAATTATTTAGAAGGAATTATATAGAGCTCAATCCTGCACGATGCTGTGCATCTCTTGAGAAATCAATGGGAGCAGAGGGTGATTAGCTAATAAGAAGAGACGTGCAGCACCTTGCCCATTGGGCTCCAGCGCTTACAGAGAGTGCTTTATAATTAGTAAAATTCTATGTGAAAATGTCAAAATTGATTAATTCATATTACAAATTAATCACTTACTAGACAGCTGTTTGTAAACAAATTATTTTGAGAAAAATAAGCAGAAAATAACACCCTACTTTGGTAAAATGTCCATTATTTTATGTTTTTACATGTCTTGTAAAATCATAATGAAAATGTAACAGACCATGCACAGAGTGTACTTAGCGGCTCTTGCTATTATGAGGATGAAATTAAAAAATAAGTTTATGATATTTTATTTGTTATCCAAAAAAATTATTCAGTTTAAGTTGGCATCCATGTTTCTGCATCTATGTTTACCTCCCGAAAGTTAAAAACAATAATATTTTTCTTCTGATTCTGAGTTAAAAAGTGCATACCAACTTTTAGCCAAGTTGTTTTTATAGTTTCATTATTAACCCTTAAAATAAGGGGTTTATATGCAAATTCTAAAACCATTAATTATAGCTGTTTACAATGATGGTCCTTCAAAACTGCAGGCATAACGGCACACTTGAGTTATCATTAATTTCCAAATATTTCATTTCAGAAAAGTATTTTGTTGTAATACAGAAGGAAAGGCTATCGTTCTAAAATGTTTTTGCTTGGTTATAGATGCAAAAAACAAAAGCCGAGGAAAACGTATTGAAACCAGTTTTGAGCATACATTTCAAAAGATGATTTACTTGTGATGTTTTATTATGGAAGCACCACTTGCAGTGATATGGAAAAGCCACAGCTGAGTTTTGCACTTAAAGCAGCAACTCAAGCGCTTTGTTATGTATGAAGATACAGCATATCCTTCCCAAAACTGCTGTACTTACTCTTTGGAAACATAATCACTTTTCTCACAATTCACAAGTAAGTTGTTAATTAGATTGAGTTAAAATTAATTTAAAAAAGAGATCCTCTAAAAATATAGCATACAATGTAGGCCTGTTTAATTGTCCTGAATGATCTTAATAACAGAATAATACAAATGATTCAGACTTTATTTACAGTTAAAACTCACTCCATAGACTACATCTGAAGACTTTATTTTGTTAGGATTAATCGAAATTTCTTCCGGTTTATTTTTTTATAGCTGAATGTTTCTCATCAGCAAGAGGCTAACAAATAACATTCCATTACAATCAATTCTGTCTAGAACTGCTCTCTTTCAAAATAGCTGCCATCCCATTTTTCTCAAGAACACTCAGGGCATAACTTGTCTACAGTTAGGTGATCACTTTGAGAAAGTCACCTATTTCCCATTGTTCTCATTGGGAGTGTGGCCATAGGGTGCTCTTAACAAAAAAGTTGGATGCCACTCTTACTGGAAAAAGTGGAAAGTAGTGGTCATTTTTAAATGGAGTACATTAACTGAGAGAATACATGACCTCAGTCCTTCTGAGAACAATGGATTCTTGAAACTACTTTGAAAATGGGCAATTCTATGTAAATTTCACTTAAGAAGATTCTTATATACAAGCTTATGGTGATGGAGAGACTTTCATTGGTAAAAAAATGACAAAAAGTGACAATTAATGCTAAATATTTATTTTCAAAAGCAAACTCTTGCACCATATTTACTAAACAGAGATGATATAATGAGGAGGCCAGGGGTATAGTGGGGGAGAGGATCAGTGGGGAAAGGGAAAACTGGTATGTGTGCACAGATATGCACATGTTGGAAAATGTGGGGTGAAAGAGAGAGGGCCAAAAGGGTGACACAATGAGGTGAAATAAAGAATAAAACATAATGTGTTTTAAAATATCACTTTAATCGAATCTGGAACCATAAACACTAAAATTCCTTAATCAAAATCATATGGTTATTGCTTGTTGTCATGAAAAGGCAGCATTAAGATTGTCTGAATTTCCTAATTGTCCATTTCCATATCTTAACATGTTTGAATTTAGTTTAACCTTAACTCTCAATTTCCTGGTTTTATAATGCCTGATTGTGGGATAATTGCAATATTCCCGTAATGTATTTTACCCTAAATTGCAGATATGTACTCTCAACCTTAATTTCATTTTAACAGTTTTGGTCTGGGATTATATAAATGAGCTCAGTTTATTAAGAAGGAGTGAAAAACTAAAAGTGCAAAAGGAAACACATAGTAAGTTACAGAAAAAATGTTTTCAAATGCAAGTTCTATTTTTATTTACATTTTGTGTGGGGTTTTTATAGTAAAAATACTTTAGATAGAATTGACTGGATTGTGTTCATCTATGACAAACCATATCATCTATGACAAACCATACCAATCATATCCCCCGGGACATCTTCGTCTCCAAAACCATCGAGTTTGAATCCAGGTGTGTCGTCACATAATATAGATTTGTCTCCAGTGAGGCTCACTGAGCTCTGATCAGGCAACAGACTATTAGTACTCATTAATATACCATCACTGAAGAAGCTATGTCCTCTGAGTATTTCAGTCTCCTCACCTGAACAAACATATATAATTACTGACAGCTCCTTCTGTCAATACAGACGAAATATATATATGTCAATTTCCTCAGAATTTTATAAAATTCTCAAATTGAGATTGCATTACAGAACAAACAATTTAAGTTAGTTCAGAAAAACACAAACTATATTAGGCTAATGTCTACACTACACACCTTACAGTGGCACAGCTGTGAAGCTATAATGTATGTGGTGTAGCCACCGTTTGTTGGCAGGAGAGAGCTCCCCTGCGGATAGAATAAAACCACCCCCAACGAGTCATGTGTGTGTGTTTTTTTCACACCCCTGACCAACAAAAGAGTTACTAATGAAAGTGCAGCGTAGACATTGCTTTGGGCTTGATTCTCCTTTACATTAAGGCCTCTTTACATTTCCCTAGCACTGTGGTCTTCAAAGTGGGGTGCGCGAGACCCCGGCGCCACCGCCGATCCCATGGAGAAGACCGCCAAAATACCGCCACAGAAAGTGGAAGCTTTCTATTTGGTGGCATTTTGGCGGACATACCCCGGAGGCCACGAGTGGACACCGGACCATGGAAAGGGGCCTCAGCTGAAAAACTTTGAGGACCGCTGTTCTAGCAGAGGACTGGTTGTGTTAGCTACTCAAGTGTGACCAGAACTCAGGCTTTAATCTATATTCTCTGATGGGCCAGCCAACTCAAGTGAGGAATTTTTGTGTGTGGACGGGTTGGGTTGGGTAAGAATTCAAGTGAACTTTGGAGTGAACACAAGCCTAAATTGAATATATTATGTTTATACTCACTTAAAGGGGCATCAGCGTAAATGAGAATTATGCCCATTAGGTTTTAAGGCACGTGAGCTCATTTCAAAGCCCACTTTAGCCAACAGGTGCATTTTCTTTGACTTCAGTGGTCTTTGAATCAAGCCCACAGAGAGTAAGTAGATTCAATAATTACAACAAGCAAAGAAATCCTTCATATGAGTAAAAGTAAGCTTTATGAGCTTGCATACAGTAATTAAACCTTAAAGTGTAATTCTATAAATCATTAACAATGTAAATGCATTTGCTTATGAAATACAATTCTAATAATTTAGAAAAAAGGGTGGTAAACATTCTTACAAATGTTTCAAATTCTAATTTATCAGCAGTTCTCACCAAAATTCCCATCACTGGGAAGGATAGTCCTGTAATCTTCTGGAAGTGTGATGTCTTCAGGTCTGCTCTGATTCAAAGTAAAGTGTTCAGCAACATCAATGGCACTAATGAAAAATATAAAGATACAAAAACCAACATGAATTGAAACCCACTCGCCATCTTGCTGCATGACATAAAGCTTGTAACCAGAGGGTCCTCAAACCTCATGTTTTTCTTTAAAGACAAAAGGCAATAAATTACTACTTTTTAAGACTCCAAAACGCCCCCACTGATGTCAACTCTTGTTAAGGGAGAAAGGCAATCTCCCAGGCAGCCAGAACCCAAACCACTTAGGGTTTTAGTGATTAAAACTGACACTTCTAATTGCATCTAGAAGCTAAAAGAAAGACAGAATAGGTACTGGAAAATAGATGCTATCCATTCCCTACATTTGATACCTCAAACCAAGCAGGCAGCTGCCTTCTGTATTTGCTGAAGCTTCTAGGTAACCTTCAAAGAATTTTGCACAGCATATTAAATAATCTAGTTACAAAGTCACAGAGGTACAATGACTGTGGTAAAGTCCACACTGGAGAGAAAAGCATTTAGGGTACTATCAACATTAAAGTGCTGCCATGACAGCGCTTTAATGTGGCTGTGTAGTCACAGCACCAGTGCTGTAAAAAACCCACCCCCACGAGGGGAGTAGCTACCAGTGCTGGGAATGTGGCTCCCAGCACTGGTGTACTGTCTACACCGCCACTTTACAACACTGAAACTTGCTTTTTTCCCCCTCACCTCTGCGTGAGAAAGTTTCAGTGCTGTAAAGTGGCAGTGTAGACAAGGCCTTACTTAATGAATGTAAGAGGAGCTACTGGCTATTGACACTACCTCCAACTCCAGGAGCAATTTGTAATCAAGATATACCCCTTGACTGCAAACCTGCTTCACAGGGGAAAACATCATCCCTATCACATTATATAAAAACTTGTTTTTGCCTACCAACCACACCTTCATCTTGTCCAACTTCAGCTTCTATCAGTTTTTTCACATACAAGTCTCATTTTCTGCCAGATACAATGTCACATAATGAACTCCTCAATATAGCATATCATCTGTAAATTAAGTCCTATAAACTCTTTACGTAATTTGAAAAAGGGATCTCCATCATTGTGCCTCACATAGTGGCACATTGTACTACTTGATGAGATTCAAAACAATTATGTATTATTTATCTGTAAGTTACAGGTTTTCTGAAATTAGTTTATAACAAAAATAGCAAAGACTTTCAGATCCAAAATAACTAAATTTAATGAGATGTAAAGGGAAAATGTCTGTGAAGGTGCACTATGCTCTGGCTCGGACCCCCACTGAAATCCATCAAGTGTTTTAATTTCCAGCTCTTAATAACTTTTGAAGTGTCAACATGCTGCCTCCCATAGCCTACCAGGCCTCAGGGAGCAAAAGACCAGAATTTTAAATTCAATTTTAGATTATAACAGTGAAGGACTGCTATGCCATGGATCCAGGCTACTCTATTCTTACAACAGAATGAAATTTAGACTTCTTGGGCTGCCTCCTTTAGAGCACAGCAGTTCAACTTTTCTGTCTCTAATACTCATTCAAATAAATTAAATGAAAAACTTCTAAAGCCTAAGCTGAAACAACTACTTCATAGAAAAGATCTGTGTTCATAAATGGGATTGGAAGAACTGTACCAATACATAATTCTGTGTCTTAGAATATGGAAGAATCAGGATATCAAATTCAAATAACTGGAATGACTGTACCACCTGCATGCTGAGTATGGGTCAGATAATAAGCAAGAACATACATTTTTACTTCTGAGAAAATGAGGCCAGACAAATATATATAAAAAAGTTGAGAAACATTTACTTCAAGTCAGGTAGCTGTGTGTCAAAATCAGGAAATTCTTCAGGCAACGTAATGGAATTATAAGCAGCTTCAAAGCTCTCTTCTGGAAGATCAACAAGTCCTAAAAGAAATGCAAAATAGAACAAAATGAGCAGTGATAAGGAGTCATATTCTCACAAGAGTTTACAAAAACGTATTGTTTACAAACACGAAAGCTTATGCCCCAATAAATTTGTTAGTCTCTAAGGTGCCACAAGGACTCCTCGTTGTTTTTACAATAAGACCGTTAATCTATCAGGGAGTTCTGTTGCCATCATAAACGAAGTTTGCCAGTGTCACTAGGACCTCAAAATGGAATTTAATCTTTATTTTATGTACATTTCAGAGGCACATTATTTATTGGCATACATACAAATGAATGGTACCATTGGAAAATGCTAGAGGTTAAGAAATGCTGTCAATCTGTTGGAACTACTAACTAGTAGCAGTTTAAAGACCGTGGAAAATTTTGGCCACTAACAACCACTAGGGCCAGGTATACACTAGGAAATTAGATTGACATAACTACATCACTCAGAGGTGTGGATTTTTCATAAAATCCACACCCCAAGCAATGCAGTGAAACTGACCTAATCCCCTGTGTAGACAATGCTAAGTCAACAGGAGAATTCTCCTGCTGACATACCTATCACCTCATGCAGAGGTGGAGTATCTACACTGACATGAGAAGCGACTCCCATTGGCTGTGTTGCTGCAGTGGTTTATGTGACGGGATCCCTCGGGTGTAGCCTGGGACTGTGGCACCACTGAGACCCCTTAACTCTCTAGCCTGGGCTGTCTCTCACAAGGCTTTGCTAGTGACAAGCTGCAAACCCCTCCAAGTGCTGTTATAACTCAATGCAACTGCATGTGGAGCCCCACACCCAGAGAGAGTGCATGAATGCCCCCAGAGCCACTCATGAATCACACACAGAAAGGCACCAGCCAAATTCCCCCCCTGCTCCCAGCTTTGTAATTCAAGAATAGACCATCTTGCACTGCTCAGGACCCATAGGGCCACTCTGTTCTGTTTTATACCCAACCCTTTTCAAAAAAAATGTCTGGTGACACGGTTGAAGAAAACTGTTGATGCCTGCGACCCAATGGAGCAGGGGATGAGGGGTTTGGGATGTGGGAGGGGTTGGAGTTTCTAAGAAGAATTTGGAGAACATAAGTCCAGACATGTTTGGCCATCATTGCTGAGTCACCAGGCAAGGTTGGTTGATCAATTCCCCTGGTGTGGCCTTGTTCAAGTGAATAACTGAATTGTAACTCCCTGGCTGGGCAATGGCTGTTGATGGTTGTTTGACACTCGCCTGGGCATTGATTAGCAACCTTGTCCTTGACTCTGGGGATCTAATAGCTAGACAATTCCCCAACTCACAGCATAGTTTAGTGACAACCAAACAAACACAGTCTCATTACTTAATGTGCACTAGTGATATACATATTTAGATAAAAGAATGGCTTTCAGCAGATCATAACCTTTCCCTTGATACCTCACATGGCATCTTTTTGTGAAATATCACAATTTTATATAAATCATGAATATGGGGGTTACAGGGCACTCCCTCCAGGTATAGAGTGTCACAGTTTAAGGGTAGACCTGCCCTAGACCATCAAAAGATTAAATGACTTGACAAAGGTAATATAATTACTTAATGGTACATTTGGGAATACAGCCCAAAGTTCCTCTGTTTATAGTACTCAGCTCTAACCAAGAGACAATACTACCTCCCTATTAGGTGCCCAAAATAAAAGGACACTTAAACCGATGGTCCATTATAACTGAATTTGGTGGTCTCCTTCCTGGTAGACCACAAAAGAATTGGCTCTAAATGCCAGTGTCAGCAGAGAATATGGTAGCCTCATTAGAAAGGATAAAGAATGAATTGAGAATACAGACAGAATTAACCTTTAACTCCTAGAGCTGGTTCCACCAAGGCCATAAAGGAGCCAAAAAGAGCAAATTACATTCAAAATAACTATTAATTCTTTTTGTTAAGCACCAGGAAGTCCAACTTCAGTTGAAATCCATAATGTATATCCATCTGGAATATCCCAAATGAAATTTAAACATAAGAAACTGTAAAGGACATGGACAGACAAATGCAGAATTCTGTACATACCTGGACGAAAGGCCATCTTCATTTTCACTAAAGCTTCACTGCAGTCTGCCAAGAGGTATTTTGCCTTCCTATGATAGATTCGCACCACTCCCAAAAGCAAGTGTCCTGAGGTGCGCAGAGCAATTTGAACCTTTAATGATTTTTTTAAATGGTTCAGGTATTAATATTTGTGGTAAAGTCATTAAGACAAGATAATTTCAGTTATTATATAAAGCAAAAGGTATACTAGTGAAGTCTTGGAACAATTTCTTCATGTGCTAGCTAAGTATAAAAAAGGAGTTCAATTAAACAATAAAACAACATGGTATGTGTCATTCTGAGATATTCAGGCTAACACAGGGTTGGTGATCAAGAGCTATTTTCACTTAAAAGAAGACAATTCCTGGTGGAGAGGACTATGACTCAGAAGATTGGTTCTGTCCCTAGCTCTGCCACACTTGCTTTGTGACCTCGGGCAACTCACTTCACCTCTCTGTTCTGTCTCCCCACCCACCCTTTGTCTGTCTTGTCTATTTAGATTGCAAGCTTTTTATGACATGGACTAGCCCTTACTATGCATTTGTACAGTGCCTCAAACTGGGGCCACAATCTTGGTTGGAGTTTCTAAGAAGAATTTTTGGACAAATGCAAAATGAAACCAGGGGTGCTGGAATAATTTTTATAGTGGGGATGCTGAGAGCCATTGAACCAAACTGTAAACTCTGTATATAATGGAAACCGCTTGAAGCCAGGGGGTGAAGCAGCACCAGTTCCAGCACCTATGGATGAAAGTAATGATATACCTGTGAGACATCAATTATATTTTCACCCTCTGGACAGATGACAAACTCCCGCATAGATTTCCATCATAACTTCAACAACCACCATGAGTCCATTTAAACTCTCTCAGGAACACTCCCACACTAGCATCAACTTTCTCAACACCATGATCAGCTTTAACAATGGAAACCTATAGACAACTATATACAAGAAATGCACGGGTCACCATACCTGCCTTCATAGATCTAGTAACCACTCCAAACACACCAAGAAATTTTTTATCGACAGCCAGGCATTCAGATGCCACAGAATATGCACCAGGGAGAAAGTCCGGGATATACACCTTAACACACTCAAAAACAGCTTAACCAAAGAAGGACATTCCACCAGAGAAGCAGACCACATCATGGAACGGGCCACCCAAATACACCTGCTTCAATACAGAAATAAAGCCCTCTCCAACAGCACACCCCTATTTGTCACCTATCACCGCACACTGGAATCCATGTTGGATATCATCAAACTACTACAACTCATACTTGATGGGGATCCCAGCCTGAAAGAAATCATTCCTGAACCCCTTCTTCTTGTTTTCAAACAACACCCCACCTCTCCAAACTCAGCATCAGAAGCATCTCCCCACAGATCAGGACACAGCAACTCAATGCGGCACCAGACCCGACCAGAGCAACAGATGCAAAATCTGCAGACATATCTACGCTGCTACAATGATAAACACCCCTACAACTAGCCTTTCAAGATTCTTGGATCCCACACTTACCTATCACAACAAATGATTTACCTCACCAGTGCACTAAATGCCCCAATAACAACTATGTGGGTGAAGGAAGACAATCACTCTGATCTCAAATGAACTCTCACAGGAAAATGACAAAAGACAACACCACCACATCACCTGTGGGCGAATACTTTTCACTAAGGGATCACTACATATCTGACCTCTCAGTCCTCAGCCTCAAAGGAAACCTACACTACACCTTCCAAACATGAGCCTGGGAGATTAAAGGCATAACTTTGATAGCCACTAAAAATCCTGGCAACAGAGAGACTGAATTGATTGCTTATTACAACAATCAATGCTTTTAACAACCCCCCTAACCAGCTGCCTTCCCCCTCTTCCATTGCTTCACTTCACCTTGAAGGATCCCTTGATGTATGTTAACTACTTATGCTAAACAATCCATTCCATGTTGTACTTTGAGTATCTTTCCCACACTTGAAGAAGAGCTCTGTGTAAGCTGGGCTTGTCTCCCGCACCAACAAAAGTTGGTCCAATAAAAGGTATTAACTTACCTACCTTGTCTCTCTGACTTCAAATATAGACCTTTACAATATTTCTGGATACAGTCTTTCCCCCCAAAATTAAATAAATCTACCTTTCTACAACTGGTCTTAAACATCTCAGTCAGTTACATACCTTTGGTGAAATGATCTTTTCAATAGTATTCTCCAAATTGCATTCAAATATGTGAGTTTTTGTGAGCTTCTTTTCCCAGTGAGCAGCGAGCCATATTTTGGCCAGTGGCCCACGCTTGTTCATAAACAAATGCATATAGAACATGTTGCCTATATTTGGTAGCTGAATTCACGTGAACTAGGGAAAAACATAAGAATTAATCGTAAAAATCGGAATGCACAATTTTAATGGAGATTAAAGAAAACTGACTTTAATGTTCATTATAAGATAAAGGGATAAAATACTTCGGATTGGATTTTCAGGTAGTTTAGGCCTGCAAAATGTCTGTGTAATTAATTCTATTGTGTGTAGACACTGTATGTCTATGCATGAAAATGTGTCTGATTAGCTGTTTCTGTGCATAATGGTGGTAACTACATAATTAAACATGAATTTTGGGCCCCTCGACTCACTAAACATCTAGATCTTTTAGTAAATTACTAGAAGTCATCCGCTAGTTGCAGCCACATACACTCATTTTGATAGGGACATATGTCAGATAATCTGTATAAAGTAAAGTGATAAACTGTAAGGCATGCTGAACATTTCTGTTAGTCAGAAATCAAAGAGCAGGTGTTTTTTGATGCTTTCTTTATTCTTTTTTTTTTTAGTATTGGCTCAGCAGTAGAGAAGAAAAGGGAATAGGCAAAAAGCAGGAGAATGGAGAAAAAGTAGGTGAATTAAAAGGAAATTGATATTGAAAAGAAAAAAGGGCATGAGGTACACCCAACTACAAAAGATACTTTCGTCTGTAGTACTAGCTTATAAATGCAAGAAGGGGCCGTTTCTAGCTTCTCAGGGTGGGTAGAGACGGGAATAATGATACTTACCTTCCTTTGTAAAGTGCTTTGAGATATACAGATAAAACATGCTAGAAAAGATATAAGTACTATTATCTCGTGACCAGCACAGACTCAAGAAGCAGCCATTGGCTGTCTCCCACCACATAGAGAGTAAAAAGAGGCTGCCATTCTCATTACAATTCCTACTGAAGAAAGGAGCCACTGCCTCTGAAGTACCAGTGAGTCACAGTAGATGGCATTCTAGGGCATAGACTTCCCAAAATGTACTTTAATAAAATGTTGCCATGGTCTTCAGAAAAGGGAGGAGTAAAGGGAATATTATAGATCTGGTGAAAAAGAAAGTCCAAGCAGTTACTTTTCAAATCCTCTTCCAAATACTCTTCCTCTACTTCCTTCTTGTGAATAGCCACCCATTGTTCCTCTCTTTCACCCCAATCTACTTTTATTACTTTGCACATATTGAAAAACTTTGTCAGTATTATTCATTCTGTAAAGTGGCTTTGTAATATGGTATGACAGAAACTATAAGAAGTTTCTTTAAAGTCTTGAGGGAGAGGGAAGGTACTGAAGAGAGCAGCTAAGGCATCATAGTCCTTTGCACTCCCCATGGATAAGTGTTGTATTGTCTTCATAGCAGGTGGAGGCTCATGAGGACAGCCAAGCGTGTGTGTGTACTGGATAGCTATGACAGATGGAGGCTTTATCTTTGGTAATGGGATAGTTTTGAGTTAAGAAGCAGCTTTTCATGAAAGAGGAAGAAGTTAGGGCTGCAAGGGTTTTCCTTTGTGGGGGATAAGTCTGGAAATTGGGAGGTTTCGCTACCACGGGGATTCAGTTTATAGGAAGATAAGCAGATTCCAGCTAGGGGTATGGAATATTGAAAAAGACTGGAATAGAACAGAAAGTTCCTGGCCATCCATCCCCTTTCCAATCACCATCAACTAGCCGTCCAGCCTCTTGCACTCCTCCTCCGAGTGTGCCACAGTCCATGAAACTGCACACCAGAGGGTGCAAAGCAACTGAGATTTGGAACACCCACCCCTTAGCACACACACAACTCAACATGAAAGTTCTGGCGTCCTGCCCCTCAGAGCCAGGTACATGTGGGGCAGACAGGCTCAATCAGGCAGGATCCAAGTGTGAAGGGGCATAGTATGGGGGGGATCCAGGTGTGGGGTGAGAGGGTTCTGTGTGGGACAGTCTGGGTGCAGGCAGCTTAGTGGGGAGTCTAGATGTGGGGGGATCTGGATGCACGGAGGTTCATGGTAGGGGGAGGAGGAAGAGTTCCAGGTGCTGAGGCAATGGGAGTCTGCAGGGGCTTCCAGGTGAAGGTGCTCAGAGGGAGATGCAGGGGGAATGGGGCGTGGTGGGGTGGGGATCTGGGTGCAGGTAATTGGGGGGTCAGTGGCATGAAGGTCTGGAAGGGTGCAGATTAGGGTGCATGAGGTGAGGAGATGGAGAGCATGGGGAGTATGTGGGGATGCAGGGGTGAGAGGGATGGAGGGGGAAGGATGCAGGGGTGAGAGGGTGCAAGGTGGGGTACATGAGGTGAGGAGATGGAGGGCATGGGGAGTATGTGGGGGAGGGGACAGAGGGCATGGTGAGGGGGTGCAAGGTGGGGTACATGGGGTGAGGGGACAGTCACAGAGGGCGTGGTGAGGGGTGAGGGGGTGCAAGGTGGGGTACATGGGGTGAGGGGAGAGTCACAGAGGGCGTGGTGAGGGGTGCAGTATGGGGTACATGGGGTGAGGGGACAGTCACAGAGGGTGTGGTGAGGGGTGCAGTATGGGGTACATGGGGTGAGGGGATAGTCACAGAGGGCATGGTGAGGGGGTGCAAGGTGGGGTACATGGGGTGAGGGGACAGTCACAGAGGGCGTGGTGAGGGGGTGCAAGGTGGGGTACATGGGGTGAGGGGACAGTCACAGAGGGCATGGTGAGGGGTGCAGTATGGGGTACATGGGGTGAGGGGACAGTCACAGAGGGCGTGGTGAGGGGTGTAGTATGGGGTACATGGGGTGAGGGGACAGTCACAGAGGGCGTGGTGAGGGGGTGCAAGGTGGGGTACATGGGGTGAGGGGACAGTCACAGAGGGCATGGTGAGGGGTGCAGTATGGGGTACATGGGGTGAGGGGACAGTCACAGAGGGCATGGTGAGGGGTGCAGTATGGGGTACATGGGGTGAGGGGACAGTCACAGAGGGCGTGGTGAGGGGTGTAGTATGGGGTACATGGGGTGAGGGGACAGTCACAGAGGGCATGGTGAGGGGTGCAGTATGGGGTACATGGGGTGAGGGGACAGTCACAGAGGGCGTGGTGAGGGGTGCAGTATGGGGTACATGGGGTGAGGGGATAGTCACAGAGGGCGTGGTGAGGGGGTGCAAGGTGGGGTACATGGGGTGAGGGGACAGTCACAGAGGGCGTGGTGAGGGGGGCTGTCGGGCAGGGGGCGCTCGGGTGGTCAGAGCCCGTACACGCGGAGCGGCGGCGGTCGCCCCACCCCGACGCAGGGGGCCGTGTCAGTCCAGCCCCTGCCGGCTCGCCCGCTCCCCGCACTTCTCTCCTACCGCCGCCGCCGCCACTCCGCCTCCCGCTCACTGCGCACGCGCAACTGTGGCTCGAGACGCCAACCGCCGGCGGGGCGAGCGCGTGCCGCCTGGAAGGGGCTCGCGCTTTGCAGCCCGGGAGCCCGTGCGGGCTGCGTGCATCGCGCGCTAGAGCCGGGCTGCAGCAGCCGCTGGCCGTGGGGGGGCTGCTGGTGTGATCCTTACAGCGCCTTATTGTTTAGGGGCCCAGCCCAGCTGCTGTTTCCCGGCCTTTGTTGCTGTGTTTGTATTTGAATCTGCCAGAAAAATAAACACCCCAAAACTGTAAACCCCGGAAGGGGTGTGTGTGAAGTGATATGTGTAATATCAACATGCAGCCGGACCCAGGGACAAACATACCACAATGAGCGTGTGGAGTCGGTCGGCGCTACGCCCGGCTCATGGTGTCCGATGCCATCAGGTGGTCCAGAGACATACGCTGAACACATCACGGGACATTGCCAGTACCAGGTCGAGTAGCGGACACCGCCGACCAGGGAAACAACCCACCCCTCCTTCCCTGACAAACAGAGGGACGCACCCTACCCATGTACTTATCACCTACACCACCACTGCCTTGGACTCCTGCTACACCCCATGGGTGGCGTACCCGAACACACCTATACACTGACGCTTTAAAAAACTCCCACATCCCAATCTGCATCTATGTTGGATATGTAATATGCATGTACCTTGTAAATCTTGTAGCTGTTACCTATAATTGCCCAGCCTGACTCCAGATGTCCAGTACCTTCTCAATTTGTGTATGTTTTAATCTTTAACATTAGCTTTAATAAAATGCCAAGGAAAAGTGTGATATTAGTGCAAAGTGCTATTATTCATTATGATTCTGTTTATTATCAAGAGCTTTTTGTAGGCTCGGGCCCAGATCCTGCAATTGCTGGCACACACACTTAACTTTAGGCACGAGGTTGTTAGGAAATTGTTTTGTTGTGGCAATATGTTGGGCTGCTTTACTGTTTTGAAACTATCTTTAAAAGACAAACAAACAGTCATACATAACTGACATTTAGAACAAACATCCATGTTTACCCATGGCCTTTGGCCTAGTTCAAATGAACTAAAAGCAGCCTTCACCTCTAGGAAAAGGGGCTGATTTTTATTGAAATTCACCTTGCTTATCAGTGAAAAAAATGTGAGTTTGTTGGATTGGCTAATCCAGTTTACAGTGGTTGCCCTTTAAAATCTTTCATTACCCGCTCCCACTGAAATCAATGGCAAATCTCCAGTTTATTTTAATGGCAAGAGACAGACGAGTATATTCACCAGTCTGAAATGTGTATGGATCAAGCTACTCTCTACTCTGCTATATTCTTTGCTTAGTGGGATATCTGAGTGCCCAAGCTAACATCCATAGGACACAATCAACTCACATCCATTAATAAAAATATGTGCAATGGCTTATTAATTACACAGCACTGACCACCATCACATCTAGAAAAAACAAGAAGGCGTCTCTGTGGCATCTTAGAGACTAACAAATGTATTTGGGCATAAGCTTTTGTAGGCTAAAACACACTTCATCAGATGCATGGAGTGGAACATCTAGTAGGGAGGTATAAACACACAGCATATGAAAAGATGGGAATTGCCTTACCAAGTGTATGTGGAGGGGTCAGTGCTAATGACCCAATTCAATTAAGGAGAAAGTGGGCTATTCTCAACAGTTGACAAGAAGGTGTGAGTATCAACAGGAGGAATTTTTTTTAAAGGACAGTTCCAATTAAGTCTTAAATTAGTTAATTGAACTTCTGGTGCAATAACTTTGAACATTTCCTGCCGTGGTCATGGATTCAGCTGGGATCTGTGTTTCCTGGGTCCCCATCATACATCAGGTGGAATTCCTTGCTGTCAGGGATCAGCAAAATGCCATCTACTGATGCACACCCAGCCCCAGTCGCAGTTAGGCAGGTATCTCTGAAAGCTCTTCTGCGAATACATCATACGCCCACCCGCACAGACACACACATATTCGGACTGAGCAGAGAGTTATTTCGATTGATAAGATCATGTCTTCTCTGAGCGACGGGTGCATTTTCATGAATTAAAAGCATAAATCACAGCCATTGTAGCATCCTGCTGCCACAGCTTTCAGTCTCTGGGACCCTTCCTTTCCCTAACTACAACAACAGAAATAACGGCTGTCATGGACATCCAGAGATGTGAAAGGGCCAGATTCTGATATTACTATTAATGATCTGGGTTAGCTTGACACCTACGAGCCCAGTCACGGAGCGGGACCCTGTTGTGCTAGCACTGTACAGACACAGAACAAAGAGAAGGTCCCTGCCCCAGGAGCTCACAATCTACGTATAAGACAAGAGACAACAGATGGATACAGATCAACAGGAGAGTGCAGGGAAACAATCAGACAGTATTGGTCAGTACAACAGCCAGAGATCCCAGCACACTAGCAGCTTAGCTGATGTGCGCTTAGCTACATCCACACAGCAGCTGAGAGGGTGCTTCTCAGTGCGGGTGGACAGGTAGGTGCCAGCTCTGCTTCAGCTAGTGTGCTAAATAAAGCAGCGTAGCCAAGGAGGAACAGGCAGCAACTTGGGCTAGGCAACCCACCTACAAGCCTGCATGACCCCTGGCTAGCCCAAGCAGCTGGATATGCTGCCTCAGCCACTGCTATTTTTAGCATGATAGCACAAACAGAGCTAGTGTGTGTCTGTCTACCAACCCCAGAGAGCACCCATGCCCACCTGTGTAGACATACCCTTAACTCTGGTTTAGTGGAACCTTATTCCATGAGGAGTCCCGATGACTAATGGGCGTACGGTGATTAGGAATGGCAATAAGGATGTCAGAATCTGGCCCCCAGGTACCACACCAAAACACTTCACAGGCTTCCTTTGATTTGGACACTCTCGTGAGGATTTGCCCCAAGCCAGGGGCAGTGGGTTGGGAAGTGAAAAGGAAGGTTCATGAAACTCACACGCCTGGAGCAGTCTTTTATTGTGCATGTCGAGATGTTTCCCAGCAGGGGCGCTGGAGTAGAAAACATTCCCTGGTGTCCACGGAAGGAAGGCTGTGGGCCGGGACGGTCGTGATCAGCGAGGCTGAAGACACCAATACTGGCCTGGCAGCAAGACTGATTGATGGTGGGTGTTTCAGACACTGAGATCAGTTCATGGAGAGAATCTCTGCGTGGCAGTGACCAGCTCAGCAGTCGCAATTGATGCCTCAGGATGACCATTCAAAAGTAAAAAAGAGCAAGAGATGATTTATTTCCAGATGAATTTAACATCGACGTGACCCCAAATTCTGTTCCCCAAATAGCTTGAGCTGCCTTATGGAATGGAGTTCCTCCTGGTTTTCTCTCCTTTCAGGGATGGTGCTGAGTCTTCTGTGGGAACTGGAGCACCCATGTCTTCCGAACTGGCCCGAGCTCTGGCGCGGATCGGCTCCCTGCTCGGATCTGAACTCTCCCAGTAAGCGCATTCCACTTTCAGCTCCTGCATGCTCGTGTGCAGCTGTAACAGCTTCTCCAGCAGCTGCTGATCCTGGAGCTGGATCTCTGACTGGAGCAGGGCATAAAAATAGATACATCTATAGCACTGTATCAGTCAATGAGACTCTTATTCCATCCATCCAGAGAGGGGGGAAACAAAAAACCTCAGGGGCACAGTCCAGCCACTGCTGTGAACTGCCTGATCTAAACGTGATAGATCCAGTACTGGAAACCCTCAGCCCTTCATCCCCCCACACCCTGCCATGGTCTCCCAGAAGTTACCAGCATTTCTGAGGACAGGAGGGGACTTTCTGAAGCGGGAGTGGACAGCAGGAAACAGGCTGAAGCCCAAGGGAGGAAGGATTGGTGAGTCATGGGTGAAGGGTTGTTGAACGTGGGTGTCAGAGTTTGAAAGGTGGGTGGACGAGGCTGAAAGAATGAAGTGATCTTTATAATGAAGGGACAGGCTGGAAGGATCAGAAGTGTGAAAATGTGGGGTAGGTCATTGCATTATAGACCTTGTCTCCACACAAAAGTAGCAATGCTTTAACTACACTGGTGAGGATAAAGCGATACAGCTCCTTGAATGTGGACACAATTGTATTGGTATAGAGGTGCCTTGTACTGGTCTAGCTATTCCTGCGGGAAGCGGGATAAGCTATAAGCATAAGGTACCTTTATACTGCTATAGCTGTGTCCACACTAGGAGTTATACTGATACAGCTATTTCAGCAGAAAAAAGATCATACTCTTAACCAAGATAGTTAAGCTGGTATAAATCCTGGATATACATAAATCCTGGACATACATAAAGGCTGCGACATCAGCTGCTTCAGGCTGCAGAGTATGAGTAACCAAACACGAGAATGGAACAGTAGAGTGTGTCACAGAAGAGGGAACATAAGGGATAACTCAGTGGGATCAGAGAAGTGATGTGCTAGTTCCTTAAAATGGATCAAATCTTCCTTGTCTTATTCATGCAAGTAGTACCCTTCGAGATAGTTAAGTCCAAAGGTGACTGGGAAGCGTTACAGGGGAGCTCACAAAACTGGTTGACTAGGCAACAAAATGGCAGATGAAATTCATCATCGATAAGTGCAAAGTAATGCACACTGGGAAAAATAATCCCAACTAGGCATGTATAATGATGGGATCTAAATGAGCTGCTACCATTCAAGAAGGGATATTGGAGTCATCTAGATAGTTCCCTGCAAACTTCAGCTCAACGCGCAGCAGCGATCAAAAAGGCTAACAGAATATTAGGAACTATTAGGAAAGGGATAGAAAATGAGACAAAATATCATAATGCCACTAGATACAGCTGTGGTGCATCCACCCCTGGAATACTGTGTCCAGTTCTGGTCACTCCATTTCAGAAAAGATCTAGTGGAACAGGAAAAGGCTCAGAGAAGGGCAGCAAAGACGATCCAGGGTAAGGAATGGCTTCCATACGAGGAGAGACTAAAAAGATTAGAGCTGTTGTCTTAGAAAAGAGATGATTAATGGAGGGGAGGGGATTATTGTAGAGGTCTATAATATCATGAATGGGATGGAAAAAAGTGATATTTACCCTTTTGCATAATACAAAATCCAGGGGTCACCCTATGACATTAATAGGCAGCAGGTTTTATACTAACAAGAGGAAGTACTTTTTCCACACAATACACAGTTAACCTGTGGAACTCATTGCAATGGGATGTTGTGATGGCCAAAAGTATAAATGGCTTTAAAAAACCCAAATAATATGTTCATCAAAGCTTTAGCCAAGATGGTCAGGGATGTAACCCCATGCTTGGGATGGCTCTAAACTTCTGACTGCCAGAAAGCAGGAGGGCAAGATGGGGTGGATCTATCCAAGACTGCCCTGTTCTGTACACTTCTCCTGAAACTCTAGTACTGGGCACTGGTGGGGACAGGATACTAGGCTAGAGGGAGTCCTAATTCTGCAAATCTGGTCATGTTTCCATGATTGCCAAAGATTAGTGATTTTGAGTATGTGCAAGTGTTTAATAGGGGTGTGACAGTGTGTGGGCATGAGCAATGTAATACCATGATTAGGGTGAAAGGGCATGTATCGTGTGTGTGTGTGTGTACATGTGTGTGTATTGCCATCTATTGTTTGTATTTAGAGAGTCAATCTAAACACTTGGGCAGGTGTGTAACAACGAGGCAGCAGGCGTGTGAGAAAGTGCCTCAGTAGACACAGTTCTTTGCCTCAGTATGAAGCTACCCTGGAGTTTTTAGCTGGCTCCAGAAATGCTCAGCTGTTTTTCTAGTAATCAAGACCTGACCTTTGTGTCACCTTGAGCTGCATTCAGCCGCTGGTGTTCAGTCTGCGGTGGAAAGCTATGAATACTAAAGAGGCAGGAATGAAACTTTACCTCCCCAGCAGAGCTGGGAGCAAATGCCAGCTCTGCCCTGGGCCACGATGGAGTTCAGCATTCATATATATTCATTCTCTCTCTCTCCCCTCCCCTCCCCTCCCCTCTCCCTCCAGCTAAATAACAATGCATTGAAGGAACCTAAATAAACAGAACCAGCTTCACAGCCCTGCTCATGCATCTCTCTCTCGTTCCCCGTCTCCATTTCTTCACTCCCCGCTTTCCTCCTCCTCCTCCTCTCATTTATGGGCCATTTATCTGCTTCCCATCTCTCTTGCTCTCCTTTCTCTCTTCTCCTTCACTGACAACCTGGCTCTCTCTCCCTTCTGTACTGTGCTGCCACTTTCCACCTGGCCAATCCCTTCTTTGACCCTCTTCTAATTCCTCTTCTCAGCACCCCCACACCTCTCTGTCCACCAGTGGCAAATCTCTCCTTCCCTCCGACCCTATTTCTAGTTATTTTCCCAGACTCCTCCGCCCCCACTCTCTTTCCCACACCCATTACCGCAAGATCACTTGGATTTTTCTCCATCTAACCCACTTCTCTTTTCCTTTGGCAGCCCCGTTAGAGTGTGGCCCTCTCCTGCTGCTCCTGTTCCAGAGTTGTAGGCTTTAATCTTGGCCTTCTCCTATCTATCCATCCATCCCACCCTCACTGCCCTGCTATTGGAGCTCCTGATGTCTATATTTCAGGGTTTTTCTTCTTGTAGATCATTTGGCTTTTTGGTCAGCCCTCCTGAGTAGCAGAATTTGCCAGGGGAAGCGGCTTCTCCATCTTCAGCTTCAGAGAGGGAGCCGTGTTAGTCTGGAATAGCAGAGGTAACAAAGTCCTGTGGCACCTTAAAGATTAACTATAAAGTTTTGAAGCTTTCGTGGGCTAATACCCACTTCGTCGGATGCAAGCAGGTATTAGCCCACGAAAGCTTATGCTTCAAAACTTTATAGTTAGTCTTTAAGGTGCCACAGGACTTTGTTACATCTTCAGCTTGTGTATTTTTGGGGGAAGAGGCCCCTGCTCATCCCCGTTCACTTTAGCCACTGTCTATTCCAGCAAGGAGCACTTTAGGTTTAAAGTGACTGGGATTGCTTCCCTGCGCCCGCCGACCCAAACCCATCAGAATCTGGGTGGCATTCTGGATTAGGTAGCCAAAGGTGGTGACATGAGAAGGACTTTGCTAGGATCACCCTCGGCAGCATGGTGTGGTCTCCCCCATGGGTATGCTATTGCCAGACTAGTCCGTGATGTAACACTCAAAGGTATTTCCAGTGCTAGGAGCTTTAGGGGCTGGGATATAAAGCTGATCACATGGTGAATTCACAAGCTACCTTTCCACCTCACTGGCTGCTCCAGTCCCTTAACTCCACTCCACTCCTGACCTGCAGAGCATTGGCTAGCCAGTGCTAACCCGCATGTGGAGAAAGGCGCACGGAGCACACATGTGATCCGCGTAGCACAGAGCAGAAGGGGAGGCTGGGGTCAGCCAAGGAGACTGTTTCAGGAGACATCAAGGAGGAGGGAGACAGCCCTTCCTGGGGGGACAGGAGGAATCCTGGGGGCTGGAGGGGTAGCCCTCCTTCCCAGCAGGAGACCGAGGCTACAGAGGAGCTACAGGGACACACTGGCTGCTGTGGAGATAGCTCCTCCCAACACAGGGTGTGGGAGGAGGTTTAACTGTGGCAGGTGAGGTGTCAGGAGGTGGCTTGGGACAGGCAGCAAAGAGCACTCTACAGTATCTAATGGGGGAAGGTCAGCAGGTAAGGCAGCCGCTGAAGCATGAGGAATTAGTCATTCTAGGAACATTCTGTGTTCTGCTCAGGGATGCTGACTCCCCTGTGGCCTTGGACAAGTCCCGTAGGGCCTGAACCTGTTGAAGTTAGTAGGAGTTTGGCCACTTACTTCATCTGGAGCAGGGGAGAACACGACCTCTCGGCCTGTTTCCCCCTCAGTCCCTTTGAAAGAAAACCTACCTAACTCACAGCGGCGCCAGGGCATTCGGGGCCTAGGGTGTGCAAAAAGCACTGAATGTGAAAGTGCTGATTGTGATTAGAGAGGGAGACTCATCCCTGTGATGTGTAGACTATTTGCTTATGTGTCTTTGTCAGTGTGCCTGTGTGCGCACACATGTGGGTTTGCTGCTGCGAATGTGTATTGTGGCTGGCAAATGTGTGTTTCTCTGAATATTTCTGCATGTGCATGTGTGTGTGTGAGCGCTTATGTATGAATAAATGTGCATGCTTGCATGTTTATTTCAAAGGTGTGCACAATCACAGACCAAGAAAAGCCTCTCTGTGGTGGTGTGAGCTTGCATGTGTGTTTACATTTGGGTATGTTTATGCATGAGCTGTGTGTGTGTTTCAGGGTATGGGTTTGCATGTCCCCCTGTGCTCGCAGTCTTGGTGTGTGTGTTTGCATGTTTGCATCTCTCTCGCTGTGCAGAGGGAAGGGAGGGTTTCAGGTAGGGCTATAAAATTGAAGATGTCTTACCAGTTCTCTCCTCAGCCAGGCCAGCGTGTGCTCTAGATGCTGTTTCTGCTCCTCCTCCAGCTGCATTCTGGCAGCACAAAGCCGCCAGACAATCTGCCACCTTGCTGGCTGGGCACACTCATTGATCTCCTAAGGACTCTGGGACATCTTCTCTCTGCTACCACCTCGTCCTTGAGCAGATCGGAGTCTGCTGCACAGGCTCGGCAGCTTCCACGGTGCAGCAGCCCCGAGCAGCAAGCAGAATAAAAGCAACTGGTGACTCAACTTTGAAAATGGGGTTTTTTGACTGCAGCACGCCAAGCAGAGCAGGGAGACAGCAGTGAGTCACGCAAAACAGCACCTGACCTCAAGTGCTTTGACAGAGAATGCAGGAGAGAATGTCTCTGTCAAAAGAGAAAACAAGCGAAGCTAAGCAAGAAGGCCATCAGCCTCTCGCTCACGGCAGATGCCCATCAGATGGGAAAAAGGAGCAGATAGCAGTTGGGAGAGGAGTGCAGGAAAAATACGAAGGGAGTTTGTTATTCTGGTGGCAATGTTTCTGCGTGCAATCGCTCAGGGTAACAAATGCAGAGAGTGGAGAGCAGAACAAACATCAGGTGGATTTAATGACGGTCTGAATTGCAGAATGCAGAGCTGAGAGAGGAAGCTAACCCTGTGCAGAGATGTAAGCAGAGTATGCAGATAGCGCTACATGGATAGGCCAAGAGAAGGTGAGAGAAAAGTCCTGTTGGGCCATCAGGTTCGTTTCCCCACAAGCCCAAGAGAGGGTTGGTAGCAGGCAGGAAACTGAGACCATCTCTCAACATAGACAGGACTGATTCCATTTGTATTGCAGTGTACCTTGACTGACATCACACGGGCTACACCAGCATACAACTGGAGTGGCACAATGATGAATGCAGACAGTGTGCTTGTTCACACACATCTCAGGTACTTATCTGGACCCCATCACTGCTGTATTTTATCATTTCACACCACCCCCATGGGCCACGGCAGGGCTGTTATCCACATTTCACAGATGGGGAACTGAGGCACAGGGAGGCTAAGTGACTTCCCACAGTCTCCAAGGAAGGCTGTGGCAGAACAAGGAACGGGAGCCTGGGGCTCCCAAGTCCCAGGGTAGCACTCTAACCACTGAGCCAACCTTCCTTGGTGTGCACACACACCTGTGCCCTTGTGCTGGGTGCCTCAGATGAAGATTTACAGCTCTGGGACATGGCAGATGATCTGGGATTGACTGGGGTGTACAGACCCAGGGAGCCATAAGCTGGGAACAAGATGGCCGAGGGCATCGTGGGCTGGAGGTGGGATTGTCCCTCCCTGGTCAAAGCCACGACAAAGCCTTTTATGTAAGTGTTTCCCAAACCCTTCCCCTAGGTTGCAGGGGTTCACCGCTTGGAGCAGTGTGCCCTGAAATCAGGTTCATGCTACGCCTGACATTCTCCAGCCTGCTAACCAGAATCTTTCCACAGCCCCTCGGAGGTTTCCAGGATGGATTTAACAGCCACAGCTGATTCCCATCAGCTCACCCAGCAAAACAGCTTCAATTTCACAGCCACAGAGACAGCACGGCTGCTTCTTTTATAGCCCAGCAGGCCAGCCTCTGAGTGGCCAGTTCCAGTCACATGCTCTCCAAATCCTGGCCTTAAAGGGACAGAGACCTGTAACTGTCAAGCTAGTGGCACCTGGCCTTTAAAGGTTCGGTTTGCTCCACTGTGGGGCCTGATTCTCATAGGACGGTGGTCAGCTCTTTCAGACAATTGGACCCTCGCTGGCTGGGCACCCAAAGTCACTTCTGACTTCTGAAGCTATTGGCCACCATGTTCTGAGCCCCATAAAAAGCAGCTCACAGAAAAAAAACAGGGAGATCATATAAGTCATTGCTCTGCTAGAGGGTATCTTGCCTGGAATTTTTTTATTACAACAAATTCAAGATGATTCAAAGTGTCTCTGTCTAGTCAATAGATCTCTCTCTTATGACAGTATCTATCTGTCTATTCCCAGATGTGTGCACACACCCTAGGCACAAATATTCCCATGTGGATTAAGTATCTCCCCATATCTACCTGGTTCTGAGGATCTTTTCCTAGCTCTAGGAACGTGTTGCTCTGGAAGTCTGTGTACATGTGGTTCACATATTAGGATGCACTTTGGTTTATTTTTAATTCCACGTTTAAGGCCCCAGTTACGGATGCATCCCGGGAAGGGCAGAGTCTAGGCTCCTGGAAAGCTTGGTGAAGTTTGACAAAGTACAAAGATGGAATTGGAGAAATGAGTGAGTGGCTGCTTTGTGTGTTCAGGCAGCATACCACAAAATTCAATGCATCCATCTTAAAAACTACTGTCGTGCTCAGAGATGCCTAGATTCTAAGGCCAGACGGGACCACTGTGATCATCTAGCCATCTGACCTCCTGTATAACACAGGCCAGAGAACGGCCCCGAATAATTCCTGACCTGACAAAAAAACAGACTGAAATCCCATATCTGTGGAACAGGTACAAAACAGGGAATGACAGTAGAAACCTCCCATACGATGCCCCACCAATGTGCCCCAGCCCCAATCTTGAGACATTGCTTCTTGGGGTGAGAGAAAGTCCCCATTCCTAGTCAGTCCGTGGCTCTCTACTAAGGCTATTGACAAGGATGCCATTTCGTTCCAGCTGCAGTGTGGACCCTTGTCTCCTGCGCACTGGGCTGAGACCTGCTGACTCAGTTAATAGAACTGGGTGCATCCCAGTCAAATCAGAACGGGCGACAAAGCAGCTAAAATCCCCCCTCCCCCCAAAACATTAGCAATGGGGTAATTATTTTTTTTTTAAAAAAAGGCAACATTAAATCTTATCCATATAGTTAATCTTATGAACAGCTGGGATCATGGGGCACATGGGTATCCATGGTGGAACTGTGTCAGAATTTCTCCTGAGATAAATGTGGTCTAATATTTGATTGTATTCTAGTTATTACCACACACTCATCAGGATGGGGTCAGAGCAGCTCCATGTCAGTCTAAGAACGGTATCTATTGTTATGGCTGAGATTCTGAGGCTGCCTGAGTGATAGGGCTGCATTACAATGCTTGGGCATTGGTGTCTACACTCCCAAGGTGGCTTTGAATACCTCCAGGCCCCATTTCATTGTATTTATGTCCACAACACAGTCTCTAGGCACAGGTACTACAACTGAAATAACACATCGTTTAGGAACAAATAACCTAAAACCACTCTCATGCCAGCAGGTCACCCGAAGGATGGGGACATGGAAGGGTTAACCTCGGGGGGGTTGGAATATGAAAAAGGCAGGTAATAGAAATGTGGGAGGAAAGGCGCACTGGGGGAGGGGGGATTTTCATGTCTCGTAGATTTATACCGGCTACTGTGGTTTTCACTCCCTGCAACTGAGGAAGTGGGCTTTGGCCCCACGAAAGCTTCTGCCCAATAAATGGGCTAGTCTCTAAGGTGCCACAAGGACTCCCCCTTGTTCTTGCTGATCCAGACGAACAGAGCTGCCCCCCTGAAACCTAGAGCAATAACTCGCTTCATCCCTGTACGGAGGGGAACCTGTAGGGCCTGACCCCAGAGTTTGCAAGAATGGCGCCCTGGTCCCAGCCCCTGGGGCCCCCTCCCCGCCTTGAGTGACGGGGATTTGACCCCGCTCTCCCCCCAGCGCACGCCCCGCGCCAGGGATGGCAGTTCGCGGACTCGCTCCCCGCCGGGTCTCGCTCGCCGGCCGGGATCCGGTTCCTCGCGCTTGGCCTGTCTCGCCTCTCAGCCTCGGCATCCGACTCGGGGGTGGGCCCCGCAGCTCCGTCCCCCCCGATCCCCCGCCCGCAGGTACGTGCCCTCATTGGCTTGTCTCTCTCCCCACCGCGCCCGCTCGGCCCCTCTGCCGGGCTCTCCGCAGCCGGCCCCATTGGCTGCCGGGCACCGAGGGGATGTCTCCCCCCTGCTCCGCAGGGAGCCCCGTCCAGCCCGCGGGCCCGATCGCCTCGCCTCTGCCCAGCCAGGTAGGTGTCCCCGCGCCGCGGCCCTGCAGCGGGTGCAGGGTTTGCTCCGCTGGGCGATTGCGGGAGAACCTGGCGGCGCCTTTGTTTACCGCCCCTGTTCGCCGGCTGGATTCGCCCCCCTCCCACTGAGCCGATCCGGGCTCCGGCTGGGGGGGGGACGGGGACGGCGGCTCCCCGCCGCGCCCCGGGGGACCGTGCCCGTTCCGGCGGTTCCGGCTGGTGGCTGAGTCGGGCGCTTTGGAGCAGGTGTGTCCGGGTGCCAGGGCAGCCGGGCAGGGAGGGAGGGCGGCGGCTGGTGCTGAGCTGGGGGGAGAGGGGGTTGCGAGACTCGACTCCCGGCGCTGGGAAGCAGAGCCCCGCCGCCGGCCTGACCTCCATCCTCCCGCGGAAGGGCGCCGGGGGGCTGCGAGCTGACAGCAGCCCGCTGCCGGCGGGGCCCGGCCCGGCCCCCAGGGTGGGAGCAGAGCGGAGCTGCCCTGAGCCCGGCCCGGCCCCCGGCGCAGCCAGCCCGCAGTGCGCGGCCGGGCGGGGAGTAGTGGGAGGGGCGGGGGGGCGCCTTGTGCAGCCGGCCGGGGCCTCTCAATGCCCCAGCAGCCGCGGCGGGGACCCCCGGGCGGGGGCTGCACGGCCATGGGGCGCGGGGGCGCAGCGCGGAGGAAGCCCGGCCCTCCCGCCCGGCTGCGGTGAGCCCCCCGCTCCAGGGCGCGGGCGCGGGGCCGCGGGCCGCTCACAGCGCGGCCTGCGGGCCCGTCTCGTGTCTCCGCAGACCCGGCGCTGACGGGGATGCCCCGGGGAGCCGCCGGCCCATGGCGACTTCCCGCCCCCTGGAGCTGAGGAGCCTCGGGAAGGGCCCCGGGGCCGGCCGGGGAGCGGCGCCGCGGGGCGCCGCGGGCTGCTCAGCACCGCGGACAGCTCCCACCGCCGGCCTGGACAACGCCTCCTACCAGGCGCCGGAGGAAGAGGAGACCTGGTTCCGGAGCGGCGAGGAGGCGGGGAGCGGCCCCGCGGGAGGCGCCGCCCGGCCCGGGGCGCAGCGGGGCGACCTCTCGCCCAGGTCGGAGGACGGGCCCCCGCCCGAGCCCGCTGGACGCTCCGTGGACTACGGGTTCATCTCGGCCCTGCTCTCCCTGCTGAGCGGGATCGTGCTGGTGGTGATCGCCTACAGCATCCCCCGGGAGCCCCGCGTGGACCCCGCCGCCGTGACGGCCCGGGAGATGGAGCGGCTGGAGCGGTACTACGCGCGCCTGGGCTCCCACCTGGACCAGTGCATCATCGCGGGGCTGGGCCTGCTGACCCTGGGGGGGCTGCTGCTCTCCGTGCTGCTGCTGGGCTCCATCTGCAAAGGGGAGCTGTACCGGAGACGGACCTTCCCCGGCGCCAGGGGGCCGCGGAAAACCTACGGCTCCACCAATCTGAGACTGAGACAACTCAGTGGGGAGGGGGGCCAGTCCTTGGTGGAGAATGAAGTCATCCAGGTGACAGAGTCCACAACAGTCAGCCAGAGGCCTTAGACCCCCCCACGCCCACGCCCACTGTTTCAGCTTCAACTCTTCCTCCTTAGGTGATACAAGGGGGGGGGGTTAACTGTTCATCATGGAAGTTTTACACTAACTCCATCCCTCAGAGCAGAGTAGAGGCACTGGACTTTCACCTGCTGCTAGAAACTATCTGGGAGCAAAACAATGCAGATCAGACACTCACCCAACTCTTGAATATAACTAAGTACCTAGTCCAGCAGCCTTCTGGAAACCAAATGTTTCTTTTTCTATTTCATTGCGGGAAGAGCTGCTGTCCTAAGCCCTGACATCGGAATGGAAGAAAAGGTCAAGAGATCTGGAAGTTTTCTGTGCCATGGAGAGTACTATATCCTCCTGACCTTTGACTGCTCTGCAGCCAAGGGTGGCCTGCAGTACTAAGCATAGCCAAAGTTACATATCAGTGCTCCTCTGCTAGACTATTTAGGGAACACGAAGCACATTTAAAGTCTGTGTTTTGTTTTTTTATGTAGGGCATCGTTTTCAGCAGTAAACAACTTTTTAGCAATAGTTAATTGTAAAACTTGCCTGGCATAGAATCTGAGCTTTCACCACTCCTAACTACAATGGAAGAGTATGTGAAAAATGTCACCGTTTTTACAAGTGATGTGGAGGTAAAAGACTTCTCCAATCCTTCACAATATTTGCATTGCATCCAACCTACTTCTGAAAGCGGGACAGAGAAATGGAAAGCACGCAAGCTTCACTCCACCTCCCAGTCACACCAGCAAATCCACAGTCCTTGAGCCTTTACAAAAATCCGCTTCTTTGTCCAGCAGAAAAGAAATAGAAAAATGACTTGCATTTGAAACATTTTACATGAACTATTCTTCCCCATTCAGAAGTCTGAGTCTGATCATTTGTGTTGATGTCAGGAGACATGGTCTGCAGTTAGGAGATGAAGTAACATCTTGGCAATAAAACCTGAAATACTGTAGAAGTAAAGCACAATGTTCTGCTTAAAGAGGAAAAAAACCAGTGTAAGGAGGAAGTTTAAAAGTGGAATTAGATAGGAAAGTAATCCAAACAAAAGGTGACATTTGCGGTGTGCTGCAATAAATAGATCATATAGAAGAGTATATAAATAAATATATACTATTAATGGCTTAATTCAAATGTGCCCCGGTACATATAAATATATATTTAATTAGCCAAGCAAAAATGCTTACAAACAAAAAAGTCATTTTGCTTGGGACGGAATTACTCATGTTATATTTTATTTCAATGCTTCCAAACGTTATCCCTCAGACAACGATTAAAGCTCTCTAGCTTGTGGAGGGTTATCAGGAGACATGCAGGTATTTTTTCTAGCAGTTTGAGGTTGGTTCTTGCTATCATTGTAAAGATACAGGGCCAAATTATGATCTCTGTCATACTGGGGGGGGGGGGGAAACTCCATTGAAATATTACATTCTTTAATGGTCTCCAGAAGTCATGATCTGTGTGTAGTTTGTTACATCTCATAGGCCATGTTCTTTAACTCTGTCAAAGGTTTAGAAGTCTTGGTGAAATCCTGCTAACCATCTGAGGCAAAGCCGCACTGAAGTCAATGGAAGTCTTTCCATTACTCAGGCCTCTTATCCCAACATCATTGGGGAGGTTTGCTTGGGAAAGATCTCCAGGACAGTAAACAGCAGGTACATCCGTGACTGGGGTTAAAATCAGTGAGCCAAATCAGTGCAAGTGTTGAACAAATTCCACGCTCACTGAAGTTAATCGGCCTGACCCCGTCAGGTGCAGAGCAGTAACTCACTCTGGGATCAGCAGGCGATCAGGGCCCTCGGTGTTTCCCAGAAGGCGCAGAATCAAGCTCAATGAGAGTGGATTTGGCGCCTTGGGATTAGTCATTTGAATAAAGGGTGCAGGGATCTGGCCCTTGGCTATAAACCTGATATAAGAACACAAAATCCACTTCCAATGGATGTCTGGATTAAAGACTAAACCCCTCCAATGAATTAAAAGAACCCCCGGAATACCAAATTAGAGTGACGAAGAGACCAGTTCCAGGAATAAACCCATTAAAGGAATAAAACTGCGGTAATCAATTTCTATCACTTTAAATGAGATAAAATGCTTCTTAAGTGATGAAAGGATGAACCTGTTAGGAGATTAGATCTGCTGAACACCTGATTTATGTGAGTATAAGAAGAAGTCCATTTGTATTATCACATAAGACTGTTTAAGAAGAGAATTTAATGGAATCAGGCTGTCATTGCTTTCTCAATTTATTACTGTATTATCCCTTAAGAAGGTCTAGAGGAGGGGGAAGAAATCCCCTTGATTGAAATATAAATATTTAGGATGAATGAAGGGTATCTAGGGAAAATTTCCATTAGAGAGAGAGGCTGCAGCATCGGACATTTATAGGAATTGAGAAAGACTTTTTTGAGGAAAAAAACACACCAGCCAGATGCTGGTAAACTATAATGTACCCTTGATTGAAAGCCTCTGTTATTGCCGGCAAACATTCCCCTCACATATAGGCACCCATATCCACATGCATCCAGCACTTGCTCTTATTTACATTTTGCTTGACTTTTATTTCCTCTTTTCTTTGTTCTGGTCTTTGCCCAGAGACTTATTTATTGAATTCACAAGATGGAGGAGAAACCCAAGCAGAGAGCTGAATAATAGGCAACAATGTATTTAGCAAGTGGTAATAAAACCCACAAACATTCTAAAGTGAAGGGAAAATCTCTTCCTTGGCTGAGAAAATGTTTGATCTTCAGGCCAGAGCTGATTTCTATTAACTTGGGGGTCATATAGTCCCTAGAGCCAAGGGTCAGGGTTTATTTGATTCTTTTAGGGTAGGAAGTGAGTTTCCCTTGCTTTTTCCACCCACTTGAATAAAATCCACTCGCTGTCATATGGGAAGGAACTTTGCAGTCACTCTGGAAGACTCTTGACTATAGAGAGTCTTAATTCTGAAGTGGAACGAACCAAAATGAAACAGATCTCCACCCTTGTCTGTTTCACATGCCAGTTTCATTGTCAGATCCTTTCACATTCACATGTAAAACCAGGTTTGTTTGTAAATGGGTCATTTGTTTTCTGTCATGAGTTCTTCAATAAGAGAAAAATAGAAGTTATCATGAGAAACAAGGAAATGACTAATCAAGGCCTCCACTTGGCAACCCTGCACTCTTTGCTGATTGGAATTTGTGGATTTCTGCCTTAGGAGTATACAAAGAAAGAGTGCATGCAGACTTGAGTGCTGGATTGTGTGTCCAGGGTGGTCTGCAGAGCTGTGTTTTACCATTAGACTGCAGCAGCTGATCAGATGGGATCTGCCTTCCAGGGGCAGGATTCAAGTGACTTCTATTTACCGTAATGGGAATGCCTAATATCCTTCAGGGGGAGAGTAGAGTACTCAAAGTGTGGCCTATGGATTTGGCCAATGGAATTGGGCCACCGTTGGTGTTAGTGGTGTGGGGAGGCTCATGGCAATCACACTCCTGGCTGCACTGTCAGGTTGGAGCATTGCAAGCAGGACTGTGGGGTTCACCCAATATACCATGTTCAAGATAAAGACAGCTGCCATCTGCTCTGGTTTATGCAAGTTATGCAGGGTTTGGGGCAAGTTGCCAATATGACCAGTGGATGACTGCTGTTTAGAAACCCTCGGGAGCGCCCAGAGAAAGTCATTAGCACTGATGTGGAAAGTATTTCCAAACCCACTGGGAAAAAATTGGTTCTAGAAGTGAGTGAGATTAAACCATTCTTGAGTTATAAGGCATTGGACAGCATGGGAATGTGGGGATCCAGGGCACTGCAGAGCATGGGTATGTTGGGATCCAGGGCACTGCACTGCATGGGAATCAAGGGCACTACACTGCATGAGAATGTGGGGATCCAGGGCACTGCAAAGCATGGGAATGTGGAGATGCAGGCACTGCACTGCATGGGAATGTGGGGATCCAGCGAACTACACTGCATGGGAATGTGGGGATCCAGGGCACTGCAGAGCATGGGAATGTGGAGATCCAGGGCACTGCACTGCATGGGAATGTGGGGATCCAGGGCACTGCAGAGCATGGGAATGTGGAGATCCAGGGCACTGCACTGCATGGGAATGTGGGGATCCAGGGCACTGCAGAGCATGGGAATGTGGAGATCCAGGGCACTGCACTGCATGGGAATGTGGAGATCCAAGTCACTGCACTGCATGGGCATGTGGGGATCCAGGGCACTGCAGAGCATGGGAATGTGGAGATCCAGGGCACTGCACTGCATGGGAATGTGGAGATCCAGGGCACTGCACTGCATGGGCATGTGGGGATCCAGGGCACTGCAGAGCATGGGAATGTGGAGATCCAGGGCACTGCACTGCATGGGAATGTGGGGATCCAGGGCACTGCAGAGCATGGGAATGTGGAGATCCAGGGCACTGCACTGCATGGGAATGTGGAGATCCAAGTCACTGCACTGCATGGGCATGTGGGGATCCAGGGCACTGCAGAGCATGGGAATGTGGAGATCCAGGGCACTGCACTGCATGGGAATGTGGAGATCCAAGGCACTGCACTGCATGGGAATGTGGGGATCCAGGGCACTGCAGAGCATGGGAATGTGGGGATCCAGGACACTGCACCGAATGGGAATGTGGGGATTCGGGGCACTTCAGAGGGGACACAGGGCACTGCAGAGCATGGGAATATGGGGTTGCATATTATACTGTTGCATAAGAGAAGTGCATCTTGGAGCCTTAAGCCCCCTTGTTCTGAAGTTTAGGGAGTGAGGTATTGATTCTCTGTTGCCCTGCACTTTGCACAGTCATTTACACGTGTGCAAAGTGGATTAAATGTCTACCCAAATGCAAGGTAGGCCAAAGACCACTACTGGTGAAAAATGAACCCCTCCCCCATATCTCAGAACACAGGCCTGCAGCTCGTCTGGCCTTTGCAATGGGACAGAAAGGGCCAAGGTTCCAAACTGACTCTGCATTTGCACCTGCAGCTTTGCCTTAAACCGCCATATAATCCACCGTGGCCGGTCTGCTCATGCCATTTGGCTTAAACAATGGCTTATGGGAAGGTGCTGGAAATCATGCCAGGCCCTGCCCTGTGCCTTAGGCAGGGGGTGTCTGGAACACCTGGCAGGTTTGGGAAACCACCCCGGGCTTTTCTTACTGACTTCTCCTCTTCAGCCATGTCCCCTGTTGCTGACTTGAGCATCCTTACGGGTGTTCTCGTGAAAAGCCTCGCTGAAATCTTGCAAGACGTTCAGCTCTGTGACCTAGATTTGGGGCCCAGTCTGAGGTAGCTGAAGGAGCCCATTCCCTCCCCCACCTTATGAACCTCCCATCTTCCCCCAACCTCTCGTGGAGGGTGATCCAACAGTGGCCTTGGTTATTTCAGAGAGGGCTGAAGACTTGTTTGGCTAATATCAGAGAACTGTGAACGCTGCTTTCCTGTTTGTGCACTAGTCAATCGATTCCTCCTCCCTCCCACGATACCAGCGGCAACTGAAGCAGCCCCATGTCGTAAGAGCATTCTGCCTTGAGGAATGTCCCCGTGTCCTGTATTGTAAGCTAGGGTGAGGAACAGGGAGCCCTGCAGAGCAGATGGATTTCTAGCTGGGGGTTCTCGAAACAGTGCACTGATTTATTTATTTGTTGTTGTCTTCCCTGGACTAATTAAAAATCCTCATAAAACACTCAAGTCCATTTTCTGCTCTTTGGACACGCCTGTGTGTGGAGTGATCCTGTACCATTGTTCTGCTCTCTGGTGCTTTGTGTGTGTGCTGGTTTCAGTGTCAGTAGCGATCAGCGTGAGATGCTGATATTGCCGGGGAGGGCCAGGATAGGGCCCGATCCTGCTCCCCTTGAAGTCACCATGAGCGCTGTCCCTGACTACAGTCGGAATGGTATGGGGTGGGGGGAAGTGCCCTCGTTCAAACTGGTCAGTGCCTTTCAGTCCTGACCCACGCCTCCCCTCTCTTCTCTGGGCAGGACGGGAGCAAGGCACCGGGGGACTCTTTACCAGCCAACACCAGGTTGTGGACAAAACTGAGATGCTGAGAACAAAACGAATCAAGGAACCGAAGGATGTGAAGGGAAGAAATTCTTGAATTGCCTGAGCCTGGGTGCCAAACAAGAGGCATGGGCATTGCTGACTTATAAGCATCAATTCCAGCTGGTTGGCATTACTGAGCCCTGTTGGGATGATTTGCAGGAGGAGGGTGTTCACCTCAGAACAAGAAGGGAGGGGGGAAAGGGAGGTCCCCTGCGCGGGGGAAGCATCCAGCCCCCACCACTCGGCCCAGCTGAGCTACTTGTGCCAGGAGGCAGCAGAGGAAGTTGTCTGAGAGACAAGGGGAATCCCCGGTTGGCTGCCAGCCACTTTGGACTCGACCTACTTGCCTGATGCCTGAATCTTCCTGCCTATTTCCGCTCTCCTCTCAGATCCTCCTCTGCTCCACCCACGACTCCACCTCCAGGTTTGACCCTCAGCTTGACTCCTGCCTCGGACTCCAGCTCTAAATCCCTGCTCCAGTTTCTGGCTCCCTCCTCTGACCACAAGGCATGACAGCTCACACCCCCATTCAGCCTCCCCCAGGAACCTGAATGTCAAGCTGGTTCTTTCTCTGTTGTGCACCAGCCCGAGTGATCATAAACACACACTAGCAGAACCCCTGCTCCAGCTACCCTGTCATTAACTCTACCTACTTCAGGGTTACCTTCTTATAGCAACTTTTCCCCCAGCATGCCCCTCTGGGGCCTGCTCCTTACAGCCAATCAGCTGTGATTTTGAAGTGGCTCCTGCTTATTGGCTCTCCCTTTTCTCCAGCTGGCACGAATTCTTACCTCCCATTAGATTTTGCTTGTTTGAAATGGGAAAAGCCTGGCACATGCTCCCAGCCAATGACCCAGGCTTTGGGTGCTACCCATCAGATATTGGCTCTGTTCATCTTTCTGCACCATCAACAAGTTTAAAACTGGCAAAAGGACTTTTTTCCCCCCAAGCAGCACATATAATTAATCTGTGGAACTCATTGCCAGAAGCTCCCCTTCAGGACAGAAGCTTTGTAGGAGTCTCAGAAAGGACTAGACAGTTATACAGATAATGAAGATGTCACTCTTTGCTTTGATAGGGCTTTAAAGTAAGGGAGGTGAACCTGAACTGGCTGAAAAACAGGGAGGAACTTGTTAAATCTGGGAAACATTTTTCCTAGTTTTGTCAACATTTCTGACCATGTTGACAGGCTCTGAGCAGCTCACATCTAAATCCCTCTGCTTTGGACCATGACTTGCTACTCTCAGATGGGGGCCAGTAAGAAATGCACCCCTATGAGCACTTGTTCCATGAATTTCTAAAGTGACAGGGGGATTTAGGAACATGGGACACAAACTCATTTGTGAAAATCTAATTCTTCTTATCCACATTGGGGATTTCAGACCCAGGCTGCAGGGCTTTGTAGACCAGGGGTTTAACTCTATATTGTTAAACAATGAGGGGCCAAGTCAAATTGCCTTTTAAAATGTATTCTTTGTCGTTTCTCCTCCAGCCTCAAAGAGCCATGAACCAGCTGGGGTTAAATACTGCAGCCAGAGGAATGTTGATACAGAGAAAAAACACCCTCCCACACAAGAGCTCAACTGACTTTAATTGGCCTCTTCAAAGCAGGCTGTATTTTTCCTCCTTCCCAAAGGTTGCAGACAATGATTAATTCAGCCAGTAGGAAAGCAATGCCTCCTGCAGGGGAGAGCACTGTGTTGATAAGGCCACTGCTTCAGACACTGCAGAGCCAAGTCGATCAGTGGGTTGAATATGGGGGTGCAGCTAATTGACATGCAGATAAGCAGGCCGGTATTTAAACTGCGTTCCCTAGGAGGCCGAACACAGTGGGCACTGAGAACTGAAAGGGCGGAAGACGGGGGGAGTTCTGCTGCCCTAGCCGTCTGCATCCTCAAAGAGTTTGGCTTGAGTTGTTTCCTCTTCACAAGAGCAAAGTCTAACACCTCCTTGGGAGATTCCACAGCTGCTCCTGTGTCTACAGAAGAACCCAGTGCCCTCCTGTAGTGGTATTACCCCTATTTCCCAGAGGGAGAAACTGAGGCACAAGGAGGTGAAGTGACTTGCCCAAAGTCAGAGGTTTATAATTGGACCTTCTGGCCCTCCGTCTTCTGCTCGGGCGCTTTCTATAACCACCCTGTCAAATATAATCGACCCCCTTCCAGCCCCTTGCTTTGCTGATACCACTGGTCATTATAGGGCAAATGTTTCAGCGGGGAAAGGGATGGTGCTGGCTGGGCGGGAGCCCCTTGTGGGCCACACAGACAGGCCCACCTGCAGCAGGGCAGGCGAGACATGTCGGGAGAGGAAGCAGACGAGGGTTCTGGCCTGTTCGGCTCGTGTAGTCCCTGACTCAGCTGCAGCATGCAGAGGGCTAAAGGAATCCCGACGGCACAGAGCCCTGCTCAGCGGGAAAGGTCTCGCTCTGGGGACTGGGACGGGGGCTTTAGTGGAGTCCTTTAGCTATTGCACATGTGAGCAGGGACGAAAGGGCCTCGCTGCTTGTGTTGAGGGCGAGGCTGGCACAAGAAAAGCTCAGAAAACTGGTTCTGGTGGGAGCAGAGGATGCTGCACCCCATTATACAGACCCAAAGACTGAGGGACTAGTCCTGTCAGGTGCGGAGCTCCCTCCACTTCCACTGGCTGCTCAGCACCTTGCTGGATCAGGCCTTACACACACGAGAGCAGGGCATGTGCTCTCCCCATCAGAGGTAGGGCAGCGGGAGTCCTGCAGACGAAGCAGTCTCCGATCCCCAGCAGCCTGCCTTTAGCAGCAAGTCAAATCTCTGAGCCTTGCCTACGCAAACCCAACTGTTCCTTTATTGGCAGGGAGTGGCTGCCTTGGATCAGACTAGCCACGTTTGAGTGGCTAATATCTCAGACCACGACGCTGCCGGCTTCCCCGTGTCTTCTCCTGGCTATTCCGAGGCTGGGGAAATGGAGGAACTGGGGGATTGTCAAGCTCTGACCATCCCACTCAATTACACTGGGATCTCCCCCGCCCTTCGGGATGATTTGTGCCGGACACAAGCATCAAGCCCCCAGCCAGCCGATGCTCCACAAGTGGCATCAGCCAATAAAAGATCCCAGACCTCCTGGAAAGAGAACTAGCAGGGGAATGCATTTTCCACTCAGGAACCCAAACGTCCTACTGGCCCTCCCTTTGCACACAGGGACCGGCCTGTCAAATTCAATTCAATGCCCCACACAGCACCTCTCCGCTCTACCACCACCACTGGGAGATCAGGGAAGTGGAAAAGGCAGCAGTGGCTCACAACTGAGCAGATTATTCCCAGCACCGCACCCCCCCTTCCCCCTGGTCCCTGTAAGGAAGGGATGGAAATGAGTTTCACTTGTAGTAAACTTTTCTGGGATCTTACCAACGGCAATGGCTGTTCATTGGGGAAACCTGCTTCTCTCCTTATAGCTCCCTGAAACAGTCACAGAGCCCCCAAAGGGCTTTGACTAGCCCCAGCTCCAAAGGGGAGGGGTCTTGGAGGGGAGGGGGGGGTGTTTGAAGAATATGAAACTGCAGCACAGGTGACGAGGGCAGGAGACTGATGGAATCACTAGTCCTGATGCAGGAGCTGGCCTCGGTGCTGAACTGATACCATTGGCTGGGCCTCTCTAACCCCCCCCCCCCCTCAGTTCCCAGCACAACTACCCTGAGAGCCATAGTGTGCTGGAAACTCAGCTGTTCTCAGCTGCAGCTGTTTGCAAGGGGGCTGAAAAGGAAATGCGGGGGGGAGGAGGGGGAGAATCAAGCAGGGAAGGATTTATTTTCCCCCTTTTGCTTTCTCCTTTTGGACACAAGTGCCTGAGTACGGCACCTAGGACCTAGTCTTCTAAGCAAAGTGCCCAGCACTGCTTGCTGGGGGAGAAGGTAACAGGGGTGACTAATCCGTTTCCCAGCCTGGATTTTCTACTCATAAAAATATCCCGTGGATCTGGCCACAACAATCGGAAATTACTAACCAGGAAGGAAAGGGAGAGAGGGTTGGGAAGCCTGAGGAAAGCTTGACTTTGACGCTGAAGCAGCGACTGAAGTGCTGAAATTCGGAGAAGTCGCCTCCAAAGTCAGAGGAGGGAGCAGCGGCCAGGAAGCACGCAAGCAGCAGTCCACCACGTTTTTATTTTAGTTATAAGATCCTTTAAAGAAATTCAAACCAAGAGAAGAATCAGGAGAATCAGTGACTTAAATTTTCAACAGTAACTAATGATGCTGGGTCCCAGCACAATGATCCTGCAATGGGGCAGGATTTTCAGACCGTTCTAGGTACCTGTCCTCTGAAAATCAGGCCCCTCTATGGCACTCCCAATCAGCAGTCACTTTGGGAAATGGACACCACTGAATTCAGCTGGACAGGATCAGCAGAGGCCAGGAACGATCCTGTGAACATACTAGCCTGGTGTGACTGAACTAATGAAACAAATCCCTCCTGTAAAACATTAGGGACGTCAAAGCACAACAGCTATCAGCGACCCCCCCACCCCACTCTTACATCACCCCACCCAGAAAGAAAAGAAAAACCACCCTGATCTTGGCAAGCAGGGACCCCCCCTCCCCCCAAACGACTGGAGTTATTCCAGATTCGACCGAACATGGGGGGGGGGGTACATTCTCCATCTTTACGTATGTCCCCAGCTTGTTCACTCTGTGCGTTTGAGAGCACTTGGGATAGTGTCACTTCCCGCTGTCTGTGTGAGAGTCCCTCGTGGCAACAGGGGAGAGAGAGAGACAGATGTGATCATAAGAACCACACAAACCAGCAGGGGAGATACAGGGGCAGGATCTGAAACTAATGGGGACTTATTTTGAATTGACTAGATTGCATGCTGGTGTCTTCAGATCTAGGGGCCATATGATCAGCTGGTATAAATCCATGTAGCCCCACTGGAGCCAATGCAAGTGGGTCTAACGATACCAGCTGAGGATCTGGTCATGCTGCTCTAGAGGCAAAAATCCCAAGAATTAATCCATTGCCCCATTCAGTCCTTCCCAGCCCCTTCCTCAACCGGCAGCCAAAGGGCCAAGGTGAGCACAGAGCAGGGGAGAAACCACAGAAGCCTTTACAAGCCCTTCCCGGCGGTCACACGGCAGCTTCCTGCACCAGCGCCTCAGTAGCTCCCCGCGCTCTAGGCCAGGCCTGTCTGAGACGTACCAGCGGGGAGCAAGGCTGGAATGTGGGACTCTGCACCGGCAAACTAGTCAAGCCCAAGTTGTTACCAGACAGGTGGAGTGAATGTTTCTCTCTAGCAACAAACAGCTGAGTAAATCTCAGAGCACACAGCACGTCATCCAGAAAAGGAAAGCAAAGGAAATGACATTTTTTCAATACACGTCTCATAGGGCAGTTCCAGTTCTGAATAACGCTTTGTTCTCAGCGCACGGCAGTCATGTTTCAACAGGCGTTAGATTGCAAACAGCCAGGGATTTCCCCGGGGGAGCAGGCGGAGAGATGAGAGCCACACGCTGTTATATAGGCAGCGAAACCTTTAAAGCTGATCTGCAGTGTGGGGAAAGACTCTAGTGCCTGGGGAGGAATCTACTGCTGAAGAGAGTCTTCCAAAGAGGGGAAAGTTGGGGGAAAGGTGCTTCTCGCTCGGCAAGTCGGGAACGTCCTCACATGAACATGTCGTCGTATCCCGGAGGGGGGAGGTGATCTGGATCTGGCCTGCAACAGGAATGGAATGGAGAGAGCAGAGTTACAGGAGGGGGTCACAGAGTGAACCCCCCCCCCCCCGCCACTCCTTGGCAACCCAGAGAGTCAAGAGAGTCGGGAGCAGTTTGCAAACGTCAGGAAAACTCCAGCAGAGTTATAGTCAGTGAAGCAATGTGCATGGACATGCGGATACCCACCCTGCCGGACGGCCGCTCCCTGGCCCAAAAGGGTCGAATCTGGCACCTGGTGGAACGGCCCCAGGAGGAAGCCTATTTGGGAGACCTGACGACGGGTCGATAAGAGGCCTTCGAAATCTGGAACGCAGTGGATCAGCGATCATCCCGCCCCTCCGGCCCCTGGGAGGGAGAAGAAAGCAGGACAAGAGGAGGTAAGAATAGCTTGGGTCACTGCTCCATGAGCAGCCTGGAGAGCTGATTCCCATTGTTGACTCAGCGTGTGACTATGGATGGGATGGGAATGTGTGCGTACAGCTGAATATGGGCTGGGGAGAGTCATTCAGTGAGAACAAGAGTACAAAGTCGGGGGGTGGACGCGTACGGAAGTATACAAGGACCATAAGGCCCCTGTGGTTTGCTCCAGCCATGTAAGGGGCTTTAGGATGACCAGGAATCGGCCCCCTCTGTCCACAGCCTGGTATCACTTCCCTTTGGACGCGTCTACACTGGGAAATTCCGCAGGGTCAGAACACCTGCACTCCCATGATGTAAAACATGGCTTAGCACGCAGTGCAGACAAGAGCTGGCGTAGTTCACCCTGTCGGGGGCTGTGATTAGTTCACACTGCGCCGGGTGCTACGTCATGTCAGTGAACACACGTTCTCCCCCGACGTGCACTCCCTTCGCTGTCTTTAACACAGTCTGTTTTGCAAAACAGGCACCTGGATCTTTCACAGTTCCACGAGTCACGTACAGAGGGGGCTGAGCAGAGGGTCAGGTTCTGTATTCCTCCAGCTTCTCAAAGGATTCAGGACAAACTGTGACCCATGCCAGCTGTGAGACTATCTGAGAGTCACGCTGCTTTAGGAATTGTCAGACACCCCCTGCCTTGGTTTCCTTGGCTGTTCCATTGTTCTTCTTTAGGTTCATTTAGCTCTATGCTTTTGGCTGTCACTGATTAAATGCAAAATTCCCCCCCCCCCCTGCCCCAAAAGGCAACGTCGCAAGAGTTCCCAGCCCCCTTCTCCGGGACCAGCGGCCTGGAAACCATTTGCTAGACCAGCTCTGCCAGCCTCAGCTCCTTGCTGCTGTCTCATGCTGTGCACTGCCCTCGTATTGTATGATCTCGGCTGGAGCCTCTGGATGCTACCACAATACAAGTGATTAACACCAGCCTTTCTGGACAGCTCGCTGCTCGCGGAAAGTCCCACGGATGCTACAGAGAGGTCCTGGGGCCCAAAATCTGCCTCCGGCAGGTGCCCACTTTGGATCCAGATGCTACGGACATTTAAGAAAGGAGAGATGGGAAGCGGGGAGGAAGGATCCATCCCCATTTCCCTTTCCCTGGGGTATGCAGGGCTGCTTTCCAGCCACCCTCAGCCCTCCGCTGCAAGCGCCTCTTCCCAGCCTCCACGGAACATTTCCAGGAGATCCCTTTCTAGCCAAGCCTTGCAGAACAAAGTCCTCCACGGAGAGAGAAATCTGATCCTCATCAGCCAGAGGCTCCAAACAGCAGGACTTCCAGGGCTCCATAATGAGCCAGGTGGTGTTCCCATGGACTGGTTTGACTTCGGTTACATTGACTGGAATGGAAAATGAGGGGTCAGCTCCCCCCTTTCCTCTCCAAATGGAGCCAAAGCCCCAGAGCAGAAGGAAGGCACCTTACAGCATCCCTCTCTATAGCTCCCATCCCCTCGAGCAGCCGTCTCTCCTCTCTGCTCTGGGGTACGTCAGAACAGCCCTACCGATCCAGAGGGGGCTGGAGACTCCGTGGGCGAGACAAAGCAACATTTTAAATTGGAGGCTCAAATTCACTTAACGACATCTTTAGCTTTGATTTACTGGAGAAATTA